>JAGSMP010000006.1:2445000-7245000 GCA_029286625.1 Parnassius orleans | reverse complement strand
TATGGAAAAAACAAAATATAGGAACATGGCTGTGGTGATATAAGATTGAAGAAGAAAAATATATTATCCATCACAATGGGTTGAAAAATCAATTTTAAAACTGATATCGGTATTCTTATCTTTAGAGAGCTAATTTTGTTTTCAATTGCATAAACAATTTGTTATCAATTGTTTATAAACATAAACCGTTACCGATTGCAAATCGCGACGATGATAAACTTTGAATGTCACCTGTTTATTTGACTCGAGATAGAACATTTTCGTACAACTTCTCAGATAACATTCATTGAAGCGATCGTAAAGTCAAATAATGATAAACCTATGTAGTAGATTTTTTTATATTTTTAATGCAAATAAATCACATGGAAATAAATGCGGTCACAGTAGGGCTGTCACGTTTTTATTAAAAACATAAGCCCTTAAACTTCATCTTATTTTGCACAAACTTTGGGAAGCAATGATATCAATTAGAAGATATCCTATCTTCAGTCAGCATGGTGCAGCAAGTTGACTCTTGAAGAAAAATACTGCATATACAACATAGATAACAATGTCCACATACTTATTGTTGATATCCAACACATCGCCGCAGTTGAGACGATATTTCTGCCGCAGTCTGGAGCCCGAGCTGGTGAAGAGTGCCGCGAAGGTAAAAAGCTCGAACAGCGACATGAAATAGGCGAAACCGAGTGCTGTCAAAGCACAGCCTCGTGTCACTGATATCCTGTTGAATTAATAAAATATAATTGATGTCTATGATATATGTCAGATAATAATGCTTGTATTAATGAAAGTATACATGTCCATGCTACAAGTCCATCTGATGGTAAGTGGAGGCTATGGCCCATAGACACTTACATCTATCATCGCTTAAGAATCAAAATACAAATGCGTTGTCACCCCTGAGACCTGAGGACTAAGATGGAGCCTTGATACCAATATGACATAAACTGCTATTTCAATTTCAAAGAAAGGCTGCAACTGCTATGATTTTACGAAATTCCACTCGCAAGGGGTGTTGCCGGGGATTAATTAAAAAAATCACATTTTCAAACTGTAGCTCTTATAGGTATAAAATTTGGCCACAATAACGTTTGGAGTCGGTCCCTGGATGGTTTAGATTCACAATTGGACCCTGTAGGTGGCGCTGTTGTCGAGATCCATAAATCATCCGTGCGAAGCCGGAGTGGATCGCTAGTTTAAGATAAACTGCCTTCATAGAATTATTACGTAGGATTCTCCTAGTACTCGCACCGAAAGTGAAGCAAGTAAAACTAACGCGAAACCGCGTAAATTCACTCAGCGACCCGTCAGTGCGCAACGTCTCGTCTTACTGAGAAAAGCTCGCGACAAATTGTAAAAATTACTTAAAATATTGTCACAACAGTGATGACAAATATAAAAAAGTGATGGTATTACATTTCAGAGATAATATCATATATTTAATTCATTATTATTACGTAAATCACTCGTAAAACCAAAAAAATATTTACCTAAGCTATCATGATACAAATGTTGCTAGTTGGAAGGAAAAAAATTGCACCATTTTCATTTAAAAATCTTTATTTTCTATTATTTATTTTAAACGTTAAATCGCAACGCTCTGTGTAAAACTAAAACGTTTAAATGTAGATACCTACTTATCTAAGTATTATCATAATATTTACAATGGGTGCCTCATGGGTGCCTATATTAAACGATCTATTAAAGCCATTTTAACGCTAACTGTTTTATTTTTATTGCGTTCATTGACCAAGTAAAAGTTTTAGGCTATAGAATAAAGACTTTTTATTTACTATCAATTAAAAGCGAATATTTTTAAAAACAACCATTAAATTTTTAGCGTGTATATTTTCTTTCAAATAAGAAAAATTCAAATCAGTTTATAAGTGACGGAATTCTGAGGTAACAAATATAAAAAATACACTGAACTGAGAACCTCCTCCTTTTTTTGAAGTTGGTTAAAATTAAAATTACACGATGTCCTTATTGCATTCGATCGAATAATTGTGTATAACATAATATCCTTAAATTTTATTACGTCTGCATTTTTGTACCATTAAAATATTGTTGCGCGCCACTATTAATGGTTTATACATGGCAACACTAGTTACCACTAGCGCCCTCTAGTATCGAGTAGCAGAACTAGGAGAGTCAAGATCCTTCTCGAAATTTCGGGACCGATATGTACTCGAACATTCTAGATGTTTCTACAGTAGAAGGTTCTGGAAACTATCTGAGGCCCTATATAAGGCCGGTATAGACCGCGACCGAGGAGTATTGAATTGGCGATACAAGCGAGGACTTCGAAGCGATACAACTACGAACTTAAGCGATCTGTAGTAAAATTGTATTTTGTTATTAGTGTGGTTAAAGTTGTAATTAGTGTTGTATAATTAAAGTGTCAATTTGGTAATTCAATCGGCAGTTTTAATTGTCTCGAACCCCAAGCTCGTAACAATTGGTGTCAGAAGTGGGATCAGATCATGCCGATTTTACCAAAGGACGACACGGAGGGTATCCGTACCCGAAGTCAACGCAAGCAAGAGACGGACCAGAGACGATTTGGTAATGCAACGCCGCAAACGTCGGGGCCAGCTGCCGACCACGGAGGCCGGCCTGTCAGCAGCTCCTGCATCTGCAGCACCTGACTTAGGTGCTCTGATGATGATGCTGCAGGAGCAGGCCTCGCCGACAGGAGGAACAGGCCCGCCGACAGGAGGAACAGGCCCGCCGACAGGAGGAACAGGCCCGCCGACAGGAGGAACAGGCCCGTCGGTTGGAAGAGCAGCTGCAGCGTGGACAGGAGGAACAGGCCCGCCAACAGGAAGAGCAGATGCTCGCGAAGGACCTTCACGCTACCTTCGGGAAAGAGATAAGGAGGTGAAGGATAGGGTTGCTCAACATGACAACCGCCTGTCGGAAGCTGAAACCCGAATCGACCAAGTGAACAATCGGGTTGACAACGTGATTGCTGACGAAGAAAACGCTGAACGACCTCAAACTTGGGGATGGAGTTACAGCCCCGTGGTAGCTACAATACCTTCGCTACGTGGATTCAAAGTGCCGCCGTTCGACGGGACTTCTTCCTGGTCGGCGTACAGAATCCAGTTCGAGGCTGCCGCGAAGGCGAACGGCTGGAATAAAAGTCAGGCCATGACTGCTCTCACCCTAGGCTTGCGCGACCAGGCCTTAACTGTTCTGGAAGCTCGGTAAGGAAGTGACTTACGAGCAGCTCCTTGAGGCGTTGGAGGCGAGATATGGCGACGCTCACCTGAACACGTCTTTCGTGCGCAGCTCAAAGATCGCGTGCAACGCAGCAACGAAAACCTGCAGCAGTGGGCCTTGAGGTGGAAAAGCTGGTTCGAAAAGCATACCAGTCTGTACCTGCGCTCATTGTAGGAACCTGGTGCAGACATTCATCGACGGCATCCGCGACCTTGAAGTCAGAGCTGCTGTGAGGCTCGGGCACCACGAGACGCTTAAGGACGCGTTAGCCCATGCACTGGAGGTGGAAGCCGTACGGCAGGATCATCGATCCCATCGCGTCAGGGAGGTTGCAGCAGCTGCAGTTCGCGACTGCAATAAAGGATACAGCCCTAGGTGCTACGGCTGTGGGGAAAGGGGCCATCTTCGATCCAGCTGCCCTAAGCGAACTGTGGAAAGGGGAGGTGATCGATCTCGAGAGGGTAGTGCAGCTAACAGCACCGCCCAGCAGCAGGGAAACGAGTAAAAGCCAGGACTGTGGGGCGGGTGCTGGCTGATGTTAAAAGAGCCCCAAGGATTTCGATCTCACAAACCCATGATGGGAACAGCCTAATCATCAAAGGCGTGGTCAACGGAACGCCGTGTAAACTGACCATAGACACTGGAGCCTCTCGCACGGTTGTCAGTTCCCAACTTATAAGTCAGTTCCTTGGGGACTCCGCATACAACCGAGAGCGCATTAATTTGGTAACAGCCACCGGTCAGCGCATACCCGTCCGTGGAGAGAAGGAGATGGAGTTGAAGCTAGGCAACATGATCTACCTGCATAATGTCATCGTGGCTGATATAATGGACGACTGCATCCTGGGCCTAGACTTCATGAGGAAGAATTGTTGTGAGATCGATGTTAAGCAAGGTGTTTTGAGTTCGACCACGAAAAGCTATTGGGCCCAATGGGACAGCTTGCTGATTCAGGATGGAGTCCTGTGCCGTAAATGGGAAAATGGCCGGGGAGACAGTTGTCATTTGCAAATGGTTGTCCCTAAAGCTAAAGTACCGGATGTTCTACAGCTGTACCATAATGGTTGTTCAGGAGGTCACCTGGGAGTTAAACGAACTCTACTGAAGATCCGAGAACGGTTTTACTGGGTCCACTGTCGTAACGATGTCGAGGACTGGTGTCGCAAATGTACAAGTTGTGCGGCTGTAAAGGGACCTCAAACTGTAGTAGAGGTGCATTGAAATTGTACAATGTTGGTGCACCATGGGAGAGGATAGCTGTTGACGTTGGGGCCGTTTCCGGAAAGTGAAAGTGGTAACAAGTATTTCATGGTTGTGATGGATTACTTCACTATGGCCAGAAGTCTTCGCCATTCCAAATCAAGAAGCTTCAACAGTTGCAGATAAACTAGTTCATGAAGTCTTCTGTCGTTTTGGAGTACCTTTAGAGATTCACAGCGATCAAGGAAGGAATTTTGAGTCTCAAATATTCCAGGAAACTTGCCGAGTTATGGGTACTCATAAAACAAGAACAACTTCTTACCACCCACAATCTGATGGAATGGTAGAACGATTTAATCAGACATTGAGAGGTACCTAGCAAAAGTTGTGGAAAACGGCAACGAGACTGGGACAGGCACATACAACCGTTTTGTTGTCATATCGAAGCGCTGTTCACGAAAGTACATCAGTGACACCAGCTTTAGCAAATTTTTGGGAGAGAATTAAGGCTGCCTGCAGACCTGATCACTGGAATACCACCTGATGCCCCACGCAGTATAACCGATTATGCAAATGACTTGCGGAACAAAATGAATGACATTTATGAGCACGTCAGACAATCGGGCCAGCAAACGTCTGAGAAGATGAAAACACGGCATGACCGCAAAATGAACAACAAAGGGTTTGACGAAGGTTCACTAGTGTGGTTACACAATCCAGTTCGCAGCAAAGGGAAATTTTCTAAGCTTCAAGCTAAATGGGACGGACCGTACCGGATTGTAACAAAGATCAATGACGCTACCTATCCGATACAAAAAGGTGCAAAAGGTACTCCTAAGATCGTCCATGTGGATCGACTGGCGCGTTATTATGGGGCCAATAATGCTCGGGACGAGCATGTCTTAGGAGGGCAGTGTTGCGCGCCACTATTAATGGTTTATACATGGCAACACTAGTTACCACTAGCGCCCTCTGGTATCAGTAGCAGAACTAGAAGAGTCAAGATCCTTCTCGAAATTTCGGGACCGATATGTACTCGAACATTCTAGATGTTTCTACAGTAGAAGGTTCTGGAAACTATCTGAGGCCCTATATAAGGCCGGTATAGACCGCGACCGAGGAGTATTGAATTGGCGATACAAGCGAGGACTTCGAAGCGATACAACTACGAACTTAAGCGATCTGTAGTAAAATTGTATTTTGTTATTAGTGTGGTTAAAGTTGTAATTAGTGTTGTATAATTAAAGTGTCAATTTTGGTAATTCAATCGGCAGTTTTTAATTGTCTCGAACCCCAAGCTCGTAACAATATGTATAATAAAGTTATATTAGTACCATCATTATCATGTTTATTTTATTAAATTTTATTTTCTCATAAAATACGTCATCGTACGTAATACCTAATCTTTATTTTATCGATTAATTATAATTAATCAATAAAATTGTGATTTGCACAATTTGATTGCAAACGCTAGAAACTGGTATCACTGAATGCCGTGTATGTATGCGTATGATGAGCGTAGGCAAATTCGACTCGCGCACACTAACATAATAACCTTGCGTCACTTTGATGCTTGTGTTTTGTACTAGACTGCGTATCTACTGGGTGATAATTCTATGACTGCCTTACAGGTTACTATAACGGCTCTATACCCTTCATACGGGAACACAGCAGTGCATGCCCTGCTGTTCGGTGGCAGAAATAGGTAAGAAGGTGGTACCTACTACCTACCCAGACGGATTCTTTCCTAGGCAGAAAAGGAGTCTTGCTACTAAGTAAAAACCTAAAGTTATCATGATGGATATACCGCACGCGATCAATGAGGGCTAATAATTTTCTGCTCACCAGATGTCGCTAGTTGACACTGAGGTAAAGTTTTTTTGTTACACAATGTAGTTTAATTGAGAGGTTGTTTTTTAATAAAAGTTTATCAGTTTCTTGAGTATTATATTAATACACAAAACAATACGTCAGTGTTTTGCACTTTAATTTTTTTCACATTTTTAACTTTTTTTTAAATTTTCCTACTTTTTTGAATATCTGTGGTTTGGTTTATTTATTTTTAATGTTATTAATATAAAATATAGCTAAAAGTACAGAAAGAAACAACAACTTTTACATTTTCCTAACAAATTAAATTCCCTGCTATGAAATCTGTCAAATATTATACCTCACTTTCTAGTGGCGCCGCCCTGGTGGCAGAAAAAGTCGTGGATGCCCTCATTATTATAAAGAATCTAATAATTAGTCTGTTGGGTTATATGTTCTTGGTCGATTTTGGCACATTGAGCAAATGGTAGTCGTTAAAATTAACGCTGCAGACTAGTCTTTAAATACCTAATATGATAACTACGAGTGCGTCACCCAGTAGAGAACACATAAATAAATGCCGGGAAAATTCAGTGGTCTCTAATATATGGCGATGTAATCATCTGATATTTATAACAAATAACCCTGTAGGAATGAAAAGCCTATGCCAAGCAGTGGAATATTTATATATCCCATATACATAGACTTTACTTTTATTTAGACCAGATATAAAATATCCACGTCAAAAGTGCGAGTGTGAGTGCGAGACGTATGGTATTGCGATTATCAAACTGCATTTCAAGCTCTGTTGAGCCCGGTTTAAAGGTTGATGAAAATGCACGAGGTCTTATAATTTTACTCTTATTATGATATACGTACCTACACACATTAAAAAAAAAAAATATTATTCATTAGAATTTAGCAAAACCGGTTGCTCAAAGTGATAAAAAGGTGGAAAGCAAATAGTATAGTTAATTTACGTTCGCAAGATAATTCAATTTCTGATTAACCAATGGCAATTAAATAAGTACGAGTATACTCATTTTGAACCGTGTAATGGCGGTATATGAATATCCACTACCCCATATCGTCCCGTAGATGTCGTAAGAAGCGACAAAGGTAAACTGAAACGGGTGACGGACAGCTGCATCCATCTTCCTGATAATAAATTAAAATAATAAAAAACTGCGGTTGCTAAGCCGTCTTCCAAACCTGGCAACTATAGCTAGATTCCCCCTATGAGGCCATACATAGGGGGCCTATGTTCAGCAGTGGACTTTTGATAGGATGTAATCAATTATTTTAAAACGTGTACAGTACAAAGTTAAAATACTTAAAAATAAAATGCCCTCGATAATCGCACATGTGTTAAACAAACACTCAATTTATCAAAAGAAGTTGATCACCGTGCATTAAACTTGTGTAAACAACTTCGTGAGATTAACGCGAGCTACGTGCGATAAGGCCAGGGTGTTTAAGACAATGAATGATGTCAGTGTAACACATGTTCCTAGTCCATCATTTTATGAATACATATAACGCTAATTATCGTCTAAATGTCCAAATGTTTTTTTTTTACATTGGATTGACGAATGAGTTGAAAGTCAATCTGATGACTGTTATCTGATAACAGCCTATATACGAGGGGTGATCCAAAAGTAATCATAATCGGTTACTTCAGGTCCGCATAAAAATCCAAAATAAATATTTTTGCTTGCTTATATACTCACTACATCAGCCTAAAAAAATCATATAAATAGATCACGATTTCCGAGAGATACATTCATTTGAATACGAACTGTCAAAGAGATAACATCAACATGGAGAAAAACGAAATTAGAGCTGTCATCAAGTACCTCTGTTTGAAAAAAATGTCTTCAAAAGACATACACAGTGACTTAGTAGAAACATTGGGGGACTCTGCTCCTCCATATTCTACAGTTGCACGCTGGGCCAAGGAGTTTAAACTGGGCAGAACATCCACTGAAGATGAACATCGCGAAGGACGCCCATCCACGTCCCTCACTGAAGACAACGTGAAAAAAGTCGAAGATGTTGTGTTGGCAGATCGAAGAGTGACCATCAGGCATGTAGCTGAGGTCACAGGGATCTCATATGGCAGCGTTCAAAGAATCCTTGCGAACGAGTTGCATATGAAAAGGTCTCTGCGCGTTGGGTACCCAGAATGTTAACCGACGAGCAAAAGAAAAATCGAGTTGACATTTCGAGGGTCAATCTCGAAAAGTTCCAAGCAGATCAAGAAAATTTTTTGTTCCGTTTTATGACTATGGACGAGACCTGGATCCACCATTTTGATCCTGAAACGAAACAACAATCGATGACTTGGAAGCGAGCTCCTCACTGACGCCAAAGAAATTCAAAATTTCAAGTTCGGCGGGAAAGGTTATGGCATCTGTTTTTGGGACGCTCAAGGCATAATTATGGTGGAATATTTGGAAAAGGAGCCACTATTACGGTCTCTTACTACGCAGACCAAATAAGAAGATTACGGAGGCCATTAAGGAAAAAGACGCGGCAAACTGCGAGCTGGAGTGCTGTTTCACCAAGACAACGCACCGGCTCACAAAGCCGCAGTTGCGATGGCTGCCATTCAAGAAACGGGATTCGAACTGCTCGAACACCCTCCTATTCGCCAGATCTAGCTCCTAGTGATTTCTACCTCTTCCTCGGCTCAAGGAACGCCTGAGGCAAGAAATTTGAAGACGATAGCGAAGTAATGGCCGCTGTTGAAGCGTTTTGGGAGGGTCAAGACAAAGAATTTTTTTCAAAGGGAATCCTGGGTTTAGAAAAAAGATGGACTAAATGTATTGATTTGTTAGGAGACTATGTAGAAAAATAAATTATTATTTTAACTTTAATTACCGTGTTTTATTTTCATTATCATTACTTTTGTATCACCCCTCGTATTGTAGTTCAAACTCAACGGAGACTAGCCATCTGCGTGGGACAAGATTATAGTGCACGAGTGTATGTGCAAATACAGGTGCACTCTCTATTCTCTCATTCTTATAGATCGATGGAACAGAAATCTGACACGACCGATCAGGCCTCATCCGTTATCCTACTTGTGCTTGTTCCATTTGGTGGGAGTGTTAAAGGCCTAATATCGCCTTTAAAAATCTTTAAATTTATTAAAACTCTGCTTAAAATATTCAAAATGTAATAAAAAATAGAAATGCAAGTCGATTATATTACAATAATAAAGATAAATAACATAACATTT
The DNA here is from genome assembly GCA_029286625.1 of Parnassius orleans. NCBI lineage: Eukaryota > Metazoa > Arthropoda > Insecta > Lepidoptera > Papilionidae > Parnassius > Parnassius orleans. Next base: position 7,235,519 of record JAGSMP010000006.1, on the reverse strand, counting down.
GTAATATAATTGTAAAAAGGGTAATTTTTTTTTTTAAGTTAATGAGGCGTGTTCTTGTAATAATGTTTTTGTATTACTAGAGGGTGTTCGTGTCATTGCTTATATAAGGGAGTTGCTGGAGACGCATATCCAAGACAGATCAGATGCAGGACCAACAGCTTTACGTGCTTTCCGGAGTACGGGGGTGAACACCGCCAACTTTCTGACTCCGGACTATTATTAAGAATTTCTTGACAGAAAAACCCCAATGACTTTTTAAGTACTTCTAACGATATGAACCCGGGGCCACATGATCAGTAGTTGTAGAGACAGTCAAGAGCCTATATACATATTATGCAATCGCAACAGTTCACTAACTGTGCGGAAAGCTAATAAGTTCCTCACAGCCTATAAAAATATTGTCTCGCGATACCCTTACCGATAGCCGCCTTCGATACAGGAGGTTCTCAATACGACTGTTTGTCTGTGTGTACCTTACACGATATCTTCGCCAATTGTGAACGCATTTTAATTATTCTTTGTTTATATAATGAGCTTTACCTCAAGGGAACATTAGAGGAGCATATATATATATATAGTTATTTGAATATATTATATAGTTCTTAGAAGTCGCTAGTCTTTTTTTTGTATCCACGAGAGATGCTGTCAAACTGTGTTCACAGTTTGGCAGATTGTGATATATATATATATATATATATATATATACAACAACAAAACTTATTGAACTCTTAGAAAGTAATTTTTTTTATTAAAAACATAAAATATTAATATAAAAATAAGTGCTTTTCTGAGATACGTATCATACGCAGACGTGACTGCCACTGAATTTGCGGTAATGTCTGTCATCGCTATGTATATTACCTAGTTAACATCTCCGGGAAACTATACAAAGTCGCCGAAAGGTCTGGACACACTGATGATATAATATGGGCCAAAAATACCGTCCCTCATTTTCGTAGTATATTAAAAGTATAAAATCGTAAAAGTTTTAATAGTTTTTGTATATTATTTGAAAAAGGATGAAACATTTTTTTTAATAATTATCTCTATCCTTGGGCGTATGCGCACATTATCTCTATTTAGAGAACTTGCAATGCTGTAATTTCGTAATATTTTCATCAATACTATTCCGTAACAGTTAATTTCCATATACTTTGAGATTTTTACTAGCACGTCTTAAAAAGATAAGGTGACTTGTATCCCCAAAATGCCACCACCTAAAATCTGCCGCCTGAAGCCATGTTGGGCAACATCGACTTTGATAAACGAACAAAACGAAGCAATCACATGATTACTTTAGTAATTTTGAAATTTCGATTTAAAATAATATTGTACTCATATATATTATATTAATCAATCCTATCCTATTTGTGACATTGATGTATCGATATTTTACAAATTGCATGAACATGAACGATGCTAAAACATCGATATTATAATTGGAACGAAGTTCCTTATTGCACGGTACGAATTTGACGGATGGGGGCTAGACGAGAAAAAGTGTAAGATTTTTCCGTCACGACCCCCTTTCTATAGTGCGAGCGAGATGGAATAATATCCATCTCCCTCGCACTTTTTTGTATCTTGCCATGAAAGAAATATTATTTTAAATGACGCTTCATTTTAATAGACGCTAGTAATTCATTTATTTGATAATATACGTCTATCAATAATAATATACTACGAAAGGTACTTCGTTCCAAACGAGTGTTCCACGACACTCAAGCATGTTTTTTTCTCTCTTAACATCGATTATAGTCGATCATTAGCCCGTAACAGTCCGCTGCAGCTATATCATGGTTGTAGCTCGAATGGTATTCTGTGAGAGCGTAGTCCTGCCCCGGTCGAGCCAAGCTATTCGTGCTACAACCATAACATAACTGCAGCGTGGCTCTACCACGTACGAAATGATATGTAGGATTATCTTACGACATCACCACACAGCGATAAGGATCGACCAGTACGGCTAGCATGGGCTGGGGACAAAAAAATTATCTCCCGATTATATTTAAGCGACAGTAGCCTAATGGCAGGGTGCGGACAACGAACTCAAAAGGTTGTGGGTTCGAATCCGCCATTCACTGTCGTGAACCACTCCTAACACAAGCATTTTAAGCTTACCGGGAGTGGTTAAAGGGAATATTAGTAATGTTAAATAGCATTGCTAGTGTTTCTTTTAAAAAAAAATATCCACTGACAAGAGATAAAATTATCTTGTCCTTAGGCCAAAGCACGGCAACTGGGAGAAGTATATCCCCGTTTGACATAACGAGTAGACATAATATATCCTCGTCCGTAGCATGGAGCCAAATTAAAGATAAAAAATGATGATTTTTTGACATTTGAAAGTGACAATTTTATCCTAGTTCATTGGACGTAGGTTTAAGTTTATATTCACACAAAAAATCTATCTAAGTCTAAGTCTGTCTCCCATTTTATCTACTGTGGATATTATATCCACCGGTGTGCCCATGGTCGAAGGGTGGATAAAACTAAGCGAGGGGATAAACATTTTCCCCGGGGATAAAATTGTCTCCTGCCCAGTCTAGCCCTGCAGGGATGATAGACCGCTGTCAAGGTACAATTCTTCTATTCGGTCACGAGAGTACATTTTGTTTCTCCCTTACAATTCTACTTTACAAAATCAGTGGATGTGCTCGTGTATGTTCAAACTTTAGCCGACCTTGCATGTTTCCGCTTGGTTTCCGCAGACAATGTAACTAATGGTTCGCCTCGCCTATATACGTCACTTTATAGCACGAATATATTCCCACCCGTTATAGCTTCACGCTGAAATAAGTAAATTTGAAAAATATGTACACTTTGCATGTGTAGTACATTCTTAGCAGACTTAAAAAGAGAAAGCTTACAATTCGACTGTATTGTTTTTTCAACCGACTTCAAAAAAAGGAGGAGGTTCTTAATTCGACTGTATGTATGTGCGTACCTCAGAACTTTTTTCTAGGTGAACCAATTTTGATGATTCTTTTTTTATTTGGAAGCTGGTGAGTTCATGTGGTCCCATATAAATTTGATCAAGATCTGACCAGTAGTTTTTGAGTTATCCTTAATAATGCGTATTTAATTCACTTCAGACTACATTGATGATGTTCCCATTTTATTTATAATATATTGAAGTCGGTTGTACAAAATTTTTAATTTTACCACTTGTTTTATGTACGATATCTTCGCCAATTGTGAACCGACTTGATGATTTTTTTTATTAAATAAGTTATACTTCAGGGGTGGTCTCATATAAATTTTGTGAAAAAATTCCACCTCTAAGGGTGGCAAAACATGGGATGAAATTTTTAATGTAACTATTTAGACAATATTGAGATTGTGATAGTTCTTAGTCCACACAAAAGGGTAAAAAAATATTTTTTTTTTCAAAATGTAAAAGCGGACTTCAAAGAAATAAAAAGAATAAAATAATTTCAGTTTGAAGTCGGAGCTACGATATAGTCTTTAGAATGTGAAATTATTCAACCTTTTTAGTTTTTGTTTTTACAAGTTTGCGCGTTTACCGCTAAAATGAACCCCTTTGTCGTATCTCCTCAGTTTCAAGGCACTCCCCTTGTTGCCTCAGCCAGTATCGGAAGATGCGATAGAAAATGTAAAGGGATGCAACATCCCTACGCATCGCCAGTGAATCGAGCCAATCAGAAAGAACTCGATCGTCGACAATTCGAACCGCTCTGCGCTGGATGCGCTGGTTGTCGTGAGATTTACTTGTGTACATAAACAAGAATACAATATGTAACTTGATATTAACATAACTAATTCTAAGAAAAAAATAATGTTTTTTATAAAATAGGTAAATCTCGCGGCAAGCTTTTACTTTTGTTAAAAGTTAATTTTTGTATATCTATCTAACGATGCCCTCTCGACGAAATGTACAACGCAATGGCTCGTTTACACCGGACCTGAAAACTTTAACGGCGACAGGCAACAGCGTCAAAGGTGCGAGACGTTTGGTCCAGCTGTTTGGTTCCTCCTTGCAATGGGAGAGCTTAATGACTAGCACTGGACTTTAACAGAATGATAAAGAAAATTAAAATACATTCCTTTCGTAAGTCTAATTTATGCAAGCGTGATATGATAACAGTTACCAACACTGGATATCTAAAATTTCTGAGGGATTTTGTGATATTTAAGGAGAGCGCTAACTTTAAAAGCTCAGCAGGCCTACTCCCATTAGAACTCAAGATAATTCGTTCAAAACAGTCAGTTCGAATCGAAAACGAAATCGAATAATTCTATACAGGGTTATTTTTCAAAGAGTAGCCAACTTTTAAACTAAAGTTCAAATATATAAATAATTATATACCGTTATTGCAGTTTTTGAAAATACGAGTAAATAAGGCTTCTATTTTTATTTGAAATTATCGCAAATTGAATGTGATTTATGGGCAACAACGTTTTTGCCTACCGATCGACCCTTACGAATGTGTGCGTGCGCATTAAAATCAGTTAAAATAATGCATTACCACGCATTTTGAATTTAAAAGATAAAAAGGACAGAATGTTTGAGATTCATTTTCAATTAATTTTTGTTCACCATTTGCCAATATTACTTATTCTAAACGTTCTCTGCAAATTTGGCCGGTTATTGCGAAATATCCCTGTATACTCGTATGTATTGCATATTAGTCAGGTCATAAGTTCCACCAAAAACTTTTTATAAAATTAATGATACACTTTTTGATAATTATACATATAGAAATTATATATGAAATGAAAGGTAATTTAATTTAGAATATAATTTTATTCAAAATGCGCAAACGTTATATTTTTTAAATTGGTGAAGTTCATCAGCAAGTATTCAATATTTTTAAATAATAAGGTTTTGACAGAACTTATGATCCGACTAAGTATATCGAAAGTAAGCTTGCAGGACCATACCTAATACGTAAATAATCTGAACACGACTTACGGTACCTAGAAATGAATTAAATGCATAAAAACCTAGTGAAATAAATTCCAATTCGATTGATTCGTATTTTTATATTATGTATTGCGTAGATATTACAGAAAAAGAGGTTTACGTAAAGTATTTTGTTACGTCTTTTTTAAGTTGCGATACAAGTCTCACATAACATGGCTATTTCGTGACATCGAATTTAGAAATGACCATTCACTCTTAATTTCCGTGACGATTGTAATAATGCACCTCGCACTTGACAAGCCCGTCGTTATATTAGGGTTATTTATTAAAAAGATACGAGCTATCTATTAAGTGTGCGAAGGCCGAAATAAATTAATGAACCTATACGTTGTTTGTATTGCTTCCGTTATTAACATAATATATATACAATAGATATTAAGGATCCCGTTGTATAACTCAACAGAAAATTCACGAATATCCAAAATAGAACGCAGGTGAGTTTCTAAATTTAAAAATGGCGCTGTGGTTACAAGGCAGTTTGCCATTAATAAAGAAAAAAGTGACAGTCTCGCGTTTTTTTTTAACAACACTAGAGTAACAAACGAGAAATGAGCCCTTCGTATACTTAATGCCAAGAGGACACTGCAGCACATAGACGATTTAAGCAACAGCAACATAAACCTAAAGGTTAAAAAATGCAACCAACTCTAAACAAATAAAAGACCGCATGTGCGTTGTCAATTGTCATCCTTGAAGCCTAATATCCATCTTATTCATGTATCATAGTCTGTGATTATTTCGGATCCCTTAACTTAGAAACCAAAACATAACAATTGATGCCTTACGTGGTACAGCCAAGCTGCAGCTTATTGTAATTGTAGCACGAATTAGTCGGCTCGACCGGTGAAGACGCTTTCACAGTATACCAGCTTAAAATAGCAGCTTAATGCTGCTGTGTTTCGTATGGTGAGTGTAGAGAACCGGAGACACTTTTTACTGAAAACGAGGCATTCCATCTTAGTCCTCAGGGGTGGCAATGCATCTGCATTTCGATACTTAATCGGGGATAAATGTAGATGTCTACGGGCCATAGCATCCACTTACCATCAGGTGGACTGTGTGCTTGTTTGTACACTTATTCTGAAAAAAAAAAGATACTTAACGACACAAATAGGCAAGAGTGAAATACCCATTAAAATGGACTAATGGATGCCCGATTACCATGTAGTGGATTCCTTTTCTGCATTAGAGTTAATCTGGGCAGTTACCCGTCTCTTATTTTTGCCGTCAAAGAGCAGTGCTTTTTGCACTGCTGTTTTCCGGTCTGAAAGGTACAGATACCAAGTATAATTACAGGATGGGAGCCATTCTATCACAGTCCTAAGAGATGACAACACAACTGTAGCTTTCTTTGTTTGAAGTTGGCTCAGGTGTTCACTGGCTGCAGTAGCAACTTAGCAGCAGGTGGACTGTAAGCTCGTCTGCTTGTTGACTTACAACCTTACACAGGTTCGTGATCATTATCAATATCTCTTGAAGTGCAAATTTATAGGTGAATTTAGGAAACTTGAATGTCTTTTTTCCTTAGGAAACCTGCATGTCTTCCTTTTTTTACGTGGTAGAAACACGCTGCAGCTACATTATGGTTGTGGCAGGAATAAGTCAGCTTCACCGGGAAGGACCAAGCTCTCGCAGAATACCAGCGTGAAAAAGCAGCTTAATTCTGCTGTGTTTCGTATGGTGAGTGTAGTGAACCGTGGACCCTTTTACTGCCAACGAGGCATTCTATCTTAGTCCTGAGGAGTGATAACGCATCTACATTTTTTTATTTGTGGATGGATGTAGATGTCTATGTACTCGTAAGTATCGGGTGGATTATGTGTTCGTTTGTAACCCTATTCTATAAAAAGAAAAAGGCAATTTCCATTAGATTCCAATCCATGATTCTTTTAACTTCATAAGACATATTACTAAAATTACCTGTCTTCCGGATCAAGGGTGAGCACAAGGTTAACTGCGGCGGCGAATGCCCCTGCGTTTACCGCGCTCAGCACGCATAGCTTGGCGCGTCGATATCGCGCCTGGAATCAAATTACGTCATAATAGAATACAATGCATATTGCACGATTAAAAATCAGTAGAATCATCAAGACTTAATATCTACATGTGCAAGAGAATAGAGATATATTATGAAATATGTGTATCTGAAAAGAGGTTAAAAAGATCTTAAAAATAATATGTACTTTTTTTTTAAATTTTGTGCAAGCCTAAAGCCTAACATGTAGAGGTACGCTGCAGCTCTATTATGGTTGCAGCGCGAATGGGTCCTTCTCCAGGACCACAAAACATCAGATTAAATATCAGCTTAATGCTGCTCTATTTCTTGAGTGTAGAGAACCTGGTGTTGCAGTTGTTCATGGGCGGCGGTAGTCACTTACCATCAGGTGAGCCACATGTTCGTTTGCCCACTCTCATATGTAAAAACAAAAACTAAAAATATTGAATAATTTCACATTCTAAAGACTAAAAAAAAAACCTCGTTAATGGGACTTTCACTGGCAGATAGTTGATGTTATAAGGAGTAAGTTAGGCTACTTTTATTTTAGGAAAAGAATTAGGGTTCCGCGCAAAAAAATCCACGCGGGCGAAGTCGCGGGGAACAGCTAGTAAATAATATAAAAAAATAAGAAAAGACAACAAAATTTTTATACAGGCATTGTTCAATTTATTCAAAAGGTGAAATAATTTTGAAAAGATACATTTAGCAGATTTTTCGTAAAAACTCTTGTCCCAAAGGTTTGCTCGTAAATTTATACGCGATCGTTTACAGTACAAAATGTTCATGCATTTGACTAAAAAAATTACAGGAGTCTATTCATTGCTCACACGACGCTATGTGTGACAGTGACAGCATCATTGCACGCATTTTAACACTTAACGAACAATTCTACTTAAGATTAAGCTAACCTTCATTTTATACATATACATATTTCATGAGAATACTCATTGAATTTTATCATATATAATGTAAAATAAAATATGCACTTAATGCCATATTAACCTTCGACGTAATATTTCGAAACATCCACATTTTTTAGTAAAACCACTCTAAGAAAAACACAGAGTTTATTGAGCAGAAAACGAACTACTATGTCGTGATACAGACAGGAACATATTTATTAATTTATTTATTTAACAATTTACATACACAAAAAATATTGATACAAAGTAAACAAAAATGTATCAGATTTAAAAAAAAGAGCTTGATTAACAAACATATTCACGTTATGTTTTTACAAACATAAAAGTGACAACAGCTATAATCTAACGGTCTATCTGATGGTAACTGGCTATTGTAGCCGAGACTAGAGATGTATGGACTAGAGATACTACGAATAGTGATTTTGCCGAATACCAAATACCGAATATCCGGCCACGCTCTTGGCAGAAAAATCTCATGGCTACCGATAACGGTATAACAATCTCGTTTCCCTCAGAACCGCAACGGTCAGCAGCTTAGAGGTGCAAAGTATCTGGTAATGCAATCGTAAACGCCAGCTAAGCGTGACGGTTAAAGCGAATTCGCCCTACAACGGAAAAGGCCCATTGCAGTGGACTTTTTCGGACTGATAAAATAAAACCGGCCAAGTGCGAGTCGGACTCGCGCATGAACGGTTCCGTACCATCACACACGTTTCTAGTAGGGGAGCCCCTTTAATTATTAATTTATTTTCATTTTTATTATTTTTGTTATAGCGGTGAAAATTTAAACTGTCTACCTATTACGGATCATGAGATACAGCCCGCTGACAGACGAACGGACCGACAGTGGAGGCTTAGTAATAGGGTCCCGTTGGTTACCCTTTGGGTACGGAACCCTAAAACGTATTGCATCAAATATTGTTATACTTTGGCTAGTTAGGGCCTGTTGAAGAAAAGTGTTGCTAGCACATGGGCCTCTCGTATAGGAAATTTACTACGCTTGTGCAATCGTCACGCTTGGCAGGCGGATTAATCATTCTCCGATAACGTTCGGAAACTGAACCGTGCCGTTAGCCGTTATTTATATATTTATTTTTATATTGATCCGTGGAAAATCCGTTATGTTTTATGCATATAATTCATACTTGTTAAGTTTCATACCCACGTTTCATTTATTTCTTTTACTTAATATTCGCACTAGCATAACGTGGTTTTGCCGATATTTAAATGTGCCCAATTATTTCTACTTGATAAGACAATCAATATAATCTATACATATATAAATAAAATTGAAGTGTCTGTCTGTAATATCGTAATAACTGCCTGAGCTGGGATTTACATGATATTAAGACATGAACAAACATTTTTAAAATTTTTGTCTACCCGTCTGTCTGTATGTAGGGACTAATTTTAAAATGACTGAACTGATTGTAATGAAAGTTTACGAACTGATAGGAAGCAATACTAGGAGTAATTTAGTCTAGACTATACTTTATCCGAAAAACAGTTTTTTTTGGAAAAAAGTCGAAAAATGTATAAAGCCACGTTAATATATCCTATCCATTTAACAGTGTTAGAGCCACGCGGCAGCTTCTGCTGTTGCACGGATGGGCCCAGGAGGGTACTAGCACCCCTGGTAACGGAGAATCTCTCACTAAGCATCTATTCTGGGGTGGAGGAGGGAGCTCACTAATAAAAGACTAAAACTGTACGGGGCAACCCGTGAGTGAACCCGGGTAAGAATACCCACTACCCCATATCTTCCCGTGGCTGTCGTAAGAGGCGACAGAGGGGAACTGAGGCAGAAGATAGGCAGCAGCATCTTTCTGATAACAGCAAAATAACAATAAAAAAACTGCGGTTGCCAACCCAATCGCCAAGCGTGGCAACTATGGCAATATACCCCCATGAATAAAGTTACGAAGAGACGGCCCTTAGTCCCCGGCGGCCCCGCTATTCCTGGCTACCGTGGCGACCATGGTATCGGCGGGGCAGGGGTGCTAAGAATCTCCGGTGGAGGTTCGGTTGCCACCTAAGACGACTCGACCTTGCAACATATAACCTACGCACCCTGACGACTGACGAGAAGATCCTGGAGCAGGAAGAAGAGATGGACAAGTTGCCCTGGAATATTTTGGGATTATCCGAGGTTCCAAGTGACGGGGAGGACACGGTAATCCTTTAATCCGGCAAATTGTTCTATCACCGGGAGGGCGACCACTGTCCCAAGGAGGTTTGTTTTTTTATAGAATAGTGTCGGATTTATCGTCCACAAGTCTCTCGTTAACAATGTTGTAAAGGAGTTGGGAGTGTGTCGACGAGGGTTGCGTACCTTATACTCAGAATCACCAAACGGTATTCGCTGAAGGTCATACAGGTTTACGCACCAACCTAGGCGCACCACGATTAGCAGGTGGAGGAAATGCATGAGGATATATCTAGAGCCATGGATTCCTCCAAAACCCACTATACGGTGTTAATAAAAGAACGGTGAGGTGAAGGTAGGGAAATTTGGAATATGGCAACGAAACCCAAGGGGCCAGCAGCTGGCCAACTTCATGGAAAAAGAGGGACTCTTTATGATGAACTCTTTCTTCCAGAAGCGGTCTCACAGGAAGTGGACCTGGTCGAGTCCCGACGGTTCGACAAAAAATAAGATTGACTTTATTATGACGACCAGACGACAACTGTTCAGTGATATATCAGTGATTGCAAGGGTCAAAACCGGCAGCGATCACCGAATCACTGAACCTAAACGTAAAGTTGGAGAGGTCTCGTCTAATGAAGTCAACGCTCCGTCCCCCTCGTGCTCTAATCCAAAGTCCCGAAACCTTTCAGCTCGAGTTACAAAACCGTTTTCAGTGCCTGGAAGATTGCAATGCAGTGGACGATATGAATGACAAGCTCGTGAATACTGTCCATGCGGTCGGAGCTAAGTTTTGCAAGACCCACCGCAGAAGAACACAAAAACTCTCCGATCACAATCTCAATCTCATGGCTGTTAGACGGGAAATGAAGATGCGTCTTCAGCAGATTTGACAGCATACAGGCAACTGAACTAACAGATCTCCAAATGCATGCAGCGAGATATACGCAACTTCAGTATAGCTCGTATTGAAGATGCGATCGTGCGGAACCAGGGCTCCAAAGTCTTTGCTAGAGATCTGTCTGCCAGAAATAGCCAACTGTCGAAGCTGAAGACCGAGTGTGGCAACATCGTTTCCGGGACACCTGAGATTTTGAGTGAGATTCAGAGGTTCTATGGGCAGCTGTACACATCATCGTTGGAGCCATACGCAAGTGTGAGTCACGATCCAAGAGCAAGTCTTATGCGACACTATTCCGATGATATTCCGGACGTCAGTCTGAGCGAGTTTAGAATGGCTCTCCAGCACCTTAAAAGCGGTAAGTCCCCGGGCGAGGATGGAATTACAGCGGAGTTTCTGAAGTCCTTCAGATGCTCTTTAATTCCGTCCTCCATGGTGGCACCACACCGGAGGCGTGGAGCAGACTTGCGGTTGTCTTGTTCTTCATGAAAGGCCACAACGCCCTCTTGAAGAGAACTACAGACAGATTTCCCTTCTGAGCCGTGTCTACGTGCTGTTTTCGAGAGTCATTACGAATCGTCTCGCACGCAGACTCGACGACTTCCAGCCTCCCGAACAAGCCGGTTTCCGAAAAGGCTTTAGCACCATAGACCACATACATACCCTTCGGCAAATTGTACAGAAGACCGAGGAGTACAATTTGCCACTATGTCTTGCGTATGTGGACTATGAGAAAGCCTTTGATTCCGTCGAAATTTGGGCGGTGCTGCAGTCCCTTCAGCGGTGCCAAGTTGACTGTCGGTATATCGAAGTGCTGAAGTGTTTGTACAGTAGGGCTACGATGGCTATCCGAGTACAGAACCAGAGTACGAAACCTATCCAACTGCAGAGAGGTGTAAGACAGGGTGACGTAATATCCCCGAAACTCTTCACCGCTGCATTGGAAGACGTTTTCAAGCTACTAAACTGGAAATAATACGGTATTAACATCAATGGCGAGTAGATCACTCACCTTAGATTTGCCAACGATATAGTCCTTATGGCAAAATCGCTGGAGAACCTAAGCTAGGGGCTAGAGGCACTATGCTCAATGACCTCAATAGTGTCCCCCAACGGATAGGTCGTATCATGAACATTTACAAAACAAAAGTCATGTTTAACGTCCATGTCACACCTATACCGGTAGTTGTTGGGAGCACTAAGCTCGAAGTGGTTGACGAATATGTTTACCTGGGGCAAATAGTCCGCCTAGGTAAGTCCAACTTCGACGGAGAGGTCAATCGACGTATTCAACTCGGCTGGGCAGCGTTCGGGAAATTACGACACATCTTCTCGTCAGGTATACCTTAAAACTTGTAAACGAGATTGTACAACCAGTCCGTGTTGCCAGTGATGACCTATGGATCTGAGACGTGGTCCTTCACTGCTGGCCGTATGAGGAAGCTCAAGGTCGCTCAGCGAGCTATGGAGAGGGCTATGCTCGGGGTTGCTCTGCGTGAAAAACTTAGAAATGAGGATATCCGCAGTAGAACCAGAGTGACCGACATAGCCCAACGGATTAGTCAGCTGAAGTGGCAATGGGCTGGCCATATAGCTCGAAGAACCGACAACCGATGGGGAAAAAAGGTTCTCGAGTTCTGGAGACGGCGAAGCCGGCCTTGCTCTTTTTGACCGAAGTGTTCCCCGGCTGATACTTCGTACCTTTCCAACCCGGGGTACAAATCAGAACACTTCTTTGTACCCCGGGCTGAAGTTTGCGTATACGTCAGAGAGGATATCTGTTCTCAACGCCTCGGCAGTCTTGAAGGTACGTGTCCATCCTTTAGCTGCGCGTAGACAGCAACGACCATCCCCGCGTCTACGAGTGCCTCTATAGGTCCCATAGCAGTAATACCGACACAGACCGACTCATTGACCACGTCCAAATGGTTACAGATTCCTTGCTACAACAGATCCCATCTGCAGAGATCGTGATCCTTGGCGATTTTAACGCCCACCACGTCGAATGGCTCTGTTTATGATTTTGCCTATACATATGTTCTAACACAACTGGTTACTTCGCCTACGCGGATTCCAGATGTGGAGGATAATGCACCTTTCCTGTTAGAATTTTTTCTAACCTCTCATCCGGACGGATATCTCTTCGAACCATTGTCTGATCCGGAGTGTGGTGCCACTCACGCTCCCTTCGCTGCCGCCGTGTTTGGCATTACAGGTCGGCGGATTGGAATGGAACGCGGTCTTTCTTAGCATCCTCTACCCATGTTGTTCTACCATGGTTTACTTCTCGTCGAATGAGTACTGTTGCTGATTCTGTCACCGATGTTATGCTTCAGGGAATGGAACTTTATTTCATCATCTGTGATACCCATCGCAGGCAGATCTCAGCCTTGGTTTGATCGCTCTTGTAAGACTGCATTACACAGTAAGCAGGAGTGTTTTGTAGCAGGAGGCCTGGCATCCTTAAAAAGAAATATAATTCCGCCTCCAGGTGCTTTAAAAGAGTTATTGACAAGGAAAAGTATGAGCACATTGGCAGAATTGGCGAGAAATTAGTTCGCCTTCCTTCGGGAACTCATGCATTCTGGTCTCTCGCCAAGGCTGTCTAAGGGAATTTCTGTAAGCCATCACTTGCCTTTAGAAAAAAGAAAGAGAGAAAGCCGACCTTTTAGGCCCCCTTTTTGCGTTTAACTCGACTCTCAATGACGGGGGGAACACACCGCCGATCATCCCGCGCTGTGAGCCTGATGTGCGATTCACACAGTGCTCAGTACGCAAAGCACTCCTCTCTCACAAGTCGAGTGGGCCTGACGGAATCTCCCTAATTGTGCTGCGAACGTGTGCTCCAGTGTGGTTCTAACGCGTCTTTTTCGGTACTCCTACTCCCTAGGCGCAGTCCCGAATTCATGGAAGTTAGCTTTCGTGCACACGATCCCTAACAAAGGTAACCGCTCTGATCCGTCCAACTACAGGCCTATCGCCATCACATCCTCGTTCTCGAAAATAATATTCCATTATTAACGGCCAACTCATGCAGTAACCTTGATGAGCACCAGCTGATTAGTGACCGCCAGTATGGTTTCCGTCGGGTAGCTCAGCTGGTGATCTTCTTGTTTACCTAACATACCGATAGAGATCGAGTCCAAAGGGGAGGCCTAGGCGGTTAGTTTCGATATAGCGAATGCCTTCGATCGGGTTTGGCACAAAGCGCTTCTCTCAAAGCTTCCATTTTGTGGGCTTCCCGAGAAACTATGCAATTAGATCATCAGTTTTCTCTCAGATCGGGGCATCAAGGTCGTAGTCGATGGTGCATGCTCCGACTCCAAGCCTGTGAATGTTGGTGCTCCACAAGGCTGCGCGCTATCGCCTACCCTTCTCTACATATTAACGATAAGTTACAAACCAGTAACATTCATTGTTATGCAGAAGACAGCACTGGCGATGCCTTATACGCCGGCCATGCTAATATTTTTTGGGTAAACGTCGTCGAGTGCCGAAATAAACTTATGTCTGAGATGAGTCTTGTCGTATCTCCTATATTTCGTTTTTATGTAGAATAAGGGTGACAAATTAGCACATATTCGACCTGATGTTAAGTGGATGCACCATTAAGCTGCTATTTTACGCTGGTATTCTGTGAGAGCCCTGTTTGAGCCGACCCATTCGTGCTACAAGCATAATATAGCTGCATCGTGGCTCCACCAAGTTAAAATATTGTAATATTTCAAGGCACTCCCCTCGTTGCCTCAGCCGGTATTGGAATCCTCGGTGTAGACATATCGAATGACATTCTGTGGTCAATTGAAAGAGAAGGCCAAATCGGCCTCTAAAATACTTGGAGTTCTTTGCTCCCGCGGACAGTATTTCATGCCAGCACACCATTTGAAACTTTATGTCGCAGCAGAATCGTTGGAAATTAGAAAAAATTATATTAAAAGAGATGAAATCCCTAAAATTGGTTTCATTTATTGTGTAATATTCACTTAAATATAAGAAATCATTAGGATTCTTGTATCCTACCTTGCTTAATATATGCAAGCCAAATGTGGATTATTTCTAAAAAAAATAAAATAAAATTCTGTTCTCCCAAAATAGAGTGGAAAGAGGCATTCTTAAGCCGAGAATGACATGACATGAAAACAAGAAACTATGATATATGAAATAAAACAAAACTAACTGATGCATTTAATCACACTCTAAAAGTCAAACTGAAATGAGTAGGCCACATGTTTAGACACCAGGACAAAAAATGGACCTTACAAACAACAAAATGGTCTAGGTCCTATCAGGCAGGCAAAGGAAAAGAGGGATTAGCAGGAAAAATGAATCCATAAATAAAAATATAAATTAATTATCATTGTCTGATTTATTCATTTTTAAAACTTAAATGTAGGTAGATAGGGCGGACTTATTGTCATGTGGCATTCTCTGCCAGTCAACCTTGGGTGACAAAGACAAATGTCGGCACATAAATTAAAATTTAAGCATTACTTTACAGGGTTATTTTTCAAAGAGTAGCCAAATTTTAAACTTAATTATAAATATATAAATAATGATATACCGTTATTGCAGTTTTTGAAAATACGAGAAATAACGCTTCTACTTTTATCTGGAAATATCCTAAATTGAATGTGATTTATGGGCAACAACGTTTTTGCCTACCGATCGACCCTTACAAATGTGTGCGTGCGCAGTAAAATCAGTTAAAATAATGCATTACCACACATTTTAATTTAAAAGATAAAAAGAACACAATGTTTGAGATTTTTTTTTATGAATTTTTCTTCACCATTTGCCTATATTACTTATTCTAAACTTTCTATACATAGTACATAACTGCACAATAGAAATCACATTTACATACACATACAGATACATGTATTAAATACATACATAAATACATACAATATGTATACCTGTATGAATATGTATTATATCATACTTGAAGTAAAAAAAAATGTCGCTTAGCAATTGCCTTCAGATAATGTTGTAGAAAAAATACTTTACATGAATTTTACTGTTTTTTTTTTATAGAATAAGGGTGGTAAATTAGGACACAATCAATCTAATGGGAATAAATGCTGTGACCCATAGACATCAACATCTATCTCTTCAATCTTGAAGCACAATTCAGATGTTTTGTCACCCTGAGGACTAAGATGGAATGCCTCATTTCTTTTAAAAAGGGTCTCCAGTTCTTTATACTCATCATACATAATACAGCATTAAGCTGCTATTTTATGCTGGTATTCTGTGAGAGCATGGTCCTTCCCCAGTCAAGGCAAACCATTCGTGCTAGAACCATAAAATAGCTGTAAGGTGGCTCTACCACATAAGAGGTTGTATTCTTGATATCATTGGGGTATTACTGTAAAAGAAGTAGACATGTGTAGTAGAATACTAATCCTGAGACAGTTTGAGTGTTGTGATATATGATAAGATATGTGATAAGAAAGCACAACTTTGCTTAATTTCAAATTGAATAAAATTCTGAACCTATGCATTTTAACATCTTTAGGACTCTATTGGTGCCTTTTTTGTAGGGTATCAGACATACTTGCGGCCGGAAACGAAGATAACTTCTATACAATCATATATACATAAAGACTGCCTCAATGATGCTTACTGCAGGGGAGTACTAGCACAGTCCTAAGGAGGACAGAAGAAAGAATAGACTATGCAGACCTTGGTCGATTCATCGATTTACACGTTAAAACATATGAACCGATATGTCAATGAAGGGCATTATTTTTTTCATAACATAATTTAAAAACTTTGTCTGGAATTAGTTTTAATTTTAATTTTTTTGTACTGAACAAATGTAAGAATTCTATTTATTAATTGTTTTAACTTCGTTACAATATTAAATTTAAATTAATATGACAGTAATACGAAGACGAACAGAATATAAAAGTATTACCTTACTCATACCTGGATCCATAACACAAGTTAAATATATAATTTATTTACAATTATAAAATTATTTAAAACATGGTAAATAATTTCAGACGATTTGTAGTAACAACTCATAAAGTATTAACTTTAGGCCCACAAGTATTTTCAATCACCGGATCTCTGCTAAATTATTTCGCGAAATGTCAGAATCAGAAATGTCACTGTCAAAGAATAAAAAAGTACCTACTCTGTGGTCACCAAAGATATTATAAATAGAACAATCACTAACAACGAGTACAGGTATCTGAACCTAATCCCCAATGAGGACTAATAATTTTCTGCTCACCAGATGTCGCTAATTGACACTGAGGTAAAGTTTTTTTGTTACACAATATAATTTAATTGAGAAGCTGCTTCTTAATAAAAGTTTATCAGTTTCTAGAGTATTATATTAAAATACAAAACAATGCGTCAGTGGTTTGCTCTTTAATTTTTTGCACATTTTTAACTTTATTTTTATTTTTCTACTTTTATGAATATCTGTGGTTTGGTTTATTTATTTTTAATCTTATTTACATAAAATATAGGTAATAGTACAGAAAGAAACAATAATCTTTATTTTTCCGCACAAATTTACTTCCCCGCTATGAAATCTGTTAAATATTATACCTCACTTTCCAGTGGCGCCGCCCTAGTGGTTCATTGTATTTTTATTTTTTATTTTTGAGTTTATTTTTTATTTTTAGTTAATTGTTCGTAGTTTGTTCGATATTGTTCAAACATAAAAATTATATGTTTGTCTTGAACAAATGAAGAAAAATTAATTAAAAATAAAAAAATAAAAATAAAAAATGTAAGTGTTGCTAGGTTCTAGAGAAGTGTAACTCAGGAGTGAATTGTAAAAAAGATTTAAATCCGTCAAATAAGATGTAGTAACTCCCACGTTTTCTCAATACATCTTTAAATACTTACAACTAAGGTTCATTTAAGATTGATTGAAAAATGCAAAGATGTAGAGTTAGACGGAGAATGTTTGGTAAGTTTGCACATGCGTACTGCTATGATCCCTTGCATTCACATTAAATCTCGCTAGGAAACTATTTCTTACGTCTTCGTCACAATTTGTTACACTTTTTTAAATCAATTGTGAACTTATGATCGTTCCAAAATTCGTTATCTGTTTACTATTTTTTTAAACGTATTACTTGTGTGGGACGTGTAACGTGTGCTAACTGCTAATAATCGTTGCATTGTTTTTAGCTTTGATAATTGATTTGGACTTTTGTTTTTTTTTATATTGGACGTTTTGTAAATATTTATGTAAATAAAATGTATGATGAAAACCAATGGGGAAAAAAGGTTCTCAAGTGGCAGCCTCGTACGAGTAGGTGAAGTGTAGGGCGAACCCCCACTAGATGGAGTGACGACCTGGTAAGACATGCAGAAAAGCGATGGATGCAGATGGCTCAGGACCGTGCTTTGTGGCATTCCTTGGGGAGGCCTACGTTCAGCAGTGGACTTGTGAAGGGCTGTAATGATTATGATGATGAAAT
The DNA here is from genome assembly GCA_029286625.1 of Parnassius orleans. Lineage (NCBI taxonomy): Eukaryota > Metazoa > Arthropoda > Insecta > Lepidoptera > Papilionidae > Parnassius > Parnassius orleans. Next base: position 7,217,154 of record JAGSMP010000006.1, on the reverse strand, counting down.
ATTTATTTTCTATTTATTTTATTTAAAACTCATTTCTAAGACCCCATATCACAGGTTCTCCTTGATAAAGTACTATAAAAATAGTAGATCCATCACATTAGGTATCTTTATTATTATTATCTTGGGGTATTTATATAGTATTCTCATCTGGTTGGGCTGAATAAATATTTTAAAGGAAATAATAAATAAACATAAATATATATTTAATATACTAACATAAATAAATAAATAATACATAAATAAATAAAAACCAAACCACATGGAAACCCTCGGCAGGAGACCAAACGGCCGAGGGTTAGGGAAAGGAGAGAAACCGGCGGACAATGCGGGCGGTATCGATGAGCACCGCCTTCTGCATTTGAGCTTGGAGCGGTCCGTCACGTAGTCCCAATCGCCTCAGATAACCCGAGAGGCTGACTGGGATTAACTCGTTCGCAGAAACGACTACAGGTATAATTTTGGTCGGCAGTCCACCCCACATGTCGGTCACCTCGTGAGCCAGGTCCAGATATTTTGTTCGCTTATCTGTTTCGGCATTCACGAGGTTCTCGTCAAACGGAATGGTAATGTCGATCAAAAAATATACTTGACTGTGCTCGGTCCATCAGCACAATATCAGGCTTATTCGCAAGAATACTCCTGTTTGTGATGATGGCCCAGTCCCAGTAGAGCCTGGCGAGGTCATTTTCGAGCACGGCTTCCGGCAAGTACTTGTAATAAGGCAATTTCCGGTCCACGAGACCGTATTTGAGAGCGAGCTCCTGATGTAGAATTTTGGCTAACTAGGTTGTACCTGTGCAAGTACTCAGAGTTAGAAAAAGTGCCGAACAACCGGAGATGACATGCCTAAGTGACTCTCCGGGATGGCGACAAGCTCGACAGATGTCGACGGTGCCATCCTTAGGATGTATCTCCGATAGTTGTTGGTCTTAATAACCTGATCCTGTATCGCACAGACAAAACCCTCGGTTTCCAAAGAGGTCACAAAACGTAGCCAGTGGAGGAGGCAACTGTGTCTACGAAAGGCACATGTAGAGCCTTGTAGAACCTCCCGTGGAGCTCCTTCTCCTTCCATACGGTCTCCCGGTCGGAAATGCTCTGTACTGCCGGGTCTTGCCATTGCTCGTTGGCCAAGGATAGAGGGTAAGTCCTTTATCACAAGAAATGACGTCCCTATAGAATGGATCATCCGATCTCGTCAGAAAGTAATTACAGGCTGCACACTTCACGATTATGCATGGTAAGCGCGCTTAAAAGCCACGCCCACCATGTTTCCGCGGCAAGTACAGCCTCATAATCGACGATCTCGGGTGATGCATCCTATGGGACGTCATAGTAGTGCGGACTTTTCTATCCAGGGCGTTAAGTTCAGTTTGAGTCCACTAAGTATGCCAAAGGTATATGAGAACAGGCATGACCCAACCGTTATATGCGTGTGTCTTATTCACACCGGACAAAAGGCTGTTAAGCACTTTGGTCAAGCGTGCATAAAACATATCGCAAACTGACTGCTTCATACCCGCCTCATCGATACCGATGTTCTGTGACATACCCAGGTATCGGTATGTTTCAGCCTCAGAAAGGGTCCTTATGTTGATGGGCATAGATAAGTCTATGCCTCAGAGTTAACAACCCTTCCTTTCAACATGGAGGACCGCACTTATCTGTCCCCAGCTCCATTCTAATAGAATTACTAAAATCACAAGTGATGTTTAGCAATTCCATAAGATGGGAGCGACTGAGGCGAATAATTTGAGATCATCCATATAGAAAAGGTGGGTCACTTTTGTACCTCCTTTCCGAAGCTGAAATCCTCCCGGAGTCCTCCAGTAAGGTACTGAGAGGGTTCAGGAGAGGCAAACCAGATTGGACTCAAACAATCGCCCTGGAAGATACCCTTCTTATCCTTATGTGGTTCTCCGCAGCCGTCATCCGCTCGCCTAGATGACAAAGGACCGTACTCCATTGCCCCATACACTGCCCGAGGAAGTCTCGAACTGTACAGTCAACCTTGTACAGCTCGAGGACCCTCTTAAGCCATGTATGAGGCACCGAGTCGAATGCCTTTTTGTAGTCTATCCAGGCGGCGGAGAGGTTCCGACGGTTACGTTTAACCACCTTGCCAATGACCGCGTCAATGAGGTGGTTCCTTGGTTCCACGACCACCGCCCGACATCCGTTTTGAGCGCGACATCACCTGATTTGCGTTCAGGTGACGGTGATTCTCGCGCTCAAAACGGATGTTAGTGTCTTGTATATGGTAGGTAGACACGTTATGGGGCGGTATTTGCTCGGGTCTGTGGAATCCCGGTCTTTAGGAACCAAATGAGTGATCCCAGTAGTGAAGAGGCTCGGGAGTGACTTTTGGTCGAGAGCCTCTTGAAACTGTCGGGCGAGCACAGCGTGACACACCACGAACCCTTCAGCCAGTAGTGATGCAGTCCGTCAAGTCCGGACTTTTCCAGTTCGGGGCCCTACGGACCGTCTCAGCTACGTCATCTGGCGTTATGATGACGGGGTCCATGGGCGTAACACTCGCACACTGACTCGCCACAACTTCCGTCCAGGGCCCTCGCTGTGGTTTACGGGCTCTGACCACAGCCGCGCCAGAATGCGATAGTGTCGGCCTGATTTGGTGCTGAGCCCGTTCCACGTTCCATCGGCCGCTCAATGATTCATAGAGCCTCTTCTGATCACTCTGGAAGAGACGATTCTGGTTGAACCGTGTCGACCTCTCGGTATATCGCCGAATCCGCTTCCCCAAGCAGCGATTCTCTGCTTCAGGTCGTCTATGCGCTCCGTCAGTTTTGCGTTATATCGGCTGAGACAAACTGATATTTGTCCCAGCAAACGCCATCCTGACGGTGCGCACAATTCTCGGCCTATTGCCCGACCTGAAGCTTATCAGTCTGCCGATGAGGGCCTTGCCTTTGCGATACGGTCCTCAATCCGTCTTCGCCAGGCTGGGATAGCGCTACTTTGCCCAGTAGCACGTCCAGACGTGGGAAGTTTGGCACCAACAATACGGCAAACTGCCAATGCGGCGCCAAAGAGTATTGAGTCCGTATCGCAAAGGTCCGGCTGGTTTCAAAAGGTTGCCAGCAATGGGTTCAGGGCCGTCACGACATCCCGATTCCGCTTGCTTAGGGTTATGCGTGGGGTCGCGGTCGATTTTCGAGAGGCGTACAGCGCGTTTCCACAATCGCCTCCTCCAATTTACTCCTCATCTGCTCTAGTTCTTGGGTGGCCATTCCATCATCGCCTGAATCAACCAAAGCGGGAAGATCCATGGCGGCTTCTACATATGGCTGCTGGTCTATGGCCTTAGGAGCGCATCCCCAGCTATAGCTGGTTCATTCGATGAGGAATAGCCTCACGCCGTAGTCGTTCGAGTTCGGCATCATCAAATATTTTCGAGCGTATGATGTACCGAACTTGGTCTGCCAGGTTTTGCTCTGTGACGGGAACAGACGGCTCCAGCTCAGCAAAAAAGCGGTGCATACGAGCCCGATACGCTGTTCCTCCAGTTTCTTCCCCTTTCGCCCTATAGTACGCCCGCAATGCGTTTATGTTCATATATTTTGTCCAACGCATGCGGCGTACTCCACCAGCGGCGGTGCCGCTGCCGAGTCCGAGAGGACCCTGCCGACACCAAGCCATCTGGTGGGGATGATGGATGCGAGGGACTGCTAGGTGGTCTTGCAGTACCTCGCGCTCGGCTGGCGGCCCGCATGCTGTCGCGTCCAGCGCCAGCTCCAGACGCGCCCCGGCGACCCCCAGGCAGCGGCCCTATGCGCTTTCTATTATTTTCCATCATCCATAAAAATGGGCGTCAATTAACGGGAGACGCCCAGGCCCGGCACCGTTTAATAGTGTGGCCGTAAGCACAAACGGGCTTTTGCACCCTCAATTCTGCCGAGGCACGGCGCTCACACCTCTTGGCAAGGTGCTGACTGACTGCGCCGACGCAGCAGTTTTGTCACTTAACTGTTACGTCAGTGGGCGATGGGGTCGTCACTTCCCTACGCCTTATTATTATTATTATTATTTTTATTATTATTTAATTATTTTATAAACAACAAAGTTCACGGGTCAAGCGAATAATGAATAGTATGTAAACACCGATAAAAATACACACGAGCATTTCTTTTACTCGTGGCAAAAAACCGACATCGAGTGGAAAACAGGCGAATAATACTCGGGCCTAGTATCGAGAACACCCGAACAAGGTGTCTAGATGTTCGTACTCGTGTCAACTCGTCTGTGCTCGGCCAGTATCTAAACGTTGCATCATAATGACATTTTGTAAAACTGACCTCCATATACATGGTTATTTTTAAAGAGTAGCCAAATTTAAAGTTAAGGTCTAATGTATAAATACGTTATTGTAGTTTTTGAAAATACGAGTAAATAAGAATTCTAGTTTTATTTCAAACTAGCTGTTCCCCGCGACTTCGCCCGTGTGTAATTAAGGGTTTTAACATAGACTTAGAATATACTGGCATAAAGATCAACATAGTGTGCAAGGGAGAAGAAAATTCCTTATGGCAAAAATGCAAGATAGAAAAGGATACCAAATCTCATGACTCTGTAACCGATTCTGAATGACAGGTCGGCACAAGTCGGCACGCACGAAATAGCCCCTAGATATTTTGTAATTTTTTAGAGAACCACTATTGGTTATTTTTAGTAAGTAACTTTTATCCAAAATGGTTACTTGTTCTGTGAGTGAATGTGGTGTTAATAATAGAAATAATCCTGATAATTGCACAATTCACAGGTAAATTCTCAAGACGTCGTCAATGTTATGACGCGTTTATTTTTGGTTAAAATTTATGTTATATACTGTTTAAAATATAGAATGTTTTCAATTATTTTGTTAATTTGATATATTGCAAAGAAAAAAGTCACGTTGTTAATAATTTGCATGAATTTGGTAAATACATTTTTATACAAAATATTTTACATGTACGCTAGGGATTGACTCAACTATATCAAAATTAATGTCGATATTTATCTTGAATGTTTATAATGAATCGATAGACTTGCCCACACAACAAGAAAATTATATTTATTAATTAGATATTGACCCTATTGTCAGCTGATTTTCTTTTTAAGTTTCACTGCTGGTTTTATGTTTCAGTATTTTCATGATTTTTTGAATGAAATATCGTTTCATTTAACTGTACTAACATGATTGAGCGTGAATAAAGTTAATAAGACGTTGTGAAAAGATGATTTTTTTTCCTCGGGATCGAATTTCTTTGTGACCCATCGTCATAGGTATCCTTAGTACTATCATCTGTCTTCGTTTTCGGGAGCGTTTCAAAAATACCCTGTATAAATAGGTATATACTTAGTTAAGTATCTACTTATTTATATAAACAATATATTAAAAAGGAAATTCCGGGAAAACTGTCCATGGCAGTAAATATTTTTCTCCAAAGATCATAGCTCGAAAATACAACTTTCCGATCTGATTCTTGGGGAGTTTTTTAAAGTTTATCGGTAGAGTCACCTGGGATTTTATACATTTGAATTAAAATCCAACTAAAGGCAGATAGTTTCAGCTTATACCCAGGAACATGTTATATGAATATTTTTTTAATTATTTTAGAACAATAATGGTAAAAATTCAGTTAATTTTTGAAGTTATTCAATTTCGTGCACTAAACAATTTTGTTTAAATCTTTTTACCGCTTCCTTAATAGTCATTTTTCGATAGTCCTTGTAAGTAACCTTGTACATCACTAGCTAACGCACACAATGACAAATCAAAATTAGTCACGCGTTTTCGGGCTGTCAGGTCGTCTATACGCCAGTATATTCTATGTCTATGGGTTTTAATTATGTTGCGCGGAACCCTAATTCTTTCTCTAAAATATAAGTAACCTTAGTTACTCCTTATAACATCAGCTATCTGCCATTGAAAGATCCGTCAAAATCGGTCCAACCGTTTCAGAGATTAGCCGGAACAAACAGACAGACAAAAAAATTAAAAATTGTGTTTTTGTTTTAAGTACCGTATATACTTTCATATGCATTTAGTAAAAAGCTGTTGTTTTGACATTACAAACAGACACTAAAATTTTATTTATTTGTATAGATTATCCCAAATTGAATGTGATTTATGGGCAACAACATTTTCGCCTACCGATCAATCCTTACTAATGTACGCGTTCGCAGTAAAATCAGTTAAAATTATACCAGTAATAATTATTACCACGCATTTTGAATTTAAAAGATAAAAAGGATAGAATATTTGAGATTTTTTTATTAATTTTTCTTCACCATTTGCCTATATTGCTTATTCTGAACCTTCTCTGCAAATTTGGCCGGTTATTGCAAAATAACCCTGTAAACATATATAACATAAGTGTACCGGGACCTAAATTTGACATAATTTGCAAATGGCCGTTGTTTTGCTCAAAATGTCCAAGAGTATTTTAAAGTATTAAACGAAAAAAGAGTGTATTATGTAGTTTGGTTATGTGTCATGTTAGTATTATGATAAAAGTATTTTTAGTAACAATTATGTTAATGTAAAATTTGTTGTGAGAATGGAAGTGTGGTAACATTCCACAGGTAAGGGGACTTACAGTTTATATTTACAAATTAAATCTATTTCTTAAAATTCTGTCATTTATCTTATTAAATGTAATTACTGACATGTTTGGCTTTAAATTACCTATTTTTGGTAAAGAATAAAATTAAATAGGGTTGACGAGTTCCTTGTCGATAATACTTATGAATATTTTTTCTACCCATATTAGTTTACAACAATGAAAGCCACTAACAACAGATAATTATCAAATATTTATTAATTAACAGGTTTACAACTGACTCTATACAAAAACTGTTCCTAAAAAGCATAAAAATTCTGAATTGGCGTTCGAAGTAAATTGATTATGTCTTCAGTTATTTGTGATATGGTATTCTTTAATGTAATTGAAAGTTTATAAAATTCTAATTGTACCTATAGATATTGTCTAATTGGACCTATAGATATCTATATGCATATATAAATGTGTATATAGAATTTTTATCGATATATTTTGTCACACTTTTCTATCTCTATTATTAGTTCCATGAACGTTCCTTCTGCTATCAGCGCCAAAATGGCGAAATTTAAATCACCCATTATGTCACGTTGTATATCCAGTCCAGCGTACTTGTATAATAGAAGTCAGGGTTGTGTAACGAAAAACTTTACCTCAGTCCCAGCCAGCGACATCTGAAGAGTTGCAAATTATTAGACTTCATTCCTCTTCGGTTGATGCAAATTCAAATCTTTTACTATAGAATAGAATAGAATAATTTTTTATTTAATATAGATTACATGTAATTCTTAATGAAAGTCATTTTTTACTTTACCGCTGATTCGGAGAAAAATCCTCTGTCCTGGGTAGAACCAGCAAGAATCCCAGCGGTACTTTAAAAAAAAGTAATTTATACAATTTGAAAGTAAACTATTTACAAAATTTATTTTGAAACAGCTTGGAAGCAACCACCATTCCCAGGGGTTATATTAGCAACCATGTATGTGTCCATTAAAATTACCCTTTTTATACAGTTTTTGTTTAATAAAATATTGGAAACTGGTATCACCAGCTTTTGTTCGTTCCTAGTGCTTACAGCCAGGCTGGCGCAACTTCCATAGTAAAAATTATACGTACGAGATTGGTCAAATTTTAATGACGGTTATCTCTTCTTTCTGCTTTTCGTAATATGTCTATTAACGACATTGTCAAATCAAATAGGTTCAAATGTCAAATCAAACAATTACATTTGTATAATTTTATTTATTAAAATTGCTTTAAATTTTGTTATAGAAGCCGTTGTTAATTTAGAGAATTGTTAAAAAAATAAATATACATTATAAAACTTGCCAATTAAATGGTGCAAGAAGCGGAAAAAATAATAACAAGAAAAGGCTATTCGTAGCAATATTTCCCTTAGATGATGAAAGGTTTGTGGTGATTTCAACTTTAATTGTAATATGATATTTAACGCGAGTACATTTATGGACTAGCCATTTATGTAGGACAGGTTTTTATAGTGTACGATTGTGTACACAAATACAAACACACTATTTCCTAAATCTGATAGTTCGATGGGATGGCAATACGAAACGAACTATATTTAGAAACTACATTATCAATTGTGACTGCTAACATTCTATTTGTTCAATAAAAATGTGATTTTATTTATATTATTTTTTCAGATGCAAGCACTGGGTGAAATAGCTGGCACATGCACCAATTAAAAAAATTCACATGCTAAAACATATTTGTGGCAAACATTGCAAATCCGAGGATTTTGAACCCAACTAAAACGAACTGTTATTTCATCAGTGGACTTAATTTAAACTTCCACTATTATGTGTATGTTAATTAGGTTTCATTTACATGTAGCAAAAGATAATATCCCTCTAAAGTCACATTTTGGTAAGAATTCGATTACATAACTAAACTCAAAGTTATTCGTAATTACCTGGTAATAATTTTTTTTTTTATAGATTCATCAACAAACATTAGCTATAATGAGCACTCATTTTGAAAGCGACAATTAGTAAACAATCTCTGCGAGTAGTAGGTACCTCTGTGAAGAAGCCTATGATTTATACATATAGTATTTGTTACACTTAAAAGGAATTTAATCCAATCAGTGTTAAAAATCCAATATTTTACCCTTTAAAAAGAACTAATGTTGAATGAAAACAAGCATCCAGACGCAGACTATTTATTTTACAGCATAGCAACACTTGTTCAGTGCGGGAACGAAGCCTCGGTCCTGCAATGCCGCAGCCAAACGCGCTTAGCCACTGCGCTACGGAGTCGTCATTTATTTTTTACTTAATTAATTCTTAGTTTAATAGTGAGTTTTTTATTTTATATTTTCTTTATACATATTTTTGTACCTAATAATTGTAGAGATATAATTATAAATTGTAAAATACATTGATTTCTTATCCTCATGTGCATTTTTACTCAATCCCCACGTTAAAAAAATTATTTCTCATAAATTATTCAGTATAGGGATCTAACTTTTATTTAAAAAATATCGATAAACAATATATCGATAAAATTATTCGAGGATAGACAATACAGCACTATTATAATTCGCCTATGTTGTCAGCACTGTTTGTCAAAATTAAATGTCATGTCTTGATGTTGGTAGAGTAGCTTGGCGCAATGTCATACATTTACTTTTCTTAGGAAGTCCGCCTCTTAAACGTAGTGATTATATTCTCTTTGCTTACAGCATAGACTTAGAATATACTCATAGACTTAGGATATACTAGCGTATAGTATATTCTAAGTCTATGAATATACTGTAACAGTGGAAGGAGGCGGCCAACGCTCCGGATCACAGAACACAATTACTCTCTACCAAAGAAGAACGCCAACTTCATATTAAAAAAGAAATACGTGTTTATGAATGTACGAAAAGCGCCTCGGTGGGCGCCCATATAAAACTTTTAGCGGAAATTTCAAACCTTTGTATTGTGTAACTTTGAACTTTTTATTTAAGGCATATTCGAGTAATTTTGGCTCAAGCCTCACAAACCTATGGGGTAAATCCCATTGAGAGGTTGCACCAAAATACTCGAATTTACTATGTGGGATAAAATAAAACTAAAATAGGTATAGTTATGTAATTTTATTTTTTGGAAGATATTGTTTTATACACTATATATTATTATTTATGTTTTTATTGCTTTTGCAGATAATATTTCCACGCGTAATATTGATTTATAACATATGTTATCGTGAGAGCTATTCTTCACAGAACATTAACGTAAATTTAAATCAGCAAAATTCTCATGTCGAAAACTTAACTCAGCCCAAATACATGATCTGAAACAGATAAAATTCGAGTTAATATAGTAATAATCCCTACAAATAACGATGAATAAATTCAAAATGCTTAAAGACTTACCACAATATTATCAAAGTTTTCTTCTTTATTGTAGGAAACCTGCAGAAAGTGATCGGATGATTTTGTGCTTTTGTTTGCATAATTTTTTAAATAATAAATTAATTTATAGTCAATATCTCATACAGAGTCAGCATCTCACAAAAACGAAATGAACGAAAATGAAGTATGAACTATTCTGAACCGATAATAACTGAATTAAAGCAAAACGCAATAACAAATATTAAAATCTAAATCATTAAATAAATTTGAATCAATTTCAGAAAATATTTTCAATATGAAAGACGTTGACAAACAAATGTCATTTTTTTCTTCTTTTAGTTCATGGCTTCGCTTGATAGAATTCTGCTAATATTTCATAATTTAATTTTAATCAATTAGTAGGTCAATTAATTGTGCAAACCACAAAGTAATATGTATATAATTACTGTAAGGTGCAAATAAAAGAAAAAAAAAATTGGTTGCCTGTAAAGTCGGTATACGGGCGAAAGTTTTACGTGACAACGACTTTGAGTGGTAAAATAATTTTATTATGTCTGTCTCTCTCGCTCTTAGGCGGGCTAACCATGCCCCAGTGGAAGGGACGTGCCTCTCCTCGCTCTCATTGTGAGCGCATAACGTGAGCGGAGCGTAACGCAGTTTCTTGAAGTGTCACCCGGCAAACCAATTTATAAGACGTTGTCACGTCAAAATATAGCATAGAATTAAAAAAAATCAGTTTCTTCCGATATAATAGTTATGTATATTTGTATCTAATTTTTAAAATGGCAATCTGAAACAACGCGAAAGAATGAAACGGCGATATCTTTTTCTCGCTTTAATTTTACACGCCCACCCCACACATAGATAAAATTATGATTGTGTGCAAGTTTCTCGGGCTTCATACAGAGTTGAATCACCCTGCTCCGGATGGTAGTTAGGAGTTAATCTATATATACTGTTTTTGCTTCGGAACTTTGATAGCGCGATTTAGACTTCGATGTATTTTCGCTTGTGGTGCGACGACAGCGACGCCACAATACCATAGACTTAGAATGGAATATACTGGCGTATATATTGTAAGTCTATGGATTACAGAGTGTATATTTTTCACTTTTCTTACTAAAACTATTGTTGTTTATATTATACCAAAGAGGTAAGTATCTTACAGTGAACAAATACTGAGAGGAAAAAGTTAATATTATTTATTTCTTTAAATTTTTCACTGACAGTTTCTTTCGGTTTTAGGTTGTAAATAGCTATTATGGCCCTCTTCTGTAAAACAAAAATAGTTTCTAAATCAGCCGCATTTCCACATAGCAAAATCCCATATAACATTATGCCATGCAAATAACTGAAATAAACCATAAACTTAGAATATACTGGCGTAGTATCCAGTGATAATAATCCTTTATACCTAGTACACTTCTTCACAATATTATGTTGATGCGTCACATTTCGTAGCTTTTGGGAGATATTGACGGCAACTTGAGCCAGCAGACAGTTGGCGATAATATCTCAAGGCGCCTAAGCAGACAGACACTTTATCTTGAGATTCACATCACCATCGGATCACTTGTTTCACCGTTTTCACTAATAGTTCACGTGCACAGATATTTAATACACAAAATCGCACCACTTTTACATATCAAAATCCACTTCAAACCATTATTTAAATATTAATACAGGTGCAACAATCCGCCATCGGTCAAGTTCCCGCCAAAACTCCTATGTCAGTTTCATATTGACTTCCATAGATAAGCCAATATAAGTCAATTCCATCATAATATTATATATTTTGACTAACGATCCGCACCGGCTTCACAAGGGTGATTTCTGGATATTGACAATAGCGCCACCTACCGGGTCTAACTGTGAATCTAACCATACAGAGACCCACTCAAAAGCACACAAAAATTTCATCGAAATTAGGAGCTATAGATTAAAAGTTTAATTTTTTTTTTAACGCGTCCGCACTGCCCTTTGTGGGTGCTATTTCATAAAATCCGTTCTTGGTAATTTTTGACATGCCAAAAAGAAAATTCTGGCCAAGTTTTATACCTATAAGAGCTATAATTTGAAAATGTGTTTTTTTTATTTACCACCCCGCATCCCCTTTGCGGGTGGAATTTCGTAAAATCCGTTCTTAGCTGACCTCTACTCGGCGAAAGGAATAATCCTACCAAATTTCAAGTCTCTAGGCCTTTTGGTTCCAGAGATATCGTGATGAGTAGTCAGTACATAGATGGAAATCTCATATATATATATATATATATATAATAGATTAATTGTTTTTATCTTGATGACTTGACATGAATTCATATTCTGTCTTGAGAAATTGTTACACTTGCAATCATGAGACAATACTAAAATAAACAATATATTATTAGAATCATGTATTATATGCTACAATAAACTTGAACGTATTACTGCTCAAAAGGTAAATATGTATATGTAAACATTAATTTGCTCACTGCGAACAACTTTTCTTCGTTTACTTTTACTTTCCAAGCCGATGATGATACATAATCAATGCAATTTTTGTGTATCTACCACGGCAATTTTTTTAAGTCCGTGGTTTTAAGTTGCACTTACTTAGATCCAAGCTAAAGAAGGAAAATTCAATTAACCCTCAAAATAACCTCTCTTCATAGAAGACTAACAAACTGTAAAATAATGATAACAAATAATATTTTTGCAACAAAAACACAAGCATGTTATAAAAATATACATATTTTATGTATGTAACAAAATTCTTTGCTTACCTACATCAATAAAGAAAATTGGATTACCCTCTCTTAATAGCATTTGAATTAATTGCAGTGCATGAAAACTATCAAGCTAACAATTAAAGAAATAATTCTTATGTTTTATTTATCTCATAATGCGTGATATTGAAAAAATGGAAGTCGATGGGGTAAGTTTAGTTCTTTTAAAGTGCTGGTACGCAATTTTTTAACTCTTTTATCTTCTGGTCGTAATCTTTTATGCAATAATATACACATATATATGACTGTATAAGAAAGCGGAGTGGGCTGTTCTCGGAGATTCTCTGTGTGGTAGTACTTATTCTAATAAAGATGTATGCAGTTGAACCTGAGTAACCGACATATCCCAAAGAATTAGTAAATTGAAGTGGTAATGGCTAAAGAAAGGTTAGAAACAAGAAAAAGGGTAGAATGACAGACTAGTGATGGTAAGCAAAGAGTAGGGTGGCCTGCCACTGGATGGAGTAACGATCTAGTAATACATGCAAGAAATGGCGGCCTATGTATAGCTGTGGACTTGTGAAGGGTTGTAATGATGTATAATATATTTATTACCATATACAGACAGAATAAGGGTGAAAAATGAACACACTGCCTACCTGATGGTAAGTGGATGCTGTGGCTCAATCTATTCTCGATTAAGGATCAAAATGCAGATACGTTGTCATCCATAAGAACTGACTAGCTAAATATATGTTAATTTGTGTTCTAAAATGAAAGTATACTTTAATTATTAAAAATATTTATTATTTGAAAATAACAAAGATTACATTTAAAAAATCGAAAAAAATGAATTTTTTAATTTTTTTTTCTTAATTAATTTTAAAAAAAATCATTCGAATTTCTTCCTGTTTTCGACACATCATCATGTGTGAATTATGAATACCTGTAAATATGTTATATAAAAATTTCCTGTTGAATGCTAAATTTTCTAAAGTTTTAACTCTTGATAAAGGAGCATATTATGTTAAACCAACGGTAGTACGGTAGTTTCTTTATCTCCAATATCAACAACAGCTTTTTATAAGGTTAAACCTTGTGATTTATGGATCGTAATTGCGAAAGCTAACTGTAATGGAAATTGTTTACATGAAAAATTAATATTTCCACTTTTCCAAAATTTTGTTATACTTGGAATTGGAACACTAGCAATATTTTCATAACTGGAATGAGAGTAATTTTCGAAGCAAACCATTATAACTCGTGGCATTTGATCAGGTGGACCATAATTTTTACTGACTTCAAAAAGGAGGAGGTACTCAATTCGACTGTAGTTTGTGTGTTGCCTTATAACTTTTTTCTGCGTTAACCGAGTTTGATGATTTTTTTTATTTGAAAGCTGGTGCTTTTCATGTAGTGCCCTATAAATTTGATCAAAGTCTGACCAGTAGTTTTTGAGTTATCTTTAATAATTTATATTGAAGTCGATTGTACAAAATTTTTAATTTTGCTACTTGTCTTCATAGATAATATCTTCAATGTAACCTATAGCTCCATTCACTAATCCTTTCTCTATCCATAAATTAGAGTGTAACATAATTTTACATCTAATCGATAAAACTTTGAACGGTTCAAGTCCACCTGACGAATCTGCATTAGCTTATTGTGCTTTAGAACAATTATGAATAGCTGGAATATAAGCAACTGGCTGATGTAATTCTTTAAATTTTTGATGATTAAATTCTTTCATATCTTTATTAGTTGCAAATAACCGAATAGCATCGTTGAAAAAATTTATTTATTTTTGAGAAAATTTTGCATACTTCTTGTCATTCATTTTTGTACATTCACCACTACTTATACGATCATGCATGTATATCTCGAAATGTTTGTTGAGATTAATTTTGTCCAAAAAACGATGAAAAAAAAGTTCAATACTTGAATTATATAATAATTTTCCTTCTAAAACTCACTTCCTTCAACTCTATCACTATTTAGTGGGCGGGTTATTAACAGGTTGTAACTGTTTTATATCTCCAAAAAAATATAAATAATCTACTAAAACCTTCGTCTTGTTTAGAAGGAAAAGCTTTACGCAATCTTAAATCAATTAATATTGGGAAAGACCTACAGATGGCAATACTAAATTAAAATACATTTCACAGATAGAATCATTTTTGATCAACACTCGTCATAATAGTGAAATCCCCAACCATACAGTATAGTTTAGCAAATATTATGGTTGAGAGCTCCAGCATATACATATTTTAGAGAGCACGATTTACGAACCACTTTTTGCTATTAATCAGTAGTATGTTTTATATTTATATAATATTATGGTTAAGAGATAAAGAAGATATTTCTTTGATTGTATCTATATCATTTTTCAGCAAACCTTGGTTTTACCTAACTAATATTAGGAAGGTTCAGGTTTAGTTAAAATCAGATAATATTTAGGATAAAATCCTACACAATATAAAGATCAAAGCTAAATTTACTATAGTCTTTGGTTAAATCAAACGACAAATGAATGTAAAAAAAATAAAAATATAATATACCTATCACAGTCATAAAAAATAAAAATATTTGAATGAGATTTATAAAAATAAAAATCTTTTCATAGAGTAATTCACTACTACCGCAGAGTAATTTTAAATATTATACTGAAAATCTTTATCACACTTAAATACTGGATTTATGGCAAATTTCTTAGTCATTCTATAGATAATAGCAATGTTCCCAGAGAAATATAATTATTTTGTTATATTTTCAGGAAATAAGAAGACATAATAGTTTTACTAGCCCAAATATTCAAAGAGCACCGGTATCAAAGAGAGTAGGGAGAGAGAGATGTCATAGTTATACCGCACCGCAAAAGTTGGCTCCCCCAAAGGCAAGTAGTAAAACAGATTTCTTAATTTTTTCTTTCTTAATTTGAATGTTTTCAAAACACTCATTTTGACACTGTTTGACAACTATAATGATGCGTTCGTAAATAAAAATTTGATTAAATCAATTAAATTATATTTTAATGTAGTTTATTAATTGAATGAAATAATATACAATTGAAAATAAAGCAAGTACATCATCAAATAGTGAATTATTTAACTTAAGCCGTTAATCACTTGTTTACTTCAATTTTGCTGCGGCAAATGCAGTAGATGTAGGCATTACCAAATATGGAGTTCGCTCGTTTTCCCAACCGTCCTCCCTTCGAACCTTTGTAGCTCTCAATTTTATTTTCTTTTAAATATCCTGTTAAATTCAAATGATTTCATTGAAATTTGTAGTGTAAATATTGTAATTTTTCATTTATCTAAAAGTGAGTTATTATAATTTTTATATAAAACGAATGTCAATATAGGTCAGACAGAGTATCTTGTATAGGTTATGTTTTAGGTGAAATAACTAAGACATTTGGATTATTTATTGTGTTGTGGTTAAACGTTAGGGCTTTTATTTTGCAGATGTCGTTTAGGGTGGTTCGTAGTTCTAAATTCCGCCACGTATATGGGCAGGCCCTGAAAAGGGAGCAGTGTTATGATAACATCAGAGTGTCCAAAAGTTCATGGGACTCTACGTTTTGTGCCGTGAATCCGAAGTTTCTGGCCATCATTGTCGAATCCGCTGGCGGTGGAGCCTTCATCGTCCTACCACATAATAAGGTAAATTAATATAATTTTTTATTGATATATCGACTATAAAAATATTTTTTGAATTTTAAATTAATAATTTTGAAAGCAGTAATAATTTAAATCATTTAAGACCCATACAATTAGTAATACAGTAATATTTAAACATTACTGGTAATTGTTGTTTAATGTTTATTTAATATATGCAACATAGTATAGTTGTTATTATAACAAATAATTGTGGTTTAGAATTTAGTTTTGAAATTATTAATTAAAATAACATTACATAAACATTATAAATTATAATACTAATTCTTACGTAAACAACAAACAACAGTGATAAATAAAAATAATAATATGCTCTCGAATCACATTTGTATGCTTCAAGGATATAAAGCTAATGTAATATAAATTGAAAGTTATTTTGTTATTAACTGGCAATTTCATCGGTTCAAATTCCATCCTGAAAATCGACTCTTAAAATATGGAATTTCATGCCTTTGTAGTATTCTGTATGAGTATAATAGCATATAATTACAAAAAAACATGGATTTTAAATTTTTTGGAATAAGAAAATATGAAAGTGAATGGTGTTCCATCACCATTGTTGTTATTGTTGATTATGGTGTGTTTACAGCAGGGAAGTTGTGGATATTTTTTTTTATTTGCAAATGTAGAAATTTATTTATTTATTTAAACTTTAATGCACAAAAAATAAAATCGTACATATGGCGGACTTAATGCCTTAAGGCATTCCCTACCATTCAACTATTTGGCTAAGCAGAGATAAGCTTATGGGAGGTAGTGTAGCAAAAATAAAGTAGATAAGAAATTCTACATTGATTTAGGCATCCGCATTCACTTCTGCATTGATTTAGACATCTATATATGTAATTTTAGACATCTGCATATATAAATACATAATATATCAACAAATTTAATTTTAGGCATCTGCATCCACTTCTGCACTTGTAATAATCCATGCATAGCTTAGTAGACGCAGATGTGGTATATAAATTGCGACAAGAAACTGGGTGGGTGATACATGTTCCAATACCATGAGATATTGTCATTACCCATGACAACAATTCATATGCCACATGGACGAAGTGAGGTGATCAATTATCCTATGCCACCACCAGTGTAAATGGCAGTTGATATTACCTATTAGTGACGTAAAAATATTTATGTGGAAAAACGTGGTATAACTGAAAGTGCTAGTTTTTCTATTATTGAACAATAATAACCAAACATATTTTTCGTAGCTAGTGTAGCTTAGGGACTAAGCACTCACCATTCATTTTACAGTATGTGAGCAAAACTGATACGATCCTCGCCAGCACAATGAAATTATTAATTGGTGATAACATGCTCGAGAGTAAAGGAAAATTAATAAAATACTTTGTGGATATCCATTACTTTAAAGATTTTAAAATAAGTTAGCTAAGATCTGTATGTATAATAAAAATGATGTGTCTTACCTAGTGTGAGAAGTAAAAGAAAAGGTCTAAGGACACATACGTTAGCGGGAAGAAAAATATTTTAAGGACATGTGTGGTCCTTCAACATCCACGGAGCAGATTGGCTTACTAATTGCCAGGCTGTGTGTCAATTGAGAATTAGATATTGTGGTGTCATGCCAATTAATTGCACCGTATGGTGGTAGCGTAAAAGAAGAAGTGTCATAAAGATCTTATGGCTTTCGATGGATGGCGGTATAACTATATTACATACTAACTGTTCCCCGTGACTTCATCCGGGTGGAATTTATTACAATTGGATTTCATGGGTTGTAATTTTTTTGTGCGGAATCCTAATGCATTTTCTAAAATAAAAGTAGCCTAAGTTATCCCTTATAAAATCAGCTATCTGCCAGTGAAAGTCCCCCCAAAATCTGTCCAGTCATTTCGGAGATTAACCAGAACAAACAGATAGACAGACAGAGAAAAATTTAAAAATTGCATTTTTTTTAACAGTACTGTATATATATATGTTCATATGCATTTATTTCCCATAACCAGCTGTGGACTTTTATTGACCGACAAAAAAGAAGAAGTCCACATGCTAATATAGAGGCACTTGCCCTAACTAATGTGTATGTGTAGTAAATTCAAAGGGAGGCTAAGATGCAGTGTCAGAAATGGGACTATCACCCCAAAGCAGCTTGTTAGTTTATTGATGGTCTAGTGCAATGGCTTTTTTTGTAAAACGTCTCCCCAAAACACTTGAAAATCCTAGTGTCGAAACGTTTAAAAAAAATAAGATCCAAAAATGTACAATTCGGTTTTATTTTTAAACATGTAATTTTTAATTTTAATCCAGAATATGCGACGCAGTATCATCGTTAGTTAACTACTAGCTAGGCACTAAGCTGTTCTCTTTTTTCTTTCTTTCCATTAGTCGTTTAGGACACCCTCGGGACAGAATTGGGTTATGTCCTCTTACTATGTCACCTCATAATATAAATACAAGATTATCTAAGCCCCACCAACTGGTAAATTAACATTTTTGTTTTACAAAATTAAACTTTTAATAGAAAGAGAAGGTGCTAAGACATAGTTTATAGAAGTATGTTATGAACTAAAAAGATCCCAAACTTCAGAAGTTATTACATAAGTAGATATGATTTTTATCTTTTTAGTTCTTTGAAGTTTGGTTTTACGTTTTATGAGAAGATAAAATTTTAACACTTTTATGTGGCACTTAAAAATATCACAAGCTAAAGCTAAAATGTCGCCTAATTAGTTCCCCTAAAAATCCCCTATTTTCGCACCCTTAGGGGTGAAATTTTTTCTTCAAATTTATATGGAACCACCCATGAATTATAACCTATTGAATAAAAAATAATCATTAAAATCGGTCCACAGCTGACGAAGATATCGCGTAAATACATAGAGAACAAAGAACATACAGTCGAATTGAACCTCCTCCTTTTTAACACGCTTTTATTAGCTTCGCGTGTATCTATCTATCTATGTAACGGGATCTTTTAATGTAATTTTCACCAACTTGT
Organism: Parnassius orleans; assembly: GCA_029286625.1. NCBI lineage: Eukaryota > Metazoa > Arthropoda > Insecta > Lepidoptera > Papilionidae > Parnassius > Parnassius orleans. The sequence continues at coordinate 7,197,883 of JAGSMP010000006.1, read as the reverse complement.
AGACGGTCGGCCGATTGACTTGAGCACTCATATCAAGGACTGATGGCAATACAATACTTTAAAAACTTTACCCAAGTATCCTGATCAGGATCACCAGGATAATTCTCTCTAGAATTATCACAGCTCGTGATCAACGCGTGTTTTTAAGGTTTTCTTAAATTTTAATATCATATTTAAGACGACTAAAAAGCCTAGTTATATTGAGGATATAAGGGAAAGTACTACTGCTCTTCTTTCCTTTGCAGCTGAATCCTCACGTTTTTCTTTAACATATGTGTTTAGGATCCGACCGTCAATACCATGACCGTAATTCGACATTTCGTTGACCCCATATCCTAATTCCAAAAGTTCACTACAATGGTTTGTCGTATGTGATATACAACAAGCCACGGATCATGGCGTAGTTTGATAATACAGTTCAAGTTCGATATTCATCGTTGTTTCCTTTAGATCAGAAGCTTCGTAGTGCGTTTTCGTAGTATAATTTAATTATCTAATTAGCAGTTTTAATCTGGTAACTGTCCACTATTGAAAATAGGCCAAATCCTAATCCTAAGTTAGGAACACGTGACTTGATCGCCATACGATACTGTAACCCGAATCCAGCCTTGGCATGCTGCTAAGATGTTTATTTGGCCATTTTTCTGAAGCCATTTATTTCATTTACTACATTGATATTCACGAGTCGTTGGCGCAATGACGTTTGACTGTGGCAACCGACTTGACGACTGTGCGGCTGCGGGCTGCAGGTTCGATTCACGCATAGAACGATTATTTATTTCGTATGTCTTAAAAAATAATTGTTCCTGACTTGGTTTTTATCTATACACTTAACTTACAATAAACATTTTGAATTTGAATTTATATATAATATAATTTATGAATTTATGTATATTACTTATGTAATAGAGCCGTGGTAGCTCAGATGGTTAGCGCTCGCTGTAAATTTTACAGTACGCGAGCTAATCGGGTTCGATCCCCGCCGGCACCAATGAAATTGTTAATTGCAATTTTAAGTGCTGATTTACCACGTGCTCGGCGGTGAAGGAAAACATCGCGAGAAAAAAAATATTTCGTAGACATGTGAAGTACGCCAACACGCATTGGGCTAAAACCCTCTCAGAAATTAGGGGAGGCCTGTGCTCAGCAGTGGGACGTATATAGGCTGTAACTTTAACTTATGTAATACGCCTCCACAATAAAGAAGAAATTCATAGTGTGAGAGATTTATTTTAAAAGTGACCTGACCTGACCGTGCCTGTCTATCTCTTTTATCGTAAATCGATGGATGGGAATAGCTCAGGTGTTTGGTGGGAGAAATTTTGTAGTGGTGATAAAATTTTGCCTTTTTAATACGAGATAAGTGTGCCATGGAGTCGGATCGGAGCGTAATATGATCCATATATATATATATATATATATATATATATATATATATATATATATATATATATATGGATCATATATATATATATATACCTAAGCAAAAAACCACTGACTGACTGACTCATCACGAGATCTGCAAAACTATACACATATACATACACAGCAATGTAGACGCTCATTAAGAACGGATTTTACAATAGTCCAATGAAAAAAAAATCTTGATATTTTAGATGCAGGTTCCGCAAGAAAATATTATCGTGCGCCCAGCGAAGCGAGCGGGTATCAGTTAGTTATAATTATACAGCTCAAAAAAAACCTGCAGTTGCCAACTCACCTGACAAGTATCACAACTATGGCAAATATTCTCGCTTTTAGGCAACCTGAGGAAAGGCAAGGAAAGCCTATGTTCCGCTGTAGACTTTTGATAGGCTGTAAAAAACAATGATATTTTTATAGAGTAAGGGCGACAAACAGCACACAGACCACATGATGGTGGATACCGTGGAATGGCGGGGATTAAGAATCCAAATGCAGATGCTTTGTCACCCCTGAGGACTTAGATAGAATACCTCGTTTCCAGTTAATAGGGTCTCAAGTTCTCTTTTGAGTGACTTCTATGGTGAGTATACCATACCAAACACAGCAGCATTAAGCTGGTATTCTGTGAGAGTGTGATCCTTCCTCGGTCGAGCCAACCCATTCGTCCTACAACCATAATATAGCTACAGCGTGGCTCTACCGCGTATAAAAATACTTAACAGCCATACAATGCGGCATAATATGATATATAATGACTTTCAGCTTCCGAATTACCTAATCGTTCGTTTGTTATCTGTATGATGCATTTGAACGAAATGTTTTTTTATCGGACGAACAATGCGTCGAAGGCCCGGATAGCGATAGGACATTGTACCACCGATAGGGAACAATGGGACGGTGACAATGCCGATGCAACGTACGGACAACGTTTACTAACTTTTGTCCAGATTGTTGCATTGTTAATTCATTGTGGTATGCATTCGCTTTCGTACGCGTTACTTTTTTTTAACTTTTTATAACTTTCCCGTGTCTACTACGAACATCATCTTGTTATGATGATGGTAAGTGGATGCTGTGGCCCATAGACGTCTACAATTATCGTCAATTAAGAATCAAGATGCAGATGCGTTGTCACCCCGAGGTCTAAGATGGAATGCCTCGTTTCCAGTAAAAAGGGTATCCGGTTCTCTACACTCACCATACGATACACAGCAGCATTAAGCTGCTATTTTACGCTGGTATTCTGTGGGAGCGTGTTTCTACCTCGGTCGAGCCGACCCATTCGTGCTACAACCTAGCCGCGTGGCTCTACCATCACATATAAGCAATTTACCCTTTATATTATAACGTTTTATTCCCAAGTATTTCCAATTTTCCTTAGTATAGGTATCTTTATACATTTGCGTAATTATATATGGTGCGTATTTTATACGTGGTAGAGCCATGCTGCAGCTATATTAATAGTATAGTTGTAGTACGAATGGGTCGGCTCGACCGGGGAAGGACCACGCTCTTACAGAATACCAGCTTAAAATAGCAGCTTAATGCTGCAGTGTTTCGTTTGGTGAGTGTAGAGAACCGGAGACCCTTTTTAGTGGAAAAGAGGCATTCCATCTTAGTCCTCACGGCTGACAACGCATCTGCATTTTATTCGCAAACGAGGATAGATGAAGATGTCTATGGGCCACAGCAACCACTTACCATCAGGTGGACTGTGTGCTTGCTTGTCACCCTTATCCTATAAAAAAAATACAAAAATATTTTGCTGAAAATAGACAAGACAATATATAATCATTCTGCCTGATAGACAGTACAAACGGCATACTAAATTATAAAATATATAATCTATTAGTAAAAAATGCAATTTAAATTCTTCACTGCCTTCTAGCTTAATATACTTAATACATTTGCTAATAAAAATGTAGCGACAGATTCCAACCCGTTCATAATTTGTATTCCAGTCGTTATATTGGATAAGAATACACGAGAACGAGCGCCCAAGTTACTGTAGAACTTTACTTCTAAGTACGCCCCTATAAAATATTTCTCCCATGACGTCTTCTTGCTCAAGACGTCATCATCATTATTCTAGTGCCAACTGAAGTAGTCATCGCCATTTTATTAATTATTTTTATTTTAGTTATTATTAAATACTAATACCTACTTCCCGTGCAGTGTTGGTGTAAGAATATTCACTACCTCATTCCGTGGGTGTTGTAAGAGGCGACAAAGGGTAACAAACCAGAAGATGGGCAGTAGTCTTCCTAATAACGACTACAAAATAAAAATAAACATGCGTGAGTGTCGTGGAACACTCGGTTGGAACGAAGTTCCTTTCGTAGTATATTTTATTGATAAACGTATTATATTATTGATTAACAAATACAAATAAATGAATTACTAGCGTCGATTAAAATAATGCGTCATATAAAATAAAATAATATTTCTTTCATGGCAAGATAAGAAAAAGTGCGAGGGAGATGGATATTATTCCATCTTGCTTCCTTATAGCCGCCAAGGCCGTCTAAACTACGTCAGAAGGGGTCGTGACGGAAAAATCTTACACTTTTCTCGCCTAGCCCCCATCTGCCAAATTCTTACCGTCCGATAAGGAACTTCGTTCCAAAAAACGATGGTTGCGAACCCGCATGGCAAGCGTGGCAACTATGGCAAATATCCATTTGATACAATATGACTTTTAATAGGTTGTAACGGTAACGAAATAGTATATAACAGTCACTTATCTGCGTCTATCTGTGTATAAACTTTTCTATCCATCATCCATTACAGCCTATTGAAGTTCATTGCTGAACATAGGCTTCCCCCATAGATGGATATTTGCAATTGTTGCCACGCTTGGAAGGCGAGTTGGTAACCGAAGTTTTTTTGTTACTGTGAGTTGTTATCAGGAAGATCAGCTATTCATCTCATGTTTCAGTTTCCCTCTGTCGCCTTTTACGGCTCCTACACAATGAAATGAGGTGGTGGATATTCTTACGCCGCGCTACACGATTAAAGTTTTATTTTGCGTGAAACTTTAAAACATCTTGATGGATTTTGATGCGATTTTCACTATCATTCAAAGAATTTCTTGAGCAAAGTTTTCGTGTGCATATTTATGTTAAAATATTAGGTCCTTACATATGAAATTAGCGTTTTGTCGTACTGACCACTTTGATCTGAAATATTTCCTCTTTGGTTAAGAATTCCAAATTCAAATTTATAAATTCATTTAGCTGGTACATTTGAGTTTTGAAAACAGTCATTCATTTGTTTTTTTCCTCATTATTTTATTCTTTGGCGTCGCTTATTACCGCACAATGGAAAACATGAAATATCGGTATATTTACGAGTACGAGTTCTACCGTGGCACCAGTGCTGCAGAAACAGCTCGAAGGATTAATGATGTGTACGGCGCTGGTGTCTCAAAAGAAAGCACGGTACGTTTTTGGTTTCAACGTTTTCGTTCTGGAAATTTCGATCTTCAGAATCAACACCGTGGACGGCCGGAGACCAAAGTGGAAAATGAAGAATTAAAGGCTATTGTGGAAGCGGATCCATCACAAAGCACTTCAGAGATAGCTGCAGGCTTCGGGGTAAGTGATAAAACTGTATTAATCCAGTTGAAGCAAATCGGGAAAGTAAAAAAACTTGAACGGTGGGTACCTCATGAATTGAGTGAATCGAACTTGCAAACACGCGTCGACTGCTGTGTTACTTTGCTCAACCTATACAATAATGAAGGGATTTTAAATCGAATCATTACTTGTGATGAAAAGTGGATACTGCACGATAATTGGAAGCGCTCGTCGCAATGGCTGAACTCTGGAGACCCAGCCAAATCCTGCCCTAAACAAAAATTGAGTCAGAAAAAGTAACTTGTGAGTGTTTGATGGACTAGCGCCGGTGTCATTCACTACAGCTTTCTAAAATCTGGCCAAACGATTACGGCAAATATCTATTGTCAGCAACAGCAAACCGTGAAGGAAGAACTAGCTGCTAAACAACCGAGATTGGTCAATCGCTCTAGGCCACTGCTGCTTCACGACAACGCAAGACCACACACTGCACAATAAACAACCACTAAGTTAGATGAGCTACAATTGGAATGTCTGCGACATCCACCGTACTCCCCGGTTGTACCTTGCTCAAACAGATTACTATTTTTTTCCGGAATTTGGACAACTTCTTACAAGGAAAAAAATTCAACTCCGATGCGGCAGTCCAAACCGCCTTCAAAAAGTTTATTGATTCTCACCCCCATGGTTTTTTTAGTAAAGGGATCAATGAACTAACTATGAGATGGCAAAAGTGCATAGATAACAACGGTGCATACTTTGATTAATTAAATATATTTTACAAAAAAAAATGTTTTTATATTCCTCACGTACAAAACGCCAATTTCATATGTAAGGACCTAATAGTAGAAAAATTGAATTTTTGAATCGATCTCGATTATAATGATGAAATATCATTATAAGATGTGGAAAAAGTTTAAAGAAGCACTAAATTGTCGTAAGATATGACGCGAATCAAACATTTCATCTTTTAATATGCGTAGCATTAATTCAGTTTTACTTTAGTGATTATTATAAGGAAAACCACTTTTTATACCGCTTCCACGGCAGCCTTGCTCGCATGATCCACGAAAGTGTGTCAAGTTCGTCTTCCAAACCAGTAAATAACCCTATAAAGAGCACAGTAAAATTAACGCGCTCAACATAGTGTATTCTGCGCCGTGCTAAATGCTCGTACAAATAGATTCAAGGCACCTGATGATACGTTTAGGTATCCTTTCCGTCGGCTGAAAATATCCTAACAAACTCTATGAAAACAAACATATTCTACCAAAATTATATTGTTTCCTCATTACTGTACGTGGCTCGGATGGTTCATATGTTGAGCTCTTAATACTACATCTTTAGGATTAATAACTTTGCCTATTTATAAAACTAGCTTCCTTTATTAGAATGGTTTATATATAATTACGTTAAATTCAAAGGCGTTTTATCGTAATATTTTTTATGTCACTTGTATGGCCTACAAATTTTTTGTTTGTCTGTGCAATTTATGTTTGTAAATCGCTTTCTTGATATCGGATAAATTACTATAGTATGTGCCAAATCGATTGAGAAAAACGGACAATGACCTTTCGGTCGTTTAACCAGGGTTACAAACCTTCAATATAGGCACATTTTATATGTAGTACTTTCTTTATTTATAATGATTTTTATAATGATTGATATAATATATATTTATTAACTATTATTAAAAGTTATGTGAAAGATCGCTGTAGAAGAAAAATCATCTATTGTTATAAAGTACTTTATTCATTTAACAACAAAAACATTAATTTATAACACATATAAAGATTCGGTGATAACGACACCGAATAAGTACGTACTTATGCAAAAGATAAAACTTTATTTTAATATTATATAAGAACTTTATTTTTATTCGGTGCAATCATCACTCGTATCTTCACTGATGAACTATCTGTAACATTAATTATAAAGCGATCTGCAGTTTGGTCAATTCTATCATCCATGCCACGCATTTTGTTCAACCTTAAGGACATGCTGAACACAGTTTTCCATTTATCTGGCGTGATTTGAGTTAAACCATCTTTAAGTAAATTTTAACATCTTTTAACTTGAAAGTTGTATTTTTCGTGCAACGTACCTTTCACATCTGCCCACACAAGTTCAATGGTTAAGCTCACAGTGATAAGGAGTAACCTTACCACTGTGATGCTTTTCTTTGCCATCTCGTCGGTGACGTAACTTCGATAGTTATCTTTAACTGCCTTTATTTTTCCATTAAGTGGGTCTTTGTGTCCGAGGGCACGTATGCGATCTGTTTAGATTCTAGCCATTCCTGCATATTTTGTTTCCGCCAAGACATTGTTGGGGTTTTTCTAAACGTCTGGGTGGTAACTAGCGTTATCCATAACTATGACATCGCCGCTTTGCAGTTTTTCTATTACTTTCTAAACCAGTCCTCGAAATGGAGCGTCCATACTCTCATGGTAGTCACCAGTAGATGATGATTCAAATACCCAATCACATCCCTCCAAAAAGCCATTTTCATTGCCAACGTGTACAACTATTAATCGCTTTCCTTTACCGAAGAACTTTCGCGCCAGTAGAGTAGCCTTCTAACCGTGATTGACGAGAAGATTCAATTGTGGTGTCTTCCCATACCTTTCCCATAGTATGACCTGCGTTAATCCATGTTTCGTCAAGGTAAAAATGTTACGTCCCTCGTTTCTTAATATTTATTTCTCTCAAATATCTGGTACGCCAGAACTATCTCTGGGCGATCTATTGAACCACTTTTTCTGTTTCTCTTTATATATTTGAATTTTAAATGGCGCAACACACGTCGCAGGAAGTTTTGCTCAAGTTTGGCAACTGGTCATCTTGATTTATACTGAGCAAAATTTTGTCTAAAGTCGGTAATTCTCCTGCAAGAAAGAACTGATGCACTTTCGCTCTTATAGCCGATTTATCAAAATCGTCCAACTTATCAATTACAGACTTTTTCTTTTATTAATTATTCCTTTTCTGGTATTTTATGGAATCTCTATACACTTAATACGCGATATATAGTGCTCTTGCTGACTCCTGAGATCTCGAAACCTTTTCTACCATATTAACGTTTGAAGGATACACGTCTTCGGGCCAGGTGTTTTTGACATATTTGTATACATTAATGATAATCTCTTGTTCCCCGACCGACAAAGTGGTAGGTTTTCTTTTTACTGGTGACGTTAAAGGTGCTCCAGAAGATGGGCCTGTAAATAAATGACAAAAATATACTACCATAGTACTACATCACATAAATACATATTGTTTTAGAAAATAAATACCACATGGTCACATAAAAGAGCGCTTTAAAATAGAAAGGCTACGTCGTCGCATTTGTACCTATTTGTACGTACCTGCTACGTTTATTATGGGTCGGCGACGTCTCTTTCCACTTGATGTTGAAGGACCGGGTCCTTCACCAAATTCTCCTGAACTCATGTCGATTTAGTAACGACCGTCACAGTAAAACTAATATAACAGATTCAAAAACAAAAACTTAACGATATAACAAATTTAACAGTAAAAACTCAACTAAAACAATGCAATGAATGCTATGAATTACCGAGACGTACACACGCAAGCGCTATCCGAACACGAATGAAAACAAAATGGCGGACCGGCCCAAAAGGTGACGCATCTCTGGCTGCCATTGTCACGTTTCTTTTAGAACGAACTGACGTAACGCGCGTTTTGTTTATTTTAAAGGGATGAATTTGCAAAAGCTCAATATGGTGATTATATTGCTTCAAATATTTTTTAATATGAAACTGTTATTAAATGAATTGCTGCGTTACTTACCATAAATTGAAATATAAAATATAACACATTTTTCGCGATGTACCGTAAGATTTTACTATGTTTATAGGAACCACAGACAATATTATTTAAGAAACAAAAAACAAAACATATGTGCTGACCTAGAAGTGGAATAATATCAATATTTAAATATTGTTATCACATCTAAATTGAGATTTTGTGTTACGCCTTTTGACACTCGGCTCATATCTGAGGTCATTGTCCGTTTTCTCAATCGATATGGCACATACTATAGTTTATGATTTTACTATCACACTATCACTACAGCCATTAACCAGTCCACTGCTAAACATACGGCTTCCCCAAGGAATACCTCCAAGCACGGTCCTGAGCCACCTGCATCCATAGACTTTCTGCATCTCTTACCAGGTCGTCACTCAACCTTATGGGGGCAGCCCTGCACTAGTGTAAGATTACATTTTTAAAGAAATAAAAAAATGTACATGCAACAGTTTGCAAATTCTTAGTTTGACAATATAAATGAAATAATATTTTATGTTTTCTGTTAAGTAACATGTTTTTACTTGGCTTAAATTCCCTGATTCAAATATTCATTCAAAAAAAAACATCATCTTGGAACTTACATGTCTGATAAATTTTATAATAATATAGAGGTCCGCTTATACATACTGAGGCAGTGGGGCGAACTCATATTTGCCCCAGAAAACTCCGAAACGAAAAGAGGCCTGTGTTCAGCAGTGGGATGTTTATTGGCTTTGGACTGACTTTGTTACTTTTAACAGATTTGTTACTGTGTTTTAATCATACTTATTCGAAATACTCGGTGATATTCATCATTTGATATTAATTTATAACAGCTTATGTATTCGTCTATTTTTAGACCAATGAAGCATGAAACACGATCACACTATTATTAGATTTATTATTATTTACAAACGTTTATTTAATTTTGGCGTGGTGTTGAGTAATAATTCGCTAGCCGACGGAAATCGAGGGCTCTTCCCACGCGTCCGCCAAGAAAAGCGTGCGAACGCGGCGCGTGTGCAACGCTCGTTGCCTATGATTTAATAAATAAAGTTTATTACACACAAAAATTGTTATGTTTATGTCATTATCACCTTAACAGCCTTAAGTCCATTGTTGAACACAGGCGACTCCTAAGGTATGACGCAAATCACGGCACCCATCGTTTTTCCGCATGTATTACCAGGTCGTCACTCCATCTAGTGGGAGGCCGCCCTACTCTCCGCTGATGCATCCGAGGCTACCACTCTTGGCATGACCTACGCATAGTCACTTGAACTTACTGTTCCTTTAGACTATATTGGTTACTGATGTTCTGATGTGGATATCCTTATTACGGATTCTATCACGCAGAGAAATTTTGAGCATAGACCTCTCCATAGCAGCTCATACCACCAGCAGTGAAAGATCGCGTATCATTTTCTATGCGTCTGTACATTGTTTTCAAAACTTATGGTTACCAACTGGTTGAATTTTTATGTATTTTATGTATACTTATGTTATTTTTAACACGAATCTAATGCCAATTTAGTGTTTACGCAGTCAACAAAATTTTTTTTTATTTCGGCACAATTTCCCTACTTCTAGTGCAATTTTAAATTTTTAAAATTGCACTAAAAGTAGATTGCACTAAAAGTAGAAATTGCAGTAAATTTACAGATAAATTATAGTGGTGAATGTATCCTAATTTTTTTAATTACTCATCCAATTTGCAACACACCGTTATTTTTTCTATTTTTGCGGTTAATGCGCTAACTAGCTAATTTGCGTTTTAGAGCATGACTCAGGTGTGTTTTTATTGTAAATCTAAGGCCATTTTGTCACACTGCAGTTTTGTTAGAGTCAACTGACTTAATTATAGTGACTGTCTCGTTGGTCTAGTGGTCTTAAAACGTAGCTGCTGACCATGAGGTCCCGGGTTCGAATCCCGGGTCGGGCAAAAATTTAGTTAGTGAGTTTTTCTGCCAAGAAATTCTCAGTAGCAGTATTAGCATTCTGAGGAAGTGGGCTTTGTTTCACCCCCGTGCCTCGGAAAGCACGTAAAGCCGTCGGTACTGCGTCTGATTTCTCTCCGTTCACGTCGAATTTCCGTCCCATCGGACTATACGAGTAAGAGTGAGGAAATAATGAATGCATCTGTGCTTGCCCATGCACTTTGGCACTTTAACGGTTATTGTTCTGCGCAGATGGCTAATCTCCGTTGAGACTGACTGCCGTGTCCGAAATTAGGTCTGGAGGACATTATTATGATAGAGGGATAACAATAATACTTAAACTATTGATGAAACTTAAAGTAGCCACCTTGAGCAACTACAAGTGACAAAAAATAATTAACTTACTAATATTTATAAGTAAGTTAATTATTAATATGCTGGGACCCGTCGCGTTGCAGCCGCACAAAAAATAATTGCGAAGAGTTATATTTTATAATTAGGAATGATAATAATACATTAATTGGAATTGAATGACTAACTTTCAAATAAATTAATTGTACTATGCCTATAACCTTCGCGCAAGTGCAAATAAGTTGACAGAGTTTAACCCTAGAAAAATAATCTTATTTAGACCTACTTTAAAGATTTAAAGTAGGTCTAAATAAGATTATCTTTAAAACTTTAAATGTGCATATTCGACATTTTACCATAATGAAACAGGTTATAGGTAATTGTATAATTATTTTAGAGTTTTGTACTACTAATTAAGCCAAAATTATTATGGGAAATGGATTATAATCTTAAAAAAAATAGCAATATTTTGTAAACCTCTTATAAAGCAACTATAGACTATGAAGTCTTCTTTTTATGAAAAATAATGTTTATTTTGAAATTTAAATCACATTTTTTGATGTATTACAAAAGTTTAAATACTAGTCAGTTATTATACTTAAAAATAATAATATTTTTTTACCCTAAATCATAATTAGGTATAGCCATTACATAGATCACTTTTGCGTTTCCCCGCAAATTGGTCTTTTACATTTAAAACATGTTATTTTCGACATCCTTCTTATTTTTGATCAATATGAACAAATATGAATACAGTATAAACAATATCTTTTCTTTTCTAAGTTTGGTTCCTTGTTCTTCGGCATACCAGAAAATATCCTTATACATAGGCCAGGTGTTGGTCTTTTTCAAACATGACATAGACGAACACAATTATAATACATGATCATCTCTGGTTTACCAGTTATTTGATTGATCGTACCTATTTCATCAAAGGACGTTAATAAATATATAATTTTTAATGGGTTTGGTTTGTATGTCACAGGCATCAAATGCCGGTCATAGCAGAACATCGAAGATACAACTGGTCACGATCGATTATTCTTTAGTTCTTCTGGGATCTTTCGCTTATTTGAGCATATGGTACCTATTAGTGTCAGTTTGTAGGGTTCCTTTAGCAAGCTCTTAGCTAAAGGTACAGACGTGAAACCAGAAGTCACACGTAATGTTTCTATAGGTCCCATATACAGTTCTTATAGGTTCTTCGATTAGTTTCTCGTATATTGCCTCAGTATAACTAGACAAGGATGCTGCGTCCAGCTATTGCAATGAAGTATACCAAAATTACCTAAAACATAAATATCATTGATAAACAGTAAATAAGTAAGCTCTGTTCGACAAATGGGTTAACTGAGAGAGACAGCGCAGTACGAATACGATGCGAAATAAAAAAGAGACAGCGAATTTTGTGTTTCGTTTACGTCGCAAAGACGTAGATTATCTTTCTAGGGTTAAGCGCAATCTGATGAACTGTATGGCAGCGCATAAAATATGAACAAACAAACATTATTTTTATATGCATATTAGATATGGCTATTATAAGGGTAACAAACGGGCAGACTCCATCTTTTTTTTAATATAGGATTTGTGTGACAAACGAGCACACAGTCCACCCGATGGTAAGTGGTTGCTGTGGCCCATAGACATCTACATTTATCCTTGATTACGAATCAAAATGCAGATGCGTTGTCACCCGTGAGGACTAAGATGGAATGCCTCATTTCCAGTAAAAAGGGTCTCCGATTCTCTACACTCACCATACGAAACACAGCAGCGTTAAGCTGCTATTTTACGCTGGTATTCTGTGAGAGCGTGGTCCTTCCCGGTCGAGCAGACCCATTCGTGCTACAACTATACCAGTAATATAGCTGCAGCGTGGCTCTACCACGTAATAAGTGGATCCTGTAGAGTGTAGATTGTAGACCCCTGTGGGCTGATAAAATGCCATTTCCAGAAGCCAATTGAGCATGACTTTTCAATCTTATCGAATTCGTCACGCCATCGAGTAATTTTGTACAACATAAGTGGTAAAATTAAAAATTTTGTACAACTGACTTCAATATAAATTAAATGAGAACATCATCAATATAGTCGAAGTCAATTAAATACGCATTATTAAGGCTAACTCAATAACTACTGGTCAGATCTTTATTATGATTTATAGATCTTATAATTTATATGGGACCACATGAAAAGCACCAGCTTTCAAATAAAAAAAGAATCATCAAAATCGTTTCACCTAGAAAAAAATTCTGAGGTAACACACTTAAAAAAATACAGTCGAATTGAGAACCTGCTCCTTTTTTGAAGTCGGTTAATAAAAAAGAATCATCAAAATTGGTTCACCTAGAAAAAAGTTCTGAGGTAACACAAAAAAAATACAGTCGAATTGAGAACCTCTTCCTTTTTTTGTCGGTTAAAAACATAGTTTCATTTACGTCCGCCAGGGGTTGCTGTTCATATTTCCATATAATTCTAGTCGATGATGATACGAAAACGTTAGGGTTAAAGACTTAAGTAATTAGCTTGTTACTCATGTCACTAGTTGCAACACTCAGTAGTATTATAAAAGCAATCACTAATCAAGTTTGCACTCATAGTTCAATTATTTATTGAACAACAAACATCACCATGTCAGCCGAATCTGGAAATACTCGGAATTTTGAACATCGCGCCGTGATAAAATTCCTCGTAAAGAAGGGAAGTAAACCGAAAGACATTTTTGAAGAGATGTCATCGGTTCTTCAGGATTCTGCGCCTTCATATACGATGGTGAAAAAATGGGCCCGCATATTTCAACAAGGACGAGAGAGCTGTGAAGACGACCCTCGCCCGGGCCGCCCTGTCGCGGTACTGACCGAAGAAAACGTCCGAAAAGTCGAAAAAATCGTTCTGGCCGACCGAAGAATTAAATTGTGACAGACCTGCAGATTAGCAAAGAACGAGTTGGAGACATTTTACATGAACATTTGAATATGAGAAAAATTAGCGCGCGCTGGGTATCGAAAATGCTCACACCGCTCGCGCTCGTCACACAAGAAACGTCGACTCGCAAGTTGCAAAGATTTTTGGAGCTAGTCGGCGATAACAAGGAACAAGGAAGACATTTGGCAACGGATAGTCACCGTAGATGAAACATGGATTCGCCAATATGATCCGGAGTCCAAACAAGAGTCCGTGCAATGGATAAAAAAAGGAGAAAGGCCGCCGAAGAAATTCAAGCTGGAAAAATCGGCGTCCAAGCTAATGGCGACTGTTTTCTGGGATAGCGAGGGAATTTTGCTTATCGACTACCTACCCAGGGGAACTACGATGAATGGCCAATATTACGCCAATTTATTGACTCAGGTTCGCGAGGCTATTGTACAGAAACGACGTGGGAAACTGACGCGCGGAGTGCTCTTTCTGCAAGACAACGCGCCCGTTCACACCGCACATGTTGCGAGGAAAGCCCTGAAAGACACGGGGTTCTCAGAGATTGACCACCCTCCGTATAGCCCAGACCTAGCACCTAGCGATTTTTTCCTGTTTTCTAATTTGAAAAAGGACTTACGGGGCCGGAGATTTGCAGATGACAACGAAATGAAAGCTGCGGTTGATCGTCATTTTGAAGAGAAAGATACAGAATGTTTTTTGGGTGGGTTAAAGGCATTGTATGCGAGATGTGAGAAATGTATTTCACTTGAGGGAGATTATATTGAAAAATAAAAAATAGAAACCATATATTTTCTTTCATTAAGCACCTTAGGCCGTGGACTTATCGGTCGCCCCTCGTAATTTTTTAACTTAATTTTTATAATTTTTTAAAATTAAAACACTGAAAGTAGTTGAGCCGTATTATTTACTCTGACACATAATATTATTTACAAGCGCGCTTTCAGGTCGTATTAAACTAAGAGCTATTTCTAAAGCAACTAAACACTGATATTGGTAGCAAGCGCTATAAAAACGACGTATCCTATAATCTAAGTGAGCAATTCTTGTATATATGTAATTCATTTCTCGGAAGCGGACGTAACGATTTGGTTAACATTTTTAATAATGGCTTTGATCCCTGAGATAATTTTTTTTTAACGCCGAGCAAAGATCGGTCGCCCAGGCGTTATTATAATATATTTACCGCCTTTTGCGCACGATGTTCTCTTAGCAAATCAAGGGCAGGTCAGTTCAATGAAAGGAATAGCAGATGTGGGAAATAGAGGTCTCAAATTTAGTTTGGTGTTATGTTTATGTAAAACATAAACATAACACTATTTAGGGAACTTTTTTCTTAGGCGCGTCCCTGTGTCGGCGAAACACTACCCCAGAGGGCCAGAAATCGGGAGTGAAGAATTTCTCTTTGTATTTTGCAAGAACCTAGAGTACGTAGGATTTAAAGTTCGTTGACCTATTAGACTCCAGACGCTGAAAACGTAAAGAGATCGGATCCTCTATGCGGCATTGGCTTCGTTCTTTCACGAGACACGTCTTCTCCCGACGTACTTTTGTCCGAACGGGAGATGTAGAGCTGTATCTCTACATCTCCCGTTGTACGTGCGTTTATTTTGGCGGTCCCACGTTGATTACAGACGGGTCTCGACCGACGCCTCTTATTAACAAGAGTAAACCCGTCTTTATCGTTCTTGTTGGTCACCTCATGAACTGATTTTATATCCACATTCTTTCGTTTTCGATCACAAGGTGCCGAACGTGAAGATTTTCGAGCAACATCCGCAAACGTCTTCTCTTGTCGTGAGGTTGGCTTCGGCGGAGGAGCACTCATGGATTCACTCAAGGGCTGAGGTGGTGATGCAACGACTATCGAGGTCGCCCCAGTTTCACGGTCATCAACCCGCTGACAGACGGTATCGCGTGACGAAGTCGCAATCATCGGTGAAATATGACTACTATTACGGTTACCGCGTGTCGTATTTACATTCTGCAATTATGTTACGCAACATAGTGACTTCTTTCCTCAGTTCTGTTACGGCTCTTTCCGATTCTTCAAATTTGAAACGGATGTCGGTGACTTCGGCTTTCAACGTGGTGATGTCTTTCAACAATCAGCAGCTTGTTGAGATCACGCGCAACGAAAGTTGTGATGTCATCAGGGTCGGTCTCATAGAACAGCCTGAAGATGTCTTGCAGGTCTTTCTTACCGTATGATAAGACGGATTTTGGTCACGTCTGAGTCTGCTAACACCTTCTTCGCTTGGATGATCTCGTCCACGGTGAAGCTAGTCATCAGTATCTGCTCCAGAGACACCTGGTCCATGACGTCCTATTTTTGTTGAACCGTCCAGGAACTCGTGGACTACGACGGTATCGGTTTAGGTATACTTACGCCACGAAAATATTGTAGGCTCGGCATTAAAGCCGTCACATTGTTATAAATCGACTGCACTGACCGGTAGCAGAATCGCGACGACCAGTGGTAGAATCTTTATTTGAAGTTATCTGCAGTCGTCCGTGGAGTGCAGTAGCCACTTACCATCAGGTGGACTGTAAGTTCGTTTATCACTTCAGTTTTGTATTTAAAACAAACAAATAAATCGAATGCTTCTTGATAGCTAGATAAAGATTACAGGATAAAAAATTGGGCGAACTACGAGGGTGACACTGAAAGTTCTTAGAAAATCAAAAACTGAACAAACTAGCAAGTTATTAGTTTTATTATATCTTTTCAAAATAGTGTCCATTTACATCAATACATCGCTGCATCCGATGGAACCACTGAGAAAAGCACTTTGCCTACTCGTCCTTAGGGGTCTCTTCGACGGCATTTTGAAACGCAGCCACTGCTTCCTCGGCGTCCATAAAACGTTTTCCTCGAAGTTTTTCTTTTATTTTCGGAAATAAATAAAAATCGCAAGGTGCGAGGCTATAGGGCGGGTGACCCAATAATTCCACGTCTGACGTCGCCAAGTAGTCGATTGTTTGCTTGGCGGTGTGCGACGAGGCGTTGTCGTGGTGAAGGAGGATCCTACTGCGAGGTCGTTTCTCCCGAAGTGTCTGCAGTAACTGTTTTTCGATCCTCTAAAACAATTGTTGCGTAATGACCTGTCCTTCCGAAGAACGAGGCCACCATCTTTTTTCCCACGCTTCGACCTCTCTTCACTTTAGTTGGCAACTCCTCGGAAGGAAACACCCAGACAGCAGACTGTCTCTTAGTTTCAGGATCATAACAGTAAATCCAGCTTTCGTCACCCGTAAGTATGTCGGACACAGCATTTGAGTCACCTCCGTTAAATCTTTGAACCATTTCACGACACCAATCAACACGACGGAGTTTTTGGGCCTCTGTCAAATTATGAGGTATCCACCGGGCACAAAGCTTCCTGACCGCTAAATGTTCATGGAGGATTTTGTGCACTTAACTCATACCAATGCCTAAGCTTGTCCGAATCTGCTGATAGTCACTCTTTTGTCAGTCTCTATCATACGCCGCGCAACACTGATGTTATCTTCAGTTGTCGTCGTAGAAGGCCGTCCCTCACGCAGATCATCGGTGAGATTAGTGCGACCACGTTTAAACTCATTAAACCAGTTGTAAACAGTGGCACGAGATGGGGATTCATCGTGAAAGGCCAATCGAAGCCTATCATAACTTTCTTGTTGACTTAAATGACATCGAAAATCATAAAAAATCATTGTACGAAAATTTTCTCGCGTTAAATTCATGCTGACGTGACACAGACAATTTTCAATTTGCCGCCAAATCGTAAACAAATGACAAATTAATAAAATACATACACAATAATATTGACAAAGAGTTCCATTTTCAAAATTTGAACTTATTTTTTTATTATATTGTTTACAAGTGGCCAGTTCTAAAAACTTTCAGTGTCGCCCTCCTACGAAATGACTCGGCAATGTGCTGCTTAATCTATAAACAGAACCGTGCATTGTCCGCGTGCAAAGGCCCTTGAGGTTCTTTTTTTTAAAATAAAATATACAAGTAAACCGTGGTAGCTCAGATGGTTAGCGCTTGCTGTAAGTTTCACAGTACGCGAGCAACCCGGGTTCGATCCCCGCCGGCACCAATGAAATTGTTAATTGCAATTTTAAGTGCTGATTTACCGCGTGCTCGGCGGTGAAGGGAAACATCTTGAGGAAACCTGCATTTCCGAGAAATACAAAAAAATATTTCGAAGACATGTGAAGTTCGCCAACACGCATTGAGCAGCGTGCCGACATTTCCTTGCCCTAAACCCGTCTCAGAAACTTTAACTTTTATACAAGCAAAGTCGTCTATAATTGCTAGTTAGCAATAAAAAGTAAAATTGACACGAAACGCTATGAAAACATTCCGGTGTACCTAATAATTGCGAATTGTTGGCGCTGCGCCATGCGACCGCACCGCCACAATCGTAAAAATCCAAACGCTTGTTTCATTACACTTCTATACTATGTTTGAACCAATATTTGTGATTTGTATTACAAGAAACGGCCTTTCTATGATATTGCAATAATTACCACTATAGTTCTTCTTATCCTTTATGGCTGTGTTGATGCATTCGCCAATGTCAGTGTGAAATTGTTTGATAAGCAGAAGTAGTGCTCGCATGATAGTCAATTGTTTTTAATATAATTGGGTGATAAACGAGCACACAGTCCACGTGATGGTAAGTGGATGCTGTGGCCCATAGACATCCACATCTATCCTCAATTGAGAATCAAAATGCAGATGCGCAATCAACCCTGAGGACTAAGATGGAATGCCTCGTTTCCATTAAAAAGGGTCTCCGGTTCTTCTCTACACTCACCATACGAAACATGCTATTTTACGCTAGTATTCTGTGAGAGCGTGGTCCTACCCCGGTTGAGCCGACCTATTCGTGCTACTACCATAATATAGCTGCAGCGTGGCTCTACCACGTAAAAAAAATCGATCGGTTTAAATTTGACCATAATCCAATAAATTGGTAAGTTTGTATGTTAAGCAAGCTGTATTTCACTTTCAACTGCACATTAAAACGCAGATATCTTTTATACAAAATATAAAATCTTTTTGCCTTGACAGTACACTCCATAGGCTACGAGTATGTAAAAAGGAACATTTGAAATCACAAAAAAAAAACTGATAAATATTTGTAGCAACATTTTAAAATTCTTTGGCAATAGTCTCTACTCTGTGTGACTGTTTAACTGTTTAACCACAGACTATTGTGTGTTTGACATTGGCAGTATGCACGTAAACAATGTGTATTTAATTTAATTTTATTTAACATATTATATTATACATAAATTTTAGCCTTCTGTACTCCTTCTCCATATAAACTTTAACAATGCCAATGAGGGCTAATAATCTTCCGCTCACCAGATGTCGCTAGTTGACACTAAGGTAAAGTTTTTTGTTACACAATGTCACTTAATTGAGAAGTTAGTTTTAAATATTCCTAGGATATCAAATTAATACATAAAACAATGCCTTGGTGGTTTGCTCTTCAATTATTTTGCTCTTTTTTTAATGTTTCTGCTTTTATGAAAATATTTGGTTTGGTTTATTTATTTTTAATCTAATTAATATAAAATATAACTAATAGTACAGAAAGAAACATTAACCTTTACAATTTTCGCACAAATTAACTTCCTCGCTATGAAATCTGTCAAATATTACACCTCCTTTTTAAGTGGCGCCGCCCTGATGGTAGAAAAAGTCGTGGATGCCCTCACTCTCACTCCCTTGTGCGCGCAATATGCTTAAAAAGGAGTATGAAGTTTTCACTTCACGTTTTAATATATAGACTACAAAAATGGTCTTTCTTTGTTATTGTATTAATTACGTCTATAGTTCTCCTTTTCCTTTATGGCCGTTTTGATGCATTCGTCAATGTCAGCTTGTAAGTGTATGGTCAGCAGACACAAATTCAATGCACGTGAACAAAAGAAGTTTATGATGAAATACACGTTTCATAATTTTATTAAAATTTTAGGATTTTTAAAATTATAATGATTTAACTTTTGAATTACTTAGGACAAATAACAAACACAATTCTTAAAAGTAAATTAGTATGTTAGTATTGAAAAACAATAAAGTTTTATGCCATCGGTACTTAAAAGGCTAATAACTCGTACTCTGAATGATAATTTTTTTGCCGACTGCCATATATTTTTAGTTCAAAGATTCACATATTACCAGGATTTTTGTTATGGAATATTTTGTTTCTACAGACTAACTAACAGTCCACCTGATGACAAGTGGAAACTGGACCTTTTTTTATCCTGCGGTACCGGTAGATAATGTGGCAAGGACGTGTTATGCCGGATTCCGTCCGACTAAATCCCAGAGGTTTTACCTTTGTATCTCCGACACTCCGATTGGACCTTTAAACAAACCTCATACTAAAATGCTTCAGGTACGGTGCCACTGAGTACTAAGATGGAAAGCCTTACAACCTTACTACCCCCAAAAAAACCTGTCCTAAAACTTGACTTAATTTCTGATTCTCTTCACGTACTATATATAGTACGTGAGGGTAATATGGTCATCCGGTTAATATGGTCACTTTCTTATAACTCAAAAACTACAGCCTTGTTTGCCTAGATAGCTCTACGATAGCTCTGATACGATAGCTCTTCATCAGGCAATCAAATTATAAAGGGTCAAAAGGGCGCTGCTTTATCGACGCCATTTTGACAGTTGATATTATTGTAAATATTTTAGTCGATTTTAGTATTGTGTGGTGTAGTTAGTTTTTTAAATTGATTTTTCGAAGTGTTCCTATTTATTGCTAAAGCTTGTTTGCTATTTTTTCTTTATATATTAGTTATAGTATACGACTTTGTGTTTTTGTCTCTGTTCTCCTCCTAGTTTTGGATTTTATAGGGCGGCAAAGCTTTAGGTGACCATATTACCCTCACGTACCTTAATCTCTAACCCATTAAAACTTTATTTAAAACGCTGGCAATTTGTGCGTGTCATACAAATTATCAGTGGGACGTATGTAAATCACAGGAGACATTTATCCTACTAAACTTGACTTGAACGTTCTGGGTGCTTATTTATCCAATTAGGCACTACCGTCGATGTTCGTGGGATACGTCAGAAATAGAATAATTACGTCGTGAGTAAATAATAATCTTGTATAATATAATAAAATTAAATATAATTGCCGGTAGTTGTTGGAGCACTAAGCTCGAAGTTGTTGACGAATATGTTTACCTGGGACAAATAGTCCGACTAGGTAAGTCAACTTCGACCGAGAGGTCAATCGACGGATTCAACTCGGCTGGGCAGCGTTCGGGAAATTACGGCACATCTTCTCGTCAGGTATACCTCAAAACTTGAAAACGAGGCTGTACAACCAGTGCGTGTTGCCAGTGATGACCTACGGAACTGAGACGTGGTCCTTCACTGCTGGCCGGATGAGGAAGCTCAAGGTCGCTCAGCGAGCTATGGAGAGGCTATGCTTGGGTCTCACTGCGTGATAAACTTAGAAATGAGGATATCCGCAGTAGAACCAGAGTGACCGACATAGCCAACAGATTAGTAAGCTGAAGTGGCAATGGGCCGGCCATATAGCTAGAAGAACCGACAACCGATGGGGAAAAAGGTTCTCAGTGGCGGCCTCGTACCGGCGGACGAAGTGTAGGGCGTCCCCACTAGATGGAGTGACGACCTGGTAAGACATGCAGGAAGTCGATGGATGCGGGTGGCTCAGGACCGTGCTTTGTGGCATTCCTTGGGGAGGCCTATGTTCAGCAGTGGACTTGTGAAGGGCTGTAATGATGATGATGATGATAATTCAGGTGCAACTAATATTAATTTAAATGGCATTACAATGAAGATTTAAACATTTTACCACGTTTTTATTAAGTCACTTTCTTTTGTCTGTCTGTCTGTCCGGGTGGAATTCTGCAACTCGAATTTCGAGCACTTCACACACACTTTAAACATATTCGTAGCTTAGAATCGGATGACAATGTGAGAATATGATAAAACGTGGGGTATTTTTTTTTTTGTACGAAATTTAAAAAAAATCGCTTACTTAGTTTAAATGTGTAATATCAAAATCGAGTGAAGGGAATGAGGTAATCGCTACGAAGTTGCTTCTAATTAAATTCATATAAATAATTGTACAAATGCATGAAGTCAATGGATGCAGGTGGCTCGGGACCGTGCTTTGTGGCATTCCTTGGCGGAGGCCTATGTTCAGCAGTGGACCTGTGAAGGGCTGTAATGATGATGATGATGATGATGATGAAATAATTGTACAAAATGTTTGTAAAATTTTATGCTTTTTCTTGCTAGTTATTCTTTTATGTCTAAACGCTAGGTTTCTTGCTAGTTATTCCTAGGACAAAGGTATGTTCTGAACCAGTAGTAAATAAAAAAAAATACTTTCAATAAGTATAATGAATAAAAAATATTCAATTTTTTTTAAATGAATAATTAATCTAATATTCTATTCTATCAGTTAAATTATAAACAAAACTTTTTTCATTTTCTACCGACTTCAAAAAGGAGACGGTATTCAATTCCATCGTGAGAGGCGTGGTAGCTCAGATGGTTAGCGCTCGCTGTAAGTTTCACGGTACGAGAGCAACCCGGGTTCGATCCCCGCCGGCACCAATGAAATTGTTAATTGCAATTTTAAGTGCTGATTTACCACGTGCTTGGCGGTGAAGGAAAACATCGTGAGGAAACCTGCATGTCTGAGAAATCAAAAAAAATATTTCGAAGACATGTGAAATTCGCCAACACACATTAGGGCAGCGCGGCGGACATTTCTTTACCCTAAAACCCTCTCAGAAATGAGAGGAGGCCTGTGCCCAGCTGTGGGACGTATATAGGCTGTAACTTTACTTTTACTCAATTCCACTGTATGTTTTTTTATGTGTGTGTTACCTCATAACTTTTTTCTGGGTGAACCGATTTCGATGATTCTTTTTTTATTTGAAAGCTGGTGCTTCTCATGTGATTGATCAAGGTCTGACCAATAGTTTTTGAGTTATTTTTAATAATTTATATTGAAGTCGGTTGTACAAATTTTTTAATTTTTATTTATTAAAACGTCATGTTAATCTTCTGTGACTATGAATAGGGCTTGCAAAGTGTGTACTACTTCATAGTGAATTCGCTCCTTATATGAAGCTTAATGTAAGCTCTGTAGTAGAATTTAAATTTGCTCTTTTGAACACTGAGGCAGTTTACAGTATGGCCAAGTATACTACATCTGAATTGGATGACTTCTCAAACTTGTTTTTCTTTTAAAACTTATAATTGCAATTTGCAACATACTTTCATTAAATCCTTTTATTTTGTGTATATGTCACAATTAAAACTAATAACCGGTCAAAACCATTTTTGACTGCAAAAATCAGGCAAAGTGGTTTTGACCGATGCCCTCAAAAACAGTTTTGACTGATTTTTGTAGTCAAAAGTGGTTCTGATCAACGTTCTTAGTCAAAAGTAATTTTGCCTCATTTAATTTAAAGTTCAGACTATCGGTCAAAACTCGCAATATCAGTGACAGTAGGTTAAGGTGCGGCTGGGATGGCCCTTGGGCCACTCTAAAGCTATGATATAAAATAAAATATTGAAGAAATTTAACTTTTTAATTTCAGAAATTCAAAAAGTAGTTTTGACTAAAATTCTTAATCGAAACCACTTTTAGCCGATACAATTTGGTCAAAATCACTATTATCCAATATTTTTGCAGTTGAAAATGGTTTTGACCAACGTCCTTTGTCAAAACTACTTTTGACTGCAAAAATCAGTTAAAAGTGGTATTGACCAACGTCCTTAGTCAAAGCTACTTTTGTCTGATTTTTTACAGTCAAAATAGGTTTTGACCGGTTATGAATTCTGACTGTAACATATATATTTTTCACTAAACCAGGGAAAATTATTAATCAGTTTTACTTGAATATAGTTTTTACTCTTTTTTCATATTTACGTTCGAATCGACTACGAATAAAAAACTGCGGTTGCGAACCCGCTTGCCAAGCGTGGCAACTATGGCAAATATCCTCGCTATGAGGCAATCTATGGGGGAGGCCTATATTCAGCAGTGGTCTTTTAAACACTGTAACGGTAACGTTCGAATCATATGTTTATACCTCATAACTGATGCTCATAGCACATAGTACTTACGTACCCATATTTCCAGATTGCTTTGAGGCCCATCTTGGATATCAATAGTTTTATTAATCATCACCATCATCATCATCATCATTACATGCTACCAAAGTCCACCGCTGAACATAGGCCCGTTCCATAAATTGCCTCATAGTTGTCACGCTTGGCACGCTGTTTGACAGCTGTAGATCTTTATTATTATTTTGAGTTGTTTTCAAGAAGACTTACGTGGTAGAGCCATGCTGCAGCTGTATTGTGGTTGCAGCACGAATGGGTCAACTCGTCCGGGGTAGGACCACGCTCTCACAGAATACCAGCGTAAAATAGCAGCTTAATGCTGCTGTGTTCCGTATGGTGAGTGTAGAGAACCGGAGACCCTTTTTACTGGAAACGAGGCATTCCATCTCAGTCTTCAGAGGTGACAACGCATCTTCTGCATTTTGATTCTTAATCGAGGATAAATGTAGATGTCTATAGGCCACAACATCCACTTACCATCAAGTGGACTGTGTGCTCGTTTGTCACCCTATACTATATAAATAAAAGATGCTGCTACCATGACATCCGCGGTTAGCATTAATGTTTTATTTATTTTATTACATGTGTGATTGCATGCCATTATCATGGTAGAATGTAAGGTCTCATTATTAACCAATAAGATCATTATATTATTAGAATTGAATTTATTCTAACTCTAATAATAAATAATATTAGGTCCTTACATATGAAATTGGCGTTTTGTACGGGAGGAATATAAAGTCAATTTTTTTGTAAAATATATTTAATTAATCAAAGTATGCACCGTTGTTATCTATGCACTTTGCCATCTCATAGGTAGTTCATTGATCCCTTTACTAAAAAAACATGGGGCGAGAATCAATAAACTCTTTGAAGGCGGTTTTGACTGCCGCATCGGAGTTGAATTTTTTCCTTGTAAGTTGTCCAAATTCCGGAAAAATGGTAATCTGTTGGAGCAAGGTCCGGGGAGTACGGTGGATGTCGCAGACATTCCAATTGTAGCTCATCTAACTTAGTGGTTGTTTGTTGTGCAGTGTGTGGTCTTGCGTTGTCGTGAAGCAGCAGTGGCCTAAAGCGATTGACCAATCTCGGTTGTTTAGCAGCTAGTTCTTCCTTCATGGTTTGCAGTTGCTGACAATAGATATCTGCCGTAATCGTTTGACCAGATTTTAGAAAGCTGTAGTGAACGACACCAGCGCTAGTCCACCAAACACTCGCAAGTAACTTTTCTGAGTGAATTTTCGTTTAGGGCAGGATTTGGCTGGGTCTCCAGGGTTCAGCCATTGCAACGAGCACTTCCGATTATCGTACAGTATCCACTTTTCATCACAAGTAATGACTCGATTTAAAATCCGTTTATTATTGTGTCGGTTGAGCAAAGTAACACAGCAGTCGACGCGTGTTTGCAAGTTCGATTCACTCAATTCATGAGGTACCCATCGTTCAAGTTTTTTTACTTTCCCGATTTGTTTCAAGTGGATTAATACAGTTTTATCACTTACCCCGAAGCCTGCAGCTATCTCTGAAGTGCTTTGTGATGGATCCGCTTCCACAATAGCCTTTAATTCTTCAATTTCACTTTGGTCTCCGGCCGTCCACGGGTTGGTTCTGAAGGTCGAAATTTCCAGAACGAAAACGTTGAAACCAAAACGTACCGTGCTTCCTTTGGCGACACCAGAGCCGTACACATCATTAATCCTTCGAGCTGTTTCTGCAGCACTGGTGCCACGGTAGAACTCACTCGTAAATATACCGATATTTCATGTTTTCCATTGTGCTGTAATAAGCGACGCCAAAGAATAAAATAATGAGGAAAAACAAATGAATGACTGTTTTCAAAACTCAAATGTACGAGCTAAATGAATTAATAAATTTGAATTTGGAATTCTTAACCAAAGAGGAGATATTTCAGATCAAAGTGGTCAGCACGACAAAACGCTAATTTCATATGTAAGGACCTAATATTAACATTATTTAAGATATTAATGATACGGACATGAAACAATCAGTTTGCGTTGGTCATCTTGGTTTACTATATTCAATGTATGCTTGTGTATACCTATTTATAATTTTCTTTTATATATTTATCAAGCCGAAGTAGATGAGAATACTGTATATATAAATCAATAATAATATTAACACTAATTATTACCTACATTGTAAATACTTTTATATAATATTACAAACACTCTTGGAATACACGATATCGATCTAAAAATAAAATATAACAGATTTTTTTAAATTCATTATAGCTTAAAATAATACTAGTAGAATAGAATATATTAGAATAATTTTTATTCAATATAGATTGTTACATAATACTTATTGAAAGTCATTTATGCTTTTACCACTGGTTCGGAAAAAATCCTCTGTCCTGGGAAGAATTAGCAAGAAACCCAGCGGGACTATTTTCTAAACAATAATTTACAATATAATATATTGTACAAATAAATGTGAAAACAGAAACTTCATGGTAACGATCATCACCTTCCCTGGGGTTATTATCAATCATGTACTTTTTAGTAGTAAAATTGTTCAATAAGGGTGGGTTATTAACCCTTAATGAATAATTCTTAGTAAATTGGTAACCGCCTAAATTACACCATTTACCTATTTTTATTACACAAATGGGATATTTTTAACTAGCAGCAATACAAGTGATGAAATTAAAAATTTTGTACAACCGACTACAATATAAATAAAATGAGAACATCATCAATGTAGTCGAAGTCAATTAAATACGCATTATTAAGGTTAACTCAGAAACTATTGGTCAGATCTTGATCAAATTTACATGGGACCACAGGAGAAGCACCAGCTTTCAAATAAAAATAAGAATCATCAAAATCGGTTCCCCTAGAAAAAAGTACTGAGGTAACAAACATAAAAAATACATTCGAATTGAGTACCTCCTCCTTTTTTTGAAGTCGGTTGAAAAATAATAATAATATAAGAATAGTAATGATATTAAATATCGGACATTTCTATTACGCATAAATATGAAATTATCGACACGTGTAGTTCTTTCACATTAAATAGTTGTCATTATGACTAGTGTTATGACCTACATAGTCGGAGCACTGGCCAGAAATACAACGCCAAACGTGAGAATCATACGCTAATTACACGCTTTGTCTAATTATACTCTTGATGCACACTTTCACTGGCAACACTCCGCGAAATATATTTTCAGATCGTAGAAAACACCTGTTACTTCTGTATTTGGTTTTTTGTAGGAGTTAGTTGTTATTAATTAGTTATTGTGGTGAAGCAACGCTGCAGCTATACTATGGTTGCAGTCTGAATGGTCGGCTCGACCAGGGTAGGACCACGCTCTCACAGAATACTATCGTGAAATAATAGCTTAATACTGCTGTGTTTCGTATGGTAAGTGTAGAGCACAGGAGACCTATTTTACTGGAAACGAGGCATTCCATCTTAGTCCTCAGGGATAACAATGCATCTATCTACGCCCTACCGCCTAATAAATATATTTGTTCAATGGATATTTTTGTAATAGAATTACACAACATTCCGAATTCCGAAAAAACTACTGGAATTGTTCACACAGTGCTAAAAATACTCTTAAGTAAAAGATTCATACATAGCCAGAGGGTAGGCAGAGATTACAGTCTCCCATTTGGCACGACCCTGACACACCTCTCTCGCTTCTTTCAGATTATTAAATCTACGCAGTACTCATGCTTCTTAATTTGGCCCATGTTCAATATAAAAAAAATCAATGAATTTATTTTTAGATAATCACTATTAAACATTCAAAGCTAGCGTTTCGCAAAGTATTTTCGCGACAGAACTTTATGATACAAACAATCGACACATTTGTTACAGTTATATTAAGCAGTTGAATTTTTACAGAAGTAAACATTGGCGTTGTTTTTAACCGACTTCAAAAAGGAGGAGTTACTCAATTCGACTGTATTTTTTTTTCTTTTTTTATGTGTGTTAAATAACTTTTTCTACGTGAACCGATTTTGATGATTCTTTTTTTATTTGAAAGCTGATGCTTCTCATGTGGTCCCATATAAATTTAATCATTCTGACCAGTAGTTTTTGAGTTATCCTTAATAATTTATATTCAAGTCGGTTGTACAAATTTTTTAATTTTACCACTCGTTCTACAGAATTGAGTACAGTTTACTAGTTCACTATTATCCGTTAACCGACATTATAAACAATTTGCTTAGGGCTGATTTTTCTATCGTCTGATAAAAGATACCCATCAAATAAATTATTATAACCTGACCGAATTTTATGTTATACTAACGATCACCCCGGCTTCGCAAGGATGATTTCTGGATCTAGAAAACAGCGCCACCTACCGAGTCCAATTGTGAATCTAAACCATACCATAACCACCAACCATACTATAACCACACCATACGAACTCAAACGCACACAAAAATTCATCAAAATCGGTCCAGCCATTTTCTAGTTTATATATAGAGATAAAATATTGGACGTCAAATAAGATTATATTTTGTTAATACTAGCGACCCTCCAGTCTTCGCCTATTATGTGGCGTTATTTAGATTTAAGGAAATCCAATTATTTTACCAACTTTACATTTTCATAAAACAATCTCCAAGTTTTTCGGATAAAATATGACACAGATCACTCCTGGCATTGCTCTTTATCTGTTTGTCAAACTTGACATTACGATCGGTTCAGCCATTCTGAACATTAGCCCAGACAGATATGCCATAGTTGCCACGCGTGGCAGACGGATTTTCAGGAAAATACTGCTGTCCATCTCCTGTTTAAGTTTCTCTCTGTCACCTCTTATGACTCTTGGGACGATATTGCGTAGTGGATATTCTTATACCGTCATTACACGGTACCTGGTATACCTGATATACTTATATGTGGTAGAGCCACGCTTCAGCTATATTATGGTTGTAGCATGAATGGGTCTGCTCGACAGGGTTAGGACCACGCTCTCACAGAATACCAGCGTAAAATAGTAGTTTAATGCTTTTTTTTTTACTGGAAACGAGGCTTATCTAATCCTCAGGGGTTACAACGCATCTGCATTTTGATTCTTAATCGAGGATAAATGTAGATGTCTATGGGCCACAGCATCCACTTACCATCAGGTGGACTGTGCTCGTTTGTCACCCTTATTATATAAAAAAAAGTAAATCAAATTGAAGTGAAGAATTTTTTTTTTTGTAATTTTCAGTTATTATTAGGAAAACGTCCTCCTTGTTTAAGATTCCCTCTGTCGCCTCTTACGACACCCACCACACGATATTCTTACATCGCCACTATACGGTACCTGCTATACCTGATGATATACTTAAAAGTAAATAAAATAGAAAATAACAGGCCAACCTCAGGCAACTTGTATTGTTAGTTTATGTGTAAACAAGATATAGTGCCACAAGTATAGGTTATGCTTGTATAGTTACGCTATAATACCTCCTGCGCAGTTAACAGCTTCCGCAAGTCTTCTATTCTATTCTAATTTATTAATGTTATCAGACAAAAAAAACTACGTTCCGAATTCGATAAAATGTAATAATATATCACGACTATCCACAATATACAGAGCACTTGGTAACGCTACATCAATCAGGTTGGCCGACTTTGGCCGAATGTTTGCTATTTGCATTCCACAGCTGTGGGAATTTAGTTCTGTAGCGCTTACGTTATTTTGCAGGTGTGTCATATCTAAGTATACGCAGATTTGACCTGGTTTTTTAGTGTCCGCCACATATCGCAGTTGCGGAGTGACTCTTACCGGCAATCAAATACCATCAGAGTTACACAATCGCACTGCTGGCTACTTTGAAATATTTTTCTTACCCATTATTACTTTATGGACTATATTATGTAGAGCCACACTGCAGCAATATTATGGTTGTAGCACGAATGAGTAAGCTCAACCGGGCAAGGTCCACGCTCTCACATAATACCAGCGTGAAATAGCTACTTAATGCTGCTGTGTTTCGTATGGTGAGTGTAGAGAACCGGAGACCCTTTTTACTCGAATAATGTATTCTATCTTATGTCTCAGGGGTGACAACACATCTGCATTTTGATTCTTAATCGCAGATAGATGTAGATGTCTATATCGGTCACACATCATTGACTTAACATCAGGTGAACTTTGTGCTCGTTTGTCACTCTCATTCTATAAAAAACAGTAATTTGTGTTTCTGGCTGTCTCGTTGGATCAGTGGCCGTAAGTGCTGATCATGATGGAGTCCCTAGTTCGAATCCCGCCAAAATCAGTTATAGAGAATTACCAGGAAGTTGATGATGTTTGACTTCCGTACTTTGGAAAGCACGTAAAGCTGGTGGTCCTGTGTAATAAAGTGTAAATGTGTGCGTGCGTTTTAAAAGGGAGGAACTGAGTGAGTTTCTTGGAATCACACTAGACGAGAAGCATACAAGTGTAACATACATGTTTGTAAGCTGTTATTTAAAAAAAGTCCCGCTAGGTTTCTTGCTGGTTCTTCCCAGGACAGAGGTTTTTTCGAACCAGTGGTAATTAAACAAAGAGTGACTTTCAATAAGTATTATTTATAATCTATATTGAATAAAAAGTTTCTGTTTCTGTCGCCTCTTACGACACCCGCGGGATGATATGGGGTAGTGGATATTCTTACACCGCCACTACACGGTATGTTATATCCTACTAAAATAAAATAAATTAATGCAGTTCTCCATCACCGCATCGGTCTAAATTTACGAATAGATTTAAGTGTATAGAGAGCCAGAATAATTACAGACTGTCAGGTATTCTATCTTAGTTCGAATTAGTTCGAAACTGACAACGCATCTATAGCTTTCCTTGTTTGAAGTTGGCTGCAGGTGTGCATGGACTGCAGTAGCATCTTACCATCAGATGGACCGTGAGTTCGTGGTCACTTCAGGCTTATAAAAATAAATAGCTCTGACAAATTTGAGATGACATTTTGGTCTTCTGACATATAATAAGACATGCATTTTTCTTGTCATCTTTTCACTCCCCTCGGGAATTGTGTAAAATTGCAAACTACAATTTTTATTATATTCTTGTAAAAAGCCTTGAATTATAAGTCAGTATATTTGCACGTAATGCAATTGTTCGCTCTTTGTTTGCAGGTTGGACGTATACCAGCGGATCATCCGCTCGTCGGAGGGCACAAGGGCCCGGTGCTGGACATCGCCTGGTGTCCCCACAACGACAATGTTATCGCCAGCGGTTCAGAGGACTGCGTTGTCAAGGTACAATATATTTATTAACATGCTATCTGTACAGATATACAATCGCATTACAGTTCCACAGTTAAAGGTAATAAAGGGCTACTGAATGTCTGATGGCTAAAAATATTAGTACAAGCACGTGTGAAATCTAATTCGAAATTGGAACAATACAGAGTACTCTCCTACTTTATAAAGCTTTCATTAATGAAGAGCATATCCATTAGTGGGAAGTACGTAGGCGGTTACTATATTTACTATTTAATTAAGTTTATCGTCCCGTCGGTGTAGTAAGAGGCGACAGAGGGAAACTATCACTTCTACGTGGTAGAGCCATGCTGCAGATATATTACTAGTATAGTTGTAGCACGAATGGGTCGGCTCGACCGGGGAAGCACCACGCTCTCACAGAATACCAGCGTAAAATAACAGCTTAACGCTGCTGTGTTTTGTATGGTGAGTGTAGAGAACCGGAGACCCGTTTTATTGGAAACGAGGCATTCCATCTTAGTCGTCAAGTCGAAAACGCATCTGCCTTTTGATTCGTCATCGAGGATAGATGTAGATGTCTATAGGCCACAGCAACTACTTACCATCAGGTGAACTGTGTGCTGGTATGTCACCCTTATCCTAAAATCAAAATCCCCCCTATGAGGCAATCGTAGGGGGAGGCTTATGTTCAGCTGTGGACTTTTATGAGCTATAATGGATGAATGGATGGATGGATGAATGGATGAATTAGGCTTTATTTGCACACAATAGCGTACAAAAAGTGAACTGATTGCTTTAAGGCACTCTCTCCCTCCCATTCTACCTCCAGGAAAAACAGAAAATGTTATAGGGCGCAAAGTGCAAAAAAATTGTAATAATGTTACATTAAATAAAAGTTGTGTTAGCTTTTTCGCTTGAACGCGATGTAATAATAAAAAAAAAATTAGTAAATATATTAAGACTTGACATGAATAATTATCGAACTCAAAAGCAAATACCGAATTATATTAAGTCTTTCTATATCACCGTAATGTAGTTTTAAACTGGAATAATCATATGTAATTTTACATTGTTTATGTGCTGACGCCTGCTCTAAATGTTTTTCTAATTTAAGCAAGAATGTCGGCGATGATAAGCCAGCTGAATAATTACATTGTTATGTGTTATGTTCCTTATTGATAGCCACTTAACACGTGAAGGTGATAAAGAGTACAAAATAACATATCATAAAAGTTCACTTGTATTTGAAATCATTGAGCGTACAAAATAATACAGGTGGCTTAGAAAAAGACACCTACTAAAACCAGGTAGAAGGACTCCCTTTGGGGTTCCGTACCCGAAGGGAACCAACGGGACCCTATTATTAAGCCTCCGCTGTCCGGTCTGTCTGTCAGCGGGCTGTATCTCATGATCCGTAATAGGTAGACAGTTGAAATTACATACACAGAATGTGTATGTAATTTAAACTGTCCGCTATAACAACAAATAATAAAAATTTAAATAAATAAAAAATTAAAAATGGCTCCCCTACTAGAAGAACGTGTTATACGATGGTACGGAACCCTTCATGCGCGAGTTCGACTCGCAATTTGCCGGACCTGCCTCTTAACTATTTCTGCCACCAAATAGCCGTACTTGCACTGCTGCCTTCTGGGCTGAAGGGTATAGAGAGCCCGTAATTACAGGCTGTGAGACATTCCATGTTAGTCCTCAAAAGTGACAGAGCATCTAACTTTGTATCAAAGAAAATTTATTATCTCCAAAAATAATCCTCTCCCTGTGGATAATTGCAGGGTGTATAATTTTTTAATTTTTTTTATAGATTTTTTTTTTTTAAATGGCCGTCTAGAAAATTAAACTTGATTGTGAAATTTAGACTATGCTAGCGACCTATTAAATTTACGCAAAAAGAATCTATGACCTAATTAGATTCTTTATGCGTAAATTTAATTATAGCATAAGTAAAAAGGCACGCAGTGTAAAACTATAATTCGCGGGCCGTATGTTCGACAAGAATGCGTTGGAGATATTTACTTCAAATTAGTAAAAAAAAAAAAAAAAAAAAAACTTAGCCGTGGTAGCTCAGATGGTTAGCGCTCGTTGTAAATTTCACAGTATGCGATCAACCCGTGTTCGATCGCCGCCGGCACCAATAAAATTGTTAATTGCAATTTTAAATGCTGATTTACCACGTTCTCGACGGTGAAGGAAAACATCGTGAAGAAATCTGCATGTCTGAGAAATAAGAAAAAAATATTTTAAAGACATGTGTAGTTCACCAACACGCATTGGGGCAGCGCGGCGAACGCTTCCTTACCCTAAAACACTTAGAAATGAGAGGATGCCTGTGCCCAGCTGTGGGATGTATTTAGGCTGTAACTTAGTAAAAAAATGTCTCGAAGTTATTTATTTATATGGAAAATATTAAATCCATTAAAGTAGGTATGTAATTAATTGATAATTGTTAAAGTCCGTATCCTTACCAATCGTGTCCAGCTTGAAAAAAATTGCAATGCAACAGCGATTAAGTTTCGCAAATATAACGTTACCTTGTCTTACACTTCTCTGCAGATGGGATAGGTTTCGTACTCTAGTCATGAACCTCGGGCTCGAACCTCGATTTAACTACAATTAATCTATAGAATAGAATAGAATAATTTTTATTCAATATAGATTATTATATAATACTTATTGAAAGTCATTTTTTTATTTACCACTGGTTCGAAAAATACCTCTGTCCTGGGAAGAACCAGCAAGAAACCCAGCGGGACTTTTTTTTAAACATATTTCACTTTACAATAATTTTGTTTGTACAATTTTTAAATGAATTTATAGAACCAGCATGGTGGCGATCACCACTGAAGGGATTATAGCATGCGTCGATTGTATCCAATGCTTTTTGATGGTCCAGCTACGCCATACGTAACTGGCAGTTGTTAGGGACGATAGTCGAAGTTGTTGATAATTATGTATACCTAGGACAAAATATCCGTTTAGATAAGGGCCAGCGCTCACAGGAATCAAAGTCAAAAGATTTTTTTCGTGGACAAAAGATTGTCGACCTTATTGTAATGAAATTAGCACTGACATTCCTTTATTACAACACGAATAGACCGAAACGTCTCGCGCGACACCGCGGCATGCTGCTGCACGTCACGTCTTTCCCGAAATGCCGCGGCACGCCACTGCATTATGTGAAACGCATACGTTACTTCATGTTGTTAAAGGAATGTGACTGCTAAGTAATTGATACAAGGTTGAATCTAGCCCGTTGCGGCGGCGATCTCAGCAACTCCCGCAAGCGCCCGGTACACGAGTGCGTCTTGACTTGTTTGGCGTGCCGTGGGATGCCACAGGATCTTTCGGCATGACGCGAGATGCCACAGGATTGTTCGGCATACCGAAGTGTGCCTTGCCACGCCGTGTCTTGCCGTGCCGTCTGTGAGCGCAGGCCCTAAGGTCAACCTCTATACATAGTTAACTAACGAATCCAACATTGTTGGGCTGCGTTAATGAAATTTCAATTTAGTTGACAATCGTGCTTTAAGGCAGTATATGAGTCAGATCTATGTTCAACAACTTTCATTGGCATACAGTGCTAATTTTTGAACCTACTTTTATTGCCTATATAAAAAAAAAGATTATAATTAGGAAACCTAGAGATTTTTTGTATAAACTTAAATCGTTGTTGATTTATTGAAATTCTAAAGGCCACGTAAGCAAATCACAACTTGTACTTTAATCTTCTTCCCTTTTGTCAGGTGTGGCAGATTCCTGATGGAGGCATCTCGCGTACGCTGACGGAACCGGTGGTGGATCTCGTGTACCACCAGCGACGCGTGGGGCTTGTGCTATGGCACCCGACCGCGCAGAACGTGTTACTCACCGCCGGGTCCGACAATCAGGTGAGTTGTACCACAATCGTCAGATAACTGAGCACAACGTAGCCCAAATAAACAGGACCTGTGATATAGTGTGGGTTATCATTGACTTCAATTATCAGGTGTTATAAATAAAAAGGTCTTAGTGTTTGTCATGTAATTAGAAAACATTTTTCCGAGTTAAGCTCAAGGGGCACAGACCCTAACATTTTATTTATTTATTTATTTATAAGGGTTACCGACAAATTATACACAAAAACTATAAACAAGATACAAGCATTGTGAGAAACATGCAATGTGCTCACCCAGTTATAGGCAACCACAGTTAACACAGAGTAATGTTGCGAAAAGTTAAATAACGTAAAATTTAGTAGTACAGTAGCAAAATTGGGTATTCATGACAAATTAAAAAGGTTTACATTTATCATCTAAATAAAGTAACATTTTTCTACTGAAATTATTTAAATTGTCATTGAAAATATCCAAATCAGCCTGGATATATCATTATACAGTCTAAAAATGCTGAATTAAAACTGAGGTTAGTCCTGTGAGATGGGAACATAAACAGCTTGTATACATTAAAACGGGATAACCTGCTTGGAGCATTAATGCTAACCATTTCCAGTAATTGAGGACAGTCGATGCCATTATTGCACAGTATGTAGAGGAAGCTTAAATCCAAAAATTTGCGCCTATTAAATAAGGAAGACATACGGAAATGCTTTAGCCGTTCAGCATATGAACTTAAGGAGTGATGACGGTTAAATTTCAATGCCAGCATACTAAGAAACCTCCGCTGTACTTGTTCAATTCTGCACTTTTGAACCTCATAGAAAGGAGACCACACTTGAGAACATTTTGTAATGAATATATTTTTTAAACCCCAACAGATCGCGATATGGAACGTGGGTACGGGCGAGGTACTGCTCAGCCTGGACTGCCACCCAGACCTAATCTACTCCGCCTGCTGGAATTGGAACGGTTCCAAATTGCTGACCACCTGCCGCGACAAGAAGATCAGGTATAGAATCTGTACCCCTATACACATTATATGTAGATTTGTGTTTGCAGTATATTGGTCATGTTTCATCTCATTGTCCTTTTCATTTAAATCAGATGATTTAAGAAAAGTTTTAATTTGCTTTTGCATGGCACTTATAAGCCCAGTCGTCATCATCACCGTCAATGTTTAAGTCCACTGCTGCACCCTTTTTCTAGAATACTCCAGGCATTTATTTCTAGAAAGAGTTGCCCATACTCAACACCAGGTCGGTTGGTTGGCGTAGAGTTAATGTCCTTACACTAAAGTCTGTCACTAGAGCAGAAAATCAAATCAAATAACCGGCCAAGTGCGAGTTGGACTCGCGCATGAAGGGTTCCGTACCATCGTATAACACGTTTCTAGTAGGGGAGCCCCCTTTTAATTTTCAATTTATTAAATTTTTTATTATTTGTTGTTATAGCGGCAACAGAAATACACATTCGGTGAAAATTTCAACTTTCTACCTATTACGGATCATGAGATACAGCCCGCTGAAAGACAGACAAGACGGACGGAAGGACGGACGGACGGACAGCGGAGGCTTAGTAAAAGGGTCCCGTTGGTTACCCTTTGGGTACGGAACCCTAAAAATTTAAAATGAACAATGGTCTTTGAGCATACTGTAGAAATTTGGTTGTTTCCATTTTTGCCATCTTAATTTGTGTTTATTCGGTTTTATTTTTTCTTTCTGTTTTATCTTTACATAGTAGGTATAGATAAGACTAGAATTATTATAATTGTTATGAAGAGGTAAGGTTGTTGTTAGAAAATATCAATTAAGTATCTGGTCAATCTGGTATTAGTAAATTAATTTTTCTTTAGTTTTTGATTTTGTATTAAAATGTTTAATTAAAAATTCACAAAACACAAAAAAGGGACACAGATAATAGAAATAACAAAGTTCACAGTTCTCAATAAACATGCCTAATATTTGAAATTTGTCGAAACTGGTTGGTTTTCTCTGGTTGGTCGTGTCTCGCATTCACCCTGTACTCGGTAATGCGATAAGTAGATTAACCGGTGAAGAAATTTATGAACAGTGATATGTATCTAACATAATACTTAGTGCCTTTGTCCGTTTTTCCGTCTGCCCAATTACAACACATTCAAATCCGAGCACCAACAATTTATTGTAAGGACCCCGTTTCATACAAAAAAGGCTTCAGGTACGTCGTCATCTCTGAAGTAGATAGAACTAAGATAGAATGCATCATAGATACCGTAACTCTTACCTGCTTGCTTGCTCCTGCTTACTCAATAATCTTTTAGGCAAAAAAGAAGCCTTACTACATAGTAATGTACAGATGATGAGTAGGTTTAGCAGTAGAATTTCATCTGCTGGTTCGGATGAAGGTGATGCATTTAGTGTAAACAATTGTTTTTGCTGTCCAAAGGATTATCGACCCACGCAAGGGTGAAGTGGAGGCGGAGGCGATCGCCCACGAAGGCAGCAAGGCCTCGCGTGCCATATTCCTCAAGCACGGCTTAGTGTTTACTACAGGGTAAGTGTACCAGCAAAACTAAGTTTAATGTCTAGTGAGTAACATAGTATTTTTTATTTTATCATAAGATTGACATACAATAACAGTATCACTTTATGGTGAGTGGCTTCTGTAGCCCATGTACATCTGCAACCAGCTTCAAATAAAAAAGGTCAAACGTGTATTGTCACCCATGAAGACTAATATGAAACCCTTTACGTCATCATCATCATAATTATCGTCGTCGTCGTTATCGTAGTCATCATCATCATCATCATCATCATCACAGCCCATCATAAGTCATCTGCTGAACATAGGCCTCCCCCAAGGAATGTCACAATGCACGGTCCTGAGCCACCTCCATCTATTGACTTCCTGCATCTCAGGTCATCGCTCCATTTAGTGGGTACTCGACTACCTTTTTTCCAATTGGTTGTCGATTCTTTGAGCTTTATGGCCGGCCCATTGCCACTTTAGATTATGCCACTGATCCGTTGGGCTATGTCAATTACTCAGGTTCTACGGCGAATATCCATTACAAAGTCTATCACGGAGATAAAATCAGAGCATAGCCCTCTTCATAGCTCGCTGAGCGGCCTTGAGCTTCCACGTCACAGAGTATCTCAGATCCTTATGTAATCACTGGCAACACGCACTGGTTGTGCTCTCTTGTTACAAACCTTGTCGGTTTTGTTTGTGATCCGCAGGTTCAGTCGGATGTCTGAGCGTCAATACTCGCTGCGTACTCCGGACGCGTTGGGCGAGCCGATCGTTACCGTCGAGATCGACACCAGCAACGGGGTCATGTTCCCGCTGTACGATCCCGACACGAACCTGGTCTACCTCTGCGGCAAGGGCGACTCCGTTATACGGTACTTT
Source organism: Parnassius orleans (assembly GCA_029286625.1). Classification (NCBI taxonomy): domain Eukaryota; kingdom Metazoa; phylum Arthropoda; class Insecta; order Lepidoptera; family Papilionidae; genus Parnassius; species Parnassius orleans. Next base: position 7,159,218 of record JAGSMP010000006.1, on the reverse strand, counting down.
GAGGTATGTTCACAAAACAAACTGTTTTCTTTTTCGTGTGATCAAAGAATCTATCATGGGTCTCTTAAGTGGCGATTATGAGATATACTAGAAATATTGCGTGATCTCCATTAGATGGCGATATAACTATCTCATACATCCCAGATCTAAAATATCCGAATTGGATCCGTAGAGTAGCTTAATAATTATAACTTTTAACAGAAAGTAAAAACAGACTTCAAATTGCTAAAAAAGAAGTTATTTATTTGTAACCCTTAGGGGTGGAAATTTTTCTCCAAATTTATATAGGGCCACCCTTGAAGTATAACCTATTTAATAAATAAAGAATCAATTAAATTAGTTCACAATTTGCGAAGATGTCGCGTAACATACACATACAAAAAAAACATACACTCGAATTGAGAACCTCCTCCTCTTTCAAGTCGATTAAAAAGGTACATGACATTTGGTATTGCCACTGATCGCTAAGCATACTAAGCGTGACGATTAGAATGTTACCTCAATTTACTTTACACTATGCATGCACCTATTATACAAAAATATGGTGTTAGATGCATGTGTGCGTGTGCGTTCTTACAATAAGTTGAGCATGGTTTTGGCGGCACTTGAAATCAACGTAATTTTCTATCTATCTATCTATCTATGTTGGTCTGAGACCTACAAGAAGAAATACTATATACATCAGTGCATTTTTATAGATTGATGTCGTGTAAATCGAATTAAATGCTTGTCTATTATGAAAATGAAGGAGAACCGCCTTACCCAGAGCTATTTATTCAGTCTGTCTGCTGTCTGTTACAAAAATAATACAAAGGGCGTATGTACGTAATGCATTTAGGCATATTCTACTAGTCAAGTTGTAATCTGACAAGTTTTACTTTTGGCTCGACCTGGGAAGGACCACGCTCTCAAAGAATACCAGCGTAAAATAGCAGCTTAACACTGCTGTGTTTCGTATGGTGAGTGTAGAGAACTGGAGATCCTTTTTACTGGAAACGAGGCATTCCATCTTAGTCCTCAGGGGTGACGACGCATTTGCATTTTGATTCGTAATCGAGGATAGATGTTGATTTCTATGAGCAACCACTTACCATCAGGTGGACTGTGTGCTCGATCGTCACCCTTATACTATATAAAAAAAGACATAATGATTTTACATTTAATCACATATACAGTGTGTACTGGCGGTTTAAAAGAATCCATCTCCTCGATTCGTCTCGTTGGTGTTGTAAAAGTTGCCTAAGTCAGAGATCACGGCTTTTAAATATTTAAAAATAATTGAAAATGAGTTAATAAGTAAAAGAAAAATCTGGTGTAATAATTATTATAATCTTCTTGTACTTTTGTGGTATTATTTATATTATTTGTTCAGATCGTATATAGATCGTTCATTGTTGCAGGTGACCCCCGAGCCGCCATTCGTTCACTACATCAACACTTTTCAGACCCCTGACCCTCAGAGAGGTAAGTAAAAAATTTAAATAAACGTCTCACCTTTGCACACACGTTTTTCTTTTTGAAAGTATAATGGGTGTTAAATATTCTCGGCCTTAATAGTAAAATTGGACGTCAATTTAAGAAATGCTTAAAGTTGCTCTCCTCTTATCACTGAATGACAATAGAAAGAGACGGGACACTTATTAGTAAGGTCCTCTGTTGATTCAGTGTGGATTAGCATATTTCGCATGTATAAAGACTCAAGAAGACCAGTATACGGTTTGCGGATTTCACATGCACTTAAGATGTTATATAATTATATATATAATTCTCAGATATGTAGATTCCCGATCTTTATCTCCAGCATGCAGCTTTCAAAATATCAGAACATTCTGAAGAACAGTGTCTCATGTGTATATTGATTTCATAAAGTATCATCAAAAGATATTATAAAATATTTTAAAACTATTGATATTAAGAAAACTGCGGATCTGTGGGGGATTTCCGTTAAAGTTATTGCGTCTTTAATAGATACAATCGCGCCTCATCTAGCTATTATTTTTAATACTAGTATCGAATCTGGTGTGTTTCCTAATTTAATGAAGCATAGTAAAGTAATACGTTTATTTAAATCTGGTAGTACATTAGACCCCGCCAATTTTAGACCTATTTCTGTACTACCAACACTTAGTAAGATTTTGAAAAAATTATTCTTGATCAAATGTTAAATTTCTTTAATATAAATAATTTACTTCATAAAAATCAATTTGGTTTCACAAGGGGTCTCTCGACAACTGATGCCGGTGTTGAGCTGATTAAATATATCTTTAATGCATGGGAGAATTCACAGGATGCTTTAGGTATATTCTGTGACCTATCCAAGTCCTTCGATTGTGTTCACCATGAAACATTAATCAGGAAACTTGAACACTACAGTGTAAGAAGTGATGCTCTTAAATTAATTATTTCATATTTAAGTAACAGAACGCAAAAAGTTGTCATTAACAGTATGAGCTCTTCCGGGTCGATGGTACAAATGGGCGTGCCTCAAGGCTCAATTCTCGGCCCCTTTCTGTTTCTTGTATACATTAATTCTTACCTTACATAGTAGGGGATAACCATGATATTGTATTTGCTGATGACACTTCTTTAATTTTCAAATTAAGATGACAATTAATAAAATATGACGTAGCAAATAATGCTATATCTAAATTAGTAAATTGGTTCAATGTTAATAATTTGCATTTAAATGGCACTAAAACGAAATGTATAAAATTCATGACTCCAGTCGAGTCTAGTCTTGTAGATACCACCATTTTTCTTGGAATCACACTAGACGCGAAGCTTCAATGGAGCCCCCATATATCAAAACTAGCAAGCAAACTTAGTTCTGCAGCATATGCTGTAAAAAAGATTAGAAATCTTACCAGTGTTGAAACAGCTAGACTAGTTTACTTTAGCTATTTCCATAGCATAATGTCGTATGGTATTTTGCTATGGAGACACGCAGCTGACACTGAAATTATATTTGTTTTACAGAAAAGGGCCATAAGAGCAATTTATGATTTAAAGCCTAAAGAGTTGCTGCGACAAAAATTTAAGGAAATTAATATATTAACTTTGGCCTCTCAATACATTTATGAAAATGTAATGTACGTACACAAAAATAAAAGTAGTTTTACAAAAATAAATGATATTCATTCTGTAAATACTAGGAATAGACACAAGCTAGTAGTACCAGTTACTCGACTCCACCGAGTCAGTAATTCATTCTTGGGGCGATGTATACGCTTTTACAACAAAATCCCAGAAAATATGCAAAATTTGACCTGCTCAAAGTTCAAAAACTTTATTAAACAAAGTTTGTATAAAAAGGGTTGTTATAATATTAAGGAATTTATGGATGATAATAACCCCTGGGAATGAGGTGATCGCTACCAAGCTATTTCTAATTTGTTTTGTGTGGTTAATTGATTGTAAGCTGTTATTTAAAAAAAAAAGTTCCGCTGGATTTCTTGCTGGTTCTTCCCAGGACAGAGGTTTTTTTTCGAACCGGTGGTAATTAAACAAAAGAGTGAGTTTCAATAAGTATTATTTATAATCTATATTGAATAAAAAAGTTTCTGTTTCTGTTTCTGATGATTCTGGTATTTAACGGTGGTAGAGCCACGCGGCAGCGTTTGCTGTTGCACGGATGGGCCGGCTCGAGCCGGGTTGGTACCACGACCTCACAGAATACCGACGTGAAGTAGAAGCTCTGCTTATGCGTTGCGTCTGGTGAGTGCAGGTGGCCGGAGGCCCAATTCCACCCCCCATCAACATGGTAGCGGAATTAAATCAAAGACTACCCCAGGAGGGTACCAGCACCCCTGGAGAATCCCTCGCTGAGCATCCAATATTCCGCTCAAAACAATAACTGCTCGGGGCAAACTGAGCAACAAGACCAAGGCGACCCCTGCCACGCTATCCGTTAATTTCTGCAACATAGGGGACTTCACTCGTACCTAAACACCGTCCACTAGCATCTCGAGACGGCGAAGCCGCCCTTGCTCTGACCGAGACGCAGGTGTCCTCTCCGGCTGATACTTCGTATCTCTCCTACCCGGAGTACAAATTGGAACACTCCTTTGTGCCTCGGGCTGGAGTTTGCGTATACGTCAGAAAGGACATCTGTTCTCGACGCCTCGGCAGTCTTGAAGGTTCGAACCTGTCCATCCTATGGCTACGCGTAGACAGCGATGACCATCCGCGCGTCTACGGGTGCCTCTATAGGTCCCTTAGCGGTAACAGACCGACTCATCGACCACGTCCAAATGGCTACAGATTCCTTGCTACAACAGGTCCCATCCGCAGAGATCGTGATCCTTGGCGATTTTAACGCCCACCACGCCGAATGGCTCGGTTCACGTTTAACCGATCATGCGGGGAGATCTGTTTATGACTTGGCATATGGTCTGACACAACTGGTTACTTCGCCTACGCGGATTCCAGATGTGGAGGATCATACACCTTCCCTGTTGGACCTTCTGCTGACCTCTCATCCGGACGGATATCAGGTTTCCGTCGATGCCCCTCTCGGCTCTTCGGACCATTGTCTGATCCGGAGTGTGGTTCTCACGCTCCCTCGCGGTTGTGTTCTGCAGGTTGCCGCCGTGTTTGGCACTATAGGTCGGCCGATTGGGATAGCATGCGGTCTTTTTTTGCATCCTACCCTTGGGGGCGGGTTTGCTTCTCGCCGGAAGATCCCAGCGTTGTTGCTGATGTGGTACTTCAGAGTATGGAACTTTTTATTCCATCCTCTGTGGTGCCCATCGGAGGCAGATCCCAGCCATGGTTTGGTTCGCTCCTGTAAAATAGCATCACGCTTTAAGCAGGAGTGCTACCGGGCCTGGGCTGACGCATCAACGTCTCGGGATGTAAACACCAGCGCTCTTAAAAAGAAGTATAATTCCGCCTCCAGGTCCTTCAAAAAAGTCATTGTCAAGGCAAGGTCTGAGCACATCGGCAGATTTGGCGAGAAGCTAGTTGACCTTCCTTCGGGAACCCGTGCATTCTGGTCTCTCGCCAAGGCTGTCCAAGGGAACTTCTGTCAGCCATCTCTTCCATCTCTGCACAGAGAGGACGACTCACTGGCCCATGCCGTAAAGGAGAAAGCCGATCTGTTAGGCTCTCTCTTTGCGTCCAACTCGACAACTCGGGGGGAACACACCGCCGATCATCCCGCGGTGTGAGTGCTCCATGCCGGATGTGCGGTTTACACAGCGCTCGGTTCGCAAAGCACTCCTCTCCCTGGACGTTAGCAAGTCGAGTGGGCCTGATGGAGTCCCTCCCATTGTGCTGAAGACGTGTGCTCCGGAGTTGGCACCGGTTTTAACGCGTCTTTTCCGGTACTCCTATTCCCAAGGCGTAGTCCCGAATTCATGGAAGACAGCTTTGGTCCACCGATCCTAAAAAGGCGACCGCTCAGACCCGTCCAACTACAGGCCTATCGCCATCACCTCCTTGTTCTCCAAAATAATGGAGTCTATTATAAACTGCCAGCTCATGAGGTACCTTGAGGGTCACCAGCTGATTAGTGACCGCTAATACGGTTTCCGTCGGGGTCGATCAGCTGGTGATCTTCTGGTCTACCTGACTCATAGATGGACGGAGGCAGTAGAGTCCAAGGGGGAGGCATTGGCCGTTAGTTTGGACATTGCGAAGGCCTTTGATCGGGTTTGGCACAAAGCGCTTCTTTCGAAGCTCCCTTCCAAGCTCCTTTCCCTCCCGAGAAATTGTGCAATTGGATCACCAGTTTCCTTGCTGATCGGAGTATCAAGGTCGTAGTAGACGGTGCATGCTCTGATTACAAGCCTACTAACGCTGATGTTCCACAAGCATGGCTTCTGCATATCAATGATATGTTGCAAGCTGGTAACATTCATTGCTAAGTATTTCATGCCGGCACAACGCCTGCAACTTTACAAGGCGCAGGTTCGGAATCACATGGAATACTGTTCCCATCTCTGGGCTGGGGCTCCCCAGTGCCAGCTCCTTCCACTTGACCGCATCCAGCGCAGAGCGGCTCGAATCGTCGACGACCGAGACCTTTCCGATCGGCTCGATTCATTGGCGCTGCGAAGAGATGTTCCATCCCTTTGCATTTTCTTTCGCATTTACCACGGGGAGTGCTCTGAGGAATTGTTCGGATTAATCATCCACACCATCTGGATGATTGGCGGTCCACCACTGTGCGATTTAGAAGATGTTTTCTTCCTCGTACAACTTCCCTGTGGAATCGATTACCACCATCGATTTTTCCGGACCGATACGACTTAGGGACCTCCAAGAAAAGAGCATACTCCTTTTTAAAAGGCCGACAACGCATCTGCAATTCCCCTGGTTCCCCTGGTGTTGCAGTTGTTCATGGGCGGCGGTAGTCACTTACTAGTTCGGCGGTAGTTACTCTCCTATAAAAAAAAACCTATGATCTATAAATCCCTAAACGTGGCGGTTTTGCTTATGCCTAGGCCTTATACCTTACACCTCTAAGCTCATACTTAGTTTCTATTGGTTGATTTTTTTTTTATTTTCTATATAAGAAAATACTAGAAATAATACTACAAAAGTATTTCTTGTTTTAGTCATCTATTTTAATAGTTATGTCACCACTGTTTATGTTTTACTGTCTTTCATCTTTCAAATGATAATGAAGAATGTAAATTAAAACTGCTGTTGTTTTTAAATATCGTCAGTTAATAATTTTTATTTTATTTTAAGGTATTGGCATGATGCCGAAGCGAGGCTGCGACGTTGCTACATGCGAAATAGCGAAGTTCTATCGCCTTAACAACTCTGGCCTGTGTCAGGTAAATTAATCTTGTTATATCGTCTTCATCAGCATATTACAGACTGCACTATTGGGCATGCATCTTTTCTAAGGAGGATGTCATGTATTTCAGATGTAAAATATCTACTAGTGGTTGACTCCTTTTCTGCCTATGACTCTCGGGGTAGGTACAACCCTTTACCAATATCTGCCGCCAAATAGCTCTTCTGTGTTCTGGTGTGAAGGATTTAGAGCTCTAGTATATCATATAGGCTGTTAGTGATTCTTCAGGTGTGACAACGCATCTATAGCTTTCTTGATTTAAAGTTGACTGCAGGTGTCCATGGACTGCAGCAGCCACTTACCCTTATGTCAGCCATCCGGTGAATTAGAATCTTTTATTACGCAGAAATTCGTTTGTCACTTTAGTATTATAAAAAACTTAGACATGAAACACGAAACTGTGCTGTTTAAGACGTATGTTATTACAAAGAAGTTCGTTACCCTCAGCCATCCGGTGAACTAGAAGATCCTGGAAGATCCGGTGTACAGATGCTGCTTCCCATCACCTGTTCTAGTTTGACTCTGTCGCCTCTTATGACACCTACGGGACGATTTGGGGTAATGGATATTCTTACACCGCCACCACACGGTTAAAGAAACGTTTGTTTTGGAATTATTGTAACACCTCTACAATATTTTTACATCATTAAAAAAGTGAGTTTTCAAAGGACATAGAAAGCAGATAGAAAGGTTCGTTTGTCACTTTAGTTTTATAAAAAAAAAAAAACTAGACATGAGACCGCAAGCATTGCCGTTTAAGATATCTGTTATTACAAAGAAGTTCGTTTGTCACTTTAGTTTTATAAAATAAATCTAGACATGAGACAGGAAGCAGTGCCGTTTAAGACATCTGTAATTACAAAGTAATTCGTTTGTCACTGTAGTTTTATAAAAAAATCTAGACACGAGACAGGAAGCATTGCCGTTTAAGATATCTGTTATTACAAAGAAGTTCGTTTGTCACTTTAGTTTTATAAAATAAATCTAGACATGAGACAGGAAGCAGTGCCGTTTAAGACATCTGTAATTACAAAGTAATTCGTTTGTCACTTTATTTTTATTAAAAAAAAATCTAGACATGAGACAGGAAGCATTGCCGTTTAAGACGTCTGTTATTATTACAAAGAAGTTCGTTTGTCACTGTAGTTTTATAAAAAAATCTAGACCTGAGACAGGAAGCATTGCCGTTTAAGACGTCTGTTATTACTAAGACGTTCTTTTGTTATTTTAGTTTTATAAAATAAATCTAAACATGAGACAGGGAAGCATTGCCGTTTAAGACGTCTGTTATTACAACTGCCAATCCGCCTGCCAAGTGCGACAATTACAACACATCGGGGAGATCCCTTAGTAAGGCTCATATCCACTGTATCGACTATCTACAAGCTAGTATGAAGAAGAGGCACCCGTGATAAGATTTGTGATATCTAAGCTATTTAGTACTTAGGTTATGATGTTGCCTCCTGGTTGTTTCATGCCTAAGCTCAGCTAAGGGAAAGGTTTAGGCTGACTGGTATTAAACTCGCGATACCCAATGCATACCATCTGGATGATTGGCAGTCCGCCACTGTGCGATTTACTAGAAGTTTTCTTCCTCGCACAACTTCCCTCGTGGAATCGACTACCACCAGCGATTTTTCGGACCGATACGACTTCAAGCAAAGAACCTACTCATTTTTAAAAGGCCGGCAACGCATCTGCAATTCCCCTAGTGTTGCAGTTGTTCATTGACGGCGGTAGTCACTTACCATCAGGTGAGCCGCATGCTCGTTTGCTCTCTCTTCTATTAAAAAAAATGATGGATAATAATGGCAGGTGGTATCGATGACGGTGCCGCGAAAATCGGAGCTATTCCAAGAGGACCTGTACCCGGACACGCTGAGCGACGAGGCCAGCCTCACGGCTGACGAGTGGCTCGCTGGCGAGGACGCGGAACCATGCACTATGTCGCTCAAGGTATACGCACGCACACGCGCACACACACACACACACACACACACACACACACACACACACACAAACACAAACACGATAATAGCTGATTGTTAGTTTATTCGTCAACTAATGGGTCGGCTCGACCGGGGGAGGACCACGCTCTTTCAGAATACCAGCTTAAAATAGCAGCTTAATACTGCTGTGTTTCATATGATGAGTGTAGATAACTGGAGACCCTTTTTAATGGAAACGAGGCGTTCCATCTCAGTCCTCAGGGGTGACAACACATCTGCATTTTGATTCTTCATTGAGAATTGATGTAGATGTCTATGAGCCACAGCATCCACATACCATCAGGTGGACTGTGTGCTCGTTTGTCACTTTAATTCTATTAAAAAAATACCTCCTAGTGAAGAGACAATGAAACTTTTATCTTGATTATGTTGACTATTAGTCAATAACTTCTATATAAATACCTTATTCATAGTCATTAAGAAGATATTATATAGAAGTTACCGAAATGGTCGAGTAATTTTTTTATCATTATTTTGCAAATACACCATAAGAGTTTTAGACATATAAAGTTGCCAGAAAATATAGTATTCTAGATTTCTAGATTTCATGAAACACCTATAAATACAAATTTAAGCCATCAATGGCTACTTAGTACACACGATAAAATTATTATTAACAATACAACTTTTTTACATAAAAAGGTACATTACTACTTTTGACAGATATTGTCAAACGTTTTGTGCAAGTTGACCAATATTATAACACTAGTAAATTGTATCCTAATAAGTTTTTACAATAATTATGTGAGCATGTTTGTTGACCACTAACTATGTACATAGGCGTTTTATGAATGCTGGCAATGTCATTAACATATTGTATGAAATTAAAATCAGGGATCTATTAGCAATCTTAATTTTTTATTTATTTATTAATATTGTGGTCCTGAGCTGCGAGTTAATAAATTAATAATTTAATATAAATGTTGTCAAACATGTACAAGTGTTTATCCTAATCACAAAAAAAGATACTTTTTAATTTTTCATATATTAGGTTATATATTTAACTACCTACATATGTAAATGTTGTTTCAAAACAACATTTACATACGAAACAGCAACATTAGCAACACATTTAATGTAAAGTAACAATTGTTGTTTCTTCAAAACTCAGTACTACTTTTTATACTTAGGTATAAAAAGCAAATTTTCTTTTTTTTTCATAAACATATTGTGTAAAGTTGGTTTGTTAGCTATGGTATTAAAAATGGCAGCAGGCTGGTCACATAGATATTTTAATTGAGATAGTATGTGTAACATTTTAACTACATCGTTATTAACATCTATTTAAATTATAATAATTGTTATTTTGGCCTCTCATTTTTGAATTCATATTAAATTTAAATATTTATGAAAATAATTTCAAAATCTTCTCAAACTCTTAAACTGTTTATAAAAAAAAATATAAAAAGATTGTTATAGAATTACCAATTTTATACAATTTACTTACTAACAATTTACAATTTATTAATCATCTTTTAGTTGTTCAATTGTGTTTTACATTATTTTTAAATATTTACAAATAGTTCAATAATGTTCAATAATGTTTTGTTAGTATAAGGACCTCGATTTCTGTGTATTCTTGGAGTATGTGTGAGTCTTGCGCGCAACTTAGTTTTTTTTATAACATTGATAACATAGTTTAATTAAAATTGGCAACACAGTTTGTATTTACAATTTCATCTTAATTTAATCCTTAATCAATTGAATTAATGTAAAAAATTGTGATGAAATTCCTATTGAAATATAGAATTATTTGTAGAAAATTATTCATATTGTCATCTTTGCTAATTTCTTTCAATCATTTTTACATTTGACTAACTTTTCTAAACTAATATTGTGCGCAAGTCTTTATGTTTGGAGTTTATTTAGCGATGCTTTGACGATTTTGTTGGCTTTCTCTTTCTAACACATTACTTCATCATGTGCTTCAAGTGTTTTTATAACCGACTCGATTTCACTGACTCATTTTTATATTTTGTTGTTACTAACAAGCGTTCTCTGTGTGCTGTAACAAATTCCAAAACCAATATTAAAAGCAATATTTTTCTGAATCTTCTCAATCTTTGTTTATTATTTTCTTTATTTATATCTTATTAAGTACATAATTGTGTATTCTAGTTAAAAACATTATAATTGTCTTTATTTGAATAATGTTTTATCTTTGTTACATATATTTAAATTTAAATTTCATTTAATGAAGAAAAATAAAAAAATCTTCTTTATACCTTTTAATAGTTTTTTTTTTTCTGAAAATCCCTTGATGCAAAAGGAGTAATGTTGGTAGTTCACTCTAAATTAAAAAAACAAAAACAAAAGTAAAGTAAAAGCGTAGTCCCCGTCCCCGATTTGTAAACGCGAGCCGACAGGAATGTCAAGGACAGATGCTAAAGGCTAGGGGGTTCCCTAACCGGACTCCAGGAGCGTGCGGTGGTGGTACAGGGCGGCTACGTGTCGGGGCGCGCGCAGCAGCTGACGGTGAGCAAGCGCAGCAACGCGCTGGCCACGGGGCGCGAGCGCGAGAAGGAGCGCGAGCGCGACAAGGACCGCTCGGCGTCGCCGGCGCAGCGCCGCGACGACAGCCAGGCCGGCACGCCCGCCTCCGCCACGCCGCCGCCCGCGCCCGCGCTCAGCGCCATTGTGAGTACTGTTTTTTTTTTATTTACTCATGGATTCGCACGGTTGTACTTTTGCCAGTTTCAAGTATTATGGAATTATATTTTATTAAAAATTGTTTATTTCTGTAATCATGGATTCGAATTGTAGTATTTTTGCCAGTGTCAAGTATAGAGTTGCATTATTTTTTTACTTTGTCACAAATTTATATATAAATGAAAATTATTTTATTAACAATTCCATTTTTTAGTAATTATCAATTATAAATAGTTAAATTATTGAATGAAAAAAAAACGACTTGTGATTGGTTGTGACGTCATTAATATCCGTTAAGACTGTGAGCCAATGACAATCATGCTATCTTTTGCACTTCACTACACAAAATTGCACCACTTTTACGTATAAAAATACACTTCAAACCTTTATTTAAACAATAATACAAGAGCAGCAATCCCTGGCTGTTAAGCTCTCGCCAAAACACCCAAGGATATTCCATAATCTGTTCGTCGAGAGGTAATAAAAAAAGCGACATTCCTTAACTTATGTATTACAAATTGCGACCCGCTAAGTATTTTGTAGATATATAATAAAAAAATCCACCGCGTCGAAACGCCCGGCCTCGCGCTTGACCACAGCTGCAAGCCTCGTACCACTGTGCTTGCAGCGATAAACGCCCCCACAAATTGCGATAGTTAAGCGACAGTCGCTATTGTGAGACGTTTTCATAATATTTATCAACTCTCGCCGAACAGACTTTGTTATCTCTACTCAACACAAGCGTTCGTCAGCTCTTAGTTGCAGCGCTACTGGCCGTTGGTACAGCTGGCCGGGGCAGCTTCTCGAGTGCGATCGTACAAGGAGTTCTGCTGTCACATATGGGCTGGTGCTGCAAAATGCCACTTAGCAGCGTTGTACTCAGTGGAGAGACGTGCTAAGAGGCTTATTGGTAGCCTTGATTTGGTTAAAGCCAATCTTTTCAGCCACGAGCACAGGCGCATAGTAGCCAGTCTCTCTGTATTATATAGGATGCATTTCGGAGAGTGTGCGCAGAAATTATATCCTTTAATTCTTTTTCTCTTTTCCACCATCGGACAAACAGGCGATGGGCGGGTCTTTATGCCTTTGTTGGCGATATTCCACGCAACGAACCAAAATGTTTGCTACGTCTTCCGTAATGCAGTGGCAAAGAAAAAGAGTGGAATAATTTTCCGGCGGCCGTTTTTCCATCCACAATTCTTAATACACAATTATGTATATATTCTCAATACTTCTTCAATACACAATCTGAGTGTCTTTAAGGCAAGAATTAATAACTTTTGTTACGCTAAGACAAAGCGATTTATCATCTAGTTAGGGTTTCATTACCACTTACCACCTGACTGATAATAAGTCAAAAAAAATTGTTATACGTGTCGCCCTTAACCTTTAAGCCGGCTAGGTATAGCTTATCTTTAAATTAGTAGTATTTATCGATAAATAAATTTCATATTACGTCAATAAAAAAAATCGATGTTACAGTCTTCTACTTCGTTCACGTGTTATACCTTATTTTTCCCAACGGTAAAAGACAATTTAAAATTCGTTTCAGGAGAAACAGCTCTCGGACCTCGTGGAGGAAATACGCAAACTGAAGTCGGTGATCGTGAAGCAAGAGAATCGCATCAGGGCGCTGGAAGCCGCGGCGAAGGCTGCGATGGCGCCGCCGGAGCCCGAGCCGCAGCCCGAGCCGCAGCCGCAGCCGCACCACAACCACGCCAGCCCCGCGCCCGACACCATGGCCCCCGACGAGGTCTGAGCTCTTCACTTACTCTCCGACTCTTGTCTTGCAATCACTTGACAGTAGGCGTTTCATTGTTACCGCGTCAAAAATAACGAAAGTAAACTCTGAATTTGGGGGGTAGTTTATTTAATTTTTATTACTATTGAATAAAAGAATTTTTTATTACGGTATCCATAGTTACGGGTGCTGTAAAGCTATGGAGACTAAGAATTAGTTAAAATTTTAACTTACTTTTTGACTTTCGAATTCTTTCAAAAGCCGTGACTATGGGCGCTGTAATAAGAAAAATTAAACGAGATAAAAATCTGTCAAACGAATTAAAATCCGGAATATTAATTTAATTCAATGCCAATCAAATATATAAACTATATCTATGTGATTTGTTCACTGTCGTCGCTTTAGATAAAGGTACATATTCGTAACAATTTTCCGGCACGTTTATTCTGGCTGCAAGACAATCGACTCCCGGCGTTCGTCTGTCAAGGGAACGTTTCAATTAATTTTGTTTTATCGAACTTATGCAATTTTATTTTAATTATGAATTTATATTATCCCTAATGAAGTCATTAACGTAAGAAAATGTTTTATGTAGAAATAAATTAGATTGTATAAACAATGCAATATTGATATTATAATGCTAATGATCTAAATGAAATACTGTTTGTAGTCCCAGCATCTTAATCCGTCAATGATTTCATAAATGCAATAACTATGATTGGTATTTACCAAATAACGACTTAAAAGGTACTTCTTGTAAATAAGAAATCACCTCAATTAATTAAAAATAATGTAAATTTAACATTCATTTGACTGGTTTTAATATATAAACAATCTTTCGTTTTTCGTTATATTTTCTTTATAGGAAAAAAAGCAAACTATTCCTGTGGCAACTTTAGACGATTTAAAATTAAACTACTTTTAATCTTCAGCTTTACGAACAAGTAATTTGTTCCAGAAACTCCATGCCCTCTATATGAAAAACGAAAGCTTTCTTGACTATTATAACTGGACATTTGTCACTAAGGAACTAGGACTATCGAAAGGTTTAAAAGTGCGGAAAATAACTTATGAGACTATCGACCATTAATGATTTTTCAGTGTTTTACTTTACGGATGTAAAGTCAGAATATAATACCTAGATTTTTGACTTTCGATAACGAATATAAAGCTTCTAATAATAAAGTCAAAGCTTAATGGAAACACTTGGTGTCTTCATTGATTCGTTTGGTCAATGGTTCACAATTATTTTTCAAAGATATGCAAACAGAGTTTTAAGTACATTAAAGCTCCATATTTTGGTTTTTGATAGTGAAACCATTTCTATTGAAATGTAAATTGAAAATTAATACATTTTATGATAACCCCCGTATAATTTATTATGACAATAACTATAACAATAAGAGCAATTTCGATATGTTGGTTTTTATTCTTCGTTGCTAGTGGCTGTCACGACATATTTACGTTTATATACAATTTTATATTTAAAAAAATGTTCAGTTCTGCAAATAAATCGTGTAATTTTAATCGAATTCCTTTATTGCCGTTTACATGAAACTAATATAGATTTTTACTTTTTTTTTTTTACATTTACAAGATTGAATAGTTGAACTTACATTAGAGTTTAAAATACAGGGATTTAAACCTTAATTATAAGTGCAATTTCGTGGCAGCCCTTTGCGATGATCATTTTAGATTTTATACATTAGTTTTTGTAAATAGTTATTATATAGTCAGAGTGATATGCGGATTGTAACAATGTGCCTTAATTTAATTGCCGCCCTAAGTAATATTACGTATTTATGAGAATGATTTTAGATAATTGACGTTATTGCCTCTATAAAGGTATATTTTACAAAACACTAATTGTGGATTAGGACGCTATTTGACGATTCATTACTACAAACACGCACGCGATGCTCGCGATGTCACAAAATTTTGAAAAGTGTTTGTTATAATTTGGTGATGTATATTTTTGCATTTAGTTTTTTCATTTTTAATAAGTTAATAAAACGTGCTATTTATTCTCCTTTATGTTAATTGTCAAAAACATTAGTCAAACTCATAATGTGCTATTGTCTGCTTTCTTTTCCAATCTGCACAAATCTCTTCCTTTTAAATGTTTGTCATAAATGTACATCAGTTGTAACTTATCATCACCAACAGCATTTTGATAAGGCAAACAAAGTGAACACTGATCCTTCTTGGGCTTGTGAAACGCAATGTTAAACTCGTTTCGAAAAATGTGTTCATAGGTTCCTTGCTTGATAATAGGCTTACTATTCTGATGACACCATTCCTTGTACTGCCGATACATCATAGTCAAGTTTAAGTCACCATCAAGGTATTCTTTTGTAGAACTTGCCCGAAAGTAATGAGATTCTTTTCTCGGATAAGAATTTATATGTTCCCGGGCGCCATCTTTGTCAGCCTGTACTAGACGTCTACCGATATTACCATAATGTCCCCTACGATCTTCAGTAATTACGCCCGATTCGCCTGCTTTCTTTTTATTCACTGTAGATAAAAATGAATGTCCTATGTCTAACGTTGCTGTGAAGAATTGTTTGCATACTCGAATTTCCTCTGAATTTATTGTAAAATTGTATGACACATTCAGGGATCGCTTACTACCTTGTACTGCTTTACTCATTACACACAGAAGTACCTATAAGTAGGAAAGAAAGAACCAACTACTTGGTCTGATAAGCAAAAAGAAATCCATGCTAGTATTACAAGCTATCGTAAGCTTCTTTCTTGGTCACCATTCCCATCTTTGTTGAATTATTTTGAATAGCTTTCACACAAAAATCAGAAGTTAGATTATAAACTAAATAGGTATTTAAATAAAACTTACCGCTAAACTTATCAAGGTCACTTTCTAAACTCTTCGTTATTGCTAATTCAAGCAGTCTTCTAGCCCTTGAACACATTTCTTACAGTTTTTATTTGTTTATACTCAAGCTGCTTCTGACCACTACACTGAGCGTTCAAAGCGCGACTGGCACAAAACACGAATAAACAACGTGCGTGTCAAGAAGTTGAGCATAGTTTTGGCATCACTTGAAGTGAGCTCTGCTCATTCTATCTGTATTAGTTGGTCTGTAATAACATATAAATCAAACATAAAAGAGTTCGGTAACTTGGTGCTTTTATTTAGCGGTAAGGCGTTATGCTTCTAAACCTTTGCTGGCTCAATGCATTATTGTAATTATTTCTGTATAGTTTTTGTAAGTGTACTATTTAGTTTTCTTCACATCTATAACTAAAATTTAACACTGATATACTTTACCTCTTATCTGACGTATTGTATTAACATGGTAACACTATTGTGCCGAGACGAACTGCGCTTAGACATATTATAATAATTTTTTTTTTCTTAAGTGTGAAACAATAGTGGCTATTAACACTTCAGTCTTGCGGACTGGTATCTCAGTCTATCAGCGAACTTTTGACAACTAGTCAAGTCATATATTTGACATTTGACAGATGACGTTATGCCGTCTCTCACAAGATGGCAAGTATTATAGTTTAAATTATAGTATTATTATGAAGATTATGATTTTTTTTCTAATTTTAAGATGGCGTAATTTTAGATGTTCTATTTTTAAGGTCATGACAAGGCAATGTATGATTTATTGTATGTATATTGTATATGCTTGTTTTATGCTGGTTTCACACATTGTGTCGATATGAGATTAAAAATATAGCATTAACATAAAAGAATCTGCATTGGCAATTGATTTAAAACGTCATAGAATTCAATGATGTGTTTTTGAAAATTTGAAATAAAATGTTTACATATTTGACTCAGTGTGTGCAGAGACAGCAACTTAGAAGGGTTTTGTGTAAATTATTTTTTCGTTTTCTTTGTACGTGAAGCTTCAGTTTTGTATTATGTTTTAATTATTATGTTTTCGTAGGTCTTTTAACGATTTATGATGTAAAGAGCAGGAAATAACGAGCTGTATTATTATGTACTTATTGTAAAACACTTGAGACATCTATGCGTGTTTAATGAACCCAATATATACGGAGTGATATTTTATTAGGTGTCAAAATATCTGTCAAATGTAGCTAATTAAAAAGTTGTCTACAGTTGTATTGCAATTCAAAATATTAAATTTTAAACAGTGCCTTAAGAAGTCTTATATATTATGGTTTATATAGGATGGTTTTAAATGTAATTTTATAATATAATATACATCGAAAATTTAGCAAAATTTATACTAATATTTATTTATGTTTTTATAAGTGCATTCGTTTTATTTAATAATAATATGCAAAAATGTAAAATTATTTAAAATTAATTTATTACACGTATTTCCAAAGAATGATACAACAAAGCTTTCGAAATATTCGAAAGCTGATTTTGCGCTTAATAAAATTTCACACTATTATTTAAAACGAGGAAGTTTAATACAATACGTAATGCATGGACTTTAATATGCTGTAACGGTAACGGTAACGGCAATACGTTATAGATTTTTTGATTAAGTTTATGATTATTAAAAATGAATTAATAATTTAAGTGTATGTCAAGACATATACTTGGGGTGAAAAGTCGGAAGAACAAAAGTGAATTCCGATTATCCACCAAATTCCCATTGATGAACACGCGTTTCCGTGTATCCACCCTAGGGTGGATAAACGGAATAACCCATGCAATCCAAGGTCATATAGTCAAAAATCATATACCATAAATTTGGTTCGTAATATATAAAACTAAAAGAAATATGTGAAATAGAAAACCCAAATTTTTGAGGCCTTAACTACGAGCGATTAAATAAAAAATATTTACTGATTTTATCGCGTTTAATTTACTTTTTTATTAATGTAAGTTAAATTAAAAGTTATTAAATCCGTAAATTTCGTTTTATTCACTATCTAGTATTCGTGTATTAACAATCATTAAACGAGCGATTCTTTGCTATCGTTAGTCAGAAGTGACTGTTGTTAATGTAAAGTGCAGTAGCAGTTGAGCTTCCGTTATTTAGTGAATTTCATTTTTCTTTGCAGAAGTGAACTTGTTTATCGAGCTCTTAACAGAAAGATTCTTTCAGTTTTTCATTCTAATTTTAGTTATCGTTATTGATAATTTTAAAAAATGATTTATTTTTGTTGTACGACGCTTTGATTAACGTTAAATAGACGATCGACTCAAATCGATGCTGAAATAATTGTATTTACATATATTATGTAATACGATTAGTACAAGCAGTTTTTTGCAGACGTTATATTTCAAAATCGTAAGTATTCCTGTAAGACATTCATCTAAAACATTGTTGAGTTTAATTTACATATTGCATTCATTCATGAATCATGTGTAACATCCATGTCACATTTATGTTGGTAGTAATTATTGGGTACACTACGCTCGAAGTTGTTGCCGAGTGTTTGTTTACGCAGAACAAATTGTCTGACTATAACTGAAAGGTTAATCGAAGAATCCAACTCGGCTAGGCAGCGTTCGGTATATTACGACACATCTCGTCGCGGAAGTGTATAAAATCAGTGTGTGATGACATATGGTTCTGAAACGTAGTTTTTACTGCTGGCCGTTTGAGGAAGCAGGACGTTTAGTGAGCTATCGAGAGGGCTAGGCTCGGAATTTTTCTGATAGACTTCGCATTGAGGATATCCGCAGGACCAGAGTAATCAACATAACCCTACGGTTTAGTAAGCCACAGAGTACCTTTATATACATTGAAAGTGGTAAGCCGAAGTGGCATTGCGGTGGCCTTATTGCTCGAAAAAACTACAACTGACAGTGAAGAAAAGTTTTCGAGTGGCTGCTTCGATACCATAGATAAATATGTAGCAAGCTATTCGATACCGGTAAGAGAAGTTTAGACTGTTTTTATCTCTGAGACTAAATTGACACATACAAATGTCAAATATATAAATAATGTTGCCAACGCTTTTGTGAAGTGTTGTAACTACGATATAGGTTTGTTGAATCGTATCTTTATTAGACGATTTATAAGGCGCTCCTCTACTAGATGGGAGTGACGATGCAGTAAGTCGGTAAATGTTCGGAACTGTGTTTTGTGGCATTCCTTGGGGGATGATGATAAAATTTTATTTTAGGGCTACAAAATTACAAAATTTTTAATATTGTAAATATTATATCGCAGATATTATGTAGATAAGATATTAAATAATATCAATTAAAAATCACTGACACACAAAACAAACTTTATTTATCTGTGTCAAATGCTTCATCAAACTGTTCTTTAGTAATTTTTCGTTTCTTTAACTTTTTTATAAGGGCGACATCTGCTGCTAATTCATCCAACTCTTCTTGTGTGACGGTCCGTCGTTTCTTACTTCTCTTTCCTTCTGTATTTTTCTGAATTTCCTTTCTTTTCCTCTTTCGCTGTTTCCTTTCTTCTTTGTTTTGCTTGGTTTGCTGCCATGGTTGCGATTGAACCTGAAAAAAAATATTATGACAAAACAGTATTAAGGTCATGTGTCATATTTTCTTTAAATACTGTTAATACTGTTTCAGTGGGGGTCATCATCATCATTGTCGTCATCATTACAGCCTATCGAAAGTACTAAATTTCTCAGACATACAGATTTCCTCATCATTCCTCGAGCTGACGCGCGCCTTACGTTAACAAAAAAGTATTTTTCTCTTATAAGTATTTAGCCACTTGTGATATTTATTTTTGAGTTTTTATTCAAGTATGGCTTCTCACAAAGCCAAAAGGTACTGCATAGCATGCGGGTGCTTAAATAACAATAGGAATGTCGACTTTTCATTCTTTACTGTTCCTAAGGATACCGAAAGGTAATATATATTATTATTTATAGATAGATCTAGGTAATTAGGTACTTAGTTACTAACGCCATAGTTACAGATTTATTATTTGGTTAGCGACCCGACCACAGCTTTGCAGTTTTCGATTTTTTCGCGGATAATGCCAATGACCTTAAAAAATTGTTCAGTGTAAGTAGACCTCCCAGTACTAGTGACTGCCTACTAATTCAAGATCAGCATATACTGGTGGTTTAACACTGTCGATAAAAGAAAGAGATTGAAAGTAGCAGCACTTCTCATTGCCACTCTTTCATTAAGTCGCGTGTCGTATGTTTGTAAATAGCAAAAAATGTGAAACAGACAAGTGACGGCTCCGTGGCGCAGTGGCTTAGTAATGAGTTGCAACGCTGGGGCCGCGGGTTCGAATCCCGCACAGTACAAGTATTTGTATGGCCTACAAATAATTGTTCCAAGTCTAGATGTTTGTCCTTGTGCAATTTATGTTTGTAAACTGCCTCCATGATACAGGAGAAAATCATAGTGTGGGGGGTAACGTTCTTTTTTGACAAAATAAAAAATACTAATACATTGCATAACACCTCGGTGTATTATACTATATACCAACTATATACCAACTAATATCAAAGGATTCAATTTGTTTTCTCACAACACCTAACCCTACAGTAGGGGCGGCCTTAACAAAGGCGCGTAACGGGCTAAGTGACACAGACACTCGCACGCGGACATAAGGTGCATTTTGATTTAATAGACGCCCCGCATAAATTTTTGTTTCGACGTAGGCTAATTTCACGAAGGTCGCTTCCGAGGCGTGCAAAGTATTATGAACATTAGCGACTTTGTAACTAGGTTTAAACTCGCAAGTTTGCTATCAGCAGGGCTAGCATGGGCAGGAGGCAATTTTATCCCCGGGGAAAGGAGAAAATGTTTATCCCCTCGCTTAGTTTTATCCACCCTTCGAGCATGGACACACCGGTGGATATAATACCCACAGTAGATAAAATGGGAGATAGACTTAGACTTAGATTGATTTTTTGTATGAATATAAACTTAAACCCACGTCTAATGAACTAGGATAAAATTGTCCCTTTCAAATGTCATAAAAGCATAATTTTTTATCTTTCATTTGGCTCCATGCTACGGACGGGGGATACTGGTTATGTCAAACGGGAATATACTTCTCCCCGTTGCCGTGCTTTGGCATAAGGACAAAATAATTTTATCTCGTGTCAGCAGATATAATCGGGGGATAAATGTTTTTGTCCCCAGCCCATGCTAGCCGTGCAGAGAGTGATCCTTCTGTTCTTGTACTATTATTTATTCTGTGCTAGAAGTCCGGCTGACTAGGTACCACCCTATTACCTATTTATGCCACCAAAGTGCATGCACTGCTGTGTTCCAATCTAAAGTATAAGGTAGCATAATTAGAGGCTGTAAGACATTTCATCTTAGTCCTCAGAGATCTGTAGCCATTCTTGATTGAAGTTGGCCGCAGGTGTCGATGGACTTCAGTAGCCATTTACTATCAAGTGGACCGTAAGGCACCTTGTAGTGGCGGTGTAAAAATATCCACTACCGCATATCATCAATGGGTATCCTAAGAGGCGACAGAGGGAAACAAATCAGGAGCAGCGTCTTCGTAATAACGACTTAAAATAAAAAACTGCAGTTGGCAACCCGCTTGCCAAGCGTGGCAACTATTGCAAATATCCCTCAATGAGGTAATCTATGGGAGAGGCCTATGATCAGCAGTGGACTTTGATAGGCTGTAACGGTAACGGACTGTAAGTTCTTTTGTCACTTTAGATATAAAAATTTACGAATAATTTAAAATTAAAAATTGTGTACAACCAACTTCAATATAAGTTATTATACTGGATGGTAAGATTTTTTACTGCCTAGAATTTTGTCTGGGTAGGTATCAGTCATCAAATGGTATCGATCATAGGATCGTAATATCATAAAAGCAGCTTTGCTAATGGACATATCTTGTGTTGTGGGCATAAGAGAATCTATTATATCACCTGCCGTGAGTACTATAAATGGCGAATGAGGGCCACTTAATAAAATAAAGAACCGTGGTAGCTCACTAAGTATTATTTGCCATAAATTTACAGTCCGCGAGCAACCCAGGCTCGATTCCCGCTAGCACCAATGAAATTGTTAATTGCAACATTACGTGCTGATTTACCATGTGCTCGGCGGTGAACGAAAACATCATGAGGAAATATGTATGTCTGAGAAATAAAAAAAAATATTTCGTAGACATGTGAAGTCCGCTAACACGCATTAAAAAAAGAATCTTCGAAATCGGTTCATCTAGAAAAAAGTTATGAGGTAACACTCATAAAAAAATTATTAAAAAAACATACAGTCGAATTGAGTACCTCCTCCTTTTTGAAGTCGGTAGAAAAAATACAGAAATTGCTTGCTTATCTGAGTAAAAGTAAAACACATTCTCATACCATCTTCTTTTTCTTCTTAGTAGGCCAAACGCCAGTCTTCTTGTACTCTTCTAGCTTTTGTAATCGGCTGGCTTCTTTCTGTTTATCCTTATATGGTATTGCATTGAAATCTATTTGCTCTTTCGGTCCAACAAACTGTTTTTTATGTTCTTCTTTAATTTCGGGCATGAGTGGTAGCTTTAGGAGACCGTAGCTGGTAGCTATGTGTCCCAATGGTAACTCTTTAAGTTGCAGTAAGAGGTTGCATTCGTGTTTGGAATACGCTTGTATGTGGGAGACGAAAGCCCGCTGCCCTTTATCTAATACAGCTCTATCCTTTTTCTGCTGATCATGAAGAATCGTTAATACCTGTAAAACAGCAATCAATAGGAATAAATATTACTAGATAGTTTGTCTAACAATTATATGATAATATTTATAAATGATTGACTCCCAAAAAAGGAGGAGGAGTAATGAATGCCTCATTCCATCTTGGTCTTTAGGTCTTCTTTAATTGAAGAAATCATCAGGTAATGGTGGACTTTGACCGAGAAAGGAATTGGGGAGATCTCCCGCCGGGCAAGGTGTTCAGCCCGGGGAGCGGCCAACGCTCCGTGTGTGAAACTATGGTAGCATGATTTAGGCTTCGGTGCATTTCAGTTTGTGGCGCGACGACAGCGCCGCCACATCGCACCCCTGCTCAGACCGAAGATCGATGGTGCAATATAGTTGTCGACAAATGTACAAGTGCCAAGGATTGCCTGGTAGTCTGCGGTGAGTCGAGAAGAAGGCAAGTAATCTGCGAGAGCGCCGTGAAGCAGAGGCGAGAAGTAAGGCTCAGAGCCGTGCCGAACACAGTAGCGCAGAGAGTAGCTTGAAGGAAGAGGAACCGTTTTTTCAGTGTTGCGATGAACCTTGCAAAGCTAAATGGATTGCAGGATATGAAAGACTGCAGACATTATCTGCTTGGGAGCGAATGGATGGAGTACTTGAGGAGGATGAACGCTTGAAGTTGAGATTTCCGAAGAGGTTCCATGTTGCGTGTGTTCACATCACGTCCGGGTCACCACTTTGGCCGAGAAAGGAATTGGGGAGATTTCCCGTCGGGCAAGGTGTTCAGCCCGGGGAGTGGCCAACGCTCCGTGTTAGTACAGAGCTGTTCTATATATACCTATATGGGGAGGAGCTGCTAGGAAACGCTTCCTTGAGCTCGAACGAGCTCAGCGCAGCCTCATAAAGGTTATATTTTTCAAAGAGCGAAGGTTCTCGACTGAGAAACTATACCAAAGTAGTCGACTGCTTTCAGTTAGGAAACTATATACATATATCACAAACCATCCTCAAAAAGCATAAAACTATAATATATGATCCCGTTAAGGCTACAAAAAGAAGGCAGATAATAATAGATGTCCCGAAATCAAACACTACTTTTGCTACCATGCAGTATATTGCTCGTTCGGCGTATCTTTATAAAAGTATTAATAAATACCTAAATATATATAGTAAAACATACCTTGAATGTAAAAGGCTTTTGCAAAACTGGTTAGAAACGAAAAACTATGAGGAAACAGAAGCTTTACTAGACAAAGTAAAATAGAACATCCCCATTATTGTAGAGTGTATTTCAGTCATAGGGCAAGTGCACATTCACAAACACGCACACGCACACACACACACACACACACACACACACACACACACACGCACATCACTTAAATCTTTTTATATATGTACTCTGTAAAGTTTGACTCAAATTTTAGTTTTATTATTGAACTGCTTTAAAACTGTCAGCTTAATAATAATTGTAAGGAAAAGCGGTGCCCCCTGACACAGGCTCCATAGCTTAAAAGGGGACTCCGGTCACCATTTAGTTTAAAACTGTATTGGTTTAAGAAATAAAATTTATTGTTATTGTTATATAGCGGAGTACTTCGGAATTTTGAAACTTTTTTTTGGACAAACCTAATACTATTATATTCTACTATTTCTATACTTAAAATAATCTTATGTCATGGCTATGGGTTACTTACTCTTACTCACTCTTTGTGGCATTACTTCAGGGTAGCGTTCAGCTCTGACAGCAGTAGACTTGTGAAAGGCTGTAATTATTATTACTTAATAGGTTGGTCACAACCTCTGTTTACAATTATAAACCATGCTATAACAATTACAATATATAATGATGATAATCCTTACGTCATCAGATTGTAATATAAGCGATTGAAACATATTTAACAGCTTACCTTATCCCTTAATTTTTGACTAATCTTTATCTCATCGGATGACTTCCGCCAGTCTTTAAGTTCGACCTTCTGGTTGGTCTTGATAAAGGGCACATATGTATCTTCAGAAGGTAATAGTGGTAATAAAGAAAATCCTCGGGCTCCACCTCGAGCAGTGCGTCCCACGCGGTGTACTAACGCTGCGGGACTGCTAGGGGGTTCCCATTGGACTACCCATTCCACTTCTGGAATATCAAGACCTCTGAAAACAAAGATTTTTATAAGCGACTGACAGCAGAAGTAAAAGAGCTCCAAGTGACATGTTTTTTTTTCTTATATGAGGCATCACCAGACTTTGTGTGCGTGTGAGTGAGTAAGTACGCGCGAGCGTGCTTGCGTACGTGCGTACCTGCGTACATCTTATATCATTTTGACGGCTCGGTAGCGCGATACGACGACCACAGGACGAAGGGTAGTGGATATTCTTACCCCGCCACTACACATGCAAAGCCCTACCTACCAATAATATTAACATTTATAAAAGGTACTCAGACTGAATAAACTTCAAATGAGAATGTTTACTAGTGACGTACCAGGTTACCAGGGTATGGTCCATTTAATAATGTAATCATTTGATTATTACAGACCACTATTTTATATAAGAGAGGACAAACGGGAACGCGGCTCACCTGATGGTTAGTGACTACCACTGCCCATGAACAACTGCAACACCAGGGAAATTGCAGGTGCGTTGCAGGTGCAAAAAAAGGTGAAGGCTCTTTTCTTGACGGTCCCTAAATCGTATCGATCCGGAAAATCGCTGGTGGTAGCCGATTTCACAAAGAAGTTATGCTAGAAAGGAAACTGCTGGTAAATCGCACTATCATCCAGATGGTATGGATGGTATCGTTATAGTTTTGTTGCTATGTGCGATGGTGAAATTTAGCGGCTGGAATTAGTTCGAACAATTCCTCTGAACACTCCCCTTATTAGATGAAATGGAAGCATCATCTCTTCGCAGCGCCAGTAAGTAAAGCCGATCAGAAAGATTCGGCAATTTCTTGCTTGAGTCTCATTAGTTGTTGGCAGTAGAGATCCGAATAGATAGGTTTGTTAATCGGTAAAAGCTCATAATGTGAGGCCGACCTTGCGCGTCGTAAAGCTGCAAGCGTTGTGCCGGCATGAAGTACCGCTCTACAAAGCACGCCAAGCTTTTTAAAGGCTAATTTGACCTTCTCTTCCAAGTGACCGTGGACCTGAACGTTATTCTATATGTCTGTGTCTGTCCTCTATGTTCTCCGAAAAAAACTGGTGACACAATTGCATAATTTCTTGGGAAGGCCATAAGAGGATAGCTTTGAAAGAAGCGCTTTGTGGCAAACCTGATTGAAGGCCTTCACTATGTCCAGACTAACCGTACCGAACCTGCACGGTGCATTAGGAAATGGTGGCTCACGGTAGGATCGACTGCCTAGCGGTTGTAATTACTTAGGTTTGCTGAGGTTGTGTTCCAAGCTTGTAGGTATAAAAGTTTACAGGTTTAAAACAGAGCTTAGAACCAGTTTACAAATAACCCGTAATATATATATTTTAATATTTTTTTAATATTTTTTTATTTTTCACATATGCACTGTCACCTTAATCTTAAGCAACATAAGCCGTTAAAAGCTTAGCCTAAAACCAGGAATTAATTTTTTTTTGGCTTCCAAGGCTTGATTTAAAACTTCTACCATCCATCATAACAAGTAGGTACTCTTTATCTATATTTTTCTCACATTCTTGCATAAAGCTAATAAAAGATTACATGGTAGAGCCATGCTGCAGTTATATTATGGTTGTAGCACGAATGGGTCGCCTCGACCGGGGAAGGACCACGCTCTCACAGAATACCAGCGTAAAATAGCAGCTTAATGCTGCTGTGATTCGTATGGTGAGTGTAGAGAACCGGGGACCCTTTTTACTGGAAACGAGGCATTCCATCGTAGTCCTACGTAAGAGTGACAACGCATCTACATTTTGATTCTTAATCGAGTATAAATGTAAATGTGCTACAGCTACAGGCTACAGCATCCACTTCCCATCAGGTGGACTGTGTGCAAGTTTGTTACTCTTATTCTATATAAAAAAAAACTATGGACACCAAACATTTTTCCGCAATGTTATATATTACTTTTGTTTATACTTACTACTTTCATGGAAAATCTTATAGTAAATAGACGTTTAATAGTAAATACTCAGTAAGGATGGTAACTATGGCAAAAATCCCCCCAGTGAGACAATCTACGCGGGAAGTCTTAGTTCAGCAGTGGACTCTTGATAGGCTTAAAGAAAGAAAGGAAAAGATATTGAATATCTTTATTATTATTTTTACACTAGCTGATACCCGCGACTTCGTCCGCGTTGCTTGATATATTAACAACACAAAAAACATCAAAAAGATCGCAAGCAAAAAATATACTTTGCTTACAAAATTTCCTTGTAAACAATGTTATTTGTTGCTCCGTTTGTAGCTAAAATATATAAATTATCTGGGTTGGTAACGCGAGAGCAAGCGACGTAAAGTTGACCGTGTGAAAAACCCCGTATTAAAATCGTTTTTTCTCAAAAAAACTTTATATTAAATGAAGATATCACAATAATTTTTTTTTAAATAAGGGCCAAGTGTCTAAGAAACAAGACTTAGGAAACTTAATTGAAATCTATCCCGTAGTTTTTCCGTGATGTGCGCCCAACTACAAACCTCCATAATTTTATTTATATAGATTAATTTAATTTAATAACTCACCTGGCCAATAAATCGGTGCATAACAAAATAGTATTGTCAGCCTCTCGAAAACTGTCCAATATTTTATCCCTCTTCTGTTTCATTTTACCGTGTATTGCAAAAATCTTTATATCTGGTAAGAACACTGGCAAAACATCTGCCCAATAATCAACACAAGCACATGTTGGTAAAAAAAACAATCCCTTTAACATCCTGCGATTTCTTATAAAGTTTAGCAGGAATAAGAATTTATCTTGGGGCTCAACTATGACATAGTAGTTTTCTAGGGCTAATGGAGTACTTATTGTAGATTTTTCTTTGACACTAATAAGGACAGGGTTTCTCAAACCAGCTCTAACAAGGTCCTGTAATTCTTTCGTTTGTGTTGCAGAGAACAGCCCAGTACGCCTTTGTCTAGGCAAGTACTGAAGTATTGTGGTAAGTGTAGCACTAAACCCAAGATCTAGCAGACGGTCAGCTTCATCCAGAACTAAAAATTCCTGAAAAAACAATTCTTTTATAATTTTAAAAGTAAGTACTTTTTTAAATAACCTGATTATGAGAAAGTAAGATATTGGCATCTAAAAGCAGTTTTGTCTTTGTTGCTTTTATTTAAAATCTCACCAAAAACATAAATGTGAAAAGGGACTGAGCTTGGCACTCATTTAGATCTCAAATCTTTTAGCAGCGAAGCCGACAACCCAAAAAGTCGTTTGTACCAAACTTGGCCCCCTTTCAGATTAATGTTTTTGGTGGGATATCATTAATTTATTGAAAAAAAAAAATTATTTTATTTATCTACATAAATACACCTTCAACGTTTTTTCTTGAATTTAGTCTTCACTGTTTTCTATCATTATTACAGCCCCTCACAAGTCCACTGCTGAACATAGGCCTCCCCCAAGGAACGCCACAAAGCACGGCCCCGAGCCACCTGCATCCATCGGCTTCCTGCATGTCTTACCAGGTCGTCTCTCCATCTAGTGGGGGGACGCCCTACACTTCGCCTGCCGGTACGAGGCTGCCACCCGAAAACCTTTCTTCCCCATCGGTTGTCGGTTCTTCGAGCTATATAGCCGGCCCATTGCCACTTCAGCTTACTAATCCGTTGCGCTATGTCGGTTAGTCTGGTTCTACTGTGGATATCCTCGTTTTTAAGTCTATCGGCAGAGAAACCACGAGCATAGCCCTCTACATAGCTCGCTGAGCGACTTTGAGCTTCCTCATACAGCCAGCAGTGAAGGACCACGTCTCAGATCCAAAGGTCATCTGTACAATATAGTTTTGAGGTTTTGAGGTATGTCTGACGAGAAGATGTGTCGTAATCTCCCGAACGCTGCCCAGCCGAGTTGAATCCGTCGATTGACCTCTCGGTCGAAGTTGGACTTACCTAGTCGAACTATCTGTCCCAGGTAAACATACTCCTCAACAACTTCGAGCTTAGTGCTCCCAACTACTACCGGTATAGTTGTGACATGGACGTTACACATGACTTTTGTTTTGTCCATGTTCATCTTAAGACCTATCCGTTGGGAACACTATTGAAATCATTGAGCATAGTGCTTAGGTCCTCCAGCGATTCTGCCATAAGGACTATATCATCGGCAAATCGAAGGTGAGTGATGTACTGGTCATTGACGTTAATACCTTATCCTTTCCAGTCCAGTAGCTTGAAAACGTCTTCCAATGCAGCGGTGAAGAGTTTCGGGGATATTATGTCACCCTGTCTTACACCTCTCTGCAATTGGATAGGTTTCGTACTCTGGTTCTGTACTCGGATAGCCATCGTAGCCCTACTGTACAAACACTTCAGCACTTCGATATACCGACAGTCATCTTGGCACCGCTGAAGCACCGCCCAAATTTCGACGGAATCAAAGGCTTTCTCATAGTCCACATACGCAAGACAAAGTGGCAGATTGTACTCTTCGGACTTCTGTACAATCAGACTGACGTCCGGGTTATCATCGGAATAATGTCGGACAAGACTTGCTCTTGGATCGTTACTCACACTTGCGTGTGGCTCCAACGATAGAACCTCTCAATTTCACTCAAAATCGCAGGTGTCCCGGAAACGATGCTGCCACATTCGGTCTTCAGCTTCGACAGCTGGCTCTTTCCGGCAGACAGATCTCTGGCAAAGACTTTGGAGCCCTGGTTTCACTCGATCGCTTCTTCAATACGAGCTGAATTGAAGTTGCGTAAGTTCCGCCGCATGCATTTGGAGATCTGTCTGTTCAGTTGCCTGTATGCTGTCAAATCTGCTGAAGACTGCAGCTTTATCTTCCGTATAACATCCATGAGATTAAGAGTGTGATGGGAGAGTTTTTGTGTTCTTCTGCGACGGGTCTTACAAAACTTAGCTCCGACTACATGGACAGTTTCCACAAGCTTGTCATTGATATCGTCAACTTCATTGCAGTCTTCTAGGCACTGAAAACGATTCTGTAACACGAGCTGAAAGTTTTCGGGGCTTTGGATTAGAGCACGAGGAGGACGGAGCGTTGACTTCATTAGACGTGACCTCTCCAACTTAACGTTAAGGTTCATTGTGCCTCTCACCATTCGGTGATCGCTGCCAGTTTTCACCCTTGCGATCACTGAGACATCACTGAACAGTTGTCGTCTAGTCGTCATAATGAAGTCAATCTCATTTTTTATCGAACCGTCGGGGCTCGACCAGGTCCCTTCCGCTTCTGGAAGAAAGAGTTCATCATAAAGAGTGCCTCTTTCTCCATAAAGTCGGCCAGCTACTGGCTCCTTGGGTTCCGTTGCCTAATTTCCCTACTTTCAGCTCACCATTCTCTCTTGTGCCTAATTTTGCGTTAAAGTCTCCCATTAACATTGTATAGTGGATTTTGGAGGAATGCATGGCTCTAGAGATATCCTCATACATTTCCTCCACCTCCTCATCGGGATGTGCCGAGGTTGGTGCGTAAACCTGTATGACCTTCAGCGAATACCGTTTGGTGATTCTGAGTATAAGGTACGCAACCCTCGTTGACACACTCCCAATCTTTACAACGTTGATAACGAGAGACTTGTGGACGATAAATCCGACACCTCCTTGGGACAGATGGTCAACCTCCCGGTGATAGAACAAGTTGCCGGACTCAAAGATTACTGTGTCCTCCATCTCTTCGGACCTCGGATCATCATCATCATCATCATTACAGCCTTTCACAAGTCCACTGCTGAACATGGCCTCCCCCAAGTTATGCCACAAAGCACGGCCCTGAGCCAGCTGCATCCATCGACTGCCTGCATGTCTTACCAGGTCGTCACTCCGTCTAGTGTGGGGTCGCCCTACACTTCGCCTACCGGTACGAGGCTGCCACTCAAGAAACTTTTTTCCCCATCGGTTGTCGGTTCTTCAAGCTATATGGCCGGCCCATTGCCACTTCAGCTTACTAATCCGTTGGGCTATGTCGGTTACTCTGGTCCTTCTGCGGATATCCTCATTCCTAAATTTATCACGCAAAGAAACCCCAAGCATAGCCCTCTCCATAGCTCGCTGAGCGACCTCGAGCGTCCTCATACGGCCAGCAGTGAAGGACCACGTCTCAGATCCATAAGTCATAAGTCATCACTGGCAACACGTACTGGTTGTACAATTTCGTTTTCAGGTTTTGAGGTATATCTGACGAGAAGATGTGCCGTAATTTCCCGAACGCTGCCCAGCCGAGTTGAATCCGTCGATTGACCTCTCGGTCGAAGTTGGACTTACCTAGTCGAACTATCTGTCCCAGGTAAACATACTCCTCAACAACTTCGAGCTTAGTGCTCCCAACTACTACCGGTATAGTTGTGACATGGACGTTACACATGACTTTTGTTTTGTCCATGTTCATCTTAAGACCTATCCGTTGGAAGACACTATTGAAATCATTGAACATAGTGCTTAGGTCCTCCAGCGATTCTGCCATAAGGACTATATCATCGGCAAATCGAAGGTGAGTGATGTACTGGTCATTGACGTTAATACCTTATCCTTTCCAGTCCAGTAGCTTGAAAACGTCTTCCAATGCAGCGGTGAAGAGTTTCAGGATATTATGTCACCCTGTCTTACCTCTCTGCAATTGGATAGGTTTCGTACTCTGGTTCTGTACTCGGATAGCCATCGTAGCCTACTGTACAAACACTTCAGCACTTCGATATACCGACAGTCATCTTGGCACCGCTGAAGCACCGCCCAAATTTCGACGGAATCAAAGGCTTTCTCATAGTCCACATACGCAAGACAAAGTGGCAGATTGTACTCTTCGGACTTCTGTACAATCAGACTGACGTCCGGGTTATCATCGGAATAATGTCGGACAAGACTTGCTCTTGGATCGTTACTCACACTTGCGTGTGGCTCCAACGATAGAACCTCTCAATTTCCTCAAAATCGCAGGTGTCCGGAAACGATGCTGCCACATTCGGTCTTCAGCTTCGACAGCTGGCTCTTTCCGGCAGACAGATCTCTGGCAAAGACTTTGGAGCCCTGGTTTCACTCGATCGCTTCTTCAATACGAGCTGAATTGAAGTTGCGTAAGTTCCGCCATGCATTTGGAGATCTGTCTGTTCAGTTGCCTGTATGCTGTCAAATCTGCTGAAGACTGCAGCTTTATCTTCCGTATAACATCCATGAGATTAAGAGTGTGATAGGAGGTTTTGTGTTCTTCTGCGACGGGTCTTACAAAACTTAGCTCCGACTACATGGACAGTTTCCACAAGTTTGTCATTGATATCGTCCACTTCATTGCAATCTTCTAGGCACTGAAAACGATTCTGTAACACGAGCTGAAAGTTTTCGGGGCTTTGGATTAGAGCACGAGGGGGACGGAGCGTTGACTTCATTAGACGTGACCTCTCCAACTTAACGTTAAGGTTCATTGTGCCTCTCACCATTCGGTGATCGCTGCCAGTTTTCACCCTTGCGATCACTGAGACATCACTGAACAGTTGTCGTCTAGTCGTCATAATGAAGTCAATCTCATTTTTTGTCGAACCGTCGGGGCTCGACCAGGTCCCTTCCGCTTCTGGAAGAAAGAGTTCATCATAAAGGTGCCTCTTTCTCCATAAGTCGGCCAGCTACTGGCTCCTTGGGTTCCGTTGCCTAATTTCCTACTTTCAGCTCACCATTCTCTCTTGTGCCTAATTTTGCGTTAAAGTCTCCCATTAACATTGTATAGTGGATTTTGGAGGAATGCATGGCTCTAGAGATATCCTCATACATTTCCTCCACCTCCTCATCGGGATGTGCCGAGGTTGGTGCGTAAACCTGTATGACCTTCAGCGAATACCGTTTGGTGATTCTGAGTATAAGGTACGCAACCCTCGTTGACACACTCCCAATCTTTACAACGTTGATAACGAGAGACTTGTGGACGATAAATCCGACACCTCCTTGGGACAGATGGTTAATCTCCCGGTGATAGAACAAGTTGCCGGACTCAAAGATTACTGTGTCCTCCCTCTCTCTTCGGACCTCGGATCATCATCATCATCATCATTACAGCCTTTCACAAGTCCACTGCTGAACATGGCCTCCCCCAAGTTATGCCACAAAGCACGGCCCTGAGCCAGCTGCATCCATCGACTGCCTGCATGTCTTACCAGGTCGTCACTCCGTCTAGTGTGGGGTCGCCCTACACTTCGCCTACCGGTACGAGGCTGCCACTCAAGAAACTTTTTTCCCCATCGGTTGTCGGTTCTTCAAGCTATATGGCCGGCCCATTGCCACTTCAGCTTACTAATCCGTTGGGCTATGTCGGTTACTCTGGTCCTACTGCGGATATCCTCATTCCTAAATTTATCACGCAAAGAAACCCCAAGCATAGCCCTCTTCATAGCTCGCTGAGCGACCTTGAGCGTCCTCATACGGCCAGCAGTGAAGGACCACGTCTCAGATCCATAAGTCATAAGTCATCACTGGCAACACGTACTGGTTGTACAATTTCGTTTTCAGGTTTTGAGGTATATCTGACGAGAAGATGTGCCGTAATTTCCCGAACGCTGCCCAGCCGAGTTGAATCCGTCGATTGACCTCTCGGTCGAAGTTAGACTTACCTAGTCAGACTATTAGTCCCAGGTAAACATACTCGTCAACAACTTCGAGATTAGTGCTCCTAACAACTACCGGCATAGGTGTGACATGGACATTATACATGATCTTTGTTTTGTCCATGTTCATCTTAAGACCTATCCGTTGGGAGACACTATTGAGGTCATTGAGCATAGTGCTTAGTCGAAGGTGAGTGATGTACTCGCCATGTACTCGGACCTCGGATAGTCCTATAATATTCCAACGCAACTTGTCTATCTCTTCTTCCAGCTCCTGGATCTTCTCGTCAGTTCTCAGGGTGCGTGCGTTATATGTTGCCAAGTCGAGTCATTTTAGGTGGCAACCGAACCTAAAACGGAGATTCTTAGCACCCCCTGCTCCGCCGTTACCATGGTCGCCACCGTAGCCAAGAATAGCGGGGCCGCCGGGGACTGGGGGCCGTTTATTTGTGTCGTTGCTCATGGGGAGTATATTGCCATAGTTACCACGCTTGGTGAGCGGGATGGTCACCGCAATATTTTATTCCTTTTGCTGTTATCAGAAAATGCTGCTGCCCATATTCTGCCTTAGTTTCCCTCTGTCACCTCTTACGACACCCACGGGAAGACATGGGGTAGTGGGTATTCTTACCCGCCACTACACGGGGCTGTTTTCTATTATTAATTTAAATTATAAAAGTCAAATGTAAGTACTGAACTTATTCTTATATAATATTAACAGTGGTAGAGCCACGCGGCAGCTTTTGCTGTCGCATGGATGGGCCGGCTCAAACCGGGGTGGTACCACGACCTCACAGAATACCAGCGTGAAGTAGAGGTTTACTTCTGCATTTCGCCTGGTGAGTGCAGGTGGCCGGAGGCTAATCCTCCCAATCAACATGGTAGTGGAATTAAACATAAGACTACCCCAGGAGGGTACCAGCATCCCTGGAGAATCCCTCGCTGAGCATCCACGCCCATGCTACCCTACTTTTTTTGAGCGTAGGTGCTCAGGCTGCCCCGCGTATTCTGGGGGGGGGCGAAATTCCGCTCAAGACGAAACCTGCTCGGGGCAAGCGGAGCAAAAAGACAAAGGCAGCCCCTGCTACGCTTTCCGTGGATTTCTGCAATATCAGGGGACTTCATTCAAACCTTAACGCCGTCCACTACCATCTGGAGACGGCAAAGCCGGCCTTGCTCTTTCTAACCGAGACACAGGTGTCCTCTCCGGCTGATACTTCGTATCTCTCCTGCCGGGGTACAAATTGGAACACTCCTTTGTGCCCCGGGCTGGAGTTTGCGGTACGTCAGAGAGGACATCTGTTATCGACGCCTCGGCAGTCTTGAAGGTACGGACCTGTCCATCCTATGGCTGCGCGTAGACAGCGACGACCATCCTCGCGTCTACGGGTGCCTCTATAGGTCCCATAGCGGTAATGCCGACACAGACCGACTCATCGACCACGTCCAAATGGCTGCAGACTCCGTGCTACAACAGGTCCTTCCGCAGAGATCGTGATGCTCGGTGATTTTAACGCCCACCACGCTGAATGGCTTGGTTCCCGTTTAACCGATCATGCGGGTAGATCTGTTTATGACTTTGCCTTGGCATATGGTCTGACACAACTGGTTACTTCGCCTACGCGGATCCCAGATGTGGAAGACCATATACCTTCCTATTGGACCTTCTGCTGACCTCTCATCCGGACGGATATCAGGTCTCCGTCGATGCCCTCTTGGCTCTTCGGACCATTGTCTGATCCGGAGCACGGTGCCCTCACGCTTCCATCGCAGTTGCGATCTGCAGCTCGCCGCCGTGTTTGGCACTATGGGTCAGCCGATTGGGATGGGATGCGGTCTTTTTGCATCCTATCGCTTGGGGCGGGTTGCTTCTCGCCGGATGATCCCAACGTTGTTGCTGATTCTGTCACTGATGTGGTACTTCGGGAATGGAATTATTTATTCCATCATCTGTGGTGCCTATCGGAGGCAGAACTCAGCCATGGTTTCAGTTGCTCCTGTAAAGTTGCATCACGCTATAAGCAGGAGTGTTACCGGGCCTGGGCTGACGCATCAACGTCCCGGAATGTAAACACTAGCGCTCTTAAAAAGAAGTATAATTCCGCCTTCAGGTCCTTCAAAAATGTCATTGCCAAGGCAAAGTCAGAGCACATCGGCAGAATTGGCGAGAAACTAGTTCGCCTCCCTTCGGGAACACGTGCATTCTGGTCTCTCGCCAAGGCTGTTCAAGGGAACTTCTGTCAGCCATCTCTGCCATCTCTGCACAGGGTGGACGACTCACTGGCCCATGACGTAAAGGAGAAAGCCGATCTGCTAGGCTCTCTTTTGCTTCCAACTCGACTCTCGATGACGGGGAACATACCGCCTACCATCCGCGGTGTGAGTGCTCCATGCGGAAGTGCTGTTTACAGCGCTCGGTGCGTAAAGCACTTCTCTCCCTGGACGTCAACAAGTCGAGTGGGCCTGATGGAGTCCCACCATTGTGCTGAAGACGTGCTCCGGAGTTGGCACCGGTTTTAACGCGTCTTTTCCGGTACTCCTACTCCCTAGGCGTAGTCCCGAACTCATGGAAGGCAGCTTTGTGCACCTGATCCCAAAAAGGCGACCGCTCAGATCCGTCCAACTACAGGCCTATCGCTACCACCTCCTTGTTCTTCAAAGTAATGGCAACTGTTATGAACTGCCAGCTCATGCGGTACCTTGAGGATCACCAACTGATTAGTGACCGCCAGTACGGTTTCCGTCGAGGTCGCTCAGCTGATGATCTTCTAGGTTACCTAACTCATAGATGGGCGGAGGCAGTGGAGTCCAAGGCGTTGGCCGTTAGTTTGGACGTAGCGAAGGCCTTCGATCGGGTTTGGCACAAAGCGCTTCTTTCGAAGCTTCCTTCCTATGGGATTCCCGAGAAATTGTGCAATTGGATCACCAGTTTTCTTGCAGATCAGAGCATCAATGTCGTAGTAGACGGTGCATGCTCCGATTACAAGCCCATTAACGCTGGTGTTCCACAAGGCTGCGTGCTATCATCAACGCTATTTCTTCTGCATATCAATGATATGTTGCAAACCGGTAACATTCATTGCTACGCAGACGACAGCACTGGTGATGCTTTATACACCGGCCGTGCCAATATTTCTTGGGAAAACGTCACTGAGTACCGCAACAAACTTGTGTCTGAAGTCGAGACTTTGTTGAACAAAGTCTCAGACTGAAACGACTAAATCTAGTCCAGTTCAATCCCCAGATGACACAAGTTTGCGCGTTTACCGCTAAAGAACCCTTTGTCGTATCTCCTCAGTTTCAGGCACTCCCTTGTTGCCTCAGCCAGTATCGGAATCCTCGGTGTCGACATATCGAGTG
Organism: Parnassius orleans; assembly: GCA_029286625.1. Classification (NCBI taxonomy): domain Eukaryota; kingdom Metazoa; phylum Arthropoda; class Insecta; order Lepidoptera; family Papilionidae; genus Parnassius; species Parnassius orleans. Next base: position 7,122,389 of record JAGSMP010000006.1, on the reverse strand, counting down.
ATGTGCAGTTTCGTGGTCACTTGGAAGAGGCCAAATTGGCCTCTAAAAGCAGCGTGCTCAGCAGAGCAGGACAGTATTTCATGCCGGCACACCGCTTGCAACTTTACAAGGCGCAAGTTCGGCCCATGGAATACTGTTCCCATCTCAGGAGCAGGGGCTCCCAGTGCCAGCTCCTTCCACTTGACCGCATCCAGCGCAGAGCAGCTCGAATCGTCGACGACCGAGTTCTGTCCGATCGGCTTGACTCACTGGCACTGCGTAGAGATGTTGCATCTCTTTGCGTATTTTATCGCATGTACCAAGGGGAGTGCTCTGAGGAATTGTTCGGACTAATTCCAGCCGCTCAATTTCACCATCACACATCGCGACACAACTCGAGATACCATCCATACCATCTGGATGATTGGCGGTCCACCACTGTGCGATTTAGAAGAAGTTTTCTTCCTCGCACAACTTCCTTGTGGAATCGATTACCACCAGCGATTTTTCCGGACCGATACGACTTAGGGACCTTCAAGAAAAGAGCCTACTCCTTCTTAAAAGGCCGGCAACGTATCTGCAATTCCCCTGGTGTTGCAGTTGTTCATGGGCGGCGGTAATCACTTACCATCAGGTGAGCCGCATGCTCGTTTGCCCCCTCTCCTATAAAAAAAAAAAAATATCTACACTGTGTAGCGGTCGTGAAAAACATATCCACTACCCCATTTTGCCCCGTGGGTGTCATAAGAGGCGACAAGGGGAAACAAACCTGGAGATGGACAGGTGCATCTTCGTAGTAACAACTAAAAATAAGAAACTGGTTGCAGCCTGCCAAGCGTGGGCTATGGCAAATGTTTCCACTATGAGGCAATCTATGGTGGTGGCCTGTGTTCATCTGTGGACTTTTGATAGGCTTTGAAGGTACTGTACTTAAAAATAAACGCACCAATAACTGTGTAGACCCAACTATCAATAATTTACAGTTTTCAGATTTTGACACCAAATTACAAGTTTCTAAGTAACCTAGAAGTGGCTTAGGTTTTTGATGATTGATTAATGGTACTTTTCAGACTACAATAGCTTACAGACCCAAAGCTACTATAGGTTTGTTCATAAAGTTTGGGATTCTATACATTCAAGTAGACCTCATTTGGTATACAAAAACATTACAACCTTGTAGGTCTAAGTTTCTGAGTAATGGGGGTTCTAAAGTAAGTTGAGACGGGTCATGTAAATATACATACTGCCGGTGCGTCACCCTTTTCTTTTCAGAACTTGGCTGACACACTACTGAATGTCTAGATATGGGAAAATACTAGAAACAGAAACAGAAACTTTTTTATTCAATATAGCTTATAAATAATACTTATTGAAAGTCACTCTTTTGTTTAATTACCACTGGTAGGAAAAAAAAAACCTCTGTCCTGGGAAGAATCAGCAAGAAACCCAGCGGGACTTTTTTTTTAAATAACAGCTTACAATCATGTATGTTACACAATTAACCACACAAAACAAATTAGAAATAGCTTGGTAGCAATCACCTCATCCCCAGAGGTTATTATCATCCATAAATTCCTTAATATTATAATAATCCTTTTTATACACACTTTGTTTAATAAAGTTTTTGAACTTTTTGAACTAAGTACTAATCTCATATGCCAGTAGATAAAATAAATTTTAAGGAAGTCTCAAGCTGTATTAAGTGCTTGAGTTTCATTGAAAGGATAAAGCAAACATCAGTTTATAGCATCAGTGAAATAAAAAAATCTCTTTCTATAATACTAACCAAGTCTTTTAATCTGCCAGCTAAATTGAGTTGTTTCCTTTCTGATAATAAATCCTCCAAGCGGCCAGGAGTGCACACAACTAGATGGGCCCCTTTGTTCATATTTTCTATATCTACTTCAATCGCTCGCCCACCTACTAACAGTGCCATAGTAATGTGTGATAATTCCGGCTCTTGTAAAAATAGTTCTATTACCTGTCAATAGATTTACAATATTAGTTTTGTTATAATCTAACAACCAACAATGAAGCTAAAATTAATTAAGCTAAGTGGCTTTTTAAATCACACAACATTTTATTAGTTGCAATTAATTATACACTGTAGCAGCGAATGTGAAATCAATAGAGCATCATCATTATTTCAATCCATCATGCATCCAGTGCTGCAAATATATTATAGATCCATACAAGTAACAGTGTATTGTAGGGTTGGATTTATAATTGTTTGACAGAAGTTTGGGGACTAAGGTGTTGTATTTGGTAGAGGTTTGGTCCCTGATTATAACAATACCACTCATATTAAAAGGTAATACACTTTCGAGAAAATAAAAATAAAAACTATTATAACCTATAAATGGGTAAAATATGGAAAAGCTAATGCAATATTTTAATAATATAATTTATAATGGGTTAGAAAATTATGGATATACAACAAAAAGGTCAATGATAGTGACCCAGAAAACCCTTTTCTGGCAGCAGACTGCATGCACACTCAACAAATTGAGTCTCAGTAGCATGTCTTCAAGAGATATTTAATTTTACCGACTTGATATACAAATATTTATGGAGTAGGGAAATTATAAAGAATAAAACAGATCCTTTTTAGGCATTTATAAAAGTAATAAATTATGTTTACAAACATTAAAGAAATTATTATTATATAATGTTGTTTTATTTGTGAATTGTTTAAATCGCCCAGAAATACTTGAGCACACAGAAAATCTTTCAGTTAAGTTAGGTTAGAAGTCTGTGGCAAAGCCTTCGTGATTATTATTTTTTACCGCCCAGAAATACTTGAGCACCCTGAAATCCTTACAGTGTGTGATACCCCAGCTCCCACCTCCCCCTCCTCCCACCTGCCGGAGATGGTAAATATTATCATTTTGAGGTTAGGTCTATGGATTTTCTCTTTAATTTTTCTCTAGAATGGTGTATTATATATATTTATGGGAGTGGTGTCGGGGTGTAGGGGACACTACCCCTTACCCCTCCCGCCCATCTCCCTCCCCCTCCTGCTAAACAATTCAAAATTTTTACCATATCGTACTTTAATTACCTTATAAATTTGAGTAGCAAGTTCCCTTGTAGGTGAAATAATAACAGAGTAAATGAAGTCCTTCCGCAATGGAGCTTCTTTCTCCTTTTTTATTAGCATTTCTAGCATTGGCACAACGAATGCAAGAGTCTTTCCAGAGCCTGTAACCGCCTCAGCAACAACATCCTTACATGACAAAATAAGAGGAATGACTGCCGCTTGGATAGGAGTCATAGTTTCAAAACCTTGTTTACTAATGCATTTTAAAATTGGCTTTGATAAAGCTGGGGTAACTTTAGCCCAATTTTTATTTACCATTTTGTAATATTATTTTTCTTATAACTAAAATACCCAAAGAGATTAAATAAAAACAGGTAATGTAAACATTAACATGTGAAACTTGACAAGTTGACACTTGACATTGACATTAGTTGTTGTTGTTACGATTCAATTAAAGAGGCATAGGTCTTAGACCATACAGCCTAGTCTTATTTTTATTTTGTATACAAAATTCTACACAACATGCTGATGCGTCACATTGTAAAGTTCTTGGGCGATGACCTTTAATACAAAAAATCGCACTATTATTATAAATCAAAATCCACTTTAAGCCATTATTATGACGACAAGTGGTAAAGTTAAAAATTTTGTACAACCGACTTCAATATAAATAAAATAAGAAGAACATCATTGTAGTCGGAAGTAAATTAAATACGCATTATAACGGATAATTCAAAAAGTACTGGTCAGATCTTGATCAATCATCAAAATCGTTTCACGTAGAAAAAAGTTCTGAGGTAACACAAAAAAATACAGCCGAATTGAGTACGTCCTCCTTTTTGAAGTCGGTTAATAAAGTAGGAGCAGCAGTTAGTCGGGGTCAAGCCCGCAATAAGTCTAGTGCATTGGTAAAGAGTAATAGTGTTTTTCTGTCGTCTAAACACTCGAATGAGGGCTTATAAATTTGCGGATGGCAAATGTTGCTTTGGTTTTGTAAGTAGTACTCAATTTAATCCAGATTGTGCAAAAGCAAACGTATCTTTCCAATTATCGCTGCTGAAAACTAATGCTTTATCATCGGCAAAGGAATTATTCTTGACTTCATTGAACACAAATCATTGATACAAGTGTTAAAATTTAAAAATTGTACATCTGAATTCAATATAAATATAATTTATTGTTGATTTTTTTTAAACCATTCGACCGATTTCGATTAAATTCAAATGGGACACCTGGGAAGTATACCCTTTGAAATAAAATAAAAAAATCAAATCGGTTCAGGCGTCTTCGAGTAATCAGTGAACATAAATGAAAAAAAAAAGATTCCGACCAATTGTAAGCCAACTCCTTTTTGATTTCGGTTGATAAATCAAAAATAAAGTCAGACCCAATATATTGCCTTGCGGTATTCCGTAAACATTATGGCAAGCCCACACTTTTAACAAGTTAACGCAAAGTTATAGCACACAACTGACTAATTACAAAATAATCAACACTTATAAGTGTCACCAGTGTCAAATTAATTAATTTTTATATGATAAATACTACATCGTTGAAGCCACACGTGTAAGTGATGATCCAAGAGCAAGTCTTATCCGACACTATTCCAATGATATTCCGGACGTCAATCTGAGCGAGATTAAAATTGCTCTCCAGTACCTTAAATACGACAAAGCCCCGGGCGAAGATGGAATTACAGCGGAGCTTCTGAAAGCTGGTGGAAAACCAGTACTTGAAATCCTTCAGAAGCTCTTTAATTCCGTCCTCCATGATAGCACTACTCCGGAGGTATGGAGCAGAAGTGCGGTGGTCTTGTTCTTCAAAAAAGGCGACAACGCTTTCCAAGCCGGTTTTTAAAAAGGCTTTAGCACCATAGACTACATACATACCCTTCGGCAAATTGTACAGAAGACCGAAGAGGCTTTCTTATAGTCAAAATCAAAATTTGCCAAGTTGTCTGTCGGTATATCGAAGTGTTGAAGTAAAGTTTGTACAGTTGGGCTACGATGGCTATCCGAGTACAGAACTAGAGTACGAAACCTATCCAATTGCAGTGAGGTGTAAGTCAAGGTGACGTTATATCCCCGAAAGTCTTCACCGCTGCATTGGAAGACGCTTTCACGTGCGAGCTATGGAGAGGGCTATGCTCGGGATTTCTCTGCGTGATCAACGTAGTAATGAGGATATCCACAGTAGAACCAGAATAACCGACATAGCCCAACGAATTAGTAAGCTGAAGTGGCATTGGGGTGGCCATATAGCTTTAAGAACCGACAACCGAATGGGAAGCAAGGTTTTCAAGCGGCAGCCTCACCGGTAAGTGAAGTGTGCCCCCCCCCCCCCTCACTAGATGAATTAATGACCTAGTAAGACATGCAGGAAGTCGATGGATGCAGGTGGCTCTGGACCGTGCTGTGTGGCATTCCTTAGTGGAGATCTATGTTCAGCAGTGGACTTGTGAAGGCTGTAATGATACAGATGATGATGATAAATACTGAACAGACTGAAGTGAAGTGGTAATGGGCCCTCATATATCTCGAAGAACCGACAACCGATAAGGAAGAAGGGTTCTCGAGTGGCAGCCTCGTACCGAAAAGCAAATTGTAGGGTGCCTCCCACTAATGATGTTATGACCTGGTAAGAGATAAAGGAAGTCAAAGAACACAGGAGTCTTAGGACATTTATTGGGGAAGAAAACCAATGTGAAATAACCATTTGACTTTAACATTTTTTTTATTTTTTTTAACAATAACAAAATTTTATGTAAGTTATATTGTGTAGCTCTGGGTATAATTATTTTCTATTATCTACCCAAAAAGTACAGTTCAAGTCTTAGGATCTAAATTTTCTAAATAAGAACACTTCTAATTATAATTATAGTCTTTGCGTTATAGCATGGTGCGGGTGACAGCTCACGCCTATGAAGTTTCGTATTTTTTTAGATAAACTGTCATACAGATATTGTTGTACTTCATAGATGGGTACCGCCCACTTACGACAGTGATGTGCCACGCTAAACTATGCCATGCCATAACGAACAACCACAGACTATCAAAAATCGGTTTTGAAATAAATCAAATATATAAAAATCACCTAAATATGTATTGGAATTGGTACTAATCGTTCAAAAAATTCTGATTTACGGAAATAAAACTCACATAGACGAATATGCAGTGTTTCCCATGCATGGACGATAAATTATTCGTTGGTCAGCTCAGGCAAAAAAAATAATTATAAAGCAAATTACGCATTGTGTCAAAAAGACTATCATAACTCATGGCGGCCAAAATGGCTACAAAAAACCTATTTTTTATTTTTATTTCATTAGATTTATAAACAAAATTCTCGATTATTTTTACCTTTCGTCCCGATATTTGGCCCATCGAACCTGGCAAAACTAATCCACATATAGCAAGGCGCTAGCACTCGTATCTTGTAAAGCTGCCGGTGCAGTCTACGCCGTACTGAAAACAGATGCTGGCAGCCATTTTATTTGTTTAAATGTCAATATGAATGTTGCAATCAACATGAAATAGAAGATGATTTTTAATTTCAAATAAATACATATATAAATATACATAGAAGTGTCTGTTTGTAATATCAAAATAACAGCCTTTTACTAAATACATATGAAATTATATACGGTATTTATAACAAAAAGACAAAAAAAAATTTTTAAATGTTTGTCTTACTGTCTGTTTGTTCCGGCTTATAGCTGGCACTGACAGATAGATGGTGTTATAAGGAGTAACACAGGCTAATTTTATATTAGAAAAAAATTAGGATTCCGCGCAAAAAAATTAAAACCCATGAAATCCAATCGTAATAAATACCAAGCGGGCGAGGTCCGGGAACAGCTATTATGTAACTTTTATTTCATAATTTGTATTAAACTTTAACTTAATTTTACATGCATTATCTACACTTCTACACTATAATATTATAAAGAGGAAAACTTTGTTTGTTTGTTTGTTTGATTGTAATGAATAGGCTCATAAACTACTGGACCGATTTAAAAATTCTTTCACCATTCGAAAGCTACATTATCTACGAGTAATATAGGCTATATTTAATTTTGAACAAAAATAGGGTTCCGTAAGATATTAGGGTTTTTCGGACACAAGGTGTAAAAAATCAACCAAAAAAGTTACTTATTTTGCGTACCCTGCCTAAACTATTAAAGATAGAACCATAAAATGTTCTAAGTAATTGTAGATCTTATAAATATCTACAAAAAAGTCCGCGACACACTATACCTATCTATGTCGAGTGAGGCACAATAACCTTTTTTTTATTGAAAAATCTTGATTTTTTTGGACTACATTTAAACGCGTTTATTTTACTTATGCTATTAATCCTTATCAAAATAAATTATTTCATCACTAAGTACAGTTAATGTAGATAATATTTGGTGTTTGAATGATTAAAATTGGACGTTTGGTTCTGAAGTTATAGCGAAATTAAAATATTACGATTTCTGCTGCACGGCCCGTTGCGAAGTAGGCGTTACCAAGGCCCGGTGAGCGTGTGGAGGGAGTTTAGATCTATGAGTAAGGTACCGCGCGGCTCAGTCGCGCGGTCGGCTCATTACGCAGCGGTCGTGCGTGAAGTCTAATAATTTTCGTGCGATTTTTAGGTTTCGTTCTTTAAACTACACCTACGCAAAAGTTCTTCTCAGAGCTAAACAACAGTTCTTCTTAGAGCTAAACAACAGTTCTTCTTAGAGCTAAACAACAGTTCTTCTTAGAGCTAAACAACAGTTCTTTTCAGGGGTAACCAACAGTTCTTTTCAGGGCGTAGGAATTGATTTACGAAAAGAATGTTTTACGCATGGGCAACTTTACGTTGCCCTATCACGGGTCGGGGCTCCCGACCATCAGTATATTTTGTTACCAGAAAATAATATAACGTCAAATGTTGTGTATAGAGAAGCTCTACAATAATAGCTTAAGTTTTCTATCCTAAAACAACAGGTTGCACTCCGGGACTTAACAAATAACATCCACAGAAAGAAAATCTGTTCAGCCTGCGGATAGTGACTGCTTCGTCGATGTTAGTGTCGGTGTCTGTGAATTGACCTGGGAATCATTTTGTTTGCTGACCGTGTCTTTCCTGGGTAGGCTTTTTGCAGCGGTAACCGACATCCACGCGGGCGGAGCCGCGGGCGACCGCTAGTAGTTTATAAAGAAATATACGTTTCGGTTTTGATTTTTATTTCGATAGCTAATCGGTAATTTTTGCTTTGCTTTGTGTATCGTTGATCGCCTTTTTTAATTCTATTTAACAATGTTCCATCTCTAGACACGCCAAAAGTGTAAGCTGTCACCCGCACCATGCTATAACGCAAAGACTGGCAAATTAACGAGTATTTAAAGGTAGTGTTATATAATGCAAACTTAAACTCAGTATCTGTAGTAGTATAGTGGTTATTGAAAACTTTGTGGCAATGTATTGTGTATTTAAACTCTTTGTAGTTTCAGAACGAATTCGATTTCGGAGTTTTCCATGGATTGGATTTTTGGAATCCAAAAATCCAATCCATGGAAACGGTGAAGCAAGTACTCCGATGGTGACGTTAATCTCAAGATAAGGATTAAGGTCTGCTTAGGCGCCTTGAGATACTATTGCCAACTGTCTGCTGGCTCAAGTTACCGTCAAAATCTTCCTAAAACTGCGCAATGTGACGCATCAACATATTGTGAAGCAGTGTCATATGTGCAATAAATACTAATAGTGGGTCAACTTCTTTTTATACCGCAAAATACCTTCAAGGCTGTCTCGACGTCAAGTCACTAAAATATTCAAGGATTGTCACAAAAATATTTCCTTAAATAATAATATCATAACATTATATATTATTAGTATTCCTCGTAATAATTTATTTTTCTTTACAAAGATACAAACTTATTACTACTTTACAAAACTAGTTGCGTTCCGCAGCTTGTGTTGGTAGGTACCTACCTAATTTTATTATATTTTACCTATATAGCAGTATCTCCGGTAATCCGCTTGAAATATTTGAAAAACAACAAGAAATTATACGTTGGTTCTGTTTGTTCAACCGCCTCGTTACAGATGTGCAACCGACCATAGACTTAGAATATACTGGCGTATATTCTAAGTCTATGCAACCGACAAATATTTACGACGTTTATTATTGATTTCTTTAATTATATTTTGTTGAATTTAATGATATAATGAATTCTCATCCTTGCATATAATTCAATTAAAAATCGTGATGACAGCAATCACATGATTATTAGAACAACAAAGCTTAGATCATATATCACACAGTATACTGCTCCCTAATTATGTAAGAGCACCACTAACACAAAATCAATGTTTTTTTCCTGGTTGTAACGATTCCAATCGACTCACTGTTCCATCAGCATTGCGGGTACGTCTTTTTTGCGACTACAATTACTATGTACCTCCAGAATGTAGAATCTGTAACTACCATTTAAATTGCAACTCTTGGGATTTACTTTTAGAATCAATATATAATCCTATTAAAACATTTAGTGCAGCACAAATTGAAGATTTTGCTACATTATTGAAAGATAATATGTACCATCATATAGACTTTGAAAATATTCACAGTATGCCTGAGCATACTGTACATTATTATCTAGGCTTATCAAAGGCACAATATGAACAAATTCTGTCTGAAGTTCCGAGACTATCAAATAAACATAGGGGTTCTTTTGCACTTGCTGCATATTTGATGAAATTAAGAACAGGAGATAGTGACGAACGCCTGTCGGCATTATTGCAAGTACCAAGAAGCACATTAGAGCGGCTTATGAATATGGCCCGCGAAATATTAAATCAGGATTTTGTTCCTATAAATGTAGGCATAAATCATATATCCCGAGCAGAAATAGCTCAAATAAATCTCCTTATTCCAAATGGACTTTATGGGGGAGAAGATAGGAGGCCCGTCATAATTGCCGATGGTACATATATTTACATAGAAAAGAGTTCCAATTATTTGTATCAGAAAAAAACTTACTCATTACATAAATATCGCAATCTTATAAAGCCTTTCTTTTTGTGTGTAGTGATGGTTACATCATAGATATTCTGGGCCTTATCCTGCAACAACGTCAGATGCGGATATTATAAATAATGAATTTGGTGATGAATCCAGTTCATTAAGGCAATATTTTGAATCTGGAGATGTATTCATCCTAGATAGAGGCTTTAGGGATTCATTGCCCCTTTTAGAACGTTGTGGTTATCAGGTTCATGTACCTTTGTCTCCAGCAGATGGTGAATCTCAGTTAACGACAAGAGATGCTAATAAGTCCAGAGCCGTGACTATGTGTCGATGGGTAGTAGAGGTGGTGAATGGCATTTTTAAAAGTGAATTTAAATTATTTCACCAAAATTATTTTAACAGGGCTTCTACACATTTGATGATAGACTTTGCTGTGGCTGCTGCTCTAATTAATAAATTCCACACAAAAATAAGGGACAGGGATGATGCAGCTCAAATACTAGAAATATTTCATAAAAATATGGAGACAAATAATGATTTATCTGAGTATGTTAGGAACACAATCTAAATAGAGGTAGGCAGACTTTCGAAATATAAATATAGACTGTGAAAATCTTAGGAATTTCCTGTTTTAACTTACAGCGACTTAATATTAATTGCTTGTTAAAAACCAATTAAAGCAAACTCGTTCCTATTATGGTGAGCATATAAGATTTAATGGTTGCTACCGGATCGAAGTATGTAATGACCACAGGAGCAGCATTATGGAAGGAATAAACTTGAGTCCTAGCTGCTCTTTACTTAGGGCTAGAATTGCAAGTCGACACATCAGTCGTAAAATATATTTTATATATATTTTAATTAGTGGCAATGATTCTGGTAGGAGTGCAATTAAAAAGTATTGTTGCAATTGTATTGTCGGCCGTCGAACGGTAGGATGCTGTGCCCATGTTATGATAGTAATATGGTATTTGGGTTGGGCACGGCATCAGACTAATATTTTGCCTCCTGCTCAATTTCTGGATGACATACTGATCGTCTATGATACAAATGATGTATAAGATCATAAAATATGTTACAGATCTGATCAAAACTTGATTATGTATATATATGTATGACAGTAAAATTATTGTTAAAAAACTGTATTTGTGAAAATAAAAACCTTTATATCTTAAAAATCCGGACTTTTATTAAATCAATTCTTTACCCAGTTCATTCTAATAATTGCATATTATCATTTCTATATGCTTTTATATGTGGGCACCCATGGCCGAAGTGTCTATGAACGGTGGGCATTCCCTTTACTTAAAGCGTCATACAATCTTTCCCAATATTTCAAAATAGATAATATCGAGTAATAAAAAAACAAGCATCCAAGCCAAAAATCTTGAAAAAAAAATCTATTTCGATCAATATGGCGCATGTTGATATGACAAATTGACAGCTGTGTTTTGTCTTTGTGTGAACGTTATAAATTACAATATATTGTAATGTTTTATTTACATCTCAGGCTCACCAAATAGTATAATTAACAATGACTCGGCCATTCGGCAATAACGACAAACGTTTTTCAATCGACGACGCTTTTGAAGAGGAGACTGATGAAGCCATAAAAGTATACGGCGCAACGGGTGATCGGTCTCCTTTGCAGAGCAAATACAAGAATAGCGGTGACTATCTTTCCAGGTATCACTCTTTTAACTCATATTGTAAATATCTTATAATACTAAATTTACAAAAACTTTAAATTTTGTGTTGTTTCCACGATGTTCTTGACCTTTCCATGAGTCATAAACTCATAAAGCCATAGTAGGGCAAAGGTATTTGAACTAATACACACAAGCCGTTACCCGCGATCCATAGCCCTAATTCACACCATACTATGATGCTAATTACATGCCTCTATTTGCTAATTGAACAAGTGCATCACCTTATTACAATTTTAGTGTTATCTGATAAAATATATTCCTGTTATCATAATCGTATTAGCTTGCATAATAGAACAATGCAATAAAGATCAAGTGTAATAATTCGTAAAATAAACAGTAAACTAGTTACTTCACATTCATTTTTACCTATTTTAATTATATATGTCATTAGTATTTAATTTTTATGTGTAATTTGCTGCTATGATTTTTTTACATCATATAATGTAATTTATATATATCAAGACACCAAGAGAATGCAGAATTTAAAACTTAGCTTGTTTCTTAAAGTGCAAAGATTAACCTTGCAAGTTGCATTATTGTTATTATTTAATATGTAGTAACAATAATGCGGTTGTTTATCAGTTGAATATTAATATTATTAATTCCACCTCAAACAGTTAAGCAATTGGGATATTCATATTTTTAAAAGTTTAATATTCTTTATGTTATTAGAATGACCTAGGTCTAAACAAGCAAGTTGTTAAAGAGGCAAGTTGATCCAGGTTGATTACATAAAAGATTTTATAAAGCCATCTATCTCATTTGTTTTATAAATAAATTAAGCCTGACCCTACCTTACCATTTGACTATAAGCAAACATATGAGATCCATACTCAATTTTGTCCCTTGCATTTTGTTCTAGATGACTATTTATATATTTATTTCGGTACATCTAGTGCTCTCATTATGCTTAAAATGTATGAATGAATGAATGAATGATTTTTATTCAATATTGATTATTACATAATACTTATTGAAAGTCATTTTTATTTACCACTGGTTCGGAAAATACCACTGTCCTGGGAAGAACCAGCAAGAAACCCAGCGGACTTTTTTTTAAACATATTTCCTTAACAATAATTTTGTTTATACAATTTTCACCCTATTCCCAGGGGTTATTTTCATTCATGTATTCCTTGATATTATAATAACCCTTTTTGTACAGTTTTTCTTTAATAAAACTTTTAAACTTGTTTACTGACAAACTTTGAACATGTTCTGGGATTTTGTTGTAAGCGTATACATTGCCCCATAAATGAATTACTGATTCTGTGGAGTCTAGTAACTGTAATGATATGATATGTAAAATGACTATTAGAAACAAAATAATCCCTTGGCTACTGATGGTAATATAACCACCTCATTGATGCAAGATTTTTTTTTTTTTTTTTTATAGGAGAGGGGCAAACGAGCATGCGGCTCACCTGATGGTAGTGACTACCGCCGCCCATGAACAACTGCAACACCAGGGAACCAGAGGAATTGCAGATGCGTTGCCGGCCTTTTAAAAGGAGTAGGCTCTTTTCTTGAAGGTCCCTAAGTCGTATCGGTCCGGAAAAATCCCTGGTGGTAAACTATTCCACAAGGAAGTTGTGCGAGGAAGAAAACATCTTCTAAATCGCACAGTGGTGGACCGCCAATCATCCAGATGGTGTGGATGGTATCGGAGTTCTGCCGCGATGTGCGATCGTGAAATTTGGCGGCTGGGATTAATCCGAACAATTCCTCAGAGCACTCCCGTGGTAAATGCGAAAGAAAATGCAAAGAGATGCAACATCTCTTCGCAGCGCCAATGAATCGAGCCGATCGGAAAGGACTCGGTCGTCGACGATTCGAGCCGCTCTGCGCTGGATGCGGTCAAGTGGAAGGAGCTGGCACTGGGGCCCCAGCCCAGAGATGGGAACAGTATTCCATGTGAGGCCGAACCTGCGCCTTGTAAAGTTGCAGGCGTTGTGCCGGCATGAAATACTGTCCCGCTCTGCTGAGCACGCCAAGCTTTTAGAGGCCAATTTGGCCTTCTCTTCCAAGTGACCACGAAACTGCACGTCACTCGATATGTCGACGCCGAGTTCCGATACTGGCTGAGGCAACAAGGGAGTGCCTTGAAACTGAGGAGACACGACAAAGGGTTCTTTTAGCGGTAAACGCGCAAACTTGTGTCTTCTGAGGATTAAACTGGACTAGATTTAGTCGCCCCAATCCGAGACTTTGTTCAGCAAAGACTCGACTTCAACACAAGTTTGTTCCGGTACTCGGCGACGTTTTCCGAGAAATATTGGCACGGCCGGTGTATAGAGCATCACCAGTGCTGTCATCCGCATAGCAATGAATGCTACCGGTTTGCAACATATCATTGATATGCAGAAGAAACAGCGTTGGTGATAGCACGCAGCCTTGTGGAACACCAGCGTTAATAGGCTTGTAGTCGGAGCATGCACCGTCTACAACGACTTTGATGCTCCGATCTGCAAGAAAGCTGGTGATCCAATTGCACAATTTCTCAGGAAGCCCATAGGAAGGGAGCTTCGAAAGAAGCGCTTTGTGCCAAACCCGATCGAAAGCCTTCGCAATGTCCAAACTAACGGCCAATGCTTCCCCCTTGGACTCTACTGCTTCCGCCCATCTATGAGTCAGGTAGACCAGAAGATCACCAGCTGATCGACCCCGACGAAAACCGTATTGACGGTCACTAATCAGCTGGTGATCCTCAAGGTACCGCATGAGCTGGCAGTTTATAACGGACTCCATTATTTTGGAGAACAAGGGGGTGATGGCGATAGGCCTGTAGTTGGACGGGTCTGAGCGGTCGCCTTTTAGGATCGGTTGGACAAAAGCTGTCTTCCATGATTTCAGGACTACGCCTAGGGAGTAGGAGTACCGGAAAAGACGCGTTAGAACCGGTGCCAACTCCGGAGCACACGTCCTCAGCACAATTGAGGATTCCGTCAGGCCCTCGACTTGTGGATGTCCAGGAGAGGAGTGCTTTGCGAACCGAGCGCTGTGAGAACCGCACATCCGGCATGGAGCACTCACACCGCGGGATGTTCGGCGGTGTGTTCCCCGTCATCAAGAGTCGAGTTGGACGCAAAATGGAGCCTAAAGGTCGGCTTTCTCTTTGCGGCGTGGGCCAGTGAGTCGTCCTCCTGTGCAGAGATGGTAGAGATGGCACAGAAATTCCCTTGGACAGCCTTGGCGAGAGACCAGAATGCACGGGTTCCCGAAGGAAGGCGAACTAGTTTCTCGCCAATTCTGCCTATGTGCTCTGACTTTGCCTTGGCAATAACTCTTTGAAGGACCTGGAGGCGAGTTATACTTCTTTTAAGCATGCTGGTGTTTACATCCCGAGCCGCCGAAGCCTCAGCCCAGGCCTGATAGCACTCCTGCTTACTGCGTAATGCAGTCTTACAGAACGACCAAACCAAGGCCGAGATCTGCCTCCAATGGGTACCACAGATGATGGAATAAATAGTTCCATTCCCTGTAGCACCACATCAGTGACTGAGTCAGCAACAGCGCTGGGATCATCCGGCGAGAAGCAAACCCGCCCCCATGGGTAGGATGCAAAGAAAGACCGCATTCCGTCCCAATCCGCCGACCTGTAATGCCAAACACGGCGGCAACCTGCAGAACGCAACCGCGAGCGGAGCGTGAGTGGCACCACACTCCGGATCAGACAATGGTCCGAAGAGCCGAGAGGGGCATCGACGGAAACCTGATATCCGTCCGGATGAGAGGTCAGCAGAAGGTCCAACAGGGAAGGTGTATGATCCTCCACATCTGGAATTCGCGTAGGCGAAGTAACCAGTTGTGTCAGACCATATGCCAAGGCAAAGTCATAAACAGATCTTACGCATGATCGGTTAAACGTGAACCGAGCCATTCGGCGTGGTGGGCGTTAAAATCGCCAAGGATCACGATCTCTGCGGATGGGACCTGTTGTAGCAAGGAATCTGTAGCCATTTGGACGTGGTCGATGAGTCGGTCTGTTTCGGCATTACCGCTATGGGACCTATAGAGGCACCCGTAGACGCGCGGATGGTCGTCGCTATCTACGCGCAGCCAAAGGATGGACAGGTCCGAACCTTCAAGACTGCCGAGGCGTCGAGAACAGATGTCCTCTCTGACGTATACGCAAACTCCAGCCCGAGGCACAAAGGTGTTCAATTTGTACCCTGGGTAGGAGAGATACGAAGTATCAGCCGGAGAGGACACCTGCGTCTCGGTCAGAAAGAGCAAGGCCGGCTTCGCCGTCTCGAGATGGTAGTGGACGGCGTTTAGGTTCAGTGCAGTCCCTGATGTTGCAGAAATTCACGGATAGCGTGGCAGGGGTCGCCTTGGTATTGTTGCTCGGTTTGCCCCGAGCAGTTATTGTTCTGAGCGGAATTTTGCCCCCCCCAGAATACGCGGGGCAGCCTGAGCACCCACGCTCAGGAGTGGAGTAGCATGGTCGTGGATGCTCAGCGAGGATTCTCAGGGTGCTGGTACCCTCCTGGGGTAGTCTATTATTTAATTCCGCTACCATGTTGATGGGGGAGGGGGGAAATTGGGCCTCCGGTCACCTGCACTCACCAGACGAAACGCAAAAGCAGAGCTTCCACTTCACGCCAGTATTCTGTGAGGTCGTGGTACTAACCCGGCTCGAGCCGGCCCATACGTGCAACAGCAAAAGCTGCTGCGTGGCTCTACCACCGTTAAAGATGTGAATAAACAATTCAGAGACAGACAGCATCTATACATGACAGCTGCTGCTGCATTGCTAATCTGTCTGGTATATGTGGCAATTAAGGCAAATATTTTGTACAGTGGAAAAGGCACATATCCAGCAGCAATGGCATTACTTTTGATCCAGTAGACTTAAAAAGGCTGTGGATGGGGCATGTGATGTTAGAATAGAATAGAACAGAATAATTTTTTATTCAATATAGATCACATGTGTAATTCTTATTGAAAGTAATTTTTTACTTTACCACTGGTTCGAAAAAAACCTCTGCCCTGGGAAGAACCAGGAAGAAACCCATCCAGTTAATTTGATAATTAAAAAACATTTTACCTAACAATGCTGCCGTAATTATATACGTCCCACTGCTAGGCACAAGCCTCCTCTCATTTCTGAGATGTTTTTAGGGCAAGGAAATATGCCGCACGCTACCCCAATGCATATTGACAAACTTCACATGTCTTCGAAATATTTTTTTTCTCATTTTTCAGACATGCCTCCATGGGTTCCTCAATATGTTTTTCTTCACCGCCGAGCATGTTGTAAATCAGCACTTAAAATTGCTATTAACAATTTCATTGATGCCGGCGGGGATCAAACCCGGGTTGCTCACATACTGTGAAATTTACAGTGAGGACTTAGCCCCTGAGCTACCACGGCTCTGCCGTAATTGTTTAGGAGTAAATGTCGTAGTTTGATACAGTGCAATAAAGTTGTTATCTATTTTTGTATTGTTTTTGTACGTCTATTTTTTTATATAAAAAGGTAATTAAAATAAAGAAATCTGAGAAGGATAATACTTCTAAATTAATGACTTACTGTCAACTACCTTATCAGGTTGCGACTTTCAACTTGTTTAATATTAATTTCAAAGGTGCTCCTTTTTTGCCTAAGAGTCTGTTTGAGTAGGTCTGCCATGCAGCAGTCCATGCAGTGGTGTGTTGTGATCTAAAGAGTATAGAGAGCCAGTATACTTAAAGGCTGTAAAGCATTCCATCTTAGTACTCAGAGGTGACAAAAAATCTGTAGCCTTTGAAGTAAGTTGCAGGTTTAGTCTCATGGCTTCATTAGATATATTTTCACTTTAATTATATAAGAGAAAAACTGAAATACCTAATTCTTTTGACACAGTTCATAAGGCATAATGGAAATTAAAGCCTACGAATGCAACTTCTTCTTTCTTATATTTTTAAATTCCAGATTCCAGATACTAAAATAATTACACTTCTCCACAGTAAAACATACAAAAGTACAGAAGACACTACATCAAGAGACTCCGATTCACTCATTCATGAATATGTTGAAGCCTCCCAATCAATGTACTGCTGGAATCATCCTAAAGTAAAAGAGAACTGGAAAACAGTATGCGCAGCTGTAGTACTTCTCATCGTAGGAATAGGCCTCCTTGGCATGGGTGCATTTGCTGTTGCTGAACCAGAAAATGGTCTTCAGGGTGCAGTATTTTTTGTTGCAGGTATGATATGTTTTGTTCCTGGTGCATATCATGTGGTATATATTTGGTTAGCAGCTCGTGGTCAAAGAGGTTATGATTTTTATCACTTACCTCTATTTACCTGATTTGTTCTTTAATGCTATGCATAATACATAAAATATGGAGTATGAATTTCAAGAGGTAGTATTGTCAGGGTTGAATGAAAGATTGCTCTCTAATTAGTTGCTACTGCCTTATCTTAATTTACTAATATCAATCCAACATAATATTATATCCATTTACATATATTTTAAATATAAAAGTTAGCTATATATTTACTTTTGCATTTAAATGTTATAAAACTGCCCAAAAACTCATGAGGCTCGGCAGCACAGTGGCTAAGTGTTCGACGCTGGGGCTGCAGGTTTGAACCCTATACAATTGTATTAAATTCAATTCAATTGTATAGCCTACAAATAATTGTTTAGGATCTGGATGTTTATCCATGTGCTATATATGTGAGTAAAACGCCTCCACAATACAAGAGAAAATCCTAGTGTTTATAAAAAAAAGTAAATATTGCTTTATTGACTTTAAAATAATCGTTCTAATTTAAAAAGAAAACTTACTGAAAATCATGATGTGATTTTGTAAAGTAGTTTTATCTATTTAGAATTTAAATTGCAACATCAACACAGAAATATTGTAACTACAAAAGTGCCTAGTTAATTATGTAGAGAGTTAGTCCATTGCCTCCAATGTGGAAAATGAAATATTGTTTGTAATAGAGAGGGTATTCAACTAAAATTTAAACCAAGAAATTAAACATATAAAAGCAAATTCCTTTAAATTACATGTTAAGTTTAAGCCTTAATTTATTTATAACTTTGTAACAAGTTATAAATATATTCATTGAAAATATCAAGTAACAATATTATTTTGTCAAAATAGTTTCATTTAAGTACAAAAAATAATCAACATTGCTTATATTTATTTACAATAATGAAAAAGTTTTACTTATTTTATGTATTTTAAATGAATTTTCTTCCGATTTATAATGATGTTATTAGGTACAACAATGGAATGTTACATACTTACTTTATACTTTATAAATAGCAAATTGGATTAAGTCTCAGTTGTGTTTATACTAGTCTATATGTTCTATAAAAAGTTGTGCAGTTTTCTAATTCTACTTTTTTATTTATATTTTTGTATAAATATTGGGACATAAGTATTTTTTTTATAAATTTGGACAAATCAATATAGAACATAGTGTTGTTGATATTTTTTTTACATAATTGTAAATTATTCCGTTTTTTTTTATACACATGTGAACACAACATGTGAATAAATCCAAAAACAGTGTATTCAATTTTTGTTTGTACAAATCACAAGATGGGTGGAAATATGTAATTTACAATATATTTACATTTATATGCAACAGTATTAAAAGAAATCATGTTTGCTTTTCAAAACACACTATATTCATATATAAAAGTAATTAAATAACCATACTTTTCAATAGTTGGTATTTACATGCATCAGTTAAATCCATTCTTCTCAGCATCTTAGTTGTCAGACTTTTAAAATGAAATGCCTTCTTACATTTTTATATCTAATGGAAGTAGCCAACTATGTGCATAAGGCATGATTAAGTAAGAGCACTTTTAATACAATATATTTTGTTCAGTTTATGGAGTCATAAGCAATAGAATAGAATAGAATAATATATTATTCAATATAGATCACATGTGTAATTCTTATTGAAAGTCATTTATTACTTTACCACTGGTTCGAAAAAAACCCTCTGTCCTGGGAAGAACCAGCAAGAAACCCAGCGGGACATTTTTTTAAGTAAATTTTACATTAATGCTTGTACAAACTATTTACAAAATTTATTTTAGAAACTGCTTGGAAGATCAGGGGATACTTGGTTTGGATAGTATGTTAATATGCCTCCTTGTCAATCTAGTCACACTTTCTGCACACAGGAGGCTACTTTCAATAGCATATTATGATCCTTTTATATTATATTAAAAATAAGTTGTTTTCATGATACTATTATTGCCTAATATTTTTGTGTATTATACCAAAATTGTATGTGTGTTACAATCAGATCAGTATGGACTTTTAAGAAGCTGAGTGTACTTGTTTTATATTATTATGAATATTGTACATATAAATTTAATTAAATACATAGTCATCTTTAACAGTTAAATTTCTTTTATAAATCAACCTGATAAATGAGCTATTATGTGTGTGTGTGTGTGTGTGTGTGTGTGTGTGTGTGTATAGCTGTAATAGCTCATAGATTGTAAATTGCAGTCTTAGTGTTACAAAAAAGTCTATAAATCCTAGAATAGACATAAGCATGTTCTATAAAAATGATAACTTCTGTTAGATACCTACTAGTTACACTTTGCACCCTATTTTCTATCAAAATTGTGAATGAAGTAAAAGGACCAAATAAATGAGGGTAGGTAATGTTTTAAAATATACTCTATCTACCCAATGATAAGGGACTTCTGTAGGTCATGGACACCTATAAACATCTCTTAATAAAGATGGCCACAATTGCATTTTCACAAATTATAGTAACTTTCTTAATTATTATTCTCTTTCAAGCTGGAACACAGTAGTAAGTGTAGTGTAATATTTTGAAACACTTCCAAATAAAACTTGAAGTGTAGCATTTTCCATAGTAATCTTATTATACCCATGGGTCAGGATAGTGTTTGATTGATCATAAGCTTTTTAACTTTAGTATTTAGTGATATAAGAATTTATGTAAGTTTTGAAACAAAATTTCATTTCATTTACTCTTTTTTTTTACACTTTTTGCAAAGCAAAAAAGTAATTTAACAATCACTATCAGTGAGGTTTCTTACATAAATACTTTGCCAAAAGGAATTCAGAAAAAAGTACTTTCCTACCGACTTGAAAAAGGAGGAGGTACTCAATTCGACTGTGTGGTTTTTTTTTGTGTGTTACCTCATAACTTTTTTCTAGGTGAACCGATTTCGATGTTTTTTTTTTATTTGAAAGCTGGGCTTCCCATATGATCCCATATAAATTTTATCAAGGTCTGACCAATAGTTTTTGAGTTATCCTTAATAATTTATATTGAAGTTGGTTGTACAAAATTTTTAATTTTACCACTTGTTACTAAGTATATTTGGCCATTATTACTTGGCCAAAAAACACAAGTGCTATTTGATGTCAATAATAATACAAGTTTAAAAAAACTTAAACAACATGCATTGATCATGAGCTGTGATGATCCTGATAATTATTTTATTTTATCAGGAAATGAATATGCAAATTTTCAAGTCAATTGGCCGTCTTCAAGTTGGTGAAAATTGCATTAAGATTCTGTTATATAGATAGATAGATACACATGAAGCTAATAAAAGTGTGTTAAAAAACAATAAGGGCAAATAATCTAACTGCATTGTATTTAGGTACCTATTATATTTTCTTTTCTCATTCATGTTTATGACTGAACAATGCTATATAAGAAGTTTTCCTGTAACATCTTGAATTAAAAAACTATTATCGCCACTCAGTACTTTCTGTAGAACTTGTAGAGAAAATGTGAACAAAATCTTATCAATACAATTGTATTAGGATCTTCACATGATGAAACAAAGATTAAGTCAGTTTTTATTATTTCTAAGCGCATAAAAATTAGTACCTTCCAGTTTTTAGGTACTTGTTAATAAAAGATTAAGAAATTTAGAAAATAAAGTACAATTTAATTTAAGATGGGTATCACAGCAATTTTTATGGTACTTTTAAGAAAAATGCAATATTAATATATAGTTCCTTTATAAACTATTATGACAAATGTTTTATGGAAATTCTTTTTAATTTGAAGTGCTGCAAATATCGCAATTCACCATTCCAGTTTTTTAAAACCTCAACTTGTTGTTGATCCATTAAATCGGGCATTTCTATTCCGCATGTACTAAATTCTTCAACTTCTCGTTGTTTTGTTATATTTATAATATCTTCTCTGCTAGCATGCTGACGACTTTTTCTCTGACCTATTGAATTCTTAAGCGCTATTTGTTTTAGTTCTTCATCAAATCTTGTTAAATACGTCTCTATTAAGGATAAGGTTTGTTGTTTACTCAAACAAGTGCAGTCTTCAGGTATTCTTTCCTTAAACCACATAATTTTTTCGCCAATTAGATTATTTTTTATATGTGTTCCAAGTTTGTTATTATTTTTCTTTTCATTTTTCATCATCTTTTTAGCAAGCGATATCGTCTTTCTACTGTTTGGATGCTTCAATTTATCCAAACTCTGCTTTACTTTGGGCATTTTGGTTATTTAAATATTTCAAACTTCACCAAAAATTAATATCCCAAATATAATAATATAAACGTGATTTGATTCCCTTCGTACCTATTAAAAAATACAGTTTTTACGAGAATCCAGCAAACTAGGCAGATATTCACATAGTAATTACATGCAGTTGCATGGCGCGTGCTTTTTTTAAATGTCAATGTCAAATTGTTCGTCAAACTGTTTTAATGACAGCTATCAAAGAGAATATAATCACTACGTTTCACTTCGAGCATCTATTTTCTATGCTCGAAGTATATGTAACACGGAACACAATTACTCTCTACCGAGAGATAATATGCAATGCTCTGTGGCTCGAAGACTGAGGAATGCTAAATTGTCAATGTCAAACTAAGTAAACGCACAGCTTATCACGTCAGTACGTAAATCCGCACTTAGGCCCGCCACATACATTCAGAATTCCGAACGGGTCGGCCACATACATTTGAATTCCGTTTTGCTCGCACAATTTCGAACGGAAAACTACTGTACTTGTGACGAGTCCTTGAATTTATATGGACTTGCTGCGTTCGGAATCCCTAATCGAAATTCCGTATGTATGTGGCCGACCTTAAAAGTGGCCCACAACTAGTATGTGATTTTGGAGAATAAAGCCTTGTATATACTTGGGGACAAAAGGAGCGACATGTTGCGCAACATGTCGCTTATGTACCAAGACATATGTCGCGGAACATTTTGCCACACTAGTCAATGCTTACTGCTTATAGAAATGTCGCCCGAGAATGTTGTGGCGATTAGTGATGCGTACATAGTACTTATTTAGGGAGTGAA
This sequence comes from Parnassius orleans, assembly GCA_029286625.1. NCBI lineage: Eukaryota > Metazoa > Arthropoda > Insecta > Lepidoptera > Papilionidae > Parnassius > Parnassius orleans. Next base: position 7,099,370 of record JAGSMP010000006.1, on the reverse strand, counting down.
ACATAAGCGAAAAAGAAGGTGATGGATGCGGAATTTCTTATTACAACTAGAAGAAAAAAGAATTAATATTTTAAGTGATCTCCGAATGTCTGACGGATGTTTTGTGAATTTTACTCGAATGTCAACATCTGATTTTGAAACTATTACAAATGATCGGACCTTCCATAGCCAAACAATACTACGGAACGCTGTTGGCCCTCATATCAGACTTACCATTGCATTAAGATGCTTGTCGACTGGAGATTCTTATGCTTCCTTGTCGTACACTTTTCGAGTGTCTAAACAACTGATCGGTTGAATAGTACCAGAAGTTTGTGGTTTGAAGTATCCCACAACAAAACATGACTCTGGTACCTAAAGCTCAAGAAGCACGGTTTCGTTTCCCCACACTACTGACATGTTGCAAGGCACGTTGCGCACATGACTACACCCGGTAACAAATGGCGCGACACTGACGTGGGACACGTGCGTTCGCTCTCGGAGCGGGAACAAGCAACATGTCCCGCGTCACATAAAATCCTGTCTCTTCTAGTCATCTCGCATTGCGTAAAACCTTAATTATAAAAGAGTCTTGGCACGCTCAAATTATCTCGAACGACTAACTTGGTAAAAGTCCTCCGTTCATCAAAATTGTATTAAACGAAATAAAATGATGATGGCTACAGCCTTCCCTATATGCAAATAAGGAATAAGAAGAGAGGCTGTAAGGACTCGTTATCATTTGCCCTTTTTTGGGATAAAAGAAAAAATGACAAATTGACAAACATTGCAAGCATCTTATAATCTGTGTTTGACACTTGACAAATAAAATTTACAATTGCGCGAGACGTTGTCATTTTCTCATTTTATTTGTATTGTTGTGATGTGCTGGCCCTTGAGGTATTGTCTTTTGCTTTCATAATTCTTATTCTTAAAATATATTACTCTTTGTGTTGTGCAAATACAATAAACTATATAATCATCACACGGCAGATCGTGCTACACATAATTTTATTAAGTATAAAAATAAACTAACAAGTTTGTTAAAATGATACAAAGGCCAAAGCCTGGTGAAAACGAGGATGATATCCTGAGAATGCAAGATGAATTCCTCAGAGAGAAAAATAAAAATCGGAATATGCAGCCGTCTGCACAAGTGGTTAATTTACGCCGTACCGAACATCTTACAACGAAAAGACCTAACACTAACGAATTAATCGCGCGGAAACCTTCAAAGTATGCTCTCTCTAAGGGTCTTACGAATAACGCAGAAAAACGACCTCGTACGGAAGATAACAAAGGCACTGTTATTGGTGAAATCTTGGAAAAGAATAGTGAATCAACGTTTTTGGAGATAGACGATGATAAGGTATATTTTCCTAAAGTAATACCTACAGTTTTAGGAAGTATTGTTGAAAAGAATATTGACAGTTTTTATGATTTTGACATCAAGGTGATGCCTTCAGAAGGTTTTCCTGCAGTGACTAAATGTGATCCAAATATAAAACCAGGGCATAAAAGTTTACATGCATTGCATTTAGAAAAGCTAATGAGAACAAAAGAAGAAAAAATGGATACAGATGATTGTCAAAGTTCTGTTATGAAAAGTAATATTCCTAGACAAACATTAAATCTTTCTACTAAAAGTTACATTCTGTCATCAGAAGATGCAGATTCAATACATAAAGATAACATTGAAGTTTTAGGAGAATGTCAGAAAAGAAATATTGGAAGAAAGACAAAAGTTACTGTCCAGTTTGGACCCAAAATTAATTGAGTTTATAAAGACCAGAAGAAAACAAACTACCACTGACACAAACCAGGAACACACCCCTACTGTAAAATTAAGTAACACACAGCAAATTGATATGAGTATTCAGGCGTTGAAGCAAGAAAATTTTAATGCAGATCAAAATGTAGAGGAACAAAAACAAATTGATGGTGATAGTTTATGGGAAAATGATGTTCTCTCGAATCCTAATATCAACCATTGGCTTCATTTTGATTCTTTTGAAAAAGATAAGTTAGAATGGATGAAAGCAATAGCAGACAGCAATAAAATTAAGCCGAATGGTTCTTATGAAGCAAGATTTAACTTCAAGGGTTACCTGTTACCTTATACAATGGATTATACAGAAGAAACAAAAACACTCTTTCACCATGGTGAAGATCCACATAGACCTGGATACTCTCTCACAGAACTCATTGAGTTGTCTCGCTCAACCATAACTCAACAACGGTTTATGGCTTTAAATACTATAGCTGGTATTCTAGAATATTATAATGCTGGTACTTATAAAGATGTTATAGAACTGCCCTTAAGTAAAATCTTTTTTATTGTTAGAATAGCTATGGATGAAAATAAAACCATTATCTTAGAACCTGCATTAAAAGCTATGAGAAATTTAATTTACAACAGAGTTGATGAGGCTTCTCTTGATGCTTTGATAGGTTTTGGAGAAGGCCTTTATCAACCTGCTCTTGAAAATGATAAATCTGAAATTGAGGAACTTCAATCAAATGAATCTGAGTTAAAAGATTATCATTTAGCTGAAATTGACTTGATAACAGCTCTTCTTAGAACTGATATTCTACAAAGGCTTTTCTACATAATGGACACAATAAAACCAAGTTTTAATTGTGTCCAATATTGTTTACAAATTTTAACAAGACTTGCTAGAGATTCAATAGAAATTGCCAGTAAAATTGTTGCAACCGATCATCTGATGCTAACTATTTTAAATAATTTTGTGCCTACAACAGGCGTTAACTTCAATTTTGATCCACATATTGTGTATAATGGTAAACCAATATTGGCTGCTTTAAAATTGTTACGTGTTCTCTTTACAATGTAGGGAAATTGGAGATTTACTAATAAATAATTATGATATTTTAAAACCATTGTCTGAATATGTAGGTTCAGGTGTTGATGGCACTTATGGCTTGCATTTACAAATTGAAGCATTGAGCATAATGTCTAATTTACTTTATTATGAACTGGGCATAGAAAATGCACTGTCAATCTGTCCCATTATTGTTACCACTGTGTACAAACATGTGCAAGGAACTGATGTATTTTTTAATTCATCTGTGATATCTGCAACTCATGCTGCTGTGGTTTTACAATTTGTAAATAAACTACTACAATGTACTAATGTTGATCTTCACAATTTTAAACATCAAATTTATCCATTATTAAAGGACGGAGTCCAAAAATGGTTATCACAAGCTGCTAATTTTGGAAGGTTCACATGTGGTCACCTACGAGTTATATGCTCTGTACTGGATTGTTGTGCTACTATTTTACTAAATGAAAATATAACATTGCCATTCCTAAATGCTTCCCTTGAGAATCTCATTCATTCACAAGGATTTAAAGAAATTATGAAAAACTTGGTCCCTAGTTCAAATTTATTATCGGGAATTGAATTTCATCATTTTCATATTATTAAGAATCTTGTAACTCTCGGGAGTATTGTCATTGATTCAACACAAAAGGAATTACCTATATTAAATGTAACATCTCCTATACCTTTTCTTGCATCTGTTTTAAAATTTTATCAATAGTGAATGAACATTGGCTCAAAAGCACAATGTGAAGTGGCGAAAAATATTATGGTCAGAATATGCTGGATGTTTAAGAGCATTAGACTGCCCAGTTAGCTATTTGTGTTATGATTTACAAGATTATTTGTATCCAGAAGAAACTGAAGAGTCTCTTTTGAAATGTTACTTCAGAGCGTTGAATGGTAATTTACTGAGACCCGAACGATTGTGTATAAAATAGCAGAACACCATGTAAAGAATTTAAAACTACGAAGTAAGCAAGAGAATCTGTAATAAATTATAAGAGCTGATTTTATTGTTGTATTTCTGTAATGCCCACCTTACATGCTTCAGCTTCATTTTATACAAGTGGTAAAATTAAAATGTTGTACAACTTCAATATAAATTATTAAGGATAACTAAAAACTGCTTACTGGTCAGACCTTAATCAAATTTATATGGGACCACATGAGAAGCACCAGCTTTCAAATAAAAAAAGAATCGTCAAAATCGGTTCAACTAGAAAAAAGTTAAGAGGTTAACACATGGAAAAAAAACGAAAAAAAATACGCTAGAATTGAGTACCTCCTCCTTTTTGAAGTCTGTAGAAAATTGGTAATTTTTATTCAATACAAGCGTCAAAATTGTGTAAACTGAACCCTTATGAGTAATATCTTCCTGTCCGTCTATTCTAAGGTAACTTATTCAATACAAAGTCTTTGTCGTAAGGGTTTTGTTATATTAATCTGAACTCTTATATTTCTCTTCGTTTGTTCTGTGTCACAGCATCATAACTTTTTCAGCAGTTTTTAACCAAATTAAATGTAAAACTTGAAAAAAATATTTAAAAAATCGGCTTAGTTTTAAAACTAATTTTTTTCCGGCATAATGGCGATGTTAGAATATCCACTACCCCATATCGTCCCGTAGGTGTTATAAGAGGCGACGCAGGTCAACAAACCTGAAGATGGGCAGCAGCGTCTATCCTAACAATAACTAAAATAACAAGTAGTAAAATTAAAATTTTGTACAACCGACTTCAATATAAATTATTAAGGATAACTTAAAAACTATTGGTCAGACCTTCATATCAAATTTATATAATAATAATAGTCATTTATTTCAGGCTTTTTAACACCCATTTCAAATATCGCTAAATGTTAAAAACAAAATGAAAATATATATGGGACCACATGAGAAGCACCAGCTTTCAAATAAAAAAAGAATCATCGAAATCGGTTCACCGAGAAAAAAGTTATGGGTAACACACATTAAAAAAACATACAGTCGAATTGAGTACCTACGTCCTTCTTATGAAGTCGGTTGAAAAACTATGTTCAGCCGTGAACTTTAGATTGGCTGTAATAAATAAATAAAAAAAAATTAAAAAATCCAATTTCAATTATGTTTATTGCGTACTTTATTACATACATTGCAACAGCAACCGCCTCGAAAGCTGTAATTCATAGCTTGAAGGAGTCATCTCAGCAGTAGCAGTGTAATATAGCAGCAAATTGCTACAGTGTATCTTTGGATATATATTTGAGAGCTGTAATGATGACGATGATGATCTGTCTAGCGAAGTACGAATTGGGAATTGGCCCTAAGACAACTCAAAAATGGAAAAGCCGCAGTCAGCAAGTAATTATAAGAGATCTTGAATGCGGAAGACTATAATAAAATTATGGACGTATAAACTTTTTTTATACGTCCATGAATATATAAAATAGTGTAATTTTTATTCAATATAGATTCATTAATCAATTCATTTATATACTTTTACCACTGGTTCGGAAAAAACCTGGGAATAACCAACAAGAAACCCAGCGGGATTAAAATAATACCGTAATTAACAAAATAACAATTTTTATAATTATGTATAAAATACTTATTTAGAAACTACATGGTACCTATACCTCATTCCCAGGGGTTAATAACAATCATACTCTCTTTAGTAGTATAATAATCCATACTTATTAAACAATTTTTGCTTATTACAATTTAAAGTTTTTGATAGATAGGTCCTGCGTTGCCCCATGAAGGAATTACTAACTCTGGAGTCGAGTAACTGCTCTAACTAGCTTGTGCTTGTTGTTGTGCTAAAGAGCGCTGTCGAATTCTCAACTTCAATTTATGAGATTGTAGAATTCTAACAACGTGGAACAGAAGAGCATCTTGTCTTGACAACACGAAAGTCATCTTGCTTCTAGAAAATTTGTTTTCAATGGAATATTATGAATCGACTCACACCAACCTCTGGAGTAGGCCGTTATGGCAGGCACTATACGAGGGTGATCAAAAGTAATGATAATGAAAATAAAACACGGTAATTAAAGTTAAAATAATAATTTATTTTTCTACATAGTCTCCTAACAAATCAATACATTTAGTCCATCTTTTTTCTAAACCCAGGATTCCCTTTGAAAAAAATTCTTTGTCTTGACCCTCCCAAAACGCTTCAACAGCGGCCATTACTTCGCTATCGTCTTCGAATTTCTTGCCTCGGAGGCGTTCCTTGAGCCGAGGAAAGAGATAGAAATCACTAGGAGCTAGATCTGGCGAATAGGGAGGGTGTTCGAGCAGTTCGAATCCCGTTTCTTGAATGGCAGCCATCGCAACTGCGGCTTTGTGAGCCGGTGCGTTGTCTTAGTGAAACAGCACTCCAGCTCGCAGTTTGCCGCGTCTTTTTCCTTAATGGTCTCGTAATCTTCTTATTTGGTCTGCGTAGTAAGAGCCCGTAATAGTGGCTCCCTTTCAAAAATTCCACCATAATTATGCCTTGAGCGTCCCAAAAAACAGATGCCATAACCTTTCCCGCCGAACTTGAAACTTTGAATTTCTTTGGCGTCGGTGAGGAGACTCGCTTCCAAGTCATCGATTGTTGTTTCGTTTCAGGATCAAAATGGTGGATCCAGGTCTCGTCCATAGTCACAAAACGGAACAAAAAATTTTCTTGATCTGCTTGGAACTTTTCGAGATTGACCCTCGAAATGTCAACTCGATTTTCTTTTGCTCGTCGGTTTCATCTTCAGTGGATGTTCTGCCCAGTTTACACCTTCGCCCAGCGTGCAACTGTAGAATATGGAGGAGCAGAGTTCCCAATGTTTTCACTAAGTCACTGTGTATGTCTTTTGAAGACATTTTTTCAAACAGAGGTACTTGATGACAGCTCTTATTTCGTTTTCTCCATGTTGATGTTATCTCTTTGACAGTTCGTATTCAAATGAATGTATCTCCGGAAATTGTGATCTATTTATATGATTTTTTAGGCTGACGTAGTAAGTATATAAGCAAGCAAAAATATTTTTTGGATTTTATGCGGAACTGAAGTAACCGATTATCATTACTTTTGGATCACCCTCGTACATCACAATCACACAGTAAGGTACATTATTAGACGACTGAGTATAGTCAGAACCTGTGCCTAGCCTTTGTGGACTATGAGAAAGCCTTTGACTCTATCGACTTTGCTATAAACAGATTGACTGGCGACAGTATGAGGTGTTTAGACAACTATGCAGCGCAGGTTCGACGTCCGTCCAAAAACAGGGCCAGGACCACTACCTACCCAATATAATGTTGTAATCTTGGACTCTATCTTTGAATAGGGCGGCATATGATTAAAAAGTCGGTTTCTGTACTCATGTGATGGCGGTCAAACCTATTTAGTTGCATGTTGGAGTTAAACAAAACTTCACAGAAAACTCACGAATACGTATCATCATCATCATTAAAGCCCTTCACAAGTCCACTGCTGAACATAAGCCTCCCCAAGGAATGCCACAAACAACATAACATATAACAAACACTCATGCCTGTCACCTAGAGGTAGGCACAGACTATGGACTTCCATTTGGCACGATTCTGACACACCTCTCTCGCCTCCTCCACATCCATATACCTACGCATACACGCTCGTCGGTTAAGGTTACTCTTAATTTGGCCCATTTTCAATATATCGCCAATTTGGTCGATACATTTTCGCCTAGGGCGTCCCTTCCAGACTCTGCCGTTTACCTCTGCCATATAAATTTGCTTTGTCACTCTTTCCTCATTCATTTTTTCTACATGACCAAACCACCGAAGCATTCCTTTCTTAATCCTGGTCCAACATCATCTTGCAAACCACACTCTTCTCTTATCACACAATTTCTCACTCTGTCATTTAGATTCAGCCATACTCCTTATTGACCGCATTTCTACATCATTTATTCTACTCGTGCTTCTTCTACCACACCCAACTTTCACTACCATCCATTAAAGTAGGGACTAACACAGCATTGCAAATTGCCATACGTGCCATTTTTTACACATTCTGACTTTCCACAATAGTGTGTAGAGCCCCATTTACTCTATTTCCTGCGTTCACTCGTCAGTCTATATCCTTATCATATCTACCATCCCTGCTTAATACACATCCTAAATACACAAACTCGTCCACTTGTTTAACCAACTCCCCTTCTATTCTTATTGTCTCATATATCGTTTTACTTTCTTCTCTTTCAAATTACATCACTTTCGTCTTACTTGCGTTCACTTTCATTCCCCTTTCTTTTAATGACCTATTCATTAATGTATCCGTCATTTGCAACTCATCCGCAGACGACGCAAATATGACTTGATCATCGGCGTACAAAAGGCATTTGACGGTTATCTAATCCATTCTCAACCCACATTCTTCAACTTTCAAATTTTCCAAATAACTGTCAATAAATAGGTTGAACAGCCACGGGAAGCCACACAGCACTGTCTGACACCTTTATGGATGTCAAACCAGCCCGAGTAGGCCCTGTTGATCCTGACATAGCACTGGAGTCCCTATACAGAGACTTCAATGCCTGTATCAACCCAGCGCTCAACCCAAATGAGTTCAGTGTTTGCCATAACATATCCCTGTCCACTCTGTCATAAGCCTTTTCCAAGTCCACGAACGCACTAAAACCTTTTGGTTTTGGCCAAAACTTCTCCGCGATCATACGCATGGAAAAGACCTGATCCGTACATCCCATCCTCTTTCTAAATCCCGCTTGCACATCCCAAATTTTTCCGTCAGTATCTTTCATAACTCTTTCAATTAGCACCTTAGCATACAGTTTTCCCACAAAGCTAAGAAGGCTGATACCACGGTAGTTTTACAGTCCTGCTGCGATCCTTTTCCTTATATATTGGGACTATCACGGCTTTGCACCAGTCTCCGGTACCCGCTTAAGTTCCCAACACAAATTAAACAAGGTGTACAGCAGGTCTGCCACCACTCCTCTCCAGCCCTTAGCATTTCGAGTGATACCTATCATATCCGGCTGCCTTACCTGCTTTCATACTTTTCATTATCATTGCTTTCATTATTTCATTTAATTCAAACGTCTCATCACTCATAAACACGCTTTCAAAGTATTCCTTCCATCTCCTTAAACTCGAAACTTCTGTCATTCAGAATACAACCATTCTGGTCTCGTATAGCATTCATTCTAGGCTGTTTTGAATGTCCCTTGGTAGTTCTTATGAGTTTCCAGAACATTTTAATATTTGCTTGTAAGTTATCCATATTCTTCTATCATTCTTATCCGTTCTTTCTTGCTTTTTCCTTTCAACTACTTCTTTTACTCTCTTATTTAGGTGTCTAAAGATTGCCTTTTTCTTTCAATATCATTATTCACACCGCTAAAATGACTAGCCTTGGTTGCTAGTAAATCTAGCCATACTCTTCTTTGCTTCAACTTCCATCCGTACCTCATCATCCCACCATAAAGTGTTATTTTTCCTTTCATTCGTTCTCTTAGTTACACCACATACTTCGGTAGCTACATCCACCAAACCTTTCTTGACATTATACCACACAGTCTCCAAGTATAAATCATTCATACACAATTCATCCATACCACTTATATTTTCTCTCAGTCTACATTTGAACTTCTCTTTCACACCTTCATATTGCAACCTCTGTTCTTATACGCTGTAACGCAGTGGTAGACACAGATGTCCGATGCCGCCAACGTCTGAATAGACCATTAAGTCGAGATAAGACCAAGTAATGATCCGTCCTTACGTTGGACCCCGGTAAACCCTTGTATCTACCACTGCGCTTCTCATTCTTTCATCCACAATTATGAAATCTATCATGCTTCTATCACAACCTCTTTTCCATGTATACATGTGAATCTTCTTATGACGAAAGAAAGTGTTCGTCACAAAAAATTCTTTTCCACACATACGGTGAGGAGGCTTTCACCATTCTCATTAATGCTTTCATCACCAAACGTTCCCAATATCCTATCATAACCAAGCCTCTTCACGCCAACCCTTCCATTAAAATCTCCTAATATAACAATATTTTCATTACCCTCGCATTTCATTAGCACCATCCTTACCATCTCCTAAACTGCTCTCGGATATAAGTGGGCTTAGACATGTCTGGGGCGTAGACCCTAGAACAAACAACTTCTTTAAGCCCACTTTCATTCCATAGCAGTCTCGGGCTTACGCATTCATACTCTTCACACAATGACCCATTCTTTCTGAAAGAATGATACCGACTCCTGGCATGCCCGCTCGGTCTCGTCTACACCAGACCAGTACGCGGTATACATGCCATGTAGTGGCATCCTTTCCTTCCGTTTCGTCTCATTTACACATAACACATCTATTCCTCTATCATACATCATATCGAATACTTCATCCATCTTATCATTCATTGCTCCACATACATTCAGCGCAGCCAGACGGCTTCCGCAATCCACTTTTTCCGGTTCTATAGACTCATAACTCACTCGCTACTATTTTTAGAATAGATAGAATGATATAAGAATATCGGATAACTTACAGGCAAATATTAAAATGTTCTGGAAACTCGTAAGAACTGCCAGGGACATTCAAAACAGTCTAGAATGGTGGCAGACCTGCTGTACACCTTGTTTAATTTGTGTTGGGAACTTAAGCGGGTACCGGGAGACTGGTGCAAAGCCGTGATAGTCCCAATATATAAGGAAAAGGATCGCAGCAGGACTGTAAAACTACCATGGTATCAGCCTTCTTAGCTTTGTGGGAAAACTGTATGCTAAGGTGCAAATTGAAAGAGTTATGAAAGATACTGATGAAAAATTTGGGATGCAAGCGGGATTTAGAAAGGAATGGGATGTACGGATCAGGTCTTTTCCATGCGTATGATCGCGGAGAAGTTTTGGCCAAAACCAAAAGGTTTTAGTGCGTTCGTGGACTTGGAAAAGGCTTATGACAGAGTGGACAGGGATGTGTTATGGCAAACACTGAACTCATTTGGGTTGAGCGCTGGTTGATACAGGCATTGAAGTCTCTGTATAGGGACTCCAGTGCTTGTGTCAGGATCAACGGGGCCTACTGGCTGGTTTGGCATCCATAAAGGTGTCAGACAGGGCTGTGTAGCTTCCCGTGGATGTTTAATCTATTTATGGACAGTTATTTGGAAACTTTGAAAGTTGAAAAATATGGGTTAAGAATGGGTAAGTTAACCGTCAAATGCCTTTTGTACGCCGATGATCAAGTCATACTTGCGTCGTCGGCGGCCGGATCGTTACATGAATGAACAGGTCATTAAAAGAAAGGGAAATGAAAGTGAACGCAAGTAAGACGAAAGTTATGGTTTTTGAAAGAGAAGAAAGTAAAACGATATGTGAAATAAGAATAGAAGGGAATAGAGCAAGTAGATGAGTTTATGTATTTGGGATGTGTATTTAGCAGGGATGGTAGATATGATAAGGATATAGAACGGCGAGTGAACGCAGGAAATAGAGTAAATGGGGCTCTACACTCTATTGTGGAAAGTCAGAATGTATCCAAAAAGGCACGTATGGCAATTCACAATGCTGTGTTAGTCCCTACTTTAATGTATGGTAGTGAAAGTTGGGTGTGACAGAAGAAGCACGAGAGTAGAATAAATGCTGTAGAAATGCGGTCATTAAGGAGTATGTTAGGCTGAATCTAAATGACAGAGTGAGAAATTGTGTGATAAGAGAAGAGTGTTGTTTGCAAGATGATGTTGAACCAGGATTAAGAAAGGAATGCTTCGGTGGTTTGGTCATGTAGAAAGAATGAATGAGGAAAGAGTGACAAAGCAAATTTATGTGGCAGAGTTCGAAGGACGCCCTAGGCGAAAATTTATCGACCAAATTGGCGACATATTGAAAATGGGCCAAATTAAGAGTAACCTTAACCGACGATCGTGTATGCGTAGGTATATGGATGTGGAGGAGGCGAGAGGTGTCAGGATCGTGCCAAACGGAAGTCCATAGTCTCTGCCGACCCCTCTAGGTGACAGGCGTGAGTGTTTGTTATATGTTATGTTGTTTGTGGCATTCCTTGGGGAGGCTTATGTTCAGCAGTGGACTTGTGAAGGGCTGTAATGATGATGATGATACGTATTCGTGAGTTTTCTGTGAAGTTATTAAGTTATTTCATTCGCGCGCGCGTCGTCGTTCCTTCACCTGTGCCTAACGTACAAGCGCTCCCGTGTATGAGTAGTCTATCAGTGCGTGTGACCTAACCGGCCAGCTTCGCGGCAGTACGACGTTAGCGCTATTGTGTATTTGGCACAGAGTAATAACTGATATAGAGATGACTGCCTGATGTGCTATAGCAATATCATGGATAACCTTAACAACACATTCTATCGAAAGGATCAGTCAAGTGACAGGAGGGACCGCTCAAGTCTGGGGACATGAGCGTAGACGAAAATCTTGAAACGGTGTCACCTCCACCTTTTGTGACATTTCGTAAAGCAGCCTCAAGCTCTACAGATCCAGACTTCAGGAGTGAACTTCAATCTTTCCAGAATAAAATTCTCAACATGATGGAAAACTACTTCTACGACAGGATGAAAAGATCTCCAAACTGGTAAAAGATACTGAGGATGTCAAGACCTCTATAGAAGTTATGAGTGACATCTTCGACGACTTAAATAAGAAAAATGAAGATGTTGACCATCGACTTAGCGACCTGGAAAAAAATCAAGGTCTATCATATTCAAGTTATATAAAAATCAGAGGTCTATAAAAATCAGAGTTAGATCATATTCAACTCGTCGAGCTTCAGGCAAGGCTGGATTACATGGAGCAAATATCGAGAAGTTGTAATGCCGAAATCAGTAATCTTCCGGAAAGGCGTGGCGAGAACTTGTTAAATGTAGTGCAAAATATATTTTGCACTACATTTAACAAGTTTAGCTTTACATTTTACATTAATTTTTTACATTAACATTTAGCTAGTATTATAAAACAGCCGGTTACTTCACAAGATATTGTGGCCGTTCATCGCGTACAACAATCCGACTAGCTCACGACCGAAGAATATAATTGTCAGATTCTCCAGTCAAATAATGCGTGATAATTTTATATCTGCAGCACGTCTTAAGAAAAATATTATATCTGAGCAACTAAAATTGAAGGAACGTCTCGCAAGATCTACATCAACGAGCATCTAACGCTAAATAATAAAAGCTATTTCGTCGAGCAAGAGATGCAGTCAGACAACATGGATATAGATTCATCTGGGTCAAACACGGAAACATCCTTGTTCGGGCAAAAGACACCTCCCTGCCTTTACTATACGTTCTGAAAAGGATTTGCTTAAATTAAACCAATTAATGTTCCCGAAACATAGTCTACGTTTTTATATTGTATTTCTGTATAATTACGTTTTACTTTAATTTTGGGTTGTCTGATCGGAAAAGCTGATATTTGTCAACTTTATACACGCTATAGTGAGATTAGGTGCTTAGTGTTTACTCTCTTTGATTGTTACTCTGCGACTTCGCAGGTATTCGATAGTTTTACCGTATAACCCGCACCCCGCAGTAATATTCGCTACCTGCTATCAGGAATTATTGAAGATAAAACTTAGTTTTACTGTTTTTATAATTTTATGCGACACTGTAATACATTCTGTGCAATACTACAATGATGTGTGTGAAAGAACATTTAATTGCAGATTTGATGGTTGTATATGATGTAAACTGTGTTAATTGTCACTTCATTTATACACATAATAACAAATTATCGCCTTCCTATTTTTAGCTTTTTTAGTCGACATGGTAACAATTATTTATATGTTTTTATTGTAAGTGAATAATAAATTAACTATTTATTATCAAAACTGCAGAGGTTTACGGACCAAACTTAATACTTTATACAATAATATTCTTGCAGTGTTTTGTGTTTGATATTATAGTGTTGACTGAGACGTGGTTAATACCAATTACGTTAACTGCAGCCGAAGGACCCAAAAAACCGAAACTAATTAAAATACTTTATTATAATATAAAAATTACAATATAATTACTACAACTAAAATAAAAGTGAATCAGATCGATGCTAGATCTAGAATGAATTTTAATTATTACATTAAAAATAAAGTTAAGGTATATTGCAGAACCCGATTGCATCCGTTGACGTCAATGCTCACGTTCTGCTGAGTTGCGCCTCGTGCCGCTGCAATGTATCGGGTCGCTGCTGTGTAGGCTCTTTACCTATGAGGCTATGTTATAACTCCTCCACCTCAGATCAGCAACTATTTTAGAACTTTGAGAGAAAAAGTTGCAGGTAATGCCTTTCGACTTCGGGATAAGGATTCTTAGGAGATTCTTCGTGCTTTTCGTAGCTATGTTGGGTGTTATTCTGGATTTGTTCTTGCTTCTTAGTCTTGTAGTAGTAACGAACTGAGATTATGATAGCGAATACTACTACGCTTCATAACACGGCGTAAAAGGGAATAGTAGTGTGATATAAAGTTAGGATATCCATCTCTCTCAGATGAAGTGGTGATTGCATTATGAGTTGGTCCTGGGCTGCGTGGAGTCCTTTCAGATTGATTGTATTAAGGTTGATTCGTGGTACCGCTGGGGTTCCTTTTGCGTTTATATCCATTGGTATTTTCATTAGTTTCAGGGGATGGCCTTCTACTTGATCGTTAATATTAGTGATGGTAAATTCTTGTGTTCGCAGGAAGCAATTAATTGGTATTGTGGCTAAGTAACTACCCTGTAATGTAGTAATGTCTTCACGCCCGCATACTGTATGGACCTTAGTTGGTTGAGGGAAGGAGATGGTGTAGTGCTTGTCGTCAAGACGCTCCATGGCTTTTGATAGTGTAATGTCGGTTATCTTACAGGATTTCGCTATAGACTGATTGATAATGAGGTTCTGGATACAGTCAGATTGTGTTCGAATTTGGTGTTCGTTTCCTTTTCGCATAGGTACCGATTACTCAACTTCGGACATTCTGTCTCCATGTACACGAATTTTTCAGTATAGTCGAGTGGAACCGCTCTATGTTACCGTTGTTATTAGGACAATGGGCTAACGTTTTATGATGGTTAATTTTGTAATTGTACGAACTCAGTGAATAGCTGGTTCGTAATTCGGTCCCATTGTCGGTGACAATAGTAAGAGGAAGACCATGATGCGTACAGAAAGTAAGTAGGTTTTGCAAAATGCTCAGTGCTGTTCCGTCTCTTAAATGATACGCTTGAGCATATTTGGAGAATACGTCTATAAATGTGAGATACTTTTAATTATGTACTGTGAACATGTCCATATGGATAATCTCGAAAGGTTTGGTAGCGGGGAACGATATTGAGTTGAGGTTTTATAGGTTTCCTATCGTACTTAGCCTGACCACATATGGTGCATTCATGAATATATTTCGTAATGTGTTCTCTCATTTTAGGCCAATAGTATCGTTTGGAAAGGGTCAGGAAACTCTCGTTGATACCGCAATGGTTGGTTTTACCTTCGTGGTAGTTCTTTATTATTTCTTGTTGTTGCAAAATTTCTTTTACATTTTCGACTTCCACTTTAGTTAAGACAAGATTCATAGATGAGCTTCTAAATTTATATTGTAAGATTGAAATGACGTCATACATGTGTGGCGGGTGGAAGGAAAAGGGGAGATCTCCCGCCGGGCAAGGTGTTCTGCCCGGGGAGCGGCCAACGCTCCGAGTGGTAGTTCGGAGCTATTGTATATATACTGTTTTAATTCGTAACTTTGATGGTGCGATTTAGGCTTCGATGTATTTCGCTTGTGGCGCGACGACAGCGCCGCTACATCACCCCTGCTCAGACCGGAGGTCGATAGTGCAGTCTAGATGTCGACGAATGCAAGTGCCAGGGAATTGCCTTGTAGTCTGCGGTGAGTCGAGAAGAAGGCAAGTAATCTGCGAGAGTGCCGTGAAGCAGAGGCGAGCAGTAAGGCTCAGAGCCGTGCCGAACACTGTAGCGCAGAGTAGCTTGAAGGAACAGGAAGCATTATTATACTGCTGCGATGAACTTTGTAAAGCTAGATGGCTTGCAGGATGTGAAGACTGAATATTTGCTCGCGAGCGAATGAATGGGTACTTGAGAACGATGACGAGGATTTGAAGTTGTAGTTTCGAAGGTTCTTGGTTGCGTGTTGATATCACGTCGAGGTCACCACTGTGGCGGGTGGAAGGAAAAGGAGATCTCCCGCCGGGCAAGGTGTTCTGCCCGGAGCGGCCAACGCCCGAGTGGTAGTTCGAGCTATTGTATATATACTGTTTTAATTCGGAACTTTGATAGTGCGATTTAGGCTTCGATGTATTTCGCTTGTGGCGCGACGACAGCGCCGCTACACACATAAAAGAGGGGTTAATTAGTAATCCGGTTTTGACTTTTGGGTTCACGTATTCTTTTACGTTGACAAGGTCTACTTCCATTTCGGTTGTCTTATCTGTACAGCTGTTCGAGTATGTGTATCAAAAGGTTTGGTCACTATTGGTTATATTAGCTACAAATGTTAATATTAGCTATATGTGGAATTTATTAAGAGGTTCGTCGGTGATGGGAATTTCGAGGATCGGATTTTCTTGCCTTGTGTGGGCCGTTTGAGTTGTCGAGCCAGTGCTAGGGGCTGTTTTACTGATGGGTTAGCTAACATAGAACATGATTCTTCGTTATGTATTTCTACCCGGGAAGCGCATCGGCATTGGTGTTATTTTTTCCTTTTTTGTATATGACAGAAAAATCGTATTCGCTTAATTTTAATTTCCACCTAGTAAGTCGCGAGTTCGGTTCCTTAAGATTCATTACCCACTGAAGGGGTTTATGATCAGTTAAGATTTTAAAAGTACGGCCAAACAGATAGGGTCTAAAGTACTTGGTTGCCCACACAATGGCAAGGAGTTCTTTCTCTATAGTGCTGTAGTTCACTTCGCTCTCATTTAGAGTTCTAGAAGCGTAACATACAGGTTTGTCTGATCCTATGGGTCCCTGAGATAGGATGGCTCCTATCGCTACATTGGATGCGTCAGTGGTTAGGATGAATTCTTTGTTGAAGTCAGGATATTGGAGGATTGGGTCGTTGGTCAAGAGAGTCTTACACTTTTCGAAGCAGTTAATATAGTCTGTGTCAAGAGCTATTTTTCGTCCCTTTTAGACATTGTGTCAGAGGTTTAGTAATTCGAGCAAAGTCTGGGATAAATTATGATAATAACCTATAAGGCCTAAAACTGTTTAATTTGTTTTGCGGTTTTGGGTAATGGATACTTCTCTATGGCTGATATTTTGCTAGGGTTTGGCTTAATGCCATCTTTGCTAATTATATGTCCTAAATAAGCGGTTTCAATTTAGGAAACTCGGATTTATCCATTTGTATTTTAAAATTGATTCCCGTAGTTTCTGAAATACTTTCCCAAGATTTACCATGTGCTCTTGCAAAGAAGTGCTGAACACAATAATATCATCTAAGTACACTAGACAAACTGTATTTTGGAGGTCGCGGAGCACGTTATCCATGACACGCTGAAACGTAGATGGCGAGTTCTTTAAGCCCATGGGCATCCGTAAGAACTCGAAATGCCCATGTTCAACGTTGAATGCTGTTTTCGGGATGTCACTAGGGTTCATTTCGACCTGGTAAAATCCACTGGCTAAATCCAAGGTTGTGAAGTATTGGCAATTTCCTAACTTATCTAGTACATCCGATATATTCGGGATTGGGTATTTATCATTAATGGTTTTTTCATTTAGCTTCCTAAAGTCGACTACGAGTCGCCATTTAGTCTTGCCAGAAGCATCAACTTTTTTAGGAACTATCCAGATGGGAGAGCTCCATGCAGATTCGGATGGACGAATTATACCTTGCTCTAACATTTTACTGATTTGTTGTTTAACTTCGTCTCTATGAATGTAAGGGTACCGATAGCTTTTAGTATATATCGGTATCTCATCAGTGGACTGGATGCTATGCTTTATTTTATTAGTAAATGTTACTTGCTCGCCTTCTATATAAAAAACGTCAGCGTATTTGGCACATAATCTTTCTAAATTAGCGCGTTCTTCGACATTTAGATGGTTGGTGCGTAAACGTGATAATATTTCTTTGTAACGCGGGAGTGGTTGAACGTTGTGAGAGGACTCGATGTTATACGTCTCGGCACATATTGGGCGATCTAGGGAGAAGATTATATCGTGCGGAGTCGGGTTAAATACCTCTATAATACCGCGGTTATTTGACACTAATGTTAGACATTCGTTTATGACGCAATTAGAGATATACTGTTCGCTAACTAAGGCTTCTCCGTCATGGACATTAATAGGTAGTTTTATCAATTTCGAAGATTGGGATGGTATCACGTCCTCGTAAAAATTAACATTCCTAGAGTTATACATTAAGATAGGGTTGCTAGCTAATCGTGTTACAAGTAATCTATCCTTTAGATCTATTCTAGCTTCCCATTTCTCTAATAGGTCGAGACCAATAAGGCCATCGAAGTAATCGTGAAATTTATAAATATATAATTTAATACTATCAGGCTTTTGAATTCGGAGAAGCATGGAATAGTTATCGAATAATTATTCCTAGTTGTAGCATACACATTGGTTACCCTGAATGGATCATAATTTAAAGATATATGTGAAAAATATTTATGTATGGCTTCTAGATTTATGAAGGACTGATTAGAAGGTTAGAAATACATATATATGGAAGCTGTCTCTGCGTATGTAAGTTTACTTCTATTTTGGCTTTTTTGAAGAACGAGTCTTTTGAAAATCCTGAGTCGAACTGCTTGTAGATGGTTGGCAGTCTATGTCATCTTGTTCGTTTCTCTCAGTTGCGTCATGATATTGGTAATGCTGTGTGTCGTCACAGTCATAAGTCACAGTATTGGTATAGTCGTCATTATCATTATAGTCGTAATAGTCGTATTGGTGTTCAGGATAATAGTAACTATTGTAATCTGTAAATTCGTTAAAATTCATTTCCTACTATTGAAGTAATTTGAAGGTGGCGGGTTATCGTATTTGCGCCAATCGTGACCGGTCAGTCCTGTCGGAGGCATTGGTTTAGGTACGTAATGGCTAACGTCACTCATAGGCTTCGGGCCTGAGTCATGGGGTGGATTCTATTTGGTAATCTAAACGTATTATTATGGGGTGTATAATTAGGTGGCAAAGCGCGGAACATTTGTTGAGTTCGCGTAGTCATATTATACTGTGGTGGCATGTTAGGCCTGAAAGCTTGTTGTTGTGGTACATGTAAAGGTCGTTGTAAATTAGGCATTGGCATCGGTGCAGGAAAACTGAATAGTTTTGCAAAGGTAAGGTCATATGGCTTGGTTGGAGAGGCTTAGGTGCTTGAGGTTTCCTCTCAGCGAAAGATTCAACGCGTTGTTGCAAGTACATAACGTTCAGTTCTTCCTGTACAAACTCCAAGGCTTTTTCAACTGTATCAGGACGCATGCAACGTATTCGTGAGCCAAGTGGCTCCTTTAAACCGCGTACGAAAGCTTGCTTCGTTAGATTTTATATAATATAGGTTTGGCTTCTATTGTAGTATGCAAGGATTCATGAAGCGTAACATACGTCATGATAGTGCTGAACAGTGTCTGACATCGTGCATAAAATTCTTGGGAGAGCTCCTGAGTAGCTAACGAGAGGTCATTGTAGAGCGCCGTTTCATCTCTTTGATCCGAAAAGTTATTGATTAATGCTGTACAAATGCCATGCCAGCTTTCAGGAATACCATTTGAATTTAAAGTGGTCGCGGCGGGTCCAGTTATTTTATTTAATATCCCGTTAAGCAGGCATAAGTTCGATAGTTCACTGCCAGGATCATTACTTAGGTATGCAGCACATATTTGGTCACATAATTTTATAAATCTAGTTAGTACATTAGGATTGCCGTTGAACTCTGGCACTGGGCGTAAAACTTTAAAAATAGTGTCAGGGTCGTGGGCCATTTTGATTCCTCGGTAATTATATCTAACTCTAAATAACAATTTAAATCTCTATTATAATCTAAACTCTGTCTACGTGGCTGCCTACGCGATTAGGGTCACAGGGATGATTTCCTTGGATGGAAAATTTTGACAGGAAAGACTTACACTAGGAAAAGGAAGCAACACTAGATAAAATTCTGGTGTACTTACATAAATTTCATCTCAGTTTTCTAGGATCGATGTCTTGTGTATCCTCTTGACTCGCAGTTGGTCCGTAGTAGATTCGAATACTCGTTTAAAGCTTGAAAGCTACGATAGCCTAACTAACTTTTGAGTATCCTACCGACTGCGCCAATTACGTTAACTGCAGCCGAAGGACCCAAAAAAAACCGAAACTAATTTAAAATACTTTATTATAATATAAAAATTACAATATAATTACTACAACTAAAATAAAAGTGAATCAGATCGATGCTAGATCTAGAATGAATTTTAATTATTACATTAAAAATAAAGTAAAGGTATATTGCAGAGCTCCGATTGCATCCGTTGACGTCAATGCTCACGTTCTGCTGAGTTGCGCCTCGTGCCGCTGCAATGTATCGGGGTCGCTGCTGTGTAGGCTCTTTACCTATGAGGCTATGTTATAACTTACCTAATATTGCTGATTGCGAGTTAGTGGATTACCGTTATTTAGTATTTCGGTGTGACAGAGACCGGGAGGCCTGTGGTAAATCGGACGGGGTGGTGTTTTGGTGGCGGTACGTCGTGGATTAACTGCCATTCGTTGTGTAATCAGGCCGCCACCAACGTCTGATGATAATGTATGTTGCAATATGCCCTTTAATATTGACTATGTATTTTAAGATTCAAAACATCTGTGCAGCATGAATGTAGTGTAGTTGTGGCGTTTACGTTCCGCCGAACCAAAACATGAACACATGTGAATTATTATTTAATGCCTTTCATTATGAATTCACTTTTAGTGCGGTTAATGATTTTTTTATTTTTGGGGATTTTAACTTACCACACGTGGAATGGGTTTCTAATGATAAGTACGCAATTATGAGATCCGCTACATAGCTTTACACCTACCTACCGACTACTTTCTAACTTTTTGTCATTATTGAATGCCAAACAATATAATGTATTTAAAAATACTATAGATCGCATTCTTGACCTCTTTATAAGTAACACTGATACTTGCAACTGTGAGCTGCCACTGTTTCCCTTGGTTCAAATAGATAATTACCACCCACCTTTTATAGCACATATATTTTTAGACGTACCACAAAAACCAATGATTCGTTGTGCAGATCCTAAGTATAAATTTATTGAAGCTAATTATGTTGATATTAATAGTGAAATAAATTCTATTAATTGGTCCAATATACTGTACGGGCTCTCATTGGAATCGGCTGTATTCTTGTTTTATGAGGAGATAAATAAAATTATTAGAAAACACGTACCCTTACGGTCTAATAAATCAAAAGAATTTCCTATATGGTTCTCACGTCCTCTTATTCATGTTTTTAAAAATAAAGAAAAAGCGTGGATTAGATGGACAAAGTACGGTAATAAATCGGATTATGAGACTTTCGCAGGATTTCGTAAAAGATTTATATCATTATGTAAAGAATGTTATAACACTTATATTAATTCAATCGAAACTGGTATGCCTAGGGATTTAAAATTGTTTTGGTCATTTGTGAAAACGCAAAAGGATAAAAATGGCATTCCCAACAACATGATATAAAATAATTCTCAGTCTAACAACCCGCAAGAAATATGCAGCATGTTTTCAAAATATTTTGGATCTGTATATGTCGAAAGCGATGCAGCATTGGTCGACCTTGACTCCTTGCCATGTACTTCTACTAATAGCGTCATTCTAAGTGATATATCCATCTCGTTACAAACTATAATCGGAACACTTAAGTCCTTAGATGTTGCTAAGGGCTCAGGACCTGATGGTCTTCCGCCGTTCTTTTTTAAGCATACCGCAGACTCCATAAGCTTTCCTCTCTTTCATATATTCAACTGTAGTCTACGCGACGGATACGTACCAAAGGTTTGGAAGGCAGCAAATATTACCCCTGTCTTCAAGGGCGGATCAAAAAATGTTGTTTCTAAGTACCGCTCCATCTCGCTTCTGTCCACCTTGTCGATCCTTGTTGTTGTTGATCTTGGAAAGGTTAGTTCATAACTGTATCAATCCAAGCTTACACAATATCACAATTCCTGAACAGCATGGCTTTGTCAAAAACCGCTCGACTGTAAGTAATCTTGTTTTATATTCTAACTTTATTTTTGATAATATGAACAAGCGCCTTCAAATTGACTCAATTTATACAGATTTTTGCAAGGCTTTTGATAAGGTGGATCACGAAATTCTCCTTCGAAAAATTGCTTATAACGGTATATGCGGAAATTTATTGCGATGGTTTTCATCGTACATCATAAACAGGACGCAAAAGGTGGTCATTAATGGATTCTCGTCCGATGAAATAAATGTATCGTCCGGTGCCACAGGCTCAATAATGGGTCCTCTTCTGTTTTAATCTTTGTAAACGATATATCGACTTGTTTCGAAAATTCCATTTCTTACTCTATGCTGATGACCTAAAAATTTTTCGTATTATAAAAACATTGGATGACTATGTTCTACTTCAAGATGACATGGATCGTTTATCTTCCTATTGTCTTGAAAATAAACTAATTCTTAGCCTACCTAAATGTAAATCAATCACATTCACTAAAAAAAAGTAATATTATTAATTTCACATATTCTCTTTGTAATAATCCTCCTGAAATTGTCTCGCTTATTAAAGACCTTGGCGTGTTCTTTGATTCTAAACTTCATTTTGATTACCACATTAACCACATTATCAACAAAGCCTTTCAACTTTACGGTTTTGTCATGAGAACTTGTAAGCCATTTAAAAAATCTGGCACTTATTTACTGCTTCATAAATCTCTTATAAGACCTCAATTGGAATATGCCACACAAGTTTGGAATCCTTTTACCAAAGGTATCGTGATTTACTAGAATCGGTTCAAAGTAAATATCTACGCTCTGTGAACTATAAATGTTACCGTTCTTGGTCCTCTTATGATAACCTCTTGCAAAAACTCTTTAACAACTTTAAGTAATAGGCGATTTCTGCTTGACTGTATTTTTCTTTACAAAATTTGTCGTAACTTTTCGATTGTCCTCAATTTGTTAATTGTATATATCTTCGTGTACCAAGTCGCTCGCAAAGAATACGAAACACTCACGTGCATCGTTTGTTCTTCCTTAATCTGTGTAAAACAAATGCGGGCAAGCGTGCCTTTGCGTCGTATAATGGAACTGTATGACAACAGCTCCTCCGATGTAGACTTATTTACCATGTCACTACCTCAATTTAGAAAAGCTATAAAACTTGTATTGAAAGACTAGTATTTTTTTTTCTTTTTCTAATGTTAAGTATAACTTTAATTAAAAAACATTTTTTCCAAGTAATACATGTAACTTTCATGATTTTGCTGTTAACGGCTAGGTATGCCTTTTGCCTCTTGTTTTATTTTTGTGTTATATGTGTCTTTTAGCTTTTAATTACCACGGTATTTTTGTGGATAACGGTGTTGGTTGTGTAATTAGTTAATCTGTTTATATAAGATTTGAATTGTAATTTTTATTATACAACTGTTTGTTGTCCTTAATTAAAAAAAAGTTTCCATTGTTTAACTCCAAGATGCAACTAAATAGGTTTGACCGCCATCACATGAGTGCAGAAACCGACTTTTTACTCATATGCCGCCCTATTCAAAGATAGAGTCAAAGACTACAACATTATATTGGGTAGGTAGAGTGGTCCTGGCCCTGTTTTTGGACGAACGTCGAACCTGCGCTGCATAGATGTCTAAACACCTCATTCTGTCGCCAGTGAATCTGTTTATAGCAAAGTCGATAGAGTCAAAGGCTTTCTCATAGTCCACAAAGGCTAGGCACAGGGACTGACTATACTCAGTCGTCTAATAATGTACCTTACTGTGTGATTGTGATGTATAGTGCTTGCCATAACGGCCTACTCCAGAGGTTGGAATTCGTCGCGTGAGTCGATTCGTAATATTCCATTGAAAACAAATTTTCTAGAAGCAAGATGACTTTCATGTTGTCAAGACAAGATGCTATTCTGTTCCACCTTGTTAGAATTCTACAATCTCATAAATTGAAGTTGAGAATTCGACAGCGCTCTTTTAGCACAACAACAAGCACAAGCTAGTTAGAGCAGTTACTCAACTCCAGAGTTAGTAATTCCTTCATGGGGCAACGCAGGACCTATCTATCAAAAAGTTTAAATTTGTAATAAGCAAAAATTGTTTAAAAAGTATGGATTATTATACTACTAAAGAGAGCATGATTGTTATTAACCCTGTTATTTTGTTAATTACGGTATTATTTTAATCCCGCTGGGTTTCTTGCTGGTTCTTCCTAGGTTTTTTCCGAACCAGTGGTAAAAGCATATAAATTAATTGATTAATGAATCTATATTGAAGAAAAATTACACTATTTTATTTTATTCATGGACGTATAGAAAAAGTTTATACGTCCATGATTTTATTATAGTGTTCCGCTTTCAAGATCTCTTGTAATTACTTGCTGACTGCGGCTTTTCCATTTTTGAGAAGTCTCTTCTATTTTCAACCTATCATTATTTACCATTAAATGTTTGTAACTACTAATTTAATGGCGCTCTTTTTGAATTTGTTTTTTAAATAATTTGCGTTTTGAGGTTGCATCACTTTTTACATTATCTAATTTAGCTATAATATGATAACAGCGTATGGTGAAATATTTTTCGGCGACCAGTTTTATAAGGTTCACTTGGTGAAGAGAAGTAAGAGAGTATTGCTCAACAACTTTGGTAACAGTAGTAACCCCCCGTATAAGATTGCATGTTCATTTGCTGAAACTTTCGATTTAAGTGTCAAAAAATCAATCCCTAATTGTAATCTGCCTCTATTGGATAAGTCATTGTATAGTAACAACGCGAATGTCTCCTTACGCTTTGTACCTGCTAATGCTAATGCAGTAGAAAAAATTTTACGCAACCTAAACAGTAATTAAGCGCCAGGTATTGACGGGATAATACCTATAGACATAAAAAAAATGCACATTAGTCAGTGACGTAATTGCAAATCTCATTAATGCCTGTATAAAAAGTGGAAAGTATCCCCATATTTTAAAAACTGGCATAGTTAGACCTATCCATAAGAAGGGTAGCCATAAGGTGCATGACAATTATAGGCCAATTACTATTTTACCCGTAATAGATAAAATTGCTGAAAAATACATTTGCAGATAGGTTTATGACTTCTATGCTAAAAATAATATAATAACGGAAAAACAGTATGGCTTTCAACCGCAGAAAAATACCACCCAACTGTTATCGACCTTCACTAACAGCGTTTACAAGCATTTAGATAATAAGAGACACGTCTTGGTAGTATTTGTAGACTACACTAAAGCGTTTGATACTCTTAATCATAATTAGCTAATAGACAGTCTTAATGATAGTGGTATTATAGGGCCATTATTGTCATGGTGCAGAGATTACCTTAATTACAGAAAATATGCGGTAAAAGTGGGGATGCCATTAGTCATTATGTTAACTCTTCAGTAGGCACAGCACAAGGCTCTGTAATTGGACCATTGCATTACATCACTTATGTTAATAGTCTGGCAAACATCATCAGGCGTTGCGAAATATACCAGTATGCCGACGATACGTGCCTGGTTGCAGCCGGCGAAAATATTAACGAAACTGGCCGCATTCTGCAAGAAGAACTTAATATATTAACACAATGGCCTCATGATAAAGGATTAGTTATTAATGCTAGCAAGACCAAGCTAATGTATATTAGTTCTAGTAATAATAGGAGTAAAGTTATACCTAGCATTATTGTGCATGACCACCTATGCCTTCACAAAGGACAAATGACATTCAATTGTCATTGTGCAGAATTAGAACCGGTAGAAACTCAAACTTACTTAGGACTTGTAATAGATAGTAGACTCAACTGGAAACATCATATTGAGGTTGTATGTAAAGGACTTCGAAGCATGTTAGCAAAATTCTCCATAATTAAGTATAAAGTCCCCTATAAAATTCTGTTACAATTATATAAATCACTGGCCGAATCTAAAATTTCATATGGCTTGTCTAGTTATGGGAGAACTTACAAATCACATTTAGATAACATTTATTCATTGCAATTACGCATCTTAAAAACTATAGTTGCAGACTAGGTTAAAACTAACACAGGGATTCTGATTACCATAACCTATTCGATTACTGCAAAATTATACCGGTGCATAAAAAAGTAGAATATACTCTTTTAAATGAAGAATTTTTTAACGAAGATTTAAAAAAATATGTCATTTCTAACTATTCTAAAACCCGCAGTTCGGCCAAACCAAAATTAGCTAAACCTAATTATAACAATTTATACGGAAAACGTACTTTAGAATACATGGTTCCAAATTTGATTAATCAGTTACCAACCTCTTTTCAAAATGAAATTAATCATAAAAATATTAAATACAAATTAAAAAACTATTATACGAACTGTCTATATCAGACTTCAAACTAAAAAAAAACTATAATCCCCACTAACTATATTCCCTAAATAAACCTATATGACATAAAAACAAAGAATAATCATTATACTCGTCTACTATTGAATATTAAGTAATTACCTAATTGATGGAACCTAAACCCAAATTTTATCACCTCCTGTCATAGAGGAATATAAAATAGTGGTTATATAGTCATTGCCTCCTGTATACGCGACGCAGGAACGACCGGTTTTTGACGCGGCGAAGTGGGCGGTGGCAAGACTCACGTCTTTGCACTATTGCACTATTAGGTAATTATGTATTGCCGATTTACCGCCTGTTGACTGTGCCAATTGCTGTTTAGTAGTGTTGCGTTATACATATTTTGTAGATTAAGGTGTAGCTTATCTGTCAAATTTTAAGTCGGCGGCTTGTGGTACACAGTAAAGTTTTCATTAAGCTTATGTTGTACCACAATATATTCTCTGTATTATCTATAATTTGTTAAATAAAAAAAATAAAAATAGAAAAATCCGAAATATTTTCTTCTGCCGTTTCACTCTCATCTTCATCATCTATTCGTGTTGCAGGTTTAGTTAAATTAATACATTTTAGTGCCGAAGAGCATGTCAAAACACTTATGTTCTCTAGCGGCACACATTTGGGTAAGGTTTGAAAGTAAGTCGCCCGAATTGGGGAGGTGAGGGGTAGTGGGGGGAGGTGTGGGGGAGCTGTAGAGTCGCCCCCCACTTCCACCCCTGCCGGACGTGTTTAGTTTTTTTTTATACATTTTTAAAAATCTCATTTTAAGGTTATGTTTTCGTAATGTTTTTGACAATATAAACCTGATTTATGGGGGGAGAGAGTTGGGGGAGGGAAGCCCTACGCCACTCAACGTGGCGCAGTCGAGGGTAGCCCAGTCGGCGGAGCCCCGCGAAGCGGGGCTTCTACTTCTGAGTGGTTTATAAAAAAATAACCACGAAGGGTATGGGGGGTCTCTTCACTCGCTCATTCGACCCCGCCATCCCCTTCTAACCTAACCTGTCCGAGTCGTGGTGCCCCAAGTCCCGAGCTCGCTTCGCTCGCTCTTGCACTCAATAATACACCAAAATATGAACTTTTATAATTACTTTAATTTATAAACATAGTTTATAGCTGCCACCATTTGTAAAAATAGATCTTTGCGAAATTTTGCAGTGTTCCGCCGCCACAAATACTCCACTATGGCATTACCAAAATTCTCAGGATGATTATAATTGTCTTTTTTTTTTTAAAACGTTTCACGGCTCTCCATTATGACTCTATTCTTTGTGTATGAGTCCCGTCTGGAGCCATGAATGGAGTTGTTCACTTTTTTGTGGGTGTACCCATGTTCCTCTAGGCAGTTATATTCTCTAAAAAAATCTGTATAAATCGTGGTGCCTATCTCTATATGTTTTTTAATTAAGGGCACCAAAACCTAAGCGGAACGTATGTTGTCAGGGCACACTTCTAATCCCAGATCCTCAGAATCACAGATTCATTTTACGCATTTTGAGATGACTTTGACATATGTAACGTCAAATACGTTAGAGTTTAGTTAAATCTATTTTCCATTTCACGTTTAGATAGTGATTTACCAATATTTTTAAAAAAATAATTAAAAATACTTCGACACTGCTCCGGCAGCAAAAATCGCCATTGACAGAATTCTCAAATTCAGGCGATTTACTTTCAAACCCAACCCATTTGGATTATCGTTATAACCACCATGCATACGTATTGCTCCAAAAAATAATTCGATGTGGTCTTGGCTGATGAGATATGTGGATAAGTATTGCATTTTATGTGATTCTATTACAGTTGCATATAACGCTTTTAAACTATTAATACAAATTAGAACTTCAAGAAATCCGGAGAAAGAGTTTGATTTCAGCACCGGTGTGTAGCTTTTTAGAGTTATTATCTTTTTTGTTTCATGTTCTGTGTACTCGTAAGTTCTTTTTCTCGAGACTTTCAAATATAGGTTCAAAATCAAATCATTTACTTCTTCTAGTACTGCAAATAGCTCATCTTTATTTTTTGGATTCAAGGGCTGTTTTTAGCCATATGCTTGTAAGTTTTGGAATTAAAATCATCAAAAACGTTGTTCATTGCCGTTATGAATTTTTCTGTCGCCTCGCTGTCTTCAAAACCAGACAATTTCAGCTCTTGTCGACAAAATTGTATTGCCTTAGAAACACTTCTGCTCAATAATTGTGTTGCCAATTTGACATTCATTATAGCAATTCGGAATTCAATATGTTTTTTTGTAAAACGATTCGCTAGATGAAGCCCAATTTCTTCTTGGAGATTTGATAATTTTTTGACATATTCCCACATTATTTGCTTATTCTTGTACAAAAAGATTTCCTTCAATTGAAAATTATTTCGAATTAATTTCAGCATTTGGCAGAAATCCAAAAACACTGCTACTTTATAGTCAGCGCATGGGTGTTGAAATCATAGACTTAGGATATACTAGCGTATAGACCAACATAGTGTGCAAGGAGAAGAAAATTCCTTATGGCAAAAATGCAAGTAAGAAAAGGATACCAAATCTCATGACTCTGTAACTGATTTTGAATGACAGGTCGGCACAATTCGGCACGCAAGAAATAGCTCCGAGATATTTTGTAATTTTTAAAGTATAATAGTGGTTATTTTTAGTAAGTAACTTTTTCCAAAATGGTTAATTGTTCTTGAGTGACTGTGCTGTTAATAATAGAAATAATCCTGATAATTTCACATATCACAGGTAAATTCTCAAGACGTCGTCAATGTTATGACGCGTTTATTTTTGTTAAAATTTATGTTACATACTGTTTAAAATATAGAAAATATTCCATTATTTTGTTAATTTTGATATTTTGCAAAGAAAAGTCACGTTGTTGATAATTTGCATGAATTTGGTAAATACATTTTATACAAAATATTTTACATGTACGCTAGATTGACTCAACTATATCAAAATTAATGTCGATATTTATCTTGAATGTTTATAATGAATCGATAGACTTGCCTATACAACAAGAAAATAAATCCTCGGTTTGCGTTATAAAATGTAATTTTATTTTGCCGTTTTCAAACAGATTCCTACGGCTTCTATAATTAGAAAAAGTGGTTAAGGTTCATTGGACGGGTTGGTTGGAATGCAAAGAAGAACTCAACAATTTTCAGCAAACATTTTCTTGAGAAGTATAAAAGAAAAAGTAGAATAAAAACAATTTTATTAAAAGGAGTCATTTCTACATTATTTGTACCAGTAAGTAAAATATTGTTATAATAAAACTTCAAAAATATAACTTTCAAAACTTTAGATAAATATAGAGACAGATTTTCATACATTATAAAACTGTAGTACATTAAAGACAAAAAAAATCTTGAGATTATCCTCTTTAAGCCATTATGAACCCAACTAAGTATCTATTTATCAACCAAAATAAATGTATAACCTTGCTTAACCAACCGCACAGCCTCACGGTCACACTAGTACAATATTCATAGCATCATGCTATTTTCCCCAAAGGGGTTGAGCGGAGCTTCGGAACTTCGGATTATATTCCCAAATCATAACGATAAAACTTTTAGCGTAGTTAGGTATAGATATTTAGTAATGCTCCTCAAGCGCTACTAGACGACCGCGCATGAGACGTGATAGTATAAATTCCATAGTATTTGATACTCACAACGGTCAATGCCCGATTCATGCTTGATGGCCGACGACATTGTCGCGAGGGCTTAAATAGCGTGGTTCATCCCCTACAGCGTTAGTCGTAGAGAAGAGGAACTCGTGGTTAAGTAATAGCTGCGCAGATCAATAGATCTGCGAAATTAAGTTGCACTTGCCGCGGTCAGTCCATGAATGAGTGACCATTTTCTTAACATACCGAGATTGAGAGAATAGAGAGTGCATCTGTATCCTCAGACACTTAGTGCACTTTACTGTGTTAAGATCATTATGTTTTTAAAATTCATACAGCTAAAATGATAATAAGTTTATTATTACTTTATACTTTTCAGGGACAGATGAAAGAATATAAACATGAAGCATGATGAAGCCTCATAAACATATTGGCCTTTAAACAGAGCAATCTTATTTAACTGATTCCTACAAGTTTCCTTCCTTAAATTATTAAGTTTACATTCATACTTAAGTCGAATGTGAAAATAAACTTCTATAATCTATTTAATTATTAATTATTAAATGTTTGTAATTATCACAAGTAATACTTATATGAAAAATAAAGCAGCCATTATGTACTCCGTGGCCCCGTTTTTGTTTCCCATCAAAACATTTTATAAAATATAAATTGGTATATACTTAGTGATGTATCTACCTATTTATATTAACAATATGTTAAAAATAAATTCGGGAAACTGCCCGGCAGTAAATATTTTCTCCAAAGATCATAGCTCGAAAATACAACATTCTGATCTGATTATTCCTGGGATTTTATACATTTGAATTAAAATCCAACAAAAGGCAGTAGGTTCAGCTTATTCCCAGGAACATGGTATATGAATATTTTTAATTATTTTAGAACTATCATGGTAAAATTCAATTAATTTTTAAGTTATTCAACTTCATGCACTAAACAATTTTTATAATCTTTTACCGCTTCCTTAACAATCATTTTCGATAGTCCTTTTAAGTAAAATATACATCACTAGCTAACGCACACAATGACAAATCAAAATTGGTCACGCGTTTTCGGGCTGTCAGGTGGTCTATACGCCAGTATATTCTAAGTCTATGGTTGAAATGTAGTTTTCGGCCATCTATGGTCTATGGTCATTCAATTCGCAAAACAGGATTCTCATAGCCGACATGTTTGAGGAGTGACCATCAACAACATCATCACCTACTTCGTGACATTTGGTAAGTATAGTTTTGATAATATTTGCTTTTTGTCTCCCGTCATTCCATGAACTAAAAAATAAGCGACTGGTAATTTTCAAGGCTCATTTAATGATACTAACAAAAAAACATAAGCCTCTGATGCTTTGATTCTTATATTTTCGTTGGGACCAGTGCCTATAATAACAAAACCATCATCCTGTTTAGTTTTTTTATTAAAACACTTCTGCTGTCTAATTGCCACTTCATCCGCTATTATTGCGCAAATCATATTTTTATCGGATTGTTTTCCTTTAGCATCCAAAATTTTGAACGAATGTTGTGTAAACCCTGGAGAACCATCGATATTTGCATACAATTTCGATATGGTTTTCGGGTGAGGAAGGCATGTTTCGAATTTACTCCTGACGAATCTATACGCATTTAGTGACAGAAAATTCAAAGTTAAACAAAATTTCCTAAACTCTGGTGCATATTTAGATACAGGTCTCTTAGATTTTTTCTGTAACTTTTTTTTCATTGTAGCATATAAGTCGGCAGCAAATACGTTACTATTCAGAACATTATGCGTATCATTGTTTATGTATCTCTCTTTTTTTTAATGTAACAAGAATATCTTTGAAAGTTGCAATTTTCTTCTTAAGTCGTAGATTATTTCTTCTAAGCGATTGAATTTTGACGTGACAACGTCTTATAAATTGGTTTGCCGGGTGACACTTCAAGAAACTGCGTTACGCTCCGCTCACGTTATGCGCTCACAATGAGAGCGAGTGAGAGGCACGCGTCCCTTCCACTGGCATGGTTAGCCCGCCTAAGAGCGAGAGAGACAGACATAAAAGCGTTGTCATTGTAAAACTTTCGCCCGTATACCGACTTTACAGGCAACCAATTTTTAGAGAATGTTTCTTTTGGATACGAATTTTTCTGCGTAATTCTTTTCTCAGCTTTGCTTTTTTAGGAGTGCCAAATATAGAATCTATATCTGAAAACTCTTCATTTATTTCAATTTCATTTTCAGATTTCACTGTTTTATTAGCCAAAACTTTATGAGCTACGCAACTGATAGAAGGAGACAAAGTGCACACTACATTGGTGCATGTTATAGAGGAGGAAGTTTTAGGCTCTTCATTTGATGCGGGAGTATTCTGAAATCAAAAGTAAAGTAGGTATATAGCTTCGATGGTGATCTTAAAGAAGCGATAATAGCAGTAGTAATAGTAAAACGACATAAAACTCTACTCTGGATAATCAAGTAGTAATTCTCTGGATTTTAAAGAGCGCATAAATAAGTAAAGAAAACATAATTGTTAATGGAATAATATTTTCTAAGAATAGGTTCTGTTATGGATTAATGTTAAATTAACGTTACTCCTAATATACATGAATCAGACTAGCATAACGCTCACTTATTATTTGCTGTAGGTATCATAACAAAAACTTACCAAATTCAGAGGCTTCTGTTGTTCAATGTTATATTCCATCATCATTCCAACGTCTTCATCAGTGATATCACTTTCGTCAGATTTCATTGATGATAAAAATAATTCCTGCAGTCAAAATAGAATGTAATGTTACATGTAAATCTTCATAATAGTCCTCATCTTAAGTAAGAAATATGAATCTTATAGGTAATGCCCTCGGAAACGAACTGCGGTACTTCAAGTTGAAAGTTCGCCGCTCTAACCACTGAGTTACCATCCCTAGTGTATCTTACATACACTAGCGATGGTAACAATATTAAAATTTAAATATATGGGCCTATACGTGATAAAACATACTTTTTTCAGTACCGCTTCCTTTTTCAATCTTCGACGGCCTTGATTATTTGCAAAATACAAGTCTTTTTCACGGAAATGATCAGAGCATATCACTGTGGTTTTGGATGGTTTCCAGAACTCTTTTCCACGACTTTTTCTTATTATGTCCACCCATCGACTTCTAATTATAGAATCAATAGGTATCCTAAAACCATGTATCCAAATAGTCCCATTCGATTTTGACAATTTTTATGCCATACTATTTAAGACTAAATAAAAAACACCCGACTGCGCGGAAGCTTGCAAAACAAAAACAATCGGTCCATCTGTTTAGGCTGTGGGCTCAGCCCAACAATTTTTGAAATATACCTACATACCCATACATACACATACCTTCCTTGATGTATTTCCTCCTAATGGTGAAGTCGGGTAAAAATTTAAATACATCAGCTTTTAAGACGACTATACGGGGAAATTCGCAATCCAAGACTGGCAACACCAAAAAACGACGCGTTGATTTTTTAAATAAAATAATGAATTTATTAGTTTTGTTTTCGTAAATTACTATTAGTTTTGAGTTACTTACCGATGGTAGGACATTTTGTTAGTTGTTTGTAAACGTTCTTTGTAATTTCTGCAGATTTTGATCGCGCAACTTGTCATTTTCACCAAAATAATCTAGCACAAGAAATGAGCCGTGCGTGCGTATCTCTTGGCGTTACAATTGACAGTGAGGCACGGGGACCGGGGAGCGCTTTAGAGGCTAACAGTTAGTTGACATTTTTTGCGACGCTTTTGAGCCGCCTTCTCTATCTAGAGAGTAAATAATCAAAGCCCCATTTTGGAATTTGTGGGGCTAATATGTCGCATCAAATAACTAAGTAAAAACAAAGCGTAGAGTAAAACTGAATAGCACAAAAGAATTTCTTATTTCTCAAATCGTCATTTAAATTTACAAACATCAAAAAATGATAAATTTTACTCACTTTTATAACCAAATCCGTGGAGTTTGACTTTCACTACACTTGTCAAAAATGGCGTCCTAAACTGCCCTATATAGTATATTATCTATGTCCTAAACAAACATGGCTGTCGATCAAACATTTAACGCGTTAGCAGTGCCATCTAAATCTCGATCTACGAAAAAGAGTTTTCGCTATCCGCCCATAAATGCCGCTATTGATAAATCATTTTATTTATAAAAGTGAGATATATGGATGTAAAGGAGGCGAGAGAGGTGTGCCAGGATCGTGCCAAATGGAAGTCCGTAGTCTCTAACTACCCCTCTGGGTGACAGGCGTGAGAGTTTATGTATGTATGTTATGTTATAAAAGTACAGCCAAACGACGGAATAGCCCCGCATGACCTTATAGTACTTTTATTACGCTGATATTTTAACTTGATTGTTCAGCAAGAAAAGTGTACTAAGCTTTAATTTAGATTAAATAAAAGTGTATTTTACTGTTATTATAAGTAGCGGCACGAAAATCTAGCGGTGACCGTTATTGCGCATAAGTCGAAAATATGGTATCATGGGGTAGTAAGCGGGTCGCGGGGCGGGCCTGCATCGTTCGCCGGCGCAGATTGGCTCGTTCGTATCGTTCGCACGCGCTGATTGTCTCTCCAGTTGCATTCGTGCAATTCAATTCGTGCGCGACAGTACCCATGCGCAGCTATCCCCTCCACGTTTCGTTCAGCGCTAGACTTACGTGCCGCAACTTATATGCTGTGGTTTTCTAAATTTTTAATTAATAAATTTTTACATTCCTAATATATGGAATGGTTTCCATTGTCTGATTGTGTAATTCAATGATTTTGTCTCAATAGTTCAACTTTTAAAAAGATTTATGATTATTATTCATTTATTTTACAGTTGAACTACTGGGAAAAAAGTTTCGTTGTTGTAGTTCAACGATACCATTGTAATCCGTTGAACTAGCTAGTGAGAACTAACCCGCGTTCTTAATTATTTTAAAATAAATTGAATGCAACGTTAATTTTGGCGGGAAACTATTCTATTGAAATGACAGTTGTTGGCGATTGGAGATGAAATTTTCTAGTCTGTCAATTTTATTGAGCGGGCAGCAGGTGTTTTTATTTTTCTACTAAAAAAGTTGATTTTAAAACTTTAAAATGATTTCCTAAATTATTTAAAGTTCAAAATGTTTGTAGAGGACATAAGAAATGATTTCTATAACACACTTCTAGGCAACGTAAGTGTGATTTAAAGATAATATTATTGAAAAACTTACAGTAAACTAGTTTTGACCAAATTTTGTTATGTTTTTTAGAGAGTACTGTTGCTGGTGCATTACGACGTCGATGCAATTTGCGCTTGTAAAATCCTCCAAGGTCTGTTTAAATGTGATAATATATCATATACATTGGTGCCAGTGGGGGGTATATCTGAGCTTAAAACTGCTTACGAAGAAAACAATGAAGAAATCAAATATGTGGTGTTATTAAACTGTGGTGGTACTATTGATTTAGTGGATATCTTGCAACCCGATGAAGAAGTAGTGTTTTTTGTTCTAGACTCTCATAAACCAACTGATATTTGCAATGTTTACAGTGATGGACAGGTTAGTGATTATTTTATGCAACTACTCAGCGTTTGACTAGATTGTGTTGTTTTTTTATATTTAAAGTACAACATTTTCTTATATTTTGTAAGACTGTTAGATGTAATAATGTTTATTGTCTAAATACTATCCAGTATGTGGCTCTTGCTTACTCACAAATAAGTCTGTTTTCTTAAAAAGGCAGTGGATTATGAAATTCTTAGATAATATGTAACTCTGGTTGTAGTAAAATTTAAAAAAGTAAAAAGTAAATAAACTTATTTACTCAGTTTAATAGATGAACACCAAAGGTTATATCTTAAGAATTTTGTGTAAAAATAAAATGTGTTCAAGGGAGGCAAACAGAACTAACCCACAAGTAAAATTTTAATTGGTAGGTGTTCTCGATTAGTTAATTGGTAGGTGTAATCTTTGTTTCAAGTCTAGGACATAAAGTAGGATCGCCTTAATGAAAGCCCAACTCTGTTAGGAAACATCACTACTAGAAGAATAAAGTAAATCAGCCTCCTCCCACCTAATGCACCTACACTACTGCTACTAATTCAAAGCACCAACATGGTGAAAACAATATTTTGCACAAGAGATGGCCATGGTATTTTCAGATATCTGAAACTATAATTGTCATTTGTTTGCATTTGACTTAGGGGCCATCCTTTAATCATGTAAGGTTTTAAGGCAACTTTTATACACCTCTCCCCCCTCTTTGGTGATACATTGTGAGGATTTAGGTTACCTCTTGTCTTCCCTCCCACCGTCAAAAAATACATGTAATTGTCATATTATCCCATCCCCCTACTGATTAATCATGATTTTTCTGTTCCCCTTCCCCCCGTGTTCGAACCTAATTTGATTAAAAGACCACCCCTTAGTTGTATATAAATGACCATCTTAATCCTAATCTGACTTATTAGAAAAAATAATTTATAATTAGTCTCAGGTTTAAACTGAAGCCTGTTTTCACAAAGAAATCCCATGGAAAATATGTAATTAATGAAATAAATAAGGCAATGAAAAATGTAATTATAGAATTTGACAGCAAATGTAAAATTTCATAAAGACTGGCGCTGCGGCTGACAAAAACTCTTCCCAATAAAGATAATACACATTTTGTTATGAGATGAATGGTTTTTTACCCAATTTCTTTATTCCTTCCTTCCCAAAACAATCCCTCGACCTGTGAATATTAATTCCCTCTTAACTATCCCCGATTCCATATACCTATGTCAATATGATCTCAAAATATATTCAAATGTATAATATTTTATTATTTAGCTTAACATAATTCTCTATTCCCTGCTCAGGCTACTCCCCTCCTATAACTAGATGTTTGTTCTATATTGTGTTGTCTATAACTCGTGTATTTAGTTGTGTTTTGTTTTTAGCCACGTTGCCACCTAATAACCGCTAACTCCTTTCCCACCTAGAAGCCTCAAGACAAGGTGTGATAGACCAAAACCGGACATTGGCAGAATTATTGTGACATAACCACAATACCAAGGCCCATATTGTTTAAAAAAAAAACATTATGGTTTTATATATCTTCTATTATCTTTTCAGTGCATTAAACATGTAACATTTGATTATTCTAAGCCAAGCAGTAAACTGTCACAGGTTTTTTAATACATTTAATACTACTTATCTCAATAATATGTGGTAGGGCCATGCTGCAGCTATATTAATAGTATTATTTATTATTAGTAGTTATAGCACAAATGGGTCGGCTCGACCGGGGAAGGACCACACTCTCACAGAATACCAGCGTAAAATAGCAGCTTAATGCTGCTGTGTTTCGTATGGTGAGTGTAGAGAACCGGAGACCCTTTTTACTGGAAAAGAGGCATTCCATCTTAGTCCTCATGGCTGACAACGCATCTGCGATGTAGATGTCTATGGGCCACAGCAACCACTTACCATCAGGTGGACTGTGTGCTCGTTTGTCACCCTAATTCTATAAAAAAAAAGTAAATAGGTACTGTTGTTCATGGATACTATAGACATTCACTTCTGATGACTAAAATGAAATGTCTTTCAGCCTATTACTATACTGGCTTGTATATCATTCTAATTGGAACAAAATTAGTGGGTGTATTGCTGCTTACTACGTAGGTAAAATGATGGTACCAAAACAGACATACTTCTAGACAGAAAAGAAGATCCCCCAGTGAAAGTGCAGTTAAAAGTATATAACGAAATAATACCTATTCTGCTTTTAGGTCAGGTTAGTGTATAAGGATGAGGAGGAAAACATTCCAAACTTTGATGATATATTTAAAGATGATGATGAAGATGATGAGGTAAGTTTTATCTTAATTCTGCTGAAACTTTACTGTGATAAATTTACAGTTTTAAGAGAATGTAAATGAAAATTTATACAAAAAAGTTGTGCGAACCGTACAATCTCATTTAGTCTTGTGTAATTATGGGAAATTCCAGCAAAACTGTCTTGGAAAATCTTTTGATATTGTTGTATTTAGGTCTCCTCTCTGTGCATTTTGATTATTATAAGATATTGTAAAGTTGCTGCATCCTCAAAGTTTGTGCATTTTTATATGGTTTTCTGAAAGGAAACTGAAATAAGGCCTGTCATAAAATAAAACAGATGACAATAGAGACATGTTATTACAGAATGAAGAAGTAGAAAGTGGGCGGGAAGGTATAGAAGCTGTGGTAGAACGTAGACGTGCTCGGAAAGCTTGGGAGGAGCGAAGACATACACTCATGTTCAATTACACACAGTTCTCTTACTATGGAAAGCCGGTTAGTGAGACTTATTGAAATTATTCTTTTACTTTCTTATTATAATTATCTAAAGATCTCCTGATTGATTTGAGTTTGTGTACATTGAACAGCTCCATACTACCACATGGAGCGTGTTCCTTGGGCTGCACACTGCCTAGTGGGACATTTTCCATTTTCCTTCATGGACAAAAATACATATACATACACACCCACATACATACATATATACATAGTACAAACAGGTCAAGCTTAATATAAGTGTGTTAAAAACAAGATAATGCGGTGACTTTCAGAGTGCGTGTGTGTTGTTGGAACTGGCGGCTCGTTCGTCGCGGCTGTGTCAGGCGGCGCTGTGGGCGAGCGCTGTGGCCACTGCAGCGCATTCAGCGCTTCACGCGCGCTCTCCTGCCCGCTGCCTGCTGGACGCTGAAGCGCTCCACCGCTATGTAGCCGCGGCACAGCGCCACGATGACTCCGCTGCAAATCGGGTAAGTTGCAGTGCCGTCTGTGGCCGCCGCAACGCATGCAGTGCTGAACGCATGCGCTCCTGCACGCTGCCTGCTGGATGCTAAAGCGTTGCATCGCTACGTGACCGCGGCATAGCACCACGACTCCGCTGCAAACTGGGTGAGTTGCAGTGTCTGTCTGCGGCCGCCGCAGCGCATGCAGTGCTAAATGCGTGTCCTTTTGCCCGATGCCTGTTGGACGCTGAAGCGCTGCACCGTTATTTAGTCGAGGCACAACGTCACAACGACTCTGCTGTGAACTAGGTCAGTTCCAGTGCTGCCGTAGCGCATGTAGCACTGAACTCGTGGTCCACCTGCCCGCTGCCTGCGGGACGCTGAAGCGCTGCATCGCTAAGTGGACGCGGCACAGCGCCACGACGCCGCTGCAAACCGGGTGAGTTGCAGTGCTGTGACTGAATGATAGGGTGAGAAATTGTGTGATAACAGAAAAGTGTCGTTTGCAAGAGGATGTCCTGATCATGATTAAGAAAAGAATACTTTGATGGTTTGGACCCTTAGAAAGAATGAATGAGGAAAGGGTGACAAAGCAAATTTATGCTGCAAAAGTGAGTGGCAGAGTCGGCAAGGGACGCCTTAGAACAAATTTGCGATATATTGGAGATGTTTGTAAATATATGGATGTGAAACGAGCGAGAGAGGTGTGCCAGGATTGTGTCAAATGGAAATTTCGATCAGAGTGACAGACGTGAGACTTTATAAGCGAAGTATAAGGCGGTTTCTCACTAGATGAAGTAACGGCTTGGTGAAAAATGAAGGATGTTGATGGATGCAGGCGACTCAGGACCACGTTTTGTGGACTTCAACTTGGGGGAGGCCTATGTTCAGCAGTTGACTTGTGAAGGGCTGTAATGACGATGATGATGACAGAATGGTTCACGGTAGTGGCGGATTTGAATCAACAGAGTGGATTTTTACAACCCTTTCTCGAGTTTCTTTCTTTTAAAACAGTTTATAATTTGTCCTTGTAGACTGCTTGCGTGGTAATGGAGAAAGACGCTTGGTTGCCACTATATCGAGAGTGGACTTTAGAAGCTGCGTTGAGCCATGCTGCTACATTGGCTCCAAAGTTAAAGCTGTACGCGCGTTCCGGTTCCTCCAGGCTTCGTCAGTTGCTAGCTGATATGGGGTAAGTGGTATACTATCACAGCCTATCAAAAGTCCACTGCTGAACATAGGCCTCCCCATAGATTGCCTCATAGGGCATACTTGTCTTAGTTGCTGCGCTTGGCAGGCGGGTTAACATGGAATAAAATACCATGAAATATACATAGAAACGTGGCACGCATTAAGAATAGAAAAGC
Source organism: Parnassius orleans (assembly GCA_029286625.1). Lineage (NCBI taxonomy): Eukaryota > Metazoa > Arthropoda > Insecta > Lepidoptera > Papilionidae > Parnassius > Parnassius orleans. The sequence goes on along the minus strand of JAGSMP010000006.1, from coordinate 7,059,252 downwards.
CGTGGTAGCTCATAGGCTAAGCGCTATTGGCAACGGGAAATGAAACAGGCGATGGGCAACAACATCTTCCTTTAACAACACAAAATAATAACAACCGCTGCTAACCCGCATGCCAAGTGTGGCAACTTATAAAAATATTCCCCCCCTAGGAGGCTATATATCGGAAAGGCCTTTAAACATAAAGATAAAATAAAGATGATAATGAATATATAACATTAAAAAAAATATATATATTCAATAATTAAATACCAAAAATATTTCAGCCCTGTATTATTATAGCATTTTTCTTGCAGTTTCCCTCTCCAGCAAGCCCGTCAAGCGTATCGCTCCATGGACGTGGAGCTGCGCAGGTCTCTACTCACGGCTCTAGAGACAGCGGCTCCAAAACACAAGCTACCTGTACCCACAAAGGCTACATTCATATTGCAGAGGCCGCACTTGCCTCCGCTCGCTGCTTTAGACACTGTTTACGTCATCATGGCGCATATAGAACATGTAAGTGTTATTAACTGATATGCTATTGTTGTTATATTATAGAAGAAAATGATGACAAACACCTCTACCTGATTGAAAATGGATGTTGTGGCCCTTAGACATCCTATATCTATACTATTCTCTGAGGATTAATATGAAATACCTCATTACCAGTAAAAAGGGTCTGCAGTCCTTTAAATACACCATACAAAACATATATGATATTAGAGATGGGCCAAATTAAGAGTACCTTAATCACCAAGCATGTATGCGTAGGCATATAGATGTAAATGAAGGAAGAGAGGTGTATCAGGATTGTGCCAAATTTTATGCTATTTTACACTTGAGTGTGATTGTGTGATCGTGGATGTTTTTGTTCTTCTTGGACAGTTTTTCTTAAGACTATCTTGTAGTTTGGTTACGAGCGAAAAGCACTAAAGTGGAGATATTTTGGAAGAAACAATGTATGTCCTACCTCGAGATTTCTAAGCGGGTAATTCCCGTGGTGGCCGCAAGGGCTTGAAATATTTGGTTCTGTTTATTTTTTTCTTAAGATAAAAATAAAAACATTTTTTTTAATAATATGTGTTCTCAACATGACCTATAAAATAATAAATTATTATTCCACAAGCATGCAGGTTTCCTTATGACGGTTTCCTTCCTTGTGCCACTTAAAATTGCAATAAACAATTTCTTTGGTGCCAGTGGAGATCAAACTCGTTGCTTATGTAATATGAAATTATAAGGCGAGTGCATATCCACAGAACTACTCTGGTTTACCTTCTAAACGTTAGATTTTACCACATTCTCTTATATTTCGACTTGAACAATAAAGTATACAAAAGTAAATTTATGTTTATGTGTGTGAAAAATCTTTTCTTTAATTACTTGACGTTGGGACTAATTACTATTATTAATGAAACCGTAATTTAAGAGGACTACAAAGGGCTAAGTGACCTCGAATGACGCACGCACACATTTAAACAATTTCTGTATAGCATTAGGCCTCGGCCGGCACTAAACTGAACTTTCTTATTTCTGAACACACATATTATGTTCAGAAATAAGAATATGCAATTTAAAAAAAATCTATTGATTGGAAAAAAAAATTAAAACACTATTACGTTAATATGTTGCTTGTAGAATAATCTGACAAAAATCAGAATGATTGCATGTATCTTTGTGATTTTTTCTATCGTATCAAATTAGTAGTATCATGTTTTCAACACACTATCTAACTAGCATATCCTGAAAAATATAATTTATATTTCTGATTTTGTTTTCCGCAGTGGATCATATACTTTAAGGCATTGCATTTAGCTCCTGTAGTCCCCTTAAGTGTATAAATTGTCAATTTTAAGAAAAAATCTATTTTTACTTCCAAAAATACTATGTACTAATTAAAAACAAACTATAAAAATAAACTCCAAAAATATTGGCAATCCTAGGTTAGACTTAAGTAATTTTTTTTTCTCATTAAAAATTTAATGTTACAAGCCTCACAATTAAAAGGATGTGGGCAATAAAGGTTAGTATTTATTTTTATCTGTTTACAAATTTTTCTATAACTCTAAAGTCATTCTGATCTCATCCATCAGGTGAGGTGTAAATTACCGTGAAATCAAGCACTGAGCAGCGCTAAAATATTATTAAAAAAAAATTGTGTTATGTTTCATATTGTGAGTGTAAAGTATCTGAGACCATTTTTTACTGGAAACAAGGCATTCCATCTTGGTCCTCAGGGGTGAGAACGCATCTGCATATTGATTCTTAATCGAAGATAGATGTAGATGTATATGGGCCACAGGATCCACTTGTCATCGGGTGGACTGAGTGCCAGTTTGTAGCCCTTAATCTATAAAAAAAAACAGCTTTTATTAATAATTTCCTTGTTACATAAAAGCTATATCTTTTTTAGGAGACAATGCCAAAAGCAGAAGGCTTCCAGCAAGCCCTGGCAGCACTGGAGGTGTCTGGAGACAACGAGGCCTGGCGCCGTGGCGCCGCTGCTGCTAGAAGATGTCTGCAAGCCGTCGCCAGTCTCGTCCACACCACGCTCTCCTCTAGAAGATTGCTGTTGGCTGGACCATTCAGCTATTTTATTGTGCAAGAGGTATTATTTAAGTGTTTTTTTTTTCATATATTCTGTGATAAATTTCATTTTTAACAAGTGATAAAATTAAAATTTTTAACAACCGACTTCAATTGATCAAATTTATATGGAACCACATCAAAAGCACCAGATTTCAAACAAAAAAAGAATCATCGAAATCGATTCACCGAGAAAAAGTTATGAGGTAACACACATTTAAAAAAAACATACAGTCTAATTGAGTGAAATCGGTTGAAAAAGAAGTCATTCTATGTCTTATCACGTGGGTGTCTATGTCATGAAGATCTGAGAACATTTTGGAATTGCCACAATATATAAAAATACCTATATTGCCCAGGTATAGCAAGACCAGTATCACTGTAACAGTATGACCTACTGCAATTGTTGCTATGGTTAAAATTGTCTTATTCAATAAATTGCAAGAGTTGCTTAGCTGTGAGCATCTTCACTTCTTCTTAGTTAAGTGAAAGATGAAAACTGTTGAGACCTGGTAAGCGGGCAGGAAGTCGATGGATGTATGTGGTTCAAAACTGTGCTTTGTTGCCTTCCTTGAGGAAGACCTATGTTCAGCAATGCTGATGTGATGTGCTGTAATTATTGATGAATATAATTCATTTACAATGTGCAGAGGTGTTTCTTCCGCTAGGGAACAGAATCGGTAGATCCTTAATCTGCTTAGTCCCAAGTAGCCTTGTGCTTTTTCAAACAGCAATGCCAAGTAAGGGCTCTTGCCAAAATACACAATTTGTTCTTACTTTATTCCAAGGCTTATGAATCGAATTTACGATCATACACGCCCAGATTGAGTTTTTGGAATGATTTTATACGTGGTAGAGCCATGCTGCAGCTAAATTAGTAGTATAGTTGTAGCACGAATGGGTCGGCTTGACCGGGGAAGGACCACGCTCTCACAGAATACCAGCGTAAAATAGCAGCTTAACACTGTTGTGCTTAGTATGGGGAGTGTAGAGAACCGGAGACCCTTTACTGAAAAGAGGCATTCCATCTTAGTCCTCACGGGTGACAACAGATCTAAATTTTGATTCTTTATTGAGGATAGATGTAGATGTCTATGGGCCACAGCAACCACTTACCATCAGGTGGACTGTGTGATTGTTTGTCACCCTATCCTATAAAAAAAATTAAGTCAGGTGTATTAGATCAGAACTTAAGTGATTTTTTATGGTAAAGAGTTTTAAGGGTCAGTCAGGCTAAGCTTTAAGATATTCCACAAAATTTCTCGGCTCTTGTCGGTCTGTTTATTACCATAAAATAACTGCTTGACCAGGAACCCATCTTAAGGTGACCCCATTGTTGCATCCTAGGGGGGCGTTCGAGTATTACGTAACGCAATTTGGGGGGAGGGGTGGTCTTGTAAAACGTTACGATGCGTTACAGGGCCGGGAGGGGGGTTCGGACAACGCGTTTTGTTTTTGTTTGTTTTTTTTATTTATATAAAAAAACTAGGGAGTTAAAAAGCTCCCACGTTGGCGTCCCATTTTCGTGTATGTTTTAAGGGGAATCCCTCGACTGTATTGTACGTCATTTTTATTTTGTTTTCGTTGTCAGTATTCATTACTTCATTAGTGTTTACGCAGAAGCACATTGTTGTAGTCAGTGTTGTTAAAGTGAGTTCATGCTGTAATGTCCTCAAAAGAAGGAGATTTGCATCATCAGCTGTTCTTGGCCTATAATCTCATGCTGACTTGCCAGCGCAACTGTGCCAAATAAATAGAATGATGAAAAGATAGAGAAGAACAACGGTGGATGAAGCCAAAAATGTATGTAAGGACAGGCCCAAGTAAGGAAAACAGTGTAATTAAATGTAAGATTAGTAGTAAAAGTTTATTAGGACAAATTTGAGCCTATTTTAACATATTTTAAACTTAAGAAAATGTTTATTACATTGTGATTGCTTATTAAATAAAAATATGAATAAATAAAAGAAACAATATACGCATGTATTGCGAGTTAGAAATCTCTTGTTTTATTCATTATTACCACAAACGCGACAATAACAAATGTATTTTAGCGACTTTCTGGTACTTTGTACAACATAATTGTGACTTTTAGGTAAAAATGATCTATTTGGTGTTACGTAACGTTTAGGGAGGGGCAGGGGGTTCAAAATTGCGTTACGTAATACTTGAACGCCTCCTAGTGCGTTTACATGATTTACGCAGTCTCCCACTAGATTTGAGGACTAATCTTAGGGGCCATTCATTAATTACGTAAGGATGATTTTGGCGATTTTGAACCCCCTCCTATCCCCATGTAAGGGTACATAAAATTTCTCGAACCCCCTCTCTCTCTTCTTACGTATGATTTTATCTTGTTATTCATAATAATAAAATGTTGTTAGAAAAAGATCAGTTACACTAAAACTCAGTTTGGCGTAAATCAAAGATTTATATTTTTTAGCAGATAATTTAGGTTAAATTATTTTATTGCTATCAGATATAGATTACCATTATATTATTACTAGACAACTAGTTGAGATAGTAACTAGTCTTTGGAATATATTTTTATAATTTAAAGTAAGTTTTTAAAAAAATTTAACAGTGGTAGAGCCACGCGGCAGCTTTTGCTGTCGCACGGATGGGCCGGCTCGAACCGGGTTGGTACCACGACCTCACAGAATACCAGTGTGAAGTGGAGGTTTACCTCTGCGTTTCGCTTGGTGAGTGTAGGTGGCCGGAGACCCATTAACCCCTGCCAACATACGTTCCGCTTAGGTTTTGGTGTCCTTAATTAAAAAACATAGAGATAGGCACCACGATTCATACAGATTTTTTTAGAGAATATAACTGCCTAGAGGAACATGGGTACACCCACAAAAAAGTGAACAACTCGAACCCTGACAATCCATTCATGGCTCCAGACGGGACTCATACACAAAGAAGAGAGAGATAATGGAGAGCCGTGAAACGTTTTAAAAAAAAAAAGACAATTATAATCATCCGAGAATTTTGGTAATGCCATAGTGGAGTATTTGTGGTGGCGGAACACTGCAAAATTCTCAAAGATCCTTTTACAAATGGTGGCAGCTATAATTATGTTTATAAATCAAAGTAATTATAAAATTAATATTTTGGTGTATTATTGAGTGCAAGAGCAGCGAAGCGAGCTCGGGACTTGGGGCACCCCGACTCGGACAGGTTAGGTTAGAAGGGGATGGCGGGGTCGAATGAGCGAGCGAAGAGACCCCCCCATACCCTTCGTGGTTATTTTTTTATAAACCACTCCGAAGTAGGAGGCCCAATTCTCTCCCCCCCAATAAGACCAAGGCGACCCCTGTCACGCTATCCGTGAATTTTTGCAATATCAGGGGACTTCATTCCAACCTTAACGCTGTCCACTTCCATCTAGAGACGGCGAAGCCGGCCTTGCTCTTTTAAACCAAGACTCAGGTGTCCTCTCCGGCTGATACTTCATATCTCTCCTACCCGGGGTACAAATTAGAACACTCCTTTGTGCCCCGGGCTGGAGTTTGCGTATACGTCAGAGAGGACATCTGTTTTCGACGCCTCGGCAGACTTGAAGGTATATACGCGCAGCCATAGGATGGGACCTGTCCATCCTAACGCTGCGCGTAGACAGCGACGACCATCCCCGCGTCTACGGGTGCCTCTATAGGTCCCATAGCGGTAAAGCCGAAACAGACCGACTTATCGACCACGTCCAAATGGCTACAGATTCCTTGTTACAGCAGATCCCATCCGCAGAGATCGTGATCCTTGGCGATTTTAACGCCCACCACGCCGAATGGCTCGGTTCACGTTCAACCGATCATGCGGGGAGATCTGTTTTGGCGATTGCTGGCATATGGTCTTACACAGCTGGTTACTTCGCCTACGCGGATTCCAGATGTGGAGGATCATGCACCTTCCCTGTTGGACCTTCTGCTGACCTCTCATCCGGACGGATATCAGGTTTCCGTCGATGCTCCTTTAGGCTGGTCTTGACCGGAGTGTGGTGCCACTCACACTAACGTCGCGGTTGCATTCTGCAGGCTGCCGCCGTGTTTGGCACCATAGGTCGGCTGATTGGGATGGGATGCGGTCTTTTTTTGCATCCTACCCTTGTGGGCGGGTTTGCTTCTCGCCGGAAGATCCCAGCGTTGTTGTTGATTCTGTTGCTGATGTGATACTTCAGGGCATGGAACTTTTTATTCCATCCTCTGTGGTGCCCATCGGAGGCAGTTCCCAGCCATGGTTTGGTCGCACCTGTAAAATAGCATCACGCTATTAGCAGGAGTGCTACCGGGCCTGGGCTGACGCATCAACGTCTCGGGATGTAAACATCAGCGCTCTTAAAAAGAAGTATAATTCCGCATCCAGGTCCTTCAAAAGAGTCATTGCCAAGGCAAGGTTTGAGCACATCGGCAGAATTGGCGAGAAGCTAGTTAAGCTTCCTACGGGAACCCGTGCATTCTGGTCTCTCGCCAAGGCTGTTTAAGGGAACTTCTGCATCTCTTCCATCTCTGCACAGAGAGGACGACTCACTGGTCCATGCCGCAAAGGAGAAAGCCGATCTGTTAGGCTTTCTCTTTGCGTCCAAATCTACTCTAGATGACGGGGGGAACACACCACCGACCATCCCGCGGTGTGAGTGCTCTATGCCGGATGTGCGGTTTACACAGCGCTCGGTTCGCAAAGCACTCCTCTCCCTGGACGTTAGCAAGTCGAGTGGGCCTGATGGAGTCCCTCCCATTGGGCTGAAGACGTGTGCTCCGGTTTTAACGCGTCTTTTCCGGTACTCCTACTCCCAAGGCGTAGTCCCGAATTCATGGAAGACAGCTTTGGTCCACCCGAAAGGCGACCGCTCAGACCCGTCCAACTACAGGCCTATCGCCATCACCTCCTTGTTCTCCAAAATAATGGAGTCTATTATAAACCGCCAGCTCATGAGGTACCTTGAGGATCACCAGCTGATTAGTGACCGCCAATACGGTTTTCGTCGGGGTCGATCGGCTGATGATCTTCTGGTCTACCTGACTCATAGATGGGCGGAGGCAGTAGAGTCCAAGGGGGAGGCATTGGCCGTTAGTTTGGACATAGCGAAGGCCTTCGATCGGATCTGGCACAAAGCGCTTCTTTCGAAGTTCCCTTCCTATGGGCTTCCCGAGAAATTGTGCAATTGGATCAACAGTTTCCTTGCTAATCGGAGCATCAAGGTCGTAGTAGACGGTTCATGCTCTGATTACAAGCCTACTAACGATGGTGTTCCACAAGCATGGCTTCTGCATATCAATGATATGTTGCAAGCTGGTAACATTCATTGCTATGCAGACGACAGCACTGGTGATGCCTTATACACCGGCCGTGCCAATATTTCTCGGGAAAACGTCGCCGAGTACCGGAACAAACTTGTGTCTGAAGTCGAGTCTTTGCTGAACAAAGTCTCGGATTGGGGCGACTAAATCTAGTCCAGTTCAATCCCCAGAAGACACAAGTTTGCGCGTTTACCGCTAAAAAGAACCCCTTTGTCGTATCTCCTCAGTTTCAAGGCACTCCCCTTGCTGCCTCAGCCAGCATCGGAATCCTCGGCGTCGACATATCGAATAGTGTGCAGTTTCGTGGTCATTTGGAAGGGAAGGCCAAATTGGCCTCTAAAAAGCTTGGCGTGCTCAGCAGAGCGAGACAGTATTTCATGCCGGCACATCGCTTGCAACTTTACAAAGCGCAAGTTCGGCCTCACATGGAATACTGTTCTCATCTCTGGGCCGAGGCACCCCAGTGCCAGCTCCTTCCACTTGACCGCATCCAGCGCAGAGCGGCTCGAATCGTTGACGACCGAGTTCTTTCTGATCGGCTCGATACACTGGCGCTGCGTAGGGATGTTGCATCCCTTTGCATTTTCTATCGAACCTACCACGGGGGAGTGCTCTGAGGAATTGTTCGAATTAATTCCAGCCGCCAAATTTCACGAACGCACATCGCGTCAAAATTCACGATACCATCCTCACCATCTGGATGCTTGGCGGTCCACGACTGTGCGTTTTACTAGGAGTTTTCTTCCTCGTACAACTTCTCTTTGGAATTGTTTACCACCGGCGATTTTCCAGACCGATACGACTTAGGGACCTTCAAGAAAAGAGCTTACACCTTTCTAAAAGGCCGGCAACGCATCTGCAATTCCCCTGGTGTTGCGGTTGTTCATGGACGGCGGTAGTCACTCACCATCAAGTGAGCCGCATGCTCATTTGCCCCCTCTTCTATAAAAAAAGTGAGCAAACATAAATCCAAACAATCTACAAACGAATAATACTTTTAAAATAATGATCGACTAGTTTTAAATTATTCTATTAAAGAAAATAAATTACACAGTAAAAGCTAGATCAATTCAGATCATCAATCTGACTGAATGGGTTAGTAAGTCATGTTGTCCAATCGGAAACAATTGGTAACTCATCAGATGCAGTGGTAGATGGAACTTCATTTAAAATTTCGACTTACAAAATATTACGTAAGAATGGGTTTTATCCCCCTCCCCCCAAGATAAGGGCATGCAGAGATTTTGTTAACGCCCCCTCACCCTCGGGACCCTTGCGTAATTAATGAATGGCCCCTTACTGCTTGACTGTGAGAGTTTATGTAAATAACATGATTGACAAAATGTTTTTGTAGATTGATTTTGGTCTTTCTTTACTTCATTAATTACTATACTTGATTTAGTTATATTTTTTTCATTAAACTAAAGTGACAAACTAACTTACAGTCCTCCTGATGGTAAGTGGCTATTACAGCCCATGGGTACCTGCGACCAACTTTAAACTAACAAAGCTACAGATGCGTTGTCACCTCTGAGGACTAAGTTGGAATGCCTTACAGCCCGTGATTATACTGGCTTTATCCTACAGACCGGAACACAGTGGTGCAAGGACTGCTATTTGGTGGCAGAAATAGGTAAGAAGGTGTCACCTACCCAGATGGACAGCTAGGCAGAAAAGTAGTCCTACGTATTCTTAGGGGTCAGTCTCAATAGAGACTTGGGACAAAGGATTATAGTGCACGAGTGTGTGCACAAACACAACTTGTAACGGATTAGTAAACTGAAGTGGCAATGCGTCGGCCATATAGCTCGAAGAACCGACACCCGATGGGGAAGAAAGGTTCTCGAGTGGCATCCTCGTACTGGCAGGCGAAGTGTAGGGCGTCCCCCTCCCCCACCAGATGGAGTAACGACTTGGTAAGACATGTAGGAAGTTGACGGATGCAGGTGGCTCAGTATATTATAGCATATTATAATTACTATGCCAAATTTCAATCAGTTACGTCAAATTGTCTCTGAGAACATTTCTGTTAGAGACAAACATAGAGACACAGACACAGGTGCACCACAAGTGATCTAATATGCTAATTTTGGCACAAATTAGTGATGATGTTCCTTTATTTTTTATAGAATTAGGGTGATAAACGAGCATACAGTCCACCTGATGGTAAGTGGATAATGTGGCATTTATATTTATCCTTGATTAAGAATCAAAATGTAAATGCGTCACCCTGAGGACTAAGATGGAATGCCTTGTTTCCAGTAAAAAGGGTCTCCGGTTTTCTACACTCACCATACGAAACACAGCAGCGTTAGGCTGCTATTTTACGCTGGTATTCTGTGAGAGCGTGGACCTTCCCCGGTCGAGCCGACCAATTTGTACTAAAACTACTACTAATGTAGCTGCTTCCATAGCTCTACCATGTAAAACCTGTCTGATTATAACTTGACTAGTAGAATATGCCTAAATGCATTACGTACATACGCCCTTTGTATTATTTTTGTAACATATTGAATAAATAGCTCTGGTAACCATAATATAGTTGCAGCGTTTTATCACGTTTAAACTTAACTCCTACTGTATATACAAGTTACATAATTTAGGTTGTGTTCCGATATACACTGCGAGCACTGCACAATGCTATCACTGGTAAAAAATTCGTTCCGTTATGGACTACCAGTATACTGCCACTGCCGCAGTACCCTAGGGAAATATATGACGTCAGAAAACGCCGCCATTTTTGTACTGTGAGTACTGGCGCTTTCGAGGTAAGGTGCTCTCAGTACATTGATCACATGATCAAAAAACATAACAGCGCTTAGAGATTTAACAGCTTCCACGAATGATTGTTATTATTATTAATTAATATTGTTATTCAAATAAACTCGGACATTAAGCTTTGAAAGCAACAACATTCAAATAATAATTTTTCTTGTTGAACAGAAAACATGTACATGATAAATATTTTCATTTGAAAACAGTGTCGAAAAATGGGGATGATAGTATACTGGACTGTGTTCCGTTTTAAACAGTAACTAATATAGCAAATTAAAAAGGAACGGCTTTACAGTATTATACTGAATTGACGTCACACCTTACAGTGGTCACAGTGTATATTGGAACATAACCTTAATAAAGTTGGAGCATGGCGGTTGTGTGCAGGGTACTCCTGAAGCTGGTGTGGTGCGAGGTCCGCTGTGGCTGGGCGAGGCGGCGCGCTGGGTGGCGGGTGGTTGCGCGCGGCCGCTGCTGGCCAGCGCGCCCGGACCCCCCGCCACCGCCACCTGCCTACTGCTGGGCCTGCCGCCGCGCTTCGACCACGAGCCCAGGAAGTACGCTCACTCTTAGAAACAACCAGCCAGTGTTAAGGCTTGCAACTCCTTCCCTTGTTCCTAATCCCCACCTCGGCCAAACCATAAAAGAAGAACATGAAAACGAAGTCGGTGGCACGATAATCGAAAATGCGCGCCATGACGCCTTATGAAGTTTCCGATTTTGACGTGGGAGGGCGCTAGTTCCTGTGACGATCGTCTTGCGTCAGCGAGTTAGTTACCGTTCTATTCGCGCAGAAATTAAATTAAATGTTCCCAGAGAGAGTTTTATTCTAACAAACAAATGCACAGTGGAGTTCCAAAGTGTAAATTTTAAATAGACATTCGAATTAGCACGAAAAACGACCGAAATGCAGTGGGACGGACAAAGGCCGAGGTAAGTGTTAGACCTAACCTTTCCTACCATTTCTCTTTTTTCTGCAAGCCAGTATTTATTAAAATAGCAGTATTTTTAACAAACAAACGATTTACGATCCATACTAAAACGATCGTTCAAATCTCATACACCCAGTTTTTTTAAAAAGCCATTCATTCATTTTTTTTATGGAACGGTTTTACTGAACGGTGCAGAGTATTACAATTTCGCTCTAAGTTCACTCTTCGCGCTTGTTTTTTTTTTTTTTTTAATAAGGGTGACAAGCGAGCACACAGTCCACCTGATAGTAAGTGGATGCTGTGACCCGTAGACATCTACATTTTTCCTCGATTAATAATTAAAATGCGGATGCATTGTCACCCATGAGGACTAAGATGGAATGCCTTGTATCCAGTTAAAAAGGTCTCCAGTTCTCTACACTCACCATAAGAAACACAATAGCATTAAGCTGCTATTTTACGCTGGTATTCTGTGACAGTGTAGTCCTACCCCAGTCGACCGCTCCCCAATGTTATAATAAACCAACCAATCGCCCTAAAGCACCTAGTTTGCACGACTTTTAGAAAGCTATTCATTCATTACATCCAATCAAAAATTTACCGTGTAGTAGCGGTGTAAGAACATCCACTACCCCATATCATACCATTGGTGTCGTAAGAGACGACAAAAGGAAACAAATCAGGAGATGGACAGCAGCGTAATCCCAATAACGACTTAAAATGTTAAACTGCGGTTGCCAACCTGCTTGCCAAGCATGGCAACTATAGTAAATATCCCTCCTATGAGGCAATCTATGGGGGAGGCATATGTTCTGCAGTGGACTTTAATAGGCTGTAATAGTGTTGGTAACGGTAATCAAAAGTGCAATTTACCATTTGCCCAGGAAGTATGCTCCTCAATGTTACAACCAACCAAGCAGTCGCCCTATAGCACCCAGCTTGGACGACTCTTGAAGAGTCGTTGCGCGAGCCAGCTCGCCTGTTGCCCGTATCCTCACTGCACTTAATGCTCTCCTGGACACAAATCCTGAGTGCGACCTGTTTGCGGATGAATGGACGGCAATATTGTCGGAATACGGATGCCTGAAGTTTTGTGAGCGAGAAGAATGAATATGTTGACTTTAATTAATGTAATTGGTTTAAACGTTTAATTAAAGTAAAATAAATAAATTAATTAAATTGGATCGAAAATGAGATTTACCATTTAGGGAAGAGCCGAGTATGCTCCTCAATGTTACAACCAACCAGGCAGTCTTTTAGAAAGTCGTTACTTTATTTATTACATGCAATAAAAGGTCACTGCTTTACATAGGCCTCCCCATAGTTTACCTATTCGGGAGGGTTTTTAAGTAATAAAATATAAATTAAAACATCTAGATAAATAGATATGTAAAATTGAAGTGTCTTTAATATCCAAATAACTAGCTTCTAGTATTATTTGCATGCTATTAACAGATATAAGGAATGGCCATTGATAGAAGTAGTACGACTACATACAGTCCGTCCAGTTACTTTCCTCTATGCCGTCAGGGCTAATCTACGGTATGGCTAAACCGATTGCGTGAAACTTTACGAATAAATAAAGTGGAACGCCAGGAGTGATCTAGCCTATATTTTATCGGAAAACGTAGGATTCAAAAAACTGATAACATAAATGTTTTTGACGATTATCTCATAAACTATGAGATATATAAAAAAGTAAAGAAATTTTTTGTTAGCAATTTCACAACTAAATGGTACCTTTACACATCTTTGAAGTTAATAGATGTACAATTTTCTAACTTAAGAATTATATTTTATTCTAGTAGTTCACCTCACATACCGGTCTTCCTTGTTTCACCTTTTGATTAGGCTTAAAGTCTTAATTTATTATCATAACATAGGTATTTATAGTTATATTTTATAGTTGCCACGCTTGACAAGCGGGTTAGCAACAACAGTTTTTTATTATTGGTTGTTATTAATAATAAAAAAAACTGTCGCCTCTCACGACACCCACGGGATGATAATGGGATAGTGGATATTCTTACGCCGCTGCTTTTACCTCGTAAGCTGTGTTGTTAACGCTACTAATATTCCCGATAACCACTTCTAAGCTTAAAATGCTTGTGTTAGGGGAGTTTCATGACAGTTATCCTTAAATGGACAATGTTGTTTTAAACAACATACTAAACATCACAGATAAAATTATCTTTATTTTATTTTTTTGTTAATTTTGACAACTAGTTCTTATTTCTGAACGAATTTTGTACTTTTTTTAATGTTGGCACTATCCAATATTTTTATGCATTAAAAATAAATGAATGTCAAATGTCACTTTGAAGAAAACTTTTCTAGTGGCACGAAACTAAGTTTTGAAGCTGTGTTCGGACTTTGATAAAATATAATGTAAGTATATAACATATTTTTATTTGCTTGATTATATCTTCAATTACATGTTCATGTTGTAAAACATTGAAAATTACTTGATGCTACTGTCGAATTACGCGAAATCTGGTATGTTGTAGGAAAAATACAATGCGCATTGCCTGCTAAATAAATGCATGTTTGGTGAAGGGTTTTATTTTGCTTTTCAGCATGCCGCGATTACTAGAAAGCGAAATTACAAAGTATTTAGAAACTCTTGAAGATTCAGAAGATGGCTTAGACGGCTCGGACTCCGAAGTAGAGGATGAAGGTCACTATTATCAAACAGCTCGAGATGTTCTTCAGGACCTTGAAAATAGTGATGAAGGTGAGAATGCCCAGTCTGATGAAGTGGATGCTGATCCTCCTCTCGTAATTGACAACGATCAAAATATGCCAGACCCTCCTATTTTGGAAGCCGGAGAAGAGCACCCCAGAGTAGATCACAAGGGATTAAGCGACCTCTGGTTTAAGGAAACGGAATCTTGTTACTGCTGAAGACAGCCTTATTTTTAGGGAGAAACTCAGATAACGGAAGCATTGATGTCTTGTAACACGCCGTATGATTTTTTTTCATTTTATTTTACATCAGATCTAAAAAAGCAAATTGTAGAACAAAGTAACTTATACGCGGCCCAGAAACAAATATCCAATCCTGAAATTATAAATGAAAATATCTAAATAAATTCCTAGGCATTCTGATTTACACCTCAGTCATAAAATTTCCAAACACCAGGGCTTACTGAGTGATAAATTTGGTTATGATCACATAAAAATACGATGCCGTTAAAAATTTGAAAAATAAGATCCACTCCATTTTGCCGACAATACGCTATGCTTACCCAAAGATCATCCAGACTATGACAGGCTATTCAAAATAAGACCTCTTGAGGAAATGCTCAACTGCCAGTTTGAAAGGTTCCTTAGACCAAAAGGCTTTCCATAGACGAGCAGATGTGCAACCAAAATGAGCCATTACATAAAACAATACATGCTCAATAAACCCCACAAGTGGGGTTCAAATTATATCTCATCTGCAGTCTACAAGGATATGCTATAGATTTGAGGTTTACAGGAGGGGCTCCAAAATAACATCTTACCTGGTGAGCCAGATTTGGGAGAGTCTGGAAATACAGTCGTCAGGTTAGCTAGAATGGTACCACGCAATGTGAATCACATTATATACTTCGACAACTTCTATACTTCTGTGCTCTCGTCACCTATTTAGCTAAGGAAGGAATTTTCTCACTGGGAACAGTAAGAGTAAACCGATTGAGAAACTGCAAATTGCCTGACAAAAACACTATAATGAAAAAGAACGTACCCAGAGGATTCTATGAGGAAAACGTGGCGACTGTGGATGATATTGACGTAAGTGCTGTTGTGTGGAAAGATAACAAGCCCGTTAACCTTCTTTCCACTTACGTAGGAGCAGAACCAGCAACCACAGTCACGCGCTTTGATAAATCGAAGAAAGAGAGAGTTGCTATTCCATGCCCCAAAGTCATCAAGGAGTACAATGCTCACATGGGGGGCGTGGACTTATTAGATTCATTTATAGGTCGTTATCACATCACAATGAAGAGCCGCAAGTGGACCATGCGCTTATTTTATCATTTCCTGGACCTCGCAGTTATAAATTCATGGGTTATGTTCAAGAAGGTAAATAATATAAAAGGAAATGATCAACTTCTCAATTTGGGTACATTTAGACTAGAACTTGCCGAAACCCTCTGCAAATTGGGTCTACCTGCAAATGGCGCTAAACGTGGTCGACCTAGTGGGAGCACAATACAAAGAGAACTTGTAATGAAGAAGTTCCGAGGACCAGCTCAAGCAATTCCTTTGAAAGACGTCAGATTGGATCAGACATGTCATTGGGCAGTTTGGCTGGATAAGCAGCAGAGGTGCAAATTCCCGAAATGTTCAGGATTTACGTTCAAAATGTGCCAAAAATGTCGTGTATCTTTATGTGATACGAAAAAAAGCAATTGTTTTATAAATATCATAATTTAGAATAAATAAACACATTTCAAAAACAATATCCACTCTTATTTTACCCATACTTGCAAAATGTCATTGAATGCGCAATGTAGTTTATAAACAACACTCACATTATTGCAAAAAAAAAATAGTAAATTCATGTCTAGATTTTTTTACTCATTTTTCCTAGACAGTAATACATGTCTATTATACAAATATATTTTTTAAAACGTAAAAAAATCGTCCATTTAAGGGTTATAGTCGAATGGCGAATTCGAACCCACGACTTTGAATTTCCCAGTATACTCGTATATTATCCTTAAACATTAGCCATTAGGATACAGTCGCTTTCGTCGGATTTCTAAGGCTCTGTGCAAAATTTTACCGTAAGTAATGTGCCGAAGATATTTGATAGCAAAACACCTAACCAGTGAAATAACTGATTAGAAAAACAGTAATTCGTAATAAAGTACAAAGATAAACATGTTTTATTATTGATACGTACAGGTGCATTAAAATAAAATATATTTTTATTTGATATCGTGCAAGTAACATATGGATAAAGATTATTATAACCCCACTATTGGGAACGGGTCTTTCATTACTTGAGGTTTTAGACCAGGAAGAGTCCCATTGCGTAGCATTTGTCATGGGTGAATGCGACATAAAATATTAATTTAAAACTTGCCGCTGATAAACTTCGTTATCATGTTTAAGGCCCATTTAGGCTGATCATGTGGGACCATATGCCCTGCATTACGGATCAATACATCTGTTAGATTACCAGCCTTCTTGACATACCCTGCTATATCACCATCTACTACCCATATATTACGAGAAGCGTGCTTATACTCTTCAGCGGCTGAGAAGTTCAGCTTCTTTAAGAAATTTTCTGTTAACGGGTATGCTACGATTATGTCAAGTTGCCCATTGTAAAACATCATTTTGTAATGTGAAAGAAGCTCTTCTATGGTCGGAGCGACTGATTTTAATAAATCGTAAACTAAATGTAGTTGCACTTCTTCTCCAGAATGAAATGGCAAACCCCCCACGTGAATGCTGCGTCTAACTTTGTCGTTATGAATTAGATCAATGAAAACGGTCATGTCTTCATCGTCCTTAGTCTTCATGAAATTATAGTAGTAATCGAATCCGGTAAAAGATTTAAAGTATGAAACATTCGTAAGTTCTCCATCCATCAATTTATCCATTAATATATCAGCTTGCGCCCAATTTCCTTTATTTATTTCCGCTGCAATTCTAGATTGTAGATCTATGAAAACATTTCGTTGATTTTCATCCAATAAACCATGCTGATATAAATAATTTCCGTAATCTATTTGGTTAACTGGATCACAGTATGCATTTCCTAGTGCTAAACCTTGTAAGTTTATTTTCTTTTCCTTGGCTTCATTATTTTTACGATGTATGTACAAAGCTAATGGTGGTATATATTTGCCTGCATAAGATTCACCGGTGATATAAAAATCATTATTCCTCAGACTGGGAAACAAAATAAGGAACTGTTGTAAAGCTTTATAAAGGTTTTTCGCTATACAATTCTCATCAGTACAGTAACCTTGATCTTTTTCGGTAAAACTGAATCCAGTGCCAACAGGGTTATCAATAAAAATAACATGATTATTAAGCGCCCAATGATGTTTTCTTAACCCGAATCCACCTTCTTTGGCTACAAGCGGACCAACTTCAGTAAATAAGCCAAAAAGTGAACTTCCGCCTGGACCCCCTTGTAACCAAAGGATTAATGGACTTTTTCCATTTTTCGAAAAGGGCGGGAAGTACCAAAAGTACAAATTTGAATTGTAAATGTCATTAACGGTAAGAAATCCGGCGTGACTTTCAAATCCTATTTTTTCAGTGAGTAATACCCGTGACATATTTTGCGCCAATGAGATATTTCCATTTTTTATGTAAGGTGATAGAAATAGAGGATCACCAGCAGCTTTAGGCTCTTTGGCTTCTAATTTCAATCGTGGATAGACGAATGGAAAAATTGTGCATGTGCCCAAAGGTAAAAAGTAAACAAATAATATAAAATTAAGAGCAGTTACCATGTTTTAACACTACAAAAAGAATATTTGTCAATTTGTATTAGAGTAAAAATTGTAGAATCATTGCTTGTCAGTTCTGTTGGAATGTCATTGACATTTCAGAATAATATAATAACTAATAAGTTACATATTTTTGTGCAGAGGCTTATCAAAAATTCTCATGATATTTTTGCCTAAATAAAATCTGCGTAACATTTATGGATCGAATCTCGTAAGAATGCGCCGAAGGAAAGGAGAAGGACTTTTTTATTTTTCCTGTAATATCAAAGACAAAGAGTATAAAATTATTCCACTCTATGGTAGAATCCTTCCCATAGACCACAATCATAATAAGAAGTGCTAGCGCACCATAGACATAGAGAATGGACTGAGCGTTAGCCTTGCAAGTGACCATTCTCTATAAAGAGACAAAGCGACTGTGCGGCCAATACCTGTCTTTTTCCTGCAAGCCAGATTGGTCCACGTCCTGCAAGCCGGTGACGTGACCAATCAAAATTGGACGTGGATCAATCAGAATTCTAGAAAGAGACTACAACCGGCCGCACATTCGCTTTGTCTCTCTCGCACTTTTAATAACAAAGACACTGGTAAATTTATTGCACTATTAAATAATTTTATACACACAAATAAATAATTTTAATTTAAACTACGTTTGTCAGTATTTTTGTATAAATACTCAAAATTCAAAGGCTGGGGTGGGGGGAGGGGGGGGGGATGAACGCACAGTCCATTCCATAGACTTAGAATATACTGGCGTATAGACGACCTGACAGCCCGAAAACGCGTGACTAATTTTGATTTGTCATTGTGTGCGTTAGCTAGTGATGTACATTTTACTTACAGGGACTATCGAAAAATGATTGTAAAGGAAGCGGTTAAAAGACTTACAAAAATTGTTAAGTGCACGAAATTTAATCACTTCAAAATTTAATTGAATTTTACTAAGATAGTTAAAAATTAAAAAATATTCATATAAAATAAAATTAAAAAATATTCATATAAAATGTTCCTGAGAATAAGCTGAACCTACCTGCCTTTTGTTGGATTTTAATTCAAATGTATAAATTCCCAGGTGATTTTACCGATAAACTTAAAAAACTCTCCAAGAATCAGATCGGAAAGATGTATTTTCGAGCTATGATCTTTGGAGAAAAATACTTACTGCCGTGGGCAGTTTCGCAGGAATTTCTTTTTTTAACATATTGTTAATATAAATAGGTAGATACTTAACTAATTATATACCTATTTATATTTTATATATTTTATAAAAGGTTTTGATGGAGAAATAAAACACGGGGACACGGAGTACATAATGATTGCTTTATTTTTCATGTAAGTATTACTTTTGACAAACATTTAATAATTAATAATTATGTAAATATTTTCTAGAAGTTTATTTTAACATTCGACTTAAGCATGAATGTAAACTTAATAATTTAAGTAAGGAAACTTGTAGGAATCAGTTAAATAATATTGCTCTGTTTAAAGGTCAATATTTTTATGACGCTTCATTATGCTTCATGTTTATATTCGTTGATCTGTCTCTGAAAAGTATAAAGTAATAATAAACTTATTATCATTTTAGCTGCATGAATTTTAAAAACATAATGATCTTAACAGAGTAAAGTGCACCAAGTGTCTGAGGATACAGATGCACTCTCTATTCTCTCAATCTCGGTATGTTAAGAAAATGGTCACTCATTCATGGACTGACCGCGGCAAGTGCAACTTAATCTCGCAGATCTATTGATCCGCGCAGCTATTACTTAACCACGAGTTTCTCTTCTCTACGACTAACGCTGTAGGGGATGAACCACGCTATTTAAGCCCTCGGCACAATGTCGTCGGCCATCAAGCATGAATGGGGCATCGAGCGTTGTATCAAATACTATAAGATTTATACTATCGCGTCTCATGCGCGGGCGTCTAGTGGCGTTTCAGGACCATTACTAAATATCTATACCTAACTACGCTAAAAGTTTTATCATTGTGACTTAGCAATATAATCTGAAGTTCCGAAGCTCCGCTCAACCCGCACTTGGGGAAAATAGCGTGATGCTATGTGACCGTGAGGCTGTGCGTTAGGTTTAGTAAGGTTATACATTTATTTTGGTTTATAAATAGATACTTAGTTGGGTTCATAATGGCTTAAAGAGGATAGTCTCAAGATTTTTTTATCTTTAATGTACTACAGTTTTATAATGTATAAAAATCTGTCTCTATATTTATCTAAAGTTTTGAAAGTTTAATTTTTGAAGTCTTATTATAACAATATTTTACTTACTGGTACAAATAATGTAGGCATGACTCCTTTTAATAAAATTGTTTTTATTCTTCTTTTTCTTTTATACTTCTCAAGAAAATGTTTGCTGCAAATTGTTGAGTTCTTCTTTACATTCCGTCCAATTAATCTTAACCATTTTTTCTAATTATAGAATCCGGAGGGAATCTGTTTAACAAACGGCAAAATAAAATTATATTTTAGAACGCAAACAGAGGATTTATTTTCTTGTTGTGTGGGCAAGTCTATCGATTCATTATAAACATTCAAGATAAATATCGACATTAATTTTGATATAGTTGAGTCAATCCCTAGCGTACATGTAAAATATTTTGTATAAAAATGTATTTACCAAATTCATGCAAATTATCAACTACGTGACTTTTTTCTTTGCAAAATATCAAAATTAACAAAATAATTGAAAACATTTTATATTTTAAACAGTATATAACATATATTTTAAACAAAAATAAACGCTTCATAACATTGACGACGTCTTGAGAATTTACGTGTGAAATGTGCAATTATCAGGATTATTATTATTATTAACACCACAATCACTCACATAACAAGTAACCATTTTTGAAAAAGTTACTAAACTTACTAAAAATTACCACTATTACACTCTGAAAAATTACAAAATATCTAGGAGCTATTTCTTGCGTGCCGAATTGTGCCGACCTGTCATTCAAAATCGGTTACAGAGTCATGAGATTTGGTATCCTTTTCTATCTTGCATTTTTGCCATAAGGAATTTTCTTCTCCCTTGCACACTATGTTGGTCTATACCCTATACGCCAGTATATTCTAAGTCTATGGTACATTCTCTCTATGTCTATGCCCTTTCCTTTACACTTTGCTTTACAATAAATGGACAGTAGCTCGTAGACTATAGTTCGGCCGTTCAGAGAATGCGTTCCTGACACGTCGCGATTGAACTGACGACGTAACTTTGTAATGGCGTTGCAGTTACGATAAAAATATTTTTGCTGGTTGTTTACCGTTTTTTTTTTTTACTATTCCAGAAATGAATATCTCAACAGGAAGAAGCTTTTGGTATCGTTAAGAGAAGCTGGACTGTTTAGCGGGGGTAAAACTGCTTTAACCAAAATCTTAAAAGATATTGGTTTTTCGTATAAAAAAACAGACAAATGAAAATTTTTATTAGAACGATACGACATAATTTTAAGGGACAAAAAGAGCGGAATGTTGCGCAACATGTCGCTCAACAACTACGTGGAATGTCCCGAGACATATGACGCGGAACATTTTGCAGGCCACGCTAGTCAGTGCTTATAGATATGTCGCCCGAGGAAGTTGTTGTGATTGGTTCTGCGTACATAGTACTTATTTCGGGAGTGCAACGTAAGTGAAAGAGAAGGTGGATGGAAAGGTGGTGGATGCGGAATTTCTTACTACAACGAGATGAAAGAAGAATTAATATTTTAAGTGATCTCCGAATATCTGACGGATCTTTTGTGAATTTTACTCGAATGTCAAGATCTGATTTTGAAACTATATAACAAATGATCGGATCTTCGATAGTCAAACAGGATACAATAGGTACTACGGAACACTGTTGGCCCCCATATCAGACTTCCTATTGCATTAAGATACTTGTCGACTGGAGATTCTTATGCTTCCTTGTCGTACACTTTTCGAGTGTCGAAACAACTGATCGGCAGAATAGTACCAGAAGTTTGTGGTTTGAAGTATCCCCCACAACAAAACATGACTCTGGTAAAGCTCAAGAAGTAAAAGCAAACCCGGTAACAAATGGCGCGACACTGACGCGGGACACGTGCGCTCGCTCTCGGAGCAACATGTCTCGCGTCACGTAAAATGTTGCGGGTCACTGTGCAACGTTGCATCGTCACGTAGATTGAGTGTTTCGTGTCATGTTGTGGGGCAAAATGTTCCCTAGTGTATCTGGGGCTTAAGCAAGCTATAGAGCGCGCGTATCGCTCATTGCCCGTTATGCCAAGCGTCAGCAGGTGTTCTATAGATACAGATACATAAATGAAGCGGTTGAATAGTGATGCGCCAAGATTGACGCCTATGCGGTATTGTACTTAAGTTATTAGTTTAAGTTAGGTAAGTATTTAGTAAATAATAAGTAGGTGGGTAATTAATGATAAGGTAGGTTTTAGCAGATCAATAAAACACAGGTACAAATTATAATGCGATGTTTATTAATCAAACACAAAAATCTTATTAATTTACTCCTTAAAAAGGGTTAACTTATTACATAATTGCCGTTTTGTTTGCTTTATCGCAGTTTTACGTACAAGATATTTTATTCTAATAATAATATATTTTTGAATGACATCCATAATTTTGAAAAAATTGTGAACATACGTAATTAAGTAGGTAACAACATAAATAAGTGCCGAAGCTAGTTGGTTTTCTAATCGCTTTTAAATAAGTATAATCTTACTTCAAATTTGAGCTATGGTATTGCACCTACAACTAGCTTGCGCAGCCCACCCTTGCTTCCAAAAATGTACGAAGCACTAAAATGGATGAAACAAACGAAACTCCTGATGTTCACGGTATTTCGGAAATCTGCAAATTAGAAAGGTATTTAAGCGTATTTACCTTTATCATATATTTATACATGTACCTTTAAAACTCCGTCCGTGCGCCTCCCGCTACACCCTTTGACACCCTAAATAATTTTGTTAAAATCAGTGTTTTCTTATTGAAATATTACATACCGATGAAAAGAAATATCATGTTCTTCTTAGTTTTCTTCCTTCAGAGCTGACTTTTTCTATGTTTCACGACGCGTCGATTGTAATGATACTTCTTGCACATGGTTGTATAACGTTTTAATAAATCATCTTTAATACATTTATGAAGCGCCATAAATGCCGATAATATTGGGCGAATTCTTATATTAATTAGATCTTTTCTTATATGTGAAGGTAGATAGATTCTTTTTAATTCGCAATCAATTGCAGATTTGGATAGTTAGCATATTAAATTCAGCATCGGATCTCTGAAAAACTGCCAATGAAATCCTATAAAAAATGATTGATGGATCTATTTAACAGTATTTAGAACTCGGAACATATATTTTATTAAATGTGTAGCAAAACGTGTATTTACCAGGACAACCGCCTATAGATAATACAGTAAATACCTACCCGGAACGACCGCCGGTGCTATGGGAATGAGGGCATACAATATTAAATATTAATAAACATAATATTTTATCAGCTCAGTTCAGACTACACTATAACTTATAGAATATAGCTAATATTAACAACAAATCACTCAGCTTTAATTTTTATGGACACGTCCACGTATGCTATATTTTAAACTTGTATAGAGAAAAAGTATTTATTTATTTATTTCCCACTATACAATTATCATTACAGGTTTATCGCCTAATGCGATTATGTAGACAACTATTTTTACAAACTACAATTACAATTGTACAGCTGCAATTTAATAATTATTATATACCATATCTATGTCACACTATTTTTTACGTGGTAGAGCCATGGTGCAGATATATAAATAGTATAGTTGTAGCACGAATGGGTCGCCTCGACCGGGGAAGGACCACGCTCTCACAGAATACCAGCGTAAAATAGCAGCTTAATGCTGCTGTGTTTCGTATGGTGAGTGTAGAGAACCGGAGACCCTTTTTACTGGAAAAGAGGCACTCTATCTTAGTCCTCACAGGTAGGTGACAACACATCTGCATTTAAATTCGCAAACGAAACAGAAACAGAAACTTTTTTATTCAATATAGATTATAAATAATACTTATTGAAAGTCACTCTTTTGTTTAATTACCACTGGTTCGAAAAAAACCTCTGTCCTGGGAAGAACCAGCAAGAAACCCAGCGGGACTTTTTTTTAAATAACAGCTTACAATCATGTATGTTAAACAATTAATCACACAGAACAAATTATAAATAGCTTGGTAGCGAACACCTCATTCCCAGGGGTTATTATCATCCATAAATTCCTTAATATTATAATAATCCTTTTTATACAAACTATGTTTAATAAAGTTTTTGAATTTTGAGCAGGTCGAATTTTGTATATTTTCTGGGATTTTGTTGTAAAAGCATATACATCGCCCCAAGAATGAATTACTGACTCGGTGGAGTTGAGTAACTGCTACTACTAGCTTGAGTTTGTTCCTAGTATTTACTGAATGAATATCACTTATTTTTGTATAACTACTTTTATTTTTGTGTACGTACATTACATTTTCATAAATGTATTGAGAGGCCAAAGTTAATATATTAATTTCCTTAATTTTTTGTCGGAGCGACTCTTTAGGTTTTAAATCATAGATTGCTCTTATAGCCCTCTTCTGTAAAACAAATATAATTTCAGTGTCAGTCGCGTGTCCCCATAGCAAAATACCATACGACATTATGCTATGGAAATAGCTAAAGTAAACAAGTCTAGCTGTTTCCGCACTGGTAAGATTTCTAATCTTTTTTACAGCATATGCTGCAGAACTAAGTCTGCTTGCTAACTTTGATATATGGGTCTCCATTGAAGCTTCGCGTCTAGTGTTATTCCAAGAAAAATGGTGGTATCGACAAGACTCAGTTCCTCCCCATTTAAAATTACATTAGTATTTAATTGTCTGACATTTGGAGTCATGAACTTCATACATTTCGTTTTAGTGCTATTTAAATGCAAGTTATTAACATTAAACCAATTTACTAATTTAGATATAGCATTATTTACTTCGTCATCAGCAAATAATACTATATTATGGTTATCCCCTACTATGTAAGGTAAGTCATTAATATATACAAGAAACAGAAAGGGGCCGAGAATTGAGCCTTGAGGCACGCTCATTTGTACTATCGACCCGGAAGAGCTCATACTATTAATGACAACTTTTTGCGTTCTGTTACTTAAATATGAAACAATTAATTTAAGAGCATTACTTCTTACACCGTAGTGTTGTAGTTTCCTGATTAATGTTTCATGGTGAACACAATCGAAGGCTTTGGATAGGTCACAGAATATACCCAAAGCATCCTGTGAATTCTCCCATACATTGAAAATATATTTAATCAGCTCAACACCAGCTTCAGTTGTCGAGCGACCCCTTGTGAAACCGAATTGATTTTTATGAAGTAAATTATTAACATTATCTTACGATACTGTAGTGCGTCCCAGATGTTCGCAGAGGCCCGTGTCGCTGGTTTGGATGCGCTGATCCGTCACCGTATTGCGCGATTTAGAAGATCTGTTTTTGGGTCGCAGAATAATCTCATCAAAAATATTTGTAATATTTGCGCATTTAGTGAAATTTTTAGTAGGTGGTCAAATTTATTAATATCTAAATAATAATATTTAATAAGTTTATTAATTAACCAATAATAAGAATTAATATTTAAGGTGTAACGTAAAAATTTAATTTTGTAATGGATTAATGTTGTCTGTATCAAATAAATTATTATTATTATTAATTTAGTATTTCTTGCTACATATTTATTTATCTATGGTATCTTTTTACATTTTCGCTGTGTGCAGTTCATTTCTGTTATTTTAGTGCAACATATTTTAACATATTAAAATAAAATATTAAAGCTACGTTTGTGTCGAAGACATCTATAGTATATTAAGTATATTGTTAGTAGGCACTAATAAATAATAGCAAGATAAATAAATAATAGCAAGCTAGCACAAACTAATATTTCTTGTACTATTATTTATTCTGTGCTAATATGAAGTATACTTAGCGCGTTTTAGTAAAATTTTTAAAGTTCAGACTTTTATCTTTTAGCCAAAGAGTAGAAAAATGTATCTATCGGAAAGAGATAGAATGATCGATAAAAACCATAGAAGAGAATATACTGGCGTATAGACCAACATAGTGTGCAAGGGAGAAGAAAATTCCTTATGGCAAAAATGCAAGATAGAAAAGGATACCAAATCTCATGACTCTGTAACCGATTTTGAATGACAGGTCGGCACAATTCGGCACGCAAGAAATAGCTCCTAGATATTTTGTAATTTTTCAGAGTGTAATAGTGGTAATTTTTAGTAAGTTTAGTAACTTTTTCAAAAATGGTTACTTGTTATGTGAGTGATTGTGGTGTTAATAATAATAATAATCCTGATAATTGCACATTTCACACGTAAATTCTCAAGACGTCGTCAATGTTATGAAGCGTTTATTTTTGTTTAAAATATATGTTATATACTGTTTAAAATATAAAATGTTTTCAATTATTTTGTTAATTTTGATATTTTGCAAAGAAAAAAGTCACTTAAATAGCGTGGTTCATTTCCTACAACGTTAGTCGTAGAGAAGAGGAACTCGTGGTTGAGTAATAGCTGCGCGGATCAATAGATCTGCGAGATTAAGTTGCACTTGCCGCGGTCAGTCCATGAATGAGTGACCATTTTCTTAACATACCGAGATTGAGAGAATAGAAAGTGCATCTGTATCCTCAGACACTTGGTGCACTTTACTCTGTTAAGATCATTATGTTTTTAAAATTCATGCAGCTAAAATGATAATAAGTTTATTATTACTTTATACTTTTCAGGGACAGATGAAAGAATATAAACATGAAGCATGATTCCTTCCTTAAATTATTAAGTTTACATTCATACTTAAGTCGAATGTTAAAATAAAATTCTATAATATATTTAATTATTAAATGTTTGTAATTATCACAAGTAATAATTATATGAAAAATAAAGCAGTCATTATGTACTCCTTGTCCCCGTTTTTAATTCCCTATCAAAACATTTTATAAAATATATAAAATATAAATAGGTATAAATAGTATCTACCTATTTATATTAACAATATGTTAAAAAAGAAATTCCGGGGTAACTGTCCACGGCAGTAATATTTTTAGTGAGCTATGGCTCTAAAATACAAATCTTTGGAGAAGAATATTTACAAATTTCCGATCTGATTATTTAGGGAGTTTTTTAAGTTTATCGGTAAAGTCACCTGGGATTTTATATATTTGAATTAAAATCCAACAAAACACAGGTAGGTTCAGCTTAATCCCAGAAACATGTTATATGAATATGAATATTTTTTAATTATTTTAGAACTATCATGGTAAAATTCATTTAATTTTTGTAGTTATTCAACTTCATGCACTAAACATTTATGTACATCACTAGCTAACGCACACAATGACAAATCAAAATTGGTCACGCGCCTTTTCGGGCTGTCAGGTGGTCTATACGCCAGTATATTCTAAGTCTATGATAAAAACTGACATCTATTAGTTAGTCTGTGAAACTGACACTAAAACGTTGTGATTATATACTCTTTGACGGAAAAAATATTATTAACTAATAAATGAAATTGAATTTTCTGTCTGTAATATTGCAAAACTGCCTTTTATTGAGCTAATGGTGTATTTTATGCTATTAGACATGAATAACCATCATTAAAATTTCTGTCTGTCTGTCTGACCTGGCTAATCTTCTAAATTGCTGAATGAAACTTGATGAACAGAAATATAGAGCAATGCCAGGAGTGATGTAGGCTGGAATTTATCGTTTGCCTCCTCTTCTAAAAAAATTGATTTTACCTTAAAATTCTAAATCTAAATAACACCACACCACATTTATAAATTCAAACGAAGCCGGGGATGGTAGCTAGTAAAAAAAGTAAATTTACAGCTTATAATGAGACGTCCCACTGCTGGGCACACACCTCCTCTCCCTTCTAAAAGGGTTTTAGGGCAAGGAAGTGTCTGCCGCGCCGCGCTGCCCCCAATGTTTGTTGGCGGACTTCACACGTCTTAGAAATATTTTTATGTTATTTCTCAGATATGCACAAGTTTCATCACGATGTTTACCTTCACCGCCGAGCACGTGGTAAATCAGCATTTAAAATTGTAATTAACAATTTCATTGGTGCCGGCAGGGATCGAAGCCGGGTTGCCCACGTAGGTACTGTGAAATTTACAGCGAGCACTAAGCCCCTGAGCTACCACATTCGCTAGTACATTATAATATTTAACACTACACGTATGGTTTTGAAGTCGGCTAAAATCTAATGTTGCATTTATATATTTTTGTAGTTTGTTATGCGTTTACAAATGTGTGCTTCGGGTGGTCTCGTCAAAATTTCGAGAAAAAGATCCAGTCCCAAGGGTAGAAAAATAGGGGAAGTAACTATTTAGACTACTTATACCACAGAATAAGTAATAGTACAAGAACTTATACTTATAGTGGGTAGGTAGGTACTTAAGTATTGAGCTCGTGATAAGTACTTGCTTATTCCTTACTCCATTGAAAAGGGCAAAAATTTAAATTTTAATATAAAGTAAAAGCCGACTTCAAAAACCTAAAAAACAGAATTGAATAATTTCCAAATTAACTTCTGAAGTCTAATACAAGAATATAACGCGACGCGCCATGCCACGCTCCTACGATATATACAAAAAAATAAAATTGAAGTGTCTGTTTGTAATGTCAAAATAACAGCTTTTCACTAAATGCATATGAAAGTACATACGGTACATATAAGTTATAACAAAAACAAAAACACAATTATGCTGGCAAATATGTTCCAGCCTTTGCTTATACAATTTATAAAAAAAATCCTGAGGCAAAAATTAAAATCAATTTGAAAGCTATTGCTATTGGCAATGGTCTTAGTGATCCTGAACACCAGCTTGTTTACAGCAAATATTTGTATCAAATTGGTCTCTTAGATTGGAATCAGGCTAAAATTTTTGCAGACTATGAGAGCAAAGCTGTGAACTTCATAAAACAAAAGCAATGGGATCAAGCATTTGAGACTTTTGACACTCTTTTGAATGGAGACTTAATTGATGGTCAAAGTGTATTCTTCAATATGACAGGATTTAAATTCTACTTCAACTTTTTACACACAAGAGATTATATGGGCTTTGAAGATTTTGGACCAATGATACAGAAGAGTATTGTGAGGAAAGCTATACATGTTGGTAATTTAACATTCCACGATGGTCACGATGTTGAAAAACACTTAAAGCAAGATATAATGCAATCAGTAGCTCCATTGATATCTGAGCTTCTTGACCATTACTATGTTGTTGTATACAATGGACAGCTAGATATAATTGTCGCTTATCCCTTAACTCTCAACTATCTAAAGAACCTAAATTTTACTGGATCTGAGGATTATAAAACTGCCAAGAGGTATCAGTGGATTGTTGATGGGGAGTTGGCAGGATATGTTAAACAGGCTGGTAAATTGGTAGAGATCATGGTAAGGAATGCTGGACACATGGTCCCTGGAGATCAGCCTAAGTGGGCTTTAGATATGATCACTCGTTTGACTCATGAAAAAACCTTTTATTAATTTTGTGTAACAATTTTGTTTATTTAGATGTAAACTAAATGATACAAGGTAATTTTTATAATGAAAAACATAATTTTTGAATGTATACAGTTGCTCAGTTCTCAATGCAGACTTATCACTGAAACATTTGAATAAATAAAAGAATAACAATGTGTTTTGTTGTTTTTATGATATCAAGAAATTGTGTAAACATGGTGTAAGAATATCTGCTCCCCTTACAGTCCTTTAGGTGTTGTAGAGAGAGGGAACTAACCAGGGGATAGGCAGCAGCATCTATTAACTAGAAAATATAAACTGCAGTTACCAACCTGCCAGCCAGACATGGCAAATATCCCCCTTATGAGGCAATGTAATGATGATGGAATCCCTTTTGCATATGTACCTCTCAATAATGTATAGTGGTGGTGTAAGAATATCCACTACTCCATATCATCCTGTTATGACAATGACTTATGTATTAATGGTAGATTCAAATAAAAAGGACAGTTTTATAGTATGATGAAATGTCACTTTAATTATTTTATTTAAACTTTAGCCTAAATTTAATCATATTCGGACATTCAGACCTGTCAATGTACACACCGCTTACACTATATGTAATAGTTAATCTTATATCAAGTTAAAAACTATAACAGTATGAAGGACAGCTTTAATAAAGCTTTCGAGACTTAACTAAAATAGTTAATTGGTACAAAAGGAATGAAAACACAAATGCTTAATATCTATCGTCCTTCAATATATGTAGACAACTCAATTTCTTCAGGTAGCTCTGTTATGTTCACATCAAATCTGTCTTGAACTTCATTGAGGATTTTAGCATCATTTTCATCAGAAACCATGGTAATAGCCAGGCCCTTTGTTCCAAATCTTCCAGCACGAGCCACACGATGTAGGTATGTATCTGAATCTTCAGGCATGTCATAGTTGAAGACAATGTTGACCCTCTCAATATCCATTCCACGACCAAATAAGTTGGTTGCTACTAGAATCCTCTTCTGGAAATCCTTGAACTGCTGGTAGCGGGAAAGTCGTTCATCTTGTGTCATGTTGCGGTGAATACCAATGGCTGGGAAATTTTGGTCTGTGAGCAATTGTGCGAGAGCTATGCAGCGCTGTACTGATTTTACAAATATAACTACTTGATTAAATTCCAGTACATCAAGGAGTTCAAATAGTTTCTTATTCTTCTCATTCTCTTTAAGTTTAACATAATGTTGCTGGAGACCATGCAATGTTAATTTGGCTTCATCATCTACATAAACTTCCATGGGATCTTGCATAAATTTCTTACAAACTGGCCGTATTTCCTTACTTAATGTAGCTGAGAACATCATCACCTGCTTTCCGTGGGGAGTGTTTCTGAAAATCTCCTGTACATCTCGTCTCATGTCTAATGACTCTAACATCTTATCACATTCATCAAGAATAAAATGCTTCAGGTGTTTTAAGTTCAGTTTCTTGCTGTTGACTAAAGCAAGAATTCTGCCTGGAGTACCGACAACAATATGAGGGCATGCAGTCTTTAATACCTCTTCGTCTTTTTGTATAGGCATTCCGCCAAAGAAAACCGACACCCGAACTCCTGACATGTACTTGGAAAAACGCTCATATTCTTTACTGATTTGAAATGCTAACTCTCTTGTATGGCACATGACCAAAACGTAAACATGATTTTCCGATGGCTCTAGTTGTTGAAGCGTTGCAAGGACAAATACAGCGGTTTTTCCCATACCTGATTTGGCTTGGCACAAGATGTCCATTCCTAGTACCGCTTGAGGAATACATTCATGTTGGACTTCTGAAGGGTGTTCGAAACCGCAATCAACTATAGCTCTTAATATTTCGGGCTTTAACAGAAAATCTCTAAAACCAGAGCTGTGAATAGATACATAAGATCCCTTAACCTCTTTTTTTGGCGCCGCTTCTGTAGCTCCATCTGCGGTTTGCTGATCCGCCTGCTCTTCGTCTTCGTAGTCAAGAAGATCGTCGTTGTCAGCCATTATTTATAAAATTAGAGAGATTTAAAATATTCTACAATTAATATAAATTATTTTAGCACGTGAAAATTACTTAGAAAGATTTTTTTCACAATAATGGCGTCTATTAACGAAAGCAAAAGACACCATAGACATAGACATAAGACAATAATACCAAGTTACGAAGACCAATGAGATTTTGTTGTTGTTGTTACGATTTGCCAATTAGGACAGGCAAAGGTCTTAAACCATACAGCCTAATCTTATGTGTATTTTATTCACAAAACTCTTCACATTAACTGATTCGTCATATTGCGAAGTTATTGGGAAGGTTTAATGATAGCTTAACCCAGCGGACAGTTGATAACGTTTGTACCACAAGTCACCCAAGGAGACAAATAATTTGCTTGGTTTTTTTAAACGATTAGACAAGAGCAAATATCTGCCGGTGATCAAGTTCCCTCCAAGACTCCAAGCTAAAGAGATATTTAGATCTGTGTTGTTGTTGGTGATAAGATTCATCTACTTCGATATATATGACGGTCGTAATAAAGCGGTGAATGACGTACTATGACGTTATAAATACATAAACAAAATATTGCAAATGTGAACGGCAGAGTCGTAAAGAGACTTTTATCGACTAAATTGGCGTTATATTGAAAATGGGCCAGATTAGGAGTAACCTTAACCGACGAGCATTTGTATGCGTAGATATATGGATGTAAAGGAGGCGAGAGAGATGTGTCAGGATCGCGCTAAGTGTAAGTCCGTAGTCTCTGCCTACCCCTCTGGGTGACAGGCGTGAATGATTATGTATTATTTATGTATAAAAAAATAGTGTGGTTTCCTAGAGAGCGGTATTTAATGCCGTAACATCAAAAAGTTTAGCCGCTATTTGCGTGATGGCTGTCTTGAGGGTGTCGGATAGTTCACGAACGTTTCTTCGATAGCGGCGGCCGGTGAACAAAATGAGTTCCAACTCCAACTGGGGCAGCGAAGACAACGAATTTTTAATAGATTATGTGCGTGATCCTGAACCTATTTATAATATTAAAAGTAAGGAATACAATACAAGGTAACCCAATTAAAACAGAATTTGTTGCGTGAAAGGAAATTTTAAATAAAACATGTACTTATTATGTACAATTCACTAAATGTATAATTGCATCTAGTATATCTACAAACATCTAGTAGTATAAATATTTGTATCAAATTGGTCTTTTAGATTGGAATCAGGCTAAAATTTTTGCAGACTATGAGAGCAAAGCTGTGAACTTCATAAAACAAAAGCAATGGGATCAAGCATTTGAGACTTCATAAAACAAAAGCATATCCTATTACTTTATTTATAAATTTATAAGCATATCCTATTACTTTATTTATAAATTAATATCCTATTACGTACATTGCCTCTCTGGTAAAGTGACATTCGTTTATCCTCGGACACTGCAATTTTCCAGAGGTATTAAATGTTCTGTAGGTAATTTTGGAGGTCATCAATTTTTTTTTTACCTGGAGTCAGTATTTTTGCTTCCTGAAATATGTTATATATAATACACGCACAAACTGCTAGTTTGTATGTCAGTCTGTCACTGCTGGGGTAATAGCAATAAGTACCTACGAAACATAATATGAAGTTACCATATAAAGGAAACAATTTCTTTTTGTATGGAGCATGGGCCCACTACAAATTGCGGCGTAACTTAATGAAATAAATGTCGATTTATTCCTTATAACCTATAGTTTACAAATGCAATATTAGTTTTATCGTATCTAACGGAAATACTGAGAAATTAACAATTAATATAAATAGGCTTCGTTATAAATAATAAATGCCAGCAGTGACGCCATCTTTTTAATAAAATGTGTAAAAATGTTGGGGAAAATAGTGCTTTGTGAGATGGCGCTAGTATCAACGTAAAAGCAAGTTACTGAGGATTTTTATACCCCTGGTTATACCTAATGTCCAAAACATTATAGTATTATCCATAAAATAACAACAGATTTTTTTATTTATTGAAATAAATAAACAATATAAATGCCGGGAATGAACAAAATATGAAAAACTATGTAGTGCTCTTGCTACCTATGAGATGGCGCTAGTATCAACGTAAAGCAAGCTATTAAGGACTTTCATGCGCCTGTTCACGAATATCAAAACAACTCTTTTTTTTTTTAGATTTCATTATTCCGGTTAGATTTTCATAAAATCTTTAGGCCCTTTACTATAGTAAATTGATATCTTTTTTAATGTGTAATAAAATTAAGTTACGTTAAAATTTCTAGTGGCCCAAAAACGATTGTCTTCTTTCCAGTAGTTATTTTAGCTCATGATAATCGGTGATGGAATTCCACCGTAAAGACAGCCGCGTTTTTTGCAGTCAAAGTAAATTATAGTCAACGTTATAGTGACGCCATTCACCGCTTTATTACGACCTTAATGTAGCGGCACCGCAATTCTAGGAAACCAGATCTTTAGTCAGTCTTGTCTGATGAGTTTCATAATAATATATGCTGATGCATCACATTGCAAAGTTTTTGGGACAGCCTATGACGGGGACAACAGCTAATAAGCTTCAATGTTTAGCCACAGTTTTATATAACTTATGTCTTATATTAATGTCTTTACATGTCTGTCTATTTACAATTTATTCTAGTTCTCGGAGCAAAAAAAAATATGTTAACGACAAAAAATTAATGCACGTGGCAAATTCATCGGATGGAGCCCTCTCCCACTCAATATAAAGAAACTCAACCAACGTTAAAGTTTTTGTTTTCATTTTATAATAAATAGCTACGTAAAGTAGGTACATAAAATGCTATTTAATTAGTTGATTTTCTAGTAAATAACTTATAATTTAAAGAGCGTACTGGACTGAATTTCATGTATTTAACCTATATATTTAAAAATAGTTGTCTTCTTGTCTTTGACGGATGGAATATTTTATTTACCTTAAATTGTTTCTAACACAAATAATTTGTAACATTTTGTGATTGTTAAAAGAATATTTTAAATATTAATTGCACTCGCTGAATTTAACCCTTCACAAGTCCACTGCTGAACGGATTGACACAAAGCACGGTCCTGAGCCACCTGCATCCATCGACTTCCTGCATATCTTACCAGGTTATCACTCCAATTAGTGGGGGGCAACCCTACACTTCGTCTACCGGCACGAAGCTGCCATTCGAGAACCTTTCTTCCCCATCGGTTTTCGGTTCTTCGAGTTATATGGCCGCTCCATTGCCACTTCAGCTTACTAATCCGTTGGGCTATTTCGGTTACTCTGGTTCTACTGCGGATATCTTCATTTCTAAGTTTATCACGCAGATAAACCCCGAGCATTGCCCTCTCCATAGCTCGCAGTGAAGGACCACGTTTCAGATCCATAAGTCATCATTGGCAACACGCACTGGTTGTACAGTCTTGTTTTCAAGTTTTGTGACTATACCTGACCAGAGGATGTGTCGTAATCTGCCCAACCGAGTTGAATCCGTCGATTGACCTCTCGGTCAAAGTTGGACTTACGTAGTCGGACTATATGTCCTAGGTAAACATACTCGTCGACAACTTGAGCGTAGTACTCCCAACAACTACCGGCATAGGTGTGACGTGGACGTTACACATGAGTTTTGTTTTGTCCATGTTCATCTTAAGGCCTATCCGTTGGGAGACACTATTGAAGTCATTGAGCATAGAGCTTTGGTCTTTTGGAAAATAGAAGGTGAGTGACGTACTCGTCATTGATGTTAATACCGTATCCTTTCCAGTCCAGGAGCTTGAAAACGTCTTCCAATGAAGCGGTGAAGAGTTTCGGGGATATAATGCAACCCTGTCTTACACCTTTCTGCAGTTGTACAGGTTTCGACTCTGGTTTTTGTACTGGGATAGCCATCGTAGCCCTACTGTACAAACACTTCAGCGCTTTGATATACCGACAGACAACTTGGCACTGCTGAAGCACCGCCCAAATTTCGACAAAATCAAAGGCTTTCTCGTAGTCCACATATGCAGGACGAAGTAGCTGATTGTACACTTCGGTCTTCAATCTGCCACTTTGTCTTTACCGACGATGTAATTATGGCTACTGATAAAGATTCAAACCATTGTTATCTTTAGATTATGTTTCAGATTATTATAAAATTGTTACCGAGTAGACATATTT
Source organism: Parnassius orleans (assembly GCA_029286625.1). Taxonomy (NCBI): domain Eukaryota; kingdom Metazoa; phylum Arthropoda; class Insecta; order Lepidoptera; family Papilionidae; genus Parnassius; species Parnassius orleans. The sequence continues at coordinate 7,023,483 of JAGSMP010000006.1, read as the reverse complement.
TAATAATAATAATAATATTTATTGGGTAATAAGGATGTTGTAAATTGATACAGTGTTATAGTTGAGACCTCCTTTTAAGTATTTAAAATACTTGTACCAGAAGGCCACACGCTACCATAGCCTTATTCTATTATAACCAACTTATTACCAATAATTTATTTCTTCTTAAATAATGAAAAAAAAATTTATCAGTTTTTTTTTGTTTTAGTTGGTTTGGTGTGTGTGTGTGTGTGTTTGTGTGTGTATGTGTACTCTTTATCAAATTATTTGATGTAGTAAATCCTCAATTTCTTTATAATTTAAGGTTTTAAGTCAAATCATTAATTGTTTTTTACACTGCATGGATGTATTTTGATAGATACCTATCTATTATTTTGTTTATTCTATTATATAAGATTTTAACTTGAGCTGCATATTGACGCCTTGCAAACGCAGAATTCACTATTTTAGTAATTACGACTAAATCCTTTCTTCTTTTATTTTGAGTGTTATGGTCATATGCTAAGGTTTTATGAAATTTTAGAATAACAATAATAATAATAATTACGCGCAAAGGGTCGCTGCCTGGAGGTCGCCAGGGCGCGTCTGGAGCTGGCGCTGGACGCGACAGCATGCGAACCGCCAGCCGATCACGAGGAGCTGCACGACCACCCAGCAGCCACTCACATCCATCATCCCCACCAGCTGGCAGGGTCTTTGCGGGCCCAGCAATCGGCACCCGCCACTGGTGATACGCCGCGATGGACAATTCAAATGAATAGCAACGCATTGCGGGCGTATTTTAGGCGAAAGGGGAGAAGTTGGAGGTTTTGCGTACGGGCCAGGGATGCATCGACTTTTGCTGAGCTGGAGCCATCTATAACCGTCACCGAGCAAAACCTGGCAGACCGAGTTCGGTATATCTTGCGCTCAAACATATTTGATGGCACCGAACTCGAACGGCTACGACGTGAGGCTGTTTCTCATCGGATGAAAATACTACGACTGTGAATGCGGCGCCACAAGTTGCAGAGCAACCCGCACACGTGGATGCCGCCGTGAATCCAGTTGTGGTTGATTCAGACGATGATGAAACAATCGCCCAGGAACTAGAACTAGAGCAATGAGGAGTACATTGAAGAGGCGATTGTGGAACGCGCAGTACGCCTCGAAAATCGACCGCGACTTCCTCGCATAACCCTAAGCAAGCGGAATCGGGATGTCGACGGCCCGAACCCATTGCTGGCAACCTATTTGAAACCAGCCGACCTTTGCGATACGGACTCAATACTCTTTGGCGCCGCTTTGGCAGTTTGCCGCATTGTTGGTGCCAAACTTCCCACGTCTGGACGTGCTACTGGTCAAAGTAGCGCTATCCCAGCCTGGAGAAGAAGGATTGAGGACCGTATCGCAAAGGCAAGGGCCCTCATCGGCAGACTGATAAGCTTCAGGTCGGGCAATAGGCCGAAGTGCGCACCGTCAGGATGGCGTTTGCTGGGACAAATGTCAGTTTGTCCCAGCCGGATATAACGCAAAAACTGACGGAGCGCATAGACGACCTGAAGCAGAGAATCGCTGCTTGGGGAAAGCGGATTCGGCGATATACCGAGAGGTCAAGACGGTTCAACCAGAATCGTCTCTTCCAGAGTGATCAGAAGAGGCTCTATGAGTCATTGAGCGACCAATGGTACGTGGAACGGGCCCAGCACCGAATCAGGCCGACACTATCGCATTCTGGCGCGGCCTGTGGTCAGAGCCCGTAAACCACAGCGAGGCCCTGGACGGAAGTTGTGGCGAGTCAGTGTGCAGTGTTACGCCCATGGACCCCGTCATCATAACGCCGGATGACGTAGCTGAGGCGGTCCGTAGGGCCCCGAACTGGAAAAGTCCGGGACTCGACGGACTGCATCACTACTGGCTGAAGGGGTTCGTGGTGTCACGCTGTACTTGCCGACAGTTTCAAGAGGCTCGACCAAAAGTCGCTCCTGAGCCTTCACTACTGGGATCACTCATTTGGTTCCTAAAGACCATGATTCCACAGACTTAGCAAATACCGCCCCATTACGTGTCTACCCACCATATATAAGACTGACATCCATTTTGAGTACGCGAATCATTCGTCACCTGGATTTAAATCAGGTGATGTCGCGCGCTCAAAATGGATGTCGGGGCGGTGGTCGGAACCAAGGAACCACCTCATTGACGCGGTCATTGGCAAAGTGGTTAAACGCAACCGTCGGAACTCTCCGCCGCCTGGATAGACTATAAAAAGCATTTGACTCGGTGCCCCATACATGGCTAAAGAGGGTCCTCGAGCTGTACAAGATTGACTGTACAGTTAGAGACTTCCTCGGCAGTATATGGGCAATGGGTACAATCCTTTGTCATCTAGGCGAGCGGATGACGGATGCGGAAAGCCACATAAGGATAAGAAGGTATCTTCCAGGCGATTGTTTGAGTCCAATCTGTTTTGCCTCTCCCTGAACCCTCTCAGTACATTACTGGAGGACTCCGAGGATTTCAGCTGGAAAGGAGGTACAAAAGTGACCCACCTTTTCTATATGGATGATCTCGTTCGTTTCAAACTGCTCCCATCTTATGGAATTGCTAAACATCACTTGTGATTTTAGTAATTCTATCAGAATGGAGCTGGGGACGGATAAGTGTGCGGTCCTCCATGTTGAAAGGGGAAGGGTTGTTACTCTGAGGGCATAGACTTATCTATGCCCATCAACATAAGGACCCTTTCTGAGGCTGAAATATACGATACCGATGCTCTGTGAGATACCTGTATGTCACAGAGCATCGGTATCGATGAGGCGGGTATAGCAGTCAGTTTGCGATATGTTTTATGCACGCTTGACCAAAGTGCTTAACAGCCTTTTGTCCGGTGTGAATAAGACACACGCATATAACGGTTGGGTCATGCCTGTTCTCATATATACCTTGGCATACTTAGGTGGACTCAAACTGAACTTAACGCCCTGATAGAAAAGTCCAGACTACTATGACGTCCCATAGGATGCATCACCGAGATCGTCGATTATGAGGCTGTACTTGCCGCGGAAACATGGTGGCGTGGCTTTTAAGCGCGCTTACCATGCATAATCGCGAAGTGTGCAGCCTCCGTAATTACTTTCTGACGAGATCGGATGATCCATTCTACAGGGACGTCATTTCTTGTGATAGGACTTACCCTCTATCCTTAGCCAACGAGCAATGGCAAGACCCGGCAGTACATAGCATTTCCGACCGAGACCGTATGGAAGGAGAAGGAGCTCCACGGAGGTTCTACAAGGCTCTACATGTGCCTTTCGTAGACAGTTGCCTCCTCCACTGGCTACGTTTTGTGACCTCTTTGGGGAAACCGAGGTTTTGTCTGTGCGATACAGGATCAGGTTATTAAGACCAACAACTATCGGAGATACATCCAAGGGATGGCACCGTCGACATCTGTCGAGCTTGTCGCCATCCCGGTGAGTCACTTAGGTATGTCATCTCCGGTTGTTCGGCGCTTAACCTGAGTACTTGCACAGGCACAACTTAGTAGCCAGAATTCTACACCAGGAGCTCGCTCTGAAATACGGTCTCGTGGACCGGAAATTGCCGTATTACAAGTACTTGCCGGAAGCCGTGCGAAAATGATCGCGCCAGGTTTCACTGGGACCGGGCCATCATCACAGACAGGACTATTCTTCGAATAAGCCTGATATTGTGCTGATGGACCGGGCACAGTCATGATATTTTGGTCGACATCACCATTCCATACGACGAGAACCTGTGAAAGCCGAAACAGATAAGCGAACAAAATATCTGGACCTGGCTCGCGAGGTGACCGATATGTGGGGTGGACTGCCGACCGAAATTATACCTGTAGTCGTCTCTGCGAACGGGTTAATCCCAGTCAGCCTCTCGGGTCATCTGAGGCGACTGGGACTCCGTGACGGACCGCTCCAAGCTCAAATGCAGAAGGCGGTGCTCCTCGATACCGCCCGCATCGTCCGCCGGTTTCTCCCTTTCCCTAAACCTCGGCCGTTTGGTCTCCTGCCGAGGGTTTCCATCTGGTTGTTTATTTATTTATGTATTATTTATTTATTTATGTATTATTTATTTGTTTATGTATTATTTATTTATTTATGTATTATTTATTTATTTATGTATTATTTATTTATTTATGTTAGTATATTAAATATATATTTATGTTTATTTATTATTTCCTTTAAAATATTTATTCAGCCCAACCAGATGAGAATACTATATAAATACCCCATAATAATAATTTAAAAAAGCATTAAATACGTACGCGATCCCAATATTAACCTACTCGTTTGGAGTGATTAAATGGTCTAAAACTGACATACAGCAAATAGAAAGAACCACACGCACCACACTTACCAAACACAATAATTTACACCCTAAATCCGCAATAGAAAGACCCATAATCAAACTACAAAATGGAGGGAGAGGCCTAATAGACATTCAACACCTTTGGCAGAAACAAATTAGTAACCTCAAAACATTATTTCACAATAAATCTCGCACTAGTGACATTCATAAAGCCGTAGCCCTAAATGATTTTAACTACACTCCACTTAACCTAAATGAACAAACAGACACACAACACAATAACACTAATAACCCACAAAAACAAAAGTTAGAGGACTGGAAAAAGAAAGTCCTGCACGGACGACACCCACATGACCTGGAACAACCACATGTAGATACAGTAGCATCAAATAAATGGCTTAAAATTGGCAACCTATTCCCGGAAACTGAAGGGTTTATCATCGCAATACAAGACCAGATCATCAACACTAAAAACTACAGGAAATATGTCATTAAAGACCCCACAGTAACCAACGATAAATGCCGCAAGTGCTTCACCCAACCAGAGACCATACAACATATAACAGGGGCATGTACAACTCTCACACAGACAGACTACACTGACAGACACAACCAAGTAGCAAACATCATTCATCAAAAACTAGCACTCAAACATAAACTTATACAAGACACCACAAACTGTTTTAGAAAATCTTACACACAAACTTTACTACGACCGCGCCATACTTACCGACAGGGCCATTCACTATAATAGACCAGACATAACACTACAGGATAAAGTAAGTAAAATCATCTACCTAATAGATATTGCAATACCCAACACACATAACTTACAAAAAACAATAGGTGAGAAGATAAGCAAATATGCAGAGCTTAAAGAAGAAGTGACCAGAATTTGGAGACAAAATAAAGTTTATATAGTACCCATAGTCTTAAGATATAAATAGATTAATATAGAGATTAAGTTGGCTCTCTCCGCGAGCAGACGTATCAATTAAGGCTCCGTACATAAATATTCGTTTTGTTAAGATCTTTGAATTAATAAGCGTTTAATCAATTTAATAAGTTATCATTACTATAATGATCTGTTAACACTAATAAACAAAAGATATACAGTGTTTAAGTGCTTAAATAATTACTTTTCATCTACAAAACAGTGCAGTGGGTGTAAATTAGTTGGTGAATCATCGGTCCTCAGTCGCTATGATTGGTCTAATAACCAACTAGCGAGGATTACCTTATATGGCAATATAAGTTGCACAATCGACGCCTAACACTATTGTCGGATTGCTTGACAAATTTCATCGTCTAAACTTAACTCCGTGGTACAACGGGTAAGGATTTCAAAGACCGCTTCACCGGACGCGAATTGAATCCAACACACACAGTTGATTTTCAATTTCTTTTCAACACATATTTTTAAAATTGAATTTTAATTTGAAATATTTCATAAAAAATTATAAATAGTATTAACATAATCAGAATGGCAGAATCAAATAAATGTAACGCCTGTTTGAATGAAATAGCAAACATTCCTTCAATATATTGCACACAATGTAAGGCGGGTTACCATCATTCCTGCATGAATTATACATTAACTGAGTATAAGGCGCTATCAGTTGAGTTAAAATCTAAGTGGATCTGCGCAATGTCAAAGTAGAGAACGCAAAGGAGGCGATAATTCAAACACTGGTTCATAACAAAACTGGCAACGCCCGACATCACCTCAGCCGGAGTTTGTTACGAAGCGAACGAAGTCACGCACAGGTAGCAATTGTTTTGTTTAACGGCCAACAACATACGAGATATAATCCGGGAAGAACTACAATTTCATTTCACCACAAATCTACCCTGAAATACAGGAGGTACGCATTGCGATGTTCCTCTCGAAGCGTCGGTAGCTCACTTCAATGTAGAACTTGAGAAAGTGAAGGCTGATTGTGTGGAGCAGGCGAAAATAATTGATGTTTTAAAATCAGAGACTGAGCTACTGAAAACTACCAATGAAACGCTTTCATCTCGCTTGTCCCAATTGGACCAGCAGGCGCGTTCTTCTAACGTGGAAATTCAATGCGTCCCTGAGAATAAACAGGAAAATTTGATAAATACCGTAATGCAGCTAGGAAAAGTAATCAAGTGCCCAATCAACGACACACAATTCACTATTGCTCGCGACTAGCTAAGATGAATAATTCTAGTCCTCGCCCCGCTCGATACTGGTCAAATTCAACAGCCCGCGACTACGCGATGAATTTCTGCGGCATCAAGTAAGTTCAACAGAAACAATCGAGATGACAAGTTGAACACCAGCCACTTAGGCATTGGTGGGACTAAGAAAACAGCTGTATATGTAGTAGAACATCTTACACGAACAAGCACTTGCATGCTGCAACACGTTCCAAAGCCAAAGAACTTGGGTATAAATTCGTTTGGGTGAGGGATGCTAAGATATACATGCGAAGGATGAGCAGTCAGGATATATATATGTAAAAAAGACATATTTTAAGTTGTCATAATGCTAAATTTGAATATGTTTGTACTTAGGGGCCTTTAAGCTGTTTCTATCAGAATGTAAGAGGCTTAAAACCAAAACAATTGAGCTATTTAGTAAGGTGTGCAGCAATTATGATGTTATAGTTTTTACAGACATGGCTAAATAGTAGTGTTTCGGACACGGAATTATTTGACGATCGTTATATAGTTTACAGACGAGACAGGAAAGTAGTGGATTTACAGTAATAAACTGGGGTGGAGTTTTAATAGCTGTCTCTAAGCGTTTTATATCCTACCGAATGTATGATTGTCAGTCGGACTGTGAGGATATCTGGGTTAAAATCGAAATACTCGATAAGAAGGGTGTAATTGATTATTTGTATATATGTGGCGTTTATCTTCCCTGTACAGAAGCATATATTTGGAACACTTTGTTATAAACACCAACTGTATGTTACAAAAGCTCAGTTCTAATATTATTGTTCTTGGTGATTTTAATTTGAGCAGTCTTTGTTGGAATAAGACGCCTACTCTTGCACTAACGCCTTTAACTACAAATAGTTTGTTAAACAATATGATAGTGGATTTCATGTCATTAAATAATTTATTACAATACAATTCATGCCTAAACATAAAAAATCGAATTCTGGACCTAATAATGAGCTCTTTGACAATCACACACGTTTGTGAAAGTGCTGACCCTTTATCCAAAATTGACCCGCTGCATCCTCCCATCGAATTTTGTGTTGAAATTGACCATAAAGAAAACTTAAAGTCCCAAGATGTTGCCAGGTACCGCTTCCACAAAGCAGACTATGAAAAGATAATAAGCGAACTAAACAACATCCAATGGGTAAAAGAATTATCTAACTGTACTAGCGTTGACGACATGGTGACATATTTTTATAAAACCTGGGCTCCTCATAATCAAACATGTTCCAAAATACAAACCGCGCTCCGGTAAATATCCAATGTGGTTTTCCACTGCATTAGTTAAGGTAATCAACGAGAAACTGAAATATCGAAATAAATACCGCAAATATGGCAACCCCCGAGATTTAATCACCTTTAAAGTACTAAGGATAGATGTACAAAACTTCACAACATAGCACAAATTATACATAAAGCGCCCAGTCATCGTTATCTTCTAACCCTAAACTTATGTGGAGCTTTATTAAACATAAAAGAGGTCGGTCCAATTTTACCCTGCACAAATGTCTTTCGGCACAAAGGTCGCTTCATCGGGGACAGGCATTTGCGATCTATTTGCATCTCAGTTTTCTCGGCTTACAACACTGAAAATTACCCACCCCAGGGCAATCTAATTTGCCACTAGGTGCTAATTACTTAACACAATATCGGTAACTAGAGACCAAGTTTTCAGAGTTTTAAAAGACTTGACCCTACTAGGTGCCGGCCCGATGGAATACCTTCTATTTTGCCATAAGATGCTGGAGCCCTGCACTGCCACTAGTATTATTATTATAGCTCCTTAAGTTCTGGCATATTCCCAACAGATTGGAAAAGTGCTCTTGTAATACCTTTATTCAAGACAGGTGACACGAGTGTAAAAATTATAGGCTATATCTATACTTCCAACATTTGCGAAAGTTTTGAACCTTTTGTGCCCAATAATTTCATGTCACTTGAAACAGTTTATCGCACCCCAACAGCATGGTTTCGTAAAGTCGCGTTCCACAGCAACTAACTTGGTTTCATTCGTCGAGGACCTTGTTGAGGGGTTGATCACGGAAATCATATGATGCAATATACACCGATTTCAGTAAGCGTTTGACCGGTAAATCATGAGATACTGTTGCACAAACTTCTCCATCGGAATAGCAGGTATGTTTTAAACTGGTAGATCATACCTTCAGATAGACAATCAATAGTTGTGGCTGGGGGTATAAATCCAAAGCATTTATGCTAAATCGGAGTACCTCAAGGGTCTACTTAGGTCCTTTATTTTTCAACATTTTCATCAATGACATTGGAAAATGTTTTCAGCACTCTAAATTCTCAATGTTCGCCGACGACTTAAAATTATATAGAATAGTTAATTCATCTGATGATGCATTATTACTGCAGAGGATTTAAATAATTTAGCGATGTGGTGTACTGAGAACGGAATGAGCATGAATTCTGACAAATGCCAAGTAGTGGATTCAGCAGAAAGAGACACTTACTAACCAGATTCTATCATATCAATGATACGCTAAGAGAGGTTGGCCACATTGAGACCTAGGAGTCATCATTGACAGCAAACTACGCTTCAACATTCATATTGACAATATTATAAATAAGGCTCTTAGAATGTTGGGCTTTGTTCTTCGAAACTGTAAAGAATTTAGGAATCCCATGACAAAAATCACGGTATATAACTGCCTAGTACGTAGTATGTTAGAATATGGCAGTACTGTATGGAATCCGCACTACGGTACATATATCAAACGCTTAGAGAGTGTACAAAAGCGATTTTTATGGTATTTGTCTTACAGTTGCAACTTAGCCAAGAAACTCCAAGCTACAACGATCGACTACTACATTTTCGCCTCAAATCACTCCAACATCGTAGGAACTACTTGACGTCATGTTTCTGTATAAGCTAATAAATGGAAATTTTGACACCCTGATCTTTTATCTCGAGTAAATATTGCATACCTAGAAAGCCACACAGACTAAGAAACCTCCTTTAAAAGTAATTCAGCTAAGTCAAAGCTGGGTCAGTATGCTCCATTAAACAGAGCGATGAGGAGTTACAATCATTCACAACTCTATATCTAGTGAAACTGAAAAGGATTTTCTCAGCTAGATATTTTTTCAAACTCCTTAACACAATTTAAAAGTTTTGCAGCTCAAGTTATAACAGAATAATTCGATTATTATGTAATTTTAAATTAAAATATGTGAGTGTTATTTTATTTTTACATTCAATTTTAATTTTGAATCATAATATAAATTTTATTTTAATGACATTTGACTTGTTTAAATTTTAATTGATGTTTTATACTTATTACTTTTAAATAATATGTTCTTCTTGACACAGTTAAATGTAATGCACTGATAAAATTTTATTATTTTTGTTGTTAATAGTACTAATAAATTAATTAATTGTATAATAACTTCCTTATAATTAATGCATACATTTTAATATAAATAAATTAAATTGCTTCAACGTAAGTTAATGTACGAGACTTTAAGAGAATGTTGTTTGCGCTATAATTGAAGTAGCACTTTGTATGTTCTTTTTTTTTCTTTTCTTTTTCTGATATTTTTGCATGTAATAGTGTGTACTTTGTTGGTGCAATAAATAAATAAATAAACAAAATAGTCTCCCACCACGGGTGTCATACCAACCATCTCCACCATAGCCTCAAATTAATAGACCTGAAAGACTCAACGTACATTATACTCCAAAAGCTGCAAATTTAAATACCTGTCGAATAAGAAAATTCATAATTGAAGAAAATGAAATAGCACCGGCAATAACACCCCACCATCACTCACATGTATATACTGGCTTCGGCCCGTATATGCAGTCAGAACTAGCCAAAGAGCTAAGAAACAGAAATGTTTTCCTATAATAATAATAATAATTTATTTTCTCACTACAATACAAAATTATTGTACAATTATAGTATAGCCTCAATATTATACTGTGGAGACTGGTGCCTAAGCTAGGCTTTACGCCTGTATTTCAGGACGCCAGATCTCCGCCCTATGGTTGTAATTACAATAATTTTATTATGCATTCGTACATGTACCATATTTATAATTTACATATCTTCATCTAATTAGAATTTTATATATTAAAAGTGGTGTGTGTGTGTATGTGCGCTGTGTGTGTGTGTGCGTGTGTGTGTGTGTGTGTGTGTGTGTGTGTGTGTGTGTGTGTGTGTGTTGTGTGTGACTGGTAATACATTTGATTTACAATTAGGTGTAGGAGTTAGTAAGTCATCATAATTTAATTCTTGAGCCAGATAGTTATTTTCTTTGCATATAGTCTTATTAACGTTAAATATAGAATAATCTTATTGACTTTATTGTATAAAAACCCCAAGGTGACAAAAGAAACGTTTAGATAATTGGTGGATAGAGTTATATGACAGCGGTCCACGTTAAAATGCCTTTACCTCGGGAGAGTGAGGGATTGTATTTTAGTAGAGCATGTTGTTTTAGTAAGGTTCTTTTATAAACAGTTGTCTTACAGTTAATATTATCAACTCTTTATATAGGAGGTCTGTAGGATAGCGATACGGCAGTGAAAAGAGATTTTAAGATGGCTCTCTGGTGTTCTCTAATTGAAGCATTTTAGATTTTGAGCACCGCCCCAGGAGGTTACACCATATGTTAACAGAGATTGGGCCAAGGCAGTAGACGGATTTCTTTAGTTTTCGTCACGTCTCTCAAAGTTTTAAATACATATATGTTTACGCAACCTGTTATTAAGGGTATAATGTGTTCATGAAAACGTAGAGTGCTATCAATTATAACTCCTAGATATTTTACTTTGTCAGCTTGACATTGTTTTATGCAGGTATCTGCAAGATAAGTGGGTTGGAACATGAGTGACTTACGATGGTATATGGTAGAGATGATGTGGTTAATGTGTTATTTTTAATCTAAACGTGACATAACATGTTTTATCTATGTTCAGTGTCAGTACATTACTGAAGCCAGTTTGAGACTGGTAGCCCAACTGGGCGTACGTAAAGACATCTTGCCATGAGCCTGCGCTAAATAGGAGGACGGTATCATCTGCAAAACTTATGATCCGCCCTTTAGGAAGAGTGAGCATACTCAGTTCATTAATATATATTAGAAAGAGAGTGGGAGAGAGTACACTGCCCTGAGGCGTACCATAAGTAATTGTGCGTTCAGCACTGATGAATTTATCTACCTGAACGCACTAAGTACGTCCACTCAAGAAGTCTCCATAAAGTTGCAGTTGTATATCTCTAATTCCCATACTCTCCATACTACGTAAAAGTATGGGTACAGAAACCGTGTCGAAAGCTTTGTCGAGATCTAGAAATATACCAAGAACTTTATGCCCATTGTCCAAGTTTGTAAAAATATAATTAGTAAGGTCATGAATCGCATCGGATGTAGATTTACCTGACCTAAAACCATATTGTGAGGGTGAAAGTAAGTTATTTTTTTCCAAGCAATTTACGAGCCTGTTGTTTATCATGCGTTCTATATTTTGGACAAGGCAGGCAGCACAGATATATCTATAATTATTGACACGGTCTCTGTCCCCACCATTATAAATCGGTGTATAATCGATTTTTAAAAGATTTAGGAATTTTCCGGTTGTGAGAGCCAGATTGCAGATATATGTCAGGGGTGGGACAACTACAGTAATATGCCTTTTAAGGAGATTAGAGGATATTCCATCCCAACCCACAGCACAGTAATTACGGAGAGATATTATTAATTTTGCAACCTCGTCCTCATCCGTTGGTAACAATACCATGGACTGCGAGTTGTTGTTATTGTTGTTAAAACTTTTTGTTGACTTGTAAGTCCACCTGGTATCTTTTCGGCGAGATTTTTGCCTATATTAGCGAAAAAATCATTGACTGAATTAACAGATAGCTCCGGGATGGATGATGAGGTTAATAAGTGATGGGATGAATTTTCTTTCTTTTTTGCCCTGTTTGTTATGTTATTCATTGCTCCCTAGAGTTGCTTAGGATTATTACTAGTTTTTTTAATTCATTTTTTTCATATTCCAATTTAATTTTTTTTAACAACTTATTACAATAGTTTCTGTACCTAGTAAAAGATATATTTAGGACTTCATTGTCTAGTGACTCTTTTGATTTTTTGTGTAATTTATCTCTGTGTCGGATACAGCGTAAGAGACCTGGAGTGATCCATATTAATGATTTTTTTTTACGTTTTGGAACTTTCACGGTTTTTGTGTTTTTTGACCGCTTGTTTAATAAGCCTTATCATTAAATCTGTTGCTGCAGGATCTTGGGTATTATATGCTTCACCAAAGTCGATTCTTTTATGTCGTCAGTTAACTGATCATAGTTAATGCGCGTCGTTGTGTTTTTAACCGCGATTTTTGGCATTTTGCTTATGAGGAATAATAACACGGTTTCATGAGTTAGCAGAAGTGCTACTAATGTTGAAGCAGGCAATAGAGTTTAAGGACAAAATGATCAAGACATGCATTTTGTCTAGTCCTATCATATTTTCATTATCATATTTTTGAAATACTTCTAATGTTTTGATTAAGTATTTTGAGTGATTGCTTGGGGTTGAAATTAAATGGGATACAGTTGTCTAAGTCACAGGTAGATGAATCCGACACTGAGACAGAATCTATGTTGTATGTTATTTAGTGTATTATCTACTTTTATAACGTTTATTTTCATAGTTACATTTTTTGTAAGTGACATTTAATAGAACTAAGTTGATAATGACAATTAATTGGTCGCCAAAGTGGTACAGAGAGGAAACTTATAGTGTATAATATACATTCCTGTACACACAGCATGTGTGTTTTAGTTAATAATATTAGTTGTATGTAGTGTGTGTATGTATTTGTTAGTGTAGTATTTGTGTGTTTGTAGGATATTGTATGTATATGTAATGATATTGATTATAAATACAGTTTTTAAATTTAATGCTATAAACTTGCAACAAGAATAATATGATAATTTTGAAAATATTTCTAAAGATAAAATAACGCAATCGCTTTTGTCTTCGTAGTTGTGCTAGATCATCTTCTGATTTGATAAGTCGACTGGGCATCCCTTCTTTTTGCGTATGTATACCTTACCATTAGCTGACCAACATTGTTCGTATTCACTAGTCTTAATAAACTCTCTTGCAAGGTAGTAAAGTCGCTTTGTCATGACGGTGAGGACTTCAGATACGTATAGGAAATGTTTAGGTCCTTTTTCTTGCAAGTGGTTGTGTTAAGACGGTTTCTTTGTTCTGTTTATTATAGTTTTAGTTGACTTCAAAACTGTTCCTTTGCCGCCGCTGATGAGAACTCCACAATAACTGTACCCACTGATTCGGTCTTACTCTTCAAACGAAAATATTTGTAATATCCGTTTCAGTACGGAATGATTAATACTGCCGAGTTTTGGACTGTGTTAATTAGGGTTTCACGGTTTTCAGGACATTTTAATGGTATATTTTTATTTCAAGTGGCGCTGCTCTCAATTTTTTTCCAAAAGTCTACCTTATTTTCTAATGTTTTATTATCTGCTGATTTTTGTTACACTCTGCTATTAAATTATTAATCTCAAGCACCGCTTCATCATATTTTTCCGACAAAAATGACACAGTCTTTTGGATTTCTTCGTTTTGGGCACGGATTTCTGAGTTTTGAATACTAATTTTTACATTTTGAGTTCGAATATCTTCGAGTGCCGTTTGTAGGGTATCCATTTTATTGTTTTGTTGAGTTTAGTTCGATACGAGCTCCTCAAACATGGTTTTCATTTCTATCATCATTTTTTCCATACGTCCTAATTCATCCGACTCACGTTTTTCCTTTGCGGTATTTTTTAAATTTTCATTATTAGAGCAGGATGTTAAATTCGGTTCAGAAGTAGCAGGTGATGCCGGAGCATTAGGGGGTGAGCGTCGTATCATGATTTAGTTTGAGAGTTTTTATTTTTTTATTTTATTATTTATAAATATGTATTTCGTTTTTAATAACTAAAGTATGAGAAGTAGTTGTATATTTTATTTACTCACAAGGCGATCGCCGATACGACGATTTAGTCTTGATGCGTAAGAGAAGACCTTTGTTAATGTAGTGTTATTGCCGAGATGACGGTGGATCGGCAAAACGGTCGTTGCTTGAAGTTAGAATAATATGTAGTAGCAAGGCCGGTCATTCACACGGCACGTCACTTTGTTAGTTCATCATAATATATTATATGGACACAAAAATATATGATTTTTTCTAGTCTAATAAAAAAACTTAATCTTTAAAGATACAATAGTTATTAGTTATTTAAAATAAAATCTCATGAAAATAATAAATAATATTTCAAAGAGTCAAATAGAATGTAGAACATATAATTTTCTTTAGCAAGTCACACATTTGATACAAGTTGGTGGTTGAAAAAAGGAAAGGTATAAAATGCATAACTTTCAAAAGTGATCTCTGTGACCGTTCCACTTCTAGAAATTTAGTTTTCGTTGTTCCACCCCAGACAGTAATGCAGTAAGTAATAATAGATTGGATTAGGGAAATATCAATCTGTTTAAGTAGTTTGTTAGAAGCTACATGTCACAACTGTTTAAAAAGCCAACTTAGTTTTCTAATTCGCGCATTTACAAGTTCAATCTGATCAAACCAAGATAGACATTGATCTAAAACAACTCCTAAATATTTTGTTTTATTTACTTTATCGATAAATGAGCGTAGACAATTATCATTATTAGTATCACATGTTTAAATTTTTATGGCAAAATTAGTATGTGGTTGAGTTTTGTTAGTTAATGTGAAGCAAATATAACTGGTTTTTTGAGCGTTTAAAGTGAGTAAATTAGACTTGAGCCAAAATGCAAATTTAATCAAACCAAGCTCAGTTACCCTCCGTACTGAATCCCAATTTCTGTCTGAAAATACTATTGCAGTATCATCAGCGTAGGAAAAAACGCGGGTTCCTTTAGACTTTAGATCACACAGTTCATTTATGTAAACTAAAAATAAAGTAGGTCCAAGTACACTGCCTTGCGGCACGCCATACGTAAAATCAGAGTATTTACTAACATATTGACCTATTTTAACTCTTTGTAATCAATTTGATAGATAACTTAAAAATGATTCTAAAGGCGTGCCTCTGATACCAATGAGCTCCAGTTTACTTAAAAGTATGGGGATGGAGACAGTATCGAATGCTCTTTTTAGGTCCAAGAAGACTGTTAACCGATTTTCACACAATTCTTACAACTACACTTACAACTTATATTTACAATACATAAAGCGGGGATTCCCCGAGAGCCCGCACCACAACAGAAGTCTTGTGGGGAAAATATCAACTAACAAGAAAACCTCATTTCTTCCAGCTACAATGCTGCGATTATTTATTCTGTGGCTGCGCTTTAAAGTGGCAAGGATCACAAACTAATAAGAAGCACTAGGATTTAATTACCTATCGGATACGTTCTAAAACTGACTGGGTGATATCTTTTCCAACAAATGCATTGAAATTTTGATACATTTTTTTAAATAAAAAACGTTACTCCCAAAGAAGACAATCGTTTTTTGGCCCATTAGAAACTTTAACGTAACTTAATTTTATTACACATACAAAAGATACCAATTTAATATAGTAAACGGCCTAAAAATTTTATGAAAATGTAACCGGAATCATAAAATCTGAAAAAAAAAAGTTCTTTTGATATTCGTGAATTGGCTAATGTAATATGAAAAAAAAATGCGTAAAAAGAAGAACGAACTACTAAAAAATTTTTCCATCAACCTTAAAATACCTATAAATGCTAAATGTACCTACAACTTTCTTTTATACTATTATTTATTGACCAGAGCACAATTTTAACTTATAATACCAGAGAAAACTACTAGACAATCGCTTTTAGTTTGTTTTTAGGTTATTGTGGTATTCATATTTTGATTGTTAATTTCTCAGTATTCCCGTTAGATACGGTAAAACTAATATTACTATTGTAATCTATTGGTTATAAGGAATAAATCGACATGTGTTTCATTAAGTTACGCCTGGTTAAGGTGGTGGGCCCATTCTCAATACAAAAGAAATTGTCTTCTTTTTTCCTTTATTATGGAGTTTACAAATAAATTACACTAGGACAAACATCCAGACTCGGAACAATTATTTGTAGGCCATACAAATACTTGTTCCGTGCGGGGTTCGAGTCCGCGACCCTTAGCACCGCAACTCAATGTTAAGCCACTGCGCCACTGAGCCGTCGTTTTTGTTTAACTTGTGTATGCACGTTACCTACCTTAAATTAATTAAAGTTAAAAACTAATACATTTTACTAAATGTTGTAATAATAAATGTTAAGATCCTCTTGTGCTCACGGCCATTTCGGGCTCCAGCTTGGAGTCCATGGCATTTTGCCCGGCTTGCTATCCTATTGTTACGCCACTGGAAAGAGAAGGGAAGCGCCATAACGATGCTTGCAAACAAGAAGCTTCACTTGCAAACTTATTACGAAATATAAAACAATTAATTATAGCCCTTCACAAGGCCATTGCTGCACGTAGATCTCCCCCAAGGAATGCCATAAAGCACGGTCCTGAGCCACTTGCATCTATCGACTTCCTGCATGTCTTACCAGGTCACTCCATCTAGTGGGGGGACGCCCTACACTTCGTCTACCGGTACGAGGCTGCCAACGCCACTCGAGAACTTTTCTTACCCATCGGTTGTCGATTCTTGGAGCTTTATGGCCGGCCCATTGCCTCGTCAGCTTTCTAATCCAAGGGGCTACGTCGGTTACTCTGGTTCTACTGCGGATATCCTCATTTATAAGTCTATCACGCAGAGAAACCCCAAGCATATCCCCTCCATAGCTTGCTGAGTGACCTTGAGCTTTACCATACGGCCAGCAGGAAGGACCACGCCTCAGATTCATAAGTCATTACTAGCAATATTCACTGCTTGTAAAATTTTGTTTTGAAGTTTTGAGGTATCCCTGACGAGAAAATGTATCGTAATCTCCCGAACGCTGCCCAGCCGAGTTGAATCCGTCGATTCGACGACCGAGAGGTCGGTCGAAGTTGGACTTACCTAGTCGGACTATTTGTCCCAGGTAAACATACTCGTCAACACCTTCGAGCGTAGTGCTCCCAACAACTTCCGGCACTAAGCACTTTGCTCAATGACCTCAATAGTGTCTCCCAACGGATAGGCCTTACCTTTACCGCTACCGTTACAGTATATTAAAGTTCACTGTTGAACATAAGCCTCCCCCATAGATTGCCTCATTGCGGGTATATTTGCCATAGTTGTCACGCTTGGCAAGCGGATTGGCAACCGCAGTTTTTTATTTTCTATCGTTATTAGGAAGACGCTGCTGCCCGTCTCCTGATTTGTTTCCCTCTGTCGCATCTTACGACACCCACGGGATGATATGGGATAGAGGATATTCTCCGCCACTACACGTTAAGATAGTTCTTAATTATAATAAATTATTTAAGAGGTTGGTTCACTATTTTTTTTTGTATCGAGAAAATTTCTCAAAAACATGTTTTTTTAAGAAACAGTGTTCTTAGATATATTTTAAAGATTAACATAAATTTGGCACTGTCTTAGATTTAGCTAAAGAATTGTTTCAGTCTCAAACAAACCTATTTGGAACTTATCCTAGCCTTATCCTAGCGGACAGTTGATATCGATAGTATCTCAAGGCACCTAAGTGGATAAAAATCTTGAGATTTATATCACCATGGAAGCACTAGTTACATCGTTTGTATTAATAACTCTCATATGCTTTTGATTTTATCACGCAGAGAAATTACAAGCTTAGCCCTTTCCATCGCTCGCTAAGTGACATTGAGCTTCCTCATACGGCCAGCAGTGAAGTACCACGTTTGTGTTTCGGTTCAAAAGTCATTAATCACTCTAAGGTTGCACACTTTTGTTTAGGTTTTGAAGTACTTTATCGGACACGAAGTTTTGTCGCAATTTCCCGACCTCTTTCTAGTACATAAGTAGGTGTAAATGACTTGCAGGCCAAAACATTTGCATAAATGGTGGTTTCTATGTATAGGAATAAATACACATTAATAAGATTGTGAAAATTTATTATAAAAACATTCGAATCACAGATCGAAAATTAATTTAACATAAACATCATAATAAAGTATAGATATACTTAGAGCAGAACTCATTAGTGCCTATACTACCTATAAGGGGCCATTCATATATTAAATCACATCTTAAGAGGGTGCAATAAAATGTGACATTGTGGTAAGGCGGGGGGGTTAAAAGCTGTGTGACGTTACATGTTAAAATCTAAAATACTAAAACGCGAAATTTATATGTAAACCAAAAACTTAAAAATATTGCAACCCGATCTATCTTTTATTAACATTATTAATCGTTTTTCGTCCTTTAATTGGTCTTTTGTTTCGTCCATTATCTAAAACATTTGATTTTAATAAAGATTATTTTTAATATAAATAAAAAAAATTGGAATACTTACTGTTTTAATTAAATTACTTCTCATATATAAAATTGAAAAATATGTGACGTCACACCAAGGGAGGAGGTTTCCCAAGTGTGACCACCTGTGACAAGGACGGGGAGTCAATAAAACAATAAAATTTGTGTGACGTAATTTATGGATACTGAGACTGAAGTACTGAGAAAAGACAATTTCAGTCAGTTTCTATACTAATTATGCATTCTACAGTTACATCGTTCTAATAAATTTAAAGATTTTATAAATAACTATTGATTAATAAACCAATATTATCTACAAATATCTCAAACGTTTTATTTTGATATTACTATAAAGTCCCTTTTTCTTTAAAACAGTTATCTGACTTGATTGTTTTGTGTGAAATACAACCTAATAAAACGTAGTGATTATATATTCTTTGCTACCTAAGTTAGGTAGGTATATCTGACGCTTTTAATGTGTACTGCATGGACGTATAAAAAAAAGCGGAGTGAATCTCGCTATACAACCCAGCCAAGCACCCAAAATAAGTCAGCTCGCTTGTACGTACAAGGGGGCACGCACACATTCACACTAATAATAATTCTAGGGCCCGCCATTACGCAACAAACATCGTCCGCGAGAAGTAGTTGTCGTAAGTAAAAACAAAAATAAATATTCCGTTTTGCGTCGTTAAATCTTACAAAAATCTTAGTGGTTTTATAAAAAATCATGAAGGAATCACTTTTATAGAAAAGTCATTAATTATAATGACTTATTTGAGAATTTTTTGTCATTTGCTATTTTTGGAACACAAAACACGCGTCACGTGATCAGTGTTCTTAATTATTTTTGGGGAAAAATTACCCGAATCTTGGGAAATTGCTTTAAATTTAAATTGCTTTTTACCCACGTCGGAACGGATACGGTATATATATGTGTTTGCCCTAAGATTTTGTTTGTTGTGCACTTTTTTGTTACCATTTTCCTGAAAAACTTTTAGATCGATTATAACTAGACTCCATGGAGCAATGTAATACGCTCATCATATTTTTCATTGATTTCATGTAAATTTTAAGAGCTTTAGTTTTAAGATACTGTAATTAATTATCACTTTAATTATTCTTTATTACATTGCTTAAAAAATAATACAAAGTGCACGCTTAATGCCTTGAGGCATTCTCTACCAGTCAACCCAGGGAGTGGTGAGAAAAACAAAATAAAAATGATAATTACCTACGTAATATGTACATTTTACTAATAAATATATACATACATATATACAAATATATAAATATTTGTATATATGTATTTTTACGTGGTAGAGCCATGCTGCAGCTATATTAGTAGTATAGTTGTAGTACGAATGGGTCGGCTCGACCGGGGAAGGACCACGCTCTCACAGAATACCAGCGTAAAATAGCAGCTTAACACTACTGTGTTTCGTATGGTGAGTGTAGAGAACCGGAGACCCTTTTTACTGGAAAAGAGGCATTCCATCTTAGTCCTCACGGGTGACAACGCATCTGCATTTTGATTCTTTATTGAAGATAGATGTAGATGTCTATGGGTCACAGCAACCACTTACCATCAGGTGGACTGTGTGCTCGTTTGTCACCCTATCCTATAAAAAAATATATTTATATACATATTAAATATATTTATATACATATTATATAAATATATTTATATGCATAATTAGTACAAGTTTGGCAATATACAAGGTTATTTTGCAATAAACGGCCAAATTCGCAGAGAAGGTTCAGAATAAGCAATATAGGCAAATGGTGAAAAAAAATTAATTAAAAAATATCTCAAAAATTCTGTCCTTTTTATGTTTGAAATTCAAAATGCGTGGTAATGCATTATTTTAACTAGTTTTACTGCGCACGCACACATTCGTAAGTGTCAATCGGTAGGCAAAAATTGGCCCATAAATCACATTAAATTTGGGATAATTTCAAATAAAAGTAGAAGCCTTATTTAATCGTATTTTCAAAAACTGTAATAACGGTATATCATTATTTATATATTTGAATTTAAGTTTAAAATTTGGCTACTCTTTGAAAAATAACCCTGTATATGACATGAATGATTCATGTAAGAAGCGTTGTCTTTAATAGGTGATTACGTACCAACTTTTTAAAATACTTATTGGGAGCTTTTCGATGTCATCGGGCAAGGAGTTCCAAAGACATGTAGCCTGAACTGTAAAGGAGTTACCATAGAAGTCGGTGAAGTGAACATGAATACCTACATATTATTTTGTTGTTAAATAGAATTATTCGATTTGAATCAAAATCTAAATTCATAGAATTTTTTATATTGTTTACGTAATAATAAATATATAGTTTTATAAAAAAATATGGGGAAATTTTGTTTCACATGACAACCCTTTATTGCACGCAAACATACTTGCACCGCCGCCATTGCAGTGCATCAGTTCTTTCTTAACAAAATTCTGTCCGCCTTTTTTTATACGTCCATGGTGTACTGCAGGAAAGAAGCAAAAAATATATATAAAATATGATTGTATATTAATTTTTATACAAGTAAGGGTGGTCACACAGTCTACTTAATAGTAAGTGGATGCAATGACCTAAATTTATCCTCGATTTATAATCAAAATGTAGTGCGTTCTCACTTATGAGGCCTAAGATGGGATGTCTCGTTACCAGTAAAAATTACCCTACGAAACATAAGGGCGTTATCCTTTTTTTTAAGCTGATATTCTGTGAGAGCTTGATCATTTCGCGATCGAGCTGACCTATTCATGCTGCAGCATCGTACTGCAACAGGCTCTGTCACATTAAAAACAACCTTTTAGAGATCGAACGGCCTGAATAGCACTAATTTTGGCCCCTCAATTAATTTAAGGAGCTTGACGTCTAATACTGACATATCATCAATAAGTCTTGAGGTCATTTCACATGTCGAACGCAAATCTTTCCAACTTGTGGCGGAATTGTGTAGACTGTTAAATGGGCTGATATTCTTGAGAGGGGGAGTAAGAATTTGTCAATTTTATTGGTAAAAGAATACTCATAATTAAATGTTTAAAGTTCTATCGTCAGCCATGGAAACGAAGAAACTACGAATGAAAGAACCAATTTTTAAAATGTTAATTAAGATATAGCCTGATGTTATAATCTTGAGAATTATTATTTAATCTTAATATTCCTCTCTCTTGCTCCGTACTTACGTATCTCTTTTATATTTCTTTCGGGGTAAGAGGTATCCTTCTATAGTCTTCTCGAATCATAATCTCTCGTCTTATCAATTTACACATCATCTTTTTCATTTCCCATTCCTTTTATCTCTCTATCGTATGAAAAGCTGGGTCTAAGTACCAAGGTAATCTATACAAATAAATAAAATTAAAGTGTCTGTTTGTAATGTCAAAATAACAGCTTTTTACTAAATACGTATGTAAGTAATACGTAGTAATACGTATATACGGTACTTATAACGAAAAAATAATTTTTTAAATTTTGCCTGTCTGTCTGTTTGTTCCGGCTAATCATCGAAGTGGCTAGACCGGTTTTAACGGGACTTTCACTGGCAGATAGCTGATGTTATACGGACTAACTTAACACTTTTACTGTCCGGTTTTCAGACACAATAGTAAGACAATAGCAATGACCTGTATATAGTGCACGGGACAGCGAATGGGTTAAGCTACTTTCATTTTAGAAAAAGATATTGGGTTCCGCGCAAAAAAATTTCACGCGACGACCTCTCGTGGACAGCTAGTGGAAACCTACTAATACTTCCTAGATAATATTTTGAATAGTAATTTTTCTCAATTTTGCTTACGTTTTTTATAAAATCCTTAGAAATACGCAACTAAAGTTTACAAACATGCCTAGTAAAAATAATAATAAAAGAAGGTGCACAATAGAGTGATTTAATTGTATATTTTTAAGACTAAACCTAAAAATTAATATGATCTAACATTGATTATTATGGAATGGCAGCACTGTGTCTAAAGGTCATTCAGAAATATTTTTTCCTCAGTTTTTTATCAGTCTGCAATAAAATCACACTTGAATTATTTAACAATGCTATTACCTAATTACGATACTACATCCTACCATTATGAAAATTTCGATTTTTTTAAAAATTAAAACAACATTTAAGTATATTACCTTCATTTTGTAACTTTACGTTAAAGTGGGTTGAAAAAAATCTAACTCAATCTTATTCAATATTTTTATTGTACGAGATCATAGTAGATTGGACCTTATTTTAAATGGTAAGGTCATATTTGATTAATTCCAATCCACTTTAGGGTACATTTACATCATAAGAAATTTAACATTTCTGACTATAAGGCTTTAATGGTTTGAAGTCAGCGTTTCCACTCAAATATGCGTCAACGAAGTTCTGTACCGAGTCTGTGGTAATTTCGTCGCCATATTTCATGGTGACCATCCGCTGTTTGGGAAAATCTATGGCTGTAAGTAACGGTACCGCGTCGTCTAGGCCGATGTGTTCTCTAAGCATGTCGGCACAGTCTGTACCATCGATGCCGATGTAGAACAAAACGTGCTTGAACGACTTCTTTTTCACTCTAGAACGAGATGTAGTGTAGGCAAAGTCCATGGTTTCGTCGTCGGAGGAGTTCTGGTACGGGCAGAAACCGGGGTATTGGATGCTGCATTCCTCGTAGTACGATTCCGCTGAGGGCGTTAGGACCGATTCCGAAAATTCTATTTCGGAGTCCTCGTCATCTGAAAAAAGTTAAAGTTAAGTTAAAGTTACAGCCTTTACGTCCCAATGCTGAGCACAGGTCTCATATCATTTCTGAGAGGGTTTTAGGGCAAGGAAATGTCCGCTGCGCTGTCCCAATGCGTGTTGGCGCACTTCGCATGTCATCGAAATATTTTTTCTTATTTCTCAGACATGTAGGTTTCACGATGTTTTGCTTCACTGCCGAGCACGTGGAAAAGCAACATTAAAATTGTTATTAATTTCATTGGTGCCAGCGGTTATCGAATCCGGGTTGCTGGCTAGCTGTAAAATTTACAGCGAGCGCTTAGCCCCTGAGCTACCACGGCTTTTAAAAAAGTTATTCGGGTATTGTTCTTAAATGGTAATTTTTCTAGGTGGTAAGACTCCTTTTCTGGCTAGGAGTCCAGAGGCGTAGCGTGGACTAATATAGACGTAGGCGAAATCGCATCAGCGAGGCCCCTTTCCTTTCGCTCCCAAGATCTACCCAATAGATCTACCCTACCAAAAATGCTTTGACACGACATACCTACTCATAGCTATTCATTCTTAACAAATATCATATTCCGTCAATCTAACGGTCACGGTCTTTGAAGGTAGTTACAACGGCCTCGCAGTCGCACTTAATAGGGGCTTCTTGCGAGGCCCCAAACAAACACGCTTTTAAATTTGTGACGTTCTTTTTCAAGCGTAAAAGTGTTCAAATTAATTAGTCATCTGTGGTAAAGTCTGGGGCATCGCATTTTAAGGGGCCCCATTTAAGCGCGAGGGCCCACTTCGCCCATGCCTAGCTACGCCACTGTAGGAGTCCGTCTGGATCAGTACTAACCTCTTATATATCTCTGTTCGCCTAATAGCAGTGCTTGCACTGCTGTGTTCTGGTCTGAAGGGAATAAAATTCCAGCATAATCGCAGTCTGTCAGGCGTTGACACGTCTGATTACTAAGATGGAATATCTTAGTACTCAGACGTGTCAACGCATCTGTAGCGTTCTTTGTTTGAAGTTGGCTGCACGTGCACGTGTCCATGGACTGAAGTAGCCACTGACCATCAGGTGAAATGTAAGTTCGTTTGTCACTTCGCTTTAAAAAATTATTCCCCCATAATTATGGTTCTACAATCTTGTCTCGTCAAAATTCAACCATTTAATTGGTTAAAACGTTTTTTACCTTTCGAATGATAAAAAAAGTTTCATTCCCTTTCTTATATATCTATATAAAATTAATTTTTGTTTGTTCGTATTATATGCGCTGCCATACCGTTCATCAGATTGCGCGAAGGTTATAGGCATAGTACAATTAACTTACAGTACGCGTATCGCAACAACAAATTTATTTGAAAGTTATATATCATTCAACTTCAATTAATGTTTTTTATTTTTATTTTTAAAAACGTTACCCCCACACTAGGATTTTCTCCTGTATCGTGGAGCAGTTTACAAACATAAATTGCACGAGGACAAACATTCAGACCCGGAACAATTATTTGCAGGCCATACAAATACTTGTTCCGTGCGGAATCGAACCGCGCCCCCAGCGCAGTAACTCATTGCTAAGCCACTGCGCCACGGAGCCGTCATGTATTATCATTCCTAACTAAACAATACAACTCTTCCAAATTTAAAACCATATTTCTACAATTATTTCGTCTACGGCAGTAACGCGCCGGGTTCCAGCTAGTAAATATTAATAAAACCATACCACATAAAATGTTCTAAGTGTCATGTTTTATGCGATTTTTAGTGGTGTTCAATTTTTAATTTAATTTCATTTCATTCGCTTTTAATTAAACGTACCAATAAATAACACGACGGCAGGGTGACGTGCCATCTTGAGTAACGCCTGCTCCGTCAGTAATGATACCGGACGAGGCGCCCACGGGAAGTTCTGTAAAAAGTCGTAAATATCGTTGTAACTTTAATTTTAAATATTTTCGTAACAATGTTGGGAAACCTTTCGTTTTACAAGAACTCCATTTCTACCAAGTAGTACGTCTGTGCTCTCTTACATATTTTTGTCGCCAAGCATAACAGGGTACCCACTGTTGGTTCCGGTTTGAAGGGAATTCCCCGATAATTAGAGACAATGATGCATTAACATCTTAGTCCTCAAAGACGTCAACGTATTTGTGTTTGCAGAATTGTTTGTTTGAAGTGGTTTAAATTTACCCATGGGCTTTAGTAGCCGCTTACCATCAGGTGGGCTGGTAGGTCTCGTTTGTTACACTAATGTTATTGAAAAATCGGAAAACTTGCTCATGGTCATAGTGCAAGAGTTCATAATCCACGAATTTGATGGTTGCAGAAGACCCTCGACAGCCCAATAAAGCTACACCGAGGAGAACGATGATTTGACGTGCTCTGGAGTCATCGTAACAGCTTCGTGGTGCCCTGGGGTTGTGCTGAATTACCGCATAGCTGTAGAGCGGCCTCAGTTGCATTTCTTATATAAATCCTGTGACCCTTCGTTGACGCTGAGGGCGACCACCGTGAAGATTTAGTCGGTAAGTGTCCGACATAAGATGCCTGCTTCCTCTGGAGTAACTGGATAGGATTCCCGTACGTAAAAAGGGGGCTCAAGATTACTGCTTTATGGTCGTTTTGGAAGTAGAAAGTTAGAGACGGTAAAGTAATAAAGGCATTAGGTTTTTATTCCATTGAATTGAATATATTGTATTATCAACGTAAATTCATAGGTCGCTAGTTCGTATCTGGCTCGAAGGACCATTAAGAATCTAAGTATAAGTTGTGATTCCGTACACTGAAGTATTGTAGTTGCAGTTATATGTATAAGAAAGTTGTTGAGTGTTAAGAGAAAGATCGTAGTAAAAAAGTGTATTATAAATAAAGTTAAAACTTTAAAAGTAATTTCAACGCGCGCAGCTTAAGTAGGTCGCGTGTAAGCAAAAGTGTAAGATATCCTCTTCTCCTGTCTTAATACCCACATATGCAACATCTACACGTTTGACTACTTCGATGACAATCCTGTATAATCGGTCACTATCGAATGCGCAGGAAATGTTATAGTACTTCAAGTATAATGTGTACATCCTTCGATTATTTTAATAGTCGATTATTAATAATTTATTCGAATCCTATAAAAATTATTAAAGTTCGATTGTAAATTGAAAACACACTACTTCATATAGACCAATTCATTAATCTTTTTGTTAAGCTTTAATATAGTTATATGGTCCTAATCGATCAGACCCCGAGTATATAACTTGTACTTATTAAATCAGAGGTAGGTTAGTATACAATGTGAAAGACAGTGTATAATCAGATCCAAAAACTAGCAATTTGTTTTTTCCATAAATGCTGGTTGGGATTCAAACCCGGGAGCCGCAGCGTACTACCTCGGTAAGCCACGTGATTGTTTATAAGTAAAGGAGGATAGTAAAACATGCCGTCGCTCCTACACCTCATGTTTGTCAAGATTCCTTTTGTTCACTTTCGTAGATCGAAATCAAATAACAACCATAGCTTATAAAATAAAAATTACGAGTATCTATTTTTGTTAGGGAACTACACCTAAGCACAACTTATTTAAAAATACCAAAGGTCAATTAGACCACGCACTATTGAGCATCATTATTCACAGAACAAATGTCACGCTAAAATCAATCAAAAAAATTGATCTATCACCAGGTAATTATATTCGCGATCTACATATATTATAGGTCAACGAGCTGGGGATTGAAGCTGCCAAAACCGCTGTTCAAGATAGGGAAACTCAAAGATATGAGAATCGAAGAGCTCATGGAAGAATCTCAACAACAGGGATAAAGAAAATTCTATTTCGTTTAAAATGCATAACTGTGTTAAAGTTGTTCGTAAATAATGTAGAGAATTTTATATGCTTGCATTTTCGTTCATTATTTTCTACAGCCTGGTTTCGCTTTAGTGTTAATAAAGATTTATCTTTTTAATTAAAAGCTTTCATTTAACTTGCAATGTATGTTTGTTAGGATCAAATCTTGCAACTGAATTTTAAAGCAGTTATCCTCAACCGATTGAGCTGAAATTTTGCATACCTGTTAAGTTTAGATGACAATGCATGGTTAGCTAAGTGACGTCATTCTAAATGTAAATGGCAGAGCGTTCAAGATGGCAGACTAGTTATTTTCTATGCACTCCCATGATATAGGTATCAAATGAAAGGGCTTGCTGGGGAGAGTACGAAAGTAAAACGATGTCACTCTAAATCCAATGTGGTGGATACCCAAACATGGCGGACTATGTTTTTTCAAGCACCTCCATGATATGGATATCAAATAAAACGGTTTGCCAAGAAGAATATGAATAAAATAACGTCCGCGTTCAGCTTTTCGAGGAGATGGTATAATACTGCACAGGCTAAACAGTAGGACTTAGCGGGTCGTGTCTTAACTAATTCTGGCGGTGGTGAAAAAAATTCAAAATAGCAGCAAACAAAATGGACGCCATACCAATTTTAAAGAGTTATAACTCGGCAAAGATTAGGGACAGTTTGGTGGTGCTCGAACAAATGTTGCTGGGACCGACAAATGTCGGAAAAAAAATTTCAAGATAGCGGATCTAAGTTGGCGATCAAAAACCAGCAATGACGCATTAAATGAAATGAACAGACGTAGAGACATTTTTAAAAACAAGCTTTTATTTAAATGATTTAAAAGAAGAAAATAAACTTTAAATAAAATCAAACCCATCACTTTATTACTTTACACAATTTATATGATGTAAAAGCTTGTCGCGAGATTTACCTGAGTACATAAACAAGAATATAATATGTACGTAATAATTCTATGACAATATGTAACTTGATATTGGCATTAGTAGGGTAATTCTAAGAAAAAATAATGTTTTTATAAAATAGGTAAATCTCGCGACAAGCTTTTATATCTTAAAATTGTGTAAAGTAATAAATTGATGGGTTTGATTTAATTTAAAGTTTATTTTCTTCTTTAAATCAATATATAATCATTTAAATAAAAGCTTGTTTTAAAAATATTTTTTTACTATTAATTTATTTTTTAAAGTAACGCTCACACTAGAAATTTCTTATGTCGTGGAGGCGTTAGATATTTTATTTATTTATATCTCACTTAAACAATATATACTATATACATTGTGTCGTGAACATGAGAAAAGAAAAATAAACTAATAAAGTTAAAAAATTAAAATAAGTGATCAAATGAACATTTTAGAACCATAGAATAATTTTCTAATAAATTTATAAAAGTAATAAATGTCAAAAATCATTCAAACAAAAATAAATGTCAGAAAAATTCAGAGTAGTTTTACATAGTATTTAACAAAACAATGGCAACTCTACTATCATAGCTGCTTGTCATTCAAGTAGTCGTGGATACAGTAATAACATTTCTGTACCAGCAGTTTTTTACATGATTCTTAAAATTGGTATATTTAATTTCATTCGCTTTAATTAAACGTACCAATAAATAACACGACGGCGGGGTGACGTGCCATCTTGAGTAACGCCTGCTCCGTCAGTAATGATACCGGACGAGGCGCCCACGGAAATTCTGTAAAAGTCGTAAATATCGTTGTACTGTAACATTAATTTTAAATATTTTCGTAATAATGTTAGGGAACCTGAATTGGGAACTTTCGTTTTACAAGGACTCCATTTCTACCAAGTAGTACGTCTGTGCCGGTACCGCTCTCTTAAGGTATTCGCACATTACACCGACTCAATGCCGACTCAACTCCAACTCAACTCACAGTATGGCATTGAAATGTAAGCTCTATGTTATGTTAATTAAGAGTGAATTTGTCAATTTAGTTAAAGGTGTACGACGGTCAACGCGTTGTTCACCTATTGACTGTCACCGATCCGTTTGCCTCGTTGTTGACGAATTGGTCACGAGTCGACAATGTGCTTACGGCTAGCGGGCGACGCGTTGCCAACTCGTCTTGGCTGGTGCGGCCGCAGCGCCCTCTCTTCTTCATTTCGTATAGTTGCAGAACAGAGTGCACGCATTTTGTTGGCGATAAGTAATCATGCAGAAAGAAAAGTTAATTGAAGAAGTGCGTAAATACCCAGTGCTATACGATCTTGCTGATCCCAAATATATAGCGACACATTAAAAGGAAAAGCATGGTGAAATTGCTAACGTGTTATCTCAACCAGGTAAATACCTAAATTATTGTTTATTGCTGTAGGCGACTTCGCGTCCTCGTTAAACCCGATAGTAGGTTCAGCTATTACGCGTAAATGAAACTTTCTTTGTATGTTTACTTACATATTTAATGACTATTAATGTGTATTTATTTATTATATATATGTATTTATTTAAAAAGGTTTACCTAAAAACTAAAAGGGTTATCAATTACTAACACCCTAGAAACATATGTAAATAACTACCCGTCAAAAATGTTTATTTAGTTTGTTTAACAGCTAGCAAAGTTTAGAATTTTTTAATTTAAAATTGCTCATTTTAGAAAGCTTATGATAAATGTTGCCACGGAACTTGATCTTCAGAAGATTGAAAATAGTTTGCAAAGCTTCGCGTCTCAAATGCAGTATTTGAAGTTTCATTTATATCTTCCAGTCTACTTAACAGCCTATCATTACTGACTGAACTCTGCACTGTATTGACTTCATCTTCGGAGTTCAGGGCTATGTTATAACACCGCATGACATTGTGTAAGATACACGGCAAAGACCACAATGTCAACATGTTTGGGTGTAAATGCAAATTGTATTATAAATTGCAAATTTCTGATACAAAATACCGAAAGCATCTTCAACTACTTTGCGTGCTAGTGATAATCAATTATATATCCTTTCCTTTTCTGAATCGATCCTTAAACGAGGATATGGTCGTAATAAATTTATTTTCAAAGGAAACGCTTCGTCTCCAGAAAACATATGGCATTGATATTTCAGTACCAGGTAATGGGTTGTCAATCGGTAGGTTGAATGTATTCATTTTAATTGCTCGTCCTAATTCTGAGGATGCATAAATTCCACTATCACTATTTCTACCATAGGCACCTATATCAACAGCTATAAATCTGTATTTATTATCAACGAGAGCCATGAGGACGATGGAAAAGCGATGTTTTAGTTATAAAATAACGAGCTACTGATAGGTGGGGCAATTATGTTTACATCTTTACCATCTATGGCACCTATACAGTTTGAAAATTCCATCGGGTGCAGAAACCTTAGCAATTATTTTCCAGTCCTCAGTAGTAGGTGGGCATAAATGTGCCCTTCATTTTTATGACATACATCTTTTAATATCAACCGAATTGTGCTTTCTCCTAATCTGAAGCTTGAACTTATAGACCTAAACGAACATCCGCTGATCAAGTACCTGAAAGAAAACTATAGTTAAGTACCTTTTCTTCTGCATTATTAACTCGTAGGACATAGCCTTCTTCTGTTATACTTTCATAATGACCACGCTTAGCATGGAGATTAGCGATCTCAGTACCAGAGGTCTTATAACTTTTTCTTAAATTAGGAACATTTTTTAAAGGATAAGGGTGACAAGCGAGCACACAGTCCACCTGATGGTAAGTGGTTGCTGTGGCCCATAGACATTTACATCTATCCTCGTTTGAAAATCAAAATGCAGATGCGTTGTCAACCGTGAGTACTAAGATGGAATGTCTCTTTTCCAGTAAAAGGGTATCCGATTCTCTGCACTCACCATACGAAACACAGCAGCATTAAACTGCTATTTTACGCTGGTATTCTGTGAGAGCGTGGTCCTACCCGGTCGAGCCGACCATTCGTGCTACAACTATACAATTATAAAGCTGCAGCATGGCTCTACCACGTAAAGAAACATCCAGAAGACAAATTTAACGAACATAAAAAATTAAAGAAAAAATTATTCAGACCTGTCGTCAGATTATTGTATAAGTATTCTATATTCCTCGACACAGAGAGAGCCTCCTTCTTATATATTTCTTGAACAAAAAAAATTGTGCGTGTAATTGTGTACACACGTACGAAGTGAAACTTCTTTACGACATATCATTCTTCATTCTTCTTATATTTAACATTTTACATAATTAGGTCAAATACTAGTATAGATACTCATGCGTATAAGCGGTGAAACGTTACAAGAAAACGTGACTTTTTTAAAAATACAGTACTAAATTTCTCCACTACGTCGATAAAGAAGTTTCACATCAATTAAAATCGGTCCGGTTTGAAGGACGAAACGGGGGAATACGGGTGACGATTTCGTCAATTTTCATAGATATAATTATTCCAAATTGCAGTTGTCTTTCTCGGTTGCCTAGCTAGGTCATTCGGGCACAGCGCAAAAGCAATAAATCCTTAATAACAATTCTTAATATTTCATGGCCAGATATTCTCTTTTCCTACAACGGGAGCGTTCCATGTCCAGTAGTGGACTTTTACGGGTCGATAAAGAAAGAAAGAAATATCAGTATTTTAATTAATTTTAGGCACGCGGGTTTCTCCTCTATGTTTTCCTTCCCCGCCAAGCACTCCGGTAAATCAGTACTTAAAATTGCAATTAATAATCTCATTAGTGGCGGTGGGAATAGAACTCAAGTAACTACGAAAATTACGGCAAGTGCTTCGCCCCTGAGAAAATTATTTTACTTCTATCTATATATATCTAACAAAATGAGACGTTTGCATTTTCTTTTTCCTCAATAATAATTACGAGTCTCAGAAACACTCCAACCGTAACTTGGTATTATGTAGCTCATTACGTCGTCCACTACACCCTGGAATCCGTTGCCTTAAGTTCAAATAGCTAATGTGGGACGATAAGGTAATAAAGTTGGGATTTTACGACTCAACTTTGCCTTTAATATCTTTTGCTTGTGTCAGGATTGCGCGCGAAATCGTTGGTGTAAAGTTGATGTTACTTAGGCCTTATTGCCGTGAATAAGAAACTTACAGAAGAAATATAGAATAGAATAGTTTTTATTTAGTATTGATTATTACATTATTACATAATACATAAGGGAATTCAACTATTTATTTACTACTGGTTAAAGCAAGAAACCCAGCGACAATATCTTTTAAAATAATATCATCCAAATAATTATATCAATTATAATAGAACCTGCATGGTAGCGATCACCCTAATATTATAAAAGTCTTTTTTATAGTTTTGTTTTTATGAATGACAAAAATATTAAACATTTTCTGGGATTTTGTTATAAACGCGTATATAGAGTCGTGGTAGCATAGGAGTTAAGCGCTCGCTGTAAATTACAAAATTACACTACGCGAGCAACCTGGGTTCGATCCCCGCCGGCACCAATGAAATTCTTAATTGCAATTTACCACGTGCTCGGCGGTGAAGGAAAACATCGTGAGGAAACGTGCATGTCTGAGAAATGAGAAAAAAGATACTTCAAAGACACGTGAAATTCGCCAACACGCACTGGTGATCGATGCGTTGATTGCTGTTGACGACTCGTTGATACCGAATCGATAGTTCTAGTTGGAAGCGTTGGATTGGCGTTGAGTCGGTGTAATGTGCGAAGACCTTACATATTTTTGTCGCCAAGCATAACAGGGTAACCACTGTTGGTTCCGGTTTGAAGGAATTTCGATAATTAGAGACAATGATGCATTAATATCTAGTCCGCAAATACGTCAACGTATTTGTGTTTGCAGAATTGTTTGTTTGAAGTGGTTTAAATTTACCCATGGGCTTTAGTAGCCGCTTACCATCAGGTGGGCTGGTAGGTCTCGTTTGTTACACTAATGTTATTGAAAAATCGGAAAACTTGCTCATGGTCATAGTGCAAGAGTTCATAATCCACGAATTTGATGGTTGCAGAGGGCTCAAGACCCTCGACAGCCCAATAAAGCTATACCGAGGAGAACGATGATTTGACGTGCTCTCGAGTCATCGTAACAGCTTCGTGGTGTTCTGGGGTTGTCCTGAATTACCGCATAGCTGTAGAGCGGCCTCAGTTGCGTTTCTTATATAAATCCTGTGACCCTTCGTTGACGCTGAGGGCGACCACCATGAAGATTTAGTCGGTAAGTGTCCGACATAAGATGCCTGCTTCCTCTGGAGTAACTGGATAGGATTTCCCTACGTAAAAAGGGGGCTCAATATTACTGCTTTATGGTAGTTTTGGAAGTAGAAAGTTAGAGACGGTAAAGTAATAAAGGCATTAGGTTTTTATTCTATTGAATTGAATATATTGTATTATCAACGTAAATTCATAGGTCGCTAGTTCGTATCTGGCTCGAAGGACCATTAGTAGTATTGTAGTTGCAGTTATATGTATAAGAAAGTTGCTGAGTGTTAAGAGAAAGATCGTAGTAAAAAAAAGTGTATTATAAATAAAGTTAAAACTAGGAACAATAAGTTAAATTAGAAGTGGTTATTTCCCTTGATGGTAATGCAATGAACGTTCGTTACTTTAAAAGTAATTTCAACGCGCGCAGCTTAAGTAGGTCGCGTGTAAGCAAAAGTGTAAGATATCCTCTTCTCCTGTCTTAATACCCACATATGCAACATCTACACGTTTGACTACTTCGATGACAAATCGGTCACTATCGAATGCGCAGGAAATGTTATAGTACTTCAAATATAATCCTTCGATTATTTTAATAGTCTATTATTAATAATTTATTCTGAACTTACAAAATTATCAAAGTTCGATTGTAAATTGAAAACACACTACTTCATATAGACCAATTTATTAGTCTTTTGTTAAACTTTAATATAGTTATATGGTCCTAATCGATCAGACCCGAGTATATAACTTGTACTTATTAAATCATAGGTAGGTTAGTATATAATGTGAACGACAGTGTATAATCAGATCCAAAACTAGCAATTTGTTTTTCCATAAATGCTGGTTGGGATTCAAACCCGAGCCGCAGCGTACTACCTCGGTAAGCCAAAAATGTTTTTATAAAATAGGTAAATCGCGACAAGCTTTTATATCTTAAAATTGTGTGAAGTAATAAATTGATGGGTTTGATTTAATTTAAAGTTTATTTTCTTCTTTTTAAATCATTTAAATAAAAGCTTGTTTTTAAAAATGTCTCTACGTAAATATTTTTTTTTACTATTAATTTATTTTTTTAAAGTAACGCTCACACTAGAAATTTCTTGTGTCGTGAATGCGTTAGATATTTTATTTTTGTCGTGAACATGAGAAAAGAAAAATAAAATAATAAACTTAAATAAAATTAAAATAAGTGATCAAACGAACATTTTTAGAACCATAGAATAATTTTCTAATAAATTTATAAAAAGTAATAAATGTCAAAAAATCATTCGAACAAAAATAAATGTCAGAAAAATTCAGAGGTAATTTTTACATAGTATTTAACAAAACAATGGCAACTGTACTATCATAGCTGCTTGTCATTCAAGTAGTCGTGGATACAGTAATACGCAATGGGCAGCTCATTGAACAATTTAACCGACTGGTGTAGCACACTGTGCTTTGCAACATTAAGTGTTAGCCTTGAAGTAAATTCGCTATTTAGGTCTTTCCTAATAATTGGAAATACCTATTACATATATATATATATATATATATATATATATATATATATATGTAATACTACTACGTAAATGTCTTTGGGTCTTTCAGGCGTTTAATAGTCATAGATTGAAAACGGACAAACATCGAAACTTGAAAAAATTATATGTATATGATATATTATATTTCCGGTTTTAGGTTCCGTCATTCCCCATTTTATTGTTAATTTTTAATTACAAATAAATAATTTAAAAATCAGTAATTTCAGATCAACATACCAGTCCTAGTGGGTCGGCTGCTAAATGCTGTCTGCCATTAGCAGTGAACACTTTGCCATTCGGATCGGTGAGGACCAACGCTGGGATGCCGGCGACTCCAAGCGCTGTGGGCAAGGCCATACGAGCTTCTGTAGCCGCCCATGGGACAGCAAGTGCTCCAGCGGCACTAACTGATGATACGGTGCGCTTGTAGGATTGTTCGCTCCTGAGAGGTATATAAATTAGTCAGAAAACTACATAAGGTTAGTAGGCGTGTGGTCATGGCATGACGGAAAACATTATGACAACCCATTTCATCCTGTTGGCATCGTATGGATCGGGAAATATTTCCTACAAGTACACATGACTTCTGGTAGAAGAAAAACTATAGTTAAGTACCTTTTCTTCTGCATTATTAACTCGTAGGACATAGCCCTTTTCCGTTATACTGTCATTATGACCACGCTTAGCATGGAGATTAGCGATCTCAGTACCAGAGGTCTTATAACTTTTTCTTAAATTAGGAACATCCAGAAGACAAATTTAACGAACATAAAAAATTAAAGAAAAAATTATTCAGACCTGTCGTCAGATTATTGCATAAGTATTCTATATTCCTCGATACAGACAGAGCTTCCTTCTTATATGTTTCTTGAACAAAAAAAAATTGTGCGTTTAATTGTGTACACACGTACGAAGTGAAACTTCTTTACGACATATCATTCTTCATTCTTCTTATATTTAACATTTTACATAATTAGGTCAAATAATAGTATAGATACTCATGCGTATAAGCGGTGAAACGTTACAAGAAAACGTGAATACGTGTTTTTAAAAATACAGTACTAAATTTCTCCACTACGTCGATAAAGAAGTTTCACATCAATTAAAATCAGTCCGGTTTGAAGGAGGAAACGGGGGAATACGGGTGACGATTTCGTCAATTTTCATAGATATAATTATTCCAAATTGCAGTTGTCTTTCTCGGTTGCCTAGCTAGGTCATTCGGGCACAGCGCAAAAGCAATAAATCCTTAATAACAATTCTTAATATTTCATGGCCAGATATTCTCTTTTCCTACAACGGCGCTCCCGTTAGTTAGTTCCATGTCCAGTAGTGGACTTTTACGGGTCGATAAAGAAAGAAAGAAATATCAGTATTTTAATTAATTTTAGGCACGCGGGTTTCTCCTCTATGTTTTCCTTCCCCGCCAAGCACTCCGGTAAATCAGTACTTAAAATTGCAATTAATAATCTCATTAGTGGCGGTGGGAATAGAACTCGAGTAACTACGAAAATTACGGCAAGTGCTTCGCCCCTGAGAAAATTATTTTACTTCTATCTATATATATCTAACAAAATGAAACGTTTGCATTTTATTTTTCCTCAATAATAATTACGAGTCTCAGAAACAATCCAACCGTAACTTGGTATTATGTAGCTCATTATGTCGTCCACTACACCCTGGAATCCGTTGCCTTAAGTTCAAATAGCTAATGTGGGACGATAAGGTAATAAAGTTGGGATTTTACGACTCAACTTTGCCTTTAATATCTTTTGCTTGTGTCAGGATTGCGCGCGAAATCGTTGGTGTAAAGTTGATGTTACTTAGGCCTTATTGCCGTGAATAAGAAACTTACTGAAGAAATATAGAATAAAATAGTTTTTATTTAGTATTGATTATTACATTATTACATAATACATAAGGGAATTGAACTATTTATTTACTACTGGTTAAAGCAAGAAACCCAGCGACAATATCTTTTAAAATAATATACAAATAATTATATCAATTATAATAGAACCTGCATGGTAGCGATCACCCTAATATTATAAAAGTCTTTTTTATAGTTTGTGTTTATGAATTTTTTTAAGTTATTGATTCACAAAAATATTAAACATTTTTTGGGATATGTTATAAACGCGTATATAGAGTCGTAGTAGCACAGGGGTTAAGCGCTCGCTGTTAATTACAAAATTACACTACGCGAGCAACCTGGGTTCGATCCCCGCCGGCACCAATGAAATTGTTAATTGCAATTTACCACGTCCTCGGCGGTGAAGGAAAACATCGTGAGGAAACGTGCATGTCTGAGAAATGAGAAAAAAGATACTTCAAAGACACGTGAAATTCGCCAACACGCATTGGGACAGCGCGGCGGACATTTCCTTGTCTTAAAACCCCTTTCAGAAATGAGAGGAGGCCTGTGCCCAGCGGTGGGACGTATATAGGCTGTAACTTTTTAACTTTACCAGTAAAAAGGTCTCCGGTTCTCTACACTCATTATACGAAACACAGCAGCGTTATGCTGGTATTTACCCTGGTATTTAGTAAGTGCGTGGTCCTTCCCCGGTCGAGCCGACCATTCGTGTTGCAGCCGTAATACGGTTGTATTAGCAGTATAGATCTAATGCGTAAAAAATAGATAAATTGCAGGCATAAAAGTCAAGGCGTTTTAAACTTAACGATATATTCTGTTGATAACGAGTCGTAACTTTCACAGCATCACGTAAAATCCTAAGCGAGATCGAAACTTTCTAAAGTCGCGACAATTGCTAAGGGCCTTTGTGCCGAACTTCGCTATTCCTCAATCAATCTATAAGTTTTGCTGTTGCTTGTCGCAAAAATGCGGTTACGTGTCGACAGTTTAGTATAATACTTTAGAAAAGGAAAGTCAAATAAAAAAACTACCTACGTCAAACCGAAGTTAAAAGTAAAGTAAATTTATAGTATAGTTGTGGCACGAATGGGTCGGCTCGACCGGGAAGGACCACGCTCACAGAATACCAGCGTAAAATAGCAGCTTAATGCTGCTGTGTTTCGTATGGTGAGTGTAGAGAACCGGAGACCCTTTTTACTGGAAAAGAGGCATACCATCTTAGTCCTCAAGGCTGACAACGCATCTGCATTTTGATTCACAAGCGAGGATAGATGTAGATGTCTATGGGCCACAGCAACCACTTACCATCAAGTGGACTGTGTGCTCGTTTGTCACCCTATTTCTATATAAAAAAAAGACATGTAACTAATAACACCGGAATTCATAGTACGGATTGGGGCTCCCCTAGGCGACTGTTCAGGCGCTATGTGTCGAATTTAACCTTTAAGCATTTCATAGACAAAATAAACCCCCAATTAGACAGATGTCAGGGGTTGGTTGCTGACTTAGAGTAATTACATACATAAGTATGCAATTACTCTGAGGCTGTTGACTGCCCGAATTTCGTCAACCAAACAATCCCCTAGCATTAAAACTTCATATAATTAAAGGTACATTGGAAGAATTATTGTATAAAAAAACAACAAAAAAGTTAAATTAGCTTTAAAATTGCTACTTCATCTGCTATTTTAAGCTGATATTCTGTGAGAGCGTGATCCCACGCTGGTTGAGACGGCCCATTCGCGCTGCAACCAGCTGCAGTATGGTTACCACGTATAAATTCTAGCTGCAGCGATATAACATTCTAGATGCAAATAATACACATGCAACGTGGTTCTAACACGTAATTTGTTAATTTAGATGCAATTTAATTTAATTTTAGATGCCTTAGATTAACAAAACATTCACATCCAAATTAATATACAATCTATACATATAATAAATCTGTAGAAAATTCGTGTCTGTAATTCTAATATACTCTTGAAAAAACAAGTACAGGGGACTAAATAAAGGGCAGAAGCCAAATTAGTGGTTTTTAGAATTTTTGTCTGTTTGTCTGTCTGTGTATTACCGATTCACGCAAAAACTACTGGACCGATTTCCAGGTGGTTAGTAACCCGGGGCAACTTATAGGCTGCTTTTTATCCGATTACGGAACTTAAAAAAGAAGGTTAAGTATTTTTCTTCCTTTAGATGTTAATTTTCTATTATATATGATTATGTTAGTTAATAGGCGGGATAACGGGTGTTTTTTCAAATAAATATCATATTTGTAAATAAAGTTTAAAATTAGTTTTAACCTTGCATAACAATTTGAAACATATACGTTTTAATTATCAAAACAGCGCCATCTTTTTTTTTTCTTCTTTTTTTTTTCTTCTTTTTTTTTCGTCTTTTTTTTAAAACGTTACCTTCACACTAGGATTTTCTCCTGTATTGTGGGGCAGTTTACATACAAAATTCACAAGGACAAACATCAGACCCGGAACAATTATTTGTAGGCCATACAAATACTTGTTCCGTGCGGATTGAACCCACGGCCCTTAGCGCAGCAACTCATTGCTAAGCCACTACGCCACGGAGCCGTCATCAAATGAAAAAAGCCTATATTTTGCCTTTAGTAAGTAATAAATTAAATAATATAAATAACTTACATTTATATATGTTTAAATAATTAGATTTATAAAATTATTTAAAAATCCTAACGTTTAATTTAATCGTTATTTCATTTTAAAAGTGTAATAATTAAAATTTAAATAATAATAGATAATAGTGATATCTATCAAAAGTATGAAAATTGATATTTTTTTTTGAACTAAAAACATATAAATTTTCATAACTTTGATTCTATATCTGTATGTAAACTGATTAAAACTGGTCTGCCTGCAATTATTGCAAAATTCTCATAAAATAATTATTTCGTGAAATGGTGTCATTTCATGATATTTATCACTGTTTGTTGATCATGTCATGATATAGCTTAGCTAAATCAATGAATAGAGATCGTTTAACGACATTAATAACTAAACACAACATTACAATTTCATGATAATATGGTCATATTATCAAATAGATTTTCACCGCTAGCGGCGCTGATAACGTGTTTTTAATAGAAACAGATTTTTAACAGAACCAACATCACTTTATGCCTCTTTTATATAATAAATAAATGTTCGCGGCTTTGGGGTGTCTCTTGAGCCAGTCGCACCCCAACCTTCTATAGCTGATATTACAAGATAGTATAGTTTTGACTTTCATAGTATTAATGTAATATAGCGCCCTCTACTTTCTGCTAAATAAACTAATGATAAGTAACTGATAAAATTAAATTTTAGAATGCTACTGAATAAAAATATTTAGACCGGTGGCCATTATTGGGATGATTTGCCACAATTACCACGTTTGGCAAAATGGCTAACAACACTGTTATACACAACACGTGTGTTTTGTGTGCACAGTATCCAGTACTGTGTATACAAAACTGAGATTAAGAGAGAAGCTCTTTAGTTGAATATATTGGGTGGCTGTCGCTGCTCGATGCTGTCGGCATAGGTTTCAATTTACCAACTTTATATGTTATCACGTTATCTGATGTAAATAATTGAAAATTAAGTGGACTGTGAGATTTTATCTCTATTTGATGGAATAGTTCGTGGCATCGTTGGGTTTCTAATTACTAGGTAGATATGGTCAACAATCGTACAAAAGCTTTATTTCAGTTTTTATGAATTTTATTTAAACAAATACGAGAGCCGTGTAGCTCGCCGTGAGATTTCATCATGGCAAGGGAGCAAAATGTGTACGAGTCCTTTGAGGACAAATGAATCTGTTATGGGAAATTTCACGTGCTGACATATCACGTATCCGGTGAAGTGGTGAAGAATAACTTCGTGGGCAAACCTAAATGTCTGAGTTTTTGAACAAAAGCTCTGTGGCCTGTGCCCAGTAGTGACATGTATGTAGGCTGCTACTTTTTTAGTTTTAATGGGGCAATTATGCTGTTTTTATTTCATTCATATTTTCGGAGATGATACTTTTTTGTTTTCACACTACCGTAAATATTAACGGTAGCAAAGATTCGAAAGAATAGAACTCATCATCGTTATCATTACAACCTATCAAACGTCCACTGAACTGAACATAGGCCTCCCCCATAAATTGTCAAATAGGCTGGATATTTGCTATAGTTGCCACGCTTGGCAGGAGGGTTGGCAACCGCAGCCTTTATTATTTTGAACTGTTGTCAGGAAGATGATGTTGCCTATCTCCTGTTTGTTTTCCTCTATCGCCACTTAGGAAACACACAATATGAGATGGTGGATTGTTCTTTTACGCTAATTTTTATGGAACTTTCTTTTAAAGATGTGTTTTGTACAACCCGCTTAAATAAAAGTTAAAATGTAACGTGATTCATTAAAATTTGTTTTATTACATGTGTAGTATTCATCATTATAGAACTGCAGTTATGAAATTTTGAAGTCTACTCGAACGTAGAAAAAATATCAGAATCTATTTTATGGTGTCAATCAATATTACATGGGAACAATGATATGAATCAAATATGGCATATAAGACCATGAATTCATCATTATTTTGTTAAAACGAAATTAACTTTAATTATGAATTAATGTAAAGAGTAAATAATAATGGTAAATTTTGATTACAAGACAATTTATCTTTCTTATGGATACATCAGAAGACACGTCCAATATAAAAAATTGTAGATGTTTCTAGACATATGATATTAATGCAATTCTGAAAAACTTATTTATTCACGTGTTCTTGTAGCATATTATATATGTGCCAATTATCAATCATCTAGGTCCAATAGTCTTTGGGAATTCAAAAAAATTCTTCAACAAACTGACATAGAAGAGACACAGACAACGAAGTGACTCTAAAAGTGATCGGATTTTGCTAAATTTGGCATGGAATAGCATTTAATGATGTTTCTCAATTGAAGACCACGCGAGAGAAGCCGCGGGTAAAAGCTAGTTATAATATAAAAATATAAACATTAAAGTATATACAACGTGGTTTTAACGGTTACAATGTTAATTTGCACTTGCATATGTCATTATTACCCACGAAACCTATTCCCTCATTAACGTAACACGAAAATTAACGATATCAAGTGCTCTAAAGTCTCTAAACATCCATTAAACATCGACAAGAGCTGGATGAGATTCAACATCAAAGTCAACTGTAAGCCCATTCAGTCCCCTAATCAGATGCTGATTGTGCGAGCGATTCTCAAAGGATTAGTCAGGAAAAGCCAGGTTCGAGGTCTATAATCAGATAGTAAGAGTGGAAGCACAGATTAAATAATAGTACTACGTATTGGAAGCCTTTCTCTGTGGCGGGGTACAGGTTAACAAAATTAAGCCAGTCATTAAGACACACATCTATGCGAAAAGTATAAGTCGAACAGTTATAATGTAACGCTATAGGCTTCCTTAATTTATTAATGTGAACCTTCGTACAATATGTACGAAGGTTCACATAAATAATTTAATGTATTACGTAGTACTATTATTTATTCTGGGACTGTATGTATACACGTAATCAGCGTTGCTAATTATGTTATAAATAGAATGGGTTTACAGAAAGGGTAGAATTTTTATAAAGACATTTAATGTTTCATTAATATTAGTGTCATTTAAGTGATTTAGGAGTGTGTCAGAGATAGCCTAAGCTGAAACTTATAGTAGGCTAAATAAATAAGACAGTAGTGGAGTTTAGGCGGGTACTTAACCGCAGGCGGATTGTTACTTATGTCATATTGTTTATATAAAAGTGAAGTCATAGTAACGGCCTAAATACGTTCCACTGCTGGACACAAAGCCTCCTTTCACATTTGAAACTACACTGATTTACTATCAAAACAGCGCCATCTGTCATCAAATGGAAAAGGTAGTATATTTTGCCTTCAGTTACATAGTTATAAATTAAATAATATAAATAACATACAAAAATTTAAATAATTAGATTTTTAAAATTATTTAAAAATTCTAACGTTTAGTTTTTAATATTTTGTTATTTTATTTTAAAAGTGTAATAATTTCAATAGAAAAAAATGACGTATATCAAAAATATGAAGATTGACAAGGTTTTCTTAGAGTATTTATAATAGCTTGCTTATAAACACTCTAAGAGATTTTATATTGTTCGCTTCTATCGCTGATATTATCTACTAGATAGTATAGTTTTGACTTTCATTATTTCATCTAACAATAGCGCCATCTACTTACTTCTAAATAAACTAAAATGGTTAATCATGATAAAATTAAATAATAGAATGCTACTGAATATACGATGTAAATAATTGAAAATTCGTTCTTCGCATCGTTGGATGTGTAATTACTAGGTAGGTAGATGTGGTCAACAATCATGCAAAAGCTTAGTTTCAGTTTTATGAATTGTATTTAAACAAATACGAGGGCCGTGTAGTTCGCCATGAGATTTCATCATGGCACGGGAGCAAAACGTGTACGATTCCTCGAGGATGAATCTGTTGATTGATGTAACATTTATGTCAGCTGCTACTTTTACTTTTCATGGGGCAATATATGCAGTTT
The DNA here is from genome assembly GCA_029286625.1 of Parnassius orleans. Classification (NCBI taxonomy): domain Eukaryota; kingdom Metazoa; phylum Arthropoda; class Insecta; order Lepidoptera; family Papilionidae; genus Parnassius; species Parnassius orleans. Next base: position 6,979,839 of record JAGSMP010000006.1, on the reverse strand, counting down.
TTATTTCATAACATAGGCCTCCCCATAAATTGTCAAGTGGCTGGATATTTGCTATAGTTGCCACGCTTGGTAGGCGGGTTGGCCACCGCAGCTATTATTATTTTGATCTGTTGTCAGGAAGATATTATGCTGCCCATCTCCTGTTTATCTTCCTATGTCGCCCCTTACGATGGCACGGTATTAGGTGGCAGATTCTCTTTCACCGCCATAACAAGGCGAACATTTTTCTACTCCCGTTCATGAGTTTAGTGCTTCCCACGTTCACTGTGAATAAAATTTATAAGGAATAAAACAAATTTTAAGGATTTTTTTGTTTTAATTTTAACTTTTTTAATTTCCGATGTTTTGGGCACTTTACAGCACCCATGGTAACGGAGGACTGAGGGTTTGACCACCTGGTGTCATAGTAAGAATATAATAGAATAGAGTAGAATAGATGCAGTAGTATTAAAGTTGGTAAAATTACTGCAGTAGTATGCTTGGGTTTGAATTTAATTTTATTAATTATGGGGTCCTTAGCAGATGGTAGCACTCAGCCATCTTCCTATTAAAATTAGGATGTTTTGAATTTCAATAGCCTCATGAATCATCATTGGTAGTAATCGGTGTTATAATGCAAATATTTGTTGTCTATCAGATTCGATATAATGGTTGGGATGATACTAAACATACTATCACATATCACGGAGCGTCGGTGCTTCACATTAAAGATATGTTCCTTTACGCGGGTTTTATGGAACTTTCATCCAAAGATGCGTAAAAATCCTCGTAAAAAGTTAAAATTAAACGTGATATAATTCGTGACATTAGTTTTATTCCATGTGTAGTATGTACATTATTATTGAACTGCATTTATGAAATTTTGAAGTCTATTCGAACGTAAAAATATCGACATCTATTTTATGGTACTAATATATATTAAATAGGACCATCATCATTACAGCCCTTCACAAGTTCATTGCGGAACATAGGCCTCCCAAGGAATGCCACAAAGCACGGTCCCGAGCCACCTGCATCCATTGAATTCCTGCATGTCTTATCAGGTCGTCACTCCATCTAGTGGGGGACGCCCCACTTCGCTTGCCGGTACAAGGCTGCCACTCGAAAACTTTCTTCCCCATCGGTTGTCGGTTCTTCGAGCTATATGGCCGGCCCATTGCCACATCAGCATACTAATTCTTTGGGCTATGTCGGTCACTCTGGTTCTACTGCGGATATCTCGTTTTTAAGTCTATCACACAGAGAGACGCCGAGCTCTGCATAGCTCGCTGAGCGACTTTGAGCTTCCTCATACGGCCAGCAGTGAAGGACCACGTCTCAGATCCATAGGTCATCACTGGCAACACGCACTGGTTGTATTATCTAGTTTTAAGGGTTTGAGGTATGTCTGACGAGAAGATGTGTCGTAATCTCCCGAACGCTGCCCAGCCAATTTGAATCCGTCGATTGACCTCTCGCTCAAAGTTTGACTTACCTAGTCGGACTAGTTGTCCCAGGTAAACATATTCGTCAACAACTTCGAGCTTAGTGCTCCCAACAACTGCCGGTATAGGCGTGACATGGACTATATCGTCGGCAAATAGAAGGTGAGTGATGTACTCGCCATTGACGTTAATACCGTATCCTTTCAGTCCAGTAGCTTGAAAACGTATTCCAACGCAGCGGTGAAGAGTTTCGGGATATTACGTCACCCTGTCTTACACCTCTCTTCTGTGAAATATGGCATATTCCTTTTATTCTGTGAAATATGTTAGCAGATTAACATGCCGGGATCTTTACTAGCATCCCGGTATGCTCATCTTTCTTGTTCTGTTGCCATCTTCGATAGCACTTTGAATATCTTTTAAAGACTATGATGGACCTTTTTTCTTTTTCTTATAATTTCTGGACATGATGTGTACCTTAAGAAAACTTTCCAATTACCAATCAACAAGAATACACAATTAGTTACATTATTTTAATTAACCCGATATTACCATTTACCCCAAATGATGTTGACATTTTCCCCTAGTAGATGGGATCATTGGGGTAAAAGTAAATATGCGATTTCATACAAAAATATGACACATTACCTTTAAATTACATGCAAAATTATTACTCATGTTCCTTATCATTCCTATAAAACAATCGGTAAGGCGTACTAACTTTGTTTTGCCACACTAAAAAGTCAAATAATATCTCCCTACGGAACTTTTTTTCTAAGAAAAAAATATAACAAAATGCGCTTCCATGTTATCCAGTTTTTCACTTGAGTGACCTCTGTCATCATAATGCTGGACTTGTTATCCATGGACAAAATTTACGTTTTGTTCTTTGCAGAACTCTGAAACGTGGTAACGAAAGAATTTTTGAAGCTTGTATTCAATTACCCCTGTTTACAATTACCCTGCCTGACCCTACAACAAATTCTTTCATCGTCATCATTACAGCCTTTTACAAGTTCACTGCTGAACATAGGCCTCCCTAAGGAATGCCTCTTAGCTCGGTTCTGAGCCACCTGAATCCGGCATCTCGTCCCTGTCCAGACCGTCACCTAGCCGTTGTCCAGGTCCTCACGTCATCTAGTGGGGTAACAAACAATCTATTACCAAATATGAGTCTTTGTAACTTGAAATTTAATAATAAATAAACCCAAAAACCTTTCTACAATGTTAGACTGTCCACCGTTACGGACTAATTTAGAAAAGACTAATACCACTAACACTATAAAAATATATACGTATAAATTATTATTATTTGAGGAAGCATGGAATTTCTATGCGTGATAAATTCCGTAAGGAGGATATCCGCAGAATAAGAGTTACTGACATTGCCTAGCGGTTCACTAGGCTGAAGTGGCCGACCATATAGCTCGAGAAACCGATAATTTTCTTCCCCAACGGAGAAGAAAGGTTTTTGAGACTCGAGTATCTTGTACTGACAGGCGTAGTGTTGGGCGACCCCTCACTGATGGAGAGACGACCTAATGAATTAACAAGGTAGTCAGTGGGTGCAGGTGGCACAGGGCCGTACTTTAATGTAGTACTTGAGGGAGGCTTATGATAATTTTAATATATTTTAATATACATTAGTATAAAATATTTAAGAAAATATGCTAGTTAAAAACAAAGTCCCTTATACGTTTACTAAGGGTAAATACCTGTTTAAATTGTATTACGTACGATAAGCATTTGAATGCAGGGAGTCTAGTAAATAAGGTCATAAAATGGGAGGAGGGGGTCGGTTTATCGGCATCCGGGTAATCTGGGCAACGCCGCTCCGTATTAAGCGGGTGCCGTTTTTATTAGTGGGCTTTATTGAGGCGATAAATTCGGCGGAATGTTATTCTATTTGCTTATTTATTATTTTGAGTTAAACGTGGAGGTGTGTTCGTGGCCTTCGTAGCCTTAATATCATTATATATAAGCGCTTTGCATTGCTTTGTATAATGTTTTTCAATTGTTTCTTTTTTGTTGATAATTGCAGTTTCAGAGGAATTGAAAATAGTTTGGAAAATCCAAAAGTGCACGTCTCAAGAACATTTTATGATTCAGCAGTTTTGAAGAAAAAATAAAATAAACTTTATTCCTGACTTTTAAAATATATTACTTACGTGTTTATAATTTAGCGCTCTATTATTTTAACAGGTAGTGTCACCTACCGGGAAAGAAATTTATAATGTTTACCAAAATAAATCGATTACATAAAGTATAAAATCGATATAGGCTGTATGGTACATTTGTCCTTTGACTATTATGGGCTAAAAACAATATGAAAGCGACTGTAAATTTTTAACAGCAATAAAACTTATAAAAGTAGAAAATTTTATTATAATTATATATACATTTTATTAATAAACTACGCGTACTAGGCTATTTATATGAAATAGGGAACCAGTTGATGTAATTCTGATGCTAATAAAAAAATCCGGTCTCGATACGTCAATTTTTTCGGGAGTTATCTTGACCACATACAAAATCAACATTCGGACGTCCACGTAAAATTTGTTTTCAAACGAAAATAGAAGATGGATTAATTAGAGTGTTTTCTTGATATACGGATACTCATATTATCGTATAAGTGGAATATGGTTATGATAGAGGCATTTTAAGAACACAAAATTGCTTGACCTTAACGTGTCGAGAGTAAAGCACTACCTAATAACGCTTCACGTTATGAGGCGTGCAATACAAGCACATCATCAATCTACTTGGTCCTAGGATTTTTTTCTGCTTAAGGGTACGTCTCGGTTGGAACCACCCTCACATCTATTTCTGCGACCGCTGGGCATTGCACCAACTGATATCGGTTAAAAGGGTGTGGGGTGCCAGTGTGATTACACTGTTTCCGGACGCTATTCTGGTTAATTTATAATATTATGGTTGTATATATAAGACATGGTTTTATCGCCATATGTGAGGACTTTAGTTCACCCGAGCAATGTGCGCACAAAATACGGAATGTTATGTACTATTTATTTTTGAAATCCTTAATCGAACTATCGAATATTCCTTAGTCCACTCGAAAGGGTAAAGAAATTAACTTTTAATAAAAAATAAAAGCCGGTTTCACGGAACTAATAAACAATAAAATAATTTTACATTCTAAGAAGTTAATTAGAGCCGTGGTAGCTCAGATGGTTAGCGCTCGCTGTAAGTTTCACAGTACGCAACCAGCAACCGGGTTCGATCCCCGCCGGCACCAATGAAATCGTTAACTGCAATTTTAAGTGCTGATACCACGTCCTCGGCGGTGAAGGATAACATCTTGAGGAAACCTACATGCCAGAGAAATAAGAAAGGAGGAGGAGGCGTTGTACTCGAGATCCAGAAATCAGCTGTGTTAAGCCGGGGTGGATCGCTAGTTCATTATAAAGTTAAATTGAATTTAATTACATTCTACTTTAAAATTAAAATAAAGTTAAAGTTACAGCCTATATACGTCCCACTGCTGGGCACAGGCCTCCTCTCATCTCTGAGAGGGTTTTAGGGCAAGGAAATGTCCGCTGCACTGCCCTAATGCGTGTTGCCGAATTTTTATATAATGAAGTTATTTAGATAAATACATTTTTAAAAGATCTTATTTTTAAAAACAAGTAAATAAAATCGTCTAGAATATTCGACCACAAAGAAGAAGGACATATAAATAACCTACGTAGTAGATCCATTCGTGCTACAATCATAGTTGCAGCTTGGCTCTACCACGATGGAAGTACCTGTAATTAACAATTTCAATGGTGCCAGTGGGGATTGAATTTGGTTTACTCACGTAATATGAAGTCAAGTAAAACGAAGAGTCTTCCTAATAACGATTAAAAATTAAAAACAACTGCGGTTGCTAACCGTGCCATGCATGGCAACTATAAAAAATATCCCCCCCATGAAGCAATCTATAGGGGAGGCCAATGTTCCGTATGTAACGTACTATGAAGTATTGAGGGCAATTGCTAATTCCCTGAGAGACCACGGCTCAAATATTAGGAGCCTAAGTGAAAACTGTTTCTTAATTTTATGCTTTAAATTCCTTTGAATAAAAAATTAACAGTAGATATTAAGAGTTTTTTGTTATGTTCAATTTATTTAGTTTGTAATATTAGTAAGGTGAAGTGGCAATGGGCCGGCCATACAGCTCGAAGAACTCACAACCGATGGGGAAGAAAGGTTCTCGAGTGGCAGCCTCGTACCGGCAGGCGAATTGTAGGGCGACTCCCCACTAGATGGAGTGACGATCTGGTAAGACATGCAGGAAGTCAATGGATGCAGGTGGCTCGGAACCGAGCTTTGTGGCATTCCTTGGGCTCCCCCTATGTTCAGCAGTGGACTTGTGAAGGGTTCTAATGATGATGATGATGATGATGTAATTTTAGAGCGGCAAGTGTCCTAAACTATTTCTGTCTATAAGCAGCAGTGCGTGCATTGCTGTGTTTCGTTCTGACAACCGAGAGGAACAAAGATTCTGGAGTGGCAGCCTAGTAACGACAAGCGGAATGTAGGACTGCCCCCAACTAGATGGAGTGTTGACCTGGTAAAATATGCAGGAAGTTGATGGATGCAGGTTGCTCAGGACCGTGCTTTGTGGCATTAGAGTAGGCTTGATAATATTTTACTTCTAAAACGTTCTCCTTGAACAGTCGGAAGGCTTTCAATGAATGGGCGACAATAGAGTCCATAAGAGCAGACAAAGGTTATATGAACTTTACCATGAAAGGTCATATAACCCTAGCGTCGAATTTAGGGAATATGTTAAAAAATATTCAAAAATATTTAAAGGAGTGTGCTCCAAAGCCAAGTCTTTGCATTTGAGCAACAAAATTAAGACGGCTTCTAATAAAATTAAAATGACGTGGAGTATAATTAATAGTGAAACTGGTAAGGTCAACTCTCGCAATTCAAACTACCGGTTGAGTTTTAACAACAAATTAACGGAATCAGATCAGGATGTTGCAATGGTTTTTGAGAAGTATTTTACGGATATTCCGATCTTAACCACTATGTCACTGAATTCTTCTCCTGCCGTCGCCGAATCATTGCTTAAACAAAATGTAAATGCGTGTACAAAGAATTTTACATTTCATAAAATATCATCAAAAGATATTGTAAAATATTTTAAAACTATTGATGTCAAGAAAACTGCGGATCTGTGGGCATTTCCGTTAAAGTTATTGCGTCTATAATCGATATAATCGCGCCTCAACTAGCTATTATTTTTAATACTAGTATCGAATATGGTGTGTTTCCTGATTTGATGAAGCATAGTAAAGTAATACCTTTATTTAAATCTGGTAGTACATTAGACCCCGCCAATTTTAGACCCATTTCTGTACTGCCAACACTAAGTAAAATTTTGAAAAATTATTCTTGATCAAATGTTAATTTTTTAATGTTAATAATTTACTTCATAAAAATCAATTGGTTTCACAAGGGGTCGCTCGACAACTGATGCTGGTGTTGAGCTGATTAAATATATTTTCAATGCATGGAGAATTCACAGGATGCTTTGGGTATATTCTGTGACCTATCCAAAGCCTTCGATTCTGTTCACCATGAAACATTAATCAGGAAACTACAGCACTACGGTGTAAGAAGTAATGCTCTAAATTAATTGTTTCATATTTAAGTAACAGAACTCAAAAGTTGTCATTAATAGTATGAGCTCTTCCGGGTCGATAGTACAAATGGGCGTGCCTCAAGGCTCAATTCTCGGCCCCTTTCTGTTTCTTGTATATATTAATGACTTGCCTTACATAGTAGGGGATAACCATAATATAGTATTATTTGCTGATGACACTTCATTAATTTTCAAATTAAAACGACAATTATTAAAATATGACGAAGTAAATAATGCTATATCTAAATTAGTAAATTGGTTTAATGTTAATAACTTGCATTTAAATAGCACTAAAACGAAATGTATGAAGTTCATGACTCCAAATGTCAGACAATTAAATACTAATGTAATTTTAAATGGGAGGAACTGAGTCTTGTCGATACCACCATTTTCTTGGAATAACACTAGACGCGAAGTTTCAATGGAGCCCCATATATCAAAGTTAGCAAGCAGACTTAGTTCTGCAGCATATGCAAAAAAAGATTAGAAATCTTACCAGTGTGGAAACAGCTAGACTTGTTTATTTTAGCTGTTTCCATAGCATAATGTCGTATGGTATTTTGCTATGGGGACACGCAACTGACACTGAAATTATATTTGTTTTACAGAAGGGCTATAAGAGCAATCTATGATTTAAAACCTAAAGAGTCGCTCAGACAAAATTTAAGGAAATTAATATATTAACTTTGGCCTCTCAATACATTTATGAAAATGTAATGTACGTACACAAAATAAAAGTAGTTATACAAAAATAAGTGATATTCATTCTGTAAATACTAGGAACAAACACAAGCTAGTAGTACCAGTTACTGACTCCACCGAGTCAGTAATTCATTCTTGGGCGATGTATACGCTTACAACAAAATCCCAGAAAATATACAAAATTTGACCTGCTCAAAATTCAAAAACTTTATTAAACATAGTTTGTATAAAAGGGTTATTATAATGTTAAGGAATTTATGGATGATAATAACCCTGGGAATGAGGTGTTCGCTGCCAGGCTGTTTCTAATTTGTTTTGTGTGGTTAATTGTGTAATATACATGATTGTAAGCTGTTATTTAAAAAAAGTCCTGCTGGGTTTCTTGCTGGTTCTTCCCAGGACAGAGGTTTTTTTCGAACCAGTGGTAATTAGACAAAAGAGTGACTTTCAATAAGTATTATTTATAATCTATATTGAATAAAAAGTTTCTGTTTCTGTTTCTGTTTCTGCTTATGTTCAGCAGTGAATTTGTGAAGAGCAGTAACAATGATGATAATGAATGTTGATTTTGTTTTTATGTAAGAGGGGCAAACGAGCAAGTGGCTCACCTGATGGTAAGTGACTACCGCCGTCCATGAACCACTGCAACAGCAGGGAATTGTAGATGCGTATACAAATAAATAAAATTAAAGTGTATTTTTGTAATGTCAAAATAACAGCTCTTTACTAAACGCTATATGAAATTATATGCGGTACTTATAACTAAAAAAAAAACAATTTTTAAAATTTATGTCTGTTTGCCTGTCTGTCTGTTTGTTCCGGCTAATCTCCGAAAGATTTTGACAGAACTTTCACTGGCAGATAACTGATGTTATAAGGAGAAATTTAGGCTAATTTTAGTTTAGAAAACGAATTAGGGTTCCCCGCAAAAAAAATTAAACCCATGAAATCCAATCTTAATAAATTCTTTGGAACAGCTAGTGGTGAGAATAAAATATTAAGAAATGAATATTATTGAAATGTAGCTACTTAAAATTTTATTTAAGTACCAGTAGGGAAAAACATCTAAAATAACAAGGTTAATAACAAAGCTTGCAAGTGTCGTACTTAGGGTTGCAACACACGATAAGAGTTCAGTTTAGTAGTACTAACTTTGTATCATAATTGCCATGTTATGGTTACCGAGTTCTTTCACAACGCAATCTGGATGTTTGTAACAAACAAAAATAATTTTAAACTGAAAAATATTTACTATATTTAGATTTCACAAGTCTTCGTTATAGTTTTTATTAATTCCATTACGTAGTCCTACGCACCCAAAAACATAGTAATCAGAACATAAAATTGCAATTAATAATTTCAGTGGTACCGCAGTGATTATACTCTGGTTACTCGCGACTCACGTATAAGTAGCGGCACGAAAGTCTAGCGGTGACTGTTATTACGCATAAGTCGCGCTGATGGGCTAATTGCGCATAAGTCGCGCTGATTGGCTCGTGCGTATCGTTCGCACGCGCTGATTGGCTCTCCAGTCGCATTCGTGCAATTCAATTCGTGCGCGTGTCCTTAACGTTTCGTTCAGCGCTAGACTTACGTGCCGCGACTTGTACTTTAGCATTTAAGCCAAGCACAGGAATAACTTGTGGCTCCTGAAGGATAGTGTAAACACCTTCCGGTACAAACCAGAATTATAATACATACATCGATATTGGGAAGCAACGTTAAAGATGCAAAGAATCTAGACTTGCACTACCAAGCGTGGCAATAGTGGCAAATTCATTCCTTCTACAAAGGGAGATATTATAAATAAGCTAAAAGAAGAATAATACAGCATTAAACGATTATTTCGCCTGTATTGAACATGCTAGTGTACATTTTTGATTCATCCGAAGTTTGATTCCCTGCTTAATTTTTTTAGTTATTCTTCACATCAGCCCGTGAAAATCCACAGCTGGACATTGGCCTCCAATTGGGAGGATTTGCCCTCATCGTCACGTTAGGCAGGCGGATTATCGACATATCTCGCACCTTTGACGCTGCTGTCATCACCGGTCTGAGTTTTTTTTATAGGAAGAAAGCAAACGAGCATACGGCTCACCAGACTATCAACGTCAATGAACAACTGCAACACCAGGGGAATTGCAGATGTGTTGCCGGCCTTTTAGAAAGGAGTAAGCTCTTTTCTTGAAGGTCCCTAAGTCGTATCGGTCCGGAAAAATCGCCGGTGGTAAGCTATTCCACAAAGAGGAATATTGGCACGGCCGGTTTATAGAGCATCACCAGTAATTTACGATTAGTGTAAACGCGATCATCCCGCGGGTGTCGTAAGAGGCGACAGAGGGAAACAAATCAGGAGATGGGCAGCAGCGTCTTCCTAATAACGACTAAAAATAAAAAAACTGCGGTAGCCAATCCGCTTGCAAAGCGCGGCAACTATCCGCCTATGAGGCAATCTATGGGGGAGGCCTATGTTCAGCAACTTGTTTTGAGTTCAATAGGCTGTAAAGGTAAACGATGGTATACCGCCATATAATCGGAAACCATTTTTTAACCAAAAAAGTAGACGAATAATATAATCGTTGTCGCGAGTGTTCTGGAGCCCTGATTTGTACATGCACTGACTACGTGACGTCACTAGACGGCCGTCGCGACAGGTATCCCCATCCCCCTGTCTCGCGTCTGACTAATGTACACAGTAAATAGGGTTGACACATCCGGACTGTTTCCGCAACTAAGTGAACTCGTTGCGAGGTTGCGAGCTACTAGCAGTCACCGACGGTACCGGATGTTTATATACGGAGATTAAATTTATAAAAATTATTATTGTACTGTGTTAATTTGACGATGGAGAAGTAATTGGTTGGGTCCGAGTATTATGTTTCCTGTATCCTGCTTAAGATTCGATACCGGACCGGGGAAAATATTTGTGGTAAAGTAAAAGTTGTGGACCGTGTAGTGGTGGTGTAAGAATATCCACTACCCCATATCGTTTCGTGGGTTTCATAAGAGGCGACAAAAAGATACTGAATCAGAAGATGGGCAGCAGCATCTTCTTGATAGCAACTCAATATTATAAAAAACTGCGGTTGTCAACCCGCCTGCCAAGCTGTGTTCAGCAGTGGACTTTTATAGGCTGTAAAGGATGCATGGAAAGGTCACAGTCAAAACATATCCCGCTACTTGGTACGGGTTTCCTCTCATTTCAGAGAAAAAAAAATAGAGTTCTCTCTCAGAAATTACAAAAGAACTGCACCAGTGTGTACTGGCGGAGTTGATACATTTGCAAAATTGCAAAAAACCATAAAATTTGTGTGATGTAATTTATGGATGGCCCCTTATGCCCCGTGGTGTAAGAGGTGATAATGAGAAATACCAAAAAACATTCAATGGTTTCCTCATGGCATCCTTCCTAAATGGGAGAGGCCAAAATCCATTAGCGTACACGCTGATAAAAAATAATGAAATAAAGAGAAAGCATAAATATAAATAAAATTAATGTTTGTTAATTTTCATTTCTTCTAGTAATTGAAAGCTTGACAACGGTACAGTACTAATTAAATGTTGAAAATTGTCAGCGCTCGTTGCTCGGGGATTATTTTTGAATTGATGATAATGCAAGCTCCTGCAAATTGTTTCTCTCGATGCTTTCGTTCATTAAATCTTAAAACTTTTATAATTAAGAAGTAATTTAAACTTTACTGTTACCTGCATGAATAATAACGAATCTCAACATGTTCTGCTATTACTAGCCACGGCCAATATTATTTTTAATTTAATAAAAAAAATTAAAGATTATTTCACGTTAGAAATATCTCCCGTATAGTGGAGGCGTTTTCTATACATAAATGCGCATATACAACACTTATTCGTTCAGGAACCCCTCAAAACAATAACTAAGTTATTGTTCTGAGAGGAACGCGCATTAACGCAGTCAAAGCTTATCACATTTATCATTTTTTTTAAATAAAATAAGGGTGACAAACAAGCACACAGTCCCCTTGATGATAAGTGGATGCTGTGGCCCATAGACGTCTACATTTATCCTTGATTAAGAACCAAAATGCAGATTCGTTGTCACCCTGAGGACTAACATGAAATGCCTCGTTTCCAATAAAAAAGATCTCCGAATCTCTTCACTCACCATACGAAACACAGCAGCATTAAGCTACTATTTTACGCTGGTATTCCGTGAGAGCGTGGTCCTTTCCGGTCGAACCGATCCATCCGTGCTACACCTATACCAGTAAAATAGCTGCAGCATGGCTCTACCACGTAAAAGATTTGTAAGCATTAAGAACAGACACTTACTGGTGATAATATAGTCACTAGATTCTAAAGAGGCAGTAACTCATTCATGGGTCATGGGATCCATGAGATCAATGTATACGCTTTTACAACAAAGTTCCAGAAAGTATACAAGGTATGCTTATCTCGGAGTTAATTTTTTTAACTGAACAAAGAGTATATATAAAAGTTATAAATTATAATAAAATTAATCAATATAGTTTCTAATAACCCCTAGAAACGAGGCGATTGCTTTGAAACTATATAATATAAATAATATAATAATTAATATCCTAATTAATTGGATAACTTATTTCGTTATTGTTCCGCTGAGTTGCTGGCTAGTGCTATTCAGGGACACAGGTTTTTCCAAAACAGTGAAAAAAGTGAAGAATTGCTTTCAGTAAATATTATTTATAATCTATGTTTAATAAAAAATATTATGTTCTATTCTTTCGGGTAATGCAGTCTAGTTGGCGTACTTACTCTATCTACTCTATGGCGTTGATAAGGCCTATATGCAGCAGATGACTGAAAAGAGGTTGTTATTGTGATGTGTACAACCTAGTTTACTTTAATAATATCTAATAATCACTAATAATTATAACTCGGAATTAAACATAAAATAATTATTTAAAAATGTTTTTTTTTTTAAATCATTATCATCTTTCAGTAGAGTTAACAGTGATGGTTGAGTTGAGCGTCGTTTTTTTTTAAATGCAAAAGGCATGTGCGTGCATGCGTTGGAAGCGAAGTGTGTACTCAGCATTACGTTTAAAAATGGTTAAAGTTGTAATTTGCGTAATTGCGTAGAAAATGTAGACGTAATATAAAAAAATACACATTACGAAATAAAAGTATGAAAGAGCTAGCATACTCAAAGCAACTTTTGAAATCGAGTACAAAAATTTGTAATAGACAAAATAAGAGGAGGTTTTCAGTGAAATTTTTAACAACATATTTGCTAACGGTTTGCTTCGGCGTTTATAATTCATACGGCAAAGGAGTGGAATAATTTGTCAGCAACTGTCTTTCCATCCGATTACAATGTGGGTGTTTTCAAGACAAGAGTGAATAAATAGGCTTCTGTTAAGCGAAGTCAGTGCGCTTTACCATCTTCGGCTACGATAGTAGTAAAAAATATTGGGCATATTATATAACGTTTATGTCTGACTAGCGATCCGCCCCGGCTCCGCACGGGTTTTTAATTAACCCTTGCGGGTGGAATTTCGTAAAATCCGTTTCTATTTCGTAAAATTCTTAGCTGACCTCTACTCGGCGAAAGGAATTTTCCTACCAAATTTCAAGTCTCTAGGTCTTATGGTTCCAGAGATATCGTAATGAGTCAGTACATACTCGTAGGTGAACATATACCGATAGTAAATAGTAACAATCTTTATACGTCTCAATTCTGGGCTCAGGTCTCCCTCATTTCTGGGAGAGCACTAGGCGTTGGAAAGGGTCAGCCGCACTGTCCTAATGCGTTTAGGGAAACTTCACATATCCTGGGATTATTTTTTTCAATTTTGAAGACGTACAGGCTTCCTCGTCTTGTTTTGTCTTACGCCAAGCGAATAGTAAATCAGATAAGATTGATTTCATTATTGCTGGTGGGGACGGAACTCTAAAGTATTTGCTTGCGTATGTATATGCAAACTATGAAACTTTATGACGAGAGCTTATCTCCTGTGCCACCTTGAATTCAACACATATTATACATAATGTATTTAAATTTATGCTGCATAAGTGCGTTGCAGAGTCGGCAAGGGATGCCGTAGACGGAACTTTATCGACCGAATTAACGATATATTGACAGAGATAGTTAAAAATTTAAGGTTCGGTAACGAGTTATTCATATCTTAATGGCATGCAAATAACCACCTCAGCTCAATATATGGCAGTTGTTTCGATATTACAGGCAGACACTTCAATTTGACTTATATGCGTATATGAGTTAAATTTTTATATGGTAGTAGGTGATTGAAGATATTTGTTTATTGTCAGGTGCAAGCATATCTTAATAAAAACAATCTAAAAATTCATAAGCAAACCGTCCCTCCGTGTCGTGGGCCGTGATCTACCGTGGTAGCTCAGGCGAGCCCCTGAATATAAAACGCTGTAAATTTCACAGTACTCGAGCAACCCGGGTTCGATCGCCGCCGGCACCAAAGGAATTGTTAATTGCAATTTACACTTACTTGCTCGGCGGTTAAGGAAAACATCGTGAGGAAACCTGCATGTCTGAGAAATAAGAAAAAAATATTTCGAAGACATGTGAAGTTCGCCAACACGCATTGGGGCAGCGCGGCGGACATTTCCTGGCCCTAAAAACCCTCTTAGAAATGAGAGAAGGCCTGGGCCCAGCAGTGGCGTATATAGGCTGTAACTTTAACTAACTTAAACCGTTCCTCCGGATCACTGTCATGAATCTCGTTGTTATCAATTCTATTAAAGTGAAGTCATCACTTAAGAGAATTGATTAAAACGAGATTTTCATAAACACAAAAGGAAAAGAAAAGCTTATTAAATTAGCAATCGTTATTAAGAACAACTCTGAGATGAGTCTTTGTTTCATATTGAAAAGGGAGGTTTACATAAATTGAACAATACAAACAAAAAGCTGGCACAACGCCGTTATCTTAGTTAATTAGAATCTAACATAGTGATTACAGTACATTGTTTTATACAAATGCAATATTCCACTGCCGGTGTATTTAGTGTTCATAAAACGTGGACCCGCCGCCGTCGGCTTGAATTGTTTGTTGCTTATCTAATATTGATCAATTGAACCCAGCATAGCTTGATGTAATCCACTATAGATATAAAAGATATAACATAGATAGTGTGTACCGTATGATATCAAGAACAATATGGTTGAATTTGTACTCATATACTGTTTTGAAGTATTGTTGTAAAGTTGTTTATTTATTCTTATAAAAGATATAACATAGATAGTGTGTACCGTATGATATCAAGAACAATATGGTTGAATTTGTACTCATATACTGTTTTGAAGTATTGTTGTAAAGTTGTTTATTTATTCTTACCCGTACATAGTAATGGATCGAATGGCGGGCCTTAATGATAAAATATATCTACTAACTACTGTGTGGATGTCTCTACAAGTCAATCTTTAAACTAAGATTCTCAAGAGAGAATTACTGACGGGGACAGTAAAAAAAACATAGACGGCGGTTATAGAAAGCGTCACGCCTGTAATCCCCGAAGGGATAGGCTAAGTCAAAAGCAGAGCGAACTACTTGGACCACGTTTAACCAAGAAAATAGGGTATAGACAGAAAATTGTTAAAGAAGTGATAAGGAGTATGCTAGGCCTGAATCTCAATGACAGAGTGAGAAATAGTGTGATAAGAGAAAAGTGTGGTTTGCAAGATGACGTTGTGACCAGGATTAAGAAAGGAATGCTCCGGTGGTTTGGTCATGTAGAAAGAATGAACGAAGAAAGAGTGACAAAGCAAATTTATGCTGCAGAAGTGAACGGCAGAGTCGGAAAGGGACGCCCTAGACGGAGGTTTATCGACCAAATTGGCGATATATTGAAAATGGGCCAGATTAGAGTACCCTTAACCGACGAGCGTGTATGCGTAGATATATGGATGTAAAGGAGGCGAGAGGTGTGCCAGGATCGTGCCAAATGGAAGTCCGTAGTCTCTGCCTACCCTCTGGGTGAAAGGCGTGAGTGTTTATGATCTTTACGAAGTGATAGGTCTACACCAGGGATCACTAATTAGTTCAATTACGGGTCCTTTAAAAAATGTAAGTCTGTCGCGGTCCGTTTGCTAGATGATGAATAGCAACCGATATTTAAAATGTCAATTAACAAATAAAAATCGTTTTTTTTAAATTAAGAATACTTAATTTAAAAAATTAGAAGTATTAAATTCTAATTAGAAATAACAAAGTAAGTATCCAATATTGAGGCGTAAAATGGCATTTTTAATCTGAATAATCTGTATGAAGTCTGGAATTGTTGGTGCAAGCCATTGTCATTAAATCTTGGAGATGGTCATCGGTAAGACTTGGAAAAGTAATATAATTATGTTGATGATCCAAACATTGTACAAAGTTTCAAAGCCTTTTTAGTTCTGGTTATTAATACCACACTCTAATTTTATCCAAAATTCTTGGCAAAGAACTATCGAATCTTTGTGTTTTAAAACGGAAAGAAAATTGAATTACCACAAATTTTTACAATGATATTCTTAGATTCTTCTGTCCGCACAAAATATGTCGGCGGTCCGGATTCGTACCGCGGTCCGCCATTTGTTGACCCCTGGCCTACACAATCACAAACCCAACATCCTATTAGTCACCTTTACGACATGCTAGATATGTAAGTAACACAGTTGTCACATTCCTTTTGTTACAAATTCACACAAACATAGGACCTGTAAATCCCAAATAAACACGGGGCACGTTTACTGAAAACAAATCTGCTCTCAATGTGGTGAGTAAGCAAGTTTGATGTTTTGTTAAAAACTGCAGATTTAAAAAATAAGATTGCAGAGTTCACGAGCTCAGCTTACCATCTACACAAGCGTGGCAATTGTGGCAAATTATCTTAACAATGGTAGACTATTCTCATATCTAGCAGTGGACGTTTACGCATTTATGAAGATAATAAAAGAGCAGGAGAAATGGAAAATATAAAGAGCAGGACATCGATTACTAATATAAAACTAGATACACAATCAGTGACAAAAATGTCCTTACCAAATGAGCGCCCACTCGAACATTTGGGTGCGCTTTTAATTTGTACGTAGCTTTGTCAATACAACTTTAGGCAATGCATTTGAGGTTGAATTTACATTAATGTATATTTATTTCAACTAGAATTACGTCAAAACAATTGGCGACAGTTTTGGAGAACTTTTGCATGGCATTGTGTATCTAGTTTTTATTAGTGATCGATGGAGCAGGAGTAACTTTTCATATTATATTATAACCATATAACTACTGTGTGGATGTCTCTACAAGTCAATCTTTAAACTAAGATTCTCAAGAGAGAATTACTGACGGGGACAGTAAAAAAAACATAGACGGCGGTTATAGAAAGCGTCACGCCTGTAATCCCCGAAGGGATAGGCTAAGTCAAAAGCAGAGCGAACTACTTGGACCACGTTTAACCAAGAAAATAGGGTATAGACAGAAAATTGTTAAAGAAGTGATAAGGAGTATGCTAGGGCTGAATCTGAATGACAGAGTCAGAAATAGTGTGATAAGAGAAAAGTGTGGTTTGCAAGATGACGTTGTGACCAGGATTAAGATAGGAATGCTTCGGTGGTTTGGTCATGTAGAAAGAATGAACGAAGAAAGAGTGACAAAGCAAATTTATGCTGCAGAAGTGAACGCCAGAGTCGGAAAGGGACGCCCTAGACGAAGATTTATCGACCAAATTGGCGATATATTGAAAATGGGCCAGATTAGGAGTACCCTTAACCGACGAGTGTGTATGCGTAGATATATGGATGTAAAGGAGGCGAGAGAGGTGTACCAGGATCGTGCCAAATGGAAGTCCGTAGTCTCTGCCTACCCCTCTGGGTGAAAGGCGTGAGTGTTTATGATCTTTACGAAGTGATAGGTCTACACCAGGGATCACTAATTAGTTCAATTACGGGGTCCTTTAAAAAAAATGTAAGTCTGTCGCAGTCCGTTTGCTAGATGATGAATAGCAACCGATATTTAAAATGTCAATTAACAAATAAAAAAATAGTTTTTTCTTTAAATTAAGAATACTTCTAATTTAAAAAAAAATTAGAAATATTAAATTCTAATTAGAAATAACAAAGTAAGTATCCAATATTAAGGCGTAAAATGGCATTTTTCAATCTGAATAATCTGTATGAAGTCTGGAATTAAGTTGGTGCAAGCCATCATCATTAAATCTTGGAGATGATCATCGGTAAGACTTGGAAAATGCTGCTTCAGTAATATAATTATGTTGATGATCCAAACATTCTACAAAGTTTCAAAGCCTTTTAGTTCTGGTTATTTATAACATATTCTAATTTTATGCAAAATTCTTCGCAATGAACTTCCGAATTTTTGTGTTTTAGAACGGAAAGAAAATTGAATTACCACAAATTTTTACAATGATATTCTTAGATTCTTCTGGGTCCGCACAAAATATGTCGGCGGTCCGGATTCGTACCGCGGTCCGCCATTTGTTGACCCCTGGCCTACACAATCACAAACCCAACATCCTATTAGTCACCTTTTACGACATGCTAGATATGTAAGTAACACAGTTGTCACATTCCTTTTTGTTACAAATTCCACACAAACATAGGACCTGTAAATCCCAAATAAACACGGGACACGTTTACTGAAAAACAAATCTGCTCTCAATGTGGTGAGTAAGCAAGTTTGATGTTTTTGTTAAAAAAAACTGCAGATTTAAAAAAATAAGATTGCAGAGTTCACGAGCTCAGTTTACCATCTACACAAGCGTGGCAATTGTGGCAAATTATCTTAACAATGGTAGACTATTCTCATATCTAGCAGTGGACTTTTACGCATTGATGAAGAATAATAAAAAGAGCAGGAGAAATGGAAAAATATAAAGAGCAGGACATCGATCACTAATAAAAAACTAGATACACAATCAGTGACAAAAGTGTCCCTACCGAATGAGCGCCCACTCGAACATTTGGGTGCGCTTTTAATTTGTACGTAGCTTTGTCAATACAACTTTAGGCAATGCATTTTAGGTTGAATTTACATTAATGTATATTTATTTCAACTAGAATTACGTCAAAACAATTGGCGACAGTTTTTGGAGAACTATTGCATGGCATTGTGTTTCTAGTTTTTTATTAGTGATCGATGGAGCACGAGTAACTTTTCATATTATATTATAACCATATAACTACTACGTCAAAATTGACTTATAATCTCTATGGGGCTTACAAAGTACGAGCAAATAAAATAATTGATAAATATTTTATTAGCAAAAGCTCCTTAACCCTATTAAAAAATAAAGTTACAGACTTTTACTGATTTCAGAGAGAGAGAAATAAATTAAAATGAGTAAACATTTTCTTTCATTTGAATGTAAACGAAAAACAAAGGAAAATGAACTGTTTGTGTATTTTTCATTATTGCACTGGTCGCTACAGTCTACATTTGGTCTTCGTTTTACTTAATGCTTGACATGTTTAAGAAATCTATACTCAATTTTTTTTTTTTTTTTAATGGCAACATTAAAATTACTGCCAACCTCCAGTCAATAAATAATACTTGTAAGAAACGACGAACAATAAAAATGAAAACTATGATTCTGATTAAAAACCGAATAAAATTAAGAATTAATGAAGAATTAAATGACTTGTACTGAAGTTTAATAAATACTTAAATGAAGAATATTATGAAGGATTAAAATAAAACTGAACTCTTTACCACATTTAAAATATTAAATAAAACTAAATAAAGACTGTTAAATGCTAAATAATGAATAAAATTTTATAACTTAATATTATTTGAATCTAAATATTCCATAAGGCAATTGAAAACATTTTTACTTTTTTTAGAATAAATTAAAAGAGAACGAACTCCTATTATTGGCTGGTATTGTGAGAAAAAATGGTCCTTCTGCGATTGAACCGACCCATTCGTGCTTCAACCATAATATAGATGCACCATAGACTCTACCACCTATAAAATGATAAATTTATGATGATGATGTGAGTATAAAAGTTGTTATACATGGTATGGTTTGACCTCTCCCGCACTATTTAATTGTGATATTGACCAGCTGATTCGTGAGCTCGGCAGCATGCGTGTCGGATGCTCTATTGACGGTCTTTGTATGCCGACGACATGGTGCTGCTGAGTCCATCAGTCGCTGCTCTCAGAAGACTGATGAGCGTTTGTGAGCGTTTTGCTGAGTCTCACAGTCTTCTTTACAATGTAAAGAAGAGCGAGTTTATTGTATTTAAGGCAGACGGTCGCAAAACTCTCAATGTTCCGCCAGTGTACCTAAACGGGGTAGCTCTACATCGCGTGTCGTCCTTCAAGTATCTCGGTCACATTGTGAACGAGAGACTGAGGGATGACAGTGATATGGAGAGGGAAAGGAGAGCGTTGGCAGTCCGCTGCAATGTGTTAGCCCGCAGATTTTCACGATGTACCACAGAGGTTAAAATAACATTGTTTAAAGCCTTCTGCCAAACAATGTACACGTGTAATCTGTGGGTTGATTATACGCGGGGAGCTTTCAGCGCACTCCGAGTATAGTATAATAATGCCTTCAGGGTGATGTTGGGTCTGCCGCGATTTTGCAGCGCATCGGGCTGTATGCGCAAGCGCACACCGATATCTACGAGAGGGTGTTGCGCGTTCGCCTCGCTCATGCTGTGATATATGTAGGAAAGGTCTTGTGTGAATTAGGAGACGTGTTGATGCTTCTATAACTTTAATTATACTGATCCGAACTTATTCTACCTTAACACTAATATATACTATTGTGGTGGCTACACTACACCTCCCACCGACAAAAAAAAAAAAGTTATCTATTTTTTATCAAACCTAAAAAACTATTCTAAACATAATTAAAGAATATCTAAATGAAAACTATAATCTAAGGCATAATGTCTAGATTTATGAGGGCGTTTGGCTAAACCCTTTGGCACGTAAAAATGTGTAGTCACATTAGTTATAGTAATTGACATAATCAGGCTTAATTATGTAACATAACATAATATAATATTATTATGTTTTGATTTTCGCAAACATTTATGTTATTTTTTATTCGTATCCTTAATCATTAAGACAAGTCATCTAGTTCCGACATTTAATAATACATAGTATTCATTTCATTATCATATCTCTTTTCACACTTCATACTTCTTTTATTCTTTTTACTTCATATATTTATGTACTTCATTCTTGTTTAACAATTATTTATTTTCATTTTACTTCACAGCATTTTAGCTACATATTCATTCAATATTTGTGTCATTTCTTTCACGTACACGGCTCGCGTACATACATGATCAAGACAATGACCAATATCACTTCATCCAATTCTTTACATTTATAGCGTTTCAGTTCATATAATTTATTATTTAATTGTACCATAACTTTCACGCACACGACTCGCGTACATACGTGATCAAGATAATGGACAATATTCCCATACAATTCTTGATAAATTCTTATTTCACTCAATAACAATAGTTAGAACTCATTCCGGTTCTTATCGAATCCTGTTCGGATTTAAAAAGTGTTTAAAAATTAATCGGTTATTAGGTTTTCCAAACTCTCAGCTGATCAGGCCGATTGTATGTGGATATGCTAACCTCCGATAATTTTCTTTACCTTACTCTCACAACTACACACTATTAATATTTTTGATTTATAATTCCGTATTTCGTAACTTAGCCATAAATCTACTCACATCTTTTACAAATTTATATTATACAGTCTCCTATAATATTTAGGTATATCATTGTCAGTCAGGGATTGAGGCTCACAATATGGGCACAACAAAATTGAAATTAATTAATTGTATACATAATATAATTGAGTTTCTAAATCGTTTTGAACGAAGTTATTATTTTCATAATCCACATAAGTAAGTTAGATATTCAAACTGTTATCTTATGATTTAAAAGTTTAATCAATATTAAACCAAAAATAAATTATTGCATTTCATATTAAGATACAGAACAAAGAAGTCAAAGCAACGTAATCATTTTCAGTAACAATAACATAATCACATAACAAGAGACAGATCAAAATACAAATTGCAATCCCACTCCTAGCAGCGCAAGCGATTTGAGACACCTTTGTTTTAATTACTAAAGTATGTATATGGAAACGTTTGCGATTACATAGAACTATGACCACACAGTGTGATTAACACCTAATTTTAAGATAACTTGTACAATGCAAGTAAAGTAAAATGTACCTTAAAGTGATAGTTTTAAATATTTTTGAATTTATACAGAAGTTAAAAATACATTAGCTTTTTTATTTTTATTTTTATAAATTACTTTTGCAAGAAATATGATGTTTATTTTTCGTATACACAACATTATTGAAAATTACTACAACTACTACCAAGTTTATATAACAAAACATTAATTTATTTTAACATTCAAAAGAACAATTTTAATTTTATGTAGGTTAGCATATAAATTTAAGGTTCATTGCCTTTAGAGAAGAAAAAAACTTTAACAATAGCGAATGTTTAAAACCCTTTTCAAAATTGAATACTACCATTTAAATAAAATTTACTACAGAAAAAAAATAACAGCGGAATATATCATTAGTATTATTTTAACCATATGAAAAATTAATTGATGATAAATCATGGTAAATTTAAGTACGTAAAATGTAATCTACTATATTATTTCATTCGGTTTTGCAGGACACAGTAATAAAAGAATATATAACAATAAACAATAACTGTATAAAATTGAATATAAAATCGTCTTGTGCCAACATACAAGAAAGCTTAAAAGTAACTTAATTTTTAATATTGCATTATGATTTTTTTAGCAGGTGCACTAATAAATATATTAAGGTATCAATTAAATCGTGAAGTATCTGATTAATAAACTCAACTTTATCATATTATATTAAATACAAAATTTTAAAACATAACTTTTTATAATAATTAAAACTTTTTAAGAAATGTTAAAAGAAATGACGAAAAATATGCTGATTCGATGTTACCTCAAATTTTCTTTTTTTCTTTGTGGCTCAATTTTCATATTCTTCTGGACGAAGCTTGCAAAAGTACAACTGTTACTTCCTTTTAAAATTAATCTGCCGTTTCTTGAATTTTGAACTTTGGTCATCATATTTTTAATTTTTAGTTAGTTCCTATACAATTATTATTGTGGCTCTTCTTGTATTCATATTTATTTGTTTTCGTCACATCCGGTATTGCGTCCATTCCGTTATAATATATTTTTCCATGATGATTTCCATTATTTTATTTTTAATTTTTCTCTTATAAGCCCGGCGGTGCGCGTACATTGTAGCAGCGCACCGCCTGGCAGGGTCGCCATGTGATATATGTAGGAAAGGTCTTGTGTGAATTAGGAGACGTGTTGATGCTTCTATAACTTTAATTATACTGATCCGAACTTATTCTACCTTAACACTAATATATACTATTGTGGTGGCTACACTACAATGCGTAGCTCCAACACCATACTGAAGACTATTAGTGACAAACCAGATTGTCCTGTTATGGGAAACTGGGTGAATATGCATGTGCATAAACTTAGTGCCTCAGGCAGGTCTGGTTTGTACTTAAACTAATTATTCGTGTCTGTACCTAATTATTACTGACATAGTTATAACTTCCTTGTACCTACTAACAATTATGGATGTTTGTCCGAAATAGATTTTATTTTAATTTTATTTTATACTATATTTGGCTTGGTTCAAAGTTAGGCCGTTTTTGGTTTTTGCAGTTGCTGTTGTTGTTGTTGTTGTTGTTGTTGTTGTTGATGATGATGATGATGATGATGATAGGATTGTAATATTGTTTTTGGCTTACTGCGCGTGTACGTGGTACAGTTATGTAAACGAATAAAATTGTCTGTGATTTATTACATAATTAATTTATAAATTATAAGCCATATATAATAGCTCACTTACTGATCACTGCCGCTCGATGAACTGTATATCAGGAACTAAATAAACGATTAACAAATGACACAAATATCTTCAATTCATTATTTATTACTAATAATACGATCCTAATGAAGAAGCTGTTCCTCTGAGTGAAATGGTTTTAACTTAAAAATAAACTATTGACATGAAATTCGAAAGGTTATTGATAGGTATATAAATATAATATATGAAAATTAATCACGGACCAAGTCGCGAGTTAAGTCTTTCACTCTATTTTGTAAATTAACGTTGTTATAATATAGAAGCCACACAAGAACTTTTGTAAACAACTCAAAACAATACTGGTATTTTAATTATCTAAACAATACGAAGAAATTTCAAAATTTAAATTTCATACCGTATTTAATGTATGTTGTTAATCTATTTTCCTAAATGAATTTCCCTACAATGTATCCGTTGCTCGGGGTCGGAGAGATAATTTTCAAATAACAGCGTAAGGTCTGAAATAAAGAGGGTTCTTCGAAATTACGGACGGAAAACCACCCTGCTTTCGTAAGGGTAAGATAAAGGCGTTTGAAGTGGGAGTGGGGCGATGAGCAATGGTCCTTAGAGGCGGCGATATATATAAACATTTGTATTACGTAGCCCTAGATGAATGCCGCTTAATAAAGACTTGATATGTCTGTGTAGTGGCGGTGTAAGAATGTCCACTGCTTCATATCAGTGGGTGTAGAAAGAGACGACAGAGGGAGACTGAAACTGCGCGTGATACACGGTTTGCAGGTTGGTCACTGATTTAGATATTTTTTTACAAGTAAAGGTGGCAAAGGCCCACTAGAGATATCATATCTAATTTCGAATAAGAATCAGATTTTTTGTCACCCCTGAGGACTAAGATGAAATTTCGAGTTACCTTATCATTAGCCAACAAGCTTTATGTTGCAATTTTACGCTGGTGTACAGTGAGAGCATGGTCCTTCAATCTTGCTTCACCCATAATACAGCTTCAGCGCGGGTATATAACGATAGAATTATACGTCCAGTAACAGTTGAAATGTTGAGCCCATATTGTGACTTCTTCCAAAAGGAAAGAGAGATATATGTCCAATAATTGCCTGTTTAAGGACTGAGGATGACTCCTTAAGCAGCATAAAAGTTTATTAGCATTTATTTTTCTTTAAGTTTTTTTTATAGGAGAGGGGGCAAACGAGCATGTGGTTCACCTGATGGTAAGTGACTACCGCCGCCCATGAACAACTGCAACACCAGGGGAATTGCAAATGCATTGCCGGCCTTTTAAAAAGGAGTAGGCTCTTTTCTTGAAGGTCCCTAAGTCGTATCGGCCCGGAAAAATCGCTGGTGGTAATCGATTCCACAAGGAAGTTGTGCGAGGAAGAAAACTTCTTCTAAATCGCACAGTGGTGGACCGCCAATCATCCAGATGGTATGGTTGTTATATAAAAATGCTGCAGGGCACGTGTCGTGATTGATACATACACTTACGATTTGAGATCCATTAGCAATAATATTAAATGAATATACAGGGTTATTTTGCAATAACCGGCCAAATTTGCAGAATAGGTTCAGAATAAGTAATATAGGCAAATGGTGAAGAAACATTTATTAAAAAAATATCAAACATTCTGTCCTTTTTATCTTTTAAATTCAAAATGCGTGGTAATGCATTATTTTAACTGATTTTACTGCGCACGCACACATTTGTAAGGGTCGATCGGTACGCAAAAAAGTTGTTGCCCATAAATCACATTCAATTTGGGATAATTTAAAATAAAAGTAGAAGCCTTATTTACTCACATTTTCAAAAACTGCAATAACAGTATATCATTATTTATATATTTGAACTTAAGTTTAAAATTTGGCTACTCTTTGAAAAATAACCCTGTATGTCTAAGTTTGTAAACAAATCACGCTTAAACGGCTTAAATTAATTGCATGAAGTTTTGATGTAAGAATAGGTCATGTCCAAAATAGGCGAGGGATATGTTTTACTACGGGAAAATAAGTTATCGCCGGAAAACGGGCGCGTTTATGTTTCTTTCTACGCAGGTGGAGGCACCGGCAAAAGTATCTAATAAATTGCTTTAAGTTTTAAAGTCTTATATTTCATTAGAGTAGAAAAGTTAGGCAACGATTGTTATAAATAATAAAATTATAATAAAAAAACAACACGCATAGATAATAAACTGTGATGATTGTAGTAAGAATACAAAATTATATTCACATAATTATTGTATTGTCATCCGTTCAAAATTTCAGATTATGTAGAAGTCCGAAATTGAGTGAAAACTGAATTATTTTGCACACATTTATGTACATACATACAGGTCAAGCTACTTAAAGCGAGTTAAAAAAAGTTTCTCTACCAAATAATATAGTATTTATACCATGTAACATATTTCTATAATATACCTAATATAGTATTAATGATTGTTACCTTCTACTCAATAGATAAAACCCCTAATACAGGAATATCTTACAACGCAGTGGACGTATAATCATGAAACATTCATGTCCGCGAATAGGGATGTCGGTAAGACAAATTGTAGCCACTTTAGTCCGCATTCGGGAAGTCAGCCGAGATCGATCACAAAGTGTCTGTTGCTTTTAAATAAAGAACTTTGTTCGGCAGGTCGATTTGTCGGAATTTTCGACTGGTCGATTGCTTCAGATATAAATTATCGACTTTTTTTGGAAAACTACCGGGAATTACATATTTAATGTTTGTTCTGATCCCTTTCCTGTCGTGGCGGATTGCCGTTCCATCGGACTGTGATGGTGAGATAATAGAGAGTGGACCTGAGCTTGCGCATTCACTCGAACACTATAATCCCATCCTCATGTCTCCAGTGAGACCGGCCAGTGTCCGAAATTCGTTATGAAAGACATATATTATATTACTATCCGAGTATTATTATTAGCATCCGTAATTGGTATACCACCAACTATAGAAGACTAAGAGATCTGCCTTCCATACCTTTAGTTGGCTCTTAAGATACCCAGGAGTCGTAACGTGATTTACCTTATAATAATAATAATCTTTATTTGAAAGAATATGGTTGTACAAAGGTGTTCAAATGTAATTAATGCTACATATCGTGCAAATATTAATGGTCAAGTTATATAGTTACACTTATATATATAGATTTAATATGAGATATTTTAGATACAGTTTGACACAGAAAACATGACGTAAGTAACTGACACGATAATATTTATCGAATTTTTAACAATTCATAAATTATTTAATACTATACAATTGATTTGATAATTAATAATGTTACAGTTTTGCTACGCCACATAGCGTATAATTAAATATTTCTAAACAATTAATAACTGTAAAACGTTGCTACCATTAAGTAAAATTTTAGCACCAGTCCAATCGTTCCCCGAACGGGTGAACGCACTCGGAATTCAAGGGACTCTCCACATAACAGTAAGGGTGGGTTTAGTTTGTGTACCTTGTGACTGTTCGAACAATTTGTTAGAATAAATGTCGGTCGAGGGTGCGTTGCTTCCGAATTACAAGGTTCTCTGAATCACACGTCAATTTCACTATGTATATCTTTAATCTTTATATATAAAAATTACGTGTCACATTGTTTGTCCGCGATGAACTGCTACACTACTGAACTGATTTCAATGGAATTTACATAATATGTGTATTCCTTGCTTCAATTTGAGAGATAAGATAGTTTCAATCCCGATAAGTGACCCTCGATATTTTTTATTGCAAATTTAAGGATTTTTTAGAGGACCAAGGGTCGTTGGAAGGGGCAGAATAAAGTCTGCATGGCCAGCTAGTATATTTATATAATATAACACTGTTTAATATTTTTTAAAGTATAGCAATTATACACAATATAGGAAACCGATCGGTTTCACCTTACGGCGTCATTAGATTGCAACAATTTACAGTGAACATGTACCTGATGTATTGGAGAGAACCTTTATCCGGTATCCGATACAGACTATCAAAAGTCCGCTGCGATATTTATATCGGTACTACTTTGTGTCAATATAAAAATAAAAGAATGGAGAACTGATGACAGTGCTTAACTGTTATGTGCGCGGGCTCTGGGTTTTAATCATAGTCGGATCCAAAATTTCAGCCAAAATAAAAAATACACTGATAATTAAAAATTGAAAAACAAAATTAATTGTTGGTTTTCAGGCGCAGTTATGTTTTGATTGTTCTCTGACACGATCTCCAAGCGATATATCAAGCATGAGTCAGTGCCTCTGAGTTGGGGCTGACACCTGTGTCACTATCATTTTAACTATAAAGTTTTCGACAATCTGATGCCGTCACCGAGGTTGAGAATGAAAGTATCAGTCTATGTAAATCAGAGAGGGTAACGGTAGACTGGTCTTCACACGTTACCCAGCCCCTGAAATTGAGTTACAATATCTCAAGTCTCAACATAACAGTAATTTAAATTTAACTGTCTAGTGAATATTGTTATGATGATTTCCTCCAGGGCTGTAGTAAAGCCAAAAAGACGAGATAGATATGTAAGCACTTTGACTTTTACCACAGAATAAATAATAGCTTTTACTGAGTTGCGTTACGACTGCGAGCAACAAATATTGCTGCCTTTGCTTTTGCAGGCAATAACGTCAGAAGAGGCTGTCGCTATGTGATTGTGATCCATAATACTGAAATAGGTCGGTAAAGATATGCTGTTTGCATTTTATTTTGTAAATTTGAGTTCGAATTACTTGCAATGTCAAATTGTTTGCAATGTTGTTGTAAATTAATTACGCTTGAAGTGTTGTTACGTTTTGTTTGGTTTGTTGTTTTAAGCTCGTATTGCTAGTTTTTAATTGGTTGATTTTTGCTATTTGCTTTTATCATCAAGGAAAAAGAAGTTCTTATTAGAGGAAAATACACTTATAGTTTTGTGATAAACGTGATTAATATAGAGTACAGACCTGTGAACGATAATATGTATAAACATTCTAAAATGATGCCACGTAATTTATAGTAAAGTAAGCGGCGCATATTATATTTTTTTTTATTCCATAAAACTAAATTTGGGAGTTGCCAGCCATTGTGATAATATTGCAAAACTACCCTCAGTAATGTTACAAAAAGGAATTATATTAAAATGCAAGCTTCTGTTGACAAAGAAATACTCCTAAAAGAAGGTTTTAAATTGCAGAGGGGTGTGCAATGCGAGCAATTAAATTAAGGCGATAACGACGTAGTCGTCGAATGAAAGGGCCAAGTCAGCCACCGTGACCGCTATGTTTGAACGCCGGTGCGCCTTCCTGCGCTTTTTAACGGACGCGTTCACTGAGTACTGTTATTGACTTAAAAGCTGTTGCAGGCTAGCAAGTTTTAATGATTTTAAACGAGCCATTTTCTGTAATTACTTTTATAATTTGCTTCATTCAATCTATGGGAAGAAGTGTCCCTTCCAATTTACGACTACTTAATGAGATTTTGTAATTCATGATTTTATTTTTCAATAGATTTAATTCTTTAAATGTACTATGCGTGTGTTTCTATTACGGTTTGTTTAACAATATAGTATATATAACCTCATTGGTATTTTGAATTTTTATGAAATAATAAAAATTTTTCTATTATTTCAAAATTTCTGTTAAAGTTATTGCGTCTATAATAGATGCGATCACACCCCAACTTGCTATTATTTTCAATGCTAGTATCGAATCTGGCGTGTTTCCTGATTTAATGAAACATAGTAAAGTTATATCTTTATTTAAATTTGGCAGTACATTGGACCCCACTAATTTTAGACCTATTTCTGTACTGCCAACGCTCAGTAATATTTTTGAAAAAATTATTCTAGATCAAAGGTCGCTCGACAACTGATGCCGGTGTTGAACTAATCAAACATATTTTCTGTGCATGGGAAAATTCAGAAGATGCTTTGGGTATATTTTGTGATCTTTCCAAAGCTTTCGACTGTGTTCACCATGAGACATTAATCAGGAAGCTACATCATTATGGTGTAAAAACATAGTGCTTGAACTTATTATGTCATATCTAAATAATAGAACGCAAACAGTTGTTATTAATGGATACAGTTCGTCCCGATCGGTAGTATCTATGGGTGTTCCTCAGGGCTCAGTTCTTGGTCCCTTTCTGTTCTTAATGACTGACCTTACTTGGTAGGGAATAACCATGATATAGTATTATTTGCTGATAATACTTCGTTGATTTTCCGACTAAAAAGGCAATTATTGAAATATGACGAAGTGAATAATGCTATATCAAAAGTAGTACACTGGTTTAACGTTAATAATTTGCTTTTGAACGGTAATAAAACGAAATGTATTAAATTCACTACACCTAACGTTAAACAGGTGAATGCCAATGTGCTTTTCAATTGGGAGGAGCTGGGCCTTGTTGAATCCACTGTTTTTCTCGGAATTACAGTTGACGCGAAGCTTCAATGAGGCCCTCATATATCTAAACTAGCCGGCAAACTTAGTTCTGCAGCATATACTGTAAAAAAGATTAGATGCCTTACATGTGTTGAAACAGCTAGATTAGTTTATTTTAGTTATTTCCATAGCATAATGTTATATGGAATCTTGCTATGGGGTAATGCGACTGACATTGAAACTATCTTTGTTTTGCAAAAGAGAGCCCTAAGAGCAATTTATAACCTAGGTCTGAAGGAATCCCTTAGAGAAAAATTTAAAGAAATAAATATATTAATTTTGGCCTCTCAATATATTTACGAGAATTTAATATATATTTACACAAAAACTAAAATAGTTTTATTAAAAATAGTGATGTACATTCTGTAAATACTAGGAACAAGCACAAGTTAGTTATACCAGTTACTCGACTCCAAAGAGTCAGTAACTCCTTCATGGGGCAATGTATACGCTTTTACAACAAAGTCCCAGAAAATATGCAGACCTTTCCTATCAAAAGGTTTAAATTATTTATTAAGCAAAAATTGTCTAGTAAGGATTAATACTACTAAAGAGTACATGACTGATAATAACCCCTGGGAATGAAGTGATCGCTACCATGCTGTTTCTAAATGTTTTCATAACAATTGTATAAAATATTATATTGTAAATTGTGCATTTTTTTAAAAAAAAATCCCGCTGGATTTCTTGCTGGTTCTTCCCAGGACAGAGGTTTTTTTGCGAACCAGTGGTAAAAGTAAAAAATGACTTTTAATAAGTATTATGTACTGTAATCTATATTGAATAAAAATTATTCTATTCTATTCTATGATTATTATTTATTTTTAGTGAAAAAATATATATACCACCACCACCAGAAAAGGTTTGATTGATTTTCGGCAACTTTTCTAAGATAATGATTTCTTATATTTACGCGAACACAGTACATTTAAATATAACTAGTTTTTACGGATTTCACCGCGTATAATATTAACACTTTCACTGTCCAGTTTTCAAACACAATAGTAAGACAATAGCAATGACCTATATGTAGTGCACGGGACAGCGAAAGGGTTAACTTATTTTATATTCCCGACGTTTCGTTAAAATTAATAATAATAATGTTCTCCAGATCGGAACAAAAATAAATAATTTTAATCTGGAGGTAGCCGTGGTTACCTATGACATTGGGACGTCGAACACCTCAAAACCCCCGTGCCCATGGGTGCTGTAAAGTGCTCGAAACGTCGGGAATATAAAATAAGTTAATATACGTGATAAAATCCATAAAAACTAGTTTTATTTAAATCTTCTAAGATAAGTTAAAGATCACGTGCTATCCAGATTACGCACATAGTTTTATAGGCGCAGACTAGACTACCCCTTTGTTGGCGACAATCCACGCATTCGAACTAAGCAGTTTACTTCGTCGTTTGTAATGCGTTAAGGAAAGGAGTGCATTAGTTTGCCGGAATCTGTCTTTCCATCCGATTACAATGTGGTTGTCTTTAAGGTAGGCATGGGTAATACCACTAAGAAGAATATATGTAATAATTAAGAATCAAAATGCAGTTGCGTTGTCACTCCTGAGGACTAAGATAGAATGCTTCATTTCCTAGTAGAAAGGGGTCTCCGGTCCTCTATACTCATCACACGAAACACAGCAGCATTAAGCTGCTATTTCACGTTTCTATTCTGTGAGAGCGTGGTTCTTCTCCGGTCGAGCCGACCCATACGTGCTACAACCACAATATAGCTGCAGCATGGCTCTACTACGTAGAAAAGTAAACTAAAAATGCTTGTATTAGGAGTGGTTTACGACAATTATCGAACGGTCGATTCGAACCCATGACCATTCGAGCTTTAATAATTTAATTAAGATTAATAAATTTGTTCACTATACGTGTTGTAGTAGGTAGTTCAGGAACGTTATAACCTTACTAGCGATCCGCCCCGGCTTCGCACGGTTATACCTGGCGCATTACCGGGTCTAATTCTGAATCTAAACCATTCTCTAATCAACTTAATCACACACTTAATTTCATCAAAATCGGTCATGCTGTTTAGGAGGAGTTCAGTCACATACACACGGACAGAAGAATTATATACTATATAATATGCATGTATTATACATATAAACCTTTCTCTTAAATCATTCTGTATGAATACCGCATCAAAAATTGTTGCGTAATTTAAAATATCTAAGCGTACACACGGCGGGAAGCGACTTTGTTTTATGCTATGTATAAAGAGATTTGTATGAATAACTTAAAAGTTAGTATATTGCTTGGCAAAAGTGAATATAGAGTCATTTATACTAAGCACATTTTATTAAGTTCACAGTCCGACTTAACATTAGACGCAGGGCTTTTGTTCGTTGGCTTCAAATAATCGATTGTTAGAGCCTTACTAGTGCAGTTATTGGATAAGGAGATTGCCCGAGGGATTATTGCGGTCGTTCTGCGCTCTGGACGTGACGCCGTATGAAATATAGGAAGGGATTCTGATAGCCATTTAGTATATAGATTGTTAAGTGCGAAACAGATTTCAAAAATCTTTTTCTTTTGTAGAGAAGGGCAGTGATGATGATGATGATGATGATGATTTATTGTAAAACTGTAAAACATGCCTAATACTTCCACAATAGCAGTAGAAATAGGTACCCTTATACAATATTTCTTTAATGTGAAATACGTGGTTGAGCCACGCTGCAGCTATATTATGATGGTAACACGAATGGTTCAGCTCGACCGGGGGACTACGCTCTCACAGAATACCAGCGCGAAATAGCAGTTTAATGCTGCTGTATTTTGTATGGTGAGTGTAGAGAACCGAAGATCCTTTTAATGGAAACGGGCATTCCACCTTAGTCCTCAAGGGTGATAACGCATCTGCATTTTGATTCTTAATCGAGGATAGATGTAGATGTATATGAGGCACAGCATCAACTTACCATCAGGTGGACTGTGTGCTCGTTTGTCACCATTATTCTTAAAAAATACGTCACACAGCTGGGCACAGGCCTCCTATCATATATAGCCTATATCAGGATTATGGAGCAATCAATTCTCCGCGCTGCCACAGTGAGGGTTGGCGAACTTTACATGTCATTGAAATACTTTATACAAGCGATCCGCCCGTCTTCGCACGGGTGATTTCTGGATCTCGACAACAGCGCCACCTACCGGGTGTAATTGTGAATCTAAACCATCCAGGGACCCACTCAAACACACAAAGAATTTCATCAAAATCGGTCCAGCTATTTTCGAGTTTTTTAACGAGACTAACGGACAGCAATTGATTTTTATATACAGAGATGAAAGACGTGAAAGATGAAAATAATTCTAATGATTTGGTACTTTTGTTGTGTCTACCAATTCATAAATTATTATTTATTTTGTAAAATACACTCTGATTTTTATAGTATCATTTCCTGAGATATGAAACTCATCGAAATCGTAACGCGATAGGGGCCAATCTGAAAGCTCCACTATAACATTCAGAGGAGACATCAAATACTGCATGGGAGCCAGTTTTCACAGATAAACGAGAAGTGGGCGCGCGTCGACGCTTCACACTTGTACCCTTTGATGCCCTCGTGTACACAAGCTTGATGTACACGCATTGGTATGACAAGGCTACTGGTAATCGTAAGGACAGTCCGTTATATTGGAGATATTTACGTTAAATGTAGAAATAGAAACTGATTTGTAAATAAAAGCTTCAGAGTGGAAAGTTTTACTAGGTGGTGGGGCTCCTTTTCTGTTTAAGAGTCTAAATGGGTAGGAACCACCCCTTAATTATTTTTGCCGCCAAACATCAGTGTGTGCAGTACTGTGTTCCGGGATACCCTTCGTATAGAGAGCCAGTATAATTACAGACTGTGACGCATTCCATCTTAGTCCTCAGAGGTGACAACGCATCCACATTTTGATTTTTAATCGATAATAGATGTAGGTATCTATGGGTCACATCATCTACTTTACCTGAACTGTGTGATCGATTGTCACACTTATTCTATATCTCGTATGTGGTAGCGAAGCCTCCATAGAAGCCGAGAAGCCGGGCTTGCTCTATCAAACTGCTCAATATATCAACTAATAAAATAACTCGTAAATTGTTTCAAACTGTTTCAATTTTCTATTAACTACTATTTAATATTTAAAAATTTCGCGCTCCTCTGTTCTACACACGCCTACGCACTAGGTCATAGCTTTATAACGTCAACACGCGGCAAAACTGCGCGATAAGCAGTATAGTAAAAAGTAGTCATAAAAATTAGTCGTCTCTCTCGCACGCATGGGTTTTTACCGTGCTTTCGAGAAGACTTTCTAACCTGTGGCAATATGTTCTATAATGAAATATAACTACGATTGTTTATATAGCAATTTGTACGTAGCAAAATGCCCGGTTTTTTAGTGTGAACTGTGTCATCAGTAAAGCGCGGGGGCGCGCGGGCGATACCTTTGCCGTTTATTCGCTCAAGTAAACACATGTGTGTTTACTTGAGCGAATAAATATTGCGAGTTGAAAATTTATGCTTTTTTTTTATAGATTTTTAGTGAAAATGGAGGATAATAGAGATCCTTGTGATAAATTGAAGTCTGTTAAAGTGCTAATCGGCGAGGAAAAGGTAAAATCGAAAAAGAGAAAAGGTAAATTTTTATAAAACTGCTAAAAACAACAAAACCATATCTTGGGCTTGCCCTAGTTTGGAGCCCTAGCTTCGCCACTGCTCGTATGTATGTAGTAAAATGAAAAAATAAAGATATACGCTTACTGCTGGGGACAGGCGTCCTCTCATTTCTGAGATTTGAACTACTGTTACACTGTCCGATCAGTATGAGTGTTTCATATACATTTCATAGTGTCTTAGTGCTATACTTAAGAAAGAGCATTTAGCAGGGCGTATGAAGTAGCGGCTCGTTCAGCATACATTTTGAACGGCCACCACTTAAAAAACTGTAATACAAGACCGTTTATTCATCATGCACGCCATTCTAGTCGCATCGTAGCACATTCAGAAAGAGCGGGCATTCAGGCTGAATATAAGAGTCTCCAGTTTTCTAAATTCACTATACGAAACAGCAGCACTATGCTATTTATGCTGGTATACTGTGAGAGAATCCACTAACCTATATAATCCTGTGGGTATCTTGAGAGGCGGATGAGGGAAATGAAGCAAGAGATGGGCAGCAGTATCTTCTTCACAAATCGAAATAATAAAAAATTACGGTTGCCAACCCGCTTGCCAAGTGTTACAATTATAACAAACATCCGTCTTATGAGGCTATCTATATGGGAGGCTTATGTTCAGCAGCTTTTGATGTTTGATTTTTGAGATTCTGTGAGAGCGTAGTTCCCCGTTCGAGTCGACCCATCCGTGCTGCAGCCATAATACTACTTCGTCGCAATCGTATTCGGAACTTCGGATTTCCAAAATGAGTTAAGGATAAACAACATAAAATTGTAAAATTAGTTTCATTAAATGCTTAAATATTTTTTTTTTTATAGAATTAGGGTGACAAACGAGCACACAGCCCACCTGATGGTAAGTGGTTGCTGTGGCCCATAGACATCTACATCTATCTTAGTTTGCGAATTAAAATGTAGATGCGTTGTCAGCCGTGAGGACTAAGATACAATGCCTCTTTTCCAGTAAAAAGGGTCTCCGGTTCTCTACACTCACCATACGAAACACAGCAGCATTAAGCTGCTATTTTACGCTGGTATTCTGTGAGAGCGTGGTCCTTCCCCGGTCGAGCCGACCCATTCGTGCTACAACTATACTATTAATATAGCTGCAGCATGGCTCTACCACGTATAATAAATCATTAGTGACAGAACTTTAATTTTTTTTATCATGTCTCGAGAACTAAGTTAATTATGGCAACCCTGACTCGCAACGATGCGTATGCTAGACTTAAACAGGTCATTTGTAGAATTCGAGGATGCTATTTCATTCTTTATGCTATAAGTTGGAAGGGTTGTTTTCCTTCGGACCGAAAGTTTGTTTTATTTGTACGTTTCGTATTACATCTCGCAACCCTCTTTATAATGGTTATTTGTATGGTTTGGTTTTAGAGAGGTTTTCTAATTATTTTTACAGCACCGTTGAGCGCCGTGTAACAATAGGTTGTGAAACATGGTGATGTCTCATTCAATTGTTTTTTTATATTTTCATATCTAACTCCTGGGTGTCATAAGAGGCGACAGAGGGAAACTGAGATAGTAGCTAGGCAGCAACATTATCTTGATAACAACTCATTAATAATAAAAAAACAACTGCAGTTGACATCTGTAGTGATTACTATTTGAGATGTTCAATTTATTCAAGATCTATAAAGAATTTTCTGTATGAGTAAATAATAACATTAATGCTCTAGCTACTTTAATGATAAATTCAAATAATGTTTATATACACACATAATTTGTCAAACCTCTCACTAGGATTAGGTATATATGTATTTATGTATGTTAGTAAATGAATTAATATTTTCATTCATATCAATCTGTTCTCCGAAGTTTTACTACAATAATTAATCTATATAAATAAAACGATAGGGGTTCGCAGTTGTGCGCGCATCACGGAAAAACTACTGGATAGATTTCAATTAGTTTTTCTAAGTTTTATTTCTTAGACACTTGGGCCCTTATCTAAAATAAAAAATATTGCGATATATTCATTTAATATAAATTTATTAAAGTTTTAATAAACAACGATTTTTATAATCACTACGTATTCAGTGATGTGTGTAAGCAACGCGGACGAAATCGCGGGTATCAGTTAGTATATAAATAAAATGGTAGTATTGAGTAATCAAATCTAATATTGTGAAACAAAACAGAATCCAAGCATGAATTTCATTTCTCGGATGAAATCCCAAACAAATTGAGTTTGAATTTAAAAAGCTGGGGAGCATTCTATTAAAGTTTGACAGTATTATAATTATTTTTTTACATATTTCATTTACACCGACAGATCTTTCAGTCGGTGTAAATGAAATATTGATGTACAGTAAGTAAATAGCATTATTTATGTTCTTTACATTTATTTTTAAAATCATTAACGTTCGATTTTAAGTTTTGCAATTTATGGGTCTGATATTTGCAAGTCCAAATTTTTTAATATGTGGTAAAGCCACGCTGCAACTATATTATGGTAGTACAAATGACTCGAACGGGGACGAACGCTCTCATAGAGTAACAGCATGAAATTGCTCTGCGAAGAAGAAGAAGATGCGTTGTTATACTCATCATACGAAATATGATGAGTGTGACAACGCATCTTCATTTTGAATCTTAATCGAGGGTAAAAGTAAATGCCTATAGGCACCGCATTCACTTACCATCAGGTGGAAACAGAAACAGAAACAGAGACTTTTTTATTCAATATAGGTTATAAATAGCTTGGTAGCGATCACCTCATTCCCAGGTGTTATTATAATCCATAAATTCCTTAATATTATAATAACCCTTTTTATACAAACTTAGTTTAATAAAGTTATTGAACTTTGAGCAGTTCAAATTTTGTATATTTTCTGGGATTTTGTTGTAAAAGCGTATACATCGCCCCAAGAATGAATTACTCGGTGGAGTCGAGTAACTGGTACTACTAGCTTATGTCTGTTCCTAATATTTACAGAATGAATATCACTTATTTTTGTAAACCGCGGTCGTTAATCCTCCTGCCAAATGTTAACACAAATTCTCCCTACAACATCATCAATGTATGTTCACAGATTTCTCGGAAACTGCTTTAATCGATTTAAATAATTCTTTTTATATTAAAAATAGGTTATAGGGTCCCCTTATAAATTTATAGTAAAAATTCCACCCCTAAAGCTTGTAATGTAGCTGTTAAGACATTCTAGTCGTTACTTTGAAGTTATTATGAGACAATTATTTTATTATTTTTCGTCGGTTTTTAATTTTAAAAACAGTATAATATTTTCTTGGACATAAAATCGATATTACAAGTCACCAAATAGAATAGAAAAAGATCAGGGGGTTATTTTCATGTTATTAAAAATGTGTCCTCACCGCACTTAACGCTCTCCTGTGGACACAAGTCCTGAGTGGTTTGCGAATCAATGGACGGTAATATTGTCGGAATGCCTGAAGTTTTGTGAGCGAGAAGAATGAATATATTGTCTTTAAATAGTGTAATTGATTTTAGCGTTTTAGTGTTAAAGTAAAAATAAATGAATTAAAACATGATTTTAATTCTATGCCACTAAAACAAATCTATGAATGTTAAAGGTTAAGGTTTTAAGCCAGTTTTAAGACCTTATTTTAGGTGAAATTATAGATCTTCCAGTTTTATTTTAAACATTTTCCCATATCCCATTTCACACATAATTTCCGAGATAATAGCAAAAAAAAAACTGAGTTGAAAGCTTGAAAGTGGTTTAGACCAAAGACAACTATTATTTAACTGCAGTTTGTTTTGTTTAAGCTCTATCTGTACGAAGTCGCGGGTAGAGGCTAATATGAAAAATAATTTAACAATATCTTACCTGTCACTGGACACTAGTATGAGCTGCGTGTTGGCGTACTTCGCTCTGCGCTTGCGCACCGCTGCTAGCGCAGCGCACAGGCTCGGCGCAAACGTGCGACACGGAGGGCACTGGGAAACAAGTGCTTTTTTTTTAATTTTGCACTAGATAAAATTAATATACCACGTTTTTTTATATTCCCACATTATCATCCGATTCTGAGCTATGTTCAAAATTTCAAGTCTCTAGCTCATCGGGAAGTGCTCGAAATTTGAGTTGCAAGATTCCACCCGGAACGACAGACAGACAGACAAACAAGAAAGTGACTTAATAAAAACGTGGTAAAATATGTATTATACTGAGTTATTACCCTTTTTCTGGATACGAGGCAGTCCATATTAGTCCTCAGGGTGACAACGTATCTGCATTTTGATTCTTAATCAAGGATAAATGTAGATTTTTATGAGCTATAGCATCCTCTTATCATCATATGGACTGTGTATTGTTTGTCACTCTTATGCCCAAACGGTAGCGAAGCCTCCAGAAGCCGAGATGCCGGGCTTGCCCTATCAAACTGCTCAATCAATAATATCAACTAATAAAATAACTCGTAAACTGTTTCAAACTATTTCACATTTCCCGCGCGCTCCTCTGTTCTACACAGGTCAGGACCTCGTAGCCTTATTATGTAACGTCAACACGCGGCAAAACTGCGCGATACTGCTGTCTTAAAAAAGGATTTGAGTTGAACGATTAGTCGTCTCTCTCGCACGCGTGGGCTTTTTACCGAGCTTTCGAGAAGACGATCGCTTCCTTTCTAACCTGTGGCAAAATGTTCTATAATGAAATATAACTACGATTGTTTATATAGCAATTAGTATGGAGCGTTAAGCCGGGCTTTCGGTGAGTAGTTAGTCGAGCGGGGGCGCGCGGGAGATACGTTTGCAAGTTCACTTCACATTTCAATGTTTACTCTGTGTGTTTACTTGAGCGAATGAATATTGCGAGTTGAAAATTTATGCTTTTTTAAAGATTTTTAGTGAAAATTGAGGATAATAGTGTTCCTTGTGATGAATCGAAGTGTGTTAAAGTGCTAATCGGCGAGGAAAATGTAAAATCTTTAAACTTTGTTGAGAAAAAACAGCAAACATTTTGATAAACAAACATTGAAAAACCAATTGATTTCATTGTATTCCTCCCCTGAATTAAAAGACCACAATGTTTTCGAACTCATTGACTTTGTAAACGAAAATAGTCTTGAAGAGGCCTTTCCCCAGCTTTTAAAGTTAGCTTATCTTGTCGTAACTATTCCAGCCACAAGTTCCTCCGCGGAACGTGCTTTCTCATCTCTGAAGCGCATCCATACTTATTTGAAAAATACACAAGGTCAAGAGCGTCTTTCAGAGTTATCAATTATCGCAATTGAAAAACAGTTATTGGTACAATTAAAACGTTCACCAACATTTTACGCGTACGCAATCAAATCTTTCCTCAAGAAAGAGTAAATAATTTTTTTTTTAATTTTGTACATAGTTTGTTTGTACTTTGTTCATGCTTATCTTTTGTTCATGTATTGTATTGTATGTAAATATCTTTTTCTTTCGCTCAAGCAAACCGAAACTGCTTTTTTCAAAGCCACCGAAGGTATGCAATTGATGATATGTCATATAATCTATCTAGCTGTATAATCTATCTACCTTCTGTTTGCTTTGTTAAACACG
The DNA here is from genome assembly GCA_029286625.1 of Parnassius orleans. NCBI lineage: Eukaryota > Metazoa > Arthropoda > Insecta > Lepidoptera > Papilionidae > Parnassius > Parnassius orleans. The sequence continues at coordinate 6,939,522 of JAGSMP010000006.1, read as the reverse complement.
TCCTCGACAGCATTGAATATGAAACTGAAGAGTGGAGACAGATCAAGATTGGTGTATTTTTATAAAACTGCTAAAAACAACACAACCATATCTTGGGCTTGCCCTAGTTTGGAGCCCTAGCTTCGCCACTGTGTCCAAATACGCAAACGTTGCTCAATTTTAAGATGTCGTTAAGTCTCGTGGTGTCACAGTCACTTTGACTTAAAGTGATAGAGTAGCGTTTGAGTATTTGGCCATTATTCTATAAAAAAAATACTGAGTTTAATTCTCATTTTTTACAAATATAAATTAACACATTATTCAGATGCGTTGTAACCCTGGGGACTAACATGAGGGTAACATCTTGTTACCGGTAAAAATGGTCTCCGGTTCCATATGAAATACAGTAGCATTATGCTGCTATTCCATGCTGGTATTTTATACCGTGGTAGCTCAGATGGTTAGCGCTCGCTGTAAGTTTCACAGTACGCGAGCAACTCGGGTTCGATCCCCGCCGGCACCAATGAAATTGTTAATTGCAATTTTAAGTGCTGATTTACCACGCGCTCGGCGGTGAAGGAAAACATCGTGAGGAAACCTGCATGTCTGAGAAATAAAAAAAAAACATTTCGAAGACATGTGAAGTTCGCCAACACGCATTGGGGCAGCGCGGCGGACATTTCCTTGCCCTAAAACCCTCTCAGAAATGAGAGAAGGCCTGTGCCCAGCAGTGGGACGTATATAGGCTGTAACTTTACTTTACTTTACTTTATTCTATACGAGTGTGGACTTTTCCGGTCAAGCCTAACCATACATGCTACAACCGTTATAACTGCAGCGTGCGTCTTCTACTTACAGTATCGGAATACAAGTTATATTACACAAACAAAAAAACAGCATTAATTACCCATTACTAGTTTTTCCTCGGGCGTGTGATGGCGGCATAAATGAATCCATAACTACATTTCGTTCCGTAGGTGTCGCAAGAGGCGAACATGCTAAATGCCATATCTAATGGCTTCCGCCAGATGGCGTTTACGCCAGACGTTTAAACGCGGTAGAGCCACGCTTCAGCTATATTATGGTTGTATAATGAATGGGTCGGCTCGACCGGGATAGGACCACGCTCTCACAGAATACCAGCTTAATAATGCTGTGTTTCGTATGGTGAGTGTAGAAAACCGGAGACCCTTTTTACTGGAAACAAGGTCTTCCATCTTAGTCCTCAGGGGTAACAACGTATCTGCATTTTGATTCTAAATGTAGATCTATGGGTCATTGCATCCACTTACCATCAGGTGGACTGTGTACTCGTTTGTCACCTTTATTCTATAAAAGAAAAAACGTAAAACACCAGGACCGGAGAAGTACAAGAAGGAGAAGTCAATCCGCCAGCTAATCGTGATGCTTAAAGCAAATCCCCAACAACTTTTACGGGCCGATAAAGATGAAGAAGTTCTCCCATAAATCTCATTTTATTCTTTTATTTATCAGCTTATCCAGTCCATACTTAATTAACTTTTCTAAAATTTGCCCACCGGTAGCTTGAGATATTTGGTCACACTCTCCCTCTGAGGATTGGTAAAAATAGAAATGGTATCTACCTTCGGAATATAACTGCCCTTCATCTGTGGGATTTTGGTTCGGTATATTCGAACGAATATATGTTGTTAGAACCTCGTTCGTTAGCTACCAAAGTACACAGCATGCAGGACCAGGAGAGATTGTCACCTTTTTGTTAAAAAAACGCTACTACACTAAGATTTTCTCCTTTATCGTAAGTAAAAAGCATATGAACGAACATCCAGACTTTTTTATAGATTAAGGGTAACAAACGGGCACACAGTTCACCTGATGGTAATGGATGCTGTGATCCATAGACATCTATATTTATCCTCGATCAAGGAATAAAATGCGAATGCGCTGTCACCCCTGAGGACTAAGATGGAATCTTCGTTTCCAGTAAAAAGGGTCTCCGGTTCTCTACACTCACCATACGAAACACAGTAGCAGTATTCTGTGAGAGCGTGGTCCTAACCCGGTCGAGCCGAACCATTGGTGCCACAACCATAATATAGTTGCAGCATGGCTCTACCACGTAACAATTATTTGTAAAACATACTATTCGTGCCACAACCATAATATAGTTACAGCATGGTCAGAGGGTGAGTGTAACAATTATTTGTAAGATAGACAAACACTTTTTCCGCTCGGGATTCAAAACCGCTACCCGAAGCGCCAATACCAAACGCTTAGCCACTGTACCACAGAACCCTCAAAGCGGATTAAAAGTTGTCATTTTACTAATTTTCTATCGCCAACAACATAAGTGTTAATTGTTAATAATTAGGACTTACCCAATGCGCTGCAAAGTAAAACACTCTAACAGCGTCCCCAGGGAGCTCTTCAAACAATTTGGAACCGGTCTCTCCTTGTAATTGCACTCCACATAACACGTCTTGCAAGGGTGGAGCGGGCCAGGGGAATCTCTCCCCTGCGGGATCGTTCAACAAGGCATCCCGACTGCTCTACCACGGATGACTAGTGTTGGCACGCCGACGGCTATGCTATATTTCTGAGTTAACCGGCGCTGCAAAAAAAAATCTCTATTATGTATGCAACATCCAAAATACACAACAATTTTAAAATTGGTTTTAATTTATTATATGTTTTCATTAATCTGCTGTGATAGCTGTTTTTATGATAATTATCTAGCTGCGCTTTATTATATTAATTATTAACAAAAAAAATAATATACTTTAATTATTTAGTCTTTATTAAAGAATATTTAATTTTTAATTATTATATTTCATATAATAATTTAAAAAAATTACAACCGACGTCAATATATATTATTAAGGATAACTCAAAAACTATTGGTGAAACCTTGATCAAATTTATATGGGACCACATGAGAAGCACCAGTTTTCAAATAAAAATATAATCATCGAAATCGGTTCACGTAAAACAAAGTTATGAGTTAACACACATAAAAAAACATACAGTCGAATTGAGTACCTCCTTTTTGAAGTCGGTAGAAAAAATAGTGTGATGGAATCATTTTACAATATTAAAATAAATTGCCAACAAGATGTTTAGTGCTAATGAACGCTTAAAAAGTACTTAAATATCTTTGTTTTTAATTAATGGCAAGTTATGATGCAAAAATGTCAATGTTTCGGCGCGATCAGGAAGTAAGCGTTTCCTTTTTGTCTCATATACATTGCCAGCTTCCGAAAAGAGACGCTCGCTATAAACTGTGCTGGCGGGACAACACAGATATACTTTGGCTATACGAGCCATTTCAGGATATCTAGAGCTGTTCTCATGCCACCACTTAAATGGATCTTCAGTTCGTTTTAAGACTGACGATGTGCAGTAATAATGAAGTTCGTGAGCTGAACTAGATGTTTTGTCGTCTATATTGTGCACTTTTCTTGGTAAACTCCCCAAAAGTTGCGATGAGCTGTCATTTCAGAGTTAGGAGTGATGACGAGATAGCCCGAATACCTCCGAAAGGCTAGTATTCAAATTATCGGCATTGCCGACTAGTCGGCCGACTGATCGGCAATTTGAAAACTGATTAGTCGGCCAGTCGGCTAGTCGGCAAAAACCATAGTCGGGCCATCTCTAGTTTTAAACTATACGTGGTAGAGCCACGCTAGAGCCACGCTTATCTCGACCACGGAAGGACCAAGCTTGCTCAGAACACCAGTTAATGTTAAACTTTTTGGAATTGAGTTGTATGTAGCTTACATACACGTTATTTTTTTTTTAATTTTCAGTTATGTATATTATACACCTATCAATCTTTACAGCTGAACATAGGCGTCCCCATAGATTGCCTCATAGGGGGATAGTTAGACTTAGAGTAGACACAACCACAGTTTATACTACTTTGAGTGGTTATCAGGAAGATACTCCTGCTGATCTCCTTTACATTTCCCTCTTTCGCCTCTCACGACACCACGGGATGGTATCGGGTTGTGATACGCGACGACATAAAACAGTGTTAATTATAGTAGTAAGATAACCTACCTAATTAAAGACATCTAAAGAGCAACACGTCTCTCATTGATACCGCACGTTACCTGGCGACCACGCCAAGATTAATAAATAGATATTAAGCTATTTACAAAATAGCAATATATATATATAATATTAAATATACACTTTATCGTGTTCGAATCTAGCTTTTCGTTTCCATAGGCCTGTGAAATTGCTCTGCCCTGTTTAAAGAAATCATTTTTTACCCGAATACGTTGCTCCGATATACCATGAAATCGAAACGATAAATTGAAAACGATAATTTAATAGGGTTTCAGATAGCTTGGTTCACGTAGTTTGACAATCGCTTTATAGAAAGTATAAAAGTTTAAGTTACAGCCTATAAACGACCCATTGCTGGGCTTCCTCTAATTTGTGAGAGGGTTTTAGGACAAGGAAATGAGCGACGCGCTGCCCCAATGCGTGTTGGCGGACTTCACAATTCACATGTCTTGAAATAATAGACATGTGGTAAATCAGAACTTAAAATTGCAATTATCAACCTCAATGGCGCCGGCGGGGATAGAACTGGGGTTGCTCGCGCACTGTGAAATTTACAGCAAGCCCCTAAGGCTACCTGGGCTCTTGAAAGTATTAAATAAAACTATTTATAGCTTTTAAACGTCCTACTACCGGGCACAGGCCTCCTCTGTTTTTTGAGTTCTTTTCTTTTTTCTTATATTGGATTATAAAGCATTGAATAAATTCGAAATTATATTTGGAAATTTAAACAAATTTATATTTCATTTCTGGTAAAAATATTAGTTTTAAAACTAAATGTTATTCAGTATTTAAAATTGTAAATCATAATATTTGTAGTCTAGAAGCCATATTTAAAAGTTATATTAATACTATTGTGCGTCGTACTCCGGTCAACGTTTAAAACGCACTGGATCTCCACAACCCGTAGTGGTCAAATACCATTAAATCCTTTCCGTTCCGTTACAGCCTATCAAAACCCACTGCTGAATATAGCCTTCCTCTTATTACTTTATATGGGGTTATTTGCCATAGTTGCCAAACTTGGCAGGCAGGTGGCAACCGCAGTTTTTTACACTGGCCTCCAAAAAAATCGACCCCCCCGTTAATTTTGAGTAACAAAGTTGTTATCTTAAGTATGCGTTGACATATTTGTATGTTTTTGCTTATGCGTTATAAATTAACATCTAAGTACCCACTTGACATTGTTTTAGAGGAATACAAGTGCTATTGTGGGTATTTGTAACATTTTAAGCACTGATAAAATTGTCGACTTGTGCATAGAGTGCAAGGTTAGTTTATTTCGAACTTTTGACGTAATATTCTTGGTACTGTGCATCGTAGTGACTTAATCTTTTAATTCTTTGTTGGAGCAGACATATCGTGGTATTTCTTTAGTAATCTGCGGCATGAATATATGGTCGCCAGTGGCGGGGAGGAGGGAAGGGTGGAACCTCCCATAAAGGGGAAGTGCCAGAAACCCCCTTGCAAAATCCTTTCGCTTAAAAAGTCACATTCGGGTCCCAGTGGGAATGTGGGAGTTTTCAGGGTGGAAAAACCGTGGAATTAACACTATTTTGATTCTGCTTCTGCTCCAGCGCTGCGGCAGTGCAGCCCTTCGCCCTGCGTAACTAAGCACAGGCACCTAGCTCACCTGCGCATCTTCGGCGCATTTCGGTATTGCCGCGCTTGATTACAGCGGGCGATCTGCATCTCCGCTTCGGGTTTCATGTACACTCTGGGGGTAGGCGGAAAGACCACGTGGAAGTCAGGGTTGACAGATTCGGTTTGTGATTTATACCTTCTGGTAGATAAGGTTTGATCAAAAGAAACGACCAAATATAATATTATAAAACATTTATTTATAGACATGTATATTGTTGTTGCGTGTTATTTTTTAAAACAGATACAGACATACATGCTCTATTGCTATCTCTTTCTAATAATTATATTGTTATCTCGTTTTCGTATCATTTTTTAAATGGATATAACCTCAAAACTATAATTATCGATATCTCGAAACTAAAGATTTCCGGCATAAAAGCAGCTAGATGGTAATCAATAGCATCATTGCCTGTCAACTAAAGCTAAAATGATCACTTAAATCGTGCGCAGATTACTAAAGCCAACCCATATCGTTCCTTTTAACCATAAAATATGGATACCACTGAAGCAGAAGCCGCTCAAGTGGTAGCTCTCGTTAGTGAAGGGCTAAGTCAGCGAAATGTGGCAAGGAGATTAAATTTGAGTCGATCAGCAGTGCGTAGAGTTTATAAACGATACTTAGAGACGGGAGAATATTAGACCAGGGTCTGGAGGACGTCTCACAAACCCGACAGATGACCGTTATATTGCCTTGACTTCTTTGCGAAATCGGCATCTTTCTGCTGTTGATGTTCAGGGTAGGCTGAGGAAACTCGTGGAGTGTCTGTAAGTGAGAATACGGTGAGAAGAAGACTTCGGAGCAAAACCTGACACCACAAGCCAGCGACAGGACCAAAACTCACTGCATCTCATCGGCAAGCAAGGTTAGAATTTGCTAGGCAACACGTGCTGGAATCTTGGTCAATGGGAGACAGTTCTCTTCAGCGATGAAAGCCGAATGACTCTTGTAGGCTCTGATGGACGTCGTAACGTTATGCGAAGACAAGGAGAACGTTATGCTCAGTGTTGCATAAAGAAAAATTCCGGTTTGGTGGAGCTCTACAATGTTTTGGGGTGGCATATCTTTAACCGGATGTACTGAGTTGGTTTTCTTTCGCAATCGTGCGGTTAATGCTGAAAGTTACATTACGGACATTTGAAACCTCATGTGATGCCTTACGCTGGGTATATTGGGGACAATTTTCAACTCATGCATGATAACGCAAGACCGCATGTCGCTAGAATTGTAACTGGATATCTTTAGGAGGTCGGAATTCCAGTTATGCAGTGGCCAGCTAATAGTCCGGACTTAAATCCCATCGAGCATCTCTGGGACCAGATAAAAAGAAAGGTTAGAGCCCGAAATCCAGTTCCCGAGACGTTGAATCAACTGGAAGCCGCTTAACAGAAGAATGCGAACAGATACCCCAAGAAGACATAAAAAGCTGATCCGTTCCTTAATAGGCGTATGCTGGCGGTGATAAAAGCAAGAGGAGGAAACACCCATATTAGAGTAAGGTTTATATTTTTTAAATGTCAAAATGTAAATATCAATCTTCACAGTAAAATCGTAAATTTTGTAAAATGTTATGGTTTCAATGTCTCATCACATTTGTATGTAAAATATCCCGTTTCACGCGCCGTTTTTTAGTTTTTTACAACCCTATAATTGCATTATTACATTATCAAGATAAAAATATCTATCGATTGTGGTAAAAACCCATAGGACACTTTTTTGCAAAAGTGTAGGTGTAGTTGTAGGTGGGTCGATTTTTTGGAGGCCAGTGTATATTTTAGTTGTTATTAGGATGACGCTGCTGCCCATCTGTTTTGTTTCCGTCTGTCGCCTCTTACGAAACCCACGGGACGATATGGGGTAGTGGATATTCTTACACCGCCAACGGTGTAACATTATGAAATCAATGACGCGAATTTCGCGGGAAACTTTTTGATATTCAAAACACGAGAGATATTAATTCGTAAAAATATATTTCAGATTTGATTAAACATAGAAATGTACGTAAATGCAGAACTGAACAAAGAAAATAATTTATGCTTTTATATGATAGATTCCATTATTAATACAAAAAAAAAAACATGGAAGTGATTGTAGAAAAAAATATTACATGATGTAGATTGTACCTAGAAAGTATTATTTTTTATAAGCATGTGTTTACAGGGAGCAGGAGTTTCCCAATTAGAGAGTGCACGCAACCGTAATTTAGCGTTTAATGAACAAACTAGTAATCTATAGTGAAATTGTTAACTTGGGAATGTTGTGTTTGTTTTTAGACGTGAAAATTACAACGAGCACATATACTCGATGGTAAGTGTATGCTCTGGTCATTAGGAATTCAAAATGAAGCTGCGTGGTCGTTTTTTATATGATAAAATGGAATGCCTATCTTACTAATAGCTACTTAATCAATCAATCAATATATTCTTTACTGTACACCAATACACCTTAAAACAAAAACAAAATGAAATAAAATATAATATAGAAGATACAATAGGCGGTCATAACGCTCGAAAGCGAAGCGATTTCTTCCAGAAAACCTTTTTGCGCAAGGAAATGTTGTTTAAACCGAATGGCGAATTGAGAAGGTGTACATAAATTAGAGAATTAAGTAAAAGAAAAAAAAAGAGAAAGAAACACATGATGACGACAGTTTAGGATAGGTATGATAGATACAATAAGGGACTCGTCCTTTATTGTATCTACTTCCCGAAGTATGACGGGAAAAATTAGAGCTTCAAGTAGTAAGCTTTGAGTAGATTTTATTGTATCGTTCCTACCAGTGAAAAAGTTCCGCGATTCTCGTCACTTACCATACCTTAGCCGGTCGGGCTGACCCATTCCGTGTAATCAATGCTGCAGCGTAGCTCTGCCTAAAACTATGTCGTATGTTTACTTAGTTTACAGTAGCCGACTACAAGTTGTGAGTTCAAAACTCACCCGTAACAAATATTTGTAGTGCAGCCGAGAACCTCCGATAGTATTCAGATGTTTTAAAATAAAAACTGAAATGACAATGGAAATGGGTTTGCTGGAAGAGAATTCTTATAAGCGTTTAGCTCGCCATTGTACATCTTATTTAAAAGACAAACGAATTTCACGAACGACTGTCCACCTGATGGAAAGTGGCTATTGCAATCCATGGTTTACTGCAGTAAACTTTATGAAAACTAGGCTACAGATGCGTTGCCACCTCTAGAGAAAGAGCTTTATAGTCTGTAATTGTACTGGCCCTCTATACCCTTCTGACCGGAACACGGCAATGCAAGCACTGATTATACAGGTTGGTACCAACCCAGACGGTCTCTTAGGCAGAGAAGTGGTCTACCTACAATGCGCCTGCATTTTGATTCTTAATTGAAGATAGATATAGGTGTCTATGAGCCACAGTAAACACTTACCATCAGGTGGACTGTGTGCTCGTTTGTCACCCTTACCTCCAAAAAAAGTTGTCTGCATCCGACCGGTTTCGACTTTAAAACTACTAAAGCTATTGCCATAAAGTTTAAATTGGTAGGAACTGGCAACTAAACTGACAACTCGATAATGCAGTGGCTATGGTTTGGCTGAGGTGTTGTAGGCCGCGGGTACGAATTGTGCGCGAAACAAATGTTTGTAAAGGTTTGATTAAAACAAATGTTTGAAAGAGTGATAGGATTATTGGCCTAAAAATAATTGTATACGTGTTAGAGCCATGTTACAGCTATGTTATGGTTGTAGCACGAATAGGTCGGCTCGACTGGGAAAGGATCACCGTTTCACGGAATACCAGTGCGAAATAGCAGCTCCTGATGTTTCGTATGGAGAGTGTAAAGAACTGGAGACACTTTTTACTGGAAACGATGCATTTCATCTTAGTCCTCAAGGGTACCGCAGAAGGGTAACGCATCTGCATTTTGATTCTTAATTGAGGTTAGATGTAGATGTCTTTGGAGCGCAGCATCCTCTTACCAGTAGACAAAAAAATCCTTATCAGGATGTTTGTTCATTTACAATTTATGTCAGAAATTTCAAAGCTCCGGGTTTATAACTGTCCATTGACATACGCGGCTTGGAGTTGCTGGTGATTGCTGTGTTTCGGGTAAGAAAGAGCAAGCGAGAAATAAAGAAAAGAGTAAAAATTTAACAGGCGTAGAGGTATTTCATCTAAGTCCTCAGAGCTGAAAATGCATCTGTGGCCTTCGTACATCAATCCACCTAGCAAGTTGAGGTTTAAAAACACCTCTATTTGCGTAAATTTTGTTTGTCCTAAACTTAAATTCTCCTTATATGATTTCCTCCTTTCAACTATCTCTTGTCCTGTTAATATGGTCTCCCTGTAATATAATTTTCAGAGAATAGGATTATGAATTCGATTCTTTGATCGATTCGATCGATATTTTGTTTTAGATTTGAGATTTTCAATAAAAAGAAAAAAATTCTTTAAGAGTAGTCAAAAATAAGAAGAAGTAAGTCTTCTTCATTGTGGTTGGTTGCTGGTGTTTATGAATGTAGCTTTTTACCATATAGACGGTTATAACATAAGTATGTAACTCCGTTATAAAAATACATTAGATATTCTACCCGCATTGTTGAGATTGAAATTCGCAAACGTTCCAGAAATTTTACGTATCGGCGGCGACGAAGCGTTACCTATCATACCAGAAATCTCAAATGTTCTTACATATTATTCAGAATGAACGTCACGTATTGATACAACGGCGACGTCGTTCTTGCATTTCAAATAGATGCATGAATGGGTTTTTGTCGGAGCCACCGCTAGCCTTCTAATCGCCCGCGAACAAACTAACTATGCGCGCCCTCATATCTTCTATTTTGTGAAAATTGTTTTTTGTATTTGCTTTTATAATATCATCTCTGTCGTCTCTATTAGCTCCTAATATTCAAATAAATTCAACTATAGGCTTTTATTTATTTATTCTTCATTGTTCTTACAAGTAAGGTAAAATGGGCAGACTTAATGTCTGTCGGCATTCTCTGCCAGTCAACTCGTAGCATGGTGAGCTATTGTGGCAGGTGTATATATTTATTTAAAGATCTCTAAAAATATTTTTTTCTCTCTTTTCCTATTAAAGTATAAAATTATACTATAAAAGTAAAAATTTGCAATTTATTGTTTACCTGTAATCACCGTGCATATGCTAAATAGTTGCCATGAGGTGGCGGCTTAAGAAAACCCATCACCTTATTTCGCCCTGTAAGTGTCGAAAGAGATGACTATGGGATATGCCAGAAAGATCTCATGGCGCCTGGTGATGATGGCGGTTTAACCATCTTTTTCCGGGTGGAGGGGACAGCATCTATGGTGCAAGAAGTCTAGACCTGTAAACCTGTGATCACTCTGTGATTCTTATTTTAGTAAAGTTTAAGTATTTACATCTATCGTACACAGGATAGTATACCGTTGTTTGCAGCACCAGTACCATTACGTGGACTTCGACCTAGTTTGTCATCGAAATATTGTAAATAATAAAATTATATATATATTACGCTCAACGAATGTGGAGCAATGATGCAGTGGAGTAATGATGATGAAGAATGATATTAATGTGTAGTATTTAAGTAGTTTTCTTATTATTATATATATTTCTTATAATTATAAGTATTTAAGTAAATATGAGAAAACATTACGTCTACAATAAAGCTTAAATAAATAATCTATCATCAGCCTTTGACAGGCTATTTTTGGACATGGACATGAGCCTTTGCCGCTGCGAGGATTTGCGTCTTCAAGCTTGGTAGGTTTATTTGCGACTGTTTGTCACCTTTTATTTCTTTCCTGTGAAATTTTATTTAAACAAAATCGTCAATCTTTCGAAGTCTTAAGTATCTCTTCCCGTTTCCTTTAGTTGGTTCTTACACGATTCCCATGAAACAGAATGGGATAATGGATTCTCATATACCACCGCAACACTGAATTACTATCTGTGAAGCATTGCATCTTAGTCCTCAGAAGTGACAACGCTTTTTTTTAATAATAATAATGCTATTTGCATAACGGCCGGCCCAAGCTGGATGCAAACGGCCCAAGATAGAGAAAATTGGGACTTTTTGGAGGAGGCCTTCACCTGCGAAAGGGTTCTTGCAGATTAATTAATATAATAATAGGATTTAGCTTATTTTACTTATTTTGTTATTTTATTTGCAAGAAACAAAAGGTTCTTTTTATTTTTATTTAATAATGCTATAAATAATAAAGCTAATATTTATTTTAACCACTCCTGGTAAGCTTAAAATGCTTGTGTTAGGAGTGGTTCACGAGGGGGAGTATTCAAATGGACAATGAACTGCCATTGGGCTACTGTCGCTTCTGTAACCTTCTTTGCTTTAAGTTGGCTGCAGGTGTACAGAACTGCAGGATCCACTTACCATCGGGTGGACTGTAAGTTCTTTTGTCACTTCTGTTTTGTTAAAAAAAACACGACCTTGTTTGTTATTATATAATTTAGTATAAAATGAATATTCTATTAAAATCTTTCGTGAAACTTTATTACTTTATCCTATTGTGTGCCGGCTTAATTTAATGGCTGCAAAATGAAGACATAAAGGCAACCACAAACTGAAGAGCTGTCCAAACATGTTTGTTTAACGGCGGCGAACAGTCTGTTTGTTGATAATTAGCGTGCTATAAATAGCGGGTGCGCCGGAAGCTGGCAGACGACGTGTTGCTATTTTCGTTGTGTTTGATTCCTTCCATTCATACCTCAACTTTACTTCTGCTGTAACTCAGTATGTAATTTTTTTATATAAAATTGAATTGACAAGCGAACGTACAGTCCACTTGATATTGTTAAGTGGGTATGGAGAGAGCTATGCTCGGAGTTTCTCTTTTTTATAGAATAAGGGTGACAAACGAGCACACAGTCTACCTTGATACTGTGGCCCATGAACAACTACATTTATCCGCGATTCTTTGGCTCTTGCATTTTGGATCTAGCCACATTGCAGCTATATTATAGTTGTAACACGAATGGGTCGGCTCAACCGGGGTAGGACCACGCTCTCACAGAATACGAGCGTAAAATAGCAGCTTAATGATGCTGTGTTTCTTATGGTGAAAGAAGAGAACCGGAGACCCTTTTTACTGGAAACGAGGCATTCCATTTTAGTCTTCAGGGGTGACAACATTTTTTTTAAATAGAATATGGGTGACAAACGAGGACACAGTAGGCAGAATACAGACATTCTGCATTTTTACCGCCCGTAACTTCATTACATTCATATACATTTCGCTTCTTTATTTAGTTACATCGTTTTTGAGGTGAGTGATTTGAAAACATTCCTGCTGTAGTCAAACGCATACTTTTAGTGACTACACAGTAACTAAATTTAAAGTTTTATTGTAAAGTATGACCGGTAGACACACTTAACTTTTTTGCAACATAATAAATAAAGTATATAGTCAAACTAAATTCTAAATAACAAGTAAAAAAAATAACGAGTTTCCAACAGTTTATTGTAAACAATCACTCCGCCTGGAATTATTGTCGACATGCATGAGTTATTTTTTTTAAAACCACAAGTCAAAACAAAAGCCGCAACGTCAGCAGAGAATACGTGTAAAGCCAGAAGATCTGAAGTATGAGGCCCGTTCCAGCCCGCTCGGCTGAGAATAATGTCAGTCACACCGAGCGACCTGCGACAGCACAATGCTGCGCAAAGCAATCAGCTAAAAGCTTAGCTCTCGCAGTACCTCTTTGGCCAGGGATTCCCAAACTTTTTCAGTTAGCGGCGCAATTACAGTTTTAGTGTTTTATCTCGGCGCGGCGCCCTAGCTAGTCGAAATAGGATATAATTATATTAAGTAGCTAGGAACACAAAAATTTTAAAATCCACGTTATAAAGCTGATATGATGTTGCAAAGGAATAAAAATTCTTAGAGCTTTTGAACTTAAAGTTGGGTATTTATTTTGGACCGGTTTCCAAGCATAAGTGCCTATCGGCGAGTGAGTGACGTATGCCGATCGCCTGATTTGTATTGTTTATTTTATAGCCGCGAATATGTAAATGTAGTTTGCGGAGAATGGTTAACAGGAGCGCCTCTCAGTGCCCCTCTTTGCTATCTACGGCGTACCAGGGCACCACACTTTGGGAACCCCTGGCTTGGGATATAAAATGCCGGCCCGTTCGAGAGATTTTATCAGAAGGAAATCGAGCGAACCATGGAGTTCATTTATTATATTACTTTCAGTTATATAAGACTGAAATATATGTTTATGTAATATTTTCAGTTAAAATAAAAATGCTCTTTTAAAATATCTATTAATACTATTTTATTATTTATAAGCTCGACTACCTTTCCACATGATTATGTGTGGACCAGCAAGCCACACATTGTATTTAGACGGAAAAGTTGATGCTGGATGGACCATTCTCAATACGTTTTTAAAATAGTGAAATAAAATTACAGCCTATATACGTCTCACGGCTGGGCAAAAGCCTCCGCTCCGCTGGCATATCTGAGAGGGATTAAGGAAAGAAAGAAAAAAAATGTCCGCCACGCTGCTTCAATGCCTGTGGGCGAAATTCTCATATCTTCGATTTATTTTTTTAATTTCTCAGACATGCACATTTCCTCACGATGTCTTCCTTCGCCGCCGAGGACTGTGAAATTCCTAAATGAATAACCGAAATGAAGTAAAGAAAAATAACAAGTGAAATTTTAAAAATTATGTATTAAAAAGATGTTATATAGGTACCAGGTCTTTTTTTTCTCCGATTCTGAGCTATGTTTAAATTTCACGTCTCTAGCGCATCGGGAAGTTAGTTTAAAATCAATAACTAAATGCGCCGCGAACAGACAGGCATACACGAAAGCGAGTTAATAAAAACGTGGTATATTACATTTTTTTATTATATTAACCGATTACGATCATAAGTCTACATCTATACCATTTACTTCATCATCAGATCAGATAAATCGGCATTTTTTTAAAACTTGATAGAGGCAAGTTGATTTCTATAGAAATGACGCGCAAAATGTCGTTTTGGTATTATTCGATATTTACATGTACACTTTCGAACTGAAATCACTTGTAATGAAAAATATACAGAAACTTTGCTTCGTAGTTCGTAATGCGTAGAGCAAACGAGTGGAATAATTTGCCAGCGTCTGTTTTTCCATCCGATTACAATGTGGGTGTCTTCAAGGCAAGAGTGAATAGACTTTTTAACCGACTTTAAAAAAAGAAGGAGGTACCCTACCTACCTACTAACTTTAACTGCATTATTTACATATTATAAATATAATTAAACAAAGAAATAATATATATATACAGTATGTTATTATTATAACAATATTAAATATTAATTTTTATAAAATTCGTTTTAAATTAGATGAATTAAAAACTTGAAAATCGCCTTTTTTATGAACTGATTTTGATGATTCTTTTTTATTTGAAAGCTGGTGCCTCTCATGTGGTCTCATGGTTGATCAACATTTGACCTGTAGTTTTTGAGTTATCATTAATAATGCGTATTTAATTGACTTCGACTACACTGATGATTGAATTGAGTTTTTTTTATTTTACCACTTGTGTTAGATTAAATCAGTGCACTTTACTAATTACGGCTGCATCACCATTTACTATCACGTAGAACAGTAGCCCAGCACTGGCTTTTAATAATTACATCATAAAATAATGAGTTCAGTTTTAAAAGTATCGAAGGGCTCATCGGAGAGTTTTTAGCGGGGCGGAGAGTCGACGTGAAGAAAAATAACGCGTTGTCTATTACATGATTGAATGGCGGTCGCTAGTAATGCTAATAAATCAGCCAAACGCCCTGATAAGCTTTACTAGGTAGTAGGACTCCTTTAATGCCTAGGTGTCCGTGTGGGCAGGTACCACCCTCATTCCTATATCGGCCGCCAAGCAGTGCGTGCACTACCGTGTTCCGGTCTGAAGGGTATAGAGAGCCAGCATTAATGTAGGCTGTGAGCCGTACCACATTAGTCCTCAGAGTTGACAACGCATCTGCCTTCTTTGTTTGAAGTGGGCTGCGGGTGTCGACGGACTTCAGTAGCCTCAACAAAATACGCTATACGCTCCGCTTAACGTTTTTCACTAAGACAGGCTGAGTCAGATCATCCGTAAGCGTTGATAAAAAATGCAAGAGACTTGCGATTCTATAAAACCTTTATTACATTTTATGGCAACCGCAATGCAAAACTGCTGATTGCCCAGTCTTCTAAAGCGCAGACGTTCTCGAAATGAGAGCTTATAAAGCTGTCACCAAATTAATTAGTTTCTGATTTAATAACCGTTTAAGCTATCAAAGTAACTACTAGCGCGGTAAGCGCGGTAAGCGCGGTTTGCATGTTTAAAATAATAATATAAATAAATATAGTTAAATTATAATTTAATCAATGTTTCTATTCGTAGGAAAAATTCGATTATAAGTTCTATAAAATAATCGTCGACTTTCATTCAACCTCAACCTCTCTTTGTGAACATAAGTAATTTAAGTAAAGTAATAGACCCCGTAACTCACACTACTGGTCACATCATCATCATCATTACAACCTTATACAAGTCCACTGCTGAACATAGGCCTCCTCAAGGAACGCCACAAAACACGGTTCCGAGCCACCTGCATCCATCGTCTTTCTGCATATCTTGTCAGGTCGTTACTCCATCTGTGTATGAGGTTGCAACTCGAGACCCTTTCTTCCCCATCAGTTATTGTCTCTTCGAACTATATGGCCGGCCCTTTGCAACTTCAGCTTACTAATCCGTAGGACTATGTCGTTTACTCTGGTTCTACTGCGGATATCCTCATTTCTAAGTTTATTACGCAGAGAAACCCCGAACATAGCCCTCTTCATAGCTCACTGATCGACCTTGAGCTTCCTCTTACGGCCAGCAGTGAAGAACCACGTCTCAGATCCATACGTCATCACTGGCAACTCGCGCTATTGGTTGCGACCAATGCAGGTTTACTTCATTTGTAAGAGGGTTTTGGATCAGAAAAAAGTCCTCTCGATACCCAAATGTGTGTTTGCGCAATTTATTTATTTTTCAGACATGCAGATTTTTGCAAAATGTTTTCCTTCGCCGCTGAGCACTTCATAATGTACATCTACCATGTAAGTGTATTGACTACAATAAAACGTATCTCTATGTATTTGTTTAGTTTTATATGGTAGAGCCATGGTGCAGCTATATATAATGGTTGTAGCACGAATGGTTCGTCTCGACCGAAGAAGGACCACGCTCTCACAGTATACCAGCGTAAAATAGCAGCTTAATGCTGCTGTTTCGTATGGTGATTGTAGATAACCGGAGACCCTTTTTACTGAAAACGAGGCATTCTATCTTAGGGGGTGACAATATAGATAGGATAGATGTAGATGTTTATGGACCACAGCATCCACTTACCATCCGGTGGACTGGGTGCTCGTTTGTCACACTTATTGTATAAAAAATAGTTGTCAATACGCTTAAAATGTAACTCAAACAAAATATGAACGATCTAAATGATTTTTCAAAATGAACATCGTCAAATAGAATCATATTTTTATTGAGGAAGCGTTTCGCATCGATCTGGGCACTTAACTCCGGTATATCGCCGCGAGTGGAGCGTCATAAGCAAAATGAATGAGTTGTCAGAAGATATTTTATTAGCAAAAACTACGCTTTCTCTCCCCCACCCTGTGGTGGCACTTCAAGATTCTTTTGTTACTGTATATTATTGGTCAGTAAGATAAACTATTGTACTTCATATGTATAACTTAAATATTTTTTAAGAAATCCTTTAAAATAGATTTTCTTTTGTTCTATCTATTTGTTACCGCGAGAATACATATTTTCTTCGTTGGAACTTATTAAGTATTGGTATAAAAATAACATAAGTGATGATTTCACGTAATGTGTGTTCCAAAACAATATTAATATAGAACTAATAAATGCAATTATCTTGAATAATTTCTTTGAATTGAAATAAACAGATTTGACGACTCAGTAGCAACTCAGTGTTTGATTGCAGTGTTGCCCCGGGTTCGAACCCTGCACGGAAGTGGTGTTTGTATGGCCTACCAATAAATTAAAATGTTCCATAATAATAAATTGTTCCATGTCTTGGTGTGTGCCCTTACATAATTTATCTATGTATACTGCCTGCAGAATACTGGAGAAAAACCTACTGTGGAGGAGGGGGAGGGGTAAGGTTTTTTTAAAGAAAAAATTATCACTATCTTATACTCTGTTGTACTTTTTTTTGTTAGTGCAGATTTTCTTACATACTTTTATCTACACTTCTACACTAATATTATAAAGAGGAAAACTTTGTTTGTTTGTTTGTTTGTTTGTTTGATTGTAATGAATAGGCTCATAAACTACTGGACCGATTTTAAAAATTCTTTCACCATTCGAAAGCTACATTATCCACGAGTAATATAGGCTATATTTAATTTTGAACAAAAATAGGGTTCCGTAAGATATTAGGGTTTTTCGGACACAAGGTGTAAAAAATCAACCAAAAAAGTTACTTATTTTGCGTACCCTGCCTAAACTATTAAAGATAGAACCATAAAATGTTCTAAGTAATTGTAGATCTTATAAATATCTACAAAAAAGTCCGCGACACACTATACCTATCTATGTCGAGTGAGGCACAATAACCATTTTTTATTGAAAATCTTGATTTTTTTTTGACTACATTTAAACGCGTTTATTTTACTCATGCTATTAATCCTTATCGAAATAAATTATTTCATCACTAAGTACAGTTAATGTAGATAATATTTGGTCTTTGAATGATTAAAATTGGACGTTTGGTTCTGAAGTTATAGCGAAATTAAAATATTACGATTTCTGCTGCACGGCCCGTTGCGAAGTAGGCGTTACCAAGGCCCGGTGAGCGTGTGGGAGGGAGTTTAGATCTATGAGGCGGTACCGCGCGGCTCAGTCGCGCGGTCGGCTCCTCACGCAGCGGTCGTGCGTGAAGTCTAATAATTTTCGTGCGATTTTTTTTAGGTTTTGTTCTTTAAACTACACCTACGCAAAAGTTCTTCTCAGAGCTAAACAACAGTTCTTTTCAGGGCTAACCAACAGTTCTTCTTAGAGCTAAACAATAGTTCTTCTTAGAGCTAAACAACAGTTCTTTTCAGGGCTAACCAACAGTTCTTTTCAGGGCTTACCAACAGTTCTTTTCAAGGCTAACCAACAGTTCTTTTTAGAGCTAGAATATTACACGCTAATAACATTATCTTAAACATTTGAAAATGCCTAAGAGAGCCAGGTCTCAACTTTATAAACATAGTTCTCAAGCACGGGCAGCAAAAATACGTCGTATGGGAGAATCTTCACCTGAACGTTCACAACGCCTTGCTGAACAAAATCAGAGAAACTCTCAGGTACGCGCACGAGAGTCGAGTGTCGAACGTTCACAACGCCTTGCAAAACAAAATCTGAGAACCTCTGAGTTACGTGCACGAGAGTCGAGGCTGGAGCGTTCCCAACGTCTTCATGAACAAAATGTAAGAACCTCTGACTTACGCGAACGAGAGTCGAGTGTCGAGCGTTCGCAACGCCTTGCCGTACAAAGCTTGAGAACCTCTGAGCTACGCGCTCAAGAGTCGAGGCTGGAGCGTTCCCAACGTCTTCATGAACAAAACTTTGGATGAGTCTCTAGGGCAAATAGTCTATAATTTAGATAGTCTGATAGATGCTATATATCCTGACATCGAAAACTTACATCAAAATGATTTTCGTTGGCTGTGTTGTAGAGCAATAGTTTCTCCCAGGAATGAAACAGTCAACGAAATAAACAATTTAATTATGCAGAAAGTACCGGGTGAAGTTAAGTGCTATAAATCCATAGACACCGTCACTAACATCGAGGACGCAGTGCACTACCCCCAGGAATTTTTAAATTCTCTGAACCCCGCTGGGCTTCCACCTCATGAACTGTCGTTAAAAGTTGGCACGCCGATAATGCTTCTCAGAAATTTAAGACCCCCCAACATGTGTAATGGCACGAGACTTCTTAAAAAGGAGCTAAAAGATAATTTAATAGTTGCGAAGATTATCACCGGCCCTGCAGCTGGTGAATTAGCTCATATACCAAGAATACCCATGATCCCTACTGATTGCCTATACCCTTCAAAAGGCTCCAATTACCAGTAAAAATTTCTTTCGCACTCACGATAAACAAATCCCAGGGCCAAACATTCAAATTAGTAGGAATTGATTTACGAAAAGAATGTTTACGCATGGGCAACTTTACGTTGCCCTATCACAGGTCGGGGCTCCCTGACCATCAGTATATTTTGTTACCAGAAAATAATATAACGTCAAATGTTGTGTATAGAGAAGCTCTACAATAATAGCTAAGTTTTCTATCCTAAAACAACAGGTTGCACTCCGACTTAACAAATAACATCCACAGAAAGAAAATCTGTTCAGCCTGCGGATAGTGACTGCTTCGTCGATGTTAGTGTCGGTGTCTGTGAATTGACCTGGGAATCATTTTGTTTGCTGACCGTGTCTTTCCTGGTAGGCTTTTGCAGCGGTAACCGACATCCACGCGGGCGGAGCCGCGGGCGACCGCTAGTCTTAAATATAGAACTAATAAATGCAATTATCTTGAATAATTTCTTTGAATTGAAATAAACAAATTTGACGACTCAGTAGCAACTCAGTGTTTGATTGCAGGGTTGCCCCGGGTTCGAACCCTGCACGGAAGTGGTGTTTGTATGGCCTACCAATAATTGTTCCATGTCTTGGTGTGTGCCCTTACATAATTTATCTATGTTTACCGCCTGCAGAATACAAGAGAAAAACCTACAGTGGAGATAACGGTTTTTAGAATAAAACAATAATGTCGATAATGATTGATTTCAGTTTTCTTTTTTTTATTGTAAAGTTAAAACCTATACCCGTATGCGTTTCATTTTTATATTTAGCCAGATTATAATTTACTTGATGGATAATTTTTATTTGATGACTGAAAAATCAGCCCATAGTAGAGCTTAGTAAGCTAGATTAATAACGAGTCCAGAGAAAATGTAATTCACCAAGTGAAAATTAAAAAAATAACCACGATTCTGTCTACGTTCAAATTTTTTCAGAAAGTGAACGTCGACATAAAATAGGCCGATAAACTTTTCTCCGCTCGGGAGCCTGATAAAAGGCGATCGAGATAAAAACCTCGTAAAAGTTCGATAACATAATGAAGGCGAAACCTCCAACGTACCAAGACTTAAGTTTGTGCTTTTATTTGTGTTTGTGGTGAAATATGAAGACATGTTTTATAGCATTTGCTAAAGTACTTATTAATATAAGTAAAAATAAAATTACAGCCTATATAAGTCCCACTGCCGGACATAGGCCTTCAGTCATTTCTGAGTGTATTTTGGAGCTATTAGTCCGTTAGGCTTCTCTAGTACTCTTACTTTTTTAGTTCTCTAGTTCTTAGCTGGCGTACTTGACACGTCCTAGAAATATTTTATTCTTCAGATATGCAAGTATCTTCACAATTATTTCATTTTACGCCAAGCAAGTAGGAAATCAGCACTTAAATTGCAATTAACAATTTCATAGGTTTACCGTGTGGTAAGGATATCCACTACCCCATATCATCCCGTGAGTGTCGTAAGAGGCGACAGAGGGAAACAAATCAAGAGATGGGCAGCAGCGTCTTCCTAATAACGACTAACAATAAAAAACTGCGGTTGCCAACCCGCTTGCAAAGCGTGGCAACTATGGCAAATATCCCACTTATGAGGCAATCTACGGGGGAGGCCTATGTTCAGCAGTGGACTTTAATAGCTGCAACGGTAAATTGATATTTTAATTGGCGGTTCCAGTGGAGGTCGAACTCAGGTTGCTCGTGCAGTGTAAAATTTGTGGCGAGTGCTTAGTGCCTGAACTACCAGCACCACGTCACTTCTGTATATTTTCTTGAAATTCACACGGTCAGTGGGACTTAGGGGTCAAAGTACATGACCGGTGAGACGTGAGTTCTGTTTGTAGTGGATTTGATTAGGTTTTTGATATTCATTGATGGTTACTCCTGACTTTGGACATCTGACACTAAAGAAATAAAGCTATTTTATATAGAATAAGGGTGACAAATGAGCACACAGTCCCCCTGATGGTAAGTGGATTCTGTAGCCCATAGATATCTAGGTACATCTATCTTCGATTAAGAATCAAAATGCAGATGCGTTGTCAACCCTGAGGACTAAGATGGAATGCCGTGTATCCAGTAAAAAGGATCTCCGGTTCTCTATACTCACCATACGAAACACAACAGCATTAAGCTGCTATTTTACGCTAATATTATGTGAGAGCCACGCTCTTCTCCTTCTTTCTCCTTCCCCTTTGAGCCGAACCATTCGTGCTACAACCATAACAAAGCTACAGCATGGCTCTACCACCTACAATCTTCTGGAACTAAGATGATACACCTCACAGCCTGATTTTACTAGCTCTCTTACTAAGAAAACTGGAACACTGTAGTGGGTGCAGTGGGAAAGCGATAGTAGCCTAATTGTTATGGATATGAAATGCGAACTTAAAAGTCAATAGTTCGAATCTGCGAGACTGCGCGGAAGTGGCACGTGCGGCGCAAAGACATTTAGGACTGTGTCCGTGCTACAGATAGTAAGTATGTAAGTGTCGACCCCTTAAGTGGAGAACGTAATAAGAAAGGAGACTGGAATCTTAGAGACACCGTTTTTGTTGGTCACGTGGTAGAGCCACATTCGAATGAGCGGATCGCCGGAGACGAACTACGCTCGCACAAATTACCAACGTAAATAGTAGCACAGTGCTGCTGTGTGATAATCGGTACATTAGACACTGATAGGTCAAGAGGTCAAGGTTAACGTGGTAAGCGTGTCGTTGTGGTCCTTTAATATCGCCTGCACAACTGATGGCTTCCGACAACGTTCGAAGGTTGACGTCAATACCGAAAGTTTAGGAAATATTTAAAAAAATGTAATACTGTTGAATAAGAGCCGTTTCTATGTTAGAAGTATTTGCAATAAGTTTGGGTCTTTCACGTTTTGCGCACCGCTATATATTCTTTTTTCTATTCTTCATCATCAGACCGTAGTCTACTGCTAGACATGGAAATTTCTCGTTGTCCTCCCTGATGTCCCTGATGTGCTCCTAGTGTTTACAGAATGTATATCACTTTTTACTACAACTACCTTTGTTTTGTGAACATACATTAAATTTTCGTAAATATACTGACAGGGTAAAGTTAATATATTTATTCCTTTAAATTTATCTCTAAGAGACTCTCTCGGTTTTAGGTTGTAAATAGCTCTAATGGCCCTCTTCTGTAAAACAAAAATAGTTTCTGAATCAGCCGTATTTCCCCATAGTAAAATCCCATAAGACATTATGCTATGAAAATAACTGAAATAAACTAATCTAGCTGTCTCGACACTAGTGAGACCTCTAATCTTTTTTACAGCATAGGCTGCAGAACTTAGTCTGCTTGCTAGTTTGGATATATGGGAGCCCCACTGAAGCTTTGCGTCGAGAGTGATGCCAAGAAAAACGGTGGATTCAACAGGGCTCAGTTCTTCCCCATTTAAAAACACATTGGTATCCAGATTTTTAACATTCGTTGTTGTAAATTTAATACATTTAGTTGTATTTCCGTTTAAATGTAAATTATTAACGTTAAACCAATGCACTAATTTTGATATAGCATTATTCACTTCGTCACATTTAAATGATTGACGTTTAGTTTAAAACCAAGGAAGTATCATCAGCAAATAATACTATATCATGATTATCCCTACAAGGAAGGTAAGTCATTAATATATACTAGAAATAGGAATGGGCCGAGAATCGAGCCCTGAGGACACCATTAGTACAGGTGACCCTGAAGAACTTTTACCATTGATAATAACTTTCTGCATTCTATTACTTAAATATGAAATAATAAGTTTAAGCGCTGTGTTCTTGACACCATAGTACTGTAGCTTCTGATTAATGTCTCATGGTGAACACAGTCGAAGGCCTTGGAAAGGTCACAAAATATACCAAAGCATCCTCCGATTCTCCCATGCACAAAAATATGTTTAATAAGCTCAACTCCAGCGTCAGTTGTCAGCGACCCTTTGTAAAACCAATTGATTTTATGTAGCAATTTATTAATATTAAAGAAACTTAAGATCTGATCTAAAATTATTTTTTCAAAAATTTTACTAAATGTTGGTAGTAAAGAAATCGGTCTAAAATTGGCGGGGTCTAATGTACTACCAGATTTAAATAAAGGTATGACTTTACTATGTTTCATTAAATCGGGAAATATAATTGCCTGGTACCGGATAGCGAAGTGTAGGTTGGCCTCCTACTAGATAGAAATGAATATATATATTATATACCTCGATCGATCGATATCATGCAGGAGGTCGATGGATGCAGGTGGCTCAGGACTGCTTTGTAGCGTTCCTTGGGGACGACTATGTTCAGCAGTGCACTTGTGAAGGGATGTAATGATGATAATGAAGATGACGATATGTTGGTAGGATACATAATGATTTCTTAGGTATGAATCAACTATAATGATTTCTTATTTTTACGTAAATACTACACATTGAAAGAAAGTAATTACTGATTTATTGTCGCTTTAAAATTATTAATTTTCATATTTTATAAGTCCAACAATTCAAATCTTTTGTTGCACCCATGATATCCAGTGACCACGGGTGCTGCCAAATATAAAAAGCAAAGACCGTAAAAATTACTTTCGATAACCATTTTCAAATAATATTCAAAGGCGATGCACATAGGCTATTAATTTTATAATTTTGCAAATTTCGTTTTTTTTTGGTGGCAACTCTCAGCCACAAATACTACCCGTTTGAAAACATTTTTAGAATCTAAGATTTTAAAATTGACCTCTTATTAAAATCTGTACGCTTAGTATTATTATTACAAAAATATAAAATTAATTTATGCTATAATAAAAGTAGCTGCAGCCGTATCCCCGAGGTTAACAAAAGCACAGAGAAAGCAATACCAGCCTTATCTGAAGTTCTTATTGTTTGCAAATGTCGAGGAAAAGGGAAAAACATTCGGAATACGAATCCGGATACCACTAGAACAAGCTTTTGTTGCACTTTGATTGTCTGCTATTAAGATCTTCTCGTTATAGTATAAGTATCCGTACCGCTTAAATAATGTCAACTTATTAATTACATAAGGGAAAAAATGAGATAGATGACATAAATATAGTATTATCTCGTAGTTCGTTCACCCTGTTATCTAATACACGGAATATAAAAAACAACTTGTTTTTTAAATTCTATGATCAAATAAATAAAAATTAATATTTGTTTGTTCGTATTTTATGCGCTTACATACCGATCGTCAGATTGTGGTAAAACTGTCAACTTATTGCTGGCACTTAGGTTATAGTACAATTAAATTACAGTAGGTGGCGCGCGTATCGTCTAATATACCTATATCAGCCTATAGGAGTCCACTGACTTATTAGGCTTATTCCGTTGCAGGGATTTTCCCTAATCAGCACGCTTGGCAAGCTGGTTGACGGTTGGATTTTTTGTGACACGCACACGATACACGATACGATTTATTATATTTTTAACTTTAAGATTTATGATATGTATGCAATTACTCTAAGATTTTTTTACATGTCATGTTTGCCATATTAATGTGCAGCTGACAGCTTCCCACAGATTTTTCTGTACGATCTTTTTGTTGATAAGAGTAATAGGAGTGGATATTTTTGTAAACATTTTTCCGTAAAATGTTTAAAAAATTACACAAGTGTTTTAATGAACTTTTAATAGATATCCCACACGATGACCTCAAACCCCTAAAACTGACGACAGTTAACAATAGGTTTTAAATCAATATATCGAATATTGAACCTTGCCGAATAAAGATTTAGGTAAAGTAAAGTGTCAGACTATATACGTTCCACAGCTGGACACAAAACTCCTTTCATTTCTGAGAGGCTATAAGAACAAGGAAAAGTCAGGCGCTGCCCTAATGCGTGTTGGTGAACTTCACGTCTTTAAAATATTCTTTTTTCATTTCTTAGACGTGAGTTTTTCGCGATGTTATCCTTCAACGCTGTTATACAATTGCAATTAACAATTTCATTGGTCCGGCGGGTCCTCACTTATATAAGATACTCGGTGCCGGCGGGGATCAAACCCTGATTGCACATGTACCTACTTTGAAATTTACAGCGAGCGCTTAGCCCCTGAGCTACCACGTCTCTGAAATCTCTTGCAATTATAATATTTATAATATTTTTACGTCGTAGAGCCATGCTGCAGCTATATTAATAGTATAGTTGTAGCACGAATGGGTCGGCTCGACCGGGGAAGGACCACGCTCTCACAGTATACCAGCGTAAAATAGCAGCTTAATGCTGCTGTGTTTCGTATGGTGAGTATAGAGAACCGGAGACCCTTTTTACTGGAAAAGAGGCATTCTATCTTAGTCCTCACGGCTGACAACACATCTGCATTTAAATTCGCAAACGACGATAGATGTAGATGTCTATGGGCCACAGCAACCACTTACCATCAGGTGGACTGTGTGCTCGTTTGTCATCCTTATTCTATTTAAAAATCGTTATTTGTGTAACTAACATAACATAAATGGCAATTTTCTATTGTGAGTGAAAATCATTTGTAAGTGAAAACGTATAACGTTGTAAAAACGTTTGTGAAAGACATAGACAAACACTGAGGTTTTGCATAAGTGTCTGTTTTGATTGATTACATTTAACACTAAAATATTCTATTCTATTCTAAAGGAAACCAACTACATTTAAATATTTAAAGAGGGAAAATTTCACACAGAAATATTGTAACAAGATACCAGGACTAAATTTATGTAGAAAACATTTATTTTATTTTATTAACCAGTGGAATCTTTGTTTTAATAGTAATCAGGAAAGAAATTCACGTAAAGTATCATGGGTACCAGGAGGACATAAGGAGGAGAAACTAACTTCGAGCAGCTTTTGTCGAGTTTCGAGTGCCCGCCATAATAATCCGCCTCATAATATGCCTTCCTACGCTGCATAACAACTCGGAATTACTCGCTGCATAAAAAAGGCGTGTTTAGCTGGCATTGAAAGCGTGATGCAAATGAGCGGGGCAAGAGGGCCTGTGTAGGCCTCTTGTGGAGACGTCAACCCAGCGGCCCCTTGCGTGGCGTCTTGCGTGGTATATATCCTACATTTTCATTCAGTCTGTGGACGTCAAGCTTTGTTATTAAAATTGCTTAAACAATGTTGGTATTATAGCTGAATGGTTAAAATTAAACTGTTATTTAAGATTTAGTATTTTCTGTAAATAAAATAATTATTTATAATGAATTTGAGGGCGACAAACTTTGTTATTAATGAGCCAAACATTGAATTTTTAGTCCCACGCACAGAGTTGAGGTCCCAGTTTGTGTTGATATCCTAGGCGGCCGCCGCTATTACATATTACAGATCTGGTCTAGGCACAGATCCTCGCGAAAGAATACCTAATGCATTACCACACGCAGCTTCCCGTAACTATTTTTTTTGTATATTACATCTAATATTTACGAGATGGTATACTGCCATCTACCGAGGTTTGCTTCTGGTCTTTCCCATAGTGTCTGGCCCACAGCCAGGTGGCTGCGTAAGAAATTCCATCAACCCACCTCGTTTCGTGGGTATCGTTAATTTACCTACATAACCTGTGTAAATTTAATGGGTACAGAGTCATTTTATAATTAAATCCGTTGGAACAGTCAGACTGATATAAATTTTGTGATGTTTTTCATGTTAATAATCAATCATTATACGAATAAAAAAATCACTTTGAAGCTGAAAATTCTAAGATTACAAAGAGGTACTAAAAGTTTATATATATTTGTACTAGCTGGCCAGGCAGATGTTGTTTTGCCCTTTTAAACGACCATTTGCCCTTTAATATTTTTTTTTTATAGAATAAGGGTGACAAACGAGCACACAGTCCACCTGATGGTAAGTGGTTGCTGTGGCCCATAGACATCTACATCTATCGTCGTTTGCGAATTTAAATGCAGATGTGTTGTCAGCCGTGAGGACTAAGATAGAATGCCTCTTTTCCAGTAAAAAGGGTCTCCGGTTCTCTACACTCACCATACGAGACACAGCAGCATTAAGCTGCTATTTTACGCGCTGGTATTCTGTGAGAGCGTGGTCCTTCCCCGGTCGAGCCGACCCATTCGTGATACAACTATACTATTAATATAGCTGCAGCATGACTCTACCACGTAAAAAAAATAAAACCTTAAATTCAAATAAAAAATATTGTGCGTCACATATCGGAATAAAAACTATCCTATCTCACAAGTTGGACCAAACTGCACACAGTGTGCAAAATTTCATTTAAATCAGTTCAGTAGTTTAGGATTTCACGGACAAACAATGTGACACGTAATTTTTATATATAAAGATATAAACTTTAATACAAACATACAATTCTACGTGTTACGTGGTAGAGCCATGCCGCAAAACTAGTTAAGTGGTAGAACCATGCTGCAGCTATATTGCTGGTGTAGTTGTTGCACGAATGGGTCGGTGCGACCGGGGAAGGAACACGCTCTCACAGAATACCAGCGTAAAATAGCAGCTTAACACTGCTATTTTTCGTATGGTAAGTGTAAAGAACCGAAGACCCTTTTTACTGGAAAAGAGGCATTCTATCTTAGTCCTCACGGGTGACATCTGCATTTTGATTCTTTATCAAGGATGGATGTAGATGCCTATGGGTCACAGCTACCACTTACCATCAGGTGGACTGTGTGCTCGCTTATCACGCTATTCTATAAAAAAAAACTCACGCAGAGTGTCGTGGAACACTCGGTTGGAACGAAGTTCCTTTCGTAGTATATTATTATTGATAAACGTATTATATTATTGATTAACTAATACAAATAAATGAATTACTAGCGTCTATTAAAATGAAGCGTCATTTAAAATAATATTTTTTCATGGCAAGATATGAAAAAGTGCGAGAGAGATGGATATTATTCCATCTCGCTCGCACTATAGACAGGGGGTCGTGACGGAAAAATCTTACACTTTTTCTCGCTTAGCCCCCATCCGTCAAATTCGTACCGTGCGATAAGGAACTTCGTTCCAAAATATATACATGTCTTACCAGATCGACACTTCAACTGGTAGGAAGGTATAGGTGTAAAGAATAAGTTGCGGCCCTTTTCTGGAGGTTAGGCTGTTAGTTTGAGACTATATTTTTTTTTTAAAACACGTTTATAGGTATCTAGTCAGACTGTATTATGATAGTTTCGTACATAGACTTAGAATATACTGGCGTATAGTATATTCTAAGTCTATGGTTTCGTAATTATTACAGTTCATCTGTGTTTGTTTGTCAAATGCCACTATAACGACTACTGCGCAGTTCTCAACACATAAAAAATTCTAGGAGTATATAATCATAAGCTTTATAGTAAAAAGTAATAGACAATATACGTCTCACAGCTGGACACAGACCTCCTCTCATTTTTCAGAGTCCGTCTAGTCCACCGCCCTTCTACAGAACGTGTTTGCGGAATTCAAATGTCCTAAAACAATTTTATTCCTCAAACATGAAGGTCAGGTCTCTCCACCACCAAGCACATGGTAAATCAGCACTTGAAATTGTAATTAACAATTGAACCCAGGTTGTTTGCGTATATGAAATTTACGGTGAGCCTCCGTTCTATCACGACTCTCATAATCTTGATAAATTTAAAAAAAAATAACCCATTCGCTAAATTGTAAACACTTTCGTTACTAGTTTCGCTAAAGTATTATCGATCGGATACAAAGCGCCCTGCGTTGGGTGTTTAAGATAACCTTTTTGGTTCAGTGCATAATATATCACTGTAGCGTACGTGCTGAGTCGGGTACCGTTGACCCCTCAATCCGAAGTCGATAAGCTCTCTAAAGGTCTATATAGCTTTCTAGTGTCACGCCGAAAGAAGATAAAATTGTATTTTCTTGAAAGCTTTCTGCAGCACGAATGGAGCGACTCGACCGAAATAGAAATACAGATAGTAAATCAAATACTGTAATACACACGTACATAACATACGTGGCATAGATTATTATATAAACTGTGTGGTAGAGCCACGCTGCAGTTGCAGCAATAAAATAATAAATTTAAAAAGAATAGTAGACAACTAATGCTCAAATACTCAAACTCTGCTCAATTTTAAGACGCCGTTAAGTCTCGTGCTGTCTCTATCACTTTAAGTCAAAGTGACTGTGACACCACGAGACTTGACGACATCTTAAAATTGAGTAGCGTTTGCGTATTTGACCATAAGAGTATTTATTTTTTATAGAATAAGGGTGACAAACGAACAAACCGTCCGCCTGATGTTAAGTGAATGCTGTGGCCTATAGACAGCTACATCTATCCTACAATTAAAATTAAAATGCAGATGCGTTGTCACCCCTGAGGACTAAGATGAAATGCCTCGTTGCCAGTAAAATGGGTGTCTGGTCTGTCTCACACTCGCCGTATAAAGCACGGCAACATTAAGCTGCTATTTTACGCTGGTATTCTGTAAGAGTGTGGTCCTACCCCGGTCGTGCTGACCCATTCGTAATACGTATCATTAACATAAAACTGTAATATAGCAGAATAATTTTTAATTAATATTGAACAAAAATTATTCCAGTCTATTACAATAACGGAATCGAGTAATGGCAGTTTTGGGGCTTAGCGCTCGCTGTAAATGTTACACTACACGAGCCACCCGGGTTCGACCCCAGCCGGCACCAATGAAATTGGCAATTTCAGTTATAAAAAACATTGCGAGGTAACCTGAACCTGAATGAGAAATAAAAAAATTTATACGTAAATTCCGCCGACACGTATTGGGGCAGCTCATGGGCACTTCCTTGCCTTAAAACGCTCTCAGAAATAAAAGAGGCCTGTGCCCAGGAGTGGGATACACATACTCATAGGCAGTAACAACGTTTTTTACAGTAGTGGGATGAGTTTTGTTATCTATAAATATAATAAATCTGTAGAGAAGTCGTGTCTGTAATTCTAATATATTTTTTAATTTATTTTAAAATTATTTAAAAATTATAACGTTTAGTTTTTTAGTATTTTTGCTATTTTATTTTAAAAGTGTAATAATTTCAATAGATAATAGTGACGCCACAAATATGAAAATTGATAAGGTTTTTATTTGAATTACTAATCTATATGTAAACTGATTAAAACTGGTCTGTCTGCAATTATTGCAAAATTTTCATTATCATAATTTTCATTATCATTATGTCGTGGCCAGATCGTAGAATTGATCATATATTATAAAGTAGTCTATCATTTCGTGAAATGGTGTGGTCATTTCATGATATTTAACACTGTTTGTTGACCATGTCATGATATAGCTTGACCAACTTAATGAATAGAAGTCGTTTGAAGATATTAATAACTAAAAACAACGTTGCTACTTCATGGTTTTCTGCCCACAAAAAACTATAGGTAATGAGGAGCCCCGTGCACAGTAGTGAGACGTATATTAGTTGCTACTTTACTTTTTTACCTTTAATGAGACTTATAAATCAGTTTGTAATTTATGATAGCTTTCATATTTTCATACATATTAAGATATTCGTAACAGTTTTGGTTTCATAGCTCATATGAGTATATGTAAATGAACAGGCTCTTGCGGAAAAATACTTTAATTAAAGAAAGCAGATTTTACTTAAACAAAGGCTCATATTGTTTTACTTGTCAAAGGCGGTAATCAAACTGATTAAAACTTAAATTTCATGGTACGTAAGCATTATTATATATTTTAGCATATATTTTAATTGCAATTTGAAGTGTCGATTTACCACGTTCTCGGTGGTAAAGGAAAACCTGCATATCTGAGAAGTTTCCCAGTTTCCCATCCCGCGTTGGAATCAGCGCAGCGAAAATTTTTTTGGCCAAAAACTCTCTGCGGCCTGTGCCGAGCAGTAACATGTATGTAAGCTGCTACTTTTTTGCTTTTCATGGGGCAATATAATATGCAGTTTTTATTTCATTCATATCTTCGGGTATGTTACTTTTTTGTTTTCACTCTACCGTAAATATTAAGGGTTGCAAAGATGAGTAGAACTCATTATCGTCAGCCTATCAAAAGTCCACTGAAATGAACATAGGCCTCCCCCATAAATTGTCAAGTAGCTGGATATTTGCTATAGTTCTTATTTTAAAACTAATTTTAAGGATTTTATCCCGTTTAATTATAACTTTTTTTAAATTCCCGATGATTTGGGCACTTTACAGCACCCATGGTCACGGGAGGACTGAGGTGTTTGACGACCTGATGTCATAGTTCTAATAGAGTAGTATGCTTGGGTTTGAATTTAATTTTATTAATAATGGGGTCCTTAGCAGATGGTAGCACTCAGCCATCTTCCCTATTAAAATTAGAATGTTTTTTAATTTCAATAGCCTCGCGTATCATCATTGGTAGGAAACGGTTTTCTATTGCAAGGATTTGTTGTCTATGAGATCCGATATAATGGTTACGACGATACCAAACATGTTGACATACTTTAGACTTCCCGGACCGATGGTGCTTCACATCAACGATATATTCTTTTACGCGAGTTTTTATGGAACTTTCATCCAAAGACTCCTAAAAAATCCCACGTAAAAAAGTTAAAATTAAACGTGATATAACCAGTAACATTAGTTTTATTCCATGTGTAGTATACATTATTATAGAACTGCATTTATGAAATTTTGAAGTCTACTCGAACGTAAAGAAAATATCGGAATACACGCCCGATATAAAAAAGTAGGTGTTTCTAAACATATATATTCAAGTGTTCCTGTAACATATTATATCTATCCCAAATACCAATCACTACGTCTAGTAGTCTTTTAGAATTCAAACAAAAATGTTTGACAGACATAGAGACACAGACACCGAGGTGACTCTAAAAGTGATCGAATTTTGTTAAATTTGGCACGGAACAGCATTTAATGATGTTCCTAAATTCAAGCTCACGCGAGCGATGCCGCGGGTAAAAAGCTAGTATTGTAATAATTGATGTACAGAGTAGAATATATTGAGAGACCAGGAAAGAAAGAAAGAAAGACGGAGCGCTGCGTAACATTTCAAGTGATGCAAAACCAAGCCAAAACCATGCTTAACTTTCTTCGTTGGTCTGAGAATAATGAATAACAATAGGTAAATAACATTATTAATTAATTTTAATTTATATAAATATAAATAAAATTGAAGTGTCTGTCTGTAATATCGAAATAACCATTAAGCCATTAAGACATGAATAATCATTTTAAAAATTTTGTCTGTCTGTCTGTCCGATTTAATCTACGGAATTGAAACTTCGCGAACAGATAGAGAGCAATGCCAGACTTCTATGAAAGCGCTACTGATGCTTGGAGATGAGTACGAGGTTCCTAGTGGTTAAATTGTTAGCATTACATTGCTTTATCCGTATAAAATAATATTTTATTTGAGATAAAACTATTAGCTTTTTAATATGCTTAGGGACGCCAAATTTATTATTTAAAGAATCGTCTAAGTGATCTAATTTTAGTGATGAGGATATTCGCAATAAAACCAAGGTAATCCACATAGCCCAACGAGAGCCCAGTAAGCTGAAGTGGCAATGGGCCAACCATATTGCTCTAAGAACCGACAACCGATGGGAAAGCAAGGTTCTTGGGTGGCAGCCTGGTCCTACTAGATGGAATGACGCCTGGTATTAGCATGCAGGAAGTCGATGGATGCCGTAGGTTCAGGACCGTGCTTTGTGGTATTCCTTTTGGGAGATCTATGTTTAGCAGTAGACTTGTGAATGGATGAAAATGATGAATTGTCTAAAATTGTCATATATTAATTAAAAAAGGTTTTAAGAAAAAAAACTAATGAATAAGGAGTTTAATGAATTCAGCATTCTGCATATTGCTAAATGTTAATTATAAGGATGCTGAATCACGTTTGCTATCGAAAATGTAAAGCGGTGACGGTGTAGAGATGGGCGTGAGATACGAGACCTACAGAATGCTGCCAAGAATGATGTCACACTGCCATGGGACCGGGGAGATAAGTGCCTTCGCAATGTATTTACATGCGATGTGTGCCAAGAAAAGATAAAATTGTTCCTTGGAAGAAAGCTCTATTATTATGAGACCGGTACTTTTCAATACTATTTTATATGAATATAGGGAATACACAATATTATAGTGAATATATGTCCACTAGGTGGAGTCACGACCTGGTAAGATATATAGAAAGTCGATGGCTGCAGGTGGCTTAGTACCGTGTTTTGTGGCATACCACGGGGGAGGCCTATGTTCAATAGTGGCGAAGGGCTGTAATGAATGAATGAATAAATGAATAGGGATATGATAATTCAGTAAAGTTTATTTTTCTACCAGCATTTACGAAAAACGTAGAACAATCGATACAAATGTGTATATCTTATAATTACATTAAAGTCTTTCTCAGAAATTTTGCACGCGGTATTAAACGCGTAGCGGAGAGTTTGGACTTTACTGATGACTTACGTGGGTACGTTTTCATCAAATCTGATTTATTATTTAACTATATGATAAAAATAATCCGCGTAGTGGCGATGTAAGAATATCCACTACCCCATATCATCCGTGGGTGTCGTAAGAGGCGACAAAGGGAAACAGACCAGGAGATGGGCAGCATCGTCTTCCAAATAACGACTAAAGATAAAAAATTGCGGTTGCCAACTCTCTCGTCAAGCGTGGCAACTATGGCAGATATGGGCTATGAAACAATCTATGGGGAGGCCTATGTCCATCAGTGGAATTTAATAGGCTGTAACGGTATGATATAAAAATTTAACAAAAAATGTACGAAAAATTTAATGAGTTTCGACAAATAGCGGAAGCGATCGAGGGAAAGAGTTACGGAAAGTAGTGTCGGAAATATGAAATTTCTACGAAAGCACTACGATTGTTAATTTGCAACAAACACATAAAATAAATAAAATTGAAGTGTCTGTCTGTAATATCGAAATAACTGCCTTTTATTGAGTTGAGGGGGTTATTTGCATACCATTAAGACATGAATAACCATTTTAATTTGTTTGTCTATCTGTCTGTTCAGGCTAATTTTCGGAATAGCTCAACCGATTGTAATAAAAATTGACGAAAAAAATAGAAAGCAATACCAGGAGTAATCTAGACTACCTATATTTTATCCGAAAACCTTGGATATTTTTTTTTATAAAAATAAAAAAAAAGATAAAATAATGTCTTTGATGATTATTTTCAATGCCATATTAATACTATTATGTTAAATCTAAATAACGCCTATATTAATAAATCCAGGCGAAGCCGGGGCGGGTCGTTCGTTAAGAATAAAACCGTGTGGTGGCAGCTTGGGGGAATCAATCACCATCACCCGATTTCGTTCCATGAGTGTCTCGAGACTTAAGTGCCTCTAGTAGAGAGCCAATCAGCACGTGCGAACGATACGCAAGAGCCAATCAGCGCGTGCGGACGATACGCACGAGCCAATCAGCGCGACTTATGCGCAATAACGGTCACCGCTAGACTTTCGTGCCGCTACTTACACTGCGATCGACAATCTACCAGTGTGACGATTATGGTAAATTCTCCCTGCTGATAAAGAGACCCATATTCAACGGTGGATTTAATGGTTGATGAAGTATTACTTGATCTATCACGGCTCACGACTATTTTTTGTAATCGGGTGTTATGTAATAACCTATTTGTTTAGTTTCTCTTATGCGAGTTTATAAGGTTCGAGGATGGTGAAGCCACATTGATTTGGGTTATCATGATATCGCCGTGTATGTAGGACTTGACCAGAATGGACCTCAATGTTTATTTCTGACTAGTGATCCGCCCCGGCTTCGCACGCGTGATTTGTGGATCTCGACAACAGCGCCAATCTAAACCATCCAGGGATCCACACATACACACACAAAATATTTCATCAGAATCGTTTGAGCCAGTTTCGAGGTTTAGCGAGACTAACGGACAGCAATTGATTTTAATATATAGAGATTTGAAATTTAGTCTTTTTAGTTTCTTTTAAAGTAACTTTTTAAACGGTAGTACTCAGTTTAAACGAGTAGGCTTGCATAATATTAAAAATTAGGACATTGACTTTGTGTCATAAGTAGAAATTTTAAAAATAAACTTTTTAACCAACTTTAGATTGATTTTCCCGCAACAACACAATAAATATATTATAATTCGACCTGCAGCGTCTATTTGGAATAACATAAATAGGCTAACTTTTCTCATTGGAAAAGGTCTCAACGCCTCGATAATAAGGGCGTGTTATGTCAAACTCGAATCGACAAAAACACAACGGTGATTCACCTACGCCGTATATCGGCATGGCCAGGAGAATGCTCTAAGGGCCTTTCTGAGGATTATTTTAACTACATACTACTATTTTTTTAGGATAAGAGTGACAAGCGAGCACACAGTCCACCTGAAGATAAGTGGTTTCTGTGGCCTATAGACATCTACATCTATCCTCGTTTGCGAATCAAAATGCAGATGCGTTGTCAGCCGTGAGGTTCTCTACACTCACCATACGAAACACAGCAGCATTAAGCTGCTATTTTACGCTGGTATTCTGTGAGAGTGTGGACCTACCCCGGTCGGGCCGACCCGTTCGTGCTACAACTATACAATTAATATAGTTGCAGCGTGGCTCTACTACGTATCAAAGCACTAGTAAGTAAGTATAGCAAGGCATTTTAAAATAATTATAAGGTTCCATAAACCACTTTTATCAATTAAGCTTCTTTTTCTTTTTAAACTCTATCTAAGAATTAAAAAAGGTAAAAATGAAAAAAGGCTCTCAATACAGTGGACCCCCGGTAATCCGACTCCTGTCTAATCCGGCACCCCCTGTAATCCGACATGGTTTATTACTTATTATTAGATATTTTTTGACAATCTTCGCAAATGCATGATTGAACAAGTTATAACTTGTACGCACCACCACTATTGTGCTCGACGCATAGGGTATTGTTTTGATTCTGATTGCTTAGTTTGAATTTGACTACATGTGATGAAGATAGTACATATTTATAACATATAGAATCTTATCATTGGATCTGGAATTTGTCGGATTACAAGGTACTCTTTTATAAAAAAATCCGGACTATACGTCTTAATCAGTAATCTATAATCCGACAAATTCGATAGTCCGACACTGCCCTGCAAAATGTTTGTCGGATTATCGGGGGTCCACTGTATTGGAAAACACGGGAACTAGCAAATTACTGTCATGTTCTTTATTTTTGCGTTCACGTGTTGTGTAGCCGCTTGCCGGTGTTATGGAAATATTTTTTGTTAGTCGTGTTTTCCAGCAATTTTCCAGTAAAATAATATTCTATAATAAAAGCACAGTTTTTGCAGAAGGACGTTAAGGGGACAGTACGTAATAATTCTATGGGACAGACATTATACTATTTTATAGGTGGTAGAGCCACACTGCAGCTATATTGTGGTTGTGGCACGGGGGAGGACCACGCTATTACAGAATACCAGCGTAAAATAGCAGAATAATGCTTCTGTGTTTTGTATGGTGAGTGTAAAGAAGCAAAGACCCTTTTTACTGAAACAAAGGCATTCTATCTTAGTCCTCAGCGTTGACAACGGATCAACGTTTTGATTTTCAATCGAAGCTAGATGTGGGTGTTTATGGGTCACAATATCTATTAACCGTCAGGTGGACTGTGTTTTTTTTATAGAATAAGGGTACAAACGAGCACACAGTCCATCTGATGGTAAGTGGATGCTGTGGCCCATAGACATCTACATTTTATCCTCGATTAAGAATCAAAACGTAGATGCGTTGTCAACTCTGAGGACTAAGATGGAATGCCTCGTTTCCAGTAAAAAGGGTCTCCGGTTCTCTACACTCACCACACGAAACACAGCAGCATTAAGCTGCTATTTTGCGCTGGTACTCTGTGAGAGCGTGATCCTTTCCCGGTCGAGCCGACCCATTCGTGCTACAATCATAATATAGCTGCAGCTTGGCTCTACCACGTTAAAAAACTGTGTACGCGTTTATCGACGTTATTCTCTTGCAGGAAATCGGTTTATCATGCAAATGATTTTTTTCACGATATATCATAGTTCATAGTTTATAAATTCCTCTTTGCAGAACTGTCAAAACAGACAGTAAAGCAGCGTTCAATTGTTGTTTTTTTTTATAGAATAAGGGTGACAAACGAGCACACAGTCCACCTAATGGTAAGTGGTTGCTGTAGCACATAGACATCTACATCTATCTTCGTTTGCGAATTTAAATGCAGATTCGTTGTCAGCCGTGAGGACTAAGATAGAATGCCTCTTTTCCAGTAAAAAGGGTCTCCGGTTCTCTACACTCACCATACGAAACACACCAGCATTAAGCTGCAATTTTACGCTGGTATGCTGTGATTGTAGTCCAAGCCTGTTATTACAGTCAATGGGAAATATCGCATTACATCAGTTCTTAAAACAATGGGGCGAGCAATGCGATGCGGGCATACTCAAATATGCAGCTTCCGGCGCATTCAGGCGGCGATCGGTTCTCGTCTGGCGCGCTCGGCAGCATATTGTAGAATAGAATAGAATAGAATAATTTTTTATTCAATATAGATTACATGTGTAATTCTTATTGAAAGTCATTTTTTACTTTGTTCAGGATACATATACATATTGTACATCTGCATGTAACATCACGCCTGCAATATTATATGGCAGGGGTGAGGTTACAAAACCTTATAGCACGATAATCCAGTTCTGCGCATATGTTGAGACTGGTTGCCATGAAACAAATTCGGTCTGGAGGAAATTATTGTTATTACACCCGTATTGGCATATATATAAGGCATCACATTGGTTTTTTGGGCCTAGTGTTCATTATTTTAATAACATATAATATCAGTAAGTTAAATAATAACATTAAATACAAAAATTAAAATTAAAATCTATATAAATAAATAAAATTGAAGTGTCTGTTTGTAATGTCAAAATAACAGCTTTTAACTAAATGCAAGTATATACGTCGGTCGTCGGTCGGTCTGTCTGTCTGTCTGTTTGTTCCGGCTAATCTCCGAAATGACTGGACCGATTTTGACGGGACTTTTACTGGCAGATAGCTGATGTTATAAGGAGTAACTTAGACTACTTTTATTTTAGAAAAACAATTAGGGTTCTGCGTAAAAAAATCAAAACCCATGAAATCGATCCGCAATAAATTCCACGCGGACAAAGTCGCGGAGAACAGCTAGTAGTATAATAACGATAGCCACAAGTTTTAAATTATGAATGTGATAATAAATTAAAACATAAAAATAAACTCTCACGCTTGTCATCCAGAGGGGTAGGCAGAGATTACGGAGTGCCATTTAGCACGATCCTCTCTCGCTTCTTTTCACCATCGTCATCATCATCATCATCATCTTTACAGCCCTTCACAAGTCCACTGCTGAACATAGGCCTCACCCAAGTAATGTCACAAAGCACGGTCCTGAGCCACCTGCATCCATCGACTTCCTGCATGTCTTACCATTTTATCACTCCATCTAGTGGGGGACCATGCTACACTTCGCCTACCGGTACGAGGCTGCCACTCGAGAACCTTTCTTTGTTTTTTCTTTTTGATGGTGATAATTACTGGACATACCCTATTATTTGTCCGCTTCTAAACAGACCTCTCGCCTATGTACAGTCGTACTCATGATGACTGCAGTTCCTGGTCATTTAGAGAAACTGCTAAGTAATACGACGTTTTCTTTTTTTAAATATTTACGAGTAAAAGGTTAGAGCTTTAGACAAAATATTTCAGTTTATGTAATTGGGGTTATATAGATGTTATTCCACAGAGATCTACCGCAATTAAAGACGTCTTCT
The DNA here is from genome assembly GCA_029286625.1 of Parnassius orleans. NCBI lineage: Eukaryota > Metazoa > Arthropoda > Insecta > Lepidoptera > Papilionidae > Parnassius > Parnassius orleans. The sequence goes on along the minus strand of JAGSMP010000006.1, from coordinate 6,899,965 downwards.
AACAAAGCTGACAATTCTCAAATAACCCACGCAGAAAAAAATAAAAACCTTTATATAATACTATGGAAACTTATTTAAATATTATAACATCGTACAGTCAGAAATGATTCTTATTTTCAAAACCGTAGGGGCCGTTATATTGCACCAAATTAAAATATCCCTCGATAAAAAAAAACAGCTGCTGTTTCTGCAAATACAAAGCTATGAATAAGTCTAGCTCGAGTCAGTCCTCGGATCAATATCCAGTACATAGTTACAGAAGTACCGCGGATTCAAAGCTTGAAACACAAAGTCAAAGATTCTCCTTTGTTATTGTAAACACCAGTAGGGTCGCTGCATCGTTATTTCAAAGGACAAACTAAGCATTGCTCGGTGCGGCAGAATTACTAAAATCATCGATATATATGTACTACGTACTAGATTTGGCATTCCGAACATTCACTATGTTCAAATGAACTGTACTGCAATCCGTACACCTTTAGTGTCATTTAGTGTGGCTTCAATATTCATAGAGTTTGGAGCTGCGCTAATAATACGAGATTTCAAATTAAAGTTTAAACCTGAACGTACCTAATTAATAATTCAGTAGTCAAATGAGTAAAATTATTTGTTGTTCAAGTGAATAAATAGGTAATAATATTACAATAGAAAAAATAAATTTCTTTCTTTTCCCCATTTCTTGGCCTGCACGGTTTGTGCGTCAGCCATACAAAAAGGTTAGGAAGTGTGTAATTGGATTTATTTTATTGGATTGAAAATTGGAACGAAATTTGTAAAAGGATCAGGTAAATTTAGTATATAAGTACGTAAGGATGGTTATAATTTTATATTTTATGAAAAATGAAACTGGCTAAAATTCTATATACATCAATATTTATATTAGATAAGAGGACAGAAATTGAAGTAGGAAAAGGAATTTTAATGGACAAAAGCGAGGAAATAAAAGCGAAGCGGTCATGTCGAGGACAGGCAAAGAATATATGATTAAAATCCCCAACGTCATTGCCACACTGACATATATCGCTAGGCAAAAGGTTAAGCCTTGCCAAATGCAGGGGAATGCATGCATGGCCCAGTCTCTTACGAATAAGGGTCGAAGTGATAGCTTTACCAAACGTCAGATTTGAAAACCACGGTTTAGGAGGTATATCCATCTGGATCGTGCTGTAATATCGACCTTTAGTCTGACTTGAAGAACGCCAAATGTGTGAGCAAGAATTCAACAACTGGGATTTAGGAAGGAGAGCCAAATCACAACAAAAGTTTTTGTACGGAACCAGATCTCCGTCATTGACCGCAGATATCTGAGTGCCCCGGAATCCAAGCAAAAGAAACTGTGTAATTGTTGATGCAACATTGATACAATAAATCACGACATGCAATAATGACTGGATGATTATTTCTGTTACTGCTAAAAGGAAATCTTTCCAAGGCTTGGAGGACACTTTTAGCGTCGGTTAAAATTATTGAGTTTTTTAACTTCAGAATTAAAATGTCCTCCAGAGACTTCAGCAGACCAAAACATTCTCCAGTAAATACTGAAGTCTCTGGAGGCAATTTTATTTTCTGTACAATGCCAAACTGTTGATGGAAAACGCCAACTCCCACACACTCCTCGGGACTGGGTTTGGAAGAATCACTAAAAATTAAATGGCTATGTTTCCATCGGCTGTCATTGTCAATAATATCAATAAATTTGGAATTGGCAGAAGGATCTTGTTTACATACACCGAAATAAAACAAAATAGATGGATTTAAAGTTAAGGCATCATAGTTAACACAAAATATAAGAAGGAATAGTGATCTATGTTTTGGAGCTTGGAGAGCTAAGTATTTTTGGAGACTAACAACAAGGCATGGCGGTGATTTATGAGCCCAGTACGGATAATCCATACATTCCAACAAAGACCGTAACTTAGAGTAAAGAGGATGATTATAGACTTGGAATGCTCTAAACAGGAACCTGTCACAAAGAAATTGTCGTCTGAGGTGCAGGGGGGCTTCAGAACATTAGACCTGCAAAGCGTTAATAGGGCTCGAACGCATAGCCCCAGCAATTATTCTCAGAGCCTTAGACTGGATAATGTCTAACTTATGGAGAGCTACTGCATTACAGGGTTCAAGTGTAAATGTTCCATAGTCTAAAATACTCCTTATTAGGGCATTATATAGAAGCTTTAGAGAGAAAGGGTGGGCTCCCCACCAAACTCCAGAGAGGCAACGCAGTATATTTAGGATCTTCTCACATTTGGCACTTATATAGTAGCAATGAGGGCTTCCTGTAAGACTCGAGTCTAAAATTACCCCTAGAAATGTTGCTTCACTTTTAACTGGAACTCTAATGTTATTATAAAATACAGAGACTGATGGAGGAAGCGGCATACGTGAAAATAAGACTATAATACTTTTAGGGACCGAAAGGCTTAATGAAACCTTAATAATAATTAATTAAAATAATAATAATTAACCTTATAATGAAACCTTCCGTTTCCATTCCCGACGCATCGATTGTGACTACATGAGACACCTGGAGGGATGTCCCTCCAGGGTCTTCGGGCTCCAACATGAACGCCAAGAGAAAAATCCTATTTACATATAATACAATGAAATGACTTACCAGGCGAAGAAAACAAACTAAAACTATAAATAATCAACAATAACTACTAATATATACACTTTACAACTTAACTGATCCTGTAATATCAAATTAATTTAATTTTCAAAAGTTTATCCAAAAAAGGACGCCCGCTTACTTCAACACTTCCCGCGCTCCATAATCAAATAAATTTCTTCATTTATATGCCACGCTATCTACAATCATAGACTAAAATCTACTATCTCCCGCGCATGCGCGGAAACAGAGTAGTGCACATTTTTTGTTTGGAATAGCTTCTCTAGTACGTAGTACATAGAACTCAATGACTAAAATCCATCATATCTGAATATTTCTGTGATTTACTGCTTACATTTGATAACGTTTTATACACAAACCGTTAAAGGAAAATGTTTGTTTATATATAACATTTTATAGTGCAATGTCGTTTTTATAGTCGCCCAGACCCCCACTGGATGTAGTGAGGACCTGATGAAACACACATGGGGATCTATGAGGAGAACTATGTTCAGCATTGGACTTGTTGAAGACTGTAATGATGATGATTATATAACGTAAATAAGTAGTAGTCGTCCCACAGTTGGGACCAAGCCTTCTGTTATGCCTGAGAGGATTTTAGACCAAGGAAGAGTCACCGCGCTACACCCAAATTTGAGTAAAGAGAGCTTTTTATGTCGATTCAAAGATTCAGCGTGAACAACAAACCTGCTTATGTTTTACAGGAGTAGTCATTGGCTTCGTTTTGACGTTTGGCATTTGTTTGTTTTTTTTATATAGAATAAGGGTGACAAGTAAGCACACAGTCTATAGGTATAAGTGAATACTGCGGCCATAGACATCTACATCTTTTTTTTAAATAGCGTTACCTCCACTCCACTGTATTAGCATAGATTTTAATCGCATGAGTTTTATATATTAATATTTTTTTTTCATAGGATAGGGTGACAAACGAGCACACAGTCCACCTGATGGTAAGTGGTTGCTGTGACCCATAGACATCTACATCTATCCTCAATAAAGAATCAAAATGCAGATGCGTTGTCACCCGGGAGGACTAAGATGGAATGCCTCTTTTCCAGTAAAAAGGGTCTTATTTTAAGTTGCAAAATATTAATGATCATAACAACGGAGAACTAAACTTAGTAGTCGAAGTCGAAGTTGGTCGGTCAATCGGGCCTAGTCAGTTGGTATGTAGGGGTAACCACCGCTCTCCACAGGAGCACTACCCAATGCATGCACATGTATTTACGCCATTATAAGGAGTTTTTATTGTTTGGTTGTTTTTATTGTGTTTAACTCGACTGCTATTATTAAATTAACTTGGTAACCATTTCAATTTAGTACGACAAAAATAAAAAGATATATCATCAAATACTGCCATATAAATTCATAAGTTGAATCGCGTATACAAGCTTTCATAGTTTCGAATAGGGATTTTTAAACTTGCTTCATTTTATGTTTCAAAGGTTATAATTAATTCGAGTCTGCGGCACAGTGCGCTTCACCCAGCACCATGAATAGAATGTTTTGGTTTCCCTTTGCAAAGCAAGCGACACGCGGGTTCCAATGTACACACTATTTAGTATTTTATATGTTTTGTTGCTACTTAAGCTGCTGCGTATAAGTTAATGACTTTTTATAAAATAGTGGCAAACAAGCATAAAGATAGACATAATATTAAGGGACCGGTTAGATAAATTGATTCATTGATATTGATTTGTCATCAAGAGGTGATGTTAGAACTGAAGACTAGACCTCCCCCATAGATTGTCTCATAGAGAGATTTAGCTATATTTGCCACGCTTAACAGGCGGGTTGGTCACCGCAGTTTTTTATAATTTCAATTTGTTATCAGGAAGATGCTACACTCCATCTCCCTATGTTATATATATATATATATATATATATATATATATATATATATATATATATATATATATATATATATATATATCTTTTTCTTTCCCAATTCCTTTATAATTTCTAAGGACTTTATTGACAACGTCTTTATGTATAACTCAAAATCACGTTTCTGCACTTAAATCCATAAATGGACGACAGCGGAGCCATTAAATGTGTGTGCGGATCTTTTGATGAAACAGTTAAATTCTCAGGCTTCTAAGAAACTCTTGAAAAATCTGAAATTTAAAATATTTAATACTTAACTATACTTTGACTTTTACGGTTCAAATATGTTTAAGAAGAAGTGGTAAAATTAAAAATTTTGTACAACCGACCTCAATATAAATTATTAAAGATAACTCAAAAACTACTGGTCAGACCTTGATCAAATTTATATAGGACCACCTGAAAAGATATACCCTTTGAAACAAAAAAAAAATTAAATCGGTTGAGGCGTCTTCCAGTAATCGGTGAACATACATAAAAAAAAGATTCCGACGAATTGAGAACCTCTTCCTTTTTGAATATAGTCGGTTGAAAATAGAAAGAAAGATGAAAGAAGGAATCATTTATTGAAAACACGCCAAACACATTATTAGGCACTTAAAAATATGTATAAACAAATAACAAAAAAAAAGCATTGGACGTCAAATAAACAGCACATTTCAATAATTTTACTTTTAGGTATGTATTAAGTGCGATCAGCACGAAGACCTCTCGGATTGTGCTGACAATGCTTCGTGGAACAATACCCACGATACTACGCTATGAGGAGACTGAATACCATCCGGGGCCGTCTTGTTTGCTTTGAATCGTTTATAATGGTTGCTTGAATTGGAATTTCATACTAACGTAAACACAAATACTTTTATTAAGCTGGCTGAGAAGGTGGAAATCATATTTTTTTACCGACTTCAAAAAGGAGGAGGCACTCCATTCGACTGTATGTTTTATGATAATTACCTCATAACTTTTTTTAAGTGAACCGATTTCGATGATTCTTTTTTATTTGAAAGCTGGTGCTTCTCATGTGATCCCATATAAATTTGATCAAGGTCTGATCAGTAGTTTTTGAGGTATCCTTAATAATTTATATTGAAGTCGGTTGTACAAATGTTTTAATTTTACCACTTGTTGTTCATAGTAATGTAAGAGTTTATTAGGCTTCCGCAAATTAAGGATAGAATTCCTCTCTTTTATAGAATAATGTTGATAAACAAACACACAGTTCACCTGATGGTAAGTAGAGGCTGAGGCCCATAGATATCTACATCTATCCTCAATTAAGAATCACAATGCAGATGCGTTGTCACCCCTCAGGACTAAGATAGAATGCCTCGTTTCCAGTGAATAGGGTCTCTGGTTCTCTACACTCACCATATGGAAGATAGCAACATTAAGATAGATAGATAGATAACACTTTATTGTACGCCAAAAAATAACATAAATATTAACAAAAAGGAGAAATAGAAATGTGGTACAATGGGCGGTCTTATCGCTAAGAGCGATCTCTTCCAGACAACCTTTGGATTGACAGGATTGCAAGAAAACAATAAAAACATGTGTGTCGTTTGGCGACAAAAATAACATTATTTTTATTAAAGCCATAAAATAGAAATATAGGATGGATATATAAGTACATACTATAAGTTGCTATTTTGCGCTGGTATTCTGTGAAAGCATGATCCTCAAAGGATTTTTGTTTTTAAAGTTGATAGACACATGGTTACGGCTTGAAGATTTGTACGATTGAATAATCGTCATCTAGTCTAGACACATGGTATTATCAGCCAAGTTCGGAGACGAAAATAGCGAATGATAACAGTTAAATTACAATAAACATTTATAATTTGAATTAAAAAAATGAAATTATTTTAAACTTTCATTTGCAACATTTTTGGAACGAAGTTTTGGAACGAATTTTCTTATCGGACGGTACATATTTGGCGGATGGGGGCTATGCGAGAAAAAGTGTAAGATTCCGTCACGACCCCTTCTGACGTAGTGAAGACGGCCTTGGCGGCTATAAGGAAGCGAGATGGAATAATATCCATCCCCCTCGCACTTTTTCTTATCTTGCCATGAAAGAAATATTATTTTATTTTAAATGACGCTTCATTTTAATAGACGCTAGTAATTCATTTATTTGTATTTGTTAATCAATAATATAATACGTTTATCAATAATAATATACTATGAAAGGAACTTCGTTCCAATCGAGTGTTCCACGACACTGAGACATGTTTTTTTTTAATCTTTGCTTGGCTTATGTACCAATCTTACTTTTTCGGTGTTAAGTTTTCAATCGATTGAAATACGAGTTTCCAACAAGACTGTATGCAATAAAGACTCAATTAAACTTTTACGTGTTTATTGAAATAAAGTCAGCGTAATAAACAAACGGAAATTACGAACGTTTAATATTTAAAACGATAACAAATATTTTATTACCTTTATTATGTTTTCGTTGGTAGTCGTTATAATTTAATAGGCAGGTGTAGTGTTTAACCTCGCCAGTGCTTGAGGTCTTTAGTTAAAACTTTTATTACAGCAAGCAGTGAACGCAGTGCATATTTCGCGCACGTGTTCGTCACCTTTTTGCAGAATGCCGTTTTACAGGTTTTGCAGAAGAATCGCGAAAATGGTTTTTACAATCTGCTATCAGTTATAGGTTATAATTAGTCTAAAACATGTCTAATATATGAGTACTTTCCCTTCAAAATGAACTCGCCAGTGCTTGAGGCGTTTAGTTAAAACTTTTATTACAGCCAGCAATAGTAGCAGTGCATATTTCGCGCACGTGTCGAGTTGCCACTCGCCGCACGCTGCGTGAGCGACTAGGAGCTCCATTTATTGCTATTTATCAGGGAACATGTCTAGACGCCTTGTGTTCTGCTCTGTTTCTGTTCTGCGGATTATCACCGCTTCAACTTCCGCCGAGCGCGTCCAGCGCTTGTTTGCTCACGCGCATTATATCTATCTATTCCAATACTAACAATATATGCTTTAAACAAAGGAAAATACTGTCATTAATTTGGAACCGTAAGAAAATTATAGAGGTCCGTAAAAGAGCCTATCAAAACATATCTATTCTTGTGTAAAAGTTGAATAGGGAAAATGTTGTGACCTCAAACTTAAGGCGGCACGGCGTTACTTATTCTCTTGTACAACTCTTGTGCGATTGTGTCTATGTTTGAAATCGTTTGCCGTTTGCCGGTGCGAACCAAACCGCAACAGCGTTACGCTTTTCGTTATAATAATATCTTGTAACCTATGATAGGATAGTAATTGAAAAGAGACATCGGCAAATAATACTCGTACTAACTCACTATCTACACTACAAGTATTAAGTTATAGCTACAGCTAATTACTTAAGCTTGCCACTGAAAATCAGGGCTACGATGACAGATTTTAGCATTTCCTGGATGGCAGTCCTATTTGGACCATTTCCCAAAAAATTAGTTTTTAATGTTGGCTATTCGCTTTTTTATATTTATTTTGTACATATCTGTATTTTTTTTTTTCGCAAAACTATATTTATTGAAACGAAGTTCCTTATCGGACGGTACAGTTTGGCGGATGGGGGCTAGGTGAGAAAAAGTGTAAGATTTTTCCGTCACGACACCTGACGTAGTGTAGACGGCATTGGCGGCTATAAGGAAGCGAAATGGAGTAATATCCATATCCCTCGCACCTTTTCTTATCTTGCCATGAACGAAATATTATTTTAAATGAGTCTTCATTTTAATAGACGCTAGTAATTCATTTATTTGTATTTGTTAATCAATAATGTAATACGTTTATCTATACAAATCTATACAAATAAATAAAATTGAAGTGTCTGTTTGTATTTTGTCTGTCTGTTTGTCTGTCTGTCTGTTTGTTCCGGCTAATCTCCGAAACTCCGCTTAAGACGTGACATTTCGTAGGTTAAAATAAGAGACAAAGAGCTTTTCATTTTTAAATTGACATCAAAATAACGCGCGTAGTAGTTAGTATTATTAGCAAGTATCGCGGCCATATTTGACATCAACCATTTAGTGGTTGATCGTCACCGCAGGTGCAACCTAAAAATTAAAAACTGCGGTTGCCTACCCGCCTCTTAAGCGTGGCAACTATGGAAAATATTCCCCTAATAAATTATAAATTCATATTAACTGCCCCATAACCCTCTTAGAAATGAGAGGAGATCTGTGCCCCGCATTTGGACGTATATAGGCTGTAACTTTACTTTACTTTTTACGTACAAATAATAAAGCTATTTTAAAAGGAGAAACGGTTGCTTAAGGCGACACCGCGAAAAAATGCACCTCCTTTCATCGAATAGTATAGGAGTATGACACGACTAACGAAACTGGAATTTTGATATAGGTAAATTCATGTCTTTATCTTGAATTTGCTTGTTCAAAACACTGTATAATTTTGACTCGATCATAATTATTTGCGAAAACACTCTAAAAATCACTATAGTTGAAATACAACGAAATTACTTAATCTATATGCTTGGGAATCACTCAAATACATTCATAACATCAATATTCGTAATTTGCTTGCTCATTATTTTGATTACTTAAATCAATAATATTTTTTAAATATTTTAAGATTCTAAGCGATTTCTAAGCGGTCATAATGGTCGCGGGCGCTACGCAATTTTAGACCTTATGACGGTGTTTTTGAAGTTTTTATAGAAATTATGTTTCACTCGGGTCAGTCCGGCGGTAGCCCGCTTCAACGGTTTTCGATGTGTCGCCTTAAATAAAATCTTAATCTACAGGTTTTTTAGAAGAAACGACAAAATCGTTTTTACTACCTGTTATCACATAAAATAAGTCTAAAATATGTCTAGAATATGAAAAAATGCCCTTTAAAATTAATTTTTAAATCTCCTTGGTTTTTTCTTTGTATACGGTCGCAGATATACAAAAAATCAAAATTCAAGATTCAAAATTTAAAAAATAAAAGCATAATAATAAAACTGAATACAACTTTCAGTTTCTGACAAAACATTTTTCTAAAGGCCTATTTTTTAATCATCAGGTAAAAGTAATCCATCAAATAAATTATGCATAACCTGGCTGAAAATAAAATTGAAACAATTCAACTACTTTATTCATATAACTGTCATTTTTAATTTGCATATGTTGCATTCTATCCTATGAATAAATTTTATCAGTTGATTGGAACATCAGCCTTCTGTTTAATTGTTTTACGTAAGGAAATATGGTCACCCTAATCGGCGCCCCCGCGTGAAACGCACTTAACTTTAATCGCTCGTGGTGAACACGTGGGGGTCCGACGCTTTTCTAGTCTTGATTGCATTATAAATTTATTTACCATAATCAAAATTCCATTTGCCAAAACTATTATGTATTGATTAAATAAATTTAATTGAATGAATAGAATGAACTGAAATGGGAAATTAATAAAATTTTTGTGTACATCGTGTGTTTCAACATTAATTGTTATTTTAAACAATTTCTTTGGGATTTGAAGTCATGAATACGTATTGTATACGAAGTATTACTTTTCTACCGAAAAAGGAGGAGGTACTCAATTCGACTGTATGTTTTTCTTTTTTTTTATGTGTGTTACCTCGTAACTTTTTTCGATGATTCTTTTTTTATTTAAAAGCTGGTGCTTCTCATGTGGTCCCATATAAATTTGATCAAGGTCTGACCAATAGTTGTTGAGTTATTCTTAATCATTTATATTAAAGTCGGTTGTACAAACTTTTTATTTTTAAATTATTTATAAACCTGAAATGACAAACGAAATTGCAGTCCATTTGATAGTATAGTAATCTGATAGTGGCTACTACGGTCCATGGACACCTGCAGTCAACTTCAAACAAAGAAGGCTACCGATGAGATTTCACCTCTAAGGAATAAGATGGAATGCCACACAGCCTGTAATTATATTGGCTCTCTATACAATTCAGACCGCAACAAGCAGTGCAAGCATTGCTATTTGTCAGAAATTGGTAAGAGGGTGGTACGAATCTCTAAGTGTGTCCTGAAAAATACGCAAAACAAAATAAATATTGAGATCAATTGTTATAAAAAACATTTTTTTTTGGGGTTTGGAGGCAGGAATACTTACTGTGTTTAACCGTAATCGTAATTTATACGTTTAAGAAAATTCTATGCTACATATTATCGCAAGATACATAACAAACATACATATAAATAACAACAATATCGTATGAATAGGATTTCGTTGTGAAACAATGCTTATAATGGTGCGCGCTGAAGAGATACTGAACTCCATCTTTTTTTCCATTTGTTTTCCATTTTGGGTCGATTGGAATCTCGAAAGCACCTTGGAGCCAACGTCGCCAGATGTGCCATTTTTTATGCATCATTGTATTTATATGGCAACAATAAATTTAAAACGGTGTCGTTTTTAATCTGCAGGGCATTATGTTACTCTGGTGGGAATCTTTGGCTGTTTTCATTAACTCTACGACTTTGTATTTAAGATTGAGAGCCATGGTAGCTCAGAGGTTAAGTGCTCGCTGTAAATTTCACAGTACGCAAGCAACCCGGGTTCGATCCCCGCCGGCACCATTAAAATTGTAAATTGCAATTTTAAGTGCTGATTTACCACGTGCTTGGCGTTGAAGGAAAACATCGTGAGGAAACCTGCAGTTTGCCAATACGTATTGGGGCAGCGCGGCGGACATTTCCTTGCCTTAAAACCCTCTCAGAAATGGGAGGAGGCGTGTGCCCAGTTGTGGTTCGTATATAGGCTGTAACTTTAACTTTTAACTTTTGTATTTTATGATGTATTGTATTATATGATAATATATGGTAACCTCAAATAGTAGGTATCGATTATAAGATGTTATATATTTATTTTAATATCTGTACATCTATACAAATAAATAAAAATTAAGTGTCTGTTGGTAATGTTAAAATAATAGCTTTTTACTACATGCATATGAAAGTATATACGGTATTTATAACAAAACCACAATTTTTGTCTGTCTGTCTGTTTGTTCCGGCTAATCTCCAAAATGGCTGGACCGATTTTGACGGGACTTTCACTGGCAGATAGCTGATATTATAAGGAGTAACTTAGGCTACCTTTATTTTAAAAATAATTAGGTTTCCGCGCAAAAATTTAAAACCCTAAATTACACGCGGGCGAAGTCGCGGGGAACAGCTAGTAGGCGTAATAAAGTGCATCTCGTGGTAGGTAACACCGAGACGTCTGAAGTCAGTGTACATGTAAGGGTCGACCCTGCTATTGCATCAGATTTTATAAACCACATATCCTCGCAAGAGGACCGACTCTTACCAAAGATGATTCGTGATTCCATAGCCATTGTTTTAAAGTTTGGCATAATGGTAGCTTAATGCTGCTGTGTTTTTTATGGTAAGTGTAGACAACTGGAGACCGTTTTTGCTGGAAACGAGGCATCCATCTTAGTTAGTTCCTCAGGGGTGACAACGAATTTGCATTTTGATTCTTAATCGAGGAGAAATGTAGATGTCTATGAGCCGCAGCTTCCACTTACCATCAGGTGGACTGTGTGCTCACTTTTCACCCTTATTCTATCAAAAAAGCTGTAACACTGAGTATACGATACAACGACGGATTATCTTCTATTATTATTCAGCGTAGCTTACATCACCACTGTCAACCGTTACAGTAATAATTAAAAATTAAAAAAATTGTATAACCGACTTCAATATGAATTATTAAGAATAACTCAAAAACTAATGGTCAAATTTATATGGGACCACATTAGAAGTACCAGCTTTCAAATAAAAAAAGAATCGTCGAAATCGGTTCACCCAGAAAAAGTTATGAGGTAACACACATAAAAAAAACATACAGTCGAATTAAGTACCTCCTTCTTTCTTTGAAGTCGGTAGAAAAAAGCTAGCTTTGCCTCATGTTACTCAATGTATTCTAATATTAACAATCACCTCATGTTTTATGTGAGAACAGAATGACGTAAGCATAATTTCGCATTCATTCCGTATTTTATGTCTGTATAATCGCAAGGAAGAATATTTGTTGGGCTCAAATATTAAACTATTGGTACATCTTTACTATCATCATCTCTTGTATGTCGTCATTATATAGCAAGGGAAATGGCAATAAACTCCTTTAGCCTTCAATCGATTGTGTCATAACCTGACCTGACCATTTAAAAAAAATCCCAAACAAAATATTCAAATTGAAAACCCTTTTAGATACTTTTCATTAATTTCACGCTGGTATTCTGTGAGAGAGTGGTCCTTCCTCAGTCGAGCCGACCTATTCGTTCTACAACCGTAATATGGTTGCGGCGTGGCTTTGCCACGTATACGTAGATGTGAAACTTATGGCGCCTCCAACCGGAAACGGCAGAACAACTTTTTTTTTTAAATAAAATAAGTGTGACACATTAGTGATCGATGGTGACAAACGAGCACACAGTGCACCTGATGGTAAGTGGATGCTGTGGTCATATACATCTACGTCTATCCTCCATTCCAGTAAAATGGGTCTCCGGTTCTCTACACTCACCATACGAAACACAGGAGCATTGAGCTGTTATTTTACGCTGGTATTCTATGAGAGCGTGGCCAGGTACTATATTATATTCATGTAACCAAATGTTTAATTAAAATAAATGCGGCGCCGCGCCACTAAGGCAACGAGTAACGTTCTTCTCTGCTTTTTTCGCGTCTGCATGGAAGCGCATTATGAGAACAAGTATGTTTGTGAAAAAGTTAGACTATATACTACTTCAAAACTTGCAGTTTAATACTAGCAGCTACAAAGGTAAGAATTAATCCTGCTTTGGTTTGTATGGTGAGTGGATAGAACTGGAGACCCTTTTTACTGGCAACGAGGCTTTCCATCTTAGTCATCAGGGGTGACAACGCATCTGCATTTGCTTCTTTGTTGAGGCTAGATGTAGAGGTCTATGCCAATTACTATCAGGTGGACTGTGTGCTCTTTTGTCACCCTTTTTCTATAAAAAAATACCACAATAACAAAGTTATTCAGATTTGAACAATAAATGCTCAATAAATCAAGTTATGTATATCATTTTAATGAAAATTGAATGTAGAAATTGGGATTACTTGTTATTATTCAGAAGTCTTTTATAATTGGAAATAAACTGAAAAAGAGCCTCCGGATCTTAATTTGGGCCAGTTTATCGGTTGGATCATTGCTGCATTATTGCCATCGGAATTAATATGGGACCAATGCAAGAGTAAAATATTACGCCAAAAAAATAAAACAAAATCACTATATTTCGATTAAAATAGAGTAGAAGTCAATTAAAATATAACTTTGTTTATTAATTCATAAGCTTTATATTCCCAAAGCTAAAAGGACGAATTACCTTATTTAAACATTATGTAAACAATTGTAAGATCCACGTAAACATAATGAACACAAAATCCCAATTTAATTTTAGTCAGTTAATACGTGTAATTAAAAAGGACGATAAAGGCACCCCTTTATGACAATTCACGTATCCACCTGAACTAAGTAGCATCATTGTAAAAAATATCCCCCCAGGGGGTAAACAAGGGGAGGAAAGTAATTTAGGGTGATACATAGTACACCCCCTCCCGCTCGTAATTACGGTGGGGGTGGGGGGCACGCGCCCTTTTTGCGTTTGAATGAAGGCCCTGGCAACTTTGACGGGGAAATTCTTAGGGCTATTTGTCTGTACTGTGCTGGAGTTAGTTCTTTTTTCTTTCTTTTACTGGCGTTTTGTTTTTTGTACTTCCGTGCTAAGGTGTTAAGAACATGCTATGTACGTTAAAGTTACAGCCTATATACGTCCCACTGCTGAGCACAGGCCTCCCCTCATTTCTGTGAGGGTTTTAGGGCAAGGAAGTGTCCGCCGCGCTGCCCCAATGCGTGTTGGCGAACTTCACATGTCTTCGAAATTTTTTATTTCTCAGACATGCAGGTTTCCTCACGATGTTTTCCTTCACCGCCGAGCACGTGATAAATCAGCACTTAAAATTGCAATTAACAATTTCATTGGTGCCGGTGGGGTTCGAACCCGGTTTGCTCGCGTACTGTGAAATTTACAGCGAGCGCTAACCATCTGAGCTATGTACATTATGTCAATCAAAATTTATAACCATCTATCGAATTATTTAAGAACTAACAACCCCTGCGCAATTTAATAACCTATATAAAGTTTTATTTTTACTCATTATAAGCCAGTGCTTGACCACAATCCCACCCGGTGGTAAGTGGTGATGCAGCCTTAGATGGCAAATCGCACTGTCTTAGCGTAACAAAAGCCTATTCACTTTTGCCTTGAAGACGCCCAGATTGTATTCGGACGGAAAGATAGACGCCGGCAAATTATTCTACTCCTTTGCTGTATCTACGCATTACAAAACACGACGTACTGCGAATAAATCATACGGAATGTTTGTGACGTTATATATTATATTAAAAGGTAGATATAATTAAACAAAATTAACCCTCTGATATTGCTATGGCCTTACAGGGTGTCACATGTACGAGTATACATATCTATCAATGATTTGCCATAGTTACCAAGCTTGACGTGCGGGTTGACAACCGCAAACAACAATAATTTATAATTAAAAATTTTGTACAACCGACTTCAATATGAATTATTAAGAATAACTCAAAAACTATTGATCAAATTTATATGGGACCACATGAGAAGCCCCAGCTTTCAAATAAAAAAAGAATCATCGAAATCGGTTCACCCAGAAAAAAGTTATGAGGTAACACAAATTAAAAAACATACCGTCGAATTGAGTACCTCCTCCTTTTTGAAGTCGGTAGATTATTATAAAAAAGAGAGCATACAATGTTTTTTTTTTATAAAACTAAAGTGACAAACATATAGTCCATCTGATTATAAGTGGTTTCGGCAGTCCATGGACATATGCAACCAACTTCAAACCAAGAAGGCGTTTACAGATGCATTATCACCTCTGAGGACTACGATGGAATGTCTCACAGTCTGTAATCATACTGGCTCTCCATACTCCTCTAGATCGGAACACATCAGTGCAAGCTACTTGGCGGCAAAAATAAATAAGCGGGTGGTTTTTTTTTTATAGGATATGGGTGACAAGCTAGCACACAGTCCTCCTGATGGTAAGTGGTTGCTGTGGTCCATAGACATCTACATCTATCCCGGTTTGCGAATCAAAATGCAGATGCGTTGTCAGCCGTGAGGATGGAACGCCATTTTTCCAGTAAAAAGGGTCTCCGGTTCTCTACACTCACCATACGAAACATGGCAGCATAAGCTGCTATTTTACGCTGGTATTCTGGAGAGCGTGGCTCTCTGGTCAGACCCATTCGTGCTACAACTATACAATTAATATAGCTGCAGCATGGCCCAGACGGCCTTCTAGACAGAAAATGTGTCCTACTACCCAGTATAATGATATGATACATTACACCCACTAGTCTTTTTATGTTCAAGAACTTAACAACAATAAGTGAAATTTAAAATAATGTATTATACATTTTATATATACCACTTTATTCATATTCTTACATTTTCGTCCGGATCTAAGCTAAGGTGGTAGAGCCAAGCTGCAGCTATATTATGATTGTGGCACGAATGGGTCGGCTCGACCGGGGAAGGACCACGCTCTCACAGAATATCAGCGTAAAATAGTAGCTTAATACTGTTTTGTTTCGTATGGGGAGTGTAGAGAACCGGAGACCCTTTTTACTGGAAAAGACGCATTCCATCTTAGTCCTCACGGCTGACAACGTATCTGCATTTTGATTCTTAATCAAGGATAAATTTAGATGTCTACGGGCCACAGCATCCACTTACCATCAGGTGGACTGTGTAATCCGTAATAGGTAGACAGTTGAAATTTTCACAGAATGTGTATTTCTGTTGCTTCCAAATAATAAAAATAAAAATAAATTGAAAATTAAAGGGGGTTCCCCTACTTGAAACATGTTTTTTTTTTGCATACATAGTAATAAATCTTGTACGATGGTACGGAACCCTTCATGCGCGAGTCCGATTCGCATTTGCCGGTTTTTTTTTTTTTACTTTAAGTAATATCCGTATTTTGGTTCATTCATTTTTAATCTAATCAATATAAAGTATTACTAATATTTCAGAAAGAAACATTAATGACTACACTTTTCTAACAAATCAACTTCCCCCGCTGTGAAATCTGTCAAATATTACACCTCAATTAAAAGTGGCCGAACAGCCACCGCCCTGGTGGCAGAAAAAGTCATGGATGCCCAATGAAAACACTCTCATTTTTATACATACATAAACACTCACGCCTGTCACGCAGAGGGGTAGGCAGAGACTACGGACTTCCATTTGGCACGATCCACAAAAAAATACATAAAAATTCTTAAGTTTTTAATGAATGACTAATCTCACGTGACTGTTAAATCATGCGAGGCCGCAAAACGAACAAAAGCATAAGCACAGAGGCAATTAGTGCAGTTTTAATTAAGCAATTGTAGTTATGGGACGTGTGCGAATCAGCGGATAGGGTCTAATAAGCGGGCTAGTCTGGAGTTGAATACACTACAAATAGGCCGTCTAACGAACTAACGATTTGTAAATTATAAAATAATTGTCCTAAGCAATACACTGTATAAAATTATAATTGTCGTTTTATTACAGGTACGTGTTTTTTTTATAGAATAATGGTGACAAGCGAGCACACAGTCGACCTGATGGTAAGTAGATGCTATGGCCCATAGACATTTATTCTCTTACTAACGACTAAGATGAAATGCCTCGTTTCTACACCCTCCGGTTTTCTACACTCACCATACGAAACACAGCATCATTAAACTGCTAAGTATTTTATGCTGGTTTTCTGTGATGGCGTGGCTCTACCCTGGTCGAGCCGACCCATTCGTGCTACAACCATAATATAGCTGCAGTGTGGCTCTACCAAGTGGTTCCTGTATTCGAATCCTCACGATGATTTCCGTCAAGTGGTATATAAGCACTTAAAATTGAAATTAACAATTTCAATGGTATTAAAGTTGGAAAAATTTACTTTGCTAATATCCGCTCAATAAAATAAAATGGTGTGTCTTACCTAGTTTGAAGAGCACCTGCCGCCCTCCCTCAATTGCGTGCACTATCCCCGTCACCACTAATCCCAGCACCACTACTCCCACCACCACTACACTAGGAATTATTTTATTGAGCGGATATTGGCAAAGTAAATTTTTCCAACTTTAATATAATGGATTTCCGCAAAGTAACGCCTGATTCTATTAATTTCAATGGTGCCGGCGGGGACAGAACCCGGACGCTCGCGTACTAATACGCGGCGAGCTTAGCCCCTGAGCTTCCATGACTTATAAAGTGCTACTACCATATTTTATTATTTTAATTATATTATAAAAGTATATAATATAATTAAAATTAAAAAAGAATGCATAGATAGAAGAGAACCCCACAAGGTTTGCTCAGTGTTTTAGTTTGACAAATTTTAAAAACGGAATGTTCGGAATGTAATCTTACTAATTCTACTAAAATAGCCAGGCCTAAATTACAACTGTACTTCAATATTTGTTAAGATTTAACCATGTTCAAGGAATGCAAATTTAATCTATATAACTTTTACATATAAAACAAAATAAGCGTAAAATAGCAGCTTAACGCTGCTGTGTTTCGTATGGTGAGTGTAGAGAACCGGAGACCCTTTTTACTGGAAAAGAGGCATTCTATCTTAGTCCTCACGGCTGACAACGCATCTGCATTTTAATTCGCAAACTAAGACAGATGTAGATGTCTATGGGCCACAGCAACCACTTACCATCAGGTGGACTGTGTGCTCGTTTGTCAATCTAATTCAAAAAAATTATAACGGTTTCAAAGTTATTGAAGTTACCTTTATGTCAACATCGTGAAAGGGTACAGCGAACCACGGTTTCCCAGTCAGGCTCCGTCGGAAGCCCGTCTCCCGCTCTACAGGGCCCTCCGGTGTTCCAACATGTGCCCATAAAACAACTTGAACCACTTTGAGTCGCGGCTGAACTTTTTTATAAACATCCTCCAATCTCACTCCAAAATCATCACTCGTATCGCTGATATTCGCAAAAGAAAAATAAATTCCGCAAACCGCTCCCTCCCCTTCCTCGACGCAATCAGCTAGAGCTTCCAAAGTAGGTACGTTCTCGAATTGGCCATTTTGCGTACCCGGTGAATCACATTTCACAAGAACTTTGCCAAAAAGTTTCTCCCGCCAATCCATTTTGAGGGCAATAAAAAGGAACGATGTTACTTATTTATTGCTTATTACAAACATTTCATTTAGAAAATCCTGTTAAACACTTTTGTTTATTTTTCGTTCTTTGCTTAACTTAAATATCAGACACGAAAGTAGTCGAACAGGTTAAACTACTGAAGTATTTATTTTTGTTTGTTTATACACAACACACGCATTTTTAATACCTACTACTTAATACTGCATTAATTCTAGCATTTGACTTCGATGAATCACAGTTAAAAATAATATCAAAGCTTATATCCAAGGAGCAGGATATTGAAGCGCGAGAAATAAGTTTTATTTTTAAATTCGACACGCGTGCGCAGGACCGCAGTGCACGGAGCAACGGCCGCACGCCCTCGTAAACAAAGACAGACTGCAGGAGGAGGGAAAATGAGGGAACCCTGTGTCAAAGATTATGCATTGTATAAAACAGGTTTTTATTTACATAGAGATTCCATTAGTCATTATAAACTCATGGAATTCGGTAGATTAGCAATTAACATTAAAATAAAACAACTAAGAACCCTGATAGCTTAGGAGCTAAGCGTTCGCTATAAATTTCTCAGTATGCGGGCAACGGGTTTGATCCCCGCCGCCACCAAAAAAATTGTTACTTGCAATTTTTTGCTCATCGGTGAAGGAAAACATTGTAAGGAAACATGATAAGAGAAGTTACAAAAAAATATTTCAAAGTTCAAAGTACGCCAACACGCACTGGAACTGCACGGTGAACATTTCATTGCCGTAAAACCCTCTCAGAAATAAGAGGAGGCATGTGCCTAGCATTTGTACGAATATAGGCTGTAACTTCACTTTATTTTTATAAGCTAAATTGCTCTGTTGCAAGGGTCGCCTGGACCATGGATGGAAGCACACTCTTAGAATACCAGTGTAAAATAGTAGCATAATTCTGCTTTGTTTCGGTGAGTGTAGATAACTGGTAGTATTTTCTCTTAGTCCTCAAGGTGACAACGCATCTATATTTTGATTCTTAATCGAAGATAGATGTAGGTCCCTATGGACCACAACATCTACTTAGCATCAAGTGGATGTGTTTGGGTCGTTTGTCGCTCTTATTCTACAAAACTTAAATTTTGCAGAATGAGGGTGACAAACCACCAAATTTTAAATTTTGACCCTTTTGGTTTTGAGTGTACTAAGGAACATCACAAGCTCAAAAACAACTGGAATGTTTTTATTGAAACATCCATCCACTATTCTTCACCCTTAGGGGTGGAATTTTTTCTTCAATAAATTTGATGGGATCAAACCTGAATTCACAATTTACCAATATATCGCTTTCATCATCATCATCATCACCATCACCATCATTACAACCCTTCAAAAGTCCACTGCTGAACATGGACCTCCCCCAAAGAACGCCACAAGGCACGGTCTTAAGCCACCTGCATCCATCGACTTCCTGTATGTCTTACCAGGTCGTCACTCCATCTAGTGGATAATATATAGCTTTATATACTAAGTATAAAATAATAGTACATAATGCGATATATTTAGTATGTTAGTAGGTACGTAAAAAAGAATTTACGGACGAATTGAGAACCTCCTCATTTTTTGAAGTCGGCTAAATAACAGTCAGCCAGAGGACAGAAGTAACTCTGAACAGCCTTTAACTCTCAGAGGCTGAGAGGTCTCTTATTGTAAAAACGTTGGTATCTCTACAGTTGTGCTCTATGCCAAAACCTCTCATATCTCACGTAGAACTCGGATTGCAAAAGGCTTGAATTAATTCTGCCTGTGCCCAAACAATCCCTCGCTAAGGGCGATGCAAGGGCAAGAAACTTTCGATTTCTTTTTTTTTCTCTCTCGAGATTGGGCTGATCTATGTTTGCATAATTTTTAAGTGATGCAAACATTCTCATGTTTCTCGTAGGTAATAAAAATTGTTTAGTATTTTATTAGTTTTAAATCTCATATTATATGATATCGGTTTAAAATATTACATTATTCACCAATCACCTCACAGTTTATTGCCTGGTATTTCTTCCTAGAAAAATTAATTTGTATGAAACAAGGTTTTAATAAAATGTGAATAAGTGCCAAATGAACTTACATACCACTTGATGGATGGTGTCTACTGCACTCCAAAGAGACCTGCAATTAATTCCAAATGAAGAAGTTAACACATCTAAGCGTCAAGACAAAATACCTCACTGCCAGTAACTATACCCGCTCTCTATACCTTACAGACCGTAACATAGGAAGATATAGGAAGAAGATATTGTGTAGGAGAATATAGGAAGAAGATATTGTGTACGTGGTAGAGACACGCTGCAGCTATATCATACCTGTAGCATTGGGTCGGCTCGACCGGGGTAAGACCGGGGAAGCAGTTCAATACTGCTGAACATAGCAGTATTGAGCTGCTACCCCGGTACCACATACGAAACATCGTATGGTGAGTGTAGAATAGAATAGAATAGAATAGAATGATTTTTGTTCAATATTGATTATTACATAATAGTTATTGAAAGTCATTTTTATTTACCACTGGTTCGGAAAATACCTTTGTCCTGAGAAGAACCAGCAAGAAACCCAGCGGGACTTTTTTTTAATACATATTTCACATAACAATAATTTTGTTTATACAATATAATAATACAGAACCGGAGTCCTTTTTTAATCGAGGATAGGTCCATACTGATAGGCACATACCATCAGGTGGACAGTGTACTCGTTTCTATAAAAAAAATTACTTCGTTTTTAAGGTGAATGATTTAAAACTTTCTACTGTAAATAGCCAAACTCATACGTTTAGTAACCTTTAGTAGATTTAAAGTTTTATTGCACAGTACGGAGTCAAAAAACAAAAATGTTCAAAAATGGCGACATTACCTCAAATAGTTTATAGATACTTTATTTTTTGTAAAATAGTTTATAAGCTCATTATAAGTGAACTATGTTCTTCTATGAGTTAATAAAGTTCTGTAAATGGACGACATTGATTTTTTTTAGTATTTTGAAAAAGTTTTTGGTTTGGTTGATAAATGCCGATATGTAGCGCTATTGATTTCCCACATCACATTACGTATGGTGAGTGTAGAGAACCGGACACCCTTTTTACTGAAAATGAGGCATTCTATCTTAGTCCTTGGAGGTGACAACGCATCTACATTTTGATTCTTATTTTTTTTATAGAATAAGGTTGACAAATGAACACACAGTCCACCTAATGGTAAGTGGATGCTGTGGCCCATAGATATCTACAAATATCCTCGATTAAGAATCAAAATACGGAAGCGTTGTCACCCCTGAGGACTAAGATGGAATGCCTCGTTTCCAGCAAAAAGGGTCTCCGGTTCTCTACACTCACGTTACGAAACACAACAACATTAAGCTGCTCTTTGACGCTGGTATTCTGTGAGAGCGTGGTCCTACCCCTGTTGAGCCGACACATTCGCCAAAATATAGCAGCAGCATGACTCTACCACGTCTAGAGTAGACGTGGTACCTGAACCCACTTTTGAATGAGGTGAAATGAATTCATAGCGGGGAAGTTGATTTGTTAGGGAAACGTAAGGGTTGATGTTTCTTTTAGATATATCTAATATATAAAAATTAATGTTTGTTTGTTCGTATTTTTTGCGCTGCCATACCGTTAATCAGATTGCGCTTAAACTTTGTCAACTTATTCCTTGCACTTGAACGTAGGTTATAGACATGGTACAATTAACTTACAGTAGGTGGCGCGCGCATCGTAACTAATATTTTACATATACATACATACATAAACACTCACGCCTGTCACCCAGAGGGGTAGGCAGAGACTACGGACTTCCACTTGGCACGATCCTGGCACACCTCTCTCGCCTCCTTTACATCCATATATCTACGCATACACGCTCGTCGGTTAAGGGTACTCCTAATCTGGCCCATTTCCAATATATCGCCAATTTGGTCGATAAAACTTCGTCTAGTACCATTTTCGATAGTACACATGGACACACTTGGTCCATTGCCTGAATCCCAAGGTTATAAATACATACGTATTGATTATTATAGATGCATTTACGAAATATTGCCTTATATAATCCCTCCGTCGTCAAGACACTGACGAATTGAAAAGAGCCTTTACTGACGCGGTTTCGATGTTTGGGTCTCCGAGACTCTTGGTCACGAATCGAGGACGGACGTTTGAGAGTGCCGCTTTTCAAGATATGGTCAGTTCGTTTGGTAGCGACATTCACTTCATTACGCCAAATATGCACCATGAAAACGGACAGGCCGAGCGTTATTGCCGAACTTTACAAACTCTTTTTCGTATCGAAGTTAACCATAGAGGTCAAAGTTGGTCTGATGTATTGTGGAAGACCCAACTTATTTTAAGTAGTACAAAACACAGTACGACCAATATGTCTCCCCTTCAGTTGCTTATCGGAAGCGACTCTTCCACTCCTGTTATACGTGCTCTTCTCCGAGATGTTGCAATAGATATTGCTACCCCAAACCGTGAAGCGCTTATGGCGCTGCGAATACAACGTGTGTCGTCACTATTGTCTACTAACCAGCAAAAACAAGACGATCGTGTGAATAAAGGTCGTAGATCACCTTACGAGTTTGAGGTAAACGACAAGGTATTTGTGATTAAGGCTTCACAGTCAGCGGGGAAATTAGATTCCTGTATGCGTGGACCCTACAAGGTATTGAAACGACTTCGACATCATCGGTATAAATTGGAGCTGTTGGCTGGCTCGTACGGGAAGCGTACAGAAGCTGCAGCTGAAAACATGGTGCCGTGGGCAGGAGAGTGGACTCCTGAGACCTGTGCTGCATTTTTTGATTGTAAGTCACCGATGCTATTATGTTTTACTGTCATGCAAATGTTTTGCTTATGTTTCGCTGTATGTATGGGTTATTGTACTTATATGTACATATCCACGTTGACATTGAGATGTTTTCTCTTTCACGGCAGATGGACCACTCACTTAGAGTTATCGAGTGTGATTCTCTACAGTTAGCCCAAAGGAGGTACTGACACGGTATACTAGTCACTACCGTAATATAGGCAACTGATGTATGGTATATAGGAGGGCCTCCAGAGATCGATGCGAGTGAACGTGGTTAATAGCTTGAAATGAAATGAGAGATGAGTGTAATGTCATGAAGTATGAAATTTTTCTTTGTAAGGTTGCGGACGAAGACGACCGCCTGTCAGGAGAGGCCGTGTTATACGATGATGACTAAACAGAGGGCGTGGCTTATGGTTGCGTCACCGAGATGGTGGGGTTTTGCGCCCGAGAAGCCGGTCGAGGTTGCGGCGGCACTTTGGCTCGAACGGTCGGAGAGAGCGGACGTACTCGGAATTAGATATTTGCTTAAATTGCTAATTAATAATTAATATTGTAAAATGTAATAAGAAGTTTATAATACAAGTTTTGTTTTGAGTGTATTTTTTTATTTGAATTTTACTTCTGGTCGATACTACGATATTTATTTTAGAGTATCGAATTCGTATCAATTTCGATATATTTTAAAATGTTGTATTAATGGACAAAACATGAAGGAACAAAAGCAGCTACAAAAGCATTTAAGTGCGGTTGTCTTTTTTTTTCGTCGTCCAACCGTCAGTAATTAAATTTTGGGCCTTATCCTAGTACATTGTGCAAATGATGCCGATATATCGAAATGTCGATATTTACCACCCGATATATATCGATACTGTTTAAAAATTTCGATACGATATATATCGATATATTTTTTCACTTGCCCCTCCCTAAATTGCTCTAAAACCCTCTTAGAAATGAGAGGAGACCTGTGTGCCTGTGGCCAGCAATGGGAGGTATTATAACATAGGCTGTAACTTTAATTTCATTTTTATAGAACGAGATAACAGCCTCTCTGTTGCTGTGATGTCACTCACTGGGCCTAACAAACTGTCCTTACATAGGTAACAATTATAAGTTGTTTGAGAGACGGAGACAATCGTTGTGTTTCTATTATGTGTTTTGCACAGTTTTGATGTAGAGCTGCGATTCGAATGTAGCACTTGCGACTTAGTAGTCAGATATCTTTAAATATCAAATTTTAATTCTTTTGTCCGTGTGTATGTGACTGAACTCCTCCTAAACGGCTGGACCGATTTTGATGAAATTTTGTGTGTGTCATTAAGTTTAGATTTGCAATTGGACCCGGTAGGGAGCACTGTTGTCGAGATCAAGAAATCACCTGTGCGAAGCCGGGGCGGATTATTCTGCTGTTTTGTATGGTGAGTGGAGAGCTAAACCGGTGCTGGTATTCTTTTTTTTTATAGGAGAGGGGGCAAACGGGCATACGGCTCACTTGGTGGTAAGTGACTACCGCCGCCCATGAACAACTGCAACACCAGGGGAATTGCAGGTGCGTTGCCGGCCTTTTAGAAAGGAGTAAGCTCTTTTCTTGAAGGTCCCTAAGTCGTATCGGTCCGGAAAAATCGCTCTTGGTAAACTATTCCACAGAGAGGTCGTACGGTGAAAACGTACAGTGGTGGACCGCCAAGCATCCAGATGTTATGGATGGTATCGGGAGATTCGCCACGATTTGCGTTCGTGAAACTTTGCGGCTGGGATTGATCCAAACAATTCCTCAGAGCACTCCCCGTGGTAGATGCGAAAGAAAATGCAAAGGGATGCAACATCTCTTCGCAGCGCCAGTGAATCGAGTCGATTGGAAAGGACTCGGTCGTCGACGATTCGAGCCGCTCTGTTCTGGATACGGTAAAGTGGAAGGAGCTGGCACTGGGGAGCCCGAGCCCAGAGATGGGAACAGTATTCCATGTGAGACCGAACCTGCGCCTTGTAAAGTTGCAGGCGGTGTGCCGACATGAAATACTGTCCCGCTCTGCTGAGCACGCCAAGCTTTTTAGAGGCCAATTTGGCCTTCTCTTCCAAGTGGTAGAGATTTATACGTGGTAGAGCCATACTGCAGCTTGGTCGGCTCGACCGGGGAAGGACCACGCTCTCGCAGAACACCAGCGTGAAATAGCAACTTAACGCTGCTGTGTTTCGTATGGTGAGTGTTGTTAGAAGAAGAACGTATCATGAGAGGAGGACAGATAGTGAAATTTATTAGAAGAACGTATCATGAGATGAGGACAGATAGTGAAATTTACTCTTAAGAAGGCGAAGATGGGTCATTTAATATGGAAAAAAGAACAAGTAATATTCTGGAATTGCGCCTCTGCCGGAATATAAGCCAATTTAGCTTAGATCTATATTGCGAAATATGGTGATAGTTACGAAGCCCGAAAATAAATCTTAAACAGTTATTGATAAGGCGTTCCAGCTTATTCAAAAGATCTTGGAATATAACTGTAACGTGGTATACCATATCAAGTAATTAATTGCACCGTTACCGTTACATCCTATGAAAAATCCACTGCTTTACATAGGCTAAGGGGAATTTTGCCATAGATTGGCAGGCAGGTTGGCAACCGTAGTTTTCTTATTATTTTGAGTTGTCATCAGGAAGATTCATCCCATCTCCTATTTAGTTTACTTCCTCCATTAATTGTAAATTGTATGTATTTTGATAGTGGGGTTGCATGCTTTGCTGCCGCTTAAATCCCAACCCAAGCATATAACTGCAAGACTTCAAGATACTGTAAGTTCATACTGCGTAGATCGGAACAAAAATTAATAATTTCTAATCTGGAGGTAGCCGTGGTTAACTATGACATTGGGACGTCATACACCTCAGTCCCCCCCGTGACCATGGGTGCTGTAAAGTATTCGAAACGTCGGGAATATAAAATAAGTTAATATACGCGATAAAATCCGTAAAACTAGTTTTATTTAAAATTGACAGTGGTAGTTACGAAACTGATACTGAAACTGGACCGACATTCTTAAGCATTACAAACAAAAGTTCAAAGATTTAATGGCTATGTGTTACTTTATTAATTTAAAATTATTTTAATCACCTCTTTCTTGGCACACACACTTAAGTTATGTTTTCATTGTTTACAGATAGCTCAGCTGAAGGACCTAAGTGGAGAATTCCAATTCAAAGTGGAGAAGTCGTCAATTTATGACCAAGAAGTGGAAATTGTAGAAGAATAATTTATTTCTAATAAAAAATATATCAAAAAATGTTGTATTTTGTTTTACATTGACACGGTAATATGTGCTATAATTTAAAAATAAATCTAAGGTAATACTTTAAACACGGTAAGTTTAGTCTGCTGACACGGTAGTTTGCAATTTCCATCTGGTAACACTGGTAGTATCCTCTATCCTCTTAGAGTAGTCTGTGGTAAACGCAATATAAATCCATAGACTTAGAAATAGAGGAAGATACTAAGTCTATGCGTATAGACGACCTGACAGCCAGAAAATGTGTACAGACCGTTCACCGTAAGATGTCCCTGCTGTGATGTTGGCACTATTGCTTGTCAATCTGTTGTCAGTTTGTGATTAGCTGCGCTCGTTTTTGTGTTATTATTTAAAATATTCCGAATTAATTATGCCGAAACCATTTAGAAGCAGTGCAAGAGAGGTTGTGTTGAAGGTGCGTGCCTTTTGAGAGAGAAAAGGCAAATCAAGCCCTGTTAATTCCACTCAATCAAGTGCGAACTCGCGTCGCCGCCATGACAGGTTAGTAAAATAGGGATGCCAGCTTCATGCAAAATGCCTTTAGTATGGGTAATAATAAGAAATTACTAACATTACGAATTAAAATAAAAGTACGTATCTCAGTTAATTTAATTTACTTTTTATCATAATGTCTGTATTTGTATTTTATAAATATGTAATTTTATAAAATGGTACTTTGGTGTCTATTTCAGGCATGTCAGAGAAAACCGTGAGTAGAATATCTAAAGAAGGTGAAGCTGCCTCTACATCTCAAAACTCAAGTCTCCTGGAAAACACCGTCAAAGACGTAAAACGGTGATCTTGATGATTTCGATTTATGCAATAAGAAACAAAATCCATGAAATGTATACTGTAAGAAAAGTTGTTCCTAGTTTAAATAAATTACTTGTAGAATTAAAGAATGACATAAACTTTGGTGGAGGTCGAACGACTTTGTGGAAAATTTTAAAACAAATTGGATTTCAGTATAAAAAGTGTGGTTCGAAACGGAAAATTTTAATGGAAAGGCACGACATAGTTGCATGGAGACGCAAGTATATCGTTACTATGAGGCAAAATCGAGCAGATGTTCGGCCAATAGTTTTCTTAGATGAAACATACATTCACGCATCGTATGCAGTGAAAAAATGTTGGCAAAAAGATGACGAGGACGGAGTAATAATAAGTGATTCTGTTGGAACGCGGTGGATAATTATTAATGCAGGTGGAGAAACAGGGTTTATTCCTAATGCTCAATTGATTTTTAAATCACAGAGTAAATCAGGGGACTACCATGACGACATGAACAGAACCAATTTTATAAAATGGCTTTCAGAGAAACTTATACCCAATTTGCCTCCGAACTCCTTAGTCGTGATGGATAACGCCAAAAATAACTTATACCCAATTTGCCTGAACTCCTTAGTCGTGATGGATAAAAATAATCATACCGTACAAGTAAATAAAGCACCTACTATGAGTTCCTCAAAACTTCAAATGCAAAATTGGATAAAAATAAGGATTGTCTTATATACCAACAATGCTGAAAGCAGAACTTTATGAAATTATAAAAGAGCACAAAGAAGCGCCGATTTATGAGGCTGACCAATTATTGCTTTCTCTGGCTATAAAGTGGTTAGGTTGCCCCCTTACCACTGCGATTTAAATGCGATTGAGTTTATGTGGAGTCTTTTAAAGAGACGAGTAGCCAGCAATAATGTCGGCCAAGAAGCTGGGAATATCGTGAAGTTAACTGAAGAAGCTTTTTCATCTATAACCCCTCAGGATTGGCAAAAGCAGTGTGAACACGTAAAAAATTTAGAAGACAAGTTTTATGTACTTGATGGCTGTTTGGATGATATTACTGATAAATTCATAATTGAATTAGGAAATGACAGCAGCACAGATTCGGATACGACAGATGATGATAACGACGTTTATGAAAGTGACAGTGATACGAGTATGTCTGAATTGTTCCTTTCGACCATAATTATTGTCGGAAAAATAAATCAATAAATAATTTAAAAATTAAATTGTGTTATCATTCACAACATTACTAGTCTTATAACTAACTGTATATTATTTAAATAAGCAAGTAAAACATATTAATCAGGGTTTCAAGTTTAGATAATTTTGCCAGCAACCACCAAGTGGGGTAAATGCTCTATATATTGTTGGCAGCACCGTAGACAATGCTGCCATTTCCCAAGGCAGGGGACATCTTACGGTGAACGCACTGTAACCAATTTTTATTTGTCATTATGTGCGTTAGCTAGTGATGTGCATTTTACTTACAAGGTCTATCGAAAAATGATTGTTAAGGAAGCGGTAAAAAAATTAAAAAAATTGTTTAGTGCACAAACTGAATAACTTCAAAAATTTACTGAATTTTTACCTTGATAGTTCTAAATAAATTAAAAAATATTCATATTACATGTTCCCGGGAATAAGCTCCACCTACTACCTACCTTTGTTGGATTTTAATTCAAAATGTACAAAGTCCCAATAATCTCTGAAGAGATGAGTCTACCGATAAACTTAAACAATTTCCCCCAAGAATCAGAACGGATAGTTGTATCTTTTAACAAAACGTTAATCAACTATAAATAGGTAGATACTTAACTAAGTACATACCTATTTATACTTTATATATATTATAAAATGTATTGCTGTTGAAATAAAAAACAGGGACAAGGAGTACAGTAACGGCTGCTTTATTTTACATTGTAGCAGCCAGGCTAATCAACCCTAAACGGTAATAAATAATGTTCAACAATCGAAGAACTAAGGCGTTTTCTTGTGATGATTAATTTTTGCAGAGAACACATTCCTAAAGCCGCTGAAATCCAAGCACCAATTCACGCTTACCTTCACAACACGAAGAAAAAAGATAAAATGTCAATCGGATGGAACGATGAAGCCACGAAGGCATTTAAAGCTTGTAAAGTTGCTCACCCATCACACGAAGCAACTCTTGCTATCTTCAGCGACGCGTCCGATCTCTCAGCAGGAGCTGTACTCCAACAATACATCAATGGGAAATGGCAACCACTTGGCTATTTTTCGAAGAAGTTCTCCGATACTCAACGTAACTACAGTACATTCGACCGAGAGTTACTCGCTATCTACATGGCTATCAAGCACTTCAAAAAAACGTTCGAGGGTCGAAACCTGATCGTTTTTACCGACCACAAGCCATTCACATATGTACTTCAGAAGAAACCATCATCATCGGAAACACCACGACGAGCAAGACAACTCATTTTCATAAGCGAATTCACGACCGACATACGTCACATCAGTGGGAAGGACAACACAGTCGCCGACGCACTCAGTCGCATACCAATCGACAGTATAACGTGCCCTACATCAATCGACTACCACAAGATCGCCGAAGCACAAGACAGAGATAGCGACAACATCAAACATCTATCGAAGCAAAGTAACTTGACCATCAAGCAAGTTACAATGCCAATGACGCATCTCCTACCTACTGCGAAGCCTCAACGTCAACCATGCGACTATACCTACCAGAAGAATGTCGTCGCGAATCTTCAATGCACTGCACAACATCAGTCATTCAGGTGTTAGAGCAACCAGAAAAGTCATCACTGGAAAGTTCTTTTGGCCTTCAATACAAGTGGATGTTGGCAACTGGGCGAAGCAATGCATTCAATGTCAAAAATGCAAAGTACAAAGGCATACATCAAGCAGCCTAGATTCATTTCCACCTACGGAGAGATTCGAACACCTGCACGTTGACATCGTTGGACCATTACCTACTTTTTTTTTTTTTTTTAAGACAACGACACACAGTCCACCTGATGGTAAGTGGTTGCTGTTGCCCATAGACATCTACATCTATCGACCCTTTTACTGGAAAGAGGCATTCTATCTTAGTCCTCACGGCTGACAACGCATCTGCATTTAAATTCGCAAACGAAGATAGATGTAGATGTCTATGTGCCACAGCAACCACTTACCATCAGGTGGACTGTGTGCTCGTTTGTTACCCTTATTCTATAAAAAAAAAAAATACCATCCTCAATCAAACGGAATAGTCGAACGATGGCGTCATACATTGAAGACCGCACTCAAAACTCGTTAATCTCAACATACAAAGTGGATTGATGAGCTACCTACAGTGCTACTTGGACTATGAGCAGCTCCGCGTGCAGACACTAGTCTTAGCGCCGCTCAGCTAACCTACGGCTGCAGCATAAGACTACCGTATGACTTCTTCACTTCAATATCGTCAAATAATCAAGAAATGAATTACGATTTTGTAACTCAACTTCGAGAATCAATCAACTTATAACTTATCCTCACTCGGAAATAATAAATCAGTATTCATTAATCAAGATTTGAAAACATGCAAGCAAGTTTTTGTAAGAAACGACGCAGTGAAGAAACAATTTCAACCTACCTACGATGGACCGTATAAAGTATTAGAGCGAAATAGCAAGACTTTTAAATTACAAATATCCGGAAGGAAATCTACAATTATATCGATCGACCGACTAAAGCCTGCCTATATTATTAACGAGGATACTTCGGAGGATTCACCATCATCATCATCTCAACAACCAGAGCGGAAGCTTGAAAACACATCACCTACATCAACCCAGATGAAACCTATTTTAAAAATTACGCGACATGGGCGAAACGTCAAGCCTCCGGTACGCTTTCGCTCTGGGGAGAGTGATGTAGCAGCCAGGCTAATCAACCCTAAACGGTAATAAATAATGTTACCCTGCTGCTACCATAACGCAGAAGGTGAAGGTCTGAAGAAAACATTTATTTCTAATTACCCCCGGCTACTGAGATACTACGGGCTGCATATCGACGTATATATTTAACGTTCTAATATAGAAACAAGAAACAGCCGCAAATATCATCAGCGCCGCATCGTCTTCACACGCCGGCTATCTTCATGCATCCGTCGACCATTTTCGAGCCGTTTCTTCAACGCCGCAGCTTCGCTTCTTCTTGTTGTTCCGGAGATGAGTCCCACGCCGCCACCGCTCGCCGATTACGCGCGCGCGCCGGTCTCCACCACTTTTATAGCCCCGTCCAGCAACGCAGCTACGAGAAGCTATAGAGCGCGACATATAATAGTTGTACATAATATTTTATTCATTAATCTTTATGGGTCAAAATGTATGAATTGTAATTGGCTAAGTAAATAAAAATTATTAGTATTGGTAAACTAAGGATGTAGCCGGGCATATAAATATAGGCAGGGTTCACTGAATAAATCATCATTCCGCTTGCGCCACCGCTCTCGAGCGGTCGTGTAAGTAGTCCACGCTCTCATCCCCGTACGTTGAGTGCCTCGCCTCGTGCCTCGCTGCTCACGCTGCCAGCAGCGCAGTCGCCTCGGTGAGTTTGCTTGCCTTTCACTAACCGTTCTTGCCCTCCTGCCCCCTGGCAGGTAGGTTTGACCGCTTATTGTTATTGTTTTTGTTTTGTTATTTTTTCTGTTATTTTTCTGTTATTGTTATTGTTATTACTGTGTTTACTGTTTCTTGGAAAGTCACGTCACTTGTTCTTTTCAGAACAAGCCCCTGTTCTTTTGAGAACAGGGATCCCCCCCCTTACTGTTTCTTAGAACGTCGCCCCCCGCCCCCAACATGTCCACACAGAACCTTATTAGGTCGATCGTCGCCGCCCTAAACCAATCTCTTGGTCTGGGTATCAACCTGGATGAGACGGCCCTCGCCGCAATCCTCGCCACCGTTGCCCCTCAGGCATGTCCCCCCCCCGGCCCCCGTCGCGCACTGCACGGCGGCCCCTACGGCTGCCCCGCAGACCGACTCAACCGCGTCCCCGACTCCGACTCCATGGAGTGCTCCGACGCCACGTCCGTCACCTCGTCCTCCCGGAAGAGGACCGCCACCAACACGACTTCGTCCAGCAGCTGTTCCACGGACTCCGATGGAACAATGACTGACGAGACCCCATTTACGGTAGTTAAATCCAAGCGCGGCCCGAAACGAGCCGCCAAAAACCGCTCCTCCGTCCCGGCAGCGCCTGCCGCCACCCTTACCTCCGCAACCCCGCCGCTGCACTCACCCCCGCAGCTCCCACTGCTGCCTCCACCTCCGCAGCCCCCGCCGCTGCCGCAGTACCTTACTGCCACTCAACCTCCCCCCGCCCTCCAAGCCAGCAGCTCGCTGCGCCCCGACCCTCGCCAAAAAACAGGTCCCGCCCCCTGTCTTCCTTAGAGACAAGGCTCAATATACCCGACTTTCGAAAATCTGTTACGACACGAAATCAATTATGATCAGGCCACCAACCTTGGTGAAGCCATCAAAATAATCCCCCAGTCCATCGACGACTTTCGCCGACTTACCAGGCTTTTCACAGCCGAGCGTGTGTCATACCACACGTACGCTCTCCCAGAAGAGCGTAAAGTCAGGGCCGTTATCCGCGGTATCCCATTCGACCTCGCCAACGAGGACATCCTTGAGGACCTTAAGTCCCAAGGATTCCCAGTCGAGGCAGTGCACAAGATGCACAGTAACAAGGGCAAGAGGTTCCCGCTTGCTCTTGTCATCCTTACGAACGTGCCGGAGGCCAAAGTCATCTTCCGGCTTCTTCGAGAGTGAAGGTCGAACCCCCACATAGGCGCGGTTTCCCAGCGCAGTGCCACCGCTGCCAACTTTACGGGCATGCGGCGGCCAACTGCTCAGCCCCCAGGTGCGTTAAGTGCCTAGACCCTCATCACTCGAAAGAGTGCCCTCGGCCCACTGACGCCAAATCCCCGCCAGCTTGCGTCCTTTGCGAGCAAACTGGCCACCCGGCCAACTACAAGGGATGCCCTCGCGCTCCTCGTCCCCGTCTAAACAAACCAGCTCCGCCGCCGGTTTATGAAAATACATTCCCGGCCCTCCCATCAAGAATGCCCCGTCAGGGCTCTTCCCAGCCCCCTCAGGGCCCCTACTGGCCCTCTCAGGGTCCCCCTAGGCCCCTTATGGGCCCCATCCGGCCCCCTCCGGGCTTTTCTCAGCTCACGCAGCCACCAATTCTCCCCTGGGGCCCCAAAAAGGCCAAACCCTCGTAGACTTCCTCCGCTCCTCAACAGGCGCAACCCCTCAATGGTTGATGGCCTGAATACGGTTTATGCCGCTATTCGGAGCATCGACATTGGCGAGATCGTCATACTAGTGCGCAAACTGCGTGCTGCTAGGTCCCCTCAGGACCGTCTCCTTTCTCTAGCGGAGCACCACAACCTCTTGTGCTCATTGTAAGTAAGTTAAATTAATTTAACTTAACTTAAAAATGACAGAGCACTCTGCTCTCCCACAATCTCACGGTCGTATCAAGCCTAAAGGTTTATCACTTGTGTCATTTAATATTCGCGGGTTGCGAAATAACTTCCCCGAGCTTAAGCTTTTTCTTCGAGATCGCGAAGCCGACCTCCTCCTCCTACAGGAAACCAATCTCAAAACTAAGGACATCAAAGGCCTTTCCATCCAAAAGTATTCTCTTCTTCGTAACGACAGACCGGACCGCAATGGCGGCGGTACTGCCATTTATTACAAAAAGACACTGCATAGCTCCCACATCCCTACTCCGCAGCTTACCAACATGGAGGCCACGGTATGCAGGCTAGCCATGACCGGACATCAGTCCATCGTCATAGCCTCCTGCTACATCCCTAGTGGAACCCTCCCCCTCAAAAAAGATTTTGAGGCTATCATTAGGCAATTCGGTCATTATGTTTGGAGATTTTAACTCCAAGCATACTGATTGGACTTGTCTTACTACTACTCTTAATGGCAAGAAACTGCTTGATATCACGCAGTCTCTCGACCTTACCGTTCTCAGTCCCCTCGGTGTCACTCACTATCCCGACAACACCGACCACGCTCCTGACGTACTAGACTTTGCAATAGCAAATGAAGTCTCTCTAAACCTCAGGTCAATCGAGACCCTTGACGATCTTGGATCCGACCACCGCCCTGTCTCCCTCACTCTTGGCCATCAGCCACCTCCCTCAAACCCCGCCACGAAAACCTTCACCAACTGGAAGGGCTTCAAGGAATCCGTAGCAAAAGCTATGGACTCACAGGACTCCCCCATCTCCCTCTCGTCGGACCTCGACAGTCCCGAAAAAATCGACACCTCGGTCGATTCTCTCTTCACCCTTATAACATCCTCCCTTAAGGAGAATAAAAGGGTCGTCCCGGGTGCTAATAATAATGGTCTTCCCTTACATATTAGCAACCTATTCAAAGCCAAGAGAGCTGCTTTCCGGAGAGCAGCACTCTATCCCACCCCCGACTACAGGCGTACGGCCAATCGTCTTCAACGAGAAGTCCGTTCACGCCTCGCCGAACTTCGAGACCTCGAAAAGAGTAACCTCATGGAGAATATCTCTCCCTCTCATACAGCGTACTATCAGATAGCGAGAGCCCCCCGCATAGACGCTATCACTCACACTCCCCCTCTCTCCCGTCCCGACGGCACTATTGCCTTCGAGGACGAGGAAAAAGCTGAGTGCTTTGCAGACAGCATCGCCGCTCAATGCTCACCCAGTTCACAGCCCACTGACCCCTCCCACATCCAGGCAGTGGAGGATGAGGTCCGCCGCCGGAACTCACCCCCAACAGCCTCTGACCCTATCACTGTGTCCAATGATGAGATCTCATCCCTCATCAAAGGACTTAAGCCCAAAAAGGCTCCGGGCGCGGATGGCATCTCCAACCAAGCCCTTAAACATTTTCCTGAGCAGGTGTTAACCCTTTTAGCTATTATCTTCAACGCCTGCTTCAACCTCAGCTACTTTCCCGCCACATGGAAGGAGGCAACTGTCATTGGTATCCCCAAGCCAGGAAAGCCTCACAACCTCTCCTCCAGTCATCGTCCCATCAGCCTCCTCAAGGCCTAGTCATCCTTACTATCATGAGGCTCCATCTGTTTCCCACAGACGGCGACCCTCTTGTCATCCCCCACCAATTTGGTTTCCGAGCGAAAGATTCTGGTCCCCAATAAATTCACCGTATTGTGGAATACATCCTCAACGGTTTCTATCCTCGTCGTCATAAGACCATCGCGGTCTTTTTCCACATAGCAAAGGCCTTCAAGAGAGTTTGGCACGAAGGCCTTATATACAAACTTTATAAAATAGGTCTCCCTGATCGTCTCGTTCGTCTCGTGGCCTCTTACCTGAAGGATCGTACCTTTCGTTTTAGACACGAAGGCACGCCTCCTCAACGCCCTATCAAAGCAGGTGTCCCTCAGGGCTCTGCTTGCCCTCTGCTGTATATCCTGTTCACCAACAACATTCCCATCCCGTCGAATGGTGTACAGCTCTCTCTTCGCAGATGACACTGCCCTTTATTATAAAGGTATCTCGTTACCACATATTCGAACAAGATCCAACAGTCAGTTAGTGACTTGCTTGGTTCCAAAATGGCGTATCGATGTGAACCCGGAGAAGAGCTCCGCCGTTCACTTCGATCATCATAAACGACGCCGCCTCTCTACCATTCATCCAATCCGTATGCTAGGGACCCTGTCCCTGGCATGCGACCGCCAAATATTTAGGTGTCACCCTTGACACGAGGCCACCTTCGGCCCCATGCAAAAGAGTAACCCGCAACGCACGCTTCTATCTGAGTAGGCTCAACAGTATGCTGGGCCGACACAGTAAGATGTCCCTCCGCAACAAGCGAACCCTTTATAAGGTCTGTATACGACCAGTCATGACTTACGCGGGCCCCATATTTGCCCACGCTAATCCCAATCTCCTTAACGAACTCAAAAAGTTCAAAACAATTTTTGTCGTCGGGCTACTAACGCACCATGGTACGTCCGTAACGCCGACCTCCATCGGGACTTAGAGCTCCCCACAGTCCAGCAATTTCTAAAAACACTCTCTGAGAACTTCTTCAAAGCCTCAGAGTCTCACTCTAATCATTTCATTCGTGAGGCGGCGTCTAACCGCAGTCCCACCCTCTCGCCTATCGAGTCCGCAGACCGAGAAACTCTCTCTGGACCCCCAACAAGCTTTCGGCCGACCTGGACCGCCTCTTGGCATCCTCAAACCTTCTTCTAATGTTTAATATGCCTTAGTAGGCGCGTCTCTGCCCACTCGCCTGCTTTTCCTAAAGAGGTTGCGTCCGATTCGGCAGAAAGGCTTCAAAAGCCAATGCCAGTCCCACAGGTGGTGTTTAGTGGGTAGGCACTTAGGTTTCGTGGTCCCACATAACCACGCAGCCGGCTGCGTGGTATGCTAAGAGCATTCACCACCTCCCTCCCCCGTTTCCGGAGGGTGCCTTTACATTGGGCGCAAAAAAAAAACTGAATAAATACTCCATTCGCCTGCACAAATAGTTTCATTTCTCCTAGACCACTCGGAGTCTTTTAATAGTGGACCTATTACACCACTATTACAACATATAACTTTTACTTTTTATAATTACAAACATTAAATAATTAATAGTTAAATACATTATAGAAATTAATTTTACATTCGACTTAAATGTGAATTTAAACTTAATAATTTAATTGAGGAAACTTGTAGGAATCTGTTAAATAAGATAGCTCTGTTTAAAGGCCTATATGTAATAATTCTATGATAGTAATAATCCCTACAAATAACGATGAATAAATTCAAAATGCTTAAAGACTTACAATATTATCAAAAGTTTTTCTATTTTTATTGTAGGAAACCTGCAGAAAGTGATCTGATGATTTTGTGCTTTTCGTTTGCATAATTTGTTTAAATAATAAATTAATTTATAGTCAATATCTCATACAGAGTCAGTATCTCACAAAAATCTTCACACACACACAATCGCGAAGAATTACCTACAAACGAAAATGAAGTATTCTGAACCGATAATAACTGAATTAAAGCAAAACGCAATAACAAATATTAAAATCTAAATCATTAAATAAATTTGAATCAATTTCAGAAAATCATAGAATTATTACGTATAGAATACTAGTACGCGCACCGAAAGTGAAGCAAGTAAAACTAACGCGAAACCGCGTAAGTTCACTCAGCGACGCGTCAGTGCGCAACGTCACGTCTTACGGAGAAGAGCTCGCGAAAAATTGTAAAAATGACCGTTTGTGTTGTAAAATATTGACACAACAGTGATGATAAACATAAAAAAAGTGATGGTATTACATTTCACAGGTAAGTTCATATATTTAATTCATTATTAGTACGTAAAACTAAAAAAATACTTACCTGAGCTATCATAATACAAATGTTGCTAGTTGTGGGGAAAAAATCACAATTTTTTTTTTTTATATTTATTTTCTATTTGTGTTTAAAACGTTTAATCGCAACGCTCTGTGTAAAACTCAAATGTTTATATGTAGATACCTACTTCTCTAAGTATTAACATAATATATAACAATGGGTGCCTATTTAAAACTAATACGGAGTGATCAGCTGATCGCGATCCGTCGACGCCATTTTAACGCATATAGCAACTAAATGTATTTTTATTGCTTTGTTCATTGACCAAGTCGACGTTTTAGAGTATAGAATAAAAACTTTTTAATTTACTACATCAAGAGATTATTAATAAGAACGCCTTTACTAAGCAGATGTCACTTTACACCCAAACATAGTCTATTTTAACCAACTCCCAAAAGGAGAGGTTATCAATTATGTATGTACGCTGATTTCTAAGACGATTCTAGATCAATTCGTATATACATGCTGTAATTTTAGTGGTTGTTTTCCATTCCTGACTCAATGCAAATTATAATTTTAAATGTTTAGGTATATAATGACAGTATTGATAATTATTTAAAATTAAAAAATAATCTTAATAATTATTAAAATCTTTTAAATCATAAGCATTCAATTTTAACCAATTATACAAATATTTGTTATATAATCTTTCTTTAATAATTTAAATTCTTTAGGTATTTTATTAAATATTTTTACACACATACTCGTATTAAGACAATTTTGTTATATTTAACGAGCCTAGGAATGACATAGGACAAGTTGGTCAGGGTCATGTCGATTTCGAGGATGTATCACTTGCTTTCAAATAATGACTTATTTTAATAAATATTCAGAGCTAAATAAATTCTTACGCGTAGTACGTACTACGCGTAAGAATTTATTAACTCTTCAACATCTGCCAATCCCATGCAGTAAATGAATAGTACGAGTTGTGGGATATATGACAGGGCTAGGGCGGCCCACCAGGCGACGCGCAGGGCAGCACCGGCTCCTGTGGGAGTGGGCAAGTTGTCGCACCTTACGGGCGGGTGCGACGTGAGGCAAGCCCGAAGAGAAGAATGTCAGAGTGAGGTTTGCAAGCTGGAATATAGGTACGATGACTGGAGGAGAAGAGAGTTAGCAGATGTTTTGAAACGACGAAGAGTGAATGTTGCCTGTTTGCAGGAAACAAAATGGAAGAACTTAAGCAAGAGAGATTGGGAGGATACAAGTTTTATTATTGTGGAGCGATGGGAAGCGAAATGGAGTAGGTTGTGTTAGATAGTGGAATGAAAGAACAGTGACAGATGTGAAAAGAGTAAATGACA
This sequence comes from Parnassius orleans, assembly GCA_029286625.1. Classification (NCBI taxonomy): domain Eukaryota; kingdom Metazoa; phylum Arthropoda; class Insecta; order Lepidoptera; family Papilionidae; genus Parnassius; species Parnassius orleans. Next base: position 6,860,609 of record JAGSMP010000006.1, on the reverse strand, counting down.
GAATGATAGTTGTTAAATTAATGATTGAAAACAAAGTAGTAATGTTGTAAGTGTGTATGCTCCGCAAACAGGCTGTGAAGAGTGTGAAAGAGAGTTTGGGAGGAATTTGATTGTATGATGATGGGAATACCTGAGCGTGAGGATGTTTATATGGAGAATTTTAATGGACATGTAAGGAGAGTGAATGACAGGTGAAAAGTACACGGTGGATGGGGGTACGGAATGCGGAACAGGGAAGTTCTTCTGCAAGCAGCTTGCTGACCTGGCTGTAGTAAACACGTGGTTCCAAACGAGATCAGCATCTTGTTACTTATAAAGTGGTACCACGCGACACAGATCGACTATCTTCTGATAAGACGGAACCAAATCAAGAGTGTAAAATGCAAAGTGCTTCCAGGTGAGACTTTATCCCAACACCGAATTCTGCTGGCTGACATCTGCTTAACTGTTCGCTCAACAAACATAAGGATCGTCCCCACCCAAAATAAAGTGGCATTTGTTGCATAGAGGGTATGCAAGTGAATTTAGAGAGCTAGTTGTAAACAAGATGATAGAGATGGGTGATATGGAAGGAATGAGTGTGATGAGTGCTGGAAGGAAATGGCTGATTGTATCCGAAGTGTGGCAAGGAAGGTGTTAGGAGAATCAAAAGGGAAGCGTATGATAGATAAGGATGGGTGGTGGTGGGTGAAAGTATTAGAGATTTTGAGAGAAAAGAAAAATGCCTTTAAAGAATGGCAGAGCGTAGAAGACGAATGAATCCATAAAAGAAAGTAAGAGAGGCGTATAAAGAATGTAAGAAGAGGCGAAGGAAGTTGCTATTTGTGGGGCAGAGCGCAAGATAAATTATATCGGTCCCTGCAGAAAGCCCGAACAAAAACGACTTTTCAAATTGCAAGAGCGAGAGAAAGGAATGGAAGAGATGTTTCACATGTAAAATGTATAAAAGATGATTCTGGAAGGATTTTGACTGACGATGAAAGTATAAAGAAGCGATGGAAGGAGTATTTTGAGAAATTGATGAATGAGGAGAATGAATGGAATGGTATGTTGAAAACCCACCAGTGAATATGGGCTTAGTGAGAGAGTTAGTGTGGAAGAAGTAAAATGGCTGTTAGGAATATGAAGAATGGGAAGGCGGTCGCCAGATGGAATACCAGTAAAGTGTGGAAGTTGAGAGGCGGATGGATGGAAGTGGTTGAGTTTATTTTCGGTAAATTGTTGCAGGAAGAACAAATACCTGAGGAATGGTGCAGTAGTATACTGGTCCCCATTTTAAAAACAAAGGAGACGTCAAAACTGCAGCAGTTACCGGGAATAAAACTCATGTCATACGATGAAAGTCTGGGAAGAATAATAGAGAGAAGAATGAGAGAAAGTGTGAGATAACACAAAACCAGTTCGGATTCATGCCCGGTCGGTACGACAGATGCCATTTCGCGTAATGTGCGAAAAGTACAAGCGCGTGCGCAAAGATCTGCACATGGTTTTGTCGACCTTGAAAGGCGTATGATCAGGTTCCCGTGAGGTTTTGTGGTGGGCGTTAAGATGAAAGGTATGCCTGGAAGTATGTGAGGTTAGTCCGTGCTGCAGAGCATCCCGTACATGTGTACGATCTGCCGCAGGAACTACGGGCAGTATCGATGTGGCGGGCTGCACCAGGGTCGGCATTGAGCCCTTACCTCTTCCTACTGATTATGGACGCTTTGACGTCGGACCTGCAGGATGAGGCACCTTGCATGCTCTTTGCCGATGACATCGTGCTTGTCGGGGAAGAAGGCATCGAGGTACAGAGCAGACTGACGGGTGGCAACGGAGGCTGGAAAGTGTTGGTAGATCAGCAGATCCAAAACCGAATATCTGTGCTGTGATTTCGGCGGCCTTTCCAGTCCTGTACCCATGTCGTTGGATGGCGCTATACTGCCTATCTGCTCTGTCAAGTACCTCGGTTCCTCATTCAAGGCGACGGCGGAATAGATAGAGCTGTGCAGCATGGATTAACGCAGGGTGGATGAAATGGCGACAGGTCACAGCCACAACGTGCGACCCCGAATGCCAATAAGGCTGAAGGAAAATTTACAAATCGATCATCCGACCTGTCGTCATGTATGGAAGTGATGCTGGCCGTCAAGAAGGGATGAAAATAGACTGCATGCGAATGAAATGAGAATGTTACGATGGATGTGGTGTGACAAGGATGGATAAGATAAGGAATGAGTATATAAGAGGCTGAAAGCGCCAGTGGTAGAAAAGGTGAGAGGAAGCAGATTGGCATGGTTTGGGCATGTGATGCGAAGGAATGAAAGTCATGTCACAAAACGAGTGTTGAATATGAATGTGGAGGAGACACACGGGCGGGCAGAGCTGAATAAAAGATGGATCGATTGTGTGAAAGTGATATGAGAATGAAAGAGGATAAGTATGATGACGTGATAGAGAGAATGGAACAGATTTACCGACCCCAGATAATGGGAAATGGTTTAGAATGATGATGCGTAGTAATACGGCATAAGCTAGCCTGCACGTCCAACCTACTCGCGAGATATTGCTGGTTCGAGGTCGCATTCGAGTTTTGTTTTCTCTATTGTAAATCTGCCATTTTGCATCCTAATAATTTTATATTAATAAATCTATTGTACTACCAAGACAAAATCATTTGACTTCGAGAAAACAACCATTAAAATTTCAGCGTGTATATGGGATCAATCTGTGTGTATATCCTTTCTAAAAAAATAAATCGGTTTAGAAATAACAGAATTCTGAGGTAAAACATTAATACACCGAATTGAGAACCTTCTCTTTTTTGAAGTCGGTTAAAATTAAACATTACACGATGTGCTTATTGTATTCGAGTAAATTAATTGTGTTTAATAATATTCTTAAATTTTATTACGTCCGCATTTTGTACCATTAAAATATGTATAATAAAGTTATATTAGTACCATCATTATCGTGTTTAATTTATTCCATTTATTATTCTCATAAAATACGTCTTCGTACGCAATACGTAATCTTTATTATATCGATTATTTAAAATTAATCAATAAAATAGTGATTTGCACAATTTGATTGCAAACGCCAAAAACTGGTATCACTGAATGGCGTGTATGTGTGCGTGTGACGAGCGTAGGCACATTCGACTCGCGCCCACTAACATAATGACCTTGCTTCACTTTAACGCTCGTGTTTTGTACTAGACTGAGCTTCTATACGTAATAATTCTATGCAGAAAATATTTTCAATATGAAAGACGTTGACAAACAAATGTCATTTTTTTCTTCTTTTAGTTCATGGCTTCTCTTGATAGAATTCTGCTAATAGTTAATAATTTAATTTTAATCAATTAGTAGGTCAATTAATTGTGCAAACCTCAAAGTAATATGTATATAATTACTGTACAAAAGAAAAAATATTCATATCAAAATATATCATATAAATCTACAACGGGTAATCTAGAAGCTTTAAAACGATCTCACGCTTAAATTTATTAGGCCCAAAAGACAAGTACCGATTTTGGAAATAAAAAAAGTATATTACAAAAACATTGTAAATATGCCGATTTTAAAATACGCCGGAAAAGTTTTAATTTCAAACAAAACTTTTCTGCTAGTCCAAAGCCTACATTGAAACATAAAGGATAATCGCGCAAATCTGTTTCTGTATTACATTCGCGTTTACCATTTTGTTAACTTATAAAACGAAATCTAAATACGCAAACGAATTGGCGTGGCTAAGCGCTACTGAAATCGGATTTTGAAATCGATTATGAAATCTGAAATCGGATAAATATCGGTTTGCGTTCAAATCCAAAAACGCCCATGACTAATAATGAATAGGCTGGACGTACGTCAAAGCTGTCGTGCATCAAGCATGCTAGATCGTGTGGAAACTGGCTGTACAGCAGATTTGTAATTTTATATTTTATATAGTAACAATTCATGCGTTCTCTCAGTTGTCAATTAATTTAAATCTTTAAGCGCAATCCCGCGACATGGTAAATGAAAGAAATAAAACATTTTATTACTTGTTATCATTATATTATTAATAAAAGTAGCTTAATATCTTACTAAAGATTTACGTTTCATTTTAAGCAAAAAAAAAACAAGGTCAAAAATCAAAGGTAAAAAATCTAAATGTTAGATAGCGAAAATATGATACAATTGTAATATGACACAAGTGGAATAGGTACTTCTAGTCCGGACTACATGAAAAAACAATAATTTATAATTTAAAATTTTGTACACCGACTTCAATATAAATTATTAAGAATAACTCAAAAACTATTGGTCAGACCTTGATCAAATTTATATGAAACTATATGAGAAGCACCAGCTTTAAAATAAAAAAGAATCATCGAAATCGGTTCACGCAGAAAAAAGTAAGGAGGTAACACACATATAAAAAAAGAACATACAGTCGAATTGAGTACCTCCTCCTTTTTGAAATCGGTAGAAAAATAACACAGGCATTACTAGACATGGTCCCCATACTGGGAGAAGCTGCAACTATAGATAGCGCCCGAAAAAAAAATTGATGTTTTAAGGAAGAGTTATTATCGAGAGTTGAAAAAGGTCAAAAGCAGCTCTTCCAGAGGATCGTCCACAAACGATGTTTACATACCAGCTTTGTGTTATTTTAATTTAATGTCGTTTTTATCAGCCGAAGAACTATCTAAGCCAGGAACTGATGGCCTCACAGAACAGGTATGTATCTGTCTGCAAAGGTTTGACTAACTACTTATTAAAATGATGCATCACTAGTTTTCAAAATCGGGTTTTGTTAGGTTTTTTTTCATTTGGAAAAAAAATACCCGACTACGGCAAAGCCGAAAGGAAGAGTTATGAGTTTAGCAGTCTATTTATTTATTTTTTATCTTCTTAAAAAACGTTACCCCCACACTAGGATTTCCTCCTGTATCGTGGAGGCAGTTTACAAACATAAATTGCACAAGGACAAACATCCAGACCCGGAACACATATTTGTAGGCCGTACAAATACATGTTCCGTGTGGGATTCGAACCCGCGGCCCCCAGCGCTGCAACTCATTGCTAAGCCACTGCACCACAGAGCCATCATCCGCAGTTATTTTATTTATAGTTAGTATTACAGATGTTACATCTAAAAAAGTGGGAGTCCCTGAATTTTTTCCGTAGTCGGGCTACAGTTTTTTAATACTTACTGCTTGTTAAATCTCACTAAAATGAATAATTGGGACAATGGGGTCTTCACAATTTTTAAAATTACACTTGGTGGGGCAGAGTGAAGGATTTCATACATTTTAGTTAGGTAGGTTTATACAATCATTCGATCTTAGAACTCAACTTTTGCTTCATGCCAAAAAATCTTCTATATCCCTCTCTGATCACATGGCCTTGTTCATTAGAAAAAGCTAGTTTTTCTTCATTATCTAAAAATTGGTAATAATTACGAAAATCTCCTGATATTACATTCCCCGTCATTGTTTCTTCTCGATCCAATAATTATTCTGGTAAATCAGTACTATTGTACATTTGGGATAAAAATAATGTAATGCACAACACGTTAATATTACATAGTCTAAATTATACACATTAATGTTTATACGTTTGTAAAATAATCTGAAGCGTATTGCTAAAATACCAAAGGCATTTTCAGATACACGTCTAGCACGAGATAATCTGTAGTTGTAAACTCTTTTTCCGTAATCATTATCTTTAAAAGGATAAGGTACAAGTAAATTATGCTATAAAGGAAATCCAGAATCACCAATAAAAATATACGGAGCCGTAACTTCGGAAAATGGCAAAATACTGTCTTCTGGCAAATCCAGTGATTCATCAATAAGTCTTTCGTAAAACTTCGTTCTTTTTAAAATGCCAGAATCTGCTGCTCGACCATTTATTCCAGCATGGACATAGATGAATTCATATTTAGCATTAACCACAGCAAAAAGTATGACACTAAAATATTTTCTATGATTGTAGTAATTAGAACCACTTGAGTAAGGTTTCGTGATACGAATATGCTTCCCGTCCATTGCACCCAAGCAGTGGGGAAACTACCATTTACTTTGGAAGTCCTCTGCGATTTGTTTCCATTCCTCAGGAGATGATGGGAACTAAATAAAATTACGCAAGTAGTATTAACAATTTTTTTTCATTTAGGTAACTGGAGAAACTTCGAGTGAAATTAGAAGAAAGAAACGAGGAAATACTAAAATTCAAGAGGAATTGGTCAATGTTGCAAAAAACTTTTGGTCTCAGACAATACAGACATTACTCATGACAATATGTTTGGTTTATATTTAGGCCAGCAACTACAAAGTCTTTCTAACGATCAGAAAACCTTTGCTGAAAAATTGATGTCAGACGTTTTGTATCTGGCTAGAACTAGTCAACTAAATGAAAATTCCCAAATCATCACATCGTCACGACACTTCACAACTTGCACACCAACTTCACACATTACTTCGCCACTGAGTCACAATCCATCTCCAATCACTGAACGTCCACCATCTCACTTCTTCACATATTCTTCCACGCCAATTCTAAACATTACATCGCCACAGAGTTACAATCCATCTCCAATCACTGAACATCCACCATCTCACATCTTTACATATTCTTCCACGCCAATTCAACACATTATATCGCCACAGAGTCACACTCCATCTTCAAACACTGAACGTCCACCATCTCACAACTTCATATATTCTTCCACACCAATTCCAAACATTACATCGCCACAGATTCACACTCCATCTTCAAACACTGAACGTCCACCATCTCACAACTCCACATACTCTTCCAAACAGATTTCGTACATTACTTCGCCACAGAGTCATACTCCATCTCTTAACACTGAACGTCCACTATTTCACAACTCCATATACACTTCCACGCCGGTTACGTACATTATTTTGCCACTGAAAAATTCTGCTAAAATAAGTTATACTTCTTCATCTTCCAAACAATACGCTTCCACGCCAGTTACATACATTACTTTGACACTAAAAAATTCTGTTAAAATAAGTTCTACTCCTTCATCTTCCAAACAAAACACTTCCACGCCGGTTACATACATTACTTTGCCACGGAAACATTCTGTTAAAATAAGTTCTATTCATTCATCATCCAAACATTCTTCGGAAAATATTCAAATATTGGATTCTATACCAGTTCAACTTTCAAACTTATCGCAGATGCTCCCAAACACTCAATTTTTGACACTCCGCTTGAAGAACAGAGCGTAGACAATAGCAGCATGCTGAACCAACTGTTGAATTTTAAAAATAAATTTAAAAAATGAGTATTGTTTTTACAATTTTTTGTGATGTTTCTTTTTGAATAAGTGTTGATTTGATTTTCACTTTACTAGTGATATAAAACTTGTTAATATTTGATAAGAAGAGTGAATTTGTAAAACATTTCTGTTATACATTTTTTACAACATTTTTTTTTTTCAATAAATACGTATTTAATTATCAGAATTTAATTCACTTACCTTGAGAAAATCTTTTTTTAATGCTTTATAAATTGCAAAGCAAGTTTCAGGAATGAATAATTTGACTCATCGATTGTGTTGATATTGCATGCCTAACCATAAGTTCTGGATAACTTTCTCCCGTTCCAAGATATCGTAGAGTTACAAGTAAAGGTTCCTTCGCTGAAATGCTTTCTCGCATAGATGTGTCACTACGTTGAATTTCAACAACAACAGTTGTAGTATTTTTATGTCTAATCTGAGATACGTGTGGAAATCTATCACATTTAAATCTTGCATTGTACTATTACTTTGTGTATACTGGGCATGTTTTTTATAGATTGATTTCATCCAGAATCTTTTCCTATTTTTTTTGTGTTCTAAAGATAACACAAGCAGAATTCCCATCTTTTGGCGTTTTGACAACACTGGTGGCATTACAAAAAAATTGTGTGCTTTCGCTACTAAAGTTGTGTTTCATCTAGCACTCTCGGTAGAGAGTAATTGTGTTCTATGATCTAGCATCATAGATAAGCTAATCTAGCACGCTGGATGCGCGCACGATAGGTAGTGTGTATGCTACGTCCAGCACCGCGGCCTTGAGCGGACGTACGTCAAGATGGACCATGAATAAGGCGTTTTAGTCTATGATATAAATCAAAACATGCGTAGTATCATGGAAGTATACATGTATTTCCATGCGTAGTATCCAGTTTCTAGTTAGTTTGTGGTAATCATAGACTTAGAAAGTATATTCTAAGTCTAAGGTAGTAGTATCCTCTTAGTAGTCTGTGATCAAAACAATATTGGTTGATTGCTTTACATATTTATTTATCTATGGATTGCTTGATTGGTTGTTCCTTGCTGATGATTTTCGAAATTTATAAAAAGATACTATGTGTTTAAAATGTGCTCCTCTTTTTGGATTGTAATAATATTTTTCTCTCTGCACTAGGGATGGGCAAGGGAAAAAAATATCGATATTTATCGAATCGATATTTTTAAACAGTATCGATATACCGGGTGTTTGTGAAACGCTCCCGAAAACGAAGACAGATGATAGTACTAAAGATACCTATGATGATGGGTCACAAAGAAATTCGATCCTGAATAATCATGAAAATACTTAAACATAAAACCAGAAGTGAAACTTAAAAAAGAAAATCAGCTGACAATAGGGTCAATATCCTCGCGGGCGCCGAACTCTTATCTAGATCGGTACGAAACAATGAATTAGGTATACTACTCACTCTACCCTTCCCTTTCACACACACGCTGCCTCGTGTCGCCTCGCGCTGTAGAATTTACATGCTTCAAGGACGTTACTTCATGCGCATTTGTTTTGGCGGGATTGATTAATAATTTTAGTATTTGAGACAGTTCCGTCTTGACTATCACGAGCGATAGTTCAATTGTTTTGTTTATTAAATTATTGTCGTTATTACTTGTTATTTATTAATTAATGATATTGTTATTGTTGTTACGTTTTGTGTTTTTTGTTTTGTTTTAATAATGCCTAACGCGTAGGTACGTTTATAGTGTTCGTGAATACGGCAACATGTTAATGTGCCTTGGAGAATCTCATAAGGCCACGGAGGATCGGTAAGCTGTTTCATACCTAATTTTTTTTAAATAACTTAGTACTGAACTGATCTGAATAGGTACATAACTGAATACATTAGAATAATAAACATACCTACACAATGGATAAAAAAGCATGACTCTAACCTTGTTAACATTTTATTTAAGTATTTTTTTCATTAGCGGGGAATCGAACCAGTTATTTGGTTTATTTAACCTGTGAATTCGAATTAAAGTGGCTACGTGGAGACAAGCACAGTGGCAAATAGTAGGTTAAGTAGATAAGTTAGGTATTTAGACAAGTGTTGTAAATTATTAGGTATTGTGGTACCATCGCTAGTTGCGGGCCGCGCGAATTCGGCGTTCGCGCGTACATTGACCCCTAGTCAGCTGATTGTAATTCAGTAATTCCACTGCTGGTTTTATGTTTAAGTATTTTCATGATTTTTTTACTGAAATTAACGTTTTATTTAACTATACTAACACGATGGAGCGTGAATAAAGCTAATAAAACGTTGTGAAAAGATGATTTTTTTTTCATCAGGATCGATTTTATATTTCACCCATCATCAAAGATATAGTTAGTACTGTCGTCTGTCTTCGTTTTCGGGAGCGTTTCAAAAATACCCTGTATATCGCGTGATAAATATCGATATATCGGCATCATTTGAATGATGTAAGGATAAGACCCAAAATTTAATATTAGTGACGGTTGAACGACAAAAAAACGACAACCACACATCAATGCTTATGTAACTCCTTTTGTTGTTTCATGTTTTGTCCATTGATACAACATTTTAAAATATATCGAAATTTATACGAATTCGATACTCTCAAATGAATATCGATATGTCGCAATTAAAAATATTTTTATGATAAAATATCGATATTTCGATATTTTTTGCCCAAGCCTACTCTGCGCTGCTGATGATGAGTCGTGAGCTCAGTGCTGCCATTTTAGCGCTTTGGGCGCTTGATCTAGCGCTTTTTTGGAGTGTTTAGCGCGCATATCAAAATTTTAGCACCTAGCGCTTAATCTAGCGCTTTTTTGGTGTATTTAGCAAACATTTCAAAATTGTAGCGTCTAGCAGGTTATCTAACTCTTTTATACTTTATGTCATGGCAGCACTGTAAGTCTACATTCCAATAATAATAATAATAATAATTTATGCCCCCTAAAATCCAACCGTACGTCCGAATCGACCATCTGATTCACGTAGAGGGCGGACACGTGATATATTTTTACTGGCACGGCTAACACGGAACTGGTAACCCATTAAACATGGAGACTCGATTAAGAAGTAAACGTTTAGGGCCGCTGCCCGGGGGTGATCGCCGGGGCGCACTTGGAGCTGACGCTAGGTGCGACAGTTTACGATCCGTCAGCGGAGAGGAGCTGAATAGGCGGGCTCCCTCCGGGTTACCCGAAAATGCTACAGCCAACTCGACACAAAACAGACAGACTAACAATTCATCACTGTCACTTTTACTAAAAGAACCTTATAGCCCATCTACTGTTTCGTACATACCTTCACCGTCATCCTTAACAAGTCATAATTTACCACATTCAAATAGATCTACACCAACTTTAGATGTTACGCAGGAGGTGAATCCCTTTTTACCTGCGTCCACTAAGGCTGGTAAAGCAAGGGTACGCATGACATGGTCAAAAGATGTCAACATGTTTATCATGCGTACATATTACACTATAACAAAATTAGAGAAATAAAAACACGTACCATACTAACAAAATTTAATCATTTACATCCCAAGTCTGCAGTAGAAAGAATTTCAATAGGCAGAAATCATGGTGGAAGAGGTCTTATAGACATCCAAGCGCTCTGGACTAAGCAGCTCTCAACCCTTAGATCTTTCTTTCATAGAAAAATGACTACCAGTAAATTACACAATGCTATTGTTAGTATAGACGTGAACCTAACACCACTAAACCTTGCAGAAAAGCCACATATAACAGAAATAAATGATCAGCATACAAACAGAGAAGACTTCAAATTAGTACAATGGAAAAAGAAAGTTTTGCATGGCAGACATCCTTATGACTTAGATCAAGCACATGTAGATTCGGAGGCATCGAATAGGTGGCTTGTATGTGGTTACTTATTCCCTGAAACCGAAGGCTTCATGATAGCAATACAGGATCAAGTCATTAATACGAAAAATTATCAAAAATATATAATTAAAGACCCAACAATATCAGATGATAAATGTCGAAAATGTCACAAACAGCCTGAGACCATTCAGCATATTATAGGAGCTTGCCCATCACTCACGCAGACAGATTACACACACAGACACAACCAGATAGTAAATATAATACACCAAAAATTAGCAATCAAACACAAACTCATCCCAGATTCACATACACCATATTACAAATACACACCAACGGCCGTACTTGAAAATACAAATTATAAAATGTACTACGACCGTGCTATTCTCACAGACAAAACCATCCATCATAATAGACCGGATATAACACTCCAAATTAAAATAAATAAAACAGTATATATAATTGATATAGCCGTACCTAATACGCATAATTTAATTAAAACTATAACCGAAAAAATAAATAAATACACAGAACTGAAAGAAGAAATAACAAAAATGTGGAAGATGAAAAAAGTTTTTATAATACCCATAGTACTTTCTACCACCGGAATAATCCCGAAGCACTTACATCATAGTTTGAAAATGCTAGACATATCACCGAACTCACACATTAATTTACAAAAAGCAGCAATCTTAAATACATGTCGCATCGTTCGAAAATTCATGCAGGACAGTAATGTAGTTTATCCCCTATTACAATAACGGTTACTTGGTTTCAACCCGTAATCGCCATTTATTTACCAGCTTTCAGCTGAGAAAAAATTTAAAATATATTAATAACCTTTATTATTTTCTCCCACAAATAGTACATTGCAATTTATCTTTCGCAAACATATTTTTTTCTTATAAATAAAACAAAGAGATTATTAAAAGAAAGAGAAAATTTGTGGGAGACGGGAATCCAAACTAGGATGTCTAGTATACCTACTAGGTGTGCTATGTTTCTCCCGGCTCCCCCTTTAGGATGATCATCTTGAATTTTGGGGAAATCCCCTTTATTAAAATTTTCGTTCATGGTTTTGGTAACGCATTTGGTTCGCTTTACTCAGTTTCAGTCAGTTGTTTAGAGCACAGCTAAGTTAAAAGTTACTTAGAAGTTACAACACAAAGAAAGTGTGTAGCATACCGCATTCAAATGCTGACATAGAACGTGTGTTCATTTGAATGAATGTTGTTAAAACTAAGTTGCGAAATACATTGCACTTTAAAACAATTAATGCCATTTTAATTGTTCGTACAGGACTAAATGCTGTTGACAGCAATTGCTATAATTGTAAGCTTCCAGTCGATGTCCTGCGAAGTATTGGTATATCGGAAAAATATAGCCAGAAAAAAAAAACTTTATTGTGCCGGACGGGCGAAACTCGGGAGTAAGTGTTATCGAAAGTACTCCGCGAGTCGCTCACGTCCTACACCTATAGGTTCCGGAGGATACTTCTACTACCGTCTTTGTGGGTGTAGCTGGGGTACTGTGAACTGAGTTTAAATCAAAATGCACGAAATAGAATACAAATGGCAAGGCAGTGGCCAGCGGTTCGACTGCTCAACTGTTCGGCGGAAATCTTCTGACTATTGTTTATTGACCACGGTTGTTAAATATGGTTGTTCAACTACGGTTGTTCACTATCAGTTGGTCACTATAATATATTTCAAAAGATTTCTTCAAATTATTATGGTAGTATCAAATATTTATTAGTAGTGGCTGGTTTTATCAACACTGTCTGACTAGCTGCTATTATCAACTAAAATAGCTATTTCTATCACTTGTGTAACTGCAAATATTAGTTACCACGTTATACAACTAGTTATCACTATCACTTGTAATTGCGAATATCACTTACCACGTTATGCGACTAGCTATCACTTTCAAATATGTAACTGCGAATATCAGTTACCACTTTATGCAATGAGTTATCACTTCCAAATATGTAACTGCGAATATCAGTTACCACTTTATGCAACTAGCTATCACTTTCAAATATGTAACTGCGAATATCAGTTACTATGTTACTAGCTACTATTCACTATATTCTGCTACTAGTCACTTCAGCTACTACTGGTTACTACCGCTTCTTAGCTTCTTACTGGTAGCTCTTCACCAGGGTAATGCAACTTTGTATGAAAGCTGAAAAATCTGCACACAATCATGATTTTGTCAATGTTTTTGTTGGGCTTGTAAAAATAAAGCGAGAAAAAAATATTGCTGTTCCATTCCTTCATGTTGTTTTAGATTGCCATTTTAAAAATTAGATACAAAAATTCATATTATATCGGAAGAAACTAAAAATGTTAATTCTGTGTTAAACTTTTTTTGGTTTGCTCTTTAAAGTATAATTACAAACATAATATAACACTGAGATTTGCACAATTAATTTACCTATTAATTGATTAAAATTAAATTATTAAATATTAGCAGAATTCTATCAAAAGAAGCCATGAATTAATAGAAGAAAAAAATGACATTTGTTTGTCAACGTCTTTCATATTGAAAATATTTTCTGTAATTTATTTCATAGGTTTAGATTTTAATATTTATTATTGATTTTAGCTTAAATTCAGTTATTATGGGCTGAGAATACTTCATTTTTATTTGTAGGCGAATACACAGTCATTATATCGTCGTGAATATACAGTAAAGATTTTTTGTGAGATGTCAACTCTGTATAAGATATTGACTATAAATGAATTATTTCAAAATTTTATACACGATGTGTGATCATCATCGAAAGTAAGTGTTGTGCAAATAAAAAGCACAAAATCATCTGATCACTTTCTGCTGGTTTCCTATAATAGGAAAAAAAAACTTATGACAATATTGCGGTAAGTTCATGAACATTTTGAATTTATTGACCGTTATTTGTAGAGATTTTTACTATATTGACTCGAATTGTATCTGTTTCAGATCAGGTATTTGGGCTGAGTTAAGTTTTCACCATGAAAATTTTGCTGATTTAAATTTACGTTAATGTTCTGTGAAGAATAACTCTCTGACAATAACATGTGTTATATATCAGTAACAAGCGTGGAAATATTATGTGCAAAAGCAATAAAAAACATCAATAATAATGTATAGTTTATAAAACAATCAGTCTTCCAGAAAATAAAATTACGTAACTATACTTATTTATAGTTTTATTTTATCCCACATACTAATCTAAAGTATATTCGTGTAATTTTGGTGCACCCTCTCAATTGTATGGGAATTTACCCCATAGGTTTGTGAGGCTTGAGCCATAATTACTCGAATACGCCTTAAATAAAAAGTTCAAAGTTACAGAATACAAAGGTTTGAAATTCTCGCTAAAAAGTTTTATATGGGCACCCACCGTAGCGCTTGTAGTGTACACTCATAAACACGTGTTTCCGTTTTTTAGTATGAAGTTGGCGTTCTCCTCTTGGTAGAGGGTAATTGTGTTCTGTGCTCTTCACACTACAACGTTACTGGGTCCCGAGCCTAAGGTAGACTTGAGCGTTACTTTAAAGTGAGCCGCTTGCCATTGTCCGTTTTGCCTCTTTATTGCATAACATTTTCACTACACAATTGTCATAAATTATAATTTTATTCATACACGGTCAATTCCTACACTAATGTACTATATATTATTAAATCGGCAATTTAGTCCTTTATTAGTATACCATAAAGGTTTCTTAATATATTAGCATTATAAAAAGTTATTAAACAAAATGTCCCGAATTTTCATAATATTTGGGTATATTAATTCTTTAATTTCACTATAAAAAGGAAATAAGTTTTATTACGCTAAATATTATTTTACTTCTTTACTTTATAAATTTTAATCTAATTCAATATTATATTTATAATTCTTCCAGAACATAAAAAATATTTCCTTCATTTTCGGGATCAACTATTACGCAGTTAATTAAAAACTTCTAGAAAGTTCTACAATACGTCGCGCTCTGATTGGTCGTGTTTTTTTTATATAATAAGAGATATTTTCTTAACTATTATCAAATTCGATGTTCTATACTAACATATTAAGGTTATAAATATGTTGTAAAACTATATTAATACATTTCACTTAGGTTTGTCATTAATTTCACTTTTAATATTGTCTTTAATCACTTCGTTTCTTAACACTATTTGGCCGTCGCGAACATTATTTATGTTGTTCTATATTATGATGTTAACGAAATTAAACGATTTGGTCGAACTTTGTTTGTGGTTTTTATTATAATTTATAATTCAAGAAAAAATGTAGTTAATTTAGCGCGAAATCTAGCGCTTTTTTAAGGCAATGTGTTCATGAAATCTAGCGCCTTTTGTGTCGTCCTAGCGCTGAATGAGTTTTTTGATCTGGCAGCACTGCGTGGGCCAAGAGAGTAGTATCGGAGTTTTGGCGAGAACTTGATCGGCGGCGGTTTGCTGCTCCTGTATTATTGTTTGAATAATGGTTTGAAGTGGATTTTGATATGTAAAAGTGGTGCGATTTTGTGTATTAAGTGTCTGCGCATGTGAACTATTAATGGAAACGGTGAAACAAGTGCTCTGATGGTGATGTGATTCTCAAGATAAGTTGTCTATCTGCTTAGGCGCCTTGAGATACCATCGCCAACTGTCAGCTGTCTGCTGACTCAAGTTGCCGTCAAAATCTCCCAAGGGCTGCATAATGTGACGCATCAACATATTGTGAAGCAGTGTACTATGAAGGATAAATAAACAATTATAATAAACCGAATAAAAATACCTAAGACTTGGCCTAAAGGTCTAGATACCAGGCCATAAACTCCAAAAAAAAAAGAAGAGAGTAGTATGGGCTTTTTTGGCGGGATTTTCAAACGTGGCGGTCGATTTAATTATTATTACTGTTTTTCGTTAAAATATTAATTGTAAATATTACCAAAACTTATTTTAGTCAGTGTAAATAATTGTACATTTTGTTAATTATTAAAATGAATGAACCGGAGGACCCAGGTGGAGCCCCGAAACGATCCAAAATTGTTCGTAAAAGAGGTACGAAGGAATGTGGACCTGAAGTAGGCGGCGGTGATGTCAGTATAACTTTCTTATCAAATGTTCTGCCCGACAACATCCAATATGACCTAGTTTGAATATGTCCCGCCGTTGTTGCAATGCTACCGGTGCTTCAAGTTCAACCACCCTGCGAAAATTTGTAATGGTAAACAACGTTGCTCGATATGTGCTGGGGAGCATAATTTCAGAGACTGCGATAAAAAAGAGAACCTGTGTTGTGTCAATTGCAGTGGCCCTCACCTGGCCATTTCCAAATCTTGCCCAATAAAAATGAAAAAAATACTTGAAAAAAAGGGTAAAATTACTTATGTCTCTGTGGCTAATACAATTAAGTAATCTGATTTTCCGTCTTTACCTGCACAGTCGAGCAACACTGTTAAGACCCTACCATCAATAAGCCAAAATGTACATAAATTAAATAAAAATGTAAAAATTGTAAATAATGTAAATAAAACAGTGCCTGAACCCAATTTGAACCAAACTCAACTTAAGGCTCAAATTGCAAACAATAAGAATATTCTGATGGCAATGGTCCAAACTTTAGTTGAATTGGGTAATAAAACAGATAATGAACCTGTGACTACACTGTTCATTAAAGACTTACTTTTAAAAAATCTGTCATATTAATGGACAGTACAGTACAGAACATACAGCAGTTATGCATAGCTCAGTACAATATTCAAAGTATACATAGGAAAAAACCCTTATTGTCTAAATTTTTAGATGAACAAAATGTTTTTTGTACGTGGTAGAGCCATGCTGCAGCTATATTAGTAGTATAGTTGTAGTACGAATGGGTCGGCTCGACCGGGGAAGGACCACGCTCTCACAGAATACCAGCGTAAAATAGCAGCTTAACACTGCTGTGTT
This sequence comes from Parnassius orleans, assembly GCA_029286625.1. Classification (NCBI taxonomy): domain Eukaryota; kingdom Metazoa; phylum Arthropoda; class Insecta; order Lepidoptera; family Papilionidae; genus Parnassius; species Parnassius orleans. The sequence continues at coordinate 6,843,574 of JAGSMP010000006.1, read as the reverse complement.
TCGTATGGTGAGTGTAGAGAACCGGAGACCCTTTTTACTGGAAAAGAGGCATTCCATCTTAGTCCTCACGGGTGACAACGCATCTGCATTTTGATTCTTTATTGAAGATAGATGTAGATGTCTATGGGTCACAGCAACCACTTACCATCAGGTGGACTGTGTGCTCGTTTGTTACCCTATCCTATAAAAAAAAAATAAAAAAAAATGTTGATATCTGTCTACTCAATGAAACTTGGCTGAAAGATACTCAGCATTTTAAAATTTCGGGATATAATTCCCACTATCATAACGCCCAAAATGAGCACGGTGGAGTGGCAATTTTGTTCAAACCGTATTTTAAATATAATATAATTCAAACCAGATTTTACCAAGACATTCAGACTTTGGCATTATCGTTATATGTAACTGGTAAAAAATCAACGATTTTATGTGTATACTGCCCTCCCTCGAATGGTAACTTCAGAATAAATAAATTGCGTGATATAATTAGAGATTTGCCTAAGCCAATATATGTGGCTGGAGATTTCAACGCTCACCATGTGGCATTTGGGTGTATGACCATGAAAAGTCGGGGTCAACAGTTATACGATTTCATTGATGAATTTGATCTATGTGTCCTTAACAATGGTAGCTTCACTACTATTAATTATCCTAACCGAAATCCATCGGCTATTGATGTCAGCTTTTGTAGTGCTCCAATCACTCCACTATGCGAATGGTGGGTGCATGATGATTGTATGGGAAGCTATCATTTTCCTACGCTTACTCGTGTTTTATTGTTATTGTTTTATTGATAGATACCAAATTAATCCTCCCATTGAAAAATTCTTATACAATAAGACAGACTGGACGAAATACAACGAGCTGTCTATAACTGCTTTTTCTAATTTTAAAGTTAATAATGAGAATCCATTACAATCATATGACGAATTTATCGAAAGGCTTGATACACTTAAGAGGGACACTGTGCCAAAGTTTGTCAAAGCAAATAGCTATCGTTGTAAACCTCCAGCACCTTGGTGGAGTGACACATGTGAACAGAGTGTTATTAAAACTTATGAAGCTTTAAAACTGTACAGAAGGGATCCAACCATTGATAATTACATTAATTACAAAAGACTTAATGCTATTAAGAAAAAGACTATTTCAGAACATAAGCGCAATGGTTGAGCGAACATCTGTACGTGGTAGAGCCATGCTGCAGCTATATTAGTAGTATAGTTGTAGCACGAATGGGTCGGCTCGACCGGGAAGGACCACGCTCTCACAGAATACCAGCGTAAAATAGCAGATTAACACTGCTGTGTTTCGTATGGTGAGTGTAGAGAACCGGAGACCCTTTTTACTGGAAAAGAGGCATTCCATCTTAGTCCTCACGGGTGACAACGCATCTGCATTTTGATTCTTTATTGAAGATAGGTGTAGATGTCTATGGGTCGCAGCAACCACTTACCATCAGGTGGACTGTGTGCTCATTTGTCACCCTATCCTATAAAAAAAAAAAAAAAATACTTTTAACAGAACTACACCTGTTAGTACTATTTGGAAATACATCAAGTTATTTAAACGAATAAAATGCAATAATAGAACATATAAAGACGAATTTGTTGTCCCTCTCTTAGAAAAATTATCTCAAAATGGATGTAGGGTTATTGATAATCTAGAAAGTTATTTTCAAATTAATAATAGCCTTCAGAAGTCCAGTTTCCTCATAGAACCCTTTACTTGGAGTGAGTTTTGTACAAGTTTACAATCCAGACGAAACACAACCCCTGGTTTAGATGATTGTCCATATATTTTGATCAAAACCTAAATCAGTCCGTTCAAAAGAAACTATTAGCTAATCTTAATGCTCTTTGGCACTTAAAAAAATTCCTGAATCTTGGAAAACACAGTGTGTAATCCCTCTACTTAAGTTTGACAAGCCACCTGAAGATCCTAACTCATATTGTCCCATATCATTGTCATCTTGTGTTGGAAAGATTAATGAAAACATGATAAAGATGCGTCTTGAGTATTATGTAGAGGCGAACAACATCATTCCACATGTTCAATATGGCTTCCGGAGAGGGAGAAGTTGTGCTGACAGCTTCATCTCTCTCTTGTCAGATCTGAAATATGTCAATAATAATAATAAGTCTAGTGTTTGTGTTTTTCTGGATGTTGAAGGTGCGTTTGATAATGTCGATCCTGGCATTTTGGTTCAAGTTCTTTCTGACACTGGTATACCAGGTATACTTTGTCATTGGTTATTTAATTTTTTAACAGATAGAACTTTGTATATAAGGCATAATAATATTCTCCATGGTCCCAGAAGGGTCTCCAAAGGTACAATGCAGGGGGCTACATTATCTCCATTGTTGTACAATATATATACTAGTCAAATTCTTAATTTTGTAAATATAGAAGGTGTAAATATTTTACAATTTGCGGATGATCTTGTAATATATTGTACAGACCATAATGTAGATATAGCTGTATATAGTATAAATAATGCTTTAGATCAATTGTACATATATTATAATAAAAAGTTGGCTCTACAGATTAACCCCAACAAAAGCAAGGCCATGATTTTTAGTAAAGATTTTCCCTCTAATGGCATACTCTATAATAATCATCCAATTTCAGTTGTATCTAACCATAAATTCCTGGGTGTTGTCATTGATAACAAACTTTGTTTTGATTTACACATCAATCACATTATAACTAACTCTCTTAAGGGCTTAAATATTATAAGATGTTTAGCTGGTGTGACTTGGGGTGCAGACCCCAAAGTTTTAAGTATGCTATATAAATCTATAGTCAGAAGCCACTTCGATTACAGTTGTTTAGCCTACTCAAATAGTAGTTGTGTAAAAAAAACTAGACATAATTCAAAACAAAGCTCTGCGAATTATTTCTGGGGCTATGTGTTCAACTCCCATACGAGCTATGAAAGTTGAAACCAAAATAATGCCACTGTGTCTTAGAAGACTTCTGCTAATAGAGAGATATTTACTAAAGCTGTTATCTGGTAATGATAATGTTCTCCAAAAAATAGTACCTTTTCCTGTACAACGCTCGGCCCAGCAGACTTGGAGGTGAGCTTTTACAGTTATTTCCAGTTCTGCCTCTCATTGTACAGCAAATGAATGAAGATTTTAAAAATGTAATTAAACAATCAAAGTGGACATGCTACACATACCCATATTCCTGTATTATATTTGAGACCAATATTGTTACTAAAAAATTTTTTAATGATTGTGAATTATTAAGTTTTCTTTCCGACAATAACTACTATATTTGTATACAAATGGTAGCAAAAGTGAGCTCTTTGAGCGCAGTGCTGTTTATGATCCCCAATCCAAGTTTGGTCAAAGTTTTCTTCTGGACCCTAAATGCAGTGTTTTCACTGCAGGGGTATATGCGGCCCTCGAGGCCCTGAAGAGGATCGCACATATAAATAGTTTTAATAATTTTTTAATTTTAACAGACAGTTTAAGTATGGTCCAAAGTTTAACCAATCTCAGATTTGACTTTAAAAAAAACTATATTTTGTATAATATTAAAAAATTGTTATTTAGTTATGTACAAAAGGGTATACAGGTCTCTTTCATGTGGATTCCATCACATAGGGGCATAACAGGAAATGACATAGTAGATAAAATTGCACGGGATGGAACCAACATGTTGGATGTTAGCTCCATAGTAAAAGTACTAGTCTTGTGTAGTTCGCGAACGATGAACGATTAGGAAACGTATCTTGGCACTGTACTAGAAGAAACGTTTCCGAATGCCGATTGTTAATCGGTCTAACAGTTCTTTTCATTCATGGATAAAATGAGTAGTGATTCATCGACTGGGAAAAGTCCTCCTAAGAAGAAAAATGTGAAATATGAACAGAAATTCGTAAATTTGTGGTTAAAAGATGATAGGTTCAAAGGCTGGTTTAAAGAAAAGCACTTAAGGTGAGAATTATTTCTTTTGTTCTGCGTGTAATTGTGACAGAAAATGTGGTATACACGAACTATTACAACACAAAGATTCAACAAAACACGCGAAGAATAGTTTGAAATTACAAAAACAACAAAAACTGACATCAATGTTTACCTCAGCTTCCAACTCACAAGATACCAAAATTATAGCTAAAGCGGGTGAAGTAAGAATGCTTTATTGCTGAGCATAATCTGTCTTTTAACATAGTATCTCATTTGAATAAATTGATTTGCGCTGTATGTCCAGATTCGAAAATTGCGGAACAATTATCAATGAGCCGCACACAAGCTAGAGCTATTATTGTTAATGTAACTGGGCAGACAGCAGAAGAAAATATAATAGAGATGTTACAGAACAATTGCTTTGCATTACTTGTTGACGAAAGCACAGATAAGTCTACGATAAAACTAATAAATAGTAATAAATAGTAAAATTAGATTTCAGCGTTGAAGATAGATTTCTGACTTTAATACCAATCGTAGATGGTACAGCAACAGCGTTGTATGGCAAAATAGTAGAATATTTTGTTGAAAAAAATATTCCTTACAAATCAAACATGATAGGCTTTGCTTCTGATGGCGCTAACGTTATGTTTGGAGATAAACATTCATTGGTCACTTTGTTTAAAAATGACATACCTCACCTTTTTACTATGAAGTGCATTTGTCATTCTTTTAACCTTTGCGCATCATACGCATGTGAGAAATTGCCAAGGGGCGTGGAAGATTTCTGTAGAGACGTATATAATCATATACAAAATTCTCCAAAACGTATTGGAATTTCAAAACATTTCAAGCATTCACAAATATTAAACCACAAATTGCTCCACCTAGCCAAACCAGATGGTTATCACTTATTAAGGTAGTAAATAAACTGGAACAATTACCAGCTATAAAATTGTATTTTCAAGCTGCAGTTCATGTAGATAGATTACTTTCTGCGCAATCAATTCTCTCCAAGGCTTTCGAACCGACAACTGAATTGTACCTGAAGTTTTTAAAATTTGCATTACCTATATTTACCGATCTCAATAAAGAAATGCAATCCGAGACTCCGAAATTATATTTACTATACGACAAAATACTGACCGCATACACAACTATCTTGGAATGCTTTGTACAAACTGAATATTTGAATCTCACTGAACAAGAAAAAAATGAAGCACTAAATATTTTAGACGCAAAGGGAACTAAAATATTAAACCTTGACTTCTCGAGTGAGCAGAAACATTTACCGTTGCAACATATATACGTTGGTGGAATGGTGCCAAATCTGATCAGAAGAAAGAGAGAAATAGGAGAACTAGAGGAAGAACTGTTGAAAAATTTCTACTTAAAGTGTAAGGAGTTTTATATGGAGGCTGCAAAACAGATATTAAAAAGGTATCTTTTTGACGACAAAGACCGTCAAGCATTAAAATGTCTGAAGATGCTAAATCCTACAGCAATTCTGGATCCTGAAATAAAAAAGAAATTCCCTTCCATTGCAGATTTACATTATTTCTTCCCAAAGATTTGTCCAAATAATATAACGGAACTGGATAGAGAATGGCGAATGTTAAGAAATGTCGATTTTTCTTTCAACCAAAACAAAACTCCCGATATTATCGACTTTTGGAAACATGTACAAGAATTAAGAAATGGAGACGAATCTCAAACATTCCCTACATTGTGTGAATTGGTAAAAAAGCTTTTGTGCCTACCACATAGCAGCGCCGCCGTGGAAAGGTTATTTTCAGCTATAAATATTATGAAAACCAAATTACGCAACAGAATATCGACTACAGCTATTAAAGGAGTATTACACACTAAATCCGAAATAACCGATTGCTATTCATTTGAAGCCACAGAAAGGCACATGAAGAAATTCAACAAAAATATGTATGATTTTAAAAATAAAAATGAGTGTGAAAATATTGAAGATGAGGCAATTGAAAATGAAACTGAAAAATAATTTTACTTTGATTTTTGTTTTTTGTTGTTGTGATTATAAAAATATCAATGTATGTGAGTTCTAGTAACTAAGAAAATTGTTTATTATTTAATTATATGAGCAAAATTATGAAATCTGCCTTTTTTTCTTTACCTACTGCTTTCTACTGTTTTTTTTAGGCGAGTTGTTGTTTTTTAGTTTTTTGAGGTTGGCAACACTGCGGTCAGTAGTCATTCGAGGTAGAGATGTCGTTAAATAAAATATTGGATATAAGTTTAATTTTATAGCAAATAATTATTACAATGCATATTTTAGACATGTGAAGCCTAAATTTTAATGTAATATATCAAAAGAATACATGTATTGATGTTTTTAAGGGATGTTTTCATTCGAATAACGTTGCTTTGTAAACCGCCATCTACTCCATTCTGCAGGTATTAAAGTCATTTTATGGCATAAATACGGCTGATTTATTTTATTAACGGTTAATTTATTAATTATAAATCAGTAAAGTAAGAAATCGATCACAGATTGTTTTGAATGGACTGAAATATGATAATTTTATTCATTATGGTTAATTTTATTTATTTAATAAATTTGTTAATTTTTTTAACTGTTTATTTTAACAGTTAAAAGATAATATATTAACCATCTTTAATTCAAGGACAAGAGCCGATGAATGCCTCTAAGTTATTACCCAAATCACCTAATAAGTCGTGTATGTATATACAATGTACTCTGTGTTAATGTTACAAGAAATCCTTGCTCTGCTTAGCCTTTACCATAATACGCAGTGGCCAATAAATTAATGTAGTTATAGATAAAAAAAATATTGCAATACATAAAAATGGTATAATATTATCTATATGCTTAATGCTATCTAATACCTTTAAACGAGCAAATCTCGGAAACGGCTACAACGATTTTCATGAAATTTAGTTTGAGGGGGGTTTCGGGGGCGATAAATCAATCTAGCTAGGATTAATTTTTAGAAAATGTCGTTAATCCGTGTTTTCATGCAATAAAATGCACTGCTACAATATCATTAGAATACGAAGGTAAATTTCGCAATTCCAGACAATATTATAAGAGCATAGAAGGGATATCGGGCAGTGCCGAAACCAGAGGACCCCGATTCGAGTCCAGATGTCTCCGATCCAATTTTTTAGTCCCTTTTTTTAAGTTTCTTCTTTTGTGAGAAAAACATTCTTGAGAGCCCTTTGTCAACGCATCTAATTCTTATCTAAGTATATTTTAAAAAAATGATCGAGCTTTAAAAAAAATACGGTAGGTAAGATCGGAAAATATTATTCATATTTCATCAGTATGTAATTCGTATCTAAATATAATTTTCAAAAAACACGATTTACAAAAAAAGAATACCGAGCCAAGCTCGGTCATCCAGGTACTTGACTAGAATGACAGTCCTTAGCCCGTTCAAGTATGAAGGGAAATCAAATATTATGTCAAATTTTAAGTTAATAATATTTTTTAATAAAATATTTTATCAAACAACGTTACGCCTCCAGCAAATATCGACCGACTGAGACTAACTGCATCAACCTGTTTAAATTGTATCTATCAGTCTGACTGTTGACTGATTCAGTCAGTGACTGACTGAGATAACCATTCCATAAAGATAGATACAATTTAAACAGGTTAGTAGTACTGATGACCGATTAGAACTAATAGAACTAATAGAACGAACTAGTTCACTGTCCGTAATGAACTAGTACGGAGCGATCTTTAAAATGACCGACCAGGCACAAGACTAAAAAGTATCTTTGACCGACTGTTATCAATCTATTGACAACCAGGTCAATAGTTTATGGGTCGAATTTTGGAAACAAGATCAAGAACAGAAGGGTAAATGGTATGGAAATGTTCAAGAAAACCTACCTGTAGCACCATGGTATAACAAACTGAAAATGGCCAATCGGGACTTTATTACGACTATAAACAGACTGCGTTTTGGTCACTCCACCGTCCCGGCCCACCTGGCTTGGTTGGGCATAGTGGCGAGCAGCTACTGCACCTTCTGCAATAATTCTGTTTGTGATATCGAACATTTCATATTTACATCTTAGATTATTTACTCTCTAGATAGAGTAACGGCGGCTCAAAAGCGTCGAAAAAAATATCAGCTAACTGTTAGCCTCTAATGCGCTCCCCGCTCCTCAGTGTCAATTGTAACGCCAAGAGATACGCACGCACGGCTCATTTTTTGTGTTAGATTATTTTGTTGAAAATGACAAGTTGCGCGATCAAAATCTGCAGAAATTACTAAGGACGTTTACAAACAACTAACAAAATCTTCTACCATCGCTAAGTAACTCAAAACTAATAGTAATTTACGAAAACAAAACTAATAAATTTATAATTTTATTTACAAAATCAACGTGTCGTTTTTTGGTGTTACCAGTCTTGGATTGCGAATTTCCCCGTATAGTTGTCTTAAAAGCTGGTGTATGTTCATTGTTCTATTAGCGCACGGGATGAAGGCGGATTGATTTATGCTTCAAGGGATGTATATTCTATATGTAAGACTTCGGAGAAAGTAATCAGAAAGTTTCTTAGACAAAATTTTATAATGACTAGGCCAACTTACACAAAAATTTTATCTTGTATATTAAAACAATTTATTGATGATATAAATACTTATTTTAAAGTTGAAACTGAACACGCGTGTGGTTCTCTTCATCAAGTGAACCTAATAAGACTGGTCGCCGAAAAATATTTGACCATACGCTGTTATCATAAAGCTAAATTAGATAATGTAAAAAGTGATGCATCCTCAAAACGCAAATGATTTAAAAAACAAATTCAAAGAGAGGGCCATTAAATTAGTAGTTACAAACATTTAACGGTAAATAATGATAGGTTCAAAATAGAAGAGACTACTGTGTTCCTGGGGGTAACCTTAGATGCAAAGCTTCAATGGGGCACCCATATATCAACTCTTGCTGGCACAACAATGCAGGACGGAATAATTCTTCTTAAAATGATCTATTAAACTGTAGAAACGCTATGGGATAAAATATTACGGTAAAGGGTACCTGCGGGATAAATTATTTAACTATGACGCAGGCGAAGCCGCCGGCCAACCTCTAGTATTTTTATAAGTCGACACCATACATTAAATAATAAAACATATTTTTTAAATGCGCAATTGATTTTTATTTGATAATATTTTTCTTTACAAAAAAAATTTGATTCTAACTCAACAGACAACTAAACACACAATTGAAAGCACCGAATTAAAATATTATGATTTTATTAACATGACATAATTTTACAGTTTTTCCCCATTTTATCGGGATAGATTCATTAGCTGGTATCTCCCAGATACAAATGACGCTGGTGTAAGCCATAGTTATTTATTCTGTCACCATAGCAACCGCTAAGCGTGTGTGCGTGACTCACGCACACGCGCTTGTAAAAACTGGCCTGTTTTTGTTGCATCGCTCATTGCGTGACGTGTTATCTAGAGAGTAAATAATCTAAGATTTACATGTGAGTGCTTTTCATTTGACAGATTGATTCTTGTCAGTGAAATTAGTGACATAGTGCAAAATCAAGTGACAGTGCAAGATCCCTCCCGCCGCCTGAGTGATATGTTAAAAAATAGATCCTATTGCGTGCCTCTATATAAATTCATCAAAAATACAGTGGGGAAATTATAATAAACCGAATAAAAATACTCAAGACTTGGCCTAAAGGTCTAGATACCAGGCCATAAACTCCAAAAAAAAAGAGAGTAGTATGTTCCTTGGCGTGGGTAAATTAAATCAGATTATATTCTCTTTGAGCGTGGGCTAAAAGTTTTGTTTGTAATTTACATTTTACACCAAAGAGGACATTAATTACCGGTTCGCTATAAGTTTTATATTGGCAGTTTGAATAATGAGCGATACCTCAATCCAAATATCATCAGATGATTCCGAAAGTAGCAATGATTCTATCAAAAATTTGCCGGCAGTAGATTTTCATTCATCATTTACTTCAGGTATAATATCTTCTTCTTCATCATATATACTTAAATTATATTCAATTGAGGTGGAAAATATGAATAACTGCTATGAGACTGAAATAGAGTGTCTAAATTCAACAATTTTATCACTTAAAAACCCTACAAATTATATCAAATAAATATGCATCGGCTCAGGATGAGATAAAAGAACACATATTGGCTATGATTGATCTGGTAAAGTCATGTAAGTATAATGAGGAGCGCTTTGACTCTTTAATAAAACATCAGAGTGAGTATCAGCGCTCCATACCAGGTTCATCGGGGATAATATGTGTAAATAATAATGATAACAGTAAGGACTCATTATTTTCACCTACACTCTATGACAGTGCCATGACAAAGAATATTAGCTTAAAAGTAATTTAAATATTAAAAGAACTAAAGTTATTATGTATTGTGATGATATAGGCAAAAATTTGGGCATGATGTTAAATAACTGTTTAAAATGGCATCTTTTAGTCATATATTGAACTAGCCGACCCGTGCCCACTTCGCTGGGCGTCAACATTTTTTACTAGTGACGAAATTATCTTGTGTGGTTCTTAGTACTGAGTGTGTAGGATTTATTTTATGTTTATTTTATTTCTTGTTATCTGCTAGTATGTATTGGGCGAGTATGTCAAATGTTTAAGACTTATCTGTATGCTATGTTTGATGTTGTGTTATTGTCTGGTAGCAAAGTGTATTGGTTTTCTGGAGTTCCAAATCAAGATAAGCCAACATATAACTGGCCATGGGAAAAACACTCCTTTTTCAAGTCAATGCCCACCAGAGAGAATGTTTGACCCTGGGACTTATTTATCGTGAGGGCAAATGAAACTTTGACTGGAAACTGCTGCCTTTTGAGCGATGTTGGCAAATCCGTCGGAATCAAATTATGAATATGAGCATGTTGTCCCACTGCTGTCCCTGTGAGTGTGGCGTCACAATTATATTGTCCCGCAAATCTTTTATCAGTCTTGTGCCATTACACATGTTGGGAGGGCTCAAGTTTCTTAACAGCATGATAGGAATGCCGACTTTTAACATAAGGTTGTGAGGTGGTAGGCCAGAAGGGCTCAAAGAATTTAAAAATTATTGAGGATAGTGCACTGTATCCTCAATATTACACACCGTGTCAACTGACTTATACTGTTTGACTTGGCCAGGAATTTTCTGTAAAATCAGTTTATTTCATTCACTGTATCATTTCTGGGTGACATTATCCTTAAACAAAGTCAGTCATTTCAATATAGACTGACGTGTATGAAAAATACATCTAAATATCACCATATACTTTTTCTTTTACTTCTAACAAAATTCCACAGCACTACATATCTATCTTTTATATTTAATACACAATAGATGTTGAACATTATATTTACCTATATCAAACCGTTTAGTCAGTGCATACCGATAAATCAACGCATCAGCCCGTTTTTCTCGGAATTGATTGACAAATATTGTTATTTCACATTAAACTATATTATTAATCACAATCAAATATAGCCTATGTCACTCAGGAATAATGTAGCTTTCTACTGGTAAAAGAATTTTTAAAATCGGTTCAATAGTTCCAGAGATTACTTCCTACAAACAAACTCACAAACTTTACCTCTTTATAATATTAGTATAGATAAAGTATTACAGTTTTCATGTAATAATAATTTAACTAAGAAATATTTGACTAGAGATAGGTATTACCTATCCAAACATAATTTAAGACAGATAGCAAATGTGCTATCTTATTGTTTATATATTAACTCAGCCAAGGACCTGGCTACATAGACATCTGCTTCTATTGAGCAGTATAATGACTTAATATGTAATTTGGAATCAGTTCCAAGTAATTTATAAAATGAGACAATAGAGGTAATCTCTAGCAGTTATAATAATTTAAATAATTTAGAATGTAGCTCACAAATCCTTAATTGTATGACTCCACAAAGTAATAATAAAAATTGTTTACACCTGGTGCATCAGAATATACAAGGCATGATAGTCAAAGAGCTAGAAATTGAATTGTTCTTAAATAGCAATAGTATTCATATTTTATGTATTATTGAACATTGGTTAAAAGCTTTTAACTTAATGTTTAACTTCAGTAATCACCAGGTGGTCAGTTTGTTCAATAGAGAAACGGTTTTAAGAGTTGGCTCCTAAATATTAGGTAGTAAATTATTATCATGTAAAGAATGTAAAGATATTGTGAGCCTTTGTTGAGCGAACTGTAGAAATGGCATGTGCTGAGTTTGAGCACCTCATTGTCGTGAGCGTCTACAGACCCCCATGTTCTATATACAATACTTTTGAAAAAATTATGGAGGAAGTTTTTGTTAAGCTTAATAAACAGAATAAATCTGTTGTAATATGTGCAGACTTTAATATCAATCTCCTAGAAGCTTTCTCCACCAATATTAAATTAAGATCATTGTTTAAATCATATGGTCATTTTAATTTATTTTTAGAGCCAACGCGTATTACTGAATGTGGTGCAACATGTATAGATAACATTTTTACAAATGTTAAGCCATTGCATAAATTTATAATTCAAAAATTGAGTTCTGATCACTGTGGACAATTAGTTTCGTTACCTTATGTTCACAAAAAGCAAGTAGATGAGAAAGTTGTGTTTGTTCCAGTAAATGCACGTCGCTTGGAGAAGTTTAGAAGTAACATAGTGAAAAAACTTCTATCACTTTTAATACCAGTTTTTGTGAAATATTTTACTGATATTCCGATCTTAACCACAAAATCACTGAATTCTCCTGCCGTAGCCGAATCATTACTTAAACAAAATGTAAATGTGTGTACAACGAATTTTACATTTCATAAAGTATCATTTGATCTATTTGATCTATTTTTTTTACAAAAACTATTTTTTTTCATCAAAAGATATTGTAAAATATTTTAAAACTATTGACATTAAGAAAACTGCGGATCTGTGGGGGATTTCCGTTAAAGTTATTGCGTCTATAATCTATATAATCGCGCCTCAACTAGCTATTGTTTTTAATACTAGTATCGAATCTGGTGTGTTTCCTGATTTAATGAAGCATAGTAAAGTAATACCTTTATTTAAATCTGGTAGTAATTTAGACCCCGCCAATTTTAGACCTATTTCTGTACTACCAACACTTAGTAAGATTTTGGAAAAAATTATTCTTGATCAAATGTCAATTTTTTAATATTAATAATTTACTTCATAAAAATCAATTTGGTTTCACAAGGGGTCGCTCGTCAACTGATGCCGGTGTTGAGCTGATTAAACATATCTTTAATTCATGGGAGAATTCACAGGATGCTTTGGGTATATTCTGTGACCTATCCAAGGCCTTCAATTGTGTTCACCATGAAACATTAATCAAGAAACTTCAACACTACAGTGTAAGAAGTGATGCTCTTAAATTAATTATTTCATATCTTTTCACTCTTCCGGGTCAATGGTAGAAATGGGCGTGCCTCAAGGCTCAATTCTCAGTCCCTTTCTGTTTCTTGTATACATTAATGACTTACCTTACATAGTAGGGGATAAACATGATATAGTATTATTTGCTGATGACACTTCTTTAATTTTCAAATTGAAACGACAAATACTAAAATATGACGATGTAAATAATGCTATATCTAAATTAGTAAATTGGTTCAATGTTAATAATTTGCATTTAAATGGCACTAAAACGAAATATATGAAATTCATGACTCCAAATGTCAAACAATTAAATACTAATGTAATTTTAAATGGGGAGGAACTGAGTCTTGTCGATACCACCATTTTTCTTGGAATCACACTAGACGCGAAGCTTCAACGGAGCCCCCATATATCAAAATTAGCAAGCAGACTTAGTTCTGCAGCATATGCTGTAAAAAAGATTAGAAATCTTACCGGCATTGAAACAGCTAGACTAGTTTATTTTAGCTATTTCCATAGCATAATGTTGTATGGTATTTTGCTATGGGGACACGCGACTGACACTGAAATTATATTTGTTTCACAGAAGAGGGCCATAAGAGCAATTTATGATTTAAAGCCTAAAGAGTCGCTGCGACAAAAATTTAAGGGAATTAAATACAAAAATAAAAGTCGTTTTACAAAAATAAGTGATATTCATTCTGTAAATACTAGGAACAGACACAAGTTAGTAATACCAGTTACTCGACTCCACCGAGTCAGTAATTCATTCTTGGGGCGATTTATACGCTTTTACAACAAAATTCCACAAAATATACAAAATTTGACCTGCTCAAAGTTCAAAAACTTTATAACACGTGTTGGTTGTTTTTGCGGACTGCGAACAAGAAAGGATTTAACAATGGTGAATTGAAACTGATTTCTTCTTGAAATCATTGTCACTGTAGTGTTCACACTTCAACGGCTTCTAAATGACTGGAATAATGTAAACAATACAGATACAGTCCAGCACTGGACTGGTTTCTAGCTGGATCACTGGACTGGAATAATGTAAACCGGGCATTAGGGTGACAAATAAGCACACAGTCCACTTGATGGTAAGTGGATACTGTGGCCATTAGACATCTACGAGTACATTTATCCTTGATTAAAAATCATCATGAACATGCGTTGTCGTCCCTGAAGAGTAAAATGGAATGCCTAGTATCCAGTAAAACTGGTCTCTGGTTATCTAGACTCTAAGTAAGTTCTAAACTAAGTTTGTATAAAAAGGATTATAATATTAAGGAATTTATGGATGATAATAACCCCTGGGAATGAGGTGATCGCTACCAAGCTATTTCTAATTTGTTTTGTGTTGTTAATTGTGTAACATACATGATTGTAAGCTGTTATTTAAAAAGAAGTCCCGCTGGGTGTCTTGCTGGTTCTTCCCAGGACAGAGGTTTTTTTTCGAAACAGTGGTAATTAAACAAAGAGTGACTTTCAATAAGTATTATTTGTAATCTATATTGAATAAAAAAGTTTCTTTTTCTATAACCACATAATTTATTTTGTTTACTGAAACCTCTTTTTAAAATTGAAGTGTAATATATAAAGTGAAGTGTCAGGTTTCTTTTTAAATCATTTAACTACATGCAATAATTACATATTATTCAGATATTGCATATTGTATATTGTTAATTTATTGAACAAAAGCTTATTTTTACTGGTTAATACAGCTTCAAGTTCAACAAATGAATCTCGTCCTACAACAAGGGCAACTAGGTATATTTAAATGAATCGTATACCAATTATTAGTTATTACCAATGATTTTACAGCTATGGCAAAAAAATATGTAATTAAAACACATAAGAAAGCTGCTAAGAAGAATACAGCGAAAGAAAAGCTTGCTGAACAGAAAGCGGTAAAGAGAAAGGTTCCAAAATTAAGCAGGATTTTCAAACCAGGAGAATGTATGCAGGTATAGGTTTTGTTAACCATTGCCACGCATGGTAAATAAATTACATACTTCAATTTCAGATGTCATAAATTTATTAATGCTTTCGCAGTCGGTTGTTTATTAATGCTTTCCATCACTGTTCTAAATTTTTCACATAATATGATATAAACCGATGATGTTATAATATAGTATTCATGGCACAAATGTCCAATGGGATTAACAGAGAAATGGCAATATTTTTTTACATTTGCTACGAAATTTATTTTATCAAGGGGCGTTCAATGTATTCTCGGTATTAGGGTGGATTTGCTAATAATGTGGGTAATTAAAAAATCATTAGCTAACGACACTACCTGAGGGTATAAATATGAAATTTCGTCTTGATAACTTCATTACTTCTTATCTAACTTTCAGTCAAAGAAGGCGAGAATGACTGACTCGACAATGTTAAAAAAAAACCGAACACCGTGTGGTGATTAAACTAAAAATCAAAAAAACATCTATGAAGAAATGGTGGCCGTTTACCAAGACTGCTTCTTCAATGTCAACCGTACAGAAGTGATGATTTCTTATATTTACGCGAACACTACACATTGAATAAAACTATTTTACGGATTTTACCGAAACGTCTGGAATCAAAATAGTAAAATTAAACGCGATAAAATCCGTAAAATAGTTTAATTCAACGTACAGAAGTGGTCAAGTAAATTCAAAAAAGGCAGGGAAAGCATTGAAGATGACCCCAGCCCAGGTGGGCCAATCACAGCGGCTACAGAAGATAATGGTAAAATTATTGAAAAACTTATATTAGAAGATGCACGAGTAAGAATTAAGATGTTGTGGCCGGTGGAAGGAAAAGGGGAGATCTCCCGCCGGGCAAGGTGATTGGCCCGGGGAGCGGCCAACGCTCCTAGTGGTAGTTCGGAGCTATTGTATATATACTGTTTTTAATTCGGAACTTTGATAGCGCGATTCAGGCTTCGATGTATTTCGCTTGTGGCGCGACGACAGCGCCACCACATCACCCCTGCTCGGACCGGAAGTCGATGGTGCAGTCTAGATGTCGACGAATGTGCAAGTGCCAGGGAATTGCCTTGTAGTCTGCGGTGAGTCGAGAAGAAGGCAAGTAATCTGCGAGAGTGCCGTGAGTCAGAGGCGAGCAGTAAGGCTCAGGAGCCGTGCCGAACACTGTAGCGCAGAGAGTAGCTTGAAGGAACAGGAAGCATTATTATAGTGCCGCGATGAACCTTTGTAAAGCTCGATGGCTTTCAGGATGTGAAGACTTGCTCGGGAGCGAATGAATGGGGTACTTGAGAACGATGACGAGGATTTGAAGGTAGTTTTTCCGAAAGCTGTTGGTTGCGTGTTCATATCACGTCGGTTAGTCACCACTGTGGCCGGTGGAAGGAAAGGAGATCTCCCGCCGGGCAAGGTGATTGGCCCGGGGAGCGGCCAACGCTCCTAGTGGTAGTTCGGAGCTATTGTATATATACTGTTTTTAATTCGGAACTTTGATAGCGCGATTCAGGCTTCGATGTATTTCGCTTGTGGCGCGACGACAGCGCCACCACATCACCCCTGCTCGGACCGGAAGTCGATGGTGCAGTCTAGATGTCGACGAATGTGCAAGTGCCAGGGAATTGCCTTGTAGTCTGCGGTGAGTCGAGAAGAGGCAAGTAATCTGCGAGAGTGCCGTGAGTCAGAGGCGAGCAGTAAGGCTCAGGAGCCGTGCCGAACACTGTAGCGCAGAGGTAGCTTGAAGGAACAGGAAGCATTATTATAGTGCCGCGATGAACCTTTGTAAAGCTAGATGGCTTGCAGGATGTGAAGACTGAATATTTGCTCGGGAGCGAATGAATGGGGTACTTGAGAACGATGACGAGGATTTGAAGGTAGTTTTTTCCGAAAGCTGTTGGTTGCGTGTTCATATCACGTCTGTTAGTCACCACTGTGGCCGGTGGAAGGAAAAGGGGAGATCTCCCGCCGGGCAAGGTGTGCTGCCCGGGGAGCGGCCAATACTCCGAGTGGTAAGTTCGGAGCTATTGTATATATACTGTTTTTAATTCGGAACTTTGATAGCGCGATTTAGGCTTTGATGTATTTAGCTTGTGGCGCGACGACAGCGCCGCCACAATGTTATCAGAAATTACTAACCTATAGTTGGTACACACCATATTGCATGACTATCTCAACCTCACAAAAGTCAGTGCAAGATGGGTGCCGCAAATGCTCACTGCGCTTCATAAGCAGGTGCGGGTTGACTGTTGTAGGGAGTTTTTAGAGTTGTGTGGTGACGACCCAACAAGTGTTTTCGATAGGATTGTTACAGGAGATGAAACGTGGATTCACCACTATGATCTTGAGAGGAGTCTATGCAATGGCATAAAAAGGGATCAGACCCCCCAAGTTCAGTCACTCCATCGGCCCCGGTAAAATCTTGGCCACAGTGTTTTGGGATTGCAAAGTAATACTATTGATCGAGTACACAAAAAAAAGTGAAATCATCAACGCAGACAAATACTCAGCCACTTTACGCCCTCTAAGAGAAGTTATAAAAGAAAAGAGAAGAGGAAACTGACCAAGGGAGTGCTGCTTCTTCATGACAACGCACCGGTTCACACGGCGCGGCTCTCCAAGGCTATTGTACTACACTGCGGGTTTGAGGAAATTAACCACCCACCATACAGCACAGATCTAGCCCCTAGTGACTACTTTTTATTCCCAAACTTAAAAAAAGACCTTCGGGAAAAGCTATTTGCTGACGATAATGAGCTCAAGTCCGCTGTAAATAAGCATTTTTCAGACCAAGACGAAGAATGTTTTTTTCAAGGTAATAGAAAAGCTTTTTTCATGAACAACTATATGTATTAACGTCATGGGAGACTATACGGAAAAATAAAAAATATTTCATAATTTTATCTTTTTTTCCAACATTGGGTATGTTACCGAGAATACATTAAACACCCCTCGTACAGCATAGTGGCAGTGTAAGAATATCAACTACCCCATACTGTACTGTGGTTCATGCAAGAGACAACAGAGGGATACTGAAACAGCGGCATCTCATAACACCAGCAATTATTAAAAACTGCAGTAGCCTTCTCACCTGCCAAACGTGGTAATCCTCCAATATGAGGCAATCTATGGTGTAGGCCTGTGTTCAGCGTGGACTTTAATAAGCTGTTATGTATGGATGAATGCGTAGATTTTATAAAAAGGTTTATTCCATAATATGAATAATCAAGTTTTAATTAAAATATTGTTAATAAAATTAGGATGTAAAAGCGTTTTAAAAACATTTTCCACCAGTTCCACCTGAATATGGTTAGGCTGCTATGTATTCTGCTAAATTATGGGACTGGTGTCAGAATAAATGTTCTATTGATCAAAAATATATGTAAATGAAGATAAATCACACATTAATTATTTTCATTTTCTTACAAATGTATAGTACATGAAAATAAAAATGCACCCAACATTCTTGGAGAAATGGTTCACATATGATCTTGAACACGAATTAAACATGGGTGGTGTAAATGTCCTGTGTTCTTCAGATCTCGAACCAGGTCTAGTGTTGTGGGAACGTGAAATGCGGCACTTACTGGTTACCACATTTGATCAGGTAATATATTTTAATTACTATTACAGTGAAGTTAATAGCTGCATGTAAGATATAGCCAGACTAGAAAAAGTGCGTAAACATACTTTCAGGAGAGCTTACACAATTCAATTTGGGAATATAATTTAATAAATTTTGTTAAAGATTTTAAAAATTAATTAGCCAAAATCTGTGTAAAAAAATTTAAATGACTAGTTTGATGAGCCGCTATGTGGTAGGCCATAGCAGAGACAGAGTTTATTGACATTTTTCTACGGACTTCAAAAAGGAGACGGTACTCAATTCGACTGTATGTTTCTTTTTCTTTTTTCTTTTCTTTTATGTGTGTTACCTCATAACTTTTTTCTGGGTGAACCGATTTCGATGATTCTTTTTTTATTTGAAAGCTGGTGCTTCTCATGTGATCGCATATAAATTTAATCAAGGTCTGACCAATAGTTTTTGAGTTATTCTTAATAATTTATATTGAAGTCGGTTGTACAAAATTTTTAAATTTAAATTTTCTGGCTAGCATACCATCTTGCCGTGTAATGGCGGCGTAAGAGAATCTACTACATATTATTATTCCTTGGGTGTCGTTGCTTTCCAAGTTGATATTCTTCATTGTAAATTGTGAATATGTTTATTTTAGATAGCACAAGGGCGCTGTGATCGTGGTTTATACGTCATCACGGCTAAAGATGTAGTCAAGTATGTGTGCGAACACACACTGGCGAAACATGTCGCCCAGATACGCAACAGGGCCCATGTCAAACTTACGCTTGTTATTTTCGGCGTCCAAGATTACTTTAAGTAAGATTTTTTTTTAAATTTAATATGATTCTACTAGGTGCTAGCAAAGGAGTCGCAGTAGCTCAGGGTATTAAGCGCTCGCTGTAAATTTCATAGTACGTGATCAACCCGGGTTCGATCCCCGCCGGTATTGTTAAATGCAATTTTAGTGTTGAGTCAACAACGCCAAGCGGTAATGGAAAACATCGTAAGGCAACCTGCCTGTCTGAAAAGTTAAGTCTACCATCATGCATTGCCCTAAAACCCTCTCAGAAATGAGAGGAGGCCTGTGTAGGCTGTAACTTCACTTTTTACTTTAGGTGGTAGGAAATAGGGGTAAGACAGACTTTTTTTATAGGATAGTGTGACAAACTAGCACACAGTCCATCTGCTGATAAGTGGTTGCCGTGACACATAGACATCTACATCTATCCTCAATAAATAATCAAAATACAGAAGCGTTGTCACCCGTGAGGACTAACATGGAATGCCTCTTTTCTAGTAAAAAAAAAGGTCTCCGGTTCTCTATACTCACCATACGAATCACAACAGTGTTAAGCTGCTGTTCTACACTGGTATTCTGTGAGAGCGTGGTCCTTCCCCGGTCGAGCCGATACATTCGTGCTACAACTATACACTGATATAGCTGCAGCATGGCTCTACCATGTATAAAAGACTATGGACTTTCATTTGGCATGAATTCTGACACACCTCTCTCGCTTATTTCACTTTCCCACAGCCACAACATCCATAACATCAGGTGGACTATGTGCTCGTTTGTCACCCTTTTCCTATAAAAACATATATCTATGCACACATGATCATTGGTTAAGGGTACTTTGGGACCATCTTTAATATATCACCGATTTGGTCGATAACCTTTTTAGGGCGTCCCTTGTCGACTCTGCCATTCACTTCTGCAGCATAAATTTGCTTTTAACAAACTTGTTCAATGGGGGAATAGCCGCAGTGAAACTGTACCAAGTTGTATGTAAAGAACATTATTTTTAGATAGGATAGTATAGGATCGGTAGGATTTCAGTTGTTCAAAGGCTGCAGTAACCATTTATTATAAGATTGACAGTTCTTTTGTCACTCTGATTATAAATGAATGATTTCACATATTCGATGATGATGGAAAACCTGCATGTTTGGGGTGTAAATATTTTATAGGTTTCTGCCAAAGTAGAGTGATATCCTTTTAACGTCCTACTGCTGGGCATATGCCTCCTCTTTTGTTAAGAGGGTAATGAGAGCAAGGATCGACGGCATTATTCAAGGGAATTTTGTCGGCCCTCATACCGGTTACTTTCGAATCAGCCATCTTTGTCAGTCTCTATAAGTAAATACGAATTAAAAATAGTTACTACTTTCAGACATGCAGGAAAGAAGAGTAAACAAAATAAGGACCTTGTTATGACTGAGATAGATTTGGAAATGGCCATAGCTGGTAAGGGTTTTATAAAACTTTAGAAACCTATTATTTATCATAATATTCACTACTTGTTTATTATTATTATTTAAAAAAAATGTTCTCTTGAATCCGCTGCTGTATTCCGGCTTGAAGCGTATGAGAGCCAGTTTATTTATAGGTTGTGACACATCTTCAATGACCATGTTAGTTATCACCACGCTTGGCCATAATATGACGCTATTTGGCACCAATTTAAGTATTTCCAAGGGCCAAATTTGACTGTGTAGTGGCAGTGTAAGAATATACATTACCCCATTTTGTCCCGTGGATGTCGTAGAAGGCGACAAAGAGAACTGAACCAGGAGATAGACAGCAGCGTCTTCCTAATAATAACTAGAAAATAAAAAAATAAAATGCTTTCCAACCCGCCTGCCAATTGTGGGAACTATGGCAAATATCTTTCTTATGAGGAAATATATGTTCAGCAGTGGACTTTGATAGGCTGTGATCATTGAGTTATATGTACTACGTACTAGAGAAGCTATTCTAAACGTATCGCACTTAATGACAGCTGGGGATTGCGCGAGGCGAGCGCGTCGTGGACTGACTGAGGTATTTGCTGCAGCGCTAAAATGTTAGTTATGTCGTCTAACCAAGCTATTAAAACATACAGCACTAGATCGCTTATAGAGTATAGTTTTCTCGCGACCAAAACGTCGTTAGCGCCAGGGATTGCATGGCGCTTACGCGTTTTGTTCAACGTAGTGTAACTATCGTCCATATAGATTTTACACCGCAGAAGGGACACAACTTTTGTACCTACAAAACTTCATTAGAATTCATACTTTTTTCAAAATGTATTAATAGTTAAATAAAAAAATTAAAAAGTGGAAAACTAAAAGAAAATGAATTGTTATGCTTTTATTTAAGCTTAAATACGTTATCAATAGTTTAATATCAAATTTAAAAAACAAATCTAATAAATTGGTATTGTATGCGCGTGTGCGCTTTAGCGGCAGGGAGTAGCACTTAAGTAAAAGTTCTGTAATCAATATTAATGCTATCGAATGACAAAATGCTGTTCGATAAAAATTGAATCTAGGTATGGTTATAATATGTTCACAAGGTTTCGGTTACTTTTATTTTATATTATATTACCTTTTAATATACATTTATATATAAAAAAAAAAAACAATATTAACTTTCCCACTTTTCCCACTAAATATTACTTACTGATGTTTTTTTCGCTGATTTCGCTGACATTTCTTGTGTATTTTTGCAGTATCAAAATACGTACGTTGTCATATTTTCTAACCATTGACAAATATTAGTTGATATTATATACTAAAAATAAAGAACATAAAATAAATATTTAAAAATATCAAAGTGAATAAAACTATTTTTACGGATTTTATCGCGTTTAATTTACTTAATTCCCGACGTTTCGGGTGCTTTACAGCACCCATGGTCACGGGGCGGACTGAGGTGTTTGACGTCCCGATGTCATTTAGCCCGGCTACTTTCAGTTTTTTGAATATTAATTTTTGGTCCGATCTACGCAGAATGAGCTTACAGTATCTTGAAGTCTTTCAGTGGTATGCTTGGGTTTCGATTTAATTTTATTAATTATAGGATCCCAAACAGATGGCAGCACTCATCCATCTTCTCTATTGAAATTAGGATGTTTTATTGAAATTATGTTGTTAAGAATAGAGATCATATTCCTTTTCATCAACGAAGTTTCTAGAATTAATGAGCAAATTTAGCTTCTTAACGTTAGACGTCGCAGTAATACCGCGATTATTTGAAAACGCACCACAAATTCTTACTAATAAATATCATTATGTCTTAACCCAAAAAGCTTCTAAGATTGACGAAAAAAATTTGCTACGTGACGCTAGATGTCGCAACAATAAATTCACACTATTATAGACAATGCTAATAGATATAACGTTGACATTGCCCAACCCATGCCCTAACTAACCTGTACTGCTACGTGAATGATGTTAGTGAAATAGTTACTCTGCCTGAACGTGATCTGGCTTATATCGAGTATATGATCTGGAGATCTGGAGTATATGATTATTATCATGTATATGAATTGACTGAAGAAACTAAATTGAAAAAAAAAAACATTATATGATAGAATGAGTAAAATAGCACAATTTAATGGAAATTGCCTTGATGTACCATGTATATCTCTGTAATTCATATAGCCGGCATACAATTAATTGTCTTTAATGGAAATTTATTTACAGTAAGCTAAATTATCATTTTTAAAATGGAAACAAGGAGAATGATAAAAAACAATAATTTAGCAATTGTTTATTTGTCATTGAAATAACACATATTTGTTTAAAAATTATCGTTTTCACACTTTAATATTAAATTTTAGACGATAATGAATTCGGATACTAATGTAGATCATTATATTAAGATCACTTTTATTTCAGCTTCTTTCCAAAAGTCATGAGTACTACTAAACTACTTACTTATTTCTCTGGCTTAGCAACCCTAACAAATGTTCATTCATATCACCCTATAATTTCGTATATTTTCAAAGACATCCAGCATTTGCAAATTTTCATTAATATGTTAGTGAATGAACAGAAAACATTTTATCGAAAACTTTAATATCGGCGTAGTTACAACACTAATATAAATATCAGTCAGGCTTTCGCGCAGGTCACAGTACTACCACTGCCTTGATAAAAGTCACAGATGACATTCGAATGAGAGTGGATGAGCAGAAGCTGACAGTGGTAGTGCTTGTTGATTTTTCAAATGCTTTTAACACAGTCGACCACGATATCCTTATAGCCTTCCTAGCTAATCTTAAATTCTCAATCCCAGCTTTGGAATGGTTTTCATCCTATCTTCACGGCCGCCAGCAATCAGTTCGATTAGGACAAGAGTCCTCAACATGGGCTGACATTGAAACAGGCGTGCCGCAAGGCGGAATACTTTCTCCTATAATGTTTTCTCTATTTATAAATTCTATCACTTCAGTTCTCAACTGTTCGTACCATCTGTATGCAGATGATCTTCAGCTCTATGTGCAATCTAGTGTTAATGATCTTAATGATAATATTAACAAAATCAACCACAACCTTGATGCCATAAGAGATTGGTCGTACAGACATGGTGTTTCGGTTAACCCATCCAAATGTAAAGTAATGGTTATAGGTAGTAGCAGAATATTAGCCAAGATTAATAACGATGATCTTGCTCCCGTATTTTACAATGGAACGTTGCTGCCATTTTGTAAATCTCTAAAAAATCTTGGCTTACATATGGACCATACCTTAAGCTGGGGAGTTCAAGTTGCTGAAATAAGCCGTAAAGTTACTGCCACCTTACGTTCTCTTTGCCGTCTCAAAAACTTTCTGCCTTTTAAAACTAAACTTTTACTTATCCAGACTTTGATATTACCCATTATTGATTATGCGGATGTGTGTTACCCAGATCTATCTCAATATCTTCTCGATAAGTTGGAGCACCTTCTTAACAATTGCATTAGGTTCATTTTCGGCTTACGTAAGTATGACCATGTTTCCCAGTACCGTTCTAAGCTTAAATGGCTTTCTATTCGTCAAAGGCGTAGCTCCCGAATTTTACAAGTATTATATTCAATTTTAAATGACCCAAATTCTCCTTCTTGTCTTAAGGATAACTTTCAGTACCAATATTCTCCCGATAGAGATTCACGATAGAGTTCCCCGTCCCCAAAATAGTCTTAAAATTCGTATTCCACCACATAAGAGTGGTTTCTTTAATTCCTCTTTTACTGTGCAGTCCATACTGCTCTGGAATGCCCTGCCTGTTCATATAAAAAAAACCAGTAACAAACATTATTTTAAAAGACTAGTTCGAGAATTCTTTAACAGGAATTGATTTATCCGACTTTTGTTTTTCTCTCTCTTTCGCTTTGTAATTGATATTTTGTATAATATGTATTTTAATATGCATCATGTTTTTTTATTTTTATATTATATTATTTTATATTTATTTAAAGATTTTGTATATATAAGTATCCGTTTATATATTTACTATTCATTCTTTCTTTATTACAAAGTAGATATTAAGTTTGTATATTTTAAAAATATTTTATTTATTTGCATTTTGTTGTTAGATATAATCTTTTTACTTATTTATTAATTTATGGAGTGATTTTTACACCTGCCACAGCTTCTCAAATCATCCAGGGTTGACTGGTAGAGAATGCCACAAGGCATTAAGTCCGCCCTTTATATCCCTTAGTATAAGGTAGATGTAAAAAAGATTAAATAAATAAATAAAAATAAAATAAACACTATCGCAGCTATTTTTATTCAATATGTATTTACAGATGAACCTTATAATAACGAAATAAGGTTGAATATTACTTGTATTAAAAGCAATTTGACATTTTGTCCATGTTTAGTCAAGTTTCTATCCAAAAAATTAAAATACTACACGTGCCTTTGGTACGAAACACCTCCATTCGAAATATTTTTATTTTTTACTCTCGTTTTTACACTTCTAAATTGCACAAAACGGCATATTTTCGCATATATCACTTAAGGTGGCACAAGTTGTGGGCTCGAACTCACTGGTGGGCGTGGCCAAAAAGCACGCTATCTCACCTGGCATCGTGCCCGACAGAGATAGTATCAGTGATGAGCAGTTAGACGCTAGTCTTCACGCACGTCTTGTTCGAACGGCGTTCCGAACCGTTCGAACAAAAACGAAGTTACACGAACACGATGCACACAAACATACCGCCCTATATCCAGATTCCTTCAGCCGTTCTGGCGTGATTGAGTAACATACATCCATCATTCCATCCAAACATCCAAACTTTCGCATTTATAATATTTAGATAATAATTGTAATTAGTTCTGCCTGCCTATAAATTGTTTTCAAAAATACATACTTACCTGTCTTCTTACTTTTTTTATCACTAAATGTAAACACATGTTTATATCAAGACAAGTGACCCATCTTAGTACAGACGTACCTACCTAAAGTTTACATTTTAGTGTCCACGACGCGGCGACGGTTTGTGACATTTGTTTTATTGTAGGTTGTAGGTATCTAGGTAATAACAGTAGGTACCTATGATAATCCCACATAATATACCTAGTTTGTCCGCCGCAAAAGTCGTCGAATAAATAATTAAATTGTTTTGTAAATCTTTATTGATTATTTATTTCCTTTATAACATTTTTTCATTGTACGTGGTAGAGCCAAGCTGCAGCTATATTTATAGTATAGTTGTGGCACGAATGGGTCGGCTCGACCGGGGAGGGACCACGCTCTCACAGAATACCAGCGTAAAATAGCAGCTTAATGCTGCTGTGTTTCGTATGGTGAGTGTAGAGAGCCGGAGACCCTTTTTACTGGAAAAGAGGCATTCCATCTTAGTCCTCAGGGCTGACAGCGCATCTTCATTTTGATTCACAAGCGAGGATAGATGTAGATGTCTATGGGCCACAGCAACCACTTACCATCAGGTGGACTGTGTGCTCGTTTGTCACCCTATTTCTATAAAAAAAAAAAAATTGATAGCCGTGGTAGCTCAGATGGTTAGCGCTCGCTGTAAGTATCATAGTACGCGAGCAACCCGGGTTCAATCCTCGCCGGCACCAATGAAATTGTTGCAATTTTAACTGCTGATTTACCACGTGCTCGGCGGTGAAGGAAAACATCCTGAGGAAACCTGCATGTCTGAGAATATAATTATAATCGAATATAAATCAAATTGACATAGGTACAGATAAAATTAGCGGAACATTAATAAAATTTTGGGATCGTTTTTTTTTAAATTTTATTTATATTCCGCTATTTTTGTCTGTGCTTATGTCAATTTGATTGACATTCGATTTCTAAATTGTAGTTTGCGGGGGTAACGGGGATCTATCAGCTCCGGCAAAACACATTTCTGATAAAAGTTATCTGATTTTAAAATTTTGTCTGTCGTCCAAAACGCATCATCCCTTTCAATTATATCAATTTCCATGCCATTTGGCTTTAAAATAACAAAATAGCAAAACTTTTCGTTTCGAATAAAAGTCAAATAAGCTCGCGTCACGGCACGTACATGTGTGCGTGAGCGTCGTCCTCCCGCAACGCACCGGGGGACATTATTCAGTGAGATGCACGATAATTCATAGTAAAACGCGCGCGTAAAAAAATACGAAAAGGCATTTGGAAAATCGAGTTTTATGAAAAAACCACTGCATAAATCAAATACAAATAAAATATATTGAATTCTTCGATAATTGAGCTTTGTCGGTACCGACTTTGTTTTGGAAATTTGACACTTCTTTTATTACTAATTTACGCCCAAAGTTGTGATAAAATTGGCAACAAAAACGAATCTTTGGTAGCTCGTAACTTTTTAATGACTTTATTTTACTATTCCGTTTCCACACAGACAAAACTAATAATGAGACAAAACGATATCATGTTTAACTTTGGATGTACAGTGTCAAAAAGCGGAGTAATACCCCCCCGAAATTTGTATGGAAATAATGTCAACTAGTGTCACCTTAAGCAGCGACCCGTCAGCTCGCAACAATCTGAGTCTGCGACTGACAGTCTATTACGCTCTACTATCACTAATTGTCACACGCCTGCCCCGCCCTCTTCGGGCTTCCTCTTGTTTTTTATATTCCGTGTAAAAAACAATTAAATTAAAACACTTTCTAAAACACCAAGTCAAGTCTGTGTTCAGTAACATATTTTACTTTCATTCAGTTTTGTAATGGAACATCTGCATGTTTTACTCTATGATTGTAGATGGCGTGTCATTTAAATGTAGAAATATTTTTTTAAATTATAATATTACGATATTATTACCTATTTATTCACTTGAACAATAAATAATTTTACTAATTTGACTACTGAATGGTTTTTTATGTCCAGGTACAAACTTTGATTTGAATTCTCGTATTATTAGCGCTGCTCCGCACTGCATGAATATCGAAGTCACACTAAATGACACTAAAGTCAGGTGTACGGATTGCAGTACAGTTCAGTTCAACATAGTGAGTGTTCGGTATGCGAAATCTAGTGCGTAGTACATATATATCGATGGCTGTAATGAATTAACTAAAGTCAGGTGTACGGATTGCAGTACAGTTCAGTTCAACATAGTGAGTGTTCGGTATGCGAAATCTAGTGCGTAGTACATATATATCGATGGCTGTAATGAATTAATGAAGCATCTCATCTTCGTCGTCAGGATTGACAACACATAAATATTTGTTTATAGTTGGTTGCAGCTGGCCTTTGCCTACAGTAGTTACTCACTATCTGACGGACATTAGACTAGTATGACATTTTTTTTTCATAATATTGAAGTGACAAATGAACTTACACTTCACCATGTGTAACACCTGTAATCAATATCTAACAAAAAAGGCTACAGATGCATTGTCACCTCTGACAACTAAGATAGAAAGTCTTAATAATAGAGCCCTTTATTCTGAACTACAAGGTTAAAAAGTTGCATGCTTAGTATGTTTCGGTTTAATTATAAAATATTTATTTATTCGCGTGCCTCTTGGCATAGGCCTCCTCTAACATTTTCAACTGGGTTCTGTTATTTGTCAGTTCAAAAAACGACGAATACCTTTATCTCACGGCTGGACATCATTGGAGAAGGATAGCGCGAGAAACATAGAATGTCTTACAGCCTGTAAAAACACTGGCTCTATGCCCTTCAGACTAGAACACAATAGTGCACAACTCGGGGAGACCAGCTCAACATGGAAAACGCCACTGAAGTTTACTTTGGCTACAGTACTTACTCACCAGAAAACATACTGTTAGACGTTTTTGTCATATTAACAAAAATAGGCAGGCCGGCTTAACTTGGAAAAGGCCAGTGAATTTATATGGGCTGGAGATGATGTAGAAAACTTTTTTTTTTCAGATTTGTTAGTGAGTACTGGATGCGACGCAGTGCTATTGGAACATATCAACGAGCTTGTATCGTTATTATTGGAATTAACAAGAGCTATAGCGCAGGCTCCTTACAAGTATTTGCAGTTTTTTCTTTTAATTATTTATCACCGTTAGCACATAAAATTCTTATGCTAAATATTAGTCTCTTCTTTTGTAAGAAATAGTACACTTTTTAATATGACAGTACTTTTATTTCGAACGTCGTAGGGCAACGCTGCGTTTTATGGCTGTTGCAGTAATGAATCGGCTCGACTGAGGAATGACCATGCTTGCGCAAATGCTGCTATTTCGTATGGGTGTTATGAGAACTTTAGATCCTTTTTTAAAAGGTATTCCATCTTAGTCCTCAGACATGACAACGCATCAGGATTCATAGATGAAGGCGTCTATGACCCACAGTATCCAATTACCTTCTGGTGAGCTAAATCCTCATTTAAAAACCTTACTTCTATAAAAACCTATAAACTTTTTGTTAGCTCGCAGCATCAGCTAACGCATCTGCATTTTGATTCTTAACTGAGGCTAAGATGTCTGTGTTGATGGACCACAGCATCAACTTACAATACATGGACTGTGTGCTTGTTTGTCAGCCTTACTATTATAAAAAAATTACACATAAAATACATTTAAAACATACTCATTTACATAAATTATCAAAAGATTCATAACTGTCGTTTCTGCCTTTTTACCACGTTTTTATTAAGTCACTTTCTTGTTTGTCTGTCTGTCTGTCGTTCCGAAATTCGAGTTGCAAGATTCCACTTGCAACTCAAATTCGAGCACTTCCCGATGAGCTAGAGACTTGAAATTTTGAAAATAGCTCAGAATCGGATGACAATGTGAGAATATGAAATGTGGTATATATATATATAAAATAAACGTGTATATTAATTTATTTTAGTACAAAAGGAGACAGTTTCTTTTTGTATGGAGAATGGGCCCACCACGAATTTTAGTGAACCTCAATGAAATGTATGTTGATTTATTCCTTATAATCTATAGATTACAAAATTAATATTAGTTTTATCGCATCTAACGGGAATTCTGAGAAATTAAAAATTAAAATATGAATATCGCAATAACCTTAAAACAAACTAAAAGCGATTTTCTAGTAGTTTTCACCGATATTATAAGTTAGAATAGTGTATATAGAATAGAATAGCTTAATAATTAATAGTATTAAACAAAATTGTAGGTACATTCAGCAATTATAGATATTTTAAGATAGATGGAAAATCCTTTTAGCAGTTCTGGCAAAACAGTGCACAGACAAACAAACGTGGTGTGGAGACTATTTTTTACAGGTATTAATTGATTAGTGAATAGAGACACACAGACCATTACAGTAATTAAGTAAATATGATTAAAGCCAAGATGATTAACGAATAATATGTCTATTTATATTACCTTTAAATACTATATAGTAAGAAAGCTGTTTTGAACTGATTGTATAAGGATAAAACACAAAGTAAAATGCCACTGCATATATTGTTGTAATTATTTCCAAAGCAGTCTATAGTGTAATCTAATAGTGGAACAGACAGACAGACAGATGTGGTGTCAAGACTTTGTTTTAATATCTTTTGGTTGATTAGTAAAGGTGCAGTGTGTAAACTTTGTTTTAAAATATATTAACTGATTGTTTATCATACCCCAAACACCATTAAAGCCAAAATGACTAGGTAATATCATGTTTATCTATGTTATTACACACTGATAAATATGAAGTAAGATGTTTTAAACTGGCTGTGTAAGGATAACAAAAACACATGTATAATTTAATTGTATTTATTATTGTCAGTCATTATCATTTCAAAAGATATTTTCAAAATAACTTGATAATAACATGAATCAGAAGGATATTATCAATGTTGTGAGATATGAATGAATGAATGAATGAATTTATTTCTCTCCACAATAGGTAAACTTAATGCTAGGTATTACAGAAATGCCAGACTGGTACCTAACTTGTGAGAGACTGGTGCCTGATGTAGGTATAAAAACCTGTATTACAGGTTTTTACATGATATAAGACTGTTGTATTCGATATCCATATACTTTTGTCTCTGCCTACGAGCAGCTCTGCAAGATTTCAGCCTACAAGACATACACATTTATTTTAAGCGATCCACCTGAAAAAATTTAATGAATATTATATAAGACTATATATATACTATACTTCAATGTCAATAACCTACATTTCCATATTTCTGTCAGTATTTTGTTGTCTCTGCCTGTATGTTGAATAAATAAGAAATTATTATAAAATATACACCATTAATCAGCTCCATATGATCAAATACACAAATAGTAGTTATGGATTTACATCAACAATATTTGACTATGTAAAAGTTGTCTGATTTCTTATTTTCACTAGTTTCATGTAGGGGAAAAGGATATTATTTTTTTATTAATTATCTGCTAGTAGATGACAAAATAATATTCCTTTCTACAGAGTTAACAACACATCAGTCTAAGGATAATAGAAGCATCTGATCAACAAGGATATAACCATTACACAAGTAAAAATGGCTTAACTAAGTTACAATACTTATGCAAACTGTATATTTGCTTCTAGTACAAGTAATAAGTACTTATTTACACGTAAATATATGTACTATCTATACTGTCTATCAACTATGGCTGGCATAAATTCAGGATCCATGTTTGATGCCATTTGGTATTGTCAAGTTTATGGAGCAACTTGCTGAATACATAAGGTATTTATACCTAAATGCAGTTAAATGAATCGCTCTTCAAAGTCGAAGCTACACATCAAGAGAAATCTTTAAATCCCTCGACCCATAGATTCTAATTTTCTTATAACATACAGAAAACTTCATTTACGTATTTATTCTATCTATTATTTAATTTAGATTTTACTAATAACATAAAACTTTAATACTTTGTCACTTTTAACATACTAATAAGTTTTTTAGGTAATTCATTATAAATGATAGATCTTATTTAGATTTTCCAAAATTCTAGGTGTAAAAGTAAACTCTTGTATTACATACATACCTTAGAGAGTAATTGTGTTCTGTGATACAATACTCTTATATTAATTAACTAAACTCATTAGTTTTCATCATTTTTCAATTTCGAATATCATTGGCAATTTTACCATGCGACCACAAAAAAATAAAAAGGAAAAATAGATATTATCCATTATATGTTAAACACTTGTGCATCGATGAGACGATATTTATTTTATTGTCTTGTAAACAAACACGTATAAACTTTTTAGCTATTAATTAATTTTGCTACTTTGCTACTAAAAATTATTTTAAAGTATATAACAATTAATCACAGACTTTATTCTTAAAGTAGTGATGCAACTCGAACTCTGTTTTCACTCTATTCAATCGAGTGAATCAGTGTAACTCGGTACTCGAGTGAAAATAAATTTTACTCGAGTCCGCTTGCACTCGAGTTACCGAGTCAACTCGACGCACCGTGTGGATTCGGAGAGCGCTAGATAGATGTCAGTTCACTAATTCATTAACCCGTGAGAAGGCGCGCCTAATTTTCTTACACGAGTAGGCGCGCGCGAGCAAATTGCTCACACTATCATAAATGTTCATATTTTTAGTGTTTCTATATTTATTGGCTTATAATGTATTTAAATAAATAACACAAGGTTTAGTAAGTAAGAAAACAAGTATTTTAATCAAAACTATTAAACATAATAGCAACTTCTAACGCAAATAACAAAACAACCTAGTATTAATTAAATTTTTTGGCACGTTTCATAAAAATCACAATAAAACTGTTACATAACAAAACTAAAAGTGTTATTCATCCATTAAATCTACACTAATGTGCCTCGAAACACACTGAACACATGTATTTTACATGTTCGGTGCAAAGTAATTGCTTGCACGAAGTACATGGTTTTTTTGACCTTCTATTTTTACGTCTAGGACATATTGCACAAAATCCGCTTGGTCCTGGCTCCGCAACAGGCACAGGAGCCGGCACAAATCGCTTCATTAGAAATTTGAGATCTGAGGATATGTTCTCCATGCGAATCCGGCGTGAAATATGTGGTTTCACCAGCTCGAGAGCCACCTCTTTCAAGAATGTTCGTCTCTCAATCAGAGTGTTTGTGTTGGCTTTGTATATTATTTGGGCATTGATCCCAGTTATATTCAAAATGGAGAAGAATAAGCGCATTGGCCATCTTGATGTGATTCTGGCAACGGAATAATCCTCTTTCTTTTGATCTACAACATCTACGCCTCCTTTTGTGGAATTGTAAATGTAACAATCTCAGGTTTAGCTTCACTTCCAGTTTTTGGTCTATAGCGTCATCATTGTGAAGTGTTGATAGCATAAGGACAATCTTCTTTGTTTTTTCTTTGGCACATATGATAAGATTATCTTATCTTCACCGAAACCAAAATTGAACTTGGCATTGGCCTATCCTTTGTTGACAAAAAGAAGGCGGAATCTCTTTTTTATTTTTTCGCAGTGTTCCCACCGCAGTTGTTCTGTAGGTGTTTTTCAGTTCATCAAACAACGGTATGGATGTAAAATAATTGTCCATAGTTAGATTTCTTCCCGTGTTCAATATGGGTTGTGCAATTCTCTTCACTACATCAGCAGCGGAGTTACTCAAACTGAATGGCCCTGCGGGTTGTCTCCCGGCGTAAATCTCCAAATTACTTGTGTAGAAGGTTTTGGAATCTACAAGTGCATAGATTTTGATGCTGTACTTTGCGGGTTTGTTGGATATATAAACTCTAAATTTACAGCGGCCTCTGAATTATTCCAACATTTCATCCACAGTGCAGTATTCCCTGGTGTGTAATTTTGATTACAATGAGCAACAAAGCTTTCAAAAATTTCTCGGATTGGTGCCAGGTGGTTTGCTCTTTCTGTTATCACGAGTATTTATGTCATCGAATCAAACCCGTAACAAAAATAAAATCTTTTTATTGACATGGTTGTTCTAAAAATCACATGCTGTTCCATCATCTAGCCACATTTCTTTTACATTTAAATGACAGCTCTTTTCAAGCCCGCCATGTACAAAACTCCGATCAATGCTTTTATTTCAACTGCATCTGTAAGTTTGCAATCCCGTTCACGGAAACTTTTCTTGTAGTTTAGTTATGTACATTCGTGTACAGGACTATTTTTCTATCATGGTATCATCCACAAACAATGAGAAACATTGTAAAGGTTCTTTGGCATTCTTAGCTACATTTTTTACTCCTGGCAGGTGGATAACTATGTTATAACTCCTAGTACGTACGTTACGTAAAGGCTTGTGGATAAGCCATTTTGTGGAACGATCTTTGCCAATATAGTATGGGATCCTACCTCTTTGTTGTTGAGTCGGGTAGAAATATCAGCATCGTTTTCATCCGACGATTGCTCCGTATCAGTTTCGTGAGGACTACGGACAGAACTATCGCTTTCTATGGTGTCAACACGATATTGTTCCCCATTTTCAAGATCTGCATCCAATTCATCATCAGAATCCTCTTCCAACCACGAACGAATTTGTGCTTGCATTCGATCGTCCATTTTGTATCTGTAGTGGCTAGAAGAAAAATAAAAATAATAACATTATTACTAAAGAGTTTTTACATGATAATCAACTAATATAAATCAAACAAATAATAATAATAATTTAATAATAAGATAATATGGCAGAAATAACAATCTAACTTTTTAAACCACAAAAATAAATACTTACACGGATGGGCGCGTGATGAGCAAATTGCCGCACCGACGCACAAATTGGTACACGGCCTCCACAAACGCCTTGCTGCGCGGTCGCAACGCCACTGAGCGGATCGAGAATTGCGTCAGGGGAGAGGGGGTGAATATTTAGGAAGGTACTTAAGTGCTTGAATTGGTGTGGCAAGGGAAAGACAAAAAATTTTTGAATTAAATTTTTGTGTGAGCAAATTGCTCATAGCGCGCCTTCTCACGGGTTAAAGTATGAATGATAACAATGAAACAACAAAACAAAAATCGTCAGTGTGGCTTATTTTGAAAAATGGAAGCGATTTGTAAGATATGCGAAAAGCAGTTTATAGATTTTGAAATGCTACACATGTCTGTAGTAAATAAAAAAAAACATGGAAATACTACAAATAAATAAATAATAAATATTTGTATTTTATTTCATATTGTCACATATTACTTATTTAATGAAGGTACCTATTTAAAAAGTATATTAATGTAGAAATTCCACATTATATTGAATAAAAAAATATAATAAAAAAAACTTAAACTAGTAATTTAATTATCAAACAGTATTATTATTATTATTATTTAAAAATGCTTTAAGTAATGTAATCGCTACTATCAACTCGAGTGATAAACTTCAATCGATGCAGGGACTGTAAGTAGTTAATTCGCATAACTCAAAAACTCGAGTACAACTACAGTGACATGATAAAACCCGAGTGACTCGAGTCACAAAATTCTACTCGAGTCGCATCTTTATCTTACGGTCAATTTAGTGTCTGTCTACAATTTAGTGATGAATTCGACTTACTAATTCGAACAATTTATTGATATATTATGTAATATCAATAAGCTGATTAAGTATAATACGTGATAGTTAAATTATTAATAACATTAACTATACGCTACGTCATAAAGTTAGAGTGATATTATTTTATGAAAATTGTCTATACGCAAACCAATAAAATATAACTACCTATTAAGTTAAGTAATAATAATTATCTTGGATGGAGGAACAAATATAAAAATAATTTGTGACAAACTGACACAACTTCGTTCCGCCAATTTGAGTTGCGTAACTCGAGTACTATTCGAGTTACTTGAATTTCAACTCAAGTTAACTCGAGTCTAGTTTCTTCCGAGTTGTCACATCTCTACTACTACAAGAACACAACAATCAAAACAACTCTTTTTTTCAGATTTCTTAATTCCGTCTAGATTTTCATAAAACCTTTATGCTATTTACAATAATAAATTGGTATCTTTTTTTTGTAGATAATACCATTAAGGGTCGCGAAAATTTCTAGTGGGCCCAAAAACGATTGACTCCTTTAAAAAAATCACTTGTTATATTTAATATCGTTAAAAAATGAGGTACCCCTAATTATAGACGAAGGCTTATAGGTATCCTCTTTTTGTCTTTTTTAGCCAATGATAAAATGAAATACAGAATAAGTAATAGATACACAGTAAGCATATTTTTTCTTTAATAAATATGCATCATCGTCTTGCGTATGTGGACTATGACAAAGCCTTTGATTCCGTCGAAATTTGGGCGGTACTGCAGTCCCTTCAGCGGTACCAAGTGGACTGTCGGTATATCGAAGTGCTGAAGTGTTTATACAGTAAGGCTACGATGGCTATCCGAGTACAGAACCAGAGTACGAAACCTATCCAGAGAGAGTAAGACCGGGTGACGTAATATCCCCGAAACTCTTCACCGCTGCATTGGAAAACGTTTTCAAGCTACTGGACTGGAAAGGATACGGTATTAACGTCAATGGCGAGTACATCACTCACCTTCGATTTGCCGACGATATAGTCCTTATGGCAGAATCGCTGGAGGACCTAAGCACTATGATCAATGACCTCAATAGTGTCTCCCAACGGATAGGTCTTAAGATGAACATGAACAAAACAAAAATCATGCTTAACGTCCATGTCACACCTATGCCGGTAGTTGTTGGGAGCACTTAGCTCGAAGTTGTTGACGAATATGTTTACCTGGGACAAATAGTCCGACTAGGTAAGTCCAACTTCGACCAAGAGGTCAATCGACGGATTCAACTCGGCTGTGCAGCGTTCGGGAGATTACGACACATCTTCTCGTCAGGCATACCTCAAAACCTCAAAACTAGATTGTACAACCAGTGCGTGTTGCTAGTGATGACCTATAGATCTGAGACGTGGTCCTTCTCTGCTGGCCGTTTGAGGAAGCTCAAAGTCGCTCAGCAAGCTATGGAGAGGGCTATGCTCAGCGTTTCTCTGCGTGATAGACTTAAAAACGAGGATATCCGCAGTAAAACCAGAGTAACCGACATAGCCCAAAGGATTAGTAAGCTGAAGTGGCAATGGGCCGGCCATATAGCTTGAAGAACCGACAACCGATGGGGAAGAAAGGTTCTCGAGTGGCAGGCGAAGTGTAGGGC
Source organism: Parnassius orleans (assembly GCA_029286625.1). Lineage (NCBI taxonomy): Eukaryota > Metazoa > Arthropoda > Insecta > Lepidoptera > Papilionidae > Parnassius > Parnassius orleans. The sequence continues at coordinate 6,806,411 of JAGSMP010000006.1, read as the reverse complement.
GTCCCCCCCCCCCTCCCCCCTCCCCACTAAATGGAGTGACGACCTGGTAAGACATGCAGGAAGTCAATGGATGCAGATGGCTCGGGACTGTGCTTTGTGGCATTCCTTGGGGGAGGCCTATGTTCAGCAGTGGACTTGTGAAGGGCTGTAATGATGATGAAGTGCATCATAAATTCGTACAAACCAGCCATTTTTTTATTCTTAAAAAATGTTATCCCCACCCTAGGATTTTCTCCTGTATCGTGGAGGCAGTTTATATACATAAATTGCACAAGGCCAAACGTCCAGATCCGTAACAATTATTTGTTGGCCATATTAATACTGGTTTCGTTTGGGATTCGAACCGCGCTCCTCGCTCACCTCCGTAACTCATTGCTAAGCCATTGCACCACGGAGCCGTCAATTTGCGAAGCTATTGCCTTCTTTCACCATATTAGGGACTGGACCAATACAAGTCCACAAGGCTCGTGTAGTTATGCTGTGACGCATACGCATATTGCGCTTGCCAATTTTCGTCTTCTCTATTCGGGACAGACTTATGTCCAACTGAATTCGGACAACCAGGCGATCGGCGAGCCTTCATCCCTTTGTTGTTGATATTCCACGCATTCGAACCAAACGGTTTTCTTCGTCTTCCGTAGTGAGTACAGCAAGAGATTGGAATAACTTTGCAGCGTCTATATTTCCGTCCGATTAAAATCTGAGTGTCTTAAAGACAAGACTATATAGGCTTTTGTTATGCTAAGATAGTGCAATTTACCAAGTAGGATTTCATCCCCACTTTGTAAAGGACTACGAGACTAGGGGCTTATAATATGATTGTAGTCAAGCATATTAAATATATGTATATATGTAATAGTAAGCATATATAAGCCCCTAGTCTCGTGAGATCTATAAAGAATTATTTATCTGTTACAGGAGAGCAAAACGCGAGTGCGACGAGAAAGCAGATTTCTATATGAGGGGCGATAATAAGAAATGCGTTCCGGTAGATAAGGACGGTAGTTGGACATTATACAATAAAAACTCTTCATCTTGGCCTTTAAATATGATAAGAACTAATTACAATGCAGATACCTTGTCACCCCTAAGGACAAAGATGGATTGCCTCGTCACCAGTATAAAAGAATCCCTCCGTTTCTCGTCACTAACTTTTATATTTGCCAACCATTGAGATGATGGGGATGAAATTTCGAATGATTATCGCCAAGCGTGATTATAACTAAAAATCCTTTAGATGTGTTTTATGGCCAATGGATTGAGTGAAGGCTATGCTTCATCAGCCCGTAAATCCTCACTGCAAGGTTTTGGCTTTATCCTAAGTAGGCACCCGCCATAATCACCAGGCATATGTATCCTCTATCGCAGTACCAGCTGTCTCATCCGTGACTCTTCCTCCCATCAACGGTCTGGGTATTTTAGGTATGGCTTATGGAGGGTAGGTGTAAAAATGACTTTCTCATATGGGGGACAAAATGAAAAAGTGGCCAGCTGTAATCGAAGATCTGGGTATTGGTGATAACTAAAAATCATTTAAATGTGTCGTATGACCAAAGGATTAAGTGCAGTCTATGTTCTTCATCAACCAGTAAAAGTCCAGTGCAGGACATAGGCCTTATCCAAAGAAGGGAGCGCCCGCCATAAGCGCCATGTAGGCGTATCCTCGATCGCAGTACCAGACGTCTCGCATCCTTGACTCAGCCTCCCATCAACGGTCTGGATATTTTAGGTATGGCTTATGGAGGGTAGAGGTAAGGAGGACTTTCTCATATGAGGGACAAAATGAAAGTGTCCAGCTGTAAGCTGCAAATAACAGTTCAAAAACCTTCCAGAATGGCGCTAGCGTAAATACAGGGTATGATATGAATAGTAGTTGTAGATGGATTGTGTGGAGGGATGAGGTGTGCAGAGTTAAAAAAATATATATATTTTTGGTGACTAGAGTAGTTAGTTACAGTACAGTATACAGAACATTCAACTATTCACGTAGTCCAAAAATATTTTTCGAACGAAGTTCCTTATCGGACGGTACGGATTTGGCGGATGGGAGCTAGGCGACAAAAAGTGTAAGATTTTTCCGTCACCACCCATTCTGACGTAGTGTAGACGCCCTTGACGGCTATAAGGAAGCGAGATGGAATAATATCCATCTCCCTCGCACTTTTTCTTATCTTGCCATGAAAGAAATATTATTTTATTTTAAATAAAGCTTCATTTTAATAGACGCTAGTAATTAATTTATTTGTATTTGTTAGTCAATAATATACTACGAAAGAAACTTCGTTCCAACCGGTGTTCCATGACACTCACGCATGTTTTTTAAATATAACCTAAAAATAACTGCTGTCAGAAAACGTGGAGAGTAATTTTATTTTTGTGCACTTCAAATACGTTTCGTAATTGCTTAGTGTGAACTATTACAAAACTTTTTAAAATAGTCCAAATTATTCTTTTAAATACAACCTTTATAAAATTTACTCTGCTGTTATTGTAGCGCCACCCTAATTTAACGCATTTCGACGGACACTTTTTCATACACAGAGATAGTCCTCCTTACCTCTATATCCATAGTATGCATGGCTTAAACGGAATGGTGTTACCGCCATCTGTCGGAAATCATTAGCATTTTCTGGCATTTTCCTGTCTACCACTTGTTACGACACCCATGTGTCGATAGACTCTTCTTTACCTCCACCACACGACTTACGCCTTGGTTACGTGGTTAGGATCCTATGTTGTGCAGGCTTTACTTATTATCCTTTAAAGGATTATCGGAACATTATTTTATACTTTTCAGGTAATGGTATTAGTAGGCTCTGGCAGCAAATGATAGCTGTGTTGCCAAATTGCAGCTTGGACAAGTCACGCTCCCTCTGTGCTCAATATAAGACGCCATTAGCCTTGTATGAGGTAATTTTTTGCTCTATTGTTACTGGTCCTGCAAGTCTGAGAAATTAAAAAAGATATTTCGAAGACGGAAAGCTGGTGCTCCTCGTGTAGTCCCATATAAATTTTATCATGGTCTGACCAATTATTTTTGAGTATTCTTAATAATTTACATTGAAGGCGGTTGTACAAAATTTTTAATTTTAAGTTATTTAATAAGATAAGGGTGACGAACGAGCACACAGTCCACCTGATGGTAAGTGGTTGCTGTGGCCCATAAACATCTACATCTATCTCGATTACGAATCAAAATGCAGATGCGTTGTCACCCGTGAGGACTAAGATGGAATGCCTCGTTTCCAGTAAAAATTGTCTCCGGTTCTCTACACTCACCATACGAAACACAGCAGCATTAAGCTGCTATTTTACTCTAGTATTCTTTGAGAGCCATTCGTGCTATAATTATACCAGTAATACGAGGGTGATCCATAAGTAATGATAATCGGTTACTTCAGGTCCGCAAAACCAAAAAATTTTTTTTTCTTGCTTATATACTCACTACGTCAGCCTAAAAAAATCATATAAATAGATCACGATTTCCGGGAGATACATTCATTTGAATACGAACTGTCAAAGAGATAACATCAAAATGGAGAAAAACGAAATTAGAGCTGTCATCAAGTTCCTCTGTTTGAAAAAAATGTCTTCAAAAGACATACACAGTGACTTAGTGGAAACATTGGGGGACTCTGCTCCTCCATATTCTACAGTTGCACGCTGGGCCAAGGAGTTTAAACTGGGCAGAACATCCACTGAAGATGAACATCGCGAAGGACGCCCATCCACGTCCCTCACTGAAGACAACGTGAAAAAAGTCGAAGATGTTGTATTGGCAGATCAAAGAGTGACCATCAGGCATGTAGCTGAGGTCACAGGGATCTCATATGGCAGCGTTCAAATAATCCTTGCGAACGAGTTGCATATGAAAAAGGTCTCTGCGCGTTGGGTACCCAGAATGTTAACCGACGAGCAAAAGAAAATCGAGTTGACATTTCGAGGTCAATCTCGAAAAGTTCCAAGCAGATCAAGAAAATTTTTGTTCCGTTTTGTGACTATGGACGAGACCTGGATCCACCATTTTGATCCTGAAACGAAATAACAATCGATGACTTGGAAGCGAGCCTCCTCACCGACGCCAAAGAAATTCAAAATTTCAAGTTCGGCGGTTATGGCATCTGTTTTTTGGGACGCTCAAGGCATAATTATGGTGGAATATTTGGAAAAGGGAGCCACTATTACGGGCTCTTACTACGCATACCAAATAAGAAGATTACGGGAGGCCATTAAGGAAAAAAGACGCGGCAAACTGCGAGCTGGAGTGCTGTTTCACCAAGACAACGCACCGGCTCACAAAGCCGCAGTTGCGATGGCTGCCATTCAAGAAACGGGATTCGAACTGCTCGAACACCCTCCCTATTCGCCAGATCTAGCTCCTAGTGATTTCTGCCTCTTTCCTCGGCTCAAGGAACGCCTCCGAGGCAAGAAGTTCGAAGACGATAGCGAAGTAATGGCCGCTGTTGAAGCGTTTTGGGAGGTCAAGACAAAGAATTTTTTCAAAGGAATCCTGGGTTTAGAAAAAGATGGACTAAATGTATTGATTTGTTAGGAGACTATGTAGAAAATAAATTATTACTTTAACTTTAATTACCGTGTTTTATTTTCATTATCATTACTTTTGGATCACCCCTCGTATAGCTGCAGCATGGCTCTACCACGTATAAAAATGATGTTTTGAAAAAAATGTCAAGTCGAATTTCGACAAGCGTTAACGATAATAGAAAATTAGGCTTTGAATAGAAAGTAAAAGCCGACTTCAAAGAACTAGCCTCTAAAGTCGGTGCTAAGAAAGTGTATTCTTTCTTCCTTTTTTTTCTTTTTTACTTAAACATTACCCCTATTCTAGGAATTTCTCGTGTATCATGAAGGCAGTTTACATACATAAATTGCATAAAGACAAACATCCCAGTTACTTGTTCCGTGCGATATTTGAACCCGCGCCTCTCAGCGCCGTAAATCAATGCTAAGTCACTGCGCCACGAAGCCTCAGTATATAGAAGAATTAAAGCCCCTATGGGATTGGAAAGTTTGGTTGGGGTATGGGCACATGAGTAAAGAAACCATACCGTACAGAGGCAAAGCTTCATACAACCGTACTGTGATAGGTACACTACTACAAACTTGAAGCGCGTGTGTGCGTGAGCACTGGCGGCTCGTCACGTACAGAGAGAAACAGCTTTAAACCGGCTCGACCAGTGCTCAAACTCAGGGTTGTGTAAAAAATAATAAGTGTCAAATTTAGTTTTTTTTTAAGAATAATGCGTATCAAATGAAATTTAAAAGAGTATAAATACGTATCTTGCGGCAACCCCGATATGTACTTATCGGGGTTACCGCAAGAGATACCGCTGATTTTGTAAATAAAATTAATAATTTTTGTTTGATTTCTTACACTCAAGTACAATACGGCCGACGTATCTTGGCGAGTCTGAATATAGGCTCTGCGAAGTTTAGCGCATGAACACTCGTGAAGAAAACTGTTATTGTCATTTTTTTATATATACCAATGTACAAATAAAATTTCCTAATACAGTGACCAAAAATATCAAAACACTTTGGAGACATTATAAATTAAAGATTCAATTTTGATACCTCACCTTTCGATAGGGGCAGATTTTATCACAAACACATACAATATTATTTACATTTAATACTTTTTATTTATTTACACTTATTATTATTTAAACATAAATTATTACTTTAACTTTAATTACCGTGTTTTATTTTCATTATCATTACTTTTGGATCACCCTCGTATAGCTGCAGCATGGCTCTACCACGTATAAAATGATGTTTTGAAAAAATGTTGTCAAGTCGAATTTCGACAAGCGTTAACGTCTCAATAGGGGATGAGTCGCTCGCGTCCGTAGGCTTCGACCACCTAACCTAGGCCCACCTACACGTGTCCCTGGTGGTGCTAAACGAGCGACAAAGCCGAAAAGATTAGACTCGGCCTCGCCGTATGGTAGCGGCGTAAAATCTACCACCCTTAGTCGCACCATGAGCCAACAACAAAAAAATGGCCCTGAGTTCCCGGCGCCCCTTTAATGGGGCAGGGTGCGAAGAATCTCCGGGAGTAAACGGCGACGAGGTTCGCCACCCGTCACGTTCTGTCTCCGGAGGCGAAAAGTGGATTGCGGAGGCCCGTCTGGCTACGCTGAATGTATGTGGAGCAATGAATGATAAGATGGATGAAGTATGCGAAATGATGAATGATAGAGGAATAGATGTGTTATGTGTAAATGAGACGACGAAAGGGAAGGATGCCACTGCACATGGCATGTATACCGCTTACTGGTCTGGTGTAGACGAGACCGAGCGGGCATGCCAGGAGTCGGTGTCATCCTTTCAGAAAGAATGGGTCAATGTGTGAAAGAGTATGAATGTAAGCCCAAGGCTGCTATGGATACGAATGAAAGTGGGCTTAAAGAAGTTGTTTGTGCTAGGTGTACGCCCCAGACATGTCTAAGCCCACTTATATCCGAGCAGTTTTGGGACATGGTAAGGATGGTGTTGAGGAAATGTAAGAGAAATGAAAATATTATTATGTTAGGAGATTTTAATGGAAGGGTTGGGGTGAAGAGGTCTGGTTATGAAAGGATATTAGGAACGTTCGGCGATGAAAGTGTAAATGAGAATGGTGAAGACCTCCTCGCCGTATGTGTGGAAAAGAATCTTTTTGTGACGAACACTTTCTTTCGCCATAAAAGGATTCACATGTATACATGGGAAAGAGGTGATGATAGAAGCATGATAGATTTCATAATTGTGGATGAAAGAATGCGGAGCGCAGTGGTAGATACAAGGGTTTACCGGGGGTCCAACGTTGGGACGGATCATTACTTGGTCTTATGTCGAATTAATGGTCTATTCAAGCGTTGGCGGCATCGGACATCTGTGTCTACCACTGCGTTACAGCGTATAAGAATAGAGAGGTTACAAGATGAAGATGTGAAAGAGAAGTATAAATGTAGACTGAGAGAGAATATTAGTGGTTTGAATGAAATATGTATGAATGATTTAGACCTGAAGACTGTATGGAATAATGTTAAGAAAGTTTTAGTGGATGCAGCCACCGAAGTATGTGGTGTAAGTAAGAGAACGAATGAAAGGAAAAATAATACGTTGTGGTGGGATGATGAGGTACGGATGGAAGTTGAAGCAAAGAAGAGAGCATGGCTAGATTTACTGGCAACCAAAGCTGGTAATTCTGGCGGTATGAATGATGAGATTGAAAGAAAAAAGGCAGACTTTAGACTTATAAATAAGAGAGTAAAAGAAGTTGTTGAAAGGAAAAGCAAGAAAGAACGGATAAGAATGATAGAAGGATATCTGATAACTTCCAGGCAAATATTAAAATGTTCTGGAAACTCGTAAGAACTGCCAGGGGAAATTCGAAACAGCCTAGAATGAATGCTATACGAGACGAGAATGGCTGTATGCTGAATGATGAAGCTTCGAGTTTAAAGAGATGGAAGGAATACTTTGAAAGCGTGTTTATGAGTGAAGAGTCGTCTGAATTAAGTGAAATAGAAATTTCGAAAGAAGTGGAGAGGTAGGGAGATAAGTGTAGATGAAATAATGAAAGCAATGAAAAGCATGAAAGCAGGTAAGGCAGGCGGATATGATAGAGTATCACTGAAATGCTAAGGGCTGGAGAGGAGTGGCAGGCCTGCTGTACACCTTGTTTAATTTATGTTGGGAACTGAAGCGGGTACCGGAAGACTGGTGCAAAGCCGTTATAGTCCCAATATATAAGGAAAAGGGTCACAGCAGGACTGTAAAACTACCGTAGTATCAGCTTGCTTAGCATTGTGGGTAAACTGTATGCTAAGGTGTTAATTGAAAGAGTTATGGAAGAAACTGATGGAAAAATTTGGGATGTGCAAGCTGGATTTAGAAAGGGATGGGGTGTACGGATCAAGTCTTTTCCATGCATGATTGCGGAGAAGTTTTGGCCAAAACCAGAAAGTTTTGTGCGTTCATGGACTTGGAAAAGGCTTATGACAGAGTGGACAGGAATATGTTATGGCAAACACTGAACTCATTTGGTTTGAGCGCTGGTTTGATACAGGCATTAAGGTCTCTTTATAGGGACTCTAGTGCTTGTGTCAGGATCAACGGGTCTACTCGGACTGGTTTGGCATCCAAAAGGTGTCAGACAGGGCTGTGTAGCTTCCCGTGGCTGTTTAACCTATTTATGGACAGTTGTTTGCAAACTTTGAAAGTTGAAGAATGTGGGTTGAGAATGGGTGAGTTAACCGTCAAATGCCTTTTGTACGCCGATGATCAAGTCATATTTGCATCGTCGGCGGCCGAGTTGCAATGATGGTTACTTTAATGAACTGGTCATTAAAAGAAAGGGGTATGAAAGTGAACGCAAGTAAAACGAAAGTGATGGTTTTGAAAGAGAAGAAAGTAAAACGTTATGTGAAATAAGAATAGAAGGGAGTTGATTGAGCAAGTGGATGAGTTTGTATATTTGGGATGTTTATTTAGCAGGGATGGTAGATATGATAAGGATATAGAACGACGAGTGAACGCAGGAAATAGAGTGAATGGGGCTCTACACGCTATTGTGAGAGTCAAAATGTGTCAAAAAGGCACGTTTGGCAATTCATAATGCTATGTTAGTCCCTACTTTAATGTATGGTAGTGAAAGTTGGGTGTGGCAGAAGAAGCATGAGAGTAGAATAAATGCTGTAGAAATGCGGTCATAATGAGTATGCTAGGCTGAATCTGAATGACAGGGTGAGAAATAGTGTGATAAGAGAAAGTGTGGTTTGCAAGATGACGTTGTGACCAGGATTAAGAAAGGAATGCTTCGGTGGTTTGGTCATGTAGAAAGAATGAACGAAGAAAGAGTGACAAAGCAAATTTATGCTGCAGAAGTGAACGGCAGAGTCGGAAAGGACGCCCTAGACGAAGGTTTATCGACCAAATTGGCGATATATTAAAATGGGCCAGATTAGGAGTACCCTTAACCGACGTGCGTGTATGCGTAGATATATGGATGTAAAGGAGGCGAGAGAGGTGTGCCAGGATCGTGCCAAATGGAAGTCCGTAGTCTCTGCCTACCCTCTGGGTGACAGGCGTGAGTGTTTATGTATGTATTATTATTTAATCACTGTCGCTGAGGGGAAATTCTAACATAAAGTCGTCGGCCCTTGTGTACCATGTGAGGTACTTGGCATAGGTTCATCTTCGTAATCGTCGCTCACTTTCAGACTCACTTTCTGAATCTGAAGCTGTATTAATGATGAATAATTGATCCGTCATTTCGTCAATAATATGGTCGCTCTTCCTATAGTCATGTTCGACCTCTTGCACTTTTCTGCATAAAGCACTCCATTCATTCTGACCCATTAAATTTACTTTTTCTTGTATGAGCTCCATTGTCCGGGTTACGTTCCAGTCGACGTTTTTAGCGGCTACGTGCCCTTTAATGGCAGCCCACACCATCTCGATGGGGTTTAAATCAGGATGATATGGGGTAAACGAAGGACATCGTGGTTGTTTTGTTTAAACATTTCATCTATTACGTATTTTTATTCACGTCTTTGTTTTTTTATTAGATCGTAAAGTTGTGGTTTACGCATGTCCTTTTCATATGGTATACCCTTTCTAATAACCACGATTCCATTTTTGCCTTCTTGTCATTAGATGTAGGGCAGGATCCATTAATTTGTTGTGGTACGGAGCATTATCGATAACCACCACCGAGTTAGGGCTCAAATTTGGAATCAGTTGGGTCCGTAACCATTTCTCATAATTTTTGAAATTCATGTCATCATGATAGTCTCCGGTTTTGCTGCCAGATTTGAACATTAGTAGCGCGTTCGGAACAAACCCTGCTTCTGACCCAGCGTGTACCATCACTATCCGCTGACCTTTTGATATCGGGCGCTTTAGTCCTTGAGCGGAACCATCTGACCACGCCTTACCTTTTGTATGTGATGAGTGATACGACTCGTCAGTGAATACAATTGGTCGCCCTTCGTCCCTGTATTTTTCATTGCCTTCAAGTACAAGATCCTTTTCAGGCGAATGTCGGTCTTCTATAAGAACCATTCTATTGGTTTCGGTCTTTCGCCACTTGAAACCCAAGTTTTTGATAATTGTCTTTAAGCTCGTTTTACCACCTTGAAAATTTATATCCGTTTGAGTTTCGCTAGTAATTTGTTTATCGTCGGCATTTCTTTTCAGTTTTGTGGAAGTTGTGTATGCATCTTTTACTACTCCTGGTCAAAATTATCCATATCAGTAATAGGTTTTGATCTAGACCTTTTTACCAGGCGTGCGGAATACTGAAAGTAAGCCCGAAATATTGCCTTCAGTTGCGATCCGCTGTACTGTGCGTTGGGACACACCAGTTGCGTTAGCAACTCTTAAATAAACTTTATCGACATCTTTTACGCCTTCTTCTTTTCTTTTTCATATATTGCGTTAAATCGTAAATAATTTTTCTCGCCTGGCGATTTAAATATTTAATATATATAAATTCAAATAGTCGTTACTCAAGAAGACGTTAATAGATAATTGATATTTAAGTACATTATGTCTTTCAGCTGAGAAAATAATATGTTTTAGTTTTTTTTTTATTTAAGTCGAAATCTTGTTTATTATCAACAAATTTCACTATATTTGTAAATCTATTTCGTTTAATATCTTATATAAACAAAATCAATAACTTCTAAATAAAACTAATCGATTGCGATATTTTATGACCAGGGTCGATTGTGTTTACTTATGGTCAATCTCTAGCCCAGACCACCGCCCCCGTACGTCGCCTCATGCCACCATTTTGTTCCTTAAAAGCTATTGCGCAACCTTCTGCGCGAAGGTCGGACTCGCCAAGATACGTCGGCCGTATTGTACACTGCGATCTCCTAATAAATATAAAAGAGCTTTTCTATGCGATAGTTATCAAATTGAGTTTTTAGAAGAAATGCTAACATTTTTCAGGAACTTAAAATCAATAAGAAGTGATAGGCAGAAAAACGTTACAAATAGCATGAATTTCATTCAATGATTTCAAGTATCTATAAAATCTTTAATAAAACTTCATGAAGAATTAAAATCAGAAGAAATTAATTTATATTTACGAGATGTCTCAATCAAGATTGTCTCGAAAATTTCTTTGGAAAAGTCAGATAGGCGGGTGGTAACTGCCAGGAACCAACATATGTTTATAATTAAATTGTGAATACGATTGCGATATGTTACTTATGAAATCAGACGATTGTCGTATTTTAATACACCATCACCGCAACCCGACGATGTTACTGCCCCTGTGTTAACAGTAGGAACAAATGATTAACTATTTGATTTACCAGAAAAAAATGGTTTAGTCTATGTGTCGGGATATTTGTATAGAAATTGTGGTCTCGAACACCACAAATGTGAAAAAAAAAAAACTGTACGTAAATAGATCTGAACGACCTATAAATATGGGAAAAGATTCTTTTTTCAGCCATTCCAAGGATTTTAATAAAGATAGTGTTCAATCGCGTTTTTTTTAATAACACTTTCTGACACTTTTATCGCGAATTGCTTGAGTAAAAATTTCGCAAATATTTTGACCTCGAAAGAAACATTGTAAATATTGGTAGTAAAATATTGTTTCGAACTGGGGGTTCGAGATAATTAAAAACTGCCGAGTGAATTACCAAAATTGACACTTTAATTACACAACACTAATTACAACTTAAAACCACACTAATAACAAAACACAATTTCACTACAGATCGCTTAAGTTCGTAGTTGTATCGCTTCGAAGTCTTCGCTGGTATCGCCAATTCAATACTGACTTGCTCGTGGTCTATACCGGCCTTATATAGCGCCTCAGATACTTTCCAGAACCTTCTACTGTAGAAACATCTAGAATGTTCGAGTACATGTCGGTCCCGAAATTTCTAGAAGGATCTTGACTCTCCTAGTTCTGCTACTCGATACTAGAGGGCGCTAGTGGTAACTAGTGTTGCCATGTACAAGACATTAATAGTGGCGCGCAACAATATTAAAACGTGTGCAAGAGTGTATATTTGTTATGAAATGTGAGTGCTTTCCAATAAATTATTTAAAAAAACTTTACATTAAATTTAGAATTTACCATTTAATTAAAAGCCACAACAAATTGTTGAAAAACGATAAATATAAAAGTAAAATATTTAGAATACGTAGTTTGTAAGAAAATATTATATTAAATAAAACTACTTTTATGGATTTTATCTATACTTATTTTTAAATTCCCGACGTTTCGGGTGCTTTCCAGCACCCGTGGTCACGGAAGACTGAGGTGATTGACGTCCCGATGTCAGAGTTAACCCGGAGTACATTCAGCTTTTTAATTATTAGTTTTGCCTCGCTTTGCCTCTGTAGTTTCTTTACTCACTGTGGTACGGGGGAGGCCTATGAACTTTGGGCTGTTTGAGTAGCCATTTCGTCAAGAACGTAGTACAATATCAAGCTTAAATCTAGGGTTCACAATGTCAAAATTTGAGTCTAGACCATACTATGTTACTCAAATTTCGGCATTGTGAAGTTTGAGCTTAAACTCCAGATTGTCTCTGAATATAGGCTTTCTTGTTTAAGACTAATAGGCAACTATGGGAAATGCCAGAAAGTTCTAATGGCTTCCGACATATATCATTAAAACCAACATGTTTACGCTAGACATAAAATGATCAGACCTTCAACGGGGAGCATTACGGCAGATCGTCCTGCCATTGTAGCAGCCGACTAACTGATACACAGGACAAATATATATTTCAAACGTGTTTTATTGATTGTATTTGATTTTAGACTTTACAGTCACCACAAGGTGTAAAGGCGGTAGCGGACTTAGGGGTGCCCCGCGTGAGGTATCCCGGTTATAAAGTGCGTCGTATCGGTCCATGGTTTGCCAGAAAACTGCAAATTTTGTTTACCGCTGAAGACGGAAATACTTTGATTGATTAAACCTTATGATGATGTTATTATATTTCTGTACATTTTTAATTACAAAACTTATAACATTTCTTGTAAACCACTAAAATATGAAAAGATCTCACTATCATAGGTGTCATAGCTCGTGTACTATCATAGGCTTTCAGAATTTTAGTAACATCTTACATTGGCAATCAATGTACATGACCATCAGGCAAATCATATTATCATACATCAATATTGTATATCAGACAAAAGGGGAGAGCATAATATGAAGTGTAAACCTGTGTAAACCTTTATAAACACAAACTGACAATAGTTTTTAATAGTGATAATGTATAATGCTTGGTAGTTATAACGAAGTGTTTTCTATTTATTTTATATTAATAAAAATGAAAATAAATAAATAAATAAATTATTCAAAGAACTTTATTGTTTTACTACATTAAAATTCCTAAATTAAAAAAGAACAAAAAAACGTCAATAGTTACGAGTAAACTAGTATAACATTAAACAGAGAAAGATATTATACAAACATCCGGTTATGCATCGTTCATTTTCTTTTTACTTTTACGACATCTTATAGGTACAATTTTCCACTATAAACACTGTATAGACCAGGGTGATTCAACTCTGTATGAAGCCGAGAAACTTGCACACAATCATAATTTTATCTATGTGTGGGGTGGGCGTGTAAAATTAAAGCGAGAAAAGATATCGCCGTTTCATTCTTTCGCGTTTTCAGATTTTAAAAATTAAAATTAAAAATTACATACAAATATACATAACTATTATATCGGAAGAAACTGAAATTGTTTTAATTCTATGCTATATTTTTTTTTGTTTGCACCTTACAGTAATTATATACATATTACTTTGAGGTTTGCACAATTAATTGACCTACTAATTGATTAAAATTAAATTATTAAATATTAGCAGAATTCTATCAAGCGAAGCCATGAACTAAAAGAAGAAAAAAATGACATTTGTTTGTCAACGTCTTTCATACTGAAAATATTTTCTGAAATTGATTCAAATTTATTTAATGATTTAGATTTTAATATTTGTTATTGCGTTTTGCTTTAATTCAGTTATTATCGGTTCAGAATACTTCATTTTCGTTTGTAGGCAATTCTTCGCGATTGTGTGTGTGAAGATTTTTTGTGAGATACTGACTCTGTATGAGATATTGACTATAAATTAATTTATTATTTAAAAAAATTATGCAAACAAAAAGCACAAAATCATCCGATCACTTTCTGCAGGTTTCCTACAATAAAAGAAGAAAAACTTTTGATAATATTGTGGTAAGTCTTTAAGCATTTTGAATTTATTCATCGTTATTTGTAGGGATTATTACTATATTAACTCGAATTTTATCTATTTCAGATCATGTATTTGGGCTGAGTTAAGTTTTCGACATGAGAATTTTGCTGATTTAAATTTACGTTAATGTTCTGTGAAGAATAGCTCTCACGATAACATATGTTATAAATCAATATTATGCGTGGAAATATTATCTGCACAAGCAATAAAAAACATAAATAATAATATATAGTGTATAAAACAATATCTTCCAAAAAATAAAATTACATAACTATACCTATTTTAGTTTTATTTTATCCCACATACTCCTCTAAAGTAAATTCAGTAATTTTGGTGCAACCTCTCAAATGTATGGGAATTTACCCACAGGTTTGTGAGGCTTGAGCCAAAATTACTCGAATATGCCTTAAATAAAAGTTCAAAGTTACACAATACAAAGGTTTGAACTTCCACAAAAGTTTTATATGGGCGCCACCGAGGCGCTTTTCGTGTACATTCATAAACACGTGTTTCCTTTTTTAGTATGAAGTTGGCGTTCTTCTCTTGGTAGAGAGTAATTGTGTTCTGTGGTATAGACTCAGGATATTTGAAATAATATAAAAAATGATATCACATCCATTACGTTTCGTTGCATGCTGGTAATTGCCAAGTTCAGATCTTACCCGGATTACTTACTCATATAACACATATGACGTTAATTTCAAAAATCCTATATAACAACAACGGTTCCCACGTTACCACAAACACGACGCTTCGCTAGAGTAAAACCTTCTCTGGATCTGGCCAGTATTTTATAGACGCGCCTACATATACTTTATAAATCATGGATTAAATAACTTTTATTTGTTATGTATATTACAAAATATATAGTTTATAATTTATAAGATAAGTAAAAATAATTATAAGGGGCAGATGACAAAGATATTAAAATGCAAAAATAAAAGTTCCTAAACTGCAATTAAAATAATATAACGCGTAACATGGATCACTGTTTCATTTCTTAAATTCTGCCATCTAGTGAGTATTAAACGAACTAAGTTGAGGAAATTATGACCCGTACCATACACTTGATGGCGTTAGCGTTACTTTCTATGGCCAATTTAACTTTTAATGAGAAAGATGATATAATTAATTGGTTTGTAGATATAGCTGGAGAGAAAACTGAAATATTATGATCATGCTTTAGTTTTTATGCTAAGAGGAATATGCTCTCCATTGAGACAGAGTATAGCATTTTATTTCTGTGAAGGCACAGTATCAGCAGCAGAGCTGCAATGCATTTAAAACAGATTGTGTCCCAAGTAATACTAACTGGGTTAATACCTTTAGGTCTTGTTTGTGACCAAGGGTCCATTTCGAACATCAATAAGAAGACTTAGGAAGATACAATTCGTAGGCGGAATATTCAAGGTGTTCATGATGGTGTGTACCATTCTTCATTACTTAAAACCAGTTGTACTTCAGGACAAATATTATTTATTTTAATTATTTTACAGATGGATCTGTTAATATTGCTGATCACGATTTAAGCATATTTTTCGACCCACCTCATCTCTTAAAGGGTTTAAGGAATAATTTTTAAATAAAGATATAATCTGGGAAGAAAAACTGCCTCTTGGAAAGATATTGAGTTCATTTTGATTTGGATAGCAAATTGGGACACACAAGGGCACTACCAAGTTAACAGCTCATCATGTTGATCGCCAAAGATCAAAAATGAAGGTCAGCGTAGCTGCTCAAGTATTTAGTGCTCGAACTGCTGCTATGCTCAAATATACAAATGCACTCAGTAAGTAACGATTGCTATATTGATTTGTAGGCTTATTTAATTTATGTATATAGGTACTATTGTAAAATCTGACCATAACTCTCAATTTGTAAATACATTGTATATTACAACACAAAATAATGACATTATTAAATAAGACAA
Source organism: Parnassius orleans (assembly GCA_029286625.1). NCBI lineage: Eukaryota > Metazoa > Arthropoda > Insecta > Lepidoptera > Papilionidae > Parnassius > Parnassius orleans. Next base: position 6,790,225 of record JAGSMP010000006.1, on the reverse strand, counting down.
CCTTTATCTTTCAAGTCCTGTTTATTACTGAATTAAATTTATAATTTGTATTACATTAGGCATTTTGAAGAAAAAGTGGCATAAATTACTTTTTTTACTAATATATTTACTATTGGAATTTTTAGACAGATCATTTACAATACACGCTATCCGATTATGGAATGATTTGCCATTATCAACAAGACGCTCTCAATCTTTTCCGGTTTTTAAGAAACATGTACACAATTACTATGTTCATCTTTAATTCTATCAAATTCATTTGTATATAATAATTATTCTACTATTATCTAGTTGCACTATTTGTTTGTATTTATTGAACATTTATGTTGTATGTAATAGTTTTAAAATATGTATTTGTATTTTTATATATATTTATGTATACATTTATTAAATATGTATGTATTTACCTTATACACCATTTTATATTATGCATCTTTATTACTATTTTATGGTTAATAATAAAATAATGTTACTTTTGTCATTAAATGACACACATGTTATTATTGTTTTCTTACAATCATGTCCATCCCAAGGTTGTCTGGAAGAGATTGTTCTTAACAATAAGACTGCCCATTGTACCACATTTCTTTTTCTCCTTTTTGTTCATATTTATATATTTTTTGGCTTACAATAAAGTGTTATCTATCTATCTATTTACATTAGTGGATTTCGTGAGGCACACTACAATTATATAAAGGTTAAAAAGTCTGTTGTTGTAGGCAAATAAAGTGTACTTTGGAGAAACACTTGCAGGTGCAACTGTAAAAGAAATTAAATTAAAAGTACTTTTTTCCAGATTATTTTCTTACTGCAAACTCTGACGCAACAATGGCCACAACAGCAGAAGTTGTTGAATTCTTCGACACACTGTTTGACAGCATCAATGGCTACCCGGTGGTGTACAAAGAGGAAAGTTAAGACGAGCAGTTAAACAAAATTCACAACATCACACTTTTTGGATTAAAGCCATTAATAAAATAAAAAAAATGGTTTTGTAGACACCAGTAGCAAACTTGCTACACAAGCAGGAAAACCTCGACTTGCAGTGCCATCCCAACAAGGATGGATTACAACTCTTGAAAGCTTTATAAGAGTTTCCAAATTATTATTTGAACAGTATAATGTAGAATATTATTATCCGAGGAATATTAACCAAGACCCATTAGAAAATTTTTTTGGACGTATAAGAGCTATAAATTATAGAAATGTTAACCCAGATGCAAACACATTTATATATGTCTTTAAATCTTTAATATTATCTAACATGCTTAGTCCACATTCCAAATTCTCTAATTGTGAAGAGGATAATGGAGAAACATTATTAAATGTTAGTGTTCTTTCAAAAACGTTCATAATAATAAAGAAAATGACTCGCAAAACACTACCAGTGTTTTGCGAGATCTCATCTTCTTCACAAGCAAGTTCAAGAGAAAAATTGCTGGTGAATGATGCATCATGGAAAAATTAAAATCCACTGCTCAGCTTACAATGCTGGATACATTTGTCGGAAAATAACGAAAGCTATTCGTTGTAAGGATTACATCAAAACATATATTAGCAGTACAGAGACAAACATTCACTCTTACATTAAATTTAGAGTATAAATTGTTAAAAATAATAATTTGGCCTATACTCTAACTACTATACCCTAACGAAAATTCCTTATCTTGTACAGGGATGGTACTCACTTTATTCATAACTATTTGAATTATAGCTGTATTGGAAGTAATATAAAAGTAATTTGAAAAGAAAATATTGAGCACTTTGAGTTTTTCCTGGCTGGGGTGTAATAAGCATGCCTTGTCAAAACTTTTCATCAATATTTTAATTAGATTACATGGGCACAATTGGTGCAACATAAATAATAAAATTTTGAAAGGTGATATTGATGAAAAATATGTGTCTAAAATGGGTGAAGCCCAAAATTGTATAAAAAGTATAAAAGTTTTAGGTGACGACATGGATATGCAGGTAGCTTAGGACCATGCTTTGTGGTATTTCTTGGGGAGGCCTATGTTCAGCAGTGGACTTATAAGGGCTGTAATGATGATAATGAAATAAAATGTTCGGATTCCTGAAACGTAACGCTGTTTCAGACTTCCGCAAACCAAGTTACTCCTAAAAATCTCTGGTCTGTAGCAACCTAGAATATTTTTCTATAGTAAGGAGTCAATTTTATGCTATATTACACTTTTAGCATATTGAGCATACTTGTTATTGTTAATGTTGATATTTGTTTATTTTTCAGATGCTTGACATGGAACAACCTCCAAGTGAAAGTACCAACACCATGGAGATAAATTTTCTTTTTAAAGTAATTTATATTACCATATAACTTAGTTATATGATAATATAGATTACTTTTTAATTACGATTATACTAAACTAACTGTCGTTAACAGTATAACCGTACAGAGTTAATACATACAATACAGAAGCATACATTATATATTTATTCTTTAATTTTGGGTTTATGTATAAGGACATAAAATTTACAAATAGTTTGTTTTCAGGAATAGAATTATAATGCTGATGTGGTGAGACAAATGTTGCCAGAAGGTACAAAATGTACACATTGGCAAAAGGTATGATAAATTCCGTTTATTCTTAGACATAATTAGGCAAAGTTTCAATATCTATCCTCAAATCACGATAAAGTTCTTTGTTCTTCATCTAATCTAAAGATTACAGCTCCACTACACTTCAATGGTTTTATCAACAACTTCTTTACTGTTAAGGTTACACTTATTTGGAATTCCTCGCCTGAAGACATTGAGAAAGCTCCTGAGAATGGATGTATACAATGTTAATATTTATATATTTTTATTTCTTATTTACTGCGTCTACCACTTTATTTTCACCACACCATGGGTTGACCGATAGAGAATGCCAACTGCCATGAAGCCTGCCCTTTGTTACATTAATATAACATAATATATAATTTATGATTATCATTCAGTCATAAAATATGAATATTGGACTTTATTTTATTTATTTCTTTTAGGTTACATGATGTAGAAAATGGAATTAAAGAAGAAGTTGTTAAAATTTTGACAAAGATTGTAACTGAACCTATAGGTGAATAAGCCTCACAAAGACTTGCTTAATGTCCAACCTCTTTCAAAATATAGAGAACTATTTGAAAACCTTTATATGTTAAACAAATAACTTTCTTATTAATACAATTAAAACAATTTGTAATAAAAAAAATGGCCAGGTAGCCAAGATGAAAAATAAATAGCATTGCTACTAACAAAATAAAGCTCCAAAGACTATATAAACTATTAGAAAAAATCGTTTGTCTTGCCTAACAAACAAATGTTATATAGACCAAATAATAATTTAGCATACCCTAGCAAAAAGTTCCTTATCTTATACAGGTTAGGTGCTCAGTTAATTCATAACTATTTAAATTATAGCTGTTTAAAATTTGTATAAAAAGTAACTTGAAAAGTCAAATATTAAGCACTTAAATATGCTTCCTGTGGTTTAATTTCCTTCATTTGCTTTATTTAATGAGCTATAAATATTGCTCTGTTTCTCGTCAAATTGTACTTATGTTCAATTTTCTAATTTGTTTATATAACTTAATGTGCCTTTAATTTAATCTTAAGATTACGTTTGTATATTATGTTGGTGTGCTTGATTAAAAAATAAATGTTAATGTACTATAATTGTTTCATTATAAGTAAAATTATGTTATTACTCCCTGTAAAGCACCCTTATGTCGATATCGATAAAGTAAGAACACCACTAAATATCGATATCTATGATTTGAAGTGTGTGTGCTTGACATCACTAAGCTATACATAGCCATACTATTGACCGTTCACCGTAAGATGTCCCCTGCTGTGATGTTGGCACTATTGCTTGTCAATCTGTTGTCAGTTTGTGATTAGCTGCGCTCGTTTTGTGTTATTATTTAAAATATTCCGAATTAATTATGCCGAAACCATTTAGAAGCAGTGCAAGAGGTTGTGTTGAAGGTGCGTGCCTTTTGTGAGAGAAAAAGGCAAATCAAGCCCTGTTAATTCCACTCAATCAAGTGCGAACTCGCGTCGCCGCCATGACAGGTTAGTAAAATAGGGATGCCAGCTTCATGCAAAATGCCTTTAGTATGGGTAATAATAAGAAATTACTAACATTACGAATTAAAATAAAAAGTACGTATCACAGTTAATTTAATTTACTTTTTATCATAATGTCTGTATTTGTATTTTATAAATATGTAATTTTATAAAATGGTACTTTGGTGTCTATTTCAGGCATGTCAGAAAACCGTGAGTAGAATATCTAAAGAAGGTGAAGCTGCTGCCTCTACATCTCAAAAACTCAAGTCTCCTGGAAAACACCGTCAAAGACGTAAAACGGTGGATCTTGATGATTTCGATTTATGCAATAAGAAACAAAATCCATGAAATGTATACTGTAAGAAAAGTTGTTCCTAGTTTAAATAAATTACTTGTAGAATTAAAGAATGACATAAACTTTGGTGGAGGTCGAACGACTTTGTGGAAAATTTTAAAACAAATTGGATTTCAGTATAAAAGTGTGGTTCGAAACGGAAAATTTTAATGGAAAGGCACGACATAGTTGCATGGAGACGCAAGTATATCGTTACTATGAGGCAAAATCGAGCAGATGGTCGGCCAATAGTTTTCTTAGATGAAACATACATTCACGCATCGTATGCAGTGAAAAATGTTGGCAAAAGACTGACCAATTATTGCTTTCATGGCCATAAAGTGGTTAGGTTGCCCCTTACCACTGCGATTTAAATGCGATTGAGTTTATGTGAGTCTTTTAAAGACGAGTAGCCAGCAATAATGTCGGCCAAGAAGCTGGGAATATCGTGAAGTTAACTGAAGAAGCTTTTCATCTATAACCCTCAGGATTGGCAAAAGCAGTGTGAACACGTAAAAATTTAGAAGACAAGTTTTATGTACTTGATGGCTGTTTGGATGATATTACTGATAAATTCATAATTGAATTAGAAATGACAGCAGCACAGATTCGGATACGACAGATGATGATAACGACGTTTATGAAAGTGACAGTGATACGAGTATGTCTGAATTGTTCCTTTCGACCATAATTATTGTCGGAAAAATAAATCAATAAATAATTTAAAATTAAATTGTGTTATCATTCACAACATTACTAGTCTTATAACTAACTGTATATTATTTAAATAAGCGTAAAACATATTAATCAGGGTTTTGTTTAGATAATTTTGCCAGCAACCACCAAGTGGGGTAAATGCTCTATATATTGTTGGCAGCACTGTAGACAATGCTGCCATTTCCCAAGGCAGGGACATCTTACGGTGAACGCACGGTAAATTTGTATAGTCATTAACCATCTGTCAAAATGGGCGACTGCAGCGCCAAAACGCGTAGTTGGGAAACTTGACTAAAAGTCACTGTCGTATCTGTAGCTTGCTACATATCTATTTATCTATGGGCCAAATGCTATGGAACTGTACCCCCCCTGGTGATGTCATACTAATACAGATCTTAAGTATTTTTAACCGTTAAAGCGCCTGGATAGTGGATACAATCTTCATCAACTGTCCGCCGAATTAGGTAGAGAGTAATTGTGTTGTGTGGGCTATCGTTAAAATCTTCCAAAAATTTTGCAATGTGACACAGCATTTTGTGAAGAATTTTGTTAGTAAAATACGTTTCAAACAAGGCTGTAGAAACAAATCCTTCTGCCTTTAAATAAAAACAACAAACGTCAAAACAAAGTATTCTGTAGCAATTCGTACATACTTAAGATTTAATATTTTTAATGATATTAATATTGTTGTAGATTGTATTCCATCAATAATTATTTATAATGTCAGTATATTTAACGAGAATTGTTTTCAATACGTTTCGAAGCGTTTCTATAAAGAGTTATTCATCCTCCTACTTATTAGAATTTGCGCCGGTGAAAAATTTGTTTCTAGACAATAAAAATGATATATTTCACTTTGCGCGACAGTCGACTAGACATTATACTAGTAATTTCATACAACCATCTTTAGCCCGAGATAATGCTAGCCTACCCTTAAAAAAGAAGACAGTGCATAAAAAGGCGGTTCTAGAAGACTTAACAAGAAAAGAGGGACATTACTTAACATTTGCATATGCTACAGCAAATTCATATGATTTAAAAGCTTTGAAAGAAGCTTTAGTTCAACAGAAACTTTACGAACCGGGAAAGTAAGATTAGCAATAAATTATGAAATATTTATTTCGTCATTATGACGTAATGTTTAGTTTGATATTATTTATATTTTAAATAAATATTAACTTCTTGTTGTGTTACCTGTTGAACTTGGAAAAACCTGAAGTTTTCAACAACAATTTAGTCTGCCAGTCCCCATTTCCATTTCAAATCTCTAGTCTTTTCAGTCAAATTTATCAGTGTAAACTTTAGATTTTTTTGATTAGTGGTATTTTTAGTTATTTTTTTATAGAAGTAAGGTTGACGGACAACGTCAGAGTCCACCTAATGGTAAGTGAATGCCATGGCCGGCATCATACCTATCCTCTTTTAAGAAAATAATAAAAATACAGATACCTTGTAAAGATGGAATACTTATTTTTACACAAAATATTGTAACATTATGATGCTACACTATACATTCTATATACACATATGTACATTCCATAGCATATTCTGTATGAGTGTTTTATTTATGTAAAATATAAATTCTTAGAGTAACAAATTGCCCTAAATCTTCACAATATATTATATTTTAGATAAATTTAGTATTAGTTTAAAACTATCAGTATCAGATAAATTCAATTGTTAATTTTTAGCAAATTGGATCGGAACATACTTCATATTATGTTCATAGAACTTGCACCTATTATTATATTATGTATTTCAATTTTTAACATTCACATTTTCAGATTAAAGGCTCATGAAGTGGGAGATGTTGTGATCGCAAACCCAGTGTACACCATTGGAACAGAGCCAAGAGAAATAATTTTCTTTAAAGAAGGTGCTGTTGTGTTTTGGAATTGCACTGAGTTGGAAGCCAGCAATGTTCTTGACTTTGTTAAGAGGTTGGTGTTGGTGATATCTAAGAAATGTGTGATAAGTTAATGCTTTTGTAAAAGGCACTGGCATTTCTAAGATTTTTATTTTTGTGCAGGAAGAATAGATGTCTTTGTTGGATTATTGTTTTCTGTAGAGGTGAAACTGACAGTTCACCTAAAGCTAAGTTTTCAGCGAGCTTGGTCCTTAGACATCTTATTCAATTTAGAGTCAACCACATGAAAGAAGTCCCTTGACTGTGGCCCCACCGCCTTTACTACTTAGAATCTGGTAGATTGCGTTATTTTAATTTTAACTAGGAAAGCAAAATTCCAAAAAATACATCTTTTATTTCTGCCTAAAGTTATAAAGCCTTATCTTATATGCAATATGTAATAAAATCCTGTCCAATCCCTAAGAGTGCTTTTAGGTAGTGTGATATGAGTCTGTTCTTGTAATCCTTTCCAGAAAATAAATTAATGAAATTCCCCCACAAAAAGTATAAAATAAAAGTTTATTAAAGATGCTAGATTTTTTTATTTATTTATTTCGACCAACAAGGATCATAGGGTAATATTACATTCATTCAAGTTCATTCTAATACTTAAATTATATATCATTACTAAAATTAATATATCAAATGCATAAGTATTCATAATAATATTGAAAATATAATAATTATTTAATAATAATAAAATAATATAAATCAATGTCAACGTAACTCACAACAGACCCCGACTTAATAATATATTTACAAAACCATAAACAAAACTTACATTAATGATATAATAATAATAATTAATCCTTTATTGCAGACCATAATTTGTTAAAGATACACAGAAAATGTCATAAAATCTATGTTAGTAAAAGTAGTTAATAAATTAAATAAACATTAGTTCATATACCTGGGTTGCCTGTCCGAGGCAATGGGTACATGGACAAAAAAGTACAGTCAGGTTTCTCGCTAATTACGTTAAGAATGCTGTTGGCGCTCCCACGAATCCTGTGCATCAGTGACGCAGTTCTTTTGACTTCGAATAAGTGTTGAAAATTGTCTATGTGGGCGTCAACAAACATACCTGATGCACTACAGTAACGTAGGAGTCCCAGCAATAATCTAAAAGCATTATTATATTGTATACGTTAGGGTGTTGTATGCCCGCCGCATATATCTGACCCATAAGGCGCATGTATAAAGGGATCGGCCATAGGCCTTAAATAAAATAAGTTTTACCTCGGCTGTACAACGTAAGACCCGGTGGGCCAGCATATTGCAGAGGACAGCTAGCGCCCTCCTTTCTCTTTCAATGTCCTTATCATCTTTTAAATCTTCGGTAACCACATGGCCGAGGTACTTAAATTATATAATTAAGTTACTCGTTTAAGTGCTATCAGACAGGGACAGGGGACAGGGTTTTTGTGTGTAATATCTGTTTTTTGTTATTAGCTATGTTTTCTTCTTTTCCATCAACCTGTAAAAGTCCACTTCTGGATATGGATCTCTACCATTGTAGGTGGGATTTTCTATATATGAATATTTGTTATAAAAGGAGATTTGTGACTGCAGTACCAGAAGTTTGACATCATCATCTTCACATTGCTATCTATCGTTATTCTAGGTATTTTACATCTGGTATACATGAGATGGTTATACCTCCATCTATTGGAAAAGTTAACATTCACCTTTTATCAGAAGAATTATATATACAGTCGACTGTCGATAATTTGAAACTCAAGGGACCAGAGAAAAATTTCAAATTACCAAGAGTTCAAAATAACAGGAGTTCAGATCACCAAGAGGGAGGGAGAAAAAACTAGGAAACAAGAGTTTGTTCAAAATTTGTGATTTATTATTTTAAACATTTGCACAATCATTCACAAATGTTCATTTTGAAAAGAAGTCTCTCTCATTTATGTAAACAATCGACAGGTCTGTACATATATGTAAACAAATGACAGGTCTGTGCATGATAAAAGCTTCAAATTATCGAGAGTAGGAAAGCCCAGACTTCAAATTATTGCATGTTGGCGGGCAAGATACTATTCCTTCAACTTCAAATTACCAAGGGGACCAATTAATATTGATTTTGTTCAATTTATCGAGTATTTTTCAAGGGACTAGGAAAAAATTAATCAACAAATTATCGAGAGTCAACTGTACTATATAAAGATTATTATTTTTAGTTTATCAATTTAATATTTCTTTTATTTACATGCAAAAAATCGATTAATGAATGTGGCTCGGGATCATGTTTTATGGCATTATTTGGGGAAGGTTTGTGTTCAGCGGTGAATGATGATGATTTTAACTTATTTTTATTATACAAAGTCTACATCAAATTATCAACATGTACTACACTCTCCTTTATTTATTTTACAGGTTTGAAGTTGAGAGTTATCCAAAGGATGTCATTGAAAGGGAAAGGGAAGTGATGACCTATGTTTATCAATCAAATGCGTGAGTTATATAATTATTTATTATAATAAACTCTAATCAATTTTATTTTAAGCACATATTCTCCTATGTATAACCCAATAACACCATTTAAACTCTTATAGTTGTAAAAGAAACTGTAAAGAAATTGATAAGTCAAAATGGACCTATGAAAAGATAATGGGAGGTTTTTTTTTTATAGTATAAGGTTGACAAACAAAGTGGTTGCTGTGGCCCATAGACATCTTCATCTATCCACATTTGCGAATCAAATGCAGATGCGTTGTCACCCATGAGGACTAAGATGGAATGCCTCGTTTCCAGTAAAACGGGTCTCCGGTTCTCTACACTCACCATACGAAACACAGCAGCGTTAAGCTGCTATTTTATGCTGGTATTCTGTGAGAGCGTGGTCCTTCCCCGGTCGAGCCGACCGATTCGTACTACAACTATTATACCAAAAATATAGCTGCATCATGGCTCTACCACGTAAGAAAAAGGAGGTAACCAGTTTCATTATTATGTCTTAACAATTAATAAAATAATTCCACAAATAGTCTAATGGATCTTGCCCATTCCATGATTCTTCCAAATTCCAAATTCCAAAAGGACAATAGGCACTATATAGGTTGTTTTGTTAAAATAATAAACAGTAAAAAAGTTGCAAAAATACATTAATAAAATTTTCTATTCATGTTAGATTTTTACAAAGTTGGTCATTTTACAAATGAGTATGATTACAGGCTTAAAAAGCTGCTGCCCATGTCTTGTTTCAGTTTCTCTCTGTCTCTTATGACACCTACAGCATGATATGGGAGTAGTGGATTCTCTTTTGCTGCCTCTACGTGGCTTCTCTTCACTCATTATACCAAACACAGAAACATGCTTATATTTTACACTGGTATTATGTGAGAGCTTGGTCTCCGTACATTCGATCCATTTGTGCTGTAGCCATAAAAGTTAAAAACTGTACTAACTCAGAAGAACAGCATAAAGTAGCACTCAACTAAAATACAGCATAAAGCACAACTACACAATATTATATGGTGCATTGCATGTCACCTGTAATATTATTTTAAAATGATAGATATAGTAAAATGGTTTTAAAATGAAAAATTAAAGCTTATAAAAGTGATGAAGTATTCTTGATAATATTGGACGAATAAAATAGTGTTTATTTTGAGTCGAATAATATTATACATGATAAGAAAACTCCACAATGTTACCAAATTAACTGTATAGTGGCGGCGTAAGATAGTCCACTATCCCATATCATCCCGTAGGTCTCAAAAGAACCGACAAACGGAAAACTGAAACAGAAAATTGGCAATAATTTCTTGGCCAGTGATGACTGATGACACAGACAATACGCGCTAAAAATACAACTACGCCTCTCACTACAGTTCTGAGTATTTTAGTACACCATGTGTGTCATGCATGACAAACTGTTCACTGTTTTTTATTTTTTTTACGAAGAAAAGTGTGCCGCGTGCTGTCCGTCGTCTGCGCCGGCCTTTAAGACGTCTGTGTAGGAATTTAAGACTGCTGACGAATTTTTATATGCCTCCATGTGTTACGCAATTTCGTTGATATTATAATTCTAATAACTACTAATATTGTTGTGTACATATCGACATAGATTTGTTATAGTTTAGGCATATATGTGTACGTTATACATTTTTGATAATATCATTTGATTTTTTTTTTAAAGTATTAGTCAGTTTTTTTTTAGTATGTTCATATGAACGCCAGAAACTATTACCGTTTCTAAAGGCCTAAGCTTACAAGAAACTGGGATCATTGTTTTCTAGATGTAATTTTTTTGGAAAATTAAACTTTTAATAAAATTTAAAAGCTGCCTCCAGAGAACTAAACATAATAAAATAACTTACACACACTAGTTTCTGAAGCTGGGGCTATAATTCTTGGCATTAATTGAAGTCGGCTTTCACTTTTTATTAAAAGTTTAATATAAGGCACTTTTATCTAGACTAAGTAATATCGCAAAGAATATCAAAAGGTAGCAATAGATTGTCTTCTAAATACATACACTACCACTAAAAACTAAAAAAGATGGTAATTTTTCTACAAATGTATATAAAACCACCTTTGAAGTATAACCTATTTAATAAAAAAGAATCATTAAATTATGTTCACAATAGATGAAGGTTTCGCGTAACATGATAATCAGTCGAATTAAGAACCTCCTCTATTTTTTGTGAAATCGGCTAGCTCAAAAGAATAGATCGGTTTTATCGAAATTGAATAGAATTTTCATCAATATAAACTTTATGATAATATGTACAATATATTCCTTGCAGAAAGAAGTGCCACTTACAAGAGTCATGTTTTGTTTTGGTGCCAGAGAGAGATAACTCATTGGAAAAGTACAGTTTCAGGTGAATGTTTAAGCCTTTTTTATATAGAATAAAGGTGACAAGTGAGCTTACAGTCAACTTGATGGTAAGTGGATGCTGTGGCCGATAGACGGTAGCGAAGCCTCCATAGAAGCCGAGAAGCCGGGCTTGCCCTATCAAACTGCTCAATCAATAATATCAATTAATAAAATAACTCGTAAACTGTTTCAAACTATTTCAAATTTCCCGCGCGCTTCTCTGTCGCTGTCGCTGACCTGTTCTACACAGGCCATAGATTACTGTATAAACACAGGCCTTATAACGTCAACACGCGGCAAAACTGCGCGATTAGGTTGTCATAAAAATTAGTCGTCTCTCTCTCACGCGTGGGCTTTTACCGGGCTTTCGAGAAGACGATCGCTCCCTTTCTAACCTGTGGTAAAATGTTCTATAATGAAATATAACTTCGATTGTTTATATAGCAATTTGTACGTAGCGAAAAGCCCGGCTTTTAGTGTGAAGTTAGTCATTAGTCAAGCGCGGGCGATACCTTTGCAAGTTCACTTCACATTTTAATGTTTACTCTGTGTGTTTACTTAAGCGAATAAATATTGCGGGTTGAAAATTTATGCTTTTTTATAGATTTTTAGTGAAAATGGAGGATAATAGTGTTCCTTGTGATAAATTGAAGTGTGTTAAAGTGCTAATCGGCGAGCAAAAGGTAAAATCGAAAAAGAGAAAAGGTAAATTTTTATAAAACTGCTAAAAACAACAAAACCACATCTTGGGCTTGCCCTAGTTTGGAGCCTTAGCTTCGCCACTGTCGATAGACATTTACATTTATCCTCTATTAGTTTAGTTTAGTTTACGAGCTATTTTCCGCAACTCCATGTCTAAGCGCGTATTTTGCGTGTGTTTATTATGTTTATCTTCGATTAAGAATCAAAATGCAGATGCGTTCTCACCCCTGAGGACTAAGATGGAATGCCTCGTTTCCAGTAAAAAGGGTCTCCGGTTCTCTACACTCACCATACGAAACACAGCAGCATTAAGCTGCTATTATACGCTAGTATTCTATGATAGCGTGGTCCTACCCCAGTCGGGCCGATGCATACAACCATAATATAGCTGCAGCGTGGCTCTACCAAGTAAAAATCAACTTTAAAATCTATGATGCAAGTTGATTTATTATATCTGTAACTATGCTGGCTCTCTATACCTTTCAGAAAGGAACACAGCAGTGAATGAACTGCTATTTAGCGGTAGAAGTAGGTAAAAGAGTAGTACAAAAGATACTCCAAGCACTTAACTATGAGATTTTATTTCTGATTTTTTCATTTATAACCCTAACCTAAATTAGATAATTTTCTAATACATATGGCATTTAAATTATGATCGCCAAAATAAATTTCATATAAAATGTGTTTCATTAGGTAATCTTAGTAACACTGACAAATATGTGTATAACATAATTGATGAAACCCAATCGATATAATATTTTCATATGTTATTTTTTATAGAATAAGGATGGCAGAGCACACAGTCCACCTTATGGTAAGTGAATGCTGTTGCTCAGACTCCTAAATTTATCCTCTATTAAGAATCGATGGGGTAGGACAACGCTCTCACAGAATACCAGCATAAATTAGCACTTTAAGGCTACTGTGTTTCTTATTGTGAGTATAGAGAACCGGAGACCCTTTTACTGGAAATGAGGCATTTCTCAGGGGAGACAACGCATATGCAGTTTGATTCTTAATGGAGGATAATTGTAGATTGATGAGATGGGCCACAGCATCCACTCACCATCAGGTGGACTGTGTGCTCTTTTGTCACCCTTATTCTTTATAAAAATTCTTCTTTCTCTTTGGTCTTCTCCTTTTTGTATTTAGTCTATGCCATTTATAAAATATGCATATAATATTACTGTTACTTTAATGTAATGTATTGTTATTTTAGTCACGCTATGGCTCAGTCAGCCCGACTAGGAGCTTGGGAGGCCCGTTTGGAAGCCCTAGCTGCGTCAGTGAGAGAGCACACGGCGCTTATGGAAAGGGAGGGTGCTGACTATGTCGAAAAGAAGGAAGTAAGTTATACTAGTTTAAAATAATACGTAGGTTAACAATTCGACAGTATGTTTTTTTATGTATGTTACGTGTGTGTTATCAAGTAGTGGCGGTGTAAGAATATCCACTACCCCTTAACATCCCGTAGGTGACGTAAGAGGCTACAGAGGGAAACTGAACCAGGAGATGGGCAGCAGCATCTTTCTGATAACATTTGAATTAAAAAATTGCGGTTGTCAACCCGCTTGCCAAGCGTGGCAACTCTGACAAATCCTATGAGGCAATCTATGGGGGAGGCCTATGTTCGGCAGTGGACTTTTGTTAGGCTGTAAAATATATAACTTCATCAATTGTGAATCATTTTGATGATTCGACCGGCTGAGAAGGGAGAATTTGCCAAAATCACCAAGTAATAGGCAAGTACCAGTACCAGTTTCACATTTTTGACGCTGCTCCTCATCGTATCTGCATCATATTGTACTTTTGGTAGAGGTATACCGCCATCGGCAACATTTTTCTGGCTTATAATTTTTTTATACAGAGTGATTGGAAGACCTAGACTACCTTCCCCTTACGGCTTTGCACCCATCTTCCAATCACCCTGTATTAGTAGCCTCTAACAAACGCGGGGTAAAATAGGGTGGTCAATTCACTTGTTCACCACATGGCATTATTAATATGAAAACTTATGACTATCTTATCAGGTAGTAAGGAAACTGGGTGAGCTGTTCTCTCTGCGTCATCGTCTCAATGTTGAGTCCGATTTGTTGGACACTCCAGATTTCTACTGGGAGGAAGAAGAACTTGAACGTCTGTACTCCAACACCGTAGCGTACTTTACTATACCTAGGCGAACGAGGGTAATTATAAAAACAGTTTACACACGTGGTAGTTAAAGACCAATTTACTATATTTTATATTATGTAAAAGTTAGTCACGATACCAGTTTTAACAAAGTATTTCTTGTATTTAAATCAGTTGGCACTTGAATCCAAAACTTCCCCGGCGTTCTTATGCTCGTATTTTTGCATTCAGGCACAACACACCAATGATAAAGATGATAACTCATTATTAAACGTCCAAAAATCTTATTCCTTTGCAAAATCGTTTTATTTACTAAAGCAGTGACACATTTATTACATATTTTATACATATTTACATTGTTTGATTTCAAATCAGCTTACAAGCACATATTTGCTTGTGTTATGTGATTTGTCTTTTCCAAATTACATTACATTATTATAATTGCGTGAAATAAATAAAACGACAAATAATTATTATAGAATAAGAGTGACAAACGGTCACACAGTCCATCTTGTGCTAAGTGGATGCTGTGGCCCATAGACGTCGACATCTATCCCAATAACAATTTAAAAAAATTATGTCTGTATGTCTGTCTGTCTGTCTGTTCAGGCTTATCTTCGAAATGGCAGAACCAATTGTAATGTAACTTTACAAACAGATAGAGAGCAATGTCTGGAGTATGTTCCTGGTCTAGTCTATGCTATGTTTTATCCGAAAAACTTGAAAGATTTTATTTTATATCGTAAAATTGATAAAATAAATGGTCTTTAATAATAATGGTCAGTTAGTCAGTTAGTAGTTGCTTTACTGTTTCATCCATTCACAGGTTCTAAATGAACGTCTATCCCACTGCGTGGAGTTGTTGCAGCTTCTGTCGTCTTGGGCAGCGGACAGGCACCATGTGAGGCTGGAGTGGATGATCATTGCGCTCATCTTGGTGGAAGTCTGCTTCGAGCTGCTACATTTCTTCGAGAGGTATTTCATGAGACCGGCCACGATTGACAGTAGTTAGAAGGCGTAGTGACTGTAATTTGGGGATATGTAGTTTTGTAGTGTCTATTGTGTTTGTATATTGTATTTGAATGTCGATTTATTGTAGTTTATGTTTTTGATATATGGGCTTTGGTTTTTAACCAAATATGGGTTCCTAAGCTTAAGGATCTGTGGTACGGGAATTATCGCAGTACAAAGTTATTGACTATTTTAAGCTTAAATATAGTAAAGATCTGAAAATCAATTGTTCGGTTTATTAAGGTTCTCCCTTTTGCAACGTTCTGAAACTTCTATATTTGTATTATTTAAGGTTTAATGAAAATAAAAAACTGGGATTGCCAACCTGCTTGCCAAGCGTGGCAACTATGGTAAATATTTCTCCTATGAGGCAATCTATGGGAGAGGCCTAGCAGTAAACTTTGATAGGATGTAAAGGTACCAAACGGTGAGTTTTGAAACTTTTACGGTAAACATGTATACATTCATTAAGTGGCGTTTTTTGATACACAAATATTTGTTGATACAAGTCTTTATCACTGTATAGTAATTCAAGCTTCGAATGCCAACATCTCTGTAGTAATTTTATGTAGGTTTTGTTTGGCAAAAGTGAAATTTGAGCTGGTGTTCCGTTAGCAAATATCTTGTGGCGTTAACGTAATAAATAATTGATTATTATACATACAGTCAGCTCCAATGCAACGTTACAAATTATGGCAATGTGATTATTACTTTCAATACAATTTGATCATCATTATTCATCATCATTACAGCCTGTCACAAGTCCATAGCTGAACATAGACCACCACAAAAGAATACCACAAAGTATTGATCTGATATCAATATTATTAATTGAGAATATATGAAAATTAATATTTTATATTAAAGATGTTAGCACACACATTACTATTTGATAGTAAACATTTTAACTTTACGATTTAATAAAATGAATACGTTTGGAGTTTAAAAAATTCTTGCCAAAGTTTAATAGTTACATATTATTTAATTATTATAAAATATATGATGTCGCTTGTGTTAGTATTTTTGTATGTTATGTATTTAAGACTGTATAATAAACATATATGTAGTTAATAATAAGTCGACAAAATATTTATTTATTTATAAATTAGTAACTTTTACATGTTAAGTATTATAATTGTTAATAAAGACATGGGAACGTTTTATTAATCGTGTATTTAATTATTTCAAAAACATAATTTTCAAGGGTTATTGTAAATGTATGTAATGTGTAAGTATCTTTCTTATTTATATATTCTGGAAGTCATTTGCTTCGCATTTTTTACAAATAAAACTGATATGACAAACGAAAGTACAGTCCACCTGATGGTAGATGGTTACTGCAGTTCATGGACACCTGCTGCCAACTTCAAACAAAGAAGGTTACAGATACGCTGTCACCTCTGAGAACTAAGATAGAATGCCTCACAGATCTCTATACCCTTCACCACTTTAGATCGGAACACAGTAGTACAAGCACTGCTATTTTGCGGCAGACATTGGTAAGATGGTGGTAACCTACCCATACGTACTCCTAGAAAATGACGGGGAGCAAGTGGACTATAAAACTTTAAATTGATTGATTGACTGACTAAAATACTAATGTGGACTGTATGACGTGACTGATCTATTAAAGAAAGATGGGACGACTTAAGAAACAATTTATTCACTATTTACAAATATTGCGGCAGTACAATATTATTAACACTAATTAACTATAAACTAAACTATAGCCAACACTATTTTCATTAGAGGGATTTTCTTGATTTCTTCGTGAGTAGAGCTCTTCTTTGCCGCGAGTGAATCGAACGAACTCGGCGGTTTTTTTTTCGCCCAATGTAAGGACACCCTCCGGAAGCGGGGGGAGGTGGTGAATGCTCATAGCATGCCACGCAGCCGGCTGCGTGGTTATGTGGGACTCATTTTGAAGAAGTGCCTTACCCACTAAACACCACCTGTGGGAACGGCTTTCGCCTGGTTGGACTTTTCGCCGAAACGAATGCGACCCCCTTTGGGGCAAGGGGGCGCAGCGAACTCGGCGGCCAGATGGTCTTCTTACATTCCCGCGGCAGGGGTCTCGCAGTAGGTGGTCTGCCAAGCGGACTCGCTGCGCGCTCGTTGGTCGCTTGCATCGTGTGATTGCGTTGCGGTGTGCGGGGCGTGACGGGGCATGCGGGGACGACGGGGCGTGGGCTCCCCTCGCCGTCCATAACAGAGTCCTATCACCTAGAGTTATAATTAACACTACATTATAATAGGTCGGGGAAAGTTTTTTCGTATTTTATATACAAATTCAAGACATTTTTTTTTCAAAGTTTGATTACATTAATTATAATATATATGTGCCATTTTGTTCGATAACTTGTGGCCATCTTGAAGGTAGTGACATAATCCCATTGCTGTAGAAATCTTGGGATTTTTTATAAAAAAAAATGCGACAAGTAGTTTTGACAGTCCTCTCTTGATGTTAACCTAACACTACCCAAAGAATTCTGAAGAGACCGAAACAGGTGAAAATCTGAGGGTGCAAGGTCAGGACTATATGGTGGATGCATTAACATTTCTCAACCAAGCTCTCAATTTTTGTCGAGTGGCCAAAGATATGAGTGGTCTGGCATTATCATGATGAAAGACCACTCCTTTTCTATTGATCAATTCCGGCCGTTTTTTCTCATTTTCTTGCTGGAGTTTCATTAGTTGTTGGCAGTAGAGATCCGAATCGATGGTTTTGCCCGGCGGTAAAAGCTCATAATAAACGATGCCCTTCCAATCCCACTATACACACAGCATCACCTTATTGCGTGTTAATCCGGGTTTCGCTACAGTCTATGAAGCTTGACTACCCTTTGACCATGATCTTTTTCGCATGTTCTGGTCGTAGGTGATCCATTTTTCATCACCAGTGATCAATCTTTTCAAAAATGGTTCGGTTTCATTACGTCTCAATAGAGAATCGCAAATGAGTACACGATTCATTAGGTTTCTTTCAGTGAGTTCGTGTGGTACCCAAATATCGAGCTTCTTTGTATAGCCAGACTTTTTCAAATAAGTCAAAACTGTTTTGTGGTCATTCCTCAATTCCTCGGCTATTTCTTCGTAACTACTAATATGCCGATCTTGCTTTACTTTTTCAAAAATGGCATCGACTTAAACCGTATGAGGGCGTCCAGAGCGAGCTACATCTTTGACATCAAAATTGCCGGATTGAAAACGCTTAATCTAACATTGTGCTACTCTTACTGACACTGCATTAGGTCCATAAACGTCACAAAATTTTTTGTGGCTTGAGTCGCATTTTTCCCTTTTTTATGAGCTTTTTATAAGCTTTTATTTAACTTGCAATGTAACTATGTTTGTTCGGGTGGAATCTTGCAACTCAATTTAGAAGCAGATATCTTCAACCGATTGTGCTGAAATTTTGTATACACGTTTAGTTTAGATGACAATGCATAGTTAGCTGTGTGACGTCATTCTAAATCCAACATGGCGGAACAACCAAGACGGTGGACTAGTTATTTTTCACGCACTCCTACAATATGGGTATCAAATGAAAGGGCTTGCTGAGAATAACTCGAAAAATAAAGTGACGTCACTCTAAATCCAATATGACGGACTTCTAAAGATGGCGAACTAAGTTTTTTATGCTTTCCTTTAAAACTTTTACTATCAACTTATAACGTCATTACACAATTTATATGATATAAAAGCTTGTCGCGAGATTTACCTGTGTAGTTAAACAAGTAAATTAAATAACTTGATCTGATTGATTTTAATTTTTAAAATTTTCAAACTAAGTAAATACGAGTACTTAAATCTCGCGACAAGCTTTTGTATCATATAAAATGTGTAATGACGTTATAAGTTGATAGTAAAAGTTTTAAAGGAAAATTTTATTTAATTCTTTTTAGCGCATTTAAATAAAAACTTTAAAAAAAAGTCTTTTTATTTTTAATTTCTTGTAATAAAACTTCAGAATGTTTCGAATTTTTTCGTTAGATTCACTCATTTTGGCAGGCAGAAAAACAATTGAAAAATGGCGGAAAAGTGTTTTTTTACTTTTTATTTTTCTTTTTCTTAATGTCCTTTGTTAATGTATTGATATTAAAACCAGCCAGATACAAACAGTACATCTAGAGATTTTTCTTCGATTTTATACGAACAAAATACGAAGAAACTTTCCCCCGACCTATTAGTATATTACATTGTATTACAGTTACATAATAACATCACCAGTCGCTATTAATTTAAATAAATAGCGACTGGTGATGTTATGCACCAGTGTGTTAGGTTTTTTTAAAGACTTGATCCAAAATGCCAACATTTCACTACTACATAAAATTTACATGGTAAAAAATATTGTATATTTTAACGTTGTTTAAAAGAAATGTATAAAATTAAAATTAACTATTCTTGAAATATTATACAGAGAATATTTTTGCATGTGCCTAAACGGTTACGGTCATATATAGAGTGGCCCGTGTTGCTCTATGCGGTCATGGTATGAAACGTTGTAGTGGGTAATATTTTCATATTCGAATTAGTCGTTATAGATATATTTTTATAACCTATGTTTAGCTATGGACTTGTGAAGATGATGATAATGATGATGATGATTGAATTCAATCAAACAAATATGCAAAAAATAAATGAGAGTAGTACTATAGACACATAATTGAGGTATTACGTCTGTCCTTTTATTATGATATTTAAAGAGCAGATAATAAAATTACAAAATCCAAAAGATCAGTACAAGATATTTACAACATACAAAACATATAGAGGTTAATAACAAAACGTAATTATAAGGGTGAAATATTTTAACGGCAAACTTCTCTTCCGCCATCACCGTTTTGTAAATGTCAGCCATCAGCCCATGTTTTGTTGAACTTATATCATTTTCATAGTCAGGTTTACTCACGATGTTTTCTTTCACCTTCGAGCACGTGGTAAATCAGCACTTAAAATCCATCCATTCATCCAAAATATATACAACTAGTGTTGCCCAAATGCAAGAACAAGAGGAGACTTAGCCAGTCTTGGTCTTAGTCTTGCGCCAATACACCTGGTCTTGGTCTTGGTCTTGGTATTGCGCTCCCAGTCTTGGTCTTGGTCTTGCAGCAAGTCTTGCAAGTCTCGCAATTCCTATTAGCCTATTGCTATTTATTAAACGTTACTTTACATCTTAGAACAACGTAACAGAGTAGGTACATTTTTAGCTTGAATTAACATAGCCATAGTAAAGACCAACCAAATTAATAGATGTCTAAACATTTAATGAGAAATTCAAAAATCAACTGACACCGGGTGGGGTTTGAACCCACGACCTAAGCGATCCGTGTCGATGCTCTAACCAACTGAGCTATCTACCGTGGCCCACGGCCACGGGAGTCAGTCTGTTTCTTAATAAACGTTTACATTTAATAAGCTTACATGTGCTAAAACATGGTTAAAACCATAGACTTAGTATATACTGGCGTATAGACCACCTGACAGCCCGAAAACGCGTGACCAATTTTGATTTGTCATTGTGTGCGTTAGCTAGTGATGTACATTTTACTTACAAGGACTATCGAAAAATGATTCTTAAGGAAGCGGTAAAAATATTTAAAAAAATTGTTTATTGTACGAAATTAAATAACTTCAAAAATTAACTGAATTTTACCACGACAGTTCAAAAATAATTAAAAAAATATTTATATAACATGTTCCTGGGAATAAGTTGAACCTACCTGCCTTTTGTTGGATTTTAATTCAAATGTATAAAATCCCAGTTGACTTTAATTTTGATATAGTTGAGTGAATCCCCAGCGTACATGTAAAATATTTTGTATAAAAATGTATTTACCAAATTCATGCAAACTATCAACAACGTGACTTTTTTCTTTGCAAAATATCAAAATTAACAAAATAATTTAAAACATTCTATATTTTAAACAGTATATAACATAAATTTTAACCAAAAATAAACGCTTCATAACATTGACGACATCTTGAGAATTTACCTGTGAAATGTGCAATTATCAGGATTATTTCTATTATTAATACTACAATCACTCACAGAACAAATAACCATTTTGGACAAAAGTTACTTACTAAAAATAACCACTATTACACTAAAAAATTACAAAATATCTAGGAGCTATTTCTTGCGTGCCGAATTGTGCCGACCTGTCATTCAAAATCGGTTACAGAGTCATGAGATTTGGTATCCTTTTCTATCTTGCATTTTTGCCATAAGGAATTTTATTCTCCCTTGCACACTATGTTGGTCTATACGCCAGTATATTCTAAGTCTATGGTAAAAAACAAATTAATGACATTAACTTGACTGTATTTTAAAGAACATTATCTGTCATTATGTGTGAGATTGATAGACCCTCACATTGTATGAAATGGAATAAAAGAGTTATTTTATTATTTTATACGTGGTAGAGCTAAGGTGCAGCTATATTTATAGTATAGTTGTAGCACGAATGGGTCGGCTCGACCGGGGAAGGGCTACGCTCTCGCAGAATACCAGCGTAAAATAGCAGCTTAATGCTGCTGTGATTCGTATGGTGAGTGTAGAGAACCGGAGACCCTTTTTACTGGAAAAGAGGCATTCCATCTTAGTTCTCAAGGCTGACAACGCATCTGCATTTTGATTCGCAAGCGAGGAGAGATGTAGATGTCTATGGGCCTCAGCAACCACTTACCATCACGTGGATTGTGTGCTCGTTTGTCACCCTATTTCTATTAAAAAAAAGTTATACAATTTATACAATTTACCATTTATTTAAATAAAAAATAATATACAATACAAATTAAATTACATAACAATACACAATAGCTTTGACATTTACTTTATATTAATTCTTTTGACCAAGAATTAATACAAAGTAACCATCTGGCTGACTCATCACTTAACCTATTTCTATGTTTTCTAATTACTAATGATGCTTTAGAAAATAATCTCTCAGCAGGTATAGTCCTTATGGCAGAATCGCTGGAGGACCTAAGTACTATGGTCAATGACCTCAATAGTGTCTCCCAACGGATAGGTCTTAAGATGAACATGGACAAAACAAAAATCATGTTTAATGTCCATGTCACACTTATGCCGGTAGTTGTTGGGAGCACTAAGCTCGGAGTTGTTGACGAATATGTTTACCTGGAACAAATAATCCGACTAGGTAAGTCCAACTTCGACCGAGAGGTCAATCGACGGATTCAACTCGGCTGGGCAGCGTTCGGGAAATTACGGCACATCTTCTCGTCAGGTATACCTCAAAACCTGAAAACGAGATTGTACAACCAGTGCGTGTTGCCAGTGATGACTTATGGATCTGAGACGCGGTTCTTCACTGCTGGCCGTATGAGGTCGCTCAGTGAGCTATGGAGAGGGCTATGCTCGGGGTTTCTCTGCGTGATAAACTTAGAAATGAGGATATCCGCAGTAGAATTAGAACGGCCATATAGCTCGAAGAACCGACAACCGATGGGGAAAAAAGGTTCTCGAGTGGCAGCCTCGTACCGGTAGGCGAAGTGTAGGGCGTCCCCCCACTAGATGGAGTGACGACCTGGTAAGAAATGCTGGAAGTCAATGGATGCAGGTGGCTCAGGACCGTGCTTTGTGGCATTCCTTGGGGGAGGCCTATGTTCAGCAGTGGACTTATGAATGGCTGTAATGATGATGATGATGATGTGAAACTTTCACAGAGAATTCTTAAAATGATGGTATAAAACTGATTTGAAATCCCATAAAGTAGTTTGAAAGTTTTAGGCGAATACACACTGACAGGTATAAGCGACTTTGTTTTATACTGTGAAGTGAGGATTATGGTAATAATATTAATTTTGATAACTGATACTTTCACAAAACGTGGTATTAATAGTCTTGGGTTTAAATAAGAGCCCTTGTCACGAAGACTCCTTGTCTTCGAAGAGACGAAGTTTCTTAGTATCTGCGCTACTGTCTTCGCGATCTGACATTTGCTGTCATATTTTAAATTTTAATTCGCGTATTTCCCACGAGACTTCTTTATTGATACAGACTCTAGTTTAAGAGGACTACAAGAGCTAAGTGGCCCCGAATGACGCACACACACATTTACACAATTTCTGTATAGCATCAGGCCTCGGCTGGCACTGTCGATACAGTAGTTAGTTTGTACCAGTTCTGGCTCACTGAGTTTGTCATCAGACATACCAGAACTGTTATGTCTGATGACAAACGGATGATGGTGGGTCGACGGATCCTACAAAAAAAAAACGGTTTTGGCATGCTCTGATCACGAATCTACGGTCCGTTTTTGCGTAGGATGCGCGGTTCCGGAGATGTGCAGATCAATTAACTAATATCTAATTGATATCCGGTGGGCCTGCACCCTCATTAGCGTTCCATTGTTCAGCCTTTCCTCTTATCTATTGTTCCTTGAACAGCGTCATTGCCGCTCTTATCTATTACTCGTTGAACACCCTGTTTATCAGTGCTATTGTATTATACTTCTTTGTTCATAACTACCACGCTATTCTGAATCATCAATAAAACACATTCCTTAATTTTGTTACAATTTTTATTTCCAAAATGTTATTGCTTATTATCTATAAGATAGGAGCGAAACATCTCATCCACTAAAATATCGTTGTACAGTGTGTTCCCTGTAAATATGCTCGTGTCGTAAGTAAGCCTATGCATTGAAAATCCCTGAAACTTATATAGCAAATACATTAAGCAATATTCACCACAAACTAAAGTCCACTCATTCTGAATTCTATCAATATTCCAGTCCCATCTTTTACAATTCCTTTTTAAAAACTCTAGATGATATCGTGCAGGTGATCGTCCATATGAATCAAAATATTGACCGATGCCATTCGTATAGATATATTATAAAGCTATCCAATGTGAGCCTGGTTTATCATCTATATCCAAATTGCGTCAAAATCGTCAATCGTGGTGGCTCCTTAATATTAGCAGATAAATCATTATTATATAAAGAACGTAAGGATATTGTGAGCCTCTCTGTTGAGCGAACTGTAGAAATGGCTTCTGTCGAGCTCGAGCACCTCATTGTTGTAAGTGTTTACAGACCCCATGTGCCACTTATGACTATTTTGAAAGAATTGTGGAAGAAGTTTTGCTCAAACTTAGTAAACAGAACAAGTCTGTTGTAATATGTGGAGACTTTAACATCAATCTCCTTGAAACTTCTTCCATTAGTATTAAGTTTAGCTCATTGTTTAAATCGTATAATCTTGTTAATTTATTCTTAGAACCAACACGTATTGCTGGGCCTAGTGCAACCTGTATAGATAATATTTTTACAGATATTAAGCCCTTGCATAAATCAATTATTCAAAATTTAAGTTCAGATCACTGTGGACAGTTGGTATCATTGCCTTACATACACAAAAAACAGAAAAATAAGGAAGTTGTGTTTGTTCCAATAAATGACCATCGCTTGGAGAGGTTTAGAAGTAATATAATAAAAGACTTCCATCACTTTCATTTAAAAATAGTGCTAATTATTTGTATAGTATGTTATTTAAAATTATAACTTGTGAATTTAGTAGAATATTTACTTCTAAAACTTTCTCTTTGAACAGTCGCAAATCATTTAATGAATGGGCGACAGTAGGAATTTATAAAAGTAGGCGAAAGTTATATGAGCTTTATAATGAAAGATCATATAATACTAGTGTTATATTTAGAGATTATGTAAAACATATTCTAAAATATTTAAAAAGTGTGCTACACAGCTAAGGCTTTACATTTAAGTAACAAAATTAAAACTGCATCCAACAAAATTAAAATTACCTGGAGAATAATAAATAGTGAAACGGGCAAGGTCAAACCGCGCAACTCGGATTTTCAATTGAATATTAACAACAGTTTAACTCGATCTGATGAAGAAGTTGCTATGGCTTTTGAGAAACATTTTACTGATGTTCCTTTTTTGACAACAAAATCATTAAATTCTTCTCCTACTGTCGCCGAATCATTGCTTAAACAAAATGTAAAGGCTTGTTCGAATACTTTTAAATTCCATAGAGTATTGCCAAAGATATCGTTAAATATTTTAAAACAATTGATGTTAAGAAAACGGCAGACTTATGGGGATTTCCGTTAAAGTTATTTTATCTATAATAGATATAATAGCACCTTATCTAGCCACTATATTTAATACAAGCGTCGAATCTGGTGTGTTTCTGATTTAATGAAACATAGTAAAGTCATACCTTTATTTAAATCTGGTAGTACATTAGACCCCGCCAACTTTAGACCGATTTCTGTACTACCAATATTTAGTAAAATTTTGAAAAATAATTTTAGATCAGATCTTAAGTTTCTTTAATATTAATAAATTGCTACATAAAAATCAATTCGGTTTTACAAGGGTCGCTCGACAACTGACGCTGGAGTTGAGCTTATTAAACATATTTTTGTGCATGGGAGAATTCGGAGGATGCTTTATATTTTGGGACCTTTCCAAGGCCTTCGACTGTGTTCACCATGAGACATTAATCAGGAAGCTACAGTACTATGGTGTCAAGAACACAGCGCTTAAACTTATTATTTCCTATTTAAGTAATAGAATGCAGAAAGTTATTATCAATGGTAAAAGTTCTTCCGGGTCACCTGTACAAATGGGTCCCTCAGGGCTCAATTCTCGGCCCATTCCTATTTCTGGTATATATTAATGACTTACCTTCCCTTGTAGGGGATAATCATGATATAGTATTATTTGCTGATGATACTTCCTTGATTTTTAAACTTAAACGTCAATCATTTAAATGTGACGAAGTGAATAATGCTATATCAAAATTAGTGCATTGGTTTAACGTTAATAATCTACATTTAAACGGAAATAAAACTAAATGTATTAAATTTACAACAACTAATGTTAAAAATCTGGGTACCAATGTGTTTTAAATGGGAAGAACTGAGCCCTGTTGAATCCACTGTTTTCTTGGCATCACTCGACGCAAAGCTTCAGTGGGGCCCCATATATCAAACTAGCAAGCAGACTAAGTTCTGCAGCCTATGCTGTAAAAAGATTAGAGGTCTCACTAGTGTCGAGACAGCTAGACTAGTTTATTTCAGTTATTTCCATAGCATAATGTCTTATGGGATTTTGCTATGGGGAAATGCAACTGATTCAGAAACTATTTTTGTTTTACAGAAGAGGCCATTAGAGCTATTTACAACCTAAAACCGAGAGAGTCTCTTAGAGATAAATTTAAAGAAATAAATATATTAACTTTGGCCTCTCAGTATATTTACGAAAATTTAATGTATGTTCACAAAAACAAAGGTAGTTTTAGTAAAAAAGTGATATACATTCTGTAAACACTAGGAACAAACACAAGCTAGTGATACCAGTTTCTCGACTCCACAGAGTCAGTAATTCATTCTTGGGGCAATGTATACGCTATTACAACAAGGTCCCGGAAAGTGTACAGGCTCACTCTATTACCAAGTTTAAATGTTTTGTTAAGCTGAAATTGTATAAAAGGGTTATTATAGTATAAATGAATATATGATTGATAATAACCCTGGGAATGAGGTGGTCGCTACCAAGCAGTTTCTAAAATAAATTTTGTACTTAAATAGTTTGTACAACCATTAATGTAAAACTTACTTTAAAAAAAGTCCGCTGGGTTTCTTGCTGGTTCTTCCCAGGACAGAGGTTTTTTCGAACCAGTGGTAAAGTAAAAATGACTTTCAATAAAATTACACATGTAATCTATATTGAATAAAAATTATTCTATTCTATTCTATTCTATTCTATTCTTATTCTATTCTATTCTATTCTATTCTATGCATATTATATACGTTGGTACGTGGGTATACATGGGCAGTCTATTAGCAGCATAAACATTATTTTCTAGACTGGGATGAATCTTTTTCAGATGTTGTTGTACATCTAGTGTATCCATGATATTACTGCTATTAGTAGATTATTGCAGTACCAATCTATTCAATGGTTAACATAGGAATGATCAATTATAGTGATTTGTAAATATTAAATCGCATTATTTTGTGACGATTTGTAGGAGTCATCGGTGTAGCGCAAGTCGCAACACGAAAGCACCTACGACAACACAAACGCCCTCGTTTACAATATTACAAAGAAGAAGAAAGTGAAAAAATAAAAAAAATACTTTATTAACAATGACAGTCATTAGCTGATCATAAGTGAATGTGATTCTGTTACTTAAATTACTTCTGTGTACTCATTAGATTCAACGAGCTGTCGTCTTGTGCTGCTGAGAGGAATACATGAGCAGAATGAAGAGATGAGTGTGGCATACGTGTACAGAACACGTCATTGAATAGCAAATCTACAACACTGAGTGGAGAAGAAAAAGAGAAAAATATGCAGTACTCGAGAGCTGAATATCCATTCTTCAGTTCAAAATCTAGCAGTTAATTGTTTGTATTAGTGAGGATTCAAATCGTACTTCTAATCTTACACTACCATGTTTTATGGGATTCCAATGAGCTGATGAGTTAGCTGATAAATCAGGAGTTAAGTCAAATGCTAATAGACAGTATAGACCTTTGGCATACTGTTCACAAGATATTCCATTTTCTTCATTAAGAAAGTGAATACCAGTTCCCGAGAATAGAGTATGATATGCTGATGTAAATATACTATTATTAAAAGATGGTTGCAAAGCTTTTGAAGGTATTTGTTGACCATCAATATATAAGCTGAAAGAATTAATACCATAGTTTTCAAAGTTAAATGGATTTTTAGTAAGGGAACCATTAAATGCAGAATTGATCACAAATCCAATTATACATCTTTTGGGTACCTTTCCTAAGAATATATTATTAAGAGTTTTTCCTTGAACACCCGATAGAATTGTTAAAACTTTTACTTCAGCTCGAGTAATAGGATATTTAGCAGTGGTAGAAGCTAAAACTTTTTGATGTGCGAGTAATAAATACACTTGGATTAATTCGTGCTCAGCGGACCATGGACGTATAAATAAGGCGGACAGAATTTTGTTAAGAAAGGACTGATGCACTGCAATGGCGGCGGTGCAAGTATGTTTGCGTGTTGTATAGGGTTGTCATGTGAAACAAAATTTCCCCATTTTTTTTATAAAACAATCTGTCAAAATATAACATAACTTTGACGAAATACTCATTTATTATTACGTAACTAATATAAATAACACATTTGACGATAAAAAATCTAAGAATTTAAGATTTAGATTTTAATAATTAATTATATTTAAAATCTAAATCTTAAACTTTAAACTTTGATAGATAAGGCCTGCATATTTAAATCACGATTGCAGCACTTTGTAGTGGACTATGATATAAAACACATTTAAGAACCTTCTTAACCGTATTATAATCGGTCCAATTTTAAGGAAATGGTAACATAGTAAAAAATAAAAATCACGATTACAGCGCAACATAATGGACTATGACCAAAAAATGCATAAAACCGCATTATAATCGATCGGGTAATTTGTAACAACAAACACTGTTGTTGTTATATGTTGTTATATGTGCACTTTTTTGTTACAGGAAAATTGTAACAAAAAAGTGCACATATAACAACCTTAAGAGGTTGTTGGGCAAACATATATAGGGGAGACCGGGTACAAAAGTAACATTTTGTACTTTTACCTTCGTTTCTGGTTAGGTGTAATTATTTTAATGAAATTAATATAGCCATATATACATTCCGTTTATATTATTTACATTAGTATCTTGATTTACCTTATTATTTTGTATTTTATATGAATCACAGAGACTTCAAAAAAATTGTTAGTTGTTACTTTCGACCACGTAGGCATGTCGTTGTGAGTCGAAAGTAACAGGACAGAGGGGTTTGTAATGAATATAATGTGACATATTAAATCAGCAAATTATATATTAGAAGACTGTATTAATAACACAGATAAACTTGTGCATTTTAAATGCTTAAAAATTATATATTTTAGGAAAACAAAACAAATTATTCTTACTTTAAGTAATGAGATCAATTATTATATGATAATATTTTTTTAATCGGCCTATTCAGTATTAGTCTTTTACTCAGACTCACTATTATGGCACACATAATTTGCATCATCGTTTACGCATTCAGCATGTGACCACATTTTACATTTGGTACATTGTATCCATTACGCATTTGGTCGACTGTTGTTAAAAGTTTCTAAACAAACGGGACACAAACAGTCTTTGTCGTCAGATTTATTTTCCTTGCATTTAGCTGCTTTCTTTGTATCTTTTCCTTTTCTTTTCCCTTTCGTAGATATCAACTTTCTCTTGCCATTTCCAGTATCAGGTTGTAAAACCGTTTTCTTGGCTTTATTTACTTGTTGATGATATTCTTCTTCAATTGAATTTTTTTCAGGCGTGACCTTCACCTATCATGTGGTCTTGGTGTCGCTTCAACGGGAATAAAAAAGGTAATGTGTTTCCTCCTTGAGCATTAATCGCAACAGCAACAGTTACTAATCTCCCACGTTCAGCTGAGGTCACTGCACCTACTTGTTTAATTCCTTTTTGAACAAAAATTTTACTAGGTTTTTGGATAGTGGTCACCCCTGTCTCATCCACATTCCAGATATCTTTTGGCTCAAATTTATACCTATCCATTACGTCAACAAGGTTATAAAAAAACTTACTCACATTATGTTCGTTGAAACTCGAGGCCCGCGAAGGCTTGTTGCTTGAGGACACCTCAAAGAGAAGCTTGGGTGTCGTTTTAAAAAACCCGTCAACCATTCCTTACCCGCCATTTGAGTATCGTGCTACTTTTCAGGAAATGTTATTCCATTTTTAGAGATAACGCAAAATTAACTCCAGAGTACTCGATTAAATAGTCCTGTAGACATTTTTCCTCATCAATAGGAAAAATACGGTTGACGCAACGGTAGCCCACAACTGCGCTAGTAGTTCTTAGTTATTTTTTTATGTATCTATATAATGTTACAACCATTTACAACATTATATTTTTTGCCAGGATCTCATTTTTGGTCCATCTTTGGAATGCTCTTCAGCTGCTTTCCGGTTTACTTCCGTGTCAGTAGTTCCTCGTGTAGTAGTTCTTATGCGTTGTCGCGGCATTCTGTTCAAATAAAAATACACACATAACAATATACTAATATACACACATTACTTCTGTACCCATGGGGCTATGTTACTTTTGTACCCGACCACATTTTTGTTAAAACATGAAAGATAACCTTAAAACGGAACGTGCTAGACAAAAATGAATTAAAA
Source organism: Parnassius orleans (assembly GCA_029286625.1). Taxonomy (NCBI): domain Eukaryota; kingdom Metazoa; phylum Arthropoda; class Insecta; order Lepidoptera; family Papilionidae; genus Parnassius; species Parnassius orleans. The sequence continues at coordinate 6,759,287 of JAGSMP010000006.1, read as the reverse complement.
CACTGTGTAATCAATCTAATCAAGAATTGATATGCAATTATTCAGATAGGTATCATCCTTTTAAGACTACAAAACCATTAAATAAGAAAACGTCAAAAAACTTACTTTTGATTTGTGAAATCACATAGCGTCCTCTCACACAACCTAACAGCGGGTGGCACGCGCGGCGACTGAATGGAAGTAAGGGCGCCACCGGCTATCACCTTACGGCAGCGAAACGGTGTTTGGCTATTGGATAAACCTACAGAGCATTTGTTACTTTCGACCCAAACTGAATGCAACTATAGTCCTTTCTAAGTACTGTGTATGTTTTTGGTTTTTATTTTGCACAGGGAAACATAATAATTGAGCCGTATCGTGGTCGGACAAGTATAAAGGTAGTACCGTAGCGTTAGCGTCTATAATGTTACTTAGCATGTGGTCTATGCATGAGTTTTTGCGTGTTGGTACATTAATATCTATTTTTAAGTTATAATTTTATACATATATTTTGGAGGTAATTTGTTATTTTTCCCTGTTTTAGCGTATTGATGTTAAAATCACCCGTCAAAACCATTTTTGTATCATGCTTACAGTTTCTTGTTAAGTCGTGCAATAGTAGGTCTAATTTGTTTAAGAAAACATTTGGATCAGATGTAGGTGTTCTATAAACACATACAACCACTAATTTATGTAGAGGCATCTCGATGCCGCAGACCTCAAAGCTCTTTTGTGTTGCGTACGTTTTTAATTTTGCCATTTCTTTGAAGAGACTATTTTGTTTGGCTAAGATACAGGTTCCTCCCCTCAGTTTGTCCCGACAAAACGCTGTTGCTAACTCATAATTATAAATATTTAGGTACTTCTCGCTACCAGATCGCAGAAAAGTTTCAGATAAACATATAAGATCTGGTTCATTATTCGTCTTGTTAAGTTCTTGAAATGTTATTTCTAGTAATTCCTGCTTTGCCAAGACACTCGCAATGTTTTCACGAAAGAAAGGCCTATGTATTTTTGGAAAAAAATGCAGTAAGGTACTTTGAGTTAAACGCGGTTAGTTAAACTATTGGTATCAGATTGGTACGATTTTAGAGGGAGTTTTTTCAGGCGCTGGCTTACTACGTGCTATTATTTTTCAATTGTTTGGGATTTAGATATTCATTTTCGTAGTCAATACAATCTATCATATAATTAATCGAATTACATAATTGAAAAGGATTTCTGTGTTTACATTCAACGAAATGACAATTTTGATGTTCATTACAAATTCTCTTTAAAGTTTTATTTATGTCAGTTACACTTAGGTACATATTTGTTAATAAATTTAATACAATTATGTCATTATTAGGAAAATATCTAAGAAACCGTACCGTTTTTTACGTGGTAGAGCCATGCTGTAGCTATATTAATAGTATAGTTGTAGCACGAATGGGTCGGCTCGACCGGGGAAGGATCACGCTCTCACAGAATACCACCGTAAAATAGCAGCTTAATGCTGCTGTGTTTCGTATGGTGAGTGTAGAAAACCGGAGACCCTTTTTACTGGAAAAGAGGCATTCTATCTTAGTCCTCACGGTTGACAACGCATCTGCATTTAAATTCGCAAACGAAGATAGATGTAGATGTCTATGGGCCACAGCAACCACTTACCATCAGGTGGACTGTGTGCTCGTTTGTCACCCTTATTCTATAAAAAAAAAGTATTATTATGAGTGAAATAACGCCACGTTTTCATTTTTAGAGTTCTTTGAAATCGTTCAACAATACTGGCCTTAATGTCAGGATTGTTAGTGGTATAGTAATTAATCTTTTTGGATTTAAAGTATTTTTGTACATCTTTTGAAACAAATTCTGTACTTTTATCAGATTGTATGTGAGTAGGTGTTAAATTACTTTCAGTAAATATACCTTCAAAACATTCTTTAGTTGTTTCTTGAGTTTTTCTTTTTCATTGGTCTTGCAAAAGCATATTTACTAAATACATCAATAACACAAAGTATGTAGTTGAAACCATCATTATATTGAGAATAAGTTCGCATATCACTTAAATCAGCTTGCCACAGTTCATTAATATTTGATAGAATGTACCTATTACGCGGGAATTTTTTTCGAATGGGTTTATGTAATGTGTATGTTTCGTGTGATTGTAACCATTCCTTTACTTGCTTTTTATCCATTTTATCCTTCATGGCTTTTGATAATTTATCAATACTACCAAAACCAGCGGGATTAGATGGATCATAATAAATCCTGTATATTTCTTCTAGTACGGGGTCCATTTTTCGCAATCAATCTTTTTACGTATTTTAGTTATAGATTTTTTATCTCTACTGCTGGGTGTAGAAAACTCTATTTTAGTTATTGATTTTGTATCTCCACTGCTCGGTGTAGAAAACTCTTGAACTTCAATCTCAGAGGGTTTGTTCAGATCTTTTGCTTGAAGCTGGTTAATAAACTCACATCTCTTTGGATTTCCAATATAAGTAAGTGGTACTTTAATATCTTTTAATGCTTTAGCAAATCTATCCCACCCTATCGGATCACTTCTTTTTAAAGGTCTTAGTGAATCATTTATTAAATCAACAATACGAGGGGTGATCCAAAAGTAATGATAATGAAAATAAAACACGGTAATTAAAGTTAAAATAATAATTTATTTTTCTACAGCCATCGCAACTGCGGCTTTGTGAGCCGGTGCGTTGTCTTGGTGAAACAGCACTCCAGCTCGCAGTTTGCCGCGTCTTTTTTCCTTAATGGCCTCCCGTAGTCTTCTTATTTGGTCTGCGTAGTAAGAGCCCGTAATAGTGGCTCCCTTTTCCAAATATTCCACCATAATTATGCCTTGAGCGTCCCAAAAAACAGATGCCATAACCTTTCCCGCCGAACTTGAAACTTTGAATTTCTTTGGCGTCGGTGAGGAGGCTCGCTTCCAAGTCATCGATTGTTGTTTCGTTTCAGGATCAAAATGGTGGATCCAGGTCTCGTCCATAGTCACAAAACGGAATAAAAAAATTTCTTGTACTGCTTGGAACTTTTCGAGATTGACCCTCGAAATGTCAACTCGATTTTTCTTTTGCTCGTCGGTTAACATTCTGGGTACCCAACGCGCAGAGACCTTTTTCATATGCAACTCGTTCGCAAGGATTCTTTGAACGCTGCCATATGAGATCCCTGTGACCTCAGCTACATGCCTGATGGTCACTCTTCGATCTGCCAACACAACATCTTCGACTTTTTCACGTTGTCTTCAGTGAGGGACGTGGATGGGCCTCCTTCGCGATGTTCATCTTCAGTGGATGTTCTGCCCAGTTTAAACTCCTTGGCCCAGCGTGCAACTGTAGAATATGGAGGAGCGGAGTCCCCCAATGTTTCCACTAAGTCACTGTGTATGTCTTTTGAAGATTTTTTTTCAAACAGAGGTACTTGATGACAGCTCTAATTTCGTTTTTCTCCATGTTGATGTTATCTCTTTGACAGTTCGTATTCAAATGAATGTATCTCCCGGAAATCGTGATCTATTTATATGATTTTTTTTAGGCTGACGTAGTGAGTATATAAGCAAGCAAAAAATATTTTTTTTGGATTTTTATGCGGACCTGAAGTAACCGATTATCATTACTTTTGGATCACCCCTCGTATTACTTCCAGGAATTTTTTCATTATCAATTATGACTGTGCCTTCATTATCCCAATGTATTTTACTTTTACTTGTTCCAACTAAGTTTAATAATAACTGACCTTTTTTATTATAAGTTTTTGGTATTAAACTGAGTATTTGAGCTGGTGTGTAAAGTGGATTTGCATCATTTTCTTTACTTTTAATGGATCGATTCTCCTCTAACAAAGCAGCTTTTTCTTTATTTTTAAAACCAATTTTAGACTCATTTGAATCTTCATTAGATGTATCAGAATAAATAGGTAATCTGAGTGGTTGACGATCCTCTGGGGCAAAATGAAGGTATCTTTGTAGTGTTTGTAAATATAACATCCACTTCTTTCGGTCTTCCGTCTTAGTATTCATAATATTTTGCATTTCAATATCTAATCGAGACAAATTACTATTAACCTTATTTTCTTGTTTTCATTTTTCAATCAATCCAGGTTCGATAAGTATAATTTTCTTTGCATTTTCCATGTTAACTGGCTAGTCCACTTACTAATCCACTCAATATTGCACCTAATATTATTGATTAGAAAGCCCCTCCTTTTTGTATAATTATATTTTTTCTTAGTTTATGTTACACACTTAGGCACCAGTTTACGGAGTATATTTTTGTGTTTATTCAATTTTTGTTTATCTTGATCTTTAAGAGGTACCTTTCCTTGTAAAACGTTATGAATACATTCACAAATACAATTTATTTCTTCTTCATCACGCGTTTTAAGTAATGCTCTTTGATATTTTGGTTTAAGCGTATGCAAAGCGTTTAGCAAATGTTTATGCGTTGTGAGTCGATGATGCATCATTTAGAAATGATTTGAATGGTTTGATTCTTGGTGTATTTAAACTCTTTTGTGGGGACGTAGACTGTACATACGACAAAATCATTGGTATTCTGTTTTAAATCTACCATTAAATATCCATGCGCCTCTAGAGTTGCATCCCTGTAGGCATCTTCAATGAATTTTGGGTTATCTGGTGACACTTGTCGTGCTAAATATCTTATTTGAGTTTTATCTCGAGGGTTTTTAAAATATATATATATATAACTTGAGTTTAAAGAAATGTCTCGACCTTTACCCTGATGAAATAAATTTTGTGTTAAATAAAATACACTAAGATTTCTGTGATGACTACTTTTTGTAAATATATCCACAATTCTTCCATCAGACTCTCATTAGATCATCAATAATAACAAGATGTGGGTTTTCACCATCAAACATATTAAGATTTGGAATTCCTTGATGATAATTAACATTAGGTAAATTATATAAAGGTTGCATTTCATCAAAGCACCATGTGATCTGATTAAAATCACAATTACATATTTCTGTAACTGATTTTATGAAATTTGTTACAAAATTTGACTTCCCACATCCACTTGGTCCTGCCACAAAAGCAGTAAACGGATGGATAAAGTGAAACATTACACACGTGTAAAGTTCTAAGGGATGAAATAAAAATGAAAGTGTTGATGTAAACAATTAATATATATTGCTAAAATTATATAAAACAGAATGATCTGTATACTATTTCTAACACAATTAGTACATCAGAGTTCCTGGGACAGGCGATGACTACATGGATTTGCCTCATACATTACTCCATTTAAAGGCAAAAGTATTAAATCAAGATTCAACTAACTTGATATCGGCTTACAGTAGTGGCACCTGTAAATAATTGGCTGCATTCACTTTCTAGTCAACTTGATGTTTATTTAAACCAAAAACTTGTATCACCACTTAATAATACCTATGCATATCGAGCATACATGGAAACCCTTTTAAACTATGCTCCTGCTGCTAAACAATCTCATCTTACTTGTAGTCTTTGGTATGAGGATACAGCAGGAAAAATGGATTCTACAGATGGTAAAAATATAGGATTTGTTAAAAGACAGGAATTGGTTAGTGAAAGTAAGGAAATAGAAATGATTGGACATCTTCACGGTGACATTTTCAACCAAGATAAATTTTTAATTAATGGTGTTGAAATGAGTGTAAAATTAGTTCGATCAAGAGAGAGTTTTAATTTAATCGCTGGGTCAAACGATGTAAAGTTAAAAGTTTGCATTACGGACGCAACTCTTATTGTCCGACGAGCACGAATTAATCCAAGTAGAATTAATCCTCGCACATCAAAAAGTTTTAGCTTCTACCACTGTTAAATATCCTATTACTCGAGCTGAAGTAAAAGTTTTAACAATTCCATCGGGTGTTCAAGGAAAAACTCATAATAATATATTCTTAGGAAAGGTACCCAAAAGATGTATAATTGGATTTGTGAACAATTCTGCATTTAATGGTTCCCCTTACTAAAAATCCATTTAACTTTGAAAACTATGGTATTAATTCTTTCAGCTTATATATTGATGGTCAACAAATACCTTCAAAAGCTTTGCAACCATCTTTTAATAATAGTATATTTACATCAGCATATCATACTCTATTCTCGGGAACTGGTATTCACTTTCTTAATGAAGGAAATGGAATCTCTTGTGAACAGTATGCCAAAGTCTATACTGTCTATTAGAATTTGACTTAACTCCTGATTTATCAGCTAACTCATCAGCTCATTGGAATCTCATAAAGCATGGTAGTGTAAGATTAGAAGTACGATTTGAATCCTCACTAATACAAACAATTAACTGTATAGTTTATGCTGAGTTTGATAATATTATTGAAATAGATAAAAACAGAAATGTTACTGTAGAGTGTAGGCTATAGTAGTTAAGGTTATAATGTGTGTTGTGTGTTAGATTTATGTGTTATGTGTAATGCATTTTGTGTGTATTTAACTATGTGAAACATTATAAAATTAAATAAAACAAATTGTATGCAATATATTATTTTTTGTTTCTTTATAAACCCCCTATTTAATCCTATACAAAACACTGTTCAAGTTTAAACTTTACATAAGCACACTGACTAAACCACTGAACATGCTGCTGCCAAGGATCATCATCATTTTCCCAATCTTTTAAACCACCACCACAATGGAAACACTTGGTCCTGTCTGCATAGCCAGTTTAAAAGAAACCGGCTTCTGCAAGATCTTCAGGCTTTTGTCGCTTAACGAGAGGCCAGTCTTCGAAACTGAGCAACCGGCTAGATTTTGAACTGAGAAATGGATATTCAGCTCTTGAGTACTGAATATTCTTCTCTTTTTCTTCTCCACTCAGTGTTGTAGATTTGCTAATCAATGACGTGTTCTGTACACGTATATGCCACACTCATCGTTTCCTTCTGCTCATATCTTCCTCTCAGCAGCATAAGACGACAGCTCGTTGAATCTAATGAGTACACAGAAGTAATGTAAGTAACAGAATCACATTCACTAATGATCAGCTAATGACCTGTCATTGTAAAAAAAAGTATTTTTTAATTTTTTCACTTTCTGCTATTGTCTTTGTAATATTGTATACGAGGGCGTTTGTGTTGTCGTAGATGCTTTCGTGTTGCGACTTGCGCTACACCGATGACTCCTACAAATCGTCACAAAAGAATGCGATTTAATATTTACAGATCACTATAATTGATCATTCCTATGTTAACCATTGAATAGATTGGTACTGTAATAATTTACTAATAGCAGTAATATCATGGATACACTAGATGTACAACAACATCTGAAAAAGATTCATCCTAGTCTAGAAAATAATGTTTATGCTGCTAATAGACTGCCCATGTATACCCACGTACCAACGTGTATAATATGAAATTGGGATACAGATGATAAACCAGGCTCACATTGGATAGCTTTATAATATATCGATACGAATGGTATCGGTCAATATTTTGATTCATATGGACGATCACCTGCACGATATCATCTAGAGTTTTTAAAAAGGAATTGTAAAAGGTGGGACTGGAATGTTGATAGGATTCAGAATGAGTGGACTTCAGTTTGTGGTGAATATTGCTTAATGTATTTGCTATATAAGTTTCAGGGATGTTCAATGCATAGTTTTACGAGCATATTTACAGGGAACACACTGTACAACGATATTTTAGTGGATGAGATGTTTCGCTCCTATCTTATAGATAATAAGCAATAACATGTTGGAAATAAAAATTGTAACAAAATTAAGGAATGTGATTTATTGATGATTCAGAATAGCGTGGTAGTTATGAACAAAGAAGTATAATACAATAGCACTGATAAGCAGGGTGTTCAACGAGTAACAGGCAATGACGGTGTTTAAGGAACAATAGATAAGAGGAAAGGCTGAACAATGGCATGCTAATGAGGGTGCAGGCCCACCGGATATCAATTAGATATTAGTTAATTGATCTGCACATCTCCGGAACCGCGCATCCTACACAAAAACGGACCGCAGATTCGTGATCAGAGCATGCAAAAACCGTTTTTTTGGTACATCTAGTTTCTACCAGTTCAGGCTCACTGAGTCAGATCTGGTACAAAGTAACTACTCGATACACAGGCGTTTATGCATACATGCGTACGTATTATGTTCAGAGATAAGAATATGCGTTATGCGTATGCGTAAGAATAATCTATCGATTGGACTAAAAAATTAAAACACTATTACGTTAATATGTTGCTTGTAGAATAATCTGACAAAAAATCAGAATGATTGCATGTATATTAGTATGGCTTTTAATCGTTAAAGAAATTTTTAGAGGTATCTAGGTGATTTTTTTCTATCGTATCAAATTAGTAGTATGTATCATGTTTTCAACACACTATCTATCTAGTTACTACAGGATATATTCCTGAAAAATATCATATATTATTTCGATTTTGTTTACTGCAGTAAATCGTATACTTTAAGGCATTATAAAACTTGTGTTTAGCTCCTGTAGTCCTCTTAAAAACCTGAGACTAATTGTACACTACCTTATGTAATTAGATACGAGGGTGACACTGAAAGTTCTTAGAAAATCAAAAACTAAACAAACTAGCAAGTTATTAGTCTTATTATATCTTTTCAAAATAGTGTCCATTTACATCAATACATCGCTGCATCCGATGGAACCACTGAGAAAAGCACTTTGCCCACTCGTCCTTAGGGGTCTCTTCGACGATATTTTGAAACGCAGCCACTGCTTCCTCGGCGTCCATAAAACGCTTTCCTCGAAGTTTTTCTTTTATTTTCCGAAATAAATAAAAATCGCAAGGTGCGAGGTCGGGGCTATAGGGCGGGTGACCACGTCTGACGTCACCAAGTAGTCGATTGTTTGCTTGTTACCACCAGGTGGAATATGTGCTCGTTTGTCACCTTTTTCTATATAAAAACTGTGAAAGACCACACTCGCAGAATAGCAACGTAATAGTTTAAATTGAAAATTTAAAAAACCCCCGAAACAAAAAGAGCTGATGATCTTCAAAGACTGAACAAATTTTCTTGAATCGTGGTTAAGAACCCTTCCAACCACAAAAATCACTAAATCAAAATCGGTTCGTCCGTTTGGGCGCTACGATGTCAGACAGACACACATATACACACATACACACGTTAAACTTATAACACCCCTCTGTTTTCGTCGGTTGTTAAAAAGAGTAGCATAATGCTACTGTGCTGTTTGTGAATGGAGTGTAGAGAATCGGGGGGGTTGATTTTACCACGTAAAAACGTATTAATGTAAGCTTTTAACTCCACAGGAGTTCGAGACGCTACATTCAACGTCGCATATCAACGCACGACTTGGAAGATCCTCTGCTCCACGATTTGTCCATCATTGATACATGAAGATTATCAGATTTTATACTGACCGTGAGTGAATGTTCGTAAAATAACATACGGAAAGTAAGGAGGACCTTTTTACTTGTAACGAAGCGTTCCAACTTAGTCCTCAAGGGTAACAACGCATTCTACATTTTGATTCTTTATCGAGGGTAGATGTAGATTGACTACGGGTCGCACTATCTATTTACCATCAGATGGACTGTGTGCTCGTTTATCGCCCGTAATTCTAACACTAATAAAACTGGGACCAGAATCTTATATTAAACGTTGGGTGGTGCTTTGACCGAAATAATTTGCTACTTTTTCAAGGTTTAATAAAAACGATATCTTTATATAAAAAAAAATCACAAATTTTACCATAAACTAGTAATAATGTTTGAAAAATATTAAATACAATTCTAATTTTTATTAATAGATTCATTTACTATGTCATCAATATTAAAATAGTTTTTAAGTTTATTAAATTTTATCAATAAATAAAATACAATAAGTGTCAACCCATATACAAATATATTACCAGACACATATTATATCATATGTAAGTAGTATGTGAACTACTCCTCTTAATAGTCCTCCAGTCTACAATCTTACTCCAGTTCAGTCCAATTAATATATTTTTAGGTAAATACATGCGATTTGATGTAAACCGCAATAAGTTTAAATGAAATAAAATATTTTCTTTACATATCATGAAGTTTTATTCAATAAAAATTCCTATGTAACGTATATAACCTATTAACTTTAACTATAAAATGAGGATTGACGCCTCGGCAAAATAGTAGATTTTAACGTAGTAGAAAATAAATGCATAAATTATCTCGTGTATAACAGACCTAAAACATAATTTATACTTGCGATTGTTGTCACTTGATGAAACTCGCACCTGAAAGACATTTAATTTATTGACTATATAAGAGCTGCAGTAGCTCGGGGTCGCTTTGGGACAGCGCAGTGTACATGTACTTCCTAGAGATGTGTCATTCATTCATTTCTAGTGACCCGATCATTCAACTGTTGATTCGTATACGAACTGGGTCATTCGGGTTGATCATTTAAATAGATCAATTATTACTCTGTGATCTGTGAGACTCGTTCGATAAGGTCGGTCGTCGGACATTACTATAGCTATACTTTTTGGTCGTAGGTCCTGTCAATCGTTTGATCCGGAACGTTCAAAAAATGTAATTGCAATCATCAATACTGATGCGACCCGGGTCAAATGAACAAATCATTCACGATTGACACAAGTCTAGTCCTTGCCATAAAACTCTCAAAATGAGAGGAAGTCTGTGCCCAGCTGTCGAACTTTAACTATGTGTCAAACGTTTGGTGGTATTATAGAGGTGTTGTATTCGCCAATCTTTTTGTATTAGCAAATCTTTCTAGATTTTAATTGCCAAAATCTAGAAAGATTTGCTATAATTAGAGAAAGGTTAGTGTGTAGCAGTGGTTATTTAGGATGTTAGTTGACCTTTAAATCGAATTTCTGTCACGGCGGCCAGCAATCTCAACGGAGACTAGCCGTCAAACAAACTCTACGTTTTTTATTATATACTTTACAAAAATTCTAAGCAGCAAAGTAACGGAGAGATTCGGGTTTACAGTATTCAATAATAATAAAAATCTACAGACCTAATTACGGTCACGTCGGGCAGTCTTAACAGAGAGTAGCCATACAAAATTGAGCAGGACAAGATTATAGTGAACGAGTGAATGCGATAGCACAGGTGCACTCTCTATTCCCTCCCTCTCATAGTCCGATGGGACGACAATCAGACACGACCGGAGAGAGATCAGCGCAGTGCCAATAGCTTTACATGCTTTTCAAGGAGGTAAAACAGCGCTCACTTCCCGACTCCGGGCTGCCACTGAGAATTCTTATCATATAGTGTTTTGCTTTGACTCGGGACCCTTATATGCTCTAACTGCCTCGTTGGTCTAGTGGTTGTAGTAGTGTGACTGCTGATCATGAGGTCCTAGATTCGAATCCCGGGTCGGGCCAAAAACATCAGTTATTGAGTGTTGTCAGGAAGTTGGCGGTTTCTCACCCCCCTTGCCTCGGAAAGCACGTAAAGCCGTTGGTCCTGCGCCTGATCTCTCTCCGGTCGTGTCGGCTTACCGTCCCATCGGACTATGAGAGTGAGGGAATAGAGAGTGCATCTGTGCTTGCGCATACACTTGGGAACTATAATCTTGTCCTGCGCCGATGGCTAGTCTTCGTTGAGGTTGGCCGCCGTGACCGAAATTCGGTCTGGAAGACATTATTATATGCTTCTACTGTTTTATTAACTCGCTTCTTTCGTATGTCTTTCCGGTTTAAAATTGAATGTAATCAATTTTTGAATGTAAACAATTTTAGCAAGTGCTTCAAAAATTGATTACAATTAGAAATTAGAAATTGTAATCAATTTTTGAAGCACTTGCTGACATCCGATCGATATGTGTGCTCTTAAATGGGGAGGAGGTGAGTGGATACCACTGTTTTTTTCTTGGTATTACTATTGACGCGAAACTTCAATGGGGCCCCCATATATCTAAAGTAGCAAGCAGACTTAGTTCTGCAGCATAAGCTGTAAGAAAGATTAGCAAGTCTCACAGATGTTGAGACAGCTAGATTAGTTTATTTTAGTTATTTTCATAGCGTAATGTCTTATGGAATTTTGCTATGGGGTAATGCGACTGATATTGAAGCCATATTTGTTTTGCAAAAGAGAGCCGTTCGGGCGATTTATGACTTAAATTGTTAAGAGTCCCTCAGAGAAAAATTTAAAGAAATAAAAATATTAACTTTGGCATCGCAATATATTTATGAAAATATAATGTGTGAATAAGGATGTTCATACTTTAAACACTAGGAACAAACAAGCTTGTAATGCCAGTTACTAGACTCCACAGAATCAGTAATTCATTTATGGCGCAATGTACGAGTATACGCTTTTACAACAAAATCCCATTCAAAGTTTGTCAATAAACAAGTTTCAATGTTTTATTAAAGAAAAACTGTACAAAAAGGGTTATTATAATATCAAGGAATACATGAATGAAAATAACCCCTGGGAGTAAGGTGATCGCCACCATGCTGGTTCTATGAAAATTTATTTAAAAATTGTATAAACAAAATTATTGTTAAGTGAAATATGTTTAAAAAAAGGGTCCCGCTGGGTTTCTTGCTGGTTCTTCCCAGGACAGAGGTATTTTCCGAACCAGTGGTAAATAAAAAATGACTTTGAATAAGTATTATGTAATAATCAATATTGAATAAAAAATCATTCTATTCTAGTCTAAAACATCATTCTATGAAATATCGATCGGATGTCAGCAAGTGATGATATATATGAAATTTGACATAGTACTTATTTACTTCGATGACAATGCAATAATATGGTAGAGATCGTACTATAGATATTATAAATACAATGAAGGCTTCTCGTATTTTTGGTAGATTTGTCACATTGTATTAAATATGAAATCTAAATCAGCAACACCTTTCCTTTGTGTTGTAGTGGATTTTACCATTTTAATTATATTTAAACGATAAAAAATGATAAAATGCACCAAAATTACAAAAAAGGTGCGTGCAGTTTTAAATTAGACAATCTCTACTATGGAGCTGATCTGATGATGGACCAAAATAGCACCTTAGCAACTCCTAGAGAAATAAAAACTTTTTTATTCAATATAGATTATAAATAATACTTATACTTCTGTCCCGGGAAGAACAACAAGAAACCCAGCGGGACAATTTAAAAAAAATGTAGCTACAGTACAATTTTAATATGTTACACAATAACAAAACAAATTAGAAATAACTTGGCAGCGATCACCTCATTCCCAGGGGTACTAACCCTTTTTAGCAATATTTGTTTAATGAAGTTTGGGGAAAGTCAGATTTTGTATATTAATTATTGAGCCCCAAGAATTAATTATTGAACGTGTGGAGTCGAGAGTATAAAAGCTTAGTTTTAAATAGATTTTACATTCAATTAAGTTTATTTCTTTTATAAAATGCACTGATAATAATCATCGTTCAGGATATTGCATTGAAATCGACACAACCATTGTTCATGACCGCCTGCTGGTACATAGACGGACACTGACATGACTGGGTCGCGTTGTTGTTTCCAATATTTACCTTCGCAATAAGAAACGACCCCGAACGCCATGACAAGCATATTATTAGCCTTAATTTCTCATAAGTTAATTAAAATAATGACGCGAAATGAATGACCAAAGCAAGTGATGCCTATCATAAAATTCGCTTCGGATAATGCATTTATCGTTGTATGAAATTGAATGTCCGTTTTTATGTTATCAAGTACTTTATGTTGATTGAAAAAGGGGTCATTTTGTTTCGAATTTATGAAAGTGATACGTTTTTTTGCTTACAGTACTGCAGATCCAAAGTCGATAATATCATCAATATCTTCAATATAAATATGGCTTTATCTTTTAAATGCTTCGCTTAGGCCATGTCCGCACTGCGATATTTCACCGCGCGACTTTTATTCTGGCGTATTATATTCCGTGATAGGAATTACACCTAATACGCACTGCGAATAAAATTTCGTACGATTTTTGTCAGTTCGATGCAGTTCCCCGCTGAAACGCACGTCTAGAAATGAACAACAGATTTTTTTTTAATTTACCTGATACTACGGCGGCGGCGTGATAGACGTTTCAAACGATGTCATGAACATTGGATTCACTAATTTACGGCCGTGAGACCTATGAAAGTATTTTTATACATAAAACATCAAAGGCTGCGAAAATACAGTAAAGTTTTTCGGATATTACTGAATGACTATAAAATCATTTGATAATTTACTACGACTTGTTGGTTGGGCTATTACCTATCAAGATACGAATTGGAGAAAAATAATTTTAGCTGGAGAAACGCGCGAATTTCATTCCGCATTGCGGACATAGCCATACTTACTTTATACTGCACAAAATATTCGTGCGGAAATAAATCGCACCGCTTCGCGTTCAATTTGTATCAAATCAAAGATTTTTTCACCGCGCGATTTTTTTACCGCCAGTACGGCTACTCCTATAAGATTCTATGTGTTACAGAATTGCGAGAAAAATATCGCGCGGTGAAATATCGCAGTGCGGACAGGGTCTTAATGATTGTTTGTATATCGTAATTTATTCGTTCCCGCCTTCGCGGAACAATGCAAATATTTTAATTCTACAATTTTTCTACACACGATCGCTGACTCCTAACATATTCATTTATATGAAAAGTTTACTGTTGAACACAGGGCTTCGCTATAGATTGCCTCGGGATTTCGCCATAGTTGTTTCACTTGGCAAGCAGGTTTGCCACCGCAGTATTTTATTATAAGTTATCAGGAAGGTGATGCAGGTTACAGAGGGAAATTGTTTTAGTTTCCTCTGTAACCTCTTACGACACCCACGGGATACTATGGAATAGCGGATATTTTTCGGTTATACACAGCGACCTAAAATATACCTAGTGTGTTTTATTAGGCGGCTTATCAGGTTAGCTTTGCTTAGTATAGATATAGATATTATGGAGTAATATAGGTACGAAAACGCTAGAAAAAGGATCAGTCTCGTCTTTTTTCCTTTTAGAAAAGAAACGTCATCCCCACTAGTATTTTCTCGTGTATCCTGTACATACATAAATCGCACAAGGAATAACATTCGTTATGTGCGGGATTCGAACCTGCGGCTCTCAGCGACGCGCAACTCGATGCTAAGCCACTGCGCCACGGAGACGTCAAACTAGTTGTGATGCACTTTGAAAACATGCGAGTAATGCGGGAGTGGAGGCGTGGTAGGTTGCCCAAGCAAGTACAACTAAGCATCCAACATTTAAAAAATATTATATGCCAGTGCTTGACTACTGTCCCATCTGATGGTAAGTGGTGATGCAGCCGCAGATGGTGAAACGCACTAACTTAGCTTAACAAAACCTTATTCACTCTTGTTTTGAAAACTCCCAATTGTAATCGGATGGAAAGACATGCTGTCTACTTATTCCATTGTTTGATGTACGCATAACGAATGACGAAGGAAACCGTTTGATTCGAATGCGTGGTATGTCTACAGGCTGAGCGTCTGGTTGTTCAATCGTGGAAGAGGAGAGGAATTAAGTCATACAATACTTGCGCACACTCCGAAATATAACTGCACATTCGCTCCTAATATTTACTTAGCAAAAATGTTCACACATTTGGAAGTTGATGGATAGTAGTAACACGTTAGCTCCTTTACCACCTCTACTATTAAAAAAAACGTTGTATAAGGGATTGTAGAGCGCATCATCTGCCTTTTGCAGTCTTATGTTGTCATCTGTAAGAATTTATATATTAGACAAATACATGGTTTAGTGTTCGGAGTATTAACGTTCGAATCCCAAGCAGGGACAATATTGCAACGAATTTTACTTTGATGGATAATTTATGAGTTTTGCATATCACCATACAGATAATCTCCACACACCCGAAGCCACTTTTTATCTTATTATAATGTATTCATAACCAAACGTTGGAGGCTTGAAAGCTTTTAGTTGGTTACAACCATAGAGCAACACGGGCCACCGGAGGATCGGGAGTAGCCATACGCAGGCGTTCCCCTCTGTCAATATATAAGTTCACACGGTCCTAGGCGTACAGTAAAACTAGTTGCAGCCGCACTGCTCACTAGATTATCTACGAGTAGGTAGGTAGGTGCACGGATGAATCGACGTCCTACAAAAATGTCGAATTGTTCAATTTTTTTTGCTGCAAAAAGAGATCTGCTACGTCCCAAATTAAAACTTTTCATTTACTTTATTTTTCATATTCGTATTTGTTATTTATAATTTGTGATAAAAGCTTATAAACCCAATAACTGTTTGGTTGAGTTTCTCCACAGTTTCGCAAGTTTCTCTTTAATTTTTATTTAATTATATTGCCTCTCATTGGCATATCTAGGATTATTCTCCATTGGCTGGTTTCTAAGAAGCGATGGCCTATGAAGCCAAAGTACTATTATTTATTCTATGGCCGAAGCCCCAATGTGCGAAATAAAAGTAATTTGAACTTGATGTTGAGCCCAGTTGAGCTATATTTTTGTCATCGGTTTTGGGAATGTTTTATATTTTAATTAAAATATAAACAAAATCATTTTTTACAAAACTTATTTTCAGGTGGTAAACCAACATTCTGGGGTGCGCACAAGACAATTCTGGATTAGGCAGGGCCCACACGGCCATCCCACTAAATCCTTAGTTACTGTAACAGCCTATCTAATGTCCACTGCTGAATATAGGCCTCATAGGCAACGGCACACCCTAAGAAGTAGTTAGACTGTGGCAACGGTGTAGTGGCCGTTGTAGAAATATCCACTACCCTTTATAGTCCCGTGAGTGTCGTAAGAGGCAATAGAGGGATACAAGTTGTGTATGTATTATAGTATTCTATGGATTCAAGCCAGGAGTAGAATAGAATAGAATCATTTTTATTCAATATAGATTACAAAAATACTTATTGAAAGTTATTTAATTTATATTTAAACTTTACGCCTGGTTTGAAAAAATCCTCCGTCCTGGGAAGAATCAGCAAGAAACCCAGCGGGGCTTTTTTTTAAACATTAATTTAGAATATATAACACATGCATACCTATATAGATGGGCAGCAGCGTTTTCCTAATAACAATTAAAAATAAAAACTGCCTGCCAAGCGTGGTTACTATAGCAAATATCCTCAACACGGAAACTTTTATAAGGCATTGTGTGGCATAAGTTGAGCCATTTTCTGACACGGCTGCAGGTGCCGGCCCATTCGATGCAACGTCGTGCCGCCGGATATGTTGCCGGCTGTCAGCACTGCGAACAGTGTCTATTGTTGAAGGCATCAATTTCACGTTTTCCCTATAAGTACTATTTACACATTATTCAGTCACGTCGCTAGTTAAATTATAAGTGATATCATGACTCACGGCATCACGACGTCAAATGTACATGAAAATTCCGACTTATTTGTACTAGAATAGTGTGGCTTCTACTCGTAACTGTATCATCATCATCATCATCATTACAGTCATTCACAAGTCAACTGCTGAACATAGGTCTCCTACAAGGAATGCCTTAAAACACGGTTCTGAGCCATCTGTATCTATCGACTCCTGCATGTCTTACTAGATCATTACTCCATCTAGCTAGGGGGGAGAGGTGGCTACACTTTGCTTACCGGTACGACGCTGACGCAACTCTACATGTATTACTCAAAACATAAAAACGTGTAAGTAATAGTCGACAGAGGGAAACAAATTAAGGAGATGGGCAGCAGCGTCTTCCTTATAACAACTAAAAATTAAAAAAAGCGTGGCAACTACGCAAATATCTCCCCTATGAGGCAATCTATCGGAGGCCTATGTTCGGCAGTGGACTTTAATAGGCTGTAACGGTAACGGTTCCGTGTAGTGGCGGGTAAGAATACCCACTACCCCATATCTTCCCGTGGGTGTCGTAAGAGGCGACAGAGGGAAACTGAGACAGAAGATGGGCAGCAGCATATTTCTGATAACAGCAAAACAACAATAAAAACTGCGGTTGCCAACCCACTCGCAAAGCGTGGCAACTATGGCAATATACTCCCATGAATACAGTTACGAAGAGACGGCCCCCAGTCCCCGGCGGCCCCGCTATTCCTGGCTACGGTGGCGACCATGGTAACGGCGGGGCAGGGGGTGCTAAGAATCTCCGGTGGAGGTTGGGTTGCCACCTAAGACGACTCGACCTGGCAACATATAACGCACACACCCTGAGGACTGACGATTCTCGTCATCCCGTCATCCTGGAGCTGGAGGAAGAGATAGACAAGTTGCGCTGGAATAATATAGGATTATCCGAGGTCCGAAGAGAGGGGGAGGACAGGGTAATCCTCGAATCCTGCAACTTGTTCTATCACCGGGAGGGCGACCATCTGTCCCAAGGAGGTGTCGGATTTATCGTCCACAAGTCTCTCGTTAACAACGTTGTAAAGATTGAGAGTGTGCCGACGAGGGTTGCGTACCTTATACTCAGAATCACCAAACAGTATTCGCTGAAGGTCACACAGGTTTACGCACCAACCTCGACACATCCCGATGAGGAGGTGGAAGAAATGTATGAGGATATATCTAGAGCCATGTATTCCTCCAAAACCCACTATACGGTGTTAATGGGAGACTTCAACGCAAAACTAGGCACAAGAGAGAACGGTGAGCTGAAATTTGGAATAGGGCAACGGAACTCAAGGGGCCAGCAGCTGGCCGACTTCATGGAGAAAGAGGGACTCTTTATGATGAACTCTTTCTTCCAGAAGCGGCCCCACAGGAAGTGGACCTGGTCGAGCCCCGACGGTTCGACAAAAAATGAGATTGACTTCATATGACGACCAGACGACAACTTTTCAGTGATATCTCAGTGATCGCGAGGGTGAAAACCGGCAGCGATCACTGAATGGTCGTTTCCGGGACACCTGAGATTTTGAGTAAGATTGAAAGGTTCTATGGGCAGCTGTACACATCATCGTTGGAGCCACACGCAAGTGTGAGTAACGATCCAAGAGCAAGTCTTATACGACCCTATTCCGATGATATTCCGGACGTCAGTCTGAGCGAGATTAGAATGGCTCTACAGCACCTTAAAAACGGCAAGGCCTCAGGCGAGGATGGAATTATAGCGGAGCTTCTGAAAGCGGGTGGAAAGCCGGTACTTGAAGTCCTTCAGAAGCTCTTTAATTCCGTCCTCCATGGTGGCACTATACCGGGGGCGTGGAGCAGAAGTGCGGTCTTATTCTTCAAGAAAGGCGACAACGCTCTCTTGAAGAACTACAGACCGATTTCCCTTCTGAGCCGCATCTACGTGCTGTTTTCGAGAGTCATTACGAATCGTCACGCATGCAGACTCGACGACTTCCAGCCTCCCAAACAAGTCAGTTTCCGAAAGGCTTTAGCACCATAGACCACATACATACCCTTCGGCAAATTGTACTGAAGTCCGAGGAGTACAATTTGCCGACATAGCCCAACGGATTAGTAAGCTGAAGTGGCAATGGGCCGGCCATATAGCTTGAAGAACCAACAACCGAGGGGGAAAAAGGTTCTCGAGTGGCGGCCTCGTACTAGATGGAGTGACGACCTGGTAAGACATGCAGGAAGTCGATGGATGCAGGTGGCTCAGGACCGTGCTTTGTGGCATTCCTTGGGGGAGACCTATGTTCAGCAGTGGACTTGTGAAGGGGTGTAATGACGATGATGATGATGATGATGAACGGTAACGGTAACATTCTTCATTCAATAAATACAGTTTGCACATGTGATGGTGTATGAAGTACAGTGTGAAAGAACAATATGTGGTAACATAATCTTTATATCTGAATAATCGTTGGTGCGTCTGTTAGTGATCGTGTAATTTCTTAACGATTTAACCCTTGAGGTTATATTCTCCGCTAGGAATAATAGCTCTCTTTAAACTGTGGTATAGTGTTCTTAGGTCATATTCTCATAATTTAATTGTATTGTCGAGACGATAGTTCATGGCTATTCTCTAACATACGGTTTCTAAACCGTTTTGTTGGAGCCTTGTTGCTGCATGCATATTATGGTTGCAACCTGCAACACGAATGGTTGGGCTCGACGGGGGTAAGACCTCACAGAATACCAGTGTGAAATAATAGAAACTTAATGCTGCTATGTTTCGTATGGTGAGTGTAAAGACCCTTTTTAGGGTTCAGTACCCAAAGGGTAACCAACGGGGCTCCCGTTGGTTACCCTTAGTATTACTAAGCCTCCGCTGTCCGTCCGTCCGTCCGTCCGTCCGTCTGTCAGCGGGCTGTATCTCATGATCATGATGATGATAGGTAGACAGTTGAAATTTTTTCAGAATGTGTGTTTCTGTTGTTTCGCTATAACAAGGAATAATAAAAATAAAGATAAATAATAAATTAAAGGGTCTCCCCCCTACTAGAAACGTGTTTTACGATGGTACGGAACCCTTTATGCGCCAGTACGACTCGGCTGGTTTTATTTTATTTACTGGATACGAGGCATTGCATCTTTGTCCTCAGGGTGACAATGCATCTGCTTTTGATTTTTAATCGAAGGTAATGTAGATGTCTATGGGCTACAGTATCCACCCATATTCTATAAAAAAAAAAAAACGTTAAGATGCGATTAATTATTAACAATGTAAAATGTTTGAGAAAAGTTAGGAGTGCAACTATTCACGTAACCTACCGGAAGGGCAGAACAACATCTGCCGGGCCGGCTAGTATTATACAATATATAACGTAAAATAATACTTATAAAGTCCTCCATACCGAATTATGGTCACGATGGCCAGCTTTAACGGAGACTAGTCATCTGCGCAAGACGGGATAGTAGTGCACAAGTATGTGAGTGCGATGGAACAACGACTTTCCGTGTTTTCCGAGAGATGGGAGTGAAACACCGCAGATTTTCTGACTGTGGGTATCTTCTCAGAATTTCTTGACAGTTGTGTTGTCATTCAATAAAAGGTATAAATTTCATTAGTGTTTTAGTGGTGAAATCCCCATAAATACACAATATTTGGCGCATTATTGAGTGCAATAAAGTTAAATAGTTACATATAAATAATGTCAAATAAAGGAAATGTGTTGTTCGGCAACAACCTCACATTTGATCACCACAAGCAAGAGTGGGGTATTTTAAGAGTCGATTTGTTCAGTTCTGTATGGCAAATGATTATCATGACGACACTGACAAAGCAAGAGTTATGAGAAAAGCTTTTTTGCTCACATCATTAGCAAAAGATACACATCTCGAGGCGGCATTAAGAGACAAGTTTGTGCTAGGATTGGCGAATGCCGAGGAAAAAGAAAAGTTTTTTAGTGAAAACATCAATAGCTTAACATTGAACAAAGCATTGGAATAAGCTCAAAGTGTACGATGTGCTCGAGTTGCAGTTCAAAGTTCATTGCAAGATGAGGGACTAGCCATATCATCAGCGGCAGCGCAACCCGTTTTCACTTTACGAGCCCAAGAAAATTCTGTTCGTCAAACTACAGAAAAAACATATCTTGCTTGGTTTGTGGATATAAGAACCATGCTAAAGATAAGCGAATTATTTTTGTCAAAAGTGTAATAAAAAAGGGCATTTAAAACGTGTTTGTAAGAGTGGTTATAAGAGCAACAATTATTTGGGAGGTGGATGAGAACGAATTAGTAAAAGGCATTTCATACGATTTTTATAACATAGGGTGCCCTTACTGCATACATTAAGAATTGTGTATACAAAATAATTGTATAGGAGTTGAATTACTCTTCTATATGTTATTGTTAAACTAGATTATATGTTAGATTGCCCTTACATTACATAAGTTCTGTGAAAGCAGTCTGCCTTGTCTATTTAATTTGTTTGAATTCCAGGTTGATCTGAGAGATATTTAGCTTCAACACCAAACTGTATCCCCCGATTTTGTTATCATCAATTTTTTGAATTGCCTTCCACTATGGAAGCAAATTTAAAGACGTATTCACGTCAAAAAAGTTAAAAATGGATATGTTCAAAAGAAAGTATAGGATCTAAAATAATTCAACATATATATATATATATATATATATATATATATATATATATATATTTAGATACTATTCCACTTCTGATGTTAGAAATTATCCTCAAAAGTATTTAAATAAAAGAACACTACTCGGTAACAAACCCTGCTTACTATCAGGACCCCAATTACATGATAACACTAAAGTATGCAAACCAATAGCATCACTACCCATCTCAATGTACACAGGGCAGCCTCTCAGCAACACGATCTCCCTTGCCTACACTAGTAGAATACCCCAACGGGCATAGTAACGACAGTGGGACTCTTAGAATTATAGATTGATCCTCTTAGTTTTTTTTGCTTCCAGAAGCATATATATATATATATATGATTTATATAATACAAATTATGTATATTAGCATTAAGTGATTTTCTTTCTATGCACATAGAAAAAAAGATTGTTTTGCATTCACAGCATAATGATGTAAAATCGTTAATATATTAATATATTTAACCTCTTTTATCTTTATAAAGATAAAAGAGGTTAAATTTACCCATCAAAAGACGTGATGGATGTATGTTTATTTTGTGAAACAATATTAAGAGTAAATATAAAGTTTAAAAATCTTAATAAAAATAAATCAATTTTTTTTTAAATACGTTACCTCCACACTAGGATTTTCTCCTGTATCGAGGGGGCATTTACGTACATAGATTTCACAAGGACAAACATCCAGACCCGGAACAATTATTTGTAGGCCATACAAATACTTGTTCCGTGCGGGAATCGTACCCGCGGCCCTTAACGTTGCAACTCATTGCTAAGCCACTGCGCCACGGAGCCGTCAATTAATTGTCACCAGGATCTTAAATAATTTTTAAGTTATTTTTGTTTTTGTTACGCTAAAGAAGTATAACTTCCTACGTGCGTACATAAGTACACACACACGTTTTTTTTATCATCATCATTAATACAGCCATTCGAAATTTCCCAGGTGAACATAGGCTTCCCACAAGGAATTATACAAAGTACGGTCCTGAGACGCATGCATGCATCGACTTCCTGCATGTACTACCAGGGCGTTACTCCATTTAGTGGGGGAGCGCACTATATTCCGCTTATCGGTACGAGGCTGCCACTCTTACTGATCTGTTGGGCTGTGTTGGTTATCGAGTTTTACGGCAGATATCATCGTTAAGGACGCTACCTCGTACAGAATCTTCGAGCATAGCCCGGAGGTCCCTAACTGACCTTAAATTTTCTTATACGGCCAGCAGTGAAGGACCACTTCTCATTTGTGTGATGTCTTTTATATAATATAAAGCAACAACTAAGCAAATGTGTCAGATGTAAGACTTTACGCATCAAGCCAGCCATTCGCATTCAATCTTATTGTTTAACGTTATTTGAAAACTTAACAATACGATATAATATGGGTTTGGGTGCAGTGACAAAGGAACACGTAAAACACTGTAACGAAATTAAATCAAAACTGTACTGTCGCATATACGTTGATTGAAACAGAGGCAAAGTCGAAGTGTTCTGGTTGTAAACAAATATTGAAGTTATGATGAATAAATCCTTTCCGATCGGTTTGATTCTTTTGCGGTGCGAAGAGATGTTGCATCTCTTTGTATTTTCTTTCGTATTTACCACAGGAAATGCTCTGAGGAATTGTTCGGATTAATCCCAGCCGCCAAATTTCACGAACGCACATCGCGGCTGAACTCCCGATACCATCCACACCATCTGGATGATTGGCGGTCCACCACGTGCGATTTAGAAGATGTTTTCTTCCTCGCACAACTTCCTTGTGGAATAGTTTACCACCAGCGATTTTTCCGGACCGATACGACTTAGGGACCTTCAAGAAAAGAGCCTACTCCTTTTTAAAAGGCCGGCAACGCATCTACAATTCCTCTGGTTCCCCTGGTGTTGCAGTTGTTCATGGGGGTCGGCAGTCACTTACCATCAGGTGAGCCGCATGCTCGTTTGCCCCCTCTCCTATAAAAAAAAAATACGAACGCCACTACGCCACTATAATAATTACTCACTGTGATCACTTTTAATAAGACTTTACGTAAATTTATTGGAGCGAACCACACGTGGCCTATATTTAAACCCTTTTTAATTAATCTGTCTCATTTGTTCTCATTAAGTCAGTGAGGCGTTCGTGCTTTAAGCTCATTCGAACGTTATCTAACGGATGCATAATTATATTTACATTTCCTTCACAATAAAGAGAAAAAATGTGGATTTCATTTCACGTTGGTGTCTGCATATCTGTCTGTTTGCTGCAGACGTTATTTCGTTTTCAAACACTGTTTATTATAAACTATTGAAATTCGGTAGTTATAATAGTTACGTAGATAGAATAGGATTTAAAGCAATTACAACACAACTAGAGCCAGACACTAGCAGACGTAGCAGCCAGGTATTTAGACAAGGTCAACGCTGTCTCTATAACCTGCGTATTAATCCGTGTGTAATTCAATGGAATCTACCAGGAAAACATAATAACGAATGAGAAGCGATTGTTTTCATTATAAAATTTATTCTATTCTTTTCTATTCAACAGTGGACTGTGGCGGGCTGCAATGACGATGATGATGATGAGTATGAAAGAGTGTCTGTGTTTATGTTAATGTATAATATAACGTTTTTTTTTATATAGAAGAGAGAGCAAACGAACATGCGGCTCGCCTGATGGTAAGGACTACCGCCGCCTTTTAAAATGAAGTAGGCACTTATTTCGAAGGTCCCTAAGTTGTATTGGTATTAAAAAATTGCTGGTGGTTGCCGATTTCAGATGGAATTCGTGCAAGGAAGAAGAATTTTGGTAAAATGCACATTGGTGGACCGCCGAGCATTCAGATGAAAGTCATTTATTTTAATTTTGTCGTTATTGGGATACAATCAGAAAAAATAATGATTAATATGTTGAAATGTAATTTAAGTCCTGTACCGTGAGGTGGCGGTATTAGAATATCAACTGCCCCATATATCGTGTATCCCGTGGGTATCATAAGAGGCTAGAGAGGGAAACTGAAACAGGGGATGGGCACAAGCATCTGCCTAATAACAACTCAAAATTATTAAAATCTGCAGTTGCTAACCCGCGTGCCAAGCGTGGCAACTAGGCAAAACCCCCTCATGAAGCTATCTGTGGGGGCTTTTGTTCAATTGTGGACTTTAATACGCTGTAATAGGTGGATGGAATTTAAGTTGAAGATAATGAAAACCCTGTAAGGAAAATAAACGCCATCGTTTTCCATCATTCCGATGCCATTCGTTCTAAAATTCACCCCATTGTAATTTCGCAACGCGTGTGCTCGCGATAGAGCACCCAACGGAAGACGCATGCGCGGTATTGGCGCGGATTTTTTCCGTCAGTCAGCTGTCAAGCGCACAGGGTGGTCTGTGCCTTCGACAGTTGTTTTTATCACAAATCAGGTTTATTATGTTATAAGTGTGTATTTAAAGAATGTTTTAGTAATGTTTAGCAACAACGCATAGTTTTATAGCACTCTTGTTATCATTAACCGAAATTATCGATGTGTTTACGGCACGAGTAAATTCAAGCAGTGATTCCTTTCTGAAATTTACTTTTTATAATTGTTTCTGATTTTGCTGTGTCTTTGTGTGTAAACTACATAGTGAAGTTGGCTGATATCAATGTAAACCACCTTTAGCTTAAAGGTTTGTAATTTATTATTTAATTCTATATAAATTTAGTAATAATATGTATTTTTAATAAAATAACAACGAACTATTTTTAAGAATTTAGGTGACTAATTCAATCTTTAAAATCAGTTTATGATAATAATTACAGATGAAATCGCTTACAAGAAACAAAAAATACGTAAAATAACATTACTTTGGCATCTAAAAATAAAAAAAGAAACAGCTGATAGACAACAAATAAAGGTCACTGTGTTGTCACTCATATGATAAGGATAACATCCCTCATAGCCTATTATATTGGTATATACTGTTGACCATGTATATACATATACCTATAAATATCAAACCGTACACTTATGTGTATTCTTTACCGATTGGTAAAAATATGAAGAGTAAAATGAAATGCAGGTTGTGTGCAACAATGGACTGTATATACGATATTTTTTTTTATAATATACAAATTACAACAAGAGAACGAATAGTTTCGTAGAGTCGTATGTTACGACAGGTTAAACATAACCATTCTCCATGTAGTGGTGGCGGAAGATCATCACGGGAAGAAATCACGCCATTTCGTCCCGTGGATGTTGCAAGAGGCGAATAGTCGATTCTTACGATGGGAAACCCAGAATGATTCACAGCGCCGATAGATCGGTATAACAAAATGCCAAACGTAAAACAGCCAGAGCGGCGACGGCAGCAGCGTTAAAGGTGCGATATGTCTGGATCTGGTACTTACTGCGATCGCCAATCTTGCCAAACGTTGGAAATGCCTCGTTTCCAGTACAAAATGTCTCTGGTTCTCTAGACTCACCATACCAAACACAGTAGCATTAAGCTGATATTTTACCCTGGTATTTTGTGAGAGCGTGGATCTAACCCAAGTCTGGCCGACAGATTCATGCTACAACCATATTATGGCAAATCCTTTCAGCAAGGAACAGGTCCATGTCTAGCAGTGGGCTTTTATGGGCTGATGATGAGAAGAAGAAGAAACATCCATAACAATACTTAATAATGTCCTCCAGATGTCGTGTCACCTACGCCATGCCGTTAACGTTACAGCTAATTGAAGCCCACTGAACACAGGCCTCCCCCATAGATTGCCCCATAGGGGATATCATAGTTGCCACGCCTGGCAAGCAGGTTGCAACTGCATTTTTTATTTTTAGTCGTTATTAGAAAGACGCTACTGTCCATCTCCTGATTTGTTTCCTATTGGTTCCTATGTTTTTCTATTTGGTTGATATGGGGTAGTGGATATCCTTACACCGCCACTGCACGTTACCGTGCTTGTACTCCATGCACTCCATGCATTACACATTTATTTAGAAACATTATATTATTTCAATAGATAGTAGGACTCCTATTCTGTCTAGGAATCTGTCTAAGCAGGTATACCCTCACCTATTTCTGCCACCAAGCAGCAGTGCGTACACTGCTGCGTTCCGGTCTAAAGGATATAGAGTATAATTACAGGCTGTGGGGCATTCCACTTTAACCCTCAGAGTTAACAACGCATCTGTAACCTTTTTTTATAGAACAAGGGTATATATATATATATATACCCTACAAACGAGAACACAGTCAACATGATGGTAAGTGGATGTTGTTGCCCATAGACATCTACATATAGCTTCGATTAAGAGTCAAAATGCAGATGCGTTGTCACCAATGAGGACTGAATGAATATGGAGGATGGAATGCCTCGTTTCCTGTGAAATAGGGTCCTCTACACTCATCGTACGAAACGGACTACTTACACTGGATAGTGTGAGAGCGTAGTCCTTCCCCAGTCGAGCGGACCCATTCATCCTACAATCACAATATTGCCGCAGCGTAGCAGCGTACAGCGTGTGAGACCTTCTATGTTTGAAGTTGGTTGCAGGTGTCCATGCACTCCAGGAGCTATTTACCATAATGTGGACTGTTAGTTCGTTTGTCACTTCAATTTTATTAAAACACGTGCAAATGTCCTCCTGGTGGTGGACCACGACAAACTAGTGCTACAAATATACAATGTAATAAATTTAAATATTTTATTTGAAAAAAAAAACACTGTAGCCATAGATTCCGTGAAGTGTCTGGGCGACTTTGCCCCTTTTTTAAGTCGGTCTGTAGCCACGACGGCACGTTCTCTAACAAAGAAAAAAATGAAAACCTTTAAACTCGGGGTCCCACTAAAAAATTACAAAACGTTTTGTTTAAAAAATATTATTATCGCGAAGTACTCAACGTTTTATTAGCATTGATTATTCAACAAGAAATACTATATGTATATGCAAATTTAAGTACCCTGAAATTGGATAGATATTAAACTTTCGTTACATTTAACCGTCTGTGGTGGTTTAAGAATATCCATTACCCCATAACTCCGATAACAGCTGAATTAAAAAAAATTGCGGTTGCTAACCCGCTTGCCAAGCGTGGCAACTATGGCTAATATCCTCCTTATGAGACAATCTATGAGACGACCTATGTTCAGCGGTGGACTTTTAATGGGCTGCAATGGTAATGGTACCTTTAAAAATGGTTGTTATCAAGTAGCAAAATATATAAAGTATAAACGTTCTCGTCACGTTAATGATACATCTGTACTGTAAATGTTGGGCACGCCTGTATTTTATCTATGAGTCGCATATTATTCTAAGATTAAAAAGTTACGTATAAATTATAATAGTGAGTAATAGCGCTCGTAACCTTTTGTTAAGATATAGGCACGGCTCTAGCATCTGGCCGGTCAGTAGGCGAAACTAACTGACCCTGAAATATCCTTAACCTTTTTGAAGTCGGTTAAAACTTGAGTTTTGTTGTGAACGGAAAAAGAGTACGGAACCATTGTGCCCGGCAAAAGTTCTACGTTTAGGGAAGCAGGTAGCTGCGGTGAGGGGTCCCGCTGAGCGTTTTCGACCTTCACAAAACCATTATTGAATGAACAATAGGACCCAGTGGTTTGTTTTGACGGGGATTCGAACGCCTTCGTTAAGTAGGATAAAATAATAAAACCGCATATAGCGAAACTTTTCAGATTCAATGGTATCTATAAAAAGTTATTTGTTATTTATTAGTCTACCATAGTACAAGTTCATGACTATTGTATATAGAAAAGGGAGAGAAAAAAATTTAAATAATATGCTCGAGCTAATAATATCAGTTACTCGAGTTTATAGTCAGTATTGGCTAGGCTCGTTCTGCGTAGATCGAACCAAAAATTAATATTCAAAAACTGTCGGTAGCCGGGCTAACTATGACATCGGGACGTCGAACACCTAAGTCTCCGTGACCATGGGTGCTGTAAAGCACCCGAAACGTCAGGAATTAAAAAGTAAAAATTAAACGCGATAAAATCCGTAAAATTGGTTTCATTTAATGTGTATTATTCGCGTAAATATATGAATTCAGTATTTGATTCATTTCTTCTATCGTTTATTTAGGTAATACAGCCAATCAAAAGTCCACTGCTAAACGTTGGCCTTCCTTTACAATCGCAGTTTTTTTATTATTATTGCGTTCTTATTAGAAAGATGCTGCTGCCCATCTCCTGTTTCAGTTTCCGTCTGTCGCCCCTTACCACGATAATAGATTCGCGATACGGGGTAGTAGGTAGATTCTCGTACGTCGCCACTACACGGCACAGTCACAAATAATAACAGTTAGTTATTGATTGTAATGTTAAGGCACTTCTAAAATATTCTGTCCTTAACAAAATATACCTAACTTTAAGTTAAACTAGGCTATTATAAATCGATAAGATAATTATTATACAAATCGAGTTTGTGATTTCCATTCCTAGACAAAGTTTTCTGATCATAATCAAGCTTAAATCGGACCCTTATAGTTTTACTTTTAGCAGTCTCTATCGATTTCGAGGTCATATTAATTAAAAGCTAATACGGATTATCTCTTTTAGTTCAAATAAGATATAGCGGTTACATTTTCTGTTACGCAATAAGCAAGACACCGGTAGGTCGCCCGAGATTTAAGCCTAATGCTAGTGAACTGAAACCATCTAAGAACGCCGAGCGGACGCGTTCTAGCCAATTTGTAATATAGAGTATAATATATACACCTCTGTCTTACAAATATCTTGCTGATCCATTTTTGTATAATGTTGTTAGTAATTAATATTCGTACTAGATGTGTCGGGCATGCGTGGTGGTCTAATGATGCTTCTTGCTTCTTCTCTAGTCGAATAAAACCTCCGCGGAGGAGCCTACGTCAACTCATTAAAGTTTCATTGTAATTGAATGAATAGAATAGAAAAGCATCGACGGCGATCAAGCAAACAAATACAAATTTTTGAAAAACAGCTCAATTTTTTAATCTTAAACCGATGAATGTTATATATAGGAAACGCATAGAAGACGAACAAATAAATAAAATTCATTTTTATATAATACATTTCTTGTCGAAGAATTATGGAACCTACTAGAAAATAGAAATAAACAATAAAGTACCTATTATGTTAATTAATTTTGGCG
This sequence comes from Parnassius orleans, assembly GCA_029286625.1. NCBI lineage: Eukaryota > Metazoa > Arthropoda > Insecta > Lepidoptera > Papilionidae > Parnassius > Parnassius orleans. Next base: position 6,729,235 of record JAGSMP010000006.1, on the reverse strand, counting down.
TTCCCAGTAGATGTTTATGTATTAGAAAATTTAACTAATAGATGTAGTATCCTAGCATAGCCTTATAATCCAATTTGTTGATCATGATTTATTATATTATAAAAATACGTTTATTTAGAAAAAATATAGAACAATTACGTAAAAACGTCACATAAATGTAGCATCCATCTTGGACAACTAGTAACAAAGCCTAGAGTTAATGAAAGCCCTAACAGTTAAGCAAATGCCAGAGTTTATAAAATGTCGGACATAGCGGTGAACTATATCAGGGGAGGTATACGGTTAACAGTGATTTGTGATGGACTGTAACCTAGTAAAGTAATTAATTTATAAACATAAAAGTGCAAATTACATTTCAGTTATAGCTTTTCAGTTATACTTTTTTCAACAGATAGCTATTCATAATAAAACATAACCTACCATCAGTCAGGCTTTCGCTCAGGTTAATGTACTACACTGTCTTGATAAAGGTCACTGATGACAGCACAAAGTGAAGGGATGAGCAGTAGCTTACTGTGGTAGTGTTTGTTGATTTTTCAAATGCTTTTGACACAGTCGAACGCGATATCCTTTTAGCCTTCCTAACTAATCTTAGATTCTCAATCCCAGCTTTGGAATGGTTTTCATTCTATCTTCGCGGCCACCAGCAATCACTACGATTAGGATAATAGTTTTCAACATAGGCTGACATTGAAACAGGCGTGCCGCAAGGCAGAATATTTTCTCCTATAATATTTCCTTTATTTATTACTTCTATCTCTTCAGTTTTCAACTGTTCGTTCTGCATGGTGATGATCTTCAGCTCTATGTGCAATTAAGTGTTAACAACCTTAATGATAATATTAATAAACAGAACCACAACCTTGATGCCATTAGAAATTGGTCGTAAAGATATAGTGTTTCTGTTAACCCTTCCATATTTAAGGTAATGGTCTTTCTCCTGTATTTACCATGGAAATCTGCTGTTATTTTTTAACTCTGTAAAAACTTGGCTTACATATAGACTATACTCTACTTTAAGCTGGGAAATTCAAGTTACTGAAATAAGCCGTAAAGTTGCTGCCACCTTCGTTCTCTTTGTCGTTTAAAAACATTCCGCTTTTTAAAACTAAGCTTCTACTTATCCAGTCTTTGATATTGCCCATTATTAATTACGCGGATGTGTGTTACCCAGATCTAGCGCCTTCTTAAAAATTTAATTATATTCATATTCGGCTTACATAAGTATGACCATGTTTCCCAGTACCGTTCTAACCTTAAATGACTTTCTAATCGTCAAAGGCGTAGCTCCTGGACCTCCTCCTCCTCCTTTACTAGTACTATATTCAATTTTAAATGATCCAAATTCTTTTTCTTAATTTAAGGATAACTTTCAGTATCTGTATTCTATTCACGATAGAGTTCCCCGTTTCCAAAATAATCTTAAAAATCGTATTCCACCATATAAGAGTGGTTTCTTTATTTCCTCTTTTACTGTGCAGTCCATACTGCTCTGGAATGCCCTGCCCGTTGGATACAGAAAACAAGTAACAAGAAATCTTTTAAGAGACTAGTTCGAGAATTCTATAACAAGAACAATACCACCTGATTTATCCGACTTTTGTTTTTCTCTCTCTTCGCTTTATAAGTGATATTTTGTATAATATGTATATTTTAATATGTATCCCGTGTAATTTTATTTTAAACAATATTATTTTGTTTATTTAAACATTTTGTATGTAAATAGTTATCTATTTACCCGTTTATTTTTTTATTACTTATTCTTAATTACAAAGTAGATATTATTAAGTAGGTATGAATATTTTACTATATTCTATTTATTTGCATTTTATTGTACCTTATATCTTAATTATTTATTTATTTGTTAATTTTATTATGTGAACCTGCCACATTTTCTCAAACCATCCAGGGTTTACAGGTAGAAAATGCCATAAGACATTAATTACGCCCGTTATATTCCTTAGTATACTGTGTATAATAAAGATTAAATAAATAAATAAATAGCTAGCTGTAAGGAAGACATTGACGTCTTAAAATGAGTGACATCGTTCAGAATCCAGCTTCTGCTAGTTACCGTAAGATGTCGTTATTATTAAATCATCTTCAACTTATAATGCTATATTAGAGAATATTCATATCGTGCTGTCTTGAATAAAAAAAAAACCTAGATTAATTATATTTAGTTCAATCAGCGGGAATAGAATATTTGTTATCTCCTTAAAATAGAGTAAGAGTGCATGCAGCAGTATAACTTTCAAACTTTCAATGGCTATGGCTATAGCTCTAGCACAGAATAAATAATAGTACGCTCTAGTTAAATACTTGGGTGGGACAAACCGAGTAAAAATTATAATTATAATGTACCCGTTCGGTACCATGTATAAATTTGCTTGATATTTTCTCTGACTCTGATTGTTTTACACATTTAAAAATAACTTAATTTGTTCATAATTATAAATAGTTGATGAAATTAGTTATTTTTTTTTTAGTCAACAAATATTTGATAAATATAAAGTAATAAAATTTTTATACTTCAATAGGTATGTGGCGGTAACAAAGAAACTTGATAAAAGTACGTAGTACTATTATTTATTGTGTGATAAAAGCTCCATCTCGTGTTCAATTATATTTATTAATTACCTTATTTATAAGCTATGAAAATTTTTTAACGTGCTTCTTTCGTAATTTTGGTTGCAGTTAAATTATTATTAGCGTTTAAAGTTATTTTTAGCCGATACATTGTGATAAAAACCTAAAATATATTACTGTTATTGTATGCGTGATATAATAAAATTTGTCAATTAAAATTACAAAACTTTATTTGCGACCCTGCCAGGATTCGAACCTGGAATCTTCTGATCCGTAGTCAGACGCGTTATCCGTTGCGCCACAGGGCCGGTGATGTAATTAATTAAATTTACGCATTTATATCCGTGAGCATATTAAAATACTGTATTTGTAATATGTTTACGTTTTGTATCGTAAGCTTTAAAATTGATGAACGTAGAACATTATTGATTACATAATTATATTTTCTGTTGCTATACTGTTGAGAACCATGGCAGCTCATATTAAAAAACATATCAGTTTAAATTTCATAATATGCAACGGTTCGATTCCCATCAAGGGTACAACATTTTATTATTGAAATTATTACATGTAATTTTATTCTCTATACACAGGACAAGAACGTTTTTATACGTTCATGATACAGGGTTATTTGGTAATATACCAAAAAGCTCCCAGATCCTAATTCCTGCCTTTAAAAACAATTGATTTTGTTCTCTGAATTTTCTTGGAACTTTTCGAAATAGTAAATTTTAATACATTTTTTGTAAATTCTGCATTTTCACTACTCTGCACTTTGTCGTCTCGCGCGTAGTTCACCGACCAACGGATCAATCTGATAAAGTCGTTTCACTCTTTTTCACAAAGTAATACCAAACATAGAGAAATAAAATAGAAACACTCACGCCTGTCACCGAGAGGGGTAGGCAGAGACTACGGACCTTCAATAGGCACGATCCTGACACACTTCTCGCGCCTCTTTCAGATCCCTACCTACCTACGCATACATGTTCGTCGGTTAAGGGTACTCTTAATCTTGCCCAACTTCAATATATCGCCAATTTGGTCAATAAACTTTCGGCTAGAGCGTCCCTTACCGACTCTTCCGTTCACTTCTGCAACATTAATTTGCTTTTCACTCTTTCCTCGTTCATTCTTTCTACATGACCAAACCACCGAAACATTCCTTTCTTAATCCTGGACACAATATCACCTTGCAAACCACACTTTTCTCATATCACACAATGTCCACCCTGTCATTCAGATTCAGGGTTCTATCAGACAGGAAGCGGTCACGCGTTTCAGCGTTGCGCGTTCGCGTTCTGCGTTATGTATCTTTTTGAATGATTTTTTTTTAATACAATCTTATTTTACCAGCGTGTTTTTAACTCAAATCCTAATATATACGCGAAATCATTATACACGGGTAAACATCGAAAATTGAAGTACCTACTTTTCTAATATTTATTGACCCACGAGTACACCCAGGTTCTCTACATTCAACATTCCAAACACAGCAGCATTAAGCTACTATTTCACGCGGGTATTCTGTTCTTCCCCGGTCGAGTCGGACCATTCGAACTCTAACCATAATATAGCTGCAGCATGGCTCTAATAGCAACTCGGTAAGAATGAAGAGGATCATAATCTCCCCAGCCGGGATTCCACCCCCACTGACCCTTTTTACTGGAAACGAGGCATTCCATTTTGATTCTTAATAAAATATATAAAAAATAATATTTGTTTGTTCTTATTTTATGCGCTGCCATACCGTTCATCAGATTGCACTAAAACTTTGTCAACATATTGCTTGCATTTGCGCGAAGTTTATAGGCATCGTACAATTAACTTACTATAATTTAAAATGATATTTCCGCAATTATTTCTTCTATAGCCACCAGAAAAAAGGTACCAGCTAATTCAGGATAAATGTAGATAAATGTCTATAGGTTACAGCATCCACTTACCATCAGGTGGACTGTGTGCTCGTTTGTCACCGTTATTCTATATTAAAAAAAAACACTGCTTAAGTCGTCTGCAATGAACGCTAAGACCGTTGATGTAAACGTACGTGTACGTCTACATACATACAAGCTTTCACTGTTTGTTTAATATTAGAGAAATGTAATATATTTATACACTGAAATAAGCGTAGAGCATTCTAAACAAAAGAATATCAATATAAAGCGTTAGTCATATCTACGTAAATTATGAGTGAAATAACCTACCCCCTAGGTTGGAGTCACCAGACAGGGCGTGGAGACACGCGAGCGTCGCGTCGCGTCGATTTTTCCAACGTTATGTATTTTTAAATTGCCTATTTTAATTGCAACAGTATTTTATTTTATGGTTTTTTTAAAGTTGGAAAAATTTACTTTGCCAATATCCGCTCAATAAAATAAAATGATGTGTCTTACCTAGTTTGAAGAGCACCTCCCGCCCTCCCTCAATTGCGTGCACTATCCCCGTCACCACTAATCCCAGCACCACTACTCCCACCACCACTACACTAGGAAAGACACACCACCGACGACAATACGACACGTGTTTCGCCTCTACACGAGGCATCTTCAGGTGTAGTAGACTCTACGGTATCTTAGCGGTCAGCCACCTAAACAAACTAGGTAAGACATAATTTTATTTTATTGAGCGGATATTGGCAAAGTAAATTTTTCCAACCTTAATATAATGGATTTCCGCAAAGTAACGCCTGATTCTATTAATTATTTTATGGTTTTTTGTAGAAAACACTCACGACCCACCTTATGGCAAGAGGTCAGATAATGGCCTGTCGATATTATACTAACATCCATCTATGTATTATGAGTAGGGTTTTTTCTTCCTTATCACCCCGTAAAAGTTCCTTGTTTGAAATGAGCCTCACTTCAAGCTTGGCAGGCAGATTGACGATTGCAGTATAAGAATTTTCGCACCTTTCACGCTGCTTCCCGTCGCCGGTCTGGGTTTAGGTCGCCGGTAGGTTTCCAGTCGTAAAGTCTGGCGTAATCTAGACGGTTTACCGTCATCTATAGGATGCTATAAGATGTTTGGGCATTTGACATAACCTATACGTCTATTACATCTATTACGACACCCAAGGCACGGAATGGTGGTGGACGGATCGATAAGGTTACTAACAACTTTAGAAAAGCGTTTTACTCATATTTGGTGTAGGTACTTAGTTAACGGGGATATTATAGTTATTGTTACAACGATAAAAGTAAAGTAAAAAAAACTCGACTACTACGATGTTACATCTGGCCCATACTTTTATACGGAAGGGGCGTGGGCAGTTAAAGAGGACTTTCGAGATGTGGGCATAGAGACGTATATTGGCCATTAGCTAGTCTCACAAAATAAATTATGCATACCGTCAAAATGAGAAAAGTCGCATATTCGGGGCACGTGCTCAGGCACGAGAGGTACGAACTCCTAAAACTCATTATGATAGGAAAAGTTGCCGGAAGAAGAGGCGTCGGTCGCAGAAAAAAGTCATGGCTATGTAACATCCGGGAGTGGACGGGAATCGCAAGTGCCGCCGAACTGTTTAGAGTGGAGTTCAATAAGCTGACTGCCAACTTTCGCTAGTCGGAGAGGCACTAGTAGAAGAAGAAAAAAAAATGCAGAAATATAGATTCTAGTAACTATGTAATAAGTAGATATTATAAGTATATAATATATGTACTTATATATCGACGTAATTATGTATATATATATAATTTTAACTTTTATCGGTTTCTTCTTTTTGATCTTTGCTGGACCGCCTCTTATATGTCTATATTTGTTTAGCTTATTGGTTGACTGTGAGAGAATGGGATTAAGTCCGGCATAATATGTACTACTTGGTGCATTAAAGAATAAATAAATAAATAATATCACTTGTAAAAATTTAAAAGGGGTTTCTGATTAATAAATAGATCTCATTACACCTTTAAATGAGACAAATAATACAATTCTCCTATGAGGCAATCTATGGGGAGGCCTGCAACAGTGGACTTTTGTAGGCTGCAGTATACATTAGTATACATATTGATAAGTTACACTTATAGTGCCAATATTATTGTAGGTATACCTAAAATCGAAAAGTGTTGTCGCATGCGTTCCCTGTGTGCAACTGATAACTTATTGGATAAACGATAAGTTATCATTGTCGTTCCAATTTTAATATCAGTCGAGTGCAAATGCATTGTTATAGTGCATGAGATTACACAGAGCGAAGTAGCAAATGAAATTTTTGTGCGATGAAAAGGTGGACTGGTAATTTAATGCTTCTCCTTCGTTATTATGTTTCCCTGGTCGATTCCATGAGCACATTTGCGAATACGTGGCCTAGGTACAGAATAAATAATAGTACTACCATACGTACTAGTGGTTAGAATACTTAGATATTTCACCGTAGTTCCAGGTTCGATCCAGCCAAGGCGAATATTTATGCAAAAGGAAATTGTTAATTTTTGATAGCTTCGTAGCGCACTTGGTCATCGATTGGTTGGTATTCGAACCCCATGCGAAACAAGTGTTTGTATAGGTAGCCTAAGAATAATGGTTCCGGGTCTGGATGTTTGTCATTGTGCAATTTATGTTTGTAAACTGCTTCCACGATACAGGAGAAAATCCTAGTGTGGGGGAAACGCTTTTTAAATGGAAAAAATACTCTAAGAGTAAAGTCCAACCACTCTTCGCTTCGCGTTCGAGGTGTGCTATATATTCACTAATTCTAAATATAGAAATATATTAAACAAATTATCCATTGTAGTAATTGTATATAATTGAAAGTACCCTTATATATCATTGAACAATCATTCGTCTTCAACATCTTAAAACCAATGAAACCTAATGCATTCCCCATCCGTCCAGTTTTGCTCGTTAAGCCGCGTAATGCATTCATAAACGCATTTCCGCCAGGCTCGAATAAATAGTGACGTGGTCAACCTTATCGATACATCGATAAACAGAACTACAGTTTCGGCTGATTTAGGTGACCTTGGCACTGACAATAGACCAATACTCAACGAGTAGGCGACGATTATTTTATGATTGTCAGAGATACGAATAATTCGCTCGAGATAGTTGTTTTGTTATTTGGAATTATATAATGAAAATGCTAACTTAATTCTCAGGAAAATAAGTTTTTGGTATATTGTTTAAATTTATAATGTATTTATTATTAACTTTCAAGTCTATTTTAATGATTACTTCATCATCGTCATTATTACAGCCCGTTTCAAGTCCACTGCTGAACTTAAGCTTCCCCACATAAAGCACGGTTCTGTGCTGCATCCATCGACTTTCTGTATCTCTTACCAGGTATGGGACCGCCCTACACTCCGCTTGAATACAATACCGCACAATATTTCACCATGTATCGTAATAATTTTGTTCAATAACCGACCCAATTAAATATTAGGATGAATCTTGTAATAAAATAATTTTTGTTGAGGATTTAATATTTTAATTATTAATAATTACTATGGCTACATGTATATTAATGCTTTATTTATTTTTCATTGCCGTGTAGTGGCGGCGTAAAAAAATCCCCTACGATAATATATCATCCTGTGTTAGTCATAAGAGGTGACAGAGGGAAATAAAACAGAAGATACAAAACAACATCTTCCTGATATCAATTCAAAATAATATAAAAATTGCAGCTGCCAACCGCCTGCCAGCCGTTGAAACAGAAAAGTCAGAAAATTTTGTAATTAAAATTATCGATATCCACAATAAATTTTGCATGCCTATCGGAAATAAAAGATTTACTGAAAGGGTCCCGGGGTCGATTCAGCCGGCTTAAGTATGGTACATACTTTGTCGCTATGCGGGCTACGCTAGGGGAAATCGACAATTTATTTGTAGCTTTATTAATTTTAATGAGGCACTTCGTTGACCGGGGACTGAGTGGATTCTTTTAAACTGTTTAAATTAAGTTTGATGTTTTGTTATGAGCATAACAAGTCCTCGAAACTTCTTGACTTTAAATGTATTTATGCATTAATGTAGGGAAAGAAAGAAAGAACGAAATACATTTATTTGGTTTTATTTGGTACACACTATAACAAAATATCTTTATATATATAAAAAAACTAAATATGCACCAAAACCGTCTCTACTCAGCTTTTAGTCACGAATTGAAGTCATACAGTAGTTCGTAACGCTGATTTATAGTGGAGCTAGAAGTGTGAGGTAGATGACATAGGTACGACAGCAAACAATATATAAATATAATACTACAAAAATAACGAAACTTAACGTAATAAAATACAATATATTAGTTCTACATAACAGGGATAACAAAGAAAAAGTAGAACAATTACATACAAAAAATCAAGGGAAGGTATTTCAAGGTAGCTTTATTGCACTTAATTTGACTTTACGTGGTTAGAGTCACAATGCAGCTATTTTATGGTTGTAGCACGAATGGATGACAAATGAAATGGAATGAAAGACCAAGCTTTTACAGAATAGCAGCTTACTGCTGCTGTGTCTCGTATGGTGAGTGTAAAGAACCGAAGACCCCATTTACTGGAAACGAGAAATTCCATCTTAGTCCTCAGGGGCGACAACGCATCTGCATTTGGTTTTTAATCGAGGATAGATGTAGATGTCTATGGGCCGCAGCAGTAAGCCGGGTAAACCATGACATTAGGACGTTGTATACCTTAGTGTCACCTTGACCATGAGTACTGCATAGCACTACGTATGTACGTACATACGTTGAAATTTCAACATAATTTAAATGCTTGGGGGATCGAACTTATGGCCCGCAATGTCACAGCAAAACGGTTAATCACTGTGCTATAACCGTCACACCACTATTAGAGATTATTTACAAACTTAAGTAAAAAAACAGCAGAGAAAAGAGCAGAGGAAAGGGCTGTAAAACCCAATAAGGCTATTTGACTTGACGTAAACCAAAATCTCTATTTCTGGCAACGATACACTTTATTCTAGTCCTCGGGTGTAAAACGTACCTAAATCTTTATTTGTATAGGTATAATAAATAGTCTTTTGTCTGTAGGTCACATTCCAACTACTATAAGGTGGGCTAAAAATAGAACAACAAAGTATTGCACAATCGAATGTAAAGGTATGCGAAAGATTAGAAATTACAAAAACATGTTAATTGTATTAATTGTTTTTTACAACAAGCATAATTCTAGATCGCTTTTTGCTGATATCGAGATAGAAGCTTATTTTGTTTTTTTATAGAAAACGTTGACAAATGAGCATACAGTCCACATGGTGGTAAGTGGATGCTGCGGCCCATAGACATCTGCTATCCTCGATTAAAATCCAGAAGTGTTGTCACCCCTGAGGACTAAGATGGAATGCCTCATTGCCAGTAGAAAGGGTCTCCGGGTCTTTACACTCACCACACGAAACACAGCAGCATAGAGTTGCTATTTTGTGCTGGTATACTGTGGTATACGACCCATTCGTGCTACAACCATAATATAAGCTGTAGCGTGGCTCTAAATCGTGATTGAAAGAAACAAAGAAAAATGACATTGAGTGTGCTCTGTCTAGGGATTTTTATTGCAGATTTAGTCAATTTCAGACAAAGATTCAATATCGAGACCCCGAGTTGTCTGAGAACAAAGACGGAGTGCCTCACAGCCTGTAATTGTACTGGCTCTCTATACCCTTTAGGCCGAAACACGATAGCGAAAGTACTGCTTTTTTGGCGGTAAAAATAGGTGAGAGGATGATACGTACCCAGATGGACCTACTTCTTTTCTTGTGAGATTTTCCTTTTCAAATCCTTTCAAAAATGAGAAGTGGTCTCTATTTAGCAGTAAGACTAATACGTCAATTGTTAAGAGGAAATGCGGGCCGAGAGACTTTTGAAAATTAGGTATTTGAAGAAACTATCGCTGTCGCTCTGCGAGCGCTCAGCATCCGTTATGGACAACTGCAGATCCGACTGAATAGCCTAAGTAAAAAGGCATGGTTTGAGGTTTGGCTCTCTACCATTTCCTCCTCCAATATTGGACCAATTTAAAAGATATTTCATAAACTGAATAAAAAGGATATACAATGTGTCCCTATGTTTTTCTTTTTTCAGTATTAGTTATCAAATTTGAACACTTGGCCTCTATTGACAGCGGTATAAATAGGCAAATTTGAGCATTTTGTAAGGGTTCTAGTGCCTATAAAGATAATGTATCAACAAAGAGGAAAACTCATTGCTATAAGGTCATAAACCAGAAAGAAAACAGGCGAGCGTTTGTATGGAGAAAAGACCACCCGCCTTTCCTCTTAATAGTAACACCATTTATCATTTCATTTTAGTTACAGGGGAAGCAACGAAACTGCAGTCTCTTTTGTTCGATGTTGGATGCAGGTGTCCCAGGGCCATGGGCTGTAACCACTTACCTACATTTGGACTGTCTTTTGCCACACTTTTTTCTAAAAAAAAACTGGCCTGTGTTTTCGTTTGTCAATCTTATCTATTATTGACTTTGGACCTACACACCTGCAATTATACGGACGATTACTTCCTCGTATAAAATTTAAAAGCAATTCCTTATCAGATCGATAAGGCTTCATCAATTAGTCCTATTGGATACAACTAAGTGATTAATGCTTATCGGTTATTGTAGCTAGCGGAGGCTACGTGCTTCGCGTCACATAAACAAACCGCAATAGACATGTGTCAATCGTGAATGATTCGTTCATTTAATCCGGGTCGCATCAAAGTATTGATGATTGCAATTACATTTTTGAACGTTCCGGATCAAACGGTATTGACAGTACCTACGACCAAAGAGTCGATAATGTCAGACGACTGACATTATCGAGCGGGTCTCACAGAGTACTGTAACTCGAAATGATCCATTGGAATGATCGACCCGAATAACCCGGTTCGTAAGGCGAATCAATACTTTAATGATCGGGTCACTAGAAATGAATGAATGACACATGTCTAAACCGCAAGTTTACGCGAAGGCGAACTGAGACAGTGTCCCGGCCGCGTAATGTCTGTGGGTAGAACGTAGTTCAGAGACAGTTTCTTAGTTTTCGAGAAATGATGGACTTTGGATTATGCAGCTTTTGTTTGTAGCGAGAGTGTGGTCTTCCAAATTGTAATTTGAAGTTCAGTTTTACTAGTGTATGGAGTAAGTCAATTCGGATTTCTTTAAGGATAAGTGTGTTTAGTAATTGTAACGTTTATTGGTTAAGATATAGGAGTGGGAATTTTTAAATTATAATCAATGAAAGTCGAAAGAAGAAAGAGAATACCTCTGTTGTGAAGAACCAATTAGAAAGCCAGCGCCACTTAGCTAGCAAATATTTCACAAATAATTATTTCCTTTAAGCCGAACGTCAACTGCGAACTAAACTATGTGAAAACTAAGCTCAGCGAACTAAGCTAAGCTAACCTGGAAAATCGTTGCACGTCCACCGAAAAATAAGTTAAAACAAACAACACTGCGAAAGGCGGCAGAGGGGTAAGGTAAGGAGGTGAGAAGCGCTTAGCTTTTCGGATCGGCCTACACAACTAAGTTAGTTTGACTTAGTTTGGCTATTTTACCTAGCTTAGATGGTATAGTTTGCGGTGGACGTATATTTATGAAAAACTGGCTCAGATATGCGAGCTAAGATAACTAACTTAGTTTAGTTTGCGGTAGACGTTCGGCTTTACTTTGCAAGGAATAATAGGCCGTTATAGCATTAATATTAATAATTAACTAGCGACCCGCCCCGGCTTCGCCTGGGAAAGATTTATTAAAGTGGTTTACTCAGATTTAAGACAATCAAAGTTTTTTTTCGGATTAAATATAGCCTAGATTCCCTCCTAGCATTACTCTGTATCTGTTAGTAAAGTTTCATCACAATTGGTTCATCAATTCCGAAAATTAGCAAGATTTTGATGATTCTTTTTTTATTTGAAAGCTGGTGCTCTTCATGTAGTCAAATTTGATCCAGATCTGACCAGTAGTTATTGAGTAATCCTTAATAATGCATATTTTATTGACTTCGACTACATTGATGATGTTTTCATTTTATTTATATTGAAGGAGGCGCGGTCGCAGCCTGAAATTTTGGAGGGGTCACTAATAATAAAATATGTCGAGTAAATTAGACTTTATTGCACAATACACAATTTTATTGCACATATTATAAAACAAATGGAAGATATAATATTTGAGACGTCTGGGACTATCTCTGGATGAATATCTAGAAGAGCTAAACCTGTCAGCCTCTCTTCTAACATGTTTGCTCTCAACCAAGTTTTTACACGCCTTAGCGTAGAAAATAATCTCTCTGATGTCGCACCGCTTACAGGAAGAGTTGCCAGAATTTTCAGCAAAGTCTTTATATTTGGGTAGAGATCATCGTCGCAAACTTCGATTGTAGAAACCACACACTCAGGAAATTTTGTATCAGTATTTTCTTTGAGCTCCCGTTTCCACTTTGAAATCCATAGCTGATACTCTGCAACGAGAGTGGCAGCAGGAACACTCAAGAAATGGGAATAACATTCTGATACTTTCTTCACATTAAGAAGTTTTTTATTTTGTAAATTTTTAGAAGAATTTTCAATATGACGTGCACGATTTTGGGGTCATGTCCCCTGTGACCCTCCCATTCGGACCGCGCCTGTATTGAAGTCGGTTGTACAAAATTTTTAATCTTACCACTCGTTTAAATGGGTATTTATGAGTATGTCTTAATAGCATGCAAATAATCCCCTAATGTTGGACGAGGCGAATAGTGTAGAGAGGTACTTCGATTCGCTTCGTGCAACCTCGCTTCGCCTCGGGCGACTTCCAATCGCTGTCGGTTTTTTGTGCCCGAGTCAAAGGACTTCGCGAAGTGGCCCAAAGTTACACGAAGCGTCTCACTGCACTACTCGGCGTACGCCAGTTATATTTTTTTTTTATATATAAATATTGAATATGTAGCTTTCTACATAATTATTTATCTATCGTTAACACATTGACGTCGTACTGTTCACACAATCAGGTACCAGAGCTGTCTCTTGAACGTTATTCATGTTAAAAGTGAGCGCGACTCAAGGCGACTGAGCTCTTCGCGAAGTAGCACGAGTGTGTAGACACGTTCTTCGGACTTCGATCGACTTCGACGAGCACTTCGTCAAAGTTACTTCGCGAGTAGTGTAGAGGAGGCATAAGCTAAGAAACCAGTTATTTTAATATTAGAGACAGATAATTCAATTTTATTTATAAGTATAGATAGTGAAATAAAAAAAAAACGAATAATATATCGCGGTGAAGTCGCGCGTAAAAGAGTCCACTACCGCATATCATCCCGTGAGTGTCGGTAAAAGGCAACAGAGGGGAAATGAAACAGGAGATGAGTAACAGCATCTTACTGATAACAATTCAAGATAATAAAAAACTGCAACTTTATGGTGGTATTGGTGGTAAGATTCCTAGGCAGAACTAGGAGTCTGTCGGGATAGGTACATCCCTCTCACCTATTTCTGTCGTCAAGAAGCAGCGCGTGCACTGCTGTGTTCCGGTCTGAAGGACAGTCATTATTATCACAGACTATGAGGAATTCCAAGCGTAGTCCTCAGAGTCGACATCGCATTTATAGCTTTCCGAAGTTGGCTGCAATGCAATGAACTGCAATAGTTTTACTTTTTATTAACCGACTTCAAAAAGGAGGAGGTACTCAATTCCACTGTATTTTTTTATTTTGTTTATGTGTGTTACTCATAACTTTTTCTAGGTGGTCCCATATAAATTTGATCAAGGTCTGACCAGTAGTTTTTGAATTACCCTTAATAATTTATATTGAAGTCGGTTGTAGAAAACTTTTAATGTTATCACTTGTTTATTATAATAAGGATGACAAACGAACACACAGTCCACCTCATGGTAAGTGGATCCTGTTGCCCATAGACATCTATCCTCAATAAGGAATCAAAATGCAGATGCGTTGTCACCCCTGAAGACTTAAATGGAATGCCTCGTTGCCAGTAAAAGCGGTCTCCGATTCTCTACACTCACCATACGAAACACAGCAGCATTAAGCTGCTATTTTGAGAGAGCGTGGTTTTTCCCCGGTCAGGCCGACCCATTCGTGTTACAACTATAATATACCTGCAGCATGGCTCTACCACGTATACTTACTATAGACATACTATATAATATACAGCACTTATTATCAAGTGGACTATTTGTCACTTTAGTTTTATAAAAAAAAGCGTTACAACTATGGCAAATAGAGGGATCCTTATGAGGCAATCTATGTTCAACAGTGGACACAAAAGAACCTCCATAACGCTCAAACTTAAACATTATGTTACGGCAGAGATTAAATAATATTCTTACGTGGTAGTGCCATGCTGTGCTATATTACTATATAGTTGTAGCACGAATGGGTCGGCTCGACCGGGGAAGGATCACGCTCTCACAGAATACCAGCGTAAAATAGTAGTTTAACGCTGCTGTGTTTCGTATGGTGAGCGTAGAGAACCGGATACCCTTTTTACTGGAAACGAGGCATTCCATCTTAGTCCTCACGGGTGACAACGCATCTACATTTTGATTCGTAATCGAAGATAGATGTATGTGTCTATGGGCCACAGAAACTATTTACCATCAATTGGACTGTGTGCTCGTTTGTTACCCTTATCCTATAAAAAAAGACAACTATGGCAAATAGAGGGATTCCTGAAAGAACCTCAATAATACTCAAACTTAAACATTATGTTACGCCACAGATTAAATAATGTTACTACGTAGGTTACGGCTGAATTTCGACCAATGGGCGACCACTAGTATTAATCTTCCTAATTATGAAAACAATAAGCTGCGCCTCCTTTTGTTCGTTCCAATGTCCTCGTTTTACATTTCCTTATGTTGCCATGCGCTTTAGAATCATTTTGGCATGAAGCCAAATGACCGAACCATGTGCAATAAAATCACAAAGTATTTTCTATAAAAGTAAGGGTGACAGACGAGCATGCAGTCCACCTGATGACCATGATGGTAATGGGATGGTGGATAGTGCATAGTCACCTATATCATAACTTTAATACTCGTGATAAATCTAAGCTAAGCCATAATAAAAGCTCCATAAATCTAGCGGCTCATTTTTGGGTAGACGGAGAGCTATATAAAATAAGATTGCCTGCCAAGCGTGGCAACTATATAAAATCCTCTATGTAGAGGCAATCTATATCAGCAGTGAACTTATAAAGGCTATAATTGAGTGAATGGAATGGAGTTTCTTGCCGTTTCTTCTCTCAAGCTCTACAGCAGTAAGAACCTGTTGAAGCGATGGCGTAGGTTTTTTGATAAAAAAGATATATTTTAATTTTGACTTTGACATCTATCATCGATTGAGATTATAAAATGCAGATGCGTTTTCACCCCTAAAGACTAAGATGGAATGTTTCGTTGCCAGTAAAAAAACAACTCCTGTTCTTGACTCTCACGCTACAAAACACAGAAGAATTAGGCTGATATTTTACTTTGGTATGCTAGTGTGTCCTTCTCTCGCCAAACCAACCCATAATACAGCTGCAGTGTGACTACATCGTAAAAATAACACGTTGGTGAAAATAGTGCGGAAAACAGTCTGTGAAATCTAGGTTTAGCATTGTTGGATGGGCTCTCCGTTATCAATCCTCACCCTTAATTAGCAGGGTGCACCGCGTGCAAATGAGGTGAACATCCAGGGAAAAAGTAGACACTTCTCCCTCCTTCCCTTACAATCAAATATATAAATAAATAAATAAATAAAAGTCTATAGTTTAACTACCATCACTTGCCACGACAATTATTATATATATTTCCTGGGTTAAATTCTTAGAAAAGTAAACTAAAGTCCTGAAAAAACTGAGAGGGCTTTCAAATTTTAGTAAGTATAATAGTCATTATATGTTTACCTGGGACAAATAGTCCGACTAGGTAAGTCCAACTTCGACCGAGAGGTCAATCGACGGATTCAACTCGGCTGGGCAGCGTTCGGGAGATTACGACCCATCTTCTCGTCAGGCATACCTCAAAACCTCAAAACTAAATTGTACAACCAGTGCGTGTTGCCAGTGATGACATACGGAACTGAGACGTGGTCCTTCACTGCTGGCCGTATGAGGAAGCTCAAGGTCGCTCAGCGAGCTATGGAGAGGGCTATGCTCGTGGTTTCTCTGCGTGATAAACTTAGAAATGAGGATATCCGCAGTAGAACCAGAGTAACCGACATAGCCCAAAGGAGTGACGCCCTGGTAAGACATGCAGGAAGTCAATGGATGCAGGTGGCTCGGGACCGTGCTTTGTGGCATTCCGTGGGGGAGGCCTATGTTCAGCAGTGGACTTGTGAAGGGCTGTAAGGATGATGATGATGAATAGTCATTAAATAATATGTTTACTTAACATTAAAATATGCAATATTTATTAACCGTTTAGTGGCAGTGTAAGAATATCCATTACCCCACCTCATTCCGTGGGTGTCGTAAGAGGCGACAGAGGGAATCTGAAACAGGAGATGGGCTGCAGTATCTTCCTGATAACAACAGAATAAAAAAAAAACTGTGATCCCCAACCTACTTGCCAAGCGTGGCAACTATGATAAATATACCTCATATGAGGCTATCTATGGCGAAGGACTATGTTCAGCGGTGGACTTTTGATAGGCTGCAATGGTAATGGTAAATAATTAAACAGGTTACGTAAGCAAAAAGCACGTAAATAAGTTTTTTTTTTAATATGATAAGGATGACTAGTGAGCACACAGTACACCTGATAGTAAGTGGATGCTGTGGCCCATAGACATCTACATCTATCCTCGTTTGCGAATCAAAATGCAGATGCGTTGTTAGCCGTGAGGGCTAAGATGGAATGCCACTTTTCCAGTAAAAAGGGTCTCCGGTTCTCTACACTCACAAATACGAAACACAGCAGAATTAAGCTGCTATTTTACGCTGGTATTCTGTGAGAGCGTGGTCCTTACCTGGTCGAGCCGATTCGTGCTACAACTATAATATAGCTGCATCATGGCTCTACCACGTGTAGTTAGCCATTCCGAAGATTAGACAGGACAAACATAGAGAGAGATTTAAAAAAAAATGGTTGTTCATTGTTGTCTTAATGGTATGCAAATATAAGGCAGTTATTTCGATATTACTGACATACACATCAATTTTATTTATATGTATAGATAACGCTAATGCCGTTTTCAGGTTCAGTTGTTATATTCGATATCTCTTATCTTAAGCAACTAGCAATAACTTGTATGTCAGTGAGAATTTTGTAACACGAGCAGGGATTGTACAATGATTTGAATTAATTTCCCAACAACCTTAAGCGGCATACTTATGCTAAATAGGTTCCGAACACTCGTTCCGTCCGTCTGTCTGTCGTGTACCGAATGAACCGGCTGCTGTGTGTAATTAATACAACATCAAGTTGCTAATGTAATGCCTATTGGTTTGCGAAATCGCGGAGCAGGGCGAATACCTTCATAACTCAATATTCATTAGTTTCGGCACCAATTTTATTGGATAAGATGCGTAAATACTACATAAGAATGAAAAACAATGTATTACTTGCATAATTGTGTTATTGAATAAAGTGACAATGTATTTTAGAACAAAATCAACAAAATAAATTATAAAAGTAAATAATATTCTTAAAATCTCTTAGTTGTTAATAATAGGCGATAGTCGGCGATGCAGGCGATAAGCCTCTAATAGTTTATATGTGGTAGAGTCATGCTGTAGGTAGGTTATAATTGTAGCACGAATGGGTCGGCCCGACCGGGTCTCGCAGAATACTAGCGTAAAAAAGCAGGAACGAACTTTTACTGGAAACGAAGCATTCCGTTTTAGACCTCAGGGGTGACAACGCATCTGCATTTTGATTCTCAATCGAGGATAAATGTAGATTTCTATGCGTCACAGCATCCGCATACTATCAGTTGGACTGTGTGTTGGTTTGTCACCTTTATTCTTAAAAAAAAAACCTTTTCTATGTTGTTAACAATAGGCGATAGTAGTGCCTGCGATAAGTCTCTAACTGTTACAACACACTGTGCTTGCGTCTATTTTTCGCACATGGACAAACAACCAGAGCGAAAACAATGATGTTTCGGCCATATACTAATATTTGTTCCGTCTGAAATTCAGATCCGCGGCACAGGATAAATAATAGTACCCCGTGGCGGTAAGCAGCGACTATGAAAAATGACAGAAATATCTTATGGCTTTCGATAGATGTCGATATAATCATCTCGCTTATGACCGACGTATAATACCAATCTGCCATGCGTGAGGATAAAGTCGATCCCTCTACAACGGGTTAGGCCCATGTCCAGCTATGTGCATTTAAGGGCTGAAAAACAAGAAGTTTAAATGTCTGTTGAAGTCTTAAAGATACCTATTTTCCATTTATAAAACTAAGAAAAGACAAAACAAAGAGGGCGTCCACGACTTTTCCTACCACCAGTGCGGCGCTACTTTAAAATGAGGTGAAATATTTGACAGATTTCATAGCGAGGAAGATAATATACCTAACTAAAAATAGAAAAATTAATAAAGAATTAAAAAGTACAAAAATTAAAGATTAAACCACTGAGTTATTATTTTGTGTATTATAATACTCTAGAAACTGATAAACTATTATTTAAAACTAATTTCTCAATTAACTGACATCGTGTAACAAAAAACTTTACCTCAGTCACAACTAGCGACATCTGGTGAATGGAAGATTATTAGCGCCCATTGACGGGACTTATTATTATACAACTCTGTGTAAAAAGTATCGGGAATATGTCAATAAAAAGACCCGCGTAAAAGAGGTCGTTCTAATTTTTTTACTGCATGTTGGTAGCACTGTACTGATTTAGCGCGCAAAGTTTGAGCGGGATCTGTCATTTAATTTGTTTTAAACTACACTTTTTGTTGGTCATAGTTTTGAGTTATCGGCGATTTTTACAATGGAAAATATTGTTGAACAAAGAGTGTGCCTTAAATTTTGTGTTTCGAATGATATTTCATGTGGTGAATCACTAAAAATGTTGCGAAATACCTACGGCGAATCGTGTATATCGAAAACAAGGGCTTATGAATGGTATAAGGCTTTTAAAGAAGGCCGAGAAGTAGTAGTAGACTTGCCTCGTTCTGGTAGACCTTCAACCGCTACGACCAAAGAAAACATCGACAAAATCAAGAAGCTAGTGCTCGAAAATCGACGTATGAGTCTGAGAGAGTTGGCTAGTGAGGTGAACATATCTTTAAGTCCGTCCACAACATTCTCATTGACATTTTGGGCATGAAACGCGTCGCCGCTCGACTAGTTCAAGAGCTCAATTTTGTTCAAAGAGCGCAGCGAAAGCATGTCGCTGAAGACATGGTTTCCAGCTTCTGGATCCGACCTTTATGAAACGTATAATAACTGGCGACGAGACATGGGTTTATAGTACGACATGCAAACAAGCCAACAGTCTTCAGAATGGCGTCTCGAAAACGAGCCGAAACCCAAAAAACCGCGGCAAAGTCGCTCCAAAATCAAGGTGATGCTGACAGTTTTTTTTGACTACCGTGGTGTGGTTCACTCCGAATTCCTTCCAAAGGAGAAACAGTGAATAAAGAATATTATTTAGGCGTCATGAAGCGTTTGCGTGAGTATCCGCCGAAAACGTCCAGATTTGTGGCAACACAACTCATGGATGCTGCACATGATAATGCACCATCACACATGCCATTATAGTGAAAGAGTTTTTAGCGAAACATTCAACAAAAGTTCTCGACCAAGCACCGTATTCACCTGATATGGCTCCGTCTGACTTTTTTTTATTTCCCAAGTTAAAATTACCACTTCGAGGAAAACGTTTTGAGTCGATAGAAGCCATAACAAAAAATTCGCTGAATGAGCTAAAGGCCATACCGCAAATAGCCTATGAAAAATGTATGGAAGACTGGGTGAAGCGTTGGAGATGTTGTATTGCAAGCGATGGGGCCTACTTTGAAGGCGATAAAATAAATTTAGATGAATAATTTGTATTTTTTGTTTTATTGACAAATTCCCGATATTTAGTACACAGAATGTATATAGCTAATTTTGTTCAAACAAGTAATGCTTACTTAGTATAAGTCGACTTTAGTCGCTGCTAAGATATAGTGTATAGAAGAATTAAAACCTAAATTGCAAAATACGACATTATTTTATTACTTTTAGTTCTTTATCGTTGTCGGCTTTTCCTTGATATTTAAGTTATTTTTTACCCTTTTAAGAGATATGGAATATCACAATCGCAAGTCATCCACTATTTGCCACCCTTAGGGGAGGATTTTTTCTCCATATTTATATGTGACCAACCCTGAAGCATAATTTGTCTTTAAACGTGGTAGAGCCATGCTGCGGCTATATGACTGGTATAGTTGTAGCACAAATGGGTCAGTTTGACCGGGGAGACCACGCTCTCACAGAATATCAGCGTAAAGTAGTAGCTTAACGCTGCTCTGTCTCGTATGGTGAGCGTAGAGAACTGGAGACCCTTTTTACTGGAAACGAGGCATTCCATCTTAGTCCTCACGGGTGACAACGCATCTGAATTTTGATTCGTAATCGAGGATATATGTAGATGTGTACAGCGCAATCGCTTACCATCAGGTGGACAGCTCGTTTGTCACCGTTATCCTATAAAAAAATAGTTAAAAATAGAGTCAACAAAATTATTTCTTAATAGACAAAGATATTACGTAACATATACAAAACATACATCGTAATTGTAAACTATATGTACTGTTTTTGTGACAGCATGCTGCGCCAGTATATTCTAATACTATGTTATTGATCACGTAGGAATTATCTCTTACGATATGTTAGATACGAGTACATACAGTTACGTCGCGGCGCGTGCGGGCGGTGATCTATTTCGAGACAGCAAGTTCATTAACGTCGCCCAATTTATAGTGATGTTCACTATTCATGTTCTAACATATCGATCTTAGTTAAGTAATTTACTACGATACTAACTGCAATGGCGAACACCAACTCCAAATTGTATTAGGACCGCGCCATTCTAACGGATAGAACTATTCACGACAATAGACAAGATATCACACTACTTTTATAGGATAAGGGTGACAAACGAGCACACATAGACATCTACATCTATCCTCGATTACGAATCAAAATGAAGATGCGTTGTCACCCGTGAGGACTAACATGGAATGCCTCGTTTCCTACACTCACCATACGAAACACAGTTAAGCTGGTATTTTACGCTGGTATTTTGTGAGAGCGTGGTCCTTCCCCGGTCGAGCCGACCCATTCGTGCTACAACTATACTAGTAATATAGCTGCAGCATGGCTCTACCACGTATAAATAAATCTTACTTATTAATAAATCCACAAAACAGCTTGTTTAGTAGACGTAACTATTCCAAATAACCATAATATTCTGAAAGCTATAAGTGATAAAATTAATAAGTACACAAATCTTAAATAAGAAGTTACTCGTATTTGGAATCTAGATAAAACCTTCATAGTACCAATAGTTCTCTCCACTACAGGTGTTGTATCGAAGCACCTTCATCAAAGTCTTAGAGTCCTAGAATTATGACCTAATACGTATATAGCTATGCAAAAAGCCGTTAAAAATACATGCAGAACTGTAGGCAAATTTCTCCGAAATGATGCTATTCAAGATAATATGGAAACAAATTAAATTTTACCCTTTCTATAATACTTGCCCGTTGACCCGTGTTACAGATTTACTTACCTCCTAAAAGAGAGAACTAAAAAAAACATGCGTGAGTGTCGTGGAACACTCGGTTGGAACGAAGTTCCTTTCGTAGTATATTATTATTGATAAACGTATTATTAATATATTTATTTGTATTTGTTAATCAATCGTTTGATTAACAAATACAAATAAATGAATTACTAGCGTCTATTAAAATGAAGCGTCATTTAAAATAAAATAATAATTCTTTCATGGCAAGATAAGACAAAGTGCGAGGGAGATGGATATTATTTCATATAACACTATAGAAAGGGGGTCGTGACGGAAAAATCTTACACTTCTTCTCGCCTAGCCCCCATCCACCAAATTCGTACCGTGCGATAAGGAACTTCGTTCCAATAAATTCGGAGAGTAATAATTTATACGTGGTAGAGCCACGAGAGGCTCTACCACTAGTTGCCCACAGTAACTGAACTCGTTTGAATTTAGCGCTTCTTCAAGATATCCGCGTCATCCAATAGCACCACTGAGACCACCAACCCGCAGAATCGTTCTTTTCTCCAAATCGCCATTAACCCAGACTGTGTAAGCTGTTAAATAGCTACAAACATATAGTTGACATGAACTTTGATTCCGCCCACAGTTTCCGTAAAAAGATTGTCACGAAACAGTACGGCTGGTACTTAATTTCGTGCAACCAGCTTATGTTTTCTATTACCATACGGATAAACAACGTTCTTTTTTATAAATTGTTCACTTTTCTTAGTAAAATTAAAACCCACTTAAGTTATTGTTATAGTGCATGCCGTGTTTACTAGTAAATAGTCTCACACTTAGCTTAAGAAACTTATCTGTTATTTAAGATTTTCATTGTGTAAGTTGACTGTTAGTAAGCCATATAAATAAAAAAAATATATAACTGACCCATTTGTGCTACAACCAGAATATAGCTGCAGCATGGTTCTACCACGTCACGTATACACCTTTTATCACTATAATCTTGTTATTCTCGAGATCTGAATTGAAAGGTATACGAGTAGCAATCTGTCAAAATTGCGGTTTATAACCTCTATCGACACATGCAATTAATATGTCAGTCAAAGATAATGTTTTAATGACATTGTTGCCGCTTACGGTCTTGCTACGGAACCGGAAACGTGGAATCAGGAAGAAAATTACCGACAAATAGGTTAATTACATTCTACGTGTCGAATGACACGTATTAATACACTTAATTTCACGGTATAATATATTATTTGATTATTTAAGGCAAGCAAAAACAAAAGCTAATTATAATTTATGTCATCTGTGTCGAAAGTGTTATTTGTTACTAAATATCCCGTAACCGACCGTGTGATGGTGGATTAAGATAATTTTTCACCCTGTTTCATCCTGTAGGTGATGTAATCATGCAATGCAATCAATGTAATTTGGGTTTTTATTCTTCTACACACCATATTTTCCGGGATGGGATATCCCAAAAGATATCACGGCTTCCAATAGAGGTGTCTCTTTCAGCCATGGTGTTATTCGAAGACCTAAGACAGCATAAAGAGTTAATTACAAAATAACGCTCCAGGTCTATCCCACAGGAACAGTGCATTTTTCCGGCTTAAACAGTAGCGTAAGTCATTCTTCATATTATACTTTTGCTGCATGAAAAAATGACAAACCAACAAACTTTGGCATTTATAATATTAGTAGGGATTGACTAACATTTGACTTACGTAAACCGACGATCCGCCCCGGCTTTGCCTGGTTGATTTCTGGATCTCGATAACAGCACTACATACCGGGTCCAATCATTTTATTTCACAAGTAACACATAAAATTTCTTTAAAAATTTGATGATTTTCGAGGAGGAGAAGAATGAACACACGAAAACTGTAATTTTATATATTAAGACTAGCGATCCGCCCCGGAATTGCACGGGTGATTTCTGCATCTCGACAACAGCGCCACCTACCGAGTCTAATTTTGAATTTAAGCCATAATCGAATCAACTTAATCACACTCACAAAATTTCATTAAAATTGGTCTAGCCGTTTAGGAGTGTAGTCACATACACACAGACAGAAGAATTAAATATATAAAGATTATTCCGTTTCTCGTATATAAAACTGCAACAATATTACTAAAATATACTTTGTTTCAAATTAATTAACCTTAAAAATATTGTGACTGTTTTTATATAAACACAACTTTCTAAACTTAGAAAAAAAAGTTTCAGCCAGCAATCAGCGTAATTGTGACCGAATTTCCCAAAAATGTTCAGTGTGTTCTTTCTCAAAGCTTTACTGTCACGTTCATTTCTATCATTAAAAAGACCACATACACGTTTTAGAAACATTTATTGCTTTGAAATAAAGTTCAAAATTGTAAGTAATTTCACAATACACGTGGATATATGGCACCAAAAAGGGGCTTTAACGACGCCCCAACATAGACAAGAAAAGAAACGGGGTAAGCAAACGCTTTGAGAGTTTGCCATTAAATTTTCTACGGCATGTTTGTATACATGCCGTTTACCGCACTGCTTTTTACGGCCCGGCTGCATCCTATATGGAAGCATAGATGAATGCCCTAGTATATTTGAATTACCACAGAATAAATAAACTATTCCCTTTATATTCTGCTACACTTTATATAAAAAATCTGCATAAAATGGTATTAAAGTATTGATTTTTCTATTAAAAATTATTTTGCTGTTTTGTATAGTTTAATGTAATTTATACTATTCCAAATAAATAAAATTGAAGTGTTTGTTTGTAATGTCAAAAAACAGCTACTTATAACAAAAAGACAATTTTTTTAAATTTTGTCTGTCTGTGTATCTGTCTGTCTGTTTGTTCCGGCTAATCTTCTAAATGGCTGGACCGATTTTGACGGGACTTTTACTGGCAGGTAGCTGATTATATAAGTAGTAACTTAGGCTACTTTTATTTTAGAAAAGGAATTAGGGTACCGCGCAAAAATATTAAAACCCATGAAATCCAGTCGTAACAAATTCCACGCGAACGAAGTCGCGGGGAACAGCTAGTGAAAAATAAATACACTAAAATGTCGTGGTAGCTCAGGGGCTAAGCGCTCGCCGTAAATTTCGCAATGCACGAGCAACCCGGGTTCGATCCCAGTCGGCACTTGAAATTGTTAATTGCAATTTTAAGTGCTGATTTACAATGTGCTCAGCGTTGAAAAAAAACATCGTGATGAATACATGTCTGGAGAATAAAATATTTCGTCGACATGTGTGATTATTGCGTCTCTTACCAGGTCGTCAACCATCTAGTGGGGGGCCACCCTACACTCCGGTACGACTTACCGATATAAGGCAGTCACTCGAGAACCCTTATTCCCCATCGAATGACACAAAAAGCACAATCACAAACAAAATCTCAGTAAGCCATTATAACTAAGCATCTATTCAAACATCCAAGAGGTCAATATTTCAAAAGCAGCTTTGTGTGGGTTGGATTTTTTTGCGTAACTACGCCCAATTATTCTTATGATCAAAATTGGACATTAGTTTTGTGTGTACCTACTTATTTTTCTATTGTAAGTTGCGCGAAATGTATATGATTCAAAAGTAAATTAACAGCGTTTTAAGTGGTAGATACAAATGGGTCGGCTCGACCGGTGAAGGACCACGCTCTCACAGAATACCAGCGTAAAATAGCAGCATAATGCAGCTGTGTTTCGTTTAGTGACTAACGAGAACCGAAAACCCTTTTACAGGTAAAGAGGTCATCACAGAGAATTAAGAATTCCATCTTAGTTCTCAGCGGTGACAATACATTTGTATTTCGATTCTTAATAAGCCAGAAATAGCCAGCCGGAGAAGGACCACGCTCTAACAGAATACCGGCGTAAAATAGCAGCTTAATGCTGCTGTGTTTCGTATGGTGAGTGTAGAGAACCGGAGACCTTTTTACTGGAAAAGAGGCATTCCATATCTTTCAACTCAGTGGCGACAATCATTAATCAAAGACAGATGTAGATGTCTATGGGGGCCACAGCATCCTGTGTGCTCGTTTGTCACCCTTATATATACTATTAAATTAAATTAAAATAAGGTAAGCTACTGTTTCCCCGTTTGAGGAAATAGGTGGCATAGTTATCCTTATACCTCGTTTTCATTATCATCATATATCATTAAAAGTAATACCTGAATAAAACAAATATGCTATATCGCAGACAGTAAACGTACCGCCGGCGTAGTTTACAAACAATGTACCCCTCTATAAGCAGCTGCAGTGAAGCAACTGTACAGTGACCTCATCATTCGATTAAACGGGACTTCCTACGATAAGGTTCGTCTATTTTGAAGGTTATTCTACTTTCGTTAGCCATTACAACTAAGTTAGAAGTGGTTTACGACAGTAGGCGAAAAGCGCAATCTAATTCATGACTTTGTGATACATACAGTACTGTTTAGTAAAAAATTAGAGTACTCGCGTAATAACTAGGACGAATTTTAGTTCATAATAGCTTACCTATTTGTGTATATATCTTACCCTTGGATGATAATTGCTTATTGGGCGCCTATGTTCTGCTTATTCTTTATATCCTTGGTTCTAGTATGTTTGAGTCCGACGTAACCCGCTCCTGTCCTGTCCACAGGCTATGCGTAGGCATTTCTCTATGTAAAAAAAGTAGTGCAAAGAGATGTACAATATTCAATTAGTAAGGTCGGGTAGGACTAAATGTAGTAACTACAATGAAAAATCTACTTTCTTGTTTATCCAAAAATTGTGAGATTTTTTTATTTTTTTATCCAAAAAAATCTGAATACGTAATTGGAGACACTAGTACCGGGACGAATAAAGCGCGGTTCCCAGTGAAACAGTAAATAAAGTCGATGTACGCGCCGCGATGACGCGCCCGCATCCCTTTGTATACATAGATTACTAGTTGCTCACTAGTGACGTGTTTAAATAATCGATATTTTCATAGATATCGATTTATTATACTGTAAATTTAATATGAACACTGCCAGAAGCAGTAAATATCGTTCAACCATCAACTCAACATCTGCAGCGGCTGTGTTAGAGTCGGTGCAAACTCAAAGGCCCCATGTCATAAGGTTTTTATGATGTAGAGCTACACTGTATATTTTTTATATTAATAATATATTTATAATAAGTGTTTGACCTGGGAAGGACCACGTTCGCACAGAGATACAGAGTATGGGCATAAAGGTGGCTGCTTCCATCTTTGTCCTCAGAGGTGACACCGCATCTTTAGCCTTCTTGGTTTGAAGTTGGTTGCTGGTGTCCATGGGCTACCCATTCCCATTTACCATCAGGTGGGCTGTAAGTTCATTTATCATTTCAGTTTTAGAGAAAAAAACCGTACATTTTCTTTTTGGTTCTCAATCGAGGACAGATCCAGGTGTGTATGAACCACTACATCAGTGTGCTCCTTTATCACCCTTTTCCTTAAAAAAAACCACAAATATATATATACTTAATATTACTAATAATTTGAAAGAAATTTTAAGTACGTAAGTAACCTTAAGTAGTTAATTTTGATTGAAATTAAATTGTACCCACAACAACAACCAAACAATACTGTTTAAAGACGAGAATAAATACAATAGATATTTTTTATAAAATAGGAGTGACAAATGAGCACATTTTCCACCTGATGGTTGGTGGATGACATGGACTATAGACATCTACATCTGACCCCGAGGACTAAAATGGAATAACTCGTTAACATTAAAACGGTCTCCGGTTCTCTACACTTACCATACGAAATACAGCAGCATTATTCTGTTGCTATATCCTGGCATTCTGTGTGTTCCTACCACGGTCGAGGCGACCCATTCGTGCTGCAATTATATATAGCTAGGGTAGCCGCAGCGTGGCTCTACAACGTAAGAAAAGATGCAGAATTGATCCACTTAATAATTGCAGTACTGTTAAGTAGAATTTGCTAATATAGATCCTGATTCTTTTTAAAAGACCTTGGAGGTGGTGTAAAGTTAATTACCTTTCAATTTGTAAGTCACGTACTCGTGTTAAACAGTCACCAGCGTCAATCAACAGTTGCAAAAGTAATTATCTAGATACCAGATTCAAATTAATTCAGCGTTCGTTGGTATGATCGATTGGCAGTGCTTATCGGCCGTGACGAAACGCATCTCGCAATGGCTGTCTAATCGGCAGTACATCTGGAGCACGTGGTGTTTTGTCATTTATGTGAAGGAGGTTTTCTAGTCACGTTGGATCTGTTGACTCAAAGATTTCCCTAATTACCAATGAGGGCTAATCATTTTCTGCTCACCAGATGTCGCTAGTTGATACTGAGGTAAAGTTTTTTGTTACACAATGTAATTTAATTGAGAAGTTGTTTTTTAATGAATTATATTAATACACAAAACAATGCGTCATTGGGCTGCTCTTTAATTTTTTGCACATTTTTAACCTTTTTTCAAAAATTTTTACTTTAATGAATATCTGTGGTTTGGTTTATTTATTTTTTATGTTATTAATATAAAATATAGCTATTAATACAATAATAATACAGAAAGAAACAATAACTTTTACATTTTCCGAACAAATTAACTTCCCCGCTATGAAATCTGTCAAATATTATACCTCACATTCTAGTGGCGCCGCCCTGGTGGCAGAAAAAGTCGTGGATGCCCTCATTGTTAGTTTTGAACTTTTGTTGTATAAGCATACGGGCCGGTAAGAAACTGTGCGCTGAAAAAAATATATAAAAAAATTAAAAATCGAAAAGAAGAAAACAAAAAAGGAATTACCGGTGCTATCGTTTGTGTACCTTACCTACTTAATATTTTAATATTGTTTTTAAATAACACAAACTCAACACTATACTCAACCAAATCTAAGAAATACCTTTTGACAGCTGTCATGTTATAAACCACTCTTTGAATTTTTCTGCATCCATTTTCTCATAGTATTCTCTTGTAGTCTTTGATTGGAAAGCCAATAAACAATTTTTTACAAATCCTCTTCCGGCGGTCCCGCATGGCAAATTATAAGGCCACCTTTTCACACGGGAACCTTCGAGCAAAATGCTGCAGTGTCATCTGTCTATATCTGCAACACAGTATGGTTGGCGTTTAACCACGTTTCATCAACGAATATGACGTTGTCCCAATTGGTTACATTTTTTCATTTCTCTTAAAAATGTTATTCTTTGCGTTTCGTTTATTAATTTTCTGTATCGGAAACGCATGCGTTTTAAAATGGTTCTCAAAGACTATACTACCATTGTACAAATCGGCATCTACTAAACTTTCTTGCAAGTAAGCTGCAGTATAATATTCTTATTTAGACAATATCATAAATAATAATATTAGATATTATTATTTATGATATTCTAGTATATAACTTGCCAAGGTCAACGAATATAGTAGAATCAGCCCAAAAAGTTATAGCCCAGTCACAAAATAAGACAAACACAAAATCACAAAAATACGCACAGTAAGCTCCCAAAATGGTGGGAGATTGGAATTATGTAGTGTTTTTTTCAGCGCGGCTTTGGATTTGAGTTTCTTTGCCTACACAAATTTACACTGACAAAGTAGCAAATTATAAAATAAATAAACTTGTTTTGTTCATGATTCATATAATTTAAGCAATTTAAAAATAAAATTTAAATAAACAAATAATAAATTAAAACATTTCAAGATTCGATTAATTGAACATTTTTAACGATTATTTTAATTAATTACTTTTAATAAGAATAATGATGGAGGTGGTGTAGCTATCGCTGTGAAAAAGTCAATTAGTGCTTATAGAAACCACAATTTTGAATCTCGTTGTGAATATTTATGGGTAACTCTAGAGCTTGGTAACTATAGAATCTATGTTTGTTCAGTTTACTTACGTTCTCCTCTAAATCAAACTCATCTCAAGCATTTTACTGAAAATGCCGGTAATGTAATTAATAATACATGCAATGATATTCTTAATTTTGGAGATTTTAATCTGCGTGATATTGTTTGGACTCCTTCTAATGCAGATTCATCGCTTAAATCAAGCAATTTCGATAATATCTTCGGTTATGAACTCGTCGTCTTTTTATCTAGTTACCACCAGGGCAAAATTCTCGACCTCGTGCTGAGTAACACAATCTGTGATATTTCCGTTAAAAAAATCAAACAATATAATTTCTCGAATAGACAACTATCATCCCCCAATTGAAGTAGACTTAGTTTTAAGTAAAGCAAAAATGCTCTCTCCAAGACAAACTCCTAAATATAAGTTTTTTTAGCGAATTATGATAGTATACG
Organism: Parnassius orleans; assembly: GCA_029286625.1. Classification (NCBI taxonomy): domain Eukaryota; kingdom Metazoa; phylum Arthropoda; class Insecta; order Lepidoptera; family Papilionidae; genus Parnassius; species Parnassius orleans. Next base: position 6,698,727 of record JAGSMP010000006.1, on the reverse strand, counting down.
AGCCCGATTATCCGAACTTAACTGGACTTCGGAGTTCCAAAACTGTTCGACTGTTGATGAAGTCGTATCAAAGTTTTACTCTATTATAAAAAAGATATCACTGAATTTGGTACAAAACAAAAAATCATATCCTCCATGGTATACAACATACCTCATAAAACTATTACGAGAAAAGGAAAAATCTCGTCAAAAGGTTAAAAATACAGGAATGAATTAGATAAATTTGAATACAATATCTTAAAAGCTAGGACTAAAACATTAATCAAAAAATGTTATGACAGATACATTGAAAATGTTGTTGACAGCGTGATTAAAGACTCCAAGTACTTTTGGACTTATATAAAAAATAAACGTAAGAATAATGGTTGTATACCGTCTAATATGAAATTTGGAGACAAAGAAGCTAATAATGGAGAAAAATTTCTGACTTGTTTGCAGAAAATTTTGAATTAGTATATAAACCTATTGATATTAGTTTACATATAAACAAAATGGAAATACCAAAGTCTGCTTTCTCCATGGGAAATCTTTATTTAAATAATGACAGTATTGAGAAGTGGATAGGCTCTAGATATTACTAAGGGCGCTGGAAGTGATGGGATTCACCCCTTGTTTCTGAAGGAATGCGCAGTAGAGCTCACGAAACCTTTACATACTATTTTTAATAGATCATTATCTGAAGGTATATTTCCGAAATGTTGGAAGGATGCAATAATTATACCATTACATAAATTGGGCGATAAAAGTAATGTCTGCCACTACAGACCTATTAGCATTCTTCCAGTTTTAGGTAAAGTTTTTGAATCATTAATTTGTCCTTATTTGACTTGGCATATAAAACATATTATAGCTGATCAACAACACGGATTTTTTTAAAAACGCTCTACTACATCCAATCTTATTACATTTCTTGACAGAACACTTACTAGAATGAGCTCAGGGAATGAAGTATATGCTATTTATAATGACTTTAGTAAAGCGTTTGACACAGTAAATCATTCAGTTCTAATCAACAAACTACACACATTATTTGGCATACATGGATGCTTTTTAGATTAATTTGCTTCATATCTCACAGATCGAACACAAAGAGTAGTCATTAGCGGTTTTGTTTCTAGAGAAATTATCCCAACGTCTGGAGTTCCACAAGCCTCGCACCTTGGCCCATTACTTTTTATTATGTTTATCAATGATATTAAGCACTGTATCCGTAACTCCGAATTTGAATTATACACAGATGACCTAAAGATATCCAAAATTGTAAATAATAACACAGACCAAATTCAACTTCAAGAGGATATAGATAGAATTACAGAATGATGCCGGCACAATAAAATTTCTCTCAATACAAATAAATGCTATCACATTAAATTCACACATTAAATTAGAGCCACGCTGCAACTATATTATGGTTGTAGTGCGAATGGGTCGGCTCGACCGGGGTAGGACCACGCTCTAACAGAAAACCAGCGTAAAATAGCAGCGTAATGCTGCTGTGTTTCGTATGGTGAGTGTAGAGAACCGGAGACCCTTTTTACTGGAAAAGAGGCATTCCATCTTAGTCCTCACGGGTGACAACGCATCTGCATTTTGATTCCTAATTGAGGATAAATGTAGATGTCTATGGGCCACAGTATCCACTTACCATCAGGTGGACTGTGTGCTCGTTTGTCACCCTATACTATAAAAAAAATAGCAAAAATTATGGTAACAACTCTCCTCTATGTTCTATGATGAGAAATGATATGATGAGAGATGATATATTCGGTAAATGTAATATAGATATCTTTAGTAATAGTGTGGGTTCCTTAAAAAGGAAAATATTTCTATACTACACTCAAACTGAATATTAAAACTTTAAATTATACAACTTTAAATTATAAAACTTTAAAACTTTAAATTATACAATGTTAAGCTCTCTACCAAATTATAATCTTACCTGTATTGCATAGGATAGTGTCTTTCTGTTTAAATAATATTTTATTATCTGTTAATTTCATAACTAATTTTAAGTTTAATGTTGAAATGTTGTTCATACCTTTAAGTTAAATACATAATATATAGTATAATTTTGTTAATAACTGCAAATGTGTATTAATAATGTTTTGTATGTGTTTAGTTGGTAAGCCTAAATTAATAAATAAATATTTTTACCGATTATACGCATAACAATGAATTTTAATCATTCAAACACTACAGTAATCTACATAGCGACATACCATTGAAACAACGTTAGGCAAAAATGTTGACTCTGGTAATTTTTTTTAATATTTTGCTTTTTTTTTAAAGATTCGAACTAAAATTAATATACCGTAGGGTAATCTACATAGCGACATATCATTGAAACAACGTTAGGCAAAAATGTTGACTCTGGTAATTTTTTTTTATATTTTGCTTTTTTTAAAGATTCGAACTAAAATTAATGACAAAATTATGCATGTTGTAATGAAATATATATAACTTCATAATTCTTTGAATTTACGTAAAAGGTTATTTTAAATCGTGTGTATACGCTTGTACAAAGTTATTGTGGAATGATTAATGTGAAACGTCAAAAGGCATTTCTTAGATTTGGTTGAGTATAAACATAACATTTTGTATTAAACACTGTTTTTGGATATTATTTTACTATCATTTATTACAATTTTTATAAAAAATGGTGGTTTATTCATGGGATGATGATGGTTATATATGTATCACTATACTGAATAGACTGCCTCGTTTGTGTGGTGGTCGTAAGCGTGACTGCTGGGTTCGAACCCGGATCGGACCAAAATCAGTTATTGGGTTTTTCTGTCAAGAAATTCTCAATAGCAGCCCGACATAATAAAGTTGGCGGTGTTTTAACACCTTGCGTCGGAAAGCACGTAAAGCCGTTGGTTCTGCGCCTTATATTTCGTGTTGTGTCGGATTGGCATCCCATCGGACTGAGAGAGTGAGGGAGTAAAGAGTGCACCTGTGCTTGTCTGTGTGACGACCTGTCTCCGTTGAGACAGGCCGTCGTGGTGGACATTAAAGAAAGTAATGAACGCCTGTGGGTTGAGAATTTCAAGAATTGAATATTGTTTTTTTTTTGTTTAGGAGTCTGACTTGCAACATTCTCTTACACATTTCTGCCCTCAAGCAGTAAAGCCCCCTTTATTTTTTAATTTATTTTTATATTTATTATTTGTTGTTATAGCGGCAACAGAAATACGCATTCTGTGAAAATTTCAACTGTTTACCTATTACGGATCATGAGATATAGACGGACAACGGAGGCTTAGTAATAGGGTCCCGTTGGTTACCCTTCCGGTACGGAACCCCAAAAACATGCTTTAATTCTATAAAAGTGTTTTTAGACGAATATGACCGAGTTCATTACAGTTTGATTGTATAACCATTCACTGTCAAAACGGAACATGTCAGGGAACATTACGAAGAATTCCAACACGACCATTTAGAGACAGGCCGATTTATTATTTTATTTCATTAAGACGGTATGTAGTCATTTCACTTGTAGCTAATCTATTAAGTTTTGTAATATCGGTCGTACAGTCAGCACAAGTACACTTGACCGCGCATCCCACACAGCTTTTGACATCGTTGGTACCCAGTTTTGAATGTCAGCCACACCTCAAACGAATGTGTGTACAGATGCATGTTGTTTATGTGAATAAAATTTGCATTTTTGTATTCCTATTGAGCAATAGCACACTTTCAATAGAATGATAATATATATTATAAAAGTTGTCTTGAATCAGTCATAGCGTTACAGTTTTTGTAGTTATGAATTGAATTAAATATATGCTTAGAATAATTTTATGTCAATCTAGAGTGTATAACAAATTAGCTGGTCCTGCAGACGTTGTCCCGGTTCGTAATAACAACTTTCCGGCCGCTACACCAACATACATATATAGGATGTCCCAGAACTCAACGTCAAGTCGAAACGGGGTGACAGGATTGATTGTAACCATCATGAGAAAAATCAGAAAAAATCTATCATGCAGTTTGGAAATTATGGGCATTTAAGAAAACCTAGAATTTGGTCAAACTGTAACCATTTTCAGTTATTGTGGTTAATTTTATTATTTTGTTTATTTAAACTTTGGAACCGTAACCTAAATAACATTTCTAGAACCACAGTCAAAAATAATGACACAACTGCCCCAAGTTTTCTAGAATTAAGACTATTTGTTAAACTATGAATCTAAAATTTTCAAAACTTGTCGACTTTGAAATGCCCTCCTTTAAAAAATGTACTAAAGTGCCTTGGCAAAGGCCATTAAAGTTGCACATTTAATCAGGATTGCAAAATGGTACAATGCTTGTTAGTTTCATATTAAAACTAGTAAAAATAAAACCTCGAGTAACCTGATTTTGGCTAACCCATTTTAGTCAGTTCAAATGTTTTATTCACACAAGCTCTTGGTAGGTCCTTAATTATGTCCACTATCCATCTCTCTCATCATTTTGCTGTAAAATTAAGAACCTACTAAGAGCTTGTGCGAATAAAAACATTTATCGTATTATAGCATAACTGTGAACTACAAAAAAATGTAAATATGACCTCAATCGGTCAAGTCGTTTAGAAGTTACACAATTACTACCAGACACACCAACGATTATATATTATATATTTATATGTTATGTTAGGTATATGTAAAATCTAACGGGAATGCTCTTTTTTGATTTGCCAAATAGAGTGGAGTATTAATTAACCCATTCCCTGTTCCATGAGCCACATATGTTACATTGCTATTGTCTTACTATTGTGTCTGAAACCGGACAGTGAATGTGTTAAGCTCAGTATTTTAAATATCAAAGTAGGCTTGTCGTTTGGTTGTGGCGTAAAAGAATACGACATTTAATAAAACAAACGGGTGATCCATTTGGTTTAGTAAATGTCGTAAGAAACGACTATAGGAAATACCAAAAAGATTTTTGGTTTCTGATACACATTTTTTTTAAATTGTCGTGACAGACGAACTAATACTTCACCTGAAAGGCTAGCATGGGCAGGAGACAATTTTATCCCCGGGGAAAATATTTATCCCCTCGTTTAGTTTTATCCACCCTTAGAGCATGGGCACACCGGTGGATATAATATCGACAGTAGATATATTGGGAGATAGACTAAGACTTAGATAGTTTTTTTTGTATGAATATAAACTTCAACCCACGTGCAATGAACTAGGATAAAATCATCCCTTTCAAATGTTAAAAAAGCATAATTTTTTATCTTTCATATAGCTCCATGCTACGGACGGGGGATATATGTCTACTCGTTATGTCAAACGGGGATATACTTCTCCCCGTTTGACATAACAAGATAATTTTATCTCTTGTCAGTGGATATAATCGGGGGATAAAATTGTTGTCCCCCGCCCATGCTAGCCGGGCTGATGGTAAATGGCTACCACAGTCCATGGTCACCTACAGCCAACTTCAAACAAAGAAGGCTACAGATGCGTTGTCATCTCTGAGGACTAAGACGGAATGCCTCACAGCCTGTAATCATACTGGCTCTATACACTTCAGACACGAACACAGTGCAAGCACTGCTATTTTGTGGCAGAAATAGATGATGATGATGATGATGAAGATTGCGGTATAAGTATTTCGTTTACGCCAGACGTAAAATACCCAGACTGATGTCGGACGAGACGACCGTAGGAGCAGCGTTCAAATATGCGACATGTCCTGTCCAGCTAATTTGTTTGCAAAGTGTGGTCTAAATGGTAAACTGTTCTTAAGTCCAGGAGTGAACTTTAACATCCTGATATAGAAGAATAATACCGTGTAGTGGCGATGTAAGAATATTCACCACCCCATCATCCCGTGGGTGTAGTCAGTAGATGAGTAACAGCATATCATTCTTATTTTTATTCAGCTATTAACAGCTGAATAAAAATAAGAAACTGTGGTTGCCGACTCGCTTGCTAAGCGTGGCAACTATGGTAAATATCCCTGCGAGGCAATTTATGGGGAAGGCCTAAGTTCAGCAGTGGACTTTAATAGGCTGTAACGGTACAGAACAAGAAGCTTTCAATGTCTCCTTCATCTCACTCTTAAAACTTAATGCAAGAGGTTTTTTGTTAAGTTAATAAAGTCCGCATTACTATCTTAATCTACATTGCCATTTAACATAATGAGTAAGAAAAAGGTTTTTAAATAATGTAACTTCTTTTAAATAACGTGAAAAAAAATATAAAAAGATTTTTCATTTTTCTTCCAACGTTCTTTCATCTTACTGCGTAAATTCTATTAAAATTATAGAACAGAACATTTAGACTTCATACTTAATAATATTATGGTTTTAGTCATAATTTACATAGCGGAATCCTGACTTACGCAAGTTATAATACACACTTGGTTAATTATATTTAAAAAAAAATTATTCATACAGGCATTAATGTTTATCTCCTTGTTTTCAAGGCAATTTGAGATAATCTGACAATTCCAAGTCCATTTGCGATGATTTTCATTAAAAGCTTGCGCCATTTAGCACTGTTAACAAAATGTCATACTTAGTCATAAAATGAACTAGTTGGATGAGTTGCTTTCGATGTAATATATTATATACTAGCTGTTCACCGCGACTTTGCCCGCGTGTAATTTATTACATTTCATGGTAATTAATTTTTACGCGGAACCTTAATTCTTTTTCTAAAATAATAGTAGCCTAAGTAACTACTTATAACATCAGCTATCGGGCAGTGAAAGTCCCGTCAAAATCGGTCTAGCCGTTTCGGAGATTAGCCGGAACAAACAGACAGACAGACAGACAGAAGAAAATTTAAAAAAATGTTTTTTGTTATTAGTACCGTATATATACTTTCATATGCATTAAGTAAAAAGCTGTTATTTTGACATTACAAACAGACACTTCAATTTTATTTATTTGTATAGATAAGCAGCGGCAGTTTCATTTAGTTAAATATAAGTTTTATTTACATATTGGGATTATAAACTAGTTTTGCATGTAACAATTCAATAATAATATTTTTGAATAACATCATCATCATCATCATTATTACAGCCCTTCACAAGTCCACTGCTGAACATAAGCCTCCCCCATGGAATGCCACAAAGCAATAACGAGCGTAATGCCCATCAAATTATAAACAATTACATAAAACAAAAGGACTCCATAAGGCTGAGTAAACGTCACGCAAAGTAGAATTGAACCTTACTTTATTAAATTAAGTTCAATACTAAAAACAAAGTTATCTAAGGATAATTCATTACGTGCTGTAATTTTTCAAATACATACATAGAATAATATTTACTCGATAGAAAAAAAAAATCACAAAGTTGTCTCTTTTTTACGGCTATTATTGTTTTGTTCTCAATAGGGTGCGGATTTTAGGGATAAAATTAAATATTATGCAATCACTATGGCGTGATCGCGGAGCAGGAAGAATTTCAAATTATTTCAAATCATACAAATGTGAACTTTAATAACTTGAGAATAAACTCGGTTTTCGAATCATAAATACTGCTCAAAAGGTCCTAAAACTATCTTAGTTGCAATAGAAATAAAACTTTTTATGATGGGAATTAAGTTTAAAAACGCAAAGCAATAAAAAAATTCCTGCTCCGCGACCGTGCTTTTACAATTACTGATTGTGTGTTGTGTAAATTTGGCGCATACATTTTCTTTTCACGGCTAGAGACGTTGTAAGATTATCCACTACCCCATAACATCTCATTGGTGTCGTAAGGAGTTGGACAGCAGCGTCTTCCTAATAACAACTAAAAATAAAAAATACCGCTGTTACCAACTCGCCTGCCGAGCGTGGCAACTATGGCAAATCACTCCTACGCGGTAGTCTATGGCAGAAGCCTATGCTCAAGAGTGGACTTTTGATGGGCTGTAACGGTGTACATAATTTTTATTTTGCGAAAGTTACTATCGTCCATCTTAATCGGACTCGAACCAAATGCATGTTAATGAAGACAAAAAATATGTAGTATAGTACGAGTGCGGAGCAAGAGATGGTCGAGATGCGCGGGTGAAATCTTTTTTATTCTACCATCGCATCGTACGCGCTACCTTAGATTATTAGTATACATCTAGTAGAATGACATGTTATGATAAAGAAAAAGTAAAGCTAATGTACTCGTAGCAAATCAATGACAGTAACGCCATTTAATTTTTTTTAAACATTTAGTTTTTTTTTAATTAGCGTGATAACTTCTTAATCGTTTAGCTTATTGTGATAAATAAAAAATAAATAGTCAAATCTATCAAAGAATAATTCATTATACACCTCCCCCATAGATTGCCTCATAGAATATATCTACCCCATGCCATAGTTGCCACACTTGACAAGTGTGTTGGCAATTGTAGTTCTTTTATTTTGTTTATTTTGAGTTTTATTTTATTTTTAAGTTCTGTTATATTTTTATTATTTAGTTCTATGATGTTGAGTTGTTATCTATACAAATAAATAAAATTGAAGTGTCTGTTTGCAATGTCAAAATAACAGCTTTTTACTAAATGTATATTAAAGTATATACGGTATTTATAACAAAAACGTAATTTTTAAAATTTTTATCTGTCTGTTTGTTCCGGCTAACCTCCGAAACGACTGGACCGATTTTGACGGGACTTTCACTGGCAGATAGCTGATGTTATAAGGAGTGACTTAGGTTACTTATATTTTAGAAAAATAATTAGGATTCCGCGCAACAAAATTAAAACCCTGAATCTTATAAGGAAGATGCTGCTGCCCATCTCCAAAGTTCCTTATCGGACGGTACGAATTTGGCGGATGGGGGCTAGAGGAGAAAAAGTGTAAGATTTTTCCGTCACGACCCCATCTGACGTAGTGTAGACGGCCTTGACGGCTATAAGGAAGCGAGATGGAATAATATCCATCTCCCTCGCACTTTTTCTTATATTACCATGAAAGAAATATTATTTTATTTTAAATGACGCTTCGTTTTAATAGACGCTAGTAATTCATTTATTTGTATTTGTTAATCAATAATATAATACGTTTATCAATAATAATATACTACGAAAGGAACTTTGTTCCGACCGAGTGTTCCACAACACAAATTTTTTGTAGATAAATAATTATAATATAACTCTTAGCTACAGGAAAGGTGGTGCATATTGATGATATTTTTGAGATAGATGGACTTGGAACCGGTATAGAGACATTGTAAAGGTTGACGTAATATTTTATGATTTAAAAATTAAAGTTTTATTATTGGATATACCAAGAATTCACAAAATATATACTGGTTTGACATTGGAAAACATAAAGTTCGCCCGGAATATTCGCACCAGTTGGTTACTAGTTGAGAAGCCTGTTATATTCTCTCAATGTTTCTCTCACGTGACTTTTTGTTAGTTAGAATATTTTATATTTTAAAGCGCTAAACGTGCTAAAACACCACCTGATAGTAAGGTTGTGCTGTGCTTTCATTTAAGGCTGTTGACTTAAATCCTTCTCAGTGATAATGCGTCTTTTCTATCGAACCGAACTGTACGAATCGCTTGGTTGGTACAAACCATTTACCTATTTCTGCCGCCGAGTGGCAGTTCACTTGTTGAGTCCTGATTAGAAGGGTTACTTGAAGTAGGTTGCAGGTCACCCATTGGCTGTGCGTATCAAATCCCGGGTGGTATCGAAATCTTTTTTTTTAAATAGAAATAGGGTGACAAACGAGCATACAGTCCACCTGATGGTAATTGGATGCTGCGGCCCATAGACATCTACATCTATCCTCGTTCGTGAATCAAAATGCAGATGCGTTCTCAGCCTTGAGGACTAAGAGGGAATGCCTCTTTTCCAGTAAAAAGGGTCTACGGTTCTCTACACTCACCATACGACACACATCAGCATTAAGCTGCTATTTTACGCTGGTATTCTGTGAGAGCGTTGTCCTTCCCCGGTCGAGCCGACCCATTCGTGCTATAACTATACTATTAATATAGCTGCAGCATGGCTCTACCACGTAGAAAATCTGTTGTTGGGTTTGTCTTTCAAGAAATTCTCAGTATCAGCCCGGAGTAAGGATGTTGGCGGTGTATCCTGCGCCTGATCACTCTCCGGTCATGTAGAAGCCGTCCCATCGGAATATGAAAGTAAGGGAATAGAAAGTGCACCTGCCTGTGCACAATAATCCTGTCCCGCGCAAACGGTTAGTCTCTATTGAAACTGGCCGCCCTTCTTGTTCTTTCGGTGAACCTTCTCTACTTTGGCCGGTTATCGCAAAATTACCCTGTTAGTCTGTTAGACTGAAATTTTGAAATTATTGATGAGTTTTAAGTTCGAGACTGTCTCTAAGTACCAAAACTTTAGTGATTTCATCATAAAGTCATTTTATTAACGACTATAAATCGCGCACACAACTATTTCAAAAATGCTTTTGTGTTGATTGACAGCAAAATGTGTGGGCGGTAAGTGGACATTAAGAGAACAGACAGCTTACACGTGCAAATAATTGTTACTTGTAAGTGCCAGTGTCTTGACATCACGTAACATTCACGTCGTGTGAAATAGTTTTTTTTAAAAACTTTTTTTAATATTTTCTCCTGAATTGTGGACATTGATATTCCGAACATTCACTATGTTAGACTGAACTGTACTGCAATCCGTACACCTTACTTTAGTGTCATTTACTGTGGCTTCAATATTCATGCAGTGTGGAGCGGCGATAATAATACAAGATTTCAAATTAAAGTTTAAACCTTACGTAAACAACAATTCAGTAGTCAAGTAAGTAAAATTTTTTGTTGTTCAAGTGAATAAATAGGTAATAATATCGTAATATTTTACTATCTACCGCGCATGCGCGAAGACATAGATTAGCGCACATTTTTTGTTTGGAATAGCTTCTCTAGTACGTAGTACATATAACTCAATGATTGTGGAGGTGTTTTTATAGATAAATTCTATATTGCTTCATATCTAGACCAAAAACAATTATTTATAAACAGTTTAAATAGTTTTTCTGTGCGAACCGCCTAAAATCCATCATCGACGTTGATTAAGGATCCCGAAATTAAAAAAATAAGAGGTCGGAAGCGTGGGTTCGAACACGGGTCGGGCTAAGAATTAGTTATTAAGCTTTTTTTTTTCTTTAAAAACGTTACCCCCCCCACCCCACTCTAGGATTTTCTCCTGTATCGTGGAGGCAATTTACAAACATAAATTGCACAAGGACAAACATCCTGACCCGGAACAATTATTTGTAGGCCATACAAATACTTGTTCCGTGCGGGATTCGAACCCGCGGCCCCCAGCGTTGCAACTCATCGCTAAGCCACTGCACCACGGAGCAAGAAATTATCAGTAGCAGCCCGGAGTCAAGGTTTTCCACCTCTGTCTCCACGTAAAGTTGTTGGTGATGCACCTGATTTTAATCCGGTCGCGTTGAATTATCTTCCCATCGGACTATGAGATTGAGGGAATAGATAGTGCACCTGTGCTTGTGCATACCCATTGCGCACGCACTATAATTTTGTCCTGTGCAATTTTGTATGGCTACTCTCTGTTAAGACCGTGACCGTAATTAGGTCTGTAGATTTTTTTTATTATTGAATACCGTAAACCCAAATCTCTCCGTTACTTTGCTGCTTAGAATTTTTGTAAAGTATATAATAAAAAACGTAGAGTTTGTATAGAATGGGACCGTATAGGAATCCCGCAATGTAATGCGGTTGCGTTCAGCGTTCAGCTTTCACTCGGCTTCAGACCGTCTCAAGTGCATCTCGAAGTGGCCTTATCTCTCTACCCCTCTGCGAATACGGTTCGATGGTAATGTAGGAACATAGATATTTTCACATATTACTGGTTGGTAGCTGAAAAAATAATTGTAGAAATGTCGCTTTAAATTAGGAAGAGTTTTTTTTAAATTTATTTAGAGAACCACAAACAAGTTTACAATATATCTTATGCTAAAGTTTATGTTCTATTACAATTTATTACTTATCATAAACGACGATGGTCACACATAGAGTATAAAACATAGAATTATTATGTGAGGGACCTAATTTTGTAAATAAAAGTACCTTAATTTCTAAAATATTATTTAACATGTATTAGAGGTTAAAATTTTGTGTGTTTGTGAGTTAGGATGTGTGTGCGCGCATGCTGTGCGCGCGCGTATGTGTGTGTCTATGCATGTAGGTACATACGAGGGTGGATTGAAAAGTACTCGGCTAACACAGATCCATTCAATTCTAAAATCAAATCTACCCACATTATTTAGTTCAGTTCAGACTAGTTCATTGTGTGAAGTTCGAAACGTGTGCGATAATTAGTTGTGATTTTATAAATTTATTAACAAAGTAATCGGACATATTTTCCGCGAATGGAGCAAATCGAGCAGCGTGCCGTCATTAAGTACCTCCATAAGAAGGGCTATCATCAAAAGCCATCCATGATGACATGGTCAGTACATTAGCGATTGTGCTCTGTCATATTCATCCGTCAAAAATGGATAGCAGAATTTAAGCGTGGTAGAGAGAGTGTGAAAGATGAACCCCGCTCTGAAGGCCTTCGACGTCAACTACTGACGAAAATATATAGTATATAGTCATTGGTTAGATAATTTATAGTTAGTGTTAGTAGTGTATGTGTTCAAGACTTTAAAAGAGACATTAAGTGTTTAACAGCAAGTTAACTAGCTGTCTATTGTATGATCTGGTACTGCAAGAAAATAAATCTACCGAATTAAATTTTTTGTTGTATGTGTCAACCATACGATGAAGGGGCAATCGGATACCGGCGTTTGTCCGAGATCTTGACACAGCAAAGAGTGAGTGAGGACGCAAAGAACGCATACGTACGCGAGGTGGTACAGAGTAACTAATACGATTAATTATATCTGTTTAATCATACTTGTTATTGCACAGATCATAAAAACAATCTTGCCTCAAGTTGAGTGCGTCTAGACCTTAAGTCTAAGAGTTTATATTTTGTTAAAGGCACATACGATAAACGAGTTATATTGTTTAATTAGGAATGATAATACATTCATTGAAAAAAATTGAATGATATTAAACTTTCAAATTAATTTGTCAATAATTTGTAAGTTAATTGTGTTATGTCTATGTACCTTCGCGCAAGTGCAAGCAATAAGCTGACAAAGTTTTACCGCAATCTGATGAACGGTATGGCAGCGCATAAAATACGAACAAACAAAAATTAATTTTTATATGTACATTAAAATATATATTTTTTACTATAGTTGATTTGTGTCATTTTATATCCGGTGATTCAGGAACATATTCAAAATTCATATTTTCGAATTTATAGTAATATATTACCCTTACTATTACAGAGTATCAAAAGTTCAATGCTGAACACAGGCCACTCCCATAGATTGCCACATAGGGGGATATTTGCCATAGTTGCCACGCTTGGAATTGCGGGTAGGCACCCGCTGTTTCTTATTTTTGTTCAGCTGTTAATAGGAAGATGTTGCTTTAGTACCCTCTGTCGCCTTTTAAAACAACCCAATATAGTATGTAGTGGATATTCTTACATCGCCACTATACAGTTAATAGTATACTTACTAATATATTATTTTATTTTATATTCGTACGGACGTATCTTCTGCAGGTAACATAGAAGGGAAAATAAAATAGTATTGATAATAATTGCATTAAAACATAAATATTTCTTACTAAGCGAAAAGAATGCAGTTTTATCGTATAGTAGTAAAGTAACAAGATAATCTATTTGTAAAGTCAACCATTCTATGCTTGAAAGCTTTCCTAACTACATTTTGTATCGGTTAGTTTGAAAATATATTTAATTATCCAATGCAATGTACAGTGCGTTCACCGTAAGATGTCCCTGCCTTGGGAAATGGCAGCATTGTCTACAGTGCTGCCAACAATATATAGAGCATTTACCCCACTTGGTGGTTGCTGGCAAAATTATCTAAACTTGAAAACCCTGATTAATATGTTTTACTTGCTTATTTAAATAATATACAGTTAGTTATAAGACTAGTAATGTTGTGAATGATAACACAATTTAATTTTTAAATTATTTATTGATTTATTTTTCCGACAATAATTATGGTCGAAAGGAACAATTCAGACATACTCGTATCACTGTCACTTTCATAAACGTCGTTATCATCATCTGTCGTATCCGAATCTGTGCTGCTGTCATTTCCTAATTCAATTATGAATTTATCAGTAATATCATCCAAACAGCCATCAAGTACATAAAACTTGTCTTCTAAATTTTTACGTGTTCACACTGCTTTTGCCAATCCTGAGGGGTTATAGATGAAAAGCTTCTTCAGTTAACTTCACGATATTCCCAGCTTCTTGGCCGACATTATTGCTGGCTACTCGTCTCTTTAAAAGACTCACATAAACTCAATCGCATTTAAATCGCAGTAAGGGAGCAACCTAACCACTTTATGGCCATGAGAAAGCAATAATTGGTCAGCCTCATAAATCGGCGCTTTTGTGCTCTTTTATAATTTCATAAAGTTCTGCTTTCAGCATTGTTGGTATATAAGACAATCCTTATTTGTTATCCAATTTTGCATTTGAAGTTTTGAGGAACTCATAGTAGGTGCTTTATTTACTTGTACGGTATGATAGGGAGCGTTATCCATCACGACTAAGGAGTTCGAGGCAAATTGGGTATAAGTTTCTGAAAGCCATTTTATAAAATTGGTTCTGTTCATGTCGTCATGGTAGTCCCTGATTTACTCTGATTTAAAAATCAATTGAGCATTAGAATAAACCCTGTTTCTCCACCTGCATTAATAATTATCCACCGCGTTCCAACAGAATCACTTATTATTACTCCGTCCTCGTCATCTTTTGCCAACATTTTTCACTGCATACGATGCGTGAATGTATGTTTCATCTAAGAAAACTATTGGCCGACCATCTGCTCGATTTTGCCTCATAGTAACGATATACTTGCGTCTCCATGCAACTATGTCGTGCCTTTCCATTAAAATTTTCCGTTTCGAACCACACTTTTTATACTGAAATCCAATTTGTTTTAAAATTTTCCACAAAGTCGTTCGACCTCCACCAAAGTTTATGTCATTCTTTAATTCTACAAGTAATTTATTTAAACTAGGAACAACTTTTCTTACAGTATACATTTCATGGATTTTGTTTCTTGTGCATAAATCGAAATCATCAAGATCCACCGTTTTACGTCTTTGACGGTGTTTTCCAGGAGACTTGAGTTTTGAGATGTAGAGGCAGCAGCTTCACCTTCTTTAGATATTCTACTCACGGTTTTCTGACATGCCTGAAATAGACACCAAAGTACCATTTTATAAAATTACATATTTATAAAATACAAATACAGACATTATGATAAAAAGTAAATTAAATTAACTGAGATACGTACTTTTATTTTAATTCGTAATGTTAGTAATTTCTTATTATTACCCATACTAAAGGCATTTTGCATGAAGCTGGCATCCCTATTTTACTAACCTGTCATGGCGGCGACGCGAGTTCGCACTTGATTGAGTGGAATAAACAGGGCTTGATTTGCCTTTCTCTCTCACAAACCAACCTTCACACAACCTCTCTTGCACTGCTTCTAAATGGTTTCGGCATAATTAATTCGGAATATTTTAAATAATAACACAAAACGAGCGCAGCTAATCACAAACTGACAACAGATTGACAAGCAATAGTGCCAACATCACAGCAGGGGACATCTTACGGTGAACGGTCTGTAGTGGCGTTGTAAGATAATCCACTACCCTCATAATTTAAAGATTAGGAATGTTCTCATTAATACCATTAAATCGGTACCATATGTAAAATTTAAAGTTCATATTCGCCATATTTATTTTATGATGACGTCATATAGTAAGTATATCTTACCTATCTATAAAAACGAACTTACACACACACATATATATATATATATATATATATATATATATATCAGCTGGAGGCAAACGGAGTAATTTTTACTAAGCGAAAATGGAAAACTATTTATAAAACAGACATCGCAACAACATAGTGTGCGACCCCGGGAGTACATCTAATGGAGGCCCAAAATACACTAGTGACATCTGCCCCCATAGCGTTGCGTAAGTCGATACTGTCAGATACAGGGCTGCCAAAAAAGTCTATATATGAAATGACAATTATTTAGAAGATTATTTTTTGAATAATTCTTCTGACCTTGAAGTTTAATTGACGATTCTTCTTTTTATAGTATTAGGTATAAGTTACTTAGATACGCAGGTTTCCCTACGATGTTTTTTTTCACAGCTGATCATGTGGTAAAATAGTAGAACTTTTACTATTAACAATTTCAGTGGTGCCGGCGGAGATATAAATAGTTTTCAATCTCCGCGTCGCTAGAGTTATCATGACTAGATTTTACTTTAGTGGATGCATAGTAGTAGTATTAACATATTTAGGCGCTGCGTTATTTCAGCTTAAGATACTCGTAATCCACTAGCCCATATCAGCAGCACCATCCTACTGAAAACAACTCCAAATAATAAAAAAAACTGCGGTTGCCAATACCGCATGCCTACCGTGGCAACTATGGCGAATATCCCTGATAATGATGATGATGAACTTAATTAGAAATTAAATACAAAATCCTCAACTCGCTCACACGCTTATAAACATTAAAAAACTTTAAAGTAAAAAGTTTTCAGCGCGGCCATAATTGGTCGAAAGTAAATGATTGTACTGTTTGATAAAAGCATAACGGATCTTGTTGATATTTTAATGGCACTGGTTAAAGAAAAACATTTTATATTCCTAATTTGAATGATTACATCACCGTAGTGTCCGCAGTTCCTGGAATGTGTCATTTTAATGAAGCAAACAGTTTGACGTATGGTGCACGCACGTTGTATGATTTTCTTTGTGTCACGCCGGTGTTATATAAGATAGATTTATTTTGTTGTGTCTATAAGGAACAATTTATGGACATTAATAAACAACTCCATATTACTTAACCGTTAAACAATGAGAAGTGGTACGGATTATTTTCTAGTGACATATAGAGTTTATGTCACTCAAGAATAACCATAAGGGTTATATTCTACGTCATGGTCTACATTACAATAAACAATAACGAAAATGCTTTACCTAAAAGTTCATTAATCATCTTCATCATCATTACAGCCTTTTTAAATAAAGTCCATTGCTGAACAAAGACCTCTCCATAGATAACCATCACAGGGGAGGGGGGAGTATGTTTTCCATAGTTGCCACGCTAGGCAGGTGGATTGGTAGTTTATTTATTATTGTTGTTATCAGGAAGATGCTTTTTACCATCTCCTATTGCATTTTCAGACAAAGTGTCAACTCTCACCCTTGGGATGATATGGGAATATAATCCCATGGGTTTCGTGGGTATCACGTGATGGTATGGAGGAAGTTATTCGTGCAATATAAATATCTTTATGTCGTCGCCATTATTTTTTAATCAAATTCAATTAAAAATAATACTACAAATAACTAAATAGTGAACTGAAAGAAGATGTAGTGACAAAAATTGAGAAAGGTATGCTGAGATGGTTTGGCCATGTCGAGAGAATGAATGAAGAACGATTGACGAAAAAAGTGTATAAGGCGAGTGTGAATGAAAGTGTTGGAAGGGGTAGACCTAGGCGGACGTTTCTAGACCAAATTAGGGACGTCTTGAAAAAAGGACAGGTCACGAGTACCCTAAACCGAAGAGCATGTATGAAGGGAATAATGAAAGTGGACGAAGCGAAACAAGTATGTAAGGATCGTAGCAAGTGGAAAGAAGTGGTCTCTGCCTACCCCTACGGGAAAGAGGCGTGATTATATGTATGTATGTATGTACTAAACAGTTTACATAAATTATTAATTATATTTTTTGGAACGAAGTTCCTTATCGGACGGTACGAATTTGGCGTATGGGGCCTAGGCGAGGAAAAGTGTAAGATTTTTCCGTCACGACCCCTTCTGACGTAGTGTAGACGGCCTTGGCGACTATAAGGAAGCGAGATAGAATAATATCCATCTCCCCCGCACTTTTTCTTACCTTGCCATTGCCTTGCCATGAAAGACATATTATTTTATTTTAAATGACGCTTCATTTTAATAGACGCTAGTAATTCATTTATTTGTATTTGTTAATCAATAATATAATACGTTTATCAATAATAATATACTACGAAAGGAACTTCGTTCCTACCGAGTGTTTCACGACACTCACGCATGTTTTTTAAATTTGTTTTATGTAATTGTATATTAATTTAAGTATACATTTGCTCATAGAAAACTAATTAAAAAAAAGTTTCTTGATGGTCGACAACCATACACAGCAGCTGCCAGACGATGCGTCCGTAAGCAGTCCGTCAAAGATGAACCGATCACGATATTTAGGCTCGCGCATTTTTATTGCTGGAAAATTTTGAATCCTATTACGTTGATACAAGGTTCAAAGGCTTTATTACGTATAAATTTTGTAACTCGTGCATGTACAGGCGCAGGGCACATGCATTTTTATATCGGGATTTTATTGGCGGCGTCCTGTTTACTGAATTTTACAACCCGTCAATCTTGCACTATTGTAGCTTCTTGTAAATGTCTTTTTTATAGAATAGGGTGACAAACGAGCATACAGTCCTCTAAAGCAGGCAATGCAACGCTAGAAAGATTTCTTAAACCGATACCACCAAATTTGGTAAAGGTAAAGTAGCTCGAGTCCAAGATGTTGTATTCAAAGTTAAATTTAGTAGTATTCTATATCTATTTTCAAGTTATTATTAATTTATTTTAAAATATCCGAACATTTCCAGATTGGATTAAGTATTGTAACGGATTAAGTATGTAAATCTAGGTACCTTCAAGAAGATAATATAATCGTTTCGAATAATATGTGTAAATAAGTTAGTTTTTTCTCTTCTACCCACAGCCCTCACCATACTACCAAAGGTTAGCTGGCAGAGAATGCCTTTTTGGCATTAAGTTCGCCTTTGTACCAATTTTTTTTTGTTTGAGTGCAATAAGGAATTTTCTATCTATCTATCTACAATATTCTCTCTGATGGAAAGTGGATTCTTTGGCCTAATAGACACTTAAATTTATCCTCGATTAGGAATCAAAATTCAGATGTGATATCAGCCAAGGTTTATAACGCTGATGGAAGGCCTCGATACTGAATAAAATAAAATATTTCCGGTTCTTACTCGCCGAATAAGATCCAGACGGTTAGGTATAAGCCGGTGTCCTGTGAGAGCGTGAAAAGGGGCTATATGCCACATTTTTACTTGTGTCACTTACCATAAGGTGGACTGTGTAGTCGTTTATCTGCCTTATTCTATAAAAAACTGTTTGTATCTCTGTTTATCCGTTAATTGGTAAAAACAACGAATGTACGTAAATGTCAATTAAAGGCAGTTGCGACAGTATTATTCGTCGGTTACTTAAGTATCTAGGTAAAGTAACACGAGCAAAATATTAAACGGTCCATCTTAGCACTGCATAATTGTGCAGGCTCTAGTCGGTGGCCTGCGGTCGGCGAATTAAATGATATCTATATCGAGGCGCCGTCTACCGTTGCAAGGACTTGCGGTCGATCGTAATTCATTCACATTCATGCTCTAGTGTGGTCTGACGATAGACTTTAAGTTTGTACAAATTTACTATGTATCATAATTAGATTACCTCATAGGGATTATATATTACCACGCTTGGCAGAACCATTCGTGCTGCAACTATATTATAGTTGTAGCACGAATGGGTCGGCTCGACCGGGGTAGGACCACGCTCTCACAGAATACCAGCGTAAAATAGCAGCCCAATGCTGATGTGTTTCGTATGGTGAGTGTAGAGAACCGGAGACCCTTCTTACTGGAAAAGAGGCATTCCATCTTAGTCCTCAGGGGTGACAACGCATGTGCATTTTGATTCTTAATTGAGGATAAATGTAGATGTCTATGGGCCACAGTACCCACTTACCATCAGGTGGACTGTGTGCTCGTTAGTCACCCTATGCTATAAAAAAAAAAAAAGTTTTTTTTAATCATTTTCAGTTCTTATAAGAAAGATGCCGCTGCCCATATCCTGATTTGTTTCCCTTTGTCGCCTCTTACGACACTTACGGGATGATATGGGGTAGTAGATATTCTTACACCGCCACCGTACAAAGTTATCATGTAATAAATTTCGAATACTCTCGTACTTCCGTTACACTTTTTCGGTGATATTATGTTTGGTGTATTCGGTGATTAATGCGTCAGTGGTTTGCTCTTTAATTTTTTGCACATTTTAAGTTTTTTTTTAATTTTTCTACTTTTATGAATATCTGTGGTTTGGTTTATTTATATTTAATGTTATTAATATAAAATATAGCCAATAGTACAGAAAGAAACAATAACTTTTACATTTTCCGAACAAATTAACTTCCCCGCTATGAAATCTGTCAAATATTATACCACGCCTTCTAGTGGCGCCGCCCTGGTGGCAGAAAAAGTCGTGGATGCCCTCATTGCTGTTTTGTTTTTCTATATTAATTTTAATTCCATTTTAATAATCCGTTAGATTCAGAGCCCCGGGTAGATCGGACATAGATTCCGAGACGTATTAAAGTTCGGAAATCAGGAATCAATTTCAATCAAGAGGAAGTCAATTTTGTGTGTGAACTTTTTCTAATAAACCTTTAGGGTTACTTACTGGATTTTTAGAAAAAAGTCAAACGGGATCGGCCTCCTAACAGTACGTAAAGCTATGTGGTCCATAGACACCTATATCTGTTATCAATAAAACATGATGCAGATGGGTTGTCGCCCCTGTGGTCTATTAGATAGAATGCATAGTTACCAGTAAAATTGACAATTATCCAGTGCTAAAATGACCCGTTTCATATTTTACTCATGTTACCTATCTAAGTATCCCACAAATGATACTGATGCAAAGCTGCGATCAATTGACAATTACGTGGATTCGTTGTTATTACCAATTAATGGGTAAGCAGAGATACAGACGGTTTTGTGGTAATGTTGATTTATTATATTTGCTTCAGCTGGACACACCTAAACACCTGTAAATTGGCATGTACTTGGAAGCTGTTTTCAAAAACAATAAAAAATCGGCCAAGCGCGAGTCGGACTCGTGCATGAAGGGTTCCATACCATCGTACAAGATTTAATACTATGTATGCAAAAAACACGTTTCTAGTAGGGGCGCCCCCTTTAATTTTTATTATTTGTAGTTATAGCAGCAACAGAAATACACATTCTGTGAAAATTTCAACTGTCTACCTATTACGGATCATGAGATACAGTCCGCTGAGAGACAGACGGACAGACGGACAGCGGAGGCTTAGTAATAGGGTCCCGTTGGTTACCCTTCATGTACGGAATCCTAAAAACCACCTATTGTATTTAGTTTTAAAATGTCATCAGTTAAAGAAAGAGTTACAATTATTTTGCGATGGTTTGTCATCTGTGCACCTTGATTATTGATAAGTCACGTACACATTATGTTTATGGTATAACTTAAGAATTATATGGTTGGCGTATGTGTACATAGCTCGTAATTGTATATTAAGTACAGGTGTTGGAGTTGTGGAATCTAGAACTAGCAAGTTCTATTTTTAAAATTCTTGTTTTTAAATGTAGATATCAGATGATTCTCTTTGAAGGCTTGTCTGGGACAGTTTTGCATGCATGTTTATATTCATAGTTTTAAGGAGCACAGCATAAGGCGTAAGTGCGTTTGTGACGTGTATTAAATTATAATAATACAGAATTTAATTACTTCTAAATACAGAGTAAACATAGAGCAACACGGGTCACAGACGTTCCCTCTGTCAAAGTATAAATTCACACAGTATTTTATAAATAAATCCAAGTTTAAAAAATTCGTAAATATATTCTTGTATTAAATATTAAACTTTTCAATCAATAGAGCTTTAAGTTTTAAACTCTTCTATTTTTTTAAATAGGATAAGGGTGATATGCGAGCACACAGTCCACCTTATGGTAAGTGGTTGCTGTGGCCCATAGACATCTACATCTATCCTCGTTTGCGAATCAAAATGCAGATGCGTTTTCAGCCGTGAGGACAAGATAGAATACCTCTTTTCCAGTAAAAGGGTCTCCGGTTCTCTACACTTACCATACGAAACACAGCAATGCTATAACTATACAATTAATATAGCTGCAGCATGGCTCTACCACGTAAAATTAATTTTAACATTGTTAGATAATTCTTTGTATTGTGTACAACAAATGCGATAAGATATCCATAAATACATTGACATATTGACTTGATGTTAAGAAGGCACCGTGCATCGGTCAACGTTTATCGCAACCGTATTACTTACTTACTTACTTATCTTCACGCACAATCCCTGACAGGGTAGCCAGAGAGAACAGATCGCCAAGTGTCACGATCCCCATATCTCTTTCGCTTCTTTCAGATTCATAATCTTCTTCATGCATGCACGTCTAGGTATCCGAGTACTCTTGACCCTCCCCTCTTCGAGCAGTTTGCTCACATGGTCTTCGAAAGTTAGTCTCGGTCTACCTCGACACCTTTTAATATTAACTTTCGCGCTATATATTTTCTTCACCATTCGGTCTTCACTCATTCGCTCAACGTGCCCAAACCATCGAAGCACGCCCTTATCAATTTTTGTGATAAGGTCATCTTTCAAACCTGCCATATTGCGAATCTCTTCGTTTCGCTTTTGGTCAGCCATGGTAACGCCGCACATTTTACGAAGAGATCGCATCTCCACTGCATTCAACTTGCTTTTATGCTTCTTCTGGCATACCAGGTTTCGCTGCCATATAACAAAGTTGGTACCAACACTGCGTTATGTATGCAAGGCGTGCGCTCTTCGCCTTGCCTTGACTAAAGCAGTCAAGGCACCATTGACTTTGTTCCCGGCAGCGACACGCCTGTCCACATCTAAATCACATCTTCCATCCCGGCTAAAAGCACTCCCCAAGTATACAATTTCATTTACCTGTTCTAGACATTCTAGACATTCTTGACATTCGCAACCGTATCATTTGACGATATTAATACCGAGGGCGTAGTAGGTCAGACGTCACCGCAATTGTAACGTACGGGCACGCACCGAACCCCGGTCACGCTCAATTGTACGATTTATTTGTGTTAACCTATTGGACAGGACGCGAGTAAACTACGCGAGATACCCGGGTTCGAACTCCAATGGCACTCTATGGTGGAGGCTTTTGTTCAGCAGTGGAATTTTCGTGGATTGTTATGAATGAAGGAATGAATTACAACCACTAATTTACCAAAGCCTTAGCGGTGAAGAAAAAAAATCATCGTGAGAAAAACTGCTCGTATGAGTACTATATATTTCGGCGACAAGTGTAGTTCGCCTATGGGGAGTGGGGAACACTGGAACAGTGCGGTGGACTAATTGGTACATAACCTGTTCAGAAATGAGAGGCGGCAATTTGTAGGCTTTGTATTGCACAAAATATTTAGTTAGCGTAATTTAATTATTGTTGTTATATATCTTTTGGATAGCCGTAATAATTTTATAGAATAGAATAGAATAGAATAGAATAAATTAGAACAGAATAGAATAATTTTTTATTCAATATAGATCACATGTGTAATTTTTATTGAAAGTCATTTTTTACTTTACCACTGGTTCGAAAAAAACCCTCTGTCCTGGGAAGAACCAGCAAGAAACCCAGCGGGACTTTTTTTAAAAAGTAAATTCTACATTAATGGTTGTACAAACTATTTACAAAATTTATTTAAGAAACTGCTTGGGAGCGACCACCTCATTCCCAGGGGTTATTATCATCCATGTATTCATTTATATTATAATAACCCTTTTTATACAGCTTCAGTTAAGCAAAACATTTAAACTTAGTAATAGAGAGAGCCTGTACACTTTTCGGGACCTTGTTGTAATAGCGTCTACATTGCCCCAAGAATGAATTACTGACTCTGTGGAGTCGAGAAACTGGTATCACTAGCTTGTGTTTGTTCCTAGTGTTTACAGAATGTATATCACTTTTTTTACTAAAACTATCTTTGTTTTTGTGAACATACATTAAATTTTCGTAAATGTACTGAGAGGCCAAAGTTAATATATTTATTTCTTTAAATTTATCTCTAAGCGACTCTCTCGGTTTTAGGTTGTAAATAGCTCTAATGACCCTCTTCTGTAAAACAAAAATAGTTTCTGAATCAGCCGCATTTCCCCATAGCAAAATCCCACAAGACATTATACTATGGAAATAACTGAAATAAACTAATCTAGCTGTCTCGACACTAGTGAGACCTCTAATCTTTTTTACAGCATAGGCTGCAGAACTTAGTCTGCTTGCTAGTTTTGATATATGGGGGTGCCACTAAAGTTTTGCGTCGAGAGTGATGCCAAGAAAAACAGTGGATTCAACAGGGCTCAGTTCTTCCCCATTTAAAAGCACATTGATATTCAGATTTTTAACATTCGATGTTGTAAATTTAATACATTTAGTTTTATTTCCGTTTAAATGTAGATTATTAAAGTTAAACCAATGCACTAATTTTGATATGGCATTATTCACTTCGTCACATTTAAATAATTGACGTTTAAGTTTAAAAATCAAGGAAGTATCATCAGCAAATAATACTATATCATGATTATCCCTTATAAGGGAAGGGAAGTCATTAATATACACTAGAAATAGGAATGGGCCGAGAATCGAGCCCTGAGGGACACCCATTAGTACAGGTGACCCGGTAGAACTTTTACCATTGATAATAACTTTCTGAAATAATAAGTTTAAGCGCTGTGTTCTTGACACCAGAGTACTGTAGCTTCCTGATTAATGTATCATGGTGAAACAGTCGAAGGCCTTGGGAAGGTCACAAAATATACCCAAAGCATCCTCCGAATTCTTCCATGCACAAAAAATATGTTTAATAAGCTCAACTTCAGCGTCAGTTGTCGAGCGACCCATTGTAAAACCGAATTGATTTTTATGTAGCAATTTATTAATATAAAGAAACTTAACATCTGATCTAAAATTATTTTTCCAAAAATGTTACTAAATGTTGGTAGTACAGAAATTGGTCTAAAATTGGTGGGGTCTAATGTATTAACAGATTTAAATAAAGGTATGACTTTACTATGTTTCATTAAATCAGGAAACACACCAGATTCAACGCTTGTATTAAATATAGTGGCTCGATAAGGCGCTATTGTATCTATTATAGATAAAATAACTTTAACGGAAATCCCCCATAAGTCTGCCGCTTTCTTAACATCAATAGTTTTAAAATATTTAACGATATATTTTAGCAATACTCTATGGAATTTAAAAGTATTTGAACAAGCCTTTACACTTTATTTAAGCAATGATTCGGCGACAGTAGGAGAAGAATTTAATGATTTTGTTGTCAAAAAAGGAACATCAGTAAAATGTTTCTCAAAAGCCATAGCAAGTTATTGATCAGATCCGAGTTAAATTATTGTTAATATTCAATTGAAAATCCGAGTTGCGCGGTTTAACCTTGCTCTTTTCACTATTTATTATTCCCCAGGTCATTTTAATTTTGTTGGATGCAGTTTTAATTTTGTTGCTTAAATGTAAAGCCTTAGCTGTGGAGCTTTACTTTTTCACATAATCTAAATATAACACTACTATAATATGATCTTTCATTATAAAGCTCGTATAACCTTCGCCTACTTTTATAAATTCTTAATGTCGCCCATTCAGTAAATGATTTGCGACTGTCAAAAGAGAAAGTTTTAGAAGTATTTATTCTACAAAATTCACAACTTAAAATTTTAAATAACGTACCATACAAATAATCAGCAGCACTAGTTTTAAATGAAAGTGATGGAAGTCTTTTTATTATATTACTTCTAAACATCTCCAAGCGATGTTCATTTATTAGAACAAACACAACTTTCTTATTTTTCTGTTTTTTGTGTATGTAAGGCAATGATTCCAACTGTCCACAGTGATCTGAACTTAAATTTTGAATAATTGATTTATGTAAGGGCTTAACATCTGTAAAATGTTATCTATGCAGGTCGCACTAGGCCCAGTAATACGTGTTGGTTCTAAAAATAAATTAACAAGATTATACGATTTAAATAATGAGCTAAAGTTAATACTAATGGAAGAAGTTTCAAGGAGATTGATGTTAAAGTCTCCACATATTACAACAGACTTGTTCTGTTTACTAAGTTTGAGCAAAACTTCTTCCACAATCTTTTCAAAATAGTCATAAGTAGCACATGGGGTCTGTAAACACTTACAACAATGAGGTGTTCGAGTCGACCATTTCTACAGTTCACTAAATAGAGGCTCACAATATCCTTAGTTTCTTTATATAATATTGATTTATATGCTAATATTAAGGAGCCACCACGTAAACTTTTTTCTCTATTGAAGGAACTAACCACCTGGTGATTTCTGAAATTAAACATGAAATTATAATCTTTTAGCCAATGTTCTGTAATACAAAGGATATGTATGTTGTTATTATTTAAAAATAATTCAACTTCCAATTCTTTGCCCATCATGCCTTGTATATTTTGATGCACCAGGTGTAAACAATTTTTATTACTTATTTGTGGGCTGCATTCTAAATTAATTAAACTCCTATTATTGCTAGAGATTGCCTCTATTGTCGCATTTACTAATTTAAATGAGTTTGGAACTGATTCCAAATTAAATGTCAAATGATTATGATGCTCAATAAAGGCAGTCTTGGTAGCAAAAAACTTGGCTGAGTTAAAAAGTAAATAATAAGATAGCACATTTGCTACCAGTCTTAAATTATATTTATATAGGTAATATCTATCTTTTGTCCAAAACTTTTTTATTAAATTATTTATGTCAATTAAATGAAATTTCTCATTATTATCATTACAATTATATGTCAAATTTAAATTATTATTACATATTAAATTATTCATTTGTAAATTTAAATTATGTCTTAGATTATTTTCCTGTGGCAATACCTGTATGTAAGGCAGTGTGAACAAGACAATTTTGTGTGCATTTAAGTTATTAAGTTGTTCAATATATTTTAATAACTGTTTGTTGTTTACACTGCCTCTCCTACCAACAAAAATTATTATTGTACTATTTGGGCAAAATTTAGTAACTATAATTTTATTAAGGATGCTCTAGGCATGCAGCAATTTGTAATTTTTTGTCCCTTTAAAGAGTTATTCAAAGTTATGCCTAGAATTTGTCCTATGTCATCGCTATACACAATTATATTATTTTTTAAACAATGTTCGTTACCTGTCACTTTTTGTTCCAACACCAAAATGTTGTTATATTATTTATGTACCGACTTTCATGAATATTAAATACAAAGCGGCGGTAATTATTAACTATAACATAAAATTGAGGTGGATATTATGAATTTACAATATTTAAATTATTAAAATTTATCGGGATCAATTACTTTTACGACTTATCACTTGGGTTGCCACAGCAAAAAAAAACTTTATAAATAAGCGTTATTACCGTTTTGGCGGGAACTTGACCGTGGACGGATTGTTGCTCCTTTTTTTATCGTTTAAATAATGTTCTCAAGTGACATTTAAATACACATTGACATAAACTGACATTTAAGGGATTTACTCATAAAAATCGTCAATTCAAGAAATGCATTATTTCTAGTAAAAGTAGAGCTCTCATTTTCTCCAAAAAAAATTATTCATTTGATATTTTTGTAAAACATAATAACATACCATTGCCTTGGTTACGGAAAAAATTTTTAGGAATATTGCTTCATCAGAAGCTAACTTTCCAAGAACATGTAAATAATCTATGTAAAAATGCCTGTAGGGGTCTCAATGTGTTAAAATCATTAGCAGGTGTGCATTGGGGAGCTGACTCAAAGTTGTTATCAATGCTTTATAAAAGTATAGTTGGAAGTCATTTTGATTACAGCACATTAGCATACTTAAATGCAAAAAAATTGATTTTAAAGAGATTAGATATAATTCAGAATAAAGTATTGCGTATAATAACTGGGGCTATGTGCTCTACACCAATCCATGTAATGGAAGTAGAAAGTTGTATTCCTCCACTTTTACTAAAAAGGCTACAAATTGCTTAACGGTTTTGTGTTAAATTAATTAGTTCAAAAAATGATTTAGTTTTAAGAAAAAATACTTCCTTATGAATTTCCTGAGTTTGATGATAGCTCATACATTGATGTAAATATGCTTTTATCTAGTCGATTACCAGACATCCTAAGGATTGTTTTATACTCACAGACCCAAACCAAAAATGTGTATCAAAGTAAACCATGGTCTTTATATAAAATAGAATATGATGCTTTAGTGAAGATTAATGTTTCTGTATGTCAAGGAAAAGTGAATTCTCAAATGGAAATGTTAAGATATCTAGCTGATAATGATTTTTATACAATTTATACAGATGGATCAAAATCTGAAGAGTAAACAACTTCAGCATTTTATGATGCAATTTATGCTCTATTTTTACAGCTGAATGTTAGATCTTATCTATATTGTACATAAAAATATTATGAATTCACAGTTTCTAATTGTAACTAATTCAAAAAGTGTTATATTAGCTATTGAATCTAACAAAATGGATTACAAGAAAAATAACATTATATATAATATAAGAAACTTACTAAACAATCTTAATAAAATAAAGAAGACTGTTACCTTTATGTGGGTAACAGTACCCTTCACACTCTGGGATAACTGGAAATGAGGAAGCAGACATTGCTACTAGAGATGTATCCTCATCAACATGTTCAGATCACTCCTCAACGCTGGAAATACCATTTACAGATATATATGCCTTGATAAGCAAGAACTTGAGATCCTTATGGAAGTCATACTGGGAAGGAATAAGCAAGTCCAAAGGAAGTTGGTATTATGAAATACAAAAAAGCCCGCCAGCCACTCCTTGGTACAACAAAAAGGATTAATAATAGAAAATTCATTACGACTGTAAACCGAATGAGATTTAGACATAGCAGAGTAGCCGCCCACCTGCATCGTTTGGGAATGAAAGAAAATGCAAATTGTGAATATTGTGATGACACGAAAAGAGACCTTAAGATATCTGGTTTTTCAATGTTGTGAATTTGGTTTGAATAGATTACTCCTTATTAATTCCATTCAAGATATTAACAATTATAAAGTTCCTGATACTCTTCAAAGTCTATTAGCTGATGAAAAATTCTTCCGACCATTATATTCCTTTATTTCTGGTGTTCAAGATATATAAAAATGAAAACAACGTGATTAATCAATAGTGCAAACGTAAACAAACTCTTTGTGAGTCAATGTGAAAGATAAAGGTACTCTGTGGTGTGTAAGTGAATTTTTGATGAATGTATCGTTCGTGACATTTCTAATTTTAAAGATAAATATACATTGTAAGTTCAGGCTCAGAAGGGCTAGAACCCAGAGCCGTAAAGCCAGTTTAAAAAATTCAAGAAATGCTTACAGTTGCCCTCACTCTTTACACTAAATGACAATAGAAAGAGGCAAATATAGAGATAATTAATTCTTGATTTAATTAAGGGATCAACGATTATAAATAAAGACGCATGTTGTTTGTTAGCACTTAAAACAAAAACCCGTGTTGTTGAAAAGTAGAAATTATCTTAAGGTCTATGAATCATTGGTTTACCATTACAGCCTATAAAAGTCCACTGATGAACATAGGACTCTCCATAGATTGCCAAATAGGGAGGATTTTGCCATAACTGTCACGCTTGGCAGGCGGGTTGGCAACCGCAGTTTTTTATTATTTTGATTTGTTATCAGGAAGATGCTGCTGCCCATCTTCTGCTTAAGTTTCCCTCTGTCATCTCTTACGACACTCACGGGACTATATGGGGTAGTGGATATTCTTACTCCGTCACTACACCATTGATCACTGGTTTAAAAATACTCTTATATGTGCTTTTATGCTCCTAATACCGACTCTAACCGTTTTACTTTTGAAATAAATATCAAATAACCGTCACAATACGCTGAAAAGTTTGCCCATTAAAACGATTGATTGCTTGCAGTAATTAAGGGCAATGGAATTCTAACCACGTGAAACGCATCGCCTTAACATCGTCTTGCGTTTCCATCAATTAAGCGCATGAGTGCATTCGACCAATGAGGATATATAGCGCCAGTGCATAAGTGTAATAATACCCTTAAGCGTTTGCCGTTCCTGTCAGGAAAATATTGAAATATTGATAGAAATACCAACTTTATGTTCTGTAATTATTGATGCGTTGGTCTGTAAACCTGATTACTTAAGTGTAGAATCGTGCACGATATACAAATGCCAAAACGTTCTTGTATTTATTGGCCAAACCCTCTCCACGTGTGTGTCGTAGGAGGCAATTATGGGAAATGCTAGAAAAATCTTATGGCTTCCGATAGATGGCGGTGTAACTATCTTGTTCACGCCAGACGTAAAATACCAAGAGCAGTGGCAAAGGTACGAAACGTCTGGTACGAAAACCTTCAATCCAGAAACGACAAATCCTTCCTACAGCCAGAGAGGCCAATATCCAGCAGTGGACTTCTCCTACGGCCTAATGATGAAGAAGAAAACAATTTTAAATGTTATATTGAAAGATTTGTAGACAAAATTTGTCCCATCAACAAATTCTACCAAAACAATTCCTCATGCCTTAGGTTAGGCTAAGGCTTATTCTGAAATTCGAGTAATATTATTATCGAATTCTAGCCTAAACAAACAAAAACATATATTTGTGCAATACACAATCACCAGAACGATGTTTACTACATCATTTGAAAGTACATAGTTTATAACCTAAACTGGTTAAAAATATGAATTTTAGAAAGGCACATAGGCCCCATGTTTATGTGGGACTTATTTATAAAAAAAATGTGCCAACTGTGTTACTTGTAGCATGTTATAAAAGGTAACTAATAGGATATTGAGTTTTTGATTGTGTAGAATCTAGCAACCTATCTAAATGTAATAACTTGTTTCTCAAATTTCCAAATTCCCAGACCAACATGGGACAAACCTACCACTATATACCTATCCGTTTTGTTTATGTTCACGATCATGTCAGGCAATTAAAAGTTTTTTGTTAGTAGCGCTCAATTTTAATCGATCAATGAAACAGACAATCAAGTTCAAAAAACAAGTCCTTTTATGTTTGAATATTGATTCGATTACACCGACTTGTTTTAGTTTTAGAGTTTAGATCTCTATTATATAATATTCAGAGATTGTAAACATTATATACATAGTTTTAGGTAATTAATAGAATCAGATGTTACTTTGCGGAAATCCATTATATTGAAGATGTTAGAACTTAATTTGTTCATTTCCGTGTAATGAAATAAAATGATGTGTCCTGCCCAGTTTGAAGAGTACCTCCCACTTTAAGACTTAGCGGTCAGCCACCCTAAGAGCTCTGCTTCTGCTTCACCTTAGGATGCCTCGTGTAGAGGTGAAACACGTGTCGTATTGTCGACAGTGGTGTGTCTTTCCTAGTGTGGTGATGCTGGGATTGATGGTGACAGGGATAGTGCACGCATTTGAGGGAGGGTGAGAGGTGCTCTTCAAACTGGTGAGGATACATCATTTTATTTCATTACGGAGACCCTTTTTACTGGAAACGAGGCATTCCATCTTAGTCCTCAAGGTGCCACCCTTTTGACTCTTAATTGAAGATAGATCTAAATTGTCTTTGGGCCACATCATCCACTTTCTATCTGATGCACTGTGTGGTCGTTTATCATCCATATCCTATATATAAAAAGTAATAATTTAATAAGAAATATAAAAATGTATATTATTGTTACAGGATTGGGTTTAGTGCCATCGTATTCGGTGGACAACTACTACTGCAAGTAAGCTATTGTTAATAATCAACTTGATTTAGCTTGGTACATAAGAATTTAAGAAACATTTAACTATTACTGTTCCATACCTATAACAAGTGGTAAAATTAAAAATATTGTACAACCGACTTCAATATAAATTATTAAGGATAACTCAAAAACTACTGATCAACATTAATCAACAGGATCACATGAAAAGCACCAGCTTTCAAATAAAGAAAAGAATCATCATAATCAATTCACCTAGAAAAAAGTTATGAGGTAACACACATAAAAAAAAAAACAAAAAATACAGTCGAATTGAATACCTCCTCCTTTTTGAAGTCGGTTATCACCCAGGTGTTTCTCTTTTCTTATTTTTGGGAATGATTCTGGAAAAGATTGGCGTATCCATTGTTATTTTCCAGGGCGGGCCAAGTCACTGAAAAGTTACGGACGATGAAGCCGAAGCCTAATGTAATGAACCAAGAGGAAATAAATATTATTTATTTATTTATACTTCTTATTGCACACATATTACAATAACACACAACAAACTTAAATTTATAAATTTATGTACAATTAGGTACTCGACTGTAAATTATTTATATAATTAAAAAAAATATAGTATAAAAATAATTAAAAAAGTGGAAAGTGTTACATTCACCATATAATATGTTAGATTGGTGCCAAAAAAGAAAATCACTAGATCTAAACCCGATGGCGGTGGCGTTGTGGTCGAGTTATTGATATATTTTAAAAAGTCTAAAATATTTAGTTTGACAGACACATTGTCTATTTGTAATGCAAAGTCCACACGAGTAAAGCCGCGGAAAAAAGTTAGCGCATATCCAATACAACAAAACTCTGAAACGGCTACTACTATACCTAATAATTACGTCGTAAACGCATAAAACGATTTTATACGCCACCATTTTTAAACGAAACCCAAAAAAAGGCTGACAGCCCACACTTGTTTTTACGCGGCCCGCCCACGCACCCGCCCTGTGCCGATTAGCGTAGTTTTATACGTACAGACAAAAGTAAAGATAATTTAAGTTAACATTTGATCGAGTGAATCATACATTAATTCCTTAGCAGCACAATATTAATAAAACAATTGAGCCTTTTGTGCGCGTATACAGTGTAAATATTGCGTAGGTCGAATCGTTTTGTTAGTAACGATAAATTAAATTAATAGATACATCACGTTCATATCTAGTCCCGAGATGATATAATAAATATAGTGTACTAACAGATACACAATAATATGTACAAGTGTAGTAAAAAATAAACAAAGGAATTATTGTTGTATAAATCTAGGGAACATAATCTTGCAGAGTGGGTATATGGTACACTGCAGAATACTCGTAAACCTTCCGATAGTAGGTTATCTAGATGTTTTACTATAAGACGGGATTTCTAATCTCTGAATTTTGACTATTATTGTATAATTATAAATAATGACTTTGTCAGATTAATTTGACATGTGTTATTTTATTATTGCACGCCTCATAACGTGAAGCATTATTAGGTAGTGCATTACTCTCGACTCTCGACACGTCAAGGTCAAGCAATTTTGTGTTCTTAAAATGCCTCTGTCATAACTATATTGCACTTATACGATAATATGAGTCTATAATATCTAATATCTTTCTCTTCAAAATGACGATCAACCGCAGCTTTCATTTTGTTGTCATCTGCAAATCTCCGACCCCGAAGTCCCTTTTCAAATTGGAAAACAGGAAAAAATCGCTAGGTGCTAGGTCTGGGCTATACGGAGGGTGGTCAATCTCTGAGAACCCCGTGTCTTTCAGGGCTTGCGTACATGTGCGGTGTGAATGGTCGCGTTGTCTTGCAGAACGAGCACTCCGCGTGTCAGTTTCCCCACGTCATTTCTGTACAATAGCCTCGCAAACCTGAGTCAATAAATTGGCGTAATATTGGCCATTCATCGTAGTTCCCCAGGGTAGGTAGTCGATAAGGCAAAATTCCCTCGCTATCCCAGAAAACAGTCTCCATTAGCTTGGGCGCCGACTTTTCCAGCTTGAATTTCTTCGGCGGCCTTTCTCTTTTTTTATCCATTACATGAACTCTTGTTTGGACTCCAGATCATATTGGCGAATCCATGTTTCATCTACAGTTACTATCCGTTGCCAAATGTCTTCCTTGTTATCGCCGACTAGCTCCAAAAAATTTTAGCAACTTGCGAGTCGACGTTGCTTGTTGATGAGCGGTGTGAGCATTTTCGGTACTCAGCGCGCAAATTTTCTCAAATTCAAATGTTCATGTAAAATTTCTCCAAACTCGTTTTTGCTAATCTGCAGTTCTTCAGCAATCTGCCACAATTTAATTCTTCGGTCGGCCAGAACGATTTTTCGACTTTTCGGACGTTTTCTTCAGCAGTACCGTGACAGGGCGGCCCGGGCGAGGGTCGTCTTCACAGTTCTCTCGTCCTTATTGAAATATGCGGGCCCATTTTTTTACCATCGTATATGAAGGCGCAGAATCCTGTAGAACCGATGACATCTCTTTAAAAAGTCTTTCGGTGTATTTCTCTTCTTTATGAGGAATTTTATCACGGTGCGGTGTTAAAAATTCCGAGAATTTCAGATTCGGCGGACATGGTGATGTTTGTTGTTCAATAAATAATTGAACTATGAATGCAAACTTTTTTTATTGCGCCCAAAGCAAGGACTACCCTCCGGAAGCGGGAGAGGGAGGTGGTGAATGCTCGTAGCATACCACGCAGCCGGTTGCGTGGTTATGTGGGACTCACTATGAAGTGCCTACCCACTAAACACCACCTGTGGGACTGGCTTTGCCCTGTATGGCCTTTCTGCCGAATCAGGAAGGACCCCTTAGGAAAGGGGCGCAGACGGCGAGTAGCCTAACTAAGGCAAATTAAGAATAGGAAGAAGATTCGGCCTGAGCCGCCATGTAGTGTAGTATATATATAGCCCTCACGACTATATATATAGAGTTAAGTTAAGAATAGAGGCAGTATAATTAAAGTTCTTGTACAAGCAACACGTCTCCTATTTATTAAAACCTTCAACATTACATGGCGACCCTGCCAGGCGGTGCGCTGCGACAATGCACGCGCACCGCCAGAACTTCTACATAAAGAAAAGAAAAAAAATATTATAAAAATCTAAATTAAATTATGAAGGGCTTGTTAAGAAGATTGACAATAAAAAAAAAATAACAAAGAGAACATAATACCGGATGTGACAAATAAAATTTAAATTATGAATATAAGAAGAGACAACAATTTTACTTATATTTAAAGAAGATTTTGAAGACCAATTTAGTAAGACAACCAAGAAATGACAAACAAAGAAGAAATGAAGAAAGACCTGAAGAAGAAATTATAGAAGAAGCTCTAGTAACATTGCTATTAAATCAAGATTGACAAGTTTCAAGAAAGAAGATTTCAAGATCCAGAAAACATCTTAATCAAATCTCTCTCGCCTCCTTCACATCTATATACCTACGCATACACGCTCGTCGGTTAAAGGTACTCTTAATTTGGCCCATTTTTAATATAATTACTATATTATTACTTAAATAATGTTATACACAGTTCTGGGGAAAGAAAAACTTTTAAATCATTAATTAACAAGTAGGAAAAACATTAGTACTTATTAATAGAAAATTCAAAATGATGTATTAAACGCAACAATTAATCGGTAAATAACC
Organism: Parnassius orleans; assembly: GCA_029286625.1. NCBI lineage: Eukaryota > Metazoa > Arthropoda > Insecta > Lepidoptera > Papilionidae > Parnassius > Parnassius orleans. Next base: position 6,663,265 of record JAGSMP010000006.1, on the reverse strand, counting down.
ACTTGTTAATAATAATAATATTCTTTTTGCAACAATATGGTTGTACAATGGTGTTTAAGTATAATTTAGTTTTATATTATATTATAGTAGTGTGCAAATATTAATGGTCAAGTAACTATAACAATATTTATCGAAATTTTAACAACACATAAATTATTCAATATTATTCAATTTATATGGTAACTAATGGTTATGTAACAGCGTCGGAGGAAATACCAACGTAGGATTGTTATTATGGCTCAATGTCATATACTATATTCTGTTATACTATATACATATATTATACTATAATTATATGTTGATATGACCATTAATTTGTCAATCATTATATATTATAAATTATAAATGTTACATCAATTATCATTAATTTATTTCTGTATTTATGTCCAATTTATTAATTATGACAAGTTTTATATAAAGTAATATTCAATAAAAATAATTTATTACTAAAACAAAATTTAAGTAGGTCGTTACCGTATAAGAGTTCTCCTAATTAAGAATAACAATAATATACACAGGTACATAACACCAGCATATCCTTAGATAGGGTACACTTCGTAATAAAAACGGAAAGGAAATTGATTAAAAATGCTATCCTATTATAAAGTTTATATGTCGCCGACCTAAGAGAGTTTTAATAGTAATATTTCTTAACAGAGTTAAACTTTGACTGACAAAATATTATCCCATTTTGTACAAAAATTAACAAGGATGTATTTAAAAGGTGTGAAGAATGAAAGAAAGGAATGTTCAAAAGTGTGAATATGAATGATTGGGTTGCTAAGTTTCGTTAATATTGGACTGATCACCCAAATATTGATGAATGCTTAAACTCCTGGTATGGAATTCATTATGAACGAGAATAATGCAAGTTAGTATAGTAAGTGGAGCATGCAAGTGTATAAAAGTAATCGATAGAGTCAAATAGATAATAACATGTTAATAAGGAACACGGTAATGTATAAATAAAGAATGAAATAAGAGTTATGAAGAAAATAAAATTAAAACAAAAGTTTATCTTGATATGATATTAATGGAGATACAGGAACAACGTCCATCACTGGTATAGCATATAATCCTCGAACAGGGTATGTTTCCATGATTGGATGATAAAATCGGAGATAACGGGTACTAGGGAACAATACCTTCAGTACAAGTGAGATGTGAACAATTTTACTCATTAGTACTGTTGGGGACCAGAGAAGTCTTAAATTTGTTACCCTTAATAATGGTACATTGAGGTCGTATCCTTCATTGGATCATAGTGTGAACTTAGTTTCCTCCGTGACAATTGTTGAGTCTTTAAAATGACTTAAACGTTGACCTCAAGGTTGTGCACAACCCAAGGTACAGTTTTACCTTGATATAGTATGATTTAAAAGTTTATGTACCAATAAAATAAAATGAATGTAATGAAAATGTAATATAGTACCCAAGTAAATGGGGGCCCATATGTATAAAGTACCACATGATAAACATCATGAAGTAAAATATAAATGAAGTGAATTAAAACTCCGATTCCCGGTATCTAAATAATAAATAAATATATAAGTGAATAGAGAAATAAAAGCTCAGTAAGGTCAAATATATCACAAAAATTACGTACAAAATTATGGAAAAAAATTATAATATAAAAGGCCTAACAAACGAAAATAAGGAATAAGGTGATCCCCGACCAAATCTATAAAGTTAGATAGGCAATTATTTGCATTTCTATTAGGGCTATTAATGCTGTCCAAAATGCTACTAACACGTTACACATGTAATAACTATAGGGATCGATGCACACAACACGTAAACAAAAATAATAATATTAATCAAATACAATAAACATTTCGCATAATTTTTATATGAATTTACGAGATTTTTCATTAAATTTTGAAACTCTACCTAAATTTTGTTTATGTAAAATTTTACATTTTAAACTATATTAGGTATATTATATTGCTTACTATAGTCAAATCCAAAGTGTGTAGATAAGCTGTTATTATGTAGTAATGTAATAGTATTTTTTCTTTATAAAGACAACGAAACCTAAAATTATGTTATCTGCTTAAAATACAATTGTCTTTTCTAATGTTAATAAATATTTTGTTAAACAAACTTTAGCTGTGTACCTAATAATGTATTCTTTTTTATATAAATTTCTGTCTCAATTAAGATAAACATGTTCCTAGAAGTCATGAAATAATGAATTTTCAAAATTATAAATAACTTAAATAATAAATATTTATTAATGTACCTATGTAAAAGTATTATAAAAATTGCATGTAACCATCTATATTAGAGGTATAAACTATTAGGCAAGATAAATTAATTTTATTCACGATATCATTTTAATGCATTGTTAAAACTAGGTACCATTATACGACGTAATCAAAAACGTTCCCATAAACGTACTCAGAAATTTAAAACAAAGGTGTCACAAATCGCTTACGCGGCTGGGATCGCAACATGTATTTTGATCTGTCTATTGTTATGTTAACGAAAATGATTAGGTACATTGCTTTGCATTGACTTCTTTGTTCTGGATATCTTAATATGAAATGTAACAAACTATTTTCGGTATAATATTGATTGAACTATCAAATCATAAACTTTATCCATTACAATTTATTATTTTCTGGAAAATAGTACAGTAATGCCAACTTACTTGTGGATTATGAAAATAATTACTTCATTTAATATGATTTAGAAACTCATTATACTATGTTTACAACTAATTAATTTAAATTTTGTTGTGCCCATAATATTGTGAGCCTCAATCCTGACTGACAACGATATACCTACCTAAATATTATATGAGACTATGTGATATAAATTTGTAATGCCTGTAAAATTATACCAGATGTCCGCGAATTTCTCAAATATTTACTATATTGCCTAATAATGTCAAATATGTATGTTGTATGTGTGCATGATACATCATACCAAATCTATTGTGACCTTGAAATTACTATGGGACAGGGGATCTGGCCACCGACGTACCCATAGAATATACCTGTTTTGACTTTTGTAATTTATATTCTTATTAGATTTAAGTTTAATTTTGATTTTATAGTTAAAAAAAAAAACAAATGTAATCATTTCTTTTTTATTTATTTTTTTTGTCGGTGGGAGGTGTAGTGTAGTATATATAGCCTCGACTATATATATTAGAGTTAAGTTAAGAATAGAGAGCAGTATAATTAAAGTTCTTGTACAAACAACACGTCTCCTATTTATTAAAACCTTCAACATTACAGCCAAGAGGCAGTCCAGGTCGGCCGAAAGCATTGGGGGGTCCGAGGAGTTTCTCGGCCTGCGGACTCTATAGCGAGAGGAAGTGGGGCTGCATAGGAAGCTGCTTCACGAATGGGTGATTTTGAGACTCAGAGGCTTTGAAAAAGTTCTCAGAGGTGATTTTAGAAATTTTTGAATTGTGGGCAGCTCCAAGTCTCAGTGGAGGTCGGCGTTACGGACGTACCAGGGTGCGTTCGTAGCCGACGACAAAAGAATTTTGAACTATTTGGAGTTCGTTTAAGATTTTAGGTTTAGCGTGAACAAAAATAGGGGCCGCGTATGTCATAACCTTATATAGGGTTCGCTTATTTCGGAGAGAAATTTTACTGTGTCGTCCCAGCATGCTACTGAGCCTACGCAGGTAAAAGCGCGCGGTGCGAGTTACTTTCTTAACATGGGGCTCGAAAGTAAGCCTCGTGTCAAGGGTGACACCTAAGTATTTGGCGGTCGTAAGCCAGGGGACAGGGGTTTCTAACATACGAATTGGCGTAACGGTAGTGGAGCGGCGTTGTTTATGTTCGAAGTAAACGGCGGAGCTCCTCTCCGGGTTCACATCGATACGCCATTTTGGAACCAAGCTCCTAAGTCACTAACTGACTGTTGGATCTTGTTCCGAATAAATGGTAGTGAATACCTTTATAATAAAGGCTGTGTCATCCGCAAAGAGGACAGCTGAACACCATTCGACGAGATGGGAATGTCGTTGGTGAACAGTATACATAGAAGAGGTGCAAGCACGGAGCCTTGAGGACACCGGCTTTTATATGACGCGGAGGAGAGCGTGTCTTTTGTGTCTGAAACAAGGTATGATCCTTCAAGTAAGAGGCCACAGGACGAACAAGACGATCAGGAGGCCTATTTTCAAAGTTTGTAGATAAGGCCTTCATTGAACTCTATCAAACGCTTTCGCTATGTCAAGAAGACCGCGATGGTCTTATGACGGCGAGGATAAAACCGCTGAAAATATATTCCACTATACGATGAACTTGTCGGGGACATGAGTGTTTCGCTCGGAAACCAAATTGGTGGGAGATAACAAGAGGGTCGCCGTTTGTCGGAAACAGATGGCGCCTCATGCAGTGAGATGACTCGTTCGAAGAGTTGCCCATGGCCTTGAGGAGGCTGATGGGACGGTGACTGGAGGGAGAAAGCGGGGATACCAATGACAGTTGCCTCTTTCACGTGGTGGGAAAGTAACTGAGGTTGAAGCAGACGTTGAAGATAATAGCCAATAAGGTTATCACCTGCTCAGGAAAATGTTTGAGGCTTGGTTGGAGATGCCATCGCGCCCGGAGCCTTTTGGGCATCTGTCCTTTGATAATGGATGAGATCTCATCATTGGACACATTGATGGGGTCGGAAGGGTGGGGGTGAGTTCTGGCGGCGGACCTCATCCTCCACTGCCTGGATGTGGGAGGGTCGGTGGGCTGTGAGCTAGGAGGCTTTGCGCGGTGACGCAGTCTGCAAAGCACTCAGCCTTTCATCGTCCTCGAGGCAGTAGAGCCGTCGGGACGAGAGAGAGGTGTGGTGATAGCATCTATTTGGAGGGCTCTCGCCATGGTAGTACGCTGTATGGGAGGAGATATTCTCCATGAGATTGCTCTTTTCGAGGTCTCGAGTTCGGAAGGCGTGAATGGACTTCTCGTTGAAGACGATTGGCCGTACGCCTATAGTCAGGGTGGGATAGGTGATGCTCTCCGGAGGCAGCTCTCTTGGCTTTCACTAGGTTGCTAATATGTGGAAGACTATTGTGTAACCGGGATGACCCTTTCATTCTCATTAAGGAGGATTTTATGAGGGTGACAAAGCAAGGAGAATGCCCATTAATGTATGGAATCGTACCATGTTGCATCAAAATCAAACTTTGTTTTTATAGACTACACTGATTATATTAACTCTACAAAAGTTATTTTTAAAACAAAACCGGGTTATGGAGTTATTTTATAAAATCTAAATAACCTAAAACTACGTTTTATTTTTCCACGCTACCAACGACCTATTTTAAATAGACACATTAAATATGGACGAACATTGGCTCTAAAAACAGCGTAATCCACTAATATTAGTAAAATTACGAGTTACAGCAACATATAGCCGCGTCGCAGGATGCGTGACTGAAACTCGGAGATTTGCACGACCTTTATACATATTGCCAATACTGTGAGCGGGTAACGTATCTAAGGGTTGGACGCCACTGTGATCACTACACACTAATACCAATAAACTTTGTTTTGGAGTTTAGCCTGGTATCTAGACCTTTAGGCCAAGTCTTAGGTATTTTTATTCGGTTTATTATAATTTCCCAAATGTTTATTTATCCTTCATAGCTTCTATCCTATAATGCTTCACAATATGTTGATGCGTCACATTGCAGCCTTGGGAGATTTGACGGCAACCTGAGTCAGCAGACGGCTGACAGTTGGCGATGGTATCTCAAGGCGCCTAAGCAGATAGACACCTTATCTTGAGAATCACATCACCATCAGAGCACTTGTTTCACCGTTTCCACTAATAGTTCACATGCGCAGACACTTAATACACAAAATTGCACCACTTTTACATATCAAAATCCACTTCACACCATTATTCAAACAATAATACAGGAGCAGCATACCGCCGCCGATCAAGTTCCGCCAAACTCTAATACCAATAAAACATTATCATAAGGGTGACCAATCAGACCAAAAAACGCACGTTGAGTCTAGAGAGTCTTGTGAATAACCCTTTAATAATCTTAAGATACTATTCATGTCAGACACTATTGCTCATGGTCATGTTGTTGTCGTGAATCGATTAGGTGAGTGATAGAAAAATAAAACAAACAAGTCCATTTTTAATAATAGGTTTTAGGTTTTAATAGCGATTAAAAGTCAAAATATTTATTTAAAATACATTTATTTAAATCATTCATCATACTCTTGAAAAATCATCTAAAGCCATTGCCGGCGCAGTTGCGTCATTACACCGACCCCAGATCAAATACCACTATCGTCATTATATGAGCACAGCAGCCCACTGTTCGATTAGATTGAAACCGATTTATCGATAAGTGTACGTTGCAGTTTACACTATTGAAATGCCCAGTAGGACCACGGGTGTGGTTTGTGCGGTGTATGGCATAAGGCTCAACTCCTATTACATGGGACGTATAACATAACTGCAGACTAGTGGGAGTACTACACCTCTGCCTGCTCCTTCAGGTAAATATAGGCGTGATGTTATGTTTGTTAATTTAATGATATTTCTATCCAATCAGTTGTATTTAGTAAATTATGATCAATAATGTTCTGTGTCTATATTAGGCATGTTAGAAAATGTCGTGATTAATCGAAAATCGATCTTTTAATACTCGATTTAATCGAAAATCGATTCTAGCATGTTTGAATCGAATCGGAGATCGATTATTTTTAAGTGAATCGACATGCCTACTGTAAACGTCATATAAATAGGGAGTAAAACCATAGACATAGAGCATGGACTGAGCCTTCCCTAGCCAAATGTCAAATAAAATTGACTCAATATCCATACTTATAAACTTAAAAGTAAATTCCCTGTTCAAAAATCAAATCCCCCGACGCGTAATGTCCTAAAAAATTATGAAACTAATTACTATAAAATTTTGGTCTTGATGCGCGAGACTTCTTGGTACCACTTTTGGTCATTCTCCTTTATGTTGCAGAAGTGAACGGAAGAGTCAGGAAGGACGCCCTAGACAGTTTATCGACCAAATTGGCGATATATTAAAAATGGGCCAGATTAGGGTACCCTTAACCGACGAGCGTGTATGCGTAGATATATGGATGTAAAGGAGGTGAGAGAAGTGTCAGGATCGTGCCAAATGGAGTCCATAATCTCTGCCTACCCCTCTGGGTGACAGGCGTCAGTGTTTATGTTTTTTTATGAGGGTGGTGAGAGAATCGACCGCGGTGTCAACTTTTGGGTACTGTCGAAGAAGTCCGATGAGAGGGTGATGGGGAGTCCGGCGAGTCCATAGCTGTGGCTAGGACTCCTGAAGCCCTTCCAGTCGGTGAAGGTTTTCGTGGAGGAGATGAGGTAGGTGGCTGATGGCCAAGTATGAGGAGACAGGACGGTGGTCGGATCCTAGATCTAGTGATTAAATTAATTTAAGTTACAGGAACACAAGAGGTTGTGGTGCTCAGCAAGAGCTAGGAGACGGTCCTGAGGACTGAGCAGCGTGCAGTTTGTGCTAGGATGGCAATCTCCCCAATGTCGATGCTCGAATAGCAGAATAAACTGTATTCAGGTCATCAGCCAATGAGGATTGTGCCTGGTGAGGGCGGAGGAGTCCGCAGGAGTCAGCCTTTTGGGGTCCCAGGGAAAACTAAAGGCTGTGAGGGCTGAGAAGCCGGAGGGGCCGAAGAGGCCCGGAGGGGGCCTAGAGGGACCCTGAGGGGGCAGAGAGGGGCCCTGAAGGGGCTAGGAAAAGCCCTGACGTGTCATTTTTGATGGGAGAGCCGGGAATGACTTGTCATTGACCGGTGGTGGAGCTAGTATGGCAGCTATGGTAGGACGGGGGCGAGGAGCACGAGAACAGCCTCTGTAGTTGGCCGGGTAGCCAGGCTGCTGGTATAGGACGCAAGCGGGTGGGGATTCGGCATTTTTGGGCCGAGGGCACACTTTCGAGCTGTGTGGGTCAAGGCACTCAACGCACCTGTGGGGGGTGGGGGGCTGAGCAGTTGGCCGCCGCATGCCCATAAAGTTGGCAGCGGTGACACTGCGCCGGATGACCGCGCTTATGGGGAGGCTCGACCTTCACTCTCGACAGGCCGCACACGGTGCGTACCTGCCGGAACATGGTTTTTGCGTCCGGCACGTTTGTCAGAATTGCAAGAGCAAGCGGGAACCTCTTGCCCTTGTTGCTGTGCATCTTGTGCACATCCTCGACGGGGAAGCCCTGGGACTTAAGGTCCTCCAGGATGTCTTCGTTGGAGAGTTCGAAGGGTTCTCCCCGGATAACAGCCCTGACCTTTCGCTCTTCCGGAAGAGCGTACGTGTGGTAGGACACACGCTTGGCTGTGAAGAGCCTGGTAAGGCGACGAAAGTCATCGATTGACTGGGGGATGATTTTTATGGCTTCACCGAGGTTGGTGGCCTGATCGTACTTCATACCTGTTTCGTAGCAGGTTTTAGAGAGCTTGATAAATTGCGCCTTGTCTCTGAGGAAGACAGGGGCGGGACCTGATTCTTGGTAAGGGTGGGGGCGCAGCGAGATGCTGGCTTGGAGGAGCGGGGGATGTTTAGCGACAGTAAGGGGACAGTGGCAGCGGGCTGCGGGTTAGAGGCGGCAGGGCTGCAGGGGTGGGCAGCGGCGGGGGTGTAGAGGCACGGACGGTGGCAGGGGCTGCCGGAACAGGGGGTGAGCGGGAAGTTGCAGCGCGTTTGGGGCCGCGTGTGAGAGGTCTCGTCAGTCATTGTTCCAACGGAATCCGTGGAGCAGCTACTGGATGTAGTGTCAGTTTGGGTGGCGGACCTCTTCCGGGAGGACGAGGTTACGGACGCGGTATCCGAGCACTCCATGGAGTCATAGTCGGGGGACGCGGGCGAGTCGGTCTGCGGGGCAGCCATAGGTGCCGTCGGGCAGGCCGCGACGGGGGCCGGGGCGGGACATGCCTGAGGGACAAGGGAGGTCAGAATTCCGACGTGAACGGCGTCGTCGATATTCGGGATAAATAGAGTGAGGACGGCTCTAATTTGGTTGAGTGCAAACTTAATTAGTGATTGCTTTTATAATACTATTGAGTGTTGCAACTAGTGACATGAGTAACAAGCTAATTACTCATCGTTAAGTACACTAGGCCGCGAACTTTTCAGCCGTCTTGGTAGACAAAGCACAAATATACCATACAGCCTATATCGATTTTATACTTTGTGTAATCGATTTATTTTGGTAATTTATTTTTTTCATCAAAATTAAATGAAACGCTCATGAGGCGTGCATTTTTGGATTTTCCAAACAATTTTATCTTTTATTGCATTGGTTATTATTTTCTTTCTCGGCCAAATTCCGCTCCGCCACAGATAGATGATAAGTATGGTCTATATCAAAAATCCCTCATTGAAAAGAAGCAGTATTCGCATTCTAGTATTGCTAATTTAGCGACTTACTGGCTGCTGCCAAATTTGCAAAAGTTACAATGTGTTACTTGGATGTAGGGACAGAGCTAAGGAAGCGTCTCCGGTGTCTCTTCGTTTCTGGCGCCCTGGGTGGTCGCCCACCCGCGCTTTACCCTAACGCCATAACACTAGTGACTTGGTAATAAGAAAGTGAGCTATGAGTGAACGAATTTATCGATCACGTCATGTAATTTCAATAATTCATGTAATATTTTACTTTCTGAGGTGTCAGGTCAATATTGTAGTACGTAGTACTGACAATTGTTCGTGAAGAAAGGTTTTTGACCAGTTGCCTCGTATTAGCAAATACTGTATGATATGAATTCTTTACTTGGTATAACCACGCTGCAGCTATGCTAGCTATACATGAATAGGTCGGGCAGATTTTAAACAGTGTAAGAATGAGTATTCTAACCGCATTCCGGGTGGAGTATGCGGGCTTTTACTCCGATGGCTTAAGCATTGTCTGTCGATAGATTGATAGGAACCCGTGCCTAGCAGAAGTCCTTTTAAGCACACATTTATAAAAATTCAACAAAATTTCTGTTTCTTTTCTGTTCCTTGTTTTAAAGTAAGAGCGGTGTCAGCACATAGTCTAAGCACGCGCCGTAAATATCACAGTATACAAGTTCGATTCTGGCCGGCGTCAATAAAATTCGTAATTGTAATTATGCTAAATCCACGTGCTCGGTGCGAAGGAAACATCGTGAGATGTACCCTTACTTTACACTTTTTTATATTTCAATTAAACTTTTATAATCCGAACAAGAAATTAAATATTTATAGAATGCTAAAGACCATTCTCGGTTAAGTGATTCATTACAATAACAAATTTGTTATGTAAATAGTCCTATTAGTATGCGAGAGGCGTTATAGGAGTAGCACATTACTTGATCGTACGTAACTTTCAATTATACTGGTTTATTTTATTATTACTTGAATATAAACAGAAAACTAACGCCGCGGTAGCACATTGGCTTATTCTTTCTTATATTTTTTTTAAAAACGTTACCTCCACACTAGGTTTTTCTCCTGTAGCGTGGGGGCAGTTTACATACATAATTTCACAAGAACAAACATCCAGACCCCGACGGGCTTCGAAGGTCCGGGATTCAAACCCGCAGCCCTCAGCGCTGCAACTCATTGCTAAGTCACTGCGCTACGGAGTCGTCAAATCGTATGCTGCGACGCTTCGAGATGTGGGTTCGAATCCCGCTGAGAGGAGTATGTATGTCCACGTGAAATTTATGTTTGTCAAACGCCTCCACTTATATGACAAATTCATAGTTTTGTTTTATACTTATTTACGTGGTAGAGCCATGCTGCAGCTATATTAATAGTATAGTTGTAGCACGAATGGGTCGGCTCGACCGGGGAAGGTCCACGCTTTTACTGGAAAAGAGGCATTCTATCTTAGTCCTCACGGCTGACAACGCATCTGCATTTAAATTCGCAAACGAAGATAGATGTAGATGTCTATGTGCCCCAGCAACCACTTACCATCAGGTGGACTGTGTGCTCGTTTGTCACCCTTATTCTATTACAAAAAAAACTTTAAAAAAATCCAATGACGCTTTAAACATATTTAAATATGTTGGATTATTTCTTTTATAGTGATAAGTTTTACATCTCATCATCTTTACAATCCATCACGAGTCCACTGCTGAGCAAATGCTGCACCCAAGAAGTGCTACAAAACATAGTCCTAATCCTGACCCATCCGCATCTATCGAATTTCTTACAAGCTGTTTCCCTGTTAATACTAAGTTTTATGCCCAGGGTAAGCTTGATAAAAAATAAATAAATTTTGTGCGTGTGGTTTGGTTTCCACAATTAACTGATAAATAAAAGGCTATGAAGATGCTAGGAAGGCGAATCCGCCTGCTAAGCGTGGCAATTAGGACAAATCCTTATGACGGCTCTCCCTTTACTTCGGTTACGTACTACTCCGCCTATGGCCAGTTGTGGATTTTGCGGGCCGATGAATAAAAACATAATAATTATATGTACTACTAGCTGTTCCCCGCGACTGTGCCCGCGTGGAATTTATTGCGATTAGATTTCATGGGTTTTAATTTTTATGCGCCGAAACCTAATTCTTTTTCTAAAATAAAAGTAGCCTACGTCACTCCTTATAACATCAGCTATCTGCCAGTGAAAGTCCCGTCAAAATCGGTCCAGCCATTTCGGAGATTAGCCGGAACAAACAAACAGACAGACAGACAGAAATGTTAAAAATTGTTTTTTTCTTATTAGTACCGTATATATTTTCATATGCATTTAGTAAAAAGCTGTTATTTTGATATTACAAACAGACACTTCAATTTAATTTATTTGTATAGATTTTTAAGTCCATTTTATTTTTTAAATTTGTTTTGATAATGTTAGTCATCATTGTCGGGGTCTGCGGTTGGTGGTTGTTGCAGCTGAGGTGAAATTATTGTATACAACGTTGTAGATAATTATATTTTTCTTTAATTCGATACATAAAACTCATCATCATGATTACCTACAGCCCAAATGACCTTTCCGGTCGAAATTTGGTATGCGTCTTGCAATACCGCCACTCCTTTCTACCCGCCGCCCCACCACCACCGCATCAACGGTGGGGGCCCAGCCACAGTCGCGGAAGATAGAGCGATTGGCGCATCGCCATACCAACGCTCCTCTTTTCCAGCGACCGTGGGCTGCGGTGAGAGGGGTGTCCTTTCCTCTCGCCGCAGCCCACCGACACACATTCGAAGTGGGCTTTCCAAGCCTACTCGGAGTGGCCAGCCATGTGAGTTCCTTTTCGTTCACCATGGTTGACCAAGCCACGGCTACTAAGCCCTCCCCGCCAGGACAAGGCGGGAACATTGTCCTGGCGGGGAGGACAAGGTTCCCGCCTGGATGGACCTGCAGCCAACTTCAAACAAAGAAGGCCACTGAAGACTAAGCTGCAATGCCTCACAGCCTGGCGTATGGGCATTCTATACCCTTCAGACTGGAACACAAAAAAAGTATTTCTATTTGGCGTCAGAAATAGTTAAAGAGTGTACCGACCCAGATGGACTACCAGCCAGAAAAGAAGTCCCTCCACCTAGAATAATACCGCCCAGAAATATATTGTACATGTGTTATTTTGCAACATATTCGCACTTAATAAGGCCACGTGTCTTTTAATCAAGTGGGCGTTTGTTTATAGCTCGATACGTGGGCTACATACGCAACCATGGTATGCTACAATTGAAATTAAATGGAAGTGTTCGATGTGTGCAAGGTATTAATAAAAATACCATATTGCGTTTACTCTTTCCCTTCTTTGTCGGCCCGTAGAAGTCCTGGTTGACATGGGTCTCTTATGTTATAAGGTTGATTTGCCATGTTCTTCACGCTTAGCAGTCGGAGTGATAATATCAATACCAGACATCTTGCACCTTTGATTCCGCTGTTCTACAGCGTATAATAATGGGCTGTTACAACTTCTAAAAGTACTTCTAAATACCTCTTCTGCATGCGTTAATGAGTAAAATAACAGCCTACTAGAATTATTTAGTCACTCATTTTTGACTGTTTGGATTAAATCCTGTTACCATAAATACATCCTAATATTAGGTTTTTTGTAATTGTACTAACTATGTAATTACCGTTTTGTTGAACTGGGCCACTGTGAACTGTAATAGCTACAGTTTGACTTGGTATTCTAAATTCAAATAAATTTCATATTTAAGGCTTATTATTTCTTTTTCAAAATCAGGTATTTATATGTTTCTTTAGTTTTTTTGCCTTCCTTATTGCTATATTTAAAAACATGGACTCTAAGAAAATTCGTGTTATTTTTGAATATGAGTTCCCAGGTGGAAACAATACATCTCAAACGACACGTTTCAATGACCTTTTAACCGTGGTAGAGCCATGCTGCAGCTATATTAGTAGTATAGTTGTAGCACGAATGGGTCGTCTCGACCGGGGAAGGACTACGCTCTCACAGAATACCAGCGTAAAATGTGCTCGATTGTCACCCTTATTCTATAAAAAAAAATCTAGACCCGATAAGCGGAGCTGTAGTCAAGTTATTTGTTATATTAAATCTGCGGAAAAGTTTACGGAGTGAACGAATTACTATAAACTGTCTGAGAAGAATATTTGTAACAGACTGACAGACACCCTAACAGACAAGGTGATCCCAATTTTTTTGCATGGAACACTAATGATGTTGGTGAAGCGAAGTCCACGCGAGTAGAGCTGAAAACTTATAGTTAGCTAGTTAAACTTATATCTACTTTATACTTGCCATTGTGTCCGATAGTAATCACCGTTGCCATTTTAAACGTTTGCCATCAGAAACCTCGTTACGAAATTGGCGAACTGTCCCAACTAGGCTATGCAAACTCAGTGTGGGAGCCGTTTTGTTTACATGTAGCCGTGAAGAAACACGTGTGCTCGCTGCCTGGCTTTAAGAAACAGTACATAAAGATTATATCTTTAGTATTTTACTGTTTTTATTTATTTATTGGACACCAAATGCGGAATGGAAGTATTTAGAAGTACAATATCGAATTTGATTTCTTCCAGAGACGTCGTCGATGTGTGCAAGGTATTAATAAAAAATACCTTATTGCAACCTTTTGGAGCGAATTATTGTGTCGCAGTAAGATAGTTAAGGCCGTGATATAGTTATATCCCTAGGGATATAGCTGTATACCGTAATATAGTTATATGAAAGCTAATAATAATAACTATCCTTCTATACTAATCTAGTTTAGTAGGATATTTATATTGTAGTTTGTTTGTAATTTGTTAGCCAAAAACTACTTTTGACTTATACTTTTTGAATTTTTGAAATTAAAAAGTTAAATTCTTTAAATATTACATTATATATCGTTATAATGTACGCAGCTTTAGGGTGGCCCAGGGGCCACCCCTGCCGCACCTTAACCTACTGTCAGAAAAGGAACATGAACAACAACACAACAGGAACGTCAACGTCGCGAAATTTGTTCCTCCTGTACATTCACTTACAATTATAATTATTTCACTAGATTAGTCTAGTAAGTACACAGTCCACAGTGAACCTGATGTTAAGTGGTTGCTGCGGCTAATAGACATCTACATCTATCCTCGACTATGAATCAAAATGCAGATGCGTTGCCCACCAGTAAAAAAGGGTCTCCGGTTCTCTACACACACCATATGAAACACAGCATTAATCTGTTGTTTCACGCTGGTATTCTGTGAAAGTGTGGTCCTACCCCGTTCGAACTGACCCATTCCAGCTGTAGCCAGCTGCAGCATGGCTCTATCATCTAAAACGGTTGCTTACCCGCCTGCCAAGCGTGGTAACTTTGGCAAAGATTTTTGCGAGGCATTCCTAACGTGGAGGCGTATGTTCAGTGGAAAGGCTGTAATGAATGAATTGATGAACCCTTTGACCAGTTCATTTAATGCATTTTGTTTTTAGTGACCAACGGTCATTGCACTTTGATAGCTTTGATGAGATTCAATTTCGGGAACCAACTGTAAATCTGCCTTGGTCACTGTTATCGTTATGATTTATTGTGATTGTGTTTTTATGTTAAATGCAGTATTTTTTAAAAGCTACAAGCTACTAGCATTTTTATAGAATAGAATAGAATCATTTTTATTTAATTCTTATTGAAAGTAATTTTTTACTTTTACCACTAGTTCGGCAAAAACCTCTGACCTGGGAAGAACCAGCAAGAAACCCAGCGGTAGTTTGTTTTTAAATAAAATTAATGCACAATATATTATTTTATACAATTAGTATGAAAACATTTAGAAACAGCTCTTTAGTAGTATAATAATCCTTATTAAACAAATTTGATTAATAAAAAAAAATAACTTTTTGATAGATAAGGCCTGCATATTTTCTGGTACTTTGTTGTAAAAATGTATACTCGTACTATATTGCCCCATGAAGGAATTACTGACTCTTTGGAGTGGAGTAACTGGTATAAACAGTAATTCCGAGGAAAACAGTGGATTCAACAAGGCTAAGCTCCTGCCCATTTAACAGCACCTGTTTAACGTTAGG
The DNA here is from genome assembly GCA_029286625.1 of Parnassius orleans. Taxonomy (NCBI): domain Eukaryota; kingdom Metazoa; phylum Arthropoda; class Insecta; order Lepidoptera; family Papilionidae; genus Parnassius; species Parnassius orleans. Next base: position 6,647,814 of record JAGSMP010000006.1, on the reverse strand, counting down.
TGTGGTGAATTTTTTTATAGGAGAGGGGCAAACGAGCATGCGGCTCACCTGATGGTAACTGACTACCGCCGCCCATGAACAACAGCAACAGCAGGGAAACCAGAGGAATTGCAGATGCGTTGCCGGCCTTTTAAAAGGAGTAGGCTCTTTTCTTGAAGGTCCTAAGTCGTATCGGTCCGGAAAAATCGCTGGTGGTAAACTATTCCACAAGGAAGTTGTGCGAGGAAGAAACATCTTCTAAATCGCACAGTGGTGGACCGCCAATCATCCAGATGGTGTGGATGGTATCGGGAGTTCTGCCGCGATGTGCGTTCGTGAAATTTGGCGGCTGGGATTAATCCGAACAATTCTTCAGAGCACTCCCCGTGGTAAATGCGAAAATGCAAAGAGATGCAACATCTCTTCGCAGCGCCAATGAATCGAGCCGATCGGAAAGGACTCGGTCGTCGACGATTCGAGCCGCTCTGCGTTGGATGCGGTCAAGTGGAAGGAGCTGGCACTGGGAGCCCCAGCCCAGAGATGGGAACAGTATTCCATGTGAGGCCGAACCTGCGCATTGTAAAGTTGTAGGCGTTGTGCCGGCATGAAATACTGTCCCGCTCTGCTGAGCACGCCAAGCTTTTTAGAGGCCAATTTGGCCTTCTCTTCCAAGTGACCACGAAACTGCACGTCACTCGATATGTCGACGCCGAGGATTCCGATACTGGCTGAGGCAACAAGGAGGCTTGAAACTGAGGAGATACGACAAAGGGGTTCTTTTGGCGGTAAATGCGCAAACTTGTGTCTTCTGAGGATTAAACTGGACTAGATTTAGTCGCCCCCAATCCGAGACTTTGTTCAGCAAAGAGAAATATTGGCACGGCCGGTGTATAGAGCATCACCAGTGCTGTCATCCGCATAGCAATGAATGTTACCGGTTTGCAACATATCATTGATATGCAGAAGAAACAGCGTTGGTGATAGCACGCAGCCTTGTGGAACACCAGCGTTATAGCTTAATCGGAGCATGCACCGTCTACAACGACCTTGATGCTCCGATCTGCAAGAAAGCGGGTGATCAATTGCACAATTTTCGGGAAGCCCATAGGAAGGGCTTCGAAAAGCGCTTTGTGCCAAACCCGATCGAAAGCCTTCGCAATGTCCAAACTAACGGCCAATGCCTCCCCCTTGAACTCTACTGCCTCCGCCCATCTATGAGTCAGGTAGACCAGAAGATCACCAGCTGATCGACCCCGACGAAAACCGTATTGGCGGTCACTAATCAGCTGGTGATCCTCAAGGTACCGCATGAGCTGGCAGTTTATAACGGACTCCATTATTTTGGAGAACAAGGGGGTGATGGCGATAGGCCTGTAGTTGGACGGGTCTGAGCGGTCGCCTTTTTTAGGGATCGGTTGGACAAAGCTGTCTTCCATGATTTCGGGACTACGCCTAGGGGTAGGAGTACCGGAAAAGACGCGTTAGAACCGGTGCCAACTCCGGAGCACACGTCCTCAGCACAATTGGGGATTCCGTCAGGCCCACTCGACTTGTGGATGTCCAGGAGAGGTGCTTTGCGAACCGAGCGCTGTGAACCGCACATCCGGAATGGAGCACTCACACCGCGGGATGGTAGGCGGTGTGTTCCCCGTCATCAAGAGTCGAGTTGGACGCAAAGGGAGCCTAAAGGTCGGCTTTCTCTTTTGTGGCGTGGGCCAGTGAGTCGTCCTCCTGTGCAGAAATGGTAGTGATGGCTTACAGAAATTCCTTGGACAGCCTTGGCGAGACCAGAATGCACGGGTTCCCGAAGGAAGGTGAACTAGTTTCTCGCCAAATCTGCCTATGTGCTCTGACTTTGCCATGGCAATAACTCTTTTGAAGGACCTGGAGGCGAAGTTATACTTCTTTTTAAGCATGCTGGTGTTTACATCCCGAGCCGCCGAAGCCTCAGCCCAGGCCTGATAGCACTCCTGCTTACTGCGTAATGCAGTCTTACAGGAGCGACCAAACCAAGGCTGAGATCTGCCTCCAATGGGTACCACAGATGATGGAATAAATAGTTCCATTCCCTGTAGCACCACATCAGTGACAGAGTCAGCAACAGCGCTGGGATCATCCGGCGAGAAGTAAACCCGCCCCCATGGGTAGGATGCAAAGAAAGACCGCATTCCGTCCCAATCCGCCGACCTGTAATGCCAAACACGGCGGCAACCTGCAGAACGCAACCGCGAGCGGAGCGTGAGTGGCACCACACTCCGGATCAGACAATGGTCCGAAGAGCCGAGAGGGGATCGACGGAAACCTGATATCCGTCCGGATGAGAGGTCAGCAGAAGGTCCAACAGGAAGGTGTATGATCCTCCACATCTGGAATCCGCGTAGGCGAAGTAATCAGTTGTGTCAGACCATATGCAAGGCAAAGTCATAAACAGATCTTCCCGCATGATCGGTTAAACGTGAACCGAGCCATTCGGCGTGGTGGGCGTTAAATCGCCAAGGATCATGATCTCTGCGGATGGGACCTGTTGTAGCAAGGAATCTGTAGCCATTTGGATGTGGTCGATGATTCGGTCTGTTTCGGCATTACCGCTATGGGACCTATAGAGGCACCCGTAGACGCGCGGATGGTCGTCGCTATCTACGCGCAGCCAAAGGATGGACAGTCCGAACCTTCAAGACTGCCGAGGCATCGAGAACAGATGTCCTCTCTGACGTATACGCAACTCCAGCCCGAGGCACAAAGGAGTGTTCCAATTTGTACCCTGGGTAGGAGAGATACAGTATCAGCCGGAGAGGACACCTGCGTCTCGGTCAGAAAGAGCAAGGCTGGCTTCGCCGTCTCGAGATGGTAGTGGATGGCGTTTAGGTTCGAGTGAAGTCCCTGATGTTGCAGAAATTCACGGATAGCGTGGCAGGGTCGCCTTGTCTTGTTGCTCAGTTTGCACCGAGCAGTTATTGTTCTGAGCGGAATTTTGCCCCAGAATACGCGGGCAGCCTGAGCACCCACGCTCAGGAGTGGAGTAACATGGTCGTGGATGCTCAGCGAGGATTCTCCAGGGTGCTGGTACCCTCCTGGGGTAGTCTATTATTTAATTCCGCTACCATGTTGATGGGGAGAATTGGGCCTGGTCACCTACACTCACCAGACGAAACGCAAAGCAGAGCCCACTCACGCCGGTATTCTGTGAGGTCGTGGTACTAACCCGGCTCGAGCCGGCCCATACGTGCAACAGCAATAGCTGCTGCGTGGCTCTACCACCGTTAGATACATTAGATACAGTTTAATACATTTCATTTTATTACCGTTTAAAAGTAAATTATTGACGTTGACTATAGGAAAACAAAAACAAATTTTAGCAATAAAGCAAACAGTCCAACATCTATTCTCAAATAATAATCTCAGAATCTATCCTCGAGAAGAATGCAGATGTGTTGTCACCTCCGAGAACTAAGATGGAATGCCACGTTACCAGTAAAAAGAGCTTCCGGTTCTAATATAATATCTAATATAATATAGCTGCATCATGGCTCTACTACGTTGTAAATTATTGTATTTTATTATTGTAAAAGCTCGTTAAGTACAGCCACAGTAATCGTGTATAATATCGTACATAGCTGAGCACGTACAGCAGGTGAATATGTCTGTATTTTCCAAGATAGATCAGATTCCAGTGATCATAATCGTGAATAATATTTTTTTTAATGAATCATACTTTCATATCGAATAGAAGGAATTCTATAGTTTCTCAGAAACATCTTTTGCGTAACACCACAGAATAAATAATAGTATAAGAAGTAACACTAAACGCTGCCTTACGCTGCAATCACGTTTTCATTAATTTTTTTTTTTATAATAGCCTATTAAAAGTCCACTTCTTAACATAAATCTGGAGTTTTGGCGGAAACTTGATCGGCGGCGGTTTGCTGCTCCTGTATTATTGTTTGAATAATGGTTTGAAGTGGATTTTGATATGTAAAAGTGGTGCGATTTTGTGTATTAAGTGTCTGCGCATGAACTATTAGTGGAAACGGTGAAACAAGTGCTCTGATGGTGATGTGATTCTCAAGATAAGGTGTCTATCTGCTTAGGCGCCATGAGATACCATCGCCAACTGTCAGCTGTCTGCTGACTCAAGTTGCCGTCAAAATCTCCCAAGGGCTGCACAATGTGACGCATCAACATATTGTAAAGCAGTGTACTATGAAGGATAAATAAACATTTGGGGAAATTATAATAAACCGAGTAAAAATACCTAAGACTTGGCCTAAAGGTCTAGATACCAGGCCATAAAAAAAAGAACTGCTGCTTAACATAAATCTCCCCCATAGATTGCCTCATAAGCGGGTTTTATCTATAGTTGCCACCGCAGGTTGACAGTTTTTTATTATTTTCAGTTGTTATCAGGAAGAAGCTGCTGCCCACCTCCTGTTTCAGATTCCCTCTGTCGCCTCTTACAACATCCATGGAATGATGTTATTATTGAAAGTGGCCTATGGGCCACAGCATCCACTGTACTGTGTGCTCACTTGTCATTCTTATCATGTTAAAAAAAAACTTATTTACGTGCTTTTTGCTTACGTAACCTGTTTAATTATTTACCATTACCATTGCAGCCTATCAAAAGTCCACCGCTGAACATAGTCCTTCGCCATAGATAGCCTCATATGAGGTATATTATTTATCATAGTTGCCACGCTTGGCAAGTAGGTTGGGGGATCACAGTTTTTTTTTATTCTGTTGTTATCAGGAAGATACTGCAGCCCATCTCCTGTTTCAGATTCCCTCTGTCGCCTCTTATAACATCCATGGAATGATGTTATTATTGAAAGTGGATATTCTTACGCTGCCACTACACAGGATGTTTAATATTATTACAGACACAGTCCACTTGATGGTAAGTGGTTACTGCAGTTTACAGAAGTCTATATCAAGTTTGTGAGACTACGATACTGTTACTGCCGGCTACTGCGGTCGCCAATCCTACCAAACTTGGTGTATTAAGGCGAATCTTTTCTACAAAGAGAGACATATAATACTAGTTGATGAAGAAGGTTGTACAAGGTTTAATCTTAGTTAGGCGGCCTTGAAATTTTCGCAATGAACGTTTCAAGTACATACGTTACTAGTTACAATAATATCTACACGGATCGCATCAAACACCATGAGATCATGACCCGTGCTCAATTGAGACTATCTAAATTATATCTGTGGAATTAGGCACCTTCGTGTATTTTTTTTTTTGCGAAGTTTTTTCCTCAGTAAATGCGCATGTCTGGCCAGTGGGCGATTTACAAACTCCTTATTTGCGAAAAGGCGCCATTATATAGTTATATAAATTAATTCGGCACCGTTTGGCCCTTGTTATCCGACCTTCAAGGTCACTGGAAGCGGTATATCCTTATTGTTAGTGTTTTTATATTTATTACGTTGCCTTAGTGTCGCGAGTAGGACCATAATAGGCGTTGCGCGGTATGATTCAGGAAGGGCTAAAGGACGAACCTATAGTAGGTTGTTTGCAGTTTTTATGCACGTGATGGAATATTTTTTTATATCATTATTTCCGCTCTAAGCTCGATGAATCATGCATATATACTTTCTGTAAGCATATATCTTGAATAGAAAACTTTTAAATAAAACAAATTTTAAAGCTTTTATTGCGTTTAATTTTGACTTTTTTAGTTAACGACGTTTCGGACGCTTTACATCACCCATGGTCACGGGGGGACTGAGGTGTTTGACGTCCTAATATTATAGATGACGAAGGCGACCTTCAATTTATAAATATTAGTCTATGGTCCGATCTACGCAGAACGAGCTAACAGTATCTTGAAGTCTTTCAGTGGTATGTTTAGTTTTGGATTAAATTTTTTTTCTTTATTGAAATTAGGATATTCTCTTTTCAATAGCCTCGCAAATTATCGGTAGGAATCGATGTTCTTTTGCGAGGATTTATGGTCTTCGAAATCTGATGTAATGGTTAGGATCAGATTGTCGCACCTTTGACTCTGCTCCACACCATCATCACCATCATTTACATTGTTGCATGACGGACGAGTTTGCAACCGCAGTTTTTTACTATTTTCAGTTGTTATCAGGAAGATACTGCTATTTCCTATTTCATTCCCTCTGTCGCCTATTACGATACCCATCATCACCATCAAGCTCACTACTGAACATCAAAAAAAAACTACTGAATATGAATAACATGTATAATTTTGGTTTAATTAATAATAATATGTACAATTTTTATTAATTGATAATAAGAACAATTATTGGTAATTATTTATACTTGTAGAAACGAAATTGGGTTGAATTGAGCAGTGGGTTGACTGGGTTGTCTGGTGAAGAATAGAAAATGCCTATAGGCATTGAGTCCGCCCTTTGTATCCGTTCTTATAGGGGATGCGATAAAGATTAAAATAATGATTTTTTATATTTACGCGAACACTACCAATTGAATAAAATTATGTTTACGGATTTTATCGCGTTTAATTTCCATAGTCGCCTCTTAAGACACCTACGGGACGAAATTAATTGACGGATTCACTTGTGTCGCCACGTAATCTTATAAATAAACTGTTCAGTTAACTGGACAATTTGATAGTTCACACATCGTCCATCGTTCGTTATCTACACAAAATTAACGAGGGGACCGAATGAATTATTCCCCAAAACTGATATAAACACCTCGCCAGTGTCGTAATCGAGAAGTCCGTTCGGTGTTATTTCATTCGGTCCAGTTAGTTTCGTGGTATACGTACGTTAATATTATTTATGAGCGAGAGTCACAGATCTTCGGATAAACAGTGCTCCCGCCTAATATTTTTAATAATATCATATATTAAGAGATTGCATTTTTCTGACTTACTTATTTTCTTTGCGAATTTTTAGAACTCGCTAAATGACCTCTAAGAAGTTACATAAGGTTCGTGTTCTAATATAAGCGATTTTATTTATTAATTTAATTACATTGTGATTTTAAAAGATGTTTGTCCTAAAGAAATCAAATTTAGAATTTTAAAATTGTGATGAGAACTTTAAAATTGTGATTTTAAAAGATGTTTGTCCTAAAGAAATCAAATTTAGGTAAACGAGCCCCAATAAATAGGTTAATGCAAACGTATAACGACATAACCACCAACGGCGACGTCGACATTTTCCATACCATTCCATAATACGTATCAGAATTTGCTAGATTATGTAATAAGTATTTATAACTCTTTCTCTCTTCTTCAAGTTTAGCATTAGTTTTATTGTAAGCAAATTACTTGTAAATTTATTAATGATATTGTTCTAGTTAAGTAAGTTAACAACTGTCTTATTGTAGCTGCACTATTTTTGTGAATGTTGTATATACCTTTAAAGGCGAATCATTTTTTAACAAAACCAATTGTGTTATATTTAACAATGTCTAGTGATAAGCCAATGGTGTATCTGTTAAAAATAAATAAATAAATAAGAAAATTTTACTAGGTGGTAGGAATTCTATTCTGCCTAGGAGTCCGTCTGGGTGGGTATCACCACCCTCTCACCTATTTCTGCCGCCGAAATGCATTGCCTGCACTTCTGTGTTTCGACCTGATCGGTATAGAGCCTGTATAACTACTGCAAGCTGTGAAATATTCCAGCTTAGTCCTCAGAGGTGACAATGCATCTGTAGCCTTTGATTGAATTTTGCTGCAGGTGTCCATTTACTGCAGCAGCCCATTATCATTAGGTGAACTTTAAGTTCGTTTGTGACTTCAGTTTTACAACAAAAAGAAAACAGTGATGTGTTCAATTGAGTTCAGTAAATGAGTTCCAATTTTCTAACCGGAAATTCTGTTTACTGGTACGAGGCCTTCTATCTTAGCCCTCAGGGGTGACGCATCTACATTTTGATCCTAAAGCAGGCATAGGTGTATGTTTATATGGGCTACAGTATCCATTTATCATCAGGTGGAGGTGGACTGTGCTCGTTTTTACCCTTATACTATAAAAAGTCGTATCTTATTTTTTATCAGTATTTTGAATCGGTTGATGGGTATATAGATACGTCTAAAAACATTTTTTGGATATTCATCCATGCTCACCGCGCTAGACAGACGAATTAGTAAGCGTGTAGAAGTTACAATTACCAGAGCGAGGAGCCCTGGTAATGCCAGAGCAAGTTGGTTCATGCTTTTGTCAACGCTTGGAATAAATTCCCGCATTTTGTCTGTCCTCAGTCAAATAGAGGCGAGATTGGCATCAGGAAAAATAATTGGCAAATCATCCTCGTAAGCGACGCACCGTAAAATCTTTGTTAAGAGTTTTACTTACTGTCTTTCACTAATTTGATTAATTTGATGTCGTATACATTATTTGAATCTGGCATGACTTGCATAATATAAAAAAACAGCAGCATAATGTTTATGTGTTTTATATGATTTAGCATGATTTCTTCTGATGCGTGACAGTCAAGGGGTACGCATCAGAAGAAATCCTCATTAAGTCTGGTGTTCCACAAGGATCCCATTTGGGCCCGTTGCTTTTTGTGATCTTCATTAATGACCTCATTGAGAAAATTCAGTACCCTTGCCTGTTATACGCTGACGACCTAAAAATCTTCAATAGAATTGGTGAAGCTGACGACACGCGCATCATACAGGAAGACTTGAACATCCTGTCTAATTGGTGCAAAGAAAATAATATGTTCCTAAATGTCAAAAAATGCTTTGTCATCACCTATACACTTAAAAAACAAGGTATCAAACAATTATATCTTACAACAACAAACTCTGTCTCGTGTGTCGTCTATCAGGGATATCGGGGTCTTGTTTGACGAACAGCTTAGTTTCTGCCAACGTTACGATCTCATAGTCAAAAATATAACCAGGTATAAGGTTTCGTTACTAGACAGAGCAGGCACTCAGGAACCCTCAAAGTTTAATTTTGTTGTATAACAGTCTGGTTCGAAGTAATTTGGAATACAGTTCAATAATATGGAATCCTTACTACGCATTGCACTCTGAGCGCAGTGAATCGATCCAATCCAAGTTTTTGCGTTTATTGAGCTTATGTACCGGCAACAATAGAAGACTCCGGTCATATGCTGAGAGGCTTAAAGAGTTTGACATGACACCACTTCACCTCCGTCGCGACGAATTGGACCTAGTTAAACTATACAAAATAATACACTCGGAATTGGACAGCCCCAAGGTCTTGGAACTGTAAAATTTTAACATAAAACACAAACCGCCCAGACCTATGAAAAAAATATTTGACATATATTAAAATAATATCTCCCGGAATCAACCCCTATCCAGGTTATGTCGACTTTATGAGGATTATAGCCTTCGCTTTACCAACCTTGACATCTTCAACTCTAGCCTGGTTCGCTTTAGAAATTTTTTGAAAGACATTCTCAAGGACATCTCCTTTGATCGATATTCATTATAGTTATAGTTCTTGATTTGTTGGATTTATGAGCCTGTTAGTTTAAGCAATTTTATTTAAAATGTTTGTTTCTCATTCTTGGCATGTCGTGATAACACGTTTAAGGATTATGTCTTGTATCACACCATTATTATTGTAAGCTATAGCTTTAAGTCATGATGTAATCTGTTGTGTTGTCCAATAAATAAAGAAAAAAAATGGTGAGTGACGAGAGCCGGAGATCCATTTTAATGGTAACAAAGCATTCCGTCTTAGTCCTCAGGGGCGGAATTTTGTTTTTTAATTGAGGATAAGTGTAGGTGTCTATGGGCCATAACGTCAAGTTGACATCAGGTGTGATCTTTTTTCACCCTTACTTTTATAATTTTTGTATGAATAATATACTTAAATAACTCGACGATATGAAATTATCGGTGGCTATTAAATTCGTTTTATTTATTTTTTAATCCAGTCATTACCTGTGAAAAGAGTAGGGTAGGGTGACTTATATTTTTCATTAACCTGAAATTATAAAGGTAATATGGCACGTCATTGGAAATTCCCATGATGTGCGCCCGCTATCAGTCGCCCCACAGACCACGTAGGAGTGGCGTCCCCCCCGCATGTGTACGTGCGCACCTAAATAAGTTATCTCTAACGTCTAACTTACGTACTGTTTTCGGATTTAGCAAGCTTTTTATGGGTGACGACGAACAACAGGTAACTAAAGTATACTCCTCTAAATCCTTCATCATCTACAATTGTAGACCTTACGACAATAGGTTAAGGGAGATAGTTAATGTATTTTTTTGGACTTGGGTATAACGTTTTGGTTTGATGTACCTTTGAATGGGCAGTCTACCAGGTTTTTTCGTTTATGAATGGGAACAATTTAATTATAATTATTGTAGTGGGTAACGTATGGTACTAACGTGGCCATGTATACTAATATAATAGAAGCGGAAGAGTTTTTTTGTTTGTTTAAACACGCCAGTCTCTGGAACTACTAGTCGGACGTAAAAATTCTTTGTATATGATAGCCAGATTCACGAGGAATAGTATAGGCTATCTAGCATTAGGCTACACCTCTCACCTAGCCAATCAATCAATCAATCAGTGATTTCTTATATTATACGCGGGTGAAACTAAATATAATAACTAGACCGAGCACACAGTCCACCTGATGGTAAGTGGTTGCTGTGGCCCATAGACATCTACATCTATCCTCGTTTGCGAATCAAAATGCAGATGCGTTGTCAGCCGTGAGAACTAAGATGGAATGCCCCTTTTCCAGTAAAAAGGGTCTCCGGTTCTCTACACTCACCATACGAAACACAGCAGCATTAAGCTGCTATTTTACGCTGGTATTCTATGAGAGCGTGGTCCTTTCCCGGTCAAGCTGACCCATTCGTGCTACAACTATACAATTAATATAGCTGCAAAATAGCTCTAATACGTATAAAAAATCAATCAAAAAGAGAATCCATCAAATCAGAAAAGAACCCATCACCTAACTTCGTAACGGGTGTATTGTAGATAAACGTGTAGGTGGTTAGACTTATTTTTTGCCAAGGAATCCGCCTGTGTACCAATCCATTACATATCTTTGCTGCCGAGTAGCAAAACGTACTGCTAGCTCTGCCTGAAGGGTAAAAACGGCCAGTACTCGTATAATTTGATTAACTAGATCTCACTTAATACCATCGTAAAATATCTACTTAATGCTGCTGTGTTTCGTATGGTGAGTGTAGAGAACCGGATACACCTTTAACTGGAAACGAGGCATTCCATCTTAGTCCTCAGGGGTGACAGTACATATGCATTTATTCTTATTCGAGGGTAGATGTAGGTAGGAGGCAGGTGTATTATTATAAATATTTATTGTTAATTAAATAATTATAACTTTTAACAAAAAGCAAAAATCGATTCCAAATTGCTAAAAAAGAAGTTATTTATTTTGCTAACCTTAGGGGTAAAAATTTTCTCCGAATTTATATGGGTGGTCCGTTAATAAAACTATTATTATTTTATTTAGATAATCTGAACTATATTATGTAGAACAGTGGAAGACGTTATACGTCTTGAGTTGGTAGTAGAGCCATGCTGCAGCAATATTATATAGTACGTTGTAGTACGAGAGCCGACTCGTGCTACAACATAATATGTTGTAGTACGAGTCGGCTCTCTTCCATCTTAGTCCTCAGGGGTGACAGCACATCTGCATTTTGATCCTTATTCGAGGGTAGATGTAGGTGTCTATGGGCTATAGCATCTATGTATTATCAAGTGTAGGGAGACCGGGGATGGTTGATTATAGGGCAGGTTGACTTACTGCCAAAAACTCGACCTACTCACAAGTGTTGCCTCATCCAACTAGGCGCGAGATACCGTTTTCTACCACCGCTCAGGTACCGGAAGAGCGGCATCGCATACGCACGTAGTTTGGGAGAAGGAGATTATTATCCAAAAACAAACCATGTAAGTAATTGTTTTCCTCCTAATATATTTTATAGTAACGCCTATATACTCGTTATTTACTTTCAAGTTATTTAAAGTAAAAGTTTGATTTAATCTTTTTATTACGTATCATTCTTTTTTATTTCGCTGCAGTTTTGAGGTTATACCGTGTAGTTAAAAATTAAAAAGCGATCCGGGGCTGATAGACCAACTTATTTTGGGGCTGGTTGACCACCTAGTTAACCTACCCCATAGTAGTCTGGGTATACTTTACATGGAATTAAGTCAGTTTTCTTTTTAATTTATCAAATGCTTGTTGTTGCAGAACTATGCGAATGTACAAAAAAAAGACTGATCGAGGAAGTACGCCCAAAGATGTCTTTGATAGAGAATGTCAACAAGTTATTTTTGATAAAAACAAGTATTAATTCTAGAGCAAAAAAATTTGCTATACTGTTTAAAACACCCAACGCCACGGTAAAAATGAAAAAAATGTTAGAAAGTAAACCGGCATTTATTATGGATTTACTCCTTATGAAACTCGAAGGTTTGTACTATTTATACAGACAGACTAAGAAGAGTAAGAGAAAAGGAAGAGGAAAAAGGATCTTCATGGGACAAATAAGAGAAATAATGACGAAGAAGACAAAAGTGATGAGGATGATACATTTTGTTTAGAGTGCACTGAATCTCACATTTTAAGTATTCCTGGAGAAACATGGATTCAGTGCACTATGTGCAAGTTATGGGCCCATGCAAAAGACTGTGCAAATGGTAATATTTTATTCCATGAATGCAAAATTGCACCTCTGATTTAAAAGACTGATTTGATAATTCCAAAAATGTGATCTATTTTGTTTAAAATATATAATTATATTAGTTGAATTAGTTAAGACTGTTTTTACTGTTTTGTATATTAAGTATATTAAGTTCATAAAAAGTTTTGTAGTTTCAGGTATATAGTATTATATTTTCAGTGTTTAAATTTAAATTGTCAGGATTAAAAATTTCGTTGTAATAAAATTACAAATACTTCTTATATTTTTTATCCTATTTATTCCTATAATGTGTACTAATTATTTCATGGTCAACTTACCCCTAATGACAAGTTAACCAACCCCGGGCATGGGGTAGGTTGACTCATATTTCGTGTTCTACAAAATTAAGCTTGTGCACTATATCATAATTGATTGCGAGCTTTTTGTTATTTTTTTCAGAAGCTTAATAGTTTACCTATCAGATGTATTGATTTTTACAATATTATACACCAAAACAATGAAAATACAAGGGTCTTCACTGAAATTTGGTCAACCATCCCCGGTCACCATACTGTATGCTCCTTTGTCACCCTTATTCTAAATGAAAAAAAAAACTATTATTATTTTATTTAAAAAACTTGAACGATTATACGTCTTCCGCTGTTCAACCTAATAAAGTAATCCACTGTTTACATCATTAACAAGAACAGACCGTTGTTCCAGTATGAGCACGTAGTATGGATTCCTAGCCGTCGCGTCACTTCAGTCTCAGGTCAAGGTGGAGCAGTCGGCCTTCGCGACTGCGTTATTCATATCACCACTATGTCATTTAATATTCTTATATGGGAAAATGCCTAACTTATTCATCGCGAACTTCTTAGTAACGTAATCCGAACCGTTTATATGTAGCCCTTCCATCACTCTGGTGATTCTGAATTTCTTTGAAATAGTGTCGAATGTAATCATCGGTTTCTGTTACCGTATATAGGATTTTGCGAGTGTTCGGGGAGTGAGGAGTTACGCATTATATATACTTATACTTATAAGAAAAATTTGGTGCACCGTTATGTAGGCTCGTATATGTTATGTATAATGATTTCTTATATTTACAGGAGAGTATCCTGCCCCCGTGCCCATGGGGGCTGTAGAGCACCCAAAATGTCGAGAATTTAATATAAGTAATATAAATTAAATTCAACGCGATAAAATCCGTAAAATTCGTTTTAATTAATGTTATGTATGGCGTCATTGTGACCATTATTACTTCTTAAAAAAAGTAAAAAAAAAAAACAATTTTCTCGATACGCATTTTATTGTTAAAAGTAAAGTTACAGCATAATACGTCCCACTGCTGGGCAAAGGCTTCACTCAAACATTTCTGAAATGTCCGCTGTTCTGCCCCTATGCGTGATGGCGAACTTCACGACTTCGAAATTTTTTAATTTCCTCACGTTGTTTCTTTTACCGCCGAGTACGTGGTAAATCAGCACTTAAAATTACAATAAATAATTTCACTGGTGCCGGCGGAGGAGATCGAACCCGTATTGCTAGCGTATTGTGAAATTTACAGCGAACGCTTAACCCTGAGGTACCACGGCTTTCATTTACTGTTGGTACTAAAAATAAGGGAGTTATTCCAATTTTCTCGATACGCATTTTATTGTTAAAAGTAAAGTTACAGCATAATACGTCCCACTGCTGGGCAAAGGCTTCACTCAAACATTTCTGAAAGGGAAATGTCCGCTGTTCTGCCCCTATGCGTGATGGCGAACTTCACAACTTTGAATTTTTTTTTAAATTTTTTCACGTTGTTTTTTTAACGCCGAGTACGTGGTAAATCAGCACTTAAAATTATAATAAATAATTTCACTGGTGCCGGCGGAGGAGATCGAACCCGTATTGCTTGCGTATTGTGAACGCTTAACCCCTGAGGTACCACGGCTTTCATTTACTGTTAGTACTAAAAAGGGAGTTATTCTTTTATCTTCTTTATTTTTATATATCACATTGTATTCTTATGGACAGCCAGCACAACCACAGGCTGCGAGTTATTTCTTTTTAATTTTCAGCGGTGTCAACGCATCCGTAGTTTTTTTAGAGGTCAGTTGCAGGTGTCCCCGGGCTACATAGGTAGACTCTTATCACTCGATGGATTGTTGACTGTTTTACGTGGTAGAGCCGAGCTGTAGTTACATTATGGTCGGAGCACAAATGGGTTGGCTCGAACGGGGAAGACCATCATGCAGCTCTCATCGAATACCAGTGTAAAATAGCAACTCAATGCTGCTGTTTCGTATGGTGAGTGTAGAGAAGCAGACACCCTTTTACTGGAAACTATATATTCTATTTTAGGGTCAGGGGTGGCAACGCATCTGCATATTGATTCTTAATCGAGGATAGATGTAGAAGTCTATGAGCCACAGCACTTACCATCAGGTGGACTGTGTGCTCGTTTGTCACCCTTATTCTGTAAAAAGCTATTGTTACTCCCTTCAATATTTATAAAAAAACTCAAAATAAACCTTTACTATAGAACAACGGCCGTTCTTTAGCTTATAAAGGTCAAATGAACACGCCTTTACACAGTAGTAATTTATGGGTCACTTATACCCGTGTTATTTGAGGGAACGCTTCAAACTGCCGGCGCCACGGAGCGGTTAAGTAAGTACATACGAGGCTAATGAATGCAAATGAGTGCGGCATTGAAGTAATATACATCATTTGTGGAGTTAAAGCGAACTGCGTCTTGAGACAGTTCTTACCTGTTGATAGGGAAGCATTAATTAGGAGTTGGGATTTTACGTCACCTCGCGCATGTGCTGAACTTGAGAACAAAATAAAAACAGCGTGTTTAGACGGCCTAAAATCTATATATGTCATAAAGTCGACTGAGGGATTCTCATGGATTACGTAATGTTGAACTTCTAGTGGCGGTGTAAGAATATCCATTAGGGACACTATATCGCCCCGTGGGTTACGATACCGGGCGGACCGAGAGCCGACAAAGGGAAACAAACCAGCAGATCGGCAGCAGCGTATTCCTGATAATAACTCAAAATTATAAAAAACTGCGGTTGCTAAACTGCCGCGGGCAACTGTGACAAAATCCCCTTATGAGAAAATCTATGGGGGAGGGCCTATGTTTAGCAGTGGACTTTTATTGACTATAATGGAATGGATAAAATGTGTGGGTTACTTAGAAAGTTTGGCTACACTTAAACGAAAATTTTAATATTAATTAAATTGTTTCTAACATTCGATTAATATTCCAAAAATGCGACAAAAAGTTATTGAAATGACACTTGATATTTAAGGAACTAAGGCGGATTCGAGGCGAGACGTTGACCTGTACGGGGGGAATTTATTTGTTTATAACGAGATCTGATTTGCATGACAAATCAAATGGACCACTCTCGTCAATTGTGCCCAATTGAAACGACTGCGCTGGAAATGCATTGTGAAATGATGTAACTTTAAAATCACTGCTATAAATCTATATGTTGTTCAAAGTAAAATGAAATAACAATCTATGTGTGTATTTCTCTCCTTTTTTGTTAATATTTATGTTTTTTTTTGGCGTGCAATAAAGTATTATCTATCTATCTATCTTTATGTGGAGCAGGAAAGAACTTAATTTACGGAGTTCACGTGTCCTTAAAATCTTTTTTTCTTTAATTTATTTAGGGACTTTTATCCCGAACAGATAATATGTCAATTCCATCATATCTTATTGACACACAGTTAAAAAGAAACCTTATTGAGAATAACAAAAATTATTAGTGTTATAAAACCTTATTAACAGCTGAAAAAATCTAAATCGTACATATTTATCTTAAAACTTTGCATCAATAACTCTCTTTCTCTCTTGAACTTAACACATTCTATTGATATATATTGAATGTCATCAGTAGACTCACATACCTCACAGTTAAGGGAATCAGCTTTCATCATTAGGTGGGTAAACTGTTCTTGAAATCAACTCATCATAATTATAGCTCATCGTAAATCCATTGCCTTGATAGGCAAAGGATAACGATGAATTAGCAGGTCCTTCATCACAAAATTCAGAACACACCAACACTAAGCAATATATAGGTATAGATTATAGTTCTCAGACACCAGCACGATTGGCTGACTTTACTCCCCGAAAAAGTAAACTTAGAAAACAATTGTTTAAAATAAGTAAAAAGTTTTAAATATAGTAGTAGTAGTAAAAAGTTTCATTTTGCACTGCTAAAAAATATGAAGATGTTACCGCGGAACAGTTTTTGAACGGTTGTGATAAATTTTTATCCCCCAAGTTAAGCGCGATTGTAAAGGCGCAAATTTATTTAAAACCCCATTGTAAAACAATAGATATAGAGAATTCAAATTGTTTTGCTTAAATATGTATTACGAGCCCTCTCGCTTATCGATTTTTATCGAAGACTATTTGCTTACCGTCTAAATCAACTTTAGCTAAGATGTACCTACCTATGCAAACTAAACTTAACCAGCAAATGTGGGATGTTTTATCAGCTACAATCAAGCATATGTCATCATCTGAAAAGAATGTGTGCTTTGTATGGATGAGATGAGTCTGAAATTAAACTTATCCTATAACAGCAAGGAAGATAAAATATTGGGCCTCCATGAAGTAGATGGGCAACAGCAACCTGTTGCCGCAGGGTATGCTTTTACCTTAATGCTTGAGGTATAACATCAAAATGGAAACAACCTATTGGCTTTTCTTTTATCTCCAGCAGTAAAATTGATGATCAATTAAAACATGGATAATTGCTACTGTGAAACGTCTTTAGAGCTTGGCTTTAATATACGAGCTTTCGTGTCAGATCTAGGATCAGATTTTTTGGCATTATCAAAACATTAGGGATCTCTAAAGAAAACTCATGTTTTGAGATTGATGGTCACAAAATTTACTACATATTTGATGTTCCCACTTAATGAAGTGCGTGAGAAATAATTTAATAAACTATAATTTTGAGTTTGATGGCTACTCGGTGGGAGGACATAACAAACATGTATGAACTAGATAAAATGAAAGATATTCGATCAGCTCCTCGTTTAACTGATTCACATTTACAGCCGAATAGTTTCCAAAACAAAAGTTCGTTTTGCCGTTCAAGTTTTTAGCAATTCTGTAGAAGCAGCTTTAAAAAATTATCAATCATCGGGTACTCTACAAGTTGCTGATGGTACGATATTTTTTATTGAAATCATGAACAACCTCTTTGATTTACTGAATTCAAGCAACATCGACTCACCAAAAGCCTACAGTAAACCGTATAGGGGTACTACTCTCCAAGAGGAATTGCTAGATAAATCTCAGCGTCTGTTTAATAGCATGAGAGTTAAAAATAAAAAGAATGGCCGTGACGTTACTAATATCATAAAATTTATAAATGCTTTCAACATAACAATAAACTCACTTCGGCAATTATATAAAGATATGAAGTCTGGGGGATATGATTACTTACTCACACGAAGAATTAACAATGATTGCTTAGAAAATTTTTTTGGGCTCGTGAGGCAAGCTGGCGGAAATTGTCGGGAACCCTCTTGTATACAATACACCAGGGCATTCCGAAAAATGTTTCTATGCCAAATTCTAAATTTATCAGACGCTACAAATTGTACCGAAGATTTTGACAGTATACTAGCCGAATTTGTAAATTTGTCAAAATTACACCTCAAACTCAAGTTTCTATCCAGGATCCACCTCAAATACAACCTAAAGAGAATCTTACAAAGATGTACGACATTCCAGAAAAAAATGCATTCCACTATATCTGCGGTTATTTGTTGCGAAGGTGTGTTGAAAGTCACAAGCGTGACTGCCTATCGATAATTAGTTACGCATCATCATATGACGATGAATCAAATGAGAGAAATTTATACATCCGTCTGAGAGCTTATGATACTAGCCGTGATCGCTTCGGAGGACTACAAGTCCCTCCAGATGATTTTGTGGATTACATACATAGCTTGGAAACAGAATTGATGTCGATTTTTACTTTTGAGACTAATAGAGTTCAACACCAAACCATCTGCATGCTTCCCAATAAATTATTTGTTAAAATTATTTGTTAGGATGAGAATTTTTTATATAATTAAGTTCAATAATAGAAATTTCAAATCCAGTAAATCTAAAAACCGAATATATTTGTCAGTTGCCCATTTATAATTCCTGATTTAGAAATTAATTAGTTATTATATCCTTATTGTTTTTTTTTCTTATCGATTATATAGTAACAAAACAGGTGTCCATATAGTTATAGTAGTAGTAAATATTTGAATTCCAATCATTTTATTCGTGAGGCAGCTACTTATGCAGCCCCAGACTACTCGCTATCGAGTCTGCAGGCCGAGAAACTCTCTCTCGGACCCGCCAAATAAAATTTCAACCGACCTGAACTGCCTCCTGGCGGCTCAGGCCGATTCTTCTTAAATTTTGCCTAAGTAGGCTCTCCCTCAGCGGCTCGTAGCCGCCTGCGCCCTCTTCTCCCAAAAGAGGGTCGCTTCCGATCCGGCAAAGAGGCTTAATCCGCCAATTGCCAGTCCCACAGGTGGTGTTTAGTGGGTACATTTAGGGTAGTGGTTAGGTTAGGCTTTAGTCACAGTGAGTCCCACATAACCACGACAGACCGGCTGTCGTGGTATGCATAAAGCATTTACCACCTCCTCGCGTAACGGGGTAGCCCTTCCTAATTGCTTCTGGGCGCAAAAAAAAAAATTGGAAAATCCAAAATGCACGCCTCATGAGCGTTTCATTTAATTTTGATGAAAAAAATAAATAACTTTTAAAAGGTGTTCAGTTCAATAGCCAAAATCAATAAGGACCCTCCTTAGAATATACGGAATCTTATTTAATACTATATATCTCAATCTATTGCTTACATTTCTATTAAGCGAGAAGACTCACAGACGCATAGACAAACAGACGGCAGTCGATATATTCTTTCAATTACATTTTTTGTTGTGTAATCTAAAGAGAATCAGTTATAAAATAAACCAATAATTCAACGTCTGTAGTCATTGTAACGTATATATATATATCCATATATATATATATATATATATGGATTTGATGTCTAGCTAAGAGTATAAGAACGATTTTATGTAGCGAAACTGAGGTATGGCCACATATCGAGAGTAGAGCACTCCCTCACGTTGTGAGGCGTGCAATTAGCGTTTAGAGTACTTTCAGGAAAAATGTAAGAACAAATTATTACTTATTCTTTATATTAGTAATCATATTGTTGATCACGATGTAGATCTAAAATAAATAATGAAATTAATAAAAGTTGTTAATTTGTGACAACCCTAACCTCCATACGCTGTCTAGACGTTGTCGGCATTTACCACGAGATCAAAGGCGTCGTCCTACTGTATGTTTTTATTATACTGTGGCTTAACTATAAGAGACTGCAATTCGAGAATCTTTTCTCACCAAAATTTCGGCCCTTCAAGCTTTATGACTGGCCTATTGCCAATTTAATTTACTATTCCGTCGGGTTATGTTGATTGCCTTGGTGCTACTACGAGTATTTTTGTTATTGGTTCTATCATGCAGCAAAACTCTGGGCATAGCTTTCTCTTTTAGAGCCATAGATGGCTGAGTGAATTTAAGCTTCCTCATATGGGCAGGTTAGTTACAGCCTATATACGTCCCACTGCTGGGTACAGATCTGCCCTCATTTCTGAGAGGGTTTTAGGGCAAGGAAGTGTCCACCGCGCTGCCCCAATGCGTGTTGGTGAACTTCACATGTCTTCGAAATTTTTCTTTCTTATGTATGAGACATGCAGATTTCCTCACGATGTTTTCCTTCAGCGCCGAGCACGTGGTAAATCAGCACATAAAATTGCAATTAACAATTTCATTGGTGCCGGCGGGGTTCGAACCCGGGTTGCCCGCGTACTGTGAAATTTACAGCGAGCGCTAATCATCTGAGCCATCACGGCTCTTTACGGGCAGGTAGTAGAGCTAAAAAGGGGGTTCAACAAACGAAGTTTAAGTGTTACGTTGACGAAATAGGTTAAAGACATATATCATTTGGACCGTAACCGTTGTGCAGAAATGATTCAACTCACAAACAGGCCTAAATAGTGATGAAGAGCCAGTCCGTATCATCGTAAATAGTTTCTAGTAGGGGACCCCCTTTGATTTTTAATTTATTGTTATTTTTATTATTGGTTATTATAGCCGCAATAGAAATACACATTCTGTTAAAATTTCAACTGTCTACCTATTACGAATCTTGAGATACAACCCGCTGACAGACAGACGGACGGACGGACGGACGGACAGCGGAGACTTAGTAATAGGGTCCCATTGGTTACCCTTTGGGTACGGAACCCTAAAAAGAGCTCTTAGCTTTAGTTTTACGTCTTCCTCCATCCAAAGCCTAACAGCACCATGCCGCTATTCTATATTGGTTTTGTAAAAGAGTGTGGTCTTTCTCCGATCTAGCCCATCCATAATAGCAGCAGCATGGGGAGTTATAAGAAATCAGACATGAGGTACTGGGTTGTGGTGCCGAGTGCCGAGTGAATTTAAAAACACAAACTCGCCCGGAAAATATTTAAATTAATGTCATAGTGTAGTTTTTTTATTCTGTTTTACTATCACAATTTGTAAGTTTATATTTTGTACTAACAATTTTATGGACCAAAAGTATGAAATAAATTATTTTTATTTTTATTTATTTTTTTATTTTATAAGATAACTTAGATATTATATAATTCAGTTCAGTTCAGTTCAATTTGCCGGCGTCTGTCTTTTAGTTCGATTACAATCGGGGTGTCATCACGGCAAGAGTAAATAGGCTTTTATTGCTTTCTGATGTCTGGAGTTGATTAATCAAATATTTTGAAAGTTATTGAGAAAAAAACTTAAAAACAATTTTTTTTTGGATTTTATTTTTTGAAAATCTTTGAAACGGCTCGACCGATTGACTAGAAAATCTAATCAGCTCGAAGTCTCAATGAACACTTTCGAACGCCGTGTCGCCCATCTCGATCGGTTGGTTCGTTCTAAAGATATCGTAAGTTCGTAAGATACAATTTTAAAATACATACACACACACACACACACACACACACACACACACACACACACACACACACACACACACACACACACACACACACACACACACACACACGCACATACGCACGCTCGTACGCACGCACGCACGCACGCATCACACACGCACGCACGCTCGCACGCACGCTCGCACGCACCACGCTCGCACGCACGCACGCACGCACGCATCACACACGCACGCACGCTCGCACGCACGCACGCTCGCACGCACGCACGCACGCTCGCACGCACGCACGCACGCTCGCACGCACGCACGCACGCACGCTCGCACGCACGCACGCACGTTCGCACGCACGCACACACGCACGCACG
Source organism: Parnassius orleans (assembly GCA_029286625.1). Classification (NCBI taxonomy): domain Eukaryota; kingdom Metazoa; phylum Arthropoda; class Insecta; order Lepidoptera; family Papilionidae; genus Parnassius; species Parnassius orleans. The sequence goes on along the minus strand of JAGSMP010000006.1, from coordinate 6,625,806 downwards.
TTTCAAAGCGGGAAGTTAAAAAAAATGCATATAAATATCTGTCTACTTCAGATTTAAAAAAAAAATTGTAAGTAATATTCAAAGACTTCTTTGTGTGTACATAGAAGTCTTTGGTAATATTATTGTCCACGACCACCCAAATGGAATAAAAACGTCTCCATTCCCGCGTCCGTCGTCGCCAGAGAATACTGCGGACATACGAGTACCTACAAGTATAAAATTAGCAACGTGCTTAGGGGAGATCTTTTAAACATGTGTGTCTTAGTGGCGGAGAAAACTATACGTAATTCAATACAACCTTTAATAAAGTAGTCATAAAGTTCACTTTAGAATTTTATTAAATTTGTAAACATAGTTCGTAATGTATACAGTTACGTATTTAACATACGTATTGAAATAAAATTAAATCACATGGCGCTATTGAAATTTCTCTCATTGAATGTTTTAATTGACTTTGAACTTAATTGTTAGCAAATTTAAGTAGTATTTGCGATGAAGAAAAATTGTCATCCTTGCCATCTGGATGAAAAATGAACAGCTAAGTGGAGATGCAATGTTTATTTATAACAACGACAGATGAAACAAATTCTTTGACCAATAAATTTTGTTTTTAACCCCCGACGCAAAAAATGTTATAAGTTTAACCGCTATGTGTGTCTGTCTGTCTGTCTGTGGTACCGTAGCTCTTAAACGGGTGAACCGATTTGTGTGCGGTTTTTTTATTTAAAAGCAGGTTTTTTAACGGTGGTATCTTAGACTTGTTTTATCAAAATCGGTTCATCCGTTTCCAGGTCATCAGCTGTTTTGTGAGCTGCGATATGGTTCTTTTCAGGGGTTTTTAAAATTTTCAATTTAAGTTATTAATAGTTTTTTTTGTCGAATTATGCCTATGTAGGTACTGTACCGCATTTCACCTTGTGAGTATCGTAAGTGACGACTATATGAAATACTCGAGAGATCCCATGACTTTTTTACTATAGAATAAGGGCGACAAACGAGCACATTGTTCAAGTGATGGTAAGTAGATGCTATGGCGCTTAGTCACATATTATCCATTCTCCATCCAAAAATATAAATCTCACCTATGAGAACTAAGATGGAATGCCTCGTTTCAAGTAAAATGTGTCTTCAGCTCTCTACACACACGATACGAAACACAGCACATTAAGCTATTATTTCACACGGGTGTTCTATAAGAGCGTGATACTTTTCCGGCTGAGCCGACCCATTCGTCCTAAATTTATAATATAAATAGCTGAATTGAAGCTATATTCATACATATTTACTAACAATAAATCACAACAGTCGGGATTTTCATAATAATACTTATTAAATTTCATTATCAGACTATTTATTTCATTTTATTAAAAAAAATTAATATACACAATACAATCGAACTTGACAATTCCATTCATTTTAGGACTTCAAATAACGCGTTATGTCAATGACTTCAGTGATTAGATAAGCGGGCATGATGTGTTCCCTGTGTGACCCACTTTGTATTGTATGGACCAATTGTCGGATTCCCAGCCCGGATGTACCGGATAAGCGAGCTCGGTTAGATGTAATGGGATATGGTTCAATATTATTTGGGTCGAGGCATCGAATATCTTCCCACAGATCAGTGATTCCTTGTTGATAGTTAGTAAAAAATATCTTTGGTCCCTTTGTCTATAGAGATTTTAACACGTATCGATTTACGAAGTTTACAAACAAAGATTTCTTTAAAGTTTAGTTGTTGAATTCATTTGCCATTTTTGGAACATCATAATATTGAAGATATTAATTGTGGTTCAATATGTTGTGTAATAAAAAAACAGTAATTTCACAATTGTTTTTTTTATTACAACACAAACATATCTAAATTGTTATATCCATTTGGTATATTTTGGAACATCGTGACATTGAAGATATTGTGGTTCACTATATATTTATAATAAAAAAACTTTGACAGAAGACAAAGCTTACGCAATTGTTTTTTTAACCCCTTCGGACCTGAATTTATATAAAGCATCAATAAAAATATTGTTAAGGTTTTTCTGTGAGTTAGAAGTGTAATTAAGGAATTTTTGTAAAAATATGCGATTTATCGTTTTCAGATTTTTGGAAATTTTGATGTCCACTCAAGTGGACATCAGGTTTAAGTGTTGTATTTAATACATATTTAATGAATAAATGTTTTGTAGTAATATTTTGAAGTAAGTCAGTAAAACTGTGCAATATTATTATAATAGTTTATTTTTTATTTAACATTTTACACTGTTAGGATTATTCTTGTTTTTGATGAAATTTTCGAAAGCAATTTCGCTCACCAGTAAAACACAGATGTATTTCACATTTCAGACAGTAAACATGCGTCTTTCCTTTACATCCTGGATTTTTACATCTTGTAGCTTCTTTCTTTTGATCATATTCTGGCAAATGGTCGACAGTGTCATACTGGATTTCGCTCGCTGGTCTTATTTCAGTCCTGAAACGGTGTTGTTTTGGTGTAACTGGTGAATTTACTGGACTGCTACCACCAGATGCGGGCCGTCCTCTTTTTCTGATAGGAATTGGATGCCCCATTTTATTAGAGCTTCTGAACGCGCTGCCGAAAGTGCAACAAATCCAAAACGTCTGTACTTGGTATATTACAGATTTTGCAATCTTCTTGGTATTCCAGCCAGCTATTGGTTAGTGCTAGGTCAATGGCGTGAAATATCATACGCAATGTCCATTTTTTGGATCTAATGAAGATTCGATACAAACTAATCAGATGATCAGTTTTATCTACACCGCCCATACCATTGTTATATAATTGCACAAGTTCAGGACGCGGTATAGTTACGTAATTTTTAGATATTTTATTCCATCGTCGAACTTCATCTTGATTTCCTATTCCAACAAAATTTGAAGCAAGTACTACACCTTTGTTGTCAATCCACTTGATAACAACCACATCTTTAGTATTATTCGTAACTTGATCAGTATATCCCCTATCTTTTTTTGATCCTTCCTTGTCAGTTATGAGTGGCGGTTTTCCAAAACGATTTATTCTGATCGTTCCTCCTGCATAAATTTCCCTCTCGCGAAGATCCTTCAGCAAAACGTAGTTGGAGAAATAATTATCAAAGAAGAGTAATGACCAGACCTATTTATTCTCTTTGACAAGGCATTTACATAAGCAGCAGATGTGCCATATTTCAAAACGTCATTTTTGTCTAGATTTGTAGTTGCGCCTTGATAAATAATAAAATCATAAACTAATCCGCTCTTACCGCAAATCATAAATATCTTTACACCCCATGGCTGTGGTTTTCCTTTGACATATTGTTTGACTTCAAGTTTTCCTCGAAAAGGTACAATCTGTTCATCAACGCTCAATATTTGCTCTAATTTTAGTTCTAGACATCGTTTTCTAACTGAATCATATAAAGGTCGAACTTTTATAAAACGATCGGTGTTATTTTGTGGAATAGAATTGTTATCAATTACATGCAAATTGTTTCTCATCTGAAGAAATCTATCTCTGGCCATGTTCTCTAAAAATATTTTCATATCTAAACTGGAATCCCAATACAAACGAATACGAGGAAACTTTAGGTTACCCATTATGATATGAAGGCCGAAAAATATTTTAATTTCTGTTGAAGTACATGGCTTGAAATTACGGACTTCATTTCTCACCACATACAAATTTGTATTGAATGTAAAATCTTCAATTAGAGACTCTGATATATATTTAGAAAATAATCAATGGGAACGCGAGGTGAATCAATTTCAGACGGTGGTGGCGCTGACCAAATGAATTGTGGTGGTTCAAGCTGTAAATGTTTTCTCCAAATTATTTCATTTTTAGGCTTACTACTTGATCCGGGTCTAGATTCCACCTCCTCTAAGTCTTCTTCCTCTACTATATCGTCCTCCTCTTAAGAGTGATTACCTATCTCTCTTTCGGTTGGTAGCGTTATGTTACTACCTACACGAACATTTTTTTGTGGTATTGCCTGTACAATTTCATCGTCACTATCTTCTTCGAGATCCGATATTGTTCCGTTTTCTAATAAATTGAGTAAATTATCCACATCTTGACTTTTAGATAGATCAAAACCTAAAAAGGAATAAAAATAACATGTAAAATTCAATACAAAGTTTCAATGTAAATACGTTTGGTTTACAGCGATTGTGACCCCATGTCCACTGAAATGGACATCGACTTTATCTTCAAAATTATGAAAACAACCGCATATTTAGTATTTTTAAAATGTATATCTTAGCTAATATGATCACTATGCAGAATAAAAATATCTAAACAATCGATCAAATCGTTTTGGAGTAAATAAAATAACACTAAAGACTTACTCGCATTGCGCGTATCCATGGCGAACGTCAACACTTGACTAATTATTTCATCCTACCTACAATAAATCCTTTGGTGTTTTGTTTATCGTAACGTTTCTAGGTAACTGGTCGGTACAATCAAATGTTTACACTAGCGTTTTATTAACCGACCTCATATTTCATGCAATAATAAAACGTGTCCATTGAAATGGACGCTGGGTCTGAAGGGGTTAAATTAAATTATATGTCTGACATCTTCTTAAAGGTCACGTCCACAAAGTGATATCATCGGGATCTTATGACTGCCGCAGACAGAGACCGATGTAGCGACAACGTGCCCTATGTTGACGTATGAGACGATTACCGTGTATTTCTTTGAGAATGGATTTAAATTCAATGTATGATGTAAGAGTCATGGCTCTTTTACATATTCTCATATTTTTAATTATTTTATTACTATTCGACTAAAGCTAATGTTTGGCCCTTTGGTGGTGGCATAACGCCCCATTTCGTCTTATGAATCACAGAATCTACTTAATGATTTCTTATATTTACGCGAACACTACATTGAATAAAACTATTTTTACAGATTTTATCGCGTTTAATTTTACTAATTTCAATTTATGTAAACCAGTACGGACTGGTAATAGCAAAATTAGTAAAATTAAACGCGATAAAATCCGTAAAAATAGTTTTATTCAACAGAATCTACTTACCATCAAGTGGACAGTATGTTCGTTTAATACCCTTACTTTTGTTAACTTGTAAGGTTCACTATTGTGATTAATAAATTTAAACATCAGAAAGGAGTATTTATATCTATATGCTTAAAATTTAAATGAACAAAATTAAACTTTTACTCCAAACTAAAACCCGACTTAACCAAGTACAATAAAATAATTTCCACATAATAGCTTTCAAGTCTGATAGTTATATTATAAACATCATCTCAATTTCTCCCAGCGTTAGAGGTGGAAGTATATCCACAAAGTAATATGGGACCACCCTTGAAGAAATATCTATCTATACTAATATAATAAAGCGGAAGAGTTTTTTTTTGTTTTTTTTTTTGTTTGTTTAAACGCGCTAATCTCTGGAACTACTTGTCCGATTTGAAATTTTTTTTGCATATAATAGCCAGATTCATGAGAATAGTATAGGCTATATAGTATAGCCTATAACTCTTAATAAATAATCATAATACTTAAAGTTACCTATATACGTCCCACTGCTGGGCACAGATCTCTTCAGATTTCTGAGAGGGTTTTAGGGCAAGGAAAAGTCCGCCGCGCTGCCCCAATGAGTGTTGGTGGACTTCACATGTCTTCGAAATATAACTTTTTAATTTCTAAGACATGCAACTTTCCTCACGATGTTTTCCTTCACCGCAGAACACGTGGTAAATCAGCACTTAAAATTGCAATTAACAATTTCATTGGTGCCGGCGGGGATCGAACCCGGGTTGCCCGCGTACTGTGTAACTTACAGCGAGCGCTAACCATCTGAGCTACCATAGCTCAATCATAATACTTAATTATTTTCTATTTGTTGGTTAGTACTAAGTAGGTTATTATGGTTGTGGTAGAAGGTGCTGGTTGATTAATTCATGATTGTTTTCTTTTGTCTCATAGGTCTATTAAAATAAGTTTAGGATATATTTAGGGTATGTACATGGATATAGCTTCATTCTTTTTCCGCTTCTAATAGTAGGTAATTTTTTTTTAATTTGTAGTTAATTACGAAGTACGTGGGCAGATGTACAATTAAAATTTATTTTTTGTTTTCTTTTGTCTGTATAGGTTTATTTACATAGTGCATAAAAATTAAGTTTATGGTTGTTTTAATGGTTCGCTGTAAATACTTATTTTTAATAAATATTGTCGCATATAGGTACTATCTATAAAAATTTATAAGTTCCAATGTCACAGGGAAAAATTGCTATTGCCGTTGCGTCGTCAGGTATTGCTGCTAGAGTACACTGTTGACAGGCGGGAGAACGGCTCATTCTACATTTAAATTGCCCCTTACTGTATCACTTGAACGAAACAGTGTTTTCTATCCGTAAAAATGGCCCGTTGGATAAAATCTTGCAAGATGCCAGTCTAATAATATGGGATGAGTGCACCATGACTCATAGAGCTCACGTAGAGGCATTAGACAGAACCCTCAGAGACATAATGAACACAAATAAAGTTATGGGTGGAAATTACTTTTATGTTTTCTGGTGATTTCAGACAAACTTTGTCTGTAATAGTTAGGGGATCTAGAGCAGATATTATTAAAAAATGCATTAATAAAGACCTTGGTGAAATCGTAACCATCACTGAGGACCTAATCTCTAGAGTATACCCGGATGTCGTTAATATATAACCAAAAAAAATTATCAATGGATATGTCAAAGGGCAATTTTCCTGCCAAAAATACAAGCGTTGACGCCATCTACGATAAAATAATGGCCAAATTACCAGGCAACAACATAAACTACCTTGCTATTGATACTGTCATGGATCAAGAAGACGCGGTACATTACCCTCAAGAATTTTTAAATTCTTTGAATCATATAGGCTGCCCTATATTCATTGAACTTAAAAGTGGCACTCCATTATTTTATTACGAAACCTGCGGCCACCAAGTCTATGTAACGGAACTAGGCTTCAAGTTAAATTTCTTAGAAATAATATCATAGTTGCTATAGCAACTATGAAACTATCAAACAGTACTAATACCTGGAATTCCTATGATACCTACAGATTTATCATTTAGTTTTAAAAGAATACAATTTCCCATAAAAGTATCGTTTGCAGTCACTATAAATAAAGCACAGGGACAGACTTTCAAGCACGTGGGGATAGATTTAAGTGAATGCTGTTTTTCCCATGGGCAGTTATATGTTGGCTTATCTAGAACAGGATGCGGTAAAACCAATATATTTTAATACCAAATGAAAAGGTTACTAAAAATATTGTCTATACTGAAGTACTATAAATCAATTAATCAATCAGTAATTCCTTAAATAATACGCGGGTGAAACCGCGGGGCACAGCTAGTTAAAATATAAAAAGAGAGTAAGAATTTTGTGTGTTTATGTAGTGTGTGAGGTGTGTGTGAGGGTAATCTCTGGAACCACTGCACGTATTTGAAAAAATCTTTCACCATTTGAAAGGTATATTATTCCAGATGGACATAGGCTATATATTATGTGTAAATATATATTTCGGCTAAAATTTACGATGATATTCGTCAACTAAGTCAAAAAAAGTCGTGCCTCTTGAGAGCTTCCAAAGCGTGCGCTGCGTCAATAGTTAAAATTGCACGAAAATAATTTATGGCTGAATAGTTCCTCTTGAAAAGTTCTAAAAAAAACTGGCCAAGTGCGTGGCGGGCCACGCACAATGTAGAGGTAGGGTTTCGTAGTTGCCCGTCACAATTCTACTCTGTGATAGTTTTCCTTTTAAATTCATTATATATACTTATCATGTATACTTTTCACATTTCAAAAAACAGCGGTTTAGTTGGTAGGGGGGGGGACACAATGACTCTAATGAAAATACCACTTTAAACCACTGAATCGAAAAATGTTGTTCCTCACCCCCAGTGTTTTTGAAAGACCTATCCAACGATACCCCACACAGTGGAATAGACGGGTAAAAAAAATCATCCTCCATTTACTTGTATGAGAAGTACCCAAAATAAAAATGTTTTTCAATTTCTATAACTATGCCAAATTACAGATTTGTAGCATCTAGGGTCTCTGAGTAAAACCGCGGACGGACGGACGGACATGGCGAAACTATAAGGGTTCCTTGTTGTGTAATTACAGAACCCTAAAAAGCCCGCGAAAAATTAATTAACTTGACATTTAAGGCAGCAAATTATTGTTCTACCCGGGTAAACTCGGGGCGCGCCGCTAGTATTCAATACAAGAATCATTTAAATAGGTTCAGTCGTTTTATAGGAAATCAATGAACATGCATAAAAAACATACTCCCGTTTTGAACTCGTGTAAAATGTAACGATATGTAAAGATGTAGATTAAACTTTGCATCCCAAATAGTTCACAGTTCAGACGAAAGATAAACGATAGTCAGTCTCAAAGTCGAACTGTTGACGCTTCATCTATATCGATTTGCTTATCGTGCTTGCGGAAATCGCCAGTGGATGAGTGAGAATCTAAATCAAACAGACGAACTGTTTGATTTAGATTAACAGTGATTTGTTTAACTTTTTCAAGGACATTTTAAGGCATTTTGACGGCTCCGTGGCGCAGTGGCTTAGCAATGAGTTGTTGCGCTGGGGCCGCGGGTTCGAATCCCGCACGGAACAAGTATTTGTATGGCCTACAAATAATTGTTCCGGGTCTGGATGCAATTTATGTTTGTAAACTGCCTCCACGATACAGGAGAAAAGCCTAGAGTGGGGGTAACGTTTTTGTAAAAGAATTAAAAAAAGGATTTCCTCTATTCAACACTTCTGTATTTTTTAAAGTACAAATTGAAAATTGATATTCTAGATTTGTATTTCACCGAATATCACGAATATCACGCTTTCATAGAACACCAGCGTAAAATAGCAGCTTAATGTCGCTGTGATTCGTATGGTGAGTGTAGAAAACCAAGGAACCTTTGGGCTGGGCACGAGGCATTCCATCTTAGGCCTCAGGAATGACAACGCATCTGAATTTTGATTCTTAATCGAGGATAGATGTAGATGTTTATGATCCACAGCATTCACTTGCCATAATGTGAACTTTGTGCTCGCTTGTCACCTCATGGCATAAAAAAATCTTAAAATAAGTGACTACTGCAGTCTGTAGACGTTAACTCCAAACAATAAACTTTTGTATAGCTAAGTCAGCGAGCTTTACCATCTTCGGCTATATCAACACTTACCATCGGAAGCGAGCGACGTGTAGCCGTGGTAGTTGAGGGGCTACGCGTTCGCTGTAATATTACAGTACGCGAGCAACCCGGGTTCGAACTCCTCCGGCACCAATGATATTGTTAATTACAATTTTAAGTGCTGATTTACCACGTGCTCTACAGTGAAGGAAAACATCGTAAAGAAACCTTCAGTTCTTAGAAATTAAAAATAAAATGTTTCGAAGACATGTGAAGTCCACCAACACGCATTGATTCCTAAAAATGTATTGTCTAAAAAGTGTATATTGATCTCTCCTAGTCCCATACAAATTTATAACCACTGAGTTTACTAAGTTACTAGTAATTTTCATTCATTCATTCATTACAGACTATCAAAGTCCACTGCCGAACAAAGGTCTCCCCATAGATTGCCTCATAAGGGGATATATGCCATAGTCGGCGGGTTGGCAACCGCAGTTTTTTTATAGGATAGGGTGACAAACGAGCACACAGTCCACCTGATGGTAAGTGGTTGTTGTGCCCATAGACATCTACATCTATCTTCAATAAAGAATCAAAATGCAGATGCGTTGTCACCCGTGAGGACTAAGATGGAATGCCTCTTTTCCAGTAAAAGGGTCTCCGGTTCTCTACACTCACCATACGAAACACAGCAGTGTTAAGCTGCTATTTTACGATGGTATTCTGTGAGAGCGTGGTCCTACCCCGGTCGAGCCGACCCAGTCGTGCTACAACTATACTACTAATATAGCTGCAGCATGGCACTACCACGTAAATTTTTTTATTTTCTAGTTGTTATAAGGAAGACGCTCCTGCCCGTCTCCTGATTTGTTTCCGCCTGTCGCCTTTTATGACACCTAAGGGACGATATTGTGTAGTGAATATTCTCACACCGCTATAGAACATGGTCAACTAATAATTTGATTTCACTGCAAATGCTATGCACTGTTGTGATTTAAAATTTAAATTGAATATAAACATATTAACATCATATTATATTATCCAATTATATATTTTTAGTATCATAAAGAACAATAAAATTAATATAAAAGCTCAAAAAAGCTCCAACGGGTGTCCTAGACCCAGATGTAAAAAGCTATAAACTACATAAATGCGATCGCGTGGGTCTAAACGACCTATTTACAAACAATCGTGCACTAAAACTTTATTGTATTATTGTTAACTTAGGGTCAAAGCTTTATTTTTTTTATTACTTTTCATATCCACGAAGAGGTGATAAACGAGCACGCAGTCAAATTAAATTTAAAATTCAAAATACTTAATGTATTATTATCTCTTAAATGGTAGTTTATTATATTATGTGCTTTATATTTTAACCACCCCTTTCCGGTTTTACAATATCCGTTTTATTTTTCAGGTGCCTAACCTATTGATTCATAATGAATGAAACTAATTAAATAATTAATCAAAATTATGATTTTTAAATTACGTAATAAAGAAAATAAAAATAAAGTATCCATGATAATTGTATTTATAATACATTTTAATTTTGTACTTAATACAAACGAACTTACTGTCCACCTGATGATGATGATGTCGGATGAAGTGGCTACTGCAACTCGCGGACACCTGTGATTAACTTCAAACAAATGAGGCTACAGACGCGTTGTCAACTCTGAAGACTATCATGGAATGCCCACAGCCTGTTATTATACTCGCTATCAAAAGGGCCTTCACCCTTCTGACCGGAAGGTAGCAGTCTGTGGTAGCAGTGCTTGTACTTTTGGCTTTTGGCTATTTTTGACCAGAAATAGATGGGAGGGTGGCACCGTGTTTCTACCACGTAAATGATTTGCTTAATGGCAAAATGGGTAAGAGTACCATTGTGGTAGCTACCCACGCGGACTCATAGATAGGAAAAGGCCTTCTGGAAAAGCACTTTTTGTTATTACTGCTGAGTTGCGAAATATATATAGGCTACTATATAACTGCTACTATGAACTGCGAAATATATAAATATATATATGTTTGAAAAAATATTTAAAAAAAATACAAAATATTATAGATTATAATAATAAATAAAATTTTGACGGCTCCGTGGCGCAGTGGCTTAGCAATGAGTTGCTGCGCTGAGGGCCGCGGGTTCGATCCGCACGGAACAAGTATTTGTATGGCCTACAAATAATTGTTCCGGGTCTGATGTTTGTCCTTGTGCAATTTGTGTTTGCAAACTGCCTCCACGATACAGGAGAAAATCCTAGTGTGGGGTAACGTTTTTAAAAAAATCAGAAAAGAAGGCCCACAGAACACTTAGGACAAATAGAAATTGCAATGTTAAATACTAAGTTGCGCAAGCTAGAAAACCGTTGTTTGCTACTTGAATATAATATCTCCGCTCAATTTCGAAGTGTAAGCAGCGACAGCAGATATAGTTGACACAATGTCGTGCTAATAGATTTCTCATTATCACGTACACGCAAGTAAATATGAAAACCGCAAAGTGTCGCGGCATTCGTTCAAGGTATGACGATGCTTGTTTAATTCCTGTGACTTTCACTGCGAACCAATAATCCCATAATATTTTATGCAACTCTTTTTACCGTGGCTCACTTAAAGTATTAAAGTAGTAAATTACTTATGGGTATATGCGAATGCCGTTGTCGGTATCGTTTAAATTATTTATTGTAATTAAATCGTTAATTTACGTAGTATATAGTGCTCGAAGGTTAAAGTAAGCCAAAGAAACGTCTGCTTTTGTACTTTTTAGTATAAGGGTGGAAACGAGCACTAAGTCCACCTGATGGTAAACGAATGCTATGGCCCATAGACATCTAAATCTATCCACGATTAAAAATCAAAATAAGGTTTCTTACCCCTGGATCTAAAGTAGAATGCTTTGTTACATTGCACAGTTTGAAACAGAGCAGCATTAAGCTGCTATTTTACGCTGGTATTTCGTGAGAGCGTGGTCCATGCCGGTCGAGCCATAATATAGGTACACCGTGGCTTTAACACGTTAAATATATACAAATTAGGATGGCTTACGATCACTCACTCCACTTGGTTGAAAGTGAATGTTGTGCCCATAGACACCTACACATTATTATCTATCCTTGATAAAAATAAAATGCAGATTTTAAATTGTAAATTTCCTGTTACAAGTAAAATCAGTATTGAGTTTTCATCATTCACCTACTGCGAAAAAAACCCAGCATAATGCTGTTGTTTTTTTTTATAAAACTGAAGAACAAACGAACATACAGACTATCTGATGGTAAGTGTAGTCTATTCACCTGCAACCAACTTTAAACAAATAAGGCTAGAGATGCGTTGTCACCACTGAGGACTAAGATGGAATGCACCGCAGCTTGTTATTATATTGGCTTTCTTTACCCTTCAAACCGAAACCCAGCAGTGCAAGCTTTGCTATTTGGCGCCGATAATAGATAAAAGAGTGGTTCCTACCCAAACGGAGTTGTAGGCTCAAAAGGAGTCCTACCACCTACCACTCATTTGATAATGAGCGACGTTTTAGATGTGTGCTCATTTATCATCCTCAATTCTATACAATACTCTTGAGGTATTAATAAATGCTACTTACTTATGATGATTTTATTACTTTCTAGAAAACGTACACAGCATCACCGAGCACATCATATTATATAAAGGCACATAGCATAGAGTAGTTTCAGGCTCAGGTTAAAGACATTTATTTATCACATAATAACAATATACAGATATCACAATGATAAATAGTAAATACATAAAATGTCCAAAACAAGTGGAAATTAGGATAAGTCACATTCTGATTTCTTATATTTACGCGACCACTACCCATTAAATTAAACTAATTTTTACGGATTCTATCGCGTTTAATTTAACTTTTTAATTCCCGACGTTTTCATGGAATGGAACGGGGACTGAGGTGTTTGGCGTCCCGGTGTCACAGTTAGCCTTCAGTTTTTGAATATTAATTTTTGGTCCGATCTACGCAGAATGAGCTTATAGTATCTTGAAGTCTTGCAGTGGTATGCTTGGATTTGGATTTAATTTTATTAATTATAGGATCCCAAGCAGATGGCAGCACCCATCCATCTTCTCTATTGAAATTAGGGTATTTTTTAATTTCAATAGTCTCACGAATTATCCTTGGTAGGAATCGGTGTTCTTTTGCGAGGATTTGTGGTCTATGAAATCTAATGTAATGGCGGGGACGATCTTAAACATGTTCACAGACTGCAGACTTCCCGGAACGTCGGTGCTTCAAGTCAGCTATAAGTTCTTTTACACGGGTTTTTATAGATCTTTTTGTTTGTCCTATGTAAGAGAAACCACATTCACAATCCAGCTTGTACACTCCTGCATCTTGTAGAGGGTTATGACACTTGACGGATGGTAAAAATTGACTAATCTTCTTCGGCGGCTCGAAGTATGTTTTAATGGAAGCTCCCTTCAAGGTGCAGCCAACCTTGTCTGTGACTCTTCTGACATAGGGTAGTACAGCAGGCACACGCTCGACTGTAGCCGGCTTCACTCGGTGACTGTGACATAGGCGCGGGACCCGAAGCTTGTTGTCTTGAAATACTTGCTCGACGTGCTGAAGCTCGGCGGACAGATGTTTTCTGTCACAGATCCCTCGTGCTCTCTGAAACAAAGATTTTTCCCACGACAGCTAACTGTGATGGATGATGGTGAGATTCACCATTTAAATATCGGTTGGTATGGGTCTTTTTCCTATACACAGTGTGACCAATGGTGTTATCAGGATTTCGGATGACTAAAACGAAACGTCGGGAATTAAAAAGTTAAATTAAACGCGATAGAATCCGTAAAAATTAGTTTCATTTTAAGTCACATTCAGTTATTTTTTTTAAATTCATATTAATGTAAATAATACTTATAACCAATAGATTTAATATGAATTTTGAATATGTACAGTATTATTAGGTCTAATAATGTTTAGGTACCAGCGATTGCTCGCTAGTCATTTTATGTATCTCAGTCAGAATATCAGCGCTGCGGTAACTTTGTTGCTGTAGCATTATGCTGAGTCAGTAGCCTTTTTATTGCTGCAAGCCGATGTGAACTTTGTTTTTTAAAGTAATTATTTTATTATGTAGTATTTTTATTTTTTATTTTATTTGTTAAAATTGTAGTAATTAATAAACATTTTTAGTTCTTTAACTTTTTCTTTCTTCTACGTCACCATTTTTTTCTGCAAAACTTACATTTGTATTAAATTCAAAGCGCTTTTTACATCACGATCAAAGAACCCTATGTTCTTTGATATAGAATACCCATTAGCTATTTTTCATAGAAAAGGTTACATTAGCAAAGTGAAGGTGACACTCACGCATTTCCCATGAAACGATGGTAATTTCACATTTCACAGTCGTAAGTTGGAACGAGCTCATAGCAGCTTTCCCGTTATTCTGGGAACGATACTGCGGTTAAAGACAATAGACATTAGCTTAGACTGCGATTTGGGTCGTTTTCCTTTGGGTATATTGTTCGTGTATTGCTTAATAAGGAACATGGTATGATGTTCAATTGTGTTTACTCGAAGACTTGATTGTAGTATGCCAAAGTAAAAGTTCATTGCATTCATAGTTATAATAAACTTTGTTAATGAAGCTGCAACCTATATAATTAGTACCTATTTAGATTAGAATGCAGTCTTAACCCCTCTTTTTTATAAAACTGAGGTCAATAACGTACTTTCCACTCCACCTAAATAAGTTACTACGGCAGCCCATGGATACCTGAAATTAACTGTGAACAAATAAAGCTGTGTGTTGTCACCTCTGAGGACAAAGTTGGAATGCCTTTTGGCTCTCTATATACTCGTATCTCAGATCGGAAAACAGAAGTGCAAACACTACTAATTGGCACCAAGATGAGACTTACCCATACAGACTTCTAGGCAGAAAAGGAGTCCTACCATCTAGAAAGCCTTCGGCAAGTAGTTGACGCGTAAGTGAATCTACAACTCCATATCATCCATCTACAGGGTGTTATAATGAATGATAAAAGTAGGACGGTATGTATAACAATTTCGATATTTATTATACTTTTTTATGTCTTACCCAGCGCATTGCTGCCGCAGAAAAAATTTGTGGATATATCGTTTTAAATTTGGAAGGGTTATATTGTTTAATTAGGAATGATAATACATTTATTGAAATTGAATCACATAATATTATGATTTGCGAATAAATATGTCGGTACGCGCGCCACCTACTGTAATTTAATTGTACTATGCCTATAACCTTCATACAAGTGCAGGCAATAAGTTGACAAAGTTTTAGCGTAATCTGATGAACGGTATGGCAGCGCATAAAATACGAACAAACAAAAATTCTTTTTTATATATTAGATAAATAAGGCGTAAGTGTAGTTGAAAATATAATTTCATAAGTTTTCGTTTTATGTAAAATGTTTTTGTGTTTAAGAAAAATAAATAAATAAATGGCTAACATGTAAATAGATCTTTTTTGTGCCCAAGAGTCCATCAGGGTTGGTTTCGTATGTCTCTTACCTCATTGACGATAATCAGCGTCCATTGCTTCCGTCTGGTTTGAAGCTTGAGGAAGCCTGTACAATTATAGTATGTGAGACATTTCATCTTAGTCACAGATGTCCCATAGGTAGCCCCATACCTGAATAACGTGCTTATAACTATCAAAGTCCAAGTTTAAAGCTCTAAAAACGATAAAATCTACACCGATAAGCAAATACACGATCTCATCAGAGTATGAAACTATCTCTCTAGTTTTTAATTGTCATGTTGCATATTTATTTTATAACCTGTATTAAAATAAATACAATATCAAAATGAATGTCCATGAATATATTTTTAAAACGTATCAGTAGCATTCTAGCATGTCAGTGGTGACACGCGAGCACACATTACACCTGATGGTAAGTGAATGCTGTGACCTGTAGACATCTACATCTATCCTCTATTACGATGGCATTAAGCTGCTATTTCACGATGGTATTCTGTGAGAGTATATAATAAAGCTGTAAAAATAGCAGTTTTTTCCACATATAACTATCCACAATGTTTTAACATAATTTCTTTATTAAAAACTATAATAAAAAAAAATTAAAACTAGTAATTTAATTATCAAACAGTCCTACTCCACGCGATATCGTGCCAAGAACGCTGGCTGCGTTTCCCCGCTGAATGGCTATACTTAGCCTTTGAGCGAGAAAAGAGCCAGCCCTCTTATCACCAGCAGCAACGACCAGCCGCGAATGGAGTTCCTTTAAGAACTTCACCGCACGTGGACCCCACGGACCGATAGTCTCTACAGCAAATGGCACAATTTCTTTATTAAGTTATTTCAATTTTATGTCTGATTGTTGCACAAATTTTTTTGGAATTTAATTGTTTAGTTTTATGCGTTTCCACATAAAATAGGTTTCAATTTTACTCTTCTGCGTAAAGCTTATGTGTTACCGCAAGCGACGCACGTGCACTTGAACTAGCTCTCTCTATTCGTGGAGCAATGTTAGATGCGATACTATTTTCGGCTGACTGCATTGGTTATCCGACTGGGGTCAAACACTTCGCCCGGTTGTTTTCGTAGTATACATATTTTCATATAAATTATTTATTGCACGTTACAAAGTACAATTTCAAGGAAAATTTAGTGAAATTATCTCAACTGAATCAAAAAAGAATAATCTTCTTTTGATTTAAAAAATTATTTATTAATGTCTAAACTTTGATTAAAATAAATCTGAAACAAATTTAATAAGAGAATAAAATATTAAAATTGTAAAGACAGAAGTTTTATAACCGCACGCATAACATAACATCTTCATAAAAGCTTAAAATCCAAAACTCACTCAACATAACTCAGGTTAAAAAATAGGAAAATAAACACAACCTCACATCATATCCAATAGCATCCCGGATAACCATGGTTACCCACCGAGGGGCCTATATTTAGCAATGGACTTTTAATAGGTTATAATGGATAGATGGATGGATGTCGTTTTAACCGACTTCAAAAAGGAGGAGGTTCTCAATTCGAGTGTATGTTTTTTTGTATGTATGTTACGCGATATCTTCGCAGATTGTAAACCGATTTTAATGATTATTTTTTTAATAAATAGGCTTTACCTCAAGGGTGGTCCCATATAAATCTGGAGAAAAAATTCCATCCCTAAAGTAGTAGCAAATAAATAACTTCGTTTTTAGCAATTTGAAGTCGGTTTTTACTTTTTGTTAAAAGTTATAATTATTTAAGATTATTATGAAGAAACATTAAAAAATATACAATTAGGTACAGCACCGAACTATCATATAAATAAACCGCTGTGTTTTCTCTTAAGGTTATCGATTAAATACGAACTTTACTTTAATTACGAGTGTATTCGTTACAAGAGGTATGCAGTCTCTTATCGGAAACATTTCTCGCTTTTATTGCTTTTTATCTACATTCATGTGTGCAGTTTAATTAGTTCCTTAATAGTGAATGCGTTGTTGGAATTCTTTGAGACTTTGTTCTCAAAGGTTAATGTCAAAAAAAAAACTCTTAATAGATTATAGCAAAAATCGACTTCGAAAAATAAAATATAAAATGTAATGTATGTAAGTACATAAAAATATAAATAGCTTTGATAAGAATAAGGATATTCATACTTAACACAAACACTAGGAACAAACATAAGCTTGTAATGCCAGTTTTATTTATTTATTTAAACTATTATGCACAAAAGAAAAATCGTACATATGGTGAACTTTATGCCTTAAGGCATTCTCTCCCAGTCAACCATTAGGCTAAGCAGAGATAAACATATGGGAGGTAGTGCAGCAAAAGTAAACTAATAATGAGAAAAATCATAACGAAGTTCGAATAAACCAGAATATATATATAGAAGGTATTCTATACATATATCATATAAATGTATAGAATACTACTATACATATATCATACTAATGTACTAAACTCCACAGAATTAGTAATTCATTTATGGGGCAATGTATACGCTTTTACAACAAAATCCCAGAAGATGTACAAAGTTTGTCAATAAACAAGTTTAAATGTTTTATTAAAGAAAAATTGTACAAAAAGGGTTATTATAATATCAAAGATACACACAGGATACACGAATAAAAATAGCCCCTGGGCATGAGGTGATCGCCACCATGCTGGTTCTATTAAAATTCATTTAAAAATTGTACAAACAAAATTATTGTAATGTAAAATATGTGTAAAAAAAGTCCCGCTGGGTTTCTTGTAGGTTCTTCCCAGGACAGAGGTATTTTCCGAACTAGTGATAAATAAAAAAATGACTTTTAATAAGTATTATGTAATAATCAATATTGAATAAAAATTATTGTTTTCTATTCTAATAAAATAATTTCTACATTATAGCTTCGGACATTATAGCTAAGAATACAATATACTTAGCTAGCTAGCTTCTTTGCTTCTTTACTTCTGACGTCAGGAGACGACAATTACAAGGTATCAACTAAAATGTCATCTAATTAGTTACCATTAAAGTCTTCATCCCTTATTTTTCCACCAATAGGGATGGAAATTTTCCTTCTATTAATTATCAAAGTGCTGATACGATGTCACCCCAGAGGACTAAGACGGAAAACCTACAAAGGTTCCCGCTTCTCTACACTCACCATACGCAACAGAGCAGCTAAGCTGCTTTTTTACGCTGGTATCCTGTGAGAGCGTAGCATACCTGTTCAATTCATACTGCAGTCATAATAAAGGTACAATGCGGCTCTATCACTCTGTATGTATGTAGTGATAAGTTCAATAACAAATTATAATTAAAAACAATTGAAAAAGCAAATGAAATTAAATTTGAAATTTTTACTTGTGATCGCTGTATATTGTCGGCGTTACAGAATCCACTTTATCATATAATCGTGGGTGTCGTAAAAAGTGACAGAGAGAAACTTAGACAAAATGGGCAGCAGCATCTTTTTGATAATAACTCAAAATAAAAAATGGCAATTGCCAACCTGCCTGCCAAGTGTGGCAACTAAGGCAAATATCCCTCCTATGAGGCAATTATGACCGTGTAGTGACAGTGTAAGAATATCTCACTACCCATATCATCCCGTGGGTGTGGTAAGAGACGACAGGGCGAAACAAACCAGATGGGCAGCACAGCGTCTTCCTAATAAAAACTAAAAATAAAAAACTGCCAGTTGCAATTGAGAAAGGGGAGAAGTGCTTTTCAAACTAGGTAAGACACGTCATTTTATTAATTACGCTGATTAATTTTTAACATCTTTATATGTTATAATATATACATAGTAGAGCCACCCTTCAGCTATATTAGTTGTAGCACGAATGGGTCGGCTCGACCGCGGAAGAACCACGCTCTCACAGAATACCAGAGCTTACTAGAAATATATATATATTTTACTATATATATACATAGTTTACTAGAAATGAGGCAGTCCATCTTAGTCGTCAAGGGTGCACTTTGCATTTTTAATTTTTAACTTTCAGAGGTGTCAGCGTATCCATAGCCTTTTTTAGAGGTCAGTTGCAGGTGTCCCCGGTACTTAGGTAGACTTTTATCATTCGATGGTCTGATGATTGTTTTACGTGGTAGAGCCACGCTGTAGCTATATTATGGTTGAAGCACGAATGTGTCGGCTCGACTGGGGAGGAACCACGCTCTCACAGAATACCAGCGTAAAATAGCAGCTTAAGGTTGCTGTGTTTCGTATGGTGAGTGTAGAGAACCGGAGACCCTTTTTACTGGAAGTGAGGCATTTCATCTTAGTCCTCAGGGGTGACAACGCATCTGCTTTTTTTTATAGGATAGGGTGACAAACGAGCACACAGTCGACCTGATGGTAAGTGGTTGCTGTGACCCATAGACCCTACATCTGGGCTGTGTGCTCGTTTGTCACCCTTATTCTATAATAAAATTATTTGTTATCGTATCTAATAATGTACATAGACGAGCGGTAATTAAATCCCGTGTCAGCAGACTGCAGCAATGCACGCAAGTTATGCGGCATGAGGTGACGTTGGAGTCGCGCCAAAATCGATACGGAAAAGTGACTAGTTACGGCACATGGCTTTACGTCTCGATTAAATAGACGTTATTAAATGTTTTTACTGCCCACAATTGTTAATCGCTTACAAGCGTGACGCTATGTATGTATGTTGACTGCTATTGTTCGTGTGTTTTATATGGTGTCTACAATGTAATGTAAACTATGAAAGTTTAAACATTTTTATGCCTCTGAGAGGTAAGTGGCACTCCTTGGGAGAGAGGCCCATGCCCAACAGTGGACTGCCGCAGGCTGATGATAAGTTAATACCGCCGCCCGTTAACAACTGCAGTACCAGCAAAATTGTAGGTGCGTTGCTGATATTTTAAAAAGCAGTAGGTTTTCTCTTAGAGGTCCCTAAGTGGTACCGGTCAGAAATTATTTAAAAAAATATTAATAAAAATATTGCTGCAAAGTGGCTCTATCGTCTACACTTTTTTTTTAAATATAATGGATATAATATGTTAATTTAACTACGCACTAAGCCATTGCTCTATGTCTGTTTGTGTCTGTAGTTTGATTAGATTAGATATGAATGTAGCATTTGTATTGTAGTGACTGTTATAAGTGGAGTCACTTCAATTGTACCACCAATAAGTATTTATATACATGGCAGTGTTTCAGCCAAGTTTGTAAAAGAAAACGACGACGCACCGGCAGGTACGGTTTCTTTACTCATGTACCCCGGCAGTATGTACTCGTATATTTGAATTATTTTAAATTTGTATTTTCGAGAACATTCGAAAAATTATCGATATTCGGTGTCGAAGCGTGTTGACAAAGTTACGATGCGGTTAGTTCTAAGTATTGTACTTGAATTATTTGAAACTAGCTGCATCAATAACTTTGTCGTCATTTAATTCTTATAGCTTTATTAAAATAATGTAAGAATTAAAAAAAAAAACTTAAATAACACGCATTGTTCATGAGCTGCGATGATGCTGGTAATTATTCTATTTTATCCTGGTGATCCTGATCAGGATACTAGGATGTCATACGAGTGCAAATTTTCAAGTCAATCGGCTGTCTACAAGAGTTGGTGAAAATTACATTAAAATATTCCGTTACATAGATATATAGATACAGAGATAGATACATGCGAAGCTAATAACAGCGTCATAAGAAAAAAATTAAAAAAAAGTTATGTATTCATTTAGATTAATAAAACAATAATATGATTTTTTCAAAAATTTATAATATCTTAAAAAAACATAATGTTAAAAAGGGGGCCAAGTCCGGTACAAATGACGTTACGAATTATCGCCTTCGCCGATCAAATCACGAAATCTATGTAAACATCTTTGTCACCGATAAAAGAGTTCAAATCTGAGCGGGCGCCAAGCTCCACAGCAAAATTAAGAACGTTGTACATTAGGTCCTATGACTTAAGCAACTGTTATAGACTGAACATGGACATGGAATTTTAAATTATAGTGACAGATAGGCTAATAATCTTCCTGTTCTGCAGCGCATCTGTAAACATCTTCAAACAGAGAGGCTACAGATGCGTTAAATCCTGAATAATAACATACAATGTCCCATAGCAAGATAGTTAACTTACTTCCAAAGCGAAACACAGAAGTGGTTGCATTTCTCCGTAGTGGCAGAAACTAATATGGAAACAACCAAATGCGTTACAAGGTCATACAATAAGCCCTATTACCTATTTATAATCAACCATAATCTAGGTGAATGGACTCCTTGTCTGCCGCAAAATAGCATAGCGTACACTGCTCTTTTCCAGCCTGGAGGGATTGGAGAGCTAGTATAATTACATGCCGCGAGGCTTTCAATCTTAGTCCTTAGAGGTGACAACGCATATGCAGTCTTAATTTGGTAGAGCCACGCTGCAGCTATATTATGGTTGTAGCACGAATGGGTCGGCTTGACCGGGGTAGGACCACGCTCTCACAAAATACCAGCGTATAATAGCAGCTTAATGCTGCTGTGTTTTGAACTGTGGTGAGTGTAGAGAACCGGAGACCCTTTTTACTGGAAACGAGGCATTCCATCTTAGTCCTCAGGGATGACAACGCATCTGTATTTTGATTCTTAATCGGGGATAAATGTAGCTGTATATGTGTCACACCATCCACTTACCATCAGGTGGACTGTGTGCTCGTTTGTCACCCTTATTCTTTAACAAAAATTATTTTTTATTTGAAGATGATTGAAGGTGTCCACGGGCAGCAGTAGCCACTTACCATCAGATGGACTGTAAGTTTGTTTGTCACTTTAGTTTTGAAATAAGCATCAAAATAAAAAAAATACAATAAGCATCAATTCATGAGAATTTCTTTGACGCTACAAAGCCCTTTGTTGTGCGCATATTCACCAATAGCGCTGTGATAGCCTTTCATGTTCGCCCAAATAAAAAGTGATATCACAATCTACTTGCCCATACATTTCGCGACAAAGCCAACGTTTGACGAATCACGTTATTATAGCTTCAGCTATATAAGAACGTACAAACATACACTAAGCGAACATTAAATGTAGCTCCCACATAGTTGGTTAAATTTAAACAGGCGCCTTTAAGAATTTCTTGACATAATAACGTTCCATCCATCTTTTTCAGCATATTATACAAATTACTTTGTGACTGTCTCCTATTCATTTAGGGTTATTAGATATTGTAGGTACTTGAAATTCGCTATATCGCCGCATGTAGGGATTTTCGTCGCGACGTCCCTTTAATTAAGTACGACCTCTAATAGTCTATCGGGGTTTTGCTTTATTAAGCCCAATTACGAATTTGTGTAGAATCAATATTGAACTGCAAGATTGTGCTGTTGTCTTAGTTACGTAAATTGACCCCACAAGCTGTACAGGCCTTAAATCACGTATACCGTTAACTGTTAAATTTTAGAAAACCTATATTATATCATATGTGTAATAATGTTTACTAATATATTAATCATATTATGATAATATGGTATTACGCTAACATAAAGTCTCTCCCCGTTAAAGTAAAACATATTTAAAACACCTCTGAACAGAATATAAGTCAAAAATAAATTAAATTAAATCTATACTTAGGCTTAATCTATGAGTAGAAAAATACGCCGCTGCCCGTCTCCTGGTTTTCCTCTGTTGCGTCTTACGTCTCCCATGGGACGATATTGGGTAGTGGATATTTGAATGTTGTTGCTTTTAAAACTTAATGTCAGAGTTTATTTGACAATATTAATTAATAATAATAACAATCATTTGTGGAAGCTGTTAAATCTCTAGGCGCTGTTATGTTTTTTGATCACGTGATCAAAGTACTGAGAGCACCTTACCTCGAAGGCGCCAGTACTCACAGTACAAAAATGGCGGCGATTTATGACGTCATATATTTCCCTAGGGTACTGCGGCAGTATACTGGCAGTTCATAACGGATCGAATTTTTCACCAGTGAGAGCAATGAGCAGTGCTCGCAGTGTATATCGGAACACGACCATAGTATCACAATCTTGTTGACGCTAGTCAAATATATTCAGACTGGCGATTGGGAGCAGCATCTAAGTTACTGCGATCGCCAGTTTGTCTGCCAAAATTGGCGATTTTGGTGGATCCTCCTTACTACTGAGAGGTCTATATCCAGCCGTAGCATTTTCTAGCCGATGGCTCAATAACACTCGTTAGTGTAAGAGTCTTATCACTGAAATCGCACCACAATACCCCAGCAAGAGTGTTCAGAATCTTTAACGACCTCGAAATATTTCTCTTTGATTTAAATGCAGGTTTCTTCACGATATTACACGTGGTAGAGCCACGTTGTAGGTATAATATAGTTGTAGCACGAATGGGTCGGCTTGACCGGGGAAAGACCACGCTCTCACAGAATACTAGTGTAAAATAGCAGCTTAATGATGCTGTGTTTTGTATGTTTGTGCAGGGAACCAGAGATCTTTTCACTGGAAACGAGGCATCTTAGTCCTCAGGGGTGATAATGCATCTCCAGTTTGATTCTTAATCGAGGACAGATGTAGATGTCTATGGGCCACATCTACCACTTACCATCAGTTGGACGATGTGTATGAAAATATTGGTCTTTTAGTATGACATTACTGGTAAAAACTTTAAAATCATTTTTATAATCAATATCTACGCCAATGAAAACCAACTTAACCATAAAAATAAAGACAACATGATTATTCAGATTGTTCGTATTAAATTTTCAATTTGTTCGGTCTGGGCTGGCAAATAAATTTTAATTCGTAGGTATTATACTCGACGGCGACCTCCATTCATCAGCTGACCCCTCTTTAAAAATAAAATAAAATATTCCTTAACAAGTCAATAAACGTTTCCTCGATCTGACACCTGATAAAGTAAAATGAATTATTTGCGCTACCATTTGTCGATTCGAGGTGAGAACAAATGAACGGAACTCTCATGAGATCCCCGTAATCTTTCAATATTTAATGATGAAGGAAGGAATCTGAAAACAATGATATTAAGAACTTTTTTATACAACCACGGGTGACAAATGCATAGTTGCAGTGTCACCATTAAGGACTGCAACGAAATACCGCACTACCAGCACAGAATAAATAATAGTACTACGTACAGAAGTTGCACTCTTTTGATGTTGACTGCTTGCCGACGTTTTAATAGCCTACATAGTTATTATTAATCAGATAAATCGCGCACGCAATCTAAATAAAACTTTATCGCTGCGCGCGAGTGTCCATATTACGTTGCATCTTTTCTCTTTACAACGTCACAACGGACTTTCCGTGGTTGCTAAGGGCTGTTGATAAAGAGTAAAAAAATAGATTGTGAAATGGTAAGTTACTTAGCTAAAGTACTTATGCTGACTATAATCGACCATATTATCTACTATGTGAGTTCTGTGATGCCAGCATGCAACTTGCAAGGCCATTTGGCGGGAATCGCGATGCTTGGTTCGTATAGGTAGATAGCATAAACAACAAATAAACCCTAAATACGATTCTTAACAGAAATATGATCGTAATCTACTTAGTTGAAAATATTGTAAATAAAGTTTTAATTTCAGTATTTTGTGCTATTATAACTTAAAATATTTTAATTACAAAGACGAGTATAGGTATGTAAGTAGGTATTTGGGTAGTGAAGTAAATTTCAACTAAGTTTTGTAATAAAATACTTAGGTATTACTTCTGTAGTTAAATTATTACTTAATTATTTTTTCGCTATAAGTACCTATCTAACAAAAAAATTAAATAAATTTACCTTTCATTATCCTTCGGTAACTTAAAAAAAGATATATCTGAATTCTTTTAATTGCTAATTAAGCATTCATCCCCGCAACAATTATAGTAGGAACGACGTTTTGCCATTATAATTTATCAAATAGATAGGTAATATACATATATATTATTCTAAAATTACATTAAAACTTTTTCAACTATATTATCCTACGATTAAATATACTAAACACTAAACAAAAACTATTTCGACGAGTATTTCAACAAGTATTTACAAAAAATTATTTACGTAAACAGCGTTAAAAACACTTTAACATTCAATCGCCTAGAACGCGCTAGCCCCGACTGCGATCTACCCCTGGGGCAGCTCGCTATTGTAGGTAATTATTTCACGCAGGTAGCAAGAGTGAAAGAGGCCTCCTTCCAGTAAAAACATCATACAAAACAAAACAAATTGATATTGTTCTTTTACGATGGTATTCTGTGAGAGCGTGCTCTTTTATCGGTCGAGCTGACCCATTCGTGCTGAAGTCATATAACATAGCCTCTGCGTGTAAAATTCTTGTCGTAAAACTTCGAGTACATCTACACTCAATACTAACATACACAATTCATAATACATAAAAACGATTGTCTCGTTGGTCTAGTGGTCATATGACTGCTAATCCTGTGATAAAGGGTTCGAATTCAGGATCGGAACAAGATCAGTTTTTGGTTTTCGTGAGTCAGTAAGTGGGCGGTCTACCCACGTGCTTCGTAAAGCACGTAAAGCCTACGCATGATCTCTCTCCAATTGTCTCTGATTGCCGTCTCATCGAAGTGAAGGATTAGAGAGTACACCTGTGCTTACACACACACTCGTTCGTTTACGTGCCCTGTCATGCGCATATGGACATTATTATACAAGGCAACTTGTGATCTTGGATACGTCCCATTAGTAGAATAAAATACCGTAAAAAGGCGGTCATTAAGAAATATATTAGGTGTGACTCTGAAGATAGGGAGAGATGAGAAATAATGTGATACAAGAAAAGTGTGGTTTGAATATCGATGTTGTATATTTTATTAAATAATTTTTATTACATGTAATTCTTATTGCACTTTTTTGCGTTGCATTACTTATCTTATTATAAATGGATTAATTAAGATTACCCTTAATCGACGAACATATATGCGTAGGAATATGAATTTGAAAGAAACGATAAAGTAAAAAAAAAACAATTATAGCCTTTTGGTAATAATTTCTTACAAAAGTCTTGCAACATTTCGCGCTTCAAGTGTAATTATTCGACTATACAGGCTATTTAAATTTAAATTTTCCACTCTTAAGGAAGCTTAATAAATAGTTTGAAAAGCATGCCGTCTCGCAATACTCTTACTGAAAAGCGCCTTTGAAAATAAATCTGACTACAGCTTTCATTGGAATGGGTGACACGTCACCACTTGTATTTATGAAATCCACTACTAGTGCACTATTAGGCGTTGAGTTTGTTAGTCATTTCGTCAATTTAGCTTTGGTGTAACATAGAAACTGGTTTGATTGAAATAAAACTGTTGCGATGCCGATCAAATAAAATAAAATCATTAATTTTATTCATAAGTGTTTAATATGGATGTGCTTTTCTTCTCGTATTTGTGCAGTATTAAAATAATAAAACAGATTTAATGAAGCTAGGTAGTGTGATCTTGCCAAGTAGACAATAAACCCCAACCTCTCGCTTCGCTTTTGCAATTATTATTTAATTTCTATTAACTGTTTTATGCTAATATGTTTCTTTATAATTAATGTAATGTCTTCCAGACCGAATTTCGGTCAAGGCGACCAGTCTCGTAGACAAGTCATCTGCGAAGAACAGGATTATACTCGTAGTGCACGAGTGCACAAGCACATGTGCACTTCCTCTCATCTCTCACTCTCATAGTACAATGGGACGGCAAACCAACACTACTAACCAACAGGCAGGAGGATGAAATACCTGCAACTTCCTGACTTTTGGCTCCTACTGAACTCGAACCGGGATCATATTATTGGTAAATTTTGTCATACAAAACTTTAGTCGTTCTAACACCGCTCCGCTTTTTATCGCCATCGGTGCTTACATTGAGAATCAATATCAGATTAAAGATACAATTAATTCGCCTTTGAATTACCACAGCCCTTCTTTTCTTTTACAACTGCTATACAATTCAGATAAAGAAGGCTACAGACGCATTGTCACCTCTGTGAACTAAGATGGAATGCCTTATAGACTGTAATTTCACTGGTTGTATATACCCTTCAGACCCGAACACACCAGTGCACGCACTGCTACGAGTATCTACCCAGGTGAACTCCTGTGTAAAAAGGAGATACTACTACCTAGGAAAGGCCTGAGCTTCCTGGTATAAATACGAGATGCTGCCGCCAACTATTTTTCTAAAAAAAATCCTATAAGAAGCTTCTAACAACACCACCAGGATGAAATAGAGTGATGGATGGTCTTGGTATTTTTCTATATTTCAACGATTACTACTGTCAATAATATTGAGTTTAGGTCAATTGTTAAAATGCGAGATTTAATTCGTTACCTGTTTTTTGTGTAGTATACAATATAATACAAAATGATCGCTTGACCTATTTTTAAAGCTTTGCTTGTATGTTCTGGTTTTTCTACCGATTTCAAACAGGAGGAGGTACTCAATTCGACTGTATGTTTTTTTATGAGTGTTATCTCATAACTTTTTTCCTGTTGAACCAATTTCGATGTGTCTTTTTTATTTGAAAGCTGGTGCTTCTCATGTGGTCCCATATAATTTTATTAAGGTCTGACCAATAGTTTTTGAGTTATTCTTAATGTATTGAAGTCAGTTGTATAAATTTTTTAATTTTAATTTTTTTTATTTTGAATTGTAAAAGATCGAACAGGACTTCATTAACTAAGCAACACCAAAAATTTTACTCTATCTTAAAATACTCGGCAATAGAACAGGAGTTCTAAATTAAATAAACACTACTAAAAATTTACTCTATCTTAGAATAATCGGCAATCGAACAGGAGTTCTAAATTAAATAAACACTACTAAAATTTACTCTATCTTAGAATACTCGGCAATCGAACAGGAGTTCTAAATTAAATAAACACTACTAAAATTTACTCTATCTTAGAATACTCGGCAATCGAACAGGAGTTCTAAATTAAATAAACACTACTAAAATTTACTCTATCTTAGAATACTCGGCAATCGAACAGGAGTTCTAAATTAAATAATCACTATAAAAAAATTACTCTATCTTAAACTACTTGGCAGAAGTTGTTCTGCCATTTCCTTGTAGCTTGGGCGATGAGTTTCACTCTGAATTCACTATTTAATAACTCGACCACGGCTCTATTTATCGGTTCCAGATTTGGTATCCTTAAACGATCCATAAATATGTTTTAAGAACTTGACAACAGCGCCACCTATCGGATCCTGTGAACACACACCACAACGGAATCTGAAAACTGCAATAACTGTTTCTTTTTTTCTTTAAAAACAGCATTAGCGTTATCTACATACATATAAATAAAATTGAAGTGTCTGTCTGTAATATTGAAATAATTGCCTTTTAATGAGCTGCATGCCATAGAACATGAACAATCATTTTTAAAATGTTTGTCTGTCTGTTTGTCTGTCCGGGCTAATCTTAGAAATGGTTGAACCAATTGTAATGTGTAATTGTAACTTGATGGAAAGATAAATAGCAATGCCAGGAGTGATCTAGGATATATTTTATCCTAAAAACTTAGAGATTTTTTGAGAAATTGAAAAATTAATAAAATAAATGGTATTTCATGATTATCTTAACTAACTATTATTAACATTAAAGTCTAACGCCACATTAATATAGATTCAGGCGAAGCCGAGACCGGTCGATAGTATAGTATATAAAGATTTTAAAAAATATCGATGAGTTTATAAGCGAGTTGCTTTCGACTTTTCCAACAGTTGGAACCAGGCGTACTTGCTCTCGGCACACGCGTGATTGAGACGGCGCCGGGGCGCTTCCGCAAGTCCACGTTGTCGCTTACTCACCGCCGACGCCTGGACACTTGCTCTTAATGATATTCGGGTTTTATAACACTTGAAATAACAAGCAATTATGCTCATGTCTTTTTATGGAATTGCGAACGGAATGGCAGTGTTTGCGGTTAAGGCAATTGCTGATTTGCGGAAGTTTATCGCAGATGTTTTATGTTTTGCGTTTAGAGCAGCAATCGGTATATCAAGCTACTTGCTCGTGCGGTCGTGGCTTGAATATTCAAAATGTATATTGTTGTGCCACCAATTAAATTAGCGGTTATAAAGCTAAATCAAACTACATGGAAGTTATTATCTTCTTAGAGTCCGTTTAGGATGAGAATTTTTCTCAGCAGCAGATTAAGGCAATGTTTGAAGTAGACTGTATTCCAAAACTAATTGAATTTTTAAACATATAACACCCCTGTTATTCGTCGGGGGTTAAAAAGAAACTCCAACGAGAGACGAACGCCATAACTGGCGCATGCTTTGGTGAGCTTAGAGTGCCACCCAGCTTTAATCCCCTACTGTGTACTTCAATCCCGTTAATAAATGGGTTGCAGTAGTAGGTTCGTTTGTCACTTCAGTTATATAAAAAAATATTAGGCACTACACCTATTATTGTAGTGTGGTGATAATAGACGTGTAACTCTATCTTTTTGAAATTGGTTCCAGGTTCCAGCTGTCCATGGGTCGCAATGGAGTGACCATTGCGTGACCATCATCGGATAGACTTCAAGTCCGTTAGTTTCGAATCAACTTAAAAGGTCTTAAGATGTGATATAAGTTTATTCAAATATTTTTCATTTATTATCAGATTCCTTATATGCTTTCGTTTTCGTAGCAAAGCGTTGATGGATATCAAGTGTCTGTTTTCGTAATTATGCTGAAAACATGGTACGTAAGAAATAGAATAGTTATAAGAATATGTTGCCTTAGTTTCAAATAACGAACACATAAATTATTTATAATAAACGTTTACTATAAACTTACTTTTAAATATAATTTTTATATGGTAGAGCCACACTGCAGCTATATTATGGCTGCAGCACGAATGGATCGGCACGACCGGGGTAAAAACACGCTCTCACAGAATACCAGCATGCAACAGCAGTATAATGCTGTGTTTCGTACGGTGTAGAGAGCCGGAGACTCCTGGTAAAGGCGCATTCCATATTGGCCCTCAGGGGCAACAACGCATCTGCGTTTTGATTCTTAATCCAGGATAGATGTAGTCCAGAATATCAGCAGCAACCACTTACTATGAAATTCGCTTCTATAAAAATAAAAAATAAACAATTGCAACGAAACTTGTACTTCATTTTATTAAGCAACTATTAATTATTAAGCTATTGATTAATCATATGTATATACTATTAATATAATACAGCATTTTTTAAATTACTACGTATTTATTAGAAATTATCAAATGTATATTTTTCGAAGAGCGCACTATAAATAGACGGTGCTTTGATAACCATTGCGATATCGACAGTGACACATTGGGTTATCTGATTACTATCTGAGTAATCCGAGAGAGTATTGTAAAGAGGAACGCTGGGGAAGTAATTTAGTTAGCCTATGTTGTATAAATAACTGGCCAATTGCGAGTTGGACTACTCGCGCATGAACCGTTCCGTTGAAGGTTCCGTACCATCGTAATACACGTTCCTAGTATGGGAGCCCCTTTTAATGTTTAATTTATTTTAATTTTTATTATTTGTTGCTATAGCGGCAACATAAATACACACACAAACACATACACACGCACGCACACGCATACGCACACGCACACGCACACACACACGCACACGCACGCGCACGCGCACGCACACGCACACGCACACGCACACGCACACACTCACACACGCACACACGCATTTACGCACACACGCACACACGCACACACGTAAACGCGCACGCACGCACACACGCACGCACGCACGCACGAAAGCACGCACACACGCACGCACGAAAGCACGCACGCACACACGCACGCACCCACGCACGAACGCACGCACGCACGCACACACGCACACACGCACGCACGCACACACGCACACACACACTTCACCATCTTGCTTCATCACCAATTGCTTCCAGGTGGGGTTGTGGTCAAGCACTGGCTTAAAGTAATAAGTATGTCGGGAATGTCGGAAATACATCAAAAGGTTAATTTATAGACGCGCAACAGGTATCTTATAGACGCGCCGACAAGTAAAAAAAAAAATCTGGTTTTGGCGATGACAATATTGCTTCTATTGTTGACAGAAGCTTTAACCCCCAATGTAATTTAATTGCAGATCCTATGACCAGTGCGATTACTCTATACGTTAATAAATTATTAATAAACTATTTAACATTAAAAACTCTTTATGCATTTTCAGTCACAATATAATATGTGGTAGAGCCATGCTGCAGCTATATTAGTAGTATAGTTGTAGCACGAATGGGTAGGCTCGACCGGGGAAGGACCACGCTCTCACAGTATACCAGCGTAAAATAGCAGCTCAACGCCGCAGTGTTTCGTATGGTGAGTGTAGAGAACCGGAGACCCATTTTACTGGAAACGAGGCATTCCATCTTAGTCCTCACGGGTGACAACGCAATGCATTTTGATTCGTTATCGAGGATAGATGTAGATGTCTGTGGGCCACAGCAACCACTTACCATCAGGTGGACTGTGTGTTCATTTGTCACTCTTATTCTATAAAAAAATATCTTTATATATTGAAATAAGAGTCAATATTTTTACTAACTCGTACTAACTGGTGGCTCGCTGGTGGCGTCAATTCCATTAATAAGAAATACCTCATAACATGCATTATACTAAGAAAAGTTACAAAAAAACAGAATAACTATGATATTTATATAAAGAATGACATTATTTCAATAAGTGAACTGGATTTTAATAATGTTAACTGTGCTGTTATTAATATTGAAGACTCATATACGCCTCGAAATGCTAGAAACGGAGAAGTCAGCAACGAACGGTAGAGTCGGCAAGGGACGCCGTAGACGAAAGTTTATCGACCAAATTGGCGATATATTGAAGATGGGCTAGATTAAGAGTACCCTTAACCGACGTTTGCGCAAGTATATTGATGTAAAGGAGGCTGGAAAGGTGTGTCAGTATCGTGCGGAATCAAAGTCCGTAGTCTCCGCCTAACCCATGGGTGACAGACGTGAGTGTTTATGTTTTCTTGATCCGAACGCTTATCTAGAGTCTCTTGATCAATTATTAACAAAATCAAACATAAAATAAGCACCTGGCAACACCACCCGTGTGACACTATAGTTACTTGTATTATGCCACGAGCTCTCCGCTCTTACCCATTGTAGTTGATTAGAAAACTTAATTAACATGGGAAAGGTATGAAAACTTCTTTCATTGGCTCCAACATATTTATGGTTACATTGTTAAGCTTCTTGTTGGCGTTGTTGCTCATTATTGCGAGGTAACTTTCGTTTTTTGATTATCTCTACATGTTTTATATTTTAACTAGCGATCCGCCCCGGCTTCGCACGGCTGATTTCTGGATTTTGACAATTGAATCTAAACCATTCTCTAATCAACTTAATTATACACAAAAAATTTCATCAAAATCGGTCCAGCCGTTTAGGAGGAGTTCAGTCACATACACACGGACAGAAGAATTATATAATATATAATATGCATATATTATACATATAAACTTTTCTCTTAAATGATTCTATCTATTGATGAAAATTGCAACAAAATCCGTTGCGTAATTTAAAAGATGTAAGCATACAGACGGCTGGAAGCGACCTTGTTTTATACTATGTGGAGATTTCACAATTTTTATGTTATGAAAACATGAACAAGTCTTCAATTTTCAGGTTTATCGTTAATATATACGAGCTAACTGTCTAACTGGTGGTCCTTTAGGACTAAGATGGAACACCTTACAGCTTGTGACTTCTTTTTTATTGAATAAGAGTGTCCACCTGATGATAAGTGCATGCTGTGGCCCATAGACACCCTACATTTATCTTCGATTAAGAATCAAAGTGGAGATGCGTTATCACCCTTGCGGACTAAGATAGAATGCCTTGTTAACAGTAGAAAGGATCTCCGGTTCTTTACACTCTTCATACAAAACACAGCAGCATTAAGCTGTCACTTTACGCTAGTATTTTGCGAGATCGTGACCGGTCGAACTGACCTATTCGTGTTGCATTGGAACCATAATATAGCTGCAAGATGGCGTGCGCGTGGGTCAGTAAGCTAAAGTTCGACGGATCCGTGGCGCGGTGGCTTAGCAATGAGTTGCTGCGCTAAGAGCCGCGGGTTCGAACTCCGCACGAGTATTTAACAAGTATTTGTATGGCCTACAGATAATTGTTCCAGTTCTGGGTGTTTGTCCTTGTGAAATTTATGTATGTAAACTGTACCCACGATACAGCAGTAGGTCCTAGTGTGAAGGTAACGTTTTGTAAAAAAAGAAAAGTGTAAGTCAACCGACGAGCGATATAAAAAGTTCTGTAATGGCAGTCTCGCACTGGCAAGCACAGTGTTGGTCGACCATCCACTAGATGAAGTGACGACGTTATGAAACACGCAGGTAGTCAGTGGATACAGTTGGCTCAGACGCGTACTTTGTGGTAATCTCGTATATGGGAGAGGTGTATGTTCAGCCTGTGATGGGATGTAGTGATAGTAACAATAATTAAGGAAACATTTTAGTCACATTATTATGTACACAGAGTATAAAAATCATTTTAAGCATTAATTGCATGTGTAACCACTATTATACTGGTTAGCATAGAAACGTAGTTATTCATAGCAATCACGTTCCATTTAATAACAGTTGATCTTGTGTGCTCACCATTTACGGTAGATCGTAGGTAGCTACACTGCGTTTTTCACTTGTTAGTGTGCTGTTAGCCGACTTATTTCGATGTGATACCGCTTATCACTAAAATAACAAAACAATGGGACTTCTAATTTAAGTTTTAAGAATTGTATGTTTAGGCTGTTATATATGTTTAGGCTTGACTGGTTGGCGTGACACTAATGTAGCGTCTGCATTGTCGAGGTGTTGTCCATGTCGATATGTTCATTCAGTCCCGTCAAATAAGGTCTGAAATCAACATTTTGGCACTCAACTTTGCGTTTTTGATATAATGTAGTATTAATGATACAAAAACAATGTGTAAAGATTTTTTGTGTCTGCAACCCCCGGCAAGGGTTGAATTTTTTTTGTCAAAAGTGTTTTTTCGCAATTACTCGAAAACGGTAAAAATTAGACAAAAAAGTTCTTATAAAAATGTGTAGAACTTAAAGACAATAAAAGACAGTATCGTACGATGACAATGCGATACTTGGATGTCGTAAAGCAGACGTAACATATCGTGGTTGCGTCGCTCTAATCAAATGAAGAATTATCTTTAAGGCTACACACCGAAAACCGTTGAAGTGGGCTATCGTTGGACTGACCCGAGTTAAACATAATTTCTATAAAAACTTCAAAAACGCCGTCATAAGGTCCAAAATTGCGTAGCGCCCGCGACGATTAAGACCGCTTAGAAATCGCTTAGAATCTTAAAATATTTAAAAACAACTATTGATTTAAGTAATCAAAATAATGAGCAAGTAAATTACGAATATTGATGTTGTGAATGTATTTGAGTGATTCCCAAGCATATAGATTAAGTAATTTCGTTGTAATTACAACTATAGTCATTTTTTAGAGGTGTTTTCGCAAATAATTATGATCGAGTCAAAATTGTACAATCGTGTTTTTGAACAAGCAAATTCAAGATAAAGACATGAATTTACCTATATCAAAATTCCAGTTTCGTTAGCCGTGTCATACTCCTATAATATTCGATGAAAGGAGGTGCATTTTTTCGCGGTGTCGCCTTAATATGAGCTTGAAATAAAGTCGTCATGCCGAGCGTATGCTGCATTGATATTGTACTGACAAATCAATAAACGGCCTTTGCAATGGTAACGGCGAAAAAATCTTGCGGAGGTTTACATAATCAGAACTATGTAACTGATAACGGAGAACAGTTTGATTGTTGTTACATTGACAAAAACATGACATCGCTGCGTAGTGGTGACGTAGGAGAATCTATTACACCATATCATTCCATGTGTATCGTAATAGGCGACAGAGGGAAATTAAAACAGGAGACGGGCGGCAGATCTTTCTGATAACAACTCATGATAACGACTCATCAAAAAATTATGATTGCAATCCGCCTGGCAAACGTGATTATTATGGCAAATATTAACCCCGCACCCCGAGACAAGGTACAGTGGGCCTGTGTTCAGCAGTGGAATTTTGATTGCTTATAATGATGAATGGAAAAAGGACTGACACTGGTGGCAGAGTAAGTGAATCCATTACTAATCTTGTCCCATGGGTCTATTCTTCTTCTTAATCAACCTAAAATTCCACTAGTGGATGGGCCTTTCCTATTGTAGGGAGGGTGTGCCTTAATCGTTACACTTGGTTGGTGGATTGGCCATCGCAGTTGCAAATGTCTCGCACCTTTGATACTGCCGCCCGTCGTAGGTCAGGACATATCGCCATCTATCGGAAGCTATAAAAAATTCTGATATTTCCCACAGTTGCCTCTTACGATATCCACGGGACGAAATGGGATGATTTATACTCTTACGGCAAAGTTATCAACATGGTGTCATGCATTTTACGCTGGTACTCTATGAGAGGGTACTTTCGGGGCGAAAATTGCATTAACATACTAAGACTTATTTTTGATGGTAGAGTAAAGAGGTAGAGTCGAATAGAGTAAGAGAGTTAGTAGAGATTCGGAATATCGTTTATTATTATACGTTACTCATGTGTAAGGGGAAAGGAATAATAAGAGGTAAATGGTGTACTTATCCTGCTGTTTGACGCATGAGGTTCTAACATAAGAGAAGCTATACCAGTGCGAGGTTTTCGTATCTGCTGTGATCAAGTTATACGTTATGAGACTTCCAAGACATACCAATCCAGTTCAGGGGTGGGCTTTAAAATGGCTGACAATGCTGTAATGTTGTGCTTGCTAACAAGCCTTTAGTTGATACTTATGAAAAAACATATTTCCAATTAAAAGAGACGAGATCTTAACATTGTACGGCTTGGACCCTGGCATTAAAAGTCCTTCATGCCGCCATACCAAGTTGAGTGCGATAGTGCAAAAAGACACAATTAAGATAAATCTCGAAATTGCATTCCGTCAAGGCCACCTGCCTCTGTTGACGGTACCGGGAGTTGCGCCCGCGCATCGTATGCGTCGCAAAACAAAACGCCAGTCCACCACCGAAGCTAGACTAGTGAATACGTCCGCTCGCACTATCGCATGTATCGATAGAACGGTGAAGCTGTCGCGATTAATTCGAATAAAAGAATTGTGTATGTGTACTTTTTTTTTGAAAAAACAGATATTTAGTGCTGTGACGCCTTGGGCAGGCGAGTTTCTTTTTTTGTAAAGGTAGGTTTATTTCATTATCCTTTTTTTTTAAATAAGAATAAGTATTGTTGTCTCGTTTTATGAAAAAATAAAATAAAAATATATAGTTTAGTTCGAATGAAAAGTACTTTTAAAGGACTCAGTAGATGACTGTAGATGTAGATGTATCAGCGCTTTATGTAATTTTAATCGACAATGTTATCAATAAGTGAAGTGCTTGCGTCAATAAATAATCCTTGGGCGGAGCAACAATATTAGGTATATTATGTTTCTTGTTCGATTGTCACCTTGCAATGTCGTTAAATAGTATTATTTTTGATTAATTTATTAAATTTGCAAATTTGTTACAAGTTCTTTTAAGTAAAGGTATAACAACGCTTTTTAAAATTAATAAGTTTTTTAACATAAAGTATTTTACTTTTATACTAAATATAATATGTTCATACCTATGTTTGTATTGATTAATTCAATTAAGTTATCGTACGATTAATTTCTCGTCGATTAAATCTTTGTTATTTTAGTTATTAATTATTTATTTGTCATATCGTTTTACCATATAAATATGTTGAGTATAAAATAAGAAATAAAAGAAATTTATGGAACCTGCTTTTCATATATTATAATAAACATTGAAAATATATAAAACTTTTAAGGAACGGAATTCTTTGTCCTCTATCACATTAAATTTGGTATTCCAAAGGAAATATTAGGATTTCAAAGCTGCTCTATTCTAAGGAAGTCCGCGCCATCTAAGCCGTCTGGGGGATATTTTTATTTTGGGACTTCGGTTTTGGTTAAAATCGAATGAGCTGTTCGTATTTAAATGGAATTCTCTGAATATCACATTACTGCAAGGTGATTTTCATCTTTTCTGTGTTCCTTTTCGCTACATTATTTATTTCCATAAAGTACAATACAATACAAAATTCTTTATTGTACAACAACGAAAGATTTACATTACAAAGAAATATTGTTCTAAATATTGAAGGAAAACAGAAGACCGTCTTTTTGCTTGCTACACAGTAATTTCTTTCAAACTGCAAAAATTATTAAAAAACAAGGGAAATAGTAGATGGTTGCACGAAAGTTAACGATTAAATTATGCACTCAAAAGACATCAGACTTTTAACAATGGATTAGTGACCGTAAATGAAAAGAGAAAGTAAGAGAAGTTAGAGAGACGATGTCCTTTAACTAGTTTCTTGAATAAATCTTAAGATTGAGTTGAATGAGCGAGTAAGTTCCACAGCTTCACTCCTAGAGCAGAGAAAGATTTATTATAAAATGTTGATGGGTGCACAGGACATCACACTCAATTGCAATATAACATTTAATATTTTTCGAAAAATGCATGTTTTTTTTTTTGTTTATTTGAAAACGTTACCTTTACACCAGAAATATTTTATATATACCTACTGTAGTAAACAGTGGAGGCGTTTAAAAGCTCGTAAGAGGCGACAGAGTGAAACTGAAATAGGATATGAGCAGCAGCATATCACCAATAAGAATTTAAAATAATAAGAAACTGCGGTTGCCAACCCGCCTGCCAAGCGTGCCAACTATAAAAAATATCCCTCCTATGAGGTAATCTATGGGGTGGCCTATGTTCAGCAGTCGAATTTGTTATGCTGTATGATATAATGATGAAACCCCCAGTTCCTAGACAATAACTTAAAAAAATACTTGTTCCGTGGCAGGATTGAATACGCGATCCACACCACAGTGCCAAAGACTTAGCCACTGCGCTAGTAGGTATCATAGAGACTGCTCTCTTTACAAGTTAAGTTTTAATTTTTAAACTTAAAATTAAAACAAGTGCTTTTAAATAAAGAGCAACTTTTTTACTTAATGTTTTCTTATATTTACACGAACACTACACACATTGAATGAAGCTAGATTTTTTCGGATTTTATCGCGTTTTAATGAACTTATTTTAAATTCCCGACGAATACCTCAGTTTCGATGACTTGACCATGGATGCTGCGAAGTAGGGAAACATCGGGAATATAAAATAATCTTTAATTTTGTTAATTCATGCTTTATTGCTGCTGTTCATCTCCTAATTTGTTTCCTTTTGTCAACTCTTACGACACCAAAGCGAGCGAGAATAATGGGATAAATAAATATAATAATATAACTTATAGCATTTCTCTTTATTTATTAATATCCTAGTTAATGAAAATATTCGTAGTGTGTATAACGATAGGTATTCTTTAAAAAATCCATACCGCCCAGATAGCAAGCATTCGTTGAAAGCATGTTTCATGCATCTATTTTTATGAGAGTTCACTCATGATGAAACAATACTGTTGTCATTATCATCTTCATTAATTACTTCTTTATTGACGAGGTAATTGGATGATAACTTGATATTTGATACACTTAATTAAACAGAGTTGGTACAGAGAATATATATATATATGTTTTATTTTCTTAATTAAAATATAATAATAAGTATAATAAAAATATACTAACCGTGGAGTGGCGGTGTAGAAATATTCAATACCCCATCTCATCCCGTGGGTGTCGTAACAGGCGACAGCGGAAAAATTATTAAAAAAACTGTGGTTGCCAACCCGCCTGAAAAGCGTAGTAACTCTACCAAAATCTTCCCTTATGAGGCAATCTATCTTGTAGGCCTATATTTTGCAGTGGAGTTTTTAATAGGCTGTAATGGAAATGTTAACTAAAAGTATATAATATGTAATAGCTCCGCGACTAAGTGCTCGAAGTAAATTTTACCGTATGCGAGCTACCCGGGTTCGATCCCCGCTGGCATCAATAAAATTGTAAATTAACTACGTGCTCGGCGGAGTAGAAAAACGTCGTGAGAATACCTGCATGTAAAAAACCTGCACTGCATGTCTGAGAATTAAAAAAAATTCCGAAAACGTACATTTTGCCAGCACGCATTGCGGCAGCGCGGCGGACATTTCCTCGCCGCTCGTAGTGGGGCGTACATAAGCTGGAACTTCAACTTATTTTTAATTAACTTGCATGAAATATTTTTGTTCGAAGTATTTGAATTTTATCGTCCCAGTGGTCAGAGAAATTGGCTTTCAATCTCAGCCATAGCCAAAGTGTGCAAGTGCGTACATATTATTGTCGATTTATTAGCCGGCTTAAAAGGATGAGATTATCAATTCGACTGTATGTTTTTTTTTGTGGAATAAAGGTGACAAACGAACACGCAGTCCACCTGATAGTAAGTGAATGCTGTAGCCCATAGACATCTACATTTTCAATTAAGAATCAAAATGCAGATACGGTGTCTCGAATAACGTTCGAATTGAATTCGAAATGCGTTGTGGCGAATACCTTGTTTCCAGTGAAAAGGGTCGCCTCTTTTCTACACTCATCATACGAAACACAGCAGCATTAAGCTGCTATTTTCGCTGGTATTTTGTGAGAGCGAGGTAGTACCCCGCTCGAGTCAACTCATACGTGCTACAATTATAACTCCAGCGCAGTTGAAAGTGTCAGAAAGTATACGGGAATTGTCACCAGAACGTCCTTATTTTAAATTCTACATAGGGTTTGATTGACCACAAATCCTCGCGAAGGAGTACCTATTCCTACCAAGAATGATTTGGAGGCTATTGAAATTAAAAAAGAAAAACATTCTTATTTCAATAGAGCGGATGACTAGGTGCCGCCATCTGTTTGGGATCTGATAATTAATAAAATTAAATCCTAACCCAAGCATACTACTGTAAGACTTCAAAATACAGTAAGCTCGTTCTGCATAGATCAGAAAAAAAAATTTAAAAGATAAAGGTAGCCTTCGTTAACTATGACATAAGAACGTCAAACACCTCCAACCCCCCGTGACCATGGGATCTGTAAAGCGCTCGTAACGATTGGAATTAAAAACGTAATATCCTATTATATGACACACGATAAAATCCATACACTTTAATATATTCTATTATTATTACCACGTTTTTATTAAGTCACTTTAGAAGTCTGTCTGTCTGTCGTTCCGGGTGGAATTTTGCAAGTCACATTTCGAGCACTTCCCGATTAGCTAGAGACTTGAAATTTTGAACATAGCTCAGAATTGGATGACAATGTAGAAATATGAAAAATCATGGTATGTAAATTTTTTTTAGTACAAAATTTAAAAAACACTTGTTTATATATTTCATATTTTTATTCAACCATCATTATAAATTACTAGCTGTGCCCTGTTTTTTCGTTGAAAACATCCGCGGACGCGCACATCAACTAACCAAAGTTTCATCGTTATCGTACGAATGGTTGTAGGAATGCATACGAGACAAACAAAGTAACATTGTTTTTTATACATAATACATAGATTGTTTATCATGAACATAATTTATTATTACTGTCATGAATATTCTTAATAAAACATATAGATATGCTCACAATTATTTAATAACATCTTATATCATGTTTTATGCAATATAATATGTTATTATTATTAAGATTTTACATAAATATATAGTTATTTTACCAAAGATTATTGTATATATATTAGAGATATTTTACATTGGCAATTAAATAATCGTTTTTTTTTAAATAATAGCACATAAAAGAAATAAATATTAAATATTGAAAAGAAAATTGTCGATGGTTAATACGACATATAAAACTGGTTGACAAATGAACTAGCTGTCTATTAGATGGAAGTGGCTATTTAAGTCCAGTTACACCTCCAGTGAACCCTTTAGAACCTGGTTTCTGATGATGTTAGTGCTGTTAGCCTTTTGGCTCTTAAAGCTTGGTCGGACTCAGGGCTCGCGGCCTTAAAGGCCGCAAGTTGAAAAAAGTGGGTGAAGATTATTTATTTTATTTTAGTATGACGTTACTTTCGTAACGTTTTTCGCATATGTGAACATTTCTTGACATAGTTTAGTTGTCTAACGGCCGTCAGAACAGGGGGTTCTGGGACGCGGGTGTACGGTGTGTACTCGCTGCGTCCCATCCGTTGTCCTAAGTTGTCCTTGTAGTGTTTGTGGCTCTAGGTCAGCGTGTAGTGTTGGTGTTGACGGGCCGGTGACATTTGGGTCGTCCGAATCTAGCGGAATTAGGGGTTCAATTAAAATGTTACGGGGGCTCCGGAGGCTTTTCGTAACGTTTGGAGTCGGGGCGTAGTTCAACCCTTTAGACCGAAACACAGCAGTACATGCAGGCGGCAGAAATAGCTAAGACCTACCCAACGGACTCCTAGGCAGAATCCTATCATTTGGAATCCACAACCCATTATGTATTATCACTAGGATCATCACAGCTCACGATTAATGCATGTTGTTTTAGTTTTTTAAATTCTATGTATCTATCATTTTTATTTTTAACTAAAAATTATTTGCTAACGTATCGTACGTAAAGTTTATTTTATGCAAGGACGACAGCGGCATCTTATTAGAGACGCTCGTGAATCTATCGATTACATGTTTTACCTTTTTAAAATGGCGGCCGAGCGACGAACCGAAACAGTTCTCCGAACAATATGTTGTTTATTGAATTATGTAATTGTTTAAGATAACATAAATCAATTAATAACATAATAAGAGATCCGTTACAGAGTAATGAATACTGATTATTATGACACCATACCATCGCTACCCGATTTATTTTGTGAAGTAATATAAGGAATTAAAAGAGAAAAAAAAGTAAAAAAAAAAGGTCCAGATGGCTTAACAACTTTATCCTTATTTAGTATTAAAACCTCAGCGGTACCCTGACGGCCAATATGTCAACTTATTCGAATTATCGATAATTAATCGAAATGTCAGTGGCCCTGCGAGGCCGAAACTAGTGCACTTCCTGG
This sequence comes from Parnassius orleans, assembly GCA_029286625.1. Lineage (NCBI taxonomy): Eukaryota > Metazoa > Arthropoda > Insecta > Lepidoptera > Papilionidae > Parnassius > Parnassius orleans. The sequence goes on along the minus strand of JAGSMP010000006.1, from coordinate 6,583,125 downwards.
CGGCAAGGTCGAGTTTCGTGCGAAGTTGTTACATACGTTTGTTCGTTTTTCACGCGCATTTGCCAATAGACACATATTCGGTGTGATGACAAACACGACCGTAAAAGCAAACAGGGAACTGCTGGTTATTGTATGTAAACACTAGTCACGATATGTGGATTGTTTTGTATGCTTTTACTGGCAATGGCGACTGTCCGCAACAAGTTCAAAGCTAAAAAACGAAAGTACCGATGTAATCGGTACCTAGTGAAGTATAAAAATAATTTAATTTGTTCACTTAAGAGGATAAGTGTCTCAAACTCTCACAGAATACCAGCGTAAAATAGCAGCTTATCGCTGCTATGTTTCGTATGGTGAGTGTAGAGAACCGCAGACCTGTTTTACTGGAAACGAGGCATTCCATCTTAGTCCTCAGAGGTGACAACGCATCTACATTTTGATTCTTAATCGAGAATAAATATAGATGTCTACGGGCCACAGCGTCCACTTATAATCAGGTGGACTGTGTGCTCGTTTGTCACACTTATTCTATGAAAAAAAGAGAACTGAAAATTCGTTTTAAAGAAAAAATTATTTGCTACTCGCCTCCGACTTTATTCATACTTATTAATATGCTAAAGGATATGTAGACTATAATATAAATCTATTGTATAATGTAGGAGCATATTCAGATCGATGAAGAAGAAAAAATAGATCGATCAGCAATGTATTATAATAATTTCATTTAAAACTTACTAAAGCTACTCAATTAAGTTTATTTTCTAAATATATTTTATACTTGCGTTCGTTGTCACTTTGTGAAACTTCGGCTTCATTTTTGTGATTTGGATGAATACTTGTACTAGTTTCACAATATTATTCTTCACAATATTATATTATTATTAATATTGTGAAACATATACAAGTGTTTATCCAAATCACAAAAATAATTTAGATATCGGTTATTGTCTTAACACTCATTTCTAGCGCAAAACTTGTAAAAAAAAATAGGCTCATGCACGGATGACGCGTTGTAAACAGATTAGCCTAGTAACAGGTATGGTTGCCAGATACAGTTACGTCAAATAACTTAAAATAATCAAGAGTATCGTCGTTTATGTTGTAAAAATAAGACAAAAAATGTTGAATTGCCTTGCCAAACCTCTATGCGATTAACGATGCGAACACGTACGAATACGGTTTAATATTTTTATAAACGTACTTTTAAAATAGAAGCGTAGAAATTAAAATATTTTGAAACATTGGACAACTCTCATATTGAAAGATTTAGATAGATTGGAAAAAGCCCTTCCTTTACTCCAGTATCTGTGGTTTTGCTAGAAATACATTTTTGTCATATACACTGTGATGTGTTTTTCGTCGCTAAATAAATCAGCTGGTAGTCAATTTGTAATTTAATACATTGGCGCTGGCACTGAAAAGGGGACTTGATTTTTTTATACACATCGCAGATGCGTTGTCACCCCCGAGAATTATCAGGAATAACGCGGCATGCGTTACCTCCAAAAATGGTGTCCTTCCCCAGTCGAGCCTATTCGTGCTGGAGACATGGTACAACTAGGGCGAGGCTTTACCACGTTAAAATTATTTACGAAATTCAAGTCGAGCCTTCAAATAAAACTTTATTTAATATGAGAACATATTATTATAATTTTTTTGCTGACTCTACTGGTGTGGAGACAACGGAAGTTAACGGAGCGCATCGTTACGCAACCGGATCCACAAGCCATTGTCTTTGTCGACTCTACCGTCGTCATAATACGTGTTACGAACTTACCTGCCTCTTACCGAGCCCCTGAGCACATTGCTAAACATGACATGACATTAAGGTCAATTTTGTAAAGGTGTAGCCTGGAAATGTGCCACTGTTGGTTACAAGCCCCCTCTAATGTAGTAAAATAATTGTAATTGTTTTTTATATTTAATATGCAAAGCCTTTCTTACCCTACCATCACCATCACCACAGCCTATGCAAAGAACTAAACATAGGCGTCCCTCGTTAATTTCCTCATAGGTGGATATTTGCAATTGTTTCCACAGTTGGCAGTCGTGTTGGCAACCGCAGCTTTTGAGTTTGATATTCCGGGAAGATCTGTATTATACGAGTTATATTGTTAACTGAAAATTTCCATGTAAAAATTGTAGTCATTCTACCACCGAAACCCCTTCTATTTTATCTTTAACTTTAGTTATTTTAATTTTGAATTGATAGTTTTTTATAGTTATTTAGATTAGTTATTCAAAGGCAGAATTATCCTAACAAGCACTTGGCCAGTTTTGATTTTGGATCTAAATGTATTATTAATTACATCCATTCAACAGAGTATCAAAAGTCCACAGTTGAACAGAGGCCTCAATCGTAAACTGATAGTAGATCAATAACGTGTTTTTAAAATAACAAAATTACTCGTAGAGAAAATATGCAGACCTTAGCTATCAAAAGTTTTAAAATATTTATTAAGCAAAAATTGTTTAGTAACGGTTATTATACTACTAAAGAGTACATGATTGATAATAACCCCTGGGAATGAGGTGGTCGCTACCATGGTGTTTCTAAATGTTTTCATAACAATTGTATAAATATTATATTGTAAATTATGCTTATAAAAGCAAAAGTCCCGCTGGGTTTCTTGCTGGTTATTCGTTACCATACCGTTCAATAGATTGCGGTAAAACTTTGTCAACTTATTGCTTGCACTTGCGCGAAGGTTATAGGCATAGTACAATTAATTTATAGTACGCGTATCGCAACAACAAATTTATTTGAAAGTTATATATCATTCAACTTCAATTAACATATTATCATTCCTAATCTATACTAATACTTACTAATATAATAAAGCGGAAGAGATGTTTTGTTTTTTTGTTTGTTTAAACAGACAAATCTCTGGAACTTCCAGTCCGATTTGAAATATTCTTTTATATATAATAGCCAGATTCATGAGGAATAGTATAGGCTATCTGGCATTAGGTCACCTCTCAGCTAGTCCTACATTTTGATTCTTAATCGAGAATAAATATAGATGTCTACGGGCCACAGCATCCACTTATAATCAGGTGGACTGTGTGCTCCTTTGTCACACTTATTCTATGAAAAAAAGAGAACTGAAAATTCGTTTTAAAGAAAAAATTATTTGCCACTCGCCTCCAACCTTATTCATACTTATTAATATGCTTAAGGATATGTAGACTATAATATAAATCGATTGTATAATGAAGGAGCATATTAAGATCGATGAAGAAGAAAAAATAGATGGATCAGCAATGTATTATAATAATTTCATTTAAAACTTACTAAAGTTTATTTTCTAGATATAATTTATACTTGCGATCGTTGTCACTTTATGAAACTTCGGCTTCATTTTGTGATTTGGATAAATACTTGAACTAGTTTCACAATATTAATCTTCACAATATTATATTATTATTAATATTGTGAAACATATACAAGTGTTTATCCAAATCAAAAAAATAATTAGATAATTTACGGACATTCAGTTAAAAAGTGTAAAAATATCGATTATTGTCTTACAACTCATTTCTAGCGCAAAACTTGTAAAAAAAATAGGCTCATGCACGGATGACGCGTTGTAAACAGATTAGCCTAGTAACAGGTATGGTTGCCAGATACAGTTACGTTAAATAACCTAAAATAATCAAAGTATCGTCGTTTATGTTGTAAAACATAAGAAAAAATGTTGAATTGCCTTGCCAAACCTCTATGCGATTAACGATGCGAACACGTACGAATACGGTTTAATATTTTTATAAACGTTTTTAAAGCACTTTTAGAATAAAAAATATTTTGAAACATTGGACAACTCTCATATTGTAAGATTTAGATAAATTGGAAAAAGCCCTCCCTTACTCCAGTATGTGTGGTTTTGCTAGAAATACATTTTTGTCATATACACTGTGATGTGTTTTTCGTCGCTAAATAAATCAGCTGGTAGTTAATTTGTAATTTAATACATTGGCGCTGGCACTGAAAAGGGATTTGATTTTTATACACATCGCAGATGCGTCACCCCCGAGGATTATCAGGAATAACGCGGCATGTGTTACCTCCAAAATGGTGTGTCCATCCCCAGTCGAGCCTATTCGTGCTGGGGACATGGTACAACTAGGGAGGCTTTACCACGTTAAAATTATTTACGAAATTCAAGTCGAGCCTTCAAACAAAACTTTATTACAATGAGAACATACATATAATTTTTTGTTGACTCTACTGGTGGAGACAACGGAAGTTAACGGAGCGCATCGTTACGCAACCGGATCCACAAGCCATTGTTTTTGTCGACTCTACCGTCGTCATAATACGTGTTACGAACTTACCTGCCTCTTACCGAGCCCCTGAGCACATTGCTAAACATGACATGCCATTAAGGTCAATTTTGTAAAGTTGTAGACTGGAAATGTGCCACTGTTGGTTACAAGCCCCTCTAATGTAGAAAAATAATTGTAATTGTTTTTTTAAATTTACATATGGTGCAGTAGATAATTTTACGCCACCACTACACAGCTAATCAGTTCCATTTTTAAATACAGCCTCATTTCTGAGAGGGTTTTAAGGCAAGGAAGTGTTCACCGCGCTGCCCCAATACGTGTTAGCGAACTTCACATTTCACGATGTTTTCCTTCACCGCCGAACACGTGGTAAATCAGCACTTAAAATTGCAACTAACAATTTCATTGGTGCCGGCGCGGATCGTTCATTTTCATAGTTAACAATAATTACAATATAATGGAGCTATGCAAAATATCAAACTCACATGTTCAAATTCGAGTTGCAGAAATAATTATTTTCTTATAATTTCATATTATGGTATTTATTATTCCCATAATATGAAATAATGCAGTCGATACAACGATAATAACAAAAAATGCAAGCATTAAATACCAATACAAATTTCAAACGTCAATATTTCAAAAGTAGTTTTTTTTACATTTTTTTTTACGTAATTTTACGTAGTTAACCACACGATGTATATCTACGTGGAATTACATTTTTCATAAACAATGAATGCAATAAAGATGTTGACATGCTCTATATTTTATTTTCTCAACGGTTTTTTTTACTTGAATCAAACTACGCATTGTTTCTTATAAAAATGTATGTTCTATTAGAGTTCTCACAAGATCGTGCAATGCATAGTTACTTTAGTATTACGGTTGATGCCGGATTCCTATAATCAAGAAGTGTTTCGTTACGAAACGAGTCGTTTTATCAAATGCGATGTGTGTAAAAATTATTTCTGTCGTATGTTATTCGTTCAGTAGTTTACAAAATCATAATATTAGGCAAAATTGAGTCTCTGGTCTGTGTGCAGTGGCGTTGTAAGAATATCCCAGTACCCCATATAGTCCCGTGGGTATCGTAAGAAGTGATAAAGAAACACACCAGGAGATCGACAGTAGCATTTTCCTAAAAACAACAAGAAAATAAAAAAAAAACTGCGGCTGTCAACCCGCCTACCAAGCGTGGCAACTTTGACAAGTATCTCCCTTATTAGATAATCTGTGGATCTTTGATTGTAAAGATGAAGTCTCCGCAAATGATTGGAACGTATTTCTTAAATTGTTTTCCATCACTAGGTCAGTGAAAAAATCGGACTACTACTTTATTTGTAACTAAGGGAATTCTAACTTTGTCTTCTCCGTGGTGACAAGGCCCCTACACAACGATTCTTCACCAATAACAGATGTAGGCGGACTACATACCAACAGGTGGACGACATGTATGTCCTTATTCTTATTTAAAAACAATCATGAATTACAAAACGGGTCTTAAGGGAAAACAACACGTTCTATAATAACATAAACCAGGCGCTAGTCGGAAATTATTACGATGTACATATTAAAATAAACGTGTCTCACATGTGCTTAGAATTATTTATAATATCACCGCGAATTTCTGCATAAGTCCTGGCCATTTACGTCATAAGTCCGTTAGAAGAAGTCTGAGAACACCACTATCGACGATTGTTCAATGGCATTCACGTATAATGCTGGAATTTCTCATATATGAATGACAATGCAAGGAAAATTTAGGTTTTACGCATATCCATTACGTAAACAAGTAAAAATGACGCATTGTAGTATTTTAAGTAGCTTGATTATAACTGCGGTTTTATGAAATAAACATTGGTATTTTTGTTTAACTTGAAACCATTACGGTTAGAATTTCGAATAAAATCAATATATATTTTTAAGTTAATCATTCATCTGAAACAAAAATTTCTGAAACAAAAATTAAAAATACTGATAACAGTAAAACAACAATAAAAAAAACTGCGGTTGCCAACCCGCTCGCCAAGCGTGGCAACTATGGCAATATACCCCCCAATGAATAAAGTTACGAAGAGACGGTCCCCGGCGGCCCCGCTATTCCTGGCTACGGTGGCGACCATGGTAACGGCGGGGCAGGGAGTGCTAAGAATCTCCGGTGGAGGTTCGATTGCCACCTACGACGACTCGACCTGGCAACTTATAACGCACGCACCCTGAGAACTGACGAGAAGCCTGGAGCTGGAAGAAGAGATAGACAAGTTGCGCTGGAATATTATAGGATTATCCGAGGTCCGAAGAGAGGGGGAGGACACGGTAATCCTCTAATCCGGCAACTTGTTCTATCACCGGGAGGGCGACCATCTGTCCCAAGGAGGTGTCGGATTTATCGTCCACAAGTCACTCGTTAACAACGTTGTAAAGATTGGGAGTGTGTCGACGAGGGTTATATTCAGAATACCTTATACTCAGAATTACCAAACGGTATTCGCTGAAGGTTTTACAGGTTTATGCACCAACCTCGGCACACTCCGATGAGGGGGTGGAGGAAATGTATGAGGATATCTCTAGAGCCATGCATTCCTCCAAAACCCACTATACGGTGTTAATGGGAGACTTCAACGCAAAACTAGGCACAAGAGAGACGGTGAGCTGAAAGTAGGGAAATTCGGAATAGGGCAACGGAACCCAAGGAGCCAGCAGCTGACTGACTTCATGGATAAAGAGGGAGTCTTTATGATTAACTCTTTCTTCCAGAAGCGGCCCCACAGGAAGTGGACCTGGTCGAGCCCCGACGGTTTCTACAAAAAATGAGATTGACTTCATTATGACGACTAGACGGCAACTGTTCAGTGATGTCTCAGTGATCGCGAGGGTGAAAACTGGTAGCGATCACCGAATGGTTAGAGGCACCTAAACGTTAAGTTGGAGAGGTTTCGTCTAATGAAGTCAACGCTCCGTTCCCCTCGTGCTCTAATCCAAAGTCCCGAAACTTTTCAGCTCGAGTTACAAAACTGTTTTCAGTGCCTAGAAGATTGCAATGCAGTGGACGATATGAATGACAAGCTCGTGGAAACTGTCCATGCGGTCGGAGCTAAGTTTTGCAAGACCCGCCGCAGAAGAACACAAAAACTCTCCGATCACACTCTTAATCTCATGGCTGTTAGACGGGATATGAAGCTGCAGTCTTCAGTAGATTTGATAGCATACAGGCAACTGAACAGACAGATCTCCAAATGAATGCGGCGGGACTTACGCGACTTTAATACTGCTCGTATTGATGAAGCGATCGAGCGGAACCAGGGCTCCAAAGCCTTTGCTAGAGATCTGTCTGCCAGAAAGAGCCAACTGTTGAAGCTGAAGACCGAGTGTGGCAGCGTCGTTTCCGGGACCTCAGGTGTCCATTTTGAGTAAGATTGAGAGGTTCTATGGGCAGCTGTACACATCATCGTTGGAGCCACACGCAAGTGTGAGTAACGATCCAAGAGCAAGTCTTATCCGACACTATTCCGATGATATTCCGGACGTCAGTCTGAGCGAGATTAGAATGCCTCTCCAGCACCTTAAAAATGGCAAGGCCCCAGGCGAAGATGGAATTACAACGGAGCTTCTGAAAGTGGGTGGAAAACCGGTACTTGTAGTCCTTCAGAAGCTCTTTAATTCCGTCCTCCATGTGATAAACTTAGAAATGAGGATATCCGCAGTAGACCCAGAGTGACCGACATAGTCCAACGGATTAGTAAGCTGAAGTGACAATGGGCCGGATCTCGAGTGGCGGCCTCGTACCGGCGGACGAAGTGTAGGGCGTGGCGGGCCCCCCACTAGATGGAGTAACGACCTGGTAAGACATGCAGGAAGTCGATGGATGCAGGTGGCTCAGGACCGTGCTTTGTGGCATTCCTTGGGGGAGGCCTATGTTCAGCAGTGGACTTATGATGGGCTGTAATGATGATGCTGATGATTATGAAACAAAAATTTATTTACTTTGTACTTATTTTAAACTCTAATGAACGTTAAAATTTTCTGTTTTAAATTGCCATTTGTGTAATTAAAGAAAGTAATAAGTGGATGCCTATAGACATCTACATTTATCCTCACAGCAGCATTAAGTTGCTATTTTCTACGTTGGTATTCTGTGAGAACGTAGTCCTATCGCGGTCGACCCATTCGTGCTACGACCATAATGTAGCTGCAGCGTGCCTCTACCACGTACGTAGTCAAAGAATAACCAGCAAGTCAAATTTTGTTATTTTTTATTAGGTTTTTTTTTACAAAAAATAAAGAAATATGAGTATTTCATATTTCATCCATAATTATTGTTAATTGCGTATCACAGTTTTATTAAGCGTGCCAGTCGATAATTATATCAGAAAGAATGTCATATTTTTGTCGTTATCCTCTAAATAGTCATCGATATTTTGAAAAGCCTTAATTACAAATCAAAGATGTTTAAATTTAATAATTTAAAATTAAAAATTTGTACAGCCCACTTAAATATAAGTTATTAAGGATAACTCAAAAACTATTGGTCAGACCTTGATCAAATTTATATGGGACTACATGAGAAGCACCAGCTTTCAAATAAAAACAATCATTGAAATCGGTTCGCCTAGAAAAAAGTTATGAGGTAACACACATAAAAAAGAAACAGTTGAATTGAGTACCTCCTTCTTTTTGAAGTCGGCAGAAAAAACTTAGTTCTGAAGATTTTTTTTTTATGGAATTGAAAATAAATGTTTAAGAATATTAAATACATCTTAAATGGCACTTTAATATTGTTAGGCTTAGATTGTTAAAACATTTAAATATTTTATTATGAAAACTATAAGAGAGGCTTATAATTTAACAAAGTTAATGATAAAAAATAAATAAACAAATTTTAATTACTAAAAAGAAATAGAGAACAATTTAAAGGAACAAAAACACGTTTATTTATATTAGCGTATCCGCTATTTTCATTAAACAAAAACATAAATGACGATCAACCAGCAACACGCGTTTCGATCGTCACTGGGGAAGTATTTAGACTAAGCAAATATATGATTTAGGCGGCACACTAAGTCCTGTTCCTTTATAAACTTGTCGGTGAGTGACTACGTAAACAATACTAGTCGCGAGGATATTGACCTTAACACATAGTTTTTGCGATTTTTCACGCATCGTTCGATTAAACAAAATACAAAATTGATTGATATTAATTTGGATTCAATCAATAGAACAAGTTGCCAGCGATGATTTTTGCTTTAAAGTAATTTATAAAAAAGTGCAATTTTTCCTCATGCTATTATTTAAGTACAATAGGATATTATTGAATAGCATTATTGTTGTGTGGTTCTTTTGTAAGCTAACATTGAATTCAGACGAAAAACCTATGTGTGGAGCCACGATGCAGCCATAAAAATAATATCCTTCAGACCGAATTTTGGTCAAGGCGCCCAGTCTCAATGGAGACTAGCCATTTGTGCAGGACAGGATTATAGTGCACAAGGGTGAGCGCAAGCACAGATGCACTCTCTATTTCCTCACTCTCATCGCCCGATGGGACGGCAAATTGACACGACTGGAGAGAGATAAGACCCGGTACCAGCGGTTTTCATGCTTTCCGAGGTATGGAGGTGAAACATCGCCAACTTTGTGACTCCAGAATTTCACAAAGTTGGCGATGAAAAAATCAATTATTTGGTATTTCTTCAAAGAAATCAATTATTTGATTTTGACGCGATCCGCGATTCGAACCCCTTGACCACTAGAGGCATGATTAATGCTTAAACAGAGAATATCGCCATTATATAACCAAGTTAAAAAAGAGTGATGCCGTAAAGCGAAACCGGTCGGTTTTTATAGTTAATAAATTGAAATTAATATTAGTAAAGCAAGTACCTACACGTCTCTGTCTATCCAAATCACAAAAAACAAAGGTTAAGTTTCACTAAATGATAACAATCGTCAGAATAAATTTAAAAAAACCCTTTAAGAAGAGCAGCAATAAAGACTAGCATCTATATAATGGTTTTCAATTTACAAAAAGTCCTGCTGGGTTTCTTGCTGGTTCTTCCCAGAACAGAGGTTTTTTCCGAACCAGCGGTAAATTAAACAAAAGAGCGACTTTCAATAAGTATTATTTATAATCTATATTAAATAAAAAAGTTTTCTGTTTCTGTTTCAATCAGAAATTACTATGTTAATTAGTCTCAATAAATATTCTTACCATTTAATGGATATTAATGTCACGTCAGATCTTACTGCTTCATTTTGTAGACCAAGGACTAATCTATTGCTAGTTTTGTTTAGCGGTAATTAAAAGTGATTTTTCAATACAACTTTTTTTGCTAATTTTTTTTTTGTGAATATACGTGGTAGAGCCACGCTGCAGCTATATTGGTTGTAGCACGAAAGGGTCGGCTCGACCGGGGTAGGACCACGCTCTCACGGAATACCAGCAGAAAATAGTAGATTAATGCTGCTGTGTTACGTATGGTGAGTGTAGAGAACCGGAGACTCCTTTTACTGGAAACGAGGCATTCCATCTTAGTCCTCAGGAGTGACTGAATTTTGATTCTTAATTGAGGATAAATGTAGATGTCTATGGGCCACAACATTCACTTGACATCAGGTGGACTTTGTTACCCTTATTCTATTTAAAAAAAAGAATATATCTGCATTATCGGAAATCGGAAAATGTGGAGTACCTTTTCGAAAATACCCATATAATTTACCAACGACTGGTGATGAGAAAAAACATTCCCGGTGCGAGGGTATCAGCTTCTTCTCCGTTCCACCAACCGGCCACTTGACGTGATAATTATGGATTTAAAGGTGTTTGCCAGTTGTTTTATTGAAAAGGTGTACTTCCAGTAGTAGATTGATAGAACTTTTTTTTTAAAAAGATGAAAGATTATTCCTTTCACAGGGGGAATTTCTCCCGTATCGTAGAGACAGTTTCAATATATAAATTGGACAATGACAAACATCTAGATCTGAAACAATTATTTTTGATAGCCATACAAACATAAGTTCTTTGCGGGATATGAACGTGTGACCCAGCCGCTGAAACCAAACGCTTAGCCAGTGCGCTTCGGAGCTTCTTTGGCAGCTATAATATTTTTCCTCCAAATTTATATAGCACCATCTATAAAGAACTACTATTTGATAAGAAAAACAATTATTGAAATTGGTTTACTGCGACGAAATCAAATAAAATATATATAAAAAAAGAAAATAAGAAAAAAGACCTACACTCGAATTCAGACCCTGCTCATTTTTGAAGTCAGCTTACTAAAAATATTATACTACATATATATTGTATATTACCTACCTTTATATACTAATACCGATGTTGTTTTTTTGTAACAAAATCCTTAATTTTGCAGCTTTCTGCGGTATAACTTATAGACTCTGTAAAACGCGCGTTAAGGCAATCGACCGATTAACTTCACTTGACGCTCAATCACTGTTTCGCCATGGGTTTTTTACATAGTCTAGACTCCAGACGTAAGGTGTCTTGAATCGTCTTAATTAACGAAATCATAACAAGTGATGGGATCAAGTGAATAGTTCATAGCAATGTAATTGATGCAATTTCATGAAGGTTAATCAAAGATTTATTGCAGCCAAGGCTGAGACATCATCTTCATATTCTTCTTTACATGCTCGTTAATCACCTTTAGTTGTATAAAAAAAAGCAACAAACATGAATACTAAGGAAAAATCGTCTAAGTCAAAAATTTTAAATTTATTCAATACCACACAAGAGATGACACTGTGAGGTCGTGTAGGGGTGGCGTAAGTGACTCCACTACCCCATATTACCCCTCAGGTGTCGTAAGAGGTGGCAGAGGGAAACTGAAACAGGAGATGGGCAGTAGCATCTTCCTTCCCATCTCCTGTGTCAGTCCCACGCGGACCGAGCGTAGTGGTAGAACCACGCTGCAACTACGAGTATATTATGGTTGTAGCACGGATTAGACGGCTCGACTGGGGACTAACTACGCTCTCACAGATTACCAGCTTAAAATAGCAGCTTAACCCTGCTGTGATTCGTATGGTGAGTGTAGAGAGAATGACAATGCGTCTACATTTTCATTCTTAACTGAGGATAGATATAGATGGCTATAAGCCACAGTATCCACTTACCATCAGGTAGACTGTGTGCTTGTTCGTCACTTCTATACAAAATAACGATAGGTTACTCACACTCTGAAATAATGTTGTGCATTTTTAGTTATTTTGTTTTACTATCGTAAGCATATTATATAAATCACGCTATTGTATTTTTTTATAAGTTAGGTAACGAATTTTAATATTTTCCTCCTTTAAAAAAACCTTACCCCGCAGTTGGAGGTTCTCCTGTATCGTGGAAGCGTTTTACATACATAAATAGCACACGGACAAGTATACAGACCCAGAACAATCATATTATAGACCTCGAACACATTACCCTTTTTCTGGGGTAGTCGGGTAAAATACTTGTTTTAAACCCACGGCCCTGCAGCGCTGCTACCAGGGGTTTAACAACTGCGTAACTAAGCCGTCTTCCGTCGTCACAAAACAAAGTTTTTAAAGTTATTGTCGAAGATTTTTTTTTTACAGAGCCCGTAATGTCCAACTGAAGGCAAAAGAGATTCAGTCGCAGCCATGGCGTGTGCAGGCGCGTTACTTCTGGAGACGCGGCCCTTCAGGCCCTTCAAGTCCTCTGAGGAGTACTTATATGCAATGAAAGAGGATCTGGCGGAGTGGCTCACACAACTGTACCCAGAACTAAGGATCACTGCTGAAAACTTCCTCGACCGACTCGACACAGGCGTAGCTCTTTGCCGGGTAAGTGTTTCAATTTAATTTTACGTTGCACGATATAATGAATGAAAATTCGGTTTATTGAAGAACGTAACACAATTTGTATACTAATAAGATATTTTAGACGAGATGCGTCTCAGCCTACCAACGTCAATTTCATTATTCTCTATAAAGAGTTACGAATATCGAAATTCGTTTAGACACTTAGGTACCGAAATATTAATTATTTTTAATGGAAAAGCCTACACGTGGAGAGTATATGGAAAAGCCTTACGTAGCGGCGCATCCGGCATATTTTATACGTGGTAGAGCCACGCTGCAGCTATATTATGTAGCACGAATGGGTCAGCTCGACTGAGAAAGGACCACGCTCTCACATAATACCAGCGTAAAATAGCAGCTTAATGCTACTGCATTTCGTATGGTGTAGAGAACCGGAGACCATTTTTACTGGAAACGAGGCATTCCATCTTAGTCCTCACGGGTGACAACGCATCTGCATTTTGATTCTTATTCGAGGATAAATTTAGAAGTTTGTGGGCCACAGCATCCACTTACCATCAGGTGGACTGAGTGCTCGTTTATCACCATTATGTTATAAAAAAATACATTTTGAGATGCCAATCAAGACACTGTGTAATACTGGAGTGTGTGGTCGTCATGCACGCTGAACGCCCCGCCCCGCTGCACACATAACCATGTCGGGAATGGAGAACACAGAGACGGAGAGAAACGACAGTAGCCTAATGGCAATGGAATGGTCTGTGAAATTTAAAAATTCGTGGGTTCTAATCCGGCAGACGTCTACCGTCGTGAACCACTCACACACATGCGTTAAAAGCTTACTTGAAGTGATTGGCGGGAATATTAGTAATGTTAATAGCGTAACTAGTTTATTTTTAAGCTGTTTTAATATTTTATATTTCTTTTACATAACTTTATAATTTACAACATTTATTACCATAATAAATTTAAAAAAACCCCCACGGTACCATGCTAAGATCTCTGGCTGCGTTGCCTCGCTGAATGGCTATACTTACGCGGCGACGACAAGTTGCGGGAACGGTTCCCTTAGGCACTTCACCGCACATGGTTCAACCGCCGCAGTTTCTTTTATAAATAAATAAATGACTAAATCATCACGGCCATTATGTAATGTATAATGTAACACGTATGTCATTTGTTCCAAGCACATTAATTAAAATATTTGAAATATTTACATCGCGAGATAACCAATTGATGGAGATCCTATCATCGATAATTTATAAATTACCTAATTCTACTACAGGCAAAGTGTTAGGAAATTCCAAATAATTTACAATCGATAGTTTGTGACATACTAGAATAATTCACGCGTATCATAAGTGTAGTCATCAACTACTCAGCGGTCCCTTTTATCTACGATAAATTTTTGTTGGCCTCTTTACAATGATAATTTTACATGAATTTTGCCTTAATTATCACAAATTCCTTATACATTTTTTCCTATTTACTAGATTTCTGTATGCAACACAATTTTCAATAATTAAGATTGGAAAATGTCGTGGACTGTATATTTTTGCTATAATTAATTTACATTTTAAATTAAACTAAATTTTACGGATTATATCGCGTTTAATTTTAACTTTTAATTCCCACGTCATTCTGCGTAGATCGAACCAAAAATTAATATTAAAAACTGAAGGTAGCCGGGCTAACTATGACATCGGGACGTCAAACACCTCAGTCCCCGTGACCATGGGTACTGTAAAGCACCTGAAACGTCGGGAATTAAAAAGTTAAAATTAAACGCGATATATTCCGTAGAAATTAGTTTAATTTAATGTGTAGTCTTCGCGTAAATATAAGAAAACATAATTTACATTTGTTATAAAATGAACACGAATATCCACTACCCCATATCATCCCGTGGGTGTCGTAAGTGGCGACAGAGGAAAACAAATCAGGAGGTGGGCAGAAGCGACTCCCTAATAACGACTAAAAATGAAAACTGCGGTTGCCAACCCGCTTGCCAAGCGTGGAAATTATGGCAAGTATCCCCCTATGAGGCAATCTATGGGGAGGCCTATTTTCATCAGTGGATTTCAACAGACTTTAACGGTAACGGCAACGGAACATAACAAAAAATATTTACTAACATAGATAGCTAAAAAATAAAATCGTCATAATAAACTTATGTAGGTAAAAATAGACGAACAAGCCTTATAGTAATATTTGTTCCATTTACGGAGTTAGGCCGCTTTTGATATCATTACTAGGTATTAACCTAGATTAGAGGCCGACAAGACTATCTCTCTTCCAGAGACAAATTCCTGCTATTGGGTTTCATGCTATGTTTTGTAAGAACTCCACAATTTCATCTTTTATAGTTGTTATTTGGAAGACGATACGGCCCACCTCCTAGTTTGTCTAACCACGTTAGACACGATATCGATTGGTATTAAATAAATTGTCTATCTTGTACTTAATAATTTTTTAATCTTTTAAAGATATTGACGTCTTTATGACGCATCACCAGTATTTGTTTGTTATTTCTTTTTTTATTACATCTACGTTGTAACGATTTGATCATAAAATTACAAATCTCTTCAGGGTTGGTTACTTTTCATGCATATAATATTGCAGGCATTTATTCATCCTTGGTCTCTTAGAGTAAGAAGTCATTTACATTAAAACTATGATTTCACTATCGTTTATTTAAGAACGCTAAAGCGTTTTAACAAGCACTTGCAAACGAATTAAGTTGTTAAAGCGAAGTCTGAGGTTATATTTATCAATAGTCACTAAACAAGTCATTAGAAATTATTCTGACAGTGTGTTTGCTCACAAGAAGTGTTATTTTTTTACTTATTATAAGTAAGTGCCTGATTATAATCCCACTTAATCATAAGTGGCGATGATGCTCTAGATTAGATATTCATAAAGTGGGTTCCGCAGAATCTAAGGGTTCCGTGGAAAAGTCACCAAGGTTCCGCGAAATCATTTATTTTTGCTTGTTAAATAATTTCACACTTTGGTTCAAATATTATTTTGAATTGGTGCAAAATATGTGATGAAAAGAACCCGTTACTGTTATATAGATACGTAGGTATTTAGCGAGAAATATATTATAATATTTCAAGTGCACTGTCTTTGATAGGGGTTCCATAAAATAAAAGGGATTTGGTGAGTGTTCCATTAAAAGTTTGGAAACTCGCTCTAGATGGTAAATCTCACTGTCTTAGTGAACCAAAAGCCTATTTACTCTTGCTTTGATGACACCCATATTGTAATCGAGTAGGAAAGGCAGACGCCAGCTAATTTGATCACTCTTTTGATGTACGCATTACGAATCACAAAGCAAACCGTTTAGTTCCGTTAGTTTAGTTTAGTTAGTAGTGGAATACACAGACAGAGAATACACAACAGTGGGCCGCCTAGTTGCCAGATGGTGGAAAAGAGAGGAAGAAATTAAGGCACGCAATATATAATTTCTGCGCACATTTTCCGAAGTGCATCCTATACCGAGAGGCTGGCTACTCTGTGCCTTTCCTCGAGACTGCCAAGATTTGTTTCAACCAAATACGAGCAGATATAGTTTGCATCAAAGACCAGAGATATTAAACATAATTGAGCTTTCCGTCATTACCGGTTTGCTTTCCTTGAATTTATATTACAAATAAGAAAAGTACTATATATTCTACTGCAGTTTTCTTAAAGTATCTATATAGATTAACTATTTATAAATATGTGTTTATTATATCAACTTACTTGAAAATTTAGATTTTATTCTAATATTTCTGTCGTTTTCAATTATTTGCGATAAGGTTTAACATGGTATAACTGCAGCAGGAAATAGGTCAGCTCGACCGGAGGAGAATTACGCTCTCACAAAATGCCAGCGTAAAATATCACCTTAATTTTGCTGTGTTTCGTATGATGAGGGTAGAGAACCGGAGACCCTTATTACTGATACAAGATATTCCATCATATCTTATTCTTAATCGAGGATCGATGTTAGAGTCTATGGGCCACTTAATTTGTCAGCATTCCCTTGTGCCGACTGTGTGCCGATTTGTCACTCTTATTTTATTTTAATAAAGTGCAAGTATTTTTATATTGATTCTATTTTGGCAGTATTTTTTAAAATTTATAAAAAAAATAGCAACATGTTTAAGGTTAAGTGCTTAAAAACATCCCAATGCTGGAAACAATCATTTCTGAGAAGGTTTTGAATCAGAGAAGAGACAACCGCGTTTGCCCAATGCGTGTTCACCTCTTCAAGTTTTTTTTAATTGTCTGATTTGCGCAAGTTTTTACGCAATATTTCCTTCACTACCGAGCACGTGCAATCAGCTTTAAAAAATTGCAATTAAGAATTTCATCGCTGTCGACGGGATCGAACTCTGTTTACTCACGTTCTAAACATTTTTATGGCGTGCGCTTATCTCATTGTTCTGAATAAAATAAAAATTAATTGATTTTTTTTTTTATAAAAATTAAGTGACAAACGAACTAAAAGTACACCTGATGATAAGCGGTTATAGCGGGCTATAAACACGTACAGTCAACTTCAAATAAAAAGCAATAGATGTGTTGTGACCTCTGAGGACCAAGATGAAATGCCGTACAGTCTGTCGTTATATTGGCACTATACACTTCAGACCGGAACTTAGCAGTGCAAGTACCACTATTTGACGGCAGAAATGGGTAAGAAGGTGGTAACTACCCAGGCAAACTTCTAGACAGAATAGAAGTCCTATCACCATCGAAATGATTTGTATTTGTTCTCAACTTTTGGAGTAGCAATACTTCTAACATCGTAGTGTTAGCTATTTAAAATGGCAGTTTTTTTACTGTCATTAACTACATAAGTCGTTAATCGAAGGTATCTCTCAAGGTGCGTCATTAAGACCGACGTTCTTCTTCATATATAATTACGACACGTGTAATTAATTTAAGCAGTTAAATATTTTTCTTTACAAGAATCCATTTGCAACAAGCGAGATTCCAGTAAACGCTGAATAAGATGTTAACTTTCATTGCCATCGAATTCGAGATGTTCTTAATGTGGTTGCATAATATTTAACCCGACATTGATTACTTTCGTTTATTATCATATAAATGGAACCGCCTTAAAAACAATTTATTTTATTAATTATTGGTAATACTCTGAGCTTTGTGGCATTTCTTGGGGGAGGCCTATGTTCAGCAGTGGACTTGTGAATGGCTGTAATGATGATAATGATGATGAATACTCGAACTATGGAAAGGGCTATGGTCGAAGTATAGACTATCACTGCGTGATAGGATTTGTAAAGAAGATATCCGCAGTTTAACCAGAGTAACCTTCATAGGCCAACGGATCAATAGGCTGAAGTGGCAATGGGCCGGCCATATAGCTCCAGGAATCAACAACCGTTGGGAAAGACATTTATTTGGGAGGTCTTTTTTCAGCAGCTATATGGTGGGCTGTAATTAATGAAAAAAAGTAGTCTTTTTTATAGAATAAGGATGACAAACGAGCACACACTTCACCTGATAGTAAGTAGACGCTGTGTCATATACACCCACATCAATCTTCGAATATAAAATCATAATGTAGACGCGTTGTCACCCTGAGGGCTAAGATAGCATTTAGCTGCTAATATACGCTGGTATTCTAGGTGGGTATATCTTTCCCTGTCGAACCGACCCATTCGTGCAACCATAATATATCTGTAGTGTTCCACGCTGAAGTCGCAAGTCGTAGTTGCAAATCTAAAATATAAATCATACGTTAAAGACCAAATAACTTAAGGATAATTTAATATCATATTTGTTTATATCGCTGAGTCACAATTTTGAGACTCGCTCCTAAAATGTTAGCTCATTTATATGGCAGCTATATATAATATTTATTGGACATTCATTGTTACAATTTATTAATTTTACGTTCTTACAACCATATCATTTATTTTAGCAATTGGTTAAGTTCTGCCCTATCTGTCATAGCTTTAATGCGAGCCTACCTCAACTCATCAGTATTGAGTGCAAGAAGTCTGCTTTAGTGAAGTTTGCAATATATAATGGACCAAACTTTTGTGTACTAAAGTTTTGTTTAAAATTAGCTTTGTTTAGTAGAAACAATAATTGTCTATTTACGAAACGTGTGCCTTGTGAGGAGTTGCGACAACGGTACCCGCTAACGATTCGTTTCAACATGCCGAGGCCGCAGAAGCTATATCAATACTTTACTTAAATCGCATAAATTTACACTTCTATGTTTGATTTATTATTTACCATAATGTGTGTAATAAAATAACCACTCGTAGATGTATATTATATGTGTGCATAGATGTACATGTTCCGACCAATACGTTAAGCGTGTAATGTCAAGCAATTGGACAATAAAATGCTGTTAAGAGGATATCTGGGCGCCAAATAATTCAAAGAATCGTTTTTTTTTACGAAATATTGCTGTAGCGCTTTGCCGAGCTGGACAACCGAGAGAGATAACAGTAGCCCTCGTCATCATCCAATCATCATCTCCTATGCCTCTGTTTTCTGTTTTAAAACTGGACCGATTTGAATGTTTTTTTTAAGAACTATTTTATACGAAGGATTCTTTGTGGCTGTCTGTATCTTTTTCCTTTTTTTTTTTTTATGTTCGTTAAATTATTACTCTGGTTGTCTGTTAAGAGCGGTATAATTATGCTTTTTAATAATTGTGAAATATTTCTAGTTTTAAACTAATTAGTTTTTAGAAAAAAACAAAACATGGAAACATGGCAGTGGTAGATATGGATTGTATAATAAAAATATTTACTGTAGTATGATTATGCAAGGAGAAAACAGAGGAGGATGCGTTTGCCGGATGCTCTCAGGAATGAGAGGAAGCCCAGTAGTGGGATGTAGATAAGTTGCTACTTTTCTTACTTCACGTTAAAAAAAAGCGGATGGTAAACTTTTCACCAATTTTCGGTCGAAACAATTTGTCTGAACGGATGTTTAAAATAAATAAGTTTTGTCGTACAATGGCAACGCTGACTCACGCTTCAGTGGTCTTTCAGAGAAATTCCTGATTCATTAGCCGCTTGTAGTCGAGCTATCTGTACGGGAAGTACACAAATACGTTCATTTCGTTGTGATATTCATAAGTGTTGATATAACTGGCTTAAGTCAACGATTCAGTCATGAATAAGATATTTGAGAGGAATAATAGTGAGTGTGAGCTGTTGTAGTTCTGGGGAAAGTGTGAGTTTTAAATTTCACAGTACGCAAGCGACCTAGGTTCGATCCACACCGGGACCAATTAAATTGTTAATAGCAATTTCAAGTGCTGATTTACCACGTGCTCGGTGAAAGAAAAAATCTAAGAAATTAAAAATATACCAACCACCAACATGCATTTGAGCAACAAGGTGGACACTACCTTGTTTTAAAACTCTCTCAGCAATGAGCGGAGGACTGTGCCCACGAGATATTCTTTGCCACGAGTGTAAATTTTATTTCAATGTACGTCGTATATATATATATTTAGCACCATTTTATAACGTAATATCATCTTTAAACAATTCTTGGAACTAGAAATTATTTTCTCTAAACACATTTTTCCCATGTAGTGGTATCTTCCCGTGGGTGTCGTAAGAGGCAATAGGGGGAAACTGAGACAGAAGATGCGTAGCAGCATCTTTCTGATAACAGCAAATTACAATAAAAAACTACGGTTGCCAACCCGCTCGCCAAGCGTGGCAACTATGGCAATATACCCCATGAGCAACGACACTAATAAACGGCCCCAGTCCCCGGCGGCCCCGATGTTCCTGGCTACGGTGGCGACCATGGTAACGGCGGGGCAGGAGGTGCTAAGAATCTCCGGTTTAGCTGGTCACCTAAGACAACTGAGGACTGACGAGAAGATCCTGGAGCTGGAACAAGAGATAGACAAGTTGCGCTGGGATATTATAGGATTATCTGAGGTCCGAAGAGAGGGGAAGGACACGGTAATTCTCGAATCCGGCAACTGGTTCTATCACCGGGAGGGCGACCATCTGTCCCAAGGAGGTGTCGGATTTATCGTCCACAAGTCTCTCGTTAACAAAGTAGTAAAGATTGTGAGTGTGTCGACGAGGGTTGCGTACCTTATACTCAGAATCACCACAAGGGTATTCGCTGAAGATCATACAGGTTTACGCACCAACTCGGCACATGCCGATGAGTAGGTGGAGGAAATGTATGAGAATATCTCTAAAGCCATGCATTCCTCCAAAACCCACTATACGGTGTATTTTTTTAATCATTTTTTTTTTAAGAGTGTTTTATAAAACTATTATAATGCCACCCTCATTGTATTTACATTTTTTTTATCTTCTTTTAAGTCTAACTTGGACCATTTTACTGCAAAAATTTACTCTTTCAGGCTCGATACGAACACACTCCACCAAAATGTGCAATACATCCTCTAATTGGCCACATTCTACACAGTTAGGGGATTCGACTTTTCCCATCAAAAATGCAAAGCTGTTCATTGGTATGTGTCCCGATCGAAGCCTTAGAGCTGTAATAATATCGGTCCTGCCCATATTAGCCCTATCCACCCATGAAGGACGGGAAAGATTTGGTTGAATAGTTTTATACCATATTGCTTTTGTTAGAGATCTCTCATTAAAGTATTCCTTCCACAAACTGACACATCTTTATTTTACTTTGTGTAGAAAGTCTGCGAAAAAAGGTAAAAAATGCAGTAAAATACCGTCAGAGGAAACTTCCTTCGCTAATCTATCCGCCACTTCATTACCTACTAGGCCAATATGAGCAGGGATCCCTTGTAACAATCCATGTTGGGCTGCGTTCGGGAGATTAGGACACATCTTCTCGTCAGGCATACCTCAAAACCTCAAAACAAGATTGTTCAACCAATGCGTGTTGCCAGTGATAACCTATGGATCTGAGACGTGGTCCTTCACTGCTGGCCGTATGAGGAAGCTCAAGGTCGCTCAGCGAGCTATGGAGAGGGCTATGCTCGGGGTTTCTCTGCGTGATAGACTTAATATAATAGTGACTCTCCGTCGATTCGACGTCCACTGCTGAACATAGACCTCCCCCATAGATTGCCTCATAGGGAATACATAGAAAATATATTAGAGTGTAAACAGTTTGTGTATCTGGGTCAAAATCAGTTATTGATTTATATATTTTCGCCATCGGCAAATCACTAGATATAATTCGCAAAATGTTTCGATCATATCATTTAGTATTTTATATGATAATTATAAACTTAATACCGCCTAAGGTTAATCGTGACAGCTTGAGGACGCGTGGACGCCTATGCCCTATAATTAGTTGAATGCGATAACTGCAGCGCTCTTACGGTGGCGACGGTTCGTGCGTGAAATCCACCCGTTTGAAAACTTCGTGGGTGCGTTATTAACTAATAACCGCTTGAGAATTCGCTTGTTTACCCAGAAATTTACACTTCGTTTATTCATTGTTGACGTTCACATAAATCTGATATCGAATGGCTTATTAGCTTATTACAATGATGCGTGAATATATTTGTCTTTTATTTTCATGTTTCTTCTGTGAATTAAAGCAAAGTTACAGCCTATATACGTCCCACTGCTGGGCACAGGCCTCCTCTTACTTCTGAGAGGGTTTTAGGGCAAGGAAGTGTCCGTCGCGCTGCCCCAATGCGTATTAGCGGACTTTACATATCTTCGAAATATTTTTTTTCTCAGACATGCAGGTTTCCTCACGATATTTTCCTTCACCGCCGAACACGTGGTAAATCAGCACTTAAAATTGCAATTGACAATTCATTGGTGCCGGCGGGGATGAACCTGGGTTACTCGTACTGTGAAATTTACAGCGAGCGCTAAGACTCTGAGCTACGACTACTCTTCTGTTATTATTGAAATTTATTTAATTTGTTGTTATTATTGTAAATTATTATTGATTTCCTCCTTTAAATGTTATGACGACCTGGTAAGACTTGTTCGAGAAGATTATTACGGTTGTAGCACGAATGGGTCGACCGGGGAAGCTGTTGTGTTTCGTATGGTGAGTGTAGAGAAATTTTTACTGGAAACGAGGCATTTCATCTAAGTCTTTAGAGGTGACAACGCCTTGTTTTCTTGCAACTTGCAATATTTGCTTGAAATGCTGAACGGCCAGGTGTTTCCTCACACAGATCCCTCGTGCTCTCTGAAACAAAAAATTTCCCACGATAGTTAACTGTGATGGGTGGTGTTAAAAATAAGAAAAATAATTGAATAAAACTATCTTTACGGATTTTATCGCGTTTAATTTACTATTTTAATTCCCGACGTTTCGGGTGCTTTACAGCACCCATGGTCACGGGGGGACTGAGGTGTTTGACGTCCCAATGTCATAGTTAGCCCGGCTACCTTCAGTTTTTTGAATATTCATTTTTGGTCCGATCTACGCAGAATGAGCTTACAGTATCTTGAAGTCTTGCAGTGGTATGCTTGGGTTTGGATTTAATTTTGTTTATTATAGGATCCCAAGCAGATGGCAGCACCCATCCATCTTCTCTATTGAAATTAGGATGTTTTTTTTAACCTCAATAGCCTCGCGTATCATCCTTTTCGTAGGAAATATTAAGAAATCATTAAGAAAAATAAGTCAAACTTAACGCGATAAAACCCGTACAATTAATGTTATTCGATGTGTAGTTAAGTAAAATAAGTTAAATACAACAAAGTGACAGCCTATTAAAGTCCACTGCTGAACATAGGCCTCCCCTATAGATTGCCTCATAGAGGAGATATTTGCCATAGTTTTAATGTTACTGTTGATTTGAAAATCTCATCTCTATCAGTGGGTCATGTGCTCCTGGTAGATTATCTTCTATATATACATCCATTACAGCCTATTAAAGTCCACTGCTGAACATAGGCCTCTCTTGGAAAGCGGGTTGGCCACCGCAGTTTATTTTTATTTTTAGTGGTTATTAGGAAGATGCTGCTGCCCATCTCCTGATTTGTTTCCCTCTGTCGCCTCTTACGAGACTCACGGGATGATATGGAGTAGTGGATATTCTTACACCGCCGATATATGGTAAATCTGCACAATAAAATTGGGTGTTATTTAAAGGATTAGCATAGTATTCATGTTTTTGTCAGCAGAGAAATGTAATCTAGCAGCAGAAATAGATAATTGGTCAGCAAACCATGGCTAGCAAACATTATCAAATCAATCGTCAATTTTTGACATTCTGGACGGCTCTAAATTTTTAGTACAGCATATTAATTGTATATAAACTGCAATGAGTGACTCATGTTTATAAAATTTTGATAAGCACTTAGAGGGTAAGCAACTAATCTAATTTTGTGCAGCATATAAAAATAGCAAAAATTACATGCGCAAAAAAAATGTGGGAACAAAAAGATTATTATTATTATTAAAAAAGGTACGCGGCTTTGGGGTGGCCCGAGGCTCACCCCAGCCGCACCTTAACCTACTGTCACTGATATTACTTGACACATATTTCCGTATTTTTACAAATTTAGGTCTCTGCTTTTAGACATATTTTATTTGCTAACCAGTGAATCTTGCTGATCAATTAAGTATTTTGCGGATTGACTGTTTATTAGGCAAACTCATATTATTGTAAACTGCCTGCCTATTTATGATTAAATTACTGAACATTATCAAAATTTTTTTTGCGAAACAAAAATTTTTTGATTTTATTTTTTTGATTGAAAATAGAATCTTTGAATGCTAACCAAATGATTTAAATGCTGTTTTCTGTGGCTAACCAAATTTTATTACGGCATAACATTTAATTACTTCTCAATAAAATTAGTGTTATTTAATGGCACTGCTGTAAATATAAGAAATCATTAAATAAATAATTTATTATTTTGTGTAATGGCTATAAACAAGCAATATACAATAATTATTCTATTAGTCAATCCATTGCAACTCGGCGCCAATAAGCGGCAACCTGCGACGGCGCCTCCGCCCTCGCGCCTCCAAGATTGATAATTACCACGTATCGATAGATACCGATCAGGGACGGCAAGGTCACTTGGATTCGTTGCGACCTTCCTTCAGTTGTTTCTTTCACAATTCTACGACTTTGAATGGAATATGAGCTAGAATTTTATTTCGTTTAATACGTGAGATCTTAACAAATATTAATGTGACTTGATACTCGTATAAAAAAGTAAAGAAACGTCCTTCATTTGTGTCGCTTCGGAATACTCTTTGGACGGAGTTGTCTTTTCATTTATGAGAGGGTTTTGCAACTGAGTAATTTGCGAGGACTTCGAAAAAAAGTGATAAAACGTTAAAAAAAGCCAAAGCTTCGAGTTTTTTTAGAAGTATCAATCTATTTCTATGAATATATATTATATATTGAATCCCTTAAGTTTCTGTTATTAAAAATCTAATGAAATTAATGATAGTCGTATGATTCATGCGTAGAAAATGACATTCCAAAATCAGCAGGCCGCTCGCGAAGCAACCATCGTTTCGCGATAGGATCTCATTCTCACGCCTCCCATGGCGCGAATTCGAATACGGCGTACCGACCGTTAGACGTGGCCATTATTTACATCGCAATACGGGTCGGATGGGCCATGACTGGACGTGCTTTACAAATTTTAGGTCGCTTGGATTCAGTTTGAACAAATATCCGGCTCGATTACATTTTAAGGTTTGGACGGCTCACACAATTTCGTCCCATAGGTGGAGTAAGAGGTGACGTTGTGTAGTGCCAAAATAGCTTCAAGATGATTGTATAACTATCTAGTTTACATGAAACGTTAACGAGGGCATCCACGACCTTTTCAGTCACCAGGGCGGCCCCACTGAAAAATGAGGTGTAATACTTGACAGGTTTCATAGGCGAGGAAGTAAATTTGTGCGAAAAATATAAAGGTTAATGTTTCTTTATGTACTATTATAGTTATATTTTATATTAATAAGATTAAAAATAAATAAACCAAACCACAGATATTTACAAAGAAAAATTTAAAAAAAGAGTTAAAAATGATTAAAAAAATTAAAGAGCAAACCACTGAGATGTTTTGTGTATTAATATAATACTCTAGAAACTGATAAACTTTTATTTAAAACTAACTTCTCAATTAAATGACATTGTGTAACAAAAAACTTCACCTCAGTGTCAACCAGCGACATCTGGTGAGCGGAAGATTATTAGCCCTCGTTAACCAGAGCGGACTTATTCAGTAGCGTCAATGGTGCAAAATTAAAATAAATTCTCCCTGTTATTACTATTATATTATCGATTTTATTTTTGTCTCGTTATTCTCAATTATTTCTCGTTAGACATAGTTTAACCTGCGGAAATCGATTGGTTCTGAATTTTTATAAATGTAGATAGAGAACGTCTATATCTATAGGCATTAAGACCGCCTTTTTATATATTGTTATAGGGGAATGCAATAAATATTCGAAATAAACAAATATACTTAAATATAAACGTATTTGAAGAAAAACTTTTTAACGCTGGTTTATTCTTAATACAGTAAAATATATTTTTTTTTCTTTGTAAAATATGGTTGTTTAATTAAAAGTACCATTACATTGCCAGTAACGTATAATTATAAATAATTTTATCCAAAGAGATTAGAATACTAACACACAAGTTTAAGTTTTATCATTAAAATTAGTATACGGCGTGAATAGTTTAATTGAAATGATTTAATCAATTTTTAGATTGAAGACAGGGTGGCATTGAAAACCGGTTAAAAATTTCGTTTCGGTCATTTAAGTTCAAATAAAGGTCCCATCTTTCGGTGCAGTTCCGATCCTAGTATAGGTTTTAAGATATCGGTTCAAAAACCCTAAATTTACGAATTGTTATTCAATTTTTTATAAGGAAACCCTTACAGACATGGTTTATTGTAGATACACAGGTAAAGAATATCAAGTTGGTGTATGAAATATATTGACATTCGAGTCCCGCAACGTATTATGTATCAATTTGAATTCCTTCATAAATTTCTTAGGCGCAGACACTTGGACGTGACTATTTTCTGAACGATTGATAGTTACTGGCAATATTGACATTTGTATTAATAAATGTAGAATTGGACACGACGGTAATCTTTAATTAGCGCCATAAAAGTCTTGATAAATTGTTTAGAAAATGAAAATGAACAGTGAATGTCTTTTATCATACGAAGTTCGAATGAATATTTACCATTTGGAATCAGCAATATAATTTAGAATTTGTTTGCATGCAACTATGGGGTTTATATAATGATTTTTTATATTTTTGTGAACACTACGCTGTATATATATTAAACGCCATAAAAATATTTTTATTTATTAAAATTTATCTCGTGCTCGGCGGAGAAGGAAAACATCATGAGGAAACTTGCATGCCATGAAGAAAATATTTCGAAAACATGTAAAGGCAGCGCGGAGGACATTTCCTAGCCCTAAAACCCTCTCATAAATGAGAGGAGGGCTGTGCCCAGGAGTGAGACGTATATAGGCTTTAACTTTAACTTTTTTTATTGAAATTTTATTTATAATGTGGTGTTTGACGTTCAAATGTAATAGCTTTATTGAATAACTAGCGATCCGCCCCGGCTTCGCACGGGTGAATCTTGACAACAGCGCCACCTACCGGATCCAAATGTAAATTTAAACCATCTAGGGACCCATTCAGAATCGGTTGAGTTTTAGCGAGACTAACGGACAGCAATTGAAAAAAGATATACAGTTTTAAGTAAAATGATCTCTAACCGAATATATGCTATCTAAGAAAATCATAAATTCTATAAAATAACAAATATTATATAAGGTACTAAAATATATTATTAATTTTCGAACCAGATAATATTCTTCGGTATTCTGACAAGGACATGAAAGCACTCTACATGACATAAAATAACTTATTCAATCGCCGATCACAGATCACGTCGAGTTTCCATTGTATCATTTTTTGTTTAGCGTTTGTATTGGCAGAAGATTTTGACGAATTGATTTAAACGCCGCTTTGTTATGCTATTCGTGAGTGAAGTAAATTTATATTCGATATGTTGGTATTTTATCGCGTCGTCACCGATAAGCATTTATGCGACGTTAGTTATTTTATTGTCCGATATCGATTTGATACACTCGAGTCCTACTAACTCTCAACATTAAGTTTCGTGTGTTACTTTCATTCCCTCATTAGTTGTTTCCTTATTTCATCGTTTATTACATTAATAACACGAGGAGAGGTATTAGGTTTCATCATTTCATCTTTTATATCTGTTTGCGACAGTTCAGTACTCAGACGATCCATCTGATGGTAGGTGGATGCTGTGGTCCGTAGATAACGACGTTTTCTTATAGAATAAGGGTGACAAACGAACACAGTTCACCTGATGGTAGGTGAATACGGTGGATTTATAGAATAAGAGTGACAAACCAGCACATAGTCCACTACTAGTTGGATACTGTGGCCCATAGACACTTGATTTATTCTTGATTTAGAGTTAAAATATACATGCGTTGTAACTCTTGAGGACTAAGATTAGAATGCCTCGTTAACTATATAAAGGGTGTCCGGTTCTCTGCACTAATCATACGAAACGCAGCAGTATTAAGCTGCCTTTTACGATGGTATTTTAATGAGGGCGGGGTGCTTCCCTGGTTGAGCTGACCCATTCGTGCTGCAGCCATAATATAGCTGCAACATGGCTCTACCACGTATAAAATTTCTATGGAGATATTATATATAGAAGGTACTTCAAATTATTTACAATTCCTGTACAATTTCGAGCTGCTATCGTTATTAAATCATACATTTTAATTTCTAGATGTCACCAATAGATTGATACGTATGAGTCGTTGTTGTCATTGTCATCATTATCTTTCCTAATTGTTAACGTTAAGAGATTTCTGTTATGTCTTCTAGAAGTATATTTAGTGTCATATCCTCAAAATAGTCTCAGGATGAATTAAGAGTAAGAAAATCTGTCATGATTCTATCACGCTGCCGGCGCGGCGTGTAGATTTAAACACTGAAGTTACCACTTCGCGAATAAAAAGATCATAGCGTTCTGTTATGAAACCCTCGAAGGTGCAACTGTCACGACCCAAATTCGATATTCAAGTTTGTTTCGGTAAGGTTCCAAATTAATTATTTTATTTTATTTATTATTTTATTTATTTATCTTAACAACATAAACTATCCTAAACTAAGCGCAGCTTGTATCTCAGGACCCTGGCATGCGATATTTAAAAGTGGTTTGTCACTGGACATCATTTACTTAAAGATATACTATACTAATACTACTATACTATACTACTGCTTCTAATTAATTTTTTTAATCCCAGCTTTTTATAACATACTTCATTCGTTGGTTAATAAAAAACGCGAATTGTGATCGCGAATATGACGATCCACTTAAACTATTTGTGAATAACAAACACTTGTCTTATTTTTTATGGCAATTATATAAGTACCTAATACTGAATTGACAAGCATTTTATTATATGTTATATGTGATTTGACAGCAGTCAACTGTCACTTCCTTGACGTTCAATTGTTATATATACAGACAGATGATTGATATTTTTGTGAAAGACAGTTTCCGAACTGACAAAACAATAATATTATTTAGATAGATATTTAATGCCTGAGATAATCTCAGCATTTGAATTTTATAACAAGTAACTATCTTAATGTGGCAGTGTTTTTATTTTACATGTGTTAAATAAATAAATAAACAACTGAATAATGTGATTCTGTTACCATGTTTTAAAAGAGTTCTGTGTAATATTTGTGTTTGCAACGAATTTATACGTGGTAGAGTCACGCTGCAGCTAAAATATGGTTGTAGCACGAATGAGTCGGCTCGACCGGGGTAGGACCACGCTCACAGAATACCAGCGCAAAATAGCAGCTTAATGCTGCTGTGTTTGTATGGTGAGTGTAGAGAACCGGAAACACTTTTTACAGGAAAGGAAACATCCATCTTAGTCCTCAGGGGTGATAACGCATCTGCAGTTCGATTCTTAACTGAAGGTAAATATAGATGTCTATCGGCCACAGCATTCACTTACTATCAGGTGGACTGTATGCTCGTTTGTCACGCGTAATTTTAAATTTTATAAAAAAACGCCTACGTCCAACTTGAATGCACCAACTGCGAAGTCGATTGACTATTTTTGACATTAACGTGAAAGTAACGGCAACATCCCCGCATTTTTTCGTGTCTTTAATTAACAAGTGAGCACGGAACAGTATCATTGACAAAACTCATTATGGGCCCTTCAGTGCCCGTCGAAAACCAATAAAAATCTACCTCCATTATTAAAAATCTTGTCTTTCTACTGTTGTCTCTATTTGGTATACTACTAAACTATGATTAAGATAAATAATTATATAATTATGCAATGAATAGTCGTTTATTGAAGTTAGTAAACAGAACCGCCTTAATAAATTAAAATGACCTAAATGAAATGATATGATATGTGTAAAATGTATTTTACGCATTTTATTTATTTCTTATTTATGTATTACTAGCTGTTCCCCGCGACTTCTCCCGCGTGGATTTTTTTTGCGCGGAACCCTAAAATTAAAGTATCCTAAGTTACTTCTTATAACATCAGCTATCTGACGGTGAAAGTCCCATCCAAATCGGTTCACAGGTTTTTGCGTGATGCGTGTTCACGCCCAAATTGCTCGCAGATGACAGATTTTTTTCAGACTTACTTAACATTTATCGTTATATTTTGGCCAATTTACACAATATTTTTATGAATTATAGCTTATGTGTTATTCTGATGTATGAGCTATATTATTGTAAAGTTTCATTAAAATACATTCAGTAGTTTTTGCATAGAAGAGTAACAAACATCCATACCTCCATACATCCTCACAAACTTTCACATTTATAATATTAGTAGGATTAGTAGGATATAGCCCGTCAAAAGGCCACAGCTGAACGCCAGGTCTTTCCCATAGATTACTTGATAGAGGGCATATTTGCCTTAGTATGCAACGTGTTTGCAAGAGTGGTAATTCTTGTCAGGACGGCAGTTTTTTAATTATTATTTATTAATTTATTATCAAGAAGATGCTGCTGCCTATCTTCTGTTTCAGTTTCCTCAGTCATCTGTTATGACTCTACACGGTGTTTTTTTTTACTTTGTATTACGTAATAAAGTATTAACTCATACTTAGGTGTTCCAAAAATTATAGAGATGAGGCATGAGGATGAGACTCTTCAAGAGTGACAACGCATAGATATCCTTCTTGTTTCAGTTGCGTATTGGTTACAAGATCCATCTACCATCAAGTGGTAACATTAACTCGTGTAAACGTAAGGAACATACATATCCAAGAAATTTTCGAGGACAGGTGAATTCCGGTCCTCGTTTTGCAACGCGACAGCCTCTTCCCTCTCACATATAAGAGAAAGCCCAACCTAGAATGGGTTTTCGCCTAGGCCTAGTTGTGGGATGTATAATGAGGAGTAATTTTTTTCTGTCGTCTGATTTTTTTTAAACGGTTTTTAAAATTTTTGTTAATGAATAAAATATACCTACTATATTTTATACATTAACAAAAATGTTTAATGTATAAAATATAGTATGTATAACTTAATTAATACAGATACTATTGTGAAATGTATGTAAGAATTAAAAGTACACTGAATATGTCCCGATGCACTTCTCTGCAATAATTACACGCATGATAAACCTACCTACGTATTAAAAAACATTAATCGCCTTAATTCTTTTGCTATTTTGATCAGTTCATTTCCTGAAAATTGTTTATAGCCGCTGACCTCAATTTGTCCTTAAATTAACTTTTCGAAGAGCTAAATGGGACCTTTAAGGTTTCCGTGGCGGTAAGATATGTTTATTACAGTCGAAAATTATGAATATGGTATTAAAACTCGCGCGGAACGAAGCCGCTGATTGATTCTTGATTGACTCGGCAGTACGCATGGCCAAAGTGAGGTGTGAGTTATTGGCGTGTTTTAGCATTTTCAACATAAATAACTGACGTAATTTTGCGAGAAGATATTTTTTGTGCTTCGGTCAATTTAAAAATAATCATTGGATTAACAAAATATAATTTATCATTATCTTCAATCATCACGGGGATTAGGACTGTATGATAATTTAAGTTTTTAGTATAGTTTTAGTTTTTTTATTATAATTTTCTAATATTGTATATATTTCAATGTTTATAAAATAAATTAATATTTAAATAAATTAAATTTATCATTTGAGGAATTTAAATATTGTCTCTTTTTTAACAACAAATTATAGTGGTTTAAAAAATTAAAATCAAGACGTTTTAAAAGGTTTCTTCATCCTCCTGCCCATCTCATTTCTGAGAGGAGTTTTGGGCCAGTGAAGAGTCCACTGTGATGCCTCAAAGTGTGTTGGCGAATTTCACTTATCCACAAAATATTTTTTTTAATTCCTTTAATACTTAGGTTCCCCCGTCACAATATTTTCCTTCACCGCCAGGTGGCAAGTGGTGAATTGACAACTTCATAGATATTGGCGAAGATCGAACCCGGGCTACTGGCGCTAGTCCCCCGAGCTTACTAGACTTAAGACTCCTTTTCTGGGTGTCCGTCTGGGTAGGTACCACCCTCTTCCTTATTTCTGCCAAATAGCTGCTGCTGTGTTTTGGTCTGAAGGTTACGAGACCTAGTATAATTAGAGGCTGTGAGGTCATCTTAGTCCTCAGAGGTGACAACGCACCTGTAGCCTTCTTTGTTTGAAGTTGGCTGCAGATGCCCATGGACTGCAGTAGGCACTTACCATCAGATGGACTGTAAGTTCGTTTGTCACTTCAGTTTTATAAAACAAAAAATGTTTTCAAAAACCGAAAAAACATTTAAAAAATTTGTACAACCGATTTCAATATAAATGATTAAGAATAACTCATAAACTATTTGTCAGACCTTGATCTAATTTAAATATGGGACCACATGAAAAGCACCAGCTTTCAATTTGAAAAGAATCATCGAAATCGGTTCACCTAGAAAAAAAATTGAGGTAACACATATAAAAAAACATACAGCCGAATTGAGTACCTCCTCCTTTTTGAAGTCGGTAGAAAAGGAGCTAATTCTTTATAATATACCATCATACATTTTGCATAATAATATAATAAATGACGTTTGTTTTTTGCGATCACTGAGGGTATGTCTGCTATGTCTCCCAAGGGGACCAGCAGCCTCAATAAACAATCCTTAAAGTGCTTTCAACTTTTTGCTATACAATTGGCGCTATAATTAAAATCATAATGCAATTTTTATTAAACCCAAACCGCTCCCTCGTTAAGTAGAATACAAAGCGGCCCTATAAATCAAAAAAATGCATCGTTTGTAATTCTGACTCGACCTCCGAACATTTCGCATCTCGAAAGTGATGCGTAACTCTCCATATATATGTAAAATTGTCAATTAGAGGCCGACAATAAAAAATTTAAAGTGCAATTAAGCCCTTATACCGTAATCATTAGGGTCGATAATTGTAATTACAGGTGCTAAAGGTGAATGAGACTTTTACGTTTTGACAAGGCCTTTGCTACAGTTCGTGATAAATTGTGATTCGGCTGTTAAGACTGCTTACAGCGAATATAATGACGGTGTCATATTTTATGTTGGCTCAATGAAAATATGGCTGGATGTTCTTAATCGATTGTTTCGTGGGTGAAACAATTAATTATGTTTATCACGTTGATGTCTCGATAAAAACGATTCTATTTTGCAGCAGACATTGTCCAAGACCTATTTTGTTATTTTGATTGCTTACTTGTATATGCAGTATAATAAATTTTGATTCATAAAACTTTGCAAAAATTTAATCATGTTGTACTCTATAGTAAAATAATACGCTGACTCTATTATATACAAATAATATATCGTTTTTTTTTATAGAATAAGGGTGACAAACGAGCACACAGTCCACCTGATGGTAAGTGGTTGCTGTGGCCCATAGACATCTACATTTATCCTCGTTTGTGAATCAAAATGCAGATGCGTTGTCACCCGTGAGGACTAAGATTGAATGCCTCTTTTCCAGTAAAAAGGGTCTCCGGTTCTCTACACTCACCATACGAAACACAGCAGTGTTAAGCTGCTATTTTACGCTGGTATTCTGTGAGAGCGTGGTCCTTCCCCGGTCGAGCCGACCCATTCGTGCTACAACTATACCATTAATATAGCTGCAGCATGGGTCTACCACGTAAAAAAATTGGTATTGATGGTAAATGAATGCTGTGGTCCATAGACAGCTAGAGGATAAATCTATCCTCTATTATTATATATATAGTTCTTTGGATTTTCGTTATAATCTTAGATTGACAGATGCGTTGTCACCCTTAAGGACTAAGGATGTCTCACAACCTTTAATTAAACCACTTATATTAGCTTTCTTACTCTTAAAACTAAAACACATCAATAGGAGTACTGCTGCTTGGCGGCAGATAGGATGGGCCTCAAGAATCCAAATATTAAAAGTGTTTGTTTCTCGAATGAGAAGCCCTGCTGACAAAGTGGTGTTTTTTTTTATAGAATAAGGTTGACAAACGAGAACACAATGTACCTGACGGTAAGTAAATGCTGTGGCCCATAGACATCTACAGCTATCCTCAATTAAGAATCTAAATGAGGATGCGTTTTCACCTATAAGGGCTAAGGAGGAATGCTGGGTTACCTCTAAAAAAGGTCTCCGGTTCTCGTAACTCAACCTACAAAACACAAAAGCATTTTGCTGCTACTTCACACTGGTTTTCAGTGCAAGTGTGTTCCTTTCCTGGTGAAGCCGACCCGTTCTTACTGCAGCCATAATATAGACGTCGAAGATATTTAGATCAGTGATAATGGTAACATTTTTGAAATGTTGTACGCTATTATACTCAAGCAAGACCATGTCGTTATGTCACTTGTTAAATATAGTTGGAAGCATGAATGGGTCGGCTGGACCAGGGTAGGGACGCGCTCTCACAGAATACCAGCATGAAACAGAAGAATTATGCTGCTGTGTTTCGTATGGTGATATGTACATGTATATTCCATGTTACAATACGTACTTCGGTTTAAAGAGTAAGAAGTATCCCCATAGATTGCCTCATAGATGGCATCATTGCATCCTCGGGGATATGTGCCGTAGTAGCCACACTAGGCGATCGTAATCTTTCATTTTTTGAGTTGTTATCAGGAAGATGCAGCTGTCCATCTCCTGTTTGTTGTCCTCTGTCGTTTCTTAAAGTCGGCCTTCTGCCTTCTTACCCCACATCACTCCGAAGGACAAACAATCCTCTACCCCACATCACACCGGTGGATTTTCTAACTCCGACAAAAACTTAATATAAATAAAATTTAAATTATATTAACAGAATTGGTTGGCTTAAAACTCATACCCTTCTAAAACGCGTATATTAATCATTATAATAAAAAGGGTCGGGTTATTACAGAGTCCGAGTGTGCTTGCTTTTTGACATAAATTGTTTGAAAGGACTTCTATCGCATCTAGCTTCCGACACGAAATAGCTACTATGGCAAACACCCTAATCCATCCAATTTATCTGCCCCAACATATAATATGACTTGCAACTTAAGTCAGTTTTATTAAAGTTGAAATTACAATGAAGAAAATTACAACATTAACATTTGCAATCCCCTTCTAAGCACTACCTGATTTAAGATGGCCTGTAACCAATTTAACTAGTTTAGTAACTAGTTAGCGTGTATGGGTCTAGGTTAACTGGTTAATGTTAAACAGTACTGAACGCATGCAAACAGGATGTGCGCTAGCCACGCGACGTGAATACGCTGTCAAAGATTAACGATTAATGTATTCAGACTTGTCACTCGTTTGTGACAAGTCCCGTAGTTTGCTTGAATTATTTAGTGCTAAACCCCTTTGTAAATAATCTCTCGATAACTGTTGTGTGTCGAAACTACGACTACTTTAATCCATGTGACACAAATTTATGTTATAGCTATATTATAGTAGTAGCAAGCATGGGTCGGCTTGACCGAGGAAGGACGACGCTCTTACAGAATACCAGAATGAAATAGCAGTTTAATGCTGCTGTGTTTCGTATGGTGGGTGTAGAGGACCGGAGATCCTTTTTACTGTAAACGAAGCATTCCATCTTAGTCCTCAGGGGTGACAACGAATTTGAGCAATATTAATCAATAAAAAAAATGTGGTATCGATACATGTTTATTTTCTAACATAAGGTCAAAAATCAGCCTCCTTTAATCTACTGCTAGATTTTGATATTTTTAAAAATGCTTCAACAGACATTCAAACTAAAAAAATTGAACTACTATTCCAGGACAGGTGGGTTGGTGGCCCAAGTACATGGCTAAAAGCTACGGGGTCCCACTTCGAATCCCAGCCGTAGTTATCAATTATAAAAAAAGGTTAAAATTTTCTAGTTTTTTAGTTATTTTGTTATTGCATGAGGACTAACGCTCATGCCTCTGACGCAACAATCTACTTCCGATCTCAAGAGGATATCCGGGCGGCGTTTAGTCCATACAAACGTATTGCTCTGTTTTCACTCTGGATAACGACACTTGAGCAAATATTTTTTTACAATACAATCATCGATCACTAATAAAAAACTAGATACACAATCAACTCGAACATTTGGGTGTGCTTTTAATTTGTACGTAGCTTTGTGAATACAACTTTAGGCAATGCATTTAAGGTTGAATTTACATTAATGTATATTTATTTCAACTAGAATTACGTCAAAACAATTGGCGACAGTTTTTAGAGAACTTTTGCATGGGATTGTGTATTAAGTTTTTTATTAGTGATCGATGAATACAATCTATCTATCACTGCCATATTTTTTTTTCATAAATCAATTATATTAAAAATTACAAATCTTATCTTACTAAAAATGGCCAGTTATAAATAAATAAAAGAAGATATAAGATATAAATAAAAGAAAAACATACAGACATAAACCTGACACCTACGCATTATATATTAACATTTAAATTACGCACTCGTTCACATCTTCCCGATCTAAAGGGATAAATTATTCTGGTACAGGAATATATAATGATTGGAGGAAGATCTGATGCAGTCGTAGGATCTTCCTCTTTAAAGACAATCCACACAGTTCCTTTCGAATTGCATACACTTCCTTTTCCTTTTCAATGATATGCGCAGGAATTATTTTAATAGCAGATTTTTTTTTTATATAACGTACGTAAACGGGTTGTTTACAATCCACCCCACAATGATGTTGACAGTCCATGAGGGTAGCCTATGTACATCAGGAGATTTGTGAGGGACTGTAGTGATGAAGATGATCATGACAATGACGATACTTATCTATTTAGACGTGGCAGATCAGTTTGAAATGAAGTCAATATTATTTTTTAATTTTTTTTTGGAAAAAAACTAACAAGGTTAAAGGGAATATATGTAATGTTAATAACAATATTAGTGAACATTAATTATTGGACTTCTGATCTATGTGTATCTCAAATGTAAAAAAATCTATTTCTGATAGATGTCGCTGTAGTCAAATGTTATCACGAGTGAAATTGAACATCGAGAATTATCAGGTGACTATAATCAGCGAACAAATTGATGGACAAAAGTGAATGATAGGTTGACAAGCACTTAGTGGCGCTCAAATAGCCAAATGCGTTACAATGTACTACAAAAAATGACACGTAAACCTCATAATATAATGTACATGTATAATGTACGTATAAACTTGCCATAAAAATATAATAATAATAATATATATTACAAAACATTAATCATATTATTATGTTTTTGAAGTGAAAACATCTTTAGATCCGTTGTGATTTGAAACTCGATGAAACGAAAAGGCGGCACTAAAAGACACAAACATAATATAGAACAGATGGTAAGTGGTTGCAGTGGCCCATAGACATCTACATCTATCTTCGTTTGCGAATTTAAATGCAGATGCGTTGCCACCCGTGATGACTAAGATGGAATGCCTCATTTCCAGTAAAAGGGGTCTCCGGTTCTCTACACTCACCATACGAAACACAGCAACAGTTATTTTACGCTGGTATTCTGTGAGAGCGTGGTCCTTCCCCGGTCGAGCCGACCCATTCGTGCTACAAGTACGTTCACATACTACGTA
Source organism: Parnassius orleans (assembly GCA_029286625.1). Taxonomy (NCBI): domain Eukaryota; kingdom Metazoa; phylum Arthropoda; class Insecta; order Lepidoptera; family Papilionidae; genus Parnassius; species Parnassius orleans. The sequence goes on along the minus strand of JAGSMP010000006.1, from coordinate 6,544,964 downwards.
AAAATGTATGTGTACTATTACCGATCTGGAATTGCATAGAAATTGTTTATTGTGTACAAAAATCTGCGTTTTCAAGTGTGATTTTAATTTACGATCGTCAATTATTATGATCCTTATCAACGACGCTTACGGAACGCTCAGTACCGTCGTAAGCACGATTGCTGATCATGAGGTTCGATTCTCAGTTCAGGCCAAAATTAGCTATAGGATTTTTCTGTCAAGAAATTCCCAGTAGCAGCCCGATTACCGGTTTTTCATCGGAGAGCACATGAAGCCGTTGGATCTGCGCCTGATCTCTCTCCGGTCGTGAGTTAGTGCCGTCGGACTATAACAGTGAGGGAATAGAGTGCATCTATTGTTACGCACCCACTCGTGCACTATAATTCTGTCCAGCGCAGATGGCTAATCTCCGTTGAGACTGACCGCCGAGACCGAAATTCAGTCTGGAGGACATTATATTGTTATTATCATCAAGCCGCGATAATATGCAATCCGCGATGACTTTAAAATGACCCTTTTACTGGAATCGAGGCATTCCATCTTAGTCACAACAACTCATCTGCATTTAAATTCGTAATTGAGGATAGATGTAGATGTCTATGGATCACAGCAACCACTTACCATCAGGTGGACTGTGTGCTCGTTTGTCACCCTTATCCTATAAAAAAAATCTTAATGTATTTTATAGATATTTATATTTGGTATTGTAATTAAAATCCCACGTCATCAGGACAATTAAGGTACAGGTTTACTAAAGCAAACGCGTGCGTTTGACGCAAATTGTCATACATACGTTTTGGCAAGCGTGGCTTTTTAAATAGGTACATACATTTATCATTTTCGATAAGCACTAAATTAAAATATGATGCAATTGTTTGATGGTCTCAATTTATTTATCGCTTATAAGGGCTTGAAGCTGCTTGCTATTAGGAATAAGGCTAACTTAAGTCATGTTTAAAAAAATATTTTTAATGTAGTAGAGCCACGCTGCCGCTATACTATGATTGCAGCACGAATAGTGTGTTTCATATGGTGAGTGTGGGGGACGTGAGACTCTTTTCACTGGTATCGGGGCATTCTATCTTATTCCTCAAGGGGTACAACGCATCTAAATTATGATTTTAATCGAGGATAGATATTGGTGTCTATGGGGCATAACATCCACTTACCATCAGGTCGATCGTATGCTCGTTTATCATACATATTGTATAAAAAAATAACAAAGCAACGCCTAATTCTATCAATTATTTACTATCGTTCATATCAAAAAAGTTCTCCTTCACCGCCGAGTTTTTTATCATCAAATCATTTTGCAATCAATGGTGGTGGTACTATGAAATTTATTCTTTGAATATCACGGCTTTTGATATTATCTGTAATCAACCAAATTCAAGAAGTATTAAGAAAAAATAACGAACAAAAACGTTGCCAATATAATCTGCAGTTGAGCAAATATACCGCCAAATCAGGCAATGAAAGTTAGCCCATAAACTCGGACTCTTCCATTGTGTGCAGAGACAATACCCGATAACCTCTACAAGACGCACGCAAATGTTTATTTGACACTAGTATTACTAGTTGGAAACCTGGAGTGACCACAAACACTTTCTTTATATTGCTCTACAATTCGAAAGTGAACTTAATTGTTGCAACCAGTTTCGGCTCTTAATATTTCTTCGTGTTGCCTTCAGCCAGATGCGAATGATAAAGAGTGAGTGCTTCTGTAATATAAAAAATTGCCTACATACATCCTCACGTTAAATATGGGCCTTTTACTTCTTTAAGGATTTTAAGCCCACTTTCATTCGTATCCATGGCAGTCTCGAGCTTACACATTCATACTCTTTCACACAATGACCCATTCTTTCTGAAAGGATGATACCGACTTCCTGGCATGCCCGCTCGGTCTCGTCTACACTAGACCAGTAAGCGGTATACATGCCATGTGCAGTGGCATCCTTTCCCTTTCGTTTCGTCTCATTTACACATAACACATCTATTCCTCTATCATACATCATATCGCATACTTCATCCATCTTATCAAAGTAGATTCATGCATGCTGGAAAATACCCAAATAATTATACAATAATCTGACGACAATAAACGGAAGTGGCGTGTTTGAAATCGGTCGGTGGTCCATATAATTAATTTGTGAAATTATGAAAAGAAGTGCCTATATAATAATTGTAACTTAATGTAACAACACAATAGAGACTGTTTTTAAAAAAATCACACGATTTTTCAGTATTATTCAAATCACAATTAAAACAAATAACTATATAGTTAATGAATTAAAGACGGTTCTGTAGGAAGTTCTCAAGGGAATATGTAACTGCTATCACATTGAATTCACAGATCCAATCAAATAATTGTTCGTAATATAATTTGCTCGCCGTCTGTCTCCATCCAGCTAATTGTATTGTCTTACAAAATTGTACGATTGTTTCGGAGGTCTTCCCACAATTTTTCTTTGTACTAACCAAATTATATTTGGATTATAATTTTATGCTTGGATCTGGCAGTCGCAAAATTATCAAAACAAGGTTACTGATTGATACAATCATCCGCGAAGATAACACAGATAGGTGTTTTCTAAAGTCATGTTCTCACTCTTTTCTATTTTTAAAATTGCGATTTGAATTTTACAAAAATGAAGTCTCACTTACATTTTAACTTATTTTTATGTGGTGGAGCCACGCTGCGAATAATGTCTTTAGTAATAATAGATCGACCTTTTTTGGGAAGAACAACATTTGCATAGATCACAAGCGTAAATTAGAAGCATAAGCTGCTGTGCATCGTGTGGTAAGTGACGAGAAATGGAGACACTTTTTACTGGTAACCAGTTATTCCACTTTAAACCTCTGGGTTGACAATGAATCTGCATTTTGATTTTTTATCGGAGATAGGCTTAGACTATGGGCCGCATTATCCACTTAATATTATGTGTGTCCTTGATTGTCACTCTTATTTATATAAAAGAAACTTACTTCACGAGACCATAAAAGTAATCATACATCCATAGTCCATAAAACTTAACTATCACGCTTGACAGTCAGATAGACTGAGAAGTAAAAAATATTTCGAGAATATGTCAAGTTTTTCCCTAGTATTAAATCCTTTCGGGAATAGGAGGTCTTTATTTCTTTCTGTCGCTATCCTTGTCGTTCATATTACGCGGCAGTTTGGTTAATTGGACCGTAATTAGCAAAGTACCTAATATAAGGGCGAAGACGTTCAGCGTTTCTATGTTTTTGTTGCCTTAATGTTCAGACGTGATTATAAAAATATTGTAGGCGGACGCAATTTACTACTAAGGTTAAACAATTTTGACATTACTTTTAATAACAATATCACGTCGTTGCTTCGACCTTGTGTCAAACTCTTCACTTGTATAATTGTCCAAATTATGCATTAACTTTAAGGAATGTATTGTCCTCGTTCTGGGGAAGGTCATATATTTACTATTACCTTAGAAGCCACAAGTTACGCTAATGGTTTGAAAAAACTTCCGCCGTTCACTAAACTGTTTGTGATGACCGCTTCGTTTCGGCAACGTTGTTTACCTGACTACCCTTCTGAGAAATTCAGTCAAAAGAAATCGAGGGGCTTGTATAAACCTTTTTACGTCTAGGCATTGATATATATGTACTACGCACTAGATTTCGCATTCCGAACATTCACTATGTTCAACTGAACTGTACTGCAATCCGTACACCTTACTTTAGTGTAATTTACTGTGGCTTCAATATTCATGCAGTGTGGAGCGGCGATAATAATACGAGATTTCAAATTAAAGTTTAAACCTTACGTAAATAACAATTTAGTAGTCAAGTAAGTAAAATTTTTGTTGTTCAAGTGAACAAATAGGTAATATAATATCGTAATATTTTACTATCTACCGCGCATGCGCGAAGACATAGAGTAGTGCACATTTTTTGTTTGGAATAGCTTCTCTAGTACGTAGTACATATAACTCAATGCATCTAGGCGTTTGATGAATTTTCATTTTGTACATGTAAACGATTTCATAAAATTGTATATAGAACATTTATTATATTTTAACATTTACGAGTAATTTGTAATTCAATGCGATAGATCTGGAAAACTAGATTTGCTGCATTCAATACAAATACGCATAACAAATGAATAGTATTTATAAATTATTAATTTTGCATTTAATAATATATTGGAATTTATTATAAAACTAGCTGTTCCCCGCGACTTCGCCCGCGTGTAATTTAGGGTTTTAATGATGTTGCGCGGAACCCTAATTCTTTTTCTAAAATATAAGTAGCCTAAGTTACTCCTTATAAAGAAAGTCCTGTCGAAATCGGTCCAGCCGTTTTGGAGATTAGCCGAAACAAACAGACAGACAGACAGACAAAAATTTTAAAAAGTGTGTTTTCGTTATAAGTATCGTAAATACTTTCATATGCATTTAGTAAAAAGCTGTTATTTTGACATTACAAACAGACACTTCAATTTTATTTATTTGTATAGATTATAATAACAACAGTCATTGTGTTTAGAGGCGTCACTCAAATATTATTAATTGTGAAGTAGCAGTTCTCTAAACTCTCAGGAGTCCTGAGAGTTTAACACAGTCCTGAATCAGGACTGTGTTTTTGATTTTAGATACTGTACATTGCTAAAAATTGTAGTAAAATTAATTAGTAACATTTATTGTGTCCACTTCAAAAGTACTAAATTTATCTCCTTTTTGTTTTTATTAGCTTTCATGAATCCATTGTCGGATATTATCATTAGAGTTTTTAAGAATGCTCCAAAAGGACTGAATATATGGATAACTCAAGAGAATACCAACGCAGTAGTGTGGGCACTCCCCAGTACAAGTCTATAAAATTTGTATTTGTTTCTTTCGATTAAATTTACATCCACTGGTCGGTCACCAGAAGTTCGTTGATTAGCGGGCAACATCTCGTTTCGTTACAAAAAAGTCGGTGTTGTCGGTATAAAAGTATACAAAATATTTATGTTTTAATTGAAAGAAACTGATTTATTTTATAATATTCCCAACGTTTCGAGTATTTTACAACACCCATTGGTCACAGGAGTGGTCACGGGGAGACAGTCCTCTGTGACCATGAGTATGGGACCTAAATAGTTTCATTCAATGTGTAGTGTTCGTGTAATAAGAAATCTTTACGTTTTAAGTAATTACATACTTTTATACCACAAACGGTTTACAGTCGAAAGTCACTGACAGTCCCATTTATTGTTATTTTCAATAACTCTCAGCAACCCGGCAACTTAATCAATCATGAACATCAGTAGTACAAATAACAATTACATCAACCCGTGAGCCGACGAGTTGTTGACATGGGTCCATAAATCTCTCGAAATCAATCGAAGACAGTATGAAGAGTTTGATAGACGTACGCCCTTGACCGCGGTTCAAGATGAACTGAGCAACTGAGATTACATCATTGTTTTAATACTTCATATTCTAGTTTCTAGAATCTACAAAGTTAATTCGATACGGATGACTTTCCTGATTTAACTCGCTCGATCGCTTTAGCGCAGTGGGCCCCCAAATATTTTTCCTGGTCTGGATTTTTGTCCTTACGCATTATAACTATGTAAAATAAAGGAGAAAACCTAGTGTGGAGGTTTGTAGCGCCTTTTATACAAAAATAATAGCATTTCATAAAATAAAATGCACTATATCTAAATGCTTAAAATAAATGGTCTAGGATGTCTTTGATTAATCAATACGTAGGTATATTTTCGATTTTGGGTAATACTACTCTTACTTAGTAGATTTTCCTACGATGCCATTACACGGTACTTAAATTATTAGAAAAATATACGATATAATTTAGTATAATCTCAATGTAACGCAGTCATACGTAGTGCTATTATTTATTCTGTGCCAACAGTGTGAAATCACTTTCATTTTCTATCAAATCTTCATTAGAGAATAATGAAATGGATGTCTTGGTATTACAACACTCTTATTTGTGTAAATAATTACCTAGCGATGGCGGCCCCTCGCATGTTTAATCTTTAAATTCGCCTGCGACGATACATTGATTCAATTTTAATCCGCGAATTGAATAATCGTTGCGGCGATAGTGGTACCATAATATGTGAGACTTTGAGGACAGTTTTTATCAAAGTCCTGTAAGGATAACGAAATTAAAAAAAAGTATATAATTCTTAAAATTGTGAATATTGTAATCAAGACTTAATTAATAATTATGAAACATTCCATTTTGGTCTTCGGGAGTGACTTACTTCGAGAGTAAATTACTTCGTCCTTTATCAAGGAAAATTTAGGTGTCAAATAGGTAATAACGTCCTCTCTTTCTGATTAAAAACAATGCCCATACGTTGTTTTCAATCAGAAAGGCTGTTTGACGAAGTTAATCAGGTTGGCAAGCACAACACAACTTTAATTACGTTGTAGAGCCACGCTACAGCTATATTACTGGTATAGTTGTAGCACGAATGGGTCGGCTCGACCGAGGAAGGACCACACTCTCACAGAATACCAGCGTAAAATAGGCATACCTTAACGCTGCTGTATTTCGTATGGTGAGTGTAGAGAACCGGAGACCCTTTTTGCTGGAAACGAGGCATTCTATCTTAGTTTTCACGGGTGACAGCGCATCTGCATTTTGATTCTTAATCGAGGATAGATGTAAATGTCTATGGGCCACAGCACCAGGTGGACTGTGTGCTCGTTTGTTTCTCTTATCCAAAAAAAAAACAACTCACGATGATGATGGACTGCAGTAGCAAGGTCGTCTCTCACTTCAGCTTTATAAAAATAAATCTTGTCCCAAAATATTACGCTTGGCATTTGGCGTGCCTATGCAGTGATTGCCCCGCCCCGAGGCTGGTTGTTAAATTTCACATGACGTCTATATTTCCTCGAAGAACCATTCAATTGCGTTCTCACACAAGTCCACGTCTGCAATTTTAACTAAGACTCCCGTCTGTATTCGTTTTCTACCGACTTCAAAAAGGAGGAGGTACTCAATTCGACTGTATGTTTTTTTAATGTGTGTTACCTCATAACTTTTTTCTGGGTGAACCGATTTCGATGATTCTTTTTTTTATTTGAAAGCTGGAGCTTCTCTTGTGGTCCCGTATAAATTTAAATTTGATCAAGGTCTGACCAATAGTTTTTGAGTTATTCTTAATAATTTATATTGAAGTCGGTTGTACAAAATTTTTAATTTTAAATTATATTAAAAACACGTGAATATTTTTTTTTCATTCGTAACTTATGTTAGTGACTATTAAAAGAAAGACATTTCCATTAAATTTATTTTCAGCATAAGTCAACTGATAAACATAGGCCTTTTCTAAGGAATGCCACAAAACACGATCATCAATCCAGATTCTCGAGTGGTTGCATCGTAGGTACCCACCGGTAAGCGAAGTGTTAGGCGGTCTCTCACCAGATGGAGTGAAGACCTAGGCATGGGTGGATGCAGGTGACTGAGTTCATTTTGACCCAAATTAAAAAAAAAAGTTTTTATTTTGTCATGAATTCATGCCTATATCGAGTAATTGAAAATTATCGATTTTTTTATTTGAACACAAAAAGAAATTTAATAGGCATACATGACCTTTGTTACAATTATTATTCGTCAAAGATGGGGCCTAGATAGGTACGACTTATAATAACCTATCCATACACATAAATAAAATTAAAGTGTCTGTCTGTAATATGAGAGTAACTGCCTTATTTATATAAAAACATGAATAACCATTTTTGTCTGTCTGTACGTCCGGGCTAATTTTCGCAATGGATAAACCGATTGTAATAAAACTTCACGAACTGATAGAGAGCAATTCTAGGATTAATGCAGGCAATTCTTTATTCGAAACTTGGAGATTAAAAAAAAACATTTCTCTTTAAATAATTGGTTTTTGATAAGCTTAAGCCTAAATACCGCCACATAAATAGATCCTACCCAGGCAAAGTCAGGGTATAAAAATATGTGAAAAAATAATGATAAATCATGCCATGACAAATATAGAATATTATTTTAAAAACACCACAGTTCATTCTGTAATAAGCTGAATCTATACAAATAAATAAAATTGAAATGTCTGTTTGTAATGTCAATATAACAGCTTTTTACTAAATGCATATGAAAGTATTTACGGTACTTATAACAAAAAAACAGTTTTTAAAATTTTTGTCTGTCTGTCTGTCTCTCTGTCTGTTTGTTCCGGCTAATCTCCGAAACGCCTGGACCGATTTTGACGGGATTTTAACTGGCAGATAGCTGATGTTATAAAGTGTAACTTAGGCTATTTTTGTTTTAGCAAAAGAATAAGGGTTCAGCGCAAAAAAATTAAAACCCATGAAATCAAATCGTAACAAATTCCACGCGGGTGAAGTCGCGGGGAACAGGTAGTAATAAATATGATATTATGCCGAAGAATAGTATATATAATATAATATATTCTACACATTTATTTTCACTATATAATTCTATTTATTTTTAATATCAAAACGAATAACTCGTAATTGAGATATTTCGAATTAGTCTGCTTGCACAATAATAAATTGGTAATGATATTGAAATTAGATGCCGTAACCACAGACCGACACTTCGACTCAATTCATCTGTAATAAATAATAATGTGCTAACGACCACACTTTCGTACATCGCTCCGGGCGAATGCTTTCATGGTCGCACCGATGAGATCGATAATCGATTATTACGAGACGATTCATTAGTAGATATCGAACGATCGGTGATGTGTCGTCACTTTCATTTGGCCCAGCCTGTGTGATTACTGCCGTAATCTAACTCAATTTGTTTATGAATCAACATTTCCTATACATTAGAAAGTTATGGGAAAAATTGACTTTCGCTATTTCTACCCTAGGGCATATTCTCTAATAAGTTATGCAATGGTTAACTAGCGTGGTGGTTTTTAGGGTTCCGTACCCAAAGGGGGACCCTATTACTAAGCCTCCGCTGTCCGTTCATCCGTCCGTCCGTTCGTCTGTCTGTCAGTGGGCTGTATCTCATGATCCGTAATAGGTAGACAGTTGAAATTTTTACAGAATGTGTATTTCTATTGCCGCTATAACAATATATAATAAAAATTAAAGCTCCCCTACTAGAAACGTGTATTACGATGGTACGGAACCCTTCATGGGCGAATCCGACTCGCACTTGGCCGGTTATTTATTATTAAATACGCTGCAACTTTAACGTGGCTGCAACGACCAAGGAAGGACCTTGCTCTCAGAGAATACCACCGTAAAACACTAGCATAATGCTAATATTTTACTGCATTTTGATTCTCAATCGAGAATGTAGGTTTCCATAGGCCATACTCATGCGAAAATTGCCCGATTGAATTTATCCAAATCAATCGTGGATCATCATGACTTATATATGGTATATTTTTATAGAATATTGGTGCCAACGGGTACTTGACGACAAGTGGATGCTATAGCTCATAAATACTTACAGCCACCCCTGAGAACTAAGATAAGCGTTTATGCACGGTGGCAGACTTTACAACCCTTATAAATTCAATTTAACTCGAGAAGTTTTCTTTCACCGCCGAGCACGTAATCAATTAGAATTAAAAATTCTTTTGTGCCAGTGCGAATCAATTCAAACCTTAATCGATTCGCACGTCCTATGAGAATTTAAGGGGAGCTCCTTTTCCTCGTAAATGACTTCTAGACTTTATTCTTAATATTTTACTAGAAACCGATGCCTTAATGCGAAACATACATTATATATTCCCCTTTTTAGACTGTAAATTATTTGTAAACAGCCACACGTGTGATCCGAAACTTTCTTATTAACATAAGCTGACAAAGGTTAATGTTTACTGCCCTGGGGTTTCTAACTCGTTCTACACAATCGAGTACGACCGAAACGGGTCGGTCGAGCTGACCCGAGGCACAAAGCCTCACGACCGATTTGGCCCTGTCCTATAACGATCTGAATCATACCAACTCACGAGACAGTAATGATTTCTTACATAATATTTACTTGCATACATAATCTAAACTAAATTATTATATAGATTCGATATAGATTACATGTAATTCTTATATTAACTTATTAATATATGCAATATTTAAAACTATTAAAAAAACTAAAACTAATAACTTAATTATCATACAGTCCTACTCCCCGTGGTATCGTGCCAAGAACGCTGCGTTTCCTCTCTGAATGGCTATACTTAACCTTTGAGCGAGAAAATAAGCAGCTCTCTAATCAGCAATGACCAGTCGCGGATAGAGTTCCTTTAGAAACTTCACCGCACGTGAACCCCACGGACCGATAGTCTCTACAGCAAATGGCTTGTATGTAGTCATCTCTCAGAGACTCATACTCAGATCAGCTGCCTCTGATGCCGCCCGGCTCTAAACGTGGTAGCCCTGAGATGAGAGGCCGCCAAAGTGTCTACGCATTTATAGATTTCATTACATTTAATTAGCTTTTTTAATAAGGATGAGAATAAGGATTTTTTTATAGAATTCATACGTGGTAGAGCCATGCTGCAGCTATATTAGTAGTCGCTTTTCTTTTTTTATAGGATAAGGGTGACAAACGAGCACACAGTTCACCTGATGGTAAGTGGTTGCTGTGGCTCATAAACATCTACATCTATCTCGATTACAGATCAAAATGCAGATGCGTTGTCACCCGTGAGGACTAAGATAGAATGCCTCTTTTCCAGTAAAAGGGTCTCGGTTCTCTACACTCACCATACGAAACACAGCAGCATTAAGCTGCTATTTTACGCTGGTATTCTGTGAGAGCGTGGTCCTTCCCGGTCGAGCCGACCCATTCGTGCTACAACTATACTATTAATATAGCTGCAGCATGGCTCTACCACGTAAATATACGTAATTCTTCAATTCTATTAGAAAAGTGTTTAGTATTGTAACATTTCGTAGTATGGCTGCAGCACGAATAAGTCGTCTCAACTGGAACCACTACTCTCACATAGAATTGGGTGAAATAGCAACATAATGCTCCTGTGTTTCAAATAGTGAATGAAGAGAACCGGAGACCCTTTTCACTAGTAATATGGCATTCCATTTTGGTACTCAAGGTGACAACGCATCTGCGTTTTTATGATGTCTATGGACCACAACATACACTTATCATCAGTAAGACTTTGTGCTCGTTTGTCATTCTTACTTGTAAAAAAAACCGGCCAAGTGCGAGTTGGACTCGCGCATGAAGGGTTCCGTACCATCACACAGGTTTCTAGTTGGGGAGCCCACTTTTATTTTTAAATTATGTTTATTTTTATTATTTGTTGTTATACCGGCAACAGAAATACACATTCTGTGAAAATTTCAACTGTCTACCTGTTACGGATCATGAGATACAGCCCGCTGACAGACAGACGGACGTACAGCGGAGGCTTAGTAATAGGGTCCCGTTGGTTACCCTTTGGGTATGGAACCCTAAAGACGGAAGAAAATTATAAGGGTTCTTTGTATGATAAACGAACCCTAAAAAGAAAGCGGGGTATTGATTGTTTATCGCGGGACATACATTACACTTTTACCCAGCGTAATTAATACCTTAATTTTTTACGAGCGTAATTAATTACGTAATTTTGTTTAAAGATAATAATCTCAATATTATAATGTAATGTTTGTTTGTTTAGTAAGTTGAATTTAACTCCGTAATATTACTCATTTGTTTCAGGTTTTATGTCTGAATTTTTTTACTATCGTATCAATTGATTTCGATGATTATATCACCATTTGTACCGAAACGTTATAACCTTTTAAGCCCACTAATGGACATAGGAAATTCATGCACCAGATGGCATGTATTATGTGGAATATTAACCTATACTTTCTACGTCGTACAGGCAGATGGAACTCAAATATTACAGAATGGTAATGGGGACGCTCACCAATTCGGGTATTGTAAAGCTAATACCCTCGAACTGGTAATGAAGCTTTTTTACATATCTCGACATGAAACCATTGTTCCGGCATGTTTTGCTTTCCTGGTCCCCAAATATCGACTAAAGGAACTGTCATGGCAAGATGGCCTTGTCACAGGTTAGCTGGTGGTATGCATTCATACGTTCATTTATTATTCTATATGTATAGACCTCCCTCATAAATTGCTTCATAGGGGGGATATTTGCCTTAGTTTCCAAGTAGATTGGCAACCGGAGTTTTTAATTATGTTTAGTTGTTATCAGGGAGACGCCCTTACCTGATGATATGGGTAGTAGATTCTCTTTCGCCGCTATTACACGGTATACTCGCTGTGGTACAGTCGTCTTTTAAAATCTCTCCTAAATATTCAGTAATTTTATGAGTAGCGGCCTCCGTGACTTAAGGTATTTCGATAACTGGTTCACTTACTGTGTAGGTACTGGAATGTGATGTACGTCATAGCTCTGGTACTTTAAATTATAAGCAAGACTATTATATTAACTATTATTTTTTATTGTTACAGGTATGTACGAAAGCTATAAAAACTGAAATTTAAATATATACAAACGCCTCTCTTGACGGTGAGTATTGGACGTGGAATTTATAAGAATTGTATACTATCATCAAAATTTTTATGATACATTAAATGCATCTACTTATACAAGACAATATACACAACGCACTTTAATAGTAATTTTAGAGCTATGTGAATTCAAAAGAGCGTTTGCCTTAAGCCTTGTTTGCAAGTAACCAAGATTTGATACCCGTATCAGCAACACGAAATATTAACTACAATTTTAAATATTGATTAACCTCCTGCTAAGGCAATGAATGGAAACATCGGCAGGAAACCGGCATGGGAGAAATAAAATATACCTAATGGGCATGTTAAATTCGTCAATATACACTAGTGTAATGTGAACTCTTATGAATCCAGTGTCGTTTAAGTAATGATAAGAAGCCGATTGTAATGGAATCTCTTACGCCGGCTATCCAGCTGCGCTGCCACAACGTGGTCATAAATTCTGTTACACATTAAACGCATGCATTTTAAAGGACACTCATTAACGTTAAAGAAAGTAACGTTGAGCCATTGAGAATCAACTTTTTTATTAACCATCAATAAGATAGACACAGGCTTAAAATAACCAAGATCCTAACCTACTAGACTTATTGCCCCACAAGTTATTCTCTTTATAATATTTACACAGTCTCTTAACTATATTTACAATGTTGTTTTTATAGAATAAGGGTGACAAACGAGTATACAGTCCACCTGATGGTGAGTGGATACTGTGGCCCATAGACATCTATATCTATCCTCGACTAAGAGCCAAAATACAGAGGCGTTGTCACCCCTGAAGACTAAGGTGGAAAGCCTCTTTTCCAGTAAAAAGGGTCTCCGGTTCTCTACACTCACCGCACGAAACACAGCAGCATTAAGCTGCTATTTTACACTAGTATTCCGTGAGAGCGTGGTCCTTCCCCGGTCGAGCCACTGACTCGTTCATGCTACAACTATAATATAGTTGCAGCATAGCTCTACCATGTAACAATACAATGGTACCACTCGAGGAAAATTGACTGAAATTGTCACAATTTGAATTCGTCATCCGTACGTACTCGTATAATTTTAACGGCTATTGAATTTTTTTAAAGTTTCGCAATAAAAAAATTATGGTACCGTTGAAAAAGTATGGTAATTTTGCCTAAAGTTATTAAGCCTCATTTAGGCCAAGCTCGTTAAGTAAAACATGAAGGTTTTCGCAAGGGTTTTTCCGTCATGCCTATCAGATGTCGTGATAACCAGTCATTAGCCATTGTCGTGCATATATCATAGGGCTAAAATATATAAATTATTTTGTATTGATTTATGAACGTTGGCCGTGGTAGCTCAGATGGTTAGCGCTCGCTGTAAATTTAACAGTACGCGGGCAACCCGGGTTCGATCCCCGCCGGCACCAATGAAATTTTTAATTGCAATTTTAAGTGCTGATTTAACACGTGCTCGGCGGTGAAGGAAAACATCGTGAGGAAACCTGCATGTCTGAGAAATAAGAAAAAAAAATCGCAGACATGTGAAGTTCGCCAACACGCATTGGGGCAGCGCGGCGGACTTTTCCTTGCCCTAAAACCCCCTCAGAAATGAGGAGAGGCCTATGCCCAGCAGTGGGACCTATATATGCTGTAACTTTTTATGAACGTTTGAATAGTTAACTCTTTTTATGTCTCATTCTCTTTTCGTAGTCTGATAGTTAAGGATACGAACTGCGGAATGATAGGATAGGTTCAAGGGTTCGAATAGAATCCGCCATTCGACTACGCGTGAACCATTCCTAGTTGGAGTAATTAGCGAGAGAAGCAGCGTTGAAGGAAGCAATCATGGTGAGACGTTTGGCACTGAAATGCAAATTTTCTCTATAACAGTGAGGCCCATGGTAAGCAGTGGACTTTTACGGTTCAATAAACAAAAAAGATTTATTATATAACTGCATGTTGACGTTTAAATAAACCAGTCAGTGCCCTTTACCATCTTCGGCTGCATCACCATTTACCATATGTGGTGGCACTGGCTTATAATAGTAAAAAAAAAAACTATTACTAGTGATTTTTAAAATTTAAGCAAAGCACTACTAATTTATTCGAATCATCAACACAGAACAAATAATAGTACTACGTAACATCGGCAATTAAAAAAGTTAAAATTACACGCGATAAAATCCATAAAATTGGTTTCATTAAGAGAAAAGTCTCTTGAGGGCCGTACAAGTCAAGTAGGAGGTAGGGATATTATTTCTGGCCTCTCTCGGAAATCCAAACTGTGGGCTGTATTTCTGTCGTATTATAGACTATTTTTCAACCGACTTCAAAAAAAAGGAGGAGGTTTTCAATTCGACTGTATTTCCTTTTTTTATGTGTGTTACCTCAGAACTTTTTTCTAGGTGAACCGATTTTGATGATTCTTTCTTTATTTGAAAGCTGGTGCTTCTCATGTGGTTCCATATAAATTTGATCAAAATCTGACCAATGGTTTTTGAGTTATATTAAATAATGCGTATTTAACAATTAATAGAAATTAAGACGCCTTATCTGTCTGTACCAATTAAATCTATAGACGTCTCATCTAACTCTAATAGTAAACTTCCGTACACACTGGATTTGTGAGATGTGTGATATAGCAGCGCGTGAGTCAGACTGTCCTCGCGATAGAGTAAACATGTTATATTTGGCAATAATTAATCGGTCGATTGTCTGGCCTGACCTTACCCGTGCAGTCTGTTGTGATGACTAAATGGTATTCAACGTTTAAATTTATTTAATTGTTAACGTAAATATTATTAACACTCAGATAAGGCGAACTATAGATAATGATCAAGCCGTGTTAACTTAATACATCACCACTTCATTCCTTGTGTGACGAACAATCAAATCGAAAATTATGTATGTAAACAAAGAGTGTAACTGTGCTTGCGCACACACTCTGGCACTATAATCGTGTCCTGCGCAGATGACTAGCCTTGAGACTGGCCGGTCTGAAGGACATTAATAAATAAAAAAATCATTAAAATAGGTTCACAATTGACGAAGATATCGAGTAACATACATACGAGTACGTACAACAATGGCATTTACACAATTGCTAGTTTTGCACTAAATCGTCGCAGTTCGAAAATAAACTCGTTAGGTACGCTTTGCCCGTATTTGAACTTCCCCACCTGTCGATCGAGACGGCGACGTTTCCTGGCTTTATTGATGCAGGTGGGCAGCTTATTGACTGTAGAACGGTTTTCATTTCAAATTTAGGCTTACTTTTAACAAAATTTACATTTTAAATTTGAATTTATTGAGTCATTATGTTTCTTTAATTGGTTTTGGCTTTCTTTTTGGTTCATAATCGTTTCTTATTTCTGATATTATGTACTCGTTTTTTAGCTTGGCGTGCTGCGAGACAGTATTTCATGCCGGCACATCACTTGCAACTTTACAAAGCGCAAGTTCGGCCTCACATGGAATACTGTTCTCATCTCTGGGCTAGGGTACTCCAGTGCCAGCTCCTTCCACTTGACCGCATTCAACGGCGAACCGTCGGCGACCGAGTTCTTTCTGATCGGCTCGATTCACTGGCGCTGCGTAGGGATGTTGCATCCCTTTGCATTTTCTATCGCATCTACCACGAGCAGTGCTCTGAGAATTTGATCGGATTAACTCCAGCCACCAAATTTCACGAACGCACATCGCGTCAAAATTCACGATACCATCCTCACCATCTGGATTCTTGGCGTTCCACCACTGTACGTTTCACTAGGAGTTTTCTTCCTCGTACAACTTCTATGTGGAATTGTTTACCACCGGCATTTTTTCCCGATCGATACTACTTAGGGCCCTTCAAGAAAAGAGCCTACTCCTTTCTAAAAGGCCGGCAACGCACCTGCAATTCCCCTGGTGTTGCGGTTGTTCATGGGCGGCGGTAGTCACTTACCATCAGGTGAGCCACATGCCCGTTTGCCTTCTCTTCTATTAAAAAAAAAACTCGTACTTTTATTATGTTCTTATAAATAGTTTACCGTGTAGTGGCGGTGTAAGAATATCCACTACCCCATATCATCCCGTGGGTGTCGTAAGAGGCGACAGAGGGAAACAAACCAGGATATGGGCAGCAGCGTCTTACTAATAACGACTAAAAATTTAAAAAATGCGGTTGCCAAGCATGGCAACTATGGCAAATATTTCCCCTATGAGGCAATCTATGGGGGAGGCCTGTGTTCAGCAGTGGACTTTAAAAAGCTGTAACGATAACGGTATAAATATTGTAAATTGAGCGCGTGTCACTTAAAGGTTTATATTTCGTATCTCCGGCAAAGTTTGTAGTTGAACCTAAGACCAACAAAGAAAGATAGACGAAGCGCTGCGTACATTTCAAGTGATGCCGTAAGCATGCTCAATTTCTTGACACTTACTCACATCTTTCTTCTTTCTTTCTTTATCAGCTCATAAAAGTTCACTGCTGAACGCACACATATGCAGTTTAAAGCATGTTGTTGCTTGCAAATATTTTTGAAGTTATACTTCTTTTGGGGCGTTTGGGAAAAATGATGAGAGAATGACACCTAAAAACGACACCATGAAGTTGTTACGATGCGCGCGCACACTGACACCTAAAAGCGACAACTTCAGTGGTGACAATTCCTACGTGCGTACCTAAGTACACACACACTTTTTTTATGCATATGTGTACGTGAGTGCGGGTGCTTACAACAAGTTGAGCATGGTTTTGGTTTGGTTTTTGCGTTATTTGAAGTGTACGCAGCACTCCGTCTTTCTTTCCTTATTGAACTGAGAGTTTTAAAAAGAACAATGGTTTTCTAATTTGGATTTATTACGCCCATCTCTATTTATCCAACATTATGATTGGGTCTAATGCATCCAGGCAACATTTTATTCGTATCGATTCGTATCGATGAATAAAACCATGATTTAGTCGAAGTCGATCTAGACCGAAGGCAACTCGACGCTTTTGAATATGAAGTAGTATAAGTTTAAGTACAACTTTAAATGGACTCATTAATAAAACGAAATAAACAACTCCTCTGAAGCCACCAAACCTGATACAAGCTTCTAATATTGGTACAGTTAGAGCTACAATAACAGCGAGCGGTGCCTTTCAAATAGATAACTGTCACCACCCACGCTGCCCTTTTGGCCCAATATCTATAGCATCGCGGCTTCTTGTTTTTATCGCTAACGGTTTGCTTTGAGCTGTTATGAAAATTTGGAACTAGCTGAGAATTATTTATTGTGCATTGTATATTTTGCGTTCAAAATATTCTAATTGGAAGAGCATTCAAAGAACCGAAAGGTCTTTCGATAACTATTTTTGACGTGTAAAATTTTGGAGAGAATAATTGCGTCTATTTGAAGAAACCAAACCTGGTCACATTAGAACAATTCTTAGCGGCCGTATGGTTGTGTCTAAATTATTGTTAAAGTACAGTTACGTACGTCCGTAATTATATACATCCCCCTCCTGGGCACAGGCCGCCTCTTATTTCTGAGAGGGTTTCATGGCAAGAAAATGTCCACCGCGCTGCCCCAATACGTGTTGGCGGCTTCACATAATTTCTAAATATTTTTTTTTAATTTCTCAGACATTTGTTCACAGGTTTTCCCACTATTTTCTACTTCACCACCGAGCACGTGGTAAATCAGCACTTAAAACTGCAATTAAAAATTTCATTGTTGCCGGTGGGAATCAAAACCAAATTGCTCGCGTACTGTTGTAATTAGGACGAGTACTAAGCCACACTAAGCTACCACAGCTCTCTGAATTATTGTATTTTGAAATAGTTTTATTGAGTACTCGATACAACGTGGCAAATGTCGCAAAGGTTACTATTTCCTTCAATTGTTTTGTTACAGCCTAGCTAGCAACTAGGCTGCGACCGGTCAAGGATTGACAATGTTTTGTAACAGGTTACGTGGAGCGTTAACAGACCACAGAGATACGGAACAAGCAAAGGGATTTTACGAAATAGGGTCAAATCGAATTCTTTGTACATAGTTTAATTTTTAATAGCACGCCCAAATGCTGTTGATTAAAACTCTGAAAATTGCTGCCTCGTTGATCTAGTGGTTGTCAACGCGGTTGCTGATCATGATATCCCGGGTTCGAATAACGAGTCGGGCCAAAATCGGTTATTGGGTTTTACTGTCAAGAAATTCGCAGTGAGTCAGGAAGTTGGCGGTGTTTCACCCCCGTGCCTCGGAAAGCACATAAAACCCTTGGTCTTGGGTCTGATCTCTCGCCGGTCATGTCGGATTACCGTCTCATCGGACTGTGAGAGTGAGAGAATAGAGAATGCATCTGTGCTTGCGCATGCACTCGCGAACTAAAATCCGATGACACTAGCGCGCCGTGACCAAAATTATATCCGGAAGACATTATTGATTATAAATTGTCTTGATATGCTTTTCAGTTTCACAAGTTGAAATTAAAATTCATAACAAATTTGAAAAGATTTGAAGTAATTGTACGGAACAGTTAGCCCACTAACTAAAATACTAATTGCCAAATACTCAAACTCTACTCAGTCATAAGATGTTGTCAAGTCTCGTGGTGTCACAGTCACTTTGACTTAAATGAGGGCTAATAATTTTCTGCTCACCAGATGTCGCTAGTTGACACTGAGGTAAAGTTTTTTGTTACAAAATGTAATTTAATTGAGATGTTGGTTTTTAATAAAAGTTTATTAGTTTCTAGAGTATTATATTAAAACACAAAACAATGCGTCAGTGGTTTGCTCTTTAATTTTTTGCACATTTTTAACTTTTTTTTAATTTTTCTACTTTTATGAATATCTGCGGTTTGGTTTATTTATTTTTAATGTTATTAATATAAAATATAGCTAATAGTACAGAAAGAAACAATAACTTTAACATTTTCCGAACAAATTAACTTCCCCGCTATGAAATCTGTCAAATATTATACGTCACTTTCTAGTGGCGCCGCCCTGGTGGCAGAAAAAATCGTGGATGCCCTCATTGATAGAACAAGATTGATAGACAAGAGACTTAACGGCGTCTTAAAATTGAGTAGCATTTGAGTATTTGGGCATAAGGCCATTTTAATAAATAAAAGAAGACAAACACAGCAGTAGGACATTTATAGGCCGTTTCTTTATTTTTTAAACTAATTCCAAAAACGAGAAGGTTCTATATTCGACGCATATGTTGTTTTGTTTGATCACCGATTTCTCAGAAACAGCATAACCGATTTTAATGATTCTCCTCATATTGAGTAGGCTACACCTAAGTTTTAATATAATCATTTAGATGACATTCTAGTTGTTTCCTTGAATTTGTGATATTCTTTAGTCAACTCAAAAGGGTAAAATAATTAAACTTTAAAAAAATTAAAACCGACTTCAAAAAGCAACGAATTATATTTCATATAAAAGCTTCTGAAGTCGATGCTTTAAAACTTCGATATAAGTCTTAGCACCGACTTTAAAAATTATTATGTGGTAATTATTTTATTTCTTTTTACTTTTGAGGTCAGTTTTACTTTTTAAAAGATTAATTATTTACATAAATTGATTGAACGTTCATTTTCTAAGTGACCAGTACCAACGCCAATGTGTCAACGCTATTGCAAAAACTGTTACGAAATGGAAAATTAATTCACAAAATTTGCCTAACAGTGGTGTGCATTACACGGTATTTAATCGCTCATAATTAAACTGGCATTGGCTCCACGTTTGATCTAGTTCGGAACTAGGCGTGGGCTAGACGGACTCTTAGTTACGCAAAACCGCTAATACCAACTAAATATCCGACCGTGGGTTGGACAAGTGTCCCCGGTACCTGTCGGCAGTTAATTACTCGGTTCATTCATAAAATTGGGGCGGAATAGAAGTAACGGTCTAGAGTAAAGTTATGCGTTTTGTAAATTTATTGGTTCTAAAGGATTTAATTGTGATATTGTTGGATATTGTGAACCGTGGTAGTTTATGTCGGGTAAGCAATACGGGGATTTGCTGTCCAAATACAATATGGGTGTCTTCAAGGCAAGAGTGTATAGGCTTTTGCTACGCTAAGATAGTGCGATTACCATCTAGAGCTACATCACCACTTACCACCAGGTGGGATTGTAGTCAAGCACTGGCTTGGAATAAATAAAAAAAGGATCTTTAATTTTATTGTTTGCGAATAAACAGAACCCGATCTTAGTTATTTTAATTATGTGTGCTCTTCAAGTGCAAACACTTAATGCGGTAAACACACAAAATATTTATAGCACTCAGACATCTTTCTGTCAATACATATATCTTTAAGACAGTAAATAAATTATTGTTAAAAAAAACAAGTTGCAGTGATCCAACTAATTTAAGACATACATATTTTGTACAAACTATATAATATACTTTAAATATGCTCATCAATGCATTTTTTAGTTTTAGCACACAGTCCACCTAGAACTAAGATGAAATACCTCGTTTCCAGTAAAAGAGGTTTCCGGTTCTTTGCACTCACCATACAAAACTAAGAAGCATTGAGCTGCTATTTCACTCTAGTATTCTATGAGAATGTGGTCCTTCCCCGGTCGAGCCCACCCATTCGTGCTACAACAATAATATATCTGCAGTGCGGTTGCAAGTTTTGTAAACTCATGTCCGCCATATTAATTTACGATGACGTCATAATATTGTCTATATCACCCGCGTTATGACAAATCGGTTAAGTTTATATTTGTCAAAATCCGACAAGTTAAGTTGCCACGGTTGATCACAGAAACGATACATAAATATGTACAAGCGGGTCTATCTTTCCGCCCGAATACAATCTGGGCGTCTTCAAGGCAAGAGTGAATAGGCTTTTGTTACGATAAGACAGTGCGATTCATCATCTAGGGTTTCATCACCACTTACTACCAGGTGGGATTGTGGTCAGCCGTGGCCTATAATAAGTAAAAAAAAAGAGACAGCCCTATTTTGAGGTGAGAATATCTTACAAATAAATATATAAATCAAGAAAATACTTGAAAACTATAAAATTCTTAAAAAGCTAGTTTACAGTTCTAGTAATTATTACTATATAACTATAGTACAAACATAATCTTTATTTTAATATTAATCTTAGCTATTTTTGCACCTTCCATGTCTGGCTTTCTTGATAATTAGGCCTCCTCGAATTCTCTCCAGTTATTCTCGTCAAGTGCTGTTCTTCTCCAACTCTTTGTCAGATCATTCTCTCACCTAATTTCTTACCACCACCTTTAGTAAGAAGTGGTAAAATTAAAAAATTTGTACAACCGACTTCAATATAAATAACATGAGAACGTCATCAATGTAGTCGAAGTCAATTAAATACGCATTATTAAGGATAACTCAAAAACTACTGGTCAGATCTTGTTATATGGGACCACATGAGAAGCACCAGCTTTCAAATAAAAAAAGAATCATTAAAATCGGTTCACCTAGAAAAAAGTTCTGAGGTAACACACATAAAAAATACAGTCGAATTAAGAACCTCCTCCTTTTTTTGAAGTCTGTTAAAAATAATAATATCTTACTACCTACACTGAAATGTAGTGGTGGCAACCCTGCACCCATCCTATTGCAAAACGCCTCCATTTATGATATTAATGTTGCCAGCTCATTGAATTATTGAGCGTCGTTTACACTCAGACGGTTATAAATATTTTCGTCCCGTAACATTACTGAAGAATGGATTCGAATGTTGAATACAATTTGGGTGGTATTCTTCACTGTGTACCACATTGCACATTAAAATAAACACATGTTTAAATTGTCGTGCAATTTTTTTGTTTCTATCATTACGGTTAGTTTTTATCTTCATTAACATACCAGTCTTTTGCAATATATTTTAAGCATAACATATATTATAAGCATACGAGGTAACAATGATATTTTTATTTTTTGGTAGGTGCACTCGCTATTCTCTCACTTTCATAGTCCAATGGGATGGTAACCCGACATGACCAGAGAGAGATCAGGCGCAGGCCCTTTACGCTTTACGTGCTTTACAAGGCCAACTTCCTAACTTCGGGCTCCTACTGAAAATTTATTGACAGAAAACCCAATAACTGACTTTGGTCTGACCCGGGATATCGTACCCGGAACCTCATGATCAGCAATCACGTTTACAACCAACAAGACAGAGTGGGACGTATATAATAAATATAGGATGTATTTTTACTTTTTGTTTCTACGAAATAAACGACGGGAGATTTGAATTTCGAACTGCACCCAATTTAAAATTATCATTTCGAAACTACATGGATAGAAGCCAATATCCTTAAAGTGATATTTCGCCACAGACGAACCAAAGCGATTAAAGCAATTCTTAACAGCACAATAAATTCTATGGTCGGGTAAGGACAGGATATTTGTCACTGTACCACCGCGGGTACACTACTTCGCTCACTCAATTATTTAACACCTACCTAAGTAATTTGTTACAAAATCTAGATAACGGAATTATATGTCAATCTGTTGGAAATACAAATAACTAGACCTCCCTAGAAAAATTAAAAAACAATAGTTTACATTATTGGCAATTATAGTGACACAGATTTTGCAAATTTTTTGTAACGAACATCGTCGATGTTTTTTATCGACTTCAAAAATGGAAGAGGTTCTCAGAACTTTTTTCTAAGTGAACCGAATATGATGCTTTTTTATTTTCAAGCTGGTGCTTCTCGTCCCATATAAATTTGATCAAGATCTCACCACAGTAGTTTTTGAGTTATCCTTAATAATGCGTATTTAATTGATTTCGACTACATTGATGATGTTCTCATTTTTAGTTGCACAAATTTTTGATTTTACCACTTGTTTATTTACATGAAAGAGCCACGCTGTAATAAGACAGTATTTTTTATACGAGGTAGAGTCACGTCAGCTATATTATGATCGTAACACGAATAGGTCAGCTCGACCAGGGAACGATCACACTCTCACAGAATACTGGCGTAAAATATCACCTTAATGCTGATGTGTTTTGTATGATCCGGAGATCCGTTTACTAGAAATGAGGCATTCCATGTTTGTCCTCAGGGGTGACAACGAATCTGCATTTTGATTGTTAATCGAGGGTATCAGTAGATGTCTATAGACCACAGCGTCTACTTACTATCAGATAGATTTGCTCGTTTGTCACCCTCATTCTATAAAAATAATCTTTGGGTGTAGCTTATATGTGGTAGAGCCATGATGCAGCTATATTAGTAGTATAGTTGTAGCACGAATGGGTCGGCTCGACCGGGGAAGGACCACGCTCTCACAGAATACCAGCATAAAATAGCAGCTTAACGCTGCTGTGTTTCTTATGGTGAGTAACAACCCATCTGCATTTTTTTTTAAATAGAAATAGGGTGACAAACGAGCACACAGTCCACCTGATGGTAAGTGGTTACTGTGGCCCATAGACATCTACATTTACGTAGATGTCTATAGGTCACAGCAACCACTTAACATCAGGTGGACTGTGTGCTCGTTTCGTCACCCTAACCTATAAAAAAAGCCTAATTTAGCTAGTTACGGATATGACTCCGCCAAATTCCGTTCTGAAGTGTATAGAGAGATAGTATAGTTACAGGCTGAGAGGCAAGAACGCATTTGTAACCTTCTTTGTTTAAAGTTGGTACCCATGCACTGCAGTAGCCACTTACCATCACGTGGACTGTAATTTCGCCTGTCACTTTAGTTTTATAAAATAAAAAAAAAACAAAAACAGTTTCTTGCCCGGTAATCATTCATTCATTATAAGAGCCTATCAAAAGTATACTGCTGAACAAAGGCCTCCCCCATAGATTGCCATATAGAGTAAAAATTTATCGCAGTAAAGGAGTGAAAAAGTTTGTTGAGTCCGATCCATTCATGCGGTATATAATACGCAAAATTTTAGATCATTTCGCTTTAGCACAACCATAGAGAAACGTGACAATAGGGAGCCATAAGCGTAGCCCGTGTACATTCGGAACAAAAGCGATCGTACCGCCATGAAAAATTTGCTGCCCTAGAAAGCGAGTTCACCAACCGAAGTCAGCGCTATCAAGTTTTCACTGCATGCACAACTTGGACAAAAAGATTGCGGCGTCTTAAACGGCTAACAAGCGTTCCGAGTTTTCGCGGGGCAACAAAGGCCATGCGGTGCGGCCGGCGTGGGAACAGGCGCGGTCAATTACAGCAGGTCACGGGTTATCGTGCATGCGGCATACCGGGCCACAGAGACCGCCGGGCGCGCTCGGGGGTTAAGATAGGTTTCCGATAGTGAACCCACTTAAAATAAGTTTGCGGATTTTGCGACACCGTTAAACCCGAAAGAGCTCAAACAATTTGAAGGATTATCCCTGTACAACAGGAAGATCTGATTACATATATAAAGACAAATAAGATGGCCTTAGTAATGCAGTAGCCAAGCACTTGATTGTAGCCTTCGGGCTGTTGATTTTAATCTCGTAACAACTGTTTGTGTAACCTGAAAATAATTGTCTCAGGTCTCTCGAATTATGTAAGTAAAATGCCTCCACGATACAGAAGACAGTCCTAATGAGGAAGTTTTTTTAATTTACTAAAAATAAATGACGAATGAAAATTTAAATACCCGCTCGCCTATACAAATACACATGTTTCGTGGTAATTTTACACTTTTTTGACTTTTATTGAATTGCGTGAACTCTTCACGAACTGTATACAAACTGCTTATTCAAACAACACACGTTTTCGTCGCGTTTGGTGGGCATATCGCAACCGCACAAAAAGCCGATCACCGTCCGCGAGCTCCCAGACGTATGGAGTATGGACATCGGTGCAATCTGCGCGGTCACGACCCACCGGCGGCGATCTACAAAGCAATTCCGAGGGTACATCGCGGCGTGCGCCGGCGCACACGAATTGCTTAGGGCTGGCGCGTGTTGCTTTCGGATATTTTGTAGAACATGTCCTGTGTTTTCCTCGAATTATATATAATGCAGTCTCACACTAGATATAAATATTGTAATAGACGTGGTGTATGCAAAATAACATCACATTAGCCATTTATACATCATTACCTCCAACTGGAAAAAATGCTCATTTGCAGCATTACTACAACCATACACTAAAGACGGATTAATCAAAAATTAATTAAGAATGAAGTAGAAGTTAACTCATTAACTCGCGTTACCATCCATACCATCTGGATGATTGGCGGTCCACCACTGTGCAATTTAGAAGAAGTTTTCTTCCTCGCACAACTTCCTTGTGGAATGGACTACCATCAGCGATTTTTCCGGACTGATACGACTTAGGGACCTTCAAGAAAAAGAGCCTATTCCTTTTTAAAAGGCCGGCAAGGCATCTGCAATTCCCCTGGTGTTGCAATTGTTCATGGGCGGTGGTAGTCACTTACCATCAGGTGAGCCGCATGCTCATTTACCCCATCTCCTATAAAAAAAGAAGGCAACATGTACCAAATACAAAAGAAAAACTTTAAAACTAAAAAACACTAGTGACAACGCACCTGTAATCTTATTTGTTACCCGACTGCCAAGAAAGGGTTATGTTTTTCGCGCGTATCTTGTATGTATGTTTGTAAATTTCTTTATTATCTCTATCTTCGAAACGGCTGGATGGATTTCGACAATTAAGATATCGTTATTTGTCTTAAAAACCCAAGTGTTCTTAGATATCTGTTTGAAAAAAATAAACAAAATGGCGGATTATTGGCGCAAAATAGTAATACGTTAATAAAAAAAAAATAACCAAACCTATCGAGTAGGATATCAAAATAAAGGAAATTAAAAGAGCATTACAAAAATATAGCAGGCGGGACCCACTTGCAAATTATAAACCGAAAGAAAATGAATGGGTTCCACTAGCTACTAAACCTAATGCGGTTATTTTACTTAGGCTTTCAGCTCATAATATAATCTGTTACACCGAAGTAGAGTTTACTTTGTTTATGATTTATTTTAATTTTGTTTTCTATTCTCAATCTTGTTTCGGTCTTATTAGTGCATTACTTTTAAATTGTCTTTTTTGCATTCGGGTTTTCGATTTTTTTAATGATTTATTTTATTTGATGTTGGTTATTGGAG
Source organism: Parnassius orleans (assembly GCA_029286625.1). Taxonomy (NCBI): domain Eukaryota; kingdom Metazoa; phylum Arthropoda; class Insecta; order Lepidoptera; family Papilionidae; genus Parnassius; species Parnassius orleans. The sequence continues at coordinate 6,518,426 of JAGSMP010000006.1, read as the reverse complement.
ATGTCCGTGGTTTACAGTAGCCACTAATTGCCATGCGGCCTGTTAGGTCCTGACGATAAGAGACTACCGTTGCCGGCCTTTTTAAAAGGAGTAAACTCTTTTCTTGGAGGTCCCTAAGTCGCATAGGTCCGAGAAAATCGCTGGTGGTAGATGATTCCACAAGAAAGTCGTGCGAGGAACATAAATTCATGTAAATAGCACAGCGGTGGACTGCCATGCATCCAGATGGTATGGTATTGTATCGCGAATTTTGTTACGATGACCGATGGTGAAATTTAGAGTAGAATTAGTCAGAACAATTCCTCTTAGTTCTCCCCGTGGAATATACGAAGGGGTGTAACGTTCCTTCGCAGCGCCAGTTAAAGTAGTAGTATTCAAGCCGATCAGAAGGAACTCAGTTGTTGACTATTCGGGCCGCTCTTCGCTGGGTGAAAACTCATTTCAGTAACTAAAAGATAAAAAAAATATGTGTTATTTACCTTAAAATAATGCCCTGATAAAATATCTTTAAAAACTTGTATCAATCAGTCGTATCTAGTTACACTTACTTTAATGTTAAATATTATAATCAATAAATTACATAATTTAATAATTGAATTTTACTAATGTACATAATTTCTATCAATTACCTGCCGATAAAATTCTTAAGATGTTTAATTACAATGTCTGTAAAAGGCTATTAAGCTGAGCAAACAATACTTGAAATACATCAAAATAATCTATAGAGTCTGTAGAAAATGCGGAGAATACGAAATAATTTGTGTTTATCATCCGTTTTGATAATAATACTTTTATTATATAAATTCTTAACATAGATGATGTACAACTGTTTAACAGATACTGAATACAAATTTTAGCGTTCAACACAGCTGCGATGGTGGTGTAATGGTCAGCATAGTTGCCTTCCAAGCAGTTGATCCGGGTTCGATTCCCGGCCATCGCACATTTTGCTCTTTTTTATTTTTGTAATATATTTTTAACAACACTGTTTAGTGAAGAATATTATGAATTTTTACTAATAAGTTTGTTATAAAGAGCTTTCAAAGTTATGAAAAAAAAATATGAAATTAGTTTTACCACACAATTTATATTTTATGTATTTAGATTGTATAATATTTATTACAATTTAAAACTTAACATTATAAGCTACAAAAATTAAACAATGAAACTAGAAAAAAAATTAAACAATGTAGTATTTTTTTATTGTTCCATTTACCATCATCAAAATACACGCTCTAGTAAACACATTTGCATAATCTCCATCCATCTAATATACTTTCAGTTTATTTTGACATTCGGTATAAATATCGTTTGCCATCAGGAATTGATTTACGATCGAATAATCGACGTTTTATACAGTGTCATTATTTAAATTAGTAAGTAAAAGTCTTCATATCGGTTAATCGGTTTCTGATAGCTTTATTGCATTAATCATCGATCACCGCTCCGAGATATAATTATAATCGAGTCAGTTTTGACGTCCATATGTTATGAGCTACCATGATGTTTTATACTTCCTCTTCCTTACGCTATGTATGGTGTTTCCAAGTTTAATAAAAATAAATTATCAATTTAATCATTACAGCCTATCAAGTCTATTGCTGGTATTCGTTTTTCTCTAAACATAGTATAACATGACAATACTTCACTAAACATAAGTCTTCCCGTAGATAGATTCTTATAGAATTTCGCCGCAGTTGCCACGCTTGGCTAGCAGGTTGACAACCACAGTTTTTTTTATTATTTATGGTTGTTATTAGCTAGATACGATATCTACAAGATGAAATGGAGTAGTGGATATTATTATGCCCTCACTACACAGCGCTATAAAAAAAAAATAAACTTATCTAAATATTTATTCAAAGAATATTGTAAAGGAGGTCTCTAATAAAAGTTTTATAAATAATCATCATTAACTTCACGCCTCGTCGTCGTTTACCGGCTTTACCGAAGAAGGACTTTGCCTCACAGAATACCAGCGTAAAATAGCAGCTTAATGCTACAGTGTTTCGTTTGGTGGGTGTAGAGAACCGGATACCTTACTCCTGGAAACGAGGCTTTCTATCTTAGTCTTCTGGGGTGACAACGCATCTGCATTTTGATTCTTAATCGAGGATACATGTGGATGTCTGGAGCTCACAGCATCCACTTATTATCATTTGCATTGTGTGCTCGTTTGTCACGCTTATTCTATAAAAAAAACATACAGAAACAAGTAACAATAAGAAACCGTAAATCCAGGTCAACATTGCAAGAATTCTAGATAGTTAAAGTCCATTTTGTGTCGATTGCATCAAATATTGATACCTGAAAATTGAAGAGAGCCCAGGTAGACTATGACATAGGATGATCAGATCACCTACTATTCATTTTGGCATCAGTCTTTATATAAACACATCCTTTTCTATTTTATTATGTATTATAAATCGTGGTAGCTCAGAAGTTAATCACTCGCCGTAAATATCACAGTACGCTAACAACCCGGGTTCAATCCCCGCCGGCATCAATGAAATTGTTAATTGCAATTTTAAGTGCTGATTTACCACGTGTTTTAGAAATAAAATAAAAAATATTTCGAAGAAATGTGGAGTCCGCCATCACGCAACGAGGCAGCGCGGCAGACACTGTATTGTTCTAAAACCCCATAAGAAATAAGAGGAAAGGCTTGTGCCCAGCAGTGGGACGATATAGACTGAACTTTGCCTTTTATGTATTATGTGCTTCTGATATACAAAAATACATACAGGCGATTTGTAAACCTCCTTCTTTTGTTGAACTCGGCTAAATCAAAATATTTCGAGTTCATTTGATATACCCATATAGTAGTGCGGCTAACTAACTGTTCCTTAGCCTTAAAGCTCTTATAAAAAAAAATTGCATCTAAGTATTTAAAAACTTTATTTTATTTTATAGGATAGGGTGACAAACGACCACACAGTCCACCTGATGGTAAGTGGTTGCTGTGACCCATAGACATCTACATCTACGTATCCTCCCTCAATAAAGAATCAAAATGCAGATGCGTTGTCACCCGTGAGGACTAAGATGGAATGCCTCTTTTCCAGTAAAAAAGGGTCTCCGGTTCTCTACACTCACCATACAAAACACAGCAGTGTTAAGCTGCTATTTTACGCTGGTATTCTGTGAGAGCGTGGTCCTTCCCCGGTCGAGCCGACCCAATCGTGCTACAACTATACTCCTAATATAGCTGCACATGGCTCTACCACGTATAAATTGTAATTAATATCACTAGCTACCTATTATTCTTTCGACTAATACGTCAACATATCAACCGGAACAAATTTCACGCAAAGTTTGTTCCAAAAAAGGACTTGTTGACAATCTCATTATATTTCCTAGTGGCATTATAAAGATAAAAATAACCTAGTTTTCCCGTTTAGCTTGCCTTCACCGAGTTCAAATTGTAGCAACTTGTCGTCAAGGGCATCAAAAGCACTTCAAGTATTTCCTAAGTGGGGACAACAAATGCGATAAATTTAGATGCAATTAAATGTAATGGAACGTGGAAGCACCATCGCGCGAGCTCGATATCTACCATATAAGGGTTGCTCGGCGCCGCCCCGTGCCAGTCGAGGCCAGGTGGCCGCCGCGCAAGGTTGACTCGCTTCCTCGTACAGGGGTGACTGACTCATAAAAAATCTCTCCGACCTGATTTACGACTTTTATATCCCTCAACGCGATATAATACGGAAGGTTACGCTTTAATGTCATTTAATATGATTGATCGAGACATTAAAAATGTCGCTGGTTTATTCGAAACATTTTTTCATCATTTCGGCTACTGGGCGCAAGAGATTTATTTTTAAATATGATACGGTCATAGATTAATCTTTTGAAAATGAAGATCATTTGTGTACTAGTATTTGTACCGAGTGTTTGTCCTAGTCTATTTTACTAGTAAATAGATATTCCGTTATGGCAACTATCCCCTTTTGAGGCAATCCATAGGGGATGCCTATGTTCAGCAGCGGAAGGCTGTAACGGTAACGGTAGGCATTCCATTTAGTCTTTAGGGATGAAAATGCATTTTCCTTCTAAATCTAGATATATCTAGAATCTAGATAAAGGTATAGGATACAGTAACCACTTACCTTCTGGTGGGCTGTGTGCTCGTTAGTCTCTTACTTGGATAAATAAAATTAAAACGTCTTCATATCTTCATAATATAGAAATATTTCTAGTGAAAAGTAACATTCTCAGAAACGATTCCTTCGATTTGGATGAAAGTTTGTACTTAGATAATGTTTTATTTTCCAAGTTTATCACTACATGGTAGGGCCACGCTCTAACTGTTTTATGGTTGCAGTACGTATGAGACGGTTAGACCGTGGAACGACCACGCTCTCATAGAACACCAGCGTAAAAAGGCAGCTTAATGCTGCCGTATTTTGTATGGGAAGTATAAATAAATGGAGACTCTTTTTCTGGAAACGAGGCATTCTATCTCCTCAAGGGTGACAACGTACATAAAATCCTATCATATACAAGAATTCGCGACTTATGAAATTTAACGTGGAGGCTTATTCTCTGAGCTGCCAACTGTCAATGAAAGTGTGTAGTAAATATAGATCTTGATAACTTGTATATTCAGTGTCATCTTATCGTCATCATTCACCTGAATCGTTGGTCTAATGGTCGTAAGCCCAACTAATGATCATGATAATCGGGTCAAGTCAAAAAATCTGTTATAGTGTTTTTCTATCAAGAAATTCTCGGTAGCAGCACGAAGTCAGGAAATTGGCGGTATCTCACTCCTGTGCTTGGGAAAGCACATGAAGCTTCCTGCGCCTGATTTATCTCCGGATTTCCGTTCCATTGTACTATGACTATGAGTATGAGTGCACAATAATCCAGTCCTGCGTAGATGGCTAGTCTCCGTTGAGATTAGCCGGATTGACTGGAATTCGGTCTGGAGAACACACAGTTCAGATTCACCAGGATCAATATTTTATCAAATTACAGCTTCCACGTTTGCGTCTAATATCTTTATTGTTAGAAACATTTGCTCACAAAAACTCACCTAAGTTTCATCATAATCGGATGAATGGTATAGGAACGCATACGGGACAAACAAGCAATCTTTCATTTTTAGGGTTCCGTACCCAAAGGGTAACCAACGGGACTGTCCGTCCGTCTGTCTGTCAGCGGGCTGTATCTCATGATCTGTAATAGGTAGACAGTTGAAATTTTCACAAAATGTATATTTCTGTTGCCGCTATAACAGCAAGTAATAAAAATAAAATAAATTAAAAATTAAAGGGCTCCCTACTAGAAACGTGTATTACGATGGTACGGAATCCTTCACGCACGAGTGCGACTCGAACTTGGCCGGTTATTATAGAAATAGATGTAAAATATTTATGTCCTTTGTCTTTGCATATACTTTATTTTAATCTCTTAGAACAAACGTTACCCCTTCATTAGCATTTTCACCTGTATCGTGGAGAAAATTTACATACATAAATTGCACTAGGACAAGAATCCAGACCTGGAACAATTATCTGTAAGTCATACAAATACTTGCTACAGGCAGGATTCGAACTCGCGGCCTCAGCGCCGCAACTCAATACTAAGCCACTGCACCATGGAGCCTTTGCCATGCAATCTTAAAGAATGTTCTCTAATGAAATAAATCCCTGCATTGCGACAGCGTCCAATCTCTACCATGTACGTCGCAAGCTTTTTAACGTCGCCTTGAGAAGCTGTCTCTGCTATTATGATCATTAGTCGATATCTCCGCCCATATAAGGCGTTCCGTTTTCAATCGGCTACCGCCGGTCTATTTGTAGATATTCATTTTGTTATAATTGCAATCGCGGTGTGACTTCCTACTGCGATTATATAGAGTTTATTTTTATTTATTTTTTATTGGATAAGGGTGTCAAAAGAGCACACAGTCCACCTGATCGTAAGTTTGCTGTGGCCCATAGACATCTACATCTATCCTCAATTACGAATCAAAATGTAGATGCGTTGTCACCCGTGAGGATTAAGATGGAATGCCTCGTTTTCAGTAAAAAGGGTCTCCCGTTCTCGTTCTCACCGTTCTCACCACAGGAAACACAGCAGCGTAAAGCCGCTATTTTACGCTGGTATTCTGTGAGAGCGTGGTCCTTCCCCGGTCGAACCGTGCTACAACTACCAGTAATATAGTACTACGTTACTCGTACGTTACATGAAAGAAATCAAAATTATTGGTCAACTTAAATTGTATTATTCCATGAACTATGTATACTTCATTCGCATCACATTCTTCATGAGGATCGCATGGTATTGAAATTATTTTCAAATTCCAAAAATTATTCTATTACACTCACAAATAGTTAACACGCTTAACCTACGTACCACACAACACAACAAGGCACACTAACACGTTGGATAAAACACAAAATAAACAAATTTAAATTACAGTTGTAGTAACAGCAGTATAGTTTAATCATTTCACGTTTATATTCAGTCGGGTTATAATTTCTTTGATGCATAAGTTTTTTACCTGATGATTTAAAAATCACCCTTACTTGTATAAAACATTTCTTCGAAGAGCCATCCCGGTCAGACCGACCCATTCGTGCTACAACTATAATATACCTGCAGCATGGCTCTACCACGTAAAGGAATCAGATGCAATTGACGTTTCTATACGTTATCTATACAAATAAATAAAATTGAAGTGTCTGTTTGTAATGTCAAAATAACAACTTTTTACTAAATACATATGAAAGTACATACGGTACTTATAACAAATAAAAACAATTTTTAAAATTTTTGTCCGTCTGTCTGTTTCTTCCGGCTAATCTCCGAAACGGCTGGACCGATTTTCACGGGACTTTCACTGGCAGATAGCTGATGTTGTAAGGAGTAATTGAAGCTACTTTTATTTTAGAAAGAGCATTAGGGATCCGCAAAAAAAAACTATGAAATCCAATCGTAACAAATTACACGCGAGCGAAGTCGCGGGGAACAGCTAGTTGATTAATATGTTTAGTGATGGTTACGTGGGAAAGAGATTTTTTTTTAATGGAACAGAAGGAACATACGAAATTACAGCTTACAGCCCACCTGATGATAAATGGCTACTGCAATCCATGGACACCTGCACTTTCAAAAAGAGAGGCTACAGATTCGTTTTCACTCCTGAGGACTAAAACAGCATGCCTCGTAACCTTTAGTTATACTGACTCTCTATAATCTTCAGAACACAGCAGTGTACGCACTTCTATTTAACGGCATAATTAGGTAAAAGTGTGGTATCTACCCAGACGGATACCCAGGCAGAAAAGGAGCCCTATTACTGACTAATGTTCGACCGTGTTGGCAAACCCGAAAAGACCAGTCCCCTACTGTTCCCAAGCTTATTACGAGTATAACGCTAGAGACACGTGGACTCAATACGGAGTTAAATAAGTTGCCGGCATCTGTCTTTTCATCCGATTACTATTTGGCTGTCTTCGAGGCAAAAGTGAATAGGCTTTTGTTAAGTCAGTGCGCTTCACATGTTAAGCTGCTAACTTAGAATAGTAAAAAAAACGGACGAAATATTTTGCTTTAGCATTTGTCAAAATATCAGAGATAATTTATTATAATATCAAGCCACAGAAAATGAGACAATGGAGCTTGAAGCTTGCGCTTAAGCTCCCCCTATCTCCAATCGAGTTACAATGATTTATTATCTGTCAAAGCGAAGACCGGTCGCACTTGCCGCGATAGGCAGCAAATGGTTCGACGAGATAAACGAAGCTGCAACGCGTTTACACTTATCTCCACTGACACCTATTCCATCGGTTTGGATATTATCCACTTTTTTTTTATAGAATAAGGGTGACAAACGAGCACACAGTCCACCTGAAGTGGTTGCTGTGGCCCATAGACATCTACATCTATCTTCGTTTTCGAATTTAAATGCAGATGCGTTGTCAGCCGTGAGGACTAAGATAGAATGCCTCCTTTCCAGTAAAAAGGGTCTCCGGTTCTCTACACTCACCATACGAAACACAGCAGCATTAAGCTGCTATTTTACGCTGGTATTCTGTGAGAGCGTGGTCCTTCCCCGGTTGAGCCGACCCATTCGTGCTACAACTATACTATTAATATAGCTACAGCATGGCTCTACCACTTAAAAAAACTTCTTTTAATGAAGATGAATTCCTCACTTTCTCAGTGCCATCCTCTTCTAAATCTGGATGACTGTAAAAAAAATTCACTCTTAATAAAGTATATTTGTAATCTATATACGGTGATAAATGCTTTCTCCCATTCCTGGAGGGTTACTCCAGTACGTGTTGGCTATTTATTCTGCAGACTTGAATGTTTTCCTCAAGATCTTTCCCACACCGTGGAGCACTAGAAGCTTCAAATTAACAATTTCATTAGTGTCGGCGGTGATGGAACCTAGGTTACTCGCAAATGATATTTACGACGAGTGCAATGTCCTTGAGCTATCATCGCTTTTCAATGTAATTAATTTTTTTGTTAAAATGATAGGGATATGTACTAACTTTTTCTTTAACAAGAAAAGCACAGTAACCCCTTAGTTTTCTTCTTGTTACTTGGTTTTCCTCTATAGTTCAGATCAGTGGTACATTTTGACGTTCATTAGGGCTTAAAGTAATCCTAAACTGAATATTTACAACTATGATCTTATCGCCGTTCAAACCAATAAGCAAAACTTATAAAATCTTTATTTACTTTATTATCGTTGGTGCGTATGTTAGTCTTCTTGTAATTTCTGAACGATTTAACCGATTGAGATCATATTTCACATAATTCACACAAAGGTTTTTCGATATGATGACTCATAACTATGCTAAGATTGTATTTTGAGGCAAACGAGCATGCGGCTCACCTGATGGTGAGTGACTACCGGCGATCATGAACAGCTGTAACACCAGGGGAATTGCAGATGCGTTGCCGGCCTTTAAAAAAAGTTTAGGCTGTATACAGTATGACGCTGTAATCAAATTATTAACAAATTCTATATTTTTATAGGATAGGGTGACAAACGAGCACACAGTCCACCTAATGGTAAGTGGTTGCTGTGGCCCATAGACATCTACATCTATGCTCGTTTGTGAATTAAAATGCAGATACGTTTTCACCCGTGAGGACTAAGATGGAATGCCTCTTTTCCAGTAAAAAGGGTCTCCGGTTCTCAACACTCATCATACGAAACAGCAGTGTTAAGCTGCTATTTCACGCTGGTATTCTGTGAGAGCGTGGTCCTTCCCGGTCGAGCCGACCCATTCGTGCTACAACTATACTACTAATATAGCTGCACATGGCTCTACCACGTATAAATTATGGACCAAAATTACTTATATTCACAAAATCTGGAGCCGATAGATGGCACTGTTGCCAAGTTATCATTAGTTTTATGTCGACACTAAAAATTCCACAGTAAATTCCGTTGTCATCGCGCTACCAGAAAGGGCGGAAACTCTGCCGGACCAGCTAGTAATTGATATAATCTGTTGAAAAGCATTTTGAACTTGCTCTTTCACTTTAAATTGATTAAAATTTACCTTATTTACTACATTAAATGCTCTTCAAATGCCCTTAAAAACTACTTTATCAAGAATATTAAAAAAGGAACCCGACTTCAGTGGCCTATTATTACTTTAGCGACTGTCATTTCAATACTTACTACTGCCACAAACATTAAGCTTATGTGACACCGGGACAGCATATCAAACTAACGACACATTTTTAAAATTCGTTGACCTTTCCATTTTACAGGAGGTCTAATAGGGCGTACGTACGTATATACAATCGAAAAATATTTTTTTATAGAATATGGTTGACAAACGAGCACATAGTCCAACTGATGGTAAGTGGATGCTGTGACCCACAGACATCTCCATTTATCTTAAGAATCAAAATGCAGATGCATTGCTTCCCCCGAGGATTAAGATGGAATGGCTCGTTTCCGGTTTAAAGGTTCTCTTGTTCTCTACACGCACCATACGAAACACAGCAGCATTAAGCTGTTATTTTAAGGTAGTATTCTTTGAGAGCGTTGTCCTTCCCCAGTAAACCTGACCCATCTGTACTACAACTATATTGCTACAGCATAGTTCTACCACGTTTAAACATTACATTAAACATACCTCTCCTTACTGGGGCAGTCGGGTAAAATTTATAGCATTAACAGAGATTGCATCTCATTAGTGTGGAAGGAAGTTGTAACACTTACGCCGCGTCGAAAGTGAAAACAGCAATGTAAAACGAGTTCATCGGCCTTGAACTGTTCAATCTGGCACTGGTTTTCCAACGAGGCGGTTGTCGAACTCCCAGAGTCAAGTGCACGAGGCGAACATTTTAAACCCGACTTTGAAGAGAATATCGACATTCGTTTCAAAGTCGGGTTTAAAATGTTAAATATATATTATTAAAAATCAAGCATCAGGCTGCAAAACTTTTAATAACTAAAAAGATAAATTGCATAAACAAATAATGCAGTTCCATGTTGGTCTGGGACTCATAGGTCCCGCATGTTAATGTGGGACCTATAATTGTGGGGAAACATAAATAATGTGCCAAATGTGTTGCTTGGTTTGCATGTTGTTAAAGGTGACCAATGGAATACTGAATTTGTGATTGTGTAGGCGATGGGCTAGCCACCTATCACTTCATTCACACTTTTACATCTAAACTCTTATATTTTGTCTAAACGTGAGAACGTGATTCACTTTTTGGACACTGCCTACACCCTCGGGGATTACAGGCGTGTTACTATATATGAACAAATTATATATATTATTTGAAATTTTCTCATTAATGCCTTTCATACCTTAACTCTATATATAAATATCAACTGCTTTCCGTTAGTCTCGTTAAAACTCGAAACTGGCTCAACCGATTCTGATGAAATTTTCGGTGTGTATTTGAGTGGGTGGATGGTTTATATTCACAAACCCGGTAGGTGGCGCTGTTGTCGAAATCTAGAAATCACCCGTGCGAAGCCGGGGCGGATCGCTAGTACGATATATTATTTGTTTTTTTATTTTTATTTTTGACAATTAATGCCGCAATAATATTTATTTTACATTAACGTCATAGTATTAGCCATTATATTAGTCATAATATTGGTATTATTGTTAGTATTATTCATAATATTAGTGTTTGTTACTCCAAAAATTAAAAAAAAAACTGTTGAGATCTATTTGATAAAATCGAATGAACAGTTCGGGAGTTACGGGCGGATACAGAATAGGGCATTTAAATACATAAATAACAACCAAATTTGTTTACTACCCGGTCTATGCTGTCATTTGTCGGAAATCATGAGATCTCCGATGGGGTGGGAATGCAGCTTTTCTGAAAGCGTCGAGAAGCTGAGCGCCAAATCGTTGTATGTAGTTTTGTCGCTATGGCTCGCAGGCCTTTATCTTACAAGTTTGTTCTAGTGAAATTGTAGAGGCCTCAGGACCCACAAGAATCTCCAAAAATAGAAGCTGTCATCATTTCCGCCATTATTGTGACGTAAGCGCTTGTTAATCACAAACAATATGACTAACTTTACATTTCTAACAATTATTTAAATTTATTTCTAAAATAACTTCACTAAAATCTTTATATTTACATAATTGTATAAATACGAAGTATTATCTCACTTGTTTTACACGCTTCAAAGGAAATACAAAAGTATTTAGCATTGACTCGGTCCGTCGCAAATCGATTACAGTTTCGTTTCGCTTGGCGATTATAATCGTCTGCAGTGCTTTGTGGGTATAAAAATTGTGGTATTTTTATTCGCGCACGCACATCTTTCCTGTAATAATGACGATTCGGTTATATAATAGTAATGTCTCGATTTTTATCCTGATTTACCGATCTTAGTGGACATTTGGTACTTAAGAGATATTTATCTTGTATTTCTATACATAGATATCACATTCTTTGTAAAGTCTTGCTACCTATTTATAAAATACTAACTAAAAAAATAACATTTTAATGTAATTTTTTTCCTTCATGGATTTTTCGTTTTAACGATATTCTTTTTACAGATTCATAATTTTATTTTTTTATTTATAAAACATAAATTTTAATTAAAAATTAATTTCATGATACGTCAGTCAAAATTGTCTCAAGTTTCATCAAAGACTGCTATTTTATTATGAATAAATAAATAAATCATATTATTTATATATGATATAATATTTATATTTATATAATACTAGCCATCCGCCCCGGCTTCGCACGGGCGATTTCTGGATCTCGACAACAGCGCCACCAACCGAGTCCAAATGAATCTAAACCATCTAGGGACCTATTCACACACACAAAAAATTTCATAAAAATCGGTTGAACCGTTTTTGAGTTTCAGCGAGATCAACGGACAGCAATTGATTTTTATATACATATAAAGATAAGAAATACGAGATTATTAAAAGAATGTACTTATAAACGTGGTGCATTATCTTTAAATTCTATTAAACAGCGAATAGGAACAATTGCTTATTACGCCGGAAAGAAAATGACCGAATGAATACTAAGGCTATGAAAAAGTTTACAATAATTATTTTGTAAATTTAATTAAAAATTGTAGTACGGCCCCCCACTAGATGGAGTGATAGCCTGGTAAGTGATGCAGGAGCGTCCATCGAGGATGCACGTGGCTATTCGTGTGCTTATTCAGCAGTGGACTTGTGATGGATGAAATGATAATGATAATGATGATGATGATTTGTAAATTTTTAATAATTTAGTCTGTTGTTACTCCTAATATGGCCTGGAACATTTCGTGGGCAGTCGCGCCCTTGATGTATTTAATTCAATTCAGAACTGATGATTGCCAGCGGCGCTCAGCAATCGCATTCATAATCATTTTATTAAATTGTCCGAATCGATTCAGTACAGACTTATCAAGCGCGGCGCCAGCAAATATTGTTGCAACACTATTAATTATTCACAACACTAACTATTATTTCATTTGACTTAAAGGTTGAAATCGTAAACATCCTGTTTAACAGACGAGGTATAAATATTCAAGATTTATTAACTTTTAAGCATTAATTTAATAATTGATATAAAGTATGCAAGACGCTTTATGCGTAATAGGCACCCGTCGGTAGCAATGTAACCGTGATTCTAATATTACTAGCTAATGCTAGTTGCTCTAGTGGTTAGAAGTAGGAGAACTGAGTTAAATAATGTCCCGTCCGAGGTCGAGCCCAAAACAGCGTCTTTACTGTTTAGATAAAGAAATTTAAAAAAATACTTCAACTCTTAAAATATCTTGAATAATAAAAAATAAAACTAGATATTAAAATTTGTTCTTATTCTAGATAAAAATCCTAATTGGCTTTGAAATGTAGACAGACACCTTTTCAAATTTTGTTGCCCCCAAAATTCCGTCGCCCTAGGTCTCGGCTTCGTGAACTTAAGTCTAAATTCGCTGGTGGTAGGCAGTTTACTCGGAAATCGCAGGTTTTTTGTGGATGTATAAGGGTGACAAATTAACAGTCAGTCAACCTAATTTTATTTTTATTTTTATTTTTATTTATTCACAAAATCCACAGCTTGTAACAATTTATTTACACTGAAAACCTATAAAATAGGTCTTGAAGCCAATTACGGATTTAGAATATACTTATTAAGCTTAAAAAAAACGTCACAAAGTATTCACTACCTTACTTAAAAGATGTATGAAATATAAAAATATTTAAAGGTAAACAAAGCGCTAAAATTTGTTAATAGTAAGTGCTAATGGTAAGTGTATGCTGTTTCCCATAGACATCTACAACTATCCTCAATTGAGAACCAAAATGCAGATGCATTGTCATACCTGAACACCGAAATATAATGCCTCATTATAAGTAAGAGTGGTCCCCGATTCTCTTCACTCACTACACAGAAGCATATTCTTTGATAGTATGTTTCTCCGGCCATAATAAAAAAACATGCGTGAGTGTCGTGGAACACTCGGTTGGAACGAAGTTCCTTTCGTAGTATATTATTATTCATAAATGTATTATTATTGATTAACAAATACAAATAAATGAATTACTAGTGTCTATTAAAACGAAGCGTCATTTAAAATAAAATAATATTTCTTTCATGGCAAGATAAAAAAAGTGCAAGGGAGATGGATATTATTCCATCTCGCTTCCTTACAGACGCCAAGGCCGTCGACACTATGTCAGAAGGGTTCGTGACGGAAAAATCTTACACTTTCTCTCGCCTAGCCCCCATCCGCCAAATTCGTACCGTCCGATAAGGAACTTCGTTCCAAAAACTTTATAAAAAAAACAGTTCAGTTCACACGTGGTAGAAGTGAAACCTGCAAATGAAATGAAATATAAAATATATATAATATAAATTTAGACTACAACTAATTTAATATAATATTCTCATTCTCTCGCAGGCTGAATCCTATAGTATATGTTTGTCTCTTTTTAGTGTCGCTTTTTCGTTTCATCGAGTTTCAAATCGCAACGATTCTAAAGAAGTTTTCACTTCAATTATTTAAAAAAAAAATAATTTCAATCGTGCATGTAAACTTTCGCAACCTTTCATCTTAGTGTCGTCACCCCTTTTAGAGCCGAGGTGATATCACGTGGTAGAGCCATGCTGCAGCTATATATACTTGGTAGAGCCATGCTGCAGCTATATTAGTAGTATAGTTGTAGCACGAACGAGTCGGCTCGACCGGGTAAGGACCACGCTCTCACAGAATACCAGCGTAAAATGGCAGCTTGGCACTGCTGTGTTTCGTATGGTGAGTGTAGAGAACCGGAGACCCATTTTACTAGAAAAGAGGCATTCCATCATAGTCCTCACGGGTGACGACGCATCTGCATTTTGATTCTTTATTGAGAATAAATGTAGATGTCTATGGGTCACAGCAACCACTTACCATCAGGTGGACTGTGTGCTCGTTTGTCAACCTATCCTATAAAAAAAATCAGAGTTGGCTGAGTGAGATCCGTGGCCAAATAACATAAAATATTTCTTTCTTAAGAACATCAAAACAGTTAGGAGAGTTCAGT
This sequence comes from Parnassius orleans, assembly GCA_029286625.1. Taxonomy (NCBI): domain Eukaryota; kingdom Metazoa; phylum Arthropoda; class Insecta; order Lepidoptera; family Papilionidae; genus Parnassius; species Parnassius orleans. The sequence continues at coordinate 6,503,418 of JAGSMP010000006.1, read as the reverse complement.
GTAATACAGACCGCCAGAACGATTTGTCACTGCTATCGCAATGCGGGTAATTAAATCGAGCTTGCCCTGGAACTAATGTCTCTGTTTTTTCTTTAACGCCACAGCTTATTCCATTTGGTACCGATAGTAATCTCCCGTACACCTATAATGCATCGTTTCAAGTCTTGATTCTGTTTTGTTATTGTAGGGAACTAAAGGACAATTCCCGTCGAGTAGTATTTTAAATTTGAGTGTAAAATAAAATAAAAATACTTTTAATAAGTATTCGTAATCTTTTTTGAATAAAAATGATTCGATTCTTTTCCGATGAATTTAAAGAGGACAGCTTATATCTTTGTACGTCGTAGAGCCATGCTGCAGCTATATTAGTAATATAGTTGTAGCACGAATGGGTCGGCTCGATCGGGGAAGGACCACGCTCTCACAGAATACCAGCGTGAAATAGCAGCCTAATGCCGCTGTATTTCGTATGGTGAGTGTAGAGAACCGGAGACCCTTTTTACTGGAAACGAGGCATTCCATCTTAGTCCTCACGGGTGACAACGCATCTGCATTTTGACTCGTAATTGAAGATATATGTAGCTGTCTATGGGCCACAGCAATAACTTACCATCAGGTGGACTGTGTGCTCGTTTGTCAACCTTATCCTATAAAAAAAAATAGAACGCACATTGATTTCTTGGAGGGTAATTTAAGGCTTTGTAAAATAAGAGATTTTATGCTCACTAATCAAATTATTTACTTACTGACGACTCGGTTGTGCACTAGTTAAGCATTAGACTACGGTACTGCGGGATGTGAGTTTGAATTTCGCATGGAACAAGGTCTTTGTATGGCCTACAAAAAATTATTACGGGTCTGAATGTTTGTCCATATGTAATTTATATGTATAAAATGGCCCAATGATTCAGAAGAAATTTCTAATGTAGAGTTAACGTTTGTTTCTAAGTAAAGTGAATGAAGATAACATTTAAGAGTACATATAGCAATCGCAAGGTGTTACATTATACAACTGTGGTATACTCTTGTTGATATAAATGACATTTTACGAAGTATAACCTTTAATATTTGTTAAGCGACTGTAGTCTAAAAGTTAAGGATGCGCTCTGAAAACTTATACTGTCGCAAACGACTAAAACGAAACGACTAAACGTGCGAATTCGTAAAGTAAGCTCCGTTACTAATATTCATTAAAATAATATTAGGAAGTTGATGCTCTGATCGAATTGAACTAGGGGAATATTATGGTTAGTAAATAATTAGAGTTATCCAGATTCTCTATCTTCTTTAGTTAATTAAAGGAGAATCATCGGCTGTTGTTTATTATATAATAAATGATAGGTTAGATTCATAATTGGACCCGGTAGGTGGCGCTGTTTTCGAGATCCAGAAACCACCCGCACGAAGCCTGGACGGATCGCTAGTTGTAAATAATAATTGTATATCCCTATTAATTTTCGAGAGACTGGATATCACATAATTAACGGCGAAATTATTGACGGGTTGTTATTTTACTCGTTATGAAGTAGGAAGAAAATTTCGTTGGAATTCAATATGGGCGATATCGTTACGGACTGTTTGCTTTGTGGGACGATACAACGATACGCGTATACTCATCACTCACGAGATCTTTCAGCGATGTTAATGCCACTATGCTATACTCAAATTGAGGTGGTATATAATTATTTAAAAAAAGCTATGTTGAAAGAATAATTGCTTTAACATTTTTTACACCTGGACTTTTTTTATGTAGAATAAGGGTGACAAATGAGCACACTGTACACCTGATGGCAAGTGGTTGCTGTGGCCCATAGACATCTACATCTATCTTCGTTTGCGAATTTAAATGCAGATGCGTTGTCAGCCGTGAGGACTAAGATAGAATGCCTTTTTCCAGTAAAAAGGGTCTCCGGTTCTCTACACTCACCATACGAAACACAGCAGCATTAAGCTGCTATTTTACGCTGGTATTCTGTGAGAGTGTGGTCCTTCCCCGGTTGAGCCGACCCATTCGTGCTACAACTATACTATTAATATAGCTGCAGCATGGCTCTACCACGTAAAAAACTTCTGAAATTCTACAAGATGTAAGAATAAGTAGTTTGAATTACAATTTTGAATTCTTACGTACTATTATTACAACTACTACAGTCCATTACATGTCCACTGCTGAACACAGGCCTCATAGATTGGCACAAAGTACGGTCCTGAGCCATCCGCATCAATCGACTGCCCACGAGTTTTATCAGGTCGTCACTCCATCTAACAGGGGATCGCCATCACTGTGCTCGCCAGTACGAGATGACTGTAATAAGTCTATAAAAGTTAAAAGGTTATTCCAATCTAAAGTCAATCTTTTTCTAATGGTGAATTTCAGTTTTTCGTTTTAAAGTAATAAGGTTGACTTTTGTCAAGTTGTAAGCGGTAAGATAATAACAGGTGATATGTAAATTATGGTTATAAAATTTTATATATATTTAAGATTGTATCTATTATTATCATTAATTATAGCTGGGGTTCTTGAACTAGTTCTTCCCAGGACTAACGCTTTTTTCCAAACCAGTGGTAAAAGTAGATACAATGACATTAAATAAGAATTATTTTGAATTCTACCTAAATTGAATAAAAAATATTCTTTTTTATAATAATATTACATTTGAAAATCAATAAAATATACAAGTACTGCTTTGAAACACAAAGTTATTACATTGCATACCATTGTCAATATGAAATGAGGCCTAGTTTGTCATTTAAATACGTCCATAAAACAATCGTCAAAAGCTCTAACTCTACACCCTACGCTTGCATTCACAAGAGCAATTATTAATTCAGAGCGTGTTCGTCCAACATCTTGCAGTAACGAGGAAAACTCTTTGCATATAAAAGACTTCAACGAGCTCATGTCTTAGCATCGTGTGTTTTTAATTACCGTATCTTCACGTTTTCCCGTGCTTGTGTGAAAATGGGTAGGTTTTCTAATTTTTAGTTTTTTTTTTTCATTAAAAATAATCAATTTCATAACACTTGACTAAAAACTACAACCGTACGAGTCTATTACTAAAGAAAGAGAGAAAATAATTATATTCCATTTTTTTTTTAATTTTACATGTCACGTAAATGATAAATAAATTGTTATATTTGCTTAATTGTTTTAAATTTATTATATTTATACCCATGCTATAAAGCAAATAGATGAACAGCACAGTAAAACCATTAAATTTAACTCTGTTACGTGTCTAATAGGCGTATAATGTTACAAAGCTAGGCGGAATCTTTATATGATTGCACTTTTCTTGCAATAAATCATGCGATCGATAACGATTGACACATCGATATATCAATCGTTTTGTCCATAGTTTTTATTCCTGTTGCGTATGTGACCGTGCGGTGGCGGGTTAAGGGATAACATTACTCCATTTCATACGCTACATTAAACCGTGTAGTGGCGGTGTAAGAATATCTACTACCCCATATCGTCCCATGGGTGTCGTAAGACGTGACAGAAGAAAATTGAAACAGGTGATGGGCAGCAGCATCTTCCTGATAACAACTCAAAATAATAAAAAAAGCTACGGTTGCAAACCTGCCTGCCGAGCTTAGCAAGTATGGCAAAATCCCCCTTCTGAGGCAATCGATGGGACAGGCCTATTTTCAGCGGTGGACTTTTATAGGCTGTAATGGATGGATCCAATTATGTGAAATGCCAAAAAAAATTATAGCTTCCGAAAATGGTGACATACCATCTTGTGTACACCAAACGTAATATACCAAATCGGCAATGGGCATTAAAGTCAAAGTTACGAGACGGTCACAGTACTGGTCAGTCCGCCTGCGAAACGTGACGATCGAGGCAAATCCTCCTTGACGCAAGAGTCCCATGTCTAGCAGTGGACTTTTACGAGCTGATGAAGAAGACTCCGTATTTTTTACGGAAGACTTTATTAATATGGGTCTGTATGTAACTTCCCATTTGGAAATTTTGTATATACGAGAATCTCCTTCTTTTGATGTTCATAGAGTACGTTTCTACTCATTTAAATAAAACTAGTCTCTATGGATTAGCGGAAAAAATCCGTGGTTAATTATGACATTAGTACGTTGAACACCTTAGTCCCCGTGACTATAGGTGCTGTAAAGTGTTCAAAACGTCGGAATATAAAATAAATTAATATACGCGATAAACGCCATAAAAACTATTTTTATTTAAATGTGTTGTGTTCACGTAAACATAGAAAGTCATTATACGGTTCTACTGTTTGAAAAAAGAAATCAAAGGATGTTTTTATGTTAGTCTTTACATGATGAGATGAATGTTTGTATACGTTTAAACGTTAGTGAACTATTTTCGTTTTTTACTAGAAGTAGCGTACAGTTCACTTGATGGTAAGTGGATGCTGCAGCCCATCGCAATCTGCATCTTTATTTTTAATACTAGCAATGCTATTAACATTACTAATATTTCCTTTAACCACTCCTAAGCTCACTAGCTTGGTAAGCTTAAAATGTGCTAGAAGTGCTTGTGTTAAAAGTGGTTCACAACAGTAGTCGGATTTCGGTTTCGAACCCGAACTCTATCCTCGTTTAAGAATTCATATGCGGATGTGTTGTTACCCCTGAGGACTGAAATGAAATGCCTCGTTACCAGTAAAAAAAAGTCTCCAGTTCTCGTCAGTTGTCATTAGAAATACAGCAGCATGATGCAGCTGTTTTATGCTAGTGTTTTGTGCGAGCGTCGATTGTATTCTTTCCTCGGTCAAGCCGACATATTTAGTCATAACTTGAGACGAAAAGATGATATATTCTCCCAACTAAATTTATTAGACGCATAATGTTTATAAATGTAAGTTGTCATTACAATAAGTCCTGTAGTGTTTTTAGTTACTAAATGCAATGTTTATAGACAAAAAGTAAGTTATAAAGTATACACACCGAATCACACCCGCACCGACTTACAATCAATTTATTTTTTGTAATTGATAGGCTTAAAACAGCCCTTTAAAATAAAAAAATGTTATTTATTTATTATTTTACTATTTTTATTTCCTTTATTTAAAAAAAGACAGAGAAAGAGGTGTGTCGGGATCGTGGCAAATGGAAGTCCGTAGTCTCTGCCTACCCCTCTGGGTGGCAGACGTGAGTGTTTATGTATTTAATATATAACATAATTTGTTTTCCTCTGTGACAACGCTATAAATTACTGTATAAGGGATCAGATATCTGTAGTTTCTACATTAAGACGTAAATGCACAGTCATGAATGTTAACGAGAGTTTTTTTACACAACAAGTTACATGGCGCTAAAATTATTTCACTTTACTGCTCTAATCAATTATGACTTGAATTAGAAAACTCACTTTTACATCTTTTACAAGTAAGATTTTTTTCTATAGCGCGTAAAACCACGCTGCAGCTATAACGCATATGGTGAGTAACGAAAACCACAGACTCTTTTTACCTGTTACGAGGTATTCCATTTTAGTCCTCAGGTGTAACAATGCATCTATATTTTGATTGTAAATCGAGGGTATATGAACGAATCTCTGGGACACAGCGGATGCTATGTGGTGTGTGTCCGAAACGCTGACGATTGAGCCATATATGAAGCCCTTGCTCGCCGTCCCAGTTACTATGCCATTTTGTCGGATACCATGAAAATCAATGCTCCAATGGTATTACGACAACGACAGCTCCTTAAATTTTAGTATAATAGGGAGTGGTTTGGACCAAGCAATGCGAATTTCTAACCTAAGGTCAAAACGTTAGGCGTGAGCGCTGGCCGTCAGTTGCTGTGCGTAGTTAATTCGTCACGACCGCAGTATTATAATAGAGTCAATTTTAAGCAGCATCTGTTATTGTTTAAAGCGTAAAATATACTAATATTGCAAATTATGTGTCAAATTATACAATTATACAAATTTGTGGACGTTACGATAGTAATGCAATAAATCTACTACTAGATGGTAAGACTTCTTTTCTTTCTAGGAGTCCGTCCGGGTAGGTGCCATACTCTTATCAAATAGTAGAGCTTGTACTGCCGGTCTGAAGGGTAAATAAAGAGCCAGTATTATAAGCAGAGTATAATAGAATAATAGAGCCAGTACTCAAATATCTCACTGCCTTTAGGCTGTAAGGTATTCCATCTTAGTTCTCAGAGAGAGAGAGAGAAATGGCTGCAAGTATGCATGGACTACAATAGCCACTTACAATCAGATTGACTGTAAGTTCGTTGGTCACTTCAGTTTTATAAATCAAAAATAGCGAAATAGTTTATTTATTTTTGGGTAATGAACAAATAACGACAATAATTTTCTGTTTGTTACAGCACGCCAATGCAGTGAGGGAGTCTGCCCGTCTTATTCTAGAGTCACCCGCAACAGAAACAGAAGATGCTGTGACCCTCGCTAAAGCTCTTCGCTCCCGACCTCCAGTCAACATGCTCCCAGCGGCCAAAGCCGGAACTTTTTTTGCCAGAGACAACGTCTCCAACTTCATAGAATGGTGTCGCCGAGCCCTCGGAATATTAGAATGCCTTCTTTTCGAAACAGACGACTTATGCCTGCGAAAGAATGAAAAACACGTTGTTCTTTGCCTCCTCGAAGTAGCCAGAAAGGGCGCAGTTCTTGGCATGCCGGCTCCTCTACTTGTACAAATGGAGAAACAGATTGAAAGAGAATTGGCTGGAGAGGAATTGAGACCAGACGATTCTGCCCTGGGTCTCGTGCCTCAGGGCCCGCAACGACAGTTGGTGACAAATGACTTGAGAAGTTTAGACGAGAGAGTTAGAGATCTGGTAGAGAGGTGCTCTTGTCCCACACAATTCCCAATGGTCAGGGTGTCTGAAGGAAAATACAGGATTGGTGACACCAGACTCCTGATCTTTGTCAGGGTAAGTTATTTTTTTAATTAAATAACACATTTCATGATCTAGTAAGTACAGTTTTGAAGATGAATGGACTAGACTGAATCGTGGGAGATTTAAGGGCTGATGATAGGCTGAAATCTAATCATTTCAACCTGTCATCAGCCCACACGCCATATGAAACATTAAGCTGTCATTTCGCGCTTTTATTCTGTGAGAGCGTGGTCCTACCCGGTAAATCTGACCCATTCGTGCTACAACTAAAATATAGCTGCAACGTGACTTCACAACGTACGGAACGTATTCGACGTATTTGTGTAAACCTAAGGAATCATTATAAAATATTATGTTTTATAATAACGGTGTATTAAAAATATATTATCCATTAGTTAATTGCTACGTCTAATCTCGGAACATTAAAACTCGCTCAATAACGCCTTATTTGTCAACTTGTGCTATTCCGCTGAATAAACTTTAACGATCATTTTAAATAGGTCAATCGATCTCGTGCACGGTGTTTATTTGTTTCCTGCTCACCTCCGGTCGGCAAAGCGTCGCCGTACCTCCGACATTGCATGTTTGTTGCCATCGATTATTGTAGTAACACCATGACTAATGCGGAAAGTGGAACTGTGTAACGAAATCTTATAGTACTACTGTATAGGCTTCAGCATGAATATTATAATTTAAACTGAAGTGGCAATGGTTTCGCCGTATAGCTCAAAGAACCGATAGGCGATGGGAGCCTAGTAACGGTTAGCGGGGTGTACAGCGGCCCCCACTAGATAGCGTACTCGTAATCAAGTAAGAGATGCAAGAAGTCGATGGATACAGGTGTCTCGGGACCGTGCTTTATAGCATTCCTACGGGTAGACCTATGCTCAGCAGTGGACTTATGATCGGTTGTAATGATGATTGCGGTGATGATACAGTACAATTTAGATAAAGTATAAATTGTATGCTATGAAAATTATTACAGAAATTTGATAAATAAATTGTAAATAATCACCTAATATAATGAAACATAATATTAAGCGCAAATGTTATTAGCTTGTAAATCAGCATCAATAATATTCGATAATTCAAAACATTATTTTCCACCCTATGTATTATTTTATTTTAAGGATTGTAATAAAGAATAAAGCTAATAAAATAACATAATTTAAAATTATTATTTTTTTACAACCGACTTCAATGTAAATTATTAAGAATAACTCAAAAACTGTTGGTCAGACCTTGATCAAATTTATATGGGACCACATGTGAGGCATCAGCTTTCAAGCATAAAATAAATTCATTATTTGTATGCTTAAGTAAAGTAAAAAAGTAAAATTACAGCGTATATACGTCCCACTGCTGGGTCCCTCCTCTCATTTCTGAGAGGGTTTTAGGGCAAGGAAATGTCCGCCCCGCTGCCCCAATGCGTGTTGGCGAACTTCACGTGTCTTCGAAATATTTCAGTTCAGCAGTGGACTTTAAAAGGCTTTGTATGCTTAGTGAAATAATATTACAGAAAAAAGTTATGCGAACAAAAACTTCGCGTTGTTCGTTTCCACACAAATGATTGAATTTCGACCACAATTACTACTATACTACCATAATTACTAGTCAAAATTACAATTAATTTTCAATAACAAATCGCTCTTTATACGGTGTATTTATCGAATAGTAAAATGTCATTAAAATTAATTCCTTTACAAGTATGCCGATATTTTTCGAAAAGTCTTAACGACATACTATGTTCATAAAGTTTACATATATACATATGTATGATTGCATGATTTATATTTCTTTGTATCAATATTGTTTTTCCGTGATAAATAAAACATTTTCATTCATTAAGCTCATTCGCGGTCACAATTACCATTCCAGTTGTCTTACCGCCTGTTAAGAGAATGAATGACAACAAATGCATTATGCACATATACGGTTATGTTACGGCGTTTAAGTAATGGTCGGTCATTCGTGTAAACGCATTCAAAGTAATAAATGAAAAGACCGTGTGTGATCTTCCTGCTGATTGTTTGTGATCTATTATGGCTTAAGCGACAAGAGATAGCGTTTATGTTATTATAGGTTATATATATGCAAATCATGGGTTCGAATCCGCCATTCGAATACTGTCGTGAACCACTCCTAACACAAGCATTTTAAGCTTACCAGGAGTGGTTAAAGGGAATATTAGTAATGTTAAAAGCATTACTATTTTTTTTAAATACACGTATACAAAGAACACATAGTGGACAGCGCAGTTTTGCTGACGCAGAGCATTGACGTTAGCTTAGTTAGCTTATATTTTAACAAAAACCAATTTTACTGCTTTTTTTTAAATACTAGAGATTCGACAATCAAGGTAACAGTGTCCCTGATATTAATTAGCTACTGCAGCCTATTGACACATTTAATCAACCACAACTTGTCCCCACTTCCCTAAAGGGCTAAGAAAGAGTGAATCACGGCCTGTAATATACTGGCTCTATTACTATTTATGCTGGAACAAAGCAGTGGATGCATTGGTACTTAGCGGCAATACAAACTTTGATTTTCTCTAACTAACGCTGTTTAGTCTTGATACGTTTTTTCTGTTCTTTCGTTCTTATCACCTAAAAATTGCATTAGATACCGGTGGGTAAGGACCAGTGAGTACCTCTTTATTAGTTCATACACTTTCGGCACTATAATATCTCCCACGCAGTTGATAGCTTCCATCACTGTAGGCACAATAGTCTAGGTGAACTATATGCATCTGTATTTCAGACCTAGTTCGATTAATATTTTAAGTGTTTCACGAAGTGTATAAAAAATAAATAAATGTCCCCATGCTGGCAACACGGGCAATCTCCAATTTCCCCAGAACATAATGGCAATGTCACAAGTCCTCGGGTCCTTTTTCTAACCCCAGGTATGTGAAAAATGGGCACTCAAAATGGCAATTAACAGTTCAAACTAGGGTTTCTTGCATACTATGAAATTATGGGGATCGCTTATGAACTAGCTCCAATCTGAAACTGTTCTTTAATTATGTTAGCTTTCTTTTATAAGCCTCTTTTTAGACCATTTAAGAAACGCGTGTATTTTGAGTAACCTCAAAAACTACATCTTTACCCTCCTTGATCATACTGAACACAACAGTAGTAATATTTTAATAATAATTTACGCTTTCGCTTATGACTTGGTATACTGTTAGCGGTCAATGATTTTGGAACAATAGTCCGCCGCACTCGTGAGCACTCTTCCGTTAAATTGCTGTCGTGTTATGCCTGAATGCAAGCCCAAATGCATCAGTCTATGATTGCAGTTTGTACAAGATACCTATAGCACAATAAATACAATCGAAAGATACTCTTCCTCTCTTTAATCAGCCCGTAAGGAGGAATTGTCACTATCACCACGCTTAATTGGCAGATTTGCTATCGCGAAAACAAATTTGCACCTCTTTTGCAAACGCTGCTTCACGTCGTCGTCTGTATAGGTAATATATGGAAAAGATCTACCGTCATCTATCGGTGATAATGAGGTCTTTCTAACGTTTCCTATAGTTGTCTCTTACGGAGCCATGGGATGATATGGTGTGATGGAACGCTTGCGCTGCCACATCAATTTAAATGGAAAATGGCGATGGCCATTTGGATGATTGGATTATAATAATTATTATTATTTATATTTGTTAATAATTTATAATCTAAACACCTATAACCTAGTAGTTACATTAAATTAAATTAAATTCTAATTGAAATAAAATTGACATTAAGGCTAACAGACTAGCCAGGGTCAGGGCGTGTCTAATTTACAGTATGCAGTTTTATCCAACGCCCCAACATTGGTGAAACCTTCTATCCGCTAGTACGCTCAGGCTGATGTTGGTGCAAGTCCGCATGCGACTCACCATTTTTATATTATTACTTAAACGGCCTTTAAAAAAATCGTTGATTATTGTGTTTTAAGCATTTTTTATAGAATAAGGGTGACCAAGAGAGAATGCCTCGTTTCCAGTTAAAAAGGGTATCCATTCTCTACACTCATCATACGAAACATAGCAGCATTAAGCTCCTAATTTACGCTATAATCTGTAAGACCGCGGTCCTTTCCTGGTCGAGCGGTCGGCTCGTTCTATAATTTAGCTGCAACATGACGTTATAGCAGAAAGCTAAGTTCAATCCTTGGTGTCCGCATCACTGAAATTGTTACAAACAATTTTACATGTTGATCTAAAACATTTAGGGCTTTTGTGCCAAATAATTTTCCAAGCATGTTAATTTTGGCAAAGTGTACCAACTGCAATCTGATAATTCATATTGTTTCATCATTATGGCAAAAGTATAATGAAACCAGTCGATCGGCAGTTTCGCACGCCCATTGTGTGACGCGCGGTCAGCTGCTTTAGTAACACAATGCATCTTCCCGCTGTGATATTATGTCGACCTGGCACAGATAAATTACTTCTTCTTCGTCTCACGTCTTAGTTTGTCTACAATGAGAAAATATTCTGTCCCTTTCTAAGCAATACAGTTGATTGTATTTTTAAAAGCGTAAAAGAAACGGTTCGACGGATTTCAAACACAAAAACGTATTCAAAACCCTGATGAATTTACTGGACTGAAGACGCTCATTTCAGACACAAAGGTCGTAGTACCAGACGTCTCGCACCTCTGACGCTGCTGCTTGTCGCTAAAGGAAGATGGTTATAACACCGTCTATCGGAACATTTTCGCTTTTTTTTTCATTCATTCATTTCTCATAGTTCCTTCTTACGAAACCCTCGGGATGAAATGTGGTGATGAATTATCTTACACCACAACCACAAGGCAGACGCGTTGAACATAATTTAAAATTAAAAAACTTTGTACAACCGACTTCAATGTAAATTATTAAGAATAACTCAAAAACTATTGGTCAGACCTTGATCAAATTTAAATAAGACCACATGTGAAGCATCAGCTTTCAAATAAAAAAGAATCATCGAAATCGGTTCACCCAGAATAAAGTTATGAGGTAACACACATAAAAAAACATACAGTCGAATTGAGTACCTCCTCCTTTTTGAAGTCGGTAGAAAATTGATACTTACCTCACATAGGGGTACTTAACCGTATAGTGGCGATGTTAGAATGCTAACCCATATCGTCTCGTGGCTGTCATAAGACGCGACAGAGGGAAAATTCCAGAGATAGGCAGCAGCATCTTCCTCTGTGAAAATGTCCAACTGAATTAAAAAAAAATGCGATTGCCAACCCGCTTGCCAAGCGTAGCAACTATGGCTACTGCCTATGAGGAAATCTATGGGGAAATTCTATCTAATGGCTGTGAGGCAATCTATGGGGTAGGCCTCTGTTCAGCAGTGGGCCTTAGATGGGCTGTAATGGTATGGTATGGTATGACGTAGGGATGCCGTTATCTGAACATTTAGATACAATAAATCTTGAACTCCCAAAGATTGGACCAGCAAAAACTAAATGGAATGTTAATAAAAATAGGCGTTAAGAATAAAGCCCCAAGTTTCAATTATAAACTAAAATAACTGAATTCGTAAAGGTCATTTCAAGGTAAATCTTATAACGATTTCACCGAGGCTCTCCACAACTACCCTTGGATTCGTTACGGATTGTAAATACCACAATTATCGTGAACAAGTGTACGAAGACGTGTAAGGGCAAGTCTGCGGTGTAATTAATTTCTGAATCATTTACCACTACATAATGAGCACTTTGCTTGGTAAATTTCCAGAAAAGTACTGCAGTTGTCAAATTAACATGGTAGAGCCGTGCTGCAGTTATGTTGTGACTGTAACACCGGGGAAGGACCACGCTCTCATAGAATACCAGCACACAACACCGCACTTCCCTATCAGCTCGCTTAGCCCGACCCAAGCACGACCTAGCCGGCGCTACCGTCACCTATGAACGCCCCGACGCCGGTCCAACCTCTCTACCCTTCACGAAGAACGAAAAATCGTATGAGCCCACGTCTCTACAGTATTCTGCAAAGGTCTACAACGAAGACCCCAAAGCTCCACAGTACCATTCCAACAATAAACTCGACGCCCCATCGAGTCTTCCCTATATGGGAGAAATGGACAGAGCATGCTCCCCCGGTAGAAAATATTTGACTCCTCGCGCAAATAGCCCGGGAAGGTGCTCATCTTCTCCGGACCGAAGACCTAAGCTCGTTACCACAAATCATTTGGTTCCTTCGCCTCATGCGGTGAGGAATAAAAGCCCCAGACCTGTTTCTCCCGCTCCGGCTACAGAAAGTGCGTCGGACAATGGATCAGAAGTATCTGATGAGGGTTACAGGAGCTTGGGTGTGGTCGCTGGGTCAACCCAGGGATCGCCATCTACGAAAACTACGAATAGATATTCGATCCACAGCCAAAATTCTATTGATGACGCTGATTACAACGGTAAGTTTCTAATATTTTTGTCAATATATTACTTTTGTTTATATGAACCTAACATTAAACAGATGCTTGTTTTTTTTATAGAATAAGGGTGACAAACGGGCACACAGTCCACCTGATGGTAAGTGGATACTGTGGTTCATATAGATCTGCATTTATTCTCAAGTAAGAATCAAAATTCAGATGCGTCGTCACCCCTGAGAACTAAGATGGAATGCCTCGCTTCCAGTAAAAAGGATCTCCTGTACTCTACACTCAACATACGAAATACAGTAAAATGAATATGCCATTTTACGATAGTATTCTGTGAGAGCGTGTTCTACCCCGGTTGAACCGATCCATTCGTGCTACATCCATAATATAGGTGCAGCGTGGCTCTACCACATATATACTATAAGCAAATCTTCACAATCTATTTGTGAAGACCATTTAAGAAACTTCAGTTGGGGTGTGTGATATGAAGTGAGGCTTCTTTTTTGGTGGCCGTGTAGTGACGACGCAAGAGAATCCACTACCCCCATATCGTCCCGTAGATCGTAAGAGGCAAGAGAGGGAAACTGAAACGGGAGATAGGCAAGATGCATCTTCCTGATTACAACTCAAAAAATTATAAAAAATAACTCATTTGAGCAGTAGATTTTTAATAGGCTGTAATGATTACAAAAATGTGGTAAGCACTAAGCATAAAAATAAATTCATTATTTGTATGCTTAAGTAAAGTAAAAAAGTAAAATTACAGCGTATATACGTCCCACTGCTGGGTCACAGGCCTCCTCTCATTTCTGGGAGGGTTTTAGGCAAGGAAATGTCCGCCGCGCTGCCCTAATGCGTGTTGGCGAACTTCACATGCCTTCGAAATATTTCAGTTCAGCAGTGGACTTTAAAAGGCTTTCTATACTTAGTGAAATAATATTACAGAAAAAGTTATGCGAACAAAAACTACGCGTTGTTCGTTTTCACACAAATGATTGAATTTCGACCACAACTACTACTATACTACCATAATTACTAGTCAAAATTTCAATTAATTTTCAATAACAAATCGCACTTTATACGGCGTATTTATCGAATAGTAAAATGTCATTAAAATTAATTCCTTTACAAGTATGCCGATATTTTTCGAAAAGTCTTAACGACATACTATGTTCATAAAGTTTACATATATACATATGTATGATTGCATGATTTATATTTCTTTGTATCAATATTGTTCAACCCAGATCTCTCTTTCTTATCCAACCTACCCGTTTGGCAACTATGATAAAAGTGCAATTTTTTCCGTTTTTGCGCCTGCCATTAAACTTCACTACGCACGGGGTTGACTGGGAGAGAATGCCAAAAGGCACTAAGCCTTTGTAACTATTTAAGGTATTATTATTTAAGGCGATAACAATAATGCATAAATACAAACTAAATGAATGAATAAGATTAACACCAATAGTTCACGTGATGGCAATTGGCCACCGCAGCACATGCGCTATCTACTCTGAGGACTGTGTTGGTCGGTGTTCAGAGCTAATCACAAATTTCACAATCTCAAAAGTTGAGAAAAGAGTTGAGGGACCATGGTATATATCTAGGTGGTAGGACTCCTTTTCTGGCCAGGAGTTCACGTACCTATCCAGGTACTGGTGCTGTGTTCAGTTCTGAAGGGTATAGTAAGCCAGTATAATGACGAGTTGTGAATCATTATATTTCAGTCCTCAGAGGTGGCAACGAATATGTAGTCTTCTTAGTTTGAACTTGGGTGCAGGTGTCCATGGACTGCAGTAGCCACTTACCATCAGACTGCAAGTTCGTTTGTCATTTCAGTTTTATATAAGAAAAACATGCGTGAGTATCGTGGAACACTCGGTTAGAACGAAGTTCCTTTCGTAGTATATTATTATTGATAAAAGTATTATATTATTGATTAACAAAATACAAATAAATGAATTACTAGCGTCTATTAAAATGAAGCGTCATTTAAAATTAAATAATATTTCTTTCACGGCAAGATAAGAAAAAGTGCGAGGGAGATGGATATTATTCCATCTCGCTTCCTTATAGCCTCCAAGGCCGTCTACACTACGTCAGAAGGGGTCGTGACGGAAAAATCTTACACTTTTTCTCGCCTAGCCCCATCCGCCAAATTCGTACCGTCCGATAAGGAACTTCGTTCCAATATACTACTCTCCTACAATAATGTTAAATACCATATTATAGCGAACATAATTATTTTAAAGATCTATTCTGTCTCATTAGCTGTATTCACAAATAAATAAAATTTGAATTTGAATTTTAATATACTATTAAACTATAATAATATGTTACACAAATTTTGACTTCAACTTGGAGATTGTCTCTGGATTCAGGACTAAAATTATGTAGTGACTATGTAAATGACCTGACTTTTTACCCTGAACACCAGAACACAGCGATCACACCTTAAACGGCCCTAACTAGTAGTGACTATATTTGGTTCTTCATAGTGTTCGATGTTTTCTGACTCAGTCGGTATGCAACTGTTTTGAAATACTCTCACGTGGTCCCTCGAAAGTCCGTTGTAGCAATTTCTAGACGATGCTTTGCGACATTCGTTATTATTGCGTTGGTAAAAGAACTGGTAATTGTATAGGTTAAAAAGTGCAGTTAAGGCACCTTTTGTATCCAAGAAGCGTTGCGTTTGCTTTCATCGTTGCTCTTTATCTTGACGTGCAGAGAATCGGTTCCAATGTTTTAACCGACTTCAAAAAAGGAGGAGGCTTACAAAGCCGTGGTAGCTCAGGGGCTTAGCGCTCGTTGTAAATTTCACAGTACGTGAGCAACCCGGGTTCGATCCCCGCCAGCACCAATGAAATTGTTAATTGCAACTTTAAGTGCTGATGTACCACGTGCTCGGCGGTGAAGGAAAACATCGTGAGGAAACCTGCGTGTCTGAGTGAAGTCCGCCAGCATGCATTGGGGCAGCGCGGCGGATACTTCCTTGCCCTAAAACCCTCTTAGAAGTGAGAGGAGGCCTATGCCCAGCAGTTGGACGTATATAGGCTGTAATTTTACTTACTTTTATGTTGAGTAAAGATAGAACGGAACGTAATCAATGAACGGATAAATTACAAAATCACTTCATACAAGCGTTCGCAGTTTGTTTAGTCTCAGACTGTCAATATCGTTAGGCCGTATATGTAAAAGAATGCAGTCCGGTCCGGACTCTTCCTTATATAGAAAAACGTACCAAAGTTCATTCGGGCTTGGGATACGGAGATTAGTCTTACATATTAAAGCATAGATGAAATCTAAAACCAAACAAAATCTAAACAGACAGTATATCGTTTTTATGTTATTGACGTTGCTGAGTTAATGGGCGCGGATTCGAATCCCGCACAGAACAAGTATTTGTACAACCTACAAATAATTGTTCCAGGTCTGGATGTTTGCCCTTGTAAACTGCCTCCACGATACAGGAAAATATATTATGGGGGTAACATTATAGGATGATTCGCGAGGCTATTGAAATCAAAAAACATCCTAATTTCAATAGAGAAGATGGCTGGGTGCTACCATCTGCTTGAGATCCCATAATTAATAAAATTAAATCCCAACCCAAGCATGCAACTGCAAGACTTCAAGATACTATAAGTTCATACTGCGTAGATCGGAACAAAAATTAATAATTTTTAATCTGGAGGTAGCCGTGGTTAACTATGACATTGGGACGTCATACACCTCAGTCCCCCCGTGACCATGGGTGCTGTAAAGTACTCGAAACGTCGGGAATATAAAATAAGTTAATATACGCGATAAAATCCGTAAAACTAGTTTTATTTAAGCTATTGGTCAGACCGTGATCAATGAAAATATGGAACCACATGTAGAAGTACTAGCTTTCAAATAAAATAAGAATTATCGAAATCGGTCCACCCAAAAAAAAGTTATGAGGTAACACACATAAAAAAAGAACATACAGTCGAATTGAATACCTCCTCCTTTTTGAAGTCGGTAGAAAAGGGTGACCTTCGGTTGTATTTCTGTGCAGAAAAGGAGTCCCACCACCTATTATCTGAACATGTAGCAAAACCGCATATCTAACTAACCGTGTCATACACTGTCATTACTCGGAAAAGAAACCTCTAAACAAACCGACCTTTTATGGCAATATAAGGCAGGTCTGCGCATTATGGCCCAACAGGAAACATTTTGTAAACAATAATAGCAGGTGGCCGTGGTAGCTCAGGGGCTAAGCGCTCACTGTAAATATCACAGTACGCGAGCAACCCGGGTTCGATACCCGCCGGCGCCAATGAAATTTTGAATTACAATTTTAAGTCCTTATTTACCACGTGCTAAATATTTCGTAAGAAAAAATATTTCGAAGACACTAACACGCATTGGGGCAACGCTGCGGACTTTTCCTAGCGCTAATACCTTCTCAGAAATGAGAGGAGGCCTGTGTCCAGCAGTGGGACGTAATAGGTTATAACTTTAATAGCACGTGGCCTATCGCTCAGGTCACCTCGAGTGTAGCTGGGCTCAGATTTGACACATTTTGGACTTAAATTTGGACATTTGGATTTAAATTATGAATGTTTTAGCCGACTTCAAAAAAAAGAGAGACTTACAATTCGACTATATGTTACGCTACGCGATATCTTCGTCATTTGTGACTCGTTTCTGATGATTATTTTATTAAATAAGGTATACTTCAAGAGTGGTCCCATATTAATTTGGAGTAACTGAAAGAGGAGATGGGCAGCAGTGTACTAAAACAAAATTTCTTTTACTCATTTACTTATTACCGTGCAGTAGCGGTGTAAGAATATTCACTACCCCTATATCGTTCCGAGGGTGTCGATAATCGATTAATCGATTTATTGTTCTAAAAAGATTGATTTTTTTCACCCTGGAAATCGAGATTCGATTTTTTTCTGTTTTGATAAGAATCATAAAATTATTTACAATTGGCTGAGTGTACCCAAAAACGTAAGAGGCGACAGAGGGAAAAAGAAACAGGAGGTGGGTAGCAGCATCTACCTGATAACTACTTAAAATAAGAAAAATCTGTGGTTGCCAACCATCCTGCCAAGCCTGGCAACTATGGCAAAATGAGGAAATATGCCATTCCCCCCCTTCCTTTTCACTGTACGAGGCATTCCTTTTAGTTCTCAGGGGGGACAACGCATCTGTATTTTGATTCTTAATCTAGAATAGATGTAGATGTCTATGAACCACTGCATCTACTTACCGTCAGGTGCACTAGTGCTCATTTGGCATCCTTATTCTATAAAAAAAAATCGCATTTTTATAATTTCAACATCATCATTTTCAGATGCCTGATGTTAAAAATATACTAACATATTTTTTAACTTTTGAGTTTAAGAATTCATGGCAGTTAGTTTCAAAGATCTATTTTTTATCTGTTTCAGAGCGTCTCGAACACGATGACGGCTGTCACATGGACAAGAATGAACGTGTGGATGTCTACGTCAGCCTGACCACTGGCCTCCGAAAGACAGACTTCTCCGACACTTTCTACGGTGGTCAGAGCAGAAAGACCAGTACGGTCGACGACAAATCTAATCGCGCCAGTCCCGAATGCACCATAAGCACGGAAAACAACGATTCCCCAAGCAAGAGTCTAAGACCCAACAGGGAAGTTTCAGAATCACCCACGAAGACCGTAAGGAGTAGACAGGCGAGTCGTATTCCACATTCGCCAGTCAGGAACCGGACACCGAGCCGTGGCAACACACCGAGTCCCAAGCACACTCCAAAGCCAGTACAGACATCGCCAAAGCTAAAGCCCAAACTGCCTCCAACAGCTAGGAATACATGGAGTGGCAGGACAGCTCCAACACAGACTAAGACGAAGACCCGACCCACAATTGGAGCAGACACCTTCGATAATCCCAACAAATCGCCGAAAGCAAAGCCCAAAGCGGGCCAAACAGAGGCGTTCAAGCGAAATTCACCTTTAAGAGCCAGCAGCGCAACTCTGCGTTCCCCTTCCCACCAGAAACAATTAAGCCCTTTGCTTGAACAAATCTTAAGGTCCACGGAAACCGCGAAAGACGATGCGACCGTCTTAGAAAAAATGAAAGAGATAATTAGGACGTATTCAAAAGGCGAAGACGAAACTATATCGAGGACAAGCTCTAAAGACTCTGATTACGCTGACTTTACATCAGCGTGGGTTATGTCGGATGGTAAACTAGAAAGATCTACAAGTACCAGACAGTTAGCGGCGCCCAGGAAAGATCCTAAGACAGGCGGGTCGAGGATACCAGCTCCTGTTTCCATCGGTTGCAGAAGATCTACGTCTACTTCGCAATTCCAATGACAACTTTCGCTTAAGAATGCGATAATTGACTCTAAGACTGAGCAAGTGTGATTGTGATGTGATTATTCGTGAATCGAATTTGATCAATGTTGGTGCAAATGTTTGGATAGGTCTTGGTGAAATTCCTGTTCACTGTGAACGCTAACTGTACAACTATTGGTCGCTACATTTCCAACGGTTTGGTCAAGTGAAGCCCTTTTATATATTAACATTAATAACAACTATCATATCTTTATAAAAGTATATATCTTAATTAGTGCTAACGTAGCATTATATAAAATGAAAAATGCGAAAAAATGTCGAATTCCCTTCTAAAGCACGGTCGCGGAGCAAAATTTTTTTTACTGCTTCGCATTTTTAAACTTAATTCCCATCATAAAAAGTTTTATTTCTATTGCAACTTAGATAGCTTTAGGACCTTTTGAACAGTATTTGTGATTCGAAAACCGAGTTTATTCTCAAGTGATTAAAGTTCACATTTGTATGAATTGCAATAATTTGAAATTCTTCCTGCTCCGCGATCACGCCATAGCGGTATGTAACCTTAGATTAGTACTAAATTGTATTTAGAGTAGACAATTGTACTAACCATTGCATGACTTAATAAAAATCCACGATCTGGATAAATAATTATTATTTAATATTGCCCATTTGAAAATATATTGGAATGAGTAAAGTCCAATTATTGACCTCATTATCCCGTTATATATGTAGGAATGATGGTGCTAAAGAAAAGTTTATGTTAAGTTGCCTGTGTGTATTTAATTATATTTTTGACAGATTCAGTTTTAATATGAATTCAAATTCAATGAATAACCTTCCAGTTCGATTGAATAAATAAAATATTACAGTCGAATAGAAATTCAGATGAAATTAATTCAACATATTTGCTCCTTATAATAATTAAAAATAATAATGTTGAATTTTCATTTCATTACAACGCATTTTCGATGAAAAAAAATATTATATATTAGTTATTTAAAGTTTTATTTAAGAAATATTTGTATTAAGTTTTGTAGTCAATAGTTATTTTTAGGCTATGGTTGCTATATCCCCGGTGTTTAACATTCTCTTAAATTTATAACAAAAAAACGCATTCTATAGCATTTAATCAAACTGTTTAAGTACCATTCCGCACCTGAGCCGGGAGTTTTGGCAATTTTTTTTTATATTTTTTTAAATTCAGCAATCTCATTATTATATGATAGGTTGTGAAGGGTTTAGAGCTTATAAATGTGAGAATTCTTGGCTTAAGTTAAATGTTCTGAATACTTACTAACATTTTTTCTTAATATTTAGTACTTTGACATCATTATTTAAAGTAATGAATTATAAATAAATAAATTTCAATGTAACCAAGTGTACCAAGTAGTAATCAGTGCAGGAAACGTGAAAAAGTATAGGTTAGATTAGAAATGCAAATAATTATCGATTTACCTCACTAGTATACTGATAACAGAAAAATATTTTTGCACTTTGAATACAGAAGTTACCGTCCAATTTGAAGGTGATCCGAAACACGTCGCTTCCTTTGTTCTTATATATAATTTAACTTGAAAGTTAAATTAGCGAACGAAGCGGCTGTACGTCGGTATAAAAATAAAATCATAGTAATCCCCGAGGGGGTAGGCAGAGTCCAAAGAGCAGCGAGGTACTCTTAATATGGGTTTAGACGGAAAATTGTGGAAGAAGTGATAGGTGGATCACCCATCGCCTACACAATCAAACCAATATCCTATTAGTCACCTTTTACCACATGCTATGCACCGTTGGCACATTCTTTTATGTTATAAGTCCTACGTAAACATGAGTGCTATAAGTTCCAGACGGACGCAAAAAAATGAAATCGACTTACATTTTTATTTTTCACACTCATCCAAGAGCATCCATTATGTAACGCACTACATATTGTTTTTCTTTTTTTTCTATACTACGTTTCTTATTTATCTGTGTCTTAAATTGTATACTGTAGTGTTTTTAAACTTAGGTGACAGCATAGCGCCATAAGCACGATACAAAATTAATTACTAACATTGTAAATCAGCCAAACCATTGCATCTTATAATGCTCGGCCCGGTTCATGGGCCGTCATCTATATATCTATTGTTTTACTTTTTTAACATTTCAATGAGATATTTATTTAAATTAGGTAACACAATGAATACATAGACGGCGGCTTAGCACCGTTGATATTTTGAGTTTTATCTGAGAATTGTTAGGATTAAAATTCCTCAGATAACACTCGAAGGCTCAACTTTTATCTGAAACGCTATATAATCGGCTGTTGTTACACTCTTAATTGATTTTTTTAATATTTCACTTTGCTCGAAATTCAAAACTTAATTATGATGTAAATTTTATTAAAAGTGTAACATTGGTCGGACAACGCTAGAGGCTAAGTGGAACTTAGTTATGTAACAGTTTCTTCTTCGAAATAACGTTACCAGTGACTATGCCATAGAAATTGTTATAATTCACTCAATAAACCAATAAGACAGAAAATATAATACTTATTTCAATTAAACCCGAAATAATCCTTTATTCTAACACGTTGAAGGCGATTATTGTCTAGTTGTAGTGGCGGTGTAAGAATATCCACTACCCCATATCGTCCCGTGAGTGTCGTAAGAGGTAACAGAGGGAAACTAAAACAGAAGATAGAAGGTAGGCTCCAGCATCTTCTTGATAATAACTGAAAATAATAAACTGCGGTTGCTAACCCGCCTGCCAAGCGTGGCATCTATGGCAAAATCCTCCCTATGAGGCAATCTATGGCAGAGGCCTATGTTCAGCAGTGGCAGTTTATATACTGTAATGGTAATTAATTATCTAGTTATTTGGTGTCGCTACCCAACGACTCGTAATGAAAATAAAAGATGCTAGAATTTTTTTAATAAGGAGAATATAATAATTATTTTTTATGCAACTTTTAAAGCACATGAACCGAGGGTCACGTTGACCGACTGTTGCAAAGTACTAATACTTACGAATTATATTTTGTGGTCACGTGGTAGAGCTATGTTATGGCTGTAGACTTTTGAAAATTTAGTGTTTGACCCCGGCGTTGTCGCTCTGCGAGCGCTCGGCGTCCGATAAGGACAACTGCAGATGGGACTGAATAGCCTAAGTGAAAAGGCATAATCGATATTTGGCTCTCTACCATTTCCTCCTCCAATATTGGACCAATTGAAAAGATATTTATAAACTGAATAAGAAGGATATACACTGTCTCCCTATGTTTTTCTTTTTTCAGTATTAGTTATCAAATTTGAACACTACACCACTGTTGACAGCGGTTTAAATAGGCAATTTAGAGCATTTTGTAAGAGTTCTAGTGCTTGTAAAGATAATGTATTATCAAAAAGGAAAATATAGGGACATAGAAGAGGCCGATATTTATTTTACTGTAAAAACTCATTGCTATAAGGTCATAAATCAGAAAGTAAACAGCCGAGAGCGTATGTATGGAAAAAAGACCACCTGCATTTCTCTTAATGCTGCTGTGTTTCTTAGAGTGAGTGTAGAGAACCGGAGCCCTTTTTGCTGGAAACAAGGCATTCCATCTTAGTCCGCAGAGATGAAAACGCATCTGCATTTTGATTCTCAATCGAGGAGAAATGTAGATGTCTATTATCCGCAGCTTCCACTTACCATCAGGTGGACTGTGTGTTCGTTTGTCACCCTTATTCTATAAAAAAAAGCCGAGTGTCACGCTGACTGGCTGTCGCAAAGTACTAATACCTACGAATTATATTATAAGTAAATCTTGTCACCCTACAAGTGACAAACAAGCGTGCAGTCTACAGAAATAAAGAAAAAATAAATAAATAAAAAGAGTAAGGTTGACAAAACAAGCATACAAAATACCTGATGCATTTATCCTAAATTAAGAATGAAAATTCGTTGTCAACCCTGGGACATAATATGTAATGCCTCGTTTCCAGCAAAAAGGATCTCCGGTTTTGGTCAATCAATAATTTTTATAGGATAAGGGTGACAAACGAGCACACAGTCCACATGATGTAATGGTTACTGTGGCCCATAGACATCTACATCTATCATAGATTACGAATCAAAATGCAGATGCTTTGTCACCCTTGAGGACTAAGATGGAATGTCGCGTTTCTAGTAAAAAGGGTCTCCGGTTCTCTACACTCACCATAATAAACACAACAGCGTTAAGCTGCTATTTTACGCTGGTATTCTGTGAGAGCGTAGTCCTTCCCCGGTCGAGCCGACCCATTTGTGCTACAACTATACCAGTAATATATCTGTAGCATGGTTCTACCATGTAAACATACAAAACTAGCTGCTATTTAACGCTCTTATTTCGGTCGATTTTTTAGTTTTTTGGCGGGTGAGCTAATCCATTCGTGCTGCAGCCAAAACACGCTGCAACGTGATTCTACCACCTAATATTAAGTAACTATTGCATCGATTCAAGGACCCAAAGCGGATCTTGGCATCCGATAATGACTTGGGAGAGCCTCGCGCTGAGCCTCACGACGTATACTGTCTACATAGTGGTCTGGTGAGATCACTACACAGCACACTACAGCCTAGCTACACTACTCGCTTAAGTCCGACGGATTCGTTGACCAAAGTAGAAAGGGGTCCTCTAACATTCGTGGGCTGTACGGAGAGTTAACACCCCGGCTATATTAAAAAAGTATGTCACGAAACCGACTGATTGTGTCTACACAAAAATATTTACAGCAAATGACATCAAGCACTCCACGCTTTTTTACAATAATTTTTTTTTATATTAATCACTATTTTCTTATTTTAAACTTATTGAAAATTATTTTCTACTTTTTAGTTCGGTTATCTACAAAAGTGTGTGTTTTTTTTAAACTATTATTTATTTTCTATTTTTTAGTGCGGCTAACTACAAAAGTGTATTTTGGATCGAAGATCTTTTACGCGGCTTACAGTAGATTGATCTGGCAGAAATCGTAGTTGTATTATGAATTATTCGTAAATCGCATATGCTGGCAAGGATAATGGGACAAACTATTTAAATTATTGCATTGTCATCGGTCCTTGATGAGTGTGCGAAGTTTCAAATCAACCCGACGTTTTGAAGGGGATGAAAATCACATTAAAAAATTCCGTGACATAGATACATACCAAACTAATAAAAGCGTTAAAAAAAGGCGCAAAGGGCGACCCACCCCTGGTAAACGGTATAAGTTTTTTAAAAAACAACTAGGAAAATGTTCACGACGTGGAAGCTTTGCCATATGGTTAGAGCCTATTCCTTAAAAATCTATCGTATCGAATCTATAACACTGTATCTATTACGCTGGCCGTAATAAATATCGTGTCTATATTAAGAAAATAACAAAGGAATCTGGCCTCAAAGGGCCGAAATGGACGAAATGGCCTCTGAAAGATAGGTGCACAACCATCTTAATATTATTTTATTCAAACTGAATAAAGAAAAAATTACTTAGGTAACTTCATCTTAAGATGGTTATGCCATCTTAAGATTTTTTTATTTAGAATGATTAAAGAAAAATTTGGCTTTGGAATCTAATAGTATCCGAAAGATGGGAGCATAACCATCTTAATATTCTTAAATTATAATCCAGACTGATTACAGAAAAATTAGTTCTAATATAAAGTAAAAGTCAAAGCGACTCCAAAGACCTAAAAAGAATAAAATTGCTTCGATAGCTTCAGAAGTCGATGCTAAGACGATTACTATTATTATTTTATTTATTTTAATTCTCTTAAATTGGCTTTTATTTTTTATTTAAAGTCAAATTTTTTGACCCTTTTGAGTGGAATTAAAAATATTAAAAGCTCTTCCTTTATCAATACCTCCTCCTATTTTGAAGTCAGTTAAAAAGCGCTTACAGTGCCAGCTCTTAAGACTTTTTTCATTTGTTTATTGTAGCCCAGCAAAAGCTGCTGAACACAGGCGTCCCGCCATATTGTCTAGTAGGAATAGCCATAGTTGCCTCGCTTGTCAGGCAGGTTGGCAACCGCAGTTTTTTTATAAGTTTACGCTGTTATCAGGAAAATTCTGATGCCCATCTCCTGTTTAAGGTTCCTCTATACCAACAAGAAAGAATGCCACGCTTCCATTTGACGAGAAAATGAAAGAGCCTAAATGAAATGAAATGAATGAAACTTAAACATTATAACTAAAAACATTGTGGTCTATCCATCAGTTCTATATAATCTGCGCGCTTACTTTCAAAATGGAGGGCATCCACGACTTTTTCTGCCACCAGGACGGCGCCACTTAAAATGAGTTGTAATATTTGACAGATTTCATAGCGGGGGATTCGAAAAATGTAAAGTTTAATGTTTCTTTTCGTACTATTAGTTATATTTTATATTAATTAGATTAAAAATAAATAAACCAAACCACAGATATTCATAAAAGTAAAAAAAATTAAAAAAAACATGTGTGCAGTTTACATGCGGTAGAAGTGAAAATCAAATGAAATTAAATAAAAAATAACAAGTACGGCATAAAATAAGTATAAAATAAAAGTTTAATTTTATAGCAAGTAAATGTTACAATCCTTATTTTTAGATCTAATTTTAGTGTTATTAAAATTGCTTTGTAATAGCGCCATCTACTTCATTCTATAGATAAAGTCATTTTGTTGAACAAAAATTGATTGACTCTCAAAGTGGTACATAAGATATGCGCTAGATGGCATAAACCGGTAAGCTATGAAATCATGGATTGTGATGAATTAATTGGATATGATAATTTTGTTCAATATTGGTTAATTTTATTTATTTAATAAATTTGTTAATTTTTAACTGTTTATTTTAACAGTTAAAGTTCATATTAACTATCTTTAAAGCACAGCACAAGAAGAGATCGAAATAATAAGAAACACTATTTTCTTAATAATAGCATTACTAAAATTCCCTTTACGAATAGTGGTAAGTATAAAAATAAAATATGCATGTGATTCGAACTCGCAACCTTTCGAGTTTGCGGTCCACATCCTGCCATTAGGCTACTGTCGCATATTACAATGTATTCTATCTCATTCTTTCGCAGGCTTAATCCTATAGATTTATATATTTGTCTATTTTTAGTGTCGCTTTTTCGTTTCATCCAGTTTCAAATCACAATGATGCTAAAGAAGTTTTCACTTTAAAAATAGGTTAAAAATATTTATAAAAATAATTAAAGAGCAAACGACTGAGGCATTGTTTTGAAACTTTTATTTAAAATTAAGTTCTTAATTAAATTACATTGTGTAACAAAAAATTCACTTCAGTGTCAACTAGCGACATCTGGTGAGCGACAGATTATTAGCCCTCATTAATTTCGAATTCAGTTCGGTTTTCGTTTCATTCTGTCATTGTTTCGAACCAGCTAACTCCCGAACCAGTTCGAATCGAGAAACACGATCGAGTTCCAACTTCCAACCTAGCGCTGGCCAATAAAATATCACATCGTGAAATTTTATTAACTGGAGATCATATTTAATAAATTAAAAATTCACTACTTAAATATTTTTATTACATAAACAAGCTGATACCCGCTACTTCGTCACATATTACGCTGCCTACACTTATCACTTAACGCGTAGTGCTTATAAAAATCGTTGTTTCTTAAAACTTTAACGTTTCGGGAGTACAAACCTTTAGTTCGAAAAAAGTTTGATTAATTTAGAACTGGATTTTGTCGGGAGTAGGGAGATGAAAAAAATCGAAGTTCGAATCATTCGAATCAAAAGCTAAAGTCAGTTTGAGTCTTGAGATAAATAAATTTAATTTAGCCCCCGAAAAAAATTTTGACATTCGAGTTTTCGTTTTTACGCGATAACCGAGAATATTTTTCGATAATATATGAAAGGCTTGTTATTGAATTAGGTTCTTAATCGTCTGCCACCGCCTGCCACTGTGTAGTGGCGGATTAGGTTCTTAATCGTCTACATTTTTATAAAGATCCTTTATTTCCTGATAATAGGCAAAAATGTTTAAAAAAATTGTGAGCCGTCGCGGGACGTCTGGCAGATGTGAAACATCGAAATTATTTTGTACAGGTAATATGCATAAAAGGATAGTTTACGACAGAAAATAAATATGGCACAATGAAAAATAAAATATTAAGAATTTTTTCAAGAAAAAGATTGTCTTGAAAAAATTCTTAATATTATAGTTGTGTTTGTCCTTGTCCAGTAGTAACTGTTATTATTCGAAATGTAAATTAATTATAATTGTGTTCCAGAAATCCTGTTTAACTAAGGAGGGAGTAACATTCCTTATAACATATTATTATGCACCTCTCTCTAATCTCTCACGCCTGTCATTCGGAGGGGTTGGCAAATATTACGGTCTTCCATTTGGCATGATCCTGATACACTTCTCTCGCTTCTTTCACATCTATACATTTACTATATAAAGATTCAAATAAGAATAGGACTGTCAATTGCATTTTATGCGTGATAGAGCCATGCTGCAGCTATATTAGTAGTATAGTTGTAACACGAATGGGTCGGCTTAACCGGGGAAGGACCACACTCTCACAGAATACCAGCGTAAAATAGCAGCTTAACACTGCTGTGTTTCGTATGGTGAGTGTAGAGAACCGGAGACCCTTTTTACTGGAAAAGAGGCATTCCATCTTAGTCCTCACGGGTGGCAACGCATCTGCATTTTGATTTTTTATTGAGGATAGATGTAGATGTCTTTGGGTTACAGCAACCACTTAGCATCAGGTGGACTGTGTGCTCATTTGTCACCATATCCTATAAAAAAATAGTAATAAAAGATCGCTTTCATTACTAATAAGAATCGATTTTCAATTGATTGCGATATCAATATACCTAATGTTGCTAATGTTTCTACTCTGATTCTGTCAGTATTCTATGGTCAGTATTTTGACAGATTAATGTCATTCATTGTAAAATATTTAATATATTTTATTGAACAATATCAAAAAAAAATCCAGTCAGTTTTCACTTTTAGCAATGTAATAGTTATTCTCAGGCAGGAAAATTCTTAGTAACAATAGAGTAAGTTACGAATAACATTTTTGAATTTTTTTTCGTTTTTATTGGCCCGAAGAAATTCATTTTTGTCTCAATTGGTCTCAATCATGGCACTTGGCAGCCGGATTGCTGTATTTTATGTCTGACGTGACTGATGGTAATAACGCCAGCTCTTGGAAACCTTTTTTAACCTTTTGAAAACCTTGGATTTTTGGTCTATCAAATCTGATGTACCTCTTAGCTTGAACCGTTTAGCACAGATATTCCCAAAGTAGTAGAAATCGGTTTTCCAGGTGTCGATATAAACGATAACTGATTTTTATTAACACAAGTTTTTATTTTTTTATGCTTACTTTGTGATTGTAATGTTTTTTTTTTTCAAAAAATAATTACCTACTTAAGTATTTTACGTAATTTGTATTAATAATTATTTTACTTGATATTTACTGACTTACAACTTTATGTCTATATATTTACTGAATTTTATGTCTACTTATTTTGTTAAATTTTGATGCTAAAATGATGTCAAGTTTACTCACTTAACCAACCGCAAAGTTTTTAAATTGGTAAGTATTTTGTATCAATAGGAAAAAAACTTGAGATAGGATTTCTAAAGTAATTTGGCTATGGGGGACCCAAAATAGTTTGGGAATCCCTGGTCTAGCATATGATCTTTGACTGCAGACTTCCCGGAGCGTTGGTGTCTCAGGTCAGCTATAGGTTCTTTTACGCGGGTTTTTATAGATATTTTTGTTTCTATAATATATATATATATATAAGAGACCACATTCACAATCAAGTTTGTACACTCTTACACCTTGTATTATTTGCAAGTTTCCATAGTCGCCTCTTACGACACCTACGGGACGATATGAGTAGTCAATACTTTTACGCTGCCGCTAGATGGCATACAAAGTAGATACATATCGACCCGTGGGTGGCGTACGGTTGCCAGTCCGCCTACTAAGCGTGGCAACTATAACAAAATTTCCCCTATGGGAAGGCCTATGTTCAGCAGTGGACTTTGATAGGCTGTTAAATTTTTCGCAGTGTAAATATAAAATTTATTAAAAATATTTATATATATATATATTTGTATGAGACTTATAGGTTACATGTTTATGTGGGACTTGTAACAAAAAACAATGTGCCAACAATGTTATGCCTAGCATTTCGTAAAATGTGAGTAACGGGATATTCGGTTTGTGATTTTGAAGGCGATGGGCTAGCCACATATTGTGAAGGACGTGGTACCACGTCCTTCACAATTTACCATCTAAATCCATATTTTTCGACTAAATGGTCCGAGTAGCTTACTGTTCTTTGGACTCTGCCTACTCACTTGGGGATTACATGCGTGGCGCTATGTATTAAAAACTCGACCACAACGCCACCTATCGGGTCTTGTTTTTGGCGATTATTTTCACACTTTCAACAAAATATACGTGTATAATTATTTGGTCGATGGATATAGAATTTGTTAATAACTTGGCTACAGTGCCACCTATCGGACAATAGCTATGAACCATCTGTCTTTAGTTAACTTTCGGTAAAACAACGTCTAAACTAATTATTTAATTTTTTTACTTTAACAAGACTGCTATTGTTCATAGATATATTATATACCAGTTTA
The DNA here is from genome assembly GCA_029286625.1 of Parnassius orleans. Classification (NCBI taxonomy): domain Eukaryota; kingdom Metazoa; phylum Arthropoda; class Insecta; order Lepidoptera; family Papilionidae; genus Parnassius; species Parnassius orleans. The sequence goes on along the minus strand of JAGSMP010000006.1, from coordinate 6,473,239 downwards.
TACGAAATCTATGCTATTGCTAGTACGCCACGTTACAAGAGAGAGCTAAAATTTTAATGTCGGATATTGTCCTGCCTGTTACCGATGAATGTCACTTCGAAGCGCCCACATGCTTTTGCTACTTTAACATTAACAGGCGCTTTGACATCATCGTTTTGAACCAAAGTTATACTTTTGAACATACATATTGCCTAATTGTGACCTCAAGCCCTCAAGCGATCGAGTCGTTCAATGGTTCGACGATCACTAATACAATCGATTAAAAATGTAAAGAGAAAGCTTTTGTGTTTATTTGTAAATTTTTTATTTGGTTTTCTATAAAGCTTCCACAAATTAGACATACGTTAATATCCTATAAAACAATGTAGCGGTAAAATACTTAGTTACGGCCAAAGACTTTTTTTTTATAGAATAAGGGTGACAAACGAGCACACAGTCCACCTGATGATAAGTGGATGCTCTGGCCAATAGACATCTACATATATCCTCAATAAAGAATCAAAATGCAGATGCGTTGTCACCCGTAAGGACTAAGATGGAATGCCTCTTTACCAGTAAAAAGGGTCTTCGGTTCTCTACACTCACCATACGAAACACAGCAGCGTTAAGCTGCTATTTTACGCTGGTATTCTGTGAGAGCGTGGTCCTACTCATTCGTGCTACAACTATACTACTAATATAGCTGCTGCATGGCTCTACCTCGTATGATTCCTGAAACTAACTAACTATTATATAGTAATACTAATTTTATTCATTTCATTCACAAACAAATTTAACATCATTATCACAATAATGTGTTATACGAAGTTAAGTTATTTTATAAGCTGCTCTACGATGAAGTCTAAGCCTTTTGGGAAAGCCTGCATGTCTGAGAAATAAAAATTTTTGAAGACGTGAAATCCGCCAACACTAGCAGTGGAATGTTTGTGGACTGTAACCATAAGGACAACCCAAAAATGCAGTATTCATAGCGCCCAAAAGCCTTATGTCCCCCAGTTGATTCTCAAGATCCAAAAATATTTCAAACCATGGGCGCCGACAGCAGGGTGCATGGGGGTGAACTTGCACCCCCCTGTCAGGAAAGAAAATACATAGAAAAACTGTAAGGCGTCTAGGTTGCTGTCCAAATTTGTTCATCAACTTGTCAATAAATTCAGTATCCTCTTATAATTTTTCCCTGTGAACTCCGAGCAATAATGCCAATCATCGACTACAGAGATTAAGTATGTTTTCGATGAGTCAAACATATTAAATCAAATACCCGCGCGATTTGAATTTGACATTACATTTATCTACATAAATACATGTATAAATCTACATTTTATATAAGTTAATAGTATATTTTTTTTATAGAATAAGGGTGACAAACGAGCACACAGTCCGCCTGATGGTAAGTGGTTGCTGTGGCACATAGACATCTATATCTATCTTCGTTTGTGAATTTAAATGCAGATGCGTTGTCAGCCGTGAGGACTAAGATAGAATGCCCCTTTTCCAGTAAAAAGGGTCTCCGGTTCTCTACACTCACCATACGAAACACAACAGCATTAAGCTGCTATTTTACGCTGGTATTCTGTGAGAGCGTGGTCCTTCCCCGGTCGAGCCGACCTATTCGTGCTACAACTATACTATTAATATAGCTGCAGCATGGCTCTACCACGAAAAAAAATAATGTGTACAGGTGCACCTCCCTGAAAGTAATCCTGGCGGCGCGGCGCCCATGTTTCAAACCTAAAAGACTTGTTGTAAGACACTATGATACAATTAAAAGAAACCTATTTCAGTTCGAATAATTATGGAGCTGGGTGCGGTGTTACTGGGATTGTTAATCTACCTACTTCTAGTTGGATTATGTAAGTATTTTCACTGATATCAAAATTATTAGTTAATTAATTTTTTTAAATATTTTTAGTAGATGAAATATAACATTTATTTATTACTAACCAACTAAGATTTTGTTCATTATTACATATTCTTACTACTCATTATTACATATATTTCATTCATTATTCATTACAGCCCATCTTAATTTCAATACTGACATATGCCTCCTTTATAGTATTTCTTCTTCTTCTTTTTTTTTCTTCTTTTTTTTTAAATAACGTTACCTTCACACTAGGCTTTTCTCCTGTATTGTGGGGGCAGTTTACATACATAAAATTCACAAGGACAAACATCCAGACCCGGAACAATTATTTGTAGGCCATACTAATACTGTCTTGTTCCGTGCGGGATTCGAACCCACGGCCCTTAGCGCAGCAACTCATTGCTAAGCCACTGCGCCACGGAGCCGTCTATACCTTATAGGCGGATATTTGACACGCTTGGCAGGAGGGTTGGAAACGATAGTTGCAGTTAAGTATTAATTATGTGCAATCGTTTTCAGCAATATGTTGCTGCCCATCTCCGTTTACGACACCCACAGGATGATATTATTGGGTATAATGTCTTTGTATTTGCAATTTGGTTCATTATTTTGCAATAAAATAATAATTTAAATGCATGGAGTTTACTTTTGTTCTGAAATTATAAAACAACTCTTTTTTTATGTGCGTAATTGCTTGAAATTACCTCTTCCGAAATGAAAAGGAATTAGGTACGATCTTTCCCTAATTGCAACACTTTTCAGGCGGACTCTGTTTCCGTTGCACCAGTCTGAATATATTTACATTGTCATCTAGGGTAGTAACCCCTAGATGTTCCTGGTATTTTGTATGCGTCAAGCATACAAAATACAATGAAGATCTAGGGGTTATTTAATTATTTAACAAAAAAAAATTATTTACAAAATGTCACTACTTAAGGTTAACCAAAATATAATTTTTCCAGTAATTATAATAAACGAAGCTTTTTGTAAAACAAAGTGCTTGAAAATCGCTCGGCGCATTAGCGACGCGGAATTAAACGATCGAAGATTAGCTAAAATTCCTTCAAGATTGTTGAAATATACCTGTAAGCCGGTAACGAGACAGCCAAAATGCAATAATGGCAGTAAAGAGGCAACTTTTTTGGTTGAATGATGTTGGTAATTTCTTTGCTATTCATTACTAGGTAGCGGTAGTCGTAATTTGTTTTGTGCAGGCGATATGGTTGTCAATGTAATTGTAATTCTTTTTACAATACTTCTAAAATACTATGTAATTTTATATGTATCTATATTTATTTCAGGGATCAATGGATAGTTGAACATTAAAACAACATTTGTTTTCTTTCAATTGTTTTTACTTAATATTACAAACCTACAGCAAGATCTATTAAAGCACTTTTTCTTTTCATAAATACATTACTCAGATACTAGTTGGTAACTTTTCTTTGTAAATAGTTTTCTTACAATACTAAACTTACATATAAAACACTTTTAAGACATCCTTACTTAATTTCACTCAGTTTTGTGCCATTAAAATAAACTTATGAACGAATTTTTGATCACAGCTATAATTAATCTTCTGGGAAGATTTTGTTCATTGGAACTTTATCGAATATTTTGTTTGTAACGTCTTGGAATACTGAACTGAGACTCTTTTCGTAAGATTCCTTCAACTCGTTGAACACGAGGTCTGAATTTTCATTGAGGAACCTGAAACCAGTAATATTATTTAAGAACCATCTAGTGAGGCAAGCACAAACTTTTATACGAGAAAAGATACTTTAATTTTAAATACATATTGAGCAATAGATGGCACTGTAAATAATTTTCAAATTAAAAAATACCTGTTCATTTGATCTCCTAGGGCCTTATCACCGTTGAACAAATTGGAGAAATGCAAAATAACTCTTTGTGGTATGAATTTCACTTTGTAGTCTCGCATGTGCATGTAAGTTTCTCCATCTTTAGTAACTGGCTCGCCGATTAATTCATGTTTCACAACCAAATTCACTAAAACACGACAAATAAACAGATTATAAACCCACATTATGGGACAACAAACTAAAAGTCTATTATTTTAATAAGGATTCTCTTACGCCGCGATTTTGCGGCACAATTGATTCAATAATTTTATATTTATTTAATTACCCATAGTTATATTAGCAATCCCCTTGCCATGGATAGGTAGGACTAGAATTCTTCCTTTCATCACATAGTCGGCGATAAACTCCATCTTAGGCGTTAACGAATCTGTTCGTAGGCGGTGATGTTTCAAATCCGCCCTGAAAAGTTAATTTTACAACAAATCAAATTCAATATCAATTTATCATATTATATTACGGAAATATTTTTTTTATTAACGCATAGAATCTCCTTTAACGTCTGCAACTAGGCATTTACCATTTACCTCTTTATATGGTATTCTTTTATTTTTATATAAAAGTAATCTATTTATACACTGATAGATGGTGCTATGCGTATCATATCTAAAATATGCCTTGTACTATTCAATGAGGGCTAATAATCTTCCGCTCACCAGATATCGCTAGCAGACACTGAGGTAAAGCTTTTTTTACACAATGTCATTTAAATGAGAAGTTAGTTTTAAATAAAAGTTTATCAGTTTCTAGAGTATTATATTAATACACAAAATTATATCTCAGTGTTTGCTCTTTAATTTTTTGCACATTTTTAATTATTTTTTAATTTTTCAACTTTTATAAATATCTGTAATTTGGTTTGTTTATTTTTAATCTAATTAATATAAAATATAAATAATAATACAAAAAGAAACATTATCTTTTACAGTTTTCGAACAAATTAACATCCCCGCTATGAAATCTGTAAAATATTACACCTCATTTGTAAGTGGCGCCGCCCTGGTGGCAGAAAAAGTCGTGGATGCCCTCATTAATGATTGCCATAACTAAATAGGTATTAGGAAAACAAATCCAGCAATTTTGTGATCCTATCTTAGACCATCAAAGAAAGAAAGTCGGAGCTCTGCGTACGTTTTAAGTAACTCAAAAAAAAAAATATTTAGTGGATTGCGATTTTTTGATTTGGTGACAATGTATTTTTTTTTTTGAGAACACGCACTTGCGTAGTTTTAGGTGCATATTTTGTGTACGTTCAGCAGTGAACTTTTACGGATTGATAAAGAAAGAAAAAAAAGAGCTGTATGCGTAAGTGCTTGTCAAGAAATTGAGCATGGTTTCGTTTCGGCATCACTTGAATTGTAGGTAGCGCTCCGTCTATCTTACTTTGTTCGTCTGAGGATCCTAAATATAAGTACCTACTAATTAGTACCTACTTATTAGTGAAAATATGAAGGCAACCCCTTCAAAGAACCGCTGGTGTCGTATGGACTAAATATAATAAAGCTACGAATTCAAGACTTTCAAACAGTAGGTAAGATATAAAAGTCTTAGGTACTTACTTGTATAATGTTAGGATAGAATCTGTAAGGCCGTGCAGCTGAATGTTCCGGTAAATTTGGTTGATAACGACCGGACCCGCGCCGGACTCGATGTTCATACCGGACACCAGTAACGGCTCCAGGGGCGGGACGGATAGCTCCGGTATGCCTGAAATTATTAGTACACGAAAGGTAAAGTAAAAGTTACAACCTATGTACACGTCCAACTTGGGCACGGGCCTCCTCTCATTTCTAACAGGAATTTACCACGTGCTTGGAGGCGAAGGAAAACATCGTGAGGAAATCTGCATGTCTGAGAAATAAAAAAAGTATTTCGTAGACATGTGAACTCGGTGGAAAACCTTGCCCTAAAACCCTCTTAAAAGTAATTAGCCTTTAATAATAATAAAATAAATTAATATCCTTTTCTAGGTGGTAGGACTCCTTTTACTTTTATGTCTAGAGTCCGTCTGGGTATGTACCACCTTTTTAACTATTTCTGCCGCCAAATAAAAGAGCTTGCGCTGCTGTGTTCCGGCTTAGAGTCAGTATAATTACAGGTTGTGAGGCATTCCGTCTTAGTCCTCAGAGGTGATGACGCATCTGTAGCCTTCTTGTTTGAAGTTGGCCGCAGGTGTTCTTGGACTGCAGTAGCCACTTACCATCAGGTGGAATTTAAGTTCGTTTGTCACTCAGTGTTGTAAAAAAAGCTATATACAGGGTTATTTTTCAAATAGTTGCCAAATTTTAAACTTAAGTTCAAATATATAAATATTTGTATAATGTTATTGCAGTTTTTGAAAATACGAGTAAATAAGGCTTCTACTTTTATTTGAAATTATCCCAAAAAAAAAACAACTACGCGTCCACGCGCTCCTCTGTGTGCGATTCAATTCAGATTTCGGTTTTACTGATAAATCGATCGTTACGAATGTTTGCGCACGTAGTAAAATAGTAGGCGTTAGATATTTATGAATGACAATCAGTTAAAATAATGCATTACCACACATTTTGAATTTAAAAGATAACAAGTGGTAAAATTAAAAATTTTGTACAACCGACTTCAATATAAATATAATTTATTGTTGATTTTTTTTAAAACCGCTCGACCGATTTCAATAAAATTTAAATGGGACCACCTGGGAAGTATATCCCTTTGAAACAAAAAAAAAAAGAATTTTCCAAATCGGTTCAGGTGCCTTCGAGTAATCGGTGACCATACATAAAAAAAACAAAGATTCCGACGAATTGTAAACCTCCTTTTTGAACTCGGTTGAAAAGGACAGAATGTTCGAGATTTTTTTTAATTAATTTTTCTTCACCATTTGCATATATTACTTAAACTAAACCCTCTCTACAAATTTGGTCGGTTATTGCAAAATAACCCTGTATAGACTGTATACACACCACTGCTAGGCACGTCTCTCGTTTCTGAGAAGGTTGTGGATTACGAATTGGCGAAATTAACATAATGTTACTGAGTACATCATAGTCGAATTAACCAACGGTTATTTGGTTTGAAGGATATTCTGCCGTCCACATCCAAAGCTGGCCATGACCTACATTGTTTGGTCATCCGTCATCCGTGTTCCTTACGGTTAGCAAGCGGATTTGCGAACGGACTACGAGTACCTACGTCATACGCCTTCGACGCCTCTCCCTTGTCACCGGTTCGCGTATTTTACAACTAACATAAATTGTCCCAAGTAGGTCTGGGAATTTTAAGTTACAAGTTGATGTGGGAATTATATTAAAAAATAATGTGCCAACTGTGTTACTTGCCTGGTATGTTGTAAGAGGCGGCTGAAGGAGTATTAGATTTGTAATTGCGAAGGCGATGGGGTGGGACAGTAATTTTGTGGACATCGGACTATGAACCTAATCAAAAAGGGGGGATAGGACTGTATCTCCTAAATACAGGTTACTAAGTAACCTAGCTAGGAGACTCAGGATTCTACCCGTTTTCAATTGGTCCTTATGATGTATTGTATTATATTTGTAAAAAGAAAAATGTCAATAAAGAATTATTATAGGGGTATTTATAAAGTATTTTCATCTGGTTGGGCTGAATAAATATATAAAAGGAAATGATAAATATACATAAATATATATTAAATATACTAACATAAATAAATAAAAAATACACGAATAAATAAAATCCCAACCAGATGGAAGCCCACGGCAGGGGAGACCAAACGGCCGAGGGTTAGGGGGAAAGGGAAAGAAGCCGGCAGACGATGCGGGTGGTATCGAGGAGCACCGCCTTCTGCATTTGAGCCCTGAGCGGCCCGTCACGGAGCCCCAGTCGCCTTAGATGATCCGAGAGGCTGACCGGGATTAGCCCGTTCGCAGAGACGACTACAGGTATAATTTCGGTCGGCAGACCACCCCACATGTCGGTCACCTCATGAGCCAGGTCCAGATATTTTGTCTGCTTATCTGCTTCGGCTTTCACGACGTTCTCGTCATACGGAATGGTAATGTCCGACTAAAAATATCCTTGACTGTGCCCGGTCCATCAGCACAATATCAGTCTTATTCGCTAGAATAGTACTGTTTGTGATGATGGCCCGGTCCCCGTAGAGTCATCATAAGGCAGTTTCCGATCCTCGAAACTGTATTTCAGAGCGAGCTCCTGGTATAGAATTCTGGCTACTAGGTTGTGTCTATGCAAATACTCAGAGTTAGAAAGCGCTGAACAACCGGAGATGACATGCCTAAGTGACTCACAGATGTCGACGGTGCCATCCTTTAGGATGGGGAACTATCTCCGATAGTTGTTGGTCTTAATAACCTGATTCTGTATCGCACAGACAAAACGCTCGGTTTCCCCAAAGAGGTCACCGAAACGTAGCCAGTGGAGGGAGGCGACTGTATCTACAAAAGGTTCATGTAGAGCCTTGTAGAACCTCCCGTGGAGCTCCTTCTCCTTCCATACGGTCTCCCGGTCGGAAATGCTCTGTACTGACCGGGTCTTGCCAATGCTCGTTGGCTAAGAATAGAGGAGTAACCCCTTTATCACAAGAAATGATGTCCTTATAGAATGAATCCTCCGATTTCGTCAGGACGTAATTATGGAGGCTGCACACTTCGCGATTATGCATGGTGAGCGCGCTTAAAAAGCCACGCCCACCATGTTTCCGTGGCAAGTACAGCCTCATCACCGACGATCAGTTATTATTATTATTATATGAGAGTGAGGGAATAAAAAAGGGAAAACATCACAAGCACAGGTGCAGCGTGCACCACGCTTTGTGCATGCGGCTCACCTGATAAGTGACTACCGCCCATGAACAACTGCAACACCAGGGAAATTGCACATGCGATGCCGGCCTTTTAGAAAGGAGTAAGCTCTTTTCTTTTAACCTTATACTTGGGCACTATAATTCTGTTCTGCGCCGATGGCTAGTCTCCGTTGAGACTGACCGCCGCGACCGAAATTCGGTCTGGAGGACATTATTACTCGTTCTTTTAATTTTGATTCGTAACCGAGGATATCTATATAAGGAACAAAAAAAAATATAAAACTTGACATTACCTTTTTTCATTCGTCTGAGGGCGTCAGGCACCGCGCTCTTGAGGCAGTCGTTCAACTTGGCATCCTTTTGTCGACATTTCGTGAAATCTTCCGCTGCAACAAGCGATACGTTACTTCGCAACACTGGGCTTTATAAAGCGAACCGGTTTAGTTTGCAACGCCACACGAGACTGGCGTTATAACGGTTCAAATTGCTGCTGTCATTGCGACATTTTGTTTTGGTTGTTTTGAATTTAGAATTGTTTATGAATATGTTACGCAGCTCTAAGACAGAAACGGTAGTTGCATCGATAACGACGCGCGAACTAGCATATTACTAGATCACCGCCGGCACCAATGAAATTGTTAATTGCAATTTTAAGTGCTGATTTACCACGTACTCGGCGGTGAAGGAAAACATCGTGAGGAGATCGGCATGTCTGAGAAATAAGAAAAAAATATTTCGAAGACATGTGAAGTCTTCGAAATATTTTTTTTCTGAACTTTACGTGGTAGAGCCATGCTGCAGCTATATTAGTAGTATAGTTGTAGTACGAATGGGTCGGCTCGACCGGGGAAGGACCACGCTCTCACAGAACACCATCGTAAAATAGCAGCTTAACACTGCTGTGTTTCGTATGGTGAGTGTAGAGAACCGGAGACCCTTTTTACTGGAAAAGAGGCATTCCATCTTAATCCTCACGGGTGACAACGCATCTGCATTTTGATTCTTTATTGAAGATAGATGTAGATGTCTATGGGTCACAGCAACCACTTACCATCAGGTGGACTGTGTGCTCGTTTGTCACCCTATCCTATAAAAAAAAAAGTTCGCCAACGCATTGGGCCAGCGCGGCGGACACTTCCTTGTCCTAAAAACCCTCTCAGAAATGAGAGGAGGCCTGTGCCCAGCAGTGGGACGTATATAGGCTGTAACTTTAACTTTAACTTTTAAGTTTAAATTAAAGTCAAAATCCGTAAAATTACTTTACAAAAGAACAAAATATATCTGACTCATTAAGCAACTTTGTATGTGGCACGCGACTCCAAACGAAGACGGCACAATGCAACCTTCACATTTGCACCTCTATATGGTATCGTCCCGCTGTTTACTGCAGCCATGTATAGACGTTGTTTTTGCAAAGGTCGGACGTAAAGTTCATTGGCTGCAAATTATATATCAACTGCTTGAACTGCCTCGTTGGTCTGGTGGCTGCAAGCGCGACTGCTGATTATAAGGTGCCGGGTTCGAATCCCGGGTCAGGCCGAAATTTGTTATTGGGTTTTTCTGTCAAGAAATGTTCAGTAGCAGTCCGGAGTTAAGATGTTAGTGATGTTTTATACCTGTGCCTCGGAAAGCACGTAAGTCCGTTTATTTTGCGCCTATCTCTTTTTGGTCGTTTCGGATTGCAGTTCCATCGGACTATGAGAGGGAGGGAATAGAAAATTCACTTATGTTTGTGCACATGCTCGTGCTATAGTCCTGTCGCATTTTATATGCATTTTGACCGAGGATAGATGACATCTACATCTATCCTCGGTCAAAATGCAGTTGCGTTGTCACCCCTGCGGGCCAAGAAGAAATGCCTCGTTTCCAGTAAAGAGGGTTTCTGGTTCTGTACACTCACCATACGAACATTAAGCATTAAGCTGCTATTTAACTGAGAGCGTGGTCCTTTCCCGGTCGAGCTGATCCATTCGTGATACAACCACAATACAGCTGCAGCGTGACTACCATCTATAACTAACTCTAGGACTAAGACTGTAGGACTAAGCTTAAAATGACGAGAAGAAATAACACTAAGACCTGAAATTTTACTAGGGGTATACGCCCTGATAAGGGATTGTAGCTGCATTGTATTCTTACATTACTTTTTAATTTTCGAATTACAAAATTGTTAACAAATATCGTGGCGAACTCATTGCTCTGTACTGATTCGACCTTGTAACAGATACATACTTGTGTTGACGGTTGTACCTATCGGTACAGTCGCAGCCTCTCGTAATACGAGTAATTGTTACATTACAATTACGAAAGCGTCTGTAATATAAATCACACACGCGATGGTAATTGCCGGTACAATTATAACTAAGTTAGAGATATATACCATACTTATTTCAAATTTAAATGATTAACAGTCGTCGACTTAAGAAGTTGTTTGTGAACAACGATATATATGTACTACGTTCTAGATTTGGCATTCCGAACATTCACTATGTTCAAATGAACTGTTCTGCAATCCGTACACCTTTAGTGTCATTTAGTGTGGCTTCAATATTCATAGAGTGTGGAACTGCGCTAATAATACGAGATTTCAAATTAAAGTTTAAACCTGAACGTAATTAATAATTCAGTAGTGAAATCAGTAAAATTATTTGTTGTTCAAGTGAATAAATAGGTAATAATATTACAATAGAAAAATAAATTTCTTCATTTATATGCCACGCTATCTACAATCATAGACTAAAATCTACTATCTCCGCGCATGCGCGAAAACAGAGTAGTGCACATTTTTGTTTGAATAACTTCTAGTACGTAGTACATAGAACTCAATGTTTGTGAATAACTTGATTTTCAAAAAACACATGTTTTTGTTTCTTTACCACTTTATTTTCATATTCTTGCATTGTCATCCGACTCTGAGCTATGCTCAAAATTTCAAGTCTCTAGCTCATGAGCAAGTTAATTTAAAATCAATTACTAAATTCGACCCGAACACACAGAAACGAAGCGAGTTTATAAAAAAAAAGTCAAAAATAAATTTTAATAAAAGTAATAGGTGACTTCAAAGTACTAAAAAAATAAATTCACATTCTGAAGTCGGTGCTAGGACATTTTGTTTATATGAGTTAAAGCCGCGACTTCAGAATGTCTCTCGTGTTCTTCTCCCCATTTGTTCATATTTTATGTAATTTTATCTATACTAATAATATTAAGTTATAACATAATACTGATCATAGTTGGGGGCAGTATTTTAAATGTTTGTGTTGTCTTTTGTTGAGATTAGAAGTCTATCACAATTTCTTTTATAAAAACAAGATTTTATTTACTTTGTTGGCACTATCATGACTGACTTGACATTGGCGGAATTCTATTAAGAGAAGCCATAAAGTAAAGAAGAAGAAGAAGAAGACTTCAGAATGTGAAATTACTTTAGTCTTTTTAGTACTTTCAAGTCGGCTAATACTTTTTCTAATACTTTACCTTTTAAGTGGACTCAAGACTATCACAATCTCAATGTTGCCTAACTACTTAGTTACATTAAACACTTCATCCCCTATTTCTATTCTTACGAAAATTTTTACACGGAATTTCTACATAGGATAAAATCCGCAATAAGATTAATTGGCATAAAACAACGGATCAGTAAGCTGAAGTGGCAATGGACCGGCCATATAGCTCGAAGAACATACAACGGATGGGGAAAGAGGTCCTGGAGTGGCAGCCTCGCATCGTTAAGCGAAGTCGCCACACCATCTAGTGGGAGCCTGTTCCCACTGGAGTTGCACCTTAGTGTGGTAGTTAGACGATGGATGTGATGAGTAGTGTCCTCGGGCGGTAGCAAGCCATGCTACATCACTAAAAGAAAGACAAACGAGCACACAGGCTACCTAAGGTAATTGTGTCCCATAGAATCCTACATCTTTTGTTCATAGTATAAAACAAAGTCGCTTCCCGCCGTCTGTACGCTTAGATCTTTTAAACTACGCAACGGATTTTAATGCGGTTTTCATTAATAGACAGAATGATTTAAGAGAAAGGATTATATGTATAATACAGGCATATATATAGTATATAATTCTTCTGTCCGTGTGAATGTGACTGAAATCCTCCTAAACGGCTGGACCGATATGATTAAGTTGATTAGAGGATGGTTTGGATTCATAATTGGACCCGGTAGGTGGCGTTGTTGTCGAGATCCAGAAATCAACCGTGCGAAGCCGGGACTGATCGCTAGTTCTTCGATAAAGTGCAAATGCAGATGCGTTCTCACTCCTGAAGGCTAGCAGATAAGGATGACTAAAAAAGAGTTGCTCTTCAATCATTGTTGTACGCACCATTTATCTTTACCTTGCTTAGAAAAAAATAATGTAGGATAATTAATTAGTGGTAGTTTAATGGCGGCGTAGGATGCTATTATTATAATCATTCTTTGTTTAATTAAAAATAATAATAAATAATCGTTTATTTCCAATTACAATGGCTCAAATTACAGCGAAGCGTATTGATTTTAAACTAAACACTACTAATGATGGCCTTAGTGAGAGCGCGAAACCTGTGCTAGGATACCCTGTGTTACAGTGTTTCAACCCCCCACACTCAGACTATAATTGACTGACTTATCATTCATAAAGTCACATGGAATAAAACTAATTTTAAGGATTTTATCGCGTTTAAATTTTACTTTTTTAATTTTCGACGTTTTGGGCAGTTAACAGCACCCATGGGCACAGGAGGGACTCAGATGTTTGGCGTTCTTTTGTCATAGTTAACGAAACCTTCAACTTTTAAATATTATTTTTTGGTCCGATTTGCGCAGCAACGAGCTGACAGTATTTTGAAGTCTTGCAATATGCTTGGGTTTGGATTTAATTTTATTAATTATGGGATCCCAACCAGATGGTAGTCCAGCTATCATCTGTGGACTGCTTATACGCGGCTATGCGCAGAGGTGCTCGTTTCTGGTGCGCAGAACCGTAGGGGAGTTAGAGGACAACAATCCTGAAAATGATCGCCAGCAGCCAGTCTGCTTATACATTTGCCATTGTTACCATATCGGTTGGGATGGTAACAAAGTGCCAAAATAATAAACAATATATGAATCCTAGTTATTTGATTAAATAAATTCTTCTTCTACTTTTTCTTCTTAAATCATCAAATATAAAGTGGAATTCTGTTGAGAAACAACAATCACAAAAATAATTTTTTTTATTAGATTCCAAAATGGCGGTGGATGGATGTTGGGACTTTGCGTTATACAAGGATATCACTTCACGGTTCACATAACACGTCACTTACGTTGTTAGAAAGTAAACTGATCTAGTCTTCCGTAAACAAACTTCTAGATAGATTATAACTAGTACTCTAATAGAATATAATACTGGTTCAAAAGTAAAAGCTACGCAAGACGTCTTAAAATAGATGAAATGAACGTTCCTTACATAGTAACATTGTAATGGGTACTGTCAGTTTTTTTTTCTTTCATTCCAAGTTTTTCGTACCGTCGGTTTCGTAACATGTCGATCGATTTGAGTCATTAAGTCATTAATTACAGTCCACCGCTAAACACAGGCGTGAATTAAACTTAGTAGTGATTTTTATATATAACATTAGCTATCTGCCAGTGAAAGTTTTGTTAAAATCAGTCCAGCCGTTTCGGAAATTAGCCGGAACAAACAGACAGACAGACAGACAGACAAAAATTTTAAAAATTGTGTTTGTGTTATAAGTACCGTATATCCTTTCATATGCATTTAATTAAAAGCTGTTATTTTGACATTACAAACAGACACTTGAATTTTATTTATTTTATAGATTACAACCGATGAGCCCCTTTGCAACCCAGCTTCGCACGGGTGATTTCTGGATCTCGATCACAGTACCAATCAGTGCGCGGGTCCAGTTGGAATCTAAACCATCCAAGAACCCACTCAAACACACAAAATATTTCATCCAAATCGATCCAGCCGTTTAGGAGGAGTTCAGTGACAAGCACACGCACAGAAGAATTATATAAAAATATTATATCATACATATAAAAATATTATAAGTCGATGAATGCAAGTGGCTGAGGATCACGATATTTGACATTCCTTTAGGGAGGCCTTTGTAATTCAGTTGCCGCATTCTAGAACAGAGCTATGTCCAACAATGGATTCATTCAAGCTGATAAAGAATAAGTCAACAATGACAGCGTAATTTAAACTTACTCTTCCTTAATTATTGGGGCACTCCTTTACACCTGGCAACACTGTTAGCGACCTATCCTAACACAAAACGGTTTGAAAGTTCGCTTCATTCGCGTAATATTGAAAGTGAATTACGTAACCAAGGAGAAATGTACGCCGCGGGTACATGATCGTAATTGAAACCCAAGATTAGGTCTCTCACATAAGCAATTAGGTATGCTAATTAATTTTATTTACGAGACCGCCAGGCTTAAAGGTAAGGAAGGAAGCTTTTAGGTTGTTATAAAAGAAAAAGTAGTGGCCGTTTATTATTTTTCTATTTTAAATATAAAATATAGTAGTAAGACAATATAGATATTATAGATATTAAACTAAATAAAATATATTTTTTTACTTTGATTTTTGAACGATGCCTTGGTAAGCGACAAACAGCAGTATATTATCAAAGGTACGTGAGGGTAATATGGTCACCTTAAGGTTTGCCGCCCTATAAAACCAAAACTAGGAGGGGGACAGAGACAAAAACACAAAGTCGTATACTATTACTAATATATTAAGAAAAATAGCAAACAAGCTTGGCCAATAATTAGGAACACTTCGAAAAATCTACTTATAAAAACTAACTACACTACACAATACTAAAATCGACTAAATTTTTTACTATATTCTCAACTGTCAAAATGGCGTCGATAAAGCAGCGTTCTTTTGACCCTTTATTATTTTGATTGATTGATAAAGAGCTATCGTTTCACAGAGCCATCTATACAAACAAGGCTGCAGTTTTCGAATTATAAGAGAGTGACCATATTAAACGGAATTACCCTTACGTACAAAGTCAGACCACCAAACAAAGATAGACGGAGCGCCGCATACATTTCAAATGACGTCGAAACCATGCTCAACTTCTCCACACGCACTCACGCACACACACACACACACATCTTTCTTCTTTCTTTCTTTATCAGGCCGTGAAAGTCCTCTGCTGGATAGGAGAGGACTTTAGGGGAGGATCTGCCTTAAAATTCGCCCGTCGCCGGTCAATTTTCGTCACGTTCATCTCACGTGCTAATTTCCCATTGTCACCTTTTAGGATACCCAAGGGACGAAATAGAATGATGTTTTCTTTCATTCAGCCACCGCATTTACTATTCTATTCTATAACAGCCTATAAAAGCCCACCGCTGAACATAGGCCTTCAACATAGATTGCCTCATAAGGGAGGTTTTTCCATTGGCAGGTGGGTTTGCAACCGTAGTAGTTTATAATATTGAATTGTTATCAGGAAGATGCTGCTGCCCATCTCCTGATTTGTTTCCTCTGTCGCCTCTTACGACACCCACGGGACGATATGGGGTAGTAGATATTCTTACACCGCCACTACAAACCGCCAGGGCACAGCAGGTACGAGTACAAATTCGTAAGCCTCGAATAAGGATGTATATACACACAACGGTTTTATACGTCAGTGTAACCGCCGCGCGAGATACGTGAACTGCGGAGTCTGCGAGTGCGTTGCAGAGCTATTTGTGCAACCGGCGTCTAGTGACCTTCGCCTCTCGTATTCTGTCCACGTGTGGCAACAGGCCATTGAGATTACAGTGTTGTGATTGCACGCGACTCTGGCGTATACAGATGTAAATGAAATATAACTTTATGAGTGACCACACAATTATCCCTTTTTAAAGTTAAATAATATATTTTAGCCAACTTCAAAAAAAGAAGAGGTAAGTACTTAAAACGACTGTGTTCTTTTTTTGGATGTATTTAAATCAATAATTTTGTTAATTGTATACCAATTTTAATGACTATTTTCTAAATCGGTCATACTTCAGAAGTAGCTAGATAGACATACAACTCCGAGTAAAGAATGCTCGATTTTTTTTTCCTTGTGTTTAAAATTTCACTACCTTTACTCTCGGAGCTGTATTCTCATAGTTTTTTTGGCAATTACTAAAAAACAGCGTGTCACCACCAATCATGCTGTAATGTACTTTTTGGCACGCCTTCGACGTGCAAAGTCAAAATTTATTAAATTTAGTTTTGTCATAAATTAGTATATTCTCCTAAAGGTGCGAAAATAGGGGATGGAGTTTTTAATGTACCTAACTATACGACATTTTAGTCGTTACCTTGAGCTTGTTATATTCCTAAGTCCACTTAAAAGGCCAAAAAATTAAACTTTTTGTAAAAACTTAAAACCGACTTCAAAGAACTGGAAAGAATTTCCACATAACAACTTATGAAGTCGGGGGATCTTTAATTATTCTATACACAATGTATGGTAAAAGATGTACTGATAAAGAGGTATTCCATCTTAGTCCCCAGGGGCTACAACCCATCTGTATTTTGATTTATAATTGAGGATAGATGCGGGTCTATGAGCAAAAGCATCATCTTACCATCAGGTGGACCGTGTGCTCGTTTGTCACCTTTAAAATTAAACTTTTGTAAAAATCTGAATTCTAAAACTAAAATGAATAAAATAATTTCCACATAACAATATTAATTCTTCGATACATTATGTATTAGCACTGACTTTAAAAGCCATTACCCTTTAAATCAGTTTTACTTTTTTTAAGATTTTTATTTTACCTTTTAAGTAGACTACGGAACATACGAGGTCAAGGTAATAATTCCTTTTTTGTACACAATCTATTTTTTAATTTTGTAACTGTTTTAAGAGGACGTACTTTATTGCTGCGATTAGGTACAGAGTAAGTGCTCCTCTTAATTTATAGTTAACATAGATTTAAAAAAAATTATAACTAATACACACATACAAAACTAAAACTAATAATAATAATGTGTGTCTCTATTTATAACTTTTGTAACATTTTACTAATGACCTTAAAACTAAATGCAACATACAATAATATAACATAAATAATAAGGTAATAACTAGAATGTAATCTAAATAGATACAGTCAAGTCTGGCAACTTTACCAATGGAAGTTAACTTTGCCATCAGGGGTGTACTGGTACAAAATTACGATTAACACGGAAAACGTAACGTTTTTCGAGATAAGCCATTTTTTGGATGGAAATACAATAACTAATTGACAGCATTGCTTTAGATATGGCAACATGAGAGTTAACTTTGGCATTTTCTTTTTTTGAGTATTTTGTCTATTTAATGTTAGTATTTGTTTTAATCACTAATAAATACCAAATCTATGAAGAATATAATGTCACATTTAACATTGACACCCAGTCTGACAGTACATTTTTGTTGGAAAATTGGTCCTAAACTTTTAAGTCCTTCCAAAAATGGCAAAGTTGCCAGGTTCCACGGTACATTAAAAACTTCATGTCCTGTTTTGCACCATTTTTGCTATTTTTGTCCTATTTTAGGGGTGATTTTTTTCTTAAAAATGGATAACCCATTTAATAAAAGAGGAGTAATTAAAATTGGTTCAGCCCTTTCCAAAAAAAAAAAGCGGTGAATATATAAAAATCATACGCGTCGAATATACTTCTCGTACTCTTTTTTCACTCAGTTAAAATAGAGTTCATCCCGTTAATGATTTCACGCAATCCTGTTCGATCCGAAAGGGCGTACTGACATTACCTAAAAAAACTAAAACATCATATTCCTAATGAATATAAAAATATTATTGTTATTTAAAATACAAATGCCTTCTTCTTTTTATTTTAGGTACTCTTTTTTTTTAAAGTTAGCACACTAACTTTCGTACCGTGAAAGCGTTATACATACATAAATTGCACATGGACAAACATGCAGACCCGGATAGCCTATATAAACACTTGTTCCTTATGGGATTCGAACCCGCGGCCGTACAAAGTCGCAGCTGATTAGTTACAGTGCTTCCGTATATGTTATTTTCGTAGGTTCGCGTCTGCTACTTGACAACATTCGAGAACCCCTTCCGTCAGCATTTAAAGCTTTATTGTCTCTATATATCTAATAACAATGAAACATCAAAACAAGGTTAAAACTGATCTACAAACTTCAAGAACGCTCGTTAAATAAGATGAAACCAGTCAGAGCCAGTTGTGCGAATGTTTTCGTAAATTATTTCCACACATCGTGTATGGAGAAAGAGTTGATAGCCCCATCCACTTATTGCAAATTGCAATACAGACATCTAAACTTGCTTTCGTACGATTGCAGGTCGAATACGCACATTTATTATTTCAGCATACATGCGAGCAATCCGAGCGACATCGCTAGTTAATACAATTGTTTTTTTTTATTTGCTCAATGCCAATATTTCGTACTGGCACATTATTGCACGTTTTTCTATTAAATGGTTTTGGCGGGAAATTTTACCGCCGGCGGATTGCTGTTCCTGTAATAAATAATCGTTTAAATAATCGTTCGAAATCGAAGTGAATTAGGATACGTAATAGCAGTGCTGTTTTGTGTATTTAATGTCTGTGCATGTGAACTATTAGTGGGAACGATGAAACGAGTACTACGATGGTGATAAAACTCAAATTATTTTGAAAACTTGGGATACCTATTACTATCGTCATCGGCTCCCGTCAAAATCTCTGGATACATGTTAAGACGTTCTGCTGGCCGTATTAAAAATGTGAAAGTCATTGTATGTTTATAAGCTATAGAGAGGACTATGCCCTGGGTTTCTGTCATAAATTCCAGTACAAGAGTAACTGACATAGCCTATCAGCCGATGAATCGACAACCGACGGGGAAGAAAGGTTCTCGAGAGGCAACCACATGCTGGTAAGCTTTAGACAACCCCATACTAGAAAGAGTAATGTATTGATTCTGTAAACAGAGAGACTCACGACCGCACATTGAGATACTTTATGGGGAGACTTAATATTCAGCATTGGATTTATGAAGTGCTGTAATGAAGATGATAGCGTAAACGCCTATAAAAACTCATTTCTTATTATTAATCATTTAAAAAAAAAACGTTACCTCCACACTAGGATTTTCTCCTGTATCGTGGGGGCAGTTTATATACATAAATTTCACAAGGACAAACATCCAGACCCGGAACAATTATTTGTAAGCCATACAAATACTTGTTCCGTGCGGGATTCGAACCCGCGGCCCTTAGCGCAGCAACTCATTGCTAAGCCACTGCGCCACGGAGCCGTCAACCGAAACTATGCCCAATTTCTTAACACGCATGTATCTTTCTTCTTTTTGTCTTTTACAGCCCGTAAAAGAAAGAAGGAAGAAACCACTCATATGCAACTAAAACTATGTTGCCGCTTGCTAATTATTTCAGATGCATATATGTATATGAGTGGGTGTTCTTACAATAAGTTTAGCATGGATTTGACATCGTTTTTGCACCACTTGAAATGTGAAACACGCGACGACGCGGCGACCAATGACGCTGGCAATATTTGATATAAAAAGGTGGAGGCCCTTGGGATGGCATTAATAGGTAGTTGACTGGAGGCTATACAGCCAATGCCATAGTAATTGAGAAAAAATGGATAAGAAGGTAGATATCGAACTTAACGGACCACTAGACAAAAAAGATTGCCTAGTATACTTCTTGTTTAGGCTTCAGAATTGTTATTTTATAAGTTTTGAATAAAACAATTTTACCCTACCCTCCGTGACTATTGGTTGCTGTAAAGCACCCGAAACGTCGGGAATCAAAAATAGTATAATTAATCGCGATAAAATCCGTAAAATAGTTTTATTCAATGTGTAGTGTTCGCGTAAATATAAGAAACCCTTATTTTATAAGTTTGCTTAAAATTACTACAGCTATGCAAGAATGGCCCGATTTCAGTATGGAAAATCACAATTGACTTTTATGTATTTGTTGCAAGGCCATATTGCAATCATCTTGTAGACTCATTCATAAACACGTGACACTGTTTAAACGTTAAGAAATTTAACCTGGTTATCCGTAAAAGCCTTTACAAATGTCGGAAAGGTATGAATTGTGTAAAATATTCTGTTTCTTAACAGTTGCTTCGTTAATGGATTCAAATATCACAAACAGCCTTTTAGAGTCCACTGCAGGACATAGGCCGTTTCAGGAATACTCTAGCTTACCTAAGTACATTACCTTTTTTATAAAACAAACGAACTCACAGTCCACCTGATGGTAAGTGGTTACTGCAGCCCACGGATAACTGCAGACTTCAAACAAAAAAGGGCTATAGATGCGTTATCAGTTCTGAGAACTAACATGGAATGCCTCCCAGCCTTTAATTAGTGGCTTTCTATAACCTTTAGAATGAAATACAGTAGTGCATGCACTGCTGTTTGGCGCAGAAATAAGCAAGAGTAAAAGTTACCCATACGGACTCCTAAAAGGACTCTGACTACTTAGAAATTCTTCGTGGACGAAGATCTTGGAAGATTTGCCAGCACGCGGGGCGGGCGGAACAATGAGCGCAGAGATACTTCTACATAACAACATGTATATTGAAAGTATCTTTGCAATAGCATCGTCAACTCGATTTATTGTCATGTAATTTACTTATTGCAAATATTTCCTACGGGCAATGTTGTTTTCCATCACCAGTATCTTTGCAACTTAACTTTAACTTTACGGGTGATCGTGAGATGATTCATATTTAATAATACAACATATAAATTATGTTTTAATTAATATTGTTTAAAAGAATAGTCCCGCTGGGTTTCTTGCTGTTTCTTTTCAGGACATAAATGCATAAAGCATAAACGACATACAATAATTGTTATTGTAATATCTATATTGAATAAAAATTTATTCTACCTATTCTATTCTTTTAAATTTAATTTCCGGCATATTGTATGCTCAACAGCACCCAAAGGCACGTAGGAACTGAGGTGTTTGACGTCTTGATGTCATAGTAAACCCGGGCTACCATCAATTTCTAAATTACATATTAACATTTTGTCGAATGTACGTATAACGAACGCAAAGTTTCTTGAAGCCTACCAGTGGTATGCTTCAGCTTGTATTTGCGAGCAATGTGCAAAGAATTTATAGTGTTACAAATGTACACGGTAATACATAAACCATCCATAAGAGACTACGTGATGACATCGGGCGGATGTAGCAGTATAGAAGTGCTTGTATCACATTGTAACATTATTAATTGGTGCAATTCATATTAAATGCAGATAACTAAGATTCATTACTCTATCGCACACATTACATAGGTATCAAATTTAATAAAATATCATAGCATAGAACAGTTAATTGTAAAAGAAATCTATAATAATAAAATTAATAAATTTGAATTAAAAGTTACGAATTAAGTCAAATTAAATACAATCAGTTTTATTAGATACATTAGGTAGGTTAAAATAAAAATAAAATAAAATGCAAATTATGTCACATTACGTGTGTAAGTAAATCAATTAAAAATAAATTTAATCAGTAAATATAATATGTAATCAGAATACTTAGAAGTGATTCTAATTGAAAATCATTTTTTACTTTTACCACTGGTTCGGAAAAAAAACCTGTGTACTGGGAAAGACCAGCAAGAAACCCAGGGGGACTTTTTAGACACTGTGCTACGGAACTGATTCCGTCGCAATCAGTTCCTATAGTGTATGGTCGCGGACTGACAGACACGGACTCGAATTCCGCACGGAGGAAGTGTATGTATGGCCTACAATTTATTGTTCCGGGTCTGGATCTATGTCTTTATTTATTTATCTGTTTGATTTTTAGTATGTATGTTACGTGAAATACTATTCAATACTATGTATTACGTACTAATTCCCTAATGGAGAAATGCAAATTTGTTTATTCTTTAAAAAAAATGTTTTATAAAAAAAATATTTTTCTTTATTTATTTATTACATAATTGTAACATCATTACAGTTATGTTCACCAACGCGATGCTATAACTAACCTAAATATAAGAAAACTACTGACTATTAAATAATGACTATAAAATAAGGAATAATAACATTAACACGATTATAAAATAAAATACTAATTAAAAAATTACAATTTTCAACGCATTTGTATGCTGCAATTATGAACTTCGTCTATTCATATATATATATATATATATATATATATATATATATATATATATATATATATATATATATATATTAATTTATCAAAATCAACATATCAAAATCAATTTTTATAACAATTATGTACGAAAACCGCCTTCACGATACAGGGGAAAATCCTACTATGGGTTCGTAGTAGGTACTATTATTTATTCTGTGCTATGGGGGAGACGTTTTTTTTTTACAAAAAGAAAAGTAAAATTGCCTATATTATATTTACGTTACGATGAAACAAACATTGATCTTTTTTCCATATTTTTCTTTTATTTACAATCATCATTTTAATCATATTATGAATTTGACTTTTAACAATTTTACATAATATCTAAATCTCTATATGTCTATCTAATCTATATATACAATATAATTGTACAAATATGTTTAATAGAGCCTGCTTACGTTACTTTCAAATTATGTTTTTTTTTAATAAAAAGGCATCTCTCTTATATATTTTCCTTTTATTTCCAAATTAACTTTCAATTTTATTTAAAACTTCCTTTATACACCGCATGCCGTAGGTTTGATTCCCGAATAGATCAATTATATGTTTCGCTTATACTAGGCTTTTAAAGGCAAGTAAAATGCCTAGACGATTTAGGAGAAATTGCTGGTTTTTAACAATTAATAAAAAAAAAACGATTTATATCGAGAGATAGTAATAATACACCGAATATCTAGTCGGTTTAAAACCTATTTAGGCGTACTTCCGGATTATGAAACGTTAAATAACATTTAAAATGTTCCATTCTCCAAATTAAGAGTGATCCAAATCAGCGTAATCAACAAAAGAGACGGGAAATAATGGCGCGTAGAAAGCGTGGTGAGTTGATTACTCAGTACTTAAGTTATAAAATAAACGTTGATGTAAATCGAATGTGCTCATCACTACCCGAATGACCACGACTTTTTTTGCCACCAGGGCGGCGCCACTTAAATATATTTGACAGATTTCATAGCGAGGTATAATATTTGACAGATTTCATAGCGGGGAAGTTAATTTGTTCGAAAATTGTAAAGGTTAATGTTTCTTTCTGTACTATTAGTTATAATTTATATTAATTAGATTAAAATAAATAAACCAAACCACAGATATTAATAAAAGTAAAAAAAAAAAAAGAGTTAAAAATGTGTAAAAAGTTAAAGAGCAAACCACTGAGGCA
The DNA here is from genome assembly GCA_029286625.1 of Parnassius orleans. Taxonomy (NCBI): domain Eukaryota; kingdom Metazoa; phylum Arthropoda; class Insecta; order Lepidoptera; family Papilionidae; genus Parnassius; species Parnassius orleans. Next base: position 6,449,380 of record JAGSMP010000006.1, on the reverse strand, counting down.
TTGTTTTTTATATTAATTTATTACTCTAGAAACTGATAAACTCTTATTTAAAACTAACTTCTCACTTAAATGACATTGTGTAACAAAAAATTTACCTCATTGTCAACTAGCGACATCTGTTGAGCGGAAGATTATTAGCCCTCTTTGCCAAATGGTCATTGTTCCGGCCTATTGAATTATCATACGAGTAGTGTATACGTTCGAAGATTTGGATATAGTATACGATTATAAAGCTGAAGCAACCGTGTAGTGGCGGTGTAAGAATATCCACTACCCCATATCATCGCGTGGGTGTCGTAAGACGCGACAGAGGGAAACAAATCAGGAGATGAGCAGCAGAGTCTTCCTAATAACGACTAAAAATAAAACCGCGGTTGCTAACCATAGCTAATATCTCCCCTATGAGGCAATCTATGGGGGAGGCCTATGTCCAGCAGTGGGCTTTCATAGGGTGTAACGGTAACGGTGTTAAGCTGAAGTGATAATGAGCCGGCCATATAGCTCGAAGAACCGACAATCGACGGGGAAGAAAGGATCTCGAGTGGCAACCTAAACGGTAAGCGAAGTGTAGGACGGCTGCCCACTAGATGGAATGACGACCTGGTAAGATATGCAGAAAGTCGATGGATGCAGGTAGCTCAAGTGAAGGGCCGTACTGATGATGACGATGATGGTGATGATATACGATTATCGTGTCCATCAATGTTACATCCATACTGCAACCAAGACTTTCTTAGCCATTATTGCATAAGTGTTCGATCAGATATATTATTTTTGTATACGTTATATAAATATATTTTACGTGGTGGAGCCATGTTGCAGCTATATTAGTGGTATAATTGTAGCACGAATGGGTCGGCTCGACCGGGAAAGGACCACGCTCTTACAGAATACCAGCGTGGTGAGTGTAGAGAACTGGAGACCCTCTTTGAAACAGAAACAAAAATTTTTATTCAATATAGATTATAAATAATACTTATTGAAAGTCACTCTTTTGTTTAATTACCACTGGTTCGAAAAAAAACCTCTGTCCTGGGAAAACCAGCAAGAAACCTAGCGGGACTTTTTTTTAAATAACAGCTATTATCATGTATCACAAAATTAACAACACAAAACAAATTAGAAATAGCTTGGTAGCGATCACCTCATTTACAGGGTTATTATCATCCATAAACTTTACTGGAAGCGAGGCTTTCTATCTTAGTCCTCACGGGTGACAACGCATCTGCATTTTAATTCGTAATCGAGGATAGATATAGATGTCTATGGGCCATAGTAGCCACTTACCATCAGGTGGACCGTGTGCTCGTTTGTTACCCTTATCTTATAAAAAAAAAGATACAGAACATAATATTATAATAGTTAGGACTCCTTTTCCACCCAGGAGTCCGTTTCGGTAGGTTCCGGCCTAAAGGGTAAAGAGGTAGCATAATTACAGACTCTGAGGCATTCCACTTTAGACCTCAGAGTTGACAACGCATCTACAGTCTTCCTTGTTATATAGGAATGCACTTATTAAATTCAGTTACTATATCCAGTTTATTAAATGCACTTATTAAATTAGGAATCACTGGTATTAAGGACGATGCTTACATAGACGCCGTGACGATGTGATCAACAGGTTTTTTAAATATATTTTCATCACGTGCAGCTTTATTGTAAGCGGAAGGCGCAGGTTTCTAACCGAAGACTTCCAATACCGCAGTTGGTAATTGATTATATAGTAATACGTTATTTGCAAGTCATCCCCTTTGTTCCTTATTGTAATCATATAGAGATAAATCTTGTCTGTTTAGACAAAGAATGTACCAGCGCAGAATACTAATGGTGACTTATGATGTGTCACTAGGTTTAGTCACATTCTGAATGACTCAAGTTTTACGCTAAAATTACAAAGAAACAAAGAGAGAAAGAGAGGGTGGGAATCTTCAAAGGTAATACTATCATTACTGGAAAGCCTAATATTAAATAACTATATAATTCAAGCTGGAGATTAAATTATTTTTCTACCGACTTCAAACAGGAGGAGGTACTCAATTCGACTGTATGTTTCTTTTTTATGTGTGTTACCTCGATAACTTTTTTCTGGGTGAAGCGATTTCAATGATTCTTTTTTTATTTGATAGCTGGTGCTTCTCATGTGGTCCCATATAAATTAGTCAAGGTCTGGCCAATAGTTTTTGAGTTATTCTTAATAATTTATATTGAAGTCGGTTGTACAAAATTTTAATTTTCTACCGACTTCAAAAAGGAGACGGTACTGAATTTGACTGTATGTTTTTTTTTTTTTATGTGTGTTACCTCATAACTTTTTTCTGGGTGAAGCGATTTCGATGATTATTTTTTATTTGAAAGCTGGTGCTTCTCATGTGGTCCCATATAAATTTGATCAAGGTCTGACCAATAGTTTTTGAGTTATTATTAATAATTTATATTGAATTTATATTATTAATTATAGTGTTTGTTGTTGAAACTGCGGGCCGGTCTAGGACCGCAGTGCCATCAACAAACCAACTTTACCGATTTTACCGAAAAAAGTTTAAAGTGAGAACTTGCGAGTGCGACGATTCCGCCGGCGACGTCTACAGTTCCGAAGTATCCCTGCCCTCAGAGTGCGGCTGCGGTAGTTAGGGGGGCTCGAGGCGATTCAAGGGTCATTCAGAAGGAGGTGACAAATCTAGGCTTGAATCACTCTCGAAAAAATGAGGAAAGTGTCGTAAAACTAAAAACTTTCAATTCACTTCACGAGTGTTAAAACACGGTGTGCCCTAGTGGTGTTGTACCTACTGAGTTTGAGTGTGACACTGTGCTAAATAAATATTATATACCTAGTTAACACAAAAACATCCGAAGTATCTAATGAAATGATTTCAAAAAGTGCTTAAAGGTGGACATGGATGCAATATCACATTGTCAGAACCACTTGCACTCAGAATAACTTGTAATTTTGCCCAGGTATTGAATCCTTTGAAATATACCTATCGTCGTATAGAAAAGAAAATAGTAAAACACACGGGCGTAGGGATATTTAGGACAACAGAGTTGACTGAAAACACAGAGAGCCCTAGATCCAAATTCGAATCTCATCCGAAGGTAACACAAGTGCAAAACAAACAAACAATCTAACAAGTATCTTTGTGCTGTGATTCTCTAGTCATTGAATCTTACGTAAATACGAACATCGCAGAAGCGTCATTTCGGTCATAAATTAAGTACGTCGAGTGCGATCTTGTTTTAGAGCGTAAATCAATGGTACTAATTTGATAATTGTGTTTTGCGTCCTGATGAAATCGACATAAGAAACATATTTTATTCTTGTCCAGTAGCCCACAAAACTTCATTGTTCTTTTGTATTTCGCAGGAACCCATTAGACTCCAGACGCATAAAATGTAAAGAAATTGGATCCTCTATGCGGCATCGGCTTCGTTTTTCTACGAAACGCAGGACATCTTCTCCCATATTTTCGTCCAAACGGGAGATGTAGAGCTGTATGGTGGGCATCACAACACGCAAAGTTGTACTTGCTTTTATTTTGGTGGTACCACTCTGGTTACAGACGGTGCCGACCGACGTTTCTTCTCAATAAGAGTAATCCGTCTTGTTTCGGGTCCACGGGGACTGATTTTACGTCTGTTGTTAATGAAATGACTTTACGAGCATCTATCGGAAGCCATAATATTTTTCTAGCATTTTCCATAGTCGCCTCTTACGACACCCACGGGACTGAATGGGGTGATAGATTCCAACAAACATCAAAAGATATAAAAGTAAAAGTAAAGTAAGTTATACGTCCCGCAGTGCAAAGGCCTCCTCTTATTCTGTGAGGGTTTTGGATTATGAAAGAGTAGCAAGTAAGCAATTTAGATAATATAAAAAGATACGTTGGTAGACTCAAGGTATCTTTGAAATATACTTGCTTTATTAGACAAATAGGTTTCCTCGCGATGTTTTCCTTGTTCGCCGAGCACATCGTAAGTTATGGCTTAAAATCATAAACAACATTCCTTTTTTAAATTTGTTTGCTCACGTTCTGACTCGTATGTTTTATGGGCTTTTGTTTCTATAAAAGACGATTTATGGTGCGATGTATGAGATATATTGTGTGCGGTGGCTGAACAGGTTCATATGATATGTAAGAAACGATAAAATAAATACACAAAAGTTAAATTGCAGATTTGGCGGTCAAATACTAAATTTATGTCTTACGTTTAATAACTACAGAAATCGCTATCATCATCAGCCTCCGGCAGTCCACTGCTATACATAGGCCTCTCCCAAGCCAGATCTTCGGCTTCACGAATCCTATTACGCAGATCGTCGCTCCATCTAGCCAGAGGACGTCCTACATTGTATTTACCTAAGCGCGGTCTCCACTGTTTGACGCGTCTACCCCAACGTTTGTCACTACTTCTTCTGAGGCAAATGTGATCAACCCATTATCTATTTAGTGCAAACATGAAGGATTAAGAACAAGAAGGCTTTGTCAGTGACCTTGGTTACAACAGAAATGTAGGTTAGGTTATATGTGACTTGAAGGGTAAAAATTAGGTTTTTACTATCCTTTCTTTAGGTTACCTTTGTGAGCCCTTTTAGGTCCATTACTTTTCCGAACAAAGCTTTTGATAGCTTAATTAAAATGCGTATATTTTATCCACCTTGGATTTGCAGTAGATCAAAAATTCGGTGGTAATTTATATATATACTAAAAGAACACATACAGTACAGTCCTACCAATAGTAACCAATAAAGATGTCCGTAAATATTGTAGCTACAGTCAGAGCTAGCCAGTAACTAATGAAGGTCACTAACGATCGTTAGGCGTATGACCATTGAATTTTAAAGACAATGCACCGATTTACATTCCGCGATGCGTCTGCTCTTGAGGACGGCTCGAATGTTCTCTTGAACCGAGCATTTGTTTCATAATGTGGCGGCCTTTTTGCAAAGTGATCGGTATATTGGCTTCTTCTAAGTTATTAACTCGTTGATGCTCTGTCTTAACTATAACCGATTTAATATTTTCTGTATTATCAAAAAAAAAACATATTGATTTAGAAGTTTAAGGCTGAAATATTTTGCTGACTGCAATCGTCAAGCATAACGGTTAAGAAAAAAATTCTCTGTACAACTAAAGAAGTCGCCGTTACCGAAATTCGGCCGAATTCTTCGGGAAATTCTGGAGGATATTATCAAGACAGAGTCTAAGTTATCGGGCAAGCATTGGTGCTATAATATTAACATTACTACATCATCATCATTACAGCCCTTCACAAGTCAACTTCTGAACATAAGCCAATAGGGGGTCGCCCTACACTTCGCCTTTTTTCCCCATCGGTTATCGGTTCTTCGAGCTATATGGCCGGCCCATTGCCACTTCAGCTTACTAATCCGTTGAGCTATGTCGGTCACTCTGGTTTTACTGTTACCTACAAGAGCATCATTGGAGGATCACACACCAACTTGTTGATTAAGTTCGGCTTTAGCTAAAAACAAGCGCTGCAGCATTTGCAGCATTATGCTGAGTCGAAGAATTTGGTATAATATTTTCTTTAACGTCCATGTCACAACTATGCCGGTAGTTGTTGGAAGCACTACGCACGAAGTTGTCGACGAGTATGTTTACCTGGAACAAATAGTCCAACTAGGTTCGACGGTTTCAAATGGGCTGGGCAGCGTTCGGGACACATCTTCTCGTCAGGTGTATCTCAAAACTTGAGAACAAGATTATACAACCAGCGCGTGTTGCCAGTGATAACATATGGATCTGAGACATGGTCCTCCGCTGTTGGCCATATGGCTGGCTGTGCTCAGGGTTTCTCTGCGTGATAAACTTAAAAATGAGGATATCCGGAGTAGAACCAGAGTAACTGGCTTATAGCACAAAGAACCGACAAGCCGACAACAGATGGGGAAGAAAGGCTCCTGAATGGCAGCCTCGTACTGGTAGGCGAAGTGTAGGACGGCCCTCCACTAGATGGAGTGACGACCTGGTAAGAAATGCAGAAGTCGGTGGATGCAGGTGGCTTAGCACCGTTTTTTGTGGCATTCCTTGGGGAGGCCTATGTTCAGCTATGGACTTATAAAGGGCTATATAATGATGATCAGCGTGAAACAGCATGTTTTTTTATTTGTTAATGCATAAGCAGTTACTGATGCCTGTATTGCGTATTTTGATCCCTTGGGTATGTTCTTATTTTAAATCTGTGTCAAATAAATGATTCTTTCTTTCCTTCTTTAACGAGTTATGGACAAAATTAAACTGTTTAAACGTTGAAGACAATGCAGATAATCTATTTGCATCTACTAAACGATTCCTTTACATCATAGTAGTTAAACGTTTATCACACTCGCGCTGATTTTAGCGGGTAGTTATTCAAATCTCGCACGCAAACTGCTGAATAATTCGTAACAAACACGGCATTTTACGAACTTGTTACGTCTTGAGTCATGTAATAGTTTTTATTACAGCTGAGAAGTCTGAATACTATTTCCTAGCTCTTTTTTGAATTAAATAACAAAGAATAAAGAAGATATTTACTTACTCTCAAGAAAGCAAGTTATCGCAAGCAAGTCGATAAAATTAAATTTTTAACCGAATTAAAAAAAACTAAAATCGAATCGTATGTTTTTTTTTGTATATGTTCACTGTTTTCACGGAAACGGCTAAACCAAATTAGGCGATTTTTTTCTAAATAGATTATACTTAATTGGTGGTCCCATATAAATTTCATCCTCAATAGTAAAAAGAGGATGAAAATTTTACGTGGTAGAGCCACGCTGCAGCTATATTAATAGTATAGTTGTAGCACGAATGGGTCGGCTCAACCGGGGGAAGGACCACGCTCTCACAGAATACGAGCGTAAAATAGCAGCTTAATGCTGCTGTGTTTCGTATGGTGAGTGTAGAGAACCGGAGACCCTTTTTACTAGAGAAGAGGCATTCTATCTTAGTCCTCACGGCTGACAACGCATCTGCATTTAAATTCGCAAACGAAGATAGATGTAGATGTCTATGGGCCACTGCAACCACTTACCATCAGGTGGACTGTGTGCTCGATTGTCACCCTTATTCCATAAAAAAAAGCACGAATGGGTCGGCTCGTCCGAGGTAGGATCACGCTTTCACAGAATACCAGCGTAAAATTGCAGTTTAATGCTGCTGTGTTTCGTATTGTGAGTCTAGAGAACCGGAAACCTTTTTAACACAACGTGGTGACAACGTAATTGCATTTTGATTCTTAATTCAGAATAAATAAATAAAAAAGGAAAAAAAGGGTCTATGGGCCACAGCATCCACTTACCATCAGGTGGACTGTGTTCTTTATTGTTACCGTTATTCTATAAAAAAATATAACTTTTTAGGCAACATAGTTGTTGTTACCTTTTGAAGTCATTTTGTACTTTATCAACGACCATTTAAGAAATTTTAAAGGCGCTCTCTTTTTCCACTAAACGATAATAGAAATAGACAGGTAATGAGATAATTAACCATCATTTTAAGTTGTTAATCAATCTGCAAAATCACTACGTCAACTTCAGTTTATTAAGTAAGATTCGTAGGATTTTCTCTATAAAAGTAATTGTGGCGAACGAGCACATAGTTTACCTGATGGTAAGTGAATGCTGTGGTCCATAGACACTTTCATCTGTCAGTTGTTCACCCTGAGGACTAAGATGGATTGTCTCGTTACCACTATAAAGGGTTTCCGGTTCTCGTCCATCACCAATCACAATACGAAAAAAAAGTTCACCATGTTTTGTAGTGAGCTGGTGGGGAACACGGTCCTGAGCCACATGCGTTCATCAACTTCCTGCTTGCTTATAAGATCATCGCTCCATCTATACATCTTATAGTGTCTATATATTATGGTAATAAACTATGAGAAGTAATTAAATGTTATGCCGTAATAAAATTTGGTTAGCCACAGAAAACAGCATTTAAATCATTTGGTTAGCATTCAAAGATTCTGTTTGCAATAAAAAAAAATATTAGGCAATTCTTGTTTCGCAAATAATCTTGATAATGTTCAGTAATTTAATCATAAATAGGCAGGCAGCTTTCAATAATATGAGTTTGCCTAATAAACAGTCAATCCGCAAAATACTTAATTGATCAGCAAGATTCACGATTGGTTAGCTAAGAAAATATGTCTATAAGCAGAGACCTAAATTTAACCATTTACGTTGTACAATTTTAGGTGTACTGTTATATTTGTAAAAATATGTTACGACTAAAAGCCGCAGTGGGGTTACACCTAGTCCTAGCCGGGTAGAACTAGGTGCGGCCAGCAGTAGTTGGTTAAGTTTAGGTGTACTGTTAAATTTGTAAAAATACGGAAATACGTATCAAGTAATATCAGCGACAGTAGGTTAAGGTGCGGCTAGGTCAAAGCCGCGTACATTTTTTTAATAATAATAATCTTTTATTTTTCTTTGCTTATCCTCTAAGTGCTTATCAAAATTTTATAAGCATGAGTCACTCATTGCAGCTTATATAATTAATATGCTGTACTAAAAAATTTAGAGCCGTCCAGAATGTCAAAAATTGACGATTGATTTAATAATGTTTGCTAGCCATGGTTTGCTGACCAATTATCTATTTCTGCTGCTAGATTACATTTCTTTGCTGACAAAAACATGAATACTTTGCTAACCCTTTAAATATCAACCATAAAATATTAACCCTTATCCCATTAAGAATTTCGAGCACTGTTATACCTTATTAAAGTTTATTAAAACTTCTAAAGATTTTTGTATATTTTTGACTATATTTTACAATCGAAAACTTTAATAAATTTCACAGTTAAAAAAAAAAAACGTTCGACCAATACGTTATATTATTTAACATATTTAATTACCTTACAATAAATGAATTAAAAAATTGAGTAAACTGCTTAGTAATGATTTCTTATATTTACGAGATTACCACACAAGGTATAACTGATTTTACGGATTTTATCGTGTTTAATTTTAACTTTTTTGTTAAATCCGCTAACTAACCATATTAACTCATTGTCAGTATATTATTATTTTTTAAATTACGTCTAAGACAGCAAACTTTATGGACATATGATCCAGTGACAATTTTTTTAAATAATTAATATTAGCCCAATCAATGTGCTATGCTATGCTATGCTTGGCTATGCTATACAAATATAATTGTATGATATTATACTATTGCGGGATTGTCCCGCAGAATTCGGGAGGTTTGACTGCTTCTAATGGTTATAATGGTTGTAACTATATTTATAGATCAAACTATAAATATAGTTCTGAAACGATTTTAGTTATAATTTTGTTTTCAGAAGAATTCTTAAAGTGAGGAACCGTCATCATATTTTTTAATTAATTCCTGAGCCTCTTTAATTAAATATATATACGTATATGTTTGAAAAATTGGATAATTTTTTATTTAGTTTTAATAATGCAAAGCAATGATACAAAGTAACACTAAAAATCACATCTTAACTTCTAAACGCATAATTAATAAACTCATAAACGCTTTTCCCCAAATCTTAAGGGTTTTCTTTTTTTTTTCTTTTTTAAAAACGTTACCCCCACACTGGGATTTTCTCCTGTATGGTGATGGCAGTTTACAAACATAAATTGTACAAGGACAAACAATTATTTGTAGGCCATACAAATACTTGTTCCGTGCGGGATTCGAACCCGCGGCCCCCAGCGCTGCAACTCATTGCTAAGCCACTGCGCCACGGAGCCGCCACGGTTTGAAAGAAAAGCGTTTACAAAAATAATAAATGGATATATTATAAAAAAATAAATAAAAAAAACTTACGCAACAAATTTTCTCCGATCGCCAAAGTTGTTATTGAAGCGAATATAAAAATTGAGTTCTTCATTTTCATAATTGTGTCACAGATAACTTAAGCACGGAGGTTGCGTTCGGAACTATGCAAAGCGAAAGTATCAGGCCCAGCGTAATGGCGTCATACGACTGAATTCGCGCGCGTTTCTCACTCCTATATATTTACTTTGGATAGCGATTGCAAAAATACAATGTACGCAAACAGCTAGTTCTTGTGACAGATGATGTTGATGTCACAGCAGTGTGTTGAAGTAGGGTTTAAATTATTTAAATTGCAAGGACGCAGCGAGATTTAAATCATTTCATAAAAGGTAAAGTTGCAATTTCCTTTCGTACAATAACATTTCTTTTCTATTATCACTTTTCTACAAAAACTTTACGATAAAATGATAAGTTTGTACGTGGCCACACTGCAGCTATATTATGGTTGTAGCAGGAATGCGTCGGCTCAACCGGGAAGGACCACACTCTCACAGAATACCAGCGTAAAATAGCAGCTTAATACTGCTGTGTTTCGTATGGTGAGTGTAGAGAACCGAATATCCTCTTTACTGGATACGAGGCATTCCATCTTAGCCCTCGGCGGTGACAACGCATTTACATTTTGATTCTTAATCGAGGATTAAATGTAGATGTCTATGCAGTATCCATTTAACATCATTTGAACTGTGTGCTCGTTTGTCACCCTTATTTGACATAAAAAAACCGTTTCGATTTAATGTGTGTGGTCATCAATGATATGCAGGAATTTTTCAAGGAAGCAGTCACACTAATAGGTAACTTTCCGTTTGTCTAACTCGCGATCGGTAAAAATAATGGCTACCGATAGACGAAAACTAATGATATAACATGTGTAAAATGAGAAACAATATAATACGCGTCCACTTTAAGAAGAGCGGGGGATACGAGTCATTTGAAGCGGGCTTTCCAATGATTCGATCTTTCTGGATAAAGGAATTAAGCTTAAAAACTCTCATTTCAAAATAAATAATTAAATGAATGATAGAAAGATAGAGATATTTATTTGGCCATTTCTTAACAAATTTGCACTGGATACTCAAAATAAACATTATATATAATTAATCTTATAACTAGATTTAATTATACACTTACAATGAAAACTAAATCGTTTTGACAAAAAAAATGCAGATAGGTATAAAATAAATATAAAAAGCGAATAGCTAACTAAATAAAAAACTTATTTTATGGGAAATGGTCCAAATAGGACTGCCACTCAGGAAACGCTAAGATGTGTTATCCTAGCCCTGATTTTCAGTAGCAAACTTAAGTACATTACATACACACACACACACACACACACACACACACACACACACACACACACACACACACACACACACACACACACACACACACACACACACATATATATATATATATATATATATATATATATGTATACATACACATACATACACAGGCACAATGTATTTTCTATATATATGGGGCACATATAATATATATACTTAAGTATTTAAATTAATAATATAAGTACATACATACACAATTACATACGTTTTAAATATTCTTTTATAATTAATTTTGGGCCATAACTGCCTTATATTTGTGGTGCTGTACCGAATGTTTATGAGTGTTCGTTCCATTGCATAACGAGAACCGAGAATATAAAAATAATTTAGATTTCATATATAAACATTAATACACAATAGCAATATAAATGGATTAAAACAAAAATGATACAAAGCGTTGAACACAGAGAAGAGGTCTGCTAAGAGGATTATTTTGCTGGTTTTCTTGAAACCAATCTTGAGCCTCGAACAACAGGCGCAGATTAACCAGCCTCTTGTTATTCTATACGATCATTTTAGATAGTGTGCGTAGGAATCTATCCATCCATCTATTACAGTCTATAAAAGTCCACTGCTGAAAATAGGCCTTCCCCATAGACTGCTTCATGGGGGGGATTTTGCCATAGTTGCCACGCTTGGCATGTGGGTTTGCAATCGCAGTTTTTTATTATTTTGAGTTGCCATCTGATGCTGCTGCTGCCCATCACCTGTTGCAGTTTCCCTCTGCCGCTTCTTACGACACCCACGGGAATATACGGAGTAGAAGATACAAATAACAATTTTTCCTTAATTCCTCCATTCCCTTTCCACCATTGGACAACCAGCAGGGCTAGCATGGGCAGGAGACAATTTTATCCCCGGGGAAAGGAGAAAATGTTTATCCCCTCGCTTAGTTTTATCCACCCTTAGAGCATGGGCACACCGGTGGATATAATATCCACAGTAGATAAAATGGGAGATAGACTTAGACTTAGATAGATTTTTTTGTATGAATATAAACTTCAACCCACGTCCAATGAACTAGGATAAAATTGTCCCTTTCAAATGTCAAAAAAGCATAATTTTTTATCTTTCATTTGGCTCCATGCTACGGACGGGGGATATATGTCTACTCGTTATGTCAAACGGGGATATACTTCTCCCCGTTTACATAACAAAATAGTTTTATCTCTTGTCAGTGGATATAATCGGGGGATAAAATTTTTGTCCCCCGCCCATGCTAGCCGGGGAGGCGGTTGGCGGGCCTTCTCCCCTTTGTCGATATTCCACGCATTGGAACTAAACGGTTTGCTTCATCTTTCGTAACTTGTACAGCAAAGGAGTGGATTACAATATGGGTGTCTTAAAGGCAAGAGTGAATAGGATTTTGTTACACTAGGACAGTGCGATTTACCATCTAGATCTTCGTCACCACTTACTGCCAGTGGGATTGCAATCAAGCATTGTCTTATAATAAAATAGGTGGTTACTGAAAATAGCTTAAAAGGGCCATGCCAAATTAAATAATATTTGGCTACAATAATTACACCCCACACTTACAATAATTACCCCCTACATTAGCTTTGCGTAAAATTTACACACCAGTGTAAATTTTACGCAAAGCTAAATTACTTACTATTAGGCAACTAGCTTTTGTAGCGCCTTATTAACTCTATAGGTCTATAGAATGGACGCGATGATGCTAAGAATATTTCTTTGTGTTCACGAAAGTTTCTGACAAGATAAATTAATATTTTTTTACTGGTTTGTTCTCTATGCGTTACGATTTCATTTACCCGATTACGAGGAAATATCGGTGAGCTGTGCTCGCGTACGCTAAGATTTCAGACTAGTATGAGTTTAAATTGGAAATAGGATCAAACGCAATACTAACTTTACGTGGTAGAGCCATGCTGCAGCTATATTAGTAGTATAGTTGTAGCACGAATGGGTCGGCTCGACCGGGGAAGGATCACGCTCTCACAGAATACCAGCGTAAATTGCAGCTTAACGATGCTGTGTTTCGTATAGTGAGTGTAGAGAACCGGATACCCTTTTCACTGGAAACGAGGCATTCCATCTTAGTCCTCGCGGGTGACGATGCATCTGAATTTTGATTCGTAATCGAGGATAGATGTAGATGTCTATGGGCCGCAGCAACCACTTACCATGAGGTGGACTGTGTACTCGTTTGTCACCCTTATCCTATAAAAAAAGTCTAGCCTAGCGCAATTATAGTGCACAGATTCACTCTCATAGTCCGATTTTTTTCCTGATGAATGATTGCCGACACGACCGACCGACCGAGGAGATATCAGGCGCAGGACAAACGGTTTTACGTGTTTTCCAAGGCCGTTACGGGTAAAGCTACTGAGAGTTTCTTAACAGAAAAATACTATAACTGATTTTGGTCCGACCCGAGATTCGAATCCGAGACTACACAATGCCCAAGACGGCAGTCAATGACGACGGTGGCGAAAATACACTTTTTGTATTGAAGTAATGTGTACTAGATACGTACTAGAACAGGCACCGCGAACAAAATTTGTACGGCAATACGGGACGTGTGTAGAACACAGAGTAACAGTAGTGCACAGAGTATGTGCCTTTTTATGACACAGACTAAGTAAGTTTGTGCGTGCGGGCTCTAACGCGTGTTGCTAACAACCAAGTCTCAACGTCTCTTCTAATACGTAGTACATAATATTACTTCAATGTTTTTATGTCCCACCGTGTCTCACTGACAAATTATACACGATCTAGATCAGTTGATATAATGAAAAAACTAGAAAACTATACTATTTTTCAAAATGGCAGCCAAAAAGTGACATGAGAATAACCGGCATAAGATATGTAGGTTATTCTCATTTTTATTGGAATTAAACGTATTTCGAGGACATTTTTGAAGTTCGCCAACAAGCAATGGGGCAACACGGCCGATTCATATTGCACTGTGACTTTCTCATTTCTTACAAGGAGAAGTGACTTCGTCCGTTTGATTGCAGGACAAAAACATATTTAATTTTTGTAACCGTTCAAGATACAATGAAACAACCTTTGGTCCCAGGGTTACTATGTTTTTTTCTATGAAATAAGGGTAACAAACAAGCACACAGTCCACCCGATGGTAAATAGATGTTGTCGTCCATATACATCTACATCTATCCTCGATTAAGAATGAAAATGCAGATACCTATCAGTATAACCCCTGAGGGCTAAAATGGGCTACCTCGTTTTCAGCAAAAAGGATCTCCAGTTTTTTACACTTGCCATATGAAACACAGCAGCATTAGGCTTCTATTTTACGCTGGTATTCTCTAGCGTGATTCTTGCGTGCGTCCTTCCCCGCGTGGTTCTTCCCCGTTCGAGCGGACCTATTTGTGCTACAAATGTGTGTTTCTGCTACGTAAAAAACAACTATATAATTTGCTACACATTTCAGTGATCCAATATCGGAGAGCCTGTATCTCAACGATATATCGTTACCAGGGTCGGCTAATGGAGTAATCATCATCATTACAGCCCTTCACAAGTTCACTGCTGAACATAGTCCTCCCCCAAAGAATGCCACAAAGCACGGTCCTGAGCCACCTGCATCCATCGACTTCCTGTATGTCTTACCAGGTCGTCACTCTATCTAGTGGGGGGTCACCCTACTCTTTGCCTACCGTTACGAGGCTGCCATTATTATAGTACTAAAGAGATTAATAATAACCCTTAGGAATGAGGTGATCGCTACCATGCTGTTTTCTAAATGTTATCATATTTAATTGTAGGTAAAATATTGTAAATAATTATTAAAAATATTTGCGCTGGGTTTCTTGCTAGTTCTTCCCAAGATAGAGGTTTTTTCTCGAACCAGTGAAAAAAGCATATATTGATAAAAAATATTATTAACACAACAAAAGTATTTTTGTTCTATAATGCTTAATGTGACAGTGATCATTTTAATCCTAATATCATTACTTATATATTATTTACTTTTGGCTGCAAAAAATTTTAGAGCTACTCTGTGGAGCTTTGTTTGAAATTGGTAGCAGGTGCCATTTACCATCAGATGAACTGTAAGTTCGTTTGTCACTTTAGCTTTATTTAAAAAAAAGGCTGTAAGGTATTCCATCTTGACCCTGAGATGTGACAACACACAGCCTTCATTTTTGTTTGAAGTTGTTTCAATAAATATTCTTGTAATCTATCTTCTTAATATATAAACATTAATTTTTGTTTGTTCTTATTTTATGCGTTGCCATACCGTTCATCAGATCCACGAAGGTTATAGGCATAGTACAATTAACTTACAGTAGGTGGCGTGCGTGTCGTACCGACACATTTATTTGAACGTTATAATATATCATTCAACTTCAATGAATGTATTATCATTCCCAAATTTTTAATTAAAACGATATTTCCGTAATTATTTCTTCTGCGGCTACAACGCGCCGGGTACTAGCTAGTATTGAATAAAAAAAAAATCTATTCTATTCTATCCTGCGTACTGGGTTGCGTCTGTGCAGATAATCACACAGTTTTATACGTGGTAGAGCCATGCTGCAGCTATATTAGTAGTATAGTTGTAGCACGAATGGGTCGGCTCGACCGGGGAAGGACCACGCTCTCACAGAATACCAGCGTAAAATAGCAGCTTAACACTGCTGTGTTTCGTATGGGGAGTGTAGAGAACCGGAGACCCTTTTTACTGGAAAAGAGGCATTCCATCTTAGTCCTCACGGGTGACAACGCATCTGCATTACGATTCTTTAATGAGGATAGATGTAGATGTCTATGGGTCACAGCAACCACTTACCATCAGGTGGACTGTGAGCTCGTTTGTCATCCGATACTATAAAAAAATTTGTGTTAGAAAGCGCCGAAAAACCGAAGATGACGTGCCTACGTGTCTTCACTGGCATGGCGACAAGCACGACAGATATTGACGGTGCCATCCTTTAGGTCAAAGGAGTTAGGAGGGCTTCCTCGAAAAGATCACCGAAACATGACAGTGGAGAGACACAACTGTGTCTACGAAATACTCCGTAGAGCCTTGTACTCCTTCGATACGGTTTCCTGGTCTGAAATGCTCTGTATTTCCGGTTCTGTCATTGCTCGTTAGGTAAGGATAGAGGAGTAAGCCCTAAGTAAGTTTATCCAATGGAATGATGTCCGTATAGAATACGGATCATCCGATCTCATCAGGAAGTAGTTACGAAGGCTACACACTTCGCGATTGTACATGATAAGGGCTATAAAAAGGCCACACCCACCATGCCTCCGCGACGGATACAGCCTCGTTTATTTTTGGTATGTTTTTTTATTGTCTCGTGTGTTTTTTTTATATATGTTTACCGATTTCTCAGAAATCGGCTGAAGCGATTTTAATGATTATAATTATTACCTTCAAATTGTGATTTCCTTCCTCAATAGAGTTAAATAATTAAACTTTAAAAAAAACTTAACAACCGACTTCAAAACAAAAAAAAAATAAACAATATATCTCTATATATAAAAATCAATTGCTGTCCGTTGTCTCGTTAAAACTCAAAAACGCCTCGACCGATTTTGATGAAATTTTTTGTGAGTATTTAAATGGGTCTCTAGATGGTTTAGATTCACATTTGGACCCGGTAGGTGGCGCTGTCATCGAGATCCAGAAATCACCTTCGCGAAGCCAGAGAGGATCACTAGTAATAAATAAATAAAATATGCTATTATGTGGAAATCATTTATTTATTTTTTGTTTTTGAAGTCAATTTTACTTTTAATAAGAATGATGAGAAAAATGTGTAAGACGTTTAAGACTACGGGACTATAATATTATATTTCACTACGAGTGTTCGATATGCGTTGCAATGTATATTTTTGGTAAACAATCTTTTCAGGACCGCTCAACAACTGACGAAAGTTTTATCGTAATCCGATGAAAGGTAAGGGAACGCGTTGAAGACGTAAACCAAACAAATATACGTATTCATATTAAATACAGTCAGGCGATACTTTGCGGAAATCCATTACATTAAAGTTGGTAAAAATTACTTTGCCCATATCTGCTTAATGAAAGAACTTAAATTAAAAAATTTCAAACCCCCGAAACAAAAAGAGCTGATGATCTCCAAGCGGCTGAGAAATTTTTCTTGAATCATAGCTAAGAACAATCTCGATCAAATCTCCTTTCAAACAAAAAAAAAACTTAATCTAAATCGGTTCATGCGTTTGGGAGCTACTATGCCACAGACAGACACACAGACACACAGATAGGTACACACGTTAAACATATAACGCAAGAAGCAAATTTAAAGACGTGAATAAGTCTTTAAATTTGCTTCCATATTGGAAGGCAATACAAAAAATTGATGATAACAAAATCGGGGGATACAGTTTGGTGTTGCAGCTAAATATCTATCATCTACATGTAAAACTTAATTACATCACTCGATAGCTAAAGGACTAAAGAGTTTGTTACGTTAAGTAAGGACTGTGAGGCATCGCGTGCGGCGGAGGGGGGAGCGCCGTCATTTTGAGGTCGTTTCGTAGCGTCACATAATTACCGTTTGATATAAATTTTGACTTGGAGAAGCTACGACGATCTTTTGAGTTCCAATCGTAAGGTATAGGCAAGATCTATCGATTGCATATATAAATAATTTGTATGCAACAGGTATAGTGAATATATTTGATGTAAAAGTAAAAAAATTAAATAAATAATGCAATGTCGGTCTATACTCGTCAAAAAGCCAAATCAAAATATATAAATCGTATACGTTGAATAAAACTATTTTTACGGATTTTATCGCGTTTAATTTTACTAATTTTGATTCCCGACGTTTCAGGTGCTTTACAGCACCCATGTTCACGGGGGGGACTGAGGTGTTTGACGTCCCAATGTCATAGTTAGCCCGGCTACCTTCAGTTTTTTGTATATTAATTTTTAGTCCGATCTACGCAGAATGAGCTTACAGTATCGTGAAGTCTTGCAGTGGTATGCTTGGGTTTGGATTTAATTTTGTTAATTATAGGATCCCAAGCAGATGGCAGCACCCATCCATCTTCTCTATTGAAATTAGGATGTTTTTTAATTTCAATAGCCTCGTGTATCATCCTTGATAGGAATCGGTGTTCTTTTGCGAGGATTTGTGGTCTATCAAATCTGATATAATGGCGGGGACGATCTTGAATATGTTCACAGACTGCAGACTTCCCAGAGCGTCGGTGCCTCACGTCAGCTATATGTTCTTTCACGCTGGTTTATCAAAAATTAGATCTCGACGTAAATTCGATAATACCACCATGTACCAAACCACCGAGGTTGTATGGGTTACCAAAAATACACAAACCAAACGCTCCACTACGTCCTATAGTGAGCCAGATCGACTCACCAACTTATAAATTGGCTCAACACTTGGCAAAAGTTCTGTCACCGCTGAGAGGACAAACCAGAGCACACACGAAGCATTCGTACCATTTTGTTAGTGAGATAAAAGACCTACATCTCGCTGACAATGAAACTATGGTCAGTTTTGATGTTCAGTCACTATTTACATGCTTACCTATTGAAGACTGCATCTCAATTGTAACCAGGAAGCTAGAAGAATACAACATGCCTACAGAATATACATTAGTACTAAAACACTGCCTTACATCTGGCTATCTATTGTGGAAGGAGGAGTTCTACAAGCAAGTAGATGGCGTAGCAATGGGCTCACCCGTATCTCCCATAGTCGCCGACATATTCATGGAGGACTTTGAGGAGAAAGCCCTTCTTACTGCTCCTGTATATCCAAGATTCTACAAGCGGTACGTAGACGACATTTTCATAATTTTACCATCTGACAAAGTAACTGCATTTTTAAACCACCTTAATTCTATAAATTCTAAAATACAATTCACAATGGAGTTAGAGGCAAACAATTCTTTAGCTTTCCTAGATGTTTTAGTCATCCGAAATCCTGATAACACTATTGGTCACACTGTGTATAGGAAAAAGACCCATACCAACCGATATTTAAATGGTGAATCGCACCATCATCCATCTGATTAGCTACCGTGGGAAAATCTTTGTTTCAGAGAGCACGATGGATCTGTGACAGAAAACATCTGGCCGCCGAGCTTCAGCACGTCGAGCAAGTATTGCAAGACAACAAGCTTCGGGTCCCGCGCCTACGTCACAGTGACTGAGTGAAGCCGGCCACAGTCGAGCGTGTGCCTGCTGTACTACCCTATGTCAGAGGAGTCACAGACAAGGTTGGCTACATTTTGAAGCGAGCTTCTATTAAAACATACTTCAAGCCGCCGAA
Source organism: Parnassius orleans (assembly GCA_029286625.1). Taxonomy (NCBI): domain Eukaryota; kingdom Metazoa; phylum Arthropoda; class Insecta; order Lepidoptera; family Papilionidae; genus Parnassius; species Parnassius orleans. The sequence goes on along the minus strand of JAGSMP010000006.1, from coordinate 6,429,955 downwards.
AAAGATTAGTCAATTTTTACCATCCGTCAAGTGTAATATCCCTCTACAAGATGCAGGAGTGTACAAGCTTGTTTGTGAATGTGGTCTCTCTTACATAGGACAAACAAAAAGATCCATTAAAACCCGCGTGTAAGAACATATAGCTGACGTGAGGCACCGACGCTCTGGGAAGTCTGCAGTCTGTGAACATGTTCAAGATCGTCCCCGCCATTACATCAGATTTGATAGACCACAAATCCTCGCAAAAGAACACCGATTCCTACCAAGGATGATACGCGAGGCTATTGAAATTAAAAAACATCCTAATTTCAATAGAGAAGATGGATGGGTGCTGCCATCTGCTTGGGATCCTATAATTAACAAAATTAAATCCAAACTCCAGCATACCACTGCAAGACTTCAAGATACTGTAAGCTCATTCTGCGTAGATCGGACCAAAAATTTATATTCAAAAAACTGAAGGTCGCCGGGCTAACTATGACATTGGGACGTCAAACACTTCAGTCCCCCCCGTGACCATGGATGCTGTAAAGCACCCGAAACGTCGGGAATCAAAATTAGTAAAATTAAACGCGATAAAATCCGTAAAAATAGTTTTATTCAATGTGTAGTGTTCGCGTAAATATAAGAAATCATTATAAATCGTATACGGTTGGAAAGGGCTTCTCAAGACCAATCCAGTGATACCCATAAAACACCATATGATAGAGTGAATCGGTGTAGGGAACGTTAAATAATGAAGGCGTCTGAGCGGATCAACGGCACCGCCAGTACATCTGCAGCTGTGGCGGCCGAGCCTTTGCAAGTGGATGATGTCATTGGTTCTATATCAACGCCGGACTGTATAGACATCGATTGTGTGCGATTGCCGATTATGAAGACACGTTGGGCAGCAGCTAGTGCACGTTTTACTACTACTTTTGTCAACAATCCATTCGGACATAAGTGTGATGTGTGTGACCGTCTATGGTTTCTGCGCTCATTGAAGCCACCAAAGAAAAAACACTTCCCGCTGCTTAGTAATACCTTCCCAGAAGAGACAGTGGCTGACTTTAAACTGTGCGGTACGTGCAAGAAATCACTGGAGTCTGACAAAGTCCCCACGTTGTCACGTTCAAACGGATTTGTGTATCCACCTAAGCAACATGGGTTGCCTGCATTTTATCCAATCAGTACACGTCTAGTATCACCGCGTCTACTAATCATGCAGATGGTTGCGTTACGGCGGCAGCTACGCTATCATCGGACAAGTAATTAATGTACCCGTTGAGGTGGACACAATGGTGCATCAGCTACCGCGTCAATTGGACGATGATCCGGCGTTCAATGTCAAGATCAATCACAGCGTGGACTCGTACAACAGCAGTGCTATCGTGACAGAGACATACAGATTCGCCGACGGCACTTTAATCGGCTACAAGAATGGAGCTGGTAAATCCCGGTAAAATCTTTCACAAAATGAGTGTCGTCGAGTTGGGTAGACTGTCTTATAAGATTCCGTTTGCAGTGGGTTACCCATACATGATTACGACTAACATTGACGTTGAGGATGGCAAAGTGAACGGCGTGATTGGTGTGTTAAATTAAGTAGAGTTGCTCAGTGAAGACGAGCCATTTGCGGAGTTAGAGGCAGGCTGCCGACTCTAGACACTAAAACTACTACGTAAAAAAGTTTTGTAGTTATATTCCTGAACAGCGTTGTTTTACAGTTATCACCGCCATTAATGCACAAAGCTTGTTTGCGCAATCAGAAGACATCTCTACCGATTCCATCATCAATCGACCTGATTACTTGGCATTAACGAGACGTGGATGGAAGATTTCAAGTCAGTGCTGGCATTGATCTGAGATCATATCATAACACCGCTAAGCGCAAACAAATTGCAATTACATCGTCGGCGGCGGTATCATCATCATCATCAAAATTACCCGTTACGTATACGTATTCACGTAAAAAACACGGCCGTGTCCACGACACAGCCTCACCCCGATTTATTTTTTCTGAAAGTGTATGCTGTTGGCCCTGCGGCCTTTACAGCTTCATCGGAATAGACTCGTAAGCGAGGACTTACGAGCTATCGAGTGCAACCAGTGTTACCAACTCGTATTTTCCAAATCTGTAGATCAATATAAGAATTTCCGTAGAATTCCGTAGATGCTATTTCAAAATATCCGTAGATCGGCAGATTTCTTAAGAGGATCGAAAATTTTTGTTTTTGGGGGGGGGGGCTCGAATGTTATTTAAGGTCCCCTCGGGAAGGAGGTACGAACCTTGAACCATTATCGCAAAGCGGTGAGCTAAAAAAGCTGCTATTTATACAACTCACTATCGCAACCGCTCCCCACTTAAGTAGCGAGCGACTATGTCATGCGGTGTCAGGTACGTCAGGTGGTGATTGGTCGCATGTTTTATACATGCGACCAATCACCACCTAACCTACGCAGTCGCTTGCTGTTAAATTAATAACAAACCGTTGCGAAACGTCTGCCTACCCTCCAACCACGCAGCCAATCGCTGACAACCGTAAGGGACCATATTGTGATTCGCAATCGATGATGACGAAAAATTCCCGTGGCCCTACAAATATGCGGCGAAGAAAAACACCATGGGGTTTTAGTCGGTGCGAGTTCGACATAGCCCGTCCTTGTCCCCGCGAGGCGGTCATGCGTAGGCATTTCCCCATCTAAAACAAATATTTTTATTTAAAGTTAGGTTAGTAGGTCCACCCCCCCGAACGGGTTCTCGCCTTGTCGTGGCGAGGGGGGGGGGGCTCAGTAGTCGTGGCTTGGCACCTGCGGTGAACAAAGAGGAACCCACATGGCTGGCCAGAGGTGAAGGGCCGGTCCGAGATGGCCACTCCGATTGGGCTTGGCGAGCCAATTCGGATGTGTGTTGGTGGGCTGCGGCGAAAAGGATGTCCTCTCTCCCTACCGCTGCAGCCCAGGTGGAGTCGCGTGGGAAGAGGAGTGTTGGTATGGCGATTCGCCACTCGCCCTATCCTTCACGATTCTGACGGGGCCGCACCGTTGATGCGGTGGTGGTGGGGCTGCGGGAGAGAGGAGTGTCGGTATTACAAGGCGCCGCTCTCCCTACCCTCCGCAGCCGAATATTGGTTAGCGGCGGAGGCATAGACCAGCACTCATAGACAGAGGTGTGGTCAGGAAGGCTAGTGCTCCTGAGTGTTCGTTTTTCCTGGCCCCATGGCCTTCGAACATCGGATACGGGGGCGTCAACTCTCGCAATTCAAACTTCCGGTTAAGTTTTAACAACAAATTAACGGAATCAGATCAGGATGTTGCAATGGTTTTTGAGAAATATTTTAGGATATTCCGATCTTAACCACTAAGTCACTGAATTCTTCTCCTGCCGTCGCCGAATCATTACTAAAACAAAATGTAAATGCGTGTACAAAGAATTTTACATTTCATAAAATATCATCAAAGATATTGTAAAATATTTTAAAACTATTGATATTAAGAAAACTGCGGATCTGTGGGGGATTTCCGTTAAAGTTATTGCGTCTATAATCGGTATAATCGCGCCTCAACTAGCTATTATTTTTAATACTAGTATCGAATATGGCGTGTTTCCTGATTTGATGAAGCATAGTAAATTAATACCTTTATTTAAATCTCGTAGTAGATTAGACACCGCCAATTTTAGATCCATTTCTGTACTGCCAACACTAAGTAAAATTTTTGAAAAAATTATTCTTGATAAATTGATAATTTTTTTAAATGTTAATAATTTACTTCATAAAAATCAATTCGGTTTCACAAGTGGTCGCTCAATAACTGATGCTGGTGTTGAGCTGATTAAATATATTTTCAATGCATGGGAGAATTCACAGGATGCTTTGGGTATATTCTGTGACCTATCCAAACCCTTCAATTGTGTTCACCATGAAACATTAATCAGGAAACTACATCACTACGATGTAAGAAGTAATGCTCTTAAATTAATTGTTTCATATTTAAGTAACAGAACGCAAAAAGTTGTCATTAACAGTATGAGCTCTTCCGGGTCAATAGTACAAATGGGCGTGCCTCAAGGCTCAATTCTCGGCCCCTTTCTGTTTCTTGTATATATTAATGACTTACCTTACATAGTAAGGGATAACCGTAATATAGTATTATTTGCTGATGACACTTCATTAATTTTCAAATTAAAACGACAATTATTAAAATATGACGAAGTAAATAATGCTATATCTAAATTAGTAAATTGGTTTAATGTTAATAACTTGCATTTAAATAGCACTAAAACGAAATGTATGAAGTTCATGACTCCAAATGTCAGACAATTAAATACTAATGTAATTTTAAATGGGGAGGAACTGAGTCTTGTCGATACCACCATTTTTCTTCGAATCACACTAGACGCGAAGCTTCAATGGAGCCCCCATATATCAAAGTTAACAAGCAGACTTAGTTCTGCAGCATATGCTGTAAAAATATTAGAAATCTTCCCAGTGCGGAAACAGCTAGACTTGTTTACTTTAGCTATTTCCATATCATAATGTCCTATGGTATTTTGCTATGGGGACACGCGACTGACACTGAAATTATATTTGTTTTACAGAAGAGGGCCATAAGAGCAATCTATGATTTAAAACCTAAAGAGTCGCTCAGACAAAAATTTAAGGAAATTAATATATTAACTTTGGCCTCTCAATACATTTATGAAAATGTAATGTACGTACACAAAAATAAAAGTAGTTATACAAAAATAAGTGATATTTATTCTGTAAATACTAGGAACAAACACAAGCTAGTAGTACCAGTTACTCGACTCCACCGAGTCAGTAATTCATTCTTGGGGCGATGTATACGCTTTTACAACAAAATCCCAGAAAATATACAAAATTCGACCTGCTCAAAATTCAAAAACTTTGTTAAACATAGTAATATAAAAAGGGTTATTATAATATTAAGGAATTTATGGATGATAATAACCCCTGGGAATGAGGTGTTCGCTACCAAGCTATTTCTAATTTGTTTTGTGTGGTTAATTGTGTAACATACATGATTGTAAGCTGTTATTTTAAAAAAAAGTCCCGCTGGATTTCTTGCTGGTTCTTCCCTGTTTTTTTTCGAATCAGTGGTAATTAAACAAAAGAGTAACTTTCAATAAGTATTATTTATAATCTATATTGAATAAAAAAGTTTCTGTTTCTGTTTCTGTTTCCGTCCGTTGCGCAGGTGAAGTTGGAGGCCGCAGAGGAAGGAGCGCCATGTGTTCTGGTGCGCCTTACCTAAGAAGAAGATGAGGGAGGAGAAGTTCTCCTAAAAGCGTTCAAAAAGCAAAAGCGTTCCTGTGGCCCTGCCAATATGCGACGAAGGTGGAACACCATGGGGTTTTAGTCGGTGCGAGTCCGACATAACCAGTACTTGCCCCCGCTAAGCGGATATATGCGTAGGCATTTCCCCATTTAAAACAAAGTAAGGTTAGTAGGTCAATTTTATCATAAAACTAAATCAATCTAGGTTTTTGATCAAAAAACTTGTTTTTCTCAGGTTTATGATAACATACGACATAACGACGTTGTGGCGCAGTGGCTTTAGCAATGAGTTACGGCACTAAGGGCCGCGGGTTCGAATACCGCACGGAACCAGTATTTGTATGGCCTACAAGTAATTGTTCCGGGTCTGGATGTTTTTCCTTGGGCAATTAATGTATGTAAACTACCTCCACGACATAGAAGAAAATCCTAGTGTGGGGTCACGTTTAAAAAAAAACATAAAGTAGTTTGTCTCCTTTCGGTTCTTGATCAAAAGCCTAGGTTTTTGATCAAAAACCTGATTTTACCGTAACGTGCGACATATATAACAAGATTATTACAGTGCAGAGTTACAGTTGCTAATGCCTGTCCGCCAGGAGAATCTCTGGAATAATAGGTCGGTTTTATTGCTGTAGTGTGATGCTACACATTAGTGTTATATGCACGTGGTTTTTTTTTATAAAACTGAAGTAACAAACTAACTTACAGCCTGCCTGATGGTAAGTGGCTACTGCAGCGCATGGACACCTGCAACCAACTTCAAACAAAGAAGGCTACAGATACCACTGAGGACTAAAAAGGAATCTTTCGCCTCCTGTAGTTACACTGGCTCTCTATACCCTTTAGACCGAAACACAGCAAAGTAAACACTGCTATTTAGTGGTATAAAAAGGTAAGATGTTGGTAGTATCTATTCAGACGGATTCTTAGGCAGATAGGGCAGCTAGTAATGTGTCTAATGTGTAAAATTCACAGTACACATGTTACTTACATGGGTTCGATCCGCCGGTACCACGGATATTGCAATTTTAGTGCTGAATTATCACGTGCTTGAAGATCATAACAACGTGAGTGAAATAAAATAAAATGTTTCGAAGAGATGACGTGAAGTCCGTCATCACGCATTGGGTCAGCGTGGCGGACACTTCCTTGCCCTAAAGCTCTTAGAATCGAGAGAAGGCCTGTTCCCAGCTGCTGTGGAACGAATATAGGCAATAACTTTACTTTACTTTTTATATGTACCAAAGTAATTTTTGCAATACCATTTAATGGATATTATACATTTATAATATTAAATCGTGGCCGCCATCTTAAGTTTTATTTTTTTTAATGTGATTTTTGCATTTACTTACATATGTTTTTAAAAATAAATGAATAAATATTTTGCCAGTGTCAAAATTTGTTTCTTGGAATTTTTTAATGCTACATTTAAATTCCTCCACAATAATAACTTATCTAAAGTCTCTTACGCATACAAATGGCTCTTAATAAACTTAGAAATTACGCAAATCCTTTGTAGTGGTACTACGTCAGCAGTGTTTGGTCGAAATATTCCTATGACTTCTTACGTACAACGTCATCTACCTAAAGATATAAGGTATATGTATCAAAATAGGTACCATACAAATAAGACGATAATTTGAATATAAAATTATGACGCCATCACACTTTTTTCTCCATAGACTTAGCCCATAGACTTAGTCAACTTTCATCTACGATATTCTCATAATTACGATCTCTATGCAATATCTTTTTGACTAATTTTACTTTTAAAAAGTATTTCTTTTTTGACTAGAGAGTCAAACACCCAATTAGAATACGACAACGAGCAATAAGAATAACCCAAATTCCCTAAACACTTTACATACAACACGATATACATAGGGACATGACGCAAAACCAAATTTTCTCTCCTTTCTCTTTGGATCTACACTACTTCAATATGTTTTACCTGTTACTAGATGGAGTGACACGCTGGTAAGACATGCAGGGAGTTGATGGATGCAGGTGGCTCAGGACCGTGCTTTGTGGCATTTCCCGAGGGATGCCTATGTTCTGACTTGTGAAGGGCTGTAATGATGATGATGATGATGTTCTAGTTTTACAAGTTTTTATAATGTTGATCAGATTCACATAACAATAATAAGTTAAGTTAATAAGAATAAGTTAAGTTAATAATAAGCTTTGGAAGTCTGTGTTCATAAGCAAAATTTCCAATTTCATATATAGACATAACTTGCTGAGTACTTTTCAGTCCGGGTTCCGTCCTGGCCACAGCACCACAACTGCCTTACTTAAAATAACTGGCAATATTACAGAGGGTATGGAAAATAAGAAAGTTACAGTTGTGGTGCTCATAGACTTTTCTAATGCTTTTAACACAGTTAACCATGATATCCTTCTTGCTATTCTTTCCTATTAGAAGTTTGCACCGTCAGTCCTGGAGTGGTTCTCATCTTATCTTCGCGGACGTCAGCAGCCTGTCCACGTAGAGCAAATGACTTCACAGTGGGTTGACCTGATTTCTAGCGTGCCACAAGGCGGTATACTTTCCCCGATAATCTTCTCTTTTAATAATTCCATCACATCCAATATTGATTGTTCGTACCATCTGTATGCTGATGACCTACAAATTTATGTACAGTCTGACATCTGTGAGATTCATAATGCGATTAACAAATTTAATTCCAATCTCGGTACGGTTTTAATCAACTTCATTGGTTTTACGTGGTAGAGCCATGCTGCAGCTATATTAGTAGTATAGTTGTAGCACGAATGGGTCGGCTGGAACGGGGAAGGACCACGCTCTCACAGAATACTAGCGTAAAATGGCAGCTTGACACTGCTGTGTTTCGTATGGTGAGTGTAGAGAACCGGAGACCCATTTTACTGGAAAAGAGGCATTCCATCTTAGTCCTCACGGGTGACGACGCTTCTGCATTTTGATTCTTTATTGAGGATAAATGTAGATGTCTATGGGTCACAGCAACCACTTACCATCAGGTGGACTGTGTGCTCGTTTATCACCCTATCTTATAAAAAAACCAATCTCAAGTCAGTCTATGACTGGTCTATGCGCGTGTGTTATCCGGATTTAAGCCAAAATCTTCTCAACAAGCTAGAACGCCTTCTCAACAATTGCATCAGATACATTTTCAGTCTTCGTAAATATGATCATATGTCTCTCTATCGCTCTCGCCTCTAAAATTTTGCTTGTTTTCTTCTTAATCTTAAAGATTCCATCCACTCCTTATCTCAAGGACAAATTTAAGTATATTTCACCATCGCATAATGGAACTCGTTCCTCGTTAAATAATAAAATCAGTATCCCTCTACATTTCACCAATTTTGTTGGTAAATCCTTCACCATTCAGGCTGCATTGCTCTGGAACTTTAGTATGGTCAAGTTGGTATTAGTTTATGTTATATTATATCTATTTGTGAGGAACTATACCAGGAGATGGGCTTCTGCGTGATAACAACGGGTCTGTGGTTGCCAACCGGCCTGTCAAGCGTGTAAACTTCCCGCACCAGCGTAAGCCACCCCATAGCGGCCCCTCCTCGAGAGAGGACTACTCCTCCCTCATCTCCTTCTCAGGTAAGGCGCACTAGAAAACATGGCGCGCCTTCCTCTGCGGCCTTCAACTACACCTGCGCAATGTACGCCCCCGTGTACGATGCGCGAAAGCTATGGGTCCAGGAAAAACGAGCATTCAGAAGCATCTCATTATAAGCATTATCAATGCTCATCATAAGCATTGGTTGGCGGCGGAGCCATAGACCTGGCTCCGCCGCCAACCAAGATTCGGATGCGGAAGGTAGGGAGAGCTCCCCCCGCAGCCCCACCACCACCGCATCAACGGTGCGTCAGAGTCGCGGAGGATATGTGTGAGTGGCGCATCGCCATACCAACATTCCTCTTCCTCCGCGAGTCCACCTTGGCTGCAGTGGTAGGGGGAGAGGACACCCTACTCGCCGCAGCCCACCAACACACATCCGAAAACCTCAACCTCGCCAGCCGAGTGTGTCCGTCTTTGTTCACCGCGGGTGACCGAGCCAAGGGGGTTTAAGGGGGACCCTTTTTTTTTTGCGGGGGAAATCCTCATGGACTACCTCCGCCTGGGGAAAGGCGGAGGGGCGTGCCGGACTCTTACCGGCTAAAACCACCCCAGTGTCTCCTCGCACGTGCGCGCAGGGGCCGCAGGAATCAAATTCTTCCGCAGCCCCACTAGTGCTGGCCCGGTCTGTCCGGGCCTCGTCTCCCTGCAGGGTAGTGAGGTGTTCAACTACCCCGTGCATCGCCTCAGAGGCGCGCGCCGACACCCGCACGCACCTCCACCTCAGGGCCATCGAAGAGGGCGGGGATTTCCCAGGTCCCTCGCCCTGGACCCATTCATGGGGGCCGGAAAAATTTGTCACCCTTCTGCGCTCGGTGCGCCTTCTGCGGCCGGGAAGAGTCGAGATCTCCTTTCCCGTTCCGCAGTTTCCTTCTGCGACATCACGTCTCGCAGAAGGACACCACCGCGTCCCACGACTCTGCGCTACCGACCATCTTCCGCACTAAGACCGGCAGCGACAGATCGCTTCCTTCTTCATTTGTTGGCGCTGCTCCTCCCAAGCTGCACACTCGGCGAGCGTGTGTTGCGCCGTGTCCTCCCCGCAATGGACGCAGTGGTGGCACCGAGCGTCCGGCTCCCTGTCTATGCGGCACAGGTACTTGCCGAAGCAGCCGTGCCTCGACAGCACTTGCGTCACCCTAAATGACAGGGAGCCGTGCCTTCTCCCGAGCCAGTCGTCGAGTACTGGCCGTATCGCCTCGACGGTAGCGAGGCCGGCGGTAGGGCGCAGAAGCCTTTGCCGCCATTCCGCCACCAAGACCTGACGGAGCTCCTCTCGGCGCAGCGTGATTTGCCGCTGCACCGGCCTCGAGCCCCGTGCCCGCTCTTCCTCGCGCCATCGATATAATGACGCGAGTACTTTCGCCTCTCCGCCCAGGGCGGGGATCCGGCCAGGACGCAAGCCGCCTCGTAGAAAATCGTGCGATACCCGCGGACGGCTCTGACGGCCATCGCCCTTTGCGGTTTACGCAGAATGGCGAGAGTGCTGGCCGTCATGTCCATCGCCCACACAGGGGCCCCATACATGGCCATGGACCGCACGATTCCCACGTACAACCGCCTACAGGCGGCACTCGGGCCCCCCAAGTTGGGAGGCAACGTTGAAAGCGCGCCCGCTGCACCCATCAACTTGGGCGCCAGCCGCCGGAAGTGGGGTCCGAATTCCCATCGGCTGTCGAGCACCAATCCCAGATACTTCATGGTGGACTCGACAGCTATCCGGCCCATGACCACGATGTGTGATCCAGGCGGCGCGCGTCGAGGCCATGGAACTCGATGGCCTCCGACTTGTTTAGGCCACCTCAGGCCCAGGCGCCGGATGCGGTTCACCACTTGTGACACCGCAGCCGTGGCAACCAACGAAACGAATTTTGGTTAACAATAAAATATTTCAAAAATATTTCTACATGTTTACGAGCTTTGGATAAAGATTCAAGGACATTTTATTTAGCATTGTGACCTACTGACAGTTTTCGCCACCAAGAATAACCGTAAAAGGAATGTTTATATTGAAATTAAGATTTTATTTTTAGCGGGAGGTCATCAATCTAATAGTATAAAATTTCTTAAAATGTGAAAGAGCACACAGCCCATGCTATGCATGCTGTGGCTTGAAATGCAGTTGCTCTGTCACCCTTGAGGATTAAGATGGAATGCCTCGTCAACGGTGAAAAGGTATTTGGTTCTCGATACGCACAGCAGCATTGCAGCTATTTCACGCTGATATTCTGTGAGAGCGTGGCCTTCACCGGTCGAGCCAATCCATTCGTGTTGCAGCCATAATGTAGCAGCATGGCTATACCACGTAAAAGTCTTGTGGACCGTCCTGCTGCAATAAATAATACATATCATGTTGTTGGAACTAGAAGGTAGCATTAGAACCATGAAAATTACTACGCAGAATATGACACTCACTAATTATTAGTTTTAAGGCAGTTGTATCTAGCTTGACTTTACATAATATTGTATTTTGTAAATTTATTTACATAACATAATATACAATATTTTATTATATACAATATTAAAACTATAATTAAAAAAAACTAAAACTAGTAATTTAATTATCAAACAGTCCTACTCCACGGTATCGTGCCAAGAACGTTGGCTGCGTTTCCCCGCTGAATGGCTATACTTAGCCTTGAGCGAGAAAAGAGCCAGCCCTCTTATCACCAGCAGCAACGACCAGCCGCGGATAGAGTTCCTTTAAGAACTTCACCGCACGTGGAAATGAGACTGGCATATTATTTTCATGTGTGTTCTGAGTAGTGGTATGTTGTACGGTAAGATATTACAGATTGGAATGATTTCAATTTACTCTTTAAGATCATGTACCTGATTGATTTTAACCACGACTTAAAGATGTTAAAATTAAATTAGCTTAGAACCACGTGAAAACAAAATATGATGTCTATCCTAGTTTGAAGAGTACCCTCCTTCAATTGTGTGCGCTATCACTGTCACCACTAATCCAAACACCTTACCCTTAGCACAACTACACTAGGAAAGATACACGACCGTTGATATACGACACGTGTTTCGCCTTTAAACGGGGCATCATCAGGAGAAATAGAGGGCGATGGCTGACCGCTAAGTCAGAAATGACATCGTTACAGCCTACAAAGTTCACTGTTGAACATAGATTATATAGATTGGCTCATAGGAGAGATTTTCCCATAGTTGCCACGCTTGGCAGACGGGTTGGCAACCGCAGCATTTCATTATTTAAAGTTGTTATCAGGAAGATGCTGATGCCCATCTTATGATTCAGTTAATATGACATACCAGATATAAAATCAATTCAGTCTGGCGGCTAGCGACGCGACGGCTGGAAGCACGAAGGTACGAGAAGTCTAAGAGACGTAGAAAGAACGATTGATAAAATTTTAATTTTAGAAAGTAACCTAATTTAATCAGTTGATTTGGCATTACACTCATTGGTATACGAGTATTGTATAAAATTACATACTTTTGGTGTTTAAAAATTTATCAATTAAAAAGGCCCAATACCTTCTCGCAGAGCTATGCTTGGCTGCTTCGTGGATAGCGTTAGATCGTGAAATAAATTACTACATTATAGAATACTGTCAGAAATAGAATTTCAAGATTTTTATAGAATAATGGTGACAAACAGCACACAGTCCACATAAAGGTAAGTGGATATTGGCCCATAGACATCTACATTTATCCCCGATTAAGTTTAAAAATGCAGATGCGTTGCCATCCCTGAGAACTAAGATGAAAAGCCTCGTTTCGTAAAAGGGTTTCGGTTCTCGCCAATCGCTCACCACACGAAACACAGCAGCATTAAGCTGCTATTTTACGTTGGTATTCTGAGAGCGTGATCAAACCCGGGTCGAGCAGACCCATTTGTGCTACAACCATAATATAACTGGAGTGTGGCTCAAGGCTTTCTACCAGAATAGAAAAATGGGTACCCTGATTACACAGAAGTAGAAAATAAGACGCTACGCGTCGTATATACACCGATTCACCTCGAGCACAGCCAGTAAATATAATGGCCTCTACCACGTTTTAATGTAAGGCTTTCACACGCAACCTGGTCCCATTGCACAACTTAGGCGGATTGAGATTTCAGTAGCATTACTGGAACTCCCACTTTGAGGATAAGTGCGTGAGACAGTAGACCAGGTGGGTTGAGTGTATTTAGGCGCCCGACGGAGTTCACCTCTCAGCACCAGTCGTAGCCGATGTTCCACAGGAGCGGTCCCAAGGCCGATCCCGGAACCTGCACGACATGACGCGCCGACCAGCGTCACGTCCCGATACGTAACGCATCTCTTCAAGGTAAGCCCTATTGTGCGGCGGAGGTAGGGAGGCACGCGATGGTAACTCAGCGCCTCCGAATACAACTCAGGGTAGGGTGTTGAAGGCGTTGGAGATGTCTAAAGACACCAGCACTACCCATCGGGATACTGTCTCCTCCGCCAGGGCCCTCACGTAATAGCGTCGTCTGTGGTGGGCGCCGCGACGAAAACAAATTGGTTCTCGTCCGGGTCCGGCCCCTCTCTGCAAGTGGCTGACGAGGCGATCTGCGATGATACGCTCAAAAGTTTGCCCGCCTCGTCAAGCAGCATTATGGGCCGGTACGCGGACGGTGAGTCCGTGGGGCGCCCTCCTTCCTGAGCAGGAGACCTCCCCTCCTTCCAAACACTGGGAAGCTGACCTGCTGGAGACATGCCGTGAAGAGCCCCTCAACTGGGGCTCTAGCTCCTTCAGAGCCAGGACGAGAGCTCGACCAGGAACTCCGTCGGGTCCGGGCGCTGTGTTCTTAGCCAGGTCGCGACACGGCCGCCTCGTCTCTGCTTGCGTCACCTCAGGGACATCGGTGCACTCCTCTTCTGGAGGTCTGTGGCTGAGGCAGAAACCATCGCCGGGGAACGTGTCCCACTCGTTCAGGGAAGAGCCGATACCACCGCCTCTAGCAACTGGGGTTGCATGCTTTGTGTTAGTGGGCGCCAGGGACGCAACCCCATTACCCAACGGTAGGCGCCCCAGGATCGATCTGGGGACCCCAGCAGCTCCTCTGGCACGCGACTTTGGTCGCCGATGGCCAACCACAGAGTCTCCTTAGACGTGCGGTACTCATATAGCGCGTCCTCCTCGGCGGAATCCCGTCGACGCCGCCTCCGGTATCGGGTGTACCGGCGACGAGCCGCAACGCACGCTATGCGTTGCGCGATCTCGGCGGTCCACCAGTACACCTGGTGCTTTGCGGACCGTTGGCGGATGGGGCATGGACGCGTCGCAGATCTGCGTCATCGCCCCGCGAAACCATAGCGCCACCGCTTCGACGTCGACAGGGCCGTCCGTCGTCGACTCCCAGATCAGGACTGGACTAAGGCAGCTTCCTCGAGTAGTTCCTGTCGATTGCTTTAGCGCCCAACGCGGGCCGTCGTTAATCGGGGTTGTTGGATGGCGGCCGCTCGCGGACTGGGCAGAGACGTCGAACCGGATATATCGATGGTCCGACAGCGTCTCCACCTCTACGGCGACACGCCAATCGCGGACTCGGCTGGCGACAGAGGGCTAGCGAGCTGACGTCCTATCGACCCGCCCCGCTGCCGCACGTGTGTTCCGACCCGATTCAGGACGACCAGACCAGTCGTCACCGTCCACTCTTCTAGCACCTCGCCCCGGTCAGTGACCGGAGATCCCGCCGATGACTTGGCGTTGAGATCTCGAGCACCAAACAGGACGAGGGTGATAGCGGCCTACGACGGCGCCCAACTCGACAAGGAAACCCTCAAAGTCGGCGAGACTCTTGTTGGGGAATACGCCTAAAATAACGATGCCGCCGAGACCACAACCCAGCCGCGGCCCCGAGACAGGTCGATCAGAGTCTCGCCAATAATGGCCACAAACCGTCAGCGCATCCCAACCAGTTGTCACGGGCGGGAATGAAGTACAGTTCGGCGACCACAGCCACGTGAATCGACCACTCTGCCATGCTCTGGGTAGGAGATCCTGAGCTCTGGCACAGTGGTTGATATTGCCCTGGAGAAAATGGAATTGTGCCGTTACTGATATTCCATTCCCTCGGCAACGGTCCTGGGCCGGAGTCGGCCGCGGGCTGCTGCCTGCGGGGCAGCGAGGTTAACCCGGCAGGCTTAGTGCTCCTCTTCTTTTCTTTTTCTTTTGGCCTTGCTGGCAGGCGCCCCACAGGCCCCTCCGCCTACTCTGTGCTCCGCTGGCCTTCCCGCAGCAGAACAAAGGCTGCAGTTAAGCGCCGCGGTGCACAGGGCCACTGTAATGGCCAGGCTGGCCGCAGCGATAACAGAGGTCACTAAGGTCAACCTCGGCGGTGCACTTCGCCCGGACGTGCCCTTTTTCCAGGCACCGGAAGCACCGCAAAGGCCGGGGCTGTAGTAGCTTGGTCCTTGCCGCCACCCAGCCTACCAGCAATCTGCCGCTATCGGCGATCTTCGCTACAGGGCACCGAACCCAGACCGCGCCGAGTCCGGTGGCGTCGGTGCGTATATCGCCAGCCCGCACCTTGTCCGGCGGACACTCTCCCCTTCTGGCAACGGCCGCCACCACCTCCTCAGAGGTCACCGAGTCGTCCAGGCCAGCAATCCGCACCTCTGCGGTTTTCATTGGTCTGGAGACCCGGACGTCCTCAGGGTTGAGGACCTCCCTCATCTTGGCGGCCAGTGCATCCGCCTTTTCGGCACTGCCGCTCACAGTACCAGCCACCTCGAACAGCCGCGCACCCGTGACAGCCTGCTTGGGGTGACGGACTGAGCCAAGATCTGATAATTTGATCTTGTGGCCTCGACGATGACCGACTGGTACGTCGCCACGCTCCACAGCTCCGGGCTGCAACGTTAGCGTCACAGCATTGGACCGCGGAACATGCACAGCCGGTCTCTTGCGACCGCCTTTGGCAGTCCGCCGCGCAGGTTTAGGAGCCGTCTTTGCGGTTCCACCTGGGGCATGCATGCTGCTGCGGCCTTCTTGGCGGCTTTGCGGGCCTTCTTGCGGCCCGACTTTCGCCCAGGTCTCACCCTTAGACCTGGCGGTCGTGGGCTGTCGTCTCGGAGGGCTCCTCCGCGGGCTTTGTTACCCTCCGCGGGCTTCCCTTTTAGGCGCAAGTCTCGGCGGCTCCTCAGTCCTCCGCGTGTCAGCCGCTAAAGGCGGACGGAGGATTTCCGCCGGGAGACGCCGAGAATTGCCTCCAGCCGAGCGTTAACCATGCTCCCGCACTGGAGCATGCAGAGTCGGACAATGCGCTCGACCTCTTCGTCGGTACGAGGGCTTGCCGGTCGCGGTGCGAGTCAGGCCACTACAGGTGCGGCATCGGTGGACGTGCGTCGCTGTTGCTGCTCGCTTAGCGCAGCGATTGCCGCCGGAGGTCCTCCAGGTCATTTCTGAGGCTGTTTTCCTCCTGCAGCTTTGCGACCTCGTCAGAGGCCGTCCTGTTGAGGAGGATGCCAACCGCCTCCCTGATATCGGCAGCCTCCTTAGCCACGGGTGAACGTTCCTTTCAGGCTGCCGGACTTGGTGGCAACCTTCAGGACTAAGTCCACCCATCCAGAGCCAGCTGGCTCAAGCCACCGCAGATGGCTCTCCCCTTCCGCTGCAAGAGCAGCTCGTCGCTCGCGAGCGCGTCGGGCCATTCCGATACTTCGTCGGCCGCGACGGCTTTGCGCTGCTCCTCTTGGCGTTGAGCTCCGCCTTTGAGCTCCCCAGCGAGGCACAGCTTTCACCGCCATCGCCAGGGTCCTCCGTAGTGAACCCCATGTCACTTTCTGCTTCACTAGCCGCCGAGGTATTGGAGCACACGAACCGTCCGTGCTTATCCCTCCGCGGCTGCGAAGCACTCGCCCCTCTCGATGCCTGTCGACCCTCCCGAAGTCGGCAACGGGGCCGGCAGGCCTCCTCACTGATCGGCACACTGGACGTTTCCTAGCGGAAGACGTCCCACGCGACCGATTTCCACCGCTTCAGTATCCGATCCAGCCTTTTTTCAACCTCTGTTTTTGATATTTATTTTTTCCATTTTATCCCACGGTGTGGAGAAATAAAAGTCCATCGAGCAGCGCCTCCTTTGCCCGGATAAGCCTATGCGTAACCCGTCAAGGGTGTCGGCCGGTACCCCGACGGGGGCAACGCTAACGACTGAACATTTACCCATCAGCCATGCAGCTCCTCACGGCGTGCCACGCTTGAGCTTGGGGTGATTTTTTAAAGAGGTTATCATCCTCACGACTCCAGGCGGTTAAGCCAAGAGCCCTCGGCCCCTTAGGCGCCGCGAGACGTGATCCACGACACGCCAGAGGGATTCCGAGGTTCGAACGGTGGCAGAGTCGATACGGGTTCTTCCCATGCCTGCACAGAGACCGGGTGAGGGAACACTGAGCCCATTCAGTTTCCTTTTTTACAGGGTGTGGTCCCTGAAAATCCCGCGATTACGGGTTGCCCGGCGTCGGCAAAAGCCGAGTGCACCTGGCACCTCACCGCGCATGTCACATTCTCTGTTCCTCTCAACGGAGAGGATACAGGAAGCAACTAGTAGGCCCTCCATTATCTAGCAAGCCTTCACCCAGCCAGTTTTGGTCCGCGACGGTTTCCCGCTACCATATCTGAGTGGCGTTCCCCTATCCGCCATCTGGGGACGCGCCCGATGGGAGCTCTGGCAACTCCACACGGGTTAAGGGGGACCCTAAGCTAACCTAACCTAACCTAAGCTTAAATTTTATCATAAATCTAAACACGTTCAGGTTTTTAATGAAAAACAGGTTTTTTCAGGTTAATGATAAGATTATTTAATAACTTTGTCATCTTGCGGTTTTTAATCAAAAGCCTAGGTTTTTGATCAAAAACCAATACACCACCTTAATTCTTTCTTTCTTTCACCACCAGTCTTAATTATAAAAAATTGTTCAAATTAAGAACCCTGCAAATATTGGCGAATAGTAATATTATTATTACATTTACATTAAGGAATAATTTATAAAATAAAATTATTATTATTTATAGAATATCTACAATTTACTTAAATACTCGTATAATTGTTAAATAACCCTTTCAAAAATAAGAGGAGGCCTGTCATATACCTATACATTATATTATATGAAAAGTTTTCAAATCCTTTAAGATGAATTTCATTTAACTTTTGAAGAAATTAAATTTATTGTGTGATGAAAACGAAACGAATTTTGGGTTAACAATAACATATTTCTCAAAAATATTTCTACATGTTTACGAGCTTTGGATAAAGATTCAAGGACATTTTTATTTAGCATTGTGACCTACTGACAGTTTTCGGCCACCAAGAATAACCGTAAAAGGAATGTTTATATTGAAATTAAGATTGTTATTTTTTAGCGGGAGGTCATCAATCTAATAGTATAAAATTTCTTAAAAAATTGTGAACGAGCACACAGCCCATGCTAAGTGCATGCTGTGGCTCGAAATGCAGATGCTCTGTCACCCGTGAGGATTAAGATGGAATGCCTCGTCAACGGTGAAAAGGGTATTTGGTTCTCGATACGCACAGCAGCATTAAGCAGCTATTTCACGCTGGTATTCTGTGAGAGCGTGGTCCTTCACCGGTCGAGCCGATCCATTCGTGTTGCAGCCATAATGCAGCAGCATGACTATACCACGTAAAAGTCTTGTGGACCGTCCTGCTGCAATAAATAATACACATATCATGTTGTTGGAATAATCTGCGAGAAGGTAGCATTAAAGCCATGAAAATTACTACGCAGAATATGACACTCACTAATTACTAGTTTTAACGCAGTTGTATCTAGCTTGACTTTACATAGTATTGTATTTTGTAAGTTTATTTATATAACTTAATATACAATATTTTATTATATACAATATTAAAAACTATAATATAAAGAAAACTAAAACTGGTAATTTAATTATCAAACAGTCCTACTCCACGCGGTATCGTGCCAAGGACGCTGGCTGCGTTTCCCCGCTGAATGGCTATACTTAGCCTTTGAGCGAGAAAAGAGCCAGCCCTCTTATCACCAGCAGCAACGACCAGTGGCGGATGGAGTTCCTTTAAGAACTTCACCGCACGTGGAAATGAGACTGGCATATTATTTTCATGTGTGTTCTGAGTAGTGGTAGGTTGTACGGTAAGATTATTACAGATAATATAAGGAATGGTTTCAATTTACACTCTTTAAGATCATGTACTCCTGATTGATTTTAACCACAACTTAAAGATGTCAAAATTAAATTAGCTTCGAACCACGTGAAAAACAAAAATGATGTCTAACCTAGTTTGAAGAGTACCCCTCCATCAATTGCGTGCGCTATCACTGTCACCACTAATCCAAACACCATTACCCTTAGCACAACTACACTAGGAAAGATACACGACCGTTGATATACGACACGTGTTTCGCCTCTAAACGGGGCATCATCAGGAGAAATAGACGGCGATGGCTGACCGCTAAGTCAGAAATGACATCGTTACAGCCTACGAAGTTCACTGTTGAACATAGATTATATAGATTGGCTCATAGGGGAGATTTTCCCATAGTTGCCACGCTTGGCAGACGGGTTGGCAACCGCAGCATTTCATTATTTAAAGTTGTTATCAGGAAGATGCTGATGCCCATCTTATGATTCAGTTAATATGACATACCAGATATAAAAACAATTCAGTCTGGCGGCTAGCGACGCGACGGCTGGAAGCACAAAGGCACGAGAAGTCTAAGAGACGTAGAAAGAACGATTGGATAAAATTAAAATTTTGCAAATTAACCTAATTTAATCAGTTGATTTGGCATTGCATTCATTGGTGTATTGTATAAAATTACATACTTTTGGTGTTTAAAAAATTTATCAATTAAAAAAGGCCCAATACCTTTTCTATGCTTGGCTGCTTCCCGTGGATAGCGTTAGACCGTGAAATAAATTACTACATTATAGAATACTGTCTAAAATAGAATTTCAAGATTTTTTATAGAATAATGGTGACAAAACAGCACACAGTCCACATAAAGGTAAGTGGATATTGTGGCCCATAGACATATACATTTATCCCCGATTAAGTTTAAAAATGCAGATGCGTTGCCATCCCTGAGAACTAAGATGAAATGCCTCGTTTCCCGTAAAAAGGGTTTCCGGTTTTCGCCAATCACTTACCACATGGAACACAGCAGCATTAAGCTGCTATTTTACGTTGGTATTCTGTGAGAGCGTGATCAAATCCGGGTCGAGCAGACCCATTTGTGCTACAACCATAATATAACTGCAGCGTGGCTCTAAGGCTTTCACTAGAGTAGAAAAAATTGATACCCCGAGTACATAGAAGTAGAAAATAAGAGGCTACGCGTCGTCGCACTTAGATTCTTATATAAAATTGCCGTGTGCTATACATTTTGTGTAACAAATATGTAAAAAAATTGTATCTGATATCCTCTAGACTGAATTTAGGTCACGGCGGGCAGTCTCAACGGAGACTAGCCATAGCCATGTGCGCAGGACATAATTATAGTGTATGAGTCTGTGTGCAAGCACAGCTGCACTTTCCTTCCCTCACTCACTCTACTAGTCGAAGAACGGGGAGAGATCAGAGGACTAACGGTTTTTCGTGCATTCCGAGTTACGGCGGTAAAACACCGCCATCTTTCTGACTCCGGCTGCACTGATAAAAAAACAATAACTGATTTTGGCCCGACCCGGGATTCGAACTCTCGAGATGATGATCAGCAATCGCGAGTACGATCACTAGACGAACAAGGCAACAAAAACAAAAGCAAAAATTCGAAAAATTTAGTTTGAAGCTTTCACACCTCGTCAAGTCGGTAAAAGAGCATATAATAAATAACTATAACAAATCAATAATAACCACGATTTTGTGATCGTGTTCTACTTGGTCATTAGTCATGTTGATGCTGTAGCTATATTACGATTATAGCACGAATGGGTCGGCCACCGGGGAAGTACTGCGCTCTCACATAATACCAGCGTAAAATAGCAGCTCAACGCTGCTGAGTTTCGTATGGTGAGTGTAGGGAACCGGAGATCCTTTTCGAACGAAGCATTCCATCTTAGACCTCAGGGGTCACAAAGCATCTGCATTGATTTTTAATCTGGGATAGATGTAGATGTCTACTTTAAAGGCCGGCACCGCATATGCAATTCCCTGGTGTTGCAGTTGTTCATGGGCGGCGGTAGTCACATACTATCAGGTGAGCCGCATGCTCGTTTGCCCACTCTTATATAAAAAATATATCAGGTGGACTGTGTGCTCGCTTGTCACCCATATTCCATAAAAAAGTCAACAGGAGCTTCCCTTTTTTTTTTCAAAACAAACATTTCTTAAGTAAAAATGTTTTTTTAAATTAATTTATTTAATCCTAATTTAAATTTAGTTAGCACACTTTGTTATTTCCACTGAAATCGGTGTCCTGAACTCTGTAAAATGTGCCTGTCAATCGGTGTGTTTCTTTGTACCTGTGATAAGCCTATAACTAAACAGGTATATTGTTTAAATGTTTTAGTTTTTGGCAAACAAATATATTTTTATTTCTATTATTAATTAATACTTTTCAAATAAATTTACTTATCTTCTCTTCTTTAGCTAAACCATAAAACATATGATATTCTATGCTCTTAGTGTTTATCATTGGCGATGATCACCAAATAAAAAAATTGTTTAATTTAATATTTTATTTCAAGTCTTTAATAATAATAATAATAAATTAATCAGGTAAATTCATAATACAATTAAATACATTAACAAGGCAAACTGATCCAGCTCTCAAATGGTCATCTTCTAAGTAATGAGTATTATTTAATTATACAAGTTATGTAATGCATGTTAATAATAGTATTGTACTCATAAGTAAAAAAAATCCCCAAGGAAAATATATAAACTATCCTGGAATATTATGTCTGTTAAATAATATTTGTAATCAAAAGAAACAGACATATTATAATATATGATGTGATGCAGGTGGCTCACACCCACAATTGTAGCGTTCCTTGGGGGAGGCATATGTTCATCAGTAGACTTGTTATGGGCTGTAATAATGATGATGATGATGAAGAAACAGGCCAGTAGGTATATTTCCGTAATTGCCATTTTGTGATTGTGATCTGACTAATTTCTGCATAATGTAAAATAGTGTGTAAAAGTAGGCAGCCTAGATACATCCCATTGCCGAGCACTTGGCTCATCTTATCTCTGAGGTATTTAGTGCTAGAAATTAAATTCCACATTGCCCTAATGCTGGTAGACTACCATGTCCTCAAACTATATTTGTATTTCTCCACCACACAGACATATATATGATATAGACGTGCAAGCTTTTTTGTGAAGTTTTTCTTCACTACAGAGCATATGTAAATGAACATGTAAACATGATCGATCATTTCATGGGTCCTTGCGCGGATTGAAAATGGTTTTCATTATTAGATTTGCACTTAGCAACACTAGAGCTTTTCCCCAAACTACAAATGCTCCTTTGTGTATCGTACATACAATAAAAAATAAATTAAATAATTATGTATGATGCTGGTTTGCGACTTATAGGTCTCATGTTTATGAGGGATTTTCAAAAAAGAATGCACCAATTGTGTTATTTGCCTAGCAGGCCATAAAAGGCGACTAATGGGATATTGGGTTTGTGGGCTACGGGCTGGCCACTTATCACTTCTTACACAATTTTCCAACTAAACCCATATTTGTTGGCCTAGCGTTGTCCGAGTAGCTCACTAGTCTTTGGACTCTGCCTACTCATGCTATGTGTATATGTATTAAATTATCAAATTATAATAATGTCCCCTTCATTTACACATTCATATTTATAAACATCATTATTTACTAATTCCCTATATCCTTTTTGGTATTTTAATGCAAGCGAATTGCTTGGATTTGTGCTTCTGAACACAGAATCTCCTGTCGAATTTAGTTTTATGATCCCAAAATATAGCACTTCAGGATCCACTATGTTTTGCATTTCCTTTCTTTTCTCTTTAATTATTAAGGGTTCCTTTACTGGCAACATAAGTATTGTATCTTGTACTTTATCATTCAATTTAATTTTAGCTTGAACAGTCCCATTAATAGAATTCTGTGAATTTGGTTTATTGAACTTTGTTGCCTCTTCTAATGGTAACTTACACTCAATGCATCTTATATTATTGTGATAGTCTGTACTCAATGGGACGGGGAATAATCTCTCATTCAAATAGAATCTATACAGACATTTGTGTTCACCTAAACTTGAAGAGCCGTCCTTCACTTTGATTCTAGATTTAGCCGAGTGACATTCAAAATAATTTCTCTGTCGGAATTCTTTAATTTCCTTAATATTGTCCCATCTGTCAAGGTCATAGTATCCTACCTCCTCATCATTTGACTCTGGATATATTTCATATAGAACATCTTTTGAATTGTTTCTTTCAGACATAGTCACTTCAGAAGACTCAAGTATTGTGCTTAATGGTGGCTTTCTTTTGTTTTTACTTGGAGTTACGTGAACTGATTCAGACGATAATGCAAAATTTTCATTTTTGTAATACTGTTGTACTGTATGATTGTATCCTTTATTATTTGCTGAGCTACTTGAACATAACTTTACCGTTTTATGTTTCGAAGTGTTTTTATGAAATTTGCTAATACTATCACTTGCCATAGAGGTTTTAGCCTGTACAGAAAATTTATTTACGTCTAATTCCTTTGTCCCTCCTTCGACTTTTTCTACCACATCTCCACATTGCTTGCAAAAGTCTGGTTTTCCAATTCTTTTTGGTGCGTTCTTGTTAAAAGTCTGATCAGACTTTGTGGTTACTTTTGGTTTACCAACCGATTTTTTGTCTAGATGGCTTATTGTACCAGTGGAACATCCTTTTCTGTCAACACTGCATCGTTGAATTAAACTCTTTGAAGGTATAACCTTTTTCAAGGTTCGTGTTTTATAAGAATATATTTTACTTCTGATGCAATTGGATGAATTAAAATTATTATAACGGCCAACACAACTTACAGCTTTATCGCACATTATTTATTTATTGTAAATTTAATCTACAGTAAAACAACAAACAATAAACAACATTGTATAAATTCTCTACACAATCACAATTGTCAATGTCAAATCGAAAAAGCCTCAAAGCTGTGACCTGTGACGCTGACGCGGTTTCTATGACAACCAAGTATTTTAAATAATTCTGATGATAATATTTTTTGAAGAAAAAGTTTATATATATTTATTGTTAAGTTTTTGTATGAAGTTAAATTAAAAGAAACTCATTTTAATTCTTTAATAAAGTGCAAAGTAGTCTTTTTAGTATTAAAAAGAAATGTTTTTGTTAAAGTGACATCTGTTTTGATACCGAAGCATCAGAGTTAATTTTAAAAAGTTGTTTATTAACACCTTTTATGTATAGATGGCGTACAAACCTTTTTGGTTCACAGCGTCAATCATAGACTTAGTATATTCTAAGTCTATGGCGTCAATTTATTGTTTTTTATGTTTCGAAAATTTGAGCTTACCAATTAACATGTGGGTATACTTAAACGCTAATTTTTCACATAAAATAGGCATAAAAAAGTAAAATTAAGTTTGGATCTAGTCATAAGTGTCGTATTGTACAAATTGACTAGAAATTGAATTGTTATGGCTGTTTGTTATTCGGTACTTTATGTTTACCTAGGGTTGCCAACCGTCCTGTTTTCCCAGGACATGTCCTAGTTTTTGTAGTGTCCTGGGATGTCCTGGATAGTTTTTAAGCAGCGTCCTGGGTTTGTAAAACGCCCTGGTAAGGTCATATATTTTAAAATTCGCGCGCCACTTTTACAATTCTAACGTTATGGGCGGCCTCACGGCGTTTTTATTTTGTTATGTATGGTATGGACCATACCGTATGGTTTGAATCTAGTCACATAACATATAAAAAGCGAAAACGAACCGATACTTGTATAAATAGTACATACAGTCGCCACGTTGTCGGTTCGGTTCGGTTCGCAGTTATGTTTGACAAGGCCTTTACTCCGTCCTGTTTTTAAACTGAATTGTCCTGGTTTTTCCAACTTCAAATCCTAGTTTTTTAAATTTGGAGAATGCAAACCTATGTTTACCCGATGCGTCTGTGACAATGGCCAAAGAGTGATCAGCTGATCAGTGACGTAGCAAAGGTAAGTGGGAAAATTACCATACTCTTTGAACCAGGGAGGTCATGGCTTCGGGCAGCTGATTTTAGGAGGCGACGACATATCAGGAAAGCAATCTCAGCTCCCCGCTCCCCGCCTTAACTTTTTAAATGGTTTCAGTAAAAATCTGTAAAATAACTTACTGAATACTTTTGGATGCGGAAGCTCAAGGTCGCTCAGCGAGCTATGGAGAGGGCTGAGCTCGGGGTTTCTCTGCATGATAGACTTAACAATGAGGATGTCCGCAGTAGAACCAGAGTAACCGACTTAGCCCAACGGATTAGTAAGTTGAAGTGGCAATGGGCCGGCCATGTAGCTCAAAGAACCGACAACCGATGGGGAAGAAAGTTTCTCGAGTGGCAGCCTAGTACCGGTAGGCGAAGTGTAGGTCGGTCCCCCACGAGATGGAAGTGACGACCTGGTAAGACGTGCAGGAAGTCGATGGATGCAGGTGGCTCAGGACCGTGCTTTGTGGCATTCCTTGGGGGAGGCCTGTGTTCAGTAGTGGACTTGTGAAGGGCTGTAATGAATGAGTAAATGAAGTATTAGTTGTGTAAAGGTTTATAACATTTTTTTATAGATTTATGTTGAATAAAATTTCTTCTTATCTATTCCATCTGCAAATCACCTGGATGCAGGGTACCTGCTTGATTGCAGAAAATCCGTCCTAAAATGCTGTACCCAAATTTCACATTTTTTATCCCTTTTGCCCAGAGTAGAAAGCATGGGAAAATATTACAAACAAACAAATAAATACTCTATACACTCTGTACACCAGGGATAGAAAAAAAAAAACAAAAATAAACAAATATTGAGGGAAAAACAAAAGGCGGTCTTATTGCTACATAGCAATTTACTCCATACAACCCAGAAAAATAATTAAATAAAAGATAAAATAAAGATTAACGGGTAGGGATCTTACAGGAAATATTTGCATGCGAGTAACATTACAGTAGAGAGGTCTAAACTTCGTAGTACTATTATTTATTCTGTGCCTAAACTAAAAGGACGAAAAAGTCTGTTGTCATGAACAGTAGAACCATAGATAATTTACTACATGGGGCAAGTAGAACATTAATTTAAAAAATAAAGTCCCACAGACGATTATTTATTTTTTGCCGTGAAGACAAATGTCACTGGCAATGGCGAATGAAAGAACGATGATCGAAATTATTCTTAATTACATTCACACAATGGCAAAAGTTAAATAATTTTGTAAATTTAAGGTAGAAAGTTGAATGTTAACTTTCTACTGAAGATTTCGAATAATTTCGAACGTGGATTTTATACGGGTATATGGGATCGGACTTAAACCAGTCTTGAAAACTTTTGATTAATGTTCGTACCAATCAATGAATAAAAAGTAGCTCTCTTAACTTGCATCTTAAGGAAGCTCACAAACGTTAGGTTTCCTGATTAGGTTTTTATATCAAGAATTTAGATTCAGAATTCCGTTAGCCTAGAGCACACATTTGTTTCTTTCCATTAGGAATAGTATTAGTGCGTTTTAACGAACGGGTGGCACGGTTTTGCTTCCAAAAGAAATTCAGGGATTGTTCCCAAGTGAAAGACGTAAGGACGTGTGCCCTATATAGAATTATTTGTATGAAATGCATTCGGGTGTATATATTCCGAATACGCAAAACTATTTGGAAATAGAATAGGTACGTAAACGGTACATGTGCGGCAAGCTTTTAAATGGGACCACCCTTGAGATATAGACTATTTATTAAAAAAAAAGTTATTTAAATCGGTTTAAGCCGTTTTCGAGGTAAACATAGATAACAACATACGTATCGAATGCAGAACCGCTTCCTGTTTTGAAGTCGGTTAAAAAAAGGAATGATATCATAAATGAATTTAGGTGGTAATATGTAAGTGCTGTAACCGTGTAGTGGCGGTGTAAGAATATCCACTACCCTATATCGTCCCATGGGTGTCGCAAGAGACGACAGAGGGAAACTGAACCAGGAGATAGGCAGCAGCATCTTCCTAATAACAACTCAAAGCTATAAAAAAACTATAGCACAATCCCGCCTATCAGACAATCTAAGGGGAATGTCTACGTTCAGCAGTGGACTTTTACAGGGTATAATGGATGGAATGGATATGGCTGCTGAATTTTTTAATCAAAATTATTCACAATTTTGGGCAATTTTATGGAATAACATCATTATGTTATCATTTACGTCAGTCCGTAAATCGTTCACTGCGTAAATTTAGCTTATACCAAACTGCAGTTTGCGTTTCCTGTCTCACTGAATTTTTTTTAAATGTGTTTATTTTTAGTGTCTTTTTTATTATTCAAAGTTAAACAGCGATCTCGAGTCTACAGTAAGTCAGATAAAAATACTAAAACCAATTAAGGTCAGAAAGTGACAGTATTTTATAAAAAAATATATATTTCTAACTACTAACCAGTTGCGTAGCGCCGTCTAACGGCAATAATCATGAACTAATATGTGTAAAGTGTAAATTGCAACGCGACATGCATTTAAAACACGGTGATACTGAGTCGTCCTTGTCTTCCTTTGCCCGATGGAGCGGGCGGTCGATACGATCACAGGGAGGATGCATCTAGTGTCAGAGACGCTGCAATTTATGCAACTTATCCATGACCTGAAAGCATTGAAGACGCATTTTATATTAAAAATATTTGCGATAAATATTTTTTTTATAGAATAAGGGTGACAAACGAGCACACAGTCCACCTGATGGTAAGTGGTTGCTGTGGCACATAGACATCTACATCTATCTTCGTTTGCGAATTTAAATGCAGATGCGTTGTCAGCCGTGAGGACTAAGATAGAATGCCTCTTTTCAAGTAAAAAGGGTCTCCGGTTCTTTACACTCACCATACGAAACACAGCAGCATTAAGCTGCTATTTTACGCTGGTATTCTTCCCCGGTCGAGCCGACCCATTCGTGCTACAATTATACTATAAATATAGCTGCAGCATGGCTCTACCACGTCTTCGCTGATTATTGTTACGGAAGAGGAAGCAAACGAGCATACGACTGCGGCTCGTTCACCTACCACGTTCAACTGCCTCGTTCAACTGCCATTCTCCATCCGTATTCACTCTTAAATCTTAAATGTGTCTTAAAAAGAGAAGTATGACTAAACAGCGGTTGCACGTCTTCTCATTAAAAGTGCACCTCACTAATATTCAAGGATTGCACTCAAATCTAAGCGCAGTCCATCACCATCTCGAGACTGAAGAGCTGCACCTACTTTTCTTGACGGATACCCAAATTGGATGTTCATTGAATGCGGCGTACCTTGACTATCCTGGATTTTCACTGGAGCACAAATTCATCATCAGACATCTGCTTCCAGCGTCTCCGTCACCTTGAAGACCCCACTTTTTCGACAATCTGGGTGATGGTAGAAGCAGGTATTGATAAAATCCTTTATGCCTGTGTCTATCGATCGCAGGATGCAGGAGAGGACTCGATTATTTGATCACCTTAGTGAGGCTGCTCATGTGGCGCAAAATCAGTATCCTACTGCACAGATGGTCTTTCTGGGGGACTTTAACGCCTGTCATCAAGACTGGCTGTTCCCATACCAGAAGACCGACCATGCTGGAAGAGAAGCGTGGAATTTTGCCTTGACTCTAGGTCTTTCCAAGCTAGTAAAGGAAGCGACTAGGCTACCCGATGTAGATGGTCAAACAGCCAATTACTTGGACCTTCTGCTGACTACCGAACCAGACAGGTATGATGTACAGGTTACCTCCCCTATGGGTACATCTGACCACTGTCTGGTAAAATCTGTATGGTCATATTCTTCACCTGATTATGAGTCCCAAGGTGTTCGACGAATATGGCGGTATAAGTCAGCTGATTGGGATGAGATGCGACACTTTTTTGCATACTATCCTTGGCGAGAGGTCTGTTTCTCTTCTGCGGATCCGTCGAGTTGCGCGGATGCCATAACCGATGTGTTGCCCCTTTTCTGACGCTCCCACCGGTAGCAAAGCTCGCCCATGGTTTAACGCTGAATGCGCCCAAGCAGAAAAGCGCAAGCATTTAGCGTATCTATCCTGGGTTGACGCTCGAAACCGCAAAGTTCCGCCAATATCAATTACCTCCATACTCTGCAAGATCATGGAGCGTATATTGAACACCCGCTTACTGGCATACCTAGAACAGAATGACCTCCTCAGTGATCGCACCTTCATGCGTATGCTACGCACGTACGGGGCGAGGCACTCGAGAACAGTGGGGAAGCGCTTGCTGTCTCGAAGGCCTTTGACAGAGTTTGGCACGCTCGCCTTTTGGGTAAGCTTCCAGCGTACGGTTTATCCCCCGGTCTGATTGACTGACTCACATCTGCGGATGCGGATGATTGGCATCCGCTAACCTCAAATTTTTAAAGATATAATTAGTTTAACTACACGAATAAATAAACGAGGTAATCATTCATACATTACAGCCTATCAAAGTCCACCGCTGAACATAGGCCACCCCGGTATGCCAACATGTTTTTGCCTTCTGCCGCATTTACGACACGGTTTGGGCGATATGGGCCACATGGTGCCACAACGGATATATACAGGGTTATTTTGCAGTACATGGTCATGTTTGCAGAGAAGGTTTACAATAAGTAATATAGGTGAATGGTGAAGAAAAATTAATTAAAAAAATCTGAAACATTCTGTCCTTTTTATCTTTTAAATTCAGAATGCGTGGTAATGCATTATTTTAACTGATTGTTATTCATAAATATCTAACGCCTACTATTTTACTATGAACGCACACATTCGTAAGGGTTGCTCGGTTACAAAATTTAGGCCCCTTGCCCTTCCCTTCCGTTAACCGTTACACCACTACGTACCTTTGACCGTGACCTCATTACGTACAAGTGTACTACTGCTATTTTTAAATTTTCCAATAACTGTGAAACTATGAAATGGTGCGGTATTACATTTTAAACAATGAAATTTTACGTGTAAAGTAAAGTAAGTCCTTACCACGGCAAGAAATTAACGAACAATTGACAGCTAATCAAACTATTCAAGTGCAGTGAGCGATAATTTAAATAGTGAATATGAAGACCCTATACTGTGGCCTGCAAACTGGCCGGCACGGCACTTTCACTGTTAGACTTTTATCTGTGGGGTGAAATTAAGAGTCGTGTTTACGTCAAAGAGACCCAGAGTTATGAAGACCGCCACAGTATAATTATCGCTGCGTTCACGGAAGTTAAAAGTGCTGAAGCACAGGTAATAAGTGCAAAAAATAATTTAAGATCGATGAGTACTATGTCTTTTCCAAGTCCATGAACGCACAAAAAACTTTCTGGTTTTTGGCCAAAACTTCTCCGCAATCATATGTCAAAAATTATTCTAAAATGTTTAAAAGAGTGTGCTCCACAGCCAAATCTTTACATATTATAAAATTAAGACTGCTAAAAATAAAATTAAAATAACGTGGAGTAAAATTAATAGCGAAACCGGTAAAGAAAAACCTCGTAACACGTACTATCAATTGAAAATTAATAGTGAATTGACTAGATCAAATCAAGAAGGCGCAGCGGTGTTTGAGAAATATTTCACTGATATTACTATTTTGACAACAGAGTCATTCATTTGACACCAGAGTCTTCTTAAACTGTCGCCGAGTCATTACTCAAACAGAATGTTAATATCTATTTAAAAGAATTTAGATTTGAAAAAGTATTACCACAAGATATAGTAAATTATTTCAGAACTCTAGATGTGAGATGAAAACCGTAGTTTTATGGGGGATTTCTGTTACATTTATTGCGTCCATAATATATTTAATTGCGCTTCATCTTGCTATAATTTTTAATACTTGTATCCAATCTGTGGTGTGTTTCCTGATTTAATGAAACATATTAAAGTAATACCTTTATATAAATCTGATAGTAGGTTCATTGGATCCCGCTAATTTAAGATCTATTTCTGTACTACCAACTCTCAGTAAAATTTTTGATAAAATAATTTTTGATCAATTGTTATTTTTTTTAATAAAAATAAATTACTCCATAAAAATCAATTTGGTTTTACAAGGGGTCGCTCGACGATTGACGCAGGTGTTGAGCTTATGAAATATATTTTCAATGCCTGGGAGAATTCACAAGATGCCTTAGGTATTTTTTGTGATCTTTCTAAGGCTTTCGATTGTGTTCATCATGAGATATTAATCAGGAAACTACAAAATTATGGTGGGTGTGACTTATTATTTCATATTTAAATAACAGAACTCAAAAAGTGGTTATCAATTGTAAAGGTTCCTCCGGATCGGTAGTATCAATGGGCGTTCCTCAGGGCAAGATTCTTAGCCCATTCCTGTTCTTAATCAATATTAATGACTTACCTTATCTTGTAGGGGACAATCACGATATAGTATTATTTGCTGATGATACCTCTTTAATTTTCATACTAAAACGACAGTCAATTAATTTTGACAGTGTAAATAATGCTCTATCGAAATTAGTACATTGGTTTAACGCCAAAAATTTGTTCTTATACGGAAATAAGACAAAATGTATTGAATTTACAATACTTACCTAATGTTAAAAATTCAAATACCAATGTGATCTTCAATAGGGAGGAGTTGAGTCTTGACCAATAACCATATAAAAATACCAAGAAAAACAGTGGTATCCCACTGTTTTTCTTGATATTACTATTGACGCGAACCTTCAATGGGGCCCCTATATATCTAAATTAGCAGGCAGACTTAGTTCTGTACCATATTATGCTGTAAGAAAGATTAGAAGTCTCACCAATGTTGAGACAGCTAGATTAGTTTATTTTAGTTACTTTCATAGGGTGATGTCTTATGGAATTTTTCTATGGGGTAATGCGACTGACATTGAAGCCATATTTGTTTTGCAAAAGAGAGCCGTACGAGCGGTTTATAATTTACATTGTAAAGAGTCCCTTAGAGAAAAATTTAAAGAAATAATCATATTAACTTTGGAATTACAATATATTTATGAAAATGTAATGTATGTACATAAAAACATAAATAGCTTTGATAAGAACAAAGATGTTCATACTTTAAATACTAGGAACAAACGTAAGCTTGTAATATTAGTTACTAGACTCCACAGAATTATTAATTCATTTATAGGGCAATGTATAAGCTTTTACAACAAAATCCCAGAAAATGTACAAAATTTGTCAATAAACATGTTTAAATGTTTTATCAAAGAAAAATTGTACAAAAAGGGTTATTATAATATCAAAAAACACATAAATGAAAAAACCCCTGGGAATGAGGTGATCGCTACCACGCTGGTTCTTTTAAAATTCATTTAAAAATTGTACAAACGAAATTATTGTAAAGTGAAATATGTTTAAATAAAAGTTCTTGCTGGTTCTCCACAGGACAGAGGTATTTTCCGAACCAGTGGTAAATAAAAAATGACTTTCAATAAGTATTATGTAATAATTTATATTGAATAGAAAATATTCTATTCTATTCTATGAGAGTGAGAGTTGGGCACTATAATCCTGTCCTGCGCAGATGGCTTGTCTCCGTTGAGACTGGCCGCCGTTCATGAAATTAGGTCTGGAGGACATTGTTATTATTATATAAAGATGAGTAGAATATAATATACTAAAACATATATACGTGATATATGTTTTTTAGTATATCATATTAACCCTTAAATTTATTATTTTACTAAATTATAATAATTACCTTTATTTATGGCATAGACTAAATACAACACGATGAAGATCTAAAGTGCAAGAATAGCAGTAACTGTCCGAATAACAATGTAATAGACTTAACTTGCTTATCTTAATGATAACCTGTCTCAGCAGGTTAAAAATGAGTCTGAATGATATCAGGGTTGTCACAAAGGTTGGCAGTGCTGCGTTGGAATTGGATTTTTGGTGCAGAAAAACGCTGAGTTGCTGACCTCATTTTTCGGTAATGAGATGTACAAGTTTTAAATTTTATTTATTTGGTTATTTGTGATAAATTAGATTTTTCGTTAGGCTGTGTTTTAGTCGATACATTATTTTCTGTTAATTTTGCTTATTCTTAAATTTAGTATGTATGTTACATTGCTTTCCTTCTTTCTTTCTTCTTCATTAGCCAGTAAAAATCCATTGCTGGTCCTGGGCTTTTCCCAATGTAGGAAGGATTTGCCGTAATCGACAAGTTTGGCAGGCGAATTGCAAAAGAGGTTTCAAACTCATTACATTTGTTATTATAGATTCCTTTGTATATTTTGATTTGTTGTGAAATTGCCCGTATTTACAAAGATTACTTTGTATATTAATATACACGAAAGACTTAATATGAAATCTGTTTACATCACATGTGTTTCTTTTTTTTTCTTTGAGAAAACTTTACATCATGATTTTCCCCTGTATCGTGGAGGCAGTTCTCATACATAAATTTCAGTAGTACAAATACCCAGACCCGGAAAAATTATTATTTGTAGACCATATAGATACTAAATTGTTTCGTGCGGGATATGAAGCCGCGGCTCTTAGCGGTGCAACGCATTGCTAAGTCACTGCGCCACTCAGCCAGAGTTTGTGCTCTGTTCCATTACTGGTTAAAACACATTTCAAAAATCTCTTAAAAATCGACGTCATTTTCTGAAATGCTTAAACTTGCTACTGTCTCTCTTCACTGAATGTAAATAGTAGACATGTGTCATTCATTCATTTCTAGTGAACCGATCATTTAAGTATTGATTCTTCTTATGAACCGGGTCATTCGGGTCGATCATTCAAATGGATCATTTCGAGTTTCAATACTCTGTGATCTGTGAGACCCGCTCGATAATGTCTGTCGTCGGACATAATTATACTCTTTGGTCCTAGGTCCTGTCAATCGTCTGATCCGTCATCATCAGCAATACTTCTTCCTTTCTATTTCTTTCTTTCTTCTGCTATTTTCACCGTGGTAAAGCCACGCTGCAGCTAAATTATAGTTGTAGTACGAATGGGTCGGCTCGACCGGGTTAGCACCACGCTCTTACAGAATACCAAATCTCGTAAAATAGCAGTTTAATGCTGCTGTGTTTCGTATGGTAAGTGTAGATAGCCAGAGACCCTTTTTACTGGAAACGAGGCATTACATAGTCCTCAGGGGTGACAGCGCATCTGCATTTTGATTCTTAATCGAGGATAAGTGTAGACGTCTATGGGCCACAGCATCCACTTACCATCAGGTGGACTGTGTTTTTTTTTATAGAATAAGGGTGACATACGAGCACACAGTCCACCTGATGGTAAATGGTTGCTGTGGCCCATAGACATCTACATCTATCTTCGTTTGCAAATTTAAAAGCAGATGCGTTGTCAGCCGTGAGGACTAAGATAGAATGCCTCTTTTCCAGTAAAAAGGGTCTCCGGTTCTCTACATACACCATACGAAACACAGCAGCATTAAGTTGCTATTTTAGGCTGGTATTCTGTGAGAGCGTGGTCTTTCCCCGGTCGAGCCGACCCATTCGTGCTACAAATGTACTATTAATATAGCTGCAGCATAGCTCTACCACGTAAAAATGTGCATGTTTGTCATCCTTATTCTATAAAAAAATGATGCGACCCGGGTCAAATGAAAGAATCATTCACGATTGACACATGTCTAGTTAATAAAAAGAGACAGGTAATTTGATAATTAATAATTAAAGCCATAATGAACGATTCTAAGTAAATCCGATAATGATTATTTATAATATCTTCGAAATTTAAACAGCAAATAATAAACTATATAATATGTCTCTATAATTATTGCATATATTGTTTTTAATTTTGTTCTATACGTCAGCTGGTTGCATGTATAAATACTGCATATTTGTACAGGTGTGAGCGTGTATAAGGAATTAAGGCAAACAAAACACGCTAAACCATAAGCTGCTTGTTTGCTTTAATTCCCTGTAATGCTCATGAAAATTCCTCTTTTTGCAACAGGTGTATATTAAGCAACCTGTATTTTGCTTTCAACTGCATATTAATGTAGAAAACCAAGAGGCCCAATTAGTGACTTAGCTACTCATAAAAGGTTGCCCCGCCAACTAAAGAAAAATTCCAGAGTGGTTCCATTGTGCAGGTTAGCGACCGGGCGAGAGGACCCGATGGCTTTCTCGGGTTCGGGCGCCCCGAAGACTTCAGATTAAGCTCCAACTGGCGCAGTTACTGTGGTCATATCGTTTAGCTGTCTATGCAACACCTCGTTTAACTGCCATTCTTCATGCTTATTCACTCAATACTGATATGTGTGCAAGAAAGAAAAGTATCGTTAAACAGTGATAGCACGTACTCTAGGTAAAAGTGCACGTCTCTGATATCCGAGTATAGCAATCCAATCTCAGCGCCGTCCATCACCATCAGCGAGACTGAGACTCGAGACTCCGCTAGCCGCACCTAAATTTATTATTTTATGCGCTAATAAAATACACAACAAATCCGTAAAAGTATTTTTGTTCAACAACACAGATAAATTAAAAAATTGAAGTCACACCAATCGGTCAGTAAATATTTGTTGGCAACATTTTAAAATTATTTGGCGCCAATCTCTACTCTGTGTGTATGTTTGACCACAGACTAATATGTGTTTAACATCGGCAGTATGAACGTAAACAATGAAAGATATGTTTTATTTATTCAATACATTTCTAACACATTATATAAAAACTTTAGCTTTCTGCACTCCTTCTCTATATAAACTTTAAATATGCCAAATCACACTCCTTCGTGCAGGCAATATCCTTCCAAAGGGGTACAAAGTTTTCTCTTCACGTAATAATCTATACAAATAAATGAAAATGAAGTGTCTGTTTGTAATGTGAAAATAACCGCTTTTTATTACATGCATATGAAAGTATATACGGTACTTATAATAAAACACAATTTTTAAAATTTTTGTCTGTCTGTTTGTTCCGGCTAATCTCCAAAATGGCTGGAACGATTTTGATGGGACTTTCACTGGCGGATAGCTGATGTTATAAGGAGTAACTTAGGCTACTTTTATTTTAGAAAAAGAATTAGGGTTCCGCGCAAAAAATGTGAAACCCTAAATTACACGCGTGGGAAGTCGCGGGGAACAGCTAGTATATAGATATGCCAGATGTTGGGCTTCGTTCAGAAGAAAGTTGTTAACAGTTTAATCATTATATACGTAGTAATATAATGATTAAACTTTTCTTCGAAAATTGATGTATTTTTTTTAAAATCTCTATAATTATATAAAAACCAATTGCTGTCCGTTAGTCTCGCTAAAACTCAAAAACGGCTCGACCGATTTTGATGAATTTTTTGTGTGTGTTTAAATGGTCCGTAGATGGTTTGGATTTTTAATTGGACCCGGTAGGTGGCGCTGTTGTCGAGATCAAGAAATCACCCGTGCGAAGCCGGGGCGGATCGCTAGTATTTATTAAAAAAGAAATGAAATTTATAGCATTCAAAAAGTACTGTAACACAGATGTGTACAAAAAAGAAAATGTAAAGATGTGTATGTTCCCATTATATTAAGAAGACACATGATTTTACCATACAGAACGCTTTAAAGAATTTTGAATAAATTCACGGTTGTATGAGTAAGATCCATTTGCTTTTCCTGCACTGGAAAAGGAAAACTTTTTTCGTTATAGAATAAGGGTGACAAACGAGCACACAGTCCCACCT
Source organism: Parnassius orleans (assembly GCA_029286625.1). Lineage (NCBI taxonomy): Eukaryota > Metazoa > Arthropoda > Insecta > Lepidoptera > Papilionidae > Parnassius > Parnassius orleans. The sequence continues at coordinate 6,393,273 of JAGSMP010000006.1, read as the reverse complement.
GATAGTAAGTGGATGCTGTGGCCCATAGACATCACCTTGTCACACATCACGTTGTCACCCCCTGAGGACTAAGATGAAATGCCTCGTTTCTAGTAAAAAGGGTCTCCGATTCTCATCACTCACCATACGAAATACCGCAGCATTAGCTGCTATTTGACGCTGTTATTCAGTGAGCGTGATCCTTCCACGGTCGAGCTAACTTACTACAACCATAATATAACTGCAGAATGGCTCTACCACGTATAATATGATACAAATTGTGAACAGAGAATCTATCATGCTGCTTCAGTACGGGTGGATATTACAACGCCCCCTTTTATTACTTAAAATTTGTTTTATTTTAAAGCAATAAATTATTATTATTATTATATTATATTAAACATGAATGTACGTTTCCTTATGTCGCTTTCCTTCGCCGAAATAGATTTCATAATATCCTTATAATTTTAATGAATGAGCGCTTAGATGCATTTAATTGATTTCCCGATCACGAACAGATGTGCACGCGTTGAGGTCGGCTGTGTAGGGTGACCAGCAGTTTTTGAAAATTTTGGGATATGTATGTATTATATCATGAGTAGATGGATATTTATTTTTGACTTATAGATCAATGGCTACGGTGAAAATAGTGGGTATCTTAAATTTATTATAAGGAAGAATTACACGCTTTGCGGTTTGTATATAACCGCAGTGTAAAGATTAAAGACCCTTTGAAATATTTGACAAATAGAGAGATAAAGATAAACGGTTTTAACTTTCTGTCGCTGCCACCAGGGACTTATATAATGAGCTGTAATATTTAAGTACATTATGTATCAAATCTATTAAATATAAATCATTACCAAATCTAGGTACAAGGAGTCCTTTTCTACCTTGGAGTCCGCCTTGTAAGGTTATAATGACTTATCTAGTTCTCTTCATTGAAATCCTCCGAAGCTTAACCATAATTTTATTTTTTTAATAAGAGGGGGCTAACGAGTATGCGGTTCACCTGATGGTAATTGACTCCCGCCGCCCATGAACAACTGCAACACTAGGGGAATTGCAGGTGCGTTGCCGGCCTTTTAAGAAAGATCAGGCTAAACAAATCTATTTATGGGCGTAAGATAATTCACTACCTTATCTCGATTTTGATTTTTTTGATTTTGATGTTTCAAATGGGCCAAAAATTTTGATAAACATAAATTTTGGGTCAGAAGGTTTTCTTTATAACATGGAAGTGACAAACGAAGTTACAGTCCACCTGATGGTAAGTTTTTTTTTTATAGAATAAGGGTGACAAACGAGCACACAGTCCACCTGATGGTAAGTGGTTGCTGTGGCACATAGACATCTACATCTATCTTCGTTTGCGAATTTAAATGCAGATGCGTTGTCAGCCGTGAGGACTAAGATAGAATGCCTCTTTTCCAGTAAAAAGGGTCTCCGGTTCTCTACACTCACCATACAAAACACAGCAGCATTAAGCTGCTATTTTACGTAAGTGGCTACTGTAGGCCACAGACACCTGCAACCAACTTTAAGTAAAGAACGCTGCGGATGCATTTTCGTCCCTGAGGACTAAAATGAAATTCCTTACAGCCTGTAATTGTACTGGTTCTCTTTGCAATTCAGACCGAAACACAGCAGTACAGGTACTGCTGCTTGACAGCAAAAATTATAAGAGACTAGAAACAGAGGAACTTCTAGGCAGAAATGTCCTACCACCTAAAAATAATGGCAAATAAAATAATGGTATACCGTGTAGTGGCGGTGTAAGAATATCCACTACCCCATATCGTCCCGTAGGTGTCGTAAACTAAAACAGGAGATGGGCAGCAGCATCATCCTAATAAAAAGTAAATAAAATATAGGAAATAATAAAAAATGAGGTTACCTAACCCGCCTACGTAACAGAATCTATGCCTGGGTGGCTGTCTATATTACGATCACAAATCATTCTTCTACGCGTCCGTCACAGTTGGGCAATAAAACAAGATTAAAGATATTAACAATAATTAGCCTCACTAATGCGCACATCCTCCTCACATTAGGGGGAAAGGGGGGCCTTAAACAAATCAGTCAGATTTTTTTTAGAAAGCTAATGAAAAACCAGTCAGGTTAGAGACGGCGTCTATAAAAATTTATTAATTTTATTAACCTGTGATTAAATGAATAATAACGAACAGATTAGTTTAGAATTTGTCAAAATAGGTATAAAATATTGAATAAAACTATTTTTACGGATTTTATCGCGTTTAATTTTACTATTTTGATTCCCGACGTTTCGGTGCTTTAGGTAGTCCCCGTGACCATGGGTTGCTGTAAAATTAAAATTAAACGCGATAAAATCCGTAAAAATAGTTTTATTCAATGTGTAGTGTTCGCGTAAATATAAGAAATCATTAGGTATAAAATATGCTTTTTTCCTTTTTAATATTAATTGTTTTTTTTTCATTTATTCATTTTATACAACCAATTAAAAGTCAATTGCTGAACATAAGCGTCCCTCATAGATTGCCATTGTTACCACACTTGGTATGCGAATTGGCAACCGCAGTTTTTTGTTTATTATTACGTTGGCAGGGACTGACTGACTGTTCCCTTTAACGACATACATGGAATGATACGAGGTAGTGGATTCTCTTACGTTGCTGCTGCAATTAAAACATAAAAAGCACTATGTCTAAATTGCACATATACAAAGACACGAAATTTAAATAATTTTTTTAGTATTTCTTACAAATACTTGTTCTTTGTGGAAAGCTAAGCCACCTCTCGCAGCCCTGCAGCCAAATCTTTTAACATTAAAGTCTTCTAAACTTGTTTTTAAATTACACAATACAACGAACTCTTATAATTTCGTGACGTTTGAATTTGACCCAAGATACCAATTTAGGGGTATATTGTTTTGATTTAGCCATCTATTTTAGGATTTAAAAAATGAAAAAAAAAATCGACTTTTAATATAATGATGTTTAGACTAATGAAGTTGAAAACCACTATAAGCAATTTAGCTGCGTTTTCATAATATTAGTTTCAAAGTAATCGGTAATGTGTCATATAATCTTCACTTTTTAATTTATTCGACTGAAAGTCAGTAAAAATCTGAAAAAATTACCTTGCATAATGTTTAGATAAACATATTAAATAATTAATCTGTTGGGTTTTCCATTTTGTTTACAAAACGTCAACTTTTAATCTCACATAAAATATGTATGCAATATACACCAAAATCTTCCTCAAGCAATTCTATGATTATGGTGAAAAACGAATTCCACCAATTAGTATTAAAGTATTTAACTTATATGGACAGACACGGAAGAGCTATTTTGTTGTATATATACAAATTAGTCATAAATTGCACGGAATGGAACGGAAGTCTAATTAATAGTTGTTCGAACACGCTCTTGACCATTAAAAAAAATATTTAAATTATTTTAAGTTTATATTACAACAATTTAAAAATATTTCATTACGTCCCACTTTCACAAACATGAAACTGTATGCAAATTTGATCAGCTCATTCGCCAATTAAAATTGTTGAGTGCTGTTTATTTAACAATTATACGCTCGAGGTTCACGCGTTTGAATCACTTTTATGTATTAAAATCTCGGTATTATACTATTTTATTGCTATTACTTTTGTAGTTCAAAAGTACTAAAAATCGAATTTATAATTACGCGTACTGATACTGAACGAGTTGTCCTTCGTCCTTCGCCGTATGTGCTACCCTACATTGATCATCGGTTGGTTCGCGTGTACAAAGCACCACTTGTCTTCAGATGTGCGCGCGCGTTACCTGTGTACTGACTGTGGAATCTGAGGTGCATTAAAAAACGACTAGCGACAATTAGACGACTGTTTCGCTACAATGAGAATCTTCGCGATCATCGCTTTCGGCTTGCTGGTGAGAGATATTTATAATTTCATACGGATAAAATAAATAAAAGATGATCCCTTTTTGTTTAACAGTTTTTAAATCTGTAGTTTTCGCTAATTAAAAAAAAAATTTATAATATAAAAATTAAATTAAATGGAATTATTCTATTTTTTAAGATCATCGTTTTCATAAATTAAAATTATCTAATTCTGTCTGAAAATACACATTGCAAACTTATAGAAGAAAACCTAGAAGTATGTTCTTTGAAATAAAATGTAAAGCTAAAGTCAGTGTGATGTTTACCAGCCTCTACTGTTAACCTGCACATTATGCCTTTGCTGATTGATAAACGAGGTTCTGGCAGACATTCCAGAAGCAAAAATTCACAGGCTGGTAATAAGTAGAAATATTACCTGGTACTAGTAAAGTGTGTAATGCTGGTATGCTGGCGAGTTCTTGGAATGGCCTACGTCACTATATGCTATAGGCCGTTCTTACTATGTTATTACTATCAAAAAGCTGTTGATGATAAGTGTGTTTTTCTTATAGGATAAGGGTAACAAACGAGCACACAGTTCACCTGATGGTAAGTGGTTGCTGTGGCCCATAAACATCTACATCTATCCTCGATTACGAATCAAAATGCAGATTCGTTGTGACCCGTGAGGACTAAGATGGATTGATTCATTTCCAGTAAAAAGGGGAGATCCTTTTTACTTACGGTTTACGGTTCGCTACAATCACCATACGAAACACAGCAGCGTTAAGCTGCTATTTTACGCTGGTATCCTGTGAGAGCGTGGTCTTTTCCCGATCGAGCCGACCCATTCGTGCTGCAACTATACTAATAATATAGCTGCAGCATTGCTCTACCACGTAAAAACCAAAGCAGCACCCAAATCTCTCGATACGTGATACAGCCATGAAGCACGAATGGGTCGACCCGACCCGTCAGTACCATTCTAGTGGAATGGTCTAGTATCACAATACTACGATGATGATTCACTGTGTATGAGTAAAGACATATTAAGTTTATAAAATAAAGAACCTACACATACATCTATTGTATCTATATCATTACAAGTTACATTACCGTTTATATTATCTGTATTATGTAAATGGGTTGACTTATCTAAGAATCAAGACTACTAAGAATCTCACCTTAAAATAGCAGCAAACAGCTGGCATTTGGAACTTATACCAGCAACCAGTGATTGTTATTTCAGTTTTAAGGGCTGTTTAAATCAGTGATTGACGCTCAAGGAGAACGTAGTGAAGAATCCACATGATGGTAGGTGGATACTGTGGCTCCAACACATCTACATCAACCTATGGTTAAGAATCAGAATGCAGATGCGTTGCCACACCTGAAGGCTCTAAGGTAGAATGCCTCTTTACCAGTAAAAAGGGTCTTCGGTTCCCTTCTCTTACCATACGAAACAAAGCTGATTTGTGCTGCTATTTTACGCTAGTATTTTGAGTGTGTTTGGTTTTCTTTCGGTCCTTCTGACTCATTCATGTTGCTGCTAAATGCAACGTGGCTGGCTCTACCACGTGGTTAAAATTATCACGTATTAGATTTTTCTAGTCATGTAAAAATAATGAACGAGGAAAGAGTGACATAGCAAGTCTACACATAAACACTCACGCCTGTCACCCAGAGGGGTAGGCAGAGACTAAGGACTTCCATTTGGCACGATCCTGACACACCTCTCTCGCCTCCACCACATCCATATACCTACGCATACACGCTCGTCGGTTAAGGGTACTCTTAATTTGGCCCATTTTCAATACATCGCCAATTTGGACTCTGCCGTTCACCTCTGCCACATAAATTTGCTTTGCCACTCTTTTCTCATTCATTCTTTCTACATGACCAAACCACCGAAGCATTCCTTTCTTAATCCTGGTCACAACATCATCTTGCAAACCACACTCTTCTCTTATCACACAATTTCTTACTCTGTCATTCAGATTCAGCCCTAACATACTCCTTAATGACCGCATTTCTACAGCATTTATTCTACTCTCATGCTTCTTCTGCCACACCCAACTTTCACTGCCATACATTGAAGTAGGGACTAACACAGCATTGTGAATTGCCATACATGCCTTTTTGGACACATTCTGACTTTCCACAACAGAGTGTAGAGCCCCATTTACAAAGCAAATCTATATTGCAGATGTGAACGGCAGAGTCGGGAAGGGACGCCCTAGACAAAGGTTTATCGACCAAATTGGCGATATATTGAAAATGGGCCAGATTAGGAGTACCCTTAACCGACGAGCGTGTATGCGTAGATATATAGATGTAAAGGAGGCGGAAGTCCGTAGTCTCTGCCTACCCCTCTGGGTAACAGGCGTGAGTGTTTATGTATGTATGTATGTAGATTTTTCGACTTTTCCTGATGACGGTAATCTAGCGTCCCCTGGTCTGCCGATTTCTCGATTGGTTCTCGCGGTCTGCCACAGATGACTTTACTGGTATATCCATGTTCCCTTATTTTCAAACATATGAGCGATGTATTCCTTCACCCTTTCTAACATCCGACTACAAGTTTTTCATAAATTTTGTTCTTAATATTACACCTTTAATTTTTATGTGTCCATCAAATTGAATTCTTGTCTTATTAGCATTTGTTCTATTTGCCTGGAATTAATAGAGAATGTTTGCAATGTAGTAATGGCGTTGTTGAATTTAAATTAATGATAAACAAGGTCACACTATCGATACAATACGAAATTAAAATTATTCACCAGCTAACGTCCTAATACCACTGTCATTAATCATTACACTTGGAAGATGTTTAGGCGATAGATAGCGGGGTCACCTTTATGCCAAAAGTAAAATCAGTGACGGATAGAAGAGTCAAAATCGATACATGTCTATTATTGCCATTGTAAATCAGAAATTTAAGGCTGAAATGCATTACTTAAATGCTCATAATTTCCAGGAAAAATGCTTAAAAATCACGGACTCATCAGGTAATCTCAGGAACAATAAGGCGTAGAGACTTGAAATTTGGTAGGAATATTCCTTTCGCCGAGTAGAGGTCAGCTAAGAATTTTACGAGATTCTACCCACAAGGGTTGCGGGGGCGTTAATTAAAAAAAAATCACATTTTCAAACTATAGCACTTATAGGTATAAAACTTGACCAGAATATTACTTTTGGCCTGTTAAAAATTATCAAGAACGGATTTTATGAAATTCCACCCATAAAGGCCAGTGCGGGAGCGTTAAAAAAAAAACTTTAAATCTGTAGCTCCTTTAGTTTCGCTAAAACTCGAAAACAGCTCGATCGACTTTGATGAATTTTTTTGTGTGTTTGAGATGATCTAAACTGGATCTAAACGATTCACATTTGGACTCGGTAGGTGGCGTTGTTGTCGAGATCCAAAAATGCCTTGCGAAGCCGGGGCGGATCGCTAGTATATTATATTTGCCTGATTGATCATACGGAACACTAATTATGTATCTCTCTAATGTCGAAACTTCCAGTGTATAGAAGATAAGTCATAATTGCTTTAATCTGATGCTGAATTCAGGTTTTTCAGCTTCTAACGTAATTCAAAATAGAGAAAATAATAATATTCACTTGTTGTAGCGTTTTTATGTTATTATAATATTTTATCAAAGATATAAATCTTCCAATTGTTACACTTTCTCCTACGTGTTTCATAGAATTGAATGTTCTTTTTCTAGTCTTTCTCTCTAACAACTTAATGCATTGGTTCCAGTGCAGTAAAGTTGGCCATTGTGTCTCTGTGGTAGATTTTTGTTAAAACTTCTATTTTCTTTTCAATTAAGTCATGGACAAATTTAGAGGAACGCAATAAAAGTGTATATGTTACGGCTAAAAGCCAAAGTGCGGTTACACCTAGTTCTAGCCGGCTAGAACCAAGTGCGGCCAGCAGTAGTTGGTTAAATTTATTTAGTTTGGTTAAATATACGAATCAAGTAATATCAGCGACAGTAGGTTAAGGTGATACACCTAAGTTTAACCAACCGAAATAGGCTGCACCTGGTTCTAGCCGGCTAGAACTAGGTGTAACCGCACTTCGGCTTTTAGCCGTAACTTATATAAAACAAAATATCATGGATATTTGTGACAATTAAGTTTATTAATTTGGATTTTGCTTACCGTTACCGTTACAGCCTATTAAAGTCCACTGCTGAACATAGCCTCCCCCATAGATTGCCTCACAGGGGGAATATTTGCTATAGTTGCCACGCTTGGCAAGCGGGTTGGCAAACGCAATTTTTGTTTTTAGTCGTTATTAAGAAGATGCTGCTGCCCATCTCCTGATTTGTTTCCTCTGTCGCCTCTTACGACACCCGCGGGATGATATGGAGTAGTGGATATTCTTACAAAGCCACTACACGCATCTTGCTTATTATTCATTAACTTAATATTTCATCAATTATCAAAAAACAAACGATCAAATTTAAATTAGGAAAAATATTTACAGGAAAGAAACATTTTTGCACTTAACATTTTATTCATTTTTTCATAAATGCTTAAAAAAGGTTATAATCAGTACTTAGTGTTGCCCCTTCTAGCTCTTTGAACTACTTCCAGTCCCCATGGCATACTATTAATCAATTTATCAATAAAAACTTGAGAGATTGCGTTCCATTCTTCTTGTAATGCGTTTTTAAGATCTCTTAAATTAGGACTTCTTTTCTTAATTGGTCTTCCAAGCTTATTATACGCTCTACTACATGCTCTATGGGGCTTAAGTCGAGTGATCGCGCTGGCCACCTCATAGTTTAACCCATTGATTTCAACGTCTCGAAGGTATTCGACAACTACGTTCGTTATCATGCATAAAACAAATCTACCTCCTATAAAAGGACTAATGGCACTTCAATTTTTTCCAAAATCTCAGTTACTAATTCTTAATGACGCGGAGTTCCGTACGTGCACCCATACAAATATCTCCCCACACCATAACTGACCCTCCACCATATGCCTCTTTTCCAATGATGTTGCACTGAGCGTATCTTTCTCCCTGGCGTCTCCTCACTTTAATACTTCCATCATCTGGCTTCAGGCAAAATCTGGACTTATCTGTGAATAGAACTTGTCTCCACGTTTCGCCATTGCAATTTTCGTGATTGCGAGCAACCGTTCCTTCTTATCTCAGAAGAAATTAAGGTCTGGTTTCTAAGCACGCTGGTGAAGATGAACCCGGTCATCTCTGGCCACAGTTTTCTGTTTACGTCCCTGTCCTGCGAGTATACTGTCCGGTCTGCCGACACCTCTTGATAACTCAGTGAACCATAGATTTTAATACTCGTAATATTCGGGCCACATGTTTGTGTTTGTGCTCAGTTTCAATATTTTTTTATAGGATAAGGGTGACAAGCGAGTACACAGTCCACCTGATGGTAAGTGGTTGCTGTGACCCATAGACATCTATATCTATACTCGTTTGCGAATCAAAATGCAGATGCCTAGTCAGCCGTGAGGACTAAGATGGAATGCCCCTTTTCCAGTAAAAAGGGTCTCCGGTTCTCTACAATCACCATACGAAACTCAGCAGCATTAAGCTGCTATTTTCCGCTGGTATTCTGTGAGAGCGTGGCCTTTCCCCGGTCGAGCCGACCCATTCGTGCTACAACTATACAATTAATATAGCTCCAGCATGGCTCTACTACGTATTAAAGTCTAAAAACAGCCTTAGCAACTTTACTTAGATCTCAGTTTCTTTGCAGTAACAATTCACACTTAACACGACAAACAAGACAGTCAAGGAAAAATTAAAAAAAACTAAATTTAAACTCAAATTCAAAAGTTGGCAAATTTTTCCGCAGTATGAAAGTATGAAAGAACGCAATATTACGCAATAATTACATAAAAACAAATGAAATTCGAAAAAAAAACGTTCCAAAACTTTCTTTTTTTTAATAGCATTTACTAATGTTTGTGGTCAGTACGCACGATAATTAAACCTTTTTTTTTGCGGTCCTCTAAATTTGTCCATGAGTGTAGTAAATCTCTATATATTAAAATTAATTGCTGTCCGTTAGTCTCGCAAAAACTCAAAAATGGCGGGACCTATTTTAATGAAATTTTTTGTGTACGTTTGAGTGGGTCCCTGAATGATTAAGATTCACAATCTGACCCGGTAGGTGGCGCTTGTGTGGTGGTGTTATTGAGATCCAGAAATTACCCGGGTTGGATCGCTAGTTATAAATAAAAGTAAATATTAAATATACTTTTCATCACTGAATAGAAGTCCTTCGTCAGTATAGCCTATAATAATATAAAATATTTTTTTACGTAGTAGTTTCGTGGCAGGCTCGACCGGGTTACGACCATGCTCTCACAGAATACCAGTGTGAACAACAGAATAACGCTATGTTTCATATGGTGTGTGTTTCCGAAGACACTTGTTACAAGTAACGTGGCATTCCATCTTAGTCCTTATGGGTGATAACGAATCTGCATCTTAATTTTTAATCGAGGATTGATGTAGGTGTCTCTAAGCCGCAGCAGACACTTACCACCAGGTGGACTGTTTGTTCGCTTGTCAACCTTATATAAAAGAATTATAATATAAAAAAATAAGTCATGCCGCAGCTGTATACAGCTCACCTAGGCTCGACCCCTTGATCCTTTCTGGGTTGGCTCGACCGAACAAGAACCACGCTCTCACTTAGTGCTAGCGTAATTATGCATCATGAGGGTAAAAAGGCACCCTATCTTAGTCCTTAGAGGTAACAACGCATCTGTGTTTCGATTATTAATCAAGTATACACGGCTATTTTTCAAAGAGTAGACAAATTTTAAACTTAATAATATAATTAAACTAAATAAAACTTAATAAACTAAATTATATACCTACCATTATTGCAGTTTTTGAAAATACGAGTAAATAAGGCTTCTACTATTATTTGAAATTATCGCAAATTGAAACAACAACAGTATTTCATGCCGGCTCAACGCCTGCAACTTTACAAGGCGCAGGTTCGGCCTCACATGGAATACTGTTCCCATCTCTGGGCTGGGGCTCCCCAGTGCCAGCTCCTTCCACTTGACCGCATCCAGCGCAGAGCGGCTCGAATCGTCAACGACCGAGTCCTTTCCGATTGGCTCGATTCATTGGCGCTGCGAAGAGATGTTGCATCCCTTTGCATTTTCTTTCGCATCAACCACGGGGATTGCTCTGAGGAATTGTTCGGATTAATCCCAGCCGCCAAATTCCACGAACGCACATCGCGACAAAACTCCCGATACCATCCACACCATCTGGATGATTGGCGGTCCACCACTGTGCGATTAGAAGATGTTTACTTCCCCGCAAAACTTCCTTGTGGAATTTTGTGAATTTTATTTTTAATTGTCTTGACCACAAAACAATTAAAAATAGTAAGAACATGAATTAGTGGATTTATTTTCTTGCCTGTTTTTTTTTGCAGTCACTCTCTCTCTCCCTCACACACACAGACTATCTCTCTCTATGCCTCTCTTAATTGAGAGTTCTCAATTGCACTAGAAATACTGATATAATATCGTACACGATAAAAACCAGCGTTGAATTAAAACATTTACATGACTGAAAAATTATAACAAATTGAAGAATAATATGTATAGTCCACTAACGTTCTACGTGGTAGAGCCATGCTGCTGCTATATTAATAGTATAGTTGTAGCACGAATGGGTCGGCTCGACCGGGGAAGGACCACGCTCTCACAGAATGCCAGCGTAAAATAGCAGCTTAATGCTGCTGTGTTTCGTATGGTGAGTGTAGAGAACCGGAGACCCTTTTTCCTGGAAAAGAGGCATTCTATCTTAGTCCTCACGGCTGACAACGCATCCGCATTTAAATTCGCAAATGACGATAGATGTAGATGTCTATGGGCCACAGCAACCACTTACCATCAGGTGGACTGTGTGCTCGTTTGTCACCCTTATTCTATAAAAAAAAATGCAATGGACCAACGTGGCTGATTCTTTTCTGCACCAAAATTCCCTCTCAGAGTTGAGAAAAAGAAGACAAAGAGAAGGCTGTGTGCGCTCGGGAGTAGCGCTCCCGAGGCCTACGCACACTAACACAATGTGTATGTGCACAGCTAACAACAACCAAAGTCAAAACTTCATCGTGAAATAGAATAACTATACCCAATTGTAGGACGTACTCTTTCATTCATTACAGCCGTTCAAAGGTCCACTGCTAAATATAGGGTTCCCCTATACATTGCCTTATAGGGGAAACACTTCCATAGTTGTCATGCTTGGCAAACAGGTTGGCAACCGCAGATATTTTATTATTTGGAGTTGTTATCGGAAAGATGTTACTGCCATCTCCAGTTTTATTTACCTCTATCGTGTCTTACGAAACCCATGGGATGATATTATGTGGAAGTGGATTCCCTGACGTATGTATAACGTATGACGTATGTTTTGTTTGTGCATCTAAATTGTAATATAATCACGGAAATGTAGATACGTCATATATCTTAACAGAAGGCGGTTATCGGCAATCATAACAACAAACAATCGTAATGGTACAATAAAATAAAAATGTTCCATTGTCGATGGCTGCCCTTTTTCGTGGCTTTAGATATAGCTCGAGTACGTGATCGGACTTGAATATGTCCTGGCATTGACGCCAAGGACCTAGACTGGGCCAGTCTGTTTATTTGGGTTACACGCCCGATGTACCATTGTTTGTTTTGATTTATTTAAGACTAAAGATTTTTATGTTTTGTTTTCTTTTAAAGTTTTCAGCGGTGTAAGAATATCCACTACTCCATATCGTGCCGTGGATGTCGTAAGAGGCGACAGAGGGAAACAAATCGGGAGATGGGCAGCAGCATCTTCCTTATAATAAAACATATTTATTATAAGGAAGATGCTGAAAATTATAAATTATAATAAAAAACTGCAGTTGCTAACCCGCTTGCCCAGCGAGGCAATTATGGCAAATTTCACCCGTATGAGACGGTCTGTGGGGAGCTCTATGTTCAGCAGTGCACTTTTGATAGACTCTTATGGTAATTTGTTATTATAATTAAGTTGTTATTGATAATGTTTATATTAGTTCAGTGTGGGTACGCTTTGAGTCGTATCCTAAAGAGATACACATGTTTGTAGCTCTTTACGATATAACTCTAAGTGTCATCTACAATCTCATATAATTGACTCACTTATTTTGGATTGGATTTTAAAATCGAAACGAATGTTTGAATTGCTGGCTGAGCGAGAGCGAGTGGCTTCACGTGAATGAGCGAGCGAGCTTATATGAATACAATCAAACCGAATACATTACTGATCCGATCCTGTTTACTGGTCAAATTTACACCCAAGTGATCCAATCTTAGTCCAGATCTTTAAACCATGGTTGCAATTGCATTTTTGTGGGACCTATTTTATTTAATGCGCCTGCTTTGCTGGCCTAGTGGTAGTAAACGGCACTACTTATCATGTGTTTCCGAATTTGAATCCCGGGTGAAGCCAACATTAGTTATTGTTTTCTTTCGTCAAGAAGTTCTCAGTTTTGTTTCACCCCCGCCTCGGAAAGCACGTAAAGTCATTTTTCCTACGCCTTATATTTCTTTGGTCGTGTTGAATTGCCGTTCCATCGGACTTTGAGAGTGAGGAGTATGAGTGCATTTGTGTGGAATAGCTAGTCTGAGTTGAGAATGGTCATTCGTGGAATGGAATGGATGAATGGAATTAGAGGAATGGAAATGCGATTCGGAGGACATTATTATATAATATCGAAGCCAATCAATATTGTAGAATCTTATAGCTAGTAAATATTATGCTATTTGGTCTGCTTTTCCATCTAGAAATTCTGCGAAAAGTAGTAGTGCTCTTATATACATATAAACCTGCATAGAATAGAATAGAATAGAATCATTTTTATTCAATACAGATAACATGTGATTCTTATTAAAAGTCATTTTTTTACTTTTACCATTGGTTCTGAAAAAACCTCTGTCCTGGGAAGAACCAGCAAGAAACCCAGCGAGACATTTTTTTAAAAGCATAATTTACAATATAATATTTATACAATTGCAAAAATGTTACCCTCCATTTAGGCTCCGTCTCAGTCGAATAAAATGACATAAACGTCATTTGTATATTTGCCGTACCTATGTTTTAGGCGCTGCGCAAACCTAGACACTTTTGTTTCTTGTGTGGGATATAAGATACCAACGAATATTTTATTTTCATGTAATCAATATGAAATCAGCATTCCTTGCTCAGACGCAGACACTTTTTGTGTCCAGTTGCTTCCACTTGATACGTACCGACCGCGTTGACGTGGTTGCTGTGCCTGTAAATATTGACGGCGACGACATCTACGTCAACGTGCAATCAACACAACAACCAAAGGTAATGTTTCTCTATCGACATCCAAGGTGAAACTGACGGAAAACAAGCAACGAATTGTTACCAGTGTCCAGAAGTAGCAACCGGCGACTGTGTCCGATTGCCGCTACCGGACACAGCAACTACGGTTTCCTGTGATGGTGTGCCGTGTCGTTAACAAAAAGTGTTCACGTTTGCGCAGCGCCTAAAAGTGTAATTATTCAAGTTTTGAGTTGTTACGTTTTTCTTACCGTGTAGTGGCGGTGTAAGAATATCCATTACCCCATATCATCCTCTGGGTGTCGTGAGAGGCGAAGAGGGAACCAAATCAGGAGATGGGCAGCAGCGTCTTCCTAATAACGACCAAAAATAAAAAATAAACTGTTGCAAGCCCGCTTGCCAAGCGTGGCAGTCATAGCAAATGTCTCCCTTATGAGTCAATCTATGGGGGAGGCCTATGTTCAGCAGTGGATTTTAATAGGCTGTAACGGTAACGTTTTCCTTTATTGAAGAAAGTCCTTGTTGATGGGTAATTTCCGATGAGCGAATGTGACAATGAATTCCGCTCGCAACGGTTTTAGTTATTCCACATGTCGTTGGCGCTGAGTGTGGCTAAGTACGTGAGATGGGTGTGAAAGAGCAATTTAACATTGAAATCAAGGATAGATGGACTCTGACCTCTCACTAAACCTATTAACCTCAGTTGAAGAAAGCATTTGTTATCTGTTTACGATTAAACTAATTTTATTAAACTAGTCCAATGTTAGTTGGTCTAAGATCTATAGGTTCCATGTTTATGTAGAGCTTTGAACAAGGAAGAATGTGCTAATTATTGTGTTTTTTTCTGTCATGTCGTAAAAGGTGACTAATGGGATATTGGTTTTGTAATTGAGAAGCCGATGGGCTAGACACCTATCACCTCTTTCGCAACTTTCCAACTAAACTCATATTTTATGGCTAATTGTGATCTGAGTAGCTCCCTGCTCTTTGGACTCTGTCTACATCATAGGGGATTATAGGCGTGACGCTAGGATAATGCCGTAACCTAAGATATAGTGTTTTACGTGGTGGAGTCACGCAGCAGGGATTCATAGCCACAGCACCCATGAGTCTACTCAGTGGCGTCAAAACAACATCTACTTACCTTCACGTGGACTACGTGCTCCTTTGTCACCCTTATCCCATAGTAAAATACTTTTTAAATAAAATACAAAAAAACGTAAAAGATTCACCAATTTTATATTTTTAAGAAACTTAGAGAATAGGAGTGGCGAGGCGGCAGCTACCCATGTTAGGCTACTGGGTCAGCTCGAATGGTAAAGGACCAAGTGCGCACATATTTTTTTGCGAATACATAGATAGACGCGAATAAGCGACTTTGTTTCATACTATTTAGTGATTTCCATCTTCTGCTTTGTAACATAAGCGATTTTAATTTTTAGGTGTCACAGCCATGCGGCAGCAGATCAATCACCGATGAGAATTCGGTCGTCAGCGTATACACGAACCAACCTTCCACAGCAGAGAGTACCAGAACCTCGGGAGTCTATTTGATAGCTAGCAACATTGCCGAAAAAATCACTTCGCCTATTACTAAGTAAGTCTTCTTAGCTCTGTATTATCATCATCGTCATAATTATCGTTGCAGACCCTCATAAAAGTATACTGTTGAACACCTGCCTCCCATCACTACTATCTGAATCCATTTTTGATATAAAGTCGCTGCTCAGGTTACCTCTTATTGATACGACACTGTGCCACTTGAAAAACTTTTTTCTTCATCGATTGTCCGTTTTTCAACCGACTTCAAAAAAGGAGAAGGTTCTCAATTCGACTGTCTTTTTTATGTGTGTTACCTCAGAACTTTTTTCTAGGTGAACCGATTTTGATGATTATTTTTTTTATTTGAAAGCTATTGCTTCTCATGTAATCCCATATAAAATTGATCAAGATCTGACCAGTAGTTGTTGAGTTATCCTTAATAATGCGTATTTAATTGACTTCGACTACATTGATGATGTTCTCATTTTATTCATATTGAAGTCGGTTGTACAAAATTTTTATTTTACCAGTTGTTGAGCTGCATAACAGCCGGCCCATTTCGAATTCAGATTAGTGATATCTTGGGCTATAACTATTCTATAATTGCTTTATAATTAGTTGTAATTCACTTGCTGTGTTAAGGTGATCAGAGCAGCAGATATTAGTATTTCATAAATTGTATATTTCCTCATTCGCAAACAACTGGTCAGATGGTAAGCGAATTGTAGTAGGTATCTGTCTTCTCGGATCTTTGACATTGCTTTCTCTCGCGTCAAATGTTTGAGTGATCTGGCAGCGATCGCCAATCCAAACTTGGTGATTATGGCAAATACATCCTACAATTGGCATGTATAGTTGCAGCGCAAGATATTCAACTACCCCATATCATGCCGTGGGTGTCGTAAAAGGCGACAGATATAAATGAAACAGAATATGGGCAGCTGCATCTCACAGAATACCAGCGTGAAATAGCAGCATGATACTGCAGTGTATGTTGAGTTGAGAGAACCGGGGACTCTTTTTACTGGTAACAAGGCATTCCATTTTGGTTTTCAGGGCTGTTTTTTAATGTATGTAACCTGTATTTTAATTCTAAATCACATATAGAGTAAGGTGCCTATGGGCCACAGCATCCACTTAGCATCATGTGGATATTTTGTGTTCGCTTCTAACTCTTACTTCTATAAAAAATAACCAGAAGCAATAAAATGTTACGGGTATTTCCATTAGTTGACTCATACGACAACCACAAACAAAATGGAGTAATATATATATAATTCCTTACACAAGTTCCGCAAGACAGATGCAAGATTTAGTTTAGTAGCTAAACTGACTACCGCTGAGCTAAAATTTTTGAATTAGGCCTTTACTTATGATATTGCCGTTTTATATGGAAAAATACATCTATTAAAATAAGTTTCGGCCTCCATACGAGAGGCTTATTTTTTCTCGAATTGTGTTTAGGAAATTGTTTGGCTGCCTCTAGGTCTAACCATTGCAAGGGACATTTCCAAGTATCGCAATAGATCCTTTATTCATCACAGGTGACAACATGATCCAAAATCTCCTCAGTTTTTGTCAATATTTTAATATTTCCCAATTTGACGCAAATTAACTAATATCTTTTATCGCTGATATTGAAGGCTGCTGCTCACACTGACGTAGTTTGAGATGTATATGGTTCCAGTGTAGATTCAAAATTTAAATTCGTCACACAACCACAGATTAAATAATGTTACTATGTAAACCAAACGGCGGAAAACATTTTTTTTATTGGATAAGGGTGACGAACGTGCACACTTTCCACCTGATGGTAAGTGGTTGCTGTGGCCCATAGACATCTATCCTCGATTACGAATCAAAATGCTGATGCGTTGTCACCCGTGAGGACTAAGATAGAATGCATCTTTTCCAGTACGCTGGTATTCTGTGAGAGCGTGGTCATTCCCCGTTCGAGCCGACCCATTCGTGTTACAACTATACCAGTAATATAGCTGCAGCGTGGCTCTACCACGTAAAAAGAACAACCACGTAAAGTGAACAAGTGATTATAAAATTTGTAAGAGCGCAATAGTTTTCAATGTGTCCCATATGCAATTTCAAACATAAAACTAGTCAGTATCCAGTGTTATATAACGATAACTTTATAGTTAAGGATCTGTGACTGATCCTTGTTGATTTTATTTAGTTATAAATTATTAGAATCGTCAATAGCCTAATGAGTTAGGAGGTTCAATTAACCACTTCAATCTTATATTTGTGTTAACAAAATTACTATCAGTAGTATTGTTCGCATTGCAAATAGATATTTTTGTATATAAACTTTTCCAAAAATATTATATTAGTATTCCAGTTTCTGCTTTACATTTAAAGCGTCGAAAAAATTGTGAATGTTTGATGTGAAATAACTAAAGTTTTCACACATATATGTATTCATTTACAGATTCTTTGGTTTTGGTAATAATCAAGATGCAAACAAAACGTCTACCAAACGACCTTTCCATCGAATCGAAATCCTTGATGACGTACCTGAACATGTTAGTACAGCTGATATCAACCCGTTAAGCAATGAAATACCAAACGAAAGAGATGTTGAGGAACTCTCAGCTGAAGGTAATATCAAGAAAGCTGACAAGAAACCAGAGAAAATAACATTATTTTCAAGTTACCTACCAACGAAAGAAAAGATAGAGGTAAATGATACGATCAATGAAGTTGGTAGCGGTGATGAAGAACCATTTGGATTTGATGACGAAGATGATGACGGTGATGAATCTAAGCCGCGGGAAGGCGGAATAATTTACGTATTAGAGATAATAGGTAGTATTATACAATTAATTTGGGGAGGATTGATGGCGTTATTCCAGCCTCGAAATTAATGATCGAAATTAATATAATAAGCGCTCGATTAAACTCCCTAATTTGTGCGGGCCCTTGAAACTTTTGTAAAGCAAAGTCAACTCTTTAATAGGTTTTTTTTACAAACGTCTATAGTTTTATAAGACTGGTGTCTAATGGGGCTATATTATAGGGCTTATTTTAGACGTAACTTTATATAATGTTTACTATTATATATTGATATAATATGTAAGAAATAAATAATAATTAAAATATTTTCGACGAAAGTATAGTGTAACCGTTATTGAAAGTCATCGGCAGTTCGGATAATAGCTCTGACCTGGTTATTCCTAGCAAGAAACCGAGCGGGATTAATTTTAAAAGTAGCACTTAATGATGAAGTACGTCATACAAATTATTACAATGAGAAATCATTTTTATGCAGCTTCACCTTATTTCCACGATTATTATCAACTGTGTATTCGGAAATATTATAATAACACATTTGGCAATTATCTATATAATTTTTAATAGTTTCTGTCATTCCTTTCCAGAAATATTCAGATCGTATTTTGTGTGTTGTTTCGATAATGCCACGATGTTCTGATAGGGGATCATCATGGAAGGTTTTCAGGATTGATGCTATCTCTTCTGGAGCTGGAGTTTCAACTTTATTTTCACATATGGTGATTTTGCATTCGTAAATGTCTGCTAAATAAGTTGTGATGTGTAACTGTTCGTTTCCTTTAAATTTACAACTTTATTACCAAACACTTGGTGATTGATAGGTAGACTCAGCCTTATTACAAAAATAGTTTATAACTAGTCCTAGATATAAACTAGAATCTGTTTCACGAACGAGGTCCAGCGGAAATATGCAATCCAAAACGACTTTTATGTCAAATTCCATACCTGTAAAGTAATATTCCACGCCAGTTCTATAACTGTAAAGAATTTCGACGGCTGTTGCTACAATGCTAAGGGACTTATTTTTTATATTTTGTGCGAACAGCTATGCAGGTCTAGAAAGAGCAGTATCAATGCGTCTTGTAAGATCTATTGTGATCGCCGCTATGGCTATAGTTTCACTGCTAAGCTCTATGTCTTCAATTGATTTTCGTATTAGTCCTCACGAGTGACAAAACATAAGTCTGTAACCTTCTTTGTTTGAAGTTGGTTTCAGGAGTCCATGGGTATCTATCGTCGCGTGAATTGTTATCGTTTATCAATATATAATATTGTGAATAATAACAACAGTAAAGTTACAGCTTAGGAGTGGATAGTATAGTAGATAGTAGTCTTCTGAGCTGGGATCCAGTTATGCAAAAATTATATTTACATAGATATTTTTTTCATATCCAAACCTGTTGTCTTTTTACGTTATGGCCAAAGAGCATAAGAACTACAGTAATTATGTTAAGTTATAGCTAAGACTGTAAACAAATCTCCTCAGTGGATAAGTTTTATTTTTTAATTTAAAGAAATCTAAAAATCTAAAAAAAAGAAATTTTTTGTGCCATGTTTATGTTATTAGTGTTTTATTTAATTTTTATTATAAAACTTTAATTAGTGAAGTTTGGTTAAAAAAAAAAACTCTTGTAAATAAATTGCTTTATTAATAAAATTTATGTTTTTTATTGATCATTCATTACAGCCCATCAAAGTCCACCGCTGAACATAGGCCTCCCCGAATTGCCAGATAAGAGGCAAATTGCGCTTGGCAGGCGGGTTAGCAACTGCAATATTTTATTTTCTAGTTGTTATTAGAGGCCCGGGACGATATAAGGTAGTGCATTTGCAGCACCATCGGTTATTCCGTTTATGCACCCTAAAATGGATACTCGGAAACGCGTGTTCACCTATCCACCCAAAATGGGGTGCATAATGGGAATTCGTATATTATTTTTCTTCCGATTTTCTCCCTCGGCTGTGTACATTTATAGAAACATGATAAAAACTAGCCCAAGGTACTTTAAAAGCAAATGTACATTATAGAAACGGATTTATCCAGGATATAAAATTACGTTTATTCAATAATTAAATTAGTGTTGGTAATTGCCTGGACGTATAGCAAAATTTATAAATTACATAATAATATTATTTAAAATGATGAAATATAATTTAATTTAAATGCAATACCTAATATGATTTTTGTTTCTGTATGTGGTTATTAAAAATTAATTAATAATTAAAGTGTATGAGTATCTTTATTGTCGAACTGTACTTGAGGTAAAAATTCGGAAGGATAATCAAAAGTGAATTCCAGTTATTATTTAGATAAACAAGCGTTTCCGAGTATCCACCCTAGGGTGGATTTTTTAGCGTGGATAAACGGCATCACCGACCGCCATTACACGGCAAAGTAAAGAAATTTTTAACCTAATGAAAATACATCCTGTATTTTTATTTGGTCAAAAGTTTATTGATTTGGTCCGGCTTATTAAAATGGAAGTTGTATCGCCGCAACGCAGGTAAATCCACCACGCATCCATATTTTCAAAGAACGTAAGTATTCCTTTTTCGGCCAAGTCGACCCATTTATGAGCTTACATCTGCCAAGTAATAAAGTCAAGGTTTTTGCTTCGAGGTCACATTTTTAATTGTTGTTTGAATTCAGAATTAGTTTTCGTGTTTATTTTTTCTAATTTTATTAGAGAACATTGAATGATTTTGAATAATTTTTAGTATAGCACCTAGATATTTTTAATAGTGAAACTTGTGTTCCTCGTCGTTATAAAAGTAGCAGGTGACATGAAACTTCAATGGCTGCAAAATCGGTACCTGCAAATTCAACTTCATACAAAGAAAGCCAAAGATGCTGTGTTTTTATACTGGTTATTTAACTATTTTAACAGTAGCTCAATGAGTGCATTAATGTCTGGATGATGATGCTGGCTAGACGGATTCTTAGCCAGAAAAGAGCGTAAAAAAAGCTAATTAACCACTAGTGAAATTGTATGTATATTTACCGCGTAGTGGCGCTGTAAGAATATCCACTACCCCATATAATCCCGTGGTTGTCGTAAGATGTGACAGAGGGAAACAAATCAGGAGATGGGCAGCAGCGTCTTCCTAATAACTAAGTATAAACAACCGCGGTTGCCATCCCGCTTGCCATGCGTGGCAACTATGGCAAATATCCCCCTTATGAGGCAATCTGCGAGGGAGGTCTATGTTCAACAGTGGACATTAATGACTGTAACGGAAATTGTATTACTCTGGTGGGGATCGTGGTTTGTTTCGTTTTGACACTTGACGTTTGGTTTCGTTCATTTTTTTAATAATAATATCTGATTTTAAATTACAAAGTATTACAGTTGCGGAGTGAATCCCACCGGCAAGCGTTTCCCATCAGAGTTACATAATCGCACTGCAGATCCTATCTGGTTAATTGGCTTCGAATTTTTTTTTAACTTGGTAGAGCCATGCTGCAGCTATATTAGTAGTATAGTTGTAGCACGAATGGGCCGGCTCGACCGGAGAAGGACCACGCTCTCACGGAATACCAGCATAAATAGCAGCTTAATGTGTTTCGTATGGTGAGTGTAGAGAACCGGAGACCCTTTTTACGGTGACAATGCATCTGCATTTTGATTCGTCATCGAGGATAGATGACAAACGAGCACACAGTCCACCTGACGGTAAGTGGTTGCTGTGACCCATAGACATCTACATCTATCTTCAATAAAGAATCAAAATGCAGATGCGTTGTCACCCGTGAGGACTAAGATGGAATGCCTCTTTTCCAGTAAAAAGGGTCTCCGGTTCTCTACACTCACCATACGAAACACAGCAGTGTTAAGCTGCTATTTTACGCTGGTATTCTGTGAGAGCGTGGTCCTTCCCCGGTCAAGCCGACCCATTCGTACTACAACTATACTACTAATATAGCTGCAGCATGACTCTACCACGTGTATATGTTGTTTGTGAAGCCATATTTTGTACAAATCAATCAAAATTTTACATCTCCGAAAATTCTTCAGCGATTGCTTTGAAATTTTGTTATTGTATTTGAATAAGTACATGATTTAAAAAATATACTTTTAAAACACTTTTTGAGCCCCATAATAGTTAGTATATATTTTAGTCAATATGAAATATTCATCTAGCTTTGTCGTCGTTCCCTTGACGTGATTGGATTTGTACACGTATTGAATACCAATGTGATACAAACAGGAATTGCAGGATGACACATGACAGCTTTATTCACTACGTGTCATTTTGAACAGCAGATAAATAGCTACACTCAAAACTTTCTCATCCGAGATACTTTTAGCATGGAGCGAGAATAAATTGCTTTTAGTACGGTTATCCAATTCATTTAAACTTTTTAATGTACTTATAATGTTTTTATGACGGAGATACATACTCGTAATTGCATAAATATTAAAATAAGTGAATAATAAAGACTGTTTTAAAAATTATTCACAAGCTTTTTTTTTTCGTTTTCGATAGGGTGTTATCTAACAAAGGTTAATTATATGTAATCTTGTTTGTTAAGAAAAAATAAATGAAACTGTTACAGGCACAAAATAAGATTTGAATCTTCATCTTCATTCATCCCTTGAAAGTCCTCAAGAAGACATGGGCCCCATTCTTTGTAGAGAGGATTTTTATTAATTGTCACGCTTGGCAGACGGATTGACGCTCGCAGTATCAGATATCTCGCATCTATGACTGTTGAAGTAGCTGCTCTGTTATATAAATTATGTCAAATATATAATAACATACTGCTTTTCTTATAATATGCTCTATAAGTGGTAAAGACGTGCTGCAGCAATATTATTTATCTTTAAAAAAAAACATTACCCCACACTAAGATTTTCTCCTGTATAGTGGATTCAGTTTACATACATAAATTGCACAAGGACAAACATCCAGACCCGTAACAATTATTTGTAGGCCATACAGATACTTGTTCCGTTCGGGATTCGAAACCGCGGCTTTCAGCGCCGTAACTCATTGTTAAGGCACGGAGCCGTCAATTATGTTTGTAGCACGACCGGGTCGGCTCGACCGGGGTCCACCTCTCACAAAATACCAACGTAAAATAGCAGCTTAGTGCTGCTGTGTTTCGTATGGTGAGGGTAGAGAGCCAGAGACGTTTTTAACTGGATACGAGGCATTCCATCTCAGTCCTCAGGGGTGACAACAAATCTGCATTTTGATTCTTCATCGAGGATAAATGAAGATGGGTCACAGTATCCACTTACCATCAGGTGGACTGTGTGCTCGTTTGTCACCCTTATTGTATAAAAAATGCTATAACATACATACATACATAAACATAAACACTCACGCCTGTCACCCAGAGGGGTAGGCAGAGACTACGGACTTCCACTTGGCACGATCCTGGCACACCTCTCTCGCCTCCTTTACATCCATATATCTACGCATACACGCTCGTCGGTTAAGGGTACTCCTAATCTGGCCCATTTCCAATATATCGCCAATTTGGTCGATAAACCTTCGTCTAGGGCGTCCCTTTCCGACTCTGCCGTTCACTTCTGCAGCATAGATTTGCTTTGTCACTCTTTCTTCGTTCATTCTTTCTACATGACCAAACCACCGAAGCATTCCTTTCTTAATCCTAGTCACAACGTCATCTTGTTCTGGAAACTCGTAAGAACTGCTAGGGGAAATTCAAAACAGCCTAGAATGAATGCTATACGAGACGAGAATTGCTGTATGCTGAATGATGAAGTTTCGAATTTAAAGAGATGGAAGGAATACTTTGAAAGCGTGTTTATGAGTGAAGGGTCGTCTGAATTAAGTGAAAAAGAAATTCCGAAAGAAGTGGAGAGAGGTAGGGAGATAAGTGTAGATGAAATAATGAAAGCAATGAAAAGCATGAAAGCAGGTAAGGCAGCCGGATATGATAGAGTATCACTCGAAATGCTAAGGGCTGGAGAGGGAGTGGTGGCAGGCCTGCTGTACACCTTGTTTAATTTATGTTGGGAACTGAAGCGGGTACCGGAAGACTGGTGCAAAGCCGTTATAGTCCCAATATATAAAGGAAAAGGTCACAGCAGGACTGTAAAAACTACCGTGGTATCAGCTTGCTTAGCATTGTGGGTAAACTGTATGCTAAGGTGTTAATTGAAAGAGTTATGGAAGAAACTGATGGAAAAATTTGGGATGTGCAAGCTGGATTTAGAAAGGGAATGGGGTGTATGGATCAAGTATTTTCCATGCGCATGATTGCGGAGAAGTTTTGGCCAAAACCAGAAAGTTTTTGTGCTTTCATGGACTTGGAAAAGGCTTATGACAGAGTGGACAGGAATGTGTTATGGCAAACACTTAACTCATTTGGTTTGAGCGCTGGTTTGATACAGGCATTGAAGTCTCTTTATAGGGACTCTAGTGCTTGTGTCAGGATCAACGGGGTCTACTCGGACTGGTTTGGCATCCAAAAAGGTGTCAGACAGGGCTGTGTAGCTTCCCCCTGGCTGTTTAACCTATTTATGGACAGTTGTTTGCAAACTTTGAAAGTTAAAGAATGTGGGTTGAGAATGGGTGAGTTAACCGTCAAATGCCTTTTGTACGCCGATGATCAAGTCATATTTGCATCGTCGGTGGCCGAGTTACAATGATGGTTACTTTAATGAACCGGTCATTAAAGAAAGAGGTATGAAAGTGAACGCAAGTAAGACGAAAGTGATGGTTTTGAAAGAGAAGAAAGTAAAACGTTATGTGAAATAAGAATAGAAGGAGTTGATTGAGCAAGTGGATGAGTTTGTATATTTGGGATGTTTATTTAGTAGGGATGGTAGATATGATAAGGATATAGAACGACGAGTGAACGCAGGAAATAGAGTGAATGGGGCTCTACATGCTATTGTGAAGAGTCAGAATGTGTCAAAAAAGGCACGTTTGGCAATTCACAATGCTGTGTTAGTCCCTACTTTAATGTATGGTAGTGAAAGTTGGGTCTGGCAGAAGAAGCATGAGAGTAGAATAAATGCTGTAGAAATGCGGTCATTAAGGAGTATGCTAGGGCTGAATCTGAATGACAGGGTGAGAAATAGTGTGATAAGAGAAAAGTGTGGTCTGCAAGATGACGTTGTGACCAGGATTAAGAAAGGAATGCTTCGGTGGTTTGATCAAAAAATGCTATAATTATAACAAAATATTGCAAGTTCTTTTTAGTTTATACAATTTTGAAAACTAGCTAAATTATCCAATCCTTAGACAATAGTCCATTGCAGGTTGCAGTTTGTTTAGTTACTATCATGTTAATCGTAATCGATAAAAACATACAAATTTTAAAATATTCGAGTAGAATAATTTAAAACAATGACTAAAGTTTTAAATTATTCTTTGCCAATATCCGCTTAATAAAGCGGATATTGGCAATGTAAATATTTACAACTTTATTAAGCGGATATTGGCAAAGTAAATATTTACAACTTTAGTATAATGGATTTCCGCAAAGTAACGCCTGATTCTATTAATTAAAACAATGAGCTAAATATTCTCAACTATAAGTTAGTCAAAGCTAAAAATCTTACTCAACTAAGTGTTCAAAAACCAGTAAATATAACTGAAACTCTTTTTCTGTCTAGAAGTCCACCTGGGTACCTTCTTATCTATTTATATCACCAAATAGCAGTGCTTGCACTGTTATGTTGCGGTCTGATGGGTATAGAGAACCAGTATCATTATAGCCTGTGAGGCTTCCGCCTTAGTCCTCAGGGGCGACAACGTATCTGTAGAATCTGTTTATTTATATGAAGTCGGCATGAACTGCAGTAGCTTACCATCAGTTGGACTGTAAGTTCGTTCGTAACTAAGATTTTATATAAGAAATACAACGCTATACAACGTGCAACAAAAATTTTGTGGTTCCCGTTAAGTGCGTTATCAGAATCAGTATTCAAACGTATCGAAATAACTTTAATTAAGAAAATTCGTGCATAAAAATTAAAAAATATTTAAAATAGATTTTTGTTTGAAAAGGGGAATTTGACAATACTCTTAGGCCCGTATTAATAAACGTTACTCAGCTCAAGTACACGCACTTGAGTACAATCTTGAGGTTATGATCTTATTAATAAACATATCTCAAGATGCGGTTTAGGTTTACGATATCAGCTGAGTGCCACACTGATTAATAAACGAAACTCGACTCTCAAGCGTGTATACTTGAGTGCAAGTCACAGAACAGTGTTTTGAGATACTGTTTTTATGTGTTTATTAATTAGCAACGATCTTGAGATGCTGATTTCGTAATGAGGGCGTACCAAATGATTACGCACTTGAGTTCGTCGTTGAGTAACGTTTATTAATACAGGCCTTACTTCCTGGCCGTTGTTTAAGTTATTTCTATACGTTTGAATACTGATTCTGATAACGCACTTAACTACCACAGGGAATTACAGGGATTTTGTTACATTTTGTATACGTTTACTGTACGGCGCCGCTCTCGTTTCATATCTGTAGTGGTTCTTGGAGCTAGGAAAAGTCCGCAGCCCTACCAGAATGCGTGTTTGCAGACTTCACAACATGCTCTCAAAACATATTTTTAATATCTTAGATAGACGATGTTATCCTTCTCTTATCGTCAAGCATGATCTAAATTAGAACTTCAAATTGCAATTATTTTAATTCCATTGGTACCACCTACCACCTACCATCTAAAAAATACACTGTGTGAATATGACCTCAATCAGGAAAGTTGTTCAGAGATTACACTATCACAGACGCAATTAAAGTTACAAGCTATTAGTATCAAAAGACCACTGCTGAACATTGGCCTCCCTATAGATTGCCTTATAGGAGGGTATTTGCCATGGTTACTACGCTTGGCATGAAGACTTGCAACCTTATTTTTATTTTTAGTTGTTATTAGGAAGACGAACAGTACTCAACACGTCCATCAGTGGCTCATATGAATAGACGCAGTACAAAGATGTATTTCAATACACCGTTACAATCTATTAAAGTCCACTGTTGAACATATGCCTCCTGCATAGGTTGCCTCTTAGGGGGATATTTGCCATAGTTGCCACGCTTGGCAAGAGGGTTGGCAACCGCAGTTTTTTAGTATTTGTCGTTATTATGAAGACGCTGCTGCCCATCTCCTGATTTGTTTCTCTCTGTCGCCTCTTACGACACCCTCGAGGTGATATGGGGTAGGGGATATTCTTACACCGTCAACACGGTATTTCAATATAATATATCTTTACATAATGAAATTGTAAAATCAACATAAATGTTAAAAACATAGCATACAAAAAAGTTACATACTAATTACGTAAAACTTTAGATCTTGTGCCATTGTTTAAGGAAAAGTACTTGCGGGAATATAGAATAAACAATTCCCCCGGAGCGCGCCTTTCAGCCAGAAGGAAGACTCGACTTTGGAATTGTTTATCATTTGTGCTGCGATAGAGTTTGGCTTACACCGATACTACATGTGAGAAAAGTTTACATACACTTTTCTAGATGGCAAACTTCTTTTCTATAAACAAATATATATATTATAGTATAGAGATGGCATATGACAAAATAGCAGAGCCATCAAATGTGGTACAAGTTTTCGTCACAGGTAAACTTTAAAGATTTTCACTTTAATGGACTCAATGATTATAATAGTCCAAGATAAAGAAATAGTAGTATTAGAATTGGTCTAATGCCTGTTTAACTAGGTACCACTTTCTTATCTGCTTCTGCCGTTTTCCGTTAGTTCTAGTTTGAAGAGTATAGAGAGAGAGTCGGTATAATTACAAGTATTATATCTAAGCCTTCTTGAATGACAAATCCTGCAAGAGTCCTAGGCCGTTCACGACCAGGTGGACTGTGATCTCCGTGGTCGCTTGTTACTGTAATTATAAAATAAAAATATATATTGGGGATATATTGCTTGTTTATTGAAACTAGAGTTGTGCCTTAATCGTTACGCTTGACTTGGCAGTACCAGAGGTCCCGCACCTTTGAAGCTGCTGCCTATCACCGGTCTGGGTATTTACGTCTGGCGTACACGACATGCTTACACCGCCATCTATCGGAAGCCATAAGAATTTTCTGATATTTCTCATAGTTCTTATGGCACCTACGGGACGCAATGGGGTTGGATTCTTTTACGTCGGCACCACACGGTAGAATGGACAGTAGAATAAATAGTTTTACACAAAGGTCAAAAGTGAAAAGCCTGTACGTAGGTTTGATATATCAGGTGAACATTTTTAAGGTTTTTCCTACTCAAACACTAAATTACATATACGTAGGTAGAGTCAAGCTGCAGATATAGCAGGTGTAGCACGAATGTGTCGGCTCGACCGGGGAGGGACTAAGCTCTCACAGAATACCAGCGTCAAATAGCAGCTTAATGCTGTGTTTCCTACGGTGAGTGTAGAGAACCGGATACCCTTTTTACTGGACCTCAGGTCTGACAACGTATCTACATTTTGACTCTTAATTGAGGATGGATAAAGATGTCTATGATCCACAGCATCCACTTACCATCAGGTGGACTGTGTGCTCGTTTGTAACTTTTATTGTATGAAAAAAGAATGATTGTTTCTACGTGTGTAAAATATTTTTCTATATATTTTTTACATTGTTTAAAGTTTGTTTGATGTCTAATAGCGGCGGCATAACTAGGCAGTTTTTTTACGGGAAAATTTACTGGAAAAAACAAGACATAGGTAGGACACACGGTAGTGGTAGATATAGATTATATCGTAAAATATTTGCTCTTGTGTCATTAATCATTATCTAGGAAAAACAGAGGAAACGATAGTATGGACTAATCGTTTGCCAGATATCCTTTAAAGATATGCAAATTATATATTTTATAAATAAGTTAAATATATATTACATAACGGTGTAAGTCACAGTCGCTAGAGGCGGATCCAACTTTTACTACGGTTGATAAATAACCCTCTTCACGTACACATTACGACGTTGAATACCGACGTCTCATTTGTTACCTCGTAATGACATACTGTGCTTTCGGTAATAAATGTCTTAATAACATATAATGATACAGTGGCCGTTATAATAGGTCAGATGTCCTTGTCGTATTTTGTACTTTAGAAAATTGTAATCAAATCTTTTTTGATACCATTGATACTGATATTAATACCATTAAAGTTGTTATTATAATAAAAAAGTATTTCCCGCCATTTTTACTTCTTATTTTAGTTTATGATCAAGAAATTTCATATGCACAAAGTGCAAAATTAAATCAATTATGCCGTTTATGGAACTAATCCTAATTCATTAGCTCTGAGTCCTAATGTACTAGTTTTTTTAACCTTGATTGCAATTTTGGCCTTTTCTTATTTTGTGCATATAAAATTTGACTGATTTTGAATTTAGATACCATTAATATTGAATATAATAAGGAAATAAAAACTATTTCACCGCTATTTTCGAGTGTAGCACAAAATTGGTTGAAGTAATTTTATTTTCATCAAGCCAATCTATGGGAAGAGCCGTGGTAGCTCAGGGGCTAAGCGCTCGCTGTACGCGAGAAATTTATTAATTGCAATTTTAAGTGCTGATTTACCACGTGCTCGGAAGGAAAACATCGTGACGAAACCTGCATGTCTGAGAAATAAGAAAAAAAATATTTTGAAGACATGTGAACTTCGCCAACACGCCTTGGGGCAGAGTGGCGGACATTTTCTTGTCCTAAAACTCTCTCAGAAATGAGAGGAGGCCTGTGCCCAGCAGTGGGACGTGTATAGGCTGTAACTTTAACTTTTAATCTATGGGAGAGACGTATATTCAGCAGTGGCTTTTTGTTAGGCTGTAATGATAATGATGATGATGAAGAAGACCCACCAGTTATTTGTAACGTTTAGGTTGTGGTAATAATTAAAAATTAAAAATTTTGTAGAACTGACTTCAATATAAATTATTAAGAATAACTTAAAAACTATTAGTCAGATCTTGATCAAATTTATATGGGACCACAAGAGAAGCACCAGCTTTAAAATAAAAAAAGAATCATCGAAATCGGTTCACCCAGATAAAAGTTATGAAGTAACACATAAAAAAAAAGAAAAAAAAACATACAGTCGAATTGAGTACCGTCTCCTTTTTGAAGTCGGTAGAAAATGTGTTGTGAATTCATAAAAATAAAATGTTTTTTTTTGTATTGTATTTAGTAACTTATATAGATTTAGTATTAAATGGCAGATAATAAATGCATTAATTTCTAGTACTTATAAACTAGGGGCTGAAGGTATCTGATCTCAGAAGAGAGCTTGGAATCGTCTTTTCCCAACTCCGTGACCATCTCCTTGGCGCGGTTGTTGGCGTATTCATGAGCGCAGTCGTGTCTTTCCACCATCTTTGATAACGCCATTTTTAATTGGGCTCTAGCGCCTCCACTTGATGATTCCACTAGGGTCTTCATTACGTCGGGTGAGAAGCCCTGGAATAAAAAGAAGTTTTTTACTTTTAATAAAGTATCAAGTAAGCCAAGTCCCTCTGACTATGGCTGCTACAACCTATGGACATCTGCAATGAACTGCAAAAAATAAAGCTACAAATGTTATTTATGTATGAGTGGAAGAGTCAGTAAGGGGGGACTCCTTAGATGGAATCTTAACGACCAAAGCGGATATAATTAAAAATAGAAAAATATTTCGAAAATTGGTTGGAACGCATGAAACTTTGTATAAGTGCTGGTGGAGATTTCTTTGAAAAGGTTTAATAATAAAAACTTTACCATAGAACTATGAAAAGAAACCAGCGAGCCATACAGTAGTCGCATAATATGATGTGTAATATCTGACATTAACAACTTCCCTGTCCGAGAAATAGACACAATAGTTAAACAATTGAAATGTTCATACATGACTCATGGGACAGTGAAATGGTTAACATTATATCCTGAAAAAGCTATTTGTTTTTTTTAATCAAAATTAAGATCAGCGACAGAAATTAACCGCAAAATTTATAAAAACTAAATACTGAAATATTTATTCAAATAATAATGCATTATTACTCACTTGCATTTTTTACCAATGATATAGTTTATATAACAGCACACTTTACTACCAACCTTATCGCGCGCTTCCTCAGCTTCCTGTTACACACTTCCGTTCCTTTCACTCCCACAGATTGCGGGAAAGCGAGAGGTAAGTTGTTACACATCAAAATATAAAGCATTGCAAAACTTGCTTAGCGAGCTACGTCCATTGCCAAATTAGACTATTCGTAAAACTATTGGTAAAAATTTAATACTTACACTATAGTCTGACAGTCTCTGTCTCTTCGCTTCCCTGCTTAGCAGATCGTACAAAAGTAGCAATCTCAAGTTCGAAGATGACATCTTCCCTTTAGGCGACGGCTCCAATGGACGGGCTCTCAGCCCTTCCCAGACGTCAACCAATCGTTCATCATGTGGATCATGAGCCATTCTAATCATTTCCCTTACGTTATGTGATAAGTATTGAAGATTTTCTTCTGTCAATTCATCAACATCAAAACCTTTAGATCGACTCGAAATTTTATCGACGTCAGTTTCAAAATGAGGAGGCAAGAGTGGTGGGGCATCAGGAGTAGGTTCCATTAGGGTTTCACTTCTTCATGATGGGCAGACAGTAATGGCTCTTCGTTTCTCACGCTTTGAGGTTGTAGTGGGTTGTACTGAGGTAAGTCGAATGTCATAACGTTGAATTGTTGATTCTGTGGTGTATTGTATTGCTGTTGATTTTGGAATATGTTAAACTGCTGTTGATAGTCGTTGTTCAGATACTGATCTTGTAAGGAGACGTTGAACACCTGCTGATTCTGTGAGAATTCGTTTTGATTCTGGCTTTCTTGGAAGTTGTACATTTGTTGGTTCTGTGGAAGGACGTAGTATTGTTCCGGGTACTGTGAGGGGAAGTTGTATTGCGGCTGGTTCTGTGAAGGGAAATAGTACTGTTGCTGGTCCTGCGTGGGGAAGTTATATGATTGCTGCTGTGAGGGGTAGCTGTATTGTTGCTGAACTTGTGGAGTGGCGTGTTGATGTTGATTCTGTGGAGTTGGATATTGTTGTTCATTTTGTGGAGTAGGGTATTGTTGTTGATTTTGTGGCGTGGAGTATTGTTGTTGGTTTTGAGGCGTGGGGTATTGTTGTTGGTTCTGGAGGTTAGGGAATTGTTCTTGGTTTTGCGGGATAGGGTACTGTTGCTGGCTTTGGTAATGCTGCTCTCTATCTACTACTCTATGATATTTGGGTTCAAAAACAGTGGATGGTGGAGAATGTATAAAACATATTGAAGCATACTTGAATATAGCGTAAGCACATCCAATATTTGCAAAGTGACACAGACAAATCATAAAAAGAATGAAACATTAAAAATGCAGGAAACGTTTTAATATACCGAACGTTCTACAAATATTGTTAGAGATTATGTCACAGAATAAATAATAGATTATGTGCAGTGTAGGTGTATCTCACGGAGGTGATATTTATAGAGCTCTATGCATGCAATATTTTCTAGATAAAAAAGGAAAGCAATTTTACTGCATTCCTACCGCAAGTGCAATAATTGGTCTTTTTTTAAATTTTTATTTAAAACCAATACAGCTAATAAAAGTCCATTGCTGAATATAGGCCTTCCCAATTTAATTATTGCTTCATAGAGGACATTTTGCCAAGCGTTTTTTTTATTTTTTTTCAATATATATAATATAGTATTTTTAAGTTTCTTTTTTTTATTTGTAACTAGCTGGTACCCGGCGCGTTGCTGCCGCAGAAAAATATTTATGGAAATATCGTTTTATAATATTGTATAATTAGCAATGATAATACATTCATTGAAATTGAATGACAAAACTTTCAAATAAATAAGTCGGTACGACACGCGCGCCACCTACTGTAATTTAATTGTACTATGCCTATAACCTTCGCGCAAGTGCAAGCAATAAGTTGACAAAATTTTAGCGCAATCTGATGAACTTTATGGTAGCGCATAAAATACGAAAACAAAAATTAATTTTTATATATTAGATAAACATTTATTTTATACTTTTTGTAAATTCATTAGAAAAAATTGCTCAAGGCAATAAATATATAAGGCATACCCTTATTGCCTGAATAATTAATTCATGCATGATGAACGTGACTTTGATTCGCGGCGCCGAAGTCATATTCAGCAATTAAGAAAAATATATCTATTATAAGGAGCTTTGAATAACTTTTATGAAATGTATTAAAGAAAAAACGGCGAACTCTCACAAGATTCATTACCCACCCAAAAATAAGGGAACAACCATGTGGAAAGAGACATTTATAGGCTCATACTATTCAACAAACGTAACATTATAATAGTATGGATTGCTGCCTGAATGTGAGGTACATCTCTACATAGTATAAAACAAAGTCGTTTCCCGCCGTCTGTACTCGTACGCTTAGATTTTTTTAAACTACGCAACGGATTATGAGGTGGTTTTCGCGGTAAGTGTGATTAAGTTGATTAGAGATTGGTTTAGATTCACAATTGGACCCGGTAGGTGGCATTGTTGTCGAGATCCAGGAATCAACCGTGCGAAGCCGAGGCGGATCGCTAATAACTATATGAATAACATTTACCTAAAGAAAAAATCAGTTCAAACAATGACATACTAAGCATTTTTACGTGGTAGAGCCATGCTGCAGCTATATTAATAGTATAGTTGTAGCACGAATGAGTCGGCTCGACCGGCGAAGGACCACGCTCTCACAGAATACCAGCGTAAAATAGCAGCTTAATGCTGCTGTTTTGCATGGTGAGTGTAGAGAACCGAGACCCTTTTACTGGAAAAGAGGCATTCTATCTTAGTCCTCACGGCTGACAACGCATCTGCATTTAAATTCGCAAACGAAGATAGATGTAGATGTCTATGTGCCACAGCAACCACTTACCATCAGGTGGACTGTGTGCTCGTTTGTCACCCTTATTCTATAAAAAAAAAATATTTGATAAATTTAGGAAGAAAATATTTTAATGACGTCTCGAAATCAGACTATTAAGTACGTTCTAATTATTGAACCCACGTATAATAACAGTCGGATGTAAAAATAAAATTTAATTATATCTTCCTTTAATACGATTTATTCACCTAGGTATTCCTATTTGATTCACACATAGACAATTTTTATCTGTGGGTAATGGGTATATCTTCGTTTTGACCTTGAGCATATTTTTATATTAATATGCACATAATTGGCCCCTGCTTTTTAAATGTCAGCTAGTTCAAGAATTTTAGAAACGACGATAAAAAGAATGATACATTTGGTAAGCACCAAAGTGAAGCGTTCAAGAAGGTCGGGGAAAACTTTGATTGATACTTTTTTCAATTTAATGGGGTATGTAAGTGTCAAATTCTTAGGAAATCGAAGTAGCATCAATGCTAAATGATATACTACTACATGCTTGCCTAAGTGTTCACTGCTGTGAGGAATAAACCACCGAACACGAAAATCCGCGGGCTGCTTTCCATGACAACGCGCTCGCGCACTCAGCACTCAAAATTAGGGACTTACTCGATAGTACACTGGTTAAGATTTGAAGTCACTCTTTTTAAAAACCTTATTAGTGAGTGAATTCTTTCTATTCCCTTAAAAAGAACAGCTGAAAGGAATACAGTCGCCGGAAGATGCGCTATTAGTGTTTCAACAGGCCGTAGAAGAGGTGTCTGAGGCGGTTTGGAAAAAATATTTCGAAAATTGGTTGGAACGCATGAAACTTTGTATAAGTGCTGGTGGAGATTTCTTTGAAAAGGTTTAATAATAAAAACTTTACCATAGAACTATGAAAAGAAACCAGCGAGCCATACAGTAGTCGCATAATATGATGTGTAATATCTGACATTAACAACTTCCCTGTCCGAGAAATAGACACAATAGTTAAACAATTGAAATGTTCATACATGACTCATGGGACAGTGAAGTGGTTAACATTATATCCTGAAAAAGCTATTTGTTTTTTTTAATCAAAATTAAGATCAGCGACAGAAATTAACCGCAAAATTTATAAAAACTAAATACTGAAATATTTATTCAAATAATAATGCATTATTACTCACTTGCATTTTTTACCAATTATATAGTTTATATAACAGCACACTTTACTACCAACCTTATCACGCGCTTCCTCAGCTTCCTGTTACACACTTCCGTTCCTTTTCGCGAAATCACTCCCACAGATTGCGGGAAAGCGAGAGGTAAGTTGTTACACATCAAAATATAAAGCATTGCAAAACT
This sequence comes from Parnassius orleans, assembly GCA_029286625.1. NCBI lineage: Eukaryota > Metazoa > Arthropoda > Insecta > Lepidoptera > Papilionidae > Parnassius > Parnassius orleans. Next base: position 6,357,505 of record JAGSMP010000006.1, on the reverse strand, counting down.
TGCTTAGCGACCTACGTCCATTGCCAAATTAGACTATTCGTAAAACTATTGGTAAACTAAGTAAAGTAAAAAGTAGAGATTTAATACTTACACTATAGTCTGACAGCCTCTGTCTCTTCGCTTCCCTGCTTAGCAGATCGTACAAAAGTAGCAATCTCAAGTTCGAAGATGACATCTTCCCTTTAGGCGACGGCTCCAATGGACGGGCTCTCAGCCCTTCCCAGACGTCAACCAATCGTTCATCATGCGGATCATGAGCCATTCTAATCATTTCCCTTACGTTATGTGATAAGTATTGAAGATTTTCTTCTGTCAATTCATCAACATCAAAACCTTTAGATCGACTCGAAATTTTATCGACGTCAGTTTCAAAATGAGGAGGCAAGAGTGGTGGGGCATCAGGAGTAGGTTCCATTAGCGGTTTCACTTCTTCATGATGGGCAGACAGTAATGGCTCTTCGTTTCTCACGCTTTGAGGTTGTAGTGGGTTGTACTGAGGTAAGTCGAATGTCATAACGTTGAATTGTTGATTCTGTGGTGTATTGTATTGCTGTTGATTTTGGAATATGTTAAACTGCTGTTGATAGTCGTTGTTCAGATACTGATCTTGTAAGGAGACGTTGAACACCTGCTGATTCTGTGAGAATTCGTTTTGATTCTGGCTTTCTTGGAAGTTGTACGTTTGTGGGTTCTGTGGAAGGACGTAGTATTGTTCCGGGTACTGTGAGGGGAAGTTGTATTGCGGCTGGTTCTGTGAAGGGAAATAATACTGTTGCTGGTCCTGCGTGGGGAAGTTATATGATTGCTGCTGTGAGGGGTAGCTGTATTGTTGCTGAACTTGTGGGGTGGCGTATTGATGTTGATTCTGTGGAGTTGGATATTCTTGTTCATTTTGTGGAGTAGGGTATTGTTGTTGATTTTGTGGTGTGGAGTATTGTTGTTGGTTTTGAGGCGTGGGGTATTGTTGTTGGTTCTGGAGGTTAGGGAATTGTTCTTGGTTTTGCGGGATAGGGTACTGTTGCTGGCTTTGAGGTGTGGGATATTGTTGTTGGTTTTGAGACGTGGGGTATTGTTGTTGGTTCTGAGGGGTAGGGTATTGTTGTTGGTTTTGCGGGGTGGGGTATTGTTGTTGGTTTTCGGGTGTGGGGTATTGTTGGTGTTGTTGGGTGAGGTTTTGTTGGTTATTTTGTGGAGATACATTATTTTGCTGGTTTTGAGGAGAATCGTTTTGTTGGAGCTGTTTTGCGTTGATATTCTTTCTGAAGGCTTGGGTGGCGATACAGGAGCATAATATCCAGGTCGATGGAAAGGCGTAGTCTCGTCTCTGAAATATTCATCACCGTCATAAGTTTTAAACACGTTAATTGCTAGTTAAATTTTGAAATTGCGACGACATATTTCCAGTGCCTCGTGAATCTTGCACTGTATGCAGGTGATATTGATATTTTTAGAAAAATGTTCCCCCTCACACCACGTTGATCAAATAGGATAATTAAATATAATGTAAACTTGATTTCTTTATGTTTGTCAACCAGTAATGGCCGAGCGTAGGTTTCTCCTGATGTAGGTAGGATTTGCGTTAAGCGCCACACTTGGCTGGCCAATCCGATCATATTATAGACGTAACGCACCTTTGACGTTACTCTTTGTCGTCGGTCTGGCTATTTTACCACTCACGTAAATAAGATGGTTATACCGTCATATATCCGAAGTCACGGGATCCTTCTGGCATTTTCCCAAGACTCCTATTTAAAATTCGAAATCTACTATCTAAGACGGATTCAATCATGTAGCGGTGTTGTGAGAATATCCACTACCCCATATCGTCCCGTAACTTCAACAGGAGATGGTTAGCAGTAACTTCCTGACAACAGCCCAACATTATAAAAACACTATGGTTGTTAAACATGGCATATATGTATATATATTCAGCAGGGGATTTTTATAGACTGTAATGAATCGTCGCCCCTTACAACACTGGTTGTGGTAGTGGATGGTGGTGGTGGGTACGCCACTTTACCCACTTTACAGCAATATATTTAAGTAAGTCTCTGTCAAGTAGATGTAATTTTTATATCTTTCATTTACTTACGAACAAATCTTAACCGAGCTTTGACTCAACATAGCAAAGAAACCCACTTTTACACTGTTATTAAAGATAATAATTTTAATCATATTTGTTAAAGATATTAAAAGAAATAAACAAAATGAAAAAGAAAACAAGGAATATTTACAAGGCGAATTAATAATGATTTCTTATATTTACGCGAACACTACACATTGAATTAAACTACTTTTACGGATTGTATCGCGTTAAAACGCGATATAATCCGTAAAAGTAGTTTAATTCAAGGCGAATTAATATTAAAAATAGAAAATAAAGCCATACACCACACACGAGTTAAATACAAATAATATTTGTTAGCATGCTCACATTTGAACCAGAAGAAACTACAAATAAATACACACAAGACAGACAAAAACCTCAGACAAAACCTTCACCTCAAAATACCATTGGGCATCCACCACCATGATTTAGGCTTCAATGTCTCAAAGTAATCAGATGTGACATACAAAGGTTTTGGCGTAGTAGTGGGCTTAGTCGTCGGTTTCGGTGAGTTCGCTTCGGACTCCTCGTGCATGGCGAATGCCATCTGGTCTGTGAGGTGAGCTATAACTTGCATCGCTACCGGCAAATAGGAATCCGAAAGTTGAACATTTTGTTTTGCTGCTTCCAGCTGGAAAAAAAATGTTAATTTCGATTATTAATTTCTTCTTCTTTCAGTTAATTAATATTTATTTAACTGTGTTCATTCATTTCATCCATTGCAGATTAAAGTCCACTGCTGAACATAGGCCTCCCCAAACATTACCAATGGATATTTGCCGTAGTTGTCAGGCTTGACAGGTGAGTTGGAAACCGCAATTTTTAATTATTTTGAGTTGGCATCAGGAATATAATGTAGCCTCTCTCCTTTTTTAGGGTTCCGTATCCAAAGGGTAACCAACGGGACCCTATTACTAAGCCTCCGCTGTCCGTCCGTCTGTCTGCCAGCGGGCTGTATCTCATGATCAGTAATAGGTAGACAGTTTAAATTTTCACAGTATGTGTATTTCTGTTGCCGCTATAACAAAAAATATAAAAATCTATTTAAATTTAAAGGGGGTTCCCCTACTAGATTAGTATTTTACGATGGTACAGAATCCTTCATGCGCGAGTCCGACTCGCACTTAGCCGGCTTTTTTTTCACTCTGTCATCTCTTACGTCACCCACGGGATGATATTATGTAGTGGTTTTTCTTACGACGCCACTGCATGGCATATACTTAGAAAACCACATAAAAATACGCACTTATATATTTTTATATACATCTATATAATATATAATTGTAAATACATTTGTTAATGATCGTGTAACTTCCGAACGACTTGACCGATTGAGGACAGATTCACACAGTTTATTTGATTCGAAAGGATAGTTCATAGCTATGCTAAGATCTGATACGTGGGCTGTAGTCAAGTTATTAACAAGTTCCATATATTTGACCAAATTAGTCATTGAATAAAATTTATTTATACAAATATTAAAGAAAAACAAAAGACGGTCTTATTGCTACATAGTAATTTCTTCCAGACAACTCAAAACAGAATTAATTAAAAAGAGGAAAAGATCAACGGGTAAGGTACACTATAGCACAGAATAAATAATAGTACTAACTATAGTAATATAGGATTTTTTTTATAGAATAAGGGTGACAAACAAACACACAGGCCACCTGATGGTAAATAGATGCCGTCGCCCATAGACATCTACATCTATCCTCCATTAAAAATACAGATGCATTGTCACCCCTGAGGTCTAGGATGGAAAGCCTCGTTTCCAGGAAAAAAAGGTAGTAATATATGCACTAAAAAGACAACAGACTTAAGGCGATAGATCAGATGTTCTTTAACCATCTACCATAGTTAATCTTGGGAAAACCTTTGTTTCGGAGAGCACAAGGGATGTGTGTCAGTAAACGCCTGGTTGCCGAGCTCCATATGTCAAGCAAGTATTGGAAGACAATAAGTTTCGCGTCCCGTGCTTACGTCACAGTGACCGAGTAAAACCAGCTGCAGTCGTGCGAGTGCCTGCTGTACTACCAAATGTCACAGGAGTCACAGACAAGATTGCCTACATTTTGAATCGAGCTTGAATAGAGGAGATGGCCGGGCGCTACCATCTGCTTGGGATCTTCTATAAATAAAATTGAAAAATTGAGACTGAGGGGGTTATATTCGCATGCCATTAAGACATGAATAACGTAAAATTTTTGTCCGTCTGTCTATCTGTTTTTCTTTATATATATCTGTCCAGGCTAATCTCCGGAACGGCTGAACCGATTTTAATAAAACTTGACCAACAAATAAAGAGCTATACCAAGAGTGATATAGGCTACATTTTAGCCGAAAATTTTAGAGAATTTTTTTGAGAAATTGAAAAATTTATAAAATAATTTATATTTTGATGATTATCTTTAATCCAAATAACGCCACATTAATGAAATCTACTCAGGCAAAGCCTATTTCATCAATAAATAAATCTAAGCCGAAGCATACCACTGCAAGACTTCAAGATACTGTAAGCTAGTTCTGAGAAGATCGGACCAAAAATTTATATTCATCAGGACGTCAAACATCTCACTGATCCAGAAACCATATATAAAGCACCCGAAACGTAGGGAATTAAAAGTAAGCCAAATTAAACACGATAAAATGCTTAAAATTGTTTTTGATCCATGTGTAATATTCGCGTAAATATAAATCTTTATCAAAATTACTCATATTCACAATATATGTCGGTTTAGTACCTGAAAATAAATTATAAACAGATAGGCTGTGGTCGCATCTAGTATATAAAAACCTATCATCACCTTCGCGCAAGTCCTTATATTACAGCCCTTCACAAGTCCTCCCCCATGGAATGCCACAAAGCACGATCCTGAGCCACCTGCATCCATCGAGTTCCTGCATGTCTTACCAAGTCGTCACTCCATCTAGTGGGGGGACGTCCTACACTTCGTCCGCCGGTACGAGGCCACCACTCGAAAACCTTTTTTCCCCATCAGTTGTCGGTTCTTCGAGCTATATGGCCGGCCAATGCCACTTCAGCTTACTAATCCGTTGGTAATTTCCAGAACGCTGCCCATCCGAGTTGAATCCGTCGATTGACCTCTCGGTCGAAGTTGGACTTACCTAGTCGGACTATTTGTCCCAGGTAAACATACTCGTCAACAACTTCGAGCTTAGTGCTCCCAACAACTATCGGCATAGGTGTGACTTGGACGTTATTCATGATCTTCGTTTTGTCCATGTTCATCTTAAGACCTATCCGTTGGGAGGCACTATGGAGGTCATTGAGCATAGTGCTTAGGTCCTCCAGCGATTCTGCCATAAGGAATATATCGTCGACAAATCGAAGGTGAGTGATGTACTCGCCGTTGATGTTAATACCGTATCTAACAGCCATGAGATTACACTCTTAATCTCGGAGAGTTTTTGTGTTCTTCTGCGGCGAGTCTTGCAGAACTTAGCTCCGACCGCATGGACAGTTTCCACGAGCTTGTCATTCATAGTCGCGCAAGTGCAAGCAACTTATTGCTAACTAAACCAAAACTAACTTACAGTAGGTGGCGCGCGTATCGTACCGACAAATTTTATTTGAAAGTTATTATATTATTCAACTTCAATGAATGTATTATCTTATAAATTTAAAACGATATTTCCGCAATTATTTCTTCTGCGGCTGCAGCGCGCCGGGTACCGGCTAGTTGTTTATAAAATTTTATATTCAAACCAACAAAATCTAATCGTGCCATCTACCGAAAATTTCGAACAACTTCTGCCGGACCAACTAGTATTATATTTAAAAAAATCCATTCTAGTATTTGTTTGTTGTAATGTTTTTAGAAGAAATTTTCGCAAAAGAGCACACTGTCTAACTGATGGTAAATGGATGTTACGGCTCCTAATCACTTACATGATGCTCGATTGAAAATCAAAAATGATGCAGATGCGTCGTCACCTTTGAGGACTAAGATGAGAGGGTTCACATTATGCACATTATGATATCTTGTATTAACGCGAACATTTCACATTAAATAAAACTATTTTCACGGATTTTATCGCGTTTAATTTGACTTATTATTAATTTCCTAATTCTAGACGTTTCGGGTGCTTTACAGCGTCCTCCCCAGTGTCCTCCCGTGACCTGGTTACGGCAGTACAAAGACAGGAGGGAGAATCCGTAAAATTGTTTTATTTAAAGAAAGATTTCGTTAAATACAAGCGATAAAATTAAAAAATTTGTACAATCGATTTCAATATAAATAAAATGAGAACATCATCAATGTAGTCGAAGTCAATTGAATACGCATTATTAAAGATTCATTCAATTCAAAAACTACTGGTCAGATCTTGATCAAATTTATATGGGATCACATGAAAAGCACCATAATAAAAAATAAACATCAAAATCGGTTTACCTAGAAAAATGTTCTGAAGTAACACACATAAAAAATACAGTCAAATTGAGAACCTCCTTCTTTTTTTGAAGTCAAATGTTTTAGATGAAAAGGGTCTGCGTTTCTTATCAGTCACTATACGAAACGCAGAGGTATTATGCTGCTATTTTATGTTAGTATTCTTTGACATATGTATAGCGAAGTGAAGGGCGGCGACCCACTAGACTAGATCAGCAGTCAGTCGATGGATGCTGTTGACTCGGTAACGTGCTTTGTGATGTTCCTAGGAGAAGGTCTATGTTCGACAGTGGATTTGTGATAGGCTGGAGGGATGAGGATGATGATTAAATATTTATTTTAAATTACCAGTTTTATTTAAAACTTATCTCTTATTTCTTAATACCCGCTTTATCTGAAATAGGTGAAACACAACGAGTCGACATTACGAAAGTTATTTGTTATTCAGTTTGGGGAAACTCAATTGTTGTAATTATCCGTGAAGTGAAAGTGAGAACAAGGATGAATATTCATTAGTTGACGATTGACATGCATCGATTTTGCAAGCTCAAGATAATGAAAACGTAGATTTTGAGGCTTAGTGGTCGCAGTACTGGAGTTCCGGCCCTTGGTTCGAATCCTAGCAGTACCAAATAAATTAAAATAAAAGCAACAGTTTCATTAATTAGTGTTTTCTCTTAATATTACCGTTACCGCTACAGCAATATATTGAAGATGGGCCAAATTATGAGTACCTGAGTTAACCGACAAGCATGTAAACGTAAATATCATGAGAAAGAAGCGAGAGAGTTGTGTCAGGATCTTGCCAATTGCAAGTTCATAGTATCTGCATACACCTCTACGTGACAGGTGTGAGGGTTTATATAGGTATGTATATTATGTATGCAATTTTAATTACTAATGTACAACGTGTACTACAGTAGACGTAAGCTTCGTGGGGAAATCTGCATTTCGAAAAAAAAAAATATTTCGAAGGTCGGAGAATTCTGCCAGCACACCCTGGATCAATGTAGAGGACCAGCTACTCCATTTATTTTATATTAGGATTTTTACTTAAAAGTCAAAATATTAATAATCATGGTTAGTGTAACTCGTATTAACGAATCTCCTAGGTAGGTCTCCTTTCCTGTTAAGTTTGTTTGTGTTGGTACCGTCTTACCAATTTCTACCACAAGACAGTAATGCATAAGATGTGTTGTTTTAGTCCTCAAGCATCGCAATGAACCTTGGATCACTTACTATCAAGTTGAATTTTTACACTTTAGTATTAAAAAATATGATGATGGTGATGTAAAAACTTGTTCTTATTTGTAGATACAAATAGTTTTGCTTACCACGATAACTTCGAACGCCTGCAAGCACAGTGTTGCCACTATAGCGTGCCGAATCATTGCTGTCATCTGAAAGGAAATAATTAACCAAATTATTATCATTTTAATTTAACTGAGAACGACCTTATTTTTTATAGAATAAGGGTGACGGACTAGCACATAGTCCATCTAATAATAAATGGTTACTGTGGCCCTTAGACATCTATCATCGGTAAAAATCAAAATGAAGATGCATTGTCACCCCTAACGACTATGATGGAATGCCCCATTACCAGTAAAAATGGGTCTCCGGTTCTCTGTCACTAACCATTTGAAATACAGCAGCATTAAGCTGCTATTTTATAATGTTTTCTTATATTTACGCGAACACTATACATTAAATGAAACTAATTTTTACGGATTATATCGCGTTTAATTTTAACTTTTTAATTCCCGACGTTTCGGGTGCTTTACAGCACCGATGTTCACGGGGGGACTGAGGTGTTTGACGTCCCGATGTAAACATATAGCTGACTTGAAGCACTGACGTATCGGGAAGTCTGCAGTTGGTGAACATGTTCAAGATCGTCCCCGCCATTACATTAGATTTGATAGACGTCAAAACTAGCTGGATCGAACGTAGCAGGACCATGGTTTCATATCAAGCCAAAAGTAGAAGCATAATGCTAATTTGCATTATGTATTTCGTATAGTGGGTGTAGAAAACCGTAGACTATTTTTACTGATAACCGGGTATTCCATGGTCTCAGTGGTGACGCATTTTCATTTTGATATTTTAATCAATTATAGACAAAAGTATCTATGGTTTGTCTAATGGTGTAGTATAAATGTTACAAACATACTATGATGTGGACTGTACTCGTTTGGCACCCTAACTTTATTAAAACATATTAAGATATAGCCAGTTGATAAAAGGCCAAAGGAGAGTAGGGACCGTTTTAATCCATAATGGCGGACGCAAGACCTTTTTCTCCAAATGCCAACCTAAGATGTACACATAATACCCTGCTAACTAAGGAACGACGAGCGATATTGTGACAACCAATTCATGGTGGGGTATCCCATAAAAGGCAAAATTGTCATTGCGACCTGTCGTTCACCACACTAACTCAGCAGACGAGTTAAAAAGGACAGAATGTTTGAGAGCTAGCTAATTAATCACTTGGTCCATAACATAATTATGCAACAATTATTTTTCCTTATCTTTTTTAATTATATTCTAAATAACAAGGCTCGCAGGAGTGTAATGAATATTAAATATCTACGTAGGTCACTCAATAAGTTTTGAGATGCTCGAAATTTAAAAATGGAACGCACCCGTGTTATATGTTTCTAAAAAGCAAATTTATTTAAAAATAGAACTCCACAAGCCAATTGCTCAATATTAAAAAAAAAAACAAAGTTCTATTAATTTTCCTGCAACGCTTCCCGCGCTTTTGTTTTTTATTTTGATCTTAACATTTGCGCGCTATGATATATTATGATTTTAAATTTAGTTTAACCGAACAATTAAGTTTACAACGTTTACAATCAGCATTAGAGGACTCAGCTCCATCATGCGCAATAATTTTTAGGTGGTTTGCTGAATTCAAAAGGGGTAAAATTTATCTTAAAGATGACCAAAGAACAAGTTGGTGCGAGAAGACCCACGAATCACATATACGGACATCGAAAAGATTGTAGGCATTAGTTCGGGGAGCATTCATACCATCCTACATCAACATCTTGGAGTGAGGAAGATTTGTTGTCGATGGATCCCTCGTTTGCTCTCCGAAAGCGAAAAACAGACTCGTGTGGATTGGTGCCATGAAATACGTCTACGTTTTGAAAACGGGGCATCTAGGCGTGTTTCAGAAATCGTAACTGGTGACAAGACATGGATCTATCAATATAAGGCATCCGGAAAATAAAAGGCAATCATCGGTATGGGTCTACTCAGAAGGAGAGTTACCGACAAAACTGCAAAGACCTCGCAACGTCGGCAAAAAAATGGTGGCTACTTTATTTTCGCGGAGCGGACATTTGTCGACGTCAATGCTGGAAAATTGTAGGTCAGTCAACTCTGAATGGTATAATACAGTTGCATTACCCAAAGCTTTTCAAGCTGTGCGGGAGAGAAGACCAAAGACCGGGCTTCGGGGAATCATGCTGCATCACGATAACGCCTCTTCACATACCTCCTTTAGAACAAAAGCATTTATTGAAGAATATGCTGTTGAAACTCTAAGTCACCCACCCTACAGTTCTGACTTAGCTCCTTGTGATTTATTTTTGTTCCCAAGAGTCAACGAAAAAATAAAAGGCAAGTTTTTCAAGCGCCGAAGAAGCCGTGGCTGCCTACGAAGAAGCGATTTCCGACCTGTCAGATCAAGACTGGCAAAAGTGTTTTCAGAGTTTGTTTAGGCGAATGGAACCTTTTATAGAGCATGATGGAGAATATTTTGAAAAGATGCAAAATAAATATTAATGGTATCTAGAATACTTTTGTATATCTTAAAACTTATTGAGTGTCCTACGTATTACACTCCTGCATGCAAAATTTACATCTTATTGTCTGAATACGTAATGTTTTATGGTAAAGTAAATTTTACTACCTGCATGTTAGAGTCTATTTTTGTCTAAATTATGATTTAATGCTAATTCTTTGTTCTTTTAGGAATTATTGTACAGCAATATTCACTTTTATGGTGGGAAATGTGTTTTGAAAAATTGTAAAGAAATACATCGTGACGCACGATTTAATCCAACACGGGAACATTTTATGTAGCGTTAACACAGATCGTGCTTATTGAACCCATTATGTATGATTTATTTATAAAAAAATCTTCTTATTCTTCAATCTTTCTAGTATTTATAAGACGTTTTTTTATATTTTTTACGTTTAATTATTTGACCCCTTTGAATGGACTATAGAAACATCATCATAAGCTTAAGATAATGACTAGAATGTCGTCTAAACGGTTTCATTAAAATTTCATCCCCTATTTTCCCACTCTTAGGGGTAGAATGTTTTCCAAATTTATATGGGAGCACGCCTGAAGTATAACCTATTTGATGAAAAATAATCATTAAAATCGGTTCAAAACTGGCGGGGATATCGCGTAACATACATGTAAAAAACATACAGTTAGATTGAAAAACTTTTTTTTTTAAAGAAGAGGGGGCAAACGAGCATACGGCTCACCTGATGGTAAGTGACTACCACCGCCCATGAACAACTGCAACACCAGGGGAATTGCAGATGCGTTACCAGCCTTTTAAAAAGGAGTAGGCTCTTTTCTTGAAGGTCCCTAAGTCGTATCGGTCCGGAAAAATCGCTGGTGGTAATCGATTCTACAAGGAAGTTGTGCGAGGAAGAAAATTTCTTCTAAATAACATGTCAACTATGTGTTTTCGCGAATTTTATGGTATTTATTTTAACATGTTTTAATGAGTTTTGTCCAACATTGGACTTTTATGGGCTGAAGAGAAAGAAAAAGAAAAGAAGAAAAACGCGATGAAATCCGTTAAATTGTTTTATTTAAAAACGGCATTTTCATTTAAACTTGTAGGTTCAAATAATCAGCAAAAAGCTTAATGCTTGCTTTTAGCATTTAATTTTACGGCTGATTTAAACTGCGGTAGAATCGACATGGTGACCTCATTTTGATTAATCCGAATAATTCCTCAGAAATCCCCGTGGTAGATGCGAAAGAAAATGCAAAGGATGCAACATCTCTTCGCAGCGCCAATGAACCGAGCCGATCGGAAAGGACTCGGTCGTCGACGATTCGAGCCGCTCTGCGCTGGATGCGGTCAAGTGGAAGGAGCTGGCACTGGAGAGCCCCAGCCCAGAGATGAGAACAAGTTGCAGGTGCAGATGTGTCGGCATGAAATACTGTTTCGCTCTGCTGAGCACGCCAAGCTTTTTAGAGGCCAATTTGGCCTTCTCTTCCAAGTGACCACGAAACTGCACGTCACTCGATATGTCGACGCCGAGGATTCCGATACTGGCTGAGACAACAAAGGGAGTACCTTGAAACTGAGAAGATACGACAAAGGGGTTCTTTTTAGCGGTAAACACGCAAACTTGTGTCCTCTGAGGATTAAACTGGTCTAGATAAACCTATTTTTTTAAATCGGCGAAAAGGATGTAAAGATTGCAGAATGGAAAGAAAAGGATGCTTCTGACATTATCAAGACAGATTTATATATATATATATATATTATAATTTTAAAATCAGAACAGTTAGAAAAGGCAATTTATAATCTATACATATAATAAATCTGTAGTAATATTGTGTCTGTAATTCTAATAAACTCTTGAAAAAACAAGTCCAGGGGACTAAATAAAGGGTACTGAAGCCAAATTAGTGGTTATGCCTTTTTTATATAATAAGTAAATGTTCCCGGCTTTGGGGTGGCTCTTGAGCCAGTCCCACCCCAACCTTCTATAGCTGATATTACTAGATAGTTCTGACTTTCATAGTATTAATGTAATATAGCGCCCTCTACTTTCTGCTAAATAAACTAATGATAAGTAACTGATAAAATTAAATTTTAGAATGCTACTGAATTCTTATTCGTGCAGCATCAAAAATTGTCACACTTAAAAATGTCTAGACCGGTGGCCATTATCGGGATGATTTACCACAATTACCACGTTTGGCAAAATGGCACTGTTATAAACATACGTGTGTTTTGTGTGCATAGAATCCAGTACTGTGTACACAAAACTGAGATCAGGAGAGAAGCTCTTTAGTTGAATATATTGGGTGTCTGTCGGCATAGGTTTAATTTTATCTGATGTAAATAATTGGAAATTAAGTGCACTGTTTTATTTCATTCATATTTTCGGAGATGTTACTTTTGTTTTCAAACTACCGTAAATATTAAGGTAGCAAAGATTCGAAAGAATAGAACTCATCATCGTTATCATTTCAATGTATCAAAGTCCACTGAACTGAACATAGGTCTTCCCATAAATTGTCAAATAGGTTGGATATTTGCTATAGTTGCCACGCTTGGCAGGGTTGGCAAATGCAGCTTATTATTTTGAACTGTTGTCAGGAACATTATGTCGCCATCTCCTGTTTGTTTCATTTATCGCCTCTTAGGACACACATGGAACGATAGGTCATGGATTCTCTTTCGCCGCCACAACAAGGCGAACATTTTTCTGCTTCCGATCATGAGTGTGGTTCTACCCACGTTCACTGCGAATAGAACGCAGTGAACGTGGGTAAATTCCAACTGTCAAAAGCTACGTATATTTAACTTATTTTATTTTGTTATTTAGAGGCCAATTCTGGCTTACAAATTTCAACAAAAGATCAGTAAATATATAAGACAGTTATTGTAATAATTATTTTTGATTTCAGACATAATACTCATTTATAAAATATTTCTGCTGCGGCGTTGTCAACTGTCAAAGCATAACAACTACATACAATTTTTATCAATATGGAATAAATCCAGGAAGTAATTTGATAATATTTCATTTATAGAGTAAAGTGCTTTTATTTAGGCCGTAAATGATTATGTTTCAGGGAAAGATGCGGGATACAGCACATTTCAAGTCAATATGAAGCTATGTAATATAAAGACTTTGAGTGCTGTAGAGATCTGTTCAGATTTTTAATGAATATCTCCGCTCCGCTACATTCACAGCTGGTTTCTACAGTGTCAAAATTGTACCGACGGTAGGCTGTTTAGAGGTAAAGGGATTAAATATACATATCAAACGATGCCATAGTAAAGTATTTCGGCTTCACAGCCTATCGTAGAAATTCATAACTCTATTAGTAATTCCTCTAATGACACAAATTTTCTCTTTTCGGAGCAAATTTACAATTATCATCGTAATTTACCAGTGGTTAAAAGTTTTCCTAGAGGTGCGAGGATGCAGCTTGCTAAAGCATTGTCATGCACTATTCAAAATTGTTTCACTAATAGTGAAAAGAGTTGGCAAAATTATTTACTTTCGCGTATTCCTATTTTCATTGTGATAAAAAAACAATTACGTCTCAACTAAAAGAGACATCTTTTAAAATTTAGATTACCCAATTAATACTCATTTATCTCGACCACGTCATAAATTTGATTTAAAAAGTAGTTGAGTCGAAAGTAATGGATGGCGACTTAAAAATGCATCCCGTATTTTATTCTCAGACGACATCCTGGCTCCTCGTAATGTCGAAACTCTTAAAACCTTCGTCAGAAGCATCCTTCGGTCAATCCTTCTCAGGGTTTACCGCTGCCTCCCAAGACTTCTATGCAACATTTACAAATTTTGAAAAGACACTTTAGAAGCAATTATGTCATTTTCGATGGCTCGAAGCGCTTCTGCCGGTGACGCCGGCGGAGTACTTCTTAATGACATTACAAAATTATGTAACTTTATGCTTTTTGGTAATGTTATTCCAAATTTAATTCCATTCTTATATGGGGCAGGTTATGTGCCTTCAAAAAGGATAACGGTATCCGTCCTATTGCCGTTGGTTCCACATTTCGAAGCAACTTCAAAATGAGCTTGCAGGCACATAATCTCTAACCTTAAGACAAAATTTCAGCCTACTCAACTAGGCTTTGGCACTAGAGGTGGCTGTGAGGCGGCAGTACATTCAGTGCGTACATTTTTAACAAACTGTGATGCAGATGTTCTTGTGAAGGTTGACCTAAGAATGCTTTAACTCTATCGATAGGGTAACCCTGCTGAAAAAGTGGCTAACAATACCCTGAAATTTATCACTACGTTTGGCAATGTTACAGTCAAAATACTAACTTGTTTTACGAAAACCATGTTAGCGATTCTGCAGTCGGTGTTCAACAGAGTGACCCACTAGGTACAGCACTTTTCAGTTTGGGAATTCAACCCATTATTTCAAATTTGAAATTCAAGCCGAATGTCTGGTACCTGAACGACGGTACATTGGGAGGTAGAGCAGATGACGTCCTCAGTGATCTTACTCATATTTTCTAAATTTTAAAAATATTAGTCTTGAACCAAATAGCAATAAATGTGAAATATTTTTCCAATAATTTATCTACTTTTCACAGAGACACTTTAATTCAAAATTTCAATCATATTTCTCCAGGAATAAAACTGTCAATACGGAATCACTATACCTGCTAGGTGCCCCGTTGTTTTCGATAGTATTAAACCTGTTTAAAAACAAAATTTGATCAGTTTTAAACCACGTTGATAAATTGTATAAATTAAGCCCCCATTGCGCTTACTATTTTAAAATATTGTCTCATTGTCCCTAGATTTACATACTTACTCCGCTCGAGTCTAGTCAGGAAATGTTCGGATATTTTAAAAGATATTGATAATAATCTTAAAATAGCTATAGAAAAATTCTAAATTTAACTTTAAATACAACAGCCTGGATTCAAGCTACTTTACCTATAAAATTTAGTGGTATTGGTGTGAAATCTTTCAGCGTTGCATTGCCTGCTTTCCTTGCTTCCGTGCATAGCGTCAGTAATTTATGTAACATAATTTTAAATAATAAAGTGACCTGTGCTTTGCTACGGAGGCAGGGCAGACATGGCAAACGCTCTTTCCGGGAAAAATGTTCCACTGGAAGTTAACCAACAAAAACAGTGGGATATTCCGTTGGTACAGAGGGTGCAGAAATATTTGTTTCATTATTTCCATAGTGACCAAGATAAGGCACGCCTTCTAGCTGTTTCGACTAAGGAATCTAGTCACTGGTTACACGCTTTACCATCAAGTAATCTCGGCACTTTACTTGATGGGAAAGCTGCGCATCGCTGTAGGAATCCGACTAGGAGCGGCGATTTGTCAACCCCATCAGTGCCCCTGTGGTAGCAGTGTCGAAAAGTTTGGGCTCCATGGACTCTCATGTAAGAAAAGTGCTGGTAGGTTTCACGGCACGATTGTTTGAACGATGTCATCCGAAAGGCTCTTGTCTCTATAAATGTTCCCTCGGTTTTAGAGCCTTGTGGAATATTTAGAGACGATGACAGGAGACCCGACGGTATGACATTGGTCCCTTGGGAGAGAGTAAAGCCCTGTGTGGGATGCTACTTGCGTAGACACTTTGGCGGCCTCTCATCTCAGGGTAACTCGTTTAGAGCCGGGGTGGCATCAGAAGCAGCTGAACTGAGTAAGTGGCGCAAATATGAGTCTCTGAGATGACTACATATTTGTGCCATTTGCTGTAGAGACTATCGGTCCGTGGGGTCCATGTGCGGTGAAGTTATTAAAAGAACTCCATCTGCGGCTGGTCGTTGCTGCTGGTGATAAGAGGGCTGGCTCTTTCTCGCACAAAGGCTAAGTATAGCACAAAGGCTAAGTATATTCAGCGGGAAATGCAGCCAGCGTTCTTGGCACGATACCGTGTGAGTATCGTGCCAAGTTTTTTAAATTATATTTTTATAAAGTAATCTTATGGATTTTATCGTGTTTAATTTTAACTTTATTAATTCCTGACGTTGTGGGCACTATAAAGAACCCATGAATACGGGGTGAGTTGTTTAACGTCCTGATGTCATACTTTACAAAGACTACAAGCAACTTTTACCTAATAATGTTTGGTCCATATGAAATTTTCCAGTCTACTCGAATTTATGTTGCCAATCAATATTAAATGGGAACAATGATATGAATTCAAAATTATTTTGTTAAAACTAAATTAACTTTAATTATGAATGAATGTAAAGAGTAAATCATCAATTTATCTTTCTTGTGGATACATCGGAAGACACGTCCAATATAAAAAATTGTAGATGTTTCTAGACATATGAAATTAATGCAATTCTGAAAAACTTATTTATTCACGTGCTACTGTAGCATATTATGTATATGCCAAATATCAATCATCTAGGTCCAACAGTCTTTGGGAATTCAAAAAATTTCTTTGACAAAGTGACATAGATACACAGACACCGAAGTGACTGTAAAAGTGATCGAATTTAGCTAAATTTGGCGCGGAATAGCATTTAATGATGTTTCTAAATTGAAGATCATGCGAGCGAAGCCGCGGGTAAAAAGCTAGTCTATAATATATTAATTTTAATCTAAAGGAAAATTTCTCTTAGTCTTCATTCCAACACAAGAGATCTTACACACTTGTTGTGTCCACAATTTCCAATTACGGCGAGGTTGTCTTATCATATTAAGCACTGTAAGCAGTCACAACTATCAGTTGCTTGTTAATTCTATTCTAGGTCGCACGACAAGAGTATATTGAATAAATCATGTCAGTCCTACTATCTCCTAGATATATACAAGCCCTATAAATTGGCCCAGGTTTGCAGTTACCTTCTAACGGTTCGATAGAGGAGTGAATTTATTTCATCTCGACTTGTTTCAAAGTATTTCTGTTTTGTACGGACTAGCAACCGTTATATTTATATACTACTGCTGGTTCCCGGCGTGTTGCTGCCGCAGAAGAAATTATTGTGGAAATAATGTTTAAAATTTGGAAGAGTTATATTGTTTAGTTAAGATTGATAATACAATAATTGAAGTTAAACGATTATTAACTTTCAAATAAATTTGTCGGTGCGATATGCGCGCCAGCTACTGTAATTTAATAGTACTACCTATGACTTTCGCGCAAGTGCAAGCAATAAGTTGACAAAGTTTTACTGCAATCTGTTAAACGGTATGGCAGAGCATAAAATACGAACAAACAAACATTAATTTATAGGTATATTGTAGGTACATATACTTATTATAGGCGACCCATTCGTACCACAACCACGATATAGCTGTAGCACGGCTCCATCACGTAATAACCCATTCGTCCTGTAGCGTGGTTTTACCACCTTAAATCATATTGATGGTGTCACTAAATCAAAGCCAAAATATTTTTTGCTAACTGTGACATAAACAGTCACCAAGAAAAGTTTTGAAACGAAACTCGTCTAATAGATCAAGAATGTTACGTGTTGTTTAGACCATGCAAGTCATTTATAGCTTCAATTTAATTGTATGCAACAGGTAAGAAACTTGCATCGTGTAAATGAGCCTGTACTCATTAAAATCGACGACAGTTCAAGATTGATCTCACATAAACGACTATCACCGAATATGAGTATGGCCCAAAATCCAAATGTTGTAAATACCTATCTACCTGAACCTAAGGTATGTGAGGTTAATGTATTTATCTTTATATTTCGAACCCTTGTCAGTATTCTAAAATATTTATCGAGATGCTGAAGTTTTCTTACAATTTATTAAGTATATAAATTTTTGGATAAACTCGTTCCGTTTTTTGGGTTCCGTACCCGAAGGGCAACCAACGGGACCCTATTACTAAGACTCCCCTGTCCGTCCCTGACAGCCCGCTGACAGACGGACGGACGTCCGTCCGTCTGTCTGTCAGCGGGCTCTGTCTCATGATCCGTAATAGGTAGACAGCTGATATTTTCACAGAATGTGTATTTCTGTTGTCGCTATAACAACAATTATATATATAAATTAAAAACTAAAGTGGGCTCCCCTAATAGAAACGGATTTTTTTGTTTTTTTTAGCTCGATCTTAATAATGGCAACAAGTAGACGCATGAAATGCTCACAGAGTTTGTATTGCTATATTCGCAAAAAATTATAATTAAATAAAAAATAAATCTTGTACGATGTTACGGATCCCTTCAGGCGCGAGTCCGACTCGCATTTGGCCGCTTTTTTACGATTTCACAGTCAAAATACTTTTATTCGAAATTAGCTTTGCAAAATATATTTTTAAAGTCAAGGAAATTAAGCCATCACTTGAAGTACCACCGTAGAGGCCTTGTAAGTAGAAGCGACAAGAACGTACATAATCCATCCATAAATGAAAATCCCCCACAGATTGCCTCATAGGGGGAATTATGCCATTGTTGCCACGCATAGCAAGCGGGATGGCAACCGCAGTTTTTTTATAATTTTGGGTTGTTGTCAGGAAGCTGCCTCTTACGACACACACGGGATGACAGGACGTTATAGAGTAGTGGATATTCTTACACCGCCACGACAACAATCCGCTTGCCGAGCATGGCAACTATGGCAAATATTCCCCTTCAAGGTAATCTAGGTGATAGGCTTTTTGATAGGCTGTAATAGTAACGGTAGCCCATAATCACTTTAGTGTTTGGATATGGGCCTATATGCATCGATCACTAATAAAAAACTAGATACACAATCAGTGACAAAAATGTCCTTACCGAATGAGTGCCCACTCGAACATATGGGTGCGCTTTTAATTTGTACGTATCTTTGTGAATACAACTTTAGACAATGCATTTAAGGTTGAATTTACATTAATGTGTATTTATTACAAACAAGATTTACGTCAAAATAATTGGCGACAGTTTTAGAGAACTTTTGCGTATGATTGTGTACCTAGTTTTTTATTAGTGATCGATGCCTATATGCCTATAGTTGGGATAAGTTGCGATGATTACCTCTCTTTAAGAGCGAATCGGCTTTCACAGAACCAGATATCTTATATCTTAGACGTCACAAGACAAGAACAAGGTATTTGCTATGATATAATTTTGACCGACGAGCAATGGTGAAAGAAGGTTCTCCATTATGCCTTTAATCTGCTTTACGGTGTAGTGGCGGTGTAAGAATATCCACTACCCCATATCATCCCGAAGGTGTCGTAAGAGGCGACATAGATATTTATTACGTTGTAGAGCCATGCTACAGCTATGTTAATAGTATAGTTGTAGCACGAATGGGTCGGCTCGACCAGGGAGGGACCACGCTCTCACAGAATACCAGCGTAAAATAGCAACTTAACACTGCTGTGTTTCGTATGGTGAGTGTAGAGAACCGGAGACCCTTTTTACTGGAAAAGAGGCATTCCATCTTAGTCCTCACGGGTGACAACGCATCTGCATTTTGACTCTTTATTGAGTATAGATGTAGATGTCTATGGGTTACGGCAGCCACTTACCATCAGGTGGACTGTGTGCTCGTTTGTCACCCTATTCTATAAAAAAATGATTCGTCATATCCTTTAAGGTACATTGATCGTCCTTAAAGGTGTCTAAATTCTTAATACGATCATAAACGCGTTTCGCCGCAAGAATTCCCAGATTAGAGTTGTGGGTCAACAAACCTGCCACTTTTGTTTCGATTTCGATGTCATCCAAGCAACGGATGCCGCAAATTTTTATTTTGTCATTATCTACCTTTAATTATAGCGATGACGTAAGCTTTGTGTCGAAAGTAAATAATGCTCTCGCGTTTGTTTTTGTTTTAATTGTGACTTGCTAGCTCTCTTTCGATATGTGTAGCTAAAATGACTAGCCTAGCCTTAATGTAATAATAAATTGTCTATGTAAAAGAGAATAAACAGACTTTTTACGCACACATGAAAAATACAGTTCTCTTAATGGTAAGTAGCTACCCATAGATGTATTGTTACTCGTCACCCCTGAGTATGATGAGTGAGTATGTCACGTTACTGTTAAAAAGGGGTCTCAGGTTCTCGTCACTTACCACTAGAAAATTAGCAGCAATAAATGCTTTTTCACGTTGCTGTTTTGTAGAGCGTCGTAATTCGTCTTTTTTATTCGTTTTATTTCATAATATACTGTTCAGTGAGTGCACGATCAGATATATAACGTCACTTCAAACCATTTTAACTCTATCAAATCTAAAGGAAATAGATATAAATAAAAAGAATTACTTTTGTATTTCATTGCTCCCATTAGTTATAAATTACGTAACCCAAAGTAACGTACAATATTTATTAATAAAACTAGCTGTTCCCGCGACTTCGCCCGCGCGTAATTTAAGGTTTTATTTTTTTGCGTGGAACCCTAATTCTTTTTCTAAAATTAAAGTAGCCTAAGTTACTCCTTATAAAATCAGCTATCGGCCAGTGAAAGTCCCGTCAAAATCGGTCCGGCCATTTCGAAGATTAGCCGGAACAAACAGACAGACAGACAGACAGACAAAAATTTAAAAAATTGTGTTTTTGTTATAAGTACCGTATATACTTTCATATACATTAAGTAAAAACCTGTTATTTTGACATTACAAACAGACACTTCAACTTTATTTATTTGTATAGATTAATAAAATGCAAGAGGCAACCCTAGGCTGTACTGATATTTAACTATTGTAAGGCATTTAAAGTAAATTCAAACTTTTTGCTAACATAATATTCGACTCTACGTTATACATACCTCTTCTTCTCCCTTTACGGAATGTTCACTTTAAAAATGTTAGCATTTAATAAAATATTTAAGCAGAATAATTAAAAAATCGCAAACATTTTTTTTATTTATTTATATATTGTGAGGACGTGTTGATATAGTAATACGACTTTAAAACGCAAACACGTCGAACGACAAACGACTAACGGCATTATATTAGAACAGTTTGTTTTTCCTTTAACACACTTTAAAAATTAAAAATAAAACAAAAGGTCACCTCTATACCAATTTGATTTCGATCTTCTTTTTTAAAATAATATTATATTGAGATAATGTTTAAATTACATGTGAAGTAGCATTTGAAACTAATATATGAAATGTTTAAATGGTATTATTACAAAAAAATTATGCTATAACTAATACAATATTAAAGTATGATTTAACATTCTGGAAAAGTAAAATTATTCGTATTATTTATAAGTTATAGGCACGACATAATTATATTAAACCAAGTCGTTATGTAAGTAAATTAATGAGTTCATTGCATATCTTTTGATAATAACAATAAATTGCAATTTTAAATGAAATAATATTATGTGTATTTTTATTCAACAACTTATTTAGCTAAATTGTAATCAGAAAAATTTCAATTTACATTAGATACTAGTAGATCAACAAACATACTAAACTAAATTAAAAGGAACAATCCTAACTCCATTTTTATTTTATTGCTATATATAAGAAACGATTAACTTACAAAAATAAATATCAGTAGAAAAAAACTTGTTTTGAATTACTTACCCCGTCGTTCCTTTAAGATCGCGGATCCGCAAAATCCGCAACACGGCCTGTACGAGTATCCGCCGGCGATTACGTCGCCGTACTGCCTTTGCGCAGCATCCCTGGAGGATAGTGACCCCTCCTTGGTACTGAGGATGCATAGAGAGCAGATCACGCACACCTAAACCGGTTCGACTTTGTGTTAGATAGTTGTTTTATTGTACGGTTTTATATTTTTAGTACTTTTGTTGGTTTTGTATATTCTAATTTTATTTTAATAAACCAAGTGTAATATTGTTTTATTTATTTGCCTGATACTAGAATATGTTCACAAAATTATATAATTTGAGGTCATTCATTTACATTTTTTTAAATTATTCTTTATAAAAAATACATACTATAAAGAATAAATGATCATATTCAATTTGGGATAATTTCAAATAAAAGTAGAAGCCTTATTTACTCGTATTTTCAAAAACTGCATTAACGGTGTATCATTATTTATATATTTAAACTTAACTTTAAAATTTGGCTACTATTTGAAAAGAACCCTGTATATTATCTATATATTAGAATATCCACTAACCCATATCATATCGTGGGTGTCATAAGAGGCGACAGAGGAAACTGAACTAGGAGATGAGCAGCAGCATCTTCCTGATCACAGCTGAATAAAGAAAAACTGCGGTTGCCAACCCGCTTGCCTACCTACGGGATTATTTATTGGGCAGGCCTATGTTCAGCAGTGGACTTTGGTAAATTATATATTATTAAATAATTCCATTAAATATATTTTTAAATAAATACAAATGATCTATTAGTGAGATTAAGAAAACCGTGTTTAAACTGACGTTGTGTCAGCTCTATCGAACTACCCAATCGGGACAAACAGTGTTTGCGTTCGTTGACCACCAAGTATTAGCATACAGGTAAAATTTTGCCCGTGCTGTGCATACACACATACACAATAAACACTCAGTTGTGATACCAGTATTTATTATAATTGATTAAAAAGGGAATATGCGAGTGAACGTTGTTGTTGACCGCTTAACATATAATAGGAGTTAGTTTTTACGAGCAAGACTTATTTGTAAGTCCAGGCACACGCTTCTTTAGACCATGGTTCTATACTCGTACATACAACAAATTTGATTACTTATCTAGAGAACAAATTCTATTATATTGTACTAAGAACAGTATCTATAAGAAGAATGACAAACGACCACATAATCCACCTGATGGTAAGTAGATATTGTGGCTGATAGACACCTACATTTATCATCGATTAAGAGTCAAAATGCAGATACATTGTCACCCCTTAGGACTAAGATGGAATGCCTCGTTTCCAGTAAAAAGGGTCTCCGGTTCTCTACTTAATTAATTAATTATTTCTATTTATAATTCTTAATTGAACTGATGAACATGTGGTCTTGGGTACGTATTTCGAGTCGGGTTAAAATCAGTTACCAATTGACTTATTTTGTCAAGAAATTCTCAGTAGCTGCCCGGAGTCAGGAAGTTGGCGGTGTATGGTGATGGTATACCTTCGTGTCTCGGAAAACAGTTTTTTTATAGGATAAGGGTGACAAACGAGCACACATCCACCTGATAGTAAGTGGATACTGTGACCCATAGACATCTACATTTATCCTCGATTTAGAAACAAAATGCAGATGCGTTGTCATCCCTGGGGACTAAGATGGGATGCCTCGTTTCCAGTAAAAAGGGTCTTCGGTTCTCTACACTCACAATACCAAACACAGCAGCATTAAGCTGTTATTTTACGCTGGTATTCTGTGAGAGCGTGGTCCTTTCTCGGTCGAGCCGACCCATTCGTGCTACAACTAATATAGCTGCAGCGTGGCTCTACCACGTTTAGAAATTAATAAATAGTTAAAGCCGTTAGTCTTGCACCTGATCTCCCTAAGTTTGTGGTGGATTGCCTTCCCATCGGACTATGGGAGTGAGAGAATAGAGAGTGCTAGATATGCACTTTTGCTTGCACTAACATCCGTGCACTATTAATTCTGAGCAGATGGCTAGTCTGCGTTAACATTGGCGTCTGTGACCGAAATTCTTTCTAGAGAATATTATTTATTTTTATTCTTTATTAAAACACTTTAAATAAAGAATATAATGGGCGGACTTCCGTGTGAAATTTTTTCCCAGTCAAGTCTGGTGGAGCTGGAAAATTTTTGACAGGTGCTAACAGGTACTTAAAAAAGATACGGATCAATTTAAGTAACTAATAACAAGTAAACTATTAAAATATTAAGGTAAATTTTTATACGTAGCCGTGGTAGCTCAGGGGCTAAGTGCTCCCCGTAAATTTCACAGTGCTGGGCTGCAAATAAAAAATAATATACAACACAATACCACAGGTCCACGTGCGGTGAAGTTTCTAAAGGAACTGTATCCGTGACTGGTCGTCGTTGCTGGTGATAAGGACAGGGCCGGATTAACCATGTCGGGACCCTTAGGCAATGCAATTCTCCGGAGCCCCTTTGCAGCCAGCATGAAGGGATGTGAGTAATAGCATCAGTAGCGTCGCCAGACTGATGCTTAACTCGTCAAGAACTTACAGTAAAAGATTTGTATTTGGGCTCATTGAAATTGTCTTAATGAATTGGTTATAGATAAATGGTGATCCAGGTTTCATTAGGTATAGTATGTATATGAGATAAGACCGTCTTACGGTCTCATGATGGAGCAAGAAAGAAGAATAAGACGCGGTTGTTTTAATTTTATTCTTGTTAAAAGCAATCTATATATATAAAAGGCAAACCTGACTGACACATTTATCAACGCACAGCCGAAACTACTGAACGGATTTCGATGAAATTTGGCACACAGACAGTTGTAATAACGTATGCATCCGCTAACAAAAGATTTTTGAAAATTCGCCCCCCTAAAGGGATGAATAAGGGGTTAAAAGTTTGTATGGAAGTCCGTCATTTTTAGAGCTAGAAGCCTGAAACTTTGTTTTTAGGTTAACAATTAGAAGTAAATAATTACGTGCCCTAGGTTTTTTAAAAATTTAACCCCAAGGGGGTGAAAAAGGGGTTAAAAATTTGTATGGGGAAACAAGATTAGTTAAACTATTTTATTCGAAACTTCACAGGAGTCCTCCCTTCGAGACTTCACAAGAGTCCTTCACAAATCTCCTATTAATAAATAAGTAAACAAGTGTTTCAGACTCTTTCAGAATTCAACCCCTAAAAGGTGGAAAAGGGGTGACAAATTCTGAAAATCAACATGGGTATCGTTTATATGGTTTATCGGGTCGCTGATTACGGAAACAACAACTATTTCAAAATCCAACGTAGCAGATGAGAAATACCTACCATCATCCCCTGTGGGGGTGCGATGTGGTTGAAATGTCAATATGGTGTCGTTTTATGGTTTTTTGGGACGTTAATTACGAAAATGGCATCGAGTATGGTTTGAAACGAACATGGATGGAAGGATGGGTGGATGTATGCTTATATGTAAAAATCATCATGGGTTGGGTGACTTGGGTGTCATTTTTAAGGTTTTTGGGTCGTAAAAAACGTAAATGATATTAATAAATATTTTAATCTTAATTTATTAGAATATAATAGAATATACTTTTATTGCACAAAAACATAAAACAATATAGACAAGAAGATTAGTACAAAAAATTTGCACAAAATTACACCTGAACAAAAAAATACCAATTTAAAATTTAAAAAACAATGAAAATAAACAACCAAACCAAATATATTTTTTACAAATTAATAAAATGGCAAAACCAAAAGAAATACTTAGGTACCTACCTATTTTTCTAAGATCTTCAAGTTCCAATCCCTACCAATAGATGACGTTGGTATCGTTTAAGCACGCGGTAACGTTGTGTTTTTTCGAACTAATATGAAGTGAATGGTGAATGAGCGCTTTAATCTGTACCACATACGGTACCTATTCACTGTTAACGGATGTTTGACTAGACTTCGACTTTGTTTGCTTGCTTACGGTTTAAGATTTGCTTCTTGTTTTGGATTAGTTGCTTGATTTTGTCTTTCTTATAACCACTGTTCAAACTTGGAATTTGATTTGCTTTGTGATTAGGTATTGTTGATAGAAGTATTTTTTCTCACTGAAAAAATGACTACAGAAACTCTTATTATTAAAGGAAAAATGGAAGAACATACTGTCGTCCCCATTATAGGTGACGGCGGCTGTTTGTTTCGTGCTCTTTTATTTTTAATGTACGGAACCCAAGAAAATGCGATGTTGGTGCGTTCACAAATTGTTAGATTTGTGGTAAATGATTGGCCTAGGTTTTCAGTTATGACTCACGACAGAAATGGCGATAATTTAAAAAATGAAACTTACGGTGGACTTTGTGAATTGGTAGCTGCAGGATTAATATTTCCGTTTCGGTTTGAAGTATATCGAAACGGTCTGCTATACACAGAGTCCGGAACAGATATCTGTTCAGTAAGGCGATTACGATTTAGCCATGATTTATCTAACGGACATTTTGACGCTTATCGGCCTATTCTTGCGAAGAAAATTACACAGCGTCGCATGGAGGTACCTGTCGAAGCGCGTGATCCTTTTTCAGAGCTTGACCATTTGACTGTTACATCTTTTGTAAACAGTGAAATATCATCTCCAACCAGCGGAACAGATCAATCTGTATTGTCGACATTAAAATATGAATAAAAGAAAAATAAACTAAGGTCGAGATTTACTAACTACACAAGAAAAAGTCAATTAAAAAGTGCACAAGAAAGATATAGGCAGAACATGTCAGATTCAAATCGTAAAGCTGTGTCCGCTTATCAAAAAAAAAATCCCGATGTACACAGGCAAGCTGTTGCAAATTACCAAACTGCGAATTCACAAGTGCATAGAGCAATTCAGTCACGGTATGAGGAAAACATCACATTGCGTTTATGGAAAAACAAGGTCCATTCCGCTATGGAGTATGACCCTGATATTGCTTATAGAACTGACAGCAGTGTAGCCTTGGGTTCTATGACATACAAGTGTTAGTGGTGCAATGCGCTGAAATGGAAAGGTGAGACACCTGGTATGTGTTGCAGCACTGGAAAAGTGCAACTTGATCGGTTGAAACAACTGCCTTTTTATAGGAGAGGGGGCAAACGAGCATGCGGCTCACCTGATGGTAAGCGACTACCACCGCCCATGAAGAACTGCAACACCAGGGAAATTGCAGATGTATTGCCGGCCTTTTACGAAGGAGTAGGCTCTTTTCTTGAAGGTCCCTAAGTCGTATCGGTCCGGAAAAATCGCTGGTGGTAATCGATTCCACAAGGAAGTTGTGCGAGGAAGAAAACTTCTTCTAAATCGCACAGTGGTTGGACCACCAATCATCCAAATGGTATGGATGGCATCTCGAGTTCTGTCGCGATGTGCGATGGTGAAATTGAGCGGCTGAAATTAGTCCGAACAATTCCTCAGAGCACTCCCTGTGATAGATGCGATAAAATACGCAAAGAGATGCAACATCTCTACGCAGTGCCAGTGAGTCCAGCCGATCGAAAAGAACGAGCCACTCTGCGCTGGATGCGGTCAAATGGAATAAGCTGGCACTAGGGAGCCCTTGCCCAGAGATGGGAACAGTATTCCATGTGGGGCCGAACCTGCGCCTTGTAAAGTTGCAAGCGGTGTGCCGGCATGAAATACTGTCCCGCTCTGCTCAGCACGCCAAGCTTTTTAGAGGCCAATTTGGCCTTCTCTTCCAAGTGACTACGAAACTGCACATCACTCGATATGTCGACACCGAGGATTCCGATACTGGCTGAGGCAACAAGGGGAGTGCCTTGAAACTGAGGAGATACGATAAAGGGGTTCTTTTTAGCGGTAAACGCAACTTGTGTCTTCTGGGGATTGAACTGGACTAGATTTAGTCGCCCTCAGTCTAAGACTTTGTTCAACAAAGTCTCGACTTCAGACACAAGTTTATTCCGGTACACAGCGACGCTTCCCCGAGAAATATTGGCACGGCCGGTGTATAAAGCATCACCAGTGCTGTTGTCTGCATAGCATTGAGTGTTACCGGTTTGCAACATATCATTGATATGCAGAAGAAACACCGTTGGTGATAGCATGAAGCGTTGTGGAACACCAGCGTTAATGAGCTTGTAATCGGAGCATGCACCGTCTACTACGACCGTGATGGTCCGATCTGCAAGAAAACTGGTGATACAATTGCACAATTTCTCGGGAAGCTCATAGGAAGGGAGCTTCGAAAGAAGCGCTTTGTGCCAAACCCGATCGAAGGCCTTCGCTACGTCCAAACTAACGGCCAACGCCTCTCCCTTGGACTCCACTGCCTCCGCCCATCTATGAGTTAGGTAACCTAGAAGATCACCAGCTCAGCGACCTCGATGGAAACCGTACTAGCGGTCACTAATCAGCTGGTAATCCTCAAGGTACCGCATGAGCTGGCAGTTAATAACAGTTTCCATTATGATTTCTTATATTTACGCGAACACTACACATTTAAATAAAACTAGTTTTACGGATTTTATCGCGTATATTAACTTATTTTATATTCCCGACGTTTCGAGTACTTTACAGCACCCATGGTCACGGGGGGGACTGAGGTATTTGACGTCCCAATGTCACAGTTAACCACGGCTACCTCCAGATTAAAAATTATTAATTTTTGTTCCGATCTACGCAGTATGAACTTACAGTATCTTGAAGTCTTGCAGTTGTATGCTTGGGTTGGGATTTAGTTTTATTAATTATAGGATCCCAAGCAGATGGTAGCACCCAACCATCTTCTCTATTGAAATTAGGATGTTTTTTGATTTCAATAGCCTCGCGAATCATCCTTGGAAGGAATCGGTGTTCTTTAGCGAGGATTTGTGGTCTATCAAATCTAATGTAGTGACGGGGCGATCCTGTACATGTTCACAGACTGCAGACTTCCGGAGCGTCGATTCTTCACATCAGCTATGTGTTCTTTAACGCGGGTTTTATTGATCTTTTAGTTTGTCCTATATAAGAGAGACCACATTCACAATCAAGCTTGTACACTCCTGCATCTTGCAGAGGACATTACACTTAACTGATGGTAAAACTGACTAATCTTCTTCGGCGGCTTGAAGTATGTTTTAATAGAAGCACGCTTCAGGATGTAGCCAATCTTGTCAGTGACACCTCTGACATATGGCAGTACAGCAGGCACTCGCTCGACTGTGGCCGGCTTCACTCGTTCACTGTGACGTAGGCGCGGGACCCGAAGCTTATTGTCGTGCAAAACTTGCTTGACGTGTTGGAGCTCGGCGGCCAGGTGTTTACTGTCACAGATCCTCGTGCTCTCTGAAACAAAGATTTACCCACGGTAGCTAACTGTGAAGGATGGTGATGAGAGTCACCGTTTAAATATCTATCTGTATGGGTCTTTTTTCTATACACAGTGTGGCTCAAGGTGTTATCAGGATTCCGAATTACTAACACATCTAGAAAAGCTAAAGAGTTGTTTGCCTCTAACTCCATTGTGAATTGAATTTTAGAATTTATGGAGTTAAGATGGTCTAAAAATGCAGTTACTTTATCTAAAGGTAGAATTGTGAAAGTGTCGTCTACGTACCGCTTGTAGAATCTTGGATTTACGGGAGAAGTAAGTAGGGCTTTCTCCTCAAAATCTTCCATGAATATATCGGCGACAATGGGAGATACAGGTGAGCCCATCGCCACTCCATCTACTTGCTTGTAGAACTCCTCCTTCCACAATAGGTAGCCAGATGTAAGGCATTGTCTAAGTAATGCTGCATATTCTATGGGCATGTTGTTTTCCTCCAGCCTTCTAGTTACAATCGAGATGCAGTCTTCAACAGGTAAGCATGTGAACTGACCATAGTTTCATTGTCTGCCAGATGTAGGTCTTTAATCTCGCTGACAAAATGGTAGGAATCCCTTGTGTGTGCTCCTGTATGTCCCCTGAGCGGTGTAAGTATTTTCGCTAAGTGTTGAGCCAATCTGTAAGTTGGTGAATCGATTTGGCTAACTATGGGACGCAGTGGAGCATTGGGCTTGTGTATTTTTGGTAACCCATACAACTTCGGTGGTTTGGCACACGTAGGTATTATCAATTTTACGTCCAGATTTAATTTTTCAGGTGTTTCTTTATAAGATCACTAGTTGTTTTAAGTGTGTTATTTGTTGGGTCGTTTTAACCTTTTATACGTGCTTGAATCCGACAGAAGTTCTTGTATTTTAAAATTATAATCTGACGTATCCATGACTACCGTGGCATTTCCCTTATCTGCGCGGAGAATCGTGAGTTCTGGTTTATTGCGTAGGTTATTCAACGCTTTATATTCGTCCTTAGGTAGATTCGGTTTCGGCGCTGAACTTCGACGTAACATAGACGATATGTCTTGACGTATCGCTTCCAAATCTTCCTTTGCATATTGTTTTAAATAAACAGTCCTCGACACTGCAGATAATTTCCTCGTACGGTAATTTTTTAGGTGTTATGGCGAAATTAAGACCTTTCGATAATACTCTAATTGTTTCATCATCCAGAGTTTGTTTTGACAGATTATAGACCGCGTTTGGTCTATGATCCGTGTTTGTGGTCAACGGTTGTGCTTCGTTCTCACGTTGACACAGATGTTTGACATTTAATTTGGTCGTTAATTTTTGATATTTTACTATATGTTTGTTTTTGCATTCGTTATATTTATTAATTTCTCGTTTATTTAACGTTTCGATGCAAACATTATAATCAAATGTCGTTAAGACTGCCTTTAACTCACTGAATGATGTGTCTATGGATTTGTTTATGTCATGTAGATCGGAGCGTTTTGTTGGATTACCGTTCAAAACAACTTTTACTTGCCTGATTTAAGATCTTAGCGCTTCCTCGAATGTCCTTTTTAGTGGATATTTTGACACACGTAGGAATGAGATTATGGTCTCGGCATCTCTTCAAGAAATTTAAGGCTGTTAGATATCTTGCGCGCTTGGTCATGAGATCTTCTAATCGGCGAATTTTATTTGCAATTACCAGTCCGTACTGGTTTACATAATGATTTCTTATATTTACGCGAACACTACACATTTAAATAAAATATAGGACAAACTAAAAGATCAATAAAAACCCGCGTTAAGGAACACATAGCTGATGTGAAGAATCGACGCTCCGGGAAGTCTGCAGTCTGTGAACATGTACAGGATCGCCCCCGTCACTACATTAGATTTGATAGACCACAAATCCTCGCTAAAGAACACCGATTCCTTCCAAGGATGATTCGCGAGGCTATTGAAATCAAAAAACATCCTAATTTCAATAGAGAAGATGGTTGGGTGCTACCATCTGCTTGGGATCCTATAATTAATAAAACTAAATCCCAACCCAAGCATACAACTGCAAGACTTCAAGATACTGTAAGTTCATACTGCGTAGATCGGAACAAAAATTAATAATTTTTAATCTGGAGGTAGCCGTGGTTAACTGTGACATTGGGACGTCAAATACCTCAGTCCCCCCCGTGACCATGGGTGCTGTAAAGTACTCGAAACGTCGGGAATATAAAATAAGTTAATATACGCGATAAAATCCGTAAAACTAGTTTTATTTAAACAGTTTCCATTACTTTGGAGAACAAGGAGGTGATAGCGATAGGCCTGTAGTTGAACGGATTTGAGCGGTCGCCTTTTTTAGGGATCGGGTGCACCTAAGCTGTCTTCCATGAGTTCGGGACTACGCCTAGGGAGTAGGAGTACCGGAAAAGACGCGTTAAAACCGGTGTCAACTCCGGAGCACACGTTTTCAGCACAATAGGTGGGACTCCGTCAGGCCCACTCGACTTGTTGACGTCCAGGGAGAAGAGTGCTTTACGCACCGAGCGCTGTGTAAACAGCACTTCCTGCATGAAACACTCACACCGCGAGATGGTAGGCAGCAAAAAGAGAGCCTAGCAGATCGGCTTTCTCCTTTGCGTCATGGGCCAGTGAGTCATCCACCCTGTGCAGAGATGGCAGAGATGGCTGACAGAAGTTCCCTTGGACAGCCTTGGCGAGAGATCAGAATGCACGTATTCCCGAAGGGAGGCGAACTAGTTTCTCGCCAATTCTGCCGATGTGCTCTGACTTTGCCTTGGCAATGACACTTTTGAAGGACCTGGAGGCGGAATTATACTTCTTCTTAAGAGCGCTGGTGTTTACATTCCGGGATGTTGATGCGTCTGCCCAGGCCCGGTAGCACTCCTGCTTATAGCGTTTTTTTTTTATAGGAGAGGGGGCAAACGAGCATGCGGCTCACCTGATGGTAAGTGATTACCGCCGCCCATGAACAACTGCAACACCAGGGGAATTGCAGATGCATTGCCGGCCTTTTAAGCGTGATGCAATTTTACAGGAGTGACCAAACCATGGCTGAGTTCTGCCTCCGATAGGCACTACACATGATGGAATAAATAATTCTATTCCCTGAAGTATCACATCAGCGAGAGAATCAGCAACAACGTTGGGATCATCCGGCGAGAAGCAATCCCGCCGCCAAGGGTAGGATGCAAAAAAGATCGCATCCCATCCCAATCGGCCGACCTATATCCCCAAGCACGGCGGCGAGCTGCAGATCGCAACTGCGATGGGAGCGTGAGTGGCACCGTACTCCGGATCAGACAATGGTCCAAAGAGCCAAGAGGGGCATCGACGGAGACCTGATATCCGTCCATATGAGAGGTCAGCAGAAGGTCCAACAGGGAAGGTACATGGTTCTCCACATTTGGCATCCGCGTAGGCTAAGTAACCAGTTGTGTCAGACCATATGCCAAGGCAAAGTCATATACAGATCTACCCGCATGATCAAATAAACGGGAACCAAGCCATTCAGCGTGGTGGGCATTAAATTCACCGAGCATCACGATCTCTGCGGATGGGACCTGTTGTAGCAAGGAGTCTGCAGCCATTTGGACGTGGTCGATGAGTCGGTCTGTTTCGGCATTACCGCTATGGGACCTATAGAGGCACCCGTAGACGCGGGGATGATCGTCGCTGTCTACGCGCAGCCATAGGATGGACAGGTCCGTGCCTTCAAGACTGCCGAGGTGTCGAAAACAGATGTCCTCTCTGACGTACACGCAAACTCCAGCCCGGGGCACAAAGGAGTGTTCTAATTTGTACCCCGGGTAAAAGAGATACGAAGTATCAGCCGGAGAGGACACTTGTGTCTCGGTTAGAAAGAGCAAGGCCGGCTTTACCGTCTCCAGATGGTAGTGGACGGCGTTAAGGTTTGAATGAAGTCTCCTGATATTGCAGAAATCCACGGAAAGCGTGGCAGGGGTTGCCTTTGCCTTTTTGCTCCGCTTGCCCCGAGCAGATTTCGTCTTGAGCGAATTTCGCCCCCAGAAAACGACGAGCAGCCTGAGAAACGCTCAGAAAAGTAGGGTAGCATGGGCGTGAATGCTCAGCGAGGGATTCTCCAGGGATGCTGGTACCCTCCTGGGGAAGTCTTCCGTTTAATTCCGAACCACTCTTTAGTTTGATTAATGATCTACACCCAGATCTTGACCATTTTATGGGTAATATTCGTAAATATAATGCCTGTTTCCAGATGACTTCCTTTTGTGGTAAACAGGTAACAGCAGATGGTTTTTCACCGACTTTTAAAGTACAAGGCCAGGTCTACCATTTAATTGTAGTAGTATACACCAGAAGCCGAACATGACGCTCAGTACCTTCAAATATATTTTGTAGGTGAAGATGATCGAGAAGCAAAGATTCGATGTTCTAAATTTCCTAACTTAAAGCCAAATTTAATCAAACAATTGCAGAATATGCTGCATCAAGTGAACCCGTATATAAAAGATCTGAAAAGTGCCATTGATAAAGCCCCTCCTTCAGAGTCATACAAAGTTGTCATACATGCTGATAAAAAACCACCAGAAGAACATAGAGGTAGGTACAATGCACCAAATACAAATGAAGTGGATAGTGTGAAGTGTTAGTGGATCAACAATTTCATCAAAGGGACATCATCCCCGGGAGCCGATGTAATTCACTTCAGCGTATTAGTAAGATACATCGAGCATATGATGTGCTACAGTATCCATTATGTTTTGCTGGGGGGATGATGGGTATTCAATCAACATACCACAACGCGATCCCACAACTAAGTTGCCGTTTAATAAAACTGTCTCTTTTGCAAGTTTCTATTCGTATAGAATAATAATTAAAGAAGGAGAAGATGACTATTTAGTCAACCATCGTGCCTTTTTAGTCAATATTTGGTGGATGAATACGCCAAAATAGAAACAGAGATATTAAATTATATCAAAAATAATCAAGCCAAATTACGAGCTGATAGTTACATCCATTTAAAAGATGCTATTGGACGACAAGACGCAGAAGCCAACCAACTAGGACAAATGGTTGTCCTTCCATCATCTTTTACGGGGGGACCTAGGTATATGCATGAAAGAACACAGGACGCTATGACCTATGTTAGAAATTACGATCGGCCTGATCTTTTTATCACTTTCACATGCAATCCTCGCTGGGACGAGATAAAAGAGCAATTGCTTCAAGGACAACAATCTCATGATAGACACGATATAATTTCGAGGGTGTTTCGACTAAAGGTGATAAAGATCATGAACTTATTGACAAAGGGCAAAATATTTGGTGAGGTGCGATGCTATATGTACTCAACGGAATGGCTAAAGAGAGGTCTTCCACATATTCATATTCTTTTATGGCTTCACAAACGTATTACTCCGGATAAAATTGACAATATAATTTGTGCTGAAATACCGGATCCCAAGCGTGACCCAGAGCTTCACGAAATCGTTAAATGTAATATGATACATGGTCCATGTGGAACTTTAAATCGAAAGTCACCATGTATGAAAGATAACATGTGCAGTAAACGATACCCCAGGGCTCTCATAAGGGAAACTTAAACTGGTGAAGACGTTATCCACAGTACAAGAGACGTTTACTAGATGACGGTGGGTTCTCTGTTGATATCAAATGCACAACCATAAATAATCGCTGGGTAGTCCCTTATAATCCTGTATTATTAAAAATATTTAACGCTCACTTATATGTGAAATATTGTCAATCGGTGAAATCAATATAATACGTCTGTAAATACGTAAATAAAGGTTTAGACCAGGCATCGTTTGCTTTAGAGAATGAGAAGGATGAAGTTAAAACCTGCACAAGTGGAGGATATATAAGTTCATCAGAGGCAGTATGGCGAATCTTTGAATTTCCCATTCATGAGCGTTTCCCTCCCGTAGTCCACCTCGCTGTTCATTTGGAAAGTGGGCAAAGGGTTTATTTTAATGAGCAAAATCTGAGTGGAAGAGTGAATAGTCCTCCAACAACTACACTCCCATCCTTTTTCGATTTGTGTAAAGTGGATAACTTTGCAAAAATATTGCTCTACCTAGAAGTACCTGCATACTACGTTTGGGATAAAAGATGGTTCCAAAGGAGAAAGAGAGGAGCAAACGTTGAAGGCTGGCCTGGCGTCAAAAAAGAGCACGTTCTGGGCAGGGTTTATACTGTGCATCCGAACAATACAGAATGCTATCACCTTCGCATGCTTCTTCATGAGATTCGGGGCCCAATTTCGTTTGAAGCGTTAAAAATGTAGATAGTCATGTATATTCCACGTTCCAATCAGCGTGCAAAGCTCTCGGCTTGCTTGAAGATGATCAGTATTTGTTCGCAGCAATGGAAGAGGCAGCACTTTGCCAATCACCGCAAATGATTAGGGATCTTTTTACGATTATTTTAGTGTTCTGCCAAGTATCAGACCCTTTAAGCCTTTGGGAGAAATTCAAAGAATACTTATCTGAAGATTTTAAAAGGCAATTAGAAAGACAGGGCGATGTGGATGTAGAGCACATAACAGATGTGTTATTTAACAAATGCCCTTCGGTAATATAAGATGCCATATTAGCGTTGGGTGGTCGGTTACTAAAAGAGTATGGATTACCTCAGCCAAGCAAAGAACAACAATTTGAAAATAGAGAGTTTCTTAAAGAGACAAGTTACGAATTTGCATCATTAGAAAACAAAGTTAAAAATAATGAAGGATCACTGAATGACGAACAAAAAGCTGTTTACAATCAAATTAACACAAAAATTGAATCAAATGAGGGTGGAATATTCTTTTTAGATGCTCCCGATGGAACAGGCAAAACATTCCTCATAATATTGCTATTAGCAAAAGTTAGAAGTACTCGCGAAATTGCTTTGGCTGTGGCTTCTTCTTTAATCGCAGCTAAACTGCTTGAGGGTGGACGAACTGCTCATGCTACCTTCAAGTTACCACTCAATTTAACAACAGATGATACTCCCATTTGTAATATATCGAAACAAAGTAATTTTGCTGAAGTATTAAAACATACTAAAATGATAGTGTCGGATGAAATAACCATAGCTCATAAGGGTAGCGTAGAGGCTTTAAACAGAACTCTACAAGATATAAGAGGAAATAAGAAGTTAATGGGTGGTGTAACGGTTTTGCTGGCTGGAGATTTTACACAGACTCTACCAGAAGTGCCAAAAGGAACTAGAGCAGATGAAGTTAAGGCGTGTCTTAAGAGATCCACTTTATGGCCTCTAATTAAAATCCTCAAGCTCTCGAAAAATATGCGGGTACACTTAGGAGAAAAAGAGTCTGTTGGTGGATTTGCGAATCTCCTAATTGAAATCGGCAACGGTGATTACCCGATAAATGACGGAATGATAACCATCCCTGATAATTTGTGCACAGTTTTATTTACGTTACAGGAGTTAACATCCAAAATTTACCCAGATATTGCTCATATCTACGATAAGCCAATTGAATGGTTGCGTGAGCGTGCCATACTCACCCCGAAAAACGACCAAGTAGCGGCAATTAACGATAACTGTTAACGCCTTTTGAGGGGAAAGAAATGGTGTACACGTCAATAGACTCTGTGGTCAACACAGACGACGCAATTAACTACCCTGTCGAATTTCTTAATTCACTGAAACCATTGGGTCTTCCACATCATAAGCTTATTCTGCGTTAAACCTCCTCAACTTTGCAACGGAACCAGACTAAAAGTAAAAGCGTTACATCTCTTACAACGAATACAGCAAAAAAATTCTAAAAAAAACGTTATAATAGGTGGAGATTTTAACGTAGATGTGCTAAAACAAAGTACATCAACTCTAAGACTTTTAGATTTAATGCGTAGTATGATTAGTGCAACATACCCATGATATGCAATAAGTGCGGTTTGACGTGACAAGGGTGGAAGCCACAATTATAACTGGATGTGCGCAAGGGGAAACTGTATTTGTACCAAGAATTCCCTTAATCCCGAATGATCTTCCCTTTGAATTCAAATGAATACAGTTTCCCCTCAAAGTCTGTTTTGCAATGACCATAAACAAATCACAAGGGCAGACATTAAAATTTGCGGGTATAGAGTTGAGAGAAAATTGTTTTTCACACGGGTAATTCTATGTGGCTTGCTCACGCGTAAGCTCGCCCTGTAGTCTGATAATTTTGGCACACAGTAATAGTTTAGCAAAACTGTGGTGTATAAAGAAGTTTTGTAGTTTACTAGCTTTTGCCCGCGACATCCAGTTATAATTGTGGCTTGTACCAGCAGACTCTTTTTCACACATGGGCGCGATATGACCGAACTCCACGCGGACGAAGTCGCGGGCAGAAGCTAGTAAAATATAATAACCGAAAGGAAATAGTTTTGAAGCGGGTGTCTAATTTTTACTTTATTCTTGATAAATGAAATAAAAAACAATAATCGAAAGAAAGTAGTTTTGACAAGTACATTAAGTTTAAAAATTAACTTTTTTGGATACAAAATCATTCATAACTTCTTGAGAGTTGATCTTTTCCAATACCTCATTTTCAATCGCCATTATCGATAATGAATTTAAACGGTACTGAGACATTGACGAACGAAGACAGTTTTTTATTAGTTTTAATTTTGAAAAGTTACGTTAACACCTTGCGTTTGATATTATCAGACTTCTGTATATTTGCAATGCTATTATTACATTCGAGAAAATTGATTGTACCATATTATCAAAAATTAATTTAAACGATTCTTCGGCAGGTATCCTCGGTTTATCTTTTCCCGCAGTCCCCGCATCCTCTAATTGTAAGATGAAGTACTTGAACTGTACCATCTCGTTTATAAGCTCGGGCTCAATGTCCTCGGAATAATGTTCACTTAATTTTGTACAAGCCTCTTTAATTTCATCGTTGGTTTTTTTTCATGAAATTTGTTAGAAATCCAAACAGAGAATTATGAATTTCCCAGTAAGCTTCTTGTCGCCGCAACAATTCTGCATGCAGCATGTCTAGTACAGGCAAATATGTTTCAATTTTTAACTTATCTTTTCCTCTGATTACAACTTCACACGCTGATTTTCATCACTGTATTCCGTATCAGTTTTCTCATTTGCCTTCATCTCGTAATCGTCAAATAATTCTCGCTGTGATAGCAAAAATTTAAAAGCGACTTTAAAAGATCAACTGCAGTTCGAAGTTCAATAGCTGGTTTTTGTAAAGATATACTGACACCATTGATTCGATCCAGTATGGCAGTCCAAAATATTACCATTACGGCATGTCCTTTTTTTTCCGAGTCCTTTAATAGACATCGAGCCTCGTGAATCGCTTGCGATGTCTGAGTGTCATCGTCAACAATAGACTGCAAAGCTTTCTGGAAACTCTTGTAACCTTCTGACAAAGCCTTAGCCGCATCGGCTCTTGCACACCACTTTATGTCTGACACTTTTTCAGCACTAAACCTTTTTCGAAATATTTCTGCATAATTGCCCAGCGATGACTTGATGCCGAGAAAAAGTTGTAGAGTGCCTGCACAAATCCGAAGAATGAAATTGCTCCAACGCCATAGTTTGGCTAGCAGACGTACTTCGAGAAGGTTGATTTTCCGTTGGTTGGCGACTAAATCCGAGTTGAAAAAGGTTTTGTATCTTCTTTATTAGTTCATCACGCTTGTTTTGCTGTTCAAGCCGCTTTTTACTTTTTTCTGGACCACTTAAGTGTTTTGCTTTACGGGTTCCTCCGACATTTTGTTCCTTAAAGAAAACGTAAACAATCTTGTAAATCAGAGGTTCCCTAACTTATTCATGACTAGCTTTTTACCCGCGGCTTCGCTCGCGTGGGCTTCAATTTAGAAATACCATTAATACTACTCAGATTAAAGTTAAAATTTCATAAATGTAGTTCTATTCACGATGAACGTGTTAGAGGAACTATATTCATGAACGGGAGTAGAAATATATTAGCAATGTATAGGCGGCGAAATAGAAGCCAATACCCCATTTCGTCTCGTGGGTGTCGTAAGAGGCGACAGAGGGAAACTGAAACAGTAAAATGTAAGAGGTAAGAGGTACAAACAATATAGGACCAAAGTACCTATCTTGTTTGTAAAGGCGGAGTTAATGTTAAAAGCATTATCTGCCTATCACCTTAAAGCAGTGATAACACTACGAAGGCGGTTAAAGAGAATATAAACAAGTGGTAAAATTAAACATTTTGTACAACCGGCTTTTCAATATATAAAATGAGAACGTCATCAATGTAGTCGAAGTCAATTAAATACGCATTATTAAAGATAACTCAAAAACTACTGGTCAGATCTTGATCAAATTTATATGGAACCACATTAGACATATTGAACCAGCCTTCAAATAAGAATCATCAAAATCGGTTCACTTAGAAAAAAGTTCTAAGGTAACACACATTAAAAATACAGTCGAATTGAGAACCTCCTCCTTTTTTTGAAGTCGGTTGAAAATTGATTCAAAACTGCTCAGTTTCATCATCATGTTCACCGATTACTCGAAGACGCCGGAACCGATTTGGAAAATCATTTTTTTGTTTCAAAGGGTATACTTCCCAGATGGTCCCATTTAAATTCTATCGAAATCAGTCGCGAGCAGTTTTAAAAAAATCAACAATAAATTATATTTATATTGAAGTCGGTTGTACAAAATTTTTAATTTTACCACTTGTAGAAAACGAGCCCAAACTTTCGCCTTAAATATTTGTTTGCGTGCACACAGTTACAGTTTTCATCATCATCATCTTTAGGTGCTGCCTGTCGCCAGTCTGAGTATTTTATTGTTCGCGTAAACGATATGACTTTATCGCCATCTGTCTAAGGCTAATCTTACTGGAGTTTCATATGTTCGCCTCTTACGACACTCACTTGACTAAATGGAATGATGTATTCTTTTACATAACCACAAAACAATTTTATTTTTCATTTTTTTTTAAATAAATGAGTTATTTTACTTAATGATTATAATATTGTTTTGACTATGCTACAAAACAAGCTAGTACTTTTTTATACTTATATGTTTGTGATAAATATATGATGATGATGAAAACTGTAACTGTGTGCACGCAAACAAATATTTAAGGCGAAAGTTTGGGCTCGTTTTCTACAAGTGGTAAAATTAAAAATTTTGTACAACTGACTTCAATATAAATATAATTTATTGTTGATTTTTTTAAAACCGCTCGCGACTGATTTCGATAGAATTTAAATGGGACCATCTGGGAAGTATACCCTTTGAAACAAAAAAATGATTTTCCAAATCGGTTCCGGCGTCTTCGAGTAATCGGTGAACATGATGATGAAACTGAGCAGTTTTGAATCAATTTTCAACCGACTTCAAAAAAAGGAGGAGGTTCTCAATTCGACTGTATTTTTAATGTGTGTTACCTTAGAACTTTTTTCTAAGTGAACCGATTTTGATGATTCTTATTTGAAGGCTGGTTCAATATGTCTAATGTGGTTCCATATAAATTTGATAAAGATCTGACCAGTAGTTTTTGAGTTATCCTTAATAATGCGTATTTAATTGACTTCGACTACATTGATGACGTTCTCATTTTATATATTGAAAAGGCGGTTGTACAAAATGTTTAATTTTAACACTTGTTTATATTCTCTTTAACCGCCTTCGTAGTATTATCACTGCTCTAAGGTGATTGGCAGATAATGCTTTTAACATTAACTCCACCTTTTGGTCCTATATTGTTTGTAAGGTCAATAAAAATTAAATAGGTTTAAAGAATTTATTTTTCTTATAAGAAATAGATTTTCACTTATAATGAGATACATAGTAAATTATATATAAAAAAAATTCAGACATTGCTTAATTTATAACTAAATAGTAGAAGAGAGTAATGTGTAAACATGTTTTTGTAGCTTATTTTTAAATGTATTAACATTGTCACAGTCTTTAATGTCATTTGGTAAGTTATTGTATAGCTGCACTCCTTCGTATAAAATTATTTTTCTTCCATAGTTAGTTACTTTATTAGCGAGCTTAAGTTTGTGTTTGTTTCTTAGGTTGTTCGTATTTGTTTTTTCTACCAACTTCAAAAAGAGGAGGTACTCAATTCGACTGTGTTTTTTATGTGTGTTACCTCATAACTTTTTTCTAGGTGAACCGATTTCGATGATTCTTTATTTGGAAGCTGCTGCTTCTCATGTGGTCCCATATAAATTTGATCAAGGTCTAACCAATAGTTTTTGGGTTATCCTTAATAATTTATATTGAAGTCGGATGTACAAAATTTTTAATTTTACCACTTGTTTTGTAATTGTATATTGTAGTAAATGGAGTCTGTGGTGATATTTTAGCTAAGAATGCATGTATAGTATGTGTAAATCTGAGTTATATTTAAAATTTTTTTTTTTTTTTGTGAATATATAATAAATAAAAAATTTAAGCACCGATTCGCTTGCCAAGTGTGGCGATTAAGGTGAATCCTAACAACAATTAGAGCGGCCTACGTCCAGCAGTGGACAATTACGGTAATAAGAAAATATATTATTTGAGAACCCAATACTGCCAATACAACGGCAGCTTTTTACAACGATTGAACTCCATTTTAAGAGGATTATGTACAAATTTACATATGTTTAATAATTTTTTATAGAATAAGGGTGACAAATGAGCACACAGTCCACCTGATGGTAAGTGGATGCTGTGGCTCATAAATAAACAACTAAATCTATCCATTAAGAATCAAATACAGATGCGTTGTCACCCCTGAGGACTAAGATGGCTTTTCTATACGAAACACAGCAGCATTAAGTTGCTATTTCACGCTGGTATTCTGCGAGAGCGTAGGACCACGCTGGTCGAGCCGAACCAATCTACCGTTCCATTCTACCAGGTATAAAAAGCCTCATGATGACATACCTTTTTTTCTGTTCCTACCGGTTTTTTTTCTAAATAGCTTTATCTTGAATGTGATCAGTAAGGCTTGATTGGATCTCTTATTAGAGTTTTCGACCGTTAATATTGAATTACATTCAGAATACCCTTTAAATTACTTCATTAACATTGCACTAAAGGTAAGCATAAAACCTCAATCTCGCAAATTTTAAAATTAAAAAGTGAAAAACAAAAGTAAAAACGACCTTTAATGTAGGTAGGTACTTGAGATTAAAAATAGTCTTCGCTGTAAAAAGTGAGGACAAAATTGATTAAAAAAACAACACATAATTTTATGTCTCCTTTACTCTTGTAAATGGCCCTTAAAATATTGGAATTTCCTAAAACGATATTTTATAAGGCATCACCTTTGAAA
The DNA here is from genome assembly GCA_029286625.1 of Parnassius orleans. Classification (NCBI taxonomy): domain Eukaryota; kingdom Metazoa; phylum Arthropoda; class Insecta; order Lepidoptera; family Papilionidae; genus Parnassius; species Parnassius orleans. The sequence continues at coordinate 6,315,151 of JAGSMP010000006.1, read as the reverse complement.
AGGATAAATATCTAAAGGTAAGGCAGGTACTTAAGTGAGTTTAAGAAGTATGCATTCTTAAATTTCAGAAATTTTCGAATTTATACATCATCTAAGCAGATACAGCGGTAGAGAACCGGAGACCCCTTTTACTGGAAAAAAAGCATTCCATCTTAGTCCTCACGGCTGACAACATAAAAAAAAAATCTGCAATTTGATTCGCAAACGAGGATGGATGTAGATGTCTATGGGTAAGAACAACCATTTACCATCAGGTGGACTGTGTGCTCGCTTGTCACCCTTATCCTATAAAAATAAAAGATGGCTAAACTTTACCGTTACCGTCATCATTACAGACTTTAAAAAGTCCTCTGCTGAACATAGGCCTCCCCCATAGATTGCCTCATAGGGGGAATATTAAACATAGTTGTCACGCTTGGCAGGCGGGCTGGCAACCGTAGGTTTTTAATTTTGGCTATTAATAGGAAGACGCTGCTGCCCAATTCCTGGTTTGTTACCCTCTGTCGCCTTCTACAACACCCATGATACGATATGGGGTAGTGGATATTCTTACACCGATATTACACGCTGAAACTATAAAATTGTATAAGTAAATTTTCAAACCACGGCTACTAGGTTCAAGTTACATGATGACGTTTTCCTGCCCTTCTTTCATGTTAACACCTCACATTAAAATAATCCCGAAGTAAAAACTTAATAACTTTTCTTCATCATGGAGCTCTCCCGTTATAGATTAGCATACGCAGTATGGCATATGTTTTTTTTAATATTATTTATTCTTAATAAGAGTGTATTTAATATAAGTGTAGTTTTATCTATAGGCGAACAAAAATTCGTGAGATTGCTGAAAGATTAAATTTATCGAATTCGACCGTTCATAATCATTTAAAACGCCTTTGTTTAATCTCAAAACTCGACATATGGGTTGCTTATGTTCTTACGGAAAGAAATCTGTACCGTCACGTACCGTTTGTGACGTCTGTGATTTGTTGACGAGAAATGGGTTGTCTACAACAAAGTAAACCGCAAAAGATCATGAAGTAAAAAAGATGACCCGGCTCAAAGCACTTCGAAAGCCGATATTCATCAAAAAAGCTGATGCTATCTGTTTGGTGGGATTTCAAAGGAATCGTTTTTCTTTAGAGTTTCTAACTGACATCACACCTTCAATTCTGAATTTCAGTTCTGAAATCTATTGTCATCAGCTCGAGAAATTGAATGATTCACTTAAACAGAAAAGGCCAAAATTGATCAACAGAAAACGTGTAGTGTTCCACAAAGATAATGCGAAACCTCATACAAGTTTGTTGACCCGCCAAAAGTTTTTACTGCTCGAATGGGATATACTGCCACACCCAACATATTTTCCAGATCTGGCATCTGCTGCTTATTATTTATTTCGGTCTATAAATGAGGAGGTCTAAAACGGCCTTGTCTGAAAGATGCTAAAAGGTGTTAGACCAAAGTGGACAATCTATAGTAACTAAATAAAATATTTATTCACTATAAGAAAATTGTCTTTGATTTTCAAAAAAAAAAAGAAGCACTTAATAACAAAATGTCGACATTATCAATATTTCTAGATATTTGCAAAGCATTTGACTTTGTCTCGCATAAAAGATTACTTTTCAAACTTGACAGGTATGGAATTAGAGGAAAGGCACGAATCGCCAGCAAAAAACGTTACTCTCAAAATTAGAAAATAACTCGAAAGTTACATGTGAATCTCAACTCAAACCTAATAGTTGTGGTGTGCCGCAGGGCAGCATTCTAGGGCCAATTTTATTCATTGTTTATATTAATGATCTCTGCAGTAACCTAAAACATAAATGCACATTGTTTGCTGATGACACTACACTAACCATAAGATGTTTAAACAAAAATAATCTCGAATTTGTAACTAATAATGAATTACAAAATGCAATGCAATGGCTACAAGAGAATAATCTACATGTCAATTTAAATAAAACTATTTTAATACAGTACCAAACTCTAAATTCAATGTGCTATAATATTACAATACAATATAATAATACTGTTCTGCAACCAGTACAATCTACATTATATTTAGGTATAATTATTGATGGTAAATTGAACTGGAAAGAACATATAGATAAAGTGTGTAGTAAACTCGATAAATTTGTATTCGCTCTTTGCAAACTAAGACTCACAGCCAGTAAAGAAACAGTCCTCAGTGCATATCATAGGTACGTCTCTTCAGTACTACGCTATGGATTAGTTATATGGGGCAAGTTCAGTGGATATAGGCAGGGCGTTTAAAGCACAAACAACAAAAATGTGTTAGAGCCATGTGTGGCGCTGGCTATTTAGATAATTGTAAGCCATTATTTCAATAATTTAAAATTAAATATTTTGTACAACCGACTTCAATATAAATTATTAAGAATAACTCAAAAACTATTGATCAAACCGTGATCAAATTTATATGGGACATCATGAAAAGCACCAGCTTTCAAATAAAAAAAGAATCATCGAAATCGGTTCACTCAGAAAAAAGTTATGAGGTAACACACATAAAAAAAAAGAAAAAAAACATACAATCGAATTGGGTACCGTCTCCTTTTTGAAGTCGGTAGAAAATTAAAGATACTTCCACTGCCCTGTCTCTATATTTTTGAAATTTGTTTGTTTGTTAAGAGATATTCCTATCTATTTCCTTTAAATGAACTTTTTTCTTTTAGTAGAAGAGGGGGCAAACGAGCATGCGGCTCACTTGATGGTAAGTGACTACCGCCGCCCATGAACAACCGCACCAACGAAAAAAAAGGATCCAAGACAGAAACCCAAACCAATTAGTGGCATCATCCCAAAGACTTCATTTGTATAGTCTTAACGCCTACTGCATGACAATAACAATAAGCTACCACCACAGATCAAACAGCTGCGTATAAATAAATTTTAACGTGCAATATTTTCTTGGCTTTTGGGTATGTGTTCTCTGTTAACGATTTCATAGATTATAGATTTATAAGTTATACATAAATAAATGCTCCTAATGTTGTATTAATAAATAAAAATAATATATATTTACAATGAATAATTCCTATGTAATGTTGTAAATGTATAAATTTGTCTGAATAAGTATTATAAAATGTTAAATATTATACTAATTGTAATATTTCTACGCCGGATACGGTAGTATATGTGAACCACACTATAATTTCAACATCTGTAATTACCATATACTAAGAAATAAACGATATTCTATTCTATTCTTAAAAAACGAAATTACTTTCCGAACAACCCAATAGTTTGTTACACATTGTAGCTTTTCGCAGTGGCAGAGAGAGCTCAAATGATCAGTATGCATGCGTAAGTGTGACCCATAAGAGCTAATATATATTTACAGTTTTTATAGAACGGTTATAGGGTGAATATATTACCATAAATTTGGTACTTATGCCATGTAGTAAAGGGGAGTACGCAAGACTCTTTCTTTTGACGCTGTTACTGGTATATTAGGTCTAGGTTATACGCGCGGCGTTAACAACGGTAAAATCGACATTTGTAACCACACTCCTCTTACACCGCTATGAATAATAAGGACAGTAAAAAAAATACAATATTTTATATCATTTGCATAATTATGCGGAATAGTTTATTTATAATTAATTATTATGTCACAGCCTTACAGTTTCTATTGTTCCTGTCTGATTAGATAGACAATATCACGCAATTTGAGATAGGAATCTCCTTTGTAAACAGAGAGAAATATTAACATTTTATACTTTTAGGTATAAATATACTTCAATTTTAACTGTTGTCTAAAATTATTCCAACGCTATTTATTAATTAATTTGCAGCTGCTCCAACAAGATATAAGAGCAGGAATTTCTTTTAATTAAGGCTGATAAGAAAAATACCCTTTCTGCGTTTCAAGGTTATAAATTGTTAGCTTATATAATAGTTTATGTGTATCCGATAAGACCTTGATTTTGTGCTGTGTTTCGGGTACTACTATTACTTCGCTACTAATATTAAGTTTATTTTTCAGTCAAGCAATTTAGGATTTACGATTTTTTTTTCAATCAAGATATTGAAGTTGTTAGCGCTTAATTTGCTTATTTCCGCGTAATGAAATAAAATGATGTGTCCTGCCCAGTTTGAAGAGCACCTCCCACCTTCCCTCAATTGCGTGCACTATCCCGTTACCACCCGTTACCCGATACTCAAATGAATTTTGAAAATAACATAAATAAAACCTTAAAAATAGCAGTCGAATGGCTTAATAAAATTAATTTAAACGTGAATCTAACAAAAACCAAAATTATTCAATTCAGAAATTACAAAACAAAATCTTTAAATTTAAATATTGCAGATAAAGACACCCAAATAGAAACAGTTGATAACATTAATTTTCTTGAGTCACCATAGACTGTCATTTAAACTGAAATCCCACATTGAGAAAATAAACAAAAATATCTAGCTACAGTTACGCATTATCCATATTAGCAGAAACAACTTCCGTTGACGTATCAAGGGCTGCATATTTCGGACAGGTATACCCTCTATTAGTTTACGGCATTATTTTCTGGGGTAATTCTACAAACGTGCAGTCAACATTTATTCTACAAAAGCGATGTCTGCGGATCATTTATAATATGTACGTAGACGAAACTCTAAGAAATGTATTCAAAGAAAAAGGCTATCTCACTCTTACTAATATTTACATCTTAGAAATTTCAATTTTTATCAAACAGAATAACAACCATTTTCAGATTAAATCTAACTTGAATTCACGTCCAATGCGTAGTCAATATAAGAACAATTTATGTACACCTAAAATTAATAATTACATGTATTATAAGAGCACCTTTGTACAGGTATTAAAATATTCAATCATCTGCCACCTGATATAAAACTATGGACTTGCCAAGATTTAAAATACACCTCAAAAGTGGTTAATATGTAATGTGTTTTATAATTTAAATGAATATTTTAATACCAAACATTAATTTATATAAAGTTTTATTTCTTAATTATTGCATACCCGATATGGGTAAACTGTGTTACATTTAATTGCAATGTCACCCGCAAATTGTACATACACAGCTTATTGGCAATAAATATTCTGATTCTGATTCTGATTCTGATTCACCAATCCCAACATCACCACTAACATGTGATGGTACTGGGAGTGGTGGTGCCTGGATTAGTGGTGCTGGGAGTGATGGTGCTGGGGGTGGTAGTGCTGGGAGTGTTGGTGCTGGGAGTATTGGTGCTGGAGTGGTGGTTCTGGGAGTGGTAGTGTTGGGATTGGTGGTGACGGGGATATTGCACGCAATTGAGGGAAGGTGGGGGGTGCTCTTCAACCTGGGCAGGACACATCATTTTATTTCATTACGTGGAAATAAGCAAAAATTAAGTTCTAACAACTTCAATATAATGAATTTGCGCAAAGAAACGCCTGATTCTATTAATTACAATCAATAAATGTTACAAATAGACTTTCATAACATATTTTTTAATAATATTATTTTACGCTTTAAAGTTGCTTCTATTGTAAAGACAGATTTTTTTAACTTTCAGGCGGTTCATCGCCGCTATATACATGAAGTGCCTCCTAAATAGAAATAAATCTTATTATAAGTACAAAGAAAACAAATAATTTTATTATAAAATATACCTATATTAAGATCAGTCACACTCATCATCTACATTATGTCTGACTACAGGTTTGAAATTTGCGGAACTTTTTGCGAAAAACTTATGTACAAATGCTTCGTGGTCATCTTCTGTACGAAATTCGTGTGTCTCATCATATCCATGTTTTCTGTTAAATAATCGGTTTAATCCATTAAAAATGCCCTTTTTTATATTCAGTATGTAATCTTTGAATCCTGGTTTATGATAAACATTGTTATACAAGCCATAGTTCAAAGGAATGTTTGGTTTGTCATCGTACTCAGATTTAATATGAAGTATACTAAAATAGTTTTTCTTTGCTTCAGCGACAGATCCTTTATCATTGTTATAAGTAGCTTCATCAATAAAACCATAATTAGGTTTATTATTGTGATTAAAACTTGCAGGGTTGCCAGTGGTGTTTTTAACATTATTATCTGATACACTTGCGTTATTTAACGGTCTGGGTGTAGTATAATTACTGATCACAGGACCGATTTTAGTGCTTGTATTTGGTATGTCAATTAAAATCTCTGTAACTTCATATGTCGCAGGTTTTGAAGTAGTTGTATTAATATTATCATTCTGTATTGTTTTTACTATGCTTTCCTTGTGTGATACACTATCATCGTATGTATAATCATAATAATTATCGTAATAGTTTTCATCGGGTTTTTGTTCCTTTTGCTTACGGGAAGCTAGCACAAAACCAGCAAAAGCGACCTGAAATGAAAATCAAAATGTTAAAATGTAATAATTCTTGTTAATAAATCGTACTAGCTACACTACAAGGGAGTGGTTTTCTGCCGCTAAGGAGCAGTGTATTCATCGTTGTCTTTCGGCTTGTAGGGAATGGCTAGCCTGCATAATTAATTACAGGGAGGGTGATACTGATATTTTAGTCTTCAGACAACGCATCATAGACATAGATTGGTACTTTCGCCTCCCACTGACAAGTTTCGACGAGAATTAGTAGCCGTGGCTTATTTACCAAAGTTGAATAGAGGAACATACATGGCTGGCCGGCGATGTATGTTGTGTGATTTCGCATTTTGTGTGTGATTACGCTAAGAGAGGTGGGGGTGGGGGTCTCTCCCTTGCCTTCCACAGCTGACATAGAGAGACGGGGAAGGTCGGGCTACAGTGCTAATGCGGCAGCGGCAGTGGGAGGGGCTGTTAGGTGGTGAGTGCAGAGCCAATATCCTCATGCTGGTACTGCTCCCATCATCTACGAAATCTCTGTTTAGAATTATTACAGGGATTTCCTATCATCAGATCATCAGATTGTCACCAGAGCTGAGTTGGTCAACTAGCAAGGTGCACCGTGAGCAGATGAGGTCCGAATCCGAAGGTTGTATTAAACATTCTAGAGCAATTTATTTTATAATTAATATTTTTATTTTATCAACAATTGCCACCAGGTGGAACTATAGTCAATCACTGGCTATAGTAATAAAAAAAACAGTTGCCATATTTCTCTCCTTACATTTTTTTATAGAATATGGGTGACAAACGAGCACACAGTCCACCTGATGGTGAGTGGTTGCTGTGGCCCATAGACATCTACATCTATCCTCGATTACGAATCAAAATGCAGATGCGTTGTCACCCGTGAGGACTAAGATGGAATGCCTCGTTTCCAGTAAAAAGGGTCTCCGGTAATCTACACTCACCATACGAAACACAGCAACGTTAAGCTGCTATTTTACACTGGTATTCTGTGAGAGTGTGGTCCTTCCCCGGTCGAGCCGAATCATTCATGCTTCAACTATATCAGTAATATATACCACGTATATATTATCACCTCAAGTGAATTGTTGTTGATGTTTGAAATTTTAAATTGACAAATGAATTAGAATTTGTAAGGTTGACATATACATGCCTGTATATTTTTTTTTCTGTTTTTTACACCCTAAATTTATTGACATTATATCGTTTTATTAAATTTTGATATGAAATGTTATTGTAATTTTATAATTTTCTAATTTTAATTATTCAATTGCATGTCGACGTAATATTTGCATACCGACAAATCAAAAATGTTTTATACAAATAAATATTATTATTATTATTATAAATTTACAATATATCACATTTACTGATTTTCCTCAGTTAGATTTCGTTGAGGATTCAAAATATCTTCAAATATATTATGCAGTAAGTTTTCCAGTATTTCAAGTAAAGTGTGTAGTGGCGGTGTAAAATATTAACTACCCCATATCATCCCGTGGCTGTCGTAAGAGGCGATAGAGGAACACTGAAAAGAAGATCAGCAGCATATTTCAGATAACAACTGAAAATAGTAAAAAAATGCTATTGCTAACTCGTCTGCTAAGAGTGGCAACTATGACGAAGTCCCCTATAAGTGAAAGTAGGGGTGGTCTTTTGATAGGCTTTAATGAATTGAAGTAAGAACCAAATACAGCAGGCCGATAAAAGTAGAAAAGTTTTTAAAAACGTTGAAAAGTAATTAAAAATACCTTCAAAATCCTAAAGGAAATTGATGTCATCATCCGTGGGTACTGGACCCAAGAATGATAAATATCTAAAATTGTTTAGCGTTTCAATACAAAACGACACTGTAACATAATAACAGTTAAAAGTCTTTACAATTTACGAGTAGCTTTTATCGGTTCTAAAGTCAATTAATAAAACCATCTTCGCTAAATGCTTGTCGTCCCCAAAGTTATTGGCTGCCTTCCATAACAATAATATTGTTACTGAAATGGCATTTAATAATATAATAGACTGTTCAAACTTTTATGTCAAGGAAAGTACAGTCTTGTAAGTTAAGGGGCGTCACCATTGTTTATTGAAATGTATTTTATAGAAATATTCTATTAAATATTTTCTATGATGAAATGAAATAAAATAAAAACATAAAAACATAAACACTCACGCCTGTCACCCAGAGGGTAGGCAGAGACTACGGACTTCCACTTGGTACGATCCTGGCACACCTCTCTCGCCTCCTTTACATCCATATCTACGCATACACGCTCGTCGGTTAAGGTACTCCTAATCTGGCCCATTTTCAATATATCGCCAATTTGGTCGATAAACCTTCGTCTAGGGCGTCCTTTCCGACTCTGCCGTTCACTTCTGCAGCATAAATTTGCTTTGTCACTCTTTCTTCGTTCATTCTTTCTCACATGACCAAACCACCGAAGTATTCCTTTCTTAATCCTGGTCACAACGTCATCTTGCAAACCACACTTTTCTCTTATCACACTATTTCTCACCCTGTCATTCAGATTCAGCCTAGTATACCTTAATGACCGCATTTCTACAGCATTTATTCTACTCTCATGCTTCTGCCAGACCAACTTTCACTACCATACATTAAAGTAGGGACTAACACAGCATTGTGAATTGCCAAACGTGCCTTTTTGACACATTCTGACTCTTCACAATAGCGTGTAGAGCCCCATTCACTCTATTTCCTGCGTTAACTCGTCGTTCTATATCCTTATCATATCTACCATCCCTACTAAATAAACATCCCAAATATACAAACTCATCCACTTGCTCAATCAACTCCCCTTCTATTCTTATTTCACATAACGTTTTACTTTCTTTCAAAACCATCACTTTCGTCTTACTTGCGTTCACTTTCATACCTCTTTCTTTTAATGATCGGTTCATTAAAGTAACCATCATTGCAACTCGGCCGCCGACGATGCAAATATGACGATCATCGGCGTACAAAAGGCATTTGACGGTTAACTCACCCATTCTCAACCCACATTCTTCAACTTTCAAAGTTTGCAAACAACTGTCCATAAATAGGTTAAACAGCCAGGGAAGCTACATAGCCCTGTCTGACACCTTTTGGATGCCAAACCAGTCCGAGTAGACCCCGTTGATCCTGACACAAGCACTAGAGTCCCTATAAAGAGACTTCAATGCCTGTATCAAGCCAGCGCTCAAACCAAATGAGTTAAGTGTTTGCCATAACACATTCCTGTCCACTCTGTCATAAGCCTTTCCAAGTCCATGAAAGCACAAAAACTTTCTGGTTTTGGCCAAAACTTCCCGCATCATGCGCATGGAAAATACTTGATCCGTACACCCATTCCTTTCGAAATCCAGCTTGCACATCCCAAATTTTTCCATCAGTTTCTTCCATAACTCTTTCAATTAACACCTTAGCATACAGTTTACCCACAATGCTAAGCAAGCTGATACTGCAGTAGTTTTACAGTCCTGCTGTGACCCTTTTCCTTTATATATTGGGACTATAACGGCTTTGCACCAGTCTTCCGGTACCCGCTTCAGTTCCCAACATAAATTAAACAAGGTGTCCAGCCCTTAGCATTTCGAGTGATACTCTATCATATCCGACTGCCTTACCTGCTTTCATGCTTTTCATTGCTTTTATTATTTCATCTACACTTATCTCCCTACCTCTCTCCACTTCTTTCGGAATTTCTTTTTCACTTAATTCAGACGACCCTTCACTCATAAACACGCTTTCAAAGTATTCCTTCCATCTCTTTAAATTCGAAACTTCATCATTCAGCATACAGCTATTCTCGTCTCGTATAGCATTCATTCTAGGCTGTTTTGAATTTCCCAGCAGTTCTTACGAGTTTCCAGAACATTTTAATATTTGCCTGGAAGTTATCAGATATCCTTCTATCATTCTTATCCGTTCTTTCTTGCTTTTCCTTTCAACAACTTCTTTTACTCTCTTATTTATAAGTCTAAAGTCTGCCTTTTTCTTTCAATCTCATCATTCATACCGCAGAATTACCAGCTTTGGTTGCCAGTAAATCTAGCCATGCTCTCTTCTTTGCTTCAACTTCCATCCGAATCTCATCATCCCACCACCACGTATTATTTTTCCTTTCATTCGTTCTCTTACTTACACCACATACTTCGGTGGCTGCATCCACCAAAACTTTCTTAACATTATTCCATACAGTCTTCAGGTCTAAATCATTCATACATATTTCATTCAAACCATTTATATTCTCCTCAGTCTACATTTATACTCTTTCACACCTTCATCTTGTAACCTCTCTGTTCTTATACGCTGTAACGCAGTGGTAGACACAGATGTCCGATGCCGCCAACGCCTGAATAGACCATTAATTCGGCATAAGACCAGTAATGATCCGTCCCTACGTTGGATCCCCAGTAAACTCTTGTATCTACCACTGCGCTCCGTATTCTTTCATCCACAATTATGAAATCTATCATGCTTCTATCATTACCTCTTTCCCATGTATACAATGACTTTGAATATGAAATAAAATAACTCTTTATTTTTCGACGTAAGATATTAAAATTTCCTCTGTCAAATGTCGTATCCCTAAGGCCCATGCGAAATTTGCCTCGGTTTAGATTATCACCCAATGTTCTTCTACGTGAACATATTGCGCCAATGTGGTTGCCGCCGAGACCGATAATCTTAAAATAACTTTGTTACAGTATTTTTTTTGATGCCATTCTTTTCCTAGCTTTCATTATAAGATTAGTTGTATATTTATGAGCCACTGTGGCTCATAAATATACAACTAAATCTATCCATTAAGAATCAAATACAGATGAGTTGTCACCCTGAGGACTAAGATGGCATTTTCTATACGAAACATAGCAGCATTGTTGCTATTTCACGCTGGTATTCTGCGAGAGCGTAGGACCACGTTGGTCGAGCCGAACCAATCTACCGTTCCATTCTACCAGGTATAAAAAGCCTCATGATGACATACCTTTTTTCTGTTCCTACCGGTTTTTTCTAAATAGCTTTATCTTGAGATGTGATCAGTAAGGCTTGATTGGATCTCTTATTAGATTTTCGACCGTTAATATTGAATTAAATTCAGAATACCCTTTAAATTACTTCATTAACATTGCAATAAAGGTAAGCATAAAACCTCAATCTCATAAATTTTAAAATTAAAAAGTGAAAACAAAAGTAAAAACGACCTTTAGTGTAGGTTGAGATTAAAATAGTCTTCGCTGTAAAAGTGAGGACAAAATTGATTAAAAAAAACAATACATAATTATATGGCTCCTTTACTCTTGTAAATGGCCCTTAAAATATTGGAATCTCCTAAAACGATATTTTATAAGGCATCACCTTTGAAAAGCATAAATATCTAAAGGTAAGGCAGGTACTTAAGTGAGTTTAAGAAGTATGTATTCTTAAATTTCAGAAATTTTCGAATTAATACATCATCTAAGCAGACACAGGGGTAGAGAACCGGAGACCCCTTTTACTGGAAAAAAGGCATTCCATCTTAGTACTCACGGCTGACAACATAAAAAAAATCTGCAATTTGATTCGCAAACGAAGATGGAGTAGATGTCTATGGGCCACAGCAACCACTTACCATCAGGTGGACTGTGTGCTCGCTTGTCACCCTTATCCTATAAAAATAAAAGATGGCTAAACTTTACCGTTACCGTCATCATTACAGACTTTAAAAGTCCTCTGCTGTACATAGGCCTCCCCATAGATTGCCTCATAGATTCCCCTATGAGGCAATCTATGGGAGGAGGCAATCTATAATGTAGTGTCATCAGCAAACAATGTGCATTTATGTTTTAGGTTACTGCAGAGATCATTAATATAAACAATGAATAAAATTGACCTATTATATATATTGGATAAAGTGTGTAGTAAACTCGATAAATTTGTATTCGCTCTTTGATCGGTTCACTCAGAAAAAAAGTTATGAGGTAACACACATAAAAAGAAAAAAAAGCATACAATCGAATTGGGTACCGTCTCCTTTTGAAGTCGGTGAAAATTAAAGATACTTCCAGTGCCCTGTCTCTATATTTTGAAATTTGTTTGTTTGTTAAGAGATATTCCTATCTATTTCCTTTAAATGAACGTTTTTTTTTTTTTTTAGAAGAGGGGCAATAAATAGGAGCATGCGGCTCACTTGATGGTAAGTGACTACCACCGCCCATGAACAACCGCAACAACGAAAAAAAGGATGCAAAACAGAAACCCAAACCAATTAGTGGCATCATCCCAAAGATTTCATTTGTATAGTCTTAACGCCTACTGCATGACAATAACAATAAGCTACCACCACAGATCAAACAGCTGCGTATAAATAAATTTAAACGTGCAATATTTTCTTGGCTTTCGGGTATGTGTTCTCTGTTAATGATTTCATACATTATAGATTTATAAGTTATACATAAATAAATGCTCCTAATGTTGTATTAATAAATAAAAATAATATATATCAACAATGTATAATACCTATGTAATGTTGTAAATGTATAAATTTGTCTGAATAAGTATTATAAAATGTTAAATATTATACTAATTGTAATATTTCTACGCCGGATACGGTAGTATATGTGAACCACACTATAATTTCAACATCTGTAATTACTATATACTAAGAAATAAACGATATTCTATTCTATTCTAAAAAAAAACGAAATTACTTTCCGAACAACCCAATAGTTTGTTACACATTGTAGCTTTTCGCAGTGGCAGAGAGAGCTCAACTGATCAGTATGCATGCGTAAGTGTGACACATAAGAGCTAATATATATCTACAGTTTTTATAGAACGGTTATAGGGTGAATATATTACCATAAATTTGGTACTTATGCCATGTAGTAAAGGGGAGTACGCAAGACTCTTTCTTTTGACCCTGCTACTGGTATATTAGTTCTAGGTTATACGCGCGGCGTTAACAACGGTAAAATCGACATTTGTAACCACACTCCTCTTACACCGCTATGAATAATAAGGATAGTAAAAAAAATACAATATTTTATTTCATTTGCATAATTATGCGGAATAGTTTATTTATAATTAATTATTATGTTACAGCCTTGCAGTTTCTATTGTTCCTGTCTGATTAGATAGACAATATCACGCAATTTGAGGTAGGAATCTCCTTTGTAAACAGAGAGAAATATTAACATTTTTATACTTTTAGGTATAAATATACTTCAATTTTAACTGTTGTCTAAAATTATTCCAACGCTATTTATTATTTAATTCGCAGCTGCTCGAACAAGATATAAGAGCAGGAATTTCTTTTTATTAAGGCTGATAAGAAAAATACCCTTTCTGCGTTTCAAGGTTATAAATTTTTAGCTTATATAATAGTTTATGTGTATGAGATAAGACCTTGATTTTGTGCTGTGTTTCGGGTACTACTATTACTTCGCTACTAATATTAAGTTTATTTTTCAGTCAAGCAATTTAGGATTTACGATTTTTTTCAATCAAGATATTGAAGTTGTTATGTTATTTGCTTATTTCCGCGTAATGAAATAAAATGATGTGTCCTGCCCAGTTTGAAGAGCACCTCCCACCTTCCCTCAATTGCGTGCACTATCCTCGTTACCACCAATCCCAGCATCACCACTCTTCAAACTGGTATGGGGGTGCTCTTCAAACTGGGCAGGACACATCATTTTATTTCATTACGTGAAATAAGCAAAATTAAGTTCTAACAACTTCAATATAATGAATTTGAAAAAGAAACGCCTGACCTATTAATTACAATAAATAAATGTTACAAATAGACTTTCATAACATATTTTTAATATTATTATTTTACACTTTAAATTTGCTTCTATTGTAAAGACAGATTTTTTTAACTTTCAGGCGGTTCATCGCCGCTATATACATGAAGTGCCTCCTAAAAAGAAATAAATCTTATTATAAGTACAAAGAAAACAAAGAGTTTTATTATAAAATATACCTATATTAAGATCGTTCATACTCATCATCTACATCATGTCTGACTACACATGATGTAGAACTACAGGTTCGAAACTTTTTGCGAAAAACTTATGTACAACTGCTTCGTGGTCATCTTCTGTACGAAATTCGTGTGTCTCATCATATCCATGTTTTCTGTTAAATAATCGGTTTAATCCATTAACAATGCCCTTTTTTATATTAAGTATGTAATCTTTGAATCCTGGTTTATGATAAACATTGTTATACAAGCCAGAGTTCAAAGGAATGTTTGGTTTGTCATCGTACTCGGCTTTAATATGAAGTATACTAAAATAGTTTTTCTTTGCTTCAGCGACAGATCCTTTATCATTGTTATAAGTAGCTTCATCTATAAAACCATAATTAGGTTTATTATAGTTATTAAAACTTGCAGGGTTGCCAGTGGTGTTTTTAACATTATTATCTGATACACTTGCGTTATTTAACGGTCTGGGTGTAGTGTAATTACTGATCACAGGACCCATTTTAGTGCTTGTATTTGGTATGTCAACTACAATCTCTGTAACTTCATATGTCGCAGGTTTTGAAGTAGTTGTATTAATATTATCATTCTGTATTGTTTTTACTATGCTTTCCTTGTCTGATACACTATCATCGTATGTATAATCATAATAATCATCGTAATAGTTTTCATTGAGTTTTTCTACTTTTTGCTTACGGGAAGCTAGCACAAAACTAGCAAAAGCGACCTGAAATGAAAATCAAAAATGTTAAAATATAATAATTCGTGTTAATAAATCGTACTAGCTACACTACGAGGGAGTGGTTTTCTGCCGCTAAGGAGCAGTGTATTCATCGTAGTCTTTCGGTTTGTAGGGAATGGCTAGCCTGCATAATTAATTACAGGGAGGGTGATACTGATGTGGCCCTGAAAATGAATAGGATAGATCTCCCGCCGGGCAAGGTGATCGGCCCGGGGAGCGGCCAATGCTCCGAGTGGTAGTTCGGAGCTATTCTATATATACTGTTTTTGCGTCGGAACTTTGATAGCGCGATTTAGGCTTCGATGTATTTTCGCTTGTGGTGCGACGACAGCGCCGCCACATCACCCCCCTGCTCAGACCGGAGGTCGATAGTGCAGTCCAGATGTCGACGAATGTGCTAGTGCCAGGGAATTGCCTTGTAGTCTACGGTGAATCGAGAAGAAGGCAAGTAATCTGCGATAGTGCCATGAAGCAGAGGCAAGCAGTAAGGCTCAGAGCCGTGCCGAACACTGTAGCGCAGAGAGTAGCTTGAAGGAACAGAAAGCATTATTATAGTGCTACGATGAACCTTTGTAAAGCTAGATGGCTTGCAGGATGTGAAGACTGAATATTTGCTCGGTAGCGAATGAATGGGGTAATTGAGAACGATGACGAGGATTTGAATTTGTAGTTTCCGAAGGTTCTTGGTTGCGTGTTCATATCACGTCGGTTGGTCACCACTGTGGCGGTGGAAGGAAAAGGGGAGATCTCCCGCCAGGCAAGGTGTTCTGCCCGGGGAGCGGCCAACGCTCCAAGTTGTAGTTCGGAGCTATTCTATATATACTGTTTTTGCTTCGGAACTTTGGTAGCGCGATTTAGACTTCGATGTATTTTAGCTTGTGGTGCGACGACAGCGCCGCCACACTGATATTTTAGTCTTCAGACAACGCATCATAGACATAGATTGGTACTTTCGCCTCCCACGGACAAGTTTCGACGAGAATTAGTAGCCGTGGCTTATTTACCAAAGTTGAACAGAGGAACATACATGGCTGGCCGGCGATGTTTGTTGTGTGATTTCGCATTTTGTATGTGATTACGCTAAGAGAGGTGGGGGTGGGGGTCTCTCCCTTGCCTTCCGCAGCCGACATAGAGAGACGGGGAAAGTCGGGCTACAGTGCTAATGTGGCAGCGGCGGTGGGAGGAGCTGTTAGGTGGTGAGTGCAGAGCCAATATCCTCACGCTGGTACTGCTCCCATCATCTACGAAATCTCTGTTTAAAATTATTACAGTGATTTCCTATCATCAGATTGTCGCCAGAGCTGAGTTGGTCAACTAGCAGGGTGCACCGTGAGCAGATGAGGTCCGAATCCGAAGATTGTATTTAACCTTCTAGAGCAAATTATTTTATAATTAATATTTTTATTTTATCAACAATTGCCACCAGGTGGAACTATAGTCAAGCACTGGCTATAGTAATAAAAAAAACAGTTGCCATATTTCTCTCCTTACATTTTTTTATAGAATATGGGTGACAAACGAGCACACAGTCCACGTGATGGTAAATGGTTGCTGTGGCCCATAGACATTTACATCTACCCTCGATTACGAATCAAAATGCAGATACGTTGTCAACCGTGAGGACTAAGATGGAAAGCCTCGTTTCCAGTAAAAAGGGTCTCCGGTTATTTACACTCACCATACGAAACACAGCGACGTTAAGCTGCTATTTTACGCTGGTATTCTGTGAGAGTGTGGTCCTTCCCCGCTCGAGCCGAATCATTCATGCTTCAACTATATCAGTAATATATCTAGCACGTATAAATGTACATTACATATGCAATATATCACATTTTACTGGTTTTCTTCAGTTAGATTTCGTTGTAGATTCAAAATATCTTCAAATATATTATGCAGTAAGTTTTCCGGCATTTCAAGTAAAGTGTGTAGTGGCGGTGTAAATATATTAACTACCCCATATCATCCCGTGGCTGTCAAGAGGCGATAGAGGAACACTGAAAAGAAGATCAGCAGCAGCATATTTCTGATAAAACCGAAAAAGTAAAAATGCTATTGCTAACTCGTCTGCCAAGACTGGCAACTATGACGAAGTCCCCCTTATAAGTGAAAGTATGGGGGTGGCCTTTATTCAGCAGTGGTCTTTTGATAGGCTTTAATGAATTGAAGTAAGAACCAAATACAGCAGGCCGATAATAGGTGATGTTGATTGAAAAGTAATTAAAAAACCTTCAAAATCCTAAAGGAAATTGATGTCATCATCTGTGGGTACTGGACCCAAGAATGATGAATATCTAAAAATTGTTTGGCGTTTCAATACAAAACGACACTGTAACATAATAACAGCTAAAAGTCTCTACAATTTACGAGTAGCTTTTATCGGTTCTAAAGTCAATTAATAAAAACCATCTTCGCTAAATGCTTGTCGTCCCCAAAGTTATTGGCTGCCTTCCATAACAATAATATTGTTACTGAAATGGCATTTAATAACATAATAGACTGTTCAAACTTTTATGTCAAGGAAAGTACAGAGTCTTGTAAGTTAAGGGGCGTCACCATTGTTTATTGAAATGTATTTTATAGAAATATTCTATTAAATATTTTCTATGATGAAATGAAATAAAATAACTCTTTATTTTTCGACGTAAGATATTAAAATTTCCTCTGTCAAACGTCACCCTAAGGCCCATGCGAAATTTGCCTCGGTTTAGATTATCACCCAATGTTCTTCTACGTGAACATATTGCGCCAATGTGGTTGCCGCCGAGACCGATAATCTTAAAAATAACTTTGTTACAGTATTTTTTTTGATGCCGTTTTTTTTTCCTAGCTTTCATTATATAAGAATGAATAAATTTTGCTCACAAACATTAAAAATATTTTATTCATGTCTAAGAACATGGTTTTTTCCGTATACATGCCAACGGACTCACTAACCAATCTACCCATATTTACCGATGTGCTGGGCGAAATAAACGCTATCATTAATAATGAAAATATTGAGAGTGTATTTCTACTGGGAAATTTTAACGCGTGTCCCCACGAACTGTTCTATAATGAACTCATAGCCTTCTGCTCGGAGCAGAGCTGGGTCTGCGCCGATGTTGAAAAACTAGGTGAGCAAAGTAACACTTATACCTACGTAAGCGCTGCGTACGGATGCCGTAGGTGGTTAGACCATTGTTGTGTGACAGACCTTGCATGGTAGACTGTAGTGGTAGTGGAAGTTATGGAAGACGTGTTTGTGTCTAATCACTTACCACTAATTGTAAAGTGCGATCTAAACTGTGTAAGACCCAAGTTGGCAACGAAGCACGGTAATATGGGGAGAGCGAGACAAGGCACAGATAGCTAAGTACCATGACCTATGTAATAATAGTATGCGTGAGATTGATTTTCCTTCTGAGTTTACGCAGTGAAGCCGCGGAATGTTTAGCTTGAATGAGCCCAAAAAAGTACTAGATCGCTTGTATCGGAATATTGTACATGCCCTAAGCAACGCGGCAAGTAAGTCTAGTAAGACTCGTGGAGGAAGGAAGAGCAATAACAGGCATTTATGTAGGTGGAACAAGCATGTTTATGATGCTCCCAAGTAGGCCAGGCTTAAATATCAAATGTGGTTGCTAAATAATCGGTCTAAGTCTGATGGAATCTATGCGCAGATGTACGAATCGCGTAAAAGTATTCAAAAGTCGGCTAAAATGGTGCTAACAAAATCAAGACCAACTTAAAATGGTCGTTTTGGCCAAACATAGATCTGCTAAAAATTTTGATCGTTTCTGGAAGGCAACAAGAAAGTTTGATGTTAAGTCTGGTTTGCCAACAAGTGTGGAGGGGGAGAATGAGCCTGCTCATATTGCAGAAATGTTTAGGGCTCATTTTAAGTCAACTCACCACTGGGCGCCTCGGTTCCTACTTTTAACAAGACTTTGTGTCAGGGAGAAAATAAACTAGTGTATGTTACAACAGAACAAGTGCGAAATGCACTAAAAAATATGACTGTTGACAAGTCTACTGGACATGATGGCAATAGCGTTGAGCATCTTAAGCATGCTGGTGTTCACCTTCCGAGGGTTTTGACTCTGTTTTTCACAATGTGTATCAGACATTCTTATTTACCACAAGAAATGTTAAAAAAATTGTGGTGCCCATTGTGAAGAATAGAACTGGTGACATCTCGGACAAGAAAAATTATCGTCCAATCTCATTGGCAACGACGATTGCTAAGGTGCTGGACGGTGTGCTTAATTTTACCTTGAAAAAAATAGCTAACCTACATGACGCACACTTTGGGTTTCGGTCTGGGCTATCTAATGAGAGTGTAATTATTGTAAGTCTAAAGCACACTGTCCAATACTATACTAATCGCGGGACACAGGTGTATGGCTGTTTCCTAGACCTGTCAACGGCGTTTGACTTAGTGTCTTACAATATATTATGGGCAAAGCTGGAGGACAGGGGACTACCGGTTGAATTGTTAAATATATTTAAGTTCTGATCATGTAGTTGTATGTAAATACAACTACTCTTTTGTGTTTTGTCTTTAACTTTTACACATTTTAAAACTAAGAAATTACATGATGAAACAAATAAATAGCGATATGACTTACTTCCACTGCGAGTACGCTCCATGTTTTACGTTTCGGCTACAAAATGGCAGATTGTTTCTGATTGTCACGGACAATGAAGCTAAAAACATATCACTTATATATTCTCCAACTAGAGATACAAAGCAAATTTGCATGTTGGCGCGAATTTTCGAAATATCTTAGAACAATTGTTATGTGCTCGTATGGGAACACTGTGTCACCAGGACTTCATTACGCCAATTGAGGCTGGGCCGTAACCAGTTCTTTGTAAAGTCCTTGTATGAGAAAATTGGGCCTTAGGAGGGTATTATAATCTACTACCGCTTCAAAATTCCCTAAGACACATATCAATGAGTTATAGAAATGCGTTCTATTGTTTTCGAATCTTAAATTCATTGTAGCCAAGACCAGGAATAACTAAATTCAAAACTATACCCAATTTTTTTTCAAAATTTACATTTGGCGGGAATCTAATTCGTATGCAAAATGGAGAAACTCGATCTTCGTGCGGTTATTAAATATTACTGCCTGAAACTTTTTTCTACAAAAAGTGTTTTGAAAAAACTGCAGTCTACTTTGACAGACAATACTCCGTCTTATTCTACAGTGGCATACCGGTGCGCTGAATTTAAACGCGGCAGAACCGCGTGCAATGACGACTCACTCCTGGCGGCCAACAACGGCCGCTACGCAAGAAAACATTAAAAAATCGAAAAAATTGCTATGTCCTCGAATGTTAACCGACGCCCAAAAGAAAGCAAGAGTTGATTCTAAGCTACATTTAGTAATAATAGAAGAAGATATATTTAGTAATAATTGAAGAATATATAGATTAAAAGAAAAAAGTTCATTAATCACCGGCGCCAATCACAATTTCGTTTGCTTTGGGGAACCAAGCGCGAATAATATTTATAAGTGCTGATATTCCGCGTACTCGGTGATGGAGAATGCCCTTCAATGAAGATCGCTACGAACTCTTTCTTTCTCCTAAGCCCTTTCAGAAATTAGATGAATCTAAAGACCACCCATGAGACGTTCAATTGCTTAACTTGATTGTGCAGTTTTATGATCCACAGTTGACTGTTTTAATTTGGCGTCCGAAAAAATTAAGCCAATTAAGAAAAAAGCAGTCATATTATACTACTGTCTGATCTACCAATTACCTACATTCTAAGATATAATCGTGACCGATAGAGAAAGGCTAACAGCCATGACTAACCGGAGAGCGCTCCGTTTAGTCATGGCATGGAATTAAGATAGGTCACGATTCGCTTTATGAAACACAATAATAAAACATGTTGTCCTGGTAAGTAATAAGTTTTTAAAACTAGAATTTTTGAACGCATTTTTTATGTGCAGATTGTAGGGTTGATTCGCTTTATTCGTTGCGTTAGACGAGCGAATTGATGATAGCAGCACGAGATGTCTCGTATCTTTGATGCTTTTTACTGTCCGATGACGAGGCCCAGAGTCTGGGTATATTACAATAGGCACTACACGGGGTAATTATTTTGTTTTATAGAATAATAGTGACAAGCGAGCACACAGTTCACCTGATGGTAAGTGGATGCTGTGACCTATATACGTCTATATCTATACTTGATTAAGAATCAAAATGCAGATGCATTGTCGACTCTGAAGAGTAAGATGAATGTGCCTCGTTGCCAGTTAAAAGTATCTCTGGTTCTCTACACTCACCGTACGTAAACCAACAGCTTTATTCTACTGTTTCTCGCTGGTATCCTGTAAGAGTGTGCTCGTGCCCTGTTCGAGCCAAACCATTCGTGCTGCAATCATAATATAGCTGCAGCGTGGCTCTACAATGTATAAAAAATATTGCTAAGACGAAAATCCTCCTGAATCACAATCTACTATCCCTCCAATAGGAGAGGCCTATATGGAGCCGTCGTAATTCAAAGGTTATCCCTTTAATATGCTCGCCTTAATAATACCGTTATCCAAGGACATCTATCAGATCTTTCTGGCATATTCCATATATGTCATATATGTATGTTATCTCTTACAACACCCAGGGGACTAAATCGAACAATGGATTCTCTGATACGTCCACCACATTTCTTTATATTTTTTAAACTTTACTTATAAGCACAACAACGTGGTAGAGCCATGCTGCAGCTATATTAGTAGTATAGTTGTAGCACGAATGGGTCGGCTGGACCGGAGAGGGACCACGCGTAAAATAGCAGCTTAACGCTGCTGTGTTTCGTATGGTGAGTGTAGAGAACCGGAGACCCTTTTTACTGGAAAAGAGGCATTCCATCTTAGTCCTCACGGGTGACAACGCATCTGCATTTTGATTCTTTATTGAAGATAGGTGTAGATGTCTATGGATCGCAGCAACCACTTACCATCAGGTGGACTGTGTGCTCGTTTGTCACCCTATCCTATAAAAAAAAAAAAACCTCTGAAATTTTGGTTTAGCGTTTTTAGATGTTATTTCGTCTAGTAAATAAAGGTTGTATTGATTTTTTTAAACCAATATAGGGTTATCGTTTCTTAACGATGCGTAATTACGCAAACAAAAACGAATGCCCTTCATAGTCTTCTGACTTCCGAATCCTTGACTTATAAATTCGATACGGCTTTAAATATTATGTTTAGAAAACAATAAAAATAAGAGAAAAAAAAACAACACGCATTGGTGGCTATGATGATCCTCTAGTGAGTATAATAATTCATAGTCATGAAATTATTGTATTGTCATTAGTCTAAGATTTCAAATTATGCCGTCCGGAAGTGGGCGAAAACTGAATTATAAAATTTCATCACACTTATACACACAATTTACATACATACATTTATACATATTTGCACACATTTCTTACTTATGGTAAGTAAAAGTAACAAACCGTGTAGGGGCTGTGTAAGAATATAATAAAAAAATGCGGTTACCAACCCGCTCACCAAGCGTGGCAACTATGGCCAATATCCACCCTATGAAGCAATTTATGGTGGAGGCCTATGTTTACCAGTGGATATTAATAGGCTATAATGGTTACAAAATATTCGAAAATTTGGATCGGGACATATACCAATGAACAGATTTGCATTTTTGATGGAAAGGTCGAATCCCCTATCTGTGTAGAATCTGGCCAATTAAAACAAGTATTGCATATTTTGAATTGCATTATTGAAGCCGAAAGAGCAAATTTTTTTCAGTGAAATTAATGTAAATAGATTGGATATCAGTTAAAATAAAATAATGAAATAAAATATTAAGCACAGAAACTGACGGTAAATTTATAAAGTCAAAACTAATAATTTTAATAATATTTAATATTACATTAATATTAAATATTATTAAAATTATATTTGATAGGGATTGTTTAAGCAAACAAATATTTCAAACCATTTTCATGTAAACATATATATACATTTTTTTTCTCAGTGGCGGCCTCGTACCGGCGGATTTAAGTGTAGGCGTCCCCACTAGATGGAGTGACGACCTGGTATTACATGCAGGAAGTCGATGGATGGTGGCTCAGGACCGTGCTTTGTGGCATTCCTTGGGGAGCCTATGTTCAGCAGTGGACTTGTGAAGGGCTGTAATGATGATGATGATGATGATATCGTAATTATGATTTGTGTCTTTAGGATTCCAAAACTGGTTGTAAAACATATTTTATTCTATGTAATGTCAAACATGTTTCACTTGAACATATTGATGACAGTGCAAACACAATTCGATACATTGCATTGTAAAAAAAAAAACTGAATTGTAAACATGTTTTATGTGAATGTTTTACCAGTGTAAACTCACGGTAACACATTATATGATCTATAATGGTCAAAATGAAATATCTATATTTGTTATTTATTATTATTAAAGATAAAATATTTAAATTATTAAAGAAAAATATTTAAAGGGAAAATGTACTCACATAGCGATTCGGTCAATTAAAACAATTAGCAAAATAAAATGTGTAAATAAGTACCAGTATATTATCCTGTAATTATTAATTATGAATAAACTGATAAACAGGTATTCAGAAGGCATTCGGCAACCACATCCGCTTGAGCGTTGGACTACGCTATTGAAAAGATATTATATACTTATTAATAAAAACAATATTGTGCGCCCGTGAATTTCAATCTTTTGAAAATATTTTTTAAATCTTTATTTTTTAGGTGGTGTAAAACTACTAGCGGTCCGCCTCGGGTTTGCACAGATGACTTCTGTATCTCAACAACAACGTCACCTACCGGGTCCAATTGTGAATTTAAATCATTCTCGAATCAATTTCATCACACACACAATTTTTCATCGAAACCTAGTCGTTTAGGAGGAGTTCAGTCACGTACGCACGGACAGAAGAAATATATAGGTATACATATAAACGTTATAATGCTACCCCCAAATTTTTGTTTATCTTCGTTTAAGTCCAATTTGTACCACTTCGTACAGCATTCTGGCTCCCTCAGACAATAAGCAAAGCCAGAATTCTGTTACAAAAGCAGATGTTCAATCTGCATTAATTATACTAAACAATTAATTATCATAAACACTACATTAATTTTACTGCAAAAATTTGCTCTTTCGGCTTCGATCCGAACACACTCCACCAAAATATGCAATAAATCATCTAATTGGCCACATTCTACACAGTTGGGGGAACCATTCCCATCAAAAATGCATAGCTCTTCATTCGTATGTGTCGCGATACAAATTTTCGTGATTTTTTAAATTCCCATAGTAGTACAGAGGCATGATAAGAAATTTGGAGTCTTTAGTGTCGAATGGTCTGATCTGATCTGATGATTTTGATAATCTGATCTTTTTTGACGTGGAATAAATATTCTAATAACATTCAACAAATTTCACTGCCTGGTTTATAAGAGCCACGAATTTTCCTCGACGTTATATTCCTATATGTCACGATCATTTTGATTATAATGCGCACCGACTGTTTAATGCCTAAACGATGCGGAACTAACGTTTGTGAACGTTCGCCTTTGTATCGTATTATGCAAATATGTAACAGCTTGTTCAAATATATTTACATGTTCTTGTTGAGTCCATACAAATACCGAAAGAGTGTATCACTACAGGACACCACAAGTCTACCGCTGAATATAGGCCTCCTTACAAGAGCCTATAATACCTTCATATTTACGTCCAATTATTTTAAGACAATTATACAGTAGCCACATGGGCATCGTGAAAACTAAGAGGTTGTCACGCAGTTATATGTGGTGGCCGAACATCGATGCGGATGTGGGAGTGCTATGCCAAAGCTGCAAACCTGCAGACGCCTCGAAGCGCGCGTCTCCATACCCCTCCTACTTCTAGAGTACACATAGACTTTCTAGGGCCGTATAAAGGTAAAACTTATTTAGTTTTAATAAATTCGAGCTCGAAGTGGCTTGAAATTATTGAAGTAGCGCGAACGAATGCGACTTCCATTATTAAGGTGCTGGAAATATTTGCAAGGTTCGGTTTGCCCTTAGAACTAGTGTCTGACCAGGGACCGCCTTTCACAAGTATCATGCATTGCACGGAGCCACTTGCATCCATCGACTTCCTGCGTTCCTTACCAGTTTGTCACTCTATCTAGTGAGGGGCCGTCCTACACTTCGCTTACCGGTACACGATTTCCACTCGAGAACCTCTCCTCATCATCGGTTATCTGTTCTACGAGATATATGCCCGCCCCTTTGCAAATTCAGCTTACTGAACCGTTGGACTATGTTGGTTATTTTGTTTCTACTGTGGATATCCCCATTTTGCAGTCTATCACACAGGGAAACTCCGATCATAGCCCTCTCTATAGCTCATTCAGTGACTTTGAGCTTATCATAGAGTGTAATTGGGCGTTAATTTTTAAGCAGATTTTTTACGTTTAGACTTCTTTGTCTGTATTTTAATTTTTTATTTCGGTAAATTCCTCAATGTTGTGTACCTATTCGTGGAGAACGGTGTTGGATATAAGAGTACTTAGTACGACAGTAATTCTTGTATATTTTCTTTATATAGAATAAGAGTGACAAATAAGCACTCAGTCCACATGATGGGAAGTGGATACTGTGGCCTATAGGCATCTACATCTATCATCGCTTAGTAATCAAAATGCAGCCGCGTTGTCACCTTTCAGAACAAAAATGGAATGCCTCGTTTCCAGTAAAAAAAATTTGAAGCCATAGTAACGCAGTGGCTGCCGACTGGCAGGGTTCAATTCTGGTAGAAATTGTTCCGAATTTTAGTATTGATCTATGTGTAATGTAATATTGTTAGTATCTTTAAGAAATAACATTTTCTTATAGTTAATTAAAAAAAGAACGATATTACTGGCTACTATAAAAATAGCTAAATCATAAAGATTGTGTTAATAATTTCTAACTAATTATATCCTTCGACCGCCACATAAATTTTGTTGCTTTTGTCAAGTAAGGGTGACAAAAGACCACACATTCGACCTAATGGTAAAAGGATAGACCCCTACACGTACCCTCGAAAAAGATTTAAATTGTAGATGCGTTGTCATTTCTGAAAGGTCAAGTGCTTCGTAACCACAGAAAAGGGTCTCAGATTTTCGACACTTAGACAGAACACAGTAGAATAATGATGTTATATAACACTGGTATTCTGTGCATATAGTTCTTTCTTCAAAATTCTGCAGTCTGTCTCTATTATATAAAGTAAGCTTAGTTCAGAGACACAATTGTCGAACATACAATCGTCGAAACTATTTTTTTTTTGTAATAGTAATCGAATATCTTTCTAATTGCCGTACAACAATTCATTTCATTTTATACGTGGTAGAGCCGTGCAGTTATATTAATAGTTTAGTTGTAGCACGAATGGGTCGGCTCGACCGAGGAAGGACCAAGCTCTCACAGAATACCAGCGTAAAATAGCAGCTTAATGCTGCTGTGTTTCGTATGGTGAGTGTAGAGAACCGGAGACCCTTTTTACTGGAAAAGAGGTATTCTATCTTAATCCTCACGGCTGACAACGCATCTGAATTTAAATGCGCAAACGAAGATAGATGTAGATGTCTATGGGCCACAGCAACCACTTACCATCAGGTGGACTGTGTGCTCGTTTGTCACCCTTATTCTATAAAAAAAAAACTTCAATAAAAGGTATTATATTATTTATATTATAGTACAATTTGATTGTATGTTCTTTGTTTTTGATATATATTACGCGATATCTTCGTCAATTGTGAACCAATTTGGATAAGTCTTTTTATTTTATAGGTTATACTTTAGGGGTGGTCCCACATAACTTTGCAGAAAAAATTCCACCTTTAAGAGTGGCCAAATTGAGGAGGAAGTTTTTGATGTAACTATTTAGATGATAACGAGATTGTGGTATTCCTTAGTCCAATGAAAATTGTTAAAAAATTAAATTTTAATAAAAAGTAAAAGCCGAAGTTCAAAGTATTACAAAAATATAATTATATTACATTCTTAAGTCGGAGCATTAATACTCTAACTTATAAGTAACCGACTTCAGAATGTGAAATTATTTTATTCATTTTCGTTATTTGAAATCAGCTTTTATTTTTATAATTTTTTTTAAAATTATTATGAAAGCTATATTTTTAATTTAAATAAAAATAGAACAAACGGTTTAAAATACTCACAGTAAAACAAAACAGAACTCTACGGCCCATACTACAGCGAACTAATCCACCAAAAAAAAAAAAAAACAATTAACCCGCCTTTTATCAGCACCGAACACAAAATGACGAAAATATCGTCCACCGTTCTGGGCAAAAACTGCGGGTGCTTTTTATCGTAACAAATAATTTATTGTAGTTTCACTTTGAACTCATGAAGGAAACGCTGACAATAGCTAACTAAACCGCACTTTTATAGCATCCTTGATGAATCAGAACAGGCTTACCGAGAATGAGCCATAGGTGCCGAGTCTTTTGTATTAATCATTGCACTAGTAATCAGCTAAGTTTTAGTTTGTTAGGATATTAAATTAACTGGAAATAATTTTAAATTTCTGTAAATTAGATGCCATTGCCACGATTCCTTAATCTCTCGGCAAAGAAGGTTTGAAATAAGAAACATAGACACGTCAGTCACATTATGCCTAAAATCGAATTTCAGTAGTTTGTCTTCGGATATGAAGAGTACTTATATAAAGTTGAAAACTCTTCCAGATGACGTGAACTAATAACTAGACTCTACTTTATACGGAACTTATTAATTTATCAATTGAACAACATTTAAATTAATTGTTTATGATCTGTATACTCTTTTAAGAATTTGCTAATCACAATAATAATAATAGTCGCACTTGCCTCGTATGTCTATTGGTTGTAAGCACGACTGCTGGTCATGTGGTGCCGGTTTCGAATTCTGGACCGTCCGAAATTAGTGATTGGGTTTTTCTGTTAAGGAATTCTAATATATTTTTATATTTTAAACGTGGTAGAGCCATGCTGCAGCTATATTAATTGTACAGTTGTAGAAGGAATGGGTCGGCTCGACCGGGGAAGGATCACGCTCTCACAGAATACCAGCGTAAAATAGCAGCTTAATGCTGCTGTGTTTCCTATGGTGAGTGTAGAGAACCGGATACTCTTTTTACTGTAAAAGAGGCATTCCAACTTAGTCCTCACGGATGACATCGCATCTGTATTTTGATTCGCAAACGAAGATAGATGTAGATGTCTATGGGCCACAACAACCACTTACCATCAGGTGGACTGTGTGCTCGCTTGTCACCCTTATCCTATAAAAGAAAAACACTTAGGTTTGCAATTAACCATTGCATTGGTACCGTTGAGGATCAAACCCGAGTTGTCCGGGTACTGTGAAATTTACGGCAAGTGCTTAAAGCGCTTGAGGTAGGTACCACGATTTAATTTATTTTATGTGTTTGCATTAATATTGGCTTCGGCTCGTATTTCAAATAAGGATCTTCAACCTTGTGTAATAAAACAAGATTTACAATGGATATATTTTACGTGTCGCTACTTTTTGGAAAGAAGCCTCAGAATCTAAACATCATTTAATATTTTAAAGAAATTCACAAATAAATACAGGTTTAGATTTACGCCGTATATATATATCACAAATATATAAAATACATTACATACAATGTACAAAGCAAACGACAAGCGCCCCAATACTTGTAATACCAGGATTCAAGTTTCCTTTCAACTAAACAATAAAAGATTTCACTGAAAATTTTATTCAACAAATTTCTTGGTAGGATCCACTTGGTTGTTATTTGAAAAGACGGGGGACGAGACGAGGAAAACATATTGCCGACATGTCGTATTTTTTATGAAACTAACGTGGGTAATAGTGTGCGAAATTCAATAGAATTTCACTCTATACCCCGATGTACTTGTCCATTAAGTTCAATATGACGGCCGCTTTACTCACAAGTCAAAGAACCCGCTTGAAACGATGCGGGTTCTTATGTACAGAGCGTAGTTCATACATAAAATTTTTTTTTCTTTTTCTTTTTCTTTTAAAAAAAGTTACCCTAGGATTTTTTCCTATATCGTAGAGGCAGTTTACAAACATAAATTGCACAAGGATAAAATTGCAAAAGAAATTGATAAACATCCAGACCCGGAATAATTAAAAGAAACACAAGCTTCTAGTTTCTCGACTCCACAGAGTCAATAATTCATTCTTGGGGCAATGTATACGCTATTACAACAAGGTTCCGGAAAGTGTACAGGCTCTCTCTATTACCAAGTTTAAATGTTTTGTTAAGCTGAAACTGTATAAAAAGGCTTATTATAATATAAATGAATACATGGTTGATAATAACCCCTGGGAATAAGGTGGTCGCTTCCAAGCAGTTTCTAAAATATTTTTTTTAAATAGTTTGTACAGCCATTAATGTAAAATTTACTTTAAAAAAAAGTCCCGCTGTGATTCTTGCTGGTTTTTAATAGGACAGAGGGTTTTTTCGAACCACTAGTGGTAAAGTAAAAAATGACTTTCAATAAAAATTAAACATGTGATCTATATTATGTACGTGGTAGAGCCCTGCTACAGCTGTATATTACGTAATTGAGGATAGATGTAGATGTCTATGGGCCACAGCAACCACTTACCATCAGGTGGACTGTGTGCTCGTTTGTCACCATTATCCCATAAAAAATTGAATAAAAAAATTATTCTATTCTATTCTAATTATTTGTAATACTTGATCCGTGCGGGATTCGAACAACACGTGAATAACGATTTCACATAATGATGTTTTTTAAATGCACACTCTGAAAATTAATCTTGGTTTGAAGTTGGTTACAGGTGTCCATGGGCCATGGGTTGCAGAAGCCATTTATCGTAAGATAGACTGTAAGTTCGTTTGTGGCTTTTCACTTTAAATTTTATGAAACAAGCCCTATCGTTAAAACAGTAATTAAAATAAATCCGACTGCGTAAAAATGTTTACTGAAAACAGAAAATTTTTATTGGCACTCTCTATTCTCTTTTCTTATCTCTAAAAAAGAAAATAAATTAAATATAAAAAAGAAATAGACATACATACATATATTTTCTCGAAAAATATTATTTTTCTGGGGCAGTCGGCTAAAAAAACTTTAAGTGTGGCCTTCGTAGTTACATTTATTCGTTCAGCTTTGCCATAAAAGTTAAAAGTAAAGTAACAACCTTGACTCTTCCAAGCACTCTTAAGTTTTTTTTGGTAAGAAAATATACAGTCTTTTTTCAAATGTATTTTTTTTTAATCTACTACCGTTTCGAAATGAGGTTCCTCTGACCGAAGAATACACGGCGAAAGGAACTCCGCTTTTAGAGCAGGGAAGAGACGGCTGTCTTTTGTGACTTATGGTGGACTTCATCAGTCTTCAAAATATTTTTTAATTTTTTAAGATAAACAGGTATAGATTTTTTTTTATAGAATAAGAGTGACAAACGAGCACACTGTCCACCTGATGGAAGTGGATGCTTAGGTCCATAGACATTTAAATTTATCGTCGATTAAGAATCAAAATGCAGATGCTTTGTCAACCCTGAGGACTAAGATGGAATGCCTCGTTTCCAGTAAAAAGGGTCTCCGGTTCTCTACGCATACGGAACGCAGCATCATTAAGCTGCTATTTTACGCTGATATTCTGTGAGAGCGTGATCCTACTCTGGTCGAGCCGTATTTACATTCGTGCTACAACCATAATATAGCTGCAGTGTGGCTGTACCACGTAAAAATATTGTAATATTTTGATACCCAACTTAGAAACGATGTTTTTTTTTAATTTTATTAGCATCTTTGATGGTTACATATACGTATTTTTCCGATTCTCATTTGTATGTAAATCAAAGCTGGAATGTTGTTTGTGTAACACTGCATAAGCGACCTTTTATAAATTTGCATAAAGTACTTTATTTTGTTTTCAACTTTTCCGCTCTTACTGTGTAACAACAACCGCTCGCTTTAAGTTCTATAATACTCGAGCAAAAGGTTGCTTGAGCAAGTTTTATAGAATTCGTCAGCACAATAGAAATTAATTGTAATTTTAAGTGCATAATCACCACGCTATGCTTGGGGTTTCTCTGTGTGTAGTTTTCGCAATGAGGATATTCGCAGTAGAACCAGAATAACCGACATAGACCAACGGATCGGTAAGCTGAAGTGGCAATGGGCTGGCCATATAACTCTAAGAGCCGACGACCGATTGGGAAGATAAGTTCTTGAGTGGCAGCCTCGATCCCCCACTAGGTGGAGTCACTACCTGGTAAGAGATGCAGAAAGTCGGTGGATGTAGGTGGTTTACCATGCTTTATTCTTTGGGGGAGGTCTATTTTCAGTAGTCTTGGATGGGGCTGTAATGATGATTTACCACGTGTAAGCGGTGAAGGAAAACCTCGTAAGAGAACCTGCATATCTCGATGTGAAGTCCGCCAACAATCTTTTGTCTGTACCAGTATTTTCGATGGCTCCCCGTCCATAGCATAAAGCTCGTGCTTTCTTGTCTCGCTTATCTAGTTGGTCGTAAACAACAACATAAAATATGTGTAAATATATTTCTGAGACGATTTCTCTCTATATCTCTTTTCTTCTCCTCCGCTCGTAGATAACCTTTTACCAATAAGCGTAGCGGAAAAGCATAATGCTGGCCATACACGCTACGGTCTTCTGCCTGCGAACGTAGACCTTTTATTATACCAACCTCTTGCTTATTTTTGCTTACTTATTGTGCTTGAACTACTGTGTTTTGGTGTGATGGATAAAGAGTACCAGTATAATTATAGATTGTGAGGCATTTCTTTAGAATACAGGAGACAAACGAGCACACAGTACACCTGATGGTAAATGGATGCAGTGTCACATAGACATATATCCTCAATTAAGAATTAAAATGGAGATGCTTTGTCACCCCTGAGGACTTAGATGGAATGCCTCGTTTCCAGTAAAATGTGTATCCGGTTCTCTACATTTACCATACGAAACATAGCTGCATTAAGTTGATACTTTACGCTGGTATTCTGTGAGACCGTGGTCCAACCCCGGTCGGGCCGACCCATTCGTGTTACTACCATAGTATAGTTGCGGTGTGGCTCTACCACGTAAGATCTTCGGAAGTTCCAAGTTTAATTTTTTTAGCGATCGTGAAGAATTGAAGTTAAGAAAGAAAGTTAAATCGTTCGTTTTTAAAAGCGTTTGATACAGTCACTTTCGCTAAGTTTACTGAGAAAACTAGAAATGATGGGCATAAGGGATAAGCAGTTACTACTTCTTTTGGATTATTTACATAATCGAACACAGCGTGTTAGGATAGGTAACATAGTAAGCGATGAACAACCCATTAGTTACGGCATCCCACAAGGCAGTATACTTGGTCCAACGCTGTTTTTATGCTACATTAATGAACTTTTTAACTTAAATATAAAAAATTGTAAAATAATATCATATGCCGATGATACTACACTAACTTTTTATGGGGATTAATGGGAAGAAGTTTTTAATATTGCACAAGAAGGTTTTAATACCGTTTTTCAGTGGCTAGCCATAAATTTACTTTCACTTAATATTGATAAAACCAAATATATTACGTTTTCGATTCGCAAATTACCAAAATATATTAACAATTATAAAATTATAGCTCATTCATGTTATCAATTTCCTAGTTCAAACTGCAACTGCTTTAATATAATAAATACACAAGAAATTAAATACTTAGGTATAACAATAGATAATAATCTTAAATTCAAGGCACACATAAGAAATTTAACCCAAAAAGTCAGAAAACTTACTTACATTTTTAAAAACTGAATACATGTCACAAATCGGACTTTGTTAAAAACTGTTTTTATATCTTTACGCCAATCTATACTAACCTACGGTATTACTGTTTGGGGAGGTTCCAATAAAGCACACATGCTTGAATTGGAAAGAGCTCAACGATTGATTTTAAAAGTTACACTTTATAAGCCAAAATTTTTCTCAACTACCAGTTTATTCAGGGAAGCTAACGTGCTTACAGTACAGAAATTGTATATATTGTCTACAATTTAAAAAAAAAACACACTTGCACTGTGTTCACACCTAATTTACTACAAAGCAGGAGAAGAAATTATGAGGTATGCGAAACGATACAAGCAAAATCTACTTTTGCCCAAAAGTTTTATGGGTACAAAATAGGCAGGTTATATAATAAAGTTAATAGACAACACTCAATTTATCAACTAACAAAATATTAATGTAAAAAAAAATTAACAGATTGGCTTATGAAATTAGATTACGAAGAAACAGAGAATTTACTGTAAAAGCGGAATAGTGAGATAGAAACACACACACACACACATGTATATTTATATGTGTATCCGTATTTGCTTTTATATATTATTTTGATTATATACTTTAATTTAAAACATATTGCATGCTATATATATTCAACATGCCTTTTATTGTTATTTACACTTTAGAAATCTTATATTCAATAGAATCAGGCGTTACTTTGCGGAAATCGATTATATTAAAGTTGTAAATATTTACTTTGCAAATATCCGCTTAATAAAATAAAATGATGTGTCTTACCTAGTTTGAAGAGCACCTCCCGCCCTCCCTCAATTGCGTGCACTATCCCCGTCACCACTAATCCCAGCACCACTACTCCCACCACCACTACACTAGGAAAGACACACCACCGATGACAATACGACAAGTGTTTCGCCTCTACACGAGGCATCTTCAGGTGTAGTAGACTCTACGGTGGCTGACCGCTAAGTCAGCCACCGTAGAGTCTGCTCTGTCTGCGGGAGGTGCTCTTCAAACTAGAATAGAATAGAATAATTTTTTATTCAATATAGATTACATGTGTAAATCTTATTGAAAGTCATTTTTTACTTTACTACTGGTTCGAAAAAAAAACCTCTGTCCTGGGAAGAACCAGCAAGAAACTCAGCGGGATTTTTTTTAAAGTAAATTTTACATTAATGGTTGTACAAACTATTTAAGTACAAAATTTATTTTAGAAACTGCTTGGTAGCGACCACCTTATTCCCAGGGGTTATTATCAATTATATATTCATTTATACTATAATAACCCTTTTTATACAGTTTCAGCTTAACAAAACATTTAAACTTGGTAATAGAGAGAGCCTGTACACTTTCCGGGACCTTGTTGTAATAGCGTATACATTGCCCCAAGAATGAATTACTGACTCTGTGGAGTCGAGAAACTGTATCACTAGCTTGTGCTTGTTCTAGTGTTTACAGAATGTATATCACTTTTTTTACTAAAACTACCTTTGTTTTTGTGAACATACATTAAATTTTCGTAAATATACTGAGAGGCCAAAGTTAATATATGTATTTCTTTAAATTTATCTCTAAGAGACTCTCTCGGTTTTAGGTTGTAAATAGCTCTAATGGCCCTCTTCTGTAAAACAAAAATAGTTTCTGAATCAGCCGCATTTCCCCATAGCAAAATCCCATAAGACGTTATGCTATGGAAATAACTGAAATAAACTAATTTAGCTGTCTCGACACTAGTGAGACCTCCAATCTTTTTTACAGCATAGGCTGCATAACTTAGTCTGCTTGCTAGTTTGGATATATGGGGGCCCCACTGAATCTTTGCGTTGAGAGTGATGCCAAGAAAAACAGTGGATTCAACAGGGCTCAGTTCTTCCCCATTTAAAAACACATTGGTACCCAGATTTTTAACATTCGTTGTTGTAAATTTAATACATTTAGTTTTATTTCCGTTTAAATGTAGATTATTAACGTTAAACCAATGCACTAATTTTGATATAGCATTATTCACTTCGTCACATTTAAATAATTGACGTTTAAGTTTAAAAATCAAGGAAGTAAAGGTAAGACACATCATTTTATTTTATTAAGGGGATATTTGCAAAGTAAATATTTACAACTTTAATCTTATATTCGGTCTTCACATGCAACGCTCACTTCATGTCTAGGTATATTATCATCGAATTGTAATAAAATCAAGAGGGGGAGCCAGGAGACCCATAGCACAGGCTAACGTAGTTTGGGCTCCTGTCTCCCACAACAACTTAAAACTCTTAAGCTATTTATGAAAGAAATGTAATTGTGTAAAAAGTGGGAGAAATAAATGTTTATTATTATTATTATTAATATAATCATGAAAGTATAATAGTGATGACTTATGGATCTGAGACGTGGTCCTTCACTGCTGGCCGTATGAGGAATCTGAAGGTCGCTCAGCGAGCTATGGAGAGGGCTATGCTCGGGGTCCCTCTGCGTGATAAACTTAAAAATGAGGATATCCACAGTAGAACCAGATTAAACGACATAGCCCAACAGATTAGTAAGCTGAAGTGAAAATGGGCGGCCATATAGCTCGAAGAACTGACAACCGATGTGGAAGCATGGTTCTCGAGTGGTAGCCTCGTACCGGTAGGCGAAGTGTGGGGCGGCCCCCCACTAGATGGAGTGACGTCCTGGTAAGACATGCAGGAAGTCGATGGATGCAGGTGGCTCAGGACCCTGTTTTGTGGCATTCTTTGGGGGAGGCCTATGTTCAGCAGTGGACTTGTGAAGGGCTGTAATGATGATCAATCGTTAATCAAGATTAATCTTAGAATACAGGTAATAGGTGATTACGACTAATTTCCATCGTAATCATTGCATTTCTAGTGGCCACTGACCATCAGGTGGACTGTAAGTTTGTTTGACACTTCTACTTTATTAATAGGCTTATATCTAATTTAATTTATAAAAAGGCTGTAGTCCAGCTGTAGTCTTTAAAAGTACTGACGTAGCGAATACGATTTGAAGCCTTTTTATTTTAACACTTTTTAGGTAGAGAGTAGAATCGTCTGAGCTCATGTTATTGAAGGTTGTTTGAAGGACGTCCTGTTCATTCACAGTAAAACAAAAATCCTTCTGTTTTCCACGAAAATCCATGGAGAATATAACATTAAAAGATTTTTGTGTACTTTATGCCCAGTTAAATCCTTTGATTGAGGCTGTCGTACGAAATGGATTTTTGTGAACAATGGAGTATCAAAAATTCATTATTAACATCCCTTACGATATTCTCATGCGAGTATCATCATTCTAATATTAATAAATCTTATTCTGTAAAACAAATGATATACCAGTAATTTAAAAAAAATACTGAGTTAGTATTATTTAGACAAAAGCCTTAAAATTTGCTTACAAAGAAATTTGCTTTAGTTTTTTACAAGGCGTTAAAAAGTACTAGAAATTAAAGATAAGTTACACTCTATATTATACGTTTTACCGCTGCGTAAATGCATATCGGGGAATTTGAAATGTCCTCGAATTTCATATTTCTTTAACATACAGGATTCTTCACAATGGGTTCAACGTTCGAAAAGATGGATTACCGCACCATGTTCAGATTTATTTACGCACGAGTGCGCGATACACACGCACAAACGCACTGGCTTTTACAATCAAAATTGTATTATTATTATTCTATATATTATTTTTAAAGGACTGGTGGTTTTCTAAATAAATGAATAACATTTTTAATCTTGAGGAATTTATTTTATAAATCTTTCTGTAAATAACATTTGTTACGAATAATGTCAGTAACTGGTAGAATAAATAATGGCACGCTTACAGTTTTAACGAGCAAGTTGAAAGCGTAAATAGACATGCCATCTTGTTATACAAAGTCGTTGCTTATTTATGTTTTTAAAACGCTTTATTTATGTTATTGGTTGGATATGTTGATTTAATTGATCATTAAAATAATTTATTCGATCGCATACTATAAAAATGTCATGAGTCGTTGAACATTTTGGTCAAGGTGACACATGAGCACAAAGTGTTTGCGGGTAGATACACTTAATGTTCTGGATATTTCGAGAACATTTGGAAGATTTTGCTGTGGTGAGGTCAGGAGAACAACACTACCACAATCATCATTATCATCATATTATGGACTACATTTTCCCACGTGATAGAGCCACGCTGCATCTATATTATGGTTGTAACACGAATAGGTCAGTTCGACCGTGGAAGGAACAAGCTCTCACAGAAAACCAGCCTAAAATAGCAGCTTATTGCTGTTGTGTTTCGTATGATGAGTGTAGAGAATCGGATACCCTTTTTACTGGAAACGAGGTATTCCACTTTAGTACTCAGGTGTGACATCTAGGTAGATGTCTATAGGCCAAAGCATCCACTTACCACCAAGTGAATTGTGTGCTCGTTTGACACCCTATTTCTATAAAAAAAGAAAATCTAACAAAAATAAGTCAGGTTTCTAAAATTTATAGAAATAATAGATGTATAATAGTTTGTAAAAACTTTTAACGCACTGTTAGAGCGCTTTAAATTTCAAGCTCAATTTATTTAGCTTAATAGAAATTTTACTGGCCATTAGTTGACCTTACGCTTCGCAAGTTTTATGGACCGAAGTAATTTGTCCTGACCGCACGCCGCCATGAAACGATTTCAGTGAGAAAGTTTAATATCATGTTGTACATTCTTACAGCACATTAATAATTAGTGCCTAGCGGGGCAAAGGCTTCTATAAATTGCCTCATAGGGAGAATATTTGCCATCGTTATTATAGTTGTCAAGTTACGTAGGCGGGTTAGTAACCGCAGTTTTTTTTATCATTTTCTGTGATCAGAAAGATGCTGCTGGTTACTCTTATCTCCTCTTTTATTTCCGTCTGTCGCCTCTCACAACACCCACGGGATGACATGGGGTAGTAGATCCTTTTACACCGTCACACGGTGGTTACAATTATACATTTATTAATACATTTTAGTAACAAATTAACCTTAATAGTACGGACGTGTAGTGGGGGCGAAGCCCCAGCTTTCAAATAAAAAAAAATCATCGAAATTGGTTCACCCAGAAAAAGTTATGAGAAAGTTATGATATAAAAATATACAGTCGAATTGAGTACCTACTCCTTTTTGAAGTCGGTAGAAAAATAACAAAATAATAAACATATATTAAAGGAAAAACAAAAAGCGGTCTTATTACTACATATCAATCTCTTCTAGACAACCCAGAAGAAGAATTAAATAAAAAATAAGAAATAGAATAATAACAATTGCCATTTGGGCGTGGGGAGAAAATGGGAAATTTCCTGCCAGGTATGGCGTTCAGCCTGGTCAGTACGGAGCAATTCTAATTTCTATATACCCGATGTACGTAAGAAGCTTCGATAGCCCGATATAGGCTTCGGTGTGTTTCGCTTGTGGTGCGACAAAACCGGTGCCACATCCCCCTCACCCCCCAACCCCCTCAGACCGGAGGTCAATAGTGCAGTCCAGCTGTCGACGAAGGTCCAAGCGCCAGGAGTTTCCTTGTAGTCCGCGGACAGCCGAGAAGAAGGCAAGAAATCTACGAGGGTGCCGTGAAGCAGAGGCGAGCGAGTAAGGCTTACAGTGGTGCTGAACACTGTAGTGTAGAAATTAGTTTGAAGGAACAGGCAACGTTATTCAATTGCTGCGGTCTACCTTGTCAATCTAGGTTTGAGGCCAGGAGCTGAAGACTTCAGGCGATGATTGCTTTTGTTTCATATTTTTCAAATATAAAAACAGTCCTAAGACTTTTGAGAGCTAGGAAGATTTGATTATCTTTAGTAATTTAATAGAATTCATTTTATAATTTTGTACACAAAGAACTGGAGGTATTATTATCTTAATCCTATCAACTCATCCATTACAGTCTACAAATTCCACTGCTGAATATAGGCCTCCCCCATAGATTGCGTTACAGGGGGATTTTGCCATAGTTGCCACACTTGGTAGGCGGGTTGGCAACCGCAGTTATTTATTATTTTGAATTGTTATCAGGAAGATGCTGCTGCCTATCAATTTTCCTCTGCCGCCTCTTACGACACCCACGGAACGATATATATATATCTTTATATTCGTATAACTTCAGTTTACGACTTATCACGTAAAATCACCTGTTTTAAATATAAGCTTAGCGAGAAATGTCACATAAATAGCCTATTCATATAAGGTTGCGGCTGTAATTTAAAAGAAATCGTTTTGAGGTCACCCGGTCGATTCTACCGCAGTTTAAATCAGCCGTAAAATTAAATGCTAAAAGCAAGCATTAAGCTTTTTTCTAGTTATTTGAACCTGTAAGTTTAAATGAAAATACCGTTTTTAAATAAAACATTTTTTTGATTTCATCGCGTTTTTCTTTTCGTTTTCTTTTTCTTCAGCCCATAAAAGTCCAATGCTGGACATAACCCATTAAAACATGTTAAAATTAACACCATAAAATTCGTAAAAATACATAGTTGACATGTTAAAATAAACTCTATAATACATGTTAAAATTTCGTTTAATTTGTATATTATTGAATTTTTTTATTTGACAAATAACGGTTTTTCAATTTTGTGGTTTTGCCATATGAGCACCCAGCTTGACAAGTGAGTATTATGTGATGAGTGCTGGGTGTTTTTATCCAGGTTAAGATGTGTGGTAAGTAGAGCCCATAACCTGGTATTGACATTAAAATCTAATCTTTTATTCGTTCTATAATTGAACTGTCATACATAAAGCAAAGGAAAGGAACGAGATAGGGGATATAATAAAATAATATTCTCCGGACGAATTGCGGTTATGGCGGGCAGTCTCAACGGAGACTAGCCATTAAATATTAAAGTTATAAAGTATGGTGATAGTGCATGGAGTATAATGGGAGTATGGTAAGAGGAGAAAAATTGAAACAAGTAGGGCACCTCAGAAGTAAAGGAAGGATTAAGTGATGGCTTCAGGAGTGGGGCCGGCAGCCTACACGGTTATAGCTAGATACCTCATCCGTCCTGTCGTTCGGACACTTTCTGTGTAACCGATGACGATGTAAAAGCCTCCTGTTACCAGCACAAACCTTTCTCCACTCAGACCTAAGGCTAAGTGTTAATAAAGCATGGTCGCGGAGCAGGATTTTTTTATTGCATTGCATTTTTAAACTCAATTCCCATCATAAAAAGTTTTATTTCTATTGCAACTAAGATAGTTTTAGGACCTTTTGAACAATATTTGTAATTCGAAAACCGAGTTTATTCTCAAGTCATTAAAGTTCACATTTGTATGAATGAAATAATTTGAAATTCTTCCTGCTCCGCGATCACGCCATAGCAACCTATAAAGCTATGAGAAGATATTATAGAGATGA
The DNA here is from genome assembly GCA_029286625.1 of Parnassius orleans. Lineage (NCBI taxonomy): Eukaryota > Metazoa > Arthropoda > Insecta > Lepidoptera > Papilionidae > Parnassius > Parnassius orleans. The sequence goes on along the minus strand of JAGSMP010000006.1, from coordinate 6,274,891 downwards.
AAGCTGTATAAGAAAGCGTGTCTTGTATTTCCACTTTGCTTGAGGAAGATTCGGGGAGGAATTATATTCCACTGAGAAGGCGTGGCAGGGTAGCTGGCCTAGCTGGCCTGATGTGTGTAAAAGCTTTGCTGTAGCCCTGCCGATATCACGGGATTTCAGTCGGAGTCCAATATAATCCGTCCTTGCTCCTGCGAGAAGGGTGTGCGAAGAAACTACCCCTTCAGTTTGATATACGGTTAGAGAAATCTAATTTTAAAATGTTGGTAGATTAAAAATGACATCTCTGAGTAGATGTTTGTAAGTTAAATGTAATTAATTAATGTCAGTTTCTCAGAGATCTCGTACGAGTACATATGTTCAAGAAATAAAAATATTATTGTAATAATTTTTTTTCCATTCTCAATTGAAACATCATTTAGTTACTCTCGCATATTATATCTATACCACAGTTTAAAGATAGTCTTTATACCGTGTCTATACTATAATAAAACTGTAATGACAATTTCTGTACATTGAATATTTTTTTGAATTTTGAATTGGGGTACACCATCTTAATCGATATGGATGCCAATTTTTTTTTTGGAAACGTTGTCTGTCTGTCTGCACACGCTTCACGTACGAACCTGTTAACGGATTTGGATAGAACTTTCACTATAAGAGTCAGTATATAGGTGGAAATCTCTTATATGTAATATATAGATTGTTGTATGTTGATGTATTTTTCTAACTTTTATACAAAGGCAATGCAAAGTAGTGGATTGTTTTTTGCTGTTCATGCTTATATTACTTATTGCTCATAGGCGAAATAGCTCATATATCAATGTTAACTTTCTTAGGACATATTTACTGTAAATGCGTTCTCATATAGAGTTTGTTAAATAGCGCCTAACTATTAAAAATGCAAACAGAGTAAAGAGTTCAATTAGTAAAGTAACAGCTCATATTGACATACGAATCGAATAACATCGTAACTCAAAAAATACGGTTTACAGGAGAGCGAAAAAACGATTTTGGGCTCTTCACACCTTGTAATTTTGCATTTTTATGAGTTTTTATAATGTTTGATATTTAATAGTAGTATTTTTTATGTTCTATATAAAGTTTTAATTAATTTTTTTCTAATTGCTTGTTTTTAATTTATTATTATCGCGTTATAAACAGCAGATTTGATAAATCTTAAAAAAATAACAATAATGTTTATTATTTTTTTTTCAAATACTAGTAATGCTATTACATACAGTAGTCGAATGGCGGATTCGAACCCATGACCTTTCGAGTTCGCGGTCCGCACCCTGCCATTAGGCTACTGCCGCTTGGAATATTTATATACAACACTCAGTCGTCCCGCTTACAGGATAGGATTATGTATCACGAGTGTGTGCGCAAGCACAGATGCACTTTCTATTCCTTCACTCTCATAGTCCGATGGGACAACAATACGACACAAATATAAAGAGATCAAAAGCAGAACCAACGGTTCTCAGGCGCATGGATGACACACCCCTATAATCATCGCTCCGGGCTACTAGTGAGAATTTCTCGATAGAAAACCCAACTGATTTGGGCCTGATCACACCTATTTATGTGTCCGTCCATTAGTTCGTTTGTGGGCCCGTCTATTTGTTCGTTCGTTAGTTTGTCTGATTGACTGACTAACTGCATGTTTTTATCCAGATTAGTGTATTTCTAGATCTTCGCGATGATTAAAGGTACAAATAAATCATTATAAATTATCCTAAGAAAAGTACTAATTCCACGTGAACGAAGTCACAACTACTATATAGAATAAATAATAAAAATATTTAAAATATTATACATATGTACATATACGTCACTCCTCTCGGATCACGTTTAGCATAAAAATATGAGTATAGATAAAAAATTGTGAAAGAAGATGAGCACATTTGGTACACTCTTTTTTGTTACAAGTACCTCACAAGACAGTCCCAGAACAACATATCATATGTTTGAAATATAATAACAAGATTATGGAATTCTGGTTGTAAAAATTAAAAACACTAACACGCTTTTTTACCTGCATAAAATTAAAATCACAAGTGACCTGACAGTGGTTAGTGACTACTCCAGTCTACTACCAATTATAACCAAAGAAGACTTCAGATGTGTTGTCACCTCCAAAGACCAAGATGGAATATCTCACATCCTGTAATTGTACTGACTCTCTATACCCTTGATACTAGAACACAGCAGTGCAGGCAGAAAATAAATCTTACCTTCTAGTAAACCCGACATCTAAAAACTGTCAAGCTTTTAAGAACACTGGGGATGAAAAGAAACAGACAGACTCCTTACACTCAAACATTATATAACCTACTTGAGATGCTCAAAAACAAAACATCTGTTGTATTTTTTAATTAACGAATTTAATAAAAACCGGCCAAGTGCGAGTCGGACTCGCGCATAAAGGGTTCCGTACCATCGTACAAAACTTAATACTATGTAGGTAGGTACGTTTTAATTTATTTTTATTTTTATTATTTGTTGTTGTAGCGGCAATACAAATACAAATTCTGTAACAATTTGAACTGTCTGTCTATTACGGATCCCGTTGCTTACCCTTCAAGTACGGAACCCTAGAAACTAACTTAAAACGTGTTAGGTACTCAAAAGTTACGTATTTTCTAAAGTTTGTAGCTTAATTTGCGTTATAACTATCTCCAACTTGTCTTAACTTAATTCTCTGTAGTGGAACTGATATCTTGTTGTCACTAGAGGCTTTGAACGCGAATAATCCACTTACGAAGTCGAGTCTGTACCTTGATAGAAATTGCATGTAATGTGAACTGTGTTTATGATCTAACTTTTTTCCGACATACTATGTAGTTATTATATTCAAGATAATGTAGTAAATAGAACCTCAAAAGGTTTTCTGATGATCTCTATTTTGATAATTAAATTTGCAAGTTTTTAATGTAAATAAATAATAGACTCCAGACCGTATTTCGGTCATGGCAGTCAGTCCAAACTAAAGACAGGATTGTAGTGCCTGAGTGTGCGCAAGTACAGGTGCACTCTCTATTCCCCATAGACCGATAGGATAGTAATCCAACACGACCGTAGAGAGATCAAGTGCAGGGACAACGGCTTTACGTACTTCCGAAACTAGGGGTGAAACACTGCCAATTTCTTGACTTCGGGCTGCTACTGAAAATGTTTTAATTAATAGAATTAGGCGTTACTTTGCGGAAATCCATTATATTTAAGTTGGAAAAATTTACTTTGCCAATATCCGCGCAATAAAATCAAATGATGTGTCTTACCTTTATAAACACCCGACTTTTGACGAATATCTAACTTATCTTTATTATTACAGATATTCCTAAGAGAATTGTTTGTTTTCACAAACTTGTTTGTGACGAATGCCACGTCGTTTACGTGGGTCAGACTAGTCGCAACTTCGAGACACGTTACAAAGAGCATTTAGCCGCGTACAGGAATTGCAATCCCGATAAATCCCATTTCGCTAAACATCTCTTGGAGACTTTAAAGGAGTGGTCGTTGGTTAGGTTGCGTCCAGCACAACCTAACCAACGACCACCCTTTAAAGTCTTACATACTTGTAATAAAGGGCTGCGACTGTGTGTGCTGGAACAGTTGGAGATATTAAAAAATAAAAATAGTAATGTTGCACTGCTGAATGAACAAACAAATGTTTCTAACTCACCTCTCTTAAACATCTTTAAACCTGCTCTCCAATAACGGACAGCCTCGCAATATGGTTGTTCGTCACCTTCACGGTGATTAGCGATTGGTTGCGTGGTTGGAGGGTAGGCGGGCGTTTCGCAGCGGCTTGTTATTAATTTAATAGCAGGCGGCTGCGTACGTCAGGTGGTGATTGGTCGCATGTTTTATCGCATGACGCGGTCGCTCACTACTTAAGTGGGGAGCGGTTGCGTCGGCGAGTCTCATAAATAGCAGCTGTTTTTGGCTCGCCGCTCACTTAGCGGTCAGCCAACGTAGAGTCTACTACACCTGAAGATGCCTCGTGTAGAGGCGAAACACGTGTCGTATTGTCGTCGGTGGTGTGTCTTTCCTAGTGTAGTGGTGCAGGGATTAGTGGTGACCGGGATAGTGCACGCAATTGAGGGAGGGCGGGAGGTGCTCTTCAAACTAGGTAAGACACATCATTTTATTTTATTGAGCGGATATTGGCAAAGTAAATTTTTCCAACTTTAATTGAAATTTTTTTGACGAATTTTTCATTTCAGTTCTGGGTGTTTGTTTATGTGAAGTTAATGTTTTTAACACTTCTACGATACAGGAGAATACTAGTGCAGTGTGTATTGTAGGTATAGACTTTTAAAATGTACACACTTAAAAAAGAAAAGAAAAACCAGCAAAAAGTGGACTCGTTTAGAGGTATACTCGTACAATGATCAACTTTATACTAACTAGTTTTAAACTACCAATACCCTACGATCCCAAAGGAAAACTACAAATTAAGATAAGAGAAAGTTTAACATCGCCGTGTTTTCTAAGCAAACATTTTCTAGGTCGACTGGACACGAGAAGATTGTCTAAGGTAGAGCTACATTAGAAAATGATTAATATAGATTACGGTGACATCAATTTCCGAAGCTTCAACAGAAACAACCTCCAAATGGTAACCATAGAAACGCGATGTGGCGCGCGCAGCCAGTCTCCCCCAAACTGCGAAACGGGCTAGTCGCGTTACGTTTTCACGTAAACAAAAAAAAATTGTAAACATTGCGTGTGTCAGTCTTGGATAATGACATTCTTTGTCGGATTTGTTTTGTTGCAGTTTAAGGTGAACGTGTTTGTAATCAAATTGGATTGACATTTGTTTAACTAAAATAGATGTTGTTTATCGTGTTATGGTAGTGGCAGGTGCAAGGAATTCTCGATGGCCGACGACGTTAAGTGCGGCGGTGCCGTAAGTAGATTTGATTTAATATTTATTAAATGTCAAATAAAATAATCGCAAGATTTATAAATGACTAGCGACTCGCCACGGCTACGCCTGGATAGAAGCTATTAATGTGGCGTTATTTATATTTAAGATAATCAAAACCCATTTATTTTATCAACTTTTAGTTTTTAAAAAAATATCTTCAAAATTTTCGCATAAAATATAGCCTAGATCCCTCCAGGTATTACTCTCTATCTGTTCGTAAAGTTTATCACAATTGGTTCAGCCATTCCAAAGATTAGCCCGGACAGACAGACAGACCTCTAAAAATTTTAGAGTAAATTTTTAATAGCATGCAAATAGCCCCCTGAAGTTAATAGAAGTCAGTTACATATTTCAATATTACAGACAGACACTTCAATTTTATTTACCTATGTACTTACGAGTATGTATATAGATTACGATAGTCCAACCTTGATTAAGGTTGTGTTACGCAAACCATATAAATTTAAATTATTTACAATGTTTTGATAACGTAACTCTACATGGTAATTATTTGGAAATTACCTGGGAAAGTCGATGGATGCAAGTGGCACAGGATCGTGCTTTGTGGAATTTTTTGGGGGAGGCCTATGTTCAGCAGTTGATTTGTGAAGGGCTGTAATGATGATGATGAATAAACTTCAAGGAACAATGAATAAATGTGAAATTATAAAGGTTTTGTGATATGTGAAGAGGAGACCAAAAACCTGCCTAACCATATAATTTTACTTGTTTTGTAAACATTAAGGGTAATTAATGTAAACAAAAACAACAATAGCTAACGAACTATTACCTGCTATTACCTGTCTGCTTCGCTGGGACTTTATATAAGTAGTATCAATGCAAAAAAAACACCTCGCCCCTCCAAAACCCCCACCCCTCAATATCATTTTAATGTGATTGAATAACAAACATCCACACAGACAAAAAATAAAGAGAACCGGAAAATATATTAGAAATTTAATATTAATTATTAGAGGGTAACAACGTATATTAAAAAAAATACGACAGATATTAAAATTTTGTTTGTAAAATGTAATTTTTTTTCGTAATGAGTTTCCTGTGACCGACGAAAGATACTCCGAAGGTATGTTCTTTTTGTCATTTCAATCGATCATTCTTTTTAATTAAGAATAGAATCCATGTACTATCATCTAGAGTTTGCACTCATTTACTTACATACAAACATACATATACTGTCACGCCTGTCACTCAAAAGGGTAGGCAGAGACTACGGACTTCCTTTTAGCACGACCCTGACACACGATTCACGCTTCTTTCAGATTCAAATGTCTACGCATATATAATCGTCGGTTTAATTTCGCCCATATAGTTGTAGCACGAATGGGTCGGCTCGACCGTGGAAGGACCACGCTCTCACAGAATACCAGCGTAAAATAGCAGCTTAATGCAGCTGTGTTTCGTATGGTGAGTGTAGAGAACCGGAGACCCTTTTTACTGGAAAAGGGGCATTCTATCTTAGTTCTCACGGCCGACAACGCATCCGCATTCAAATTCGCAAACGAATATAGATGTAGATGTCTATGGGCTACAGCAACCACTTACCATCAGGAGGATTGTGTGCTCGTTTGTCACCCTTATTCTATAAAAAAATCAAATAAATTGCCAATTCCCACCGAGTTAAACCTTCATCCAGGGCATCCCTTAACGACTCTGCCTCTTAGTTCATTCATCATCATTACAGCCCTTCACAAGTCCACTGCTGAACATAGGCCTCCCTCAAAGAATGCCACAAAGCACGGTCCTGAGCCACCTGCATCCATCGACTTCCTGCATGTTTTACCAGGTCGTCACTCCGTCTAGTGGCGGGCCGACCCGCACTTCGCCTACCGGTATGAGGCTAGCTGAGAGCTATTCTAATCTCGCTCAGACTGACGTCCGGAATATCACCGGTATAGTATCGGATAAGACTTGCTCTTGGATTGTTACTCACGCTTGCGTGTGGCTCCAACGATGACGTGTACAGCTGCCCATAGAATCTCTCAATTTCACTAAAACGTGTCCCGGAAACGATGTTGCCACATTCGGTCTTCAGCTTCGACAGTTTACTCCTTCTGGCAGATAGATGCCTGGCAAAGACTTTGGAGCCCTTTTCCCGCTCGATCGCTGTTGTGTCAATACGAGTTGTATTGAAGTTTCGTAAGTCCCGCCCGTTTCCCGGTTTTGGAGGAATGCATGGCTCTAGAGATATTCTCATACCTTTCCTTCACCTCCTCATTGGGATGTGCCGAGATGGTGGTGCGTAAACCTGTATGGCCTTCATCAAATACCGTTTGGTGATTCTGAGTATAAGGTACGCAACCCTCATCGACATACTCCCAATCTTTACTACGTTTTAACGAAAGACTTGTGGACGATAAATCCAACACCTCCTTGCGTCAGATGGCCCTCCCGGTGATAGAACAAGTTGCCGGATTCGTGGATTTTCGTGTCCTGCCCCTCTCTTCGGACCTCAGATAATCCTATAATATCCCAGCGCAACTTGTCTATCTCTTCTTCCAGCTCCATGATCTTCTCGTCAGTCCTCAGGGTGGAGTCGAGTCGCCTTAGATAGCAACCGAACCTCCACTGGAGATTCTTAGCACTCTCTGCCCTGCCGTGTTACCATGGTCGCCACCGTAACCGGGAATAGCGGGGCCGCCGAGGACTGGGGGCCGTCTTTTTAACTCTTGCCACGCTTGGCGAGCGGGTTGGCAATCTCAGTTTTTGTTTTCGTTGTTCGTTTACTGTTATCAGAAAGATGCTGTTGCCCATCTTCTGCCTCAGTTTCCTTCTGTCGCCTCTTACGACACCCGCGGGAAGTTATGGGGTAATGGATAGTAGATAGATAGCGCCACTACACGGGCTCTTACTTCTGCAACATAAATTTGCTTTGTCATTTTTCAGCATTCATTCTTTTTACGTGTTCCAACCACCAAAGTATCTTGGTCACATCATCTTTTATCACACAATTTCTCACCCTATAATTTAGAGTCACCCCTAACATATGCCTCATGACCTCATTTCAACAGCTTTAAATAAACTCTAAACGAATTAGTAAGCTGAAGTGGCAATGGACCGGTCATATAGCTCGAATAACTGGCAACCGATGGGGAAGCAAGGTTCTCGGGTGGCAGCCTCGTTCCGGTAGGTGAAGTGTGGGGTGGCCTCTCACTAGATGGAGTGACGATCTGGTAAGACTTGCAGGAAGTCGATGAATACAGGTGGCTCTGGAACGTTCTTTGTGGTATTCTTTGGGGGAAGCCTATGTTCAGCAGTGGACTTATGACGGGCTGTAATGATGATGATGATGATGAAATGAACTTTTATGCTTCTTCTTCCACACCCAACTTTTACTACCATTCACTAACGCAGGGACTGACAAAGAGTTTTGAATTGCCATTCGTGCCTTTTTTGACTCATGCCGACTTCCCACAATTTTTTTTGTGACAAACGAGCACACAGTCCACCGGATGGTAAGTGGTTGCTGTGACCCATAGGCATCTACATCTATCCTCAATAAATAATCAAAATGCAGATGCGTTGTCACCCGTGAGGACTAAGATAGAATGCCTTGTTTCCAGTAATAAGGGTCTCCGGTTCTCTACACTCACCATACGAAACACAGCAGCATGAAGCTGCTATTTTACGCTGGTATCTTGTGATTATATTCATATCTTTGTCATGTCCCTGCTAAACAGAAATCCGAAATATGCAATTTTTCATACGTGGTAAAGCACAGCACACCACACAGCAGCTATATTAATGCTGCTGTAATTCGTATTGTGAGTTTAGTGAACCGTAGACTTTTTGTACTTGAAATAAGGCATTTCATCTTAGTCCTTAGGGGCGACAACTCATCTGCATTTTGATCCTTAATTGAGAATAGATGTAATTGTCTATGAGCCACAGCATTCACTAACGATCAGGTGGACTGTTTGCTTGTTTGTCACCCTTATTCTATAAAAAAACACAACTTTCTATTCTAATTTTATGCTACTCGCGGCTTCATTCGTATTTAATATTTGTTATCCAATAGAAGAGCCGTATAAGTTAGTAATTTATATGTTTTAAGCTTTGTTACTTTGGATCTAATTGTAATTTTTAAGTCATAATAGTATTCTATTCATCAGAGTCGTTGCTACAGAATCTTACTAACCCTTTTTTCTATATTAAATGATCCGACAACTTCTTCTTATCCTTAAGATAACTTCCACTTTCGGTATTCAACTCTTGACCGCGAACGTCGTTCTTCTAACGTCCTTAAGATTCATAACTCTTCATTTACAGTTCAGGCAATTCTTCTCTGGAACGCGCTGCCGTTGATATAAGAAAAGCACCGAATAAGCATACGTTTAATTTATTTTATATATTATATATGCAATATGGATATAAATATATGAATATATATTCATAGTTTATTTATTTATATTATTTTTCTACGTGTAGTATTAATACATATGCGAATATATTTTATGTTTATATACAATATATGTCGAGTCATTTTAACATTTTCTAACACCTACCAACTTTTACTTGTCTAATTCTCTCTGGGTTGACTGGTAGAGAATGCCATAAGGCATTAAGTCCGCCCATTGTAACCCTTAGATTAAGGTGTAGCGCAATAAAGATTAAATAAATAAAAAATAGTAATGGTAATATAAATACATCGGATATGTATTTATATTTATTCGGCATAATTCGTCATAAAACCGATGAAGTGCAAGACTATACTAAGTGTTCTGTATAATAATATATTATTTTAGAAAAAAAAGCTTAAGATATGCACTAAAAATATAAAAATTAACTAAGGAAATTGTTAACAGTTACTCTGATTAGAAAAACATGGAGTTTATTGGATTGAATCTTTTGAAAGAAGGGACGGTAATTGGTTTGTCGCGTGGTAGCGGCGTAAAGGAATCCATTACTCCATTGTCGTCCCGTGGGTGTCCTATACTTGTATAGTGGAATAGGTTAATAAAACTATAATATAAGTTAGTAATAGGTTAATAATAATAACAGAAATACGTAGTAAGTAAAATGCCGAGATCGGTGACGGACAGCGGTATATCTCAATTTTTCAGGGTTTTTGTATATTATGTGTAAGGAAAAATTAGCCCTACTGACCAGCTTTTATAAAAGATAGCGTGATGATATATATTAATTCTAACCGTTCAACCTACGACTTCCTATATTGAAGTCTCATCCAAATTCGTACATAGGATTTTGTGTGACGCGCGTTCTCAGACAGACAGACAACGATCCCAAAAATTATTGTCTTGGAAACTGCATCGATATAAAGTATACCCCAAATATAATATAAAAAAATATTCAATGTACATAAATCGTCCTCTAAGACTTTTACTTATTAAAGTAATATAATATAAAGTTTTCTTTCAAAAACTTTCTTTTCTTTCAAAAACCATCATTTTCATCTTGTGTGCTCATTTCAACCCTTAATTGTATACAAAAAAATCAGCGAATATTCGATTTTGTATATCCGTTTTTTGTAGTACCAAAAAGGTATATCTAAAAAATCATTGAGGTTCTCCAATTATAACATAAATAGTTCAAACAAAGGCCATGACTAAAAGCGTTATTAGGGATCCTTGATTAGTAGAAACTAATCAAGGATCATATAATTAGGAAGCATTTTATGTAATTAGCAAAATGTTATTAAGCTTTTATACGTGGTAGAGCCACACTGCAGCTATGTTATGGTTGTAGCATCAATTGATAGGCTCGACGAAGGAAGAACCGCGCTATCACAGAACTTGTACGTAAAACAGCAGCTAAATGCTGCCGTGTTTCGTATAGTGAGTATAGAGATCGGGAGACCTTTTTACTCGAAACGAGACATTCCATCTTAGTCCTCCGGGGTAACAACGCATCTGCATTTTGATTTTTAACCGAGGATAGATGTCGATGTCTATGGGCCACAGCATCCACTAACCATTAGGCGGACTGTGTGCTCGTTTGTCATCATTGTGTTTAAAAATGTCTATTTCTAGGCCAATGAAAAAACGGAGTACTTTCGCCAGTGGTAATAGGCAACTACGAGAAATGCCAGAAATATTATGGTCTCCAAAAGATGCTCCATTGTAACGTATAAGTACACAGTATGTGCAATACTATTTTAATCATACTATATATAAGCTAATGTGGTCGGCGACAAGCAGCAGCGTTAGAGGTGCAAGACTTCTTAACTGAGGTCCCCAATTCGCCTGTCAAGATTGGTGATTATAGCAGATCCTTCTATGGTAGAGTTTCATGTTCAAATAAGTCTGTAATGGGTTGATAAAAAAGGAGAAAGCCTTTCTACTAGGAATTACAATCATTATTACCATCATCATTATCCTGTGTATGTCATGCCTATTAAAAGTCACTGCTAAACAAAGGCCTCCCCCATAGATTGCCTCAACAGGGTATAATTACCACAGTTGCTTCGCTTGGAAACTTCAGTTTTTTATTACTTTGAATTATTATCAGGAATTGCTATTGCCCATCTCGTGTTTTATCTAACTTCTGCAATCAGTTACGACAGTCCCGGGATGATACGGGTATGGGGTACTGGATTCGACGAGGAATCATAGTAGAGGATAACGTTCAAATTCTTTCTATTTTCATTTTTAGGCGTTCGATTATTATTTGATTGGTGAGACCATACTACCAACCAATCATCTGAAAATCGTACACGATTTAACAGATGGATTCATCTTCCATTCGAATAGAAAACATAAATAGAGGCGTTCAACCTTCCGTATCTAGCGGAAATCACAAGCTCATCACAAATCAAATCTTATTCGTATCATAAAATGGTTCGGTTAGAGTGAATACGAGCGACTCAGTCCATATAGATAGAGGATTTGCCTCAACCTGGTGGCTATGTCTCTATATGGGCATCTATATGACTCAATGTTGACGTCATAAACTTTATATAGACGTCAATCCAGCCGTCACGTCAACCCAGCCGTGACGTCAAGCAGTCACGCTCGGCAAGTGGATTAACCCTCGTAGTACCAGACGTCTCCCATCTTTGACGCTGCTCGCCGTCTTCGATCGGGTATTTTACTCCTAGAGTAAGGAAGTGGTTATACCGCCATCTATCGGAAGCCATTAAAACTTTTTGACTTACCCCACAGTCGCCTCTTACGGCACCCACGAAACGAAATTGGGTGTAAGTTCTTCTACGCTGCTTCCGCATGGTTCTACAACGTCGTAAGTTATAACGTTTATGGCATCGGTACGTATGAGCACGAATGGGTGGACACGACCAGGGAAGGACCACGCTCTTACAGAATACTGAAGTAAAATATCAGCTTAATGCTGCCGTGTTTTGTATGGTGAGACCCCTTTTACTGGTAACGAGCGATTCCATCTTAGTTTCAGGGTGACAACGCATCTGCATTTTGATTCTTAATCAGGGATGCAAATGCATAGCGTTGCTAGGCGAAGTAATTAAAAACAAATGTATTCACAAAATAACTGTACCGTACGTTTGTATCCAGTCCCGAATGAAATTCATCGATTAAAAAAAAAATTGGTAAAACTGCTCATATACCGACGAATGGCAGGATTACGATTAGGGATGTTCGTGTGTCGTAAATTTATCGATCATTGAATATCCATAAAATAGTTTATAGGTACTTTTACTTATTTATACTTGCGCAAATGTTTATGGTGGACTTACCATCAGGTAGACTGTGTCCTCGTTTGTCACCCTTATTAAAAAAAAAGAAGAAGTTCATAACGATCATCTATTGCGAGATTTCGATCGAATATTGTTGAAAGGTATCTCAATTACACAGGACGAATGCAGCGCTTATACGTTAAGATTATGTTATATGGTAGAATCACTGTGCAATTGTATTATGTCTGCAACACAAATGGATCGGCCCGATCGGGAAAAAGGTCACGCTTTCATAGAGCACTAACGTCTTGAGAGGAATTCCATCGTGATAATCATTCCATCTTTGTACTCAGTGGTGACAACACATATCTTATAATCAACACATAACTTCGAACAAAGATGTTTCTCAGTGGTAACATCTTTGTTCGAATTTGGCAACAAGTGTACATGGACTGCATTAGCTACTTACCATCAGGTGGACTGTTGGTTCGCTTGTCACTTGAATCTTCTATACATACATGCAAATAAATAAAATTGAAGTGTCTGTTTGTAATATCAAAATAACAACTTTTTACTAAATGCATATGAAAGTATATAGGGTACTCATGACAGAAATACATTTTTTTAAATTTTTGTCTCTCTGTCTGTCTATCTATCTGTTTGTTCCGGCTAATCTCCAAAATGGTTGGACCGATTTTGAAGGGAAGATAGCTGATGTTATAAGGAGTAACCATAGAGTAGGATAATATATACGGAACAGAGAGCCATCTTCTAGGATTTTTGTCACCCACTATGAATAGTGGTACAGTGTCGCCGTTCGGTATCATATCCGTTGAACTAATCTCAATATTTTGACTATAGATAGTTGTATGTAGTTATGCATATACAGCTATTTACACTATATGCAGTTATATTTATATTTTAGGGATAAGGGATTAGGGTTGTAGATGTATTATGATTTCAGTAATTTAAACATTTATATTTTTGTTATATTGCAATTACTACAAAATATTCTTATTTTATTTAAACAAATAGATGTTAAGATGAAATCAGGCATTTCAAAAACTGCTAATTAAATGCTATTTACATTGGTTAGGTATAAAATATTATATTCAGATTCTGTAAAAATCCGATAATAGCAACAACTGAAAATCACATAAATTGGCAAAACGTTCGTGAAAACAACGACTTGCTCACGCCGGTAGCCATTATGTGATAAAGTTGCCACTTGCCAAATCGAGAAACTTATTGTATCTCAGACCAACAAAAAATATTTTATTCAATATATTTTTAATTAGGCAAAAGCTTTTGAATGTCCTTATAATTATTAATCATTTAAATTTATGTTAAAACTTTAGGCAATTTATTAAATTCCATACACAATAACCAGAATTGGTGTAAACGCCATCTAGCGCACCTTTAGAATTTGATGTTCGAAAGTTTATGTGATATCGTATGAGATGGCACTAGTGTCTTTGCAAATTATTGGACCCCTACCTAGTATGTCGTCTCTGGGAGTAACTTAGGTTCCTTTTATTTTAGAAAAAGAATTAGGGTTCTGCGCAAAAAAATTAAAACCCTAAATTACACGCCGTCGCGGGGAACAGCTAGTTTTATATAAAAAATAGTAGTTTAATACTCTAGTGTTTCGTACATTTGGCAACGAGATCCTCGTTCTCTTCCCTGGTCTTCCCATATGCTATTACATGTCAATACTCAGGGATGATAACGTATCTGCATTATGATTCTTAATCTACTGTACATGTAGTCTATGGGCCGCATCATCCACTTTTCATCAAGTAGACTGTGTGCTCGTTTGCCACATTCATGTCATTTAAAATAATATTTCTTTCATGGCAAGATAAGAAAAAGTGCGAGGGAGATGGATTTTTTTTTTTACTTATTATAAGCCAGTGCTTGACCACAATCCCACCTGGTTGTAAGTGGTGATGCAGCCTTAGATGGTAAATCGCACTGTCTTAGCGTAACAAAAGCCTATTCACTCTTGCCTTGAAGACGCCCAGATTGTATTCGGACGGAAAGATAGACGCCGGCAAATTATTCCACTCCTTTGCTGTACGCATTACAAAAGATGAAGCAAACCGTTTGATTCTAATGCGTAGAATATCGACAACAAAGAGATGAAGACCCGCTGACCGCCTGGTTGCCCGATGATGGAAAGGAGAGGGAGGAATTAAAGCGTGTAATTCCTGCGCACACTTACCGAAATGCATCCTATAGAATACCGAGAGACTGGCTACTCTGCTCCTGTGCTCGAGGCTGACAAGATTGATTTCAACCAAATAAAGGTCACCAATGAGCCTCTTGGCACGTCTCTCCACTGAGTCCAACGCTGCCAGGTGGCATTTTGCAGTACTAGCCTATATGTGGCAGTAGTACTCCATGCACGACCGTACTTGCGCTTTATATAAGGTAAGAAGCTGCCCCGGCGTGAAGTACCGCCGTACTCTTGCAAGGTTACACCAAGTTTCCTTGCGGCTGCTTTGGCTCTGAACTCAATGAACTGCCCAAAGTTGAGGTTCGGAGAAAATTCAACTGCTAACAACTGAAGGCGGTCAATGTACTCTAAGGAAACATTTCGGAAAGTAGGAGCCAAGGTGAGCGGGCTTCTTTTAGCGGTGAAAAGACACGCTTGTGTTTTGGAGGCGTTAAATCTCACGAGATTGGCATCGCCCCATTCGGAAAAATTGGCCCGCACTATAGAAAGGGGTCGTGACGGGAAAATCTTACACTTTTTCTCGCCTACTTCGCCTCGCCTTTTTCTCATCCGTCAAATTCGTATCGTGCGATAAGGAACTTGGTTACAATAAAAAGTTTTGACTTGGACTTGCTTTGAAGCCATGCTAACCTTTCTGACACGTACTCGTGCACATAACTTTCTTTAATCTTTTTTTAACAATTCATAAACTGGTATTTACTAATGATTTTAGATGCATACGTGTGCGTGAGCGCGCGTTCTTAGGGCCGATTTACACTTCGACAAGTACAGTAGCGAGTTTAGTTACTTAAGTGGGCAGTAGCGTTCAAATGTCTTCGTGGCGAGCTTAGTTAAAAAATGTACAATTTTATATTTTGAGGGTCGAACGCGAACACGTTGCGTCATGTCAACTTATGCACTGAACTAAGCTCGCTCGTTCACACGAGTGGCGAGATTAGTTGCAGGTGGCGAGAGACGAGCGGGAGGCACTTCGAACTCGACTCGCCGAAAAATAGACCGGCCAGCTATCCTGTTCAGCTTAGTTGTTAATTTGTTACTTAACTCACCAATTGCCGTTCAAACGAGATTTCTACTTAACTCGCCAGGTTCGCAAGTTAACTCGCTACTGTACTTGTCGAAGTGTAAATCGGCCTTTAGAATAAGTTGAGCGTAGTTTTGGTTTGGTTTAGTCTACACAAGAAATGTACGCAGCGCTCCGTCTAATGATGTCAAAGTATGACATAACTAATCAGAGACTATAAAGACGCAAACAAATCAATAAATTTCATCTCCAATGGCTTTTGTCCAGAAGTTTTTACTACTTACAGTTTTCGTGGATACGTTCAAAACTTTGCAACTATAATGTAATGCGGCTTTGACTGCTTTTATGACTTTAATCAAACAATGATATTTTTGAGAGCTGGGGTAGCTCTCGTTAACTCTGTCGTTAGGCGCTTTAAATTTTGTAGGTCGTGTGAAGTACAGTTCGAAGATATTATTTATATTAGAACGGTTACAACCGCACAGAAATTGTATGAAAAATAAATGCGTATATACTCAGTTGAAGTAAAACTTTTCATTTTAATATTAAATATTCTGTTGTTATTATTTATATACTAGCTTTCCGCTCCGGCTTTGCACGGGATATTTCTGAATCTCGACAACAGCGCCACCTACCTGGTCCAATTGTGAATCTAAGCCATCCAGGGACCCACTCAATCACACACAAAACAATTCATAATAATCGGTCGAGCCAGTTTCGAATTTTAGCGAGACTAACGGACAGCAATTGATTTATATATATATATAGAGAAGATTATTTTTACTTTATTGATAGGTAAAAACTTATTGATATAATAATTATGTATTACAATATAACAGCCTATCAAAAGTCTACAGCTGAACGTAGGCCTTCCCCACAGATTGCCTCATAGGCTATGCCACAGTTGCCACGCATGGCAGGCGGTTTGTTAACCAGTTTTTAGGGTTCCGTACCCAAAGGGTAACCAACGGGACCCTATTACTAAGCCTCCGTTGTCCGTCCGTCTGTCTGACAGCGGGCTGTATCTCATGATCCGTAATAAGTAGATAGTTGAAATTTTCATAGAGTGTGTATTTTTGTTGCCGCTATAACAAAAAAAAATTGAAAATTAAAGGGGGCTCCCCTACTAGAAACGTGTTTTACGATGGTACGGAACCCTTCACGCGCGAGTTCGACTCGCACTTCGCCGGTTATTTTAATTATCTTGAGTTGTTGGAAGGTGTTGCTGCTTATACCTGTTTCAGCTTTCCTCCTTCATCTCTTACGACATCGACGAGACGATATAGGGTAGTGGATTATTTTTCGAATAACAGTTTAGCCTAGGGAAAACAAATTTGTCCTAAAATTGGATTCGGCCTAAAATTCGTTTTTACCAGAAAACAGTGTCTGCGCCGCAGACAGTTAATATAAACTTTCATTTATACGAATATATATACATTATCTGTGTAATAAATGTTATGTAATCTAATATACTTCAACCCATAATTACCTAGTTTATAATTATTGTATATGGTATAATAATTGTATATACTTCCGTTTCATAACATAACATAAACACTCACGCCTGTCACCCAGAGGGGTAGGCAGAGACTACGGACTTCCATTTGGCACGATCCTGACACACTTCTCTCGCCTCCTTTACATCCATATATCTACGCATACACGTTCATCGGTTAAGGGTACTCCTAATCTGGCCCATTTTCAATATATCGCCAATTTGGTCGATAAACTTTCGTCTAGGGCGTCCGTTCCCGACTCTTCCGTTCACTTCTGCAACATAAATTTGATTTGTCACTTGTCACTTGTCACTTTCCGTTTCAATTCATATATAATACCGTGCGTTCGTTACGTCGAGTTCAATAAAAAAATTAAATATCGTAACGGGCACGCAACCGAATTGTACTTACTGTAATTGTATCAGAAATATACTTGTAATAGGTCTAAGGAGCTTTACTTTATCTCCCTTGTTCTATTCTGAACAACAGTTCTGAGTGTAACATATTATAATAAATATACTTACAAACTACTTTAGTCAGTCGCCGCTATTAAATATGCCGAAACTGCGTACATGGACTATATATTTTACTGAACGTTACTTCCGTCCGAAAAAAAGATTTGAGTTACCCCTAAGTAGCGCTTAAGAACGCCTTACTTCAAAATATATACCGGACTCAACATGTGAATTCTGCTAAATCAAAAATGGTAACTGGCTGTTATTTTAGTTTACTTCCAGGGATAAGGCATTTACTTTTTATTTAATAACGCTTTTGTTAACAAGAAAATTATTCTTCTCGTGCTCGATCGTCAACTCAACTCGGCAGTACAGCAAGCTGCTGCAAGCTTAACGTTAAACCACCCGCCTGCCAAGCATGACAATATGGTTAATATCACTCCTATCTATAGGCAGGCCTGTGTTCAGCAGTGAAATTTTTAGGCTGTTGAATGATGTTAATGAAAAAGTTAAAAAATTTAGAAACATTGTTATTCTGACCCACATTGCAACTTTGGTCTAGGGAGAAAGGGAAAGACACCGGCGGATGACGTGGGCGGTATCTAGGAGCACCACCTTCTGTATTTAAGTCCGGAGCCGTCCATCACGGAATCTTAAGGCGTGCTAAGAGGTATATTAGTGATATGAATCTAATTAACCAATTATACCAGTGTTCTATAGGATACATTGCGGAGAGTGCGCCCAGGAGTTGCATGACTTCTTTCCTTTCTCTCTCTTTTTCACAATCAGACGCTCGGGTTCGATCCGCAAGTAGCAAGTATTGGTAAAAAAGTTATAGCTTATATACTTCCACAGGACACAGGCCTCTCATTTCTGAAAGGGTTATGGAAGAATTGGTACAATTGATTTACCGTGCTGTCACCACATTAACATACTACATATTATTAGCATCACTGCACATGGAAAAACATACAGACCCTGAATAATTACTTGTAGGTCATACAAATACTTGTTTAGAATAGAATAGAATTATCGCTACAGCCAGAATTCTCTTGAAAATCAATTTATGCAATTACCACTGGTTCGGAATAAACCACTATTCTTGGAAGAATCAACAAGAAACAAAGCGGGATTTTTTTACTTTAATTTACAATATAGTTAGCTGTACTTTTTTTAACTTAGTATAAGCCAGTGCTTGACCACAATCCCACCTGGTGGTAAGTGTTGGTGCAGCCTTAGATGGTAAATCACACTGTCTTAGCGTAACAAAAGCCTATTCACTCTTGCCTTGAAGACGCCCAGATTGTATTCGGACGGAAAGACAGACGACGGCAAAGTATTCCACTCCTTTGCTGTACGCATAACGAAAGATGAAGCAAACCGTTTGGTTCTAATGCGTGGAATATCGACAACAAATGAGTGAAGACCCGCCGACCGCCTGGTTGTCCGATGGTGGAAAGGAGAGGGAGGAATTAAAGCGTGTAATTCCTGCGCACACTCACCAAAATGCATCCTATAGAATAACGAGAGATTGGCTACTCTGCGCCTGTGCTCGAGGCTGACAAGATTGGTTTCAACCAAATCAAGGTCACCAATGAGCCTCTTAGCACGTCTCTCCACTGAGTGCAACGCTGCCAGGTGGCATTTTGCAGCACCAGCCCATATGTGACAACAGTACTCCATGCACGACCGGATTTGCGCTTTATATAAGGTAAGAAGCTAACCCGGCGTAAAGTACCGCCGCACCCTTGCAAGGACACCAAGTTTCCTTGCGGCTGCTTTGACTCTAGATTCAATGAACCGCCCATAGTTGAGGTTTGGAGAAAATTCAACCCCTAACAACTGAAGGTGGTCAGTGTACTCCAAGGATACATTCCGGAAAGTAGGAGCCAGGGTGAGCGGGCTCCTATTAGCGGTAAAAAGACATGCTTGTGTTTTGGAGGCGTTGAATCTCACGAGATTGGCATCGCCCCATTCGGAGACTGCCTGTTGTGTGAGATTCACACGCTCAACCATAGCCTCTCTTTCGGACTGGATTTGATCCCGACTGGCCCGGCACTTGGTTAGTTTCTCTCCATAACTATGCTGTCGTGTGCATACCCATAGATACCGGGACTAAGCAGATCATTTATATGCAGCAGGAAGAGCGTTGCGGAGAGAACGGACCCCTGAGGAACTCCGGCGTTTATCGCGATAGGACAGGACGAACAACCATCGATGACGACTCGGAGAAATCATTCACTCAGAAAGTCCTTCACCCAGTCAATCAGGCCAGAGGATAAGCCGTACGCTGAAAGCGTGCCCAATAGACTAGCGTGCCAAAGCCTGTCAAAGGCCTTCGAAACATCGAGGGAAATAGCAAGTGCTTCACCACTGTTCTCGAGAGCTCCGCCCCATATGTGAATGGCATACGCTAGAAAGTCCCCAGTTGATCGATTTCGGCGAAACCCGTACTGGCGGTCACTGAGTAGATCATTATGCTCTAGGTATGCCATGAGGTGGGCGTTCAATATACGCTCCATAATCTTGCAGAGTATGGAGGCCGATAGTTGGCAGGGTCGGTACGGCTACCTGTACAATTAAATTTTAAAACATTTAGAAACAGCATGGTAGCAATCACCTCTTTTCCAGGAGTTATTATCAATCATGCGCTCATTGGTAGTATAATAACACTTTTGTAACAATTTTGATTAAATAAAATCTTTATTTTTGATAGATAGTTCCTGCATATTTTCTGGGACTTTGTTGTAAAAAGCGTTTAAGCTGCTCCGTAAAGGAATTACTGACTCTTCGGAATCGAGTAACTAGTGTTACTAGCATGTGCTTGTTCCTAATATTTACAAAATATACTTCACTATTTTTATTACACTGCAGAAAGGTGTAAGACAGGGTGACGTTATATTCACGAAACTCTCCACCGCTGCATTGGAAGACGTTTTCAATCTACTGGACTGGAAAGGATACGGTATTAACATCAATGGCGGGTACATCACTCACCTTCGATTTGTTAACGATATAGTGCTTACGGTAGAATCGCTGGAGGATCTAAGCACCATGCTCAATGACCTCAATTGTGCCTCCCAACGGATAGGTCTTAAGATGAACATGGACAAAACAAAGATCATTTGTAACGTCCATTTCACACCTATGCCGGTAGTTGTTGGGAGCACCAAGCTCGAAGTTGTTGACGAGTATGTTTACTTGGGACAAATAGTCCGACTAGGTAAGTCGAACTTCGACTGAGAGGTCAATCGACGGATTCAACTCGGCTTGGCAGCGTTCGGGAAACTACGACACATCTTCTCGTCAGGTATACCCAAAACTTGAAAACGAGATTGTACAACCAGTGCGTGTTGCCAGTGATGACATGTGGAACTGAGACTTGGTCCTTCCCTGCTGGCCATATGAGGAAGCTCAAGGTCGCTCAGCGAGCTATGGACAGGGCTATGCTCGGGGTTTCTCTGCGTGATAAACTTAGAAATGAGGATATCCGCAGTAGAACCAGAGTGACCGACAACGGATTAGTAAGCTGAAGTGGCAATGGGCCGGCCATATAGCTCGAAGAACCGACAACCGATGGGGAAAAAAGGTTCTCGAGTGGCAGCCTCGTACCAGTAGGTGAAGTGTAGGGCGACCCCCTACTAGATGGAGTGACGACCTGGTAAGAAATGCAGGAAGCCGATGGGTGCAGGTGGATCAAGACCGTGCTTTGCGGCATTCCTTGGGGAAGGAAGTTCAGCAGTGGACTTTTGAAGGGCTGTAATGATGATTATGATTATGACTTCACTATTTTCTACCGACTTCAAAAATTCGTTTTTTTATGTGTGTTACCTTATAACTTTTTTCTGGATGAATCGATTTCGATGATTCTTTTTTATTTGAAAGCTAGTGCTTCTCATGTGGTCCCATATAAATTTGATCAAGGTTTGACCAATAGTTTTTAAGTTATTCTTAATAATTTATATTGAAGTCTGTTGTACAAAGTTTTTAATTTTTAATTATTAATAAAACTATTTTTGTTTTTGAGCACACACATAAAATTTTTGTAAATATACTGAGATGTCAGCGTTTATATATTTTTTTATAGGATAGGGTGACAAACGAAAACAGCCCACCTGATGGTAAGTGGTTGCTGTGACCCATAGACATCTACATCTATCCTCAATAAAGAAACAAAATGCAGATGCGTTGTCACCCGTGAGGACTAAGATGGAATGCCTCTTTTCCAGTAAAATGGGTCTCCGGTTCTCTACACACACCATACGAAACACAGCAGCATTAAGCTGCTATTTTACGCTGGTATTCTGTGAGAGCGTGGTCCTTCCCCGGTCGAGCCGTCCCATTTGTGCTACAACTATACTACTAATATAGCCTCAGCATGGCTCTACCACGTATAACTAATATAGCTGCAGCAATATATTTCATTAAAATTTTCTCTTAGGGCTATAATCTTAGGCTTAACTTGCATTTACTAATTTAACGTTACCGGCGGGGATAGAACTCAGTTTCAGAGTGTATCTTCTCTGAGATACCACGTTTGGGCGTTGGTAATAGTATTATTATTTATGAGTGATTCATAGCCATTGCCCCTGTTTGAGTGTTTGTATGTCATACAAATAATTGTTCCGGGTCTGGATGCTTGTCAATGTGTAATTTGTATATGTAAAGTGCCATAAAAATTATAAAAAAAAAATACCTTTGCTGCTTAGCCCAATGGGAAACAGACCACAAACTGACAGATGATCTAAGATCTAATTGATGACTTTAGACATTAAATTCTACACGTGCACTAAACATCCAGAAAGTTTTACCAAATAAGTGAATGTTACAAATTTCATGCTATGATAATAAATTCGACGGAAATGGCATACGTAACTCTTTTGTGACACATGTTTTAAGCGACTTCCTTATTTACAGACGTTGGTGAGTCTTAGACTGGCTCATATTATATTATAAATTCTGAGGAATTTCCATCTTAATAAGGAAACGGAATTCTTATTATCATTACCTTTGCTTTATTTTATTCATATATCAATTTAGAGTTAATTTCACCTTACATTAAAAATATTAAATAGCAGATAGCGTAAGTACCATCATCTTACCTATTTTAGCCGCCAAGCAGCAGTGCATGCACTGCTGCGTTCCGTTCTGAATCTCTTTCAGAACGGTTCAACAAAGCTGGTGGAATTACAGGCTGTGAGGTATTTCGTCTTAATCCTCAGTGGTGACTACGCAGCCTTCTTTGTTTAAGGTTGGCAGCTGGTGCCCATGCTCTGCAGTACCCACAATTACCATCAAGTGGACTGTTAGTTCGTTAGTCATTTCAGTTTTATAATATAAACCCTAAATTTGCTCTAGAGCCAAGCAGCAGATGTTAATTATGAAAGGAGACATGCACTCAGCAGAAGATCAGGGAATATAAAATATAGGCTTGCACTTTTTCATTAATTCATTAATTACAGCTAGTTAAAAGTCCGTCACTGAATAGGCCTCCCCATAGATGCCTCATAGAGGGAATATTGCAGTTTTGTATGATTTTTAATTATTGTTACAAGGAAGATGCCGCTGCCTATCTCCTGTTTGATTTCCTTCTATCGCCTCTCACGACTCTCTCATGATGATATGGGATGATGTTGGATGCTAGCACGTCACAATTACACAGCTATTACTTTACTTTTTAATAGTCCTAAGTAATAATTACAATAAAATTAAGAATGTAGTTATAAACTTAACATGAGTTTTCTTTTAAAAATTTAAACGAATTAAACTTTATAGTGTCGTAAATACTGACGGGAAGCTAGCATTTTATGAAGTATAAAATACAATGTTTGAACGTTAAGAATACTGCCTCAAGCGGCATTTAATTTTCGTAACATGACATTCATTACTTTAATTTGTGCGTTATTAGGGAAGTTGAAACAATAAACTTTTAGCAAAGTGAAATCCGATTCCAAACAACCAAAAATAATGATTATATTATTTTTGTGGTTTGTAATAGATATCTTCACACGTGGTAGAGCCATGCTGCAGCTATATTAGTAGTATAGTTGTAGCACGAATGGGTCGGCTCGATCGGGGAAGGACCACGCTCTCACAGAATACCAGCGTAAAACAGCAGCTTAACGCTGCTGTGTTTCGTATGGTGAATGTAGAGAATCGGAGACCCTTTTTACTGGAAACGAGGCATTCCATCTTAGTCCTCACGGGTGACAACGCGTCTGCATTTGATACGTAATCGAGGATAGATGTAGATATCTATGGGCCACAGCGACCACTTACCATCAGGTGCACTGTGTACTCGTTTGTCACCCTTATCTTATAAAAAAATTAGAAATTGGTTCATGACCAAATTTATATGAGATCACTCATGTGATATGAGTGTTTCCCTTTCCAAGCCAACGTGGTGAAGAACTATCGTTAAATATATTATTTAAAAAAAAATACATGCGTGAGTGTCGTGGAACACTCGGTTGTAACGAAATTCCTTTCGTAGTATATTATTATTGATAAACGTATTATATTATTGATTGATAAATATAATAAATGAATTGTTGTACTAGCGTCTATTAAAATGAAGCGTCATTTAAAATAATATTTCTTTCATGGCAAGATAAGAAAAAGTGCAAGGGAGATTGATATTATTCCATCTCGCTCGCACTATAGAAAGAAAAAAAAATCTTACACTTTTTCTCGCCTAGCCCCCATCTGGCAAATTCGTACCGTGCGATAAGGAACTTCGTTCCAAAAATCTTTCGACGAATTGAGAACCTCTGACTTTTGAAGTCTGTTGAAAAGAAGGTGAGATTGTCATACCATTACCATTACAGCTCGAACTCCACTGCTGCACATAGGCCTCCCCCATAGATTACCTTATTAATACGGGGGATTATTGCCGCAAATCAACTGCAATCACAGTTATTTTTTGAGTTATTATCAGGAAAATGGAGCTGTCCATCTCCTGTTTCATTTTGAGTTCGTCAGTATGATTCCAATTAGGAACTATCAAATAAAAGCTCCCATTGCAATAATTATTTTGCTTGAAATTTTATTCGTTTGACGTAGCTATGACTTATTGTGTTTTGTTATTTGCAGCACTAAGGGCCGCAGGTTCGAATCCCGCTCGAAACAAGTATTTGTATGGCCTACAAATGATTTTTCCGGGTCTGGATATTTGTCATTGTAAAATTTATATATATTAATTGCCCCCACGATACAGGAGAAAATCCTAGTGCGGAGGTAACGTTTTTTATATAAAAAGCAGAATATTTTTGGAATCACCTTGGTGTCTGCCTGTCCGGTTTCTGTCACAGAAGTTTTTCTCAACTACTGTTATACGTTATGTAGATAATAACTGTAATATAAAAAAAATGTCATTATTGGAATACCATTTGAAAAAAAAATTGCTTTATTAAAATATACCACTAAGAAAGCAAGACGGAAATAAAAAAGAAATATTTTTCGCACTTACAAAATAATACACAGACATGGAATATATAAAGTACTAGCAATTCGCCCCGGCTTCGCACGGGTGATTTCTGGATCTCGACAACAGCGCCACCTACCGGGTCCGAATGTGAATTTAAACCAACCTGGGACCCATTCAACACACACACAAAATTTCATCAAAATCGGTCGAGCCGTTTTTGAGTTTTAGCGAGACTAACGGAAACCAATTTTAATATATAGAGATTAACATAAACAAAATCAAAAATTGATTGGATTGCTGCAAAAATGTCTGGAGGAATATTGGTTATCATGTAGGAATATTGCAGCAGCGCTTATTCTGTCGGCGCCTCTAGCAAAACCAACGTTACTGTGAGAATTTTGCATTCTACAGAACGTTCTTATTGGCTTGGATCATCGAGTTGGAAAGCGAAGCTTGCCGTTTGCATTCTGATCGCTAGTCTGTATAATTTTAATACATGAGAAATGCTTGCATACAAAGCTGTTATACATATCTATATATATATATATATATATATATATGTATGTTATCTGTAACAGTATTTAATGCTCTAAAAACCATTATTAATGTTGACAAATTTAAACAAAGATTAAAATCTTTTTATTGGAAAAATGTTTCTATACAGTGAATGATTAAATTAAATTTGGTAAAGAGTAATACGGCGTGCATTATTTATTTTTAATTTATTTCAATACATTTTGAAGTGAACACGAATAATGTTAATTCATTTTATTTGATACTAGCGGAAACCCGGCGTGTGCTACTACGCTAAAAAAATAAATATATTTTGTTTATTTGTTGGAAAAAAAGAAAGTTTGTTTATTTATTTACTTTTTTATATAGTGCCTAATGCATTGTTTTAGTGGTCTAAAACCATCTTCACATTATTGCTTTTCTAATGAAACCGGTTTGGGGAACATCGGTTGGATGGTTTCAAAGTCTATAACGGACATAGACAGAAAAAAAATTTCTGTGTTTTATATAGATAGATTTTGTAATTCAGTTTTACCTCACAATGTTCATTTGTTTTTGGAATAAACTACTGTGACTACGTCACAATATTGCAAATACTTTATACGAATATCAACAGCGAATTTCACTCATTTATTTACAGCCTGTTAAAACAGCTGAACATAAGAATCCCAAATAGATTGTTTTTTATGAAACTGAACTGACAAACGGACTAACAGTTCTCTTGATAGTAAGTGCCGCGGTGCAGCTTCATATAAAGAAGGCTACAGATGCGTTGATTTAGGCATTAATGACTTAATGAGTAAGTTCAGCAGCATGTATATCGGATGCTATGTAGATGGAGTCTGCTTAAACAATTTAAGTTACGCAGATGATATGGTTAGTAAGCTGAAGGATTAGTAAGCTGAAATGGCAATGGGCCGGCCATATAGCTCGAAGAACTGACAACCGATGGGGAAGAAAGGTTCTCGAGTGGCAGCCTCGTACCGGCAGGCGAAGTGTAGGGCGTCCCCCCACTAGATGGAGTGACGACCTGGTAAGACATACAGGAAGTCAATGGATGCAGGTGGCTCGGGACCGTGCTTTGTGGCATTCCGAGGGGGAGGCCTATGTTCAGCAGTGGTCTTGTGAAGGGCTGTAATGATGATGATGATGAAGATGTGCTCCTCGGCCCGTCTGTCATTGCTCTTAGAAAATTGTTACGTGTTTGTGAGGATTATGCTGTTAGACATGGTTTAGTATACAACGCTAAGAAAAACCAGTTTATGGTGTTTAAATCTGGAAAAAAGTGCCCTAAGAATGTGCCTCCCATTGTGCATAATGGTACTGCCCTAGCCAGAGTGAAAGAGTTTAGGAGTACCTAAGGACTAAGATGGAATGGCCTTACAGCCTGTAATTTTACTGGCACTCTATAACGTTCAGCGGTGGTAGCTCAGATGGTTAACGCTCGCTGTAAATTTCACAATACGCGAGCAACCCAGGTTCGATCCCCGCCGGCACCAATGAAATTGTTAATTGCAATTTTAAGTGCTGATTTACCACGTGCTTGGCGGTGAAGGAAAACATAGAGGAAACCTGCATTTCTGAGAAATAAGAAAAAATATATTTCGAAGGCATGTGAAGTTCGCCAACACGCATTGGGGCAGCGCGGCGGACTTTTCCTTGCCCTAAAGCCCTCTCAGAAATGAGAGAAGGCCTGTGCCCAGCAGTGGGACGTATATAGGCTGTAACTGTAACTTTAACTATAACGTTCAGACCGGAACATAGCAATGAAAATACATATTTGGTGGCAGAAATAGATAAAATGGTGCTACCTACCCAAATGGACTCTTAGGAAAAGGAGCACTACCATCTAGTGATTACCACATAAGAGTGGTTTCTTTAATTCCTCTTTTACTGTGCAGTCCTTACTGCTCTGGAATGCCCTGCCTGTACATATAAGAAAAACCCAGTAACAAACATTATTTTAAGACTAGTTCGAGAACTCTTTAACAGGAATTGATTTATCCGACTTTTGTTTTTCTCTCTCTTTCGCTTTGTAATTGATATTTTGTATAATATGTATTTTAATATGCATCATGTTATTTTATTTTTATATTATATTATTTTATATTTATTTAAAGATATTGTATATATAAGTATCCGTTTATATATTTACTATTCATTCTTTCTTTATTACAAAGTAGATATTAAGTTTGTATATTTTAAAAATATTTTATTTATTTGCATTTTGTTGTTAGATATAATCTTTTTACTTATTTATTAATTTATGGAGTGATTTTTACACCTGCCACAGCTTCTCAAATCATCCAGGGTTAACTGGTAGAGAATGCTACAAGGCATTAAGTCCGCCCTTTATATCCCTTAGTATAAGGTAGATGTAAAAAAGATTAAATAAATAAATAAAATAAATTAGTTGGTAACCGTAGATTTGTTATTTGTATATGCTATTGAAAAATATGACTTACTATAGTAAGTAGAAAGCATCGTTAAACCCAAACAGGGTTTGTCTCGATATCTGTTATTAGGAAGATGCAGCTGCCCATTTCTTGTTTCAGCTACCCTCTATCGCCTCCTACGACACCCACGAAACGGTAAGGGTTAGTGGATTCTTTTATACTCCCACTACATTGCAAAGAAAATCGTATACTGATATTTATTTTGTTACGGAGTTCGGAAACCTTGTTTGACCAAGTTGCTCGTGTCAAACATCTGAAAATAAATGACGCGTTGTGAACGTATAAAGCCTGACAATTAATAACTTACCTTCCTTCTCTGCTACCCGATGTCATACTAGTGTGGTGGACAGGTTCGACAAGAAAAACTAAGCCTTAGTATTCAGAGAAGCAGTAGAAAGAGGTTTATATCGAATGATAATAACGGACGCCCAGTGTCCACTGTAAAGGGATTTGCGTGTGTCGGCGGGGAAGTTTATCGTAACAAGTGGTAAAATTAAAAATTTTGTACAACCGACTTCAATATAAATAAAATGAGAACATCATCAATGTAGTCGAAGTCAATTAAATACGCATTGTTAAGGATAACTCAAAAACTACTGGTCAGATCTTGATCACCAGTTTGCAAATAAAAAAAGAATCATCAAAATCGGTTCATCTAGAAAAAAGTTCTGAGGTAATACACATAAAAAAAATACAGTCGAATTGAGAACCTCCTCCTTAGTTTGAAGTCGGTTGATTAGTAGCCGATGCAGGGTCGTTGAAAAGAATGCTCGCTTCAGTGTCAAGGAGTGCTTCAACATTCATCATCATTACTACAACCCTTCACAAGTCCACTGCTGAACATTGACCTCCTCTAAGGAATACCACACAAGGAGTACCTCATTGCTGACCCACCTGCATCTATTGACTTTTTGCATGTCATAAAGTGCTTGCCAGTAAAAAAATATATTTATTGGTTTATGTACTGTAAACATTGTATTGGATAAAATATTTACTGGGAATCTTTTTCTTTCAAACTTTGATAAAGCTTTTAGACATATTAAAATTACTCTACGGAATAACGCCAAATATGGATTTTATGTTATACAAGGGTTGTTTTGTTTGATCTACATAAGTAAAATTTTGCAGTTACGAGTTAACCGGTATCTATCTTCGGTGGCGATAATTTTGTGGAAATAATATCGCGTGTTTGGTGCTATAGGAAAATGTTTTGTAAGATGGTAGGACTCCTTTTCTGCTTAAAAGTGCGTTTGGATAGGAACCACGATTACAAATTCATTTTGTAACTTTTACTGTATAAAAATATCGGCCAAGAAGAAACTGCACGCTCAAGAAAATACATAAAAAGGGAAAGTAAAAATAATAAAGGAACGACGGGCACTATCGGTTGCGTGCATATTTACATATTAACGTTTTAAATAACACAAACTCAACACTAAACATAAAATTTGGTAAAAAACGCTATAGTTTTAGAATATTGTAGCAGTATCACATCGAGTTTGAAGTTTTATTGAAGTCCTAAGATACCTATATCTGCTACCATTTTATTTTACATGGAAATGAATACCCGGCCTGCGGAGGCAAAGACGGGTTATGTTGAACTCGCACCGACTAAAACCCCACGATGTTCCACCTTCGCCGCATATTGGCAGGGTCATGGAATGCTTTCGCACTCATAAGCGGCCCCACCAGCGCCAGCCACCTCATGGCAGCCACTCATCGGGAGAGGACTATTCCTCCTGCATTTCCTTTTCAGATAAGACGCACCAGGACACATGGCGTGCCTTCCTCTATGGGCTTCAACTTCACCTGCGCACTGGACGCCTCCTTGTACGATGCGCGAAGGCCATGGGGCCAGGAAAAACAAGCACTCAGAAGCATTAGCCTTCTTGACCCCAGCAGCGGATCTAGTCTACGGCTCCGCCGCCAACCAAGGTTCGGCTGCAGAGGGTAGGAACAGCGGCGCCTTGCAATACCGTAACTCCTCTCCCGAAGCCCCACCACCTCCACATCCATGGGTGGCCCTGCCAGAATCGCTTAGGATTGGGGAGTGGCGCCTCGTCATACTAAAACTCCTGTTCCTCCACGACTCCACCTCAGCTGTTGTAGGAAGGGAGATAACACCTCCCGTCACAGTCCACCACCGCGCATTCGGAGTGGGTTAGGCAAGCCCACTCAGAGCGGCACTTCAGGCTGACCGTACGCCTCCAGGGCAGGCAAGTGGGTACCTTTTTGTTCACCGTGGGTGAACAAACCACGGCTACTAAGCCCCGCCGCCGCGACAAGGTGGGAACTCATTTGGGAGGACCTATATCTGCTACCATACGTCAAAAGGAAATTTAGAGCTAGTAAACGACTTTTTGTGAAACTGAAGTGACAAACATATTTACAGTCCACCTGATGGCAATTGTGGCTACTGCAGCTCATGGACACCTGCAACCAACTTCAAAATAATTTTAATGATTATAGACGTACTAAAATTTTAATACTTACCCTTTCCTATTTACCACTGCTATATCTATCTGAAAAAAATCACATGACAAATTCATGTGATTTTTTCAGATTTTGATAACAGTTCTTTTGCATTGGATACGGAAAAGGGCTTTTCAATTGAAATAAATAAGATAAATAGATATATTTCTTTATAGCATTTAAACCTAGAACAGTTGCAATTACGTCAATTATTCATCATAATCATCATTACAGTCCGTCACAAGTCCTTTGTTGAATGTATTTTTTTATGGAATAAGAGTGAAAAACGTGCACACAGTCCTCCTGATAGTAAGTGGATGCTGTGCCCCATAGATATCTACATTTATCCTCGATTAAAAATCCAAATGCAGATGTGTTGTCACCTCTGTGGACTAGATTGGAATGTTTCGTCTCATTTTCACAACAAAATTAAGCTGTTATTTCACGCTGTTATTATGTGAGAGAGTGGTTCTTCCCAGGCAAGCCGACCCATTCGTACTACAGCCATAATATAGCTGCAGCATGGCTATATCACCTAAAACATGCACCTCCCTTAAGGAATGCTACATAGCACGGTCCTGAGCCACCTGTATCCATCGACTTCCTGCATCTCTTACCAGGTCGTCATACAATATTGTGGAGGGCCTCCTACATTTCACTTACCGGTACGAGGCTGCCACTCGAAAATCTTTTTGTCCCATCGGTTGTTGGTTTTTTGAGTTATATGGCCCACCCATTGCCATTTCAGCTTACTAATCCATTGAAATTATGTGTTCGTTACTCTGCTTCTCCGGGGATATTCTCATTACGAAGTCTATCATGCACGGGTAGTACGATTATAGCCCTCTTAATAGCGTGCTGTATTTTTTTTTGACTTTGAGCTTCTTCATGCGGCCAGTAGTAAAGGACCAAGTTTAATATCCATTTGTTGACTCACGCACTGGTTGTACACTCTTGTTTTACAGTTTTGAAGTAAACGTAATGACGAGAAATAATATGGTAATCCCTCAAACGCAGCCCATTCGAGTTGAATCCATCGATTGATCTCTCGGTCGAAGTTGGAGTTACCTAGTCGGACAATTTGTCCTAGGTAAACATATTCGTCAACAACTTCGAGCGTAGTATTATTAAAGTTGTTAACGAGTATTCAGTAATCAATTTACATATTTTGAGCAAATATAAAAGCAGCGATTGCTAGCCTTTTTAACCCCCGACGAAAACAAAGGGTGTAAAATTTTCCGAGAAACGATGAATGAAACTGATGAATATCAAACAATTATACATTTATAACACCTGTATCTTTATTCGTAAATTCATGAACAAGAAGGTCCGCACGGATCTGCAATTCACCAAGCGAAAGAAAGTTGGGCGCATCTGCACTCGACGCGCGAGCTTCATCGTTTTGCCTAAGACTCGAACAAAGTACGGCCAGACCACTATTACATGCGAAGGTGCGCGCCTTTTAATAAGATACCCACGGAAATAAAAATGTAGACTCTTTCAATGTATTCAAAAAGCGACTAGCAAATCATATAATCACAAACATCTATCTGAGTGCGTTCGACGGGTTTGTTCCTGGTCTTGGTTTATGTTGTGGTGCTAAGGTGATAGTGAATCCCAGAATTTGTGAGTGACTGTTGTCATTTTATAACTATTCTTTTATTTGTATAGATTTTTCTCGATAGCTGTTTTATATTGTTTATTTTTCAACAACATAGGTACGTCAACGAATTTTGTTATTTACATTTACTTATATCTATGTTCTCATGTAAGTGACGTATATAATGTCTTTATGAGAATAAATGTCTTTAAACCTAAACCTAAACCTATAAGTTTATAGTGTGTATCTGTGTATATGTATGCCTGTCTGTGGCATCGTAGCTCTTGAACGGATGAACCGACTTTTGATCATTAATATCGTTACCAATTGACTAACATATCACGTAGCATACTAACACATAATACATAGCGTTAGCATTCCGGCGAAGGCGAATTCGGAGCCACTTAAGTTGATTTCAATACGGGGCCATATTTGCTAAAAGCAAACGGATAAATTCTGCAGACGCTCAAACTTGTTCAATCGCTCCATGGTTATGTCAGTGTAGTGTATATCAACAAATGATACGTGTTATCGAAACTTTAGTAAGAATGAACAGAAAATTTACAAATCTCATTTTCTTGCTCATCTGTTCTATTTAACGGCAGGTTATCCCAATATTGGCTCTAATAAAATTAACTTTAAATAGTCAAATTACTATATTTATGTCCAGAAAAAAATATATGTCATAGATACATCGTTTATTGAGTGATATTAAAGGTTCAAAACACGATACATTGTACTTTGCCAGATCGAAAAAAAATCCGAAACCGTGTCGATTTTAAAACCATTTTTAGTTTTACATCGTAACTACAGCACGAAATTATATTAAAATTGCATTTACTTAAAGGTAATCATATTATAAAGTGATTTTAATGGATATTTTTTGAAAATCCATAGTTTTGTTAACAAATAAAAATTAAAATAGTAAAACGGCTCCCGCGGAGACGCGCGACTCGTGCTTAGTGTCCAGCCCTCTCGGTAGAGAGTAATTGTGTTCTGTGGTCCAGCCGGATGTCGTTAAGGTTGGACCTGTGTCAAGTTTTTTTTTGATGACATAAAAATAAGATATAAAATTTGAAAAAAAAAAACATCTTGTGACACACACAGTAACATAATTATTCTAAGTAAATCAGTACGACTATTATTTTTCCGAAAATGTATTTCTATGAAGATTTTGTAACAGTGTAAGCGTACAGTACGAACATTATTGTAGCCGAATATGTGTCTAAGTTATTTTAATAAGTCTATTATGTAAACAAATAAAACAGACTTTATTGATTACATTGCATCAATACCCCGTGCTGAGAAAGGTATCTTGGCACATAAAAAATGCACAGAAGAACAGTTTTATACGTGGTAGAGCCATGCTGCAGCTATGTTATTAGTATAGTTGTAGCACGAATGGGTCGGCTCGACCGGGGAAGGACCACGCTCTCACAGAATACCAGCGTAAAATAGCAGCTTAACACTGCTGTGTTTCGTATGGTGAGTGTAGAGAACCAGAGACCCTTTTACTGGAAAAGAGGCATTCCATCTTAGTCCTCACGTGTGACAACGCATCTGCATTTTGATTCTTTATTGAAGATAGATGTAGATGTCTGTGGGTCACAGCAACCACTTACCATCAGGTGGACTGTTTGTTCGTTTGTCACCCTATTCTATAAAAAAAATGTAAGTACCCAACGGGCATTGCTTGAGCATATGCAAATTGATTTTATTTCCGCGCAAGAGACCAACACCTAGATTATTAGGCATAGATAGTTTGTGCTGCTAATATCGATTATTTTATCAGTTGACAAAGGTGTAAAATGTCAGTTTGACTTTGTGATTTATTTTACAGAGAGATTGAACAAATTCAACAAAAATTTGAAGCTGATGTACCTGAAAACTCCATTTTTAGCACTAGATCATCTAGAATTGAAAGCCGACCTATATAGATTATGGCTGATAGTAATTTTCTAAGTCTCGATATGATGTGATCTTCATGGCCGAGAACTATATGTATAATTAATAGTCTTTCTATTAATACTCTAAGGTGACAATGCATTTGAAGCCTTCTTTGTCTGAAGTTGTTTGCAGGTATCCATGGGCTGCAGAAGCTACTTACCATCAGGTGGACTGTAAGTTCGTTTGTCCCTTCAGTTTTATTAAAATAAAATAAAGCCTTTGGCGTTTTAGGCGTTAACATTTATAATTTAATTTTTGGTGTATGTTAGATACGTCTGATTGAATTTAATACGAGAACATACAACACAATTAGGTCCGTTAGCTTTGCAGATGGATCTAGCCATTAAGGTTGTCTTGTATTGAAAGCCAACACGACATTTTTATTTACGTTTATTAGGCTGTCTAATTAAAGATTCACGGCCTTACTCATAATCGTTTCTTTTACTTACTTAAATTAAGTATCGCTTACTTAAATTAAGTATTAATTATCTATATACCTGTCTCTTTCTATTTCATTTAGTGAAAAAAGGGAGAGCAACTTTATGCATTTCATTTTCATTTCACAATAAACCATCAGTTGGAATAGTAGTCAAACAAATAGTTATATAATTGGTAAAAATAAAAATAAAAATGAATAACTTACAAGAAAGTTGCCGTGTGGTAGTGATAATTTTGCAACGCCTGCCCGGCTAGCATGGGCGGGGGACAAAAATTTAATCCCTCGATTATATCCACTGACAAGAGATAAAATTATCTTGTTATGTCAAACGGGGAGAAGTATATCCCGTTTGACATAACAATGAACATATATCCCCGTCCGTAGTATGGAGCCAAATGAAAGATAAAAATTATGCTTTTGACATTTGAAAGGGACAATTTTATCCTAGTTCATTGGACGTGGGTTGAAGTTTATATTCATACAAAAAATCTATCTAAGTCTAAGTCTATCTCCATTTTATCTACTGTGGATATTATATCCACCGGCTGCCATGCTCTAAGGGTGATAAAACTAAGCGAGGGTTAAACATTTCTCCTTTCCCGGGGAAAATTGTCTTCTGCCCATGCTAGCCCTGCAGTAAAAGGTAACTAAGTGTTAAGTAGCAGTAGTAATATATATTAAGATGTTATTGTAAACTTTGTGAGCAAATAAATACTTGAATACTTGATTGGCCCGGACATGACTTCATGTTGCAAATGACCCTTAGCTCAATAACGTTATTTCGACATTACAGACACTACTTGATTTTATTTATATGTATAGATTAAACGGCAGTTAACCTCAGTTCAGAAAATAACTAATAACGCCGCTGTACTACACAGGCCAATACATTGAGTAAATTACTCCCCAGACACGAAACGTTGGAGGCATTCTTTATTGCCCATGAATTTTCTTTACGAGTTCCAACAACGTTCTTTTAGACGCCATTTTTGTTTCAAGGGCTCCAGTTCAAGTTATTTACACTAGACAGGCGCGTTGGATAAGTTGTAGGTAATACAACTTAGATTTTTCATAATTTTCAAGATTACGTAACTTAACTTAGTTACGTAATCTTTTATATTTTTTATAGAATAAGCGTAACAAACAAGCACACAGTCCACCTGATGGTAAGTGGATGCTGTATAAATATATAAATACATCTAAGTTAACCAATGTTGAAAGTTTGAACTCACAATATTCGTTATAAAGTTATAGGATATATGCAGGAGTGTACAAGCTGAATTGTGAATGTCGTCTCTCTTACATAGGACAAACAAAAGATCTATAAAACCCGCGTAAAAGAACATATAGCTGACTTGAAGCACCGACGTTCCAGGAAGTCTGCAGTTTGTGAACATGTCCAAGATCGTCCCCGCTATTACATTAGATTTGATAGACCACAAATCACAAAATTAATATTCAAAAAAAAAATACCCATCGTGCTACAACCATAATATAGCTGCAGCGTGAACCATTTAGACAGACACCACCACACAGCATCAGAACGTGACATAGTTATGGTGCTGTGTGGATGCGTGTAAGACAATCTTCTACCCCATATCGTCTCGTGAATGTCTTGAGAGTGACAGAGGAAACTGAAACAGGAGATGAACATCATAGCATCTTCCTGATAACAACTCAATACTATAAAATAAAAACTATGAATATGGAGATGAGTCCGTGTAGTGGCGGTGTTAGAATATCTACTACCATATCGTTCCGTGGGTGTTGTAAGAGGCGACAGAGGAAACAAACTAGAGATGGGCAGCAGCGTCTCCTGATCACAACTGAAAATAATAAAAACTGCGGTTGGTAACCCAGCTGTGCAACTATGGCAAATATGACGCAAGCCATGGGGAAGCCTGTGTTCAACAGAGGACTTTTAAAGGCTGTAACGGTAACGATAAACGGCAAAGCGAAAGAAGAAAATCATTCATTTAAATTTAAAAAAACATGACGGTCTAGACTGTTTCCACTAACTCCATTCGCACATTCTGTATTTATTTTGTTCCATTTTTTTTGCTTTACTGACTACGAAAAGGACTCAATTCAACTGTATGTTCTTTTTATGTTTGTTACCCATAACTTTTTCTGCATGAACCGATTTCGGTAATTTTTTATTTGCTGGTGCGTCTCATGTGGTCCCAAGGTCTGACCAATACTTTTGAATTATTGTTAATAATTTATTTTGAAGTCGGTTGCAAAAATTAGCTTTTTAAATATAGCACATCAAAAGTTCACTGTTGAACTCTCCTATAGATTGCCACATAGGAGGATTTTGTCATAGTTGCTACTATTAACCGGCGAAATCAGAAAAATGCTACTGCACATCTCCTGTTTCAGTGTCCTTCTGTCACCTCTTACGACACCCATGATATTATGGGTTAGTTGATTATCTTACGCCGCCACTAAATGGCCCAGCTTGTTAGGTATGGACAAATATTTAACAATACTTGCAAGCTAGTTCTATTTGAAATGCCTTTTCAAGTCCATTGGTGGACCAATGGAATTGGTTGATGATTAGATATGACGCCTAAAGTACAAAGGAGGATTATTATTAATAAATACCAAATAATGTTTCTTATGCAAGCTGTAAACAATAAATCGTTTAGCCCACATATTACATCCTACTTAACTTTGAAATGAATTCGATTCCTGTATGTTAAGATTTATCATTCTCACGTTACTGAAAAACTAAGAAATTGCTACCACGTGTAAACTTCAGTGCACTCGGGTAGAAAATAACTACACACGTGACGAAGCCGTCATTCAAATGCATTAGTAGTAACGGCTCTTTGATTCTTGGCTGTTTATTCAGATTTAAACATATTTCACTTTAGTATTTTATACAAACTTTTTCAAATTTAATATATTTAGGGCTGATTTATCAATCATCAGTCAAAAGTTATTCAATAAGAAAAAATACAACATAAATTAAAAATTAAAGTTCGTTGTTGTAACAATTTACTTGATGGATAACTTTTAATTTCACCATTGAAAAATTGATCTTAAATCGTTTATATCTATACAAGTAAATAAAATTTAATTGTCTGTTTGTAATGTCAAAATAACAGCTTTTGACTAAATGCATAAAAAGTATATACGGTACTTATAACAAAAAATATATTTTTCTATCTGTCTGTTTGTACCGGCTAATCTCCAAAATCGCTGTACTGATTTTGACAAGACTTTACTGGCAGATTGCTGATGTTACAGGGAGTAACTAAGGCTACTTTTATTTTAGAAAAAATTATTAGGGTTCCGCGCAAAAAAATTAAAACCCGTGAAATCCAATCGTAATAAATTTCACGCGGACGAATTAAGGGGAACAGATAGTCCGTACTATGTCTTAAATACATTTCATGCTCTTCAAAACAAAACTCGCGTACTTTAATAAAACACGTCATAACGAACTGTACTATGTAAAAGACTCGGTTAAATTGTGAGCAACGAAGTTCAGTGAAAGGCTGATACGAACTGGCAGCAATATAACGCTTCGTTTCGTCAATAACAAAATTATTTCCAGCGTCAGTGACTACAAGATAAATATGTCACGTCTATATGGAGAGTGTATCGATTTAACTGACATTTGATTGCCTACTTACTATCTGGCTCAGCAGACGTTCTTCGGATATTTCCGGTAGCTTTCGTGATGAGCTTTAATCTGAACTCACCCTGGACTTTTACTTCCCCATTACAAAGTCTATCACGCAGAGATTTATGTACTGTTACAAATTTTAAATAATGTAATAAGAAACTCAAATATAAGAATCAAATTTACAATCTTGTATATATTTTAGTATTTCACTGCCAATATTTACAATATTTAATTTAAGATTAAAAAGTTCGCACAACATGTACCCTCGTAATACAACAAATGCAATAAAATTATCAGAAGATCTTCTTAGCTCGCTGTGCGAACTTGGGCTTCCTTATACTGCCAGTAATGAAGGACCACAAACAGTCACAGAAAGTCTCGGATCCATAGCATAGCATTAGTAACGCGTACTAAAAAAAAAAATTGCAGTAAAGTAAAATGGCACTAGCACGTTGTAGTAAGTGGATAAGTCAAAGCCAATAATATTTTCAACTAATAACCCGTCCTGGCTTTGCCTGTATAGGATCTATTATTATGTTGTTATTTATATTTAGGATAATCAAATATTATTTACTTTATCAATTTTTCATTTTTTCAAAAAATATCTTCATTATTTTTGTGTAAAATTTTGCCTAGATCCTCTGGCAGTGCTCTCTATCTGTTTGTTAAGTTTCATCACAACCGGTTTCACCATTCCGAAGATAAGCCCGGACAGACAGACAGACAGACAGACAGACAGACTGACAGATGGATAGACAGAAAGACAGACTGACAGACAGACAAAAATGTTATAAATGGTTATTTATGTCTTAATAACATGCAAATAACCCCCGAGCTTAATTATTTATATGTGTAGGATTAAGAGCTTATATGATCATTTGTTTTCATGATGCTTTTTTGTATTCTTAATGAGCAAGTGATTTAATGCAGTTGATAAATTCAATTTGTGTAGAAATTGGATTTATCACTGTTGCAGTGAGTAATGGTGAGGGATAATCAAGCCCTCAAAACACTGGTAAAACACTATGAGAACTGCAATGATACAAGGAAATCTTTATCAGGATGTTTCTTACGACGTAGCAGGAAACAGAGAAACAAACTCATTTCCACGCGCAATTGTCTCTCAAATACTGGTCTTAAAAGGGTGTGTAATGTTTATGTTAAACGTTGTCTGTATGGATTTAATCAAGTAAAGTGTTTTTATTTTACTCATTCCAAATTTATAATTTTTAAAATTATAAAATTATTAACGTGGTAAAGTCATGCTGAAGCTATATTATGGTTGTAGCAAGAGTTGGCCGGGGAAGGACAACGCTCTTACAGAATACTAGCGAAGTAGCAATTTAATGCTGCTGTCCTTCGTATAGGTACTGTAGAAAACAGGAGACACTTAACTGGCAATCGGGCATTCTATCTAAGCCTTAGAGGTGACGCATGTACATTTTCATTATTATTCGAGGATAGGTGTAGGTATGTATAAGGCACAAAGCCCACATAGCGGACTGTGTGTTTAACGCCGTTGGGCCGGTAATATATAGGTCGCCTTAATTTCGTATTGTTAGCTAGAATATACTATATATATATATATATATATATATATATATATATATATATATATATATATATATATATATATATATATATATATATATATATATATATATATATATATATATATATATATGTGTATATATACGAGTATGTGTGTGTACATATTATACATTTTAACAATTTGCAGTTATAAATGCCATTCGAACGTTTGTTTCCTACAAGCATAAGGGTGCTTCTATTACTTTTTATTAAAAAGTATTAATATTCGTAACACCATTAACAAAAACTCCCACGAAGTACTCCTCATATCGCATGAATGTTGCATTCGCACCCATATGTTCCCTACAAAAATTAGTTTATAATAATGTAAAATTTGCGATGAATGTGGCGCCGCGGTTAAGGGACTAATTGCGTAACAAATCTAGTTACGATAACTTCAATTAATACATAGTAGAGTCACGCTGCAATATGAATGGGTCAGCTCGCCTGTGGAAGAAAAACGCTTGTAAGGAACACCAGCATGAAATAGCAATTAGCTATATTTTATATTAATAACATTAAAAATAAATAAATCAAACCACATATATTCATAAAAAAACAGTTAAAAATGTCCAAAAAATTAAAGAGCAAACCACTGATGCATTGTTTTGTGTATTAATATAATACTCTAGAAACTGATAAACTTTTATTAAAAAACAACTTCTCAGTTAAATTACATTGTGTAACAAAAAACTTTACCTCAGTGTCAACTAGCGACATCTGGTGAGCAGAAAATTATTAGCCCTCATTACAGGCTGTGAGGCATTCCATCTTAATCCTCTGAGGTGACAAGGCATTTGAAGCCTTCTTTGTCTGAAGTTGGTTGCAAGTATCTACTTACCATCAGGTGGACTGTAAGTTCGTTTATCACTTCAGTTTTATTAAAATTAAATAAAGCCTTTGGCGTTTTAGGCGTTAAAATTTATAATTTAATTTTTGGTGTATGTTAGATACGTCTGATTGAATTTAATACGAGAACATACAAACAATTAGGTCCGTTATTTTGCAGATGGATCTAGCCATTAAGGTTGTCTTGTATTGAAAGCCAACACGACATTTTTATTTACGTTCATTAGGCTGTCTAATTAAAGATTCACGGCCTTACTCAAAATCGTTTCATTTTACTTACTTAAATTAAGTATCGCTTACTTAAATTAAGTATTAATTATCTATATACCTGTCTCTTTCTATTTCATTTAGTAAAAAAAGGGAGAGCAACTTTATGCATTTCATTTTCATTTCACAATAAACCATCAGTTGGAATAGTAGTCAAACAAATAGTTATATAATTGGTAAAAATAAAAATAAAAATGAATAACTTACTAGAAAGTAGCCATGTGGTAGTGATATTTTTGCAACGCCTGTGAAAGGTAACTAAGTGTTAAGTAGCACTAGTAATAAATATTAAGATCTTATTGTAAACTTTGTGAGCAAATAAATACTTGAATACTTTTTTGTTTACTGAAAATCAGCGTTATAGTTACCACTACGTGGTTTCTATAACATTTGTGCTGAGTAGACGCCATTTTAGTTCCATTCCATTAATTTATTTTGTTATGTTAATTTGTGTTTATGTTTAGAACTAAATAAATTATATTATTATTATAATATTATTACATTATCACATATATTGTCACAAAATTATAATATTATAAATATAAATACACTCTATATAAATAATATTATTATTTCAGCTATTATCCACCGCGGCGAGGAATCCTAAGCCATCGGTGAAGTTAGGCATCCAAAGATAGGAACCTTCTTACTATTCGAGCTGTATTTAATAAGGCCGATTTTTGAATCTATCCTTCAGCCACTTGCCCAAACCTAACTTGACGACAGATAATCGTCCATATTTTTACCGATAAGCCCATTGACTGATACAACTATTGGTACAATAATAGAATCAACGTCCCACATAGCGACAATCTCATGAGCTAAGTCGATATATTTTATTTTTTATCATTCTCTGCTTTCACGAGATTCTCGTCATGAGGAACACTGATATCTATTATTATTGCCTTGGTATAGTTCGGTCTACCACCACAATGTCAGGTTTATTTGCCACTATAAACCTGTCTGTGATAATTGACCGATCCCAGTACAACGTGACACTTCTATTTTCAAGGACTGGCTTTTGTATAACTTATAATATGGAACGTCCTGTTGAGTAAAACCAAATTTAATGGCAAGCTGCTGGTGTATTATTCTAGCTACTTGGTTATGTCTGTGCAAATACTCACCATTCGATAGTTAGAACAACCGAAATAACATGTCTGAGGGACTCCAGGGCGATGACATGCGCGACATACGTCAACCGTGCCGTCCCTCAAAATGTACTTCCGGTAGTTGTTCGTTTAATTACTTCGTCTTGTATTGCACAGATAAAACCTTCAGTTTCTGCAAAAGGTCACCAAACTGTAACCAATGTACTGATGCAACCATGTCTACATAAGGATTAGTCAATGTTTTAAAATCGACCATGCAGTTGCTTGTCATTCCAAACCTTTTGCGTTCATCTATAGTCATAGTATGAGGCCTCTGCCAGTCCTTTGCCGACATATATTAAGGGTTAATGATTTGTCATTAATCACTACGTCACTATGAATGCGTGATGTGTCTTTTTTAATAAAATAGTCTCTGAGGTTGTATACTTCACGGTTTTGTAGGTTTTAATGTTTAATAAACCCCGTCCACCATCTTTTCTTAGAAGATACAACCTCATGACAGATGATCGCGGGTGGTGCATTCTGTGCGTAGTCATTAATGTACGGACTCGTCTATCCAAGGCATTCAATTCCGTTTGAGACCATCTTGTAACACCAAAAGTATAAAGAAGGTAATTACCCAGGAGTTATATGCTCTAATTTTGTTTCCGCCGGATAAATGACTTTTGATAACTTTTTAAATCTTGACATAAATTTTTTTTGAATTTTCTTTAATATTTTTGTCATTAATTCCTAGCGCCTGCCATGCCCAAGTATTTATAGGTTTCTGTTTCAGAAAGAGAACTAAAATGTAAATCATTTGTAATTTCAAAATTATTGAATTTTTAATTTTGCCTCTATTTACATTAATGACAGCACATTTATCTATTCCAATTCTATTCTAATATCATTGTTGAAACTATGTGTTAATTTCAACAATAATAGTAGATCACTCTCTTTGATGTGAAAAGTTTGAGATCATCCATGTAAAGTAGATGTGAGATGTGAGTGTTCTTTCCGAAACCGAAACCCTAATCCGGATTCCTCAATAGCAGTGCTTAAAGGATTTAGGGCTAAACAAAACCAAGTTGGGCTCAAACTATCGCCCTGGAATATACCCCGCTTAATATTTATAGAGTCTATCGAACTACTTTGCCACTCACCTGGGGTTTAGAACAGTGTTCCACTGACCCATTAATTTACTTAGAAACTTACAAATTTTGTCATCTATTTTATATATTTCCAAAACTCTCTTTAGCCATGAATGTGGAACAGAGTCATATGCCTTTTGTAATCCACCCAAGCAGACATATTTTGCGATTACGAAAGACTTGTCGGCAAATAGCTGTGTCAATGAAGAAGTTCTTTACAACCACGTGACCCTTTCCGACATCCGTTCTGTGCAGTTGAAAAATATTATTATTTTCCAAATGTTTATAGATCTTGTTATTTAAAATTGCAGTTATTAATTTGTATACAGTTGAAAGGCATGTTATAGGTCGGTAATTTTAGGTTCCGTGGTGTTTCCATTTTATATAGTGGGTAATACCAGTTGTAGTAGTCTTGGGAGCTCACAGCACTCTATGGCTTCTTGAATCTGTGCAGCCAAACGCGCGTGGCTACTTGTTATCCATTTCAGCCAAAAGTTGTATACCATCTGGTCCAGGGATTTTCAATTGTGTAATCTGCGAGTAATTGAGTATACGTCTTCAGCAGTAATTGAGATAGAACCCATGCTAGC
Organism: Parnassius orleans; assembly: GCA_029286625.1. NCBI lineage: Eukaryota > Metazoa > Arthropoda > Insecta > Lepidoptera > Papilionidae > Parnassius > Parnassius orleans. The sequence continues at coordinate 6,231,089 of JAGSMP010000006.1, read as the reverse complement.
CAAATTAGAATACGTACGTTCGGTTGCACGGATCCATTCGCTTTCATCATGAGAAACTTCACTAGACCATATACTTTTCCAAAACTTAGACATTCATTTAACCTTGCTGTCACGAGTACAAGTGTTAGTTGTAGTGTTCTCCCAAGACCGATACATCCACTTTTGGTTACTTTCGAATGTGCGATTCTGGAAGTATCGCTTAGATCTTTCTGAATATCGTCTAATACGGTTAGCCCATGCTTTTAACTTTTGTTTTAGCGTATCAATGTACTCAGTAATTTTATCCGGAAAATGGGGATCTAATTGGCTAATATTATTTTCATTAGCGATTTGATTTACTAAAGTTATTATTTTTACGTCTGTTACCTGTTTGTAGCTTATTAGTTTTCCTATAATTTTGTGAGTATTGTCAATTCGTGTTTGAATTCTTTGTTTCCATTTAGGTTCTGTATTATTTTTCTTAAAATTTTGTACTGAAATGACAGGAATTTCTATTATCACATACAACATGGGCAACAATAAAAAGAGACATAGTTTCAAAATTGAATTACTTTTTCAAAATAATCTTTTATAGAATATTCATTGATGCTTCTGGTAATAATGCATGCGTCGTCGCACCACACAATCAGTAGCGGGTCCTCTTGTAGGATAGTAATTCCTTCAGGTCCTCAGCCGGTGGCGCTCTTCGTCCCCTCAAAGATGGGCCGGGGTTCTTCTTGTGCCTCTAGGATTACATTCCATGGATGTGTCGTCCTCCGTAGGCGATGTTACGTGTGCGAAAGTAGTATTGGCGGTATTTATTCGTATTTGTCGTCTCGTTCGATGCATAATGTAACGTTAAATTAAATATTTTATAAATCTGTTAGTAAAATTTAGATGACAGTTGTCAGTTTGAAAATACATTTTTCTTGAAATTAGTTTCTTATGCACAGATTTTTAACGTTTTATTTATATAGATATTGTAAAATATATTTGCGTTGAAAATTTGTTATTTGGTAACTTGAAACATATGCTACAAAAATTTATTTTTAAGATTTTGTGCTGACTGCATTTACTTTTGACAACACCCGCCATATTATTATTATTATTAATACTTGATTGGCCCGGACATTGACTTAATGTCATGCAAATGACCCCTTAGCTCAATAACGTTATTTCGACATTACAGACAGATACTTCGATTTTATTTATATGTATAGATTAAACGGCATTTAACCTCAGTTTAGAAAATAACTAATAACGCCGCTGTACTTCACAGGCCAATACATTGAGTAAATTACTACCCAGAAACGAAACGTTGGAGGCATTCTTTATTGCCCATGAATTTTCTTTACGAGTTCCAACAACGTTCTTTTAGACGCCATTTTGTTTCGAGGGCTCCAGTTCAAGTTATTTACACTAGATAGGCGCGTTGGATAAGTTGAAGGTGGTACAACTTAGATTTTTCATAATTCTCAAGATTACGTAACTTAACTTAGTTACGTAATCTTTTATATTTTTTATAGAATAATGGTAACAAACAAGCACACAATCCACCTGATGGTAAGTGGATGCTGTGGCTCATACATAAAACATATAACCAATGTTGAAAGTTTGAACTCACAATAGTCGTTAAAAGTTATGATATATGCAGGAGTGTACAAGTGGATTGTGAATGTGGTCTCTTACATAGGACACACAAAAGATCTATAAAACCCGCGTAAAAGAACATATAGCTGACTTGAAGCACCGACGTTCCGGGAAGTCTGCAGTTTGTGAACATGTCCAAGATCGTCCCCGCTATTACATTAGATTTGATAGACCACAAATCACAAAATTAATATTCAAAAACTGGTGGTACCCTGGCCAACTATGACATCGGAACGTCAAACACCTCAGTCCCTCCGTGACCATGGATGTGTGCAAAGCACCCGAAACGTCAGGAGTTATAATGTTAAATTAAACGCGATAGACTTCGTAAAAATTAGTTTCATTTAATATGGGATATGTTAACAAAAGAGGGAAAGAACGAGAAAGTCAAGGGACGGACAGCGTTTATAATTTGTTTTTTTAAATTATTGCACATCAAAAGTCCACTGCTGAACTCTCCCCTATAGATTGCCACATAGGGGAGGATTTTGTCATAGTTGCTACTATCAACCGGCGGGTTATTTTTTATTTGTTGTCAGACAAATGCTGCTGCACATCTCCTGTTTCAGTTTCCTTCTGTCACCTCTTACGACACCCATGATAATATGGGGTAGTTGATTATCTTACGCCGCCACTAAATGGCCCAGCTTGTTAGGTATGGACAAATATTTTGAACAATACTTGCAAGCTAGGTCATTTTTTGAAATGCCTTTTTCAAGTCCATTGGTGGACCAATGGAATTGGTTGATGATTAGATATGACGCCTAAAGTACAAAGGAGGATTATTCTTAATAAATACAAAATAATGTTTCTTATGCAAGCTGTAAACAATAAATCGTTTAGCCTACATATTACATCCTACTTAACTTTGAAATGAATTCGATTACTATATGTTAAGATTTTACATCATTCTCACGTTACTAAAAAACTAAGAAATTGCTACCACGTAAACTCAGTGCACTCGGCAGAAAATAACTACACACGTGACGAAGCCGTCATTCAAATGAACTAGTAGTAACGGCTTTTGCTTCTGGCTGTTTATTCAGATTTAAACATATTTCACTTTAGTATTTTATACAAACTTTTTCAAATTTAATATATTTAGGGCTGATTTATCAATCATCAGTCAAAAGTTATTCAATAAGAAAAAATACAACATAAATTAAAAATTAAAGTTCGTTGTTGTAACAATTTACTTGATGGATAACTTTTAATTTCACCATTGAAAAATTGATCTTAAATCGTTTATATCTATACAAGTAAATAAAATTTAATTGTCTGTTTGTAATGTCAAAATAACAGCTTTTTACTAAATGCATATAAAAAGTATATACGGTACTTATAACAAAAAATATATTTTTCTATCTGTCTGTTTGTACCGGCTAATCTTCAAAATCGCTGTACTGATTTTGACAAGACTTTTACTGGCAGATTGCTGATGTTACAGGGAGTAACTAAGGCTACTTTTATTTTAGAAAAAATTATTAGGGTTCCGCGCAAAAAAATTAAAACCCGTGAAATCCAATCGTTATAAATTTCACGCGGACGAAGTAGCGGGGAACAGATAGTCCATACTATATCTTAAATACATTTCATGCTCTTCAAAACAAAACTCGCGTACGTTAATAAAACACGTCATAACGAACTGTGCTATGTAAAAGACTCGGTTAAATTGTGAGCAACGAAGTTCAGTGAAAGGCTGATACGAACTGGCAGCAATATAACGCTTCGTTTCGTCAATAACAAAATTATTTCCAGCGTCAGTGGCTACAAGATCAATATGCCGCGTCTATACGGAGAGTGTATCGATTTAACTGACATTTTATTGCCTACTTACTATCTGGCTCAGCAGACGTTGTTCGGATATTTCCGGTAGCTTTCGTGATGAGCTTTAATCTGAACTCACCCTGGACTTTTTCTTCCCCATTACAAAGTCTATCACGCAGATATTTATGTACTATTACAAATTTTAAATAATGTAATAAGAAACTCTAATATAAGAATCAAATTTACAATCTTCTATATATTTTAGTATTTCACTGCCAATATTAATATTTACTTTAAGATTAAAATGTTCATAAACATGTACCTCGTAATACAACGAATGCAATAAAATTATCAGAAGGTCTTCTTAGCTGGCTGTGCGAACTTGGGCTTCCTTATACTGCCCGTAATGAAGGACCACAAACAGTCACAGAAAGTCTCGGATCCATAGCATAGCATTAATAGCAACGCGTACTAAAAAAAAATGCAGGTAAAATGGCACTACGTCGTAGTAAGTGGATTAATCAAAGCCAATAATATTTTCAACTAATGACCCGTCCTGGCTTTGCCTGTATAGGATCTATTATTATGTTGTTATTTATATTTAGGATAATCAAATATCATTTATATTTATCAATTTTTATTTTTTCAAAAATATCTTCATAATTTTTGTGTAAAATAGATCCTAGATGCTAGATCCTCTGGCAGTGCTCTCTATCTGTTCGTTAAGTTCATCACACACCGGTTTCTACCATTCGAAGACATTAGCCAGATTTGACATGGCTGACAGACAGACTGACAGGATGGATAGGACAGAGACAGACTGACAGACAGACAATTTCTTTATAAGTTTTGGCTTAGGTCTTAATAGATGCAAATAACCAATGAGCTTATTAGGAAGCCAGTGATCACTATTACGTACAGACATTTCAACCTCATTTATATGCAGGATTAATAACCTATATGATCATTTGTTTTCATGATGCTTATTTTTGCATTTTTAATGTGAGCATTGATTTAATGCAGTTGATAACCAATCGGTATAGAAATCTGACTTTATCACTGTGCCGGCAGTGAAAATGGTGAGGATAACTGTCCCCAAAACACTGGTAAAACAATATGAGAACTGCAATGATACAAGGAAATCTTTATCAGGATGTTTCTTACGACGTAGCAGGAAGCAGAGAAACTCATTTCAAGCGCAATTGTCTCTCAAATACTGGTCTTAAAAGGGTGTGTAATGTTTATGTTAAACGTTGTCTATATGGATTTAATCAAGTAAAGTCTTTTCATTTTACTCATTCCAAATTTTAAATTTCATTTTTAAACATCATTCCATTCAAAATTATTAACGTGGTAAAACCATGCTGATGCTATATTAGAGTTGGCCGGGAAGGACCACGCTCTTACAGATTACCGGCAGTAGCAATTTAATGCTGTTGTCCTTCGTATAGGTACTGTAAAAACAGCGATACTTAACTGGCAATCGGGCATTCTATCTAAGCCTTAGAGGTGACGCATATACATTTTCATTATTATTCGAGGATAGGTGTAGTATCTATAAGCCACAGAGCCCACATAGCGGACTGTGTGTTTGTTTGTCACCCATAACACATAAACAATAATAAAATTAAAAGTTTTACCATTTGGTGCAAAAATATAAAAATAATTATCATCTAGCAGGCTTTGCAGTTAACGCCATGGGCAGGTAATATATAGGTGATCCCAGAACGTCGCCTTAATTTCGTATTGGTTAGCTAATAATATACTACATATATATATATATACGAGTATATGTGTGTTAACAAAAAACTCCCACGAAGTACTCCTCATATCTGGCATGAATGTTGCATTCGCACCCATAACGTTCCCGTTACAAAAATTAGTTTATAATAAGTCTCAGGTTTAAACTAGAATCTGTTTAAAGTTTAAATATTTAAGTTCTGTAGAAATTACGCGAACTAAAATGTAAGCTATGGAATTTGTCAGCAAATGTAAAATTTGCGATGAATGTGGCGTCGCGGTTAAGGGACTAATTGCGTAACAAATCTAGTTACGTTAACTTCAATTAATACATAGTAGAGTCACGCTGCGCGAATGGGTCAGCTCGCCTGTGGAAGAACAACGCTCGTAAGGAACACCAGCATGAAATATAGTATAATCTGCTGTGTTTTGTGTGCTGAGTGGCGAAACCGGAGACCCTATTAACGAGTCATTTTACCTTTGCCCTCAGGGTGATAACTTATCTGTATTTTGATTCTCAATCAAGGATAGATATTTCTCACTTTTGAGTGAGATATATTACATTTCTTTGGAAGGTTTCAACTTCAACTCCTCTCATAGCATTTCCAGGGGGAAAACCTTTTCTTTTGTAACGGGACACCACAGGGCACTACTCTACTTTTTATATTTTTCCACTCTTACGTGGATTTCGTAAAGTTGACAGAGGTTAAAAGAGACGGACAGTCGTGTCTTCCAGATAACAACTCAAAATATATAGGTAAAAGTAGCTCAACAGTTTCTCTAATGAAAAAAAACATTACAATTACATATTACAAAAGAAAATTTATTTCTCGGTGCTACCACTTACTCCTTTACTTTTTAGGCATCTGTCTGGGTAGGTTGATACCTATACGTAAAACCATCCGTACCTTTACCTATTCCAGCCGCCAAAACCAGTGCAAGCACTGCGCTGCTGTGTTTCGGTCTGAAGGTATAGAGGCCACTATAATGAGGACATCCACGACTTTTTCTGCCACCATGGCGGCGCCACTAAAAAGTGAGGTATAAAATGTGATTTATTCTTTCTGTACTATTAGCAATATTTTATATTAATAACATTAAAAATAAATAAAGCAAACCACAGATATTCAAAAAAATAAAAATAAAAAAAGTTAAAATGTGCAAAAATTAAAGAGCAAACCACTGACACATTGTTTTGTGTATTAATATAATACTCTAGAAACTGATAAACTTTTATTAAAAAACAACTTCTCAGTTAAATTACATTGTGTAACAAAAACTTTACCTCAGTGTCAACTAGCGACATCTGGTGAGCAGAAAATTATTAGCCCTCATTACAGGCTGTGAGGCATTCCATCTTAATCCTCTGTTGACAATGCATTTGAAGCTTCTTTGTCTGAAGTTGGTTGCAAGTATCCATCGGCTACAGCTACTTACCATCAGGTAGACTGTAAGTTCGTTTGTCACTTCAGTTTTATTAAAATTAAATAAAGCTTTGGCGTTTTAGGCGTTAAAATTTATTATTTCGTTTTAGTGTATGTAAGAGACGTCTGATTGAATTTAATACGAGAACATACAACACAATTAGTCCGTTAGCTTGCAGATGGATCTAGCCATTAAGGTTGTCTTGTATTGAAAGCCAACACGACATTTTTATTTACGTTCATTAGGCTGTCTAATTAAATATTCACGGGCTTACTCATAATCGTTTTTTTACTTACTTAAATTAAGTATCGCTTACTTAAATTAAGTATTATTATCTATATACCTGTCTCTTCTATTTCATTTAGTGAAAAAGGAGAGCAACTTTATGCATTTCATTTTCATTTCACAATAAACCATCAGTTGTCAGTCAAACAAATAGTTATATAATTGGTAAAATAAAAATAAAATGAATAACTTACGAGAAAGTTGCCGTGGTAGTGATAATTTTGCAACGCCTGCCCGGTTAGCATGGGGGACAAAATTTTATCCCCGATTATATCCACTGACAAGAGATAAAATTATCTTGTTATGTCAAACGGGGAAGTATATCCCCGTTTGACATAACGAGGACATATATCCCCGTCCGTAGTATGGAACCAAATGAAGATAAAAATTATGATTTTTGACATTTGAAAGGGACAATTTTATCCTAGTTCATTGGACGTGGGTTGAAGTTTATATTCATACAAAAAAATCTATCTAAGTCTAAGTCTATCTCCCATTTTATCTACTGTGGATATTATATCCACCGGTGTGCCCATGCTCTAAGGGTGGATAAAACTAAGCGAGGGGTTAAACATTTTCTCCTTTCCCCGGGGAAAAAATTGTCTTCTGCCCATGCTAGCCCTGCAGTAAAAGGTAACTAAGTGATTAGTAGCAGTAGTACTAAATATTAAGATCTTATTGTAAACTTTGTGAGCAAATAAATACTTGAATACTTGATTGGCCCGGACATGACTTCATGTCATGCAAATGACCCCTTAGCTCAATAACGTTATTTCGACATTACAGAAAGATACTTCGATTTTATTTATATGTATAGATTAAACGGCAGTTAACCTCAGTTCAGAAAATAACTAATAACGCCGCTGTACTACACAGGCCAATACATTGAGTAAATTACTCCCCAGACACGAAACGTTGGAGGCATTCTTTATTGCCCATGAATTTTCTTTACGAGTTCCAACAACGTTCTTTTAGACGCCATTTTTGTTTCAAGGGCTCCAGTTCAAGTTATTTACACTAGACAGGCGCGTTGGATAAGTTGTAGGTAATACAACTTAGATTTTCATAATTTTCAAGATTACGTAACTTAACTTATTACGTAATCTTATATTTTTATAGAATAAGGGTAACAAACAAGCACACAACCTGATGGTAAGTGGATGCTGTGGCTCATACATAAAACTTATTAACCAATGTTGAAAGTTTGAACTCACAATAGTCGTTATAAAGTTATGGGATATATGCAGGAGTGTACAAGCTGGATTGTGAATGTGGTCTCTCTTACATAGGACAAACAAAAAGATCTATAAAAACCCGCGTAAAAGAACATATAGCTGACTTGAAGCACCGACGTTCCGGGAAGTCTGCAGTTTGTGAACATGTTCAAGATCGTCCCCGCTATTACATTAGATTTGATTGACCACAAATCACAAAATTAATATTCAAAAACTGAAGGTAGCCGTGCCAACTATGACATCGGGACGTCAAACACCTCAGTCCCCCGTGACCATGGGTGCTGTAAAGCACCGAAACGTCGGAGTTACAACGTTAAATTAAACGCGATAGACTTCGTAAAATTAGTTTCATTTAACATGGGATATGTTAACAAAGAGGAAAGAACGAGAAAGTCAAGGGACGGACAGCATAATTTGTTTTTTAAATTATTGCACATCAAAAGTCCACTGCTGAACTCTCCCTATAGATTGCCATAGGGAGGATTTTGTCATAGTTGCTACTATCAACCTGCGGGTTATTTTTATTTGTTGTCAGACAAATGCTGCTGCACATCCCTGTTTCAGTTCCTTCTGTCACCTCTTGACACCCATGATATTATGGGCAGTTGATTATCTTACGCAGCCACTAAATGGCCCAGCTTGTTAGGTATGGACAAATATTTTGAACAATACTTGCAAGCTAGGTCATTTTTTGAAATGCCTTTTTCAAGTCCATTGGTGGACCAATGGAATTGGTTGATGATTAGATATGACGCCTAAAGTACAAAGGAGGATTATTCTTAATAAATACAAAATAATGTTTCTTATGCAAGCTGTAAACAATAAATCGTTTAGCCTACATATTACATCCTACTTAACTTTGAAATGAATTCGATTACTATATGTTAAGATTTTACATCATTCTCACGTTACTAAAAAACTAACAAATTGCTACCACGTGTAAACTTCAGTGCACTCGGGTAGAAAATAACTACACACGTGACGAAGCCGTCATTCAAATGAACTAGTAGTAACGGTTCTTTGCTTCTTGGCTGTTTATTCAGATTTAAACATATTTCACTTTAGTATTTTATACAAACTTTTTTAAATTTAATATATTTAGGGCTGATTTATCAATCATCAGTCAAAATTTATTCAATAAGGAAAAATACAACATAAATTAAAAATTAAAGTTCCTTGGTGTAATAATTTACTTGATGGATAACTTTTAATTTCACCATTGAAAAATTGATCTTAAATCGTTTATATCTATACAAGTAAATAAAATTTAATTGTCTGTTTGTAATGTCAAAATAACAGCTTTTTACTAAATGCATATAAAAAGTATATACGGTACTTATAACAAAAAATATATTTTTCTGTCTGTCTGTTTGTTCCGGCTAATCTCAAAATCGCTGTACTGATTTTGACAAGACTTTTACTGGCAGATCGCTGATGTTACAGGGAGTAACTAAGGCTACTTTTATTTTAGAAAAAATTATTAGGGTTCCGCGCAAAAAAATTAAAACCCGTGAAATCCAATCGTAATAAATTTCACGCGGACGAAGTAGCGGGGAACAGATAGTCCGTACTATATCTTAAATACATTTCATGTTCTTCAAAACAAAACTCGCGTACGTTAATAAAACACGTCATAACGAACTGTACTACGTAAAAGACTCGGTTAAATTGTGAGCAACGTTCAGTGAAAGGCTGATACGAACTGGCAGCAATATAACGCTTGTTTCGTCAATAACAAAATTATTTCCAGCGTCAGTGGCTACAAGATCAATATGCCGCGTCTATACGAGAGTGTATCGATTTAACTGCCATTTTATTGCCTACTATCTGGCTCAGCAGACGTTGTTCCGATCTTTGCGGTAGCTTTCGTGATGAGCTTTAATCTGAACTCACCCTGAACATTTTCTTCCCCATTACAAAGTCTATCACGCAGAGATTTATGTACTGTTACAAATTTTAAATAATGTAATAAGAAAATCAAATATAAGAATCAAATTTACAATCTTGTATGTTTTAGTATTTCACTGCCAATATTGACAATATTTACTTTAAGATTAAAAAGTTCGCAAAACATGTACCCTCGTAATACAACGAATGCAACAAAATTATCAGAAGGTCTTCTTAGCTGGCTGTGCGAACTTGGGCTTCCTTATACTGCCCGTAATGAAGGACCACAAACAGTCACAGAAAGTCTCGGATCCATAGCATAGCATTAGTAACGCGTACTAAAAAAAAATTGCAGTAAAGTAAAATGGCACTAGCACGTTGTAGTAAATGGATAAGTCAAAGCCAATAATATTTTCAACTAATGACCCGTCCTTGCTTTGCCTGTATAGGATCTATTATTATGTTGTTATTTATATTTAGGATAATCAAATATTATTTACTTTATCAATTTTTCATTTTTTCAAAAATATCTTCATTATTTTTGTGTAAAATTTTGCCTAGATCCTCTGGCAGTGCTCTCTATCTGTTTGTTAAGTTTCATCACAACCGGTTTCACCATTCCGAAGATAAGCCCGGACAGACAGACAGACAGACAGACAGACTGACAGATGGATAGACAGAAAGACAGCCTGACAGAGAGACAAATGTTATAAATGGTTATTTATGTCTTAATAGCATGCAAATAACCCCGAGCTTAATTATTTATATGTGTAGGATTAAGAGCTTATATGATCATTTGTTTTCATGATGTTTTTGTATTCTTAATGAGCAAGTGAGGATAATTAAGCCTCAAAACACTGGTAAAACACTATGAGAACTGCAATGATACTAGGAAATCTTTATCAGGATGTTTACGACGTAGCAGGAAACAGACAAACAAACTCATTTCAAGCGCAATTGTCTCTCAAATACTGGTTTTAAAAGGGTGTGTAATGTTTATGTTAAACGTTGTCTATATGGATTTAATCAAGTAAAGTCTTTTCATTTTACTCATTCCAAATTTATAATTTTAAAATTTTTTAAATTATTAACGTAAAAGCCATGCTGAAGCTATATTATGGTTGTATGCAAGAGTTGGCGGGGAAGAACAACGCTCTTACAGAATACTAGAAGTAGCAATTTAATGCTTCTGTCCTTCGTATAAGTACTGGAAAACAGGAAACACTTAACTGGCAATCGGGCATTCTATCTAAGCCTTAGAGGTGACGCATATACATTTTCATTATTATTCGAGGATAGGTGTAGGTATCTAAGCCACAGAGCCCACATAGCGGACTGTGGTTGTTATAGCAGGCTTTGCAGTTTACGCCATGTTGGGCAGGTAATATATTGGTGATCCCAGAACGTCGCCTTCATTTCGTATTGGTTAGCTAATAATACTATATATATACGAGTAATATGTATATGTGTGTACATAATATACATTTTAACAATTTGCAGTTATAAATGCCATTCGAATGTTTGTTTCCTTCTACAAGCAAATATTATAAGTATGTTTTCTATTACTTTTTATTAAAAATATTAATATTCGTAACGCATAAAAAAAACTCTCACGAAGTCTCACATGAAATCTCGCATGAATCTCGTTCCCGTTACAAAAATTTGTTTATAATGTCTCAGGTTTAACCTAGAATCTGCTCAAAGTTTAAAATGTAATCTATGGAATTTGTCAGCAAATGTAAAATTTGCGATGAATGGCGCCGCGTTAAGGGACTAATTGCGTAACAAATCTAGTTACGATAACTTCAATTTATACATAGTAGAGTCACGCTGCAGTATGAATGGGTCAGCTGCCTGTGGAAAAACAACGCTCGTGGTAACACCAGCATGAAATAGCAGTATAATTCTGCTGTGTCGTACTGAGTGGCGAAAACCGAGACCCTATTAACGAGCCATTTTATTTTACCTTTGCCCATCAGGGGTGATAACGTATCTGTATTTTGATTCTCAATCAAGGATAGATATTTCTCACTTTTGAGTGAGATATATTTACATTTCTTTGGAAGGTTTCAACTTCTCAACTCCTCTCATAGCATTTCAACAGGCCAGAGAAAACCTTTTCTTTTGTAACGGGACACCACAGGGCACTACTCTACTTTTTATATTTCCACTCATACGTGGATTCCGTAAGAGTTGACAGAGGGAAATTAAAAAAGAGACGGACAGTCGTGTCTTCCAGATAACAACTCAAAATATATAGGTAAAAGTAGCTCAACAGTTTCTCTAATGAAAAAAAAAAACATTACAATTACATATTACAAAAGAAAATTTATTTCTCGGCGCTACCACTTACTCCTTTACTTTTTAGGCATCTGTCTGGGTAGGTTGATACCTATACGTATAAAACCATCCGTACCTCTTACCTATTCCAGCCGCCAAAAACCAGTGCAAGCACTGCGCTGCTGTGTTTCGGTCTGAAGGGTATAGAGGGCCACTATATTGAGGGCATCCACGACTTTTTCTGCCACCAGGGAGGCGCCACTAAAAAGTGAGGTATAAAATGATTTATTGTTTCTTTCTGTACTATTAATATTTTTATATTAATAACATTAAAAATAAATAAAGCAAACCACAGATATTCATAAAAAATAAAAAAAAAAAGTTAAAATGTGCAAAAATTAAAGAGCAAACCACTGACACATTGTTTTGTGTAATAATATAATACTCTAGAAACTGATAAACTTTTATTAAAAACAACTTCTCAGTTAAATTACATTGTGTAAAAAACTTTACCTCAATGTCAACTAGCGACATCTGGTGAGCAGAAAATTATTAGCCCTCATTACAGGCTGTGAGGCATTCCATCTTAATCCTCTAAGTTGACAATGCATTTGAAGCCTTCTTTGTCTGAAGTTGGTTGCAAGTATCCATCGGCTACAGAAGCTACTTACCATCAGGTAGACTGTAAGTTCGTTTGTCACCAGTTTTATTTTATTAAATAAAGCCTTTGGTTTTTAGGCGTTAAAATTTATTATTTCGTTTTAGTGTATGTAAGAGACGTCTGATTGAATTTAATACGAGAACATACAACACAATTAGGTCCGTTAGCTTTGCAGATGGATCTAGCCATTAAGGTTGTCTTGTATTGAAAGCCAACACGACATTTTTATTTACGTTCATTAGGCTGTCTAATTAAATATTCACGGGCTTACTCATAATCGTTTCTTTTACTTATTTAAATTAAGTATCGCTTACTTAAATTAAGTATTAATTATCTATATACCTGTCTCTTTCTATTTCATTTAGTAAAAAAAGGGAGAGCAACTTTATGCATTTCATTTACATTTCACAATAAACCATCAGTTGGAATAGTAGTCAAACAAATAGTTACATAATTGGTAAAAATAAAAATAAAAATGAATAACTTACGAGAAAGTTGCCGTGTGGTAGTGATATTTTTGCAACGCCTGTGAAAGGTAACTAAGTGATTAGTAGCAGTAGTACTAAATATTAACACGTTAAACGCCATGTAAGAAATGTGATTTACCCAAAAATTTTTGTAGTCATTTTGTTAATAATCATGATATATGTATAGAAATCAGTTTTATCGAAATCAAAATACAGTTTTCAAGTTATTGCTGAAAACCAGCCGCGGGCACCCTGGACCCCATGGCGCTCAAAAGCAAAAAGTTATTTTCGTTTGCATGCGCCACGCCGCCCACCGCCGGTCACCCCGCGCTCCAGTCTATCGCCGCGCTTGCGCGGAGAGGTTATGTTCGTTTGGTTTTGGCTAATTAATACGTCTAAAGCATATTTCATGTTAGTTATGTTTAGTAATTCATTGCGATGGAAAATAATATAGTACCTAATAATGAGGAACGCGATTTTTGCGAATTTCAAATGGATTTGGCGGACTTTGAATTGTCGCAAGAAGATTTGCAAGAGATTGAGACTTTGAGTTCAACGCACTTCAGACATCGTTCAGGGACATCAGTAGCGACGATGAGTCTGAAAATTACATGTTCCGAAGAAAAGAAGACGTATGGTTATCAATTCGGACAGTGAAAGCGATTCAGTAAAAGATTTTGTCCTACAAAATTTACCTACTTCTTCAAACACGTACACAAAATGGAAGAACCCTACTGGATGCACTGCTCGAGTGATACCCTTCACTGAGCCCACAGGTATGAGTTTCCTTTTCAAGAGACTTAAGTCAAGGAGATCCAGAGGATTTTTATTCTTTGTTAGTTGACGATTCCTTGTTTGAAATAATTGCTGAACAAGTAACCTGTTTGCTACGCAAAGCTTTGGAGATAAAGATTTCAAGCCATGTTCTCGCTCACATACGCAGCCAACCGATAAGCATGAAATAAAACGATTTTTGGACTAATTTTATTCATGGGCCTTGTGAAATTGCCATCAATTAGTGATTACTGGAGTACAGATGACATATTTCAACAACCGTTTCCTCGCACAGTGATGACTAGGAACAGATTTGAATTACTTTTACAGTACCTACACTTTGCCGACAATTACAACTTGAATCCGAACGATCGCATTGGAAAAATCAGGTATCTTGTGAATTTGTTAAATGATAAATTTAAAGCCTACTATGCTAAAGAAGAACTGTGTGTCGACGAAAGTATGATTCCTTTTAGAGGTCGAGTCACTTTTCGACAATATAACAAATCTAAAAGGCACAAATACGGTATAAAATTGTTTAAAGTTTGTACAAATCCTGGTTATACTTTAAAAATACAGGTATACAGTGGAAAAAATATTGATATTGAGAATAATACCCCTACAAAAATAGTATTATCCTGTGCGATGAACTCTTGAATAAAGGCACACCATTGCCACTGATAACTGGTACACCAGCTTGGAACTGGCGTACGAATTACTAAAAACGATACACATTTCCTGGGGACAGTGAGAAAGAACAGAAAGTACTTGCCTAGGAAAGTAGTAGAAACTAATTTAAAACGAGGTGAATTCGTAGCACAAGAAAACGATTGTGGCATCACAGTATTAAAATGGAAAGATAAAAGAGATGTTTTAATGCTGTCTACAAACACACGGACAAATTTACTCGATTAAATGTCAGAGGCAAGGCGGTGCAAAAACCAGCAATGGTTATTGATTATAACAAATGTAAAGCTTCAGTCGACATGGTGATCAGATGACAGCTTATTCAACTCCACTGAGAAAAACTGTCAAATGGTATAGAAAATTGGCCATAGAATTGCTCTTGAATACAGCTGTGGTAAATGCGTTGATAATGTATAAAACCACTAAGAAAAATATTTCAGTAGTAGATTATAGAAAAATCTCGTTCAATATCTCACTAAATCAGGACGTCCAGAAACAGGTAACTTGGCACTTGAATTACGTCCAAAACGACGAAAACATGAACTTGTCAAAGAGGACCTGTACGCAAAATGAGACGATTTTGTGTCGGTTGTTACAAGAACAATGTAGAAAAGATGTCGAGAAAAGACGCAAAAATAAGACCCTGAAAGTGCCTACCTATTGTTTGCAGTGTGATGGTCAGCCACATTATTGCCTGCCATGTTTTAATAGAGCATCGAACGTAATTTGGACAATAATTTTTGTTTGTAATATTTTCAATATAATAACTTTTAAATTACTATCTAAATTGTTTTGTGAGCCTTTCTATGACCACGTGTAAAATATTGATATTTCTTTGTGATTGATATATTATTATGTTATTAAAACATTAATACTGTAAAAGATTTTTGTATCTTTTGAATCTTAAAACTACGATATTTAAAACCAAATTTTATATGAAACATTTTTTGCGTATTTTCCTACTTCTCATAATTTAGTACCTATTTTCTAAATTTTACTAGGCAGGTGTGTCTCAAGGATTGCTCTCAAGCGCCGCGCCGGTCACTCACATAGGCGAAATAAACGACACGCGTGACCGGTGGCGCAAAAAGCACTAAATTTAGATCTCGCATGTGGTCACCGGTGTCCCCATGGCGCAATAAAGCAACATACATGGGGTCACCGGTGCCCCCATGACGTTTAACGTGTTAAGATCTTATTGTAAACTTTGTGAGCAAACAAATACTTGAATACTTTTTGTTTACTGAAAATCAGCGTTATAGTTACCACTACGTGGTTTCTATAACATTTGTGCTGAGTAGACGCCATTTTAGTTCCATTCCATTAATTTATTTTGTTATGTTAATTTGTGTTTATGTTTAGAACTAAATAAATTATATTATTAGAATATTATATAGTATTCTCATCTGGTTGGGCTGAATAAATATTTTAAAGGAATAATAAATAAACATAAATATATATTTAATATACTAACATAAATAAATAAATAATACATAAATAAATAAAACCCAACCAGATGGAAACCCTCGGCAGGGGAGACCAAACGGCCGAGGTTAGGGGAAAGGAGAGAAACCGGCGGACGATGCGGGCGGTATCGAGGAGCACCGCCTTCTGCATTTGAGCTTGGAGCGGTCCGTCACGAGTCCCAGTCGCCTCAGATGACCCGAGAGGCTGACTGGGATTAACCCGTTCGCAGAGACGACTACAGGTATAATTTCGGTCGGCAGTCCACCCACATGTCGGTCACCTCGTGAGCCAGCTCCAGATATTTTGTTCGCTTATCTGTTTCGGCTTTCACGAGGTTCTCGTCATACGGAATGGTGATGTCGACCAAAATATCCTGACTGTGCCCGGTCCATCAGCACAATATCAGGCTTATTGGCAAGAATAGTCCTGTCTGTGATGATGGCCTGGTCCCCAGAGCCTGGCGCGGTCATTTTCGAGCACGGCTTCAGGCAAGTACTTGTAATACGGCAATTTCC
The DNA here is from genome assembly GCA_029286625.1 of Parnassius orleans. Classification (NCBI taxonomy): domain Eukaryota; kingdom Metazoa; phylum Arthropoda; class Insecta; order Lepidoptera; family Papilionidae; genus Parnassius; species Parnassius orleans. The sequence goes on along the minus strand of JAGSMP010000006.1, from coordinate 6,214,270 downwards.
GGTCCACGAGACCGTATTTCAGAGCGAGCTCCTGGTGTAGAATTCTGGCTACTAAGTTGTGCCTGTGCAAGTACTCAGAGTTAGAAAGCGCCGAACAACCGGAGATGACATGCCCAGTGACTCGCCGGGATGGCGACAAGCTCGACAGATGTCGACGGTGCCATCCCTTAGGATGTATCTCCGATAGTTGTTGGTCTTAATAACCTGATCCTGTATCGCACAGACAAAACCCTCGGTTTCCAAAGAGGTCACCAAACGTAGCCAGTGGAGGAGGCAACTGTGTCTACGAAAGGCACATGTAGAGCCTTGTAGAACCTCCCGTGAGCTCCTTCTCCTTCCATACGGTCTCCCGGTCGAAATGCTCTGTACTGCCGGGTCTTGCCATTGCTCGTTGGCCAAGGATAGAGGTAAGTCCTTTATCACAAGAAATGACGTCCCTATAGAATGGATCATCCGATCTCGTCAGAAAGTAATTACGGAGGCTGCACACTTCGCGATTATGCATGGTAAGCGGCTTAAAAAAGCCACGCCCACCATGTTTCCGCGGCAAGTACAGCCTCATAATCGACGATCTCGGGTGATGCATCCTATGGGACGTCATAGTAGTGCGGACTTTTCTATCCAGGGCGTTAAGTTCAGTTTGAGTCCACCTAAGTATGCCAAAGGTATACATGAGAACAGGCATGACCCAACCGTTATATGCGTGTGTCTTATTCACACCGGACAAAAGGCTGTTAAGCACTTTGGTCAAGCGTGCATAAAACACATCGCAAACTGACTGTTTCATACCCGCCTCATCGATACCGATGTTCTGTGACATACCCAGGTATCGGTATGTTTCAGCCTCGGATAGGGTTCTTATGTTGATGGGCATAGATAAATCTATGCCCTCAGAGTTAGCAACCCTTCCTTTCAACATGGAGGACCGCACACTTATCCGTCCCCAGCTCCATTCTAATAGAATTACTAAAATCACAAGTGATGTTTAGCAAAAAAAGATGGGAGCGACTGGAGGCGAATAATTTGAGATCATCCATATAGAAAAGGTGGGTCACTTTGTACCTCCTTTCCAAGCTGAAATCCTCCCGGAGTCCTCAGTAAGGTACTGAGAGGGTTCAGGGAGAGGCAAAACCAGATTGGACTCAAACAATCGCCCTGGAAGATACCCTTCTTATCCTTATGTGGTTTTCCGCATCCGTCATCCGCTCGCCTAGATGACAAAGGTTGTACTCCATTTACACTGCCTGGGAGTCTCTAACTGTACAGTCAATCTTGTACAGCTCGAGGACCCTCTTTAGCCATGTATGGGGCACCGAATCGAATGCCTTTTATAGTCTATCCAGGCGGCGGAGAAGTTCCGACAGTTGCGTTTAACCACTTTGCCAATGATCGCGTCAATGAGGGTGGTTCCTTGGTTCCACGACCACCGCCCGACATCCATTTTGAGCGCGCGACATCACCTGATTTAAATCCAGGTGACGAATGATTCGCGTACTCAAAATGGATGTCAATGTCTTATATGGTGGGTAGACACGTAATGGGGCGGTATTTGCTAGGGTCTGTGGAATCATGGTATTTAGGAACCAAATGAGTGATCCCAGTAGTGAAGAGGCTCGGAGCGACTTTTGGTCGAGCCTCTTGAAACTGTCGGGCAAGTACAGCGTGACACACCACGAACCCCTTCAGCCAGTAGTGATGCAGTCCGTCGAGTCCCGGACTTTTCCAGTTCGGGGCCCTACGGACCGCCTCAGCTACGTCATCCCGCGTTATGATGACGGGGTCCATGGGTGTTACACTCGCACACTGACTCGCCACAACTTCCGTCCAAGGGCCCTCGCTGTGGTTTACGGGCTCTGACCACAGGCCGCGCCAGAATGCAACAGTGTCGGCCTGATTCGGTGCTGGGCCCGTTCCACGTACCATTGGTCGCTCCAATGACTCATAGAGCCTCTTCTGATCACTCTGGAAGAGACGATTTTGGTTGAACCGTCTTGACCTCTCGGTATATCGCCGAATCCGCTTTCCCCAAGCAGCGATTCTCTGCTTCAGGTCGTCTATGCGCTCCGTCAGTTTTTGCGTTATATCCGGCTGGGAGAACTGACATTTGTCCCAGCAAACGCCATCCTGACGGTGCGCACAATCTCGGCCTATTATTGCCCGACCTGAAGCTTATCAGTCTGCCGATGAGAGCCCTTGCCTTTGCGATACGGTCCTCAATCCTTCTTCTCCAGGCTGGGATAGCGCTACTTTGCCCAGTAGCACGTCAGACGTGGGAAGTTGGCACCAACAATGCGGCAAACTGCCAAAGCGCCAAAAGTATTGAGTCCGTATCGCAAAGGTCCCGGCTGGTTTCAAATAGGTTGCCAGCAATGGGTTCAGGGCCGTCACGACATCCGATTCCGCTTGCTTAGGGTTATGCGGAAGTCGCGGTCGATTTTCGAGAGGCGTACTGCGCGTTTCCACAATCGCCTCTTCAATGTACTCTCATTTGCTCTAGTTCTAGTTCCTGGGCGATTGTTTCATCATCGTCTGAATCAACCACAACTGGGGATTCACGGCGGTATCCACGTGTGTGGTTGCTCTGCAACTTGTGGCGCCGCATTCACAGTCGTAGTATTTTCATCCGATGAAACAGCCTCACGTCGTAGCCGTTCGAGTTCGGTGCCATCAAATATGTTTGAGCGCAAGATATACCGAACTCGGTCTGCCAGGTTTTGCTCGGTGACGGTTATAGATGGCTCCAGCTCAGCAAAAGTCGATGCATCCTAGCCCGGTACGCAAACCTCCAACTTCTCCCCTTCGCCCTAAAATACGCCCGCAATGCGTTGCTGTTCATTCGAATTGTCCATCGCATGCGGCGTACTCCACCAGTGGCGGGTGCCGATTGCTGGGCCCAAAGACCCTGCCGACACCAAGCCAGCTGGTGGGGATGATGGATGCGAGGGTCTGCTGGGTGGCCGTGCAGCTCCTCGTGATCGGCTGGCGGTCGCATGCTGTTGCGTCCAGCGCCAGCTCCAAACGCGCCCTGGCGACCTCCAGGCAGCGGCCCTTTGCGCGTATTCCTCAATTCCATCATCCATGTAATGGGCGTCAGTTAACGGAGACGCCCAGACCCGGCACCGTTTCATGGTGAGGCCATGTACGCGGGCCTTTGCACCTTCAGTTTTGCCGAGGCACGGCACTAACACCTCATGGCGGCGCTGACTGACCGCGCTGACGTAGCAGTTTTGTCACATAACCGTTACGTCAGCGGGCGATGGGTCGTCACTTCCTACGTTTAAATAATAATAATATAATAATTATATTATTATTATATTATTATTATTAATACTTGATTAGCCGGACATGACTTAATGTCATGCAAATGACCCTTAGCTCAATAACGTTATTTCGACATTACAGACAGATACTTGATTTTATTTATATGTATAGATTATACGGCATTTAACCTCAGTTCAGAAAATAACTAATAACGCCGCTGTACTACACAGGCCAATACATTGAGTAAATTACTCCCCAAACACGAAACGTTGGAGGCATTCTTTATTGCCCATGAATTTTCTTTACGAGTTCCAACAACGTTCTTTTAGACGCCATTTTTGTTTCAAGGGCTCCAGTTCAAGTTATTTACACTAGACAGGCGCGTTGGATAAGTTGAAGGTGGTACAACTTAGATTTTTCATAATTTTCAAGATTACGTAACTTAACTTAGTTACGTAATCTTTTATATTTTTTATAGAATAAGGGTAACAAACAAGCACACAGTCCACCTGATGGTAAGTGGATGCTGTGGCTCATACATAAAACATATAAATAAATCTAAGTTAACCAATGTTGAAAGTTTGAACACACAATAGTCGTTATAAAGTTATGGGATATATGCAGGAGTGTACAAGCTGGATTGTGAATGTGGTCTCTCTTACATAGGACAAACAAAAAGATCTATAAAAACCCGCGTAAAAGAACATATAGCTGACTTGAAGCACCGACGTTCCGGGAAGTCTGCAGTTTGTGAACATGTCCAAGATCGTCCCCGCTATTACATTAGATTTGATAGACCACAAATCACAAAATTAATATTCAAAAACTGAAGGTAGCCTGGCCAACTATGACATCGGAACGTCAAACACCTCAGTCCCTCCGTGACCATGGATGCTGTAAAGCACCCGAAACGTCGGGAGTTACAACGTTAAATTAAACGCGATAGACTTTGTAAAAATAAGTTTCAATTAATATGGGATATGTTAACAAAAGAAGGAAAGAACGAGAAAGTCAAGGGACGGACAGCGTTTATAATTTGTTTTTTTTTTAAATTATAGCACATCAAAAGTCCACTGCTGAACTCTCCCCTATAGATTGCCACATAGAGAAAGGATTTTGTCATAGTTGCTACTATTAACCTGCGGGTTATTTTTTATTTGTTGTCAGACAAATGCTGCTGCACATCTCCTGTTTCAGTTTCCTTCTGTCACCTCTTACGACACCCATGATAATATGGTGCAGTTGATTATCTTACGCCGCCACTAAATGGCCCAGCTTGTTAGGTATGGACAAATATTTTGAACAATACTTGCAAGCTAGTTCATTATTTGAAATGCCTTTTTCAAGTCCATTGGTGGACCAATGGAATTGGTTGATGATTAGATATGACGCCTAAAGTACAAAGGAGGATTATTCTTAATAAATACCAAATAATGTTATGCAAGCTATACAATAAATCTTTTAGCCTACATTACATCCTACTTAACTTTGAAATGAATTCGATTCCTGTATGTTAAGATTTTACATCATTCTCACGTTACTGAAAAACTAAGAAATTGCTACCACGTGTAAACTTCAGTGCACGCGGGTAGAAAATAACTGCACACGTGACGAAGCCGTCATTCAAATGCATTAGTAGTAACGGCTCTTTGCTTCTTGGCTGTTTATTCAGATTTAAACATAAATATGAATAAACAGCCAAGAATAATAAAACGTAATACTAGTTTTTAGACTCTAAAGAGTCAGGAATTCCTTCATGAGACAAAGTGAACGCTTTTACAGGGCAGTTCCACAAAATATGCACTGTGTATAAAAAGAGTGATTATAACATTAACCTTTTCCCTGTCCATGAATCGTATATGAACATTTCAATTGTTTAACTATTGTGTCTGTTTCGCGGACAGGGAAAACATTACTGACAATAATCGCTAGGAATGAAATGATGGCTGTATCAATGTTTCTAATATATAATTGAATTGGATTACATTGTAAATTATCATTTAAAAAAGAGTCCCGCTGGTATTGTTACTGGTTCTTCCGAGGAAACAGATTTTTTTCCGAACCAGTGATAGCATAAATGACGTTTAATTAGTGTAACTTTTAATCTTTATTGAATAAAAACTAGTTTATTAAATTCTAATCTATTCTTATTCCTAATTTAGCGTGGCTGTGCTATGCAGGGTGGCTTAAAGATCGTTATTTCAAGTCTTACTTTATAAGAACTTGGAAGTCGCATCCTATAGCACGACATTTTACAACATATTATTATATTATGATGTATTTTTATACAATTTTCAAATAATTTTTAGGAAAATTACGGTTTAATTTATTATCCCTAGTTGTCAACAAGATGATTATTTATAAAACTCTGAAAAAAAATCACAAGAATAGAGAAATTGATTACGATAAAATTATCACAAGTGTACAAACCTTTTCAAATTTAATATATTTAGGGCTGATTTATCAATCATCAGTCAAAAGTTATTGAATAAGAAAAAATACAACATAAATTAAAAATTAAAGTTCCGTGGTGTAATAATTTACTTGATGGATAACATTTAATTTCACCATTGAAAAATTGATCTTAAATCGTTTATATCTAAACAAGTAAATAAAATTTAATTGTCTGTTTGCAATGTCAAAATAACAGCTTTTTACTAAATGCATATAAAAAGTATATACGGTACTTATAACAAAAAAAAAATATTTCTCTGTCTGTCTGTTTGTTCCAATCTCAAAATCGCTGTACTGATTTTGACAAGACTTTACTGGCAGATTGTTGAAGTAACTAAGGCTTTTATTTTAAAATAATATTAAGTTCGTGAAATCAAATCGTAATAAATTTCACGCGGACGAAGTAGTGGGAACAGATATTCCATACTATATCTTAAATACATTTCGCTCTACAAAACAAAACTCGCGTACGTTAATAAAACACGTCATAACGAACTGTGCTATGTAAAAGACTCGGTTAAATTGTGAGCAACGAAGTTCAGTGAAAGGCTGATACGAACTGGCAGCAATATAACGCTTCGTTTCGTCGATAACAAAATTATTTCCAGCGTCAGTGACTACAAGATAAATATGTCACGTCTATATGGAGAGTGTATCGATTTAACTGACATTTGATTGCCTACTTACTATCTGGCTCAGCAGACGTTCTTCGGATATTTCCGGTAGCTTTCGTGATGAGCTTTAATCTGAACTCACCCTGGACTTTTTCTTCCCCATTACAAAGTCTATCACGCAGAGATTTATGTACTGTTACAAATTTTAAATAATGTAATAAGAAACTCAAATATAAGAATCAAATTTACAATCTTGTATATATTTTAGTATTTCACTGCCAATATTTACAATATTTAATTTAAGATTAAAAGTTCGCACAACATGTACCCTGCAATACAACAAATGCAATAAAATTATCAGAAGATCTTCTTAGCTCGCTGTGCGAACTTGGCTTCTTATATGCCAGTAATGAAGGACCACAAACAGTCACAGAAAGTCTCGGATCCATAGCATAGCATTAGTAACGCGTACTAAAAAAAAAATTGCAGTAAAGTAAAATGGCACTAGCACGTTGTAGTAAGTGGATAAGTCAAAGCCAATAATATTTTCAACTAATAACCCGTCCTGGCTTTGCCTGTATAGGATCTATTATTATGTTGTTATTTATATTTAAGATAATCAAATATTATTTACTTTATCAATTTTTTTTTTCAAAAATATCTTCATTATTTTTGTGTAATTTTGCCTAGATCCTCTGGCAGTGCTCTCTATCTGTTTGTTAAGTTTCATCACAACCGGTTTCACCATTCCGAAGATAAGCCCGGACAGACAGACAGACAGACAGACTGACAGATGGATACAGAAAGACAGACTGACAGACAGACAAAAATGTTATAAATGGTTATTTATGTCTTAATAACATGCAAATAACCCCCGAGCTTAATTATTTATATGTGTAGGATTAAGAGCTTATATGATCATTTGTTTTCATGATGCTTTTTTGTATTCTTAATGAGCAAGTGATTTAATGCAGTTGATAAATTCAATTTGTGTAGAAATTGGATTTATCACTGTTGCAGTGAGTAATGGTGAGGGATAATCAAGCCCTCAAAACACTGGTAAAACACTATGAGAACTGCAATGATACAAGGAAATCTTTATCAGGATGTTTCTTACGACGTAGCAGGAAACAGAGAAACAAACTCATTTCCACGCGCAATTGTCTCTCAAATACTGGTCTTAAAAGGGTGTGTAATGTTTATGTTAAACGTTGTCTGTATGGATTTAATCAAGTAAAGTGTTTTTATTTTACTCATTCCAAATTTATAATTTTTAAAATTATAAAATTATTAACGTGGTAAAGTCGCTGAAGCTATATTATGGTTGTAGCAAGAGTTGGCCGGGGAAGGACAACGCTCTTACAGAATACTAGCGAAGTAGCAATTTAATGCTGCTGTCCTTCGTATAGGTACTGTAGAAAACAGGAGACACTTAACTGGCAATCGGGCATTCTATCTAAGCCTTAGAGGTGACGCATGTACATTTTCATTATTATTCGAGGATAGGTGTAGGTATGTATGCCACAAAGCCCACATAGCGGACTGTGTTTAACGCCGTTGGCAGGTAATATATAGGTCGCCTTAATTTCGTATTGGTTAGCTAAGAATATACTATATATATATATAAATATATAAATATGTATATGTATATATACAGTATATGTGTGTACATATATACATTTTAACAATTTGCAGTTATAAATGCCATTCGAACGTTTGTTTCTACAAGCATAAGGGTGCTTTCTATTACTTTTTATTAAAAAGTATTAATATTCGTAACACCATTAACAAAAACTCCCACGAAGTACTCCTCATATCTCGCATGAATGTTGCATTCGCACCCATAATGTTCCCGTTACAAAAATTAGTTTATAATAATGTAAAATTTGCGATGAATGTGGCGCCGCGGTTAAGGGACTAATTGCGTAACAAATCTAGTTACGATAACTTCAATTAATACATAGTAGAGTCACGCTGCAATATGAATGGGTCAGCTCGCCTGTGAAGAAAAACGCTTAGGAACACCAGCATGAAATAGCAATTATATTTTTATATTAATAACATTAAAAATAAATAAATCAAACCACATATATTCATAAAAACAGTTAAAATGTCCAAAATTAAAGAGCAAACCACTGATGCATTGTTTTGTGTATTAATATAATACTCTAGAAACTGATAAACTTTTATTAAAAAACAACTTCTCAGTTAAATTACATTGTGTAACAAAAACTTTACCTCAGTGTCAACTAGCGACATCTGGTGAGCAGAAAATTATTAGCCCTCATTACAGGCTGTGAGGCATTCCATCTTAATCCTCTGAGGTGACAAGGCATTTGAAGCCTTCTTTGTCTGAAGTTGGTTGCAAGTATCTACTTACCATCAGGTGGACTGTAAGTTCGTTTATCACTTCAGTTTTATTAAAATTAAATAAAGCCTTTGGCGTTTTAGGCGTTAAAATTTATAATTTAATTTTTGGTGTATGTTAGATACGTCTGATTGAATTTAATACGAGAACATACAACACAATTAGGTCCGTTAGCTTTGCAGATGGATCTAGCCATTAAGGTTGTCTTGTATTGAAAGCCAACACGACATTTTTATTTACGTTCATTAGGCTGTCTAATTAAAGATTCACGGCCTTACTCAAAATCGTTTCATTTTACTTACTTAAATTAAGTATCGCTTACTTAAATTAAGTATTAATTATCTATATACCTGTCTCTTTCTATTTCATTTAGTAAAAAAAGGGAGAGCAACTTTATGCATTTCATTTTCATTTCACAATAAACCATCAGTTGGAATAGTAGTCAAACAAATAGTTATATAATTGGTAAAAATAAAAATAAAAATGAATAACTTACTAGAAAGTTGCCGTGTGGTAGTGATATTTTTGCAACGCCTGTGAAAGGTGACTAAGTGATTAGTAGCAGTAGTAATCAATATTAAGATCTTATTGTAAACTTTGTGAGCAAATAAATACTTGAATACTTTTTGTTTACTGAAAATCATCGTTATAGTTATACTACGTGGTTTCTATAACATTTGTGAGTAGACGCCATTTTAGTTCCATTCCATTAATTTATTTTGTTATGTTAATTTGTGTTTATGTTTAGAACTAAATAAATTATATTATTATTATAATATTATTACATTATCACATATATTGTCACAAAATTATAATATTATAAATATAAATACACTCTATATAAATAATATTATTATTTCGGCTATTATCCACCACGGCGAGGAATCCTAAGCCATCGGTGAAGTTAGGCATCCAAAGATAGGAACCTTCTTACTATTCGAGCTGTATTTAATACGATTTTTGAATCAATCCTTCAGCCACTTGCCCAAACCTAACTTGGACAGATAATCGTCCATATTTTACCGATTAGCCCATTGACTGATACAACTATTGGTACAATAATAGTAGAATCAACGTCCCACATAGCGACAATCTCATGAGCTAAGTCGATATATTTTTTTTTTATCATTCTCTGCTTTCACGAGATTCTCGTCATGAGGAACACTGATATCTATTGTTATTGCCTTGCGTATAGTTCTCTCTACCACCACAATGTCAGGTTTATTTGCCACTGTAAACCTGTCTGTGATAATTGACCGATCCCAGTACAACGACACTTCTATTTTCAAGGACTGGCTTTGGTTTATACTTATAATATGGAACGTCCTGTTGAGAAACCAAATTTAATGGCAAGCTGCTGGTGTATTATTCTAGCTACTTGGTTATGTCTGTGCAAATACTCACCATTCGATAGTTGTGAACAACCGGAAATAACATGTCTGAGGGACCTCCAGGGCGATGACATGCGACATACGTCAACCGTGCCGTCCCTCAAAATGTACTTCCGGTAGTTGTTCGTTTTAATTACTTCGTCTTGTATTGCACAGATAAAACCTTCAGTTTCAGCAAAAAGGTCACCAAACTGTAACCAATGTACTGATGCAACCATGTCTACATAAGGATTAGTCAATGTTTTAAAAATCGACCATGCAGTTGCTTGTCATTCCAAACCTTTTGCGTTCATCTATAGTCATAGTATGAGGCCTCTGCCAGTCCTTTGCCGACATATTAAGCGGGTTAATGATTTGTCATTAATCACTACGTCACTATGAATGCGTGATGTGTCTTTTTTTAAATAAAATAGTCTCTGAGGTTGTATACTTCACGGTTGTGTAGGTTTTAATGTTTAATAAACCCCGTCCACCATCTTTTCTTAGAAGATACAACCTCATGACAGATGATCGTGGTGTGCATTCTGTGCGTAGTCATTAATGTACGGATTCGTCTATCCAAGGCATTCAATTCCGTTTGAGACCATCTTGTAACCAAAAGTATAAAGAAGGCTAGGTATTACCCAGGAGTTATATGCTCTAATTTTGTTTCCGCCGGATAAATGACTTTTGATAACTTTTTAAATCTTGACATAAATTTTGCTTTTGAATTTTCTTTAATATTTTGTCATTAATTCCTAGCGCCTTCCGCCATGCCCAAGTATTTATAGGTTTCTGTTTCAGAAAGAGAACTAAAATGTAAATCATTTGTAATTTCAAAATTATTGAATTTTAATTTTGCCTCTATTTACATTAATGACAGCACATTTATCTATTCCAATTCCATTCTAATATCATTGTTGAAACTATGTTAATTTCAACAATAATAGTAGATCACTCTTTTGATGTGAAAAGTTTGAGATCATCCATGTAAAGTAGATGTGAGATGGGTGAGTGTTCTTTCCGAAACCGAAACCCTAATCCGGATTCCTCAATAGCAGTGCTTAGGAGTTTAGGGCTAAACAAAACCAAGTTGGGCTCAAACTATCGCCCTGGAATATACCCCGCTTAATATTTATAGAGTCTATCGAACTACTTTGCCACTCACCTGGTAGGTTTAGAACAGTGTTCCACTGACCCATTAATTTACTAGAAACTTACAAATTTTGTCATCTATTTTATATATTTCCAAAACTCTCTTTAGCCATGAATGTGGAACAGAGTCATATGCCTTTTGTAATCCACCCAAGCAGCAGACATATTTTGCGATTACGAAAGACTTGTCGGCAAATAGCTGTGTCAATGAGAAGAAGTTCTTTACAACCACGTGACCCTTTCCGACATCCGTTCTGTGCAGTTGAAAAAATATTATTATTTTCCAAATGTTTATAGATCTTGTTATTTAAAATTGCAGTTAATTTGTATACAGTTGAAAGGCATGTTATAGGTCGGTAATTTTAGGTTCCGTGGTGTTTCATTTTTATATAGTAAGTGGGTAATACCAGTTGTAAGTAGTCTTGGGAGCTCACAGCACTCTATGGCTTCTTGAATCTGTGCAGCCAAACGCGTGGCTACTTGTTATCCATTTCAGCCAAAAGTTGTGTATACCATCTGGTCCAGGGATTTCAATTGTGTAATCTGCGAGTAATTGAGTATACGTCTTCAGCAGTAATTGAGATAGAACCCATGCTAGCCAAATTAGAATACGTACGTTCGGTTGCACGGATCCATTCGCCTTCATCATGAGAAACTTCACTAGACCATATACTTTTCCAAAAACTTAGACATTCATTTAACCTTGGACTGTCATGAGTACAAGTGTTAGTTGTAGTGTTCTCCCAAGACCGATACATCCACTTTTGGTTACTTTCGAATGTGCGATTCTGGAAGTATCGCTTAGATCTTTCTGAATATCGTCTAATACGGTTAGCCCATGCTTTTAACTTTTGTTTTAGCGTATCAATGTACTCAGTAATTTTATCCGGAAAATGGGGATCTAATTGGCTAATATTATTTTCATTAGCGATTTGATTTACTAAAGTTATTATTTTTACGTCTGTTACCTTTGGTAGCTTATTAGTTTTCCTATAATTTTGTGAGTATTGTCAATTCGTGTTTGAATTCTTTGTTTCCATTTAGGTTCTGTATTATTTTTCTTAAAATTTTGTACTGAAATGACAGGAATTTTCATTATCATACATACAACATGGGCACAACAATAAAGAAGAGACATAGTTTCCAAAATTGAATTACTTTTTCAAAATATATTTATTCATTGATGCTACTGTTAATATAGTTTTTGTTGTTAGGAAGTTTAGGTAGTTTCGGTCTATTTTCTATAGGTATATTTTATATTCCAGAAGGAAACATTCGAAAGTCCTTCTCATATATTCGCTGTCCTGGGAACTCACATCTATATCAAAACAATTTTTCTTTTCGTTGTCTAAGTTAGTTATATTTATATTATGGTTACTGTTATTAACATTTAAGTCATCATTCTCACCTGGAAGTGTTCGTTGGGAATTAGGAATTGAATTGATAGTAGATGTTGAGTACTCACTGCAAAGTTGTTCAAGTAATCTGTCGTCCAAAATCTTACGACTTAGAATGACGTACTTGATCTGAAAGTCTTTGGGCAGTTAAATTTGTTAGGTTGGGCTGTAGCTGTTGGAATTCATACAGCATTTTAGGGCGATAAGATGTAAGATTGGTTCCTCCTTTGGTAGCCTTATAGTACGCGCGCATAACACTTATATTTAATTCTTTAGTCCAGCGCATGCGTCGTCGCACCACACCATCAGTAGCGGGGTCCTCTGTAGGATAGATAATTCCTTCAGGTCCCAAGCCAGCCGGTGGCGCTCTTCGTCCCCTCAAAGATGGTACGTTCTTCTTGTGCCTCTAGGATTACATTCCATGGATGTGTCGTCCTCCGTAGGCGATGTTACGTGCGAAAGTAGTATTGGCGGTATTTATTCGTATTTGTCGTCTCGTTCGATGCATAATGTAACGTTAAATTAAATATTTTATAAATCTGTTAGTAAAATTTCTTAGATGACAGTTGTCAGTTTGAAATAAATACATTTTCTTGAAATTAGTTTCTTATACAGATTTTTAACGTTTTATTTATATAGATATTGTAAAATATATTTGCGTTGAAAATTTGTTATTTGGTAATTGAAACATATGCTGCACAAAAATTTATTTTAAGATTTTGTGCTGACTGCATTTACTTTTGACAACACCCGCCATATTATTATTATTATTAATACTTGATTGGCCCGGACATTGACTTAATGTCATGCAAATGACCCCTTAGCTCAATAACGTTATTTCGACATTACAGACAGATACTTCGATTTTATTTATATGTATAGATTAAACGGCATTTAACCTCAGTTTAGAAAATAACTAATAACGCCGCTGTACTACACAGGCCAATACATTGAGTAAATTACTACCCAGAAACGAAACGTTGGAGGCATTCTTTATTGCCCATGAATTTTCTTTACGAGTTCCAACAACGTTCTTTTAGACGCCATTTTGTTTCGAGGGCTCCAGTTCAAGTTATTTACACTAGATAGGCGCGTTGGATAAGTTGAAGGTGGTACAACTTAGATTTTTCATAATTCTCAAGATTACGTAACTTAACTTAGTTACGTAATCTTTTATATTTTTTATAGAATAATGGTAACAAACAAGCACACAATCCACCTGATGGTAAGTGGATGCTGTGGCTCATACATAAAACTTATTAACCAATGTTGAAAGTTTGAACTCACAATAGTCGTTATAAAGTTATGGGATATATGCAGGAGTGCAAGCTGGATTGTGAATGTGGTCTCTCTTACATAGGACACAAAAAGATCTATAAAACCCGCGTAAAAGAACATATAGCTGACTTGAAGCACCGACGTTCGGGAAGTCTGCAGTTGTGAACATGTTCAAGATCGTCCCGCTATTACATTAGATTTGATTGACCACAAATCACAAAATTAATATTCAAAAACTGAAGGTAGCCGTGCCAACTATGACATCGGGACGTCAAACACCTCAGTCCCCCCCCGTGACCATGGGTGCTGTAAAGCACCCGAAACGTCGGGAGTTATAACGTTAAATTAAACGCGATAGACTTCGTAAAAATTAGTTTCATTTAATATGGGATATGTTAACAAAAGAGGGAAAGAACGAGAAAGTCAAGGGACGGACAGCGTTTATAATTTGTTTTTTTTTTAAATTATAGCACATCAAAAGTCCACTGCTGAACTCTCCCCTATAGATTGCCACATAGGGGAGGATTTTGTCATAGTTGCTACTATCAACCGGCGGGTTATATTTTATTTGTTGTCAGACAAATGCTGCTGCACATCTCCTGTTTCAGTTTCCTTCTGTCACCTCTTACGACACCCATGATATTATGGTGCAGTTGATTATCTTACGCCGCCACTAAATGGCCCAGCTTGTTAGGTATGGACAAATATTTTGAACAATACTTGCAAGCTAGTTCATTATTTGAAATGCCTTTTTCAAGTCCATTGGTGGACCAATGGAATTGGTTGATGATTAGATATGACGCCTAAAGTACAAAAGAGGATTATTCTTAATAAATACCAAATAATGTTTCTTATGCAATCTGTAAACAATAAATCGTTTAGCCTACATATTACATCCTACTTAACTTTGAAATGAATTCGATTCCTGTATGTTAAGATTTTACATGATTCTCACGTTACTGAAAAACTAAGAAATTGCTACCACGTGTAAACTTCAGTGCACTCGGGTAGAAAATAACTGCACACGTAACGAAGCCGTCATTCAAATGAACTAGTAGTAACGGCTTTTGCTTCTTGGCTGTTTATTCAGATTTAAACATATTTCACTTTAGTATTTTATACAAACTTTTCAAATGTAATATATTTAGGGCTGATTTATCAATCATCAGTCAAAAGTTATTCAATAAGAAAAATACAACATAAATTAAAAATCAAAGTTCCTTGGTGTAATAATTTACTTGATGGATAACTTTTAATTTCACCATTGAAAATTGATCTTAAATCGTTTATATCTATACAAGTAAATAAAATTTAATTGTCTGTTTGTAATGTCAAAATAACAGCTTTTGACTAAATGCATATAAAAAGTATATACGGTACTTATAACAAAAATATATTTTTCTGTCTGTCTGTTTGTTCCGGCTAATCTCCAAAATCGCTGTACTGATTTTGACAAGACTTTACTGGCAGATTGCTGATGTTACAGGAGTAACTAAGGCTATTATTTTAGAAAAATTATTAGGGTTCCGCGCAAAAAATTAAAACCCGTGAAATCCAATCGTTATAAACGCGGACGAATTAGCGGGGAACAGATAGTCCGTACTATGTCTTAAATACATTTCATGCTCTTCAAAACAAAACTGGCACAATAAAACACGTCATAACGAACTGTGCTATGTAAAAGACTCGGTTAAATTGTGAGCAACGAAGTTCAGTGAAAGGCTGATACGAACTGGCAGCAATATAACGCTTCGTTTCGTCGATAACAAAATTATTTCCAGCGTCAGTGGCTACAAGATCAATATGCCGCGTCTATACGGAGAGTGTATCGATTTAACTGCCATTTTATTGCCTTCTTACTATGGCTCAGCAGACGTTCTTCGGATATTTCCGGTAACTTTCGTGATGAGCTTTAATCTGAACTCACCCTGGACTTTTTCTTCCCCATTACAAAGTCTATCACGCAGAGATTTATGTACTATTACAAATTTTAAATAATGTAACAAGAAACTCAAATATAAGAATCAAATTTACAATCTTGTATATGTTTTAGTATTTCACTGCCAATATTGACAATATTTACTTTAAGATTAAAAAGTTCGCACAACATGTACCCTCGTAATACAGCGAATGCAATAAAATTATCAGAAGGTCTTCTTAGCTCGCTGTGCGAACTTGGGCTTCCTTATACTGCCAGTAATGAAGGACCACAAACAGTCACAGAAAGTCTCGGATCCATAGCATAGCATTAGTAACGCGTACTAAAAAAAAAAAATTGCAGTAAAGTAAAATGGCACTAGCACGTTGTAGTAAATGGATAAGTCAAAGCCAATAATATTTTCAACTAATAACCCGTCCTGGCTTTGTCTGTATAGGATCTATTATTATGTTGTTATTTATATTTAGGATAATCAAATATTATTTACTTTATCAATTATTCATTTTTTTCAAAAATATCTTCATTATTTGTAAAATTTTGCCTAGATCTGGCAGTGCTCTCTATCTGTTCGTTAAGTTTCATCACAACCGGTTTCACCATTCCGAAGATAAGCCCGGACAGACAGACAGACAGACAGACAGACAGACTGACAGATGGATAGACAGAAAGACAGACTGACAGACAGACAAAAATGTTATAAATGGTTATTTATGTCTTAATAGCATGCAAATAACCCCCGAGCTTAATTATTTATATGTGTAGGATTAAGAGCTTATATGATCATTTGTTTTCATGATGTTTTTTTGTATTCTTAATGAGCAAGTGATTTAATGCAGTTGATATATTCAATTTGTGTAGAAATTGGATTTATCACTGTTGCAATGAGTAATGGTGAGGGATAATTAAGCACTCAAAACACTGGTAAAACACTATGAGAACTGCAATGATACAAGGAAATCTTTATCAGGATGTTTCTTACGACGTAGCAGGAAGCAGAGAAACAAACTTATTTCCAAGCGCAATTGTCTCTCAAATACTGGTCTTAAAAGGGTGTGTAATGTTTATGTTAAACGTTGTCTATATGGATTTAATCAAGTAAAGTCTTTTCATTTTACTCATTCCAAATTTATAATTTTAATTTTTTTTTTATTATTAACGTGGTAAAGCCATGCTGAAGCTATATTATGGTTGTAGCAAGAGTTGGCCGGGGAAGGACAACGCTCTTACTGAATACTAGCGAAGTAGCAATTTAATGCTGCAGTCCTTCGTATAGGTACTGTAGAAAACAGGAGACACTTAACTGGCAATCGGACATTCTATCTAAGCCTTAGAGGTGACGCATATACATTTTCATTATTATTCGAGGATAGGTGTAGGTATCTATAAGCCACAGAGCCCACATAGCGGGCTGTGTGTTTGTTTGTCACCCTTAACACATAAACAATAATAAAAATTTTTTTACCATTTGGTAAAATATAAAATAATTATCATCTAGCAGGCTTTGCAGTTAACGCCATGTTGGGCAGTAATATATAGGTGATCCCAGAACGTTGCCTTAATTTCGTATTGGTTAGCTAATAATATACTATATATATATACGAGTATATGTGTTAACAAAAACTCCCACGAAGTACTCCTCATATCTGGCATGAATGTTGCATTCGTTCCATAACGTTCCCCACAAAATTAGTTTATAATAAGTCTCAGGTTTAAACTAGAATCTGTTTAAAGTTTAAATATATAAGTTCCGTAGAAATTACGCGAACTAAAATGTACATACATACATATAATCACGCCTCTTTCCCGTAGGGGTAGGCAGAGACCACTTCCTTCCACTTGCTACGATCCTTACATACTTGTTTTGCTTCGTCCACTTTCATTATTCCCTTCATACATGCTCTACGGTTTAGGGTGATGTAAACTATGGAATTTGTCAGCAAATGTAAAATTTGCGATGAATGTGGCGCCGCGGTTAAGGACTAATTGCGTAACAAATCTAGTTAC
Organism: Parnassius orleans; assembly: GCA_029286625.1. Classification (NCBI taxonomy): domain Eukaryota; kingdom Metazoa; phylum Arthropoda; class Insecta; order Lepidoptera; family Papilionidae; genus Parnassius; species Parnassius orleans. Next base: position 6,196,430 of record JAGSMP010000006.1, on the reverse strand, counting down.
GATAACTTCAATTAATACATAGTAGAGTCACGCTGCAATATGAATGGGTCAGCTTGCCTGTGGAAGAACAACGCTCGTAAGGAACACCAGCATGAAATAGCAGTATAATTCTGCTGTGTTTTGTGTGCTGAGTGGCGAAAACCGGAGACCCTATTAACGAGTCATTTTACCTTTGCCCTCAGGGGTGATAACGTATCTGCATTTTGATTCTCAATCAAGGATAGATATTTCTCACTTTTGAGTGAGATATATTTACATTTCTTTGGAAGGTTTCAACTTCTCAACTCCTCTCATAGCGTTTCAACAGGCCAGAGAAAACCTTTTTTTTGTAACGGGACACCACAGGGCACTACTCTACTTTTTATATTTTTTTCACTCTTACGTGGATTTCGTAAGAGTTGACAGAGGGAAATTAAAAAAGAGACGGACAGTCGTGTCTTCTTGATAACAACTCAAAATATATAGGTAAAAGTAGCTCAACAGTTTCTCTAATGAAAAAAAAACATTACAATTACATATTACAAAAGAAAATTTATTTCTCGGTGCTACCACTTACTCCTTTACTTTTTAGGCATCTGTCTGGGTAGGTTGATACATATACGTATAAAACCATCCGTACCTCTTACCTATTCCAGCCACCAAAAACCAGTGCAAGCACTGCGCTGCTGTGTTTCGGTCTGAAGGGTATAGAGGGCCACTATAATGAGGGCATGCACGACTTTTCTGCCACCAGGGCGGCGCCACTAGTAAGTGAGGTATATATAGAAGGTATATGAGATATATATATAATATTTGACAGATTTCATAGCGGGGAAGTTAATTTGTTCGGAAAATGTAGAAGTTATTGTTTATTTCTGTACTATTAGCTATATTTTATATTAATAACATTAAATATAAATAAAGCAAACCGCAGATATTCATAAAAAGAAATGTTAAAACAAGCAAGCAAAAAACAGAGCAAACCACTGACGCATTGTTTTGTGTATTAATATAATACTCTAGAAACTGATAAAAACTTTTATTAAAAAACAACTTCTCAGTTAAATTACATTGTGTAACAAAAACTTTACCTCAGTGTCAACTAGCGACATCTAGTGAGCAGAAAATTATTAGCCCTCATTACAGGCTGTGAGGCATTCCATCTTAATCCTCTAAGGTGACAATGCATTTGAAGCCTTCTTTGTCTGAAGTTGGTTGCAAGTATCCATCGGCTACAGAAGCAACTTACCATCAGGTGGACTGTAAGTTCGTTTATCCCTTCAGTTTTATTAAAAATAAAATAAAGCCTTTGGCGTTTTAGGCGTTACAATTTATTATTTAATTTTTGGTGCATGTTAGAGACGTCTGATTGAATTTAATACGAGTACATACAAAACAATTAGGTCCGTTAGCTTTGCAGATGGATCTAGCCATTAAGGTTGTCTTGTATTGAAAGCCAACACGACATTTTTATGTACGTTCATTAGGCTGTCTAATTAAAGATTCACGGCCTTACTCATAATCGTTTCTTTTACTTACTTAAATTAAGTATCGCTCACTTAAATTAAGTATTAATTATCTATATACCTGTCTCTTTCTATTTAATTTAGTGAAAAAAGCGAGCGTAACTTTATGCATTTCATTTTCATTTCACAATAAACCATCAGTTGGAATAGTAGTCAAACAAATAATTATATAATTGGTAAAAATAAAAATAAAAATAAAAATGAATAACTTACGAGAAAGTTGCCGTGTGGTAGTGATATTTTTGCAACGCCTGTAAAAGGTAACTAAGTGTCAAGTAGCAGTAGTACTAAATATTAAGATCTTATTGTAAACTTTGTGAGTAAATATATACTTGAATACTTGATTGGCCGGGACATGACTTAATGTCATGCAAATGACCCCTTAGCTCAATAACTTTATTTCGACATTACAGACAGATACTTCGATTTTATTTATATGTATAGATTAAACGGCATTTAACCTCAGTTCAGAAAATAACTAATAGCGCCGCTGTACTACACAGGCCAATTGAGAAAATTACTCCCCAAACACGAAACGTTGGAGGCATTCTTTATTGCCCATGAATTTTCTTTACGAGTTCCAACAACGTTCTTTTAGACGCCATTTTTGTTTCAAGGGCTCCAGTTCAAGTTATTTACACTAGACAGGCGCGTTGGATAAGTTGAAGGTGGTATAACTTAGATTTTTCATAATTTTCAAGATTGTAACTTAACTTAGTTACGTAATCTTTTATATTTTATAGAATAAGGTAACAAACAAGCACACAGTCCACCTGATGGTAAGTGGATGCTGTGGCTCATACATAAAACATATAAATAAATCTATGTTAACCAATGTTGAAAGTTTGAACTCACAATAGTCGTTATAAAGTTATGGGATATATGCAGGAGTGTACAAGCTGGATTGTGAATGTGGTCTCTCTTACATAGGACAAACAAAAAGATCTATAAAAACCCGCGTAAAAGAACATATAGCTGACTTGAAGCACCGACGTTCCGGGAAGTCTGCAGTTTGTGAACATGTCCAAGATCGTCCCCGCTATTACATTAGATTTGATAGACCACAAATCACAAAATTAATATTCAAAAACTGAAGGTAGCCGGGCCAACTATGACATCGGGACGTCAAACACCTCAGTCCCCCCCGTGACCATGGGTGCTGTAAAGCAACCGAAACGTCGGGAGTTACAACGTTAAATTAAACGCGATAGACTTTGTAAAAATAAGTTTCAATTAATATGGGATATGTTAACAAAAGAAGGAAAGAACGAGAAAGTCAAGGGACGGACAGCGTTTATAATTTGTTTTTTTTTTTTAATTATAGCACATCAAAAGTCTACTGCTGAACTCTATAGATTGCCACATAGGGGAGGATTTTGTCATAGTTGCTACTATTAACCGGCGGGTTATTTTTTATTTGTTGTCAAAAAATTGCTACTGCACGTCTCCTGTTTCAGTGTCCTTCTGTCACCTCTTACGACAATCATGATATTATGGGGTACTTGATTATCTTACGCAGCCACTAAATGGACCAGCTTGTTAGGTATGGACAAATATATTGAACAATATTTGCAAGCTAGGTCATTATTTGAAATGCCTTTTTCAAGTCCATTGGTGGACCAATGGAATTGGTTGATGATTAGATATGACGCCTAAAGTACAAAAGAGGATTATTATTAATAAATACCAAATAATGTTTCTTATGCAAGCTGTAAACAATAAATCGTTTAGCCTACATATTACATCCTACTTAACTTTGAAATGAATTCGATTCCTGTATGTTAAGATTTTACATCATTCTCACGTTACTGAAAAACTAAGAAATTGCTACCACGTGTAAACTTCAGTGCACTCGGGTAGAAAATAACTACACACGTGACGAAGCCGTCATTCAAATGCATTAGTAGTAACGGCTCTTTGCTTCTTGGCTGTTTATTCAGATTTAAACATATTTCACTTTAGTATTTTATACAAACTTTTTTAAATTTAATATATTTAGGGCTGATTTATCAATCATCAGTCAAAATTATTCAATAAGGAAAAATACAACATAAATTAAAAATTAAAGTTCCTTGGTGTAATAATTTACTTGATGGATAACTTTTAATTTCACCATTGAAAAATTGATCTTAAATCGTTTATATCTATACAAGTAAATAAAATTTAATTGTCTGTTTGTAATGTCAAAATAACAGTTTTTACTAAATGCATATAAAAAGTATATACGGTACTTATAACAAAAAAATATACTTTCTATGTCTGTCTGTTTGTTCCGGCTAATCTTCAAAATCGCTGTACTGATTTTGACAAGACTTTTACTGGCAGATTGCTGATGTTACAGGGAGTAACTAAGGCTACTTTTATTTTAGAAAAATTATTAGGGTTCCGCGCAAAAAAATTAAAACCCGTGAAATCCAATCGTTATAAATTTCACGCGGACGAAGTAGCGGGGAACAGATAGTCCATACTATATCTTAAATACATTTCATGCTCTTCAAAACAAAACTCGCGTACGTTAATAAAACACGTCATAACGAACTGTGCTATGTAAAAGACTCGGTTAAATTGTGAGCAACGAAGTTCAGTGAAAGGCTGATACGAACTGGCAGCAATATAACGCTTCGTTTCGTCGATAACAAAATTATTTCCAGCGTCAGTGGCTACGAGATCAATATGCCGCGTCTATACGGAGAGTGTATCGATTTAACTGCCATTTTATTGCCTTCTTACTATGGCTCAGCAGACGTTCTTCGGATATTTCCGGTAGCTTTCGTGATGAGCTTTAATCTGAACTCACCCTGGACTTTTTCTTCCCCATTACAAAGTCTATCACGCAGATATTTATGTACTATTACAAATTTTAAATAATGTAATAAGAAACTCTAATATAAGAATCAAATTTACAATCTTCTATATATTTTAGTATTTCACTGCCAATATTGACAATATTTAATTTAAGGTAAAAAAAATCGCAAAACATGTACCCTCGTAATACAACGAATGCAATAAAATTATCAGAAGGTCTTCTTAGCTCGCTGTGCGAACTTGGGCTTCCTTATACTGCCCGTAATGAAGGACCACAAACAGTCACAGAAAGTCTCGGATCCATAGCATAGCATTAATAGCAACGCGTACTAAAAAAAAAATGCAGTAAAGTAAAATGGCACTGGCACGTCGTAGTAAGTGGATTAATCAAAGCCAATAATATTTTCAACTAATGACCCGTCCTGGCTTTGCCCGTATAGGATCTATTATTATGTTGTTATTTATATTTAGGATAATCAAATATCATTTATATTTATCAATTTTTTATTTTTTTCAAAAAATATCTTCATAATTTTTGTGTAAAATAGATCCTAGATGCTAGATCCTCTGGCAGTGCTCTCTATCTGTTCGTTAAGTTTCATCACAACCGGTTTCACCATTCCGAAGATTAGCCAGGACGGACAGACAGACAGACTGACAGATGGATAGACAGAAAGACAGACTGACAGACAGACAAAATTTTTATAAATGGTTATTTGTGTCTTAATAGCATGCAAATAACCACCGAGCTTAATAGAAGCCAGTGATTTCAATATTACGTACAGACATTTCAATTTCATTTATATGTGTAGGATTAATACCTTATATGATCATTTGTTTTCATGATGCTTTTTTGTATTCTTAATGAGCAAGTGATTTAATGCAGTTGATAAATTCAATTTGTATAGAAATTGGATTTATCACTGTTGCAGTGAGTAATGGTGAGGGATAATCAAGCCCTCAAAACACTGGTAAAACAATATGAGAACTGCAATGATACAAGGAAATCTTTATCAGGATGTTTCTTACGACGTAGCAGGAAGCAGAGAAACAAACTCATTTCCAAGCGCAATTGTCTCTCAAATACTGGTCTTAAAAGGGTGTGTAATGTTTATGTTAAACGTTGTCTATATGGATTTAATCAAGTAAAGTCTTTTCATTTTACTCATTCCAAATTTTAAATTTCATTTTTAAACATCATTCCATTCAAAAATTATTAACGTGGTAAAACCATGCTGATGCTATATTAGAGTTGGCCGGGGAAGGACCACGCTCTTACAGATTACCGGCGAAGTAGCAATTTAATGCTGTTGTCCTTCGTATAGGTACTGTAGAAAACAGGCGATACTTAACTGGCAATCGGGCATTCTATCTAAGCCTTAGAGGTGACGCATATACATTTTCATTATTATTCGAGGATAGGTGTAGGTATCTATAAGCCACAGAGCCCACATAGCGGACTGTGTGTTTGTTTGTCACCCTTAACACATAAACAATAATAAAAAATTAAAAGTTTTTTTTACCATTTGGTGCAAAAATATAAAAATAATTATCATCTAGCAGGCTTTGCAGTTAACGCCATGTTGGGCAGGTAATATATAGGTGATCCCAGAACGTCGCCTTAATTTCGTATTGGTTAGCTAATAATATACTACATATATATATACGAGTATATGTGTGTTAACAAAAAACTCCCACGAAGTACTCCTCATATCTGGCATGAATGTTGCATTCGCACCCATAACGTTCCCGTTACAAAAATTAGTTTATAATAAGTCTCAGGTTTAAACTAGAATCTGTTTAAAGTTTAAATATATAAGTTCCGTAGAAATTACGCGAACTATAATGTACATACATACATATAATCACGCCTCTTTCCCGTAGGGGTAGGCAGAGACCACTTCCTTCCACTTGCTACGATCCTTACATACTTGTTTTGCTTCGTCCACTTTCATTATTCCCTTCATACATGCTCTACGGTTTAGGGTGATGTAAACTATGGAATTTGTCAGCAAATGTAAAATTTGCGATGAATGTGGCGCCGCGGTTAAGGGACTAATTGCGTAACAAATCTAGTTACGATAACTTCAATTAATACATAGTAGAGTCACGCTGCAATATGAATGGGTCAGCTTGCCTGTGGAAGAACAACGCTCGTAAGGAACACCAGCATGAAATAGCAGTATAATTCTGCTGTGTTTTGTGTGCTGAGTGGCGAAAACCGGAGACCCTATTAACGAGTCATTTTACCTTTGCCCTCAGGAGTGATAACGTATCTGTATTTTGATTCTCAATCAAGGATAGATATTTCTCACTTTTGAGTGAGATATATTTACATTTCTTTAGAAGGTTTCAACTTCTCAACTCCTCTCATAGCGTTTCAACAGGCCAGAGAAAACTTTTCTTTTGTAACGGGACACCACAGGGCTCTACTCTACTTTTTATGTTTTTTCCACTCTTACGTGGATTTCGTAAGAGTTGACAGAGGGAAATTAAAAAAGAGACGGACAGTCGTGTCTTCCAGATAACAACTCAAAATATATAGGTAAAAGTAGCTCAACAGTCTCTCTAATGAAAAAAAAAACATTACAATTACACATTACAAAAGAAAATTTATTTCTCGGTGCTACCACTTACTCCTTTACTTTTTAGGCATCTGTCTGGGTAGGTTGATACATATACGTATAAAACCATCCGTACCTCTTACCTATTCCAGCCGCCAAAAACCAGTGCAAGCTCTGCACTGCTGTGTTTCGGAAGGGTATAGAGGGCCACTATAATGAGGACATCCACGACTTTTTCTGCCACCATGGCGGCGCCACTAAAAAGTGAGGTATAAAATTTGACAGATTTCATAGCGGGGAAGTTAATTTGTTTGGAAAATGTAAAATTTATTGTTTCTTTCTTTACTATTAGTTATATTTTATATTAATATCATTAAAAATAAATAAAGCAAACCACAGATATTCATAAAAAAATAAAAAATAAAAAGTTAAAAATGTGCAAAAAATTAACGAGCTAACCACTGACGCATTGTTTTGTGTATTAATATAATACTCTAGAAACTGATAAACTTTTATTAAAAAACAACTTCTCAGTTAAATTACATTGTGTAACAAAAACTTTACCTCAGTGTCAACTAGCGACATCTGGTGAGCAGAAAATTATTAGCTCTCATTACAGGCTGTGAGGCATTCCATCTTAATCCTCTAAGGTGACAATGCATTTGAAGCCTTCTTTGTCTGAAGTTGGTTGCAAGTATCCATCGGCTGCAGAAGCTACTTACCATCAGGTGGACTGTAAGTTCGTTTGTCCCTTCAGTTTTATTAAAATTAAATAAAGCTAAAGTTGTCTTGTATTGAAAGCCAACACGACATTTTGATTTACGTTCATTAGCTGTCTAATTAAAGATTCACTTATTTACTCATAATCGTTTTTACTTACTTAAATTAAGTATCGCTTACTTAAATTAAGTATGAATTATCTATATACCTGTCTCTTTCTATTTCATTTAGTGAAAAAAGGGAGAGCAACTTTATGCATTTCATTTTAAATTATCAGTTGGAATAGTAGTCAAAAAGATAGTTTTATAATTCGTAAAATATAAATAAAATTAATGATTCATGAGGCTATTGAAATTATAAAACATACTAATTTTAATAGGAAAGATGGCTGAGTGCTACCATCTGCTAACGACCCCATAATTAATAAAATTAAATTCAAACCCAAGCATACTAATGTATTTATTCTAGTCTATTCTATTCTCATTCTATTCTATTCTAACTATGACATCAGGTGGTCAAACACCTCAGTCCTCCCGTGACCATGGGTGCTGTAAAGTGCCCAAAACATCGGGAAATAAAAAGTTAAAATTAAACTCGATAAAATCCTTAAAATAAGTTTTACTCCTTATACATTTAACACTACACTCATGAATGGGAGTATTGCATTTAGTGAAAAAAGGGAGAGCAACTTTACGCATTTCATTTTCATTTCACAATAAACCATCAGTTGGAATAGTAGTCAAACTAATAATATAATTGGTAAAAATAAAAATAAAAATGAATAACTTACAAGAAAGTTGCCGTATGGTAGTGATAATTTTGCAACGCCTAAAAGGTAACTAAGTGTTATAGCAGTAGTAATATATATTAAGATGTTATTGTAAACTGTGAGCAATAAATACTTGAATACTTGATTGGCCTGGACATGACTTCATGTCATGCAAATGACCCCTTAGCTCAATAACGTTATTTCGACATTACAGACAGATACTTCGATTTTATTTATATGTATAGATTAAACGGCATTTAACCTCAGTTCAGAAAATAACTAATAACGCCGCTGTACTACACAGGCCAATACATTGAGTAAATTACTCCCCAAACACGAAACGTTGGAGGCATTCTTTATTGCCCATGAATTTTCTTTGAGTTCCAACAACGTTCTTTTAGACGCCATTTTGTTTCAAGGCTCCAGTTCAAGTTATTTACACTAGACAGGCGCGTTGGATAAGTTGTGGGTGGTACAACTTAGATTTTCATAATTTTCAAGATTACGTAACTTAGTTACGTAATCTTTCTATTTTATAGAATAAGGGTAACAAACAAGCACACAGTCCACCTGATGGTAAGTGGATGCTGTGGCTCATACATAAAACATATAAATACATCTAAGTTAACCAATGTTGAAAGTTTGAACTCACAATATTCGTTATAAAGTTATAGGATATATGCAGGAGTTTACAAGCTGAATTGTGAATGGTCTCTTACATAGGACAAACAAAAGATCTATAAAAACCCGCGTAAAATAACATATAGCTGACTTGAAGCACCGACGATCCGGGAAGTCTGCAGTTTGTGAACATGTCCAAGATCGTCCTCGCTATTACATTAGATTTGATAATTCGTAAAATATAAATAAAAATTAATGATTCGCGAGGCTATTGAAATTATAAAACATACTAATTTTAATAGGAAAGATGGCTGAGTGCTACCATCTGCTAACGACCCCATAATTAATAAAATTAAATTCAAACCCAAGCATACTAATGTATTTATTCTAGTCTATTCTATTTTCATTCTATTCTATTCTATTCTAACTATGACATCAGGTGGTCAAACACCTCAGTCCTCCCGTGACCATGGGTGCTGTAAAGTGCCCAAAACATCGGGAAATAAAAAGTGAGGTATAAAATTTGACAGATTTCATAGCGGGGAAGTTAATTTGTTTGGAAAATGTAAAATTTATTGTTTCTTTCTTTACTATTAGTTATATTTTATATTAATATCATTAAAAATAAATAAAGCAAACCACAGATATTCATAAAAAAATAAAAAATAAAAAGTTAAAAATGTGCAAAAAATTAACGAGCTAACCACTGACGCATTGTTTTGTGTATTAATATAATACTCTAGAAACTGATAAACTTTTATTAAAAAACAACTTCTCAGTTAAATTACATTGTGTAACAAAAACTTTACCTCAGTGTCAACTAGCGACATCTGGTGAGCAGAAAATTATTAGCTCTCATTACAGGCTGTGAGGCATTCCATCTTAATCCTCTAAGGTGACAATGCATTTGAAGCCTTCTTTGTCTGAAGTTGGTTGCAAGTATCCATCGGCTGCAGAAGCTACTTACCATCAGGTGGACTGTAAGTTCGTTTGTCCCTTCAGTTTTATTAAAATTAAATAAAGCTAAAGTTGTCTTGTATTGAGCCAACGACATTTTGATTTACGTTCATTAGGCTGTCTAATTAAAGATTCACGGCCTTACTCATAATCGTTTCTTTTACTTACTTAAATTAAGTATCGCTTACTTAAATGAAGTATGAATTATCTATATACCTGTCTCTTTCTATTTCATTTAGTGAAAAAAGGGAGAGCAAGTTTATACATTTCATTTTAAATTATCAGTTGGAATAGTAGTCAAAAAGATAGTTTTATAATTCGTAAAATATAAATAAAAATTAATGATTCGCGAGGCTATTGAAATTATAAAACATACTAATTTTAATAGGAAAGATGGCTGAGTGCTACCATCTGCTAACGACCCCATAATTAATAAAATTAAATTCAAACCCAAGCATACTAATGTATTTATTCTAGTCTATTCTATTCTCATTCTATTCTATTCTAACTATGACATCAGGTGGTCAAACACCTCAGTCCTCCCGTGACCATGGGTGCTGTAAAGTGCCCAAAACATCGGGAAATAAAAAGTTAAAATTAAACTCGATAAAATCTTAAAATAAGTTTTACTCCTATACATTTAACACTACACTCATGAATGGGAGTATTGCATTTAGTGAAAAAGGAGAACAACTTTACGCATTTCATTTTCATTTCACAATAAACCATCAGTTGGAATAGTAGTCAAACTAATAATATAATTGGTAAAAATAAAAATAAAAATGAATAACTTACAAGAAAGTTGCCGTATGGTAGTGATAATTTTGCAACGCCTGTAAAAGGTAACTAAGTGTTAAGCAGTAGTAATATATATTAAGATGTTATTGTAAACTTTGTGAGCAAATAAATACTTGAATACTTGATTGGCCTGGACATGACTTCATGTCATGCAAATGACCCCTTTAGCTCAATAACGTTATTTCGACATTACAGACAGATACTTCGATTTTATTTATATGTATAGATTAAACGGCATTTAACCTCAGTTCAGAAAATAACTAATAACGCCGCTGTACTACACAGGCCAATACATTGAGTAAATTACTCCCCAAACACGAAACGTTGGAGGCATTCTTTATTGCCCATGAATTTTCTTTACGAGTTCCAACAACGTTCTTTTAGACGCCATTTTTGTTTCAAGGGCTCCAGTTCAAGTTATTTACACTAGACAGGTGCGTTGGATAAGTTGTAGGTGGTACAACTTAGATTTTTCATAATTTTCAAGATTACGTAACTTAACTTAGTTACGTAATCTTTTATATTTTTTATAGAATAAGGGTAACAAACAAGCACACAGTCCACCTGATGGTAAGTGGATGCTGTGGCTCATACATAAAACATATAAATAAATCTAAGTTAACCAATGTTGAAAGTTTGAACTCACAATATTCGTTATAAAGTTATATGATATATGCAGGAGTGTACAAGCTGAATTGTGAATGTGGTCTCTCTTACATAGGACAAACAAAAGATCTATAAAACCCGCGTAAATAATAACATATAGCTGACTTGAAGCACCGACGTCCGGGAAGTCTGCAGTTTGAACATGTCCAAGATCGTCCTCGCTATTACATTAGATTTGATAATTCAAAATATAAATAAAAATTAATGATTCGCGAGGCTATTGAAATTATAAAACATACTAATTTTAATAGGAAAGATGGCTGAGTGCTACCATCTGCTAACGACCCCATAATTAATAAAATTAAATTCAAACCCAAGCATACTAATGTATTTATTCTAGTCTATTCTATTTTCATTCTATTCTATTCTAACTATGACATCAGGTGGTCAAACACCTCAGTCCTCCCGTGACCATGGGTGCTGTAAAGTGCCCAAAACATCGGGAAATAAAAAGTGAGGTATAAAATTTGACAGATTTCATAGCGGGGAAGTTAATTTGTTTGGAAAATGTAAAATTTATTGTTTCTTTCTTTACTATTAGTTATATTTTATATTAATATCATTAAAAATAAATAAAGCAAACCACAGATATTCATAAAAAAATAAAAAATAAAAAGTTAAAAATGTGCAAAAAATTAACGAGCTAACCACTGACGCATTGTTTTGTGTATTAATATAATACTCTAGAAACTGATAAACTTTTATTAAAAACAACTCTCAGTTAAATTACATTGTGTAACAAAACTTTACCTCAGTGTCAACTAGCGACATCTGGTGAGCAGAAAATTATTAGCTCTCATTACAGGCTGTGAGGCATTCCATCTTAATCCTCTAAGGTGACAATGCATTTGAAGCTTCTTTGTCTGAAGTTGGTTGCAAGTATCCATCGGCTGCAGAAGCTACTTACCATCAGGTGGACTGTAAGTTCGTTTGTCCCTTCAGTTTTATTAAAATTAAATAAAGCTAAAGTTGTCTTGTATTGAAAGCCAACGACATTTTGATTTACGTTCATTAGGCTGTCTAATTAAAGATTCACGGCCTTACTCATAATCGTTTCTTTACTTAAATTAAGTATCGCTTACTTAAATGAAGTATGAATTATCTATATACCTGTCTCTTTCTATTTCATTTAGTGAAAAAGGAGCAAGTTTATACATTTCATTTTAAATTATCAGTTGAATAGTAGTCAAAAGATAGTTTTATAATTCGTAAAATATAAATAAAAATTAATGATTCGCGAGGCTATTGAAATTATAAAACATACTAATTTTAATAGGAAAGATGGCTGAGTGCTACCATCTGCTAACGACCCCATAATTAATAAAATTAAATTCAAACCCAAGCATACTAATGTATTTATTCTAGTCTATTCTATTCTCATTCTATTCTATTCTAACTATGACATCAGGTGGTCAAACACCTCAGTCCTCCCGTGACCATGGGTGCTGTAAAGTGCCCAAAACATCGGGAAATAAAAGTTAAAATTAAACTCGATAAATCCAAAATAAGTTTTACTCCTATACATTTAACACTACACTCATGAATGGGAGTATTGCATTTAGTGAAAAAAGGGAGAGCAACTTTACGCATTTCATTTTCATTTCACAATAAACCATCAGTTGGAATAGTAGTCAAACTAATAATATAATTGGTAAAAATAAAAATAAAAATGAATAACTTACAAGAAAGTTGCCGTATGGTAGTGATAATTTTGCAACGCCTGTAAAAGGTAACTAAGTGTTAAGTAGCAGTAGTAATATATATTAAGATGTTATTGTAAACTTTGTGAGCAAATAAATACTTGAATACTTGATTGGCCTGGACATGACTTCATGTCATGCAAATGACCCCTTAGCTCAATAACGTTATTTCGACATTACAGACAGATACTTCGATTTTATTTATATGTATAGATTAAACGGCATTTAACCTCAGTTCAGAAAATAACTAATAACGCCGCTGTACTACACAGGCCAATACATTGAGTAAATTACTCCCCAAACACGAAACGTTGGAGGCATTCTTTATTGCCCATGAATTTTCTTTACGAGTTCCAACAACGTTCTTTTAGACATATTTTGTTTCAGGGCTCCAGTTCAAGTTATTTACACTAGACAGGCGCGTTGGATAAGTTGTAGGTGGTACAACTTAGATTTTCATAATTTTCAAGATTACGTAACTTAACTTAGTTACGTAATCTTTTATATTTTTTATAGAATAAGGGTAACAAACAAGCACACAGTCCACCTGATGGTAAGTGGATGCTGTGGCTCATACATAAAACATATAAATACATCTAAGTTAACCAATGTTGAAAGTTTGAACTCACAATATTCGTTATAAAGTTATATGATATATGCAGGAGTGTACAAGCTGAATTGTGAATGTGGTCTCTCTTACATAGGACAAACAAAAAGATCTATAAAAACCCGCGTAAAATAACATATAGCTGACTTGAAGCACCGACGATCCGGGAAGTCTGCAGTTTGTGAACATGTCCAAGATCGTCCTCGCTATTACATTAGATTTGATAATTCGTAAAATATAAATAAAAATTAATGATTCGCGAGGCTATTGAAATTATAAAACATACTAATTTTAATAGGAAAGATGGCTGAGTGCTACCATCTGCTAACGACCCCATAATTAATAAAATTAAATTCAAACCCAAGCATACTAATGTATTTATTCTAGTCTATTCTATTTTCATTCTATTCTATTCTAACTATGACATCAGGTGGTCAAACACCTCAGTCCTCCCGTGACCATGGGTGCTGTAAAGTGCCCAAAACATCGGAAATAAAAAGTGAGGTATAAAATTTGACAGATTTCATAGCGGGAAGTTAATTGTTTGGAAAATGTAAAATTTATTGTTTCTTTCTTTATTAGTTATATTTTATATTAATATCATTAAAAATAAATAAAGCAAACCACAGATATTCATAAAAAATAAAAATAAAAAGTTAAAATGTGCAAAAATTAACGAGCTAACCACTGACGCATTGTTTTGTGTATTAATATAATACTCTAGAAACTGATAAACTTTTATTAAAAAACAACTTCTCAGTTAAATTACATTGTGTAACAAAAACTTTACCTCAGTGTCAACTAGCGACATCTGGTGAGCAGAAAATTATTAGTCCTCATTACAGGCTGTGAGGCATTCCATCTTAATCCTCTAAGGTGACAATGCATTTGAAGCCTTCTTTGTCTGAAGTTGGTTGCAAGTATCCATCGGCTGCAGAAGCTACTTACCATCAGGTGGACTGTAAGTTCGTTTGTCCCTTCAGTTTTATTAAAATTAAATAAAGCTAAAGTTGTCTTGTATTGAAAGCCAACACGACATTTTGATTTACGTTCATTAGGCTGTCTAATTAAAGATTCACGGCCTTACTCATAATCGTTTCTTTTACTTACTTAAATTAAGTATCGCTTACTTAAATTAAGTATGAATTATCTATATACCTGTCTCTTTCTATTTCATTTAGTGAAAAAAGGGAGAGCAACTTTATGCATTTCATTTTAAATTATCAGTTGGAATAGTAGTCAAAAAGATAGTTTTATAATTCGTAAAATATAAATAAAAATTAATGATTCGCGAGGCTATTGAAATTATAAAACATACTAATTTTAATAGGAAAGATGGCTGAGTGCTACCATCTGCTAACGACCCCATAATTAATAAAATTAAATTCAAACCCAAGCATACTAATGTATTTATTCTAGTTTATTCTATTCTCATTCTATTCTATTCTAACTATGACATCAGGTGGTCAAACACCTCAGTCCTCCCGTGACCATGGGTGCTGTAAAGTGCCCAAAACATCGGGAAATAAAAAGTTAAAATTAAACTCGATAAAATCCTTAAAATAAGTTTTACTCCTTATACATTTAACACTACACTCATGAATGGGAGTATTGCATTTAGTGAAAAAAGGGAGAGCAACTTTACGCATTTCATTTTCATTTCACAATAAACCATCAGTTGGAATAGTAGTCAAACTAATAATATAATTGGTAAAAATAAAAATAAAAATGAATAACTTACAAGAAAGTTGCCGTATGGTAGTGATAATTTTGCAACGCCTGTAAAAGGTAACTAAGTGTTAAGTAGCAGTAGTAATATATATTAAGATGTTATTGTAAACTTTGTGAGCAAATAAATACTTGAATACTTGATTGGCCCGGACATGACTTCATGTCATGCAAATGACCCCTTAGCTCAATAACGTTATTTCGACATTACAGACAGATACTTCGATTTTATTTATATGTATAGATTAAACGGCATTTAACCTCAGTTCAGAAAATAACTAATAACGCCGCTGTACTACACAGGCCAATACATTGAGTAAATTACTCCCCAAACACGAAACGTTGGAGGCATTCTTTATTGCCCATGAATTTTCTTTACGAGTTCCAACAACGTTCTTTTAGACGCCATTTTTGTTTCAAGGGCTCCAGTTCAAGTTATTTACACTAGACAGGCGCGTTGGATAAGTTGAAGGTGGTACAACTTAGATTTTTCATAATTTTCAAGATTACGTAACTTAACTTAGTTACGTAATCTTTTATATTTTTTATAGAATAAGGGTAACAAACAAGCACACAGTCCACCTGATGGTAAGTGGATGCTGTGGCTCATACATAAAACATATAAATAAATCTAAGTTAACCAATGTTGAAAGTTTGAACTCACAATATTCGTTATAAAGTTATATGATATATGCAGGAGTACAAGCTGAATTGTGAATGGTCTCTTACAGGACAAACAAAAGATCTATAAAAACCCGCGTAAAATAACATATAGCTGACTTGAAGCACCGACGTTCCGGGAAGTCTGCAGTTTGTGAACATGTCCAAGATCGTCCCCGCTATTACATTAGATTTGATAATTCGTAAAATATAAATAAAAATTAATGATTCGCGAGGCTATTGAAATTATAAAACATACTAATTTTAATAGGAAAGATGGCTGAGTGCTACCATCTGCTAACGACCCCATAATTAATAAAATTAAATTCAAACCCAAGCATACTAATGTATTTATTCTAGTTTATTCTATTCTCATTCTATTCTATTCTAACTATGACATCAGGTGGTCAAACACCTCAGTCCTCCCGTGACCATGGGTGCTGTAAAGTGCCCAAAACATCAGGAATTAAAAAGTTAAAATTAAACGCGATAAAATCCTTAGAATAAGTTTTATTCCTTATACATTTTATACACAGTGAACGTAGGATTGGGAAACACTACACTCATGAATGGGAGTAGAAAATGTTGTGAGGGAGTGTAAAGTGTAGGGAGTTGAAAGAGAATCCGCCACCTCATATCGTCCCGTTGTAAGAGGCGACATAGGAAAACAAATAGGAGATGGGCAGCATCATCTTCCTGACAACAGATCAAAATAAAAATAGCTGTGGTGGTCAACCTGCCTACCAAGCGTAGCAACTACAGCAACTATCCAGCTACTTGACAATTTATGGGGGAGGCCTATTTACATTTCAGTGGACTTTTGATAGGCTGACGATAATGAGTTCTACTCATGTTTGCAACCCTTAATATTTACGGTAGAGTGAAAACAAAAAGTAACATACCCGAAAATATGAATGAAATAAGAACTGCATATATTGCCTCATGAAAAGTAAAAAAGTAGCAGCTAACATACATGTTACTGCTCGGCACAGGCCGCAGAGAGTTTTTGGCCAAAAAAGTGTTCGCTGCGCTGATTCTAACGCGGAATTACCTCAACTGGGTAAATTCTCAGATATGCAGGTTTTACTTCACCGCCGAGAACGTAAATTGACACTTCAAATTGCAATTAAAATATATGCTAAAATATATAATAATGCTTACGTACCATGAAATTTAAGTTTTAATCAATTTGATTACTGCCTTTGACAAGTAAAGTAAAATGAACCGTTTAAGTAAAATCTGCTTTCTTTAATTGAAGTATTTTTCCGTAAGAGCCTGTTCATTTATATATACTCATATGAGCTATGAAACCAGCACTGTCACAAATATTTAAATACATCTGAAATTATGAAAGCTATCTTAAATTACAAACAGATTTATAAGTCTCATTAAAGATAAAAAAGTAAAGTAGCAGCTAATATACGTCTCAGTACTGTGCACAGGGCTCCTCATTACCTATAGTATTTCGTGGGCAGAAAAATAGAGTATGCTGCAATGTTTCAATGCATATTAACGGTTTTCACATATCCACGACTATTTTAATTACTAAAACATCTAGGTCTCCCCACTAAGTTCTCCCGTGCCATGCTGAAATCTCACGGCGTGCTACACCACGGCCCTCGTTTTATTTTTTTTATTTTTATTTATTTATTTATATTTTGCCTTCAGTTAGAAGGCAAAATATACTACTTTTTCCATTTGATAATTAAATCGCTGTAGTTTCAAATTATTTTAACAAGGCTATAACTATATGTTAAGCTTTATTTATAAATAGGGTATTTATTTGAAAAAAAAAACCGTCATCCCGCCTATAACTAAGATATAATAGAAAATTGACATCTAAAGGAAGGAGAATACTTAACCTTCTTTTTTTGAAGTTCTGTAATCGGATCAAACGTAGTCTATAAGTTGCCCCGGGTCACTAACTACCTACATACAAAATTTCATATAAATCGGTAGAGTAGTTTTTGCGTGAATCCGGAATACACAGACAGACAGACAATAATTCTAAAAACCACTAACTTTGCTTCAGAACCCTTTCTTTAGTCCCCTGGACTTGTTTTTTTAAAGAATATATTAGAATTACGGACACGACTTTTCTACAGATTTATTATATGTATAGATGTTATTTATTATTAATAGTCGAAAATGCATTATTATCTTTTTTTAAGATTTCATGACTGCTAAGGAATATATATTATAATAAATTTATAAAAAAATTGGCTGTTACACAAATATAAGTTTGTATAGCAAAATATATGTTGTATTTGTTGTTATAACTATTTTTAATATATAATAACATAATTTTTGGTTTCATTGCCTATGATAAAAGAAAAAAAAACTATTACATAATGAAACTTTTAATAATAGCGAATCGATACTGTTTGGAATTGATTTTAATAATCAATATATAAACCAAATTTAGTTTAAAATTGTACAAATTTTACATAAACAAAAAAAAAAAACATAACATAAAAGAGAAATTTAAAATAAAATTATGAGTTATTGTAAATATGATAAAAGCTTGTAAATTCATATAAAATATACGCGATATTTAACTTGATGATATTTATCACGCGGGTACTTTATACGTATGGGCACCCATTTACTTGGGTATTATATTACATTTTCATTACATTCATTTTATTTTATTGGTACATAAACTTTTTTTATCGTACTATATCAAGGTAAAAGTGTACCTTGGGTTATTTATTTATTTATTTATTTATATAATTTGCATGCCACAAGAAATACATCATACATCAAGTGACGCCCCGTAGGGGCATAGCAATTTATAAGAGGGTAGTTTTTTTTTTATAATACTAAATATTAACTACTGCATACTAAATACCAAATAACTTATTTCTTATCATTTACTAGTCTTAACATATTTTTTTTTATAATTATTAGACATACATTTACTGTTTATTCGCATCTATAAAAAATTCACTTAAATTATAATAACTTTTATCAGTTAAGAATGACTTTAATTTTTTTATAAAAGACTTAGTGTTGTCTATATTTTTGAGGTTATTTGGAACATTATTATATATTTTAATTACCATCGTATGGGGACCTGTTGTAAATAATTTCAATTTTGAGAATTGAATATTCAATTTGTTTTGAGTTCGATTATTTCTTTTGACAGTGTTTACAGGATCATATAGATGTGGATGTTTTCTAACGAACTTACAACATTCAATAATGTAAATAGATGTAAGTGTGAGTATACCAAGTTTTCTAAAATGTGGTCTGCATGAGTCCGTTTTTTCTATATTTGTCAAGATTGTGATACATTTTTTTTGCAATTTGAAAATATTATCTATGTCAGTACAGTTGCCACAGATGACTATTCCATAAGTTAGTATAGACTGAGCATACGCATAATACGCCGAAAGAGCTGTTTTTAAGTCGGTAACTTTTTTCAAATGTATGAGTGCAAATATAAATGAGGACAATTTACTTGTTAATTTTTGAATGTGGGGTTTCCAATTTAGATTTGTGTCTATTTCAATACCGAGTAGTGTTGTAGAGTTGACCGTATCGATCGTAAAGTTTTTATAGTTAAAGTTTATTTGTAGAGGTCGTTTTTGATGTGGTTTTGTGCGCATAACCTTGAGGTCTACGTATAAGTCATTTTAAAAGGACTCCAACAATTGTCACGGAAGAAAACTAAGTTCACACTATGATCCAACGATGGATGTGACCTCTATGTACCATTATTAAGGGTAACAAATTTAAGACTTCTCTGGTCCACAACAGTACTAATATGAGTAAACTCGTTCTCATCACTTGTACTGAAGGTATTGTTCCCTAGTACCCGTTACTTCCGATTTTGTCATCCAATCATGGAAAAATAGCCTGCTCGAGGACTATATTGATGGACGTTCCCGTATCTCTCCATTATTTATTTATTAAGGTCAACTTTTATTTTATTTCTATTCTCCTGATAAATCTTATTTCCTTCTTTATTTAAACATAACCGTGTTCTTTATGTTATTATCTATTTGACTGTATCGGTTATTTTTATAAACTTGCATGCTCCACTTCCATATACTAACCTGCATTATTCTCGCTCATCATGAATTCCATACCAGGAGTTTAAGCATCATCAAATATTTGGGTGTTCAGTCCAATATTGACGAAACTTAGCAACTCGATCATTCGTATTCACACTTTCGAACATTCTTTTCTTCCATTCCTCATACCTTTTAATTACATACTTTCTAATTTTGTACAAATGGGATAACATTTTTGTCAGTCAATTTTTTTCCGTGTTTAACTCTGTTAAAGGAACATTATTATTAAACCTTTACTTAATTATTATATTTCTTACATTAGTGTTATTTATTATTTTCATCTATAAGTTAGTAATATTACGGATCATTTCTCATTTATAGCATGCTGTTATGGTTTATTTTTATGTACCTGTTCATGTATTGCATGTTGCTCTCTATTGTTTTAAGATAAGCTCATTGTATATCGTATCTTTAGATACGTATCATTCATGAGAAAAAGGTTAGCAGACCTTTTATATTCACTGTGTAAAGATTGATTCTTGTTACATTTGAATTTCGAATTGAAATTGCATTTTACTTATCTAGATTAGTTTGTAGTTTTTAAAAAGAAAAAGTGTTATTTTAACTACAAAAGATGAAAAATTTAATTTATGATGAACTATGGTAAATTTAAGTACGCAAAAATGTAATCTATCACATTATTTCATTCATTTTTGCATGACACAGTAATAAAAATAATATAATTTTTTATAGGATAGGGTGACAAACGAGTACACAGTCCACCTGATGGTAAGTGGTTGCTGTGACCCATAGACATCTACATTTATCCTCAATAAAGAATCAAAATGCAGATGCGTTGTCACCCGTGAGGACTAAGATGGAATGCCTCTTTTCCAGTAAAATGGGTCTCCGGTTCTCTACACTCACCATACAAAGACAGCAGTGTCAAGCTGCCATTTTACGCTAGTATTCTATGAGAGCGTGGTCCTCCCCCGGTTGAGCCGACCCATTCGTGCTACGTTTCAAAATTTGAATTTATTTTTTTATTATATCGTTTACAAGTGGCCAGTTATAAAAACTTTCAGTGTCGCCTTCGTACGTTGTCATCCCCTGAGGACTGCGATAGAATGCCTCGTTACCAGTAAAAGGGTTTCCGATTCTCTACAATCACCACACGAAACACAGCAGCATTAAGCTGCTATTTAATTTTAGTATTCAGTGAGAGAGTGGTCCTGGTCGGTCGAGCCGACCCATTCGTGCTACAACCATAATATAGCTGCAGCATGGCTCTACCACGTATAAAACAATAACTGAATAAAAATATAAAATCGTCTTGTGCCTTAATAAAAACATGCCACGTAAGCGCTTCCTACGTAACTTAATTTGTAATATTGTAATATAATTCTTTTTTTTATAAATAGTAATAATAAAAGTGAAAAATCAATTATATCGTGAATTATCTGATAAATACTTTCAACTTAATCATACATAACATTTATTACACAACTTTAAAAAAATATATTATAACAGAAACAACATAAAAATCTCAATTTAAAAAAGTTTTATAATCAAAAATTACTCAGGTGCGAAGTTGCCTCTTAATTTCTTCTTTGTTCTTTTGGTTCAATTTTCCTAATATTCTCGCCTTGGTATGCTGGACTTAAGATTCTTCTATTTTCATAAATTCACATGATCGAATATTTTTCTTCATGCCTTTGATGTTTTCAATATATTTTTCTTCAAAATATAATCTTCGTTGGTAGGTCTTAAAGTAATTTCCTCAAAAATTATATCGTGGCCTTTTCTCATAGTCGCATTTAATTTTCCATTTCGTCATATCCAGTACATAATTGTGTCAATTTTAGTAAATTACAATAATTAAATTATTGCAGCGCACCGCCTGGCAGGGTCGCCATGTTTAATGAAGGAGACGTATTGTTGATACTAAATCTTTAATTATACTGTCTCTCCTTTCTACACTTAATACTAATAATCATAATATATGTTGTCGGGGGTGACGGAGAGGTTACAGGACACTACAGTATCATCATCATCATTACAGCCCTTCACAAGTCCACTGCTAAACATAGGCCACCCGCAAGGAATGCCACAAAACACGATCCTGAGCCACCAGCATCCATCGACTTCCTGCATGTCTTCGTCGTCACTCCATCTAGTGGGGGGCCGCCCTACACTTCGCCTACCGGTTATCGTTGTTGCAGTGTATATAAAATGGTTATTATAATATTAAACAATAACTAACTGATAATAACCCCTGGGAATGAAGTGATCGTTATAACGCTAATGTAACAACGTATCTAATGTATAATTCAATTAGTCCACATTGTAAATTATTATCTAAAAAAATGACACTAACAATCTTAAATCGAATTTCAAACACTTCTGTAATTGGCGCGAAGAATATAATCAATTAAATCCTTTTTTTTCTATATTAACATATTAAATTTGAGAAAGTATGTACACTAATTTTATTAAATTTTATATACTTTTTTACGTGGTAGAGCCACACTGCAGCTATATTAATAGTATAGTTGTAGCAAGAATGGGTCGGCTCGACCGGGAAAGGACCACGCTCTCACAGAATACCAGCGTAAAATAGCAGCTTAATGCTGCTGTGTTTCGTATGGTGAGTGTAGAGAACTGGAGACCCTTTTTACTGGAAAAGAGGCATTCTATCTTTGTCCTCACGGCTGACAACGCATCTGCATTTAAATTCGCAAACGAAGATAGATGTAGATGTCTATGAGCCACTACAACCACTTACCATCAGGTTTACTGTGTACTCGTTTGTCACCCTTATTCTATAAAAAAAAAAATACTTAGTCATGATTTTTCAATCATCAGTCGAAAGTTATTCATAAGATAAAATACAACATAAAGAAATTAAAATTTACAGTTGTATGAACAAAATAGTTTAAAAGTTTCACTTTTATAGGTTATATATAATTAATTTGGTGGATAACTTTTATCTGACTATTGAAAATCGGTCCTAAATCGTTTATATCTATACTATACATCGATCACTAATAAAAAATACTATATCATAAATACATTTAATGTACTTTAAAACAAAACTGTACTACGTAATGGTCTCGGTTAAATTGCGAGCAACGAAGTTCAGTGAAAGGCTGATACGAACTGGCAGCAATATAACGCTTCGTTTCGTCAATAACAAAATTATTTCCAGCATCAGTGACTACAAGATAAATATGTCACGTCTATATGGAGAGTGTATCGATTTAACTTCCATTTTATTGCCTACTATCTGGCTCAGCAGACGTTGTTCTGACCTTTCAGGTAGGTGGCGCGATGAGTTTCAATCTAAATTTACTTCGGACTTTTTATGGTGTAATTTTATTTATAAAAAGTGAAAAAAGACCTTACAGTGCACCAGATGGTAAGTGGCTCCTGCAGTCCATGGACACCTGCAACCAACTTCAAGCAAAGAATGCTACAGATACGCAGTCATCTCCGAGGACTAAGATGTATGCCTCACACTCTGTGATTATACTGGCTCTATATACACTTTAAGCCGGAACACAGCACATAGTCCTCCTGATGGTAAGAAGATGCTATGGCTCATAGACATCTACATCTTTCATCGATTAAGAATAGAAATGCAGATGCGTTTTTACCCCCGAAAACTAAGATGGAATGTTACAAGTAAAATCGAGTCTCCGATTCTTTACTACACTACAATACACTTACCATACGAAACACGGCAACATTATTCTGCTGTTTTACGCTGGTATTATGTGAGAGCATGGTCCTACCCAGGTCGAGCTGACCCATTCATGCTGCAGCTATATATAGTGAGAAGAGCTTCAGCATGATTCTACTACGTAAGATTGCCAGTACGAGGCTGCCATTTGAGAACCTTTCTTCCCCATCGGTTGTCGGTTTTTCGAAATATATGTCCGGTCCATTGCCACTTCAGCTGTGTGATCCGTTGATCTATGTTGGTACTTTGGTTCTTCTGCGGATATACTTATTACGAAGTATAACACGCATAGAAACTTCAAGCATAGCCCTCTTCATAACTCGCTGAGCAATCTTGAGCTTCCTCATACGGTGAGCAGTGAAGGACCACGTCTCAGATCCGTGTTACCAATGGCAACACGCTCTAAATTGCACTAGCATGCCATAGTGATTGGATTACTCAATATCAATGATATTGTCAATTTCAAGCTAGTACGAACTTCAAAGTCTACCACCGGTTCAAAAAAATGATCTCTACAGAGTAGAACCGTCATCACTATTATGATATAAATGCATTTAAAACTTATCATCATCATCATCATCATAATTACAGCCCTTCACAAGTCCACTGCTGAACATAGGCCTCCAGAACCAGAGTGACCGACATAGACCAACGGATTAGTAAGCTGAAGTGGCAATGGGCCGGCCATATAGCTCGGAGAACCGACAATCGATGGGGAAAAAAGGTTCTCAAGTGGCAGCCTCGTACCGGTAGGCGAAGTGTAGGGCGACCCCCACTAGATGGAGTGACGACCTGGTAAGACATGCAGGAAGTCGATGGATGCTGGTGGCTCAGGACCGTGCTTTGTGGCATTCCTTGGGGGAGCTCTATGTTCAGCAGTGGACTTGTGAAGGGCTGTAATGAGTGAATGAATGAAAACCATTATCCCAGCGCAACTCTGATGAATAATTTCGGAAGCGCTTTTTCATCTAACTTGCTTAACAAAAATTAATATTTAAAGCTAAAGCTGAGAGGTGTAGCCTAATTTTAGATAGCCTATACTATTTCTCATGAATCTAGCTATAATCGTAGAATACTATAATAGAATTTTCCAAATTGGACTGATAGTTCAAGAGATTAGCGTGTTTAAAAACAAAAACTCTTCCACTTTATTATATATTCATTTCAGTTCAATTCAATAAATAACATTTTAGTTCGCAAATTTCCGCGAAACTTCTTTTGTAAAACAGTTTTTAGTTTAAGTCTGAGACTAAAATATAAACTACTATTTGTAATAAGGCCGTTAAGGTTTGGTGAAGAAGAAGTTTATTTTCATGATTTCATGATCCGTGAATGAAGAATAGTCACAGCCTTAGATACCGCTGCTGGGCTCAGGCTTTACCTCATTTCTAGGAGAGATATTAAGCAATAAATCTGATCCAATGCGTGTTAGTAGACTTTACATGTCTCCGATATAGTTTTACAAACAGGGATACTTGCATTACGATGTTTTCCTTCACCACCGTGCTTGTGGTTTTTTTATAGGATAAGGGTGACAAGCGAGCACACAGTCCACCTGATGGTAAGTAGTTGCTGTGGCCCATAGACATCTACATCTATCCTCGTTTGCGAATAAAATTCAGATGCGTTTTCAGCCGTGAGGACTAAGATGGAATGTCTCTTTTCCAGTAAAAAGGGTCTCCGGTTCTCTACACTCACCAAATGAAACACAGCAGCAATAAGCTGCTATTTTACGCTGGTATTCTGTGAGAGCGTGGTCCTTCCCCGGTCGAACCGACCCATTCGTGCTACAACTATACTATTAATATAGCTGTAGCATGGCTCTAACTAAGGCTCGTGGTAACCCAGCATTTATAATTAAAAGTACCAAATTATTTGGTGCCGGCTCGCGTGCTGGAGAGCGCTGAGCTTTTGACTCAACTACTACTTATTCCATTGACGCTTATTATTTTATCTTTATTTTAAATGGATGGATTCCACTTTAGGAATATCTGTAGTGTAGTGGTGTCATTTAACAAAAATAACTATATAATAGAATAGAATAGAATAATTTTTATTCAATATAGATCACATGTGGAATTCTTATTGAAAATCATTTTTTACTTTACCTAAAAAGAAAACCTCTGTCATTGGAAGAACCAGCAAGAAACCCAGCGGGACTTTTTTTTAAAAGTAAATTTTACATTAATGGTTGTACAAACTATTTACAAAATTTATTTTAGGATCTGCTTGGAAGCGACCACCTTATTCCTAGGGGTTATTATCAACCATGTATTCATTTATACTATAATAACCCTTTTTATACAGTTTCAGCTTAACAAAACATTTAAAATTGGTAATAGAGAGAGCCTGTACACTTTCCTTGTTGTAATAGCGTATACATTGCCCCAAGAATGAATTACTTACTCTGTGGAGTCGAGAAACTGGTATCACTAGCTTGTGTTTGTTCCTAGTGTTTACAGAATGTATATCACTTTTTTTACTAAAACTGACTTTGTTTTTGTGAACATACATTAAATTTTCGTAAATATACTGAGAGGCCAAAGTTAATAAATTTATCTCTAAGAGACTCTCTCGGTTTTAGGTTGTAAATAGCTCTAATGGCCCTCTTCTGTAAAACAAAAATAGTTTCTGAATCAGCATTATTTCCCCATAGCAAAATCCCATAAGACATTATGCTGTGGAAATAATTGAAATAAACTAATCTAGCTGTCTCGTCACTAGTGAGACCTCTAATCTTTTTTACAGCATAGGCTGCAGAACTTAGTCTGCTTGCTAGTTTGGATATATGGAGGCCCCACTGAAGCTTTCCGTCGAGAGTGATGCCAAGAAAAACAGTTGATTCAGCAGGGCTCAGTTCTTCCCCATTTAAAAACATATTGGTACTCAGATTTTTAACATTCGTTGTTGTAAATTTAATACATTTAGTTTTATTTCTGTTTAAATTTAGATTATTAACGTAAAACCAATGCACTAATTTTGATATAGCATTATTCACTTCGTCACATTTAAATGATTGACGTTTAAGTTTAAAAATCAAGGAAGTATCATCAGCAAATAATACTATATCATGATTATCCCCTACAAGGGAAGGTAAGTCATTAATATACACTAGAAATAGGAATGGGCCGAGAATAGAGCCCTGAGGGACACCCATTATTACAGGTGACCGTAAGAACTTTCACCATTAATAATAACTTTCTGCATTCTATTACTTAAATATGAAATAATATGTTTAAGCGCTATGTTCTTGACACCACAGTACTGTAGCTTCCTGATTAATGTCTCATGGTGAACACAGTCGAAGGCCTTGGAAAGGTCACAAAATATACCCAAAGCATACTCTGAATTCTCCCATGCACAAAAATATGTTTAATATGCTCAACTCCAGCATCAGTTGTCGAGTGACCCCTTGTAAAACCGAATTGATTTTTATGTAGCAATTTATTAATATTAAAGAAACTTAAGATCTGATTTAAAATTATTTTTTCAAAAATTTCACTAAATATTGGTAGTATAGAAATTGGTCTAAAATTGGCGGGGTCTAGTGTACTTGCAGATTTAAATAAAGGTATGACTTTACTGTTTCATTAAATCAGGAAACACACCAGATTTGACGCTTGTATTAAATATAGTGGCTAGATAAGGTGCTAGTATCTATTATAGATAAAATAACTTTAACGGAAATCCCCCATAAATCTGCCGTTTTCTTAACATTTGGCAATACTGTATGGAATTTAAAAGTATTTGAACAAGCCTTTACATTTTGTCTAAGCAATGATTCAGCGACAGTAGGAGAAGAATTTAATGATTTTGTTGTCAAAAAAGGAACATCAGTAAAATGTTTCTCAAAAGCCATAGCAACTTCTTGATCAGATCGAGTTAAATTATTATTGTTAATATTCAATTGATAATCCGAGTTGCGCGGTTTGACCTTGCGGTCTGACCGTTTCACTATTTGTTATTTTCAGTTTTGTTGCTTAAATGTAAAGACTTAGCAGTGGAGCACATTATTTTTTAAATATGGTATATGGTATATGGTATATTTTAAATATTTTAAATATAAGGTTTTTACATAATCTCTAAATATAACACTACAATTATATGATCTTTCATTATAAAGCTCGTATAACCTTCGCCTACTTTTATAAATTCCTACTGTCTCCCATTCATTAAATGATTTGCGACTGTTAAAAGAGAAAGTTTTAGAAGTAAATATTCTACTAAATTCACAACTTATAATTTTAAATAACGCACCATACAAATAATCAGCAGTATTTTTAAATGAAAGCGATGGAATTCTTTTATTATATTACTTCTTAACCTCTCCAAGCGATGTTCATTTATTGAAACAAACACAACTTTCTTATTTTACTGTTTTTTGTGTATTTAAGGCAATGAGTTAAACTGTCCACAGTGATCCGAACTTAAATTTTGAATAATTGATTTATGCAAGGGCTTAAAATCTGTAAAAATATTATCTATACAGGTCGAACTAGGCCCAGCAATACGTGTTGGTTCTAAGAATAAATTAACAAGATTATACGATTTAAACAATGAGCTAAACTTAATACTAATGGAAGAAGTTTCAAGGAGATTGATGTTAAAGTCTCCACATATTACAACAGACTTGTTCTGTTTACTAAGTTTGAGCAAAACTTCTTCCACAATCTTTTCAAAATAGTCATAATTAGCACATGGAGGTCTGTAAACACTTACAACAATGAGGTGCTCGAGCTCGACACAAGCCATTTCTACAGTTCACTCAACAGAGAGGCTCACTATATTTACTTACGTTCTTTATATAATAATGATTTATCTGCTAATATTAAGGAGCCACCACGTAAAAAAATTTCTCTATTGAATGAACTGATCACCTAGTGATTTCTGAAATGAAACATGAAATTATAATCTTTTAGCCAATGTTCAGTAATGCAAAGGATATGTATGTTGTTACTATTTAAAAACAATTCAACTTCCAATTCTTTGCCTATCATGCCTTGTATATTTTGGTGCACCAGGTGTAAACAATTTTTATTACTTATTTGTGGGCTGCATTATAAATTAATTAAACTCTTATTATTGCTAGAGATTGCCTCTATTGTCGCGTTCACTAATTTACAAATTAAATGTCAAATGATTATGATGCTCAATAAAAGCAGTCTTTGTAGCCAAAGACTTGGCTGAGTAAAAACGTTAATAATAAGATAGCACATTTGCTACCAGTCTTAAACTATATTTGGATAGGTAATACCTATCTTCTGTCCAAAACTTTTTTATTAAATTATTTATGTCAATTAAATGAAATTTGTCATTATTATCATTACAATTATATGTCAAATTTAAATTATTATTACATATTAAATTATTCAATTGTAAATTTAAATTATGTCTTAGATTATTTTCCTGTGGCAATCCCTGTATGTAAGGCAGTGTGAACAACACAATTTTGTGTACATTTAAGTTATTAAGTTGTTCAATATATCTCAATAACTGTTTGTTGTTTACACTGCCTCTTCTACCAACAAAAATTATTATTGTACTATTTGGGCAAAATTTAGGAACTGTAATTTTATTCAAGGTATCACTAAATGATGCTCCAGGCATGCAGCAATTTGTAACTTTTTGTCCCTTTAAAGAGTTATTTAAAGTTATGCCTTTTGCCAAGATTTTTTCCCATGTCATCGCTATACACAATTATATTATTTTTGTTAATATTTGAGTTAT
Source organism: Parnassius orleans (assembly GCA_029286625.1). Classification (NCBI taxonomy): domain Eukaryota; kingdom Metazoa; phylum Arthropoda; class Insecta; order Lepidoptera; family Papilionidae; genus Parnassius; species Parnassius orleans. The sequence goes on along the minus strand of JAGSMP010000006.1, from coordinate 6,166,842 downwards.
TTTTTATTTTAATCTCAATCTCCTATGCTATGGCACTGTCATAGAGTTTTAGTGGTGGTATAATATTACCAACACACACCTGAAGAAGAAGCTGGTATTGAACGCTGACTCTCACATTGATGTTTTTCTAAGGAGTGAAAACGCTCCTCATTATATTTTTATGTCTCTGCCACATTATCCATAGCCAGTATGTGTTCTTTTATTATGGTTTGGGCTGATTTATATTTATTGGACACAGTTTGAAGGGAGTTAGTAAGTGATAAAATTTCTGATTTAAGGCACTCTACGTCTCTAAGTCTCGTAACATTTTTTTATGTTATCCACCTCAATTTAATACAACTTAAGTTCATATATCAATGCTTGCTTTTCTTTTTTTTTTTTTTTTTTTTTTATAGGATAGGGTGACAAACGAGCACACAGTCCACCTGATGGTAAGTGGTTGCTGTGACCCATAGACATCTACATCTGTCTTCAATAAAGAATCAAAATGCAGATGCGTTGTCACCCGTGAGGACTAAGATGGAATACCTCTTTTCCAGTAAAAAGGGTCTCCGGTTCTCTACACTCACCATACGAAACACAGCAGTGTTAAGCTGCTATTTTACGCTGGTATTGCTTTTCTTTACATACATTAACATAATTTTTGGTATCGATCTTATTTTTTATTAATTATTGTACTTTCCTTATCTATTTATTAACTTTTATATACTTCTTCAATTTGGTTTTACTGCAATTAATCCTTACTGTGTTTCCTGAAATGGAATAGTCATCACCAATTAAATCTATTGTTGCAGATTGCTGTAAAATTCTTGAAGTATTACATTGCACAAGCTCAGCGAACAGGCTTTGAGTCTGGAAGGTGTTAAGGTTATCTATGTATGTTTTAAATTGTGTTATTTGCTCATTAGCCTCATTCAACTGTAACTTCAATGCAGTAATAAACCTGAGAGCTTCCTTATATTCCTTGCTGCATTGGTCAAACTCAATAACAGTTCCCTGTAGCTGATCTCTTTCTTTTATAACACTTGTGTAATCTATATGTAACTTAACCATATCACAATTCAATTGTGTATTTTTGGCAATTATGCTATTTCCTTTTCATTATCATCCCTTTCCTTAAGCAACTGACTAACTGACAGATGAACTTACACTCTAAAATGGATATCATCATTATCGTCATAAGAGCCCATTACAAGTTCACAACTGAATATAGGTTTTCCCCAAGGAAAACTTCACAGCAAGGCCATGAGCAACCTGCAAATATACAAACATACAAACACATCTTAAGGGCGGGAATAGAAACCATATACATTTGTCGTCTTTAAATGAGGACAGAATGAGATAGTGAATTGACTTTACGCTAACACGGGGTGTAGTGGCAGTATAAGAATATCCATTATAGAGTAGTCCCGTGTTCCTTAGGTGTCGTAAGAGGCGATAGAGGGAAACAATCCAGGAAATGGGCAGCATTGTCTCCTAATAACAAATAAAATGGCTTAAATTGAAAATTTTAAGAACCCCCGAAATAAAAATAGCTGATGATCTTCATACCGCTAAACCGATTTTGACAAAACATATCTAGGAACTACCGCTAGAAAACCTGATTTTAAGGAAAATAACTGCATCCAAATCGGTTAACCCTTTTAAGAGCAACTGTGCCACAGACACACAGACAGACACATATAGTGGTCAAACTTATAACACCCCTCTTTTTGCGTCGGGGGTTAAAAAAACTGCAGTTGTTAACCATGGTAGCAAATCTGAGCCAATTTATGGAGGAAGCCCATATTCAGCACTGGACATTGGATAGGCTGTAATGGTAACGGTAACACGGGATGCTTGTGATCTTAACCAGAGCTCTAACTTTACAGATGCATACATAAAAACTTTGAAGATGCATACATTTGAAAGTGATTGATACATTTGAATATGATTTCTTATGTTTACTCGAATACTACACATTTAAGTAAAACCAGGTTTTACAGATTTTATCGAGTATATTAATTTATATTATATTCCCGACGTTTCGAACACTTGACAGAACCCATGGTCACGGGGGGGAACTGAGGTGTTCGACGTCCCAATGTCAAAATTAACCACGCCTACATTAAGATTAGAATTATTACCACAAACCAAAAATTAATAAATCCGTAAAAACTTGTTTTGTTTAAACATTTCATTACAGCCCATAAAATATATTGATAATTTCATTGGTGTCCGCGGGTTCAAACCCGGGTTACTCGCGTGCTATGAAAATATTACGAGCGATCAGGCCCTGAGCTATCACGACTCTCTAATTATTATATTAATTGTATTGATTTTCATCGTCTTTAAAACTAAGACGCTTTTGTAATGTTCCCAAAATAACAACTCTTTAGATGTGTGAACGATACTCGAACCACTAACCTTTAACCTATCGATGGTATTAAGGACAGAATAAACACAAGTCTAAAATACGGCTTTTAACCTTGGATCGCTTTATTTTAAAGTGGATAACAAAAGATAGTGTTATAAATTTTAGCTGATATTATTATTAAATATTTCTTATTAACAAATGTAAGACAAAGTTATCCATAAAACATCTTTTTGAAAAGAGGACGTTAGTCTTTTTTTTTGTAACACAGTGAAGGAGGAGTTGCGAGGATTTGTCATATGACAATTATGTCAAATCGTACCAACTTTGTCTTAAGTGTCAAATTAAGGCGCGAGAGAGCGAGTGGTCTATAGTTCTGAGCTCAGAGTTCTGCGTTCCTCGTTTGTTATTGCTGTGGCCGTCGCGGTTTGACTGTTATTATTTGTCCAGGATAGCAAGAAATCGCATAAATCACAATGAATTCGGAATGCAAAACTGATACACCACGATGTGGAATCGGCGCTTTCAATCAAACTGAAAGTTGAATAATGATTTCTTATGTTTACGCGAACACTACACATTTAAATGAAACTAGTTTTTACGGATGTAATTGCGTATATTAACTTATTTTATATTTCCGACGTTTCGAGTACTTTACAGCATCTAGGCCATGGGGCAGTGGACTGAGGTGTTCGACGTCCCAATGTCATAGTTAACCAAGTCTTCCTTCAGTTTAAAATTATTAATTTTTGGTCGATCTACGCAGAATAAACTTATTGTATCTTGGACTATTGCAGTTGTATGCTTGGGTTGGTTAATTAATTATAGGATCCCAAGCAGATGGTAGCACAAAGCCTTCTCTATTGAAATTAGGATGTTTTTGATTTCAATAGCTCGCGAATCATCCTTGGAAGAAGTCGGTGTTCTTTAGCGAATATTTGTGGTCTATCAAATCTGATGTAGTGGCGGAAACGATACTGTACGTATTTACATACTGCAGACTCGGGTTTTAATGATCAATAAAATTCTTTCTTTTACTACTAAAATCTAAGTATAATGAAAATTGAATTTTCTTTTTGGTAGTAAAGAAATAAAAGTAGATAACTTGAAAAACATAGTCCGCCAACACGAATTGGGGCAACGCGGCGGACACTTCCTCCTAAAACCCTCTGAAAAGTGAGAGGAAGCCTGTGCCCAGCAGTGGGACGTATATAAGCTGTAACTTTAATATGAAAAACATAAGCTAACAACGAGCAAATTTATGATAGAACTGAATGAAAGCAAATTTTAAAGTACGCGAGCAACCCGAGTTCGATTTCCGACGGTAATACTGAAATAGTTATTTGCGGTTATAAGTACCGTAAAACATCATATGTACCTTGTGTGTTGAACTTGAATTAAATTTTTAAGAAATGTGAAATTCGCCATTACGCACTAAAGAAGCGGCGGACTAACTTCTCTTTAGTCTATAACTTAGAAATTATAGGAGGCCTAGGTGGAGGTCCTTCAGCAGCTGTCAGCAGACGTATATAGACTTTCATCATTCATTCAATAAAGGTTATGAAAAGTCCACTGCTGAGAGGCCTCCTCCATAAGGGGGATTTGCTATAGTTACCACACTCAGCAGGTGTGTTGGCAACCACAGTTTTCTCATTAATTTGAGTTGTTATCAGGAAGATGCTGCTGTCTATCTCCTGGTTTGATTCCCTCTGTCGCCTCTTATGACACATACTGGATGATATGTGGTAGTGAATTCTCTCACGCCGTCATAAACCAGCAATACGAGTATGTAAATAAGCTTTACCATACTAAGTTATAAAGGAGACTGATACGCTTTCATACATTCTTGGGCCCAGATTGTAAAAAGACGAAAGTGGTGTCAATTAATAGCTTATATATTATCAAAACATCACTGAAAATTCTGCAGACTGGCAATCTGAGAGCAGAATTATAAGAGATTTAATAAAAGTGAGGTTATGCAAGAAGTTGGCAATAACCTATACTAAACAGATGATTTTTGAAGTGCGATTGCTATTTTGGGAGGATCGTGGGCCTAGTGTATTATAGCGACTAGTCGCTATGCCACAATTCACACAGCGATCCATTGAGTCAATATCTAATCGATAAAATCCAGGCCGTAAAATCTACAATAACGAGCCAAAGTCAAACAAGCAAACAAGATTATCAGTGTTCGGTATGTAAGCAAGGGTCGTACAAGTTAAGTAAGATCAGAAGTCCGTAGAAGAGAAAGCAGTGGTCGAGAAATATAATCAATAATACAACGGTAAACACTCAAAACGATCGATCGATTTCGATCGAACGAACGAAAATACAGTTGACAAACACAAGTAATTAATCGAACTGTAAACGTGAATCGATTTTAAGATTTATTTTTATTATGTTTATATTTTATTTTTTAAACTGTTGACACAATGTTAATATATTGTAATGTATCTATTTACTTTGATTGAATCAATCATCTGATGTAAATTGTTTTCATGTTTAATTGTTAAAACTCATTCACATTAATCGATTAAAGTAATCGATTTCCTATTTTATTCGTGACATAAACTTATTTTCAAGATTTCTCGTCTTCCAGATTGTGAATTGGGCTAATTTTTATATTTTGAAATAGAAAAATATAACGCTTTTTTTAAACCTTATTTCAACTTATTACAATTGGGTCCAAAAATCCCCGTCTCCTTTATGTAAGTAAAAGAAATTAAAATAATTGAAATTTTGTTAAATTTAAGTGTTCTTTGAATCAGGGATCCAAATTAGATTTCTGATTGATTCGTGCCAACAACGCTTTGAAACGAATCAATTCACGAATTTTGTGTCTACAGTATTCACTCAGTAAAAATTGGTTTAATGAAATTTTATAAGCCATCTTAGGATGAATTTAAAGTAAGAACGTAATCTAACCAACAGTTGAAACAAACGATAAATAATATAAACAAGAATAAATAACTAGGAAGTGAGGAATAAATTATAGTTATGTTAAATTACTTCAGCTAAGTATTTTAATCCAAGCCACGTTTATAGTTTTGCTGCTTTGGTTATGTTTTATCTTATTTTTTACTAGCTTTTACCCGCGACTTCGTCCGCGTGGAGTTCGGTTATATCGCGCCCATGTGTGAAAAAGAGTCTGCTGGTACAAGCCACAATTATAACTGGATGTCGCGGGCAAAAGCTAGTAAACTACAAAACTTCTTTATACACCACATTTTTTGCTAATCTATTACTGTGTGCCAAAATTATTAGACTACTGGGCAAGTTTACGCATGAGCAAACCACATGCCCGTTTGAAAAACAATTTTTTCTCAAGTCTATGCCCGCAAATTTTAATGTCTGCCCTTGTGATTTGTTTATGCTCATTGCAAAGCAGACTTTGAGAGGAAACTATATTCGTTTGAATTCAAAGGGAAGATCATTCGGGATCAAGGGAATTCTTGGTACAAATACAGTTTCCGCTAGCGCACATCCAGTTATAATTGTGGTTCCACTACATTGCGATGTAACGCTTTTACTTTTAGTCTGGTTCCGTTGCACAGCTGAGGAGGTTTTCAATTTCGGAAGAACATAACAGCAGTGCCCACGCGCAGAATAAGCTTATGATGTGGAAGATCCGATGGTTTCAGTGAATTAAGAAATTCGACAGGGTAGTTAATTGCGTCTTCTGTGTTGACCACAGTCTATTCTATTGTATATTATCCAGTCTATTGACGTGTACACCATTTCTTCCCCCTCAAAAGACGTTAACAGTATATCGTTAATTGCCCCTGCTTGGTCGTTTTTCGGGGTTAGTATGGCACGTTCACACAACCATTCCATTGGCTTATCGTGGATATGAGCAATATTTGGGTAAATTTTGTATATTAACTCCTGTAACGTAAATACAACTGTGCACAAATTATCAGGGATGGTTATCATTCCGTTATTTATCGGGTAATCACCATTGCCGATTTCAAGTAGGAGATTCGCTAATCCACCAGCAAACTCTTTTTCTCCTAAGTGTACCCGCATATTTTTCGAGAGCTTGAGGATTTTAATTAGAGGCCATAAAGTGTATCTCTTAAGACACGCCTTAATTTCATCTGCTCTAGTTCCTTTTGGCACTACTGGTAGAGTCTGTCTAAAATCTCCAGCCAGCAAAACCGTTACACCACCCATTAACTTCTTATTTCCTCTTATATCTTGTAGAGTTCTGTTTAAAGCCTCTACGCCACCCTTATGAGCCATGGTTATTTCATCCCACACTATCATTTTCGTATGTTTTAATACTTCAGCAAAATTACTTTGTTTCGATATATTACAAATGGGAGTATCGTTGTTGTTAAATTGAGTGGTAACTTGAAGGTAGCATGAGCAGTTCTTCCACCCTCAAGCAGTGTAGCTGCGATCCCAAAAGAAGCCACAGCCAAAGCAATTCCGCAGAACTTCAACTTTAATAGCAAATTTATGAGGAATGTTTTGCCTGTTCCACCAGGAGCATCTAAAAAGAATATTCTACCCTCATTTGATTCAATTTTTGTATTAATTTGATTGTAAACAGCTTTTTCTTCGTCACTCAGTGATCCTTCATTATTTTAACTGTGTTTTCTAATGATACTAAGTCGCAACTTGTCTCTTTAAGAAATTCTCTATTTTCAAATTGTTGTTCTTTGCTTGGCTGAGGTAACCGATACTCTTTTAGTAGCCGACCACCCAACGCTAATACGGCATCTTCTATTACCGAAAAGCATTTGTTAAATACCACATCTGTTATGTGCTCTACATCCACATCTCCCTGTCTTTCTAATTGCCTTTTAAAATCTTCAGATAGGTATTCTTTGAATTTATCCCAAAGGCTTAAAGGGTCTGATACTTGGCAGTACACTAAAATAATCGTAAAAAGATGCCGAATCATTTTCGGTGATTGGCAAAGTGCTGCCTCTTCCATTGCTGCGAACAAATGCTGATCATCTTCAAGCAAGCCGAGAGCTTTGCACGCTGATTAGAACGGAATATACATGACCATCTACAGTTTTTAACGCTTCAAACGAAATTGGGCCCCGGATCTCATGAAGAAGAATGCGAAGGTGATAGCATTCTGTATTGTTCGGATGCATAGTATAAACCCTGCCCAGAACGTGCTCTTTTTTGACCCTTGGCCAGGCTTCAACGTTTTTCTCCTCTCTTACTCCTTTGGAACTTTCTTTTATCCCAAACGTAGTATGCAGTTACTTCTAGGTAGAGCAATGTTTTTGCAAAGTTATCCACTTTACACAAATCGAAAAAGGATAGGAGTGTGGTTTGTTAGAGGATTATTCACTTTTTCACTTAGATTTCGCTCATTAAAATAAACCCTTTGCCCACTTTCCACATGAACAGCGAGGTGGACTACGAGAGGGAAACGCTCATGAATGGGAAATTCAAAGATTCGCCATACTGCCTCTGATGAACCTATATATCTTCCACTTGTGTAGGTTTTAACTTCATCCTTTTCATTCTCTAAAGCAAACGATGCCTGGTCTGAACCTTTATTTACGTATTTACAGACGTATTTTATTGATTTCACCGAATGACAATATTCCACATTTAAGTGAGCGTTAAATGTTTTTAATAATACTGAATTATAAGGGACTACCCAGCGATTATCTATGGTTGTGCCTTTGATATCAACAGAGAACCCACCGTCATCTAGTAAACGTCTCTTGTACTGCGCATAACCATCTTCACCAGTTTGAGTTTCCCTTATGAGAGCCCTGGGGTATCGTTTACTGCACATGTTATCTTTCATACATGGTGACTATCGATTTAAAGTTCCACATGGACCATGTCATATCATACATTATTTCGAAGCTGGCTCTGGGTCACGTTTGGGATCCGGTATTTCAGCACAAATTATATTGTCGATTTGATCTGGAGTAATTAAACGTATGTGAAGCCATAAAAGAATATGAATATGTGGAAGACCTCTCTTTTGCCATTTCGTTGAGCACATATAGCATCGCACTTCACCAAATATTTTACCCTTTGTCAATAAGTTCATGATCTTTTTCACCTTTAGTCGAAACACCCTCGAAATTATATCGTGTCTATCATGAGATTGTTGTCCTTGAAGCAATTGCTCTTTTATCTCGTCCCAGCGAGGATTACATGTGAAAGTGATAAAAAGATCAAGCCGGCCGTAACTCCTAACATAGGTCATAGCGTCCTGTGTTCTTTCGTACATATACCTAGGTCCCACCTTAAAAGATGATGGAAGGACAACCATTTGTCTTAGTTGGTTGGCTTCTGCGTCTTGTCGTCCAATAGCATCTTTTAAATGGATGTAACTATCAGCACGTAATTTGGCCTGATTATTTTTGATATAATTTAATCTCTCTGGTTCTATTTTGGCGTATTCATCCACCAAATATTGACTAAAAAGGGCAAGATAGTTGACTAAATAGTTATCTTCTCCTTCTTTAATCATTATTCTATACGAATAGAAACTTGCAGACGAGACACTTTTATTAAGTTTAATTATTAGTTGTGTTATTAATTATTAGTTGTGCGATCGCGTTGTGGTATGTTGATTGAATACCCATCATCCCCCCAGCAGAACATCAATATTACACACACAGAATACTGCAGCGCATCATATGCTCTATGTATCTCACTAATACGCTGAAGTAAATTACTTCGGCTCTCGAGTATGATGTCCCTTCGATCAAATTGTTGATTCACTAACACTAAAGCCACTTCGTTTGTAGTTGGTGCATTGTACCTAGCTCTATGTTCTTCTGGAGGTTTTTATCACCATGTATGACAACTTTGTATGACTCTGAAGGAGGGGCTTTATCAATGGCACTTTTCAGATCTTTTATATACGGGTTCACTTGATGCAGCATATTCTGCAATTGTTTGATTAAATGTGGCTTTAAGTTAGGAAATTTAGAACATCGAATCTTTGCTTCGCGATCATCTTCACCTACAAAATATATTTGAAGGTACTGAGCGTCATGTTCGGCTTCTGGTAATATACTTCCAATTAAATGGTAGATCTGGCCTTGTAATTTAAAAGTCGGTAAAAAACCATCTGCTTTTACCTGTTTACCACCAAAGGAAGTCATCTGGAAACGCATTATATTTACGGATATTACCCATAAAATGGTCATGATCTGGATGTAGATTTATTAATCAAACTAAAGAGTGGTTCAGGCAGTTTGTTCAATCGATCAAGTTGCACTTTTCCAGCGCTGCAACACATACCAGGTGTCTCATCCTTCCATTTCAGCGCATTGCACCACTGACACTTGTATGTCATAGAACCCAAGGCTACACTGCTGTCAGTTCTATAAGCAATATCAGGGTCATACTCCATAGCGGAATGGACCTTGTTTTTCCACAAACGCAGTGTAATGTTTTCCTCATACCGTGACTGAATTGCTCTATGCACTTGTGGATTCGCAGTTTGGTAATTTGCAACAGCTTGCCTGTGTACATCGGGATTTTCTGATAAGATACGGACTGGCTGATTTGAATCTGGCTTGTTCTGCCTATATCTTTCTTGTGCACTTTTTAATTGACTTTTTCTTGTGTAATTAGTAAATCTCGACCTTCGTTTATTTTTCTTTTTTTTCATATTTTAATGTGTACGATACAGATTGATCTGTTCCGCTGGTTGGAGATGATATTTCACTGTTTACAAAAGATGTAACAGTTAAATGGTCAAGCTCTGAAAAAGGATCACGCTCTTCGACAGGTACCTCCATGCGACGCTGTTTAATTTTCTTCGCAACAATAGGCAGATAGGCGCCAAAATGTCCATTAGATAAATCATGGCTAAATCGTAAGCACCTCACTGGACAGATATCTGTTCCGGACTCTGTGCGTAGCAGACCGTTTCGATATACTTCAAACCGAAACGGAAATATTAATCCTGCAGCTACCTATATACAAAGTCCACCGTAAGATTCATTTTTTAAGCGGCTGAATGTTCATTTGCTGTTGAATAATTATCGCCATTTCTGTCGTGGGTCATAACTGAAAACCTAGGCCAATCATTTACCACAAATCTAACAATATGTGAACGCACCACCATCGCATTTTCTTGGGTTCCGTACATTAAAAATGAAAGAGCACGAAACAAACAGGCGCCGTCACCTATAATGGGGACGACAGTATGTTCTTCCATTTTTCCTTTAATATTAAGAGTTTCTGTAGTCATTTTTTCAGTGAGAAAAAATACTTCTATCAACAATACCTAATCACAAAGCAAATCGAATTCCAAGTTTGAACAGTAGTTGTAAGAAAGACAAAATCAAGCAACTAATCCGAAACACGAAGCAAATCTTAAACCGTAAGCAAGCAAAAAAAGTCGAAGTCTAGTCAAATATCCGTCAACAATGAATAGGTACCGTATGCGGTACAGGTTGAAGCGCTCATTCTCCATTCACTTTATATTAGTTCGAAAAAACACAACATTACCGCGTTCTAAAACGATACCAACGCCATCTATTGGTAGGGATTGGAACTTGAAGATCAATACAAAATAGGTAGGTACCCAAGTATTTCTTTTGGTTTTGCCATTTTATTAATTTGTATAAAATATATTTGGTTTGGTTGTTTATTTTCATTGTTTTTTAATTTTTAAATTACTATTTTTTTTGTTCAGGTGTAATTTTGTGCAAATTTTTTGTACAAATCTTCTTGTCTATTTTGTTTTATGTTTTTGTGTAATAAAAGTATATTCTATTCTATTCTAATAAATTAAGTTTAAAATATTTATCAATATCATTTATTATTGACCAAAACATTAAAAATGACACCCAAGTCACCCAACCCATGATGATTTTTACATACAAACATACATCCATCCATCCTTTCATCCATGTTGGTTTCAAACCATAATCGATGCCATTTTCGTAATTAACGTCACAAAAAACCATAAAACGACACCCATATTGACATTTCAACCTCTTCGGACCCCCACAGGGGATGATGGTAGGTATTTCCCGTCTGCTACGTTTGATTTTTAAATAGTTGTTGTTTTCGTAATCAGCGACCCGAAAAACCATAAAAACGATACCCATGTTGATTTTCAGAATTTGTCACCCCTTTCTACCTTTTAGGGGTTGAATTCTGAAAGAGCCTGAAACACTTGTTTACTCATTTATTGATAGGAGTACTCCTGTAAAGTTTCGAATAAAATAGTTTAACTAATCTTGTTTCCCCATACATACTTTCAACCCCTTTTTCACCCTTAGAGGTAAAATTTTCAAAAACCCTAGGACACGTAATTATTTATTTCTATTCTTATCGTTAACCTAAATACAAAGTTTCAGGCTTCTAGCTCTAAAAATGACGGACTTCCATACAAACTTTTAACCCCTTTTTCAGCCCCTTAGGGGGCTAATTTTCAAAAATCCTTTCTTAGCGGACGCCTACGTCATTACAACTGTATGTATGCCAAATTTCAATGAAATCCGTTGAATAGTTTCGGCTGTGCGTTGATAGATGAGTCAGTCAGGTTTGCCTTTTATATATATAGATTTATTTGTCATGCATTACTAAGTGATAAAAAAGGAGTCCTTGCTTATCTGTCTAGGCGTCCGTCTGCGTAAATACTACCCTCTTGTCTATTTCTGACACCAAATACCAGTGCTTGTATTGCTAAGAGTTTAGCAAACCAGTATAATTGCAGGCTGTTAGTCATTTTTTACGTGGTAGAGCCACACTGCATCTATATTATGGTTGTAGCACGAATATGTCGGCTTGACCGGGTTAGGACCGCGCTCTCACAGAATACCAACGTAAAATAGCAGCTTAATGTTGCTGTGTTTCGTATGGTGTGTGTATAGTACCGGAGACCCTTTTTACTTGAAAGGAGGCATTCCATCTTAGTCCTCAGGGGTGACAACGCATCTGTATTTTGATTCTTAATTGAGGATACATGTAGGTGTCTATGGACAAAGCCGGCCTTGCTCTTTCTAACCGAGACACAGGTGTCCTCTCCGGCTGATACTTCGTATCTCTCCTGCCTGGGGTACAAATTGGAACACTCCTTTGTGCCCCGGGCTGGAGTTTGCGTGTACGTCAGAGAGGACATCTGTTTTCGACGCCTCGGCAGTCTTGAAGGTACGTACCTGTCCATCCTATGGCTGCGCGTAGACAGCGACGACCATCCCCGCGTCTACGGGTGTCTCAATAGGTCCCATAGCGGTAATGCCGACACAGAACGACTCATCAACCACGTCCAAATGGCTGCAGACTCCGTGCTACAACAGGTCCCTTCCACAGAGATCGTGATGCTCGGTGATTTTAACGCCCACCACGCTGAATGGCTTGGTTCCCGTTTAACCGATCATGCGGGTAGATCTGTTTATGACTTTGCCTTGGCATATGGTCTGACACAACTGGTTACTTCGCCTACGCGGATCCCAGATGTGGAAGACCATGTACCTTCCCTGTTGGACCTTCTACTGACCCTCATCCGGACGGATATCAGGTCTCCGTCGATGCCCTCTTGGCTCGCAGTTGCGATCTGCAGCTCGCCTATTTGGCGCTATAGGTCAGCCGATTGGGATGGGATGCGGTCTTTTTTTGCATCCTACCCTTGGGGGCGGATTTGCTTCTCGCCGGATGATCCCAAGGTTGTTGCTGATTTTGTCGCTGATGTGGTACTTCAGGGAATGGAATTATTTATTCCATCATCTGTGGTGCCTATCGGAGGCAGAACTCAGCCATGGTTTGGTCACTCCTGTAAAATTGCATCACGCTATAAGCAGGAGTGCTACCGGGCCTGGGCTGACGCATCAACGTCCCGGGATGTTAACACCAGCGCTCTTAAAAAGAAGTATAATTCCGCCTCCAGGTCCTTCAAAAGTGTCATTGCCAAGGCAAAGTCAGAGTACATCGGCAGAATTGGCGAGAAACTAGTTCGCCTCCCTTCGGGAACACGTGCATTCTGGTTTCTCACCAAGGCTGTCCAAGGGAACTTCTGTCAGCCATCTCTGCCATCTCTGCACAGGGTGGACGACTCACTGGCCCATGACGCAAATGAGAAAGCCGATCTGCTAGGCTCTCTTTTTGCTTCCAACTCGACTCTTGATGACGGGGGGAACACACCACCTACCATCCCGCAGTGTGAGTGCTCCATGCGGGAAGTGCTGTTTACTCAGCGCTCGGTGCGTAAAGCACTTCTCTCCCTGGACGTCAACAAGTCGAGTGGGCCTGATGGAATCCCACCTATTGTGCTGAAGACGTGTGCTCCGGAGTTGGCACCGGTTTTAACGCGCCTTTTCCGGTACTCCTACTCCCTAGGCGTAGTCCCGAACTCATGGAAGACAGCTTTGGTGCACCCGATCCCTAAAAAAGGCGACCGCTCAGATCCGTCCAACTACAGGCCTATCGCTATTACCTCCTTGTTCTCCAAAGTAATGGAAACTGTTATCAACTGCCAGCTCATGCGGTACCTTGAGGATCACCAGATGATTAGTGACCGCCAGTACGGTTTCGGCTCAGCTGGTGATCTTCTAGGTTACCTAACTCATAGATATGCGGAGACAGTGGAGTCCAAGGGAGAGGCGTTGGCCGTTAGTTTGGACGTAGCAAAGGCCTTCGATCGGGTTTGGCAGAAAGCGCTTCTTTCGAAGTTCCCTTCCTATGGGATTCCCGAGAAATTGTGCAATTGGATCACCAGTTTTCTTGCAGATCGGAGCATCAAGGTCGTAGTAGACGGTGCATGCTCCGATTACAAGCCCATTAACGCTGGTGTTCCACAAGGCTGCGTGCTATCACCAACGTTGTTTCTTCTGCATAGCAATGATATGTTGCAAACCGGTAACATTCATTGCTATGCAAACGACAGCACTGGTTTTTTTTTTTTTTTATATAGGATCGGATGACAAACGAGCACACAGTCCACCTGATGGTAAGTGGTTGCTGTGACCCATAGACATCTAAATCTATCTTCAATAAAGAATCAAAATGCAGATGCGTTGTCACCCGTGAGGACTAAGATGGAATGCCTCTTTTCCAGTAAAAAGGGTCTCCGGTTCTCTACACTCACCATACGAAACACAGCAGCGTTAAGCTGCTATTTTACGCTGGCATTCTGTGAGAGCGTGGTCTCACCCGGTCGAGCCGACCCATTCGTGCTACAACTATACCAGTAATATAGCTGAAGCATGGCTCTACCACGTATAAATGCTTTATTGATGCTTTATACACCGGCCGTGCCGAAATTTCCCGGGAAAACGTCGCTGAGTACCGGAACAAACTTGTGTCTGAAGTCGAGACTTTGTTGAACAAAGTCTCAGACTGGGGGCGACTAAATCTAGTCCAGTTCAATCCTCAGAAGACACAAGTTTGCGCGTTTACCGCTAAAAAGAACCCCTTTGTCGTATCTCCTCAGTTTCAAGGCACTCCCCTTGTTGCCTCAGCCAGTATCGGAATCCTCGGCGTCGACATATCGAGTGATGTGCAGTTTCGTGGTCACTTGGAAGAGAAGGCCAAATTGGCCTCTAAAAAGCTTGGCGTGCTCAGCAGAGCGGGACAGTATTTCATGCCGGCACACCGCTTGCAACTTTACAAGGCGCAGGTTCGGCCCCACATGGAATACTGTTCCCATCTCTGGGCAGGGCTCCCCAGTGCCAGCTCCTTCCACTTGACCGCATCCAGCGCAGAGCGGCTCGAATCGTCGACGACCGAGTTCTTTCCGATCGGCTGGACTCACTGGCACTGCGTAGAGATGTTGCATCTCTTTGCGTATTTTATCGCATGTACCACGGGGAGTGCTCTGAGGAATTGTTCGGACTAATTCCAGCCGCTCAATTTCACCATCGCACATCGCGACAGAACTCGAGATACCATCCATACCATCCATTACCCGCGGCTTCGCCCGCATGGTCACTGGGAAATGAACTATCCATTGCTTTTTGAATTGAAAGAAAACTGAGTTTTATAGATTTGTCAGAGATGCAGCCATTAAAAGGAAACTGAGTAAAATTGATTCGTCAGCCTATTTAAATGTTTTGAAACGCAGCGTATAGGAAAGCATGAAAATAGCCTGTTTATTCCAAATGGAAATGGGATATTTTTTTAATTAAAGGAAACTGAGCATAATTATCCGTCAGGGATGCAGACTTTTGAAAAGAAACTGAGCTAAATTGATTCGTCAGAGATGCAGCCTTTTGAGTTGAAAGGAAACTGAGCTTAATAGGTCCGTCAGAGGTGCAGCATTTGGAATTGAAAAGAAACTGAGCTAAATAGGAAATTTTGAATTGAAAGGGAAGATCTGTGGGAATTCTGATTAATTGATTGTGGGAATTTTGGAAAAAAACTAACTGAACACTATTTTAAGACGCTACTGTACACAATGTTATATGTTTTTCCATTCGGGGAAAGAATGTGGAGATTCTGGGCATTTGACACACGCGAACATGCTACATACAGCTGACCATGAGAGAAGCACGGTTTTTCTAAGTTGACCCCGCTACCTGTAACGTTTGCCCTTGCGCTTTATTAATTGTCATTGCAAAACTGAGCTTAATAGGGAAATGTGGGAATTATAGGGATCCGTGGTATAATAACATTTTCACCTTTTCCTACGCCTGTCAAAATTGTAGCACCGATTATGTTCCGTCCAAGATGTGTCACGCAGCCTTGTCCCGTTACATAACCGAGGAGCATCTAAATTTCGCATTAGCATGACTGGGACGCCTAATTTTAATTGAAGCTTATGTGAGGCACACCTGACAACTCTAGAGAATTTAGAAACTCTACGGGATATGAAGTGCTCTGTTCTGTGTCCATAACTGTGTCTACTGACAAATACTCTGTTATTTCTCCTGCTACTTCGCTTAATATATCTGAATTTATTTTGTTAATGCTCTCATTTTTGGTACAAGAATCGCCCTTTCACATAACCAGTTGTCTTCATGCATGTTGTTCGTTAAATCTGAATAAACGCTCGCAATTAATTCGGAATGACTCTGTACTAAATTACAAAAATCTCTCGTCAATTTAACGCAGCCCTCAGCATCCGTTTCCAACCTCCATCACCAATTTTAATAGTGTGTCAGCATAGTTTCCAGCATTGATATCATTATACAAATGCACTCTCATATTCGTAGTTAAACTGAATTTTGTCACCTTATTCCATAAAGTAGACGACTTGAGGCATGCTTTAATTTCATCTGCAGGTGTGCCCTTTGAATGACAGGTAAAGTTTGGCGAAAGTCACCAGCCAGTAAAACCACCATTCCTCCCATTACATCGGTATTGCTGCAAATCCTGGAGCGTTCGGTTTAGTGCTTCTACAGCTTTTTATGCGACATTGTACTTTCGTCCCACACTAAAAGTTTGCATTGTCGTAGCATTATACCTAGTGCACTATTTTTGCTAAAGTTGCAGATCGGCGATTCTTCCTGGGCTAGATTTAGAGGGAGTTTTAAAACAGAATGAGCAGTGTGGTCCCCGCTTAGCAGCGTGGCGGCTATACCGGAGGAAGCTACAGCCACAGCAATGTTTTTATCTTTCCGTACTTGCGCTAATAATAAATTTAACAAAATGTCTTCCCAGTTTCTCCAGGGGCATCTAAAAGAAAAGTGCACCATTTCCAGATTCAATTTGTCCTAATACTTTGTCAAAACTCGTGCAGCAGCAATCGTAAACAGAAACATTCAAAATTAGTTACATGGACGGTATACACGACCAAGGGCATCTGATGACTTTACACCGGGCCAATTTGCAACAGGCGCGCCTTGAATACAGCGTTTCCTCCTTCCTAGATGTGTTCGAAGTATAATAGCGGGGACTTCAGAATAGAACAACGTTTTTGCAAAGGGTCGGTTTGACAAAGTTGAAAGAAGGCTGTTAGTGTAGTTTTGGCGGTGATGCAATTCTTTCTTGGAAATTTCTTTCGGTGAAATATACACGCTCTCCATTTTCTAAGTGCACAGCAAGGTGAGTAACTGTTGGGTGCCTTTCGTGTAAAGGGAAGCCAAGGAGACGCCACGCTGCCTCGTTACTGCTGACATAACGCCTTGCTTGAAAGGTCTGTACTTCATTAACGGGATTTTGCCTTTACTCCTGAGATTAAATATTGCTTGGTCGCTTCCATTATTTATGTACTTACAGATATACTTGATTGCGCGGACAGAGCTACATGCTTCTACATTAATGTGGGCATTAAACATTTTACATAGAATGGGCGAATACGGGACAATCCAGCTATTATCTATGGTTTCGAACGCTCCAGAGCGAGATTTGATTATAATTTTCCTGACACCATCTTCGGGAGCTCTGCGTCTGTATAAAGGGTAGCCATTGTTATTGTGCACTGTTTCTTTTAATAGCTGTTTAGGGAATTTCTTTGTACATTTTCCTTCTTTCATACATGGCGATATTGAATTTCGTGCTCCACATGGACCGTGAATCATATTTCGGACGATGGTATAATACAATTCTTTATCTTGCTCAGGATCCGGAATCTCGGCGCTTATTATGTCGTCTATTTGGCTGGCCCGCAACTTCTCTTTAAGCTCTTTTTTGCCATTCAATTGAATACATGAAGCACTGCACCTCTCCGAAAATTTTCCCTTTGTTAATTACATACATTAATTTTTGTACTTTTAATCTAAATACTCTAGCAACTAAATCGTGTCTGTCAGTACTTTTTTGGCCCGGCATTAGCTCCTCAGTTATTTCTTTCCATGTGGGATTGCAAGTAAAAGTAACAAAAAGATCAGGTCTTCCGTAAGTTCGTACATAGGCGAATGCGTCTTGTGTGTACTCATGTAGGTAGCGGGGACTGTTAACGAATGATGAGGCAGAATTACCATTTTACCTAAATCTCTGAGGTTTACATTGGCGTCGCTAGAAACTGCATCTTGTAAATGTATATAATTCTCAACGCGCAGCTTTTTTTGATTTAAAGATATATAACGGAGACGTTCACTTTCTACCTTCACATACATGTCTACCAAAAATTGATGAAATAATTGTCTACACCGGGCTAAGAGGTTAAAATCATTTTCTCGCAACATCATATGATACGCATAAAAATCCATACATGATACTTTTTTGTTCGGAGTAGGCTCCTTTGTGACCGGGTTAGTGAGTGGAATTTGAAAATGATAACCCTCTTGTCCTTTGCAATAAATCAATGGGTATTGCAGAGCGTCATAAAACTTGTGTGTATCGGCTACCCGTTGCAACGTATCATCACGTGCTCGCAAGACAATGTCTCGTGAAGAAAATTGATCACCACTAATTACGGCTGCTATTTCGTTTATCAAAGGTGCATTGTAGCGCCTTTCATGCTCTCCTCGAGGGGTCCGATCTGCGTGAATGACGACTTTATAATCCTCTTCAGGTAGGTTTTCTAAAGCAGTTTTAAATGTTTTGACTAAAATGTTACGTTCATGCAAGAATCTTTGAATTTTGAACACTATGTCTCTCTCAACTCCCTGGATAAATTGGCAGCGACGGTCTACGTCAATTTCTTCGTCAACCATAAAATATACTTGTAAAAATTTATGCTGTTCGTTTTCAGCAGGTAAAGTGAACCTATTCTATGATAAATTTGCCCTTGCACCGTAAATGTAGGCGAAAATCCCGGCATTATTATTTCCCGGTCAACTTCGAAGGACGTCATTTGAAAGCATGAGTTATATTTCCGGATCCTATTTGAAAAGCGCCGTGACTCATTAGCATCATATAAAAAGAGAGTTTTCAAAGGTTCTTCTAGTTCCCCGAGTAACGGAAGAGACACTTTGCCATTGGAACAGCACATACCTGCGGTTTCATCTTTCCATTTTAAAGCGCTGCAAAATCGACACGCCTTGTCCATCAGTCCGATAACAACTAACCTGTGATTTTTATAATCAATCAACGGATCATAATTGAATGCTGCGTCATTAAAAACCGACCAATTGTTTCTTTGAAAATTTTGTCGACGTTCAGCTTGGGACAAAATTTGCATCTCTTCGCGCCTGTGTCTGTTCTGGTGTTTCAGATGCCCTTATAGTAGATTGACGTTCAGATGGCTCAATGAGTCTGTGTTGAGTTTCATCAGGTGTTTCCGGCTCTTAAGGCGGCCTGACGTTCCGCTTGTTCGAATAGCCTTTGCTGACTTTGAGCAGGTTTTCAGTAGCTCTTAAAGTAGATTGACGCCTGCCTGTTCAAGACGCCTTTGCTGACTTTGATCAGGTGTTTCAGTAGCTCTTAAAGTAGTTTGACGCTCTGCCTGTTCAAGACGCCTTTGCTGACTTTGAGTAGGTGTTTCAGTAGCTCTTAAGTAGCTTGACGCTCTGCCTGTTCAAGACGCCTTCGCTGACTTTGAGAAGGTGTTTCAGAAGCTCTTAAAGTAGCCTGACGCTCTGTCTGTTCAAGACGACGCCTTGCTGACGTTGAGAAGGTGTCTCAGATGCTCTAAAGCAACCTGACGCTCTGCTTGTTCTTGCCTTCTCAGTTCAGCATCTTCTAAAGACTCTAGCGATCGAGCTAATCTTTTCGCTTGTCTTTGAAGATATTCTTGAATGGCTGGACTTACGTTTGGAAGGCATTATGAGTAAGAAAAACCTATTTATAAAAAACGTTAAAATACCTAAAAGGAATTAAATTTCCTTTTAAATATTTTTAAAAGCAAATCAAAATATCTAAAAGGAATAAATATTCCTTTTAAATATTTTAAAATCAAAACAACAAAACCAATTCAAGACACAACACGAATCCGAAAACGATAGCCAAAAAAATCGAATCAACAAACCAAATCACAAAACAAATCATGAAAACCGAAATCGAAAGCAGTAGTCAATATAATATAACCAACGAAAAAGTAAGTGTATAGGTACCGTATACACTATCTATACTATTAATATTCCTTTGAAATATTGTTAAACAACCTAAAACAACGAAAACCAAATCACGATTCTAAATAAACAAAATCCAAAATCAAAGCCAGAGTCTAAATATGTATAAAGAAATACCAACCAAATCAACAAAACCGATCCAAGAAAATACACAAATCCGAAAATGAAAGCCAATATAAATCCATTCAACCTTAACCAAATCACAAAGCAAATAACAAGCAACCGAAATCGAAAGCAGGTAGTCGAATAAGCTACGAAATAGAAACAATTTAAGCGTATAGGTACCGTATGCACTATAAGTTGACGAGCGGCTCAACGGCGGGAGTTAAGTACATGTCAGGAAACATTTCGTTACCGCGTTTTAAAACCTAGTAACGACATCTAGCGAAATCATTTTAAACTATGTATACGTTAGTTAATAAGAACTCTCAAAAATATTTTTTTTATAATTTTGCACAATTTTTCTAATTGTAATACCGATTCATTCATAACCACATATAAGAACTGTATTCATTTCCGTTCAATAAATATTACTAAGGCTTATTAATAAGGCTTACTAAGAACTGTTTCTACCATTGTTAAGTAATAGTAAAGGGTGAAAGCGTGACAGGTGGTGACAGTATTTCTGATCCATACTTATAATCACGCCTGTAACCCTTGCGGGGTAGGCAGGCATCAACGGATTACTTAATATCGTCTGCGAGGTTATCGCCTATTCTGTGAATTACGATGCACCAAAACGTTTGAAGAAAATCAGCTGGTGAATTTTATGTTTTTTATCGCTCTCTTCCCGGTCCTGCGTGGAAAAATACAGATCCATACATTTTTTATCTTAATTTTGGTAAAAAGACATAATAATCCAGATATTCTGACCTTCTGTGTTCGTCCATCGTACCGTCGTCCGTCTTGTAGAATCATGGTGGCGCCACCTAGCTGAATTTAATTTTGCAACATATTCGATTTTCCCACGGGAATGATATGTTTTTACGCTGAAAAAAGTAGCCTATGTCACTCTACAGCCTGGTGGCTTTTCGGTAATTCGGCAGT
This sequence comes from Parnassius orleans, assembly GCA_029286625.1. Taxonomy (NCBI): domain Eukaryota; kingdom Metazoa; phylum Arthropoda; class Insecta; order Lepidoptera; family Papilionidae; genus Parnassius; species Parnassius orleans. The sequence goes on along the minus strand of JAGSMP010000006.1, from coordinate 6,145,596 downwards.
TCGGTAACTATCCCCATACAAATAATCATTCCATGCCGACGCTCTGTTGCGACGTGAAAGAAGGACAAACAAACAAACAAACACATTTTCGCATTTATAATATTAGTATGGATGAGTTAGTTTCAGTGGAAGTCAACATTAAAACACAGCAAAATAAAAGGTGTTAATTTAACTACATAAGGTAAAATTAAAGTTATAATGTCCAACACTTGGACGATATGGGACTACCCCAAACCGTCCCGTGGGTATCCTTACAGCACCAATACACGGTACATACATAAACGCTAAAATTGCTCACATATATTATACGATTTACGGCAAGTCTTAGCACCTGAGCTATCACATACGGCTTTTATTTCTTACTGTTACTGTATTTTGCTTTTACGTACTTTATTTTATTGTACGACGATTATTGTCGTATTTAAACTTAAGAATAATTTAAGAGATAATCTCCACTGCGGAACCCCGCATACGTGTGTCGTAAAGTACTTCGTTTTTATTAAAACAAAATAGAGTGTGTGTTTAGCAAAATCTATTTTCCTGACAATTTCTCATTTGGAGTTGAATTACATGTCTTAAAATGTAAGTGTTTTTTCCTAGTGGTGGTGGGATTGGATTTAGTGTTGGCAATTATAGTACACGCTATTGTGAGACCCTTCAGCTCTTTAAACTAGGCATTATTAATTATTACCACTTTATTTTCACGCGGATGTCAGCTATTTTCACATCTTTAACAAAATAGTACCAAATTGCTATTACAATACTAGCTCTGTAATTTTCATTTAAGGCATCCCAACTCAGTTCTCAGGGATGACGACTCATCTTTATCATCAGATGTACTGAGAACTCGTTTATCACTCTTATTCTTCATCATTAACCCATAAAAAACCACCGCTGCACATGGGCCTGTCCCATTGTATAAAGTATTGTACCTTAATTATAAGACCTGACCTCTTGCACCTTTTACGCTGCTCCCCTATTCCGGTTTAGTTATTTTACGTATAGCGCAAATAAGGCGATTAAACCGCCATCTTTCTAAATCCATCAGAACTTTCTGTTATTTCCTATATTTGAAAAGAGAAAAAAGTCTAAGTACGTGGCCATTGTTATTTTATTATAAGGACCGTACTTTACCGTTTCATTCAATCATTAATTACAGACTATTTTATATGTGGTAGAGCCACGCTGCAGCTATATTAGCTGTAGCACGAATGAGTCGGCTCGACCGGGGTAGGACCAGGCTCTCACAGAATACCAGCTTAAAATAACAGCTTAATGTTGAACAAAACTACTTTTACGGATTATATCGCGTTTAATTATCTAATTTTTTATTAATTCCCGACGTTTCGGGTGCTTCACAGCACCCATGGTCACGGGGGACTGAGGTGATTGACGTCCCGATGTCAGAGTTAATCCGGAGTACCTTCAGCTTTTTTTTTAATTATTAATTTTGGTCCGATCTACGCAGAATGAACTAACTGTGTCTTGAAGTCTTGCAGTGGTATGCTGGGTTTAGTTTAATTTTATTTATTACAGGATCCCAAGCAGGTGGTAGTACCAACCTCTCTCTGGAAATTAGGATGTTTTTAATTCTATAGCCTCACGTATCATCCTTGGGGAATCGATGTTCTTTCGCGAGAATCTGTGGTTTATCAAATCTAATGTAATGGCAGGGGCCGTCTAGGATATGATCACAAGCTGCAGACTTCCCGGAACGTTGGTGCTTCACGTCAGCTATGTGTTCTTTACGCGGGTTTTGATGGATCGTTCTGTTTGCCCTATATATGCGAGACTACATTCACAATCAAGATTGTACACTCTGCATCTTGTAGAGGAATATTGTACTTGACGGATGGTAAGTACTGACTAATCTTCTTCGGCGGCGAAGAATTTCTAATAGAAGCTCGCTTCAAGTCATTAGCCAATCTTGTCTGTGACACCTCTGATATATGGTAGTACAGCAGGCACACGCTCGACTGTGGCCGGCTTCACTCGGTCACTGTGACGTAGGCTCGGGACCCGAAGCTTGTTGTCGTGCAGAACCTGCTTGACGTGCTGAAGCTCGGCGGCCAGGTGTTTGCTGTCACAGAACCCTCGTGCTCTCTGTAACAAAGATTTGCCCACGGTAGCTAACTGTGAAGGATGATGGTGGGATTTACCATTTAAATATCGGTTTGTATGGGTCTTTTTTCTATACACAGTGTGACCTATGGTGTTGTTAGGATTTCAGATGACTAACACATCTAGGAAAGCTAAAGAATGATTTGCCTCTAACTCCATAGTAAATTGAATTTTAGAGTTTATGGAATTAAGATGTTCTAAAAATGCATTTTTAGAACATCTTAAGAAATCATCTAAAAATGCATTTTTAGAACATCTTAAGAAATAGAAATCATTATGTAAAACAGCTTAATGTTGCTGTGTTTCGTATGGTGAGTGTAGAGAACCGGAGACCCTTTTTACTGGAAACGAGGCATTCCATCTTAGTCCTCAGGGGTGACAATGCATCTGCATTTTGATTTCTAATCATCCACATCCACGCATCATCATCGCAAGCATCCACTTACCATCAGATGGCTTATGTGCTCGTTTGTCACCCTTATACAATAAAAATCTATCGAATTTGACTGCTGAACATAGGTCTTCAATAAAATGCGTCATAAGCCATAGTTGCCACGCTTGACAGGTGGGTTAGTAACCACAGCTTTTCTTCTAGTCGTTATCAGGAAGACGCATTTACGACGACGAAGACGTATTTTCTGGTTTGTTTTCCGTCGCGTATTACGGCACTCGTGGGTCGATATTCCATGCCACGGTTAATGTTGAAATGCCCAGCAATAGATGAATGAATGGAACATATAACATATTTTTAATTTGATTTCTTACACTCTTCTAACTTATTTACAACGTATTTAAAAACTTAAAATGATATTTCATACTAAAATAAATTGTGCGGTAATTCTTCTACATTCAAAGCTTAACGTGTAAGTGACATTTAAATCTGCTCGACTTAATCTGAAATCTCTCGTCGGATTTACCGTCTTTATGTGACCGTCTTTATGTTCACATTTCATCGCGTTAATGTTATTCGAAAAAATAAGAGCAATTTTGCTTTCCACAAAGTACAAATATAATTCAATTTGTTTAGGTTGTATGTCATTTATTTATATAAGGCTGTATGGTTTCAACGTAAGAGTACGTATAAGCTCTTCCGTACAGTATGTTTCGTAAGAGGCGACTATGGGAATTGCCAGAAATAATTGATTTCCGATAGATACCGGTATATCCATCTCGTTTACGTCAAGCGTAAATCCAGACCGATGACGGTTAGTAGCGTCAAAGCAAGACGTCTGGTACTGTGGCCGCGAATTCGCCTGCAAAACACTACGATTTCGGCAAATCCCTCAAGCTTTTTGCCTTGACATACTATTGAAAAAGGAACATTTTTGTAATCACACAAAATTCACAGCTCATTCAGTCAATCTGTCAGTAATTATTTGTTATATGTGGTTATCTATACAGGGTATTTTTGAAACGCTCCCGAAAACGAAGACAGACGACAGTACTAACTATATCTTAGATGATGGGTGAAATATAAAATCGATCCTGATGAAAAAATTCATCTTTTCACAACGTTTTATTAGCTTTATTCACGCTCCATCGTGTTAGTATAAATCATCGTGTTAAATAAAACGTTAATTTCATTAAAATAAAACATGAAAATACTTAAAATTAAAGCAGCAATGGAATTTAAAATAAATAAACCATAAAATCAGCTGACTAGGTCAATATCCGCGTCGACCAAACTCAACGTCACGTAAAAAGAACGCTGAGCGATAGTGGAGGGTGTGTCTGCGCATGGGTACAGTCGCGTTCTAAAGTACTACATGGTACTAGGCTGTTGTTTTATAATATTATAATAGTAATTAATGGTTTTTTGTAGAATCATAATAGGTACTTTACTAGCTACTTAGAACTTTGGAAGAGGTTGAAATTCAAAATGGATAATGTTTGCTTGAGCATTATTTTATTTCTATCGTAAAATAAAGTAGTTTGTAACAAGAAAACTTAAGCTAAGGGTGACACGCTGTCCATTATACCATTGGAACATGGAACATGGAAGCCAAATGTCGATGGTGTATTGGTGTTACTGGATGCTACTTCATCATCACTCATCAGAATCATCATCATCAATGCGAATGATAAATGTTTCCGTCATCAGGTTGACCACATGGTAATTTTTCGGTATTCTTCCTCAATACATTTAACTTTACTGCACAATTTTCCCCATTCACCTCTATTTACCTTTTCGTTCACTAGTTCAGTCATAAAACAATAGATATAAATAATTTTCTTTCCTTCCTTTTAAAACCATCGTCGCGCGTCGTGCAAAGAAAGCTGTGTGTGCGACTGTACATTGGGAAACATCGCTTTTCAAAGCGCGGGAAGAATGAGGAACCAATAGCGTGCGCGCACAGTAATACTGGCGAGCATTCCCCGTCGCGCCCCTTCGTACCACGCGCTGCCGCCGCCCGGCCGACTGTGTGTCACCTCGCGTCAGCGCCAACATATGGGGAATTCCAAATTTACCTACTAAGATTTGTTTGCAAGCGACATAAGAATTAGAGGCGGCAATTACAATAAAACTTGCAAGTAATTTTTAATAGTTTTGACGTACCTCTTTTCAAATCAAAGTATTGGATGGATTAAAACGGAAAGTCAATAAAAGTAAAGTAAAATAATTATTTTTAGATTAATTACCTGTCGATCATAATTGCAATTGATTTTAACTATTAAATTATTCAATACCATTTTATTTCTATTTTCTTGTACAAAATCAAAGATAACCAAACCCAAGTAAGTACGTTTATTAATTTCAATATCATTTTGTAGTAACGAACTGCTTGTTTCGTCAGGGTACAATTGATTGTCTAATTGTATTAAAAAATTACAACTATAACTTCTAAATTCCATATGAAAGAGTAGTCGTAGGGATCATATGGAAACTAAACTTATAAAATAAAAGTTGGCAATGTCATAACATTTGACTGTCTGTGGAATGTTCAAAGTGTAGGCTTCAGTTTTGCGGGATTAATTATTGATTTTAGTTTTGAGACAGTTCCGTGTTGACTTTGGACACGCATGCAAGCGACAGTTCAATTGTTTTTTATTAAATTTTATTGTTATTACTTGGTATTACCTACTTGTTATTACGTGTTATTCTTGTTGTTACGTTTTGTGTTTCTTTTTGTTTTAATAATGCCTAACGCGTACGTTTATAGTGCTCGTGAATACGGCAACATGTTAATGTGCTTGGAGAAGCTCGCGGAATGCTTCGCGTGCATTACGAATTTACCGAGAAAAATTCCCGACCGCTCGACACCCAGCTGACTCTCGTCTGATAACAGCAGCATTTCAGCGAGTGTTGGAAAATCGGCCCATTGCTCCAGTAGCGGCAGGAGGTGGAAGTCAAATGACTGTTCACTCCGAGGAGCGCATTTTAGATGTCGTTCGCCGGTATCCGAACCTAGGTACACGAAGTATCGCTAAATTGTTAAGACGTCGGGATGGAACAAATGTGTCATACTGTTCAGTTCACAAAGTGTTAAAGCGTAACCGAATGCGGCCATACAAAGTGCACAAAGTGCAAGCTTTAGTTCCGGCGATCACGACCGCCGACGAGTTTTCTGCCGTTGGTTATTAGACCAACAACAACGTGTGCCTGGTTCCATTGAGCACGTTATCTGGACGGACGAGTCGACATTTACCAGAAACGGCATGTGGAACCGAAGAAATACACACGTGTATTCAGAGGTTAACCGTACGCTGTTCGACAAACCGCACCAAACCCGATGGTCGGTTAACGTATGGGCAGGTTTATTTAAGGATCGCGTACTGGGACCAGTGTTTCTGCCACAGCGACTTAACGGACAGGGATACCTAAACTTTATAAATGAACAGTTGGTTGACATTTTAGACGACCTATCGTTGGATGAATATCGCCGTACATGGTTCCAGCATGATGGTGCACCTCCACATGTCGTGAGGTTCGTCCGTGAGCGCCTTACCGAATTATTTGATGATCGCTGGATTGGCAGACTAGGACCACACGCTTGGCCACCTCGCTCACCAGATCTGACCCCGTTAGACTTCTTTCTGTGGGGTATGTGAAGAAAGGGTTTTAATCGTGGTGTGATAGTGCTGACGAAATGCGCCAAAGGATCGTGGATGTTTTCGACAAACTACGTGCGGACTGTGTCGAAGACCACACGATGATGCCCCGCCTGCATGAGGAGACGCAACACCGAGCCCACATCTGCCTCGAAATGAATGGAGCACAATTTGAGCCGCATCTCATAAGACCACGGAGGATTTAGAGCGGTAAGCTGTTTCATACCTATTTTTTTTTAAATAACTTGGTACTGAACTGATCTGAATAGGTACATAACTGAATACATCAGAATAATAAACATACCTACACGATGAATAAAAACGCATAACTCTAACCTTGTTAACTTTTCATTTAAGTATTTTTTCATTAGCGGGGAATCGAACCAGTTATTTGGTTTATTTAACCTGTGAATTTGAATTAAAGTGGCTACGTGGAGACAAGCACAGTGGCAAAATAGTAGGTTAAGTAGATAAGTTAGGTATTTAGACAAGTGTTGTAAATTATTATGTATTGTGGTACCATCGCTAGTTACGGGCCGCGCGAATTCGGCGTTCGCGCGTACATTGACCCCTAGTCAGCTGATTGTAATTCAGTAATTCCACTGCTGCTTTTATGTTTAAGTATTTTCATGTTTTATTTTAATGAAATTAACGTTTTATTTAACACGATGATTTATACTAACACGATGGAGCGTGAATAAAGCTAATAAAACGTTGTGAAAAGATGAATTTTTTTTCATCAGGATCGATTTTATATTTCACCCATCATCTAAGATATAGTTAGTACTGTCGTCTGTCTTCGTTTTCGGGAGCGTTTCAAAATACCTGTATATCTATACATATAATAAATCTGTAGAAAAGTCGTGTCTGTAATTCTAAGATATTCTTGAAAAAACAAGTCCAGGGGACTAAATAAAGGGTTCTGAAGCCAAATTAGTGGTTCTTAGAATTTTTGTCTGTCTGTCTGTCTCTCTGTGTGTGTATTCCAGATTCACGCAAAAATTACTAAATCGATTTACATGAAATTTTGTATGTAAGTAGTTAGTAACCCGGGCATCTTATAGGCTACTTTTTATCCGATTACAGAACTACAAAAAAAGAAGGTTATGTATTTTCCTTACTTTACGAGTAGATGTTAATTTTCTATTATATCTTAGTTATAGGCGGGATGACGGATGTTTTTCAAATAAATACAATATTTATAAATAAAGTTTAAAATATGGTTATAACCTTGATAAAATAATTTGAAAGTACACCGATTAAGTTATCAAAACAGCGCCATCTATAATCTAATGGAAAAAGTAGTATATTTTGCCTTCAGTTACTAATAAATTATATTTAAATAATTAGGTTGTCTAAATGATCTAAAAATTCTAACGTTTAGTTTTGTAGTATTTTTGTTATTTTATTTTAAAAGTGTAATAATTTTAATAGATAATAGTGACGTCTATCAAAACTATGAAAGTTGATAAGGTTTTTATTTCAATTAATTATCTATAATATGTAAACTGATTAATACTGGTCTGTCCGCAATTATTGCAAAATTTAGTTTTATTAAATAAATTTTTATATATGTCGTGGCCAGATAGTAGAATTGATCATATATCATAAAGTAGTCTATCATTTCATGAAATGGTGTGGTCATTTCATTATATTTAACGCTGCTTGTTGTTGCCCATGTCATGATATAGCTTGACCAAATCAATGAATAGAAATCGTTTGAAGATATTAATAACTAAACACAAAGTTATTATTTCATGATATGGTCATATGATGATATCATTAAATCGGTTTTCACCGCTAGATTTTTTAACAGAAACAGAACTTTTAACGGAAATGACATCACTTTATGCCTTATTGATATAATAAATAAATGTTCGCTTCTATCGCTGATATTACTAGATAGTATAGTTTTGGCTTTCATTATTTCGTCTAATAATAGCGTCATCTACTTACTACTAAATAAACTAAAATGGTAAGTCACTGATAAAATTAAATAATAGAACGCTACTGAATATACGATGTAAATAATTAAAAATTCGTTCGTGGCATCGTTAGATGTATAATTACTATGTAGATGTGGTCAACAATCATGCAAAAGCTTCGTTTCAGGTTTTATGAACTGTATTTAAACAAATACGAGGGCCGTGGTGTAGCACGCCGTGATATTTCATCATGACACGGGAGAACTTCGTGGGGAGACCCAGATGTTTGAGTAATTAAAATAGTCGAGGAGATGTGAAAACCGTTAATATGCATTGAAGCATTGCAGCATACTCTATTTTTCTGCCCACAAAACACTAAAGGTAATGAGGAGCCCTGTGCACAGTAGTGAGACGTATATTAGCTGCTACTTTACTTTTTTACCTTTAATGAGACTTACAAATCAGTTTGTAATTTAAGATAACTTTCATATTTTCAGACATATTAAGATATTTGTGACAGTCCTGGTTTCATAGCTCATATGAGTATGTGTAAATGAACAGGCTCTTGCGGAAAAATACTTCAATTAAAGAAAGCAGATTTTACTTAAACGGTTCATTTTACTTTACTTGTCAAAGGCGGTAATCAAATTGATTAAAACTTAAATTTCATGGTACGTAAGCATTATTATATATTTTAGCATATATTTTAATTGCAATTTGAAGTGTCAATTTACGTTCTCGGCGGTGAAGGAAAACCTGCATATCTGAGAAGTTTCCCAGTTGGGGTCATCCCGCGTTAGAATCAGCGCAGCGAACACTTTTTTGGCCAAAAACTCTCTGCGGCCTGTGCCCAGTAGTAACATGTATGTAAGCTGCTACTTTTTTACTTTTCATGGGGCAATATATGATAGATAGATGATAACTCTTTTTTGCATTTATACAAAGTGAATACAATTACGGATAACTTATGAACTACAAACGGTGGTCATATCGCTTTAAGCGATTTCTACCTGACAAACCGAACGTAAAAGGACAATGTAATTTATTTTGACGGATAGGTGCAACGTGCAATATAATATAAAACTGAGGACAAAAACCTATTATTAAATAAGATTTATATATAAATATGAATCATATAATATATAATAATATAATATTAATTTTATTTAGTACAAAATTTAAAAAAAAAATCACTTGTTATTATAACCGCCATCCGGAACCATGTAACTTGAAATAGAGTTTCTATCTTATTTATTTACATAACATAATATACAATATTTTATTATATACAATATTAAAAGCAAAATATATACTAGAACAATGAACCTAAAACTAAAAACCTTAAAAAAATATATTATAATAACTAAAATATATTATTAAAAAGGAGGCCCTCTAGGCAAGGTTCCGAAGATACTGGCAGCGTTCTCCCTTTGAATAGCTAGACTAATTCTTTGTCCGAGGTAGCTGCCAGCTCTTCGGTCTCCTGTGACGTCGACTAACCTTTTTGTTATTTCCTTAAAAAGCCTTATAGCGCTAGGACCCCACGGACCAAGGATCTCGACACCGAATGGGACAAAAACATATTCGGAGCCTAGACCCCTGTATTTGCATGCTTTAGCTTTTTCAGCCGCTTCACAAGCCGCACCAGCTCTGTTGTTGGTTCCATGTAGATGGGAAGGGGCCAGCGTGTCTGAACAGGTTGCATCCCATACCAGCACTCGACCCATCTTCCATGGAATTAAACTCATACCGTCCGGTCTCTTGCCATCGTCTCTTGCGATACCAGACGGCTCAAGTAGACTTGGCACGTTGACGGTGGCAAGGGACCGGCGTATGATATCGTTAAGTGCTGCATGTCTCGAGAAGCGGCCTGCACTTTTTTGGCATGATAGTCCGTGATGTCCTAGCTTGTCGACGTCACTGCCACACGGACATTTATGAGGAGCGCAGACTGGAACCCCAAGCCGTAGACAGGTTGCGATTCGGAGCGTGTCAGGCTCAAGAAATGTTCCTGTATTTGACGAAGGGTACGCGTGAAGCCAGTAGCCAGTAGCCGGCCTCGGCCACCCACGGCTAAAAGCCTAGCACGCGCCGAACCCGTACTAAAGCTCAAAAGATTGTCATTAGTCAATTTGCAGTTTATGTCGTCCCAGCTCCTCTGTGAATTTGGAGAAACTGGAAAATTTTGACCAGGGCATGCAATTAAGAAAGCGTTTCTAGCTTCTTCCACGCCAGCAATCTTAAAGTTTGAAGGGGATGCCCTTAAAATTTTACTTATGAGATTTGCTGAACTATGGACAAAGGATAGGAAGGCTGGTAAAGAGACACTGGAAATTTTGCGAATCCCTAAACCACCATAACGGATCGGTAGGGATGCTTGGGTCCAAGATTGCTCGTTCAGGTGCATATTAAGAATCGATTCTAAATTAATTTTGATTAAGTTGTCTACTTGTGTCAAGAGGTCTGGGTGATTCCAAAAGGAGCAGCAACGGAGCACATACGTAAATTTTGAGACGAAAAGACAGAATTTTAAGATGCAAAGTGCATAATGTGGACTAATTTCAAGGAGATGGTCAGCGGAATTTTGAAATTTAGTAATTGAATTATTAATATATTCAGAAATAGTTTCATTAAAAATTGGAGAACCTAAAAGGTAAAGGGAATTACTGTTAACTATTTTAACATTTGGAGCCAAAATATAAAATTTTTGTTTTACGTCATTTAAATTTAAGTTGCAGTTATTTATAAAAAGTTCGCATTTGCTAAAATTAAGCTCCAAACCAATGGCATCAAATTTATTTTTGATGAAAAAAAGGTCCGAAAACACAGTATCCATATCACCTCCTAGGGTTCCGTCGTCCAAATACCAAACGTTGAATTTAGAATTAAAATTTTTGATTATCGGATTTATAGCCAAACTAAAAATTGCTGGCCCAAGGGGATCACCATGTTGACAACCTACTTCCGAAGACAGTTCATTAGAACGATATAACAATTTTGTTGTAACTGAGAAAAAGATAATTTTATATTTCCGGTATATGTTGTTTTATTTCCGTCAGCAGGGTATCCCTATTTACCGAATTGAAAGCGTTTTTGACATCAATTTTGAGCAACACGTCAGGATGTCCGTAAGTTAGGAAAGAGCGTAGGGCATGGACGGCTGCCTCACACCCTCCTTTTACACCGAAGCCTAACTGTACGGGTTCAAATTCCGAATTAAATTTTGGTAAAATATGTCGAACAGCAATTTTGGAGGCCAGGCGTCGTAGTGTTGATCCAACAGCAATTGGTCTCACCCCTCCGTCCTTTTTGGTGAGGGCAATGAGGTTCGCGCCGAAAAGAATGGGAACAATTTCTGGATTGACATTACCGGAATACATAAAGTTGATTAATTTAGTGATCGAATTTACAAGTTGCTCTCCTGCATCACCCACAGAATGCAATGTTAAGTCTTTCAAATGTTGGGGTGAGATTCCATCCAAACCTTCAGCCGAACCTGGTTTAAAAGATAAAATGGCATCCGTAACATCTTTGTTTTGAATTTGAAGGCATGCTTGCCCTGCTGTTGGTCGGTCGAGAAAATATGGGTTTACTGGAGCTGGAGGATGTTTTGTTCATAAGGCCTGAAGGGTGTCAGGGGTATCTGGTGATAGTACGTCGTTGGAGAACAAAAGGCGAGCGGCACCTTTGAGATCTCCGTCACAGATTTTGTTTTCGATGAGTTTGTTGCGATTACAAGGGGCATCATGTTTGATTAGAGATGCGGGAGAAGGTGAGGAGCTGACAGCACAGTTATTTTTAATCTTTTGTGTCAAAGATAAATTGGGTCTATCAGTTTTTATTATATGTAGTGTGCTGTATGAAAATAAAAATAGGTTCTGCCAGTCTTGAGTACAATTGCTTATGTAACATTTCTGGATTAATTGTGACAAATGTGTAGCAACGGTTATTCGAGCTCCTCGAGGATTCTTTTAACTATCGGTATACTATTTTCAAATGGCTAAGATATGTGGAAAGGAGTTGGATCGTTGGCTACAAAAGTAGGCGCACTGGGAATAATGGGGTGGATGTCTAAAGGTGAACTGTTTTGGCTAATACATTTCCTGTGTGTTTTTGTAGTGTGTATGTTGAGGCCTTTTAAATATTTGAATGACTTGTTGCACTGTGTACATGTATGGGTCGCGTTCGACGTGCCATCACAAGATTGGGCCACGGACTGCATTCACAACAGTTAAATACAATCACAAAAAATAATAACTTAAAACAAATTTTAAAATACAATAAAGTAACTTAAAAATTACAATGAAAATATAAAAAAGTCAAAGTCAAAATATGACGGCTGCTTTTTTTGGTAACAAGACGCATGCGACGTTACGTAGGTACGTCACAGGACGGTCCCGCAATTGGACGCTGCAGTGGAAGAGATCCAGCGACGCATGTCGTCGCTAGGACAAACGATGGCGGCCTTAGCAACCGTGTCTTGAAATTATCACACGCGGACTGGAAGTTTTCAAAGACTGAACAGGCACTGTGGTAGGAGCAACAACAAGATCCCCATGCGCACATATGAAAAATATCCCGACAAACTCTTATATGCAGGTCTGAGCAGTCAGGAAGTCAAACTGGCTTAAAAAGGAGTTTAAGAGACCCGAGCCTGCTTGTCACTTTTGTTTTTATATAAACTATAGCCATGTTTGCATAGATGGCTTTGCGATACGATAGCTCTTCATCAGTCAATCAAATATATATTTCAGAAATCCTTTGTTGCGAATTGTTTCGTTACATTTGGCATATGTCACCATCTTGAAATATTTTTATATCTCGTAGTTGATTTCAGATATTATATAAACCACTGTTATACAATTTATATCTATGTCAACAATAAACGATTCATTTGTACACTAAAATTTTAAAATTTATATATGTTCATTAAATATTATAATATTATACATACATACATTCATACATATATATACATACATACATTCATACATACATATACATTCAATCACAAATAAAATATATGCAGAGAAAATTAAACAAAAAATCAAGTATTAATGAAAAGAGGAAATACATATAATTTATTATTATGACCGGAAATTCAAATAATACTCCTTCAGTTGTTTTTAAAAGTCTGTAAAGATTGCGCTTGCTGGATGTTAAGTGGTAATGAATTCCAGAGTCGGGTTGCTTGTGAAGTAAATGACTTATTATAAATAGAAGTTACGCTGCACGGTGTATTCAAAGCCAAGCTATACTGATCACTGAACGCAAACTACGGTCATGAAATTCATGTTGATAGTGAAATTGTTCCTTAAGGTATATGCAGTTTTTATTTCATTCATATTTTCGGGTATTTTACTTTTGGTTTTCACTCTACCGTAAATATTAAGGGTTGCAAAGATGAGTAGAACTCATTATCGTCAGCCTAGCAAAAGTCCACTGAAATGAACATAGGCCTCCCCCATAAATTGTCAAGTAGCTGGATATTTGCTATAGTTGCCACGCTTGGTAGGCGGATTGGCAACCCCAGTTATTATTATTTTGATCTGTTGTCAGGAAGATGATGCTACCCATCTCCTGTTTGTTTCCTATGTTGCCTCTTACGACGGGACGATATGAGGTGGCGGATTGTCTTTCACCACCACAAGAAAGCGAACATTTTTCTACTGCTGTTTATGAGTTTAGTGCTTCCCACGTTCACTGTGAATAAAATTTATAAGGAATGAAACTAATTCTAACAATTTTATCGCGTTCTATTTTAAATTTTTTAATTCCCGATGTTTTGGGCACTTTACACTTTACTGGTCACGGGAGGACTGATGTGTTTAACGAGATGTCATATAGTTAGAATAGTATGCTTGTATATATTATTTGATTAAAACTAAATTAACTTTAATTATGAATGAATGTAAAGAGTAAAATGTAAATAATAATAATAAATTTTGATTCCAAAACAATTTACCTTTCTTATGGATACATCGGAATCGGAAGACACGCCCGATACAAAAAATAGTAGGTGTTTCTAGACAGTTGTAGTGTTTCTGAATATATATTGACGTGTTCCTGTAGCATATTATATATATGCCAAATACCAATCATCTACGTCTAATAGTATTTTAGAATTCAAAAAAAAAATCTTTGACAGACATAGAGACACAGACACCGAGGCGACTTTAAAAATGATCGAATTTTGCTAAATTTGGCACGGAACAGCATTTAATGATGTTCCTAAATTCAAGCTCACGCGAGCGAAGCCGCGGGTAAAAAGCTAGTATACAATAATAAAGAAAATTCTTAAGGTATGTTATCACTCTAAGGCTTAACCACATACTATTTTGTGTTTCACATTGGCAGTACGAACGTAAACAAATGACAGACTATTATGAATATTTTATTTTATTTAACTTACTGTATTTATAACACTTAATTATATACATAAATTTTAACTTTTGTTTTCTGCAATCCTTCTCCATATAAACTATAGCTATGCCAAATCTCACACTCCTACGTGCGTGCTTAAAAAGGGATATTAAGTTTTCCCTTCACGTATTAATAAATAGATTTGCTTGTGAAAAAGATTTATTTATTCAATATATTACTTGACAAAAAGTTAATATGAAATACTAAAATGGCCTAGAAAACAACAACAACTCTTAAAGAATCGTGTGGTTTTTCTACATTGATATGAAATTTACTACAAAAATGATTTAAAGTAGTATTGACAATTTATAAGAAAAAGGTTAATATAGCTGCAGCATGGCTCTACCACATAAACTTAAGAAAAATCATAAAACGTTTTATCGTGGTAGAGCCAATCTACGGCTATAAGAATGCAGCAAGAATGGGTCAGCGCGACCGGTGAAGGACCATGCAGTCACAGAATACCAGCGTAAAATTGCAGCTTAATGTTGCTGTGATCCGTATGGTGAGTGTAGAGAACCGTAGACCCTTTTTATTGGAAATGAAGCATTCCTTCTTAGTCCTCAGGGGTGAAAACGCATCTGAATTTTGATTCTTAATTGAGGCTAAATGTAGATGTCTATGGCTGGCAAAATAATTAAAATCAACATGATAACCTACCTATAAACAAAGGTTTAAACATGATAGGTGAAAATTTATAGCGTCAATATTGAACGAATGCGTTTTAGACAGAGAATTTGAAAATTTCATCGCAGCGTGTGATGTAACAAATTGGTAAGAGTAGATCTAGCTTGCGATATAAAACGTAACTAGTTTTTTTTTTTTTTGCTTATTTATGCTAACTGTCTTGCTCCTCTAGTTACTCGGTAGATTCATTAAGGCTCAGTATAAACAAAACAATAATTTATACAAAAGGAAATATCCAATTTGAGCAATTCGTGACTTGTATCTTTCGACTCTACCTCGGGCAAAAACATTATTTTGCCTTATTCATTAATCTGTTTTAGAAAATCTGGTAAATTTAGCTGCTCTGTGGAGATAGCAACGTAGAATTCTTCGTTTGAAATTGGTTACAAGTGCCCATGGGCTGCCACTTACCATCAGGTGGACTGTAAGTTTACCACTCCAGTTTTATAAAAAATATCATTTCGTACTTATTTTGAGTAATTAACGGAAGCATTAGCAATGTTGGTAGCGTTATTAGTATCTTTTTTTAGGACATGGCTGTCATCTTCTTTTGATGTTACTCACGTTAAATCGTAGTTCATCAATATGGCCAATATGCGGAGTATCTTCCGTCGTTCCTTCAAAGAACCTCATTTCGAAACAGTAGTAGATTAAAAAAAGAATATAACATTTGACATTATTTTCTTACGTAAAAGAAATAAAATGTACTCAAAATTTTTATTTCATTACCTTACTGAACCTTACTTACTACAAAGCAAAGTGCCAATTGTTTTTTTTTATTGAATAGAATAATTTTAATTCAATATAGATGACATAAATAGGTACTCATTGAAAGTCATTAATGCTTTTACCGCTGCTTCGGAGAAAACCTCTGTCTTGGAATGAACTAGCAAGAAACCCAGCGGGACTTTTTATGCAATATAATTTTATGCAATTAAGTTTAAAAACATTCAGAAACAGCACCGTACCGTACAGCATAGTACTGATCACTTTATTCCCAGGGCTTATTATCAATCATGTACTCTTTAGTAGTATAACAGCTTTTATTAAACAACTAGCTGTGCCCCCCGTCTTCGCCCGCGTGGAATTTATTACAATTAAATTTCATGGGTTTTAGTTTGTTTTTCGCGGAACCCTAATTCTTTTTATAAAATAATAGTAATCTAAGTTACTCCTTATAGCATCAGCTAACTGCCAGTGAAAGTCCCGTCAAAATTGGTCCAGCCGTTTCGGAGATTAGCCGGAACAAACAGATAGACAGACAGACAGACAAAAATGTTAAAAATTGTTTTTTGTTATTAGTACTGTATATACTTTTATATGTCCTTTAGTAAAAAGCTGTTATTTTGACATTACAAACAGACATGTCAATTTTATTTATTTGTATAGATGTTCGCTTAATAAAAAAATCAAGCTGTTTGATACGTAGGTCTTGCATATTTTCTGTGACTTTGTTGTGAAAGTAATGCGCCATGAAGGAAATTTAGAAAGGTTGTGCTTGTTCCTTGTATCGAAGAGGGGGTTTAGGTAAAGTAATAAGTAATTAAGTAATCGTTCTTATTTCTAATGAATTATAGTAAGTCACCTATTTTGATTTATATTTCAAACGGCAGTTTTATCGTATTGTGCTTTATAAGTCTTCTTTAACCGTAATCCAATTAACAAATTAGTAAAGTACATTACAGTTCACAGCATTAAGTAAATTAATAAAATCTAACACCATTTTCTTTTCGCCTTTTGGTTCAAAGGTCATCGCTAACAAAAATATCGGTAATAAGATATTAATTATAAGCCTAATTCAGAACTAATACTTCACGAATATATCATATACGAGTATACCGATGTGAAGGGAAAAAATAATGTGCAATAGGTAAATTAAGTAAATGCTTATGGCATAGATATTTTTCATTCTTTTAAGTGAGTTGTTTATTTATAAAAAAACTTAAGGTGATGTTTCATAGCTATGTCAGGATCCGACAGGTGGCGCTGTCATAAAATTAATAAAAATTATTATATTTATGGATCAAAATGATTCATATGTTACAATATATTATGTTTGAATAGCTCAAAAAACAAAACAGTAATTCCGGACCCGAACGCTGGTTTTATGGTCGAGTTATTGATAAATTTTGTACAGTCTTCATCCCTTCATTGTCGACGTACCACGCATCCGGACTAAATATTTTGCTTCGTCGTTCATAATGCGTAGCAAAGGAGTGAAATAATTTGCCTGCATCTGTCTTTCTATACGATTACAATGTGTGTGTTTTCAAGGCACGAGTGAATCAGCTTTTTTTCAGCTAAATCAGTGCGTTTTCCTTTCTTCGGCTACATCGCCTCTTACAATCAGATGGGACAGTAGTCAACCACAGGCTCGTAAAAGTTAAAAATACAATTACGTATTCGGCCCAGCAATCGAAGGCGCGGCGTAATGTTGTAGAAAACGGTGAACCACTGCGCCGTCAAAACTGAAACCTTTCCCAAGCAAAATCTGCATAATACTTAATTCATTTTAATAATCTTAACCGGTTTACATGAAAAAATATTCAAGCAATTTTAAATAGGTTTTTATGCCATTTACTTTCAATAGAAAGCTGAAAGGGTCGTAAAATTCTTGTTCGTAGCTATTTAAACCCAGTCTAGCATAAAAATGCCGTACACGAGATCAAGAGATGAAGTTGCTTTACTAATTATACGAATTATTTATACAATATTTCTGTATTTTTAGTCATAATTTTAAATATAAAACAATGTTATAATTACTTCTGTTACAAGGTAGATAAATCTTCTGTTGATGTAGTTGTATGTCTAAACATACATATATTTTTTTTCTGTATGTGAAGCCAGTTTTTTTTTTTAATTTAAGCCAGTATTGAAACATTTTATGCTGTTGTAAAATGTTGTGGTCACGAATAAAGGGAATTGCTCAGTTTGTTAGGGTAATTTGACTCAACGTGAACATTAACTATAATATTTAATGACTGGGGTTTTTAATAGTTTATACCTCAAAGAAACGAATTATAGTAATAATGTTGCAGGAGAGTGTAAAAATAGTTCATATTTTTAACTTGTCGCTGAAAAAAGTTGCAATTATGAGTACTTCTTATCATTTAAAGCCGGTTCAACGTTTAACAAGATAGCGCCAGGGTCATCGTCATGAGCAGATTCAGTCTCCAACGGTAAAGCCAGGTCTTCAATTGGAGCGGTATCGGAGTCCATTATAACAAAAACAAAATACTTCGCAGAAATAACCGAAACAACATTTGGTTGGTGTTGCCAGGTAATTAAAAAAGTCAAGTTGACAACAACCGAACTAATATTATAATCGGATGTAAAACGATTTGCAGGCAAAAACAATGAGTGTTTTGTTTATTTTTTATGTAATTAAAGGAAACCCTAAATTTGCAAATAGTTATATTCATCCAGTTTGATGTGTTAGTTTTATAAAAAGATCGCAAATTCAAAGCGATTTCAAATTCTCCGATTAATCTTATACTTAGAAAAGAAATTCATTAGTTACCTTAGGCTTCCATACATTGCCTTGCAGGGGGGATATTAGCCATTGTTACCACGCTTGGCAGACAGGTTGGCAACCGCAGCATTTTATTATTAAGATGTTATTAGGAAGGTACTGCCGCCCATCCCTTGATTTGTTTCCCTTCCGTTAGTGGATATTCTTACACCGCCCTATGTGGTAACTATGCTTACTATATTATGTTAAAACTATACTCATATCATTATCATTTTTCTTACAGACCATTGCAAGTTCATAGCTAATCATAGGCCTCTCTCATTGTAGAGAGAGGACTTGCCAAATTACAACAAAAACCATAGTTTTTTATTGAGTTGTCATCGGGAAGATGCTGCAGCCCATCTCTTATTTTAATTCCCTCTGTCGCTTTTTATGAAACCCACGGGATGCTATCAAGTAGTAAATTTCTTACGCCGCTTATAAATGGCTCTATTAGTATACTAAACTATTATCGATCAAGTTTATTTTAGAACATCTATTTGTTCAGGCAAGATAAATTCAGCACCTCTATAAAGATTTCTTTAGAAGATGAATAACACGATTTACTCGCTGATTTTGAATTGAACGTCTGTTATGAATAGGTCTTTCAAAATATTTCTTTTTATACGCTTAATAACATCAAATTTCCGCCCTAGGGTGAATAACGTCAGCTGTATGTATACTTCCTCTTTGCTTTGTTTACTTTTTTGGTTCTTCTTTCATAGATACCTCATCATCGTAGAGGTAATTGAGAGATTATGTCGAAAATTATTGGTTTATATAATAATGTAATGTGCTTTATATAACAGTAAAAAATAATAGTAAAAGTAGTAGTATACAAAGGGCGGACTTAATGCCAGTTAGCATTCTCTGCCAGTCAACCCATACCGACATAACCGATTTTAATGATTCTTATTTATTAAATATGTCGGCGCGTCTATAAAATACTGGCCAGATCCAGAGAAGGTTTTACTCTAGCGAAGCGTCGTGTCTGTGGTAAAGTGGCAACCGTTGTTGTTATATAGGATTTTTGAAATTAACATCATCGGGAAAGCGTACCATATATTTGTGACGAATTGCTAACGATCTGTTTATTATATTTTCTTATACTTTATGTTGTAATGCACTCATATTTGCGCCATCCATCATGAGTGCATCTGTAATGATCCTCTTTCGCCTACATCAGAAGTGGGATAAATTTCCTCTTTCACCTACATATAATCTGCCGATCGTTCTTGAATGGAAGTATGCTGTCGGCGTGGGACGCCGCGGGCAGATTATTTAACGCTGCTGCGGACCGTTATTTGATGCGTGAGGGAAGTAATTTGTCTTAAATATTGCTTTGAAAAAAAAATGTTGTTGTAGCAATTGATTAACTTTTTAATTGGTTGAGAGCTTGAGAGAAATGCCTGAAAGCCAAACTTAATTCAATTGACTAACCTGAGTCTATTTGGGTGTTTAATGACCCTGTTAAATTGTAGAGTTGCTTAGTTCATTTTATTTTGTGTTATCACTCTTTCTAAACGTAACCAAATTAAAAAGCCGTGGATCACTCCAGGTTTATTACGATGTATGCGAAATAGAGATAAACTTCACAAAAAGCTAAAAAATAATCCTACCAACGAAATTCTAAAATTAACATACACCCGTTATCGAAACTTCTGCAATAACTTATTGAGAAAATTAAGAGAGAATACAAAGAAAAAGAGTTAATTAAAGCCAAAAGTAATCCTAAATTATTATGGAAAACCATTAATGATATAAAAAATAGACAAAAAGTAGAAACACCTGCAACTGAACTTATATACAACTGTACGGTTCCAAAGAATAATATTGAACACTTATATGAATATTTTGCAAACGTGGGAAAAAATCGTGCCGAAAATATACTTAAAGAAACGCCAAGGTCAAAAGACGAGGATTCGTGGTCTAGCAAAATGGTAAATAATCTCCGATCTTTGGTAATAATGCCTACTGAAATAAAAGAAGTCGAAACATTAATTATGTCACTAAAAAGCGATGCTATTGGGTGGGATAATATTAGTGCTAACATATTAAAATTATATAAACATATAATAGCACCTCCTTTAACACATGTCTGTAATTTGGCTCTAACAAATGGCATATTTCCTTCTGCTTTCATGAAATCTGTTATCCTTCCTATTTATTAAAAAGACCTATGCTAGAGACCGTGTAAATAATTATCGACCAGTATTCATTTTACCATCAACATCTAAGATTCTTGAAAAGATCATGAATAACCGATTAAGAAAAGAATTTACTTTTCTCCAAGGCACAGTTCGGATTTAGATCTTGTTAATCAACAACAGATGCGGTCCATGATCTTACAAACTATATATTCAAAGAACTTGACAATAACAAAAAGTGTATGGCAATTTTTCTAGATCTAGCTAAGGCATTCGACACGGTCTCTATCCCAATTCTGGTTAAGAAACTTGAAAAGGTTGGAGTTAGGGGTACATAACTAAAACTCTTTACTGACTATTTAACAAATCGCACTCAACGTATAAAAGATAAGAAATATTATAAGTAAGGATCTACCTATTACCTATGGTGTACCGCAGGGAAGTATTGTGGGTCCTACCCTCTTTCTTGTCTACATAAATGACCTATGTAAATTACAGATACCAAATGGTCAAATTACATCATTCGCAGATGACACTGCTCTAGTTTTTAGCGCTGACAGTTATGGAGATCTTTTTCACTATGGACAAAATGGCTTTAACTTAGTTACTCAATGGTTACATGATAATGTTCTAACATTAAATGTTGACAAAACGAAGTATGTAATATTTAATAAGAAAGGAAATATGCCAACTCTTCCTCTTTCAATTACTTCACATAACTGTTCTTTCCTAAGCAAGAAAGAAAATTGTAACTGTCCAAAATTGCAGTCCGTTAACACTATTAAATATTTAGGAATTTACTTAGATAATAATCTAAGCTTTAACAGTCACATAGATATGCTTACAAATAGAACTCGTAAATGAATATATATATTTAAGAGGTTACGTAATGTAGCTAATTCGAAAATTATTAGAATGTTATATTTAACACTATGTCAATCCATATTAATTTACGGAATTACAATTTGGGGAGGAACATCCAAATCTATTTTCATAAAACTGGAAAGAGCTCAACGCGCTGTACTCGAAACATCACGTTCCCTTCCGTACACATTTCCAACGCGCGATCTATATAAAAAATGTCAAGTCCTCACGATTCGACAGCTTTATATTTTATACACCGTAAATAGGCAACATTCTCTATTACTTTATGATCCATCAATTCTAAAAAGAAAAAGACGTAAGAATGCTATATGTAAAATAAAACCTCATTAGAGCTTCGCAAAAAAATCTTTTACATTCTTGGGAGGATATTTATAACTCCATGTTGTCATATGAGATGATGGCTAGTCAAAAGGACGCCTTAGCTAGTGTTAGATTGCATGTGGTCAAACGTAATCGCCTTGCGTATGTGTGTGTGAATGTCAAAATATAGGGACAGTAAACCTATTCATGTCAGGATAGACGAGCGGAAGTAGTTGTGATTAATAGTGTTTGTTACAGGAATTCATAAAGATACACGCCCGAGGACGGTCGTATGTCAGGATTGGCCGTGTAGGCGCGTCTATAAAATACTGGCCAGATCCAGAGAAGGTTTTACTCTAGCGAAGCGTCGTGTCTGTGGTAACGTGGCAACCGTTGTTGTTTCTACAGTAGATCGTATCACAAGAATTGATGAAGATATAGTAACAGTTTGTTGCTAGTGATTGCGTCATTGTGATCACTGTGTGTAATCAAATAGATAACTTAAATGATCTCTGTGTCTTGGCACACTATACATCATGATTTTTTCGGGAAAACTTGGCGGAAAGAGTGACCAAAAGTGTTATTACTCCGTAATTATTATTATACAAAATATGTTTTGTTAAGTACCCTTAACCGACGAGCATGTATGTGTAGGTACATATGTAGACGTAAACGAGTTGTTTTATCACGAGTATTGGTAACGCATATGTCAATGGAGAGTAAAAATCCTACGCAACTTTTGCATTTTAATCCAGACCATCCAACCTCGGATATAGAGAGATTGTGTAATGTATTAAAATTATTGCACAAAATAAACGCTTAGATAGAAAATGATTTGATTTGTTAATAGCATTTACAATCGCTTTAAAAGATCATGCAGCTAATTGTCTTACCGAGCTTAAGTTTACTAAAATGGCATATCCCTTAGGAAAGAAACCCGAGTTAAAGAAACTGCGTCTGAAACTGGTCTTCACTTATGATCCCTCATCGAGTAAATTCCTAAAAAAATCGTGCCTGATGAAGTTATTACTGGATTTGTTATCTCAGTTTTATGTTCATTGCGAAATATGATTTACATGGGGTACATTTTAAAGTTCGAAATGTTTAGCGATGTACCGGGCAATGTTTAACTTTAGAATGCTATGAATTGAGAGAATGAGTGGCCTTTTTATGTTCTAATGTGTTGATGAGTGTAGCAGTTTTGCTATGAATATTGTGTGGACGACAGAATTGGTGTTTGATGTTGTGGTAGGCTTTGGCGAAGCTGGTCGAAAGGACAATGTCGTACCGGACCATGCCGCACGCGGCTGGTTGAAAGGACACATTCGTCCGGTCCAGGCTAATGAATGTTTGATGTTGAGGGTTGGATTTGGGTGAAGCTGGTCGAAGGGACAATGTCGTACCGGGCCAGCGCGCGCGCGGCTGGTTGAAAGGATACATTCGTCCGGTCCAGGCTTATGAGTTGTGCTCAAACGTAATCGCCTTGCGGTGTGTGTGGAATTTCAAAATATAGGGACAGTAAACCTATTTATGTCAGGATAGACGAGCGGAAGTAGTTGTGATTAATAGTGTTTGTTACAGGAATTCATAAAGACACGCCCGATGACGGTCGTATGTCAGGATTAGCCGTAGGCACGTCTATAAAATACTGGCCAGATCCAGAGAAGGTTTTACTCTAGCGAAGCGTCGTCTGTGGTAACGTGGCAAACCGTTGTTATACAGGATTTTTGAAATTAACATCATCGGGAAAGCGTACCATATATTTGCGACGAATTGCTAACGATCTGTTTATTATATTTTCTTGTACTTTATGTTGTAACGCACTCATATTTGCGCCATCCATCATGAGTGCATCTGTGATGATCCTCTTTCGCCTACAAATATATTATAATTCAGGGGTGGTGCTATATAAATTTTAAGAAAAAATTTCATCCACTATTTTGCCGCCATAAGGGCAGTATCCTTCTGACGGCAAAATAGGAGATGAAATATTAAATATTACTGTTACTATATTCATTGGGGTCATTGTAGAAGCGTGCACGTCGTGACCTGCCAGCCCTTTTCAGGGCTGCAATTCACACAGCTGCGCACCCATGATAACGAGGGTTAGCGTCCCAAGGCGACGCACACCAGCTAGTCCCCGTTGTGGAATGCAGCGTGCAAAGCGGCGATGGGGACCGCCACCCGTCACGCACAGCCCGACACGGCGGAAGGTGGAGGACAGAGCAGAGTTGGCACGTGGAATGTTAGAGGAAGCATGAAAGATAAGACGAATGAGTTGATTGAAATAATGAAAGAAAGAGAATTAGATGTCGTGTGTATGTCAGAGACCAAACGGAAGGGCAGTGGTACTGAAGAGCTTCTGGCAGGGCGTTACCTATGGTCCGGAGTCCCGGAGAGCGAGAGCGCCCGCCAGAGTGGGGTGCTGCTGTCGTCTCGGTTGGTCGACGTTATGACTGAATATAAGATTGTGAACTCAAGACTTCTCTGGGTTCGCTTTAAATTGGGACTGACGAAGTTATTCCTTTAGCCTGCGCTTTGGTAGCTTCGTCGTCCAGGGCTGAGCTGGAGGAGTTTTGGGAGAATGTAAGAGAAGTTCTAGATTTGGCTAAGGGAAACGAAAGAATTGTTGTATGTGGTGATTTGAATGGATGGTTGGTACCGCTCGACCAGGGTACGAGCGGTGCTTGGAAAGTTGGCGATAAAAAGGTTAATGATGCTGGCAAGCTTATACTGGCAGGCGTAAGGAAAGGGTCTTCTTGTGACAAACACTATGTTTAATCACAAGAAAATCCATATGTATACTAGAGAAAGTAAGAATGAGAGAAGTATGATCGATTTGTTCCGTGGATGACCGATCGCGAAAACAGGTGATGGATACGCGAGTGTTCAGGGTGCTGACCTAGGAACGGATCACTATCTAGTGATTATTAGATTTAGGGTCTGTTCGCGGGTTGGCGCTACCGGACGGCGGTAACAGAACCACAGTCGGTCTGTCGCATCCGAAGTTGGAAGCTTCAGGAAGCAGATACTAGGGACAAATATCATGCGAGGGTAGCTGAAAGCTTGACACCATCGATGGCAGAAGTGAATGTGAGAGAACATGGCAGAACCTTAGGGATGGAATGGTAAGTAGCGGAAGAAGTGTGTGGAACAATAAAAAGAGGTAGAAAAGAAGAGATGCATGGTGGAATGACGAAGTGAAAGAAGCAAGTAAAGAAGAAGAAAGCATGGTTAGACTACTTGGCCTCTAGTAATGATAAGGATATGAGAGAAGATGAAAGAGATATAAGCTGCAGAAAGTTCACGAAAGCATTGATTGAGGAAATGCGTGAAAGGTAGAATGGAAGGGAAGAAAGGTTGTCGCACAATTTATGAGAACTCCAAACTCTTCTGGAAAGAGGTTGAAGGACCGGAGGAAAGCGACGGCCTTAGAATGAACAAAGTGCTTTGAGAACTAATGACGTCCTCAAGAAAAATCGGACGTCATGCAGCGATGGAGCGAATTTTATAGAGAAATGTATGCGTGTGATGATCTTAGTGAGGATCCGGGGATGACTCCGTGACTGGTACGCCAGACCTGGACCTCGATGACACTGAGGTCATCAGTATGAAAGAGATTGAACGTGCGATTCGAAGTTTGAAATGTGGTAAGGCTGCGGACTAGACAGAGTTACTGCTGAAATGGCAAGTATGGTGGGCCTCGCGTCTGGGACAGCTTTCATCTGCTGTGCAATTTGTGCTGGCGGACGGGGATGTCCGGATGATTGGCGATCCGCAGTCATTGTGCCTTTATATAAAGGTAAAGGTTCACATTTTGACTGGCGGTGCTATCGGGCGATCAGCTTGACCAGTTTAGAAGTAAAGTATACTCGAAGGTTTTGACACGTAGGATGCAAGAGAAATCGGAAAGATTTCTATGGAGGCTCAATGGATTTAGACCTGGAAGAGGATGCACGGATCAAGTGTTTTCTCCGCATGATCACGGAGAAGCTTCTGGCTGCTAACTAGAGGATTTTCTGTGCTTTTGTGATCTTGAGAAAGCATTTGATAAGGTTGTAAGGAAAATGTGGGAATTGTTGCCGGGGTACGGTGTGGATGGTCGATTGCTAAGGGCTGTACAAGCACTTTACTGTGACTGTAAAGCCTGTGTGCGGGTAGGGCATGACCTGTCACCCATGTTTAGCGTCCAAACGGGCGTAAAACAGGGTTGTGTCTCCTGGCTGTTCTGCTACTATATCTCGACAACTGTTTACAGAAGCTAAAAGATAGCTGTCTGGGTGTGAAATTGGGTGACATAAAAGTAAATTGTCTGCTGTATGCTGATGATGCAGTGCTTATTGCACCATCAGAGGCAGAACTGCAGGCATACGTGTATGAAGAGGAATGTGAATTAAAGGTCTCCGTTTGAATGCCAATAAAACTAAGGTTCTGGTATTTGGAGGGACGAAGAGAGAACGAAATGTGAAATATGGGTAAATCAGGAATGTCTAGAACAGGTAAATGAAATTGTATACTTGGGGAGTGCTTTAGCCGGGATGGAAGATGTGATTTAGATGTGGACAGGCGTGTCGCCTGCGGGAACAAAGTCAATGGTGCCTTGACTGCGTTAGTCAAAAGGGCGCGTAGTGAAGAGTGCACGCCTTGCAAACATAACGCAGTGTTGGTACCGACTTTGTTATATGGCAGCGAAACCTGGCATGCCAGAAGAAGCATAAAAGCAAGTTGAATGCAGTGGAGATGCGATCTTCGTAAAATGTGCGGCGTTACCATGGCTGACCGAAAGCGAAACGAAGAGATTGCAATATGGCAGGTTTGAAAGATGACCTTATCACAAAAATTAATAAGGCGTGCTTCGATGGTTTGGGTACGTTGAGCGAATGAGTGAAGACCGAATGGAGAAGAAATATATAGCGCAAAGTTAATATTAAAGGTGTCGAGGTAGACCGAGACTAACTTCGAAGACCATGTGAGCAAACTGCTCAAGAGGGAGGGCAAGAGTACTGGATACCTAGACGTGCATGTATGAAGAAGATTATGAATCTGAAAGAAGCGAAAGAGGTATGGGCGATCGTGACACTTGGCGATCTGTTCTCTCTGGCTACCTGTCAGGGACTGTGCGTGAAGATAAATAAATAAATAAACTATTTAGAAGACATTCTAGTTGTTACCTTGAGCAAGTAATATTCCTTAGCCTATACAAAAGGGTCGAAAAATTTGTTTAATAACAAACTTTGTCATAGCACTGACTTCTGAAGCTTTCGAAATTATATTGTTATTTTTAGTCGGCTTTTACTTTGTATAAAAAGTCTAATTTTGAATACGTTGCTTGTATCAATGACGCTGGCTTTCATGTCCTCGTTTGTCAAATGCTGCTCTAAGAACAGTGTGATTTTAATTCCTACAACATGCGAAAAACCACGGAAAACTGCGTGACTTATCTTCATTGTTAGTTACTAAGCAACGGACTGGATTGAATGCTTTGTGACATTCTTTGGGGGAGGCCTATGTATAGTAGTGGACTTGTGAAGAACGGACCACCCAGATAGATTTTTTAAGAGGTAAATGTGTTAAATGAGCACCCAGTACACTGGATTGTAACTGGATATCATGGCAAAAATACACCTACATCTATCCTTCTATTAGACACAAAAGGCGTTATCCACACTGAGGTCTAAGATTGAATGCGTTCTAACCAATAAAACGGGTCTCCGATTCTCGTTATTAACTGTATGAAACGCATAAGCAATATGCACAGAGTATACATAACCAAGCTAGCAATATGCTTCTATTTTACACTGGTCTTCTGCGGGAGCATTCTTCTTTGCTCAACCTACACTCTCACCTTTATTTCCCTTTTTTTAGTTTCAGAAATGTTTAGAGCAATAACGCTAATTTTTCGTAACAACTTTGCATGGACGACCCAAGCACAAAAGTTTCGGGATTTCTAAAGACAATATATTACTCGTATTTCAGATTTCTTGAGCCACAATGATAAATGTCTTTAACAACTTTACATGAATGATGCAAACAAAAAAAGTTTTGAGATTTCCAAAGACAAAAATATTATTTTCAGATAATGTGCATTTATTAACTGAATTGACGTATATAGCTATCGAGTTTGATTTTCGAAGATCCTCATAAAGTTAATTACAAATTTTACTACGAAGGAGCAAATTTTTGCTGCCCTCAACGTTCCCAAGAAAAATCACAAAAAGCACACAATTGTTAGTTGGTAGTTACCTATGAAATTGCCATTCTGCAGTACTGGCCATTTCAAATCAAAATAATTTTTGTTTTGCTAAGAAATCTTATTTCAAATTAATTTTCTTTTCAAAAGATGGAATTCTTTTTTCAAAATTAGTAATTTGTTTATTGATTAGCGGTTAAAAATTCGAGTAATTATGGAATATGAGTATCGTGGTAGCAACGCGGCACAAGCGGCACGCAACATTAACGACGTTTACGGAGCGAATACTAAAAAACGAACGCACCACCTATTATTGTTTGCTCAAGCCTGTTCTGGAAATTTTGACCTGAAAATGAACCACGTGGTCGTCCGAAAACTTTGGTCGACAATGACGAATTAAATGCGATTATGGAAGCTGATGATAATCAATCTACGGCTGAATTAGCAGCAGCTTTCGACGTTAGCATCAAAACAATATCCATTTGCGTCAAATTGGCAAGGTTAAAAAGTTTGACGAATGGGAAAAAACTACGAACTCAATGATCGCCAGCGCGAAGTACGCGTCGAGACGTGCCTTGCACTGGTCAACAGGCACACAAACGAAGGAATTTTGAACCGATTACTTTGATTAATAAAAATAAAAATATAGAAAAATAATAACGTTAACTTATTTCATAAAAAAATGGTAATTTCATAGGTAAATGACCCAATATACAATGAAAATAAAAATGAAAATGAAAAAATAATAAAGTAATAAATAGTAATAAGGTAAAGTTTGCAAAATAATACTATTGAGTCTTAAAATTGCTATTAACATTTTTAAATCTTCAAGACACAGTTAGTTCATTCTGCGTGATCGGACCAAAATTAATAATTAAAAAGCTGAAGGTACTAGATTAACTCTGACATCGGGACGTCAATCACCTCTGTCCCTAGACCATGGTGCTGTAAATAATATGAACGGGAATTAATAAAATAAGTTGATTAAACATTTTATAATCTAAAATTAGTTTTTACTTTAGATCTAAATATTAAATATCTAAAGAAACTAATTATGCATAGCAGGCAACTGACTGATTTTTATTTTTTATATTTTATTTGTCTCCACGATACAGGAGAAAATCCTAGTTCACTAATTTTATTTTCTAAACAAAAATAATACTGTAATTTACCAGTACCTATATAGAAATTAGTTAGAATAATCAATTTAATGAAGAAGGCTATGCTCGAAATATCTCTGCGTAGACAAGACTATAAAATAGACTCTGAAATGAGGATATCCGCAGTAGAACCAAACTAACCGACATACAAAGCTCAACGGATCAGTAATGAAGTGGCAATGGGTTGACTATATACCTCGAATAACCGAACACCGATGGGGAAGAAAGGTTCTCGAGTGACAGCCTCGTACCGGTAAGTAAAGTGTAGGGTGTTCTCCTATTAAATGGAGTGACGACCTTGTAAGAGATGCTGCTAGTGGGATTCATTGTTGGATTTGCCTTATTTTTTTTGGATTTGTTTGGGCCTATGTTTATCAGTGAACTTGTAAATGGTTGTTAAGATTATAATGATTAATCAATTAGCAGCTTTCATATCGTTAATTTATAAATGTAATAATACACTTAGGTATATATAAATACACTGGGCTGGCAGCACCAGTAGATAAAATTTGGAAAAAATTAAAAAATGAAAAATTTAGCAGTAAAACCGACTCGTATGCCGTGACGGAAAACGGCGTGACGCTCTCTTGTGCTATCAAGCACCCTCTACGCCTCCGTTCTCGATTCGCTTGTGCGTGCATATACTATATACACTTCGTTGCTTCTCCGTGTCAGTTGTGTACTATGTGTGACTTTCTATTTGGTTATAGTATACTTAATGCATTTACCGCTTGTATACTCACTTTGTATTTATTTTTATTTATTTTATTCCATATTTCTTTATTTGTTTTCATTTATTATAAATTCTACCATAAACTATGATGTTTCACATCTGCCGGGCGTCCCGTAACGGCTTTTTTTTATCTAAAAGCTGTGCCCTTGTCGAAGTAGTAGTTGTCTATTTTCTTTTAACCAAACTCTTTAACATGTATACATATAGACAGGGTTATTTTTCAAGGAGTATTTAGCTAAATTTTAAACTAAAGTTCAAATATATAAATAATGATATAGCGTTATTGTAGTTTATGAAAATACGAGTAAATAAGGCTTCTACTTTTATTTCAAATTATCCCAAATTGAATGTAATTTATAGGCAACAACGGTTTTGCCTACCGACCGATCCTTAAGAATGTGTGCGTGCGCAGTAAAATCGGTTAAAATAATGCATTACCACGCATTTTGAATTTAAAAGATAAAAAGGACAGAATTTTTCTGACAATGAATGACGGCTCCGTGGCGCAGTGGCTTAGCAATGAGTTGCTGCGCTGAGGGCCGCGGGTTCGAATCCCCCACGGAACAAGTATTTGTATGGCCTACAAATAATTGTTCCGGGTCTGGATGTTCGTCCTTGTGCAATTTGTGTTTGTAAACTGCCTCCACGATACAGGAGAAAACCCTAGTGTGGGGGTAACGTTTTTTTAAAAAAGAGAAGAAAAGCTTTTTAAATATTTTTTTAAATGTTTGAGATTTTTTTTAATTAATTTTTCTTCACCATTTGCCTATATTACTTATTCTGAACCTCCTTCTCTGCAAAATTGGCCGGTTATTGTAAAAAAAAAAAACCCTGTATATATCACTTTTATTTTATGCCTGCTTCCCCCCTATTTTTCTTTCAATTATGTTCTTAATAAAGTTTTCATGTCAACAAGTACACAATTATGGAGCCTCTTTTGCTTTCAATTAGTGAAAAGATAGATCTTTTTGCTCTCGCCTATTCCAGTATATTTCTTATCCAGGTTATTTCCTTCATGCTTCTCCAGCACCTTATTTCAAAGTTCAGTAATGTCTAACTTAAAAGAAAATACCTGAACTGAATGAAAATAAACAACTTTCTTTTCGTACTTATTCCTTACGAAATAATTTCGATCCTAAAGATCAAACCAGTGTGGGTATTTAGTTCTCGTTTCGAGATGGTTAATACTGCCTTCTATACGGGGCAATAAGATCTTCCTGAAATTTTTCACCTTTTACGACACCTGCGAATGGAATAGGTTCATGGCTGTGTAGTGGCGTAACTTTTTATGCTGTATACGACATAATTTCAACAGTTTTGTAAAATATTATAACAAAAGACCTAACTGATTGTATGTGGCTACTGCAACCAATGGCCAAAAGAAACCAACTTTAAACATAGAAGGTTACAGATGTTTTGTCACTCCTGAGGACTAAGATGAAATGCCTAACACCACCACCACTGAGGGTGGTGAGTTTTCTTTTTTTCTCAAATCTAAATATAGATATTAATATAATTATTTTATTAAACTGTGTTATGATATCTAATATTTCTCTAAAACATTGTCATAACGATTATCGAGATTAAGCTTCGCTAGAGTTGCTATGATTGATTAGATTATTAAAGCTCTAATGACATAATGCTCATACTTAAGCGCATTTAGGTTTCGGGAAGCACGTAGCGTAAAATTATTAATCTGTGGATTGTAATATCTCGGTTTTGTATGTCAATGTTATAAAAAAGAAAACTTAGTTTATAATTGTAATATTTCTTAATTTAAGTCCAATTTTACTTCTAGCTGTATATAAATTGACTAACCGCGTAGTGGTGGTCTAAGAATATCCACTACCCCTGTGACATTTTTAGGTTTATTAGGCGGGAATATAAAATGGATGCCATAGAGTAATAGTTTTATTAGCAAAACAATTAGTTAGCCACGGTTAGGTCGTCAATTCGGATCTACATCTCACTCTTATAGATATGCACTTATAATTCATTGATGGTAGTAAAAGGTAGGTGAAGGAGGTGCTATCCCTGAGTGTAGTTAGCCGGAGTAGGTATGTTATGTAGGTATGTTGGTACAGGTGGTGGGGTCAGCAGATGCGTGTGAGTAGTCAGCCGGCGTGTAGCTGGGTGCCTGGTTAAGACCAGGTATGTAGGCCCTGTGGTATGGTCTGGTATACATTCTTGCCGATTTTTACACAAATCGTAATTTAAGAAATCCAACTTTGTTTGTTTATGCTTATTACTCGAGTCATTTTGATTTAAGTAGAATATATTTATTTTTTAATGAATTTAATGATATAATTCGCATTGGATTTTATTTAATTTATTTGATTTAATTAGACTTAATTCGTAATATTTGTTTTGCTTTAGTTTGTTAGTTTTAATATAGACTTCTTTTACAATTAAGTAATATAGTCTTTGACAATTTTGTTTTATTTAATCTGTAATGTGTTTTTTTTATAGGAGAGGGGCAAACGAGCATACGGCTCACCTGATGGTAAGTGACTACCGCCACCAATGAACAACTGCAACACCAGGGGAATTGCAGGTGCGTTGCCGGCCTTTTAGAAAGGAGTAAGTTCTTTTCTTGAAGGTCCCTAAGTCGTATCGGTCCGGAAAAATCGCCGGTGGTAAACTATTCCACAGAGAAGTCGTACGCGGAAGAAAAATCCTAGTGAAACGTTACAGTGGTGGACCGCCAAGCATCCAGATGGTATGGATGGTATCGGGAGTTTTGCCGCGATGTGCGTTCGTGAAATTTGGCGGCTGGGATTAATCCGAACAATTCCTCAGAGCACTCCCCGTGGTAGATGCGAAAGAAAATGTAGAGGGATGCAACATCTCTTCGCAGCTCCAGTGAATCGAGCCGATCGGAAAGGACTCGGTCGTCGACGACTTGAGCCGCTCTGCGCTGGATGCGGTCAAGTGGAAGGAGCTGGCACTGGCCCAGAGATACCTAGCCTAGAGATGGGAACAGTATTCCATGTGAGGCCGACTGCGCCTTTTAAAGTTGCAGGCGGTGTGCCGGCATGAAATACTGTCCCGCTCTGCTGAGCACGCCAAGCTTTTTAGAAGCCAATTTGGCCTTCTCTTCCAAGTGACCATGAAACTGCACGTCACTTGATATGTCGACACCGAGGATTCCAATACTGGCAATACAACAAGGGGAGTACCTTGAAACTGAGGAGATACGACAGAGGGGTTCTTTTTAGCGGTAAACGCGCAAACTTGTGTCTTCTGGGGATTGAATTGGACTAGATTTAGTCGCCCCCAATCCGAGACTTTGTTCAGCAAAGACTCGACTTCAGACAAAAGTAGGTTCCGGTACTCGGCGACGTTTTCCCGAGAAATATTGGCACGGCCGGTGTATAGAGCATCACCAGTGCTGTCATCTGCATAGCAATGAATGTTACCGGTTTGCAACATATCATTGATATGCAGAAGAAATAGTGGTGATAGCACGCAGCCTTGTGGCACACCAGCGTTATTTAGCTTGTAATCGGAGCATGCACCGTCTACAACGACCTTGATGCTCCGATCTGCAAGAAAGCTGGTGATCCAATTGCACGATTTATCGGAAAGCCCATTTTTTGGAAGGGAGCTTCGAAACAAGCGCTTTGTGCCAAACCCGATCGAAGGCCTTCGCAATGTCCAAACTAACGGCCAATGCCTCTCCCTTGACTCTACTACCACCGCCCATCTATGAGTCAGGAAATGTGCACGATAGAATAATGCATCTTTGTTATCTGATAATAAATTAATTTTTATTATTATTATGGCGGAGTTGTTATATTGTGGAGCTCGTCAATTTATAACAATGTATTGTAACAATTTTAGTTTTCAAGCTGTTATATTCGATATGTTACAAATATTTTAAGTATAATTCAATTAATTACGCTCATCTTACTTTAGAAGATATTAATGCAGACTTGAACACTTCATTATAAAGTTATTTAATTTTTGTACCTCCTAATAATAATTTTGTTTGTGCTGGTTATGAATTTTTCCGACACAAAAGGGGTGTTTTTACATATCTCAGCTATTCTTACAGCTTGTGAAGTTGGTTAGGTCATTGTTTAGTAATACTGCAGGCATGGGCTACTAATAATTCTTTATGTGATGTAAGACGTCATGTGGTTCGACCATATGCTTTTATGTGTAGAGTAATACATTAATTTGGCCTTCAAAACAGTACATTATAACATTTATCCTTCGAGACATCAAAGATTTGTCAAAACGAGGAAAAAATTGTGTTGAAATTAAAACATAGCGTGTCACCGCCTGTAATCCCCAGGATAGGCAGAATCCAAAGCTATTCGAGGCCGTTTAGCCAAGAAAATATGGGTTTAGATGAAAATTTGTGATAAAAATGTTAGGTGGATAGCCCATCGCTTATACAATCACAAACCCGATAGTACCCGCAGTGGGCACATTCTTTTTTATTGTAAGTCCCACATAAACATACCTATAATTCCAGAAAAAAATGTCTTTTTCAATTGTTTAAATGTGTGGCTTTTTTATAGAAAAGGGGGCAAACGAGCATGCGGCTCAATTGCTAGTAAGTGACTACCGCCGCCCATGAACAACTACAACACCAAGGGAATTGCAGGTGGGTTGCCGGCTTTTTGCAGTTTACGGTCAGCCACTTTACACTACTCGACTTTGGACAAATTACGCTAAAGAGTAGTATAGTAGCAATAGCTGCAGTAGAAAGATGCGTTTCTGTGCTGACCGTCAGCCACAATATTGTAGTGCGTCCCAGATATTCGCGGAGGTGCGTGTAGCTGGTTTGTATGCACTGATCCATATCGGCTATGTTTTTGGATAGCAGAGGGTTCTCATTAAAACTATTTATATCATTTTGCATACAGATATTTAGAATGTGTTCAAAATCTAATACTGTTTAAATAATATAAATTATTATATTTATAAATAATAATAATATAGTGTTTAAGTCATAAGAATTATTAGGTATTTAACTCTGTTAATTGACCCGTGAATCAATTGAATTAATTAATTTAATTTAAGGTTACAAAGACTCAGGTTCAGGTAGAGAGTGTATAGGGGCTAATTTGCTTTGTTCCCCTACGCCATTTTCATTCTTAGAATTTTGTTTTGTTGTAATGTATCTATGTTGTCTGTATTACTAAAATAATAATAATATAGTAATATACATAATTTTTATAGTAACTCATTTTATACGGGGTGTCTGGCGGCTGATTTATGTTTTTAAATACGATTATTTCAAAAAGTAATAAACGGTGCGGGGGGAGGGTGGCGTCATTAGAATCACAAATCGTGCGGATTTCTCAGTCACGATGCCGCAGTGGTCGGGTAAGCATCGCGCGTTCACCATCGAGGCATCAACAGTAACGATTCTTACGTGATTGCTCGTCGACAATTTTGTTCACGCTTCGGTATTCGGCGGATAAGTGACGGACCGAGTGTGAATTTAATTCGTTCCTCGGTGCAGGGCTTTCGTGCAGGCCTAGTCGATCTTCAAGGACCCCCGATAACATTGAACTGGTGGAACGGAGTTTACATGAAAATCCACGACTTTCAATACGGAAAAGGGCGGCCTCATTGGGACTTCCAAGAGCCATCATAAACGAAATTTTGAAAAAGTATCTGAAGTTCCATCCTTTTAAAATTCAAATTGTTCAAGAACTGAAAGAACGTGACTTTCTTTGTCGGAAATTTTTGTGAAACGATGTTGGAGCGTTTTCGCACGGTGAACCCCATTTTTTTAGAGCGACGAGGCTCATTTCCATTTAAACGGGCACGTTTACAAGAAAACTTGCCGTTACTGGTCTCCAAGAACCCGTAACCCTCGATTGAAATACGAAAAACCATTGCACTGCGCCAGGGTAACTGTTTGGTGCGCTTTATATAATATATATAAAGCGCACCAAACAGTTAATTAAACAGATAATTAAACCTTTTCTTTTGAAAATGCCCGGGGCCAGGCGACAAATGTCAATAGTGAGAATTATGGACGCATGATTACGGATTTCTTTTTGCCGAACCTGCGAGCTCATCCATCGTTCTCATCACACACGTGGTTCCAACAGGATGGTGCGACCACACACACGGCCAGAGCTTCGACGAATTTGCTTCGAGAAGCTTTCCTTACAAACTGATTAATCGCTTTGGAGACATCCCGTGGCCACCGAGATCGCCCGACTTGATCCCAATGGATTTCTTTTTATATTATCTACCTCAAAGAGAGAGTATACACTAACAATCTGCGAACTGTTGCGGATTTAAAAGAAAACATTCGTCGAGAAATCGGCGCAATTGAACCGAGCTTACTGCAGTGTGTGGCGCGGAACACGAGGTTCCGTTTTGAACATTGCGTGCAACTCGATGGAAGACATCTGGATGATGTAATCTTTAAAAAATGAAATCCGCACTTTTACACTATCTACCTTTACTTTTAATTAAACGATATGTCAAATAGTTATTTTTTATTAATTTTTGAAAACATAAATCTTCCGCCAGACACCCGGTACAATGTTTGTTTAATAATGTTTTTGTTCTTGGCGGTGGACAAACTTTGTTAATTTTCTGCATTTTGTTGTAAATGCATATACATTGCGCCACTAACTGATTACTGACTTTGTGGTATCACTTGCTTGTGTTGGTTCCTAATATTTACAAAATGAACATCACTTTTTTTAATTCTTGTTTTTGTGTACGTACATACATCCCATTTTCGTAAACGTTAAATTAAATAAATAAATAAAACATAACTATTAATTTTCTAAAATTTTTGCCTAATAGATTTTTTAGGTTTCAAGTCGTACATTGCTCTTATAGCTCTTGTACATAACAAATATAATTCAGTGTCAATCGCGTTGGGGTCACTAGGGCCTGGAATTGGGATTAGGTTACTGGTAGTTAAAAACTCAAAAACAAATAAATTGAATGTAATCATAAATACTTGTAAATAATAAAATGTAAATGACGTAATTCTGATTACGAGACAATTTACCCTCCTTATGGATACATCGGAAGACATTCCCGATATAAAATAGGGATAAGTGTTGCTAGACGTAATTTATTATTGCAATTCTGATAAACCTCCTTATAATATGTGTTCTGTAGCATATTATATCTATGCAAAATTTCTATAATGACTAACAAATATAGAGACACAGATACCCAGGTGACTCTAGATTTTGCATCACTTCTAGAGTCATCATAGAAATTTTGCATATTATATCTATGCAAAATTTCTATAATGACTAACAAATATAGAGACACAGATACCCAGGTGACTCTAGATTTTGCATCACTTCTAGAGTCATCATAGAAATTTTGCATATTATATCTATGCAAAATTTCTATAATGACTAACAAATATAGAGACACAGATACCCAGGTGACTCTAGATTTTGCATCACTTCTAGAGTCATCATAGAAATTTTGCATATTATATCTATGCAAAATTTCTATAATGACTAACAAATATAGAGACACAGATACCCAGGTGACTCTAGAAGTGATGCAATTTTGATAATTTTGGCACGGAGCAATACTAATGTTGTTCCTAAATTGAAGCCCACGATAGCGAAGCCGCGAGTTAAAAGCTATTTATTAATATACAAGCGAGTTCTCAGTCCATCTGACAGTAAAACTGCGTTGTTATCCCTGAAGACTAAGTTAGAATGCTCATTAGACGGTAAATATATCTCTAACCTTTCCTTTCAAACCGAGCCGTAACAGCGGGTGTGCATATTTTGTGACGGAAAATAACTATTTGCTTTTAAAACTTTTAAAAGTATGCTAATTTCTTTAGGTAGGCTTTACTTATGTAAATAATATGTAAAAACAAACAAATTGATTTTTCAGTCATCAGTAAATAACGACTTTAAACGTGGTAGAACCATGCCGCAGTTATACTATGGTCGAAGTCTACATGAATGAAAGTAACTCCTGGGAATGAGGTGATCGCCACCATGCTGGTTCTATTAAAGTTTATTTAAAAACTGTACAATTTTTTTTATTGTAAAGTGAAATATGTTTAAAGAAAAGTCTAGCGAGACTTTTTTTGTTGTTTCGTTGTTGTTTCGTTGTTTTTTGGGGTTTCTTGCTGGTTCTTTCAAGAACAGAGGTATTTTCCGTACCAGTGATAAATAAAAAAAATACTTTCAATAAGTATTAGGTAATAATCGATATTGAAACAAAATTATTCTATTCTATTCTATTCTATTCTGTTGTAGCACTAATAGGCCGGCCCGATCGGGGAAGGACCACGCTCTCACAGAATACCAGGGTGAAAAAGCTGCTTACTTGTAACGCTGCTGTGGCGATTGTAGAGAATCGGGGACCTCTTTTTACTGGAAACGAGGCATATCGTTTTAGTCCTCAGTTGATTCTTAATCGAAGACAGATGTAGACGTCTATAGGCCACAACATCCACTTACCACCAGGTGGACAGTGTGTTCGTTTGTCACCCTTATCCTATAAGATAAAACAAAACAGAGATAAATAAATTGATGACGGAGCTTAGCAGTTTCGAAGCAATTTTAGGAAATGAGCCCGAATATTTTTCATTTGTCAGTAAATAACGACTTTCAACGTGTTCTGTCAGTAAGTATTTTTATTTATTCAATTCTATGTTTCAAAATGTACGTCGATTATTCACGTGACTTTTATCTAAGTAAATAACGTTTGAATAAAACAGAGCGATTAATCAATTGCCATAGATTAATGGTTTAGTTTAATGCCTGTCAGATGGCAGAACGAATGTTGTTAAAATTAGAGTTTTAGAAGCCGGTGCTAACACGTAGAGTATAGAAGTATTAACCCATTCGCTGTCCCGTGTACGAAAAGAAAGTTGTTTATTTTCATTCAGTTCAGGTATTTTCTTTTAAGTTAGACATTACTGAACTTTGAAATAAGGTGCTGGAGAAGCATGAAGGAAATAACCTGGATAAGAAATATACTGGAATAGGCGAGAACAAAAAGATCTATATTTTCACTAATTGAAAGCAAAAGAGGCTCCATAATTGTGTACTTGTTGACATGAAAACTTTATTAAGAACATAATTGAAAGAAAAATAAGGGGGAAGCAGGCATAAAATAAAAGTGATATATACAGGGTTATTTTACAATAACCGACCAATTTTGCAGAGAAGGTTCAGAATAAGTAATATAGACAAATGGTGAATAAAAATTAATTAAAAAATATCTCAAACATTCTGTCCTTTTTATCTTTTAAATTCATAATGCATTGTAATGCATTATTTTAACTGACTTTACTTCGCTCGCACACATTCGTAAGGGTCGACCGGTAAGCAAAAATGTTGTTGCCCATAAATCACATTCAATTTAGGATAATTTAAAATAAAAGTAGAAGCCTTATTTACTCGTATTTTCAAAAACTGTATATTTGAATATATAAATATTGATATACCGTTAGGTTTAAAATTTGGCTACTCTTTGAAAAACAACCCTATATAGTTTGTCATTGCTATTGTCTTACTATTGTGTCTGAAAATCGGACAGTGAAAATGTTAAAGCCCTGACTTCTGAAGCTATCATGTGGAAATTATTTTCCCCTTTTAAGTTGTTTAAAGTTTCGACTATCTTGAGAAGACAAAAGAATATCACAAGCTCGAATGTTGTCTAAACAGTTGCATTAATAACGTCGTCTCTTATTTTTTTTCATCAAATTTATGCTGGATCATCCCTCAAATATAACTTTTTGATATAAAAATTGATTAATCACAATCGATTCTACAGCGTTTTCCTAATAACAACTTAATAAAAAAAATGTGGTTACCAACTACTCTGCCATGCGTGGCAACTATGCGGCAATTGTTTACATTGTAGAGCCATTCTGCAGCTATATTAGTAGTATAGTTGTAGCACGAATGGGGCGGCTCGACCGGGGAAGGACCACGCTCTCACAGAATAGCAGCGTAAAATAGCAGCTTAATGCTGCTATGTTTTGTATGGTGAGTGTAGAGAATCGGAGACCCTTTTTACTGGAAATGAGGCATTCTATCTTAGCCCTCACGGGTGACAACGCATCTGCTTTTTGATTTGTAATCGAGGATAGATGTAGATGTCTATGGGCCGCAGCAACCACTTACCATCAGGTGTACTGTGTGCTCGTTTGTCACACTTATCCTATAAAAACAAATAATGGGGGAGGTCTATGTTCAGCAGTGGACTTTTATAGGATGTAATGGAATGGAAAATCGTTTCATATTTGAATTTATTTGTATCGAGTAACTAACTACCATACAAAAAGAAAAAGAATGTACAATCGAATTGAGTAGCTCCTCCACTTTTTTAAGTCGGTAAAAATTGCTCAGACCTAAATACACTGACCGGTTAATGATGAATAGCATTTAAAGTTTGAATCATAAGGTATTGCAATGGTTACCAGTCAGCGTGACATTTAAGGTAAACCCTTACACAGAAGAGAATTTTATTTATAAGAATAGGGTTGACAAACGAGCAAACAGTCCACGCGGTGGTAAGTGTGTGTGTAGACATCTATCCTTGATTAAGAATCAAAATACAGATGCTTTGTCACCCCTAAAGACCAAGATGAAATGCCTCGTTTTCATTAAAAAGCATTAAGCTGCTATTTTGCTGCTTCTGGTTGCTGCTATTCTGTGGGAGCGTAGTTCTTGACCGGTTAAGCCGACCCATTAGTGCTTCAACCATAACGCAGAATGGTTCTACCACGTATGAAACTTTACTCCAGAGTTAGCACATGAAAACTTGAAACTTCCAAATAGACTTTCTTGGGCAGAATAAATTTAGCTTACAACAGTTTGACGAAATATTTTAATAAAATATTTGAATATAAATAGTAATGTTCACAGCTCACCAGGTATTCAAACAAGTTTACCTAATAACAAAATATAATAATTGCGGTTGCTAACCCGCCTACCAAGCGTGGCAACTATGGAAAATATCACCCCTATGAGGCAATCATGGGGAGGCCTATGTTCTGTAGTGGAATTTTAATAGACCAGTTTCAACGGAGACTAGCCATTTACGCAGGAAGTATTATTGTATATTAGAGCATGAGTGTGTACCTTCGACGCTGCTCTCCGTCGCCGGTCTGGTTATTTTCCGTCTAGAGCAAACGAGATGACTGTACTGCCATCTATCGGATGCCATGAATTACTTCTGGCACTTCCCATAGTCGCCTTGTATTGTGTGTAAGGTTGTCTTGCACTGTAATCCTACTGCACGGTTTTGTTATATTTTATTTAGCTTTTAGAACATTTTTTTTAAATTAGTAAAAGTAAAAAAATGCGACACCGAAATGTTGCGTCTTAACACGTAAAAGAATTCTAGACTAAATACATTTGTTTAGTCTGCAAATACTATGTTTGTGATCCCAAATATATCCATGGCGGAGTCATTGACCTTGCGTAATTTGATCTGTTTGCTTATCGCAAATATTATTGAAGAAAGCGAATAAAGGATTCTTGGTAGAATGACTTAAAGTTTTTGGCTAAGAGACAAATAATAAAGGAAAATGTACAGTGTTTTGTTAAGCTGAAACTGTATAAAAAGGATTATTATAGTTTAAATGGATACATGGTTGATAATAACCTCTGGGAATGAGGTGGTCGCTTCCAAGCAGTTTCTAAAATAAATTTTGTACTTAAATAGTTTGTACAACCATTAATGTAAAATTTACTTTAAAAAAAAAGTCCCGCTGGGTTTCTTGCTGGTTCTTCACAAGACAGAGGTTTTTTTTCGAACCAGTGGTAAAGTAAAAAATGACTTTCAATAAGAATTACACATGTAATCTATATTGAATAAAAAATTATTCTATTCTAATCTATAATAATAATTAAATAAATGATATTTATTAGGAAATTTTAGTATGAAACCATAATTGTTTTACTGAATATAATAATTTTAAATGCTGCTTTAAACACTTATTATTTTAAAATAATTGGTCACTCATGATAACATAAAACTTCTTTTTACCACTAATGCTGAAACATTGTCAAAAAGAATATTTTCGCAAATTATTCACGAAAACAATAATTCATATTTAAAAAAAAAACCTGCATAAGCAATCATACTATTTATTTGTTTATATTTCTATACTATCTATCATATATACCTATTTATATTATTCTATATATACAAATGGGCTGGAGCGTCTTCCTAATAATAACAAGAAAATAAATAACTGCAGTTGCCAACCCGCCTGCTAACCCTT
Source organism: Parnassius orleans (assembly GCA_029286625.1). NCBI lineage: Eukaryota > Metazoa > Arthropoda > Insecta > Lepidoptera > Papilionidae > Parnassius > Parnassius orleans. The sequence continues at coordinate 6,103,247 of JAGSMP010000006.1, read as the reverse complement.
ACGAGGCAACCTAAGGGGAGGCCTGTGTTCAGAAGTGGACATTGATAGGCTGTTGATGGCTAATGACTTTATTCAATAGAATATTATTTACGTACTCTTGGATAATTTATAGTTTACGCCTAAAGCAAACAAAAATACAGTCTACGAAACTCTATGCATACATATGTACGTTGTACCAATGTACATATGTATGTACATTGGAGTCACACATATGTGACTCCAATGTACGGCCGTACGAGACATATTATAATTAATGGACTACTCATTTACTTACAACAGCGTACACCAAATTATCCGGCCATTGGTTATTCTGATATAAAGGAGCCGCTCTATAAATTAAGCTACAAAATTATTGGTGCCTTAGTTATTGGTGCCTTGCACGATGAAGTGAGACGAGGAAATAAAAATTCGGAGACTGATGAACAAAAAGTAGTCAAATTAAAAGATACCCGATAAGTTTCTTTCACCGTTTCTTATACGGAAAAAGTTACCTCACATTGAAACGGTAGTAGATTAAAAAATTGTTTGGAAAATCCAAAAGTGCACGCCTCATGAACGTTTCATTTAATTTTGAAAAAAATAAATTGTATTCTAACTTTTAAAATATATTATTTACGTGTTTTAAATTCAGCGCTCTATTATTTTAACAGGTAGACCTACAGGGGAAAAAATTAATAATGTTTACCAAAATAAATCGATTACACAAAGTATAAAATCGATTTAGGCTGTATGGTAGATTTGTCCTTTGTCTATTAAGGACTAAAAAAATATGAAAGCGCCTTTAAATTTTTGATAACAAAAAAACTTATAAAAGTTGAAAATCATTTTATTAATAAACTACGCGTACTAGGCTAGGTGTGTATGTTGATATGAAATAGGGAATCAGTTGATGTAATTCTGAAGGTAATAAAAAAACCTGGTCTCGATATGTCAATTTTTTCGGGAGTTATCTTGACCACATACAAAATGAACATTCGGACGTCCACGTAAATTTTTTAAATTATTTTTTTGCAATATTTTTGTAGCAATATAAAATGATTTTTTAGAAAATATAAGATGGATTAATTAGAGTGTTTTCTTGATATACGGCTACTCATATTATCGTAAAAGTGCAATATGGTTATGATAGAGGCATTTTAAGAACACAAAATTGCTTGGGGCGTGCAATAATATATTGTGTTATAAGAAAAATTCAATTTCAATTTCTTACGTCACAACACATAAAGCGTTTTATTTTCGTTTCATTTCAGTCGGAAACACCGGTAATTAGACCTGTTTTGTGCCACATTGCAGCTCATAAAAAATGTTCCGAATAATATGTAGTAATAAATTGAAGTATTTTTCGTAGTTCGTCGTTCTTGTACAAAATATTTTTGCAAGGGTGAGAAAATAAAAACAATTCTGTGAGAAAAAGCCCCTCTCCTAAATCAAAGCTGCGAAGTTAATTAATTTGCTGTCATGTTAGCTCCATGCAATTGAAGCTTCCCTGCGTCAAAGGATTAATTTATCAGTTTTCCACAGTGCTGAACAATGATTGTGGCACTCGCTCCGCTTTTGCACATTGACGTTTGCATTGAAAGATACTGAAAGCAATTTTCAGCTAGGGAATATCCCATTTAAAGATGACAATGACTGATGAATGTGTTTTTATGTGCTCACTTTATCATCGGAGATAAGTTTAGTTTTGTAGTGCACAAACAGAAGCTAATTAGTTATTATTTTACCGTACTTAAATACATAAATACTCACGCCTGTCACCTAAAGAGGTAGGCAGAGACTATGGATTTCCATTTCGTTCACACAGAATATTAGCGTATAATACCAGTATAATAATGCTATATAGTATTATAACCGATGACCATTTTTACTGCTAACGGGGACACCATCTTGTTCGTTAGGTGTATTATCTGCATTTCGATTTTTAATTGATGTCTATGAGCCACAGTATCCACTTACAATCAGGAGGACTTTTATTAAAAATATTTTGAATTTTCGTAACATATTTTATTAGTAACATAAGAGTGACAAGCTAGCTAGAAACTCTTTTAACAGTTTAATCTACTGCAGAATGTACACACCTGTATCTAAATGTAGCTATGAATATGTGTTGTAATCTATTATAGACGTATCGTCACCTAGAGATGTAGGAGACTACGTACACGAACGTGACACACCTACTCCCTTGCCTATTTTTCTCTTCTTTCTTTTACTGTTCATAAAATACTAATTTAGTTAAATTAAAGAAAAACAAGCCGTAGTTCTCGCTTTTCAGTGAGGGGGTAGGTTCTTTGCTCACCTAGTCTGCCTTATATGTAAGTAAGAGCAAATTCTGTAATTCATCTTAGGTACGAGGCCCATGTACAAAGAATTTTAATAATTATTATTTACTTTTTAGATACGTGTACGTGGTAGAGCCATGCTGCAGCTATATTAGTAGTATAGTTGTAGCATGAATGGGTCGGCTCGACCGGGGAAGGACCACGCTCTCACAGAATACCAGCGTAAAATAGCAGCTTAACACTGCTGTGTTTCGTATGGTGAGTGTAGAGAACCGGAGACCCATTTTACTGGAAACCCATTTTTCTCACGGGTGACGACGCATCTGCATTTTGATTCTTTATTGAGGATAAATGTAGATGTCTATGGGTCACAGCAACCACTTACCATCAGGTGGACTCTGTGCTCGTTTGTCACCCTATCCTATAAAAAAAAAATTAAGAGCACGTAAACATTTTTCCATAAGTCTAAACCACTTTGAAAATATCTGACTCGGACTACTCTTCTCTCGAGCATTTTCTCATGTAACCAGGTTAGGCAGCCAACCTGTATTTACTTCATTAATAAATCTTTCCTTGCCCTATTTCAACTTAGCAAGCCATTTAAGACTGTTGTTTGTGAACAAGCAGACAAAAATAATAACCAAAAGTTCGGAACATCCATGGGCTCAAAGCTCATTGCGCGAAAAACACGTCGACTGAGCTCAATTGCTGCGAGCGAATTCCCGCCAGATTCTTACGAAAAAACCATATTTCAAATTAAAAATTAGCGTCTTATATGTGTACTATTTTCAAAATTTATCAATAGTCCAGTCACTTTAGCATAAAAAAGGGTCAACCTCGGAATGAGAGATAATAAGCTGAATTTTCGCTTATATACGTTCATGCGTTATAAAAGTTGTCTCATTATTCTCATAAAAATTCGTGTCTGCGTCGTAAGTTATTCAAGGTCAAATGTAAAAAAAAACAGTTTTCGCGATTATCTCGGTTTATATTGCTCCAATGATGTTAGCATCTATTATAAAAATTATATAATATAATTTTTATAATAGATAAAATTTGCGACAAATTTTATTTGAAACATTTTTTCATGCGCTAAACCGTTTTGGCGCAGCGCTCAGCCATACGTACTGTAATGCAAAGTCAACCGTGAATATCTGTGAATACTACCTTGAATTTTGTATAATTTGTATTATTTATCAGTTAACACATTGTATTTAATAACATTTTACATATTTTTAATATATTAATTTAATAGTACTTACCTACATTGTTTAATTAAAAAGTCATTAAATGAAATACTTATTGTATATCTTAATTTATTGAAAGTAGATTTTAAGTAGAAAAATAATTAAGTATTTTATTTTTATCTTTTGGCTTCCTAGGACCTCAAAACGTGGAGATCTGATGAAAACGTGCATTTTCAAAATCGGACCGAAATCTATAAGTTCCTATTTGTGGAAATTATTAATTTTCAAAGCGGGAAGTTAAAAAAACAACGCCTATAATATAATTATGTGGGTGGATTTTCTACTAAATTTAATGCAAAAACGTTCCTTAACGCTCAGCTTTTGGAATACCCATTCCCTATTAACGCTTGACAGCGAAAGCAAACTTTGCTCGTAGGTCTAACGTTTCCGTTTTCGGCAAACTTAATTAGTGTTGTAAGCAAATACGCTTGTTCGGCGCAGTTACTTTGCATTTGATGGTTACAACTGTATTTTGGTTCTTAACCAAGGACGATGTAGGTTTATGTTTGTACGCCACAGCATTCAAATAATTTTCGTTCTGTGTGGTCAGGTGTGGACAAGGCGGCTAATTTCCTTCATCATCATCAAAGTCACCATTTCAGGCAATCACTAGTCCGTTGCTGCACATGGGCTACAAAAGCACGGTCCTGTGCCATCTGCATCCATCGATTCCCTGCATGTTTTATCAAGTCGTCATTCCATATAGTGGAGAGTCACTCAATACTGTTATCCCTAACCTCTATAAAATAAAAACAATTTATTTAATTAAACTAAACTTATTTTACGGATTTAATCGCGTTATTTTTATTTCCTGACGTTTTGTGCTGCTGTAGCACCAATAAAGGCGACTGATGTATTTGACTTTCTGATGTCATTTTTAATCCGGGCTACCTTCAGATTTAAACAATTTTTGGTCTTATCTACGTTGAACGTCATATTCACAGAACACAATTACTCTCTACCAAGAGGTCCAATGAGCGAGTCTTATCCGACACTATTCCGATGATATCCCGGACGTCAGTCTGAGCGAGATTAGAATGGCTCTTCAGCACCTTAAAAAGGGCAAGGCCCCAGGTGAGGATGGAATTACAGCGGAGCTTCTAAAAGCGGGTGGAAAACCGGTACTTGAAGTCCTTCAGAAGCTCTTTAATTCCGTTCATGAAGAACGGAATTAGGTGGGACTATTCGGAGACGTGGAGCAGAAGTGCGGTGGTCTTGACCTTCAAGAAAGTCGACAACGCTCTTTTGAAGAACTACAGACCGATTTCCCTTCCGCGTCTACGTGCTGTTTTCGAGAGTCTTTACGAATCGTCTCGCATGCAGACTCGACGACTTCCAGCCTCCCGAACAAGCCGGTTTCCGAAAAGGCTTTAGCACCATAGACCACATACATACCCTTCGGGAAATTGTACAGAAGTCCGAGGAGTACAATTTGCCACTATGTCTGGCGTATGTGGACTATGCGAAAGCCTTTGATTCCGTTGAAATTTGGGCGGTGCTACAGTCCCTTCAGCGGTGCCAAGTGGACTGTCGGTATATCGAAGTACTGAAGTGTTTGTATAGTAGGGCTACGATGGCTATCCGAATACAGAATCAGAGTATGAAACCTAACCAACTGCAGAGAGGTGTAAGACAGGGTGACGTTATATCCCCGAAACTCTTCACCGCTGCATTGGAAGACGTTTTCAAGCTACTGGACTGGAAAGGATACGGTATTAACATCGATGGCGAGTACATCACTCACCTTCGATTTGCCAACGACATAGTCCTTATGGCAGAATCGCTGAAGGACCTAAGCACTATGCTCAATGATCTCAATAGTGTCTCACAACGGATAGGTCTTAAGATGAACATGGACAAAACGAAGATCATGTTCAATGTCTATGTCACACCTATGCCCGTAATTGTTGGGAGCACTAAGCTCAAAGTTGTTGATGAGTATGTTTACCTGTGACAAATGGTCCGACTAGGTAAGTCCAACTTAGACCGAGAGGTCAATCGACGGATTCAACTCGGCTGGGTAGCGTTCGAGAAGTTGCGACACATCTTCTCGTCAGGTATACCTCAAAACTTGAAAACGAGATTGTACAACTTTTGCGTGTTGCCAGTGATGACCTATGGAACTGAGGCGGATCCTTCATTGCTGGCCGTATGAGGACGCTCAAGGTCGCTCAGCGAGCTATGGAGAGGGCTATACTCGGGGTTTCTCTGCGTGATAAACTTAGAAATGAGGATATCCGCAGTAGAACTAGACCGACATAGCCCAACGGATTAGTAAGCCGAAGTGGCAATGGGCCGGCCATATAGCTCGAAGAACCGACAACTGATGGGGAAGAAAGGTTCTCGAGTGGCAGCCTCGTACCAGTAGGTGAAGTGTAGGGCGACCCCCACCAGATGGAGTGACGACAGGAAGTCGATGAATGCAGGTGGCTCAGGACCGTGCTTTGTGGCATTCCTTGCTTTGTGGACTTGTGAAGGGTTGTAATGATGATGATGATGATAATGTTAACGTACGGGTAAACAATTACCTTGAGTTTCGTAATTTTATATGTACTAAAATCCAGTCAGATTTAATTTGGTGATCTCAATTTTGGTATCTAACGCATTGTTGTTTATGTTATAAATTAGGATAGAATTTGATATTCTTCGATAAGGAATAAATGAAAGAAAGACTACAAAACTCATTTATTTAGAGTACTTCACCACAATTACCGCAGTGTATTCCTGAATTTAAATTAGTCGTTTAATTCATCCCTTTTACTGACATAAAACGTAATTTATTTCTTTTTCTTTTTTCTTTTTTTTTAAAAACGTTACGCCCACACTAGGATTTTCTCCTGTACCGTGGAGGCAGTTTAAAAACGTAAATTGCACAAGGACAAACATCCATACCCGGAACAATTACTTGCAGGTTATACAAATACTTGTTCCGTGCGGGATTCGAACCCGCGGCCCTCAGCTATAGGCATAGGCATTTATACAGCTAGAGGCAAAATAGCATACTGTCCAATGGTAAGTGATCACCACCTTTCTGCAATATCAGAGCTGTTCCATTCTATTCTATTCTATTCCTTTCTATTCAATTCCATTCCATTCAAATTCCGTTCCACTCCATTCCATTCCGTTCTACTCCATTCCATTCCGTTCTGTTCCTATTCTGTTCTATTATATTCTATTCTATACTATTGCATGCCGTAAGTGCTAAGCGCGCAGGTATGTTCTACTAGGGCCTAAAAATTAAGATTCCAACGTTTTGTCGCATGAAATCGTATCTAGCAATCATATTGTACATATAAGTGATATAAAAAGCACATTGTCAGAAAGATAAATGATTGTTGAACTTTTTTTTTTAAATCGATTAATTGCTATTTTTAAATAAAAAAGGGGTTTTAGTGACTTATGGTGTGGATTTATCAGGTCCTCATGGCTTCGTAAACACGATAACTTTTGAAAATATCAATTGTTCAACTCCATCTATTTTTAAAACTCTTCATCTATCATGTGGAAAGCCATTGAATGTAAATGGCAGTTTAATTTAGTTTAGTTATAATTAATTTTTTCGGCTGCGAAATGTCGAAATATTCGGTGTTTTAGCAGCCTTATATGAATTTATTTATTACTATATAGAGACTGCATCACTCACTCAGTTAGTTCGGCGTCAATCACCGTCGTGAGTGGATACTGTATCGGTTGTTTGCAGCGGCCCAAAAAGATCGCTGTACAAATACACAATATTGGAAAAACCAAATGTCTTACATACTCGATTATAATAATAATCAGAGATTTTTATTACAATATTTTAAAAGCACAGTATAAATAATAGTAGTACGTACTAAAAGTAAGTAGGATGTAATATTTATACTTAAATACGTCTTGGACTTTATGGAGTGACCTGAATGATGATATGATGATCATATGAGCATTAGGAGTCGTGCACTTTTGGATTTTCCAAACTTTTTTTTAAATTGAAGTTTGACATAAAATTATGGAAATTTGGAAGTATAATAAGGTTATTAGTGAAAACTTGTGTGTATTTAAACTACTTCCGTATAATCATGTTATACGTAATTTCCCTTGAGGATCCGCGCTCGCTAAAACAAAAAATGGCCCTATGTACCGGGGATACTTGAAATAATCACGGCGCGCGGCACTTGAGTCAACCTTTTTTTTGTCACTTTTGTTTGTTTACGTTTAAGAAGTTTGAGTTACAGTTCTTGAAAGCCGATAAGATTGTAGATGAATAGAAACAATAACAATGACATTGAGATGTTTATTTAGTTTTGTATAGCTCTTTGTTTCTAACGGACCATGAAAAAGTGTATTTACTGCCAATAGATTTGGTTTTTTGAATGAAAAAAATTAAGTTTTTATTTTAGTTTTATGTTCTCATAATCTATATAACATGCTATTCCTAAAATGAACCGAAATTATGCATGTAATTATTATAATAATTCTACTTTTTCACTCGCAAAAATTTGCTAAAAGTTCAACCATAAACAGTTTAGACGCGCGTTTTTTTACCTCATTTTCAAAATTTTTTTGTAAAAATATTATAGCGTCTTCCTTAATTTTTTTTATACAATCATATAGATATAACATTTAGAAATAATATTTTTTTTATGAATATACATACATGCAATAAACTATCTATAAAAAAGCTAAATATCTCAGAAGGTAGATCATATTTGAAATCTTGACCGTTATAAATTGTTCGCGTAGAGGTGTTTTGTTTTTCCTTTTTTATCGATTGAAACACAAAAATTTACTGTTATTGTAACTTAAATCATTCAAAAACATTATTTAGTAAAGATCATTAACATTTCTTACCAGTTTTTGAGAGAAAATCCAACAAAAATCACAAACACAAAAAGAAAACAATTACGCAACTAACATCATCAACTACGCGAAAGTGACTGTCTATTATTTTTTAATTTGTCTATGTAACCGAGTGAGTATAATACTTGGGAATATTTTTTAGTACGTTCAGAATCGAATGAAATAGTTTTAGATTGAAAATATACTGTACTTTTATGTTAATTAAGACGAAAATAGCAGCACGTAATGTGGACATGAATTCATGTCCGCGGTACTCAACGGTCACGTAAATGCGGACATGAATTCATATCCGCGGTACCTTAGGGCATGCCCAATTGGTTTTACCAATATATTTTTTATATTACTAATAATGTTTTATTAATTTATATATTAAATTTGATTTGATATGTACTCGTATTATTATGATTAAGATTTTTTTTTAACTTTAAGTGCGTTTTTTAATGTTGATGTTTTAATGTACTATTAATGTAATGTTCAAAAAAGCATAAATAAATAAATAAAGGTTTCAGTATATTTCATAGTATTATGGTCTATAGTAACTGAATATTATCTTATCTTCTTTTTTAAAACGTTACCTCCACACTAGGATTTTCTCCTGTACCGTGGGGCAGTTTACAAACATAAATTGCACAAGGACAAACATCCAGACCCGGAACAATTATTTGTAGGCCGTACAAATACTTGTTCTGTGCGGGATTCGAACCCGCGGCTCTTAGCGCAGCAACTCAATTGGTACGCCACGCCACGCCACGGAGCCGTCAATATGGACGTAACGTGTTGACGGATAGATATAAATATTGTTTATATCTATCCATGTTCAATTAATTTATACAATTTGGAGAAGTGTCACGAACGTACGTGACCCATGCCCTCTGAATAAAGCAACTCTGCTTTTAAATTACACAAGACCCAATTCAAAGTCTGTTACAGTGTCAATTTATGTTTTCAGTCGTTTCGAGAAGATAGCCCTGGGACAAATTGAAAACCACTACAAATAACATGTTTCATGATTTACCTTTAATTGGGATTTATTGTAGACCTATTTATTCTGTATCTTATGTTTGTGACACACGAATTATCATTCTTTATTCTGTTTTATATAAATATTATCAAAAGATAGCTTTACTAGCAGGAGCTTAGCTACAGTTTGTTTATCTGTTGTATCAAAACGCCCCTTAATATAATATTATGAACAACTAGAATATTAACGTTGTCTAAGCTGACATAATGGAAGTGTAAATACCTCAAAATTTCTGCATATGGTTTATTGTAGGTAATAATAGTAATAATTTAAAGTAATGAATGCACTAGCTAGTTGAAAGTTCACAAGTAAGTATTTGATTCCAGAAAACTACAAAAAGGCCCCGCCTCGTATATCACGTCATATTCCGGCGATTTGATTGGCTGGAAGAATGCATCTAGGCGGTGTAGGATAGCAGCCTTTGTGCACTCGACATGTATGTAGTAAGAAGCGCAAACAAATGTGATAAGTAAATTATTATTAAAAAAAGGCAAAGTATCCGACTTGACTTGACAATATATATTACCTAATAGAATCAATATCTATTATTACAGCCAATCGCAAATCCTATGCTTAATATATGCCTCCTCCAAGGAACGACCACAAAGCACTTATATTATATGTTTTGAATAATATGTGAAAATAAGTTGGTTTTTTCTGTTGCGGCTCTACCCATAGCTCTCACCACACTACCAAAGGTTAGCTGGCAGAAAATGCCTTTTCGGCATTAAGTTTGCCTTTGTACCAAATGTTTGTTTGTTTGAGTGCAATAAATAATTTTCTATCTATCTAAAGCACGGTCCTTCGGCACCTAAAAACATCGACTTCTTGAATCGCACATAGTTTTTGAGATAATAGCAAATTAAACTTAGCTTAAAGTTGTTTTTCGTTAATAGAACCACTTGTATAAAAGACCACTAATAAAGATCTGTAGGTTTTTTTTTGTTTAAGTTCTGCGCAAAAGAAGTCGTGGATAAAAGCTAGTCCTCTTTTTTTATTTATATAACAAATTAATTTGTCCGCACAACTATAAAATATTGACCAGATCGAGAGTAAAGGTTTTACTCTAGCGAAGCGTCGTATATTTGGTAACGTGGCAACCATAGACTTAGGATCGCCAGTATATTCTAAGATTGTAAGTCTATGGTGGAAACTGTTGTTGTTTCTAGGATCTTTGAAAAAATATCATCGGGGAAGCGTACCATATATTTGCGACGAATTACTAACGATCTGTTTATTATATTTTCTTCTACTTTATGTTGTAACGCACGCATATTTGCGCCATGCAACGCCACGCAGAGTGCATCTGAGGATGATCCTCTTTCGCCTACAAATTTAATAATTATTTTTAATACAATTTAATTAATATTTAGCACTGTCACTCTTGGGTCACTGAATACCATTGAAAACAAAATTTTCGGTTTGCTATTGTTGTAAGCTGACTGAAGTCAAGTTGTAGAAAGTGTATTCAAAGGAAAGGCAATAACTTTGTCTTTTCGTTAATTTAAAGCGTTAAGTTAGCCAAAAATTAGTCACGCTCTCATAAAGCTTTGAAATTTAGTTTTCAAAGTTTGTGCTTTAGTTAGCAATCAATAATACTTCCTGCATATTTTTAATTTTTACTTTTCTATATATTATAATGAAGAGTGGATTAATGGCGCGAGTCCGACTCTCTCATTTAAATCAATAATCTCAGGTAGTAAAAAACTTATCTTTAGTGTTAGTAGTAAATGCAATTATAGTATAATTATTTGCTTAATTGCTGGGGATATGTAGTCCGCAGTAAGTATATAAAAGCGGTATATTCTTTATTATCGTCAAGAGGCTGTTGGAGCTAGCCCACTACGCACCAGAGACGGAAACATTTTTAACACTCAATTTCATGCGCAGTGAAACAGTACGCAATTACACGCTCTGGGCACTATATTATGCCCTATAATGAAGTATAATGTAATGAATGAAATTATGAAGTTGGCTTGTTTGTTTTTAAAAATAAGTCATTATTTGTTAAAGCAAGTGATATATATCCTCGAAATCGACATGACCCAGACAAACTTGTCCTAGATGTTATTTCTAGGCTCGTTAAATATAACAAAAGTTGCCTAAATATGTGTGTAAAAATATATAATAAAATACCTAAAGAATTTAAATTATTAAGCGAAAAACTATATAAGAAACATTTGTATAATTGGTTAAAAATTGAATGCTTTTATGACTTAAAAGATTTTTTTTTGAGATTAATTTTTTAGATTTAAATAATTATTATGATTGTCTAAACATTTTAAAATTATAATTTGCATGCTATTATTAGCGAAACACGAATGCACTATATAAATTGTAAAATCTTTTTATACCGTGATTGTTGCAAATAAAGATTTTTTTTTATAAAAAATTTATGATTATGATTACCACGTTTTTATCGCTTTTATCACTTTCTTGTTTGTCTGTCTGTCTGACTTTCTGGGTGGAATCTTGCAACTCAAATTTCGAGCACTTTCCGATGAGTTTTCAAGTCTCTACTTGAAATTTTGACCATAGCTCAGAAAAAAAAGTGGTATATTAAATTATTTTAGTACAAAATTTAAAAAAAATCACTTGTTTCTATATTATAACATTGATTCCATATGCTATATTTCGAGGAATTATAATGGAGCCAATTTAATAGATCACATTTGACACTTCATCAAAATTCAACAACGTAACCTTGTAACGGCGAGCATAAAATATTATTTATTTTTTCGAAGTTAGAACTGCACAATTGCTTAACTTTTTTCAATTACGATTACATATTTATTGTAAAAATGACAAAAAAAAAGGTAATTTTACGATTTACTTTCACTAATAAACCCTTCAAACATAATGTTACCAAAAAAATCGAAAGTTGATAAGTAGATTCGAATGCAGCGATTATGTATGTATTTGTGATGGAATATTTCACCATAAATAGATATAATATTGTGATGATAATAAAACATATTATTCTTTTAATTAACTATAAATATACAAAAATAACTAAATAGAAAAATCATTGAAATTTTAGGCCAAAAACTCGTGGGATGTTCCTGGCAACAATAGTGCCTGTCGATGACGCCATGTCATGTCGCCATTACATGACGCAGTCTTTTGTCGTTGTGCGAAGTGTATGTGCGTTTATGGTGTGCTCTCTGTTATTTTCTTCTGACCCGGCTTTTTCTTCTTTGATCTTACTCTGACGTTTACCTGGCTAGAAATTGGACTCCGATTGCTTAACGATTAGTAAACAAGAACAGTCTTGTTTTACCATGTCGAAACCAAACGAGGAAAAACGTTAGACAGTCAATCTTGAGAACTAGTGGTGAAATTGTACAATTATTTTGAACGTGAATCAGTTAACGATGCGCCTCTTTTACCATTGACACATCCGAGAGAACGTGTTGCCGAAGCATTGGGAATAGGGAAGAGGACAGTAACTCAAATTTCTCAAAGAGAAATACGGACCATCAGGCTCAGAACATAATACTTTACGTACACCGAAAAAAGAAAGAGGGACAACAAAATTTTTGGCGTTGATAATTTTGATGCTGCTGCAATTCGCAACCACATTTATGGATATTACTCGAGAAAAGAATATCCTACACGGAAAAAGCTATTAGATTCGGTAAAAGAGGCAGGCTTATTTTTTGGCGGTAAATCGTCTCTATATAAGGTTTTAAAATCGATTGGTTTTAGTTTTAAAAAATCTAACAAGCGGAGAATCCTGCTGGAATGCTACAATATTATTTTGAAGAGAGTAACATTCTTACGTCAAGTAAATAATATGAAAGATTGGTACAATGTCGTGTTTATTGACGAAACATGGTTGAATGCATACGGTTTCGCGGACATGGACCGATGATACAGCGGCCTCCACCTCAAACGTTCCATCGGGAAAAGGAGCCCGCCTCACGTGGACTCAGCTTCTCAAGGTTTTATTCCAAACTGCCTCCTCGCATTCGCGTCTAAAGTTACAAGTGATTACCATGAGGAAATAACTTTGAGTTTCTTAAAGAATGGTGTGAGAAGCTGCTAGTCAGCTTAGAAAACCCATCGAAATTTATTATGGATAATGCACCGTATCATTCTGTACAAGTTGATAAACCACTCAAGCAAATAAAAAGCAAGAAATTGTCTCGTGGCTGGTAAGAAATGGTGTGGAAGCAAGTCCAACTTTATTAAAAGTTGAGTTGTTAAATCTGGTAAAAGCAAGTAAGCCGTCCAAGCCCCGCTATGTAGTCAATGAACTAGCCCTAGAGCATGGACACGAACTTATTCGATTGCCTCCCTACCATTGCCAGTATAACGGATCAATACTGAACCACCCTTCAGTACTGCTAAAATGCTGACTCTGCTACAAACTGCGTGTGCAGAAGTCACTACAGTAGACTGGAGAAAGGTCGTGGAGAAAACAAAGGAAATAATTTTACAAGATTTTGAACGAGATGTGAATATAGACAATATTATTGAAAATGAATTAATAATATCTCTAAATGCTGACAGCAGTGATGAAGATGACAATACTAGTTACAGTTCTGATAGTTCAACTGAATAAATGCTATTTTTTTGTTAAATTATGTACTTGTCTTATTTTGTTCCTTATATTTACTATAGAAAATAATAATGGGACAGGGTTGCAATTTTTTTTTAAATAAAATTACAGTACCTATTCAGCTATTATGAAAAATCGATACGGACTTCAAACTACTATTCACTCTAGTCGATGTTTTTAAGCAGGTCACCTCACTATAAAGCTAAAACTGACAGATGTCAAATGTGATCTATTAAATTGGCCCTACTATACGCACAAGCCTATGACATGATATTTGATATGATATTTTGATTGATCGATCTTTGAGTCCTCCATAGTCATACAATTGACCGGTATTACTATATTGCGCGGTATGTATTATGAAAGCTATTATATCGTTTTGGCGTATACTTAAAAGTAGCAAGCTCCGTTTTTACGTGTTTTGGGGTAAGGGAGAGGGACGTTAAAATATACCGAGCAAAACTCCCCTAACAGGTTCTCGACTTGTCGTGGCGGGAAGGGGGGGGGGGATTAGAAGTCATGGTATGGTAATCTACGGTGAACAAAGGATACCACAAAATCAACTACCGAAAAGCAAGGTCACTAACAACAGCTATTGAAGGCTGCAGGATTCTCATTAGACTATTTACGGAATAATACATACCTGGGTCACGCCTGTGCCCCACGCATGTAATGGAGTGTTAATGGGCAATCGAATAATTTTTCTTAATATCGTCAGATTCTATATCATATTAAAGCAATTTTAAAAATTAAAACCAACTTGGCTATGCGAAAACATTTACTTGTAATTAGTAAAGATAACTTATCTTAATGTAAAAATACAACATTAACATTTTGTATAGACTAAGTCACAAATGAAATAAGTCCAGTACAACCGTTGTGTTCACTTCGTAAAAGTTTGTTTATTGTCTTCAGACCTTTCCTTTATCTCAGACAAATTCTAGTAAAAGCTAAAGAAAACTGTTGTCAGACACAATAAACTGTGCCCAGAATAGCTGATTCGTTTACCCTTGGCTTTTTCTTTGCAAATGTGATAATAAACGTTGTAGTATTTAAAAAAATAAAAAGCTCAGCAGTGACGCCGTACAAATATCCGGAGAATAACAAAAAATGCGGAGTATATTTTTTGCGACATCTACGGCTCTGTATTATGAATAAATTAAAATGGAAAAAAAAATTAAAATTTATTTATTTTCTGACCACCAAACCACAAAAATATCTTAGCACTATAAATTAATAACTATTAAATAAGAATGGTTGTGGATCGCTGGTGCCTGAAGTAGGTAATTAAAACCTGAGTTACAGGTCACCAGGCCTCCATCTTAGTTACCAATAATCACTAAGCTTTTAAGGTAAAAAATTATAAATATAGATGTGGGTGCGAATTAATGAGTGCGCGCGTGTGTGTGTGTGTGTGTGTGTGTGTGTCTGTGTGTGTGTGTGTGCGTGCGTGTGAGTGAGTGAGTGAGTGAGTGAGTAGTGTGTGAAGTGTGAGTACGAGAGTGTGAATATATGAAGAATACAATAGAAAGTTTATTTGAGAATATCAAGAAGACATTCAGTTTCCGTGTACGATTGATTTAAAAGTCATTATTTCAGAGTGCATTTAAATTTAAAGTGATTTAATGAGTGTAGGGATAATTTCTGATGCAATTTATTTTAAAGGTTAGGGCCAAGGAATACAAAAAATCTATGACTGAAATAGGTATTAAGAGGAAGCGATTTTGCGACAAGATGATTGCGTCGTGCAGCGTTCTTATTATATTTAGTTAAGGAGTGCTGTTTAAGAGCTGTATACAATATAAAAAGTTGCCGTACAGCCAACAATTGGCAATGCTCATAAAGTAACTCTGTAGAATATAAGCGAGGATTAAAACAACACACCTTTAGTAAAGCTCTCTGGGCACGTTCAATTTGCATAAAGACTGTTTTAGTAGCCCCACTTCAGGTAGATATACAATAACCTAGTACCGATTGGCACAGAGCATAGTAAATCATTTTGATAACATATGTGTCGGCAGAATGTCGAAGGTCTTTAAAAATTGTAAATTAACTTTCGTACTCTAGCAGACAAGTGTTAAATATAGTCTTTAAATGTTAAATTACTGTCAATTATTATGCCAAGATACTTAATAGAAGTAACTTTTTCTAAATAATACACATTGTCGGTTGTAGTGTTGCTAGTTTTTGATGAAGTATTAACTATTATATTAAGTGAATTTGCTAATGATTGAGAACTGTTTCGCATAGAAAAATTTAGTACTTTAGTTTTGGTTAAATCTTCTAACAGTATCAAATCCTTTTTGCACTCGTTGGTATGTTTCACTCCAAGTACTGGCCTAAAAAACAAGTACTGTATCATCAGCATAAGTAAATATGAAACCACCTTCTAGGCATAGATTACACAAGCCGTACACCAAAAATAAGGTCGTACCAAGGATACTACCCTGAGGTACACCGTATGTAACAGGTACTCAGGTATGAGCCGATTTTCACACACTGAACCCTATTTGTAAGATAACTGTGAAATAGGGATAGCTGGCTGCCTCTTATTCCCAGGTACTCAAGTTTAGAAATCAAGACAGAGATCGAAATTGTGTCAAAAGATTTAGCAAGGTCTAAAAACAGGGCGACGCATTTTTGCTTATTATCAAGTTTAATAACAATATGATTTACTAATTTGTGTACAGCATCATCAGTGGATAATTTATTTCGGAAACCTAATTGATTAACAGATAAAATTTTACGGGATTCCAAATATTTGATAAGTCTTGAGTTTGGGATTTTCTCAAGTCCCTTAGACATTGCGGATAATACTGAAATTGGCCTAAAGTTTTCGACACATTTTCAATCACCTGACTTAAAAACTGGATATGAAAGTGCTATCTTAAACATATCAGGAAAAATACCAGTAGTGAGACTCAAATTGCAGATGTGTGTGAGTGGAGGGACTATGATGTATTTGTGTTTGTTTAGAAAGTTAGAAGAAATACCATCCCATGCAGTAGCACAATCTCTTTTCAGAGACATAATCAATCGATATACTTCTGTAACGTCAGTCTTGAGTACTACAAAAGATTCTGCCTGTTGCGGAATGTTCGAATCTTTTGTACAACTCCATTTACTTTTTCTGCAAGTTTCCTTCCCACACAAACAAAATAAGTATTAATTTGATTAATCGAATTTTGAGGATCATATTCGTTAAAAAGATCAGTTGGTATTGGCTGTGAATTCTTCACACTAGTTAGATTTGTGATATTTCGAATGACATCCCGTATTCACTTTGAATTTTTACCAGCTTTTTCAAATTCCAGTTTTTGGTATTTTTGCGATATTTTTTGTACAGGATGTCTCTATGTCGCATACATTTGAGTAAAAATGGTGTAATCCCGGGTTTAATGGGCCTGCATCTGCGTGACAGCGTAATTTTTTTGGTATTGCTAGTTAAGATATGGATAATAGTATCAATTAGATACTTAGCCGCTTAATTAGGGTCATTTGTTGATTAAACGTCATTAAAATTTCTTCTGTTTTGTTAAAATAAGTGCGATTACATGTTATACTTTTATTTGTTGAGAGTGATATAAAAATGGCAAAGTGATCTGTTACCGTCGATTGTAACACTAGAACCTAGTTTAGAGCAGGGGAACTAGTTTTCAGATTGGCATGGTCAAGACATGTGGATCCGTGTGTTGGTATGCTATGACCTGGATATATTCCATCATTCAGTCCAGAATAATAGAATAGAATAGAATAATTTTTTTTATTCAATACAGATCACATGTGTAATTCTTATTGAAAGTCATTTTTTACTTTACCACTGGTTCGAAAAAAAACCTCTGTCCTGGGAAGAACCAGCAAGAAACCCAGCGGGACTTTTTTTAAAGTAAATTTTACATTAATGGTTGTACAAACTATTTAAGTACAAAATTTATTTTAGAAACTACTTGGAAGCGACCACCTCATTCCCAGGGGTTATTATCAACCATGTATTCATTTATACTATAATAACCCTTTTTATATAGTTTCAGCTTAACAAAACATTTAAACTTGGTAATAGAGAGAGCCTGTACACTTTCCGGGACCTTGTTGTAATAGCGTATACATTGCCCCAAGAATGAATTACTGACTCTGTGGAGTCGAGAAACTGGTATCACTAGCTTGTGTTTGTTCCTAGTGTTTACAGAATGTATATCACTTTTTTTACTAAAACTAACGTTGTTTTTGTGAACATACATTAAATTTTCGTAAATATACTGAGAGGCCAAAGTTAATAAATTTATCTCTAAGAGACTCTCTCGGTTTTAGGTTGTAAATAGCTCTAAAAGCCCTCTTCTGTAAAACAAAATTAGTTTCTGAATCAGCTGCATTTCCCCATAGCAAAATCCCATAAGACATTATGCTGTGGAAGTAACTGAAATAAACTAATCTAGCTGTCTTGACACTAGTGAGACCTCTAATCTTTTTTACAGCATAGGCTGCAGAACTTAGTTTGCTTGCTAGTTTGGATATATGGGGGCCCCACTGAAGCTTTCCGTCGAGAGTGATGCCAAGAAAAACAGTTGATTCAGCAGGGCTCAGTTCTTCCCCATATAAAAACACATTGGTACTCAGATTTTTAACATTCATCATTCATCATCATCATTACAGCCCTTCACAAGTCCACTGCTGAACATAGGCCTCCCCCAAAAAATGCCACAAAGCACGGTCCTGAGCCACCTGCATCCATCGACTTCCTGCATGTCTTACCAGGTCGTCACTCCATCTAGTGGGGACGCCCTACACTCGTCCGCCGGTACGAGGCCGCCACTCGAGAACCTTTTTTCCCCATCGGTTGTCGGTTCTTCGAGCTATATGGCCGGCCCATTGCCACTTCAGCTTACTAATCCGTTGGGCTATGTCGGTCACGCTGGTTCTACTGCGGATAACCTCATTTCTAAGTTTATCACGCAGTGAGACTCCGAGCATAGCCCTCTCGATAGCTCGCTGAGCGACCTTGAGCTTCCTCATCCGGCCAGCAGTGAAGGACCACGTCTCAGTTCCGTATGTCATGCCTGGCAACACGCACTGGTTGTACAGCCTCGTTTTCAAGTTTTGAGGTATACCTGACGAGAAGATGTGCCGTAATTTCCCGAACGCTGCCCAGCCGAGTTGAATCCGTCGATTGACCTCTCGGTCGAAGTTGGACTTACCTAGTCGGACTATTTGTCCCAGGTAAACATACTCGTCAACAACTTCGAGCTTAGTGCTCCCAACAACTACCGGCATAGGTGTGACATGGACATTAAACATGATCTTTGTTTTGTCCATGTTCATCTTAAGACCTATCCGTTGGGAGGCACTATTGAGGTCATTGAGAATAGTGCTTAGGTCCTCCAGCGATTCTGTCATAAGGACTATATCGTCGGCAAATCGAAGATGAGTGATGTACTCGCCATTGATGTTAATACCGTATCCTTTCCAGTCCAGAAGCTTGAAAACGTCCTCCAATGCAGCGGTGAAGAGTTTCGGGGATATAACGTCACCCTGTCTTACACCTCTCTGCAGTTGGATAGGTTCCGTACTCCTGTTCTGTACTCGGATAGCCATCGTAGCCCTACTGTACAAGCACTTCAGCACTTCGATATACCGACAGTCAACTTGGCACCGCTGAAGGGACTGCAGCACCGCCCAAATTTCAACGGAATCGCTTTCTCATAGTCCACATACGCCAGACATAGTGGCAAATTGTACTCCTCGGACTTCTGTACAATTTGCGAAGGGTATGTATGTGGTCTATGGTGTTAAAGCCTTTTCGGAAACCGGCTTGTTCGGGAGGCTGGAAGTCGTCGAGTCTGCGTGCGAGACGATTCGTAATGACTCTCGAAAACAGCACGTAGACGCGGCTCAGAAGGGAAATCGGTCTGTAGTTCTTCAAGAGAGCGTTGTCGCCTTTCTTGAAGAACAAGACCACCGCACTTCTGCTCCACACCTCCGGTGTAATGCCACCATGTAGGACGGAATTAAAGAGCTTCTGAAGGACTTCAAGTACCGGTTTTCCACCCGCTTTCAGAAGCTCCGCTGTAATTTCATCCTCGCCTGGGGCCTTGCCGTTTTTAAGGTGCTGGAGAGCTATTCTAATCTCGCTCAGACTGACGTCTGGGATATCATCGGAATAGTGTCGGATAAGACTCGCTCTTGGATCATTACTCACACTTGCGTGTGGCTCCAACGATGATGTGTACAGCTGCCCATAGAACCTCTCAATCTCACTCAAAATCTCAGGTGTCCCGGAAACGAAGCTGCCACACTCGGTCTTCAGCTTCGACAGTTGGCTCTTTCTGGCAGACAGATCTCTAGCAAAGACTTTGGAGCCCTGGTTCCGCTCGATCGCTTATTCAATACGAGCTGTATTGAAGTTGCGTAAGTCCCGCCGCATGCATTTGGAGATCTGTCTGTTCAGTTGCCTGTATTCTGTCATATCTACTGAAGACTGCAGCTTCATATCCCGTCTAACAGCCATGAGATTAAGAGTGTGATCGGAGAGTTTTTTTGTTCTTTCGGGTCTTGCAAAACTTAGCTTCGACCGCATGGACAGTTTCCACGAGCTTGTCATTCATATCGTCCACTGCATTGCAATCTTCTAGGCACTGAAAACGGTTTCGTAGTTCGAGCTGAAAGGTTTCGGGACTTTGGATTAAAGCACGAGGGGGACTAGTTTTGCGCTGAAGTCTCCCATTAACACCGTATAGTGGGTTTTGGAGGAATGCATGGCTCTAGAGATATCCTCATACATTTCTTCCACCTCCTCATCGGGGTGTGCCGAGGTTGGTGCGTAAACCTGTATAACCTTCAGCGAATACCGTTTGGTGATTCTGAGTATAAGGTACGCAACCCTCGTCGACATACTCCCAATCTTTACAACGTTGTTAACGAGAGACTTGTGGACGATAAATCCGACACCTCCTTGGGACAGATGGTCGCCTTCCCGGTGATAGAACAAGTTGCCGGATTCGAGGATTACCGTGTCCTCCCCCTCTCTTCGGACCTCGGATAATCCTATAATATTCCAGCGTAACTTGTCTATCTCTTCTTCCAGCTCCAGGATCTTCTCGTCAGTCCTCAGGGTACGTGCGTTATAAGTTGCCAGGTCGAGTCGTCGTAGGTGGCAACCGAACCTCCACCGGAGATTCTTAGCACGCCCTGCCCCGCCGTTACCATGGTCGCCACCGTAGCCAGGAATAGCGGGGCCGCCGGGGACTGGGGGCCGTTTCTTTGTGTCGTCGCTCATGGGGGGTATATTGCCATAGCTGCCACGCTTGGCGAGCGGGTTGGCAACCGCAGTTTTTTTATTGTTTTTTGCTGTTATCAGAAAGATGCTGCTGCCCATCCTCTGCCATGTATTAAATTTACAACAATATTCGTTGTTGTAAATTTAATACATTTAGTTTTATTTCTGTTTAAATGTAGATTATTAACGTTAAACCAATGCACTAATTTTGATATAGCATTATTCACTTCGTCACATTTAAATGATTGACGTTTAAGTTTAAAAATCAAGGAAGTATCATCAGCAAATAATACTATATCATGATTATCCCCTACAAGGGAAGGTAAGTCATTAATGTACACTAGAAATAGGAATGGGCCGAGAATCGAGCCCTGAGGGATACCCATTAGTACAGGTGACCCGTAAGAACTTTCACCATTAGTAATAACTTTCTGCATTCTATTACTTAAATATGAAATAATAAGTTTAAGCGCTGTGTTCTTGACACCATAGTACTGTAGCTTCCTGATTAATGTCTCATGGTGAACACAGTCGAAGGCCTTGGAAAGGTACAAAATATACCCAAAGCATCCTCTGAATTCCCACATGCACATAAAATATGTTTAATAAGCTCAACTCCAGCGACAGTTGTCCAGCATTGACGTCGACAAATGTTCACTCCGCGAAAATAAACTAGCCACCATTTATTTGCCCACGTTGCGAGGTCTTTGCAGTTTTGTAGGTCTGTCTTTGTCTGTAACTGTCCTTCTGAGTAGACCCATAGCGATGATTGCCTTTTATTTTCCGGATCATATTGATAGATCCATGTCTCGTCACCAGTAACGATTTCTGAAGCACGCCTAGATGCCCCGTTTTCAAAACGTAGACGCATTTTATGGCACCAATCCACACGAGTCTGTTTTTCGCTTTCGGAGAGCAAACGAGGGATCCATCGACAACAAAGCTTCCTCACTCCAAGATGTTGATGTAGGATGGTATGAATGCTCCCCGAACTAATGCCTACAATCTTTTCGATGTCCGTATATGTGATTCGTGGGTCTTCTCGCACCAACATTTCAGTAGTCCATACATTTTCTGCCGTTACTGCTGTTTGCGGGGCCCCGGTTCTTTGGTCAACTTTAAGATTAATTTTACCCCTTTTGAATTCAGCAAACCACCTAAAAATTGTTGCGCGTGATGGAACTGAGTCCCCTTATGCTGATTGTAACCGTTGTTAACTTAATTGTTCGGTTAAACCAAATTTAAAATCATAATATTTCGTAGCGCGCAAATGTTCACGGTTAAGATCCATCGTTTTAAATGAAAAGCGCGGGAAGCGTTGCAGGAAAATTAATAGAACTTTGTTTTTTTCTTTAATATTGAGCAATTGGCTTATGGAGTTCTATTTTTAAATAAATTTGCTTTTTATAAAGATATAACACGGGTGCGTTCCATTATTAAATTTCGAACATCTCAAAACTTATTGAGTGACCTACGTATTGAGAGGTATTGTGTACCACTTTCAAGCTTAGTAGCGCTCGGGTGTAAATTTATGCAGCTATATAAAAATGAATTGTATTTAGTATTTTACATTTTATAGCACTTTTTTCTTACCCTTACATTAGGATTTTCTTCTGTGTCGATTAACATAATATGTATATAAAGTGCACACTGACGAACATCTAACCCGGAACAATTTATTTGTGAGCCATACACTTGTTAGTCTGGTCGTAGTGAGGGATTCGAACCCGCTACTCCGCAGCATCGCAGCCAAACACTTAACCACTGCGCTCCTGAACCATATTTTACAACATACCATCAATGATATGATATTATCCTCTGTAAAGTCACACATATATATATATATATATATATAAATATACTATAGTAAAGAAGGAGGGGGGGGGGGGGGAAGGAGGTCTCTTCTTTTATTACATTTGTTATATTGTAACTGTTACCTTGAAGTTGTGATATTCCTTAGTCAAAGCAAAAGGCTATTTTGTGGAAATTTATTTATTCTTTTGTTTCTGAAGTCGATTTTTCTAAGTTTAATTGTTAATAGCAATTGCTAATTACCAACAGCTTGTCACGTACCTGTTGATGGTCAATGACGTGCGGAAACCAGACACCTCTAAGAAATAAGAATATTTCTAAGATATATAAATTATCCTAATCGATGGCGATAGCATGGCAGATTTTTCTTGTTGAAATCCTTTTTAAAAATGAGAGGAAACCTCCATTGTTAGATGTGGTATATATACGATATTACTTTACTTTTACTAAGATAATGTTTACTAATATGTGAATATCAAATGCTAACAGGTAAATAATCAAATATTCTACAGAGAAATGTCAGCAGCCGGTGACGAAACGAAGTATAAGTGGATTAATTTATTACGCGTCAGAAACAGCGGTGCGACGTTGGCGCTTCTCTCTTTATAAAATATTATGCCGTGTTAACTTTTATTTATAAATAAATAAAAGCCCATATTTAAGTCTACGTTAAGCAGTGGAACTTATGAATAAAAAACCCGACAACAAATGTTTTAGGTTCAGTTTTTTGTGTAATTAATCTACTTCAAAAAGGAGAAGGTTCTCAATTCGAGTGTATGTTTTTTTTGTATGTACGTTACGCGACATCTTCGCAAATTGCGTACCAATTTTGATGACTCTCTTTTTTATTAAATATGTTATACTTCAAGGGTAATTAATAAATTTGGGGAAAAAATTAACTTATTTTTAGCAATTTGAAGTCGGTATTTACTTTTTGTTAAAAGTTATAATTATTTAAAAAAATGGATTTTATGAAATGTGTATGGAGACACGTTCGTACGGTACTACACTACATGCACACGTACACGCACACTTATATATTCACATTAAATTTTCCTTAGCCGTTAATTATTTATTCAACACATCATACATCAAAGTACCAGCCTTATAAACCACTGCTTCTTCTTCTTCATCATCAGTCCAAAACTAGACATGGCCCTCTTACGTTGTAGGCTATGCCTTAATGATCACCGGCTCTTACATTATCTGAAGTCTTCTTTGTTTGAAGATGGCTGCAAGTGTCATGGGCTGCAATAGCCACTTACTGTCAGGTGGACTCTAAGTTTGTTTGTCACTTCGGTTTTATAAAAAAAGTAGGTCGGTTACAATAAAACAATTGGTATTTCCCATAATAATCGTTTCTTATGATAGCCACATGACGATATATAGTAGTGGATATTCTTCCACCGCCACTACATGCTATGGCGTAAGTACGAAACGTAATATCTAATATTATATAAAAAATAATTGTTTTTGTTCGTATTTTATGCGCTGCCATACTGTTCATCAGAATGCGGTAAAACTTTGTCAACCTATTGATTGCACTTCCGCGAAGGTTATAGACATAGTACAATTAACTAACAGTAGGTGGCGCGCGTGTAGCACCGACAAATTTATTTGAAAGTTGTATATTATTATCATTATCATTCCTTATTATAGAATATAACTTTTAAAACGATATTTCCACAATTATTTCTTTAACGGCAGCAACGCGCAGGGTACCAGCTAGTTTATAAATAAAACTAATTTCAAGCGGTCGACAGCGAACGGTGAAATGTATAATTCTATTATTAGCCTTCAGCAATGGACGGCGAGAGGCTTTTACCTCATTATATAAGTCTTTAACCCGTAAAAGCTTTTGTTCCGTATTTACTTTTAATTCACGAGAATATTTAATCAAGAAACCACTTTAGTAACACGAACAAATTATAGAATCGATTACTGGACTACGTACAATCTTACTTACTACACGCACAGACTTACCCGCTAGAACTAATAATTTTTTATAGAATAAGGGTGACGAACAAGCACATAGTTCTACGTAATGGTAAGTGGATGCTGTGGGCCGTAGACATCTACATTTATCCTCAATTGAGAATCAAAATGCAGATGCTTTATCTCCCTTGAGGATTAAGATGGAATGCCTCGTTTCCAGTAAAAAGGGTCTCCGGTTATCTACACTCACCATATGAAATGCTTTAAGCTGCTATTATCCTGGTATTGTGTGAGAGCATGGTCTACCCCGGTCGAGCCGACCCATTCGTGCTACAATCATAATATAGATGCAGCGTAGCTCTACCACATATATAAAGAATATTAAGGAAAATAAACGGAAGAGATCCACAGGCCCATGGTTAGACTTAAGAGACTGGAATTTTACGGGCTGATTAAGAAGAAATGGAAAAACTTCTGATAAAATTTAAACATGAAACTACACATTAAATATACATTATTATTTAGAGAACCAACGAAATAAAAGTGAGCGATCTAACACTTCAAAATCCTACACTAGTCGCTTACGGCTTCCGTAGCCGCAAAGACCTTATCTAATCTCACCCACACAGCCGTCAACCAAGTTATTGTTGTTGATAGCTGACGGATGGTGCAGAGAGGGGGAAACACGCTGTGCTTTATATTATAAGCTTTCTCCGCTTTATAATTTATTAATATAAGAATTAAAAATGAAACATAAACTACTAGAGAATAATAGGTATAACCTATGAAATTACCGCTCTGCAGTACTGGCCATTTCAAATCAAAATAATTTTTGATTGGATAAGAATTCCAATTCGAATTTCAAATTAATTTTATTTAAAAAAAAATGGAATTCTTTTTTCAAAAATTAGTAATTTCTTTATTGCTTAGTTTTGTTTTCATCGCATTTGAATTTTTTTCGTCATCATGGATACGTTAAAATTTCGATCAATTATGGAACATGTGTACCGTCGTGGCAGCAACGCAGCACAAGCGGCACGCAACATCAACGACGTTTACGGAGCGAATACTACAAATGAACGCTTCACCAGTTATTGGTTTGCCCGCTTCCATTTTGGAAATTTCGACCTAAAAATGGACCCCGTGGCCATCCGAAAACTTTGGTCGACAATGACGAATAAAAGACGATTGTGGAAGCTGATGATACTCAATCTACGGTTGAATTAGCAGCAGCATTCGACGACGGTCAAAACAATATTGGTCCATTTGCGTCAAAATGGCAAGGTAAAAAAGCTTGACAAATAGGTGCCCCACGAACTCAATGATCGCCAGCGCGAAGTTTGAGTCGAGACGTGCCTTGCCAGTGCAGTAGCACTGCTCAAGGCACACAAATGAAGGAATTTTGAACCACATTGTTACCTGCGATGAACTAAATGAAAACTTACCCCTAGAAAAGTGATGGATGGTCATAGTTTGGTGGTCTAGCGCCGGTGTGATTAATTACAACGGAATGAGCATTACTGCAGATGTGTAGTGTGAAGAACTGAACACAATGATGGAGAAACTCGCACTTCTCTAACCGGCTTTGGTCAATCGCACGTCCCCGCTGCTCTTGCATGACAACGCGCGACCTCATACTGTACAACAGACGGTCTCCAAGTTACAAGAGCTGGGGTTGGAAGCTCTCCGTCATCCGCCGTACTCACAAGACCTTGCGCCTACAGACTTTTACTTTTTCCAAAATTTGGATAACTATTTGGCGGGAAAATATTCAATACCCGAGATGCAGTACAAAATGCCTTTGAAGAATTTGTTACCACCCGTCCAGCTGATTTATTTAAGAAGGGCATCAATAAACACACCACACAAAGATGTATCGATTGTATGGGTGATTACTTTGATCAATAGGAATAAAAAATATAGAAAAAAAATACGTTAACTTATTTCATAAAAAACGGCAATTTCATAGGTAAAGACCTTATATTAGAACATTGTCATGAAACTATTGTATTATCGTCGGATCTTAAAACCTCTGCAAAATTTCAAATTATTCAAGAAAACGAAAGTGGGTGAAAACTGAAAAAAATTTTTTATTACATTCATACATTACATACAATTAATACATACACATATCCATTCTTACATACACATACGTACTGGTGAAGGTATTAAAACGGGTTAAAAATACATGTAGATAACTGTATGTTGGAGAGGTCTCGAGCCATTTGAGATTTGTGATAGGGTACTAAAGCGAGTTTTAAATCACGGCACCTTTATATTGATAAGTACGACGGTTTAGTGTTTGGTCAATGCCTTTAGCAAGGTTTTTTCTAATTTAAAATAACACCTTGTAGTTATAACACACCTTTGGAATTCACTGTTACATTATTTTATGAACCACATCCAAAAAAAGTACACTTTATGAGATTTGTCAATATTTTCAAAACTAAAATATAAGAACAGACATCTTAGAACCGTGATATGTGGAGGTGGCTGCTTACTTTAATAAATATAAATAAGTGCTGATGTAGGGAAGGAAAACATCTCGACAAAACCTACATGTCTGGGAAATTAAAAGGTTAGCGTACACACTATCCGCCCGTATATATGACCGCTACCAACAAGAGACCAGCAAGAGGGCTACTTGATGGTCTCTTGCCTACTGCGGAACAAAAACCCGTGCTGGGCAGTACAACTTTAATAGAACTTTATGCATATTATTCTTCTAGAAAAGTCCACAGCTGGGCATAAGCCTCTCCCGAGGGAAGATTTGCCTTAAAATTAACTTTGGTGGGTGGATTGACGATCGCAGTACGAGACGTCTCGCACCTTTTACGCTGTTCCCTGTCGCCGGTCTGGATACTATATTATGTCTGGCATTTTTGGCATGCCTTAGACGTACGTACAAGGTCCAAATTTATTAAACTTCCGTAATTTTGTTATAAATTAGTATATTGTTGTGTAAGTCGATGGTCTGGGCAAAGTAAAATGTTTCTTTCTTTCTTTATCTCTTTCTTTCTTTCTTTCTTCTTTATCGGAAGCCATAAGATTTTTTTGGCATTTCCCGTTGTCACCTCTTGTGACACCCACTACACAAAATGGTTGCACGGGGTGATATATAGAGATACAACTCAAGAGTTAAATAATAAAAAACGCTTTAGTTTATGAAATGCAACATCACGTCAGACTGTTTGTGAAGTAGGGCGGCGCCCTCGACCTTGGGCGGACTAGTTCCGGTCGACGATAACAAAAAGTATCTTTGTTTATGAATTTACTTTGGAACGTACGTCATCATATTTTATGTTATAGCACAGTTCGTATAAAAGAGCACGTTATATGATAGAGAAAATCTTAAGCAATAGCCACAAACACATTTTTATGATATGTATATGTTAGTCTAGTGGTCGAAACTGGTAATCTTGAGGTCAGGTCGGAATCCCAGGTTCGGGCTGAAAACAATTATTGGGTTTTTCTGTCAAAAAATTCCTAGTGCCGTGCTTTGGAAGGCAAGCAAATCGGTTGTTTCTGCGCTTGATCTTTTTCCGGTTGAGTCGGACTGCCATCCCATTGGAATACGAGAGTGAGGAAATAGTGAGTGCACCTATGTTTGCGAACACATTCGTGTACTATAATCCTATCCTGCGCAGTTAACATTAATATAAATAATTGTTTTAATAAGCGTATAAATATTATAGTATAGTAATTAATTTGTATCCTTGTTATTAATTATGTCGTAATGTGCAAATATGAAATAATTGAATATTTAGTCCATATTATTACGAAAATTAAATCTAGCTTCAGTCTATATTTTAAAATTAAACATTATAAAAATCCTTTTTTGTTACGTATAATATTTTCATTATTGCTACTAATGCTTACTGAATATCTCACGTACATTCAATAGTTACATATGTCACAAATATGGTGGGGTGGGTGTGTGGTGTGTCATGCTACATTCGAAAAATTCTTTATTAACCACTCAGGCCCCGACATTTTATTGGACCAAGTTAGTCAGAGCTATAGTAATATTTCTTTTTAGATAAATGTAAATATAACGTAGAGTCATTTTGCCAATTAAGTTTACTATGTTTTAACTTAAAATAAAAAATAAAATATCAATAATTAAAATATTGAATTATTTGTATGAAAGTCAAGTGAGCGCTAGAGAAACGACGATTGCAAGACGTTGCCTATAAATAAAATATTTTCAGAAATTATCAATTACCTTGTAGTGGCGGTGCATGAATATCCATAATATTATCTCGTGGATGCCGTAAGAGACTTGGGGAAAAGGGTTATTTTTAAATAACCGTGAACATCGTTCCGGTTACGAAAAAGTCACAGTGAAAAATCATCGTGACTTTGTCACGTTAGGGACTACTTGTAACATTAGAACGACTTATAACGTGACTTTATATATGCATTTTAGATTTAGTTAAAAGTTAAAATTACAGCCTATTATACGTCCCAGTATGGGCACAGGCCTCCTCTCATTTCTGAGGGGGTTTTAGGTCAAGGTAATGTCCGCCGTACTGCCCCAATGCGTGTTGGCCAACGTGTTTTCGAAATATTTTTTTTCTTATTTCTCAGACGATGTTTTCCTTCACCACCGAGCACGTGGTAAATCAGCACTTAAAATTGCAATTAACAATTTCATTGGTGCCGGCGGGGATCGGACGCGGGTTGCTCGCGTACTGTGAAATTTACAGCGAGCGCTAACCATCTGATCAATACTCGATTTTTTATTTCCTTCCTTGCTATTATTTTTGAAATTTTCGAATTTCACCCAACCTAGCCGATTAGTCGGTCGGGATGGCAGTTTTTCTAAAAAAGATCGATTTTCAAATGGATTTGAATCGAAATCTGATTCAAAAATAAATCCAGATTTAAAAGATCGTTGAAAATTGATCTTCTTTGATTTACTTTTCGAATTTGTATTTACACTACTAACAAAATACAACAAAGCGACACAAACGTTACTTTTTTTTATTCATTAATCCATTAAGGAGAGGCGAAAGAAACTGAGCACACAGTTATTTCGCGAGTTATCAAATAATTAAGTGAAAAACTGTAATTTTTTTGAGTTTGGGTACACTCATCTAATTGTAAATAATTTTATGGTTCCTATCAAAACGGAAAAAATCGAATCTCGATTTCTAGGGTGAAAAAAATCGATCTTCGAATCGATTTATGAAATTAGAGCGAGCACATATCCTTTTCAACTAGATAGAGTGACGACCTGGTGAGACGTGCAGGAAGTCGATAGATGCAGGTGGACTGTGTTTTGTGTCATTTTTTGGGGGCGGCCTATATTCAGCAGTGGACTTCTTTAGGGTTGTAATTAATGAATTATCCCTTGAGCATCCACGGTTCTATCATTTATGTTATATTTGTATTTTAAGTAATGTTTAAGTATAGAATAATAAAGAACTAGTAGAGTGAGCTGACAGTGAGGAGTGGAAGCCAACACAAATGTGCGCTGTGATGCACATATAACTAATCTTAGTGACTAGATTCTCCATGCACATTACTGATATCTTAAGTTGTTAGGTTTCTTGTTTTTGTTGTTAATCATCGTAACTGATGACCTAAATATCTATCAAACAGCTACTAAAATATTTATGAATTAATCATTTTTTTCACGGCTCCGTGGCGCAGTTTGGTCCTTGTGCAATTTCTGTATGTAACCTGCCTCCGCGATAAAGGAGAAAATTACTAATGTGGCGGTAATTTATTTTGAAAAGAGAGGATTTTTGTAACCCTTTCTATCTTCAACCACATGAAAGCCTAATGTTAGGTAAAACAAAAACTAAGGATATGATCGGTGATGTTAGATACAAAAGAAAAAACACCTAAATTTTTTTTTCCGTCCTAAAGCAATAAAACATTTTTCTTTTTCACACGACTAAGATGCGTAGTAAGGTGAACTTTTTTATACTCAGTGTTTTTCACGACATCGAGTGATTTGTCATGTAAAAAGGGTCTCCGAATTAATCCTGTCATCGTGACTTTTTAATTACTTTATCCGTGCGAAATCAGGTTTAAAACTGAGCATTTCAACTATTTATTTTAAGAAATAATTGTGTCCTACTCATTCGCCATTAGAAATATATTGTTTAGAAGTCCATCTGGGTAGATACCAACCTTTTACCTTTTCCTGCCGTCTGCCTTTTGTTCCGGTCTGAAGGTTATAGAGAGCCAGTATAATTACAAACTGTGGCGCATTCCATCTCAGTCATCAGTGGAATCAATCAACGCATCGACGAAGGTTACTTCTTTGATTGAAGGTCTCCATGGACTTCAGTAGCCACTTACCATCAGGTGGGCTGTAAGTTCGCTTGTCACTTTACTAATATACAAAATTGGCGAATCGGCGGCAGAAAATAAAATACAGAAAAAATTAATGTTATATAATTTATGTAGAAATGTTTTAACTCTGCAACAGTAATTTGTTAAAATGCAAATATAATATTCCTAAATATTGAACAAAGCTGAACGTAACAATGTTCCAGGAATATTGTTTTATTTTTAGTTTTATCAAATTAATAAGGGTTACAAATAAGCACACTGTCCACCGGATGGTAGGTGAATGCTGTGGGCAGTGGCAGTGAAAGGATATTATAAATTAGATGACTATTTAAACAAACAAGGTTATTACTGTTTTAAAAAGAACTCGACTGCGTAAAAAATACTAACAATACCCATTATACGATTAAATAACAACTTTATCAAAGCTTTATTATAAGTTTTTTTTTATTATAGTTGAGAATTGTTACTTTAAATTTTATAGATACTAAATAGTAATTCAAAATGAAAAATGACTAAAGAAATCTAAATATGATTTTCAAAGACCTAATCAATGATACCCCACTTGACATAGTTTGTCGACTTTCAATTTTTTTCTTTAAAGTAATATGGCGTCTGGTTGTCGCCATTAATTTTTTAATTATTTGAATTTTGATAACTGTCACGTATTAATTGGCATTCACAATATTGAGACAAATTGTGTTTAGTCTCTAGAGCGCCACAAAGGAACAAACATACATACAACAATATATAGGCTGATAAACACATTAGATAGATAGATAGAAAATTATTTATTGCACTCAAAACAATTTGGTACAAAGGCGAACTTAATGCCGAAAAGGTATTCTCTGCCAGCTAACCTTTGGCAGTGTGGTGAGAGCTATGTGTAAAACTAGCTTATTTACACATATTATTTAAAACACATTATATAATATAAATATGTTACTTTATACATTTATACACTAATAACTAATACAATATAGTATAAGAAATTATAATATATAAACCAATAATATTAATGAAGTAATTTTAAGTAATGTACCTCAACGTTTTTATTGGGGAGGCATCTTTTATATCTCGAGGAAGGTTATTCCAAAGTGTAATTGATATTACCGTAAAGGAATCTGAGTAGTATGTAGATTTGTCGATCGGGATAGTTAGAGTTTTGTTGGTCATCGAACGGGATAAGCCTAATTATGAAAAACGCTATTTCAAATAAGCTGGAGAACAAGGATTGTGAAGAATTACCATACGAAGTGGTTAGAAGGTGTGTGTTCCGGTGAAAACGGATGTCGAGCCACTTAAGTCTTGAGCGAAATTGTGATATGTGATCAAACTTGCGCAGGTCAAAAATATAGCGTATGCACAGATTGAGCGTCCGGTCGAGTTCGCTAAGCAGCTCCTGAGTTATATCAGGGTAATCAATTTTTTTTTTTGGAAGTCATTCTTGAAATCGTTGTTTGTAAATATATTTAAAACCAACTTTTTTTCTAACGTTGTAGAGCCACGCTTCAGCTACATTATAGTTGTAGCACGTATGGGTCGCCTCGACCAGGGTAAGACCACGCTCTCACAGAATACCAGCGTAAAATAGCAGCTTAATCCTGCTGTGTTTCGTATGGTGAGTGTAGAGAACCGGAGACCCTATTTACTGGAAATGAGGCATTCTATCTTAGCCCTCAGGGGTGCCAACACATCTGCATTTTTAGTCGTAATCGTGTATAAATGTAGATGTCTATGGGCTACAGCATCCACTTACCATCAGGTGGATTGTGTGCTCGTTTGTCACCCACATTCTATTAAAAAATATATTTATAGATTATCTGCATACAAGTGGTAGAGAGAAGATATTTGGGATGTAATCGTATTAATAAAGATTGCGAATAATAGAGGAGATAAGACGCTCCCTTGCGGAACCAACCATGGTATCGATCGAGAACTTCCTCGTGTTTCGAAGTCGGCTAAAAATAGCTCAGACCTAAATACACCGACGGGTTAATGTTAAAAAGCATTTAAAGTTTGAATCATAAGATATAGCAATGTTTACTAGTCAGCGTGACATTTAAGGTAAACCCTAACACAAGAGAGTTTTTTGTAATAAAAATATTGCCCATATACTCAAACGCTATTCAATTTTGAGATGTCGTTAAGTCTTGTGGTGTCACAGTCACTTTAACTTAGGTTGACAAACGAGCACACAGTCCATCCGATGGTAAGTGTGTGTGTGGCTCAAAGATTCCTGCATCTTTTCTCGATTAAGAATCAAAATACAGATTTTTGTCACACTGAAGATTAATATGGAATGACTCGTTTATTGTAAAAAGGCTCTGCTGTTATTTACACTCGCCTTACGAAACAAAGCAGCATTAAGCTGCTATTTTGCTGCTATTCTGGGAGAGCGTAGTGCTTCCCCGGTCGAGCCGACCCATTCGTGCTTCAAACATATTATAGCTGCAATATGGCCTACCTCATATGAAACTTTACTCCAGAGTTAGTAGATAAAAGCTTAAACTATCCAAACAGTCTTTCTTAGTCGTAATAAATTTAGGTTACCACAGTTTCACGTAAGATTTAATTAAAATTTAAATATAAATAATAATGTTCTCCTATCGTGGCGGTGTAAGAATATCCACTACTTCATATTATCATCTCGTGGGTATCAACGATATTGGCTAACCGTACCGTGTAGTGCCAGTGTAGGAATATCCACTACTTCATATTATCATCTCGTGGGTATCAACGATATTGGCTAACCGTACCGCGTAGTGCCAGTGTAGGAATATCCACTACCATATTATCATCTCGTGGGTATCAACGATATTGGCTAACCGTACCGTGTAGTGCCAGTGTAGGAATATCCACTACTTCATATTATCATCTCGTGGGTATCAACGATATTGGCTAACCGTACCGTGTAGTGCCAGTGTAGGAATATCCACTACTTCATATTATCATCTCGTGGGTATCAACGATATTGGCTAACCGTACCGTGTAGTGCCAGTGTAGGAATATCCACTACTTCATATTATCATCTCGTGGGTATCAACGATATTGGCTAACCGTACCGTGTAGTGCCGGTGTAAGAATATCCACTACTCATATTATCATCTCGTGGGTATCGTAAGAGGCGACAGAGGAAAAAAAACCAGGAGGTGGACAGAAGTATCGTTCTAATAACAACTAAAAATAAAATAAAAAAACTGCGGTTGCGTGGCATTTATGACAAATATATGAGGTAATCTATGGGGAGGTCTATGTTCAGCAGTGGACTTTTGATTGATATAGAGTCGAGAGAGTTAGAGACTAGCTATTTGTGCAGGAAGCATTAGGTATTGTGTATTAGAGCACGAGTGTATGCCTTCGACGCTGCTCTCCGTCGCCGGTCTGGTTATTTTCCCTCTAGCGCAAACGAGATGACTGTACTGCCATCTATAGGATGTCATGAGATACTTTTGGCACATTCCATAGTAGCCTCTTATGACGCCCAAGGGATGATGTGGTGTTGGGTTTTCTTGCACCGTAATCCCACGGCACTGCACGGTGTTATGATCGAGTTGAAATCAGCTTATTTAACTTTTAGAACGTTTTAAATCAGCTAATTAAATAAGTTTTCAATTGCAACAGCAAAATATTACGTCTTAAGACGTAAAAGAAATCTAGACTAAATACATTTGTTTAGTCTACAATTATTACTATGTTTGTGATATAAAATATATCCACTCTTGACCTTGCGTAATTTGATCTGTTTGCTTATCGCAAATATTATCGAAGAAAGCGAATAAAGAATTCTTGGTAGAACTATTAATAATTTTTGGCTAAGAGACAAATACTTATTATTAAATAAATTATATTTCTTCGGATTTTCTAGTATGAAAAGTATAATTATTTTTAAAACTTTTTTAAATCTGCTTTACACACATTATTGTAAAATAATAGGTCACTCATTTTACCATACAATTATTTTGCACAACGGATGCTACCAAAACTTGGTAAAAATGTGTATTTTTGTAATTTTTTCACGAAAACAATAATTGAAATAAAAAAAAACATATGTATATATTTAATAATATCAGTAATAATATTTATTTTTTATCTATCTATTATATATATAATACTATATATTGAGATGGGCAGGACCGTCTTCCTAATAATAACTAGAAAATAAATAACTGCAGTTGCCAACCCGCCTGCCAAACCTTATGCAACCTATGGGGAGGCCAGTGTTCAGCAGTGTACTTGGAAAAGCTGTTAATGGACGGGTGGTTGGCTTGTCAATTTGTTCAATAGAGTTTGGACCTAAAGCAAACAAAGATACGGTCTATGAAACTCTATGCATATGTATGAGGCTCTAATGTACGGGCGTCGAAACAGATTATAATTAATGGTCTACTCATTTGCTTACTACAGCATACACCAAATTATCCGGTCATTTGATATATAGGAGCTGTTCTATTATATGTGGAAAGAAAATTCGGAGACTAAGTAGTCAAATTAAAAGATACCTGAGGAGTTTCTCTCACCATTTCTTCCCGTTTTCTTCTACGGACAGAGTTACTTGACTTTGAAACGGTCGCAGATTTAAAAAAATATTGTGTGCTTAGAGAAATTATATTTACGGTTTTAAAACCTTTTATTTTCATTTCATTTCAGTCGGTAACATCGGTGATGAGGTCTGTATTGGGACGCATTGCAGCTCATAAAAAATATTATCCGGAATATTTTTTAATTATATGTAGTCAATAAACTGAAAGTTACATTTTTTTTATAGGATAGGGTGACAAACGAGCACACAGTCCACCTGATGGTAAGTGGTTGCTGTAACCCATAGACATCTACATCTATCTTCAGATAAAGAATCAAAATGCAGATGCGTTGTCACCCGTGAGGACTAAGATGGAATGCCTCTTTTCCAGTAAAAAGGGTCTCCTGTTCTCTACACTCACCATACGAAACACATCTGTGAGAGCGTGGTCCTTCCCCGGTCGAGCCGACCCATTCGTACTACAACTATACTACTAATATAGCTGCAGCATGGCAGCATTTCTACCAAGTAAAAAATGAGGGTAATATGGTCACCTTAAGCTTTGCCGCTCTATAAAACCAAAACTACGAGGAGGACAGAGACAAAAATACAAAGCCTACTACAACTAATACATTAAGAAAAAATAGCAAAGAAGTTTTGACAATAATTAGGAACACTTCGAAAAATCAACTTAAAAACTACCTACACTACACAATATTAAAATCAACTAAAATATATACTGTAATGTCAACTGTCAAAATGGCATCGTAAATGCAGCGCCCTTTTGATCCTTTATAATTTGATTGACTGATGAATAGCTATCGTATTACAGAGCCATCTATGCAAAAAAGGCTGTTGTTTCTGAATTATAAGAAAGTGACCATACTAACCGGATGACCATATTACTACCCTCATGTACGTGTTTTTCGTAATTCGTATTTCGTGGATAAATTTTGTTTACAAGTTAACACGGAAAAGTTAATGTGAGAAAATGAAAACAATTCTGTGAGTAAAGACCCTCTCCTAAACCAAAGCTGCGAAGAAAATGAATTTGTTGTCATGTTTGCTCCATGCCATTGAAGCTTCCCTGCGTAAAAGGATTAATTTATCAGTTCTCGACAGCGGTGAACAATGATTGTCGCACTCGCTCTGTTTTTGCAGTTTGACGTTTGCATTGAAAGATACTGAAAGTTATTTTCTGCTAGAGAATATCCCATTTAAATATGACAATGACTAATGTGTTTTTCATTTTGTACTATCAAAGGAGATAAGTTATGCCTGTACAAATAGAAACTGTTTAATTATTATTTTACCATACTTTAATATGCGCCGTGGTATCTCTGGGGCTTAGCACTCGCTGTAAATTTCACAGTACACGAGCAACCCAGGTTTGATCCCGCCGGTACAAATGAAATTGTTAGTTGCAATTTTATGTGCTGATTTATCACGTGCTAGGCGGTGAGGGAAAACATCTTGAGGAAACCTACATGTCTGAATAATAAAAATAAAAAATATTTTGAAGACGTGTGAAGTCCGCCAACACGCATTGGGGCAGCGCTGCGGACAATTCCTTGTCTTAAAAACCCTCTGTGAAAGGAGGCCTGAGATGTGGGACGCATATAGGCTGTAACTAAAATTTATATATAGGCTGTAATTTACTTTTACTTAAATACATAAATACTCACGCTTCTCACCCATAAAGGCAGGCAGAGACTTTGGATTTCCATTAAGCTCTAACAGCATATTAGCATAAAATAGCGGCATAATGATGCTGTGTAGAGAACCGTAGAACATTTTTACTGTTAATGGATACTCCATCTTGGTCGTCAGGTTGGACATCTGCATTTTGATTCCTAATTGATGTTTATGAGCCACAGTATCCACTTACCATCAGGTGGACTGTGTGATAACATCATGAATTTTCATAACATATTTTCTATTAAAAGACAAGCTAGATAGAAGCCCTGTAACTAACTCTAACTATGAATTTGTGTTATAACCCCTTATAAATGTATAATCACCTGGAAATGTAGGCAGAGACAACGGCCTTCCATTTGGCACGAACATGACACACCTACTCCCCCGCCTCTTTCTCACTTCTTTCTATTACTGTTCATAAAAATAATAATTAAGTTACATTAAAGAAAAACAAGCCGTGGTTCTCGCTTTTCAGTGCGGGGGTAAGTTTACGCTCGTCTAGTCTGCCTTGGATATGTAAGTACGGGCAATTTCTGAAATTCGTCTTAGGTACGTAAAATTTTAATTATTATTATTTATAAGTAATGTAAATCTTTGTAAAGTATAAAAGCATGTAAACACTTTTCCATAAGTCTAAGCCACTTCAAAAATATCTGACTCAGATTACACTTCTTTCGAAAATTTTCCTGTGTGACCAGGTTAGGCAACCAGTCTTCACTTCATTAACAAATCTCACCTTACCATATTTCAACTTAGCAAGCCATTTAAGACTGTTGTTTGTTAACAAGCAGACAAAAATAGTAACCAAAAGTTCAAAACATATTTGGGCTTAT
Source organism: Parnassius orleans (assembly GCA_029286625.1). NCBI lineage: Eukaryota > Metazoa > Arthropoda > Insecta > Lepidoptera > Papilionidae > Parnassius > Parnassius orleans. The sequence goes on along the minus strand of JAGSMP010000006.1, from coordinate 6,064,924 downwards.
TCTGAGCTCCATGCTGCGAGTGAACTCCAGTCCGATTCTCAGCATTTTTCAAATAAAAATATTTTAAATTATAATGTGTTCTTACTAATCCGTTCTTGCATGCAGTAAGTCGATGGATGCAGGTGACAGGACCGTGCTTTGTAGCATTCCATGGCGGAGGCCCTATGTTCAGCAGTGGACTTGTGAAGGGCTGTATGGATGATGATGATAATGAAATGTGTTCTATTTTCAAATTTATCAGCCCTTTACGATGATGTTTACAACTTGCCAGTGTCAAACAAATAAATAAAGAGTATTTACCTTTTTTTGACATACCATCTTAAATATTAATCTTGTAAATGCCTATTCAGCAGTGCGTCCTTATTGTTGATACAGTTGATCGGTGTGTCTACAGTGATCTGATATATGTTTATAGATGTGGTATATATACGATGTTACTTTACTTTTACTCAGATAATATTAACTAACTAGCTGTTCCCCGCGACTTCAGCCGTGTGTAATATAGGGTTTTAATTATGTTGCGCGGAACCCTAATTATTTTTCTAAAATATAAGTAGCTAAGTTACTCCTTATAACATCAGCTATCTGCCAGTGAAAGTCCCGTCGAAATCGGTCCAGCCGTTTCGGAGATTAGCCGGAACAAACAGACAGACAGACAGACATAGAGACAAAAGATTTAAAAATTGTGTTTTGTTATTAATATCGTACATACTTTCATATGCATTTAGTAAAATGCTGTTATTTTGACATTACAAACAGACACTTCAATTTTATTTATTTGTATAGATATTTGAATATCATACAACATACAACAATAACAGTAAAATAATCAAATATTCCACAGAGACATGTCAGCAGCCGGTGACGAAACGAAGTATAAGTGGATTAATTTATTACGCGTCAGAAACAGCGGTGCGACGCGCTTCTCTCTTTATAAAATTTTATGATGTATTAATCTTTATATATTAATAAATAAAAGGCCTAATTTAAGTCTATGTTAAGCAGTAGAACTGATTAATAAAAAACCGGACAAGTGCTAGTAAACCTTGGGTTTAGAGTTACATATAAACTTAACTATGTAAGTAGATGTAGATAGTTGATCCATTCCGGGGATTGAGTTTAGACGATTTTCACTTGTTTTCGATAAAGGTACTGGCAAGATGTTAATCCCTGGAATTCCCAGACTTTCAAGAATGTTTTAGGTCCATTTTTTGTGTAATTAACCGACTTCTAAAAGGAGAAGGTTCTCAATTCGTGTGTATGTTTTTTTTATGTATGTTACGCGACATTTTTGCAGATTGTGAACCAATTTTGATGATTCTTTTTTATTAAATAGGTAATACTTCAAGGGTGCTCCCTTTTTGGTCAAGTATGGAGAAAACTTTAACCCTTAAGGGTAGGAAATAAATAACTTATTTTTAGCAATTTGAACTAGGTATTACCTTTTTGTTAAAAGTTATAATTATTTTAAAAAAATGGACTTTCATGAAATGTGTATGTAGGCACGTTCCTGCGGTACTACACTATATGCACACGTACACACACACTCACATATTGTCATTAAATTTTACCTTAGTCGTTAAATATTTATTCAACATCAAACTACCAGCCTTTTAAACCACTGCTTCTTCTTCTTCATCATCAGTCCAAAACTAGACATGGTCCTCTTACATTGTAGGGAGCATATGCCTTAATCATCACCGGCTCGTACTTTCGATTATGCCTGGGTATTTTATGCTTTCAACAATTGAGACGGTGATACTGCAATAAATTGGTAGGTAGGACGCCATTTCTGCCTATAAATATTCTATTTCTGTCTGGGTATATTTCTGTCTAGGTAGGAAGCACCATCTCACCTATTTTTGCCACCAAATGGCGGTTTTTGCGTTGTAGTATTTCGGTCTGAAAGATATAGAGAGCCATTATAATTACAGGTTCTGATGCATTCTATCTTAGTTCTCAAAGGTGACAACGAAACTATAGTCTTCTATGTTTGAAGTTGGCTGCAAGTGTCATGGGCTGCAATAGCCACTTACTGTCAGGTGGACTCTAAGTTTGTTTGTCACTTCGGTTTTATAAAAAAAATTAGGTCGGTTACAATAAAACAATTGGTATTTCCCATTATAATCGTTTCTTATGATAGCCACATGACGATATACAGGGTCATTTTTAATTTACTAAAGACCTTTTGGGAATATACTGGTTGCATCATTACAAATAATTTTAGCGAAATCGTTCTTTACAGAATATAATACATTTATAAATAAAACTACTTTTGAGTTTTTATTGTCATGTCTGACTCCTTTTAAGTCTGTATTTTGTAGTACCTAAACAATTTCAGAACATATCGTCAAAGAAAATGCCTTTTTTATTTTACACTTGATATCAGTATCACACATCGTGTTGAAATCATTATACATAATTTTAAAAAAATCACAAATATTAAAATTTATAATAGGTAATTCTAAAGTATGATCTCTGCGACGCTAATTTTCGACGTTCGCAATATTAATCTCACAACGGAAGGACAAGCGTCGCGGGCGCATCAAAGGCGACTAGGACAGTTGCTATACTCTTTTAAGGTGACTGACGACACAGGTAATTAGGTCAAGTTCAAATGAGTAAGCGCCGCCTCCTACACCCCTCCGCCTCTACTCCGCCACGCGCTTTCATTTACTAATACTAGGATTATTACTGTTTAGAAGGTCCACATGTTGTTGTTAATAATATATTCCCAAAAGGTCTTCAGTAAATTAAAAAATATTCTTACACCGCCACTACATGCTATGGCGTAATATTACGAAAAGTAATATCTTATATTATATAAAAAATAATTTTTGTTTTTTTTCGTATATTATGTGCTGCCATACCGTTGATCAGATTGTGATAAAACTTTGTCAACTTATTGCTTGTACTTCGGCAAAGGTTATAAGCATAGTACAATTAACTAACAGTAGGTGGTGCGCGCGTAGTACCCACAAATTTATTTGAAAGTTGTATATTATTATCATTATCATTCCTAATTCAGCAATATAACTCATCCAAAAAACTTCTTTTTTCCACAATTATTTCTTTAGCGGCAGCAACGCACCTGGTATCAGCTAGTTTACAAATAAAACCGATTTCTAGCGGTCAACAGCGAACGGTGAAATAGTAATTTTTAATAGAATAAGGGTGACGAAGGAGCACATAGCCTAAATAATGGTAAGTGGATGCTTTGAGCCATAGACATCTACATTTGTCCTCAATAATAATCAAAATGCAGATGCTTTGTCACCCCTGAGGAAAGATGGAATGCCTCGTTTCTAGTAAAAAGTCTCTACACTCACCATACGCATTACGCTGGTATTCTGTGAGAGCGTGGTCCTACCCCAGTCGAGTCGACCCAATCGTGCTTCAATCATAATATAGCTGCAGCGTGGCTCTACCACATATTTAAAAGGATATTAAGGAAAATAAACCGAAAATATCCATAGAACCATGGTAAGACTTGAGAGACTGGAATTTTACGGGCTGGTAAAGAAGAAATGGAGATACTTCTGATAAAATTCAAACATGAAACTACACATTAAATATACATTATTATTTACAGAAACAACGAAATAAAAGTGAGCGATCTAAAACTTCAAAATCCTACACTAGTCGCTTACGGCTTCCGTTGCCGCAAAGACCTTATCTAATCTCACCCACACAGCCGTCAACCAAGTTATTGTCGTTGATAGCTGACGGATGGTGCAGAGAGGGGGAAACACGTTGTGCTTTATATTATAAGCTTTCTACGCTTTATAATTTATTAATTTAAGAATTAAAATGAAACTTAAACAACTAGAGAATAATAGGTCTTTACCTATGAAATAACCATTCTGCAGTACTGGCCATTTTAAATCAAAATAATTTTTGTTTGGATAAGAATTCTAATTTCAAATTATTTTTATGTAAAAAAAATGGAATTCTTTTTTCAAAATTAGTCATTTGTTTATTGATTAGTGTTTTGCTTTCATCGCATTTGAATTTTTTTCGTCATCATGGATACGCGAGTAATTATGGAATATGAGTACCGACGTGGCAGCAACGCAGCACAAGCGGCACGCAACATCAACAACGTTTACGGAGCGAATACTACAAATGAACGCTTCACCTGTCATTGGTTTGCCCGCTTCCATTCTGGAAATTTAGACCTGAAAAATGGACCCCGTTGTCATCCGAAAACTTTGGTCGACAATGACGAATAAAAGACGATTGTGGAAGCTAATGATACTCAATCTACGGTTGAATTAGCAGCAGCTTTCGACGTTAGTCAAAACAATATTGGTCCATTTGCGTCAAAATGGCAAGGTAAAAAAGCTTGACAAATAGGTGCCCCACGAACTCAATTATCGCCAGCGCAAAGTATGTGTCGACACGTGCATTGCCAGTGCACTGGCACTGCTCAAGGCACACAAATGAAGGAATTTTGAACCGCATTGTTACCTGCGATGAACTAAATGAAAACTTACCCCTAGAAAAGTGATGGTCACTGTTGTAGTGGTCTAGCGCCGGTGTCATTAATTACAGCTTCTTACCAAACGGAATGAGCATTACTGCAGATGTGTAGTGTGAAGAACTGAACACAATGATGGAGAAGCTCGCACGTCTCCAACCAGCTTTGGTCAATCGCTCGTCCCCAACTGCTCCTGCATGAAAACGCGCGACCTCATACTGCACAACATACGGTCTCCAAGTTACAAGAGCTGGGGTTGGAAGCTCTTCGTCATCCGCCGTACTCACCTAACCTTGCGCCTACAGACTTTTACTTTTTCCAGAATTTGGATAACTTTTTGGCGGGAAAATATTGAATACCCGAGAGACAGTACTAAATGACTTTGAAGAATTTGTTACCTCCACCTGATTAATTTCTTTAAGAAGGGCATCAATAAACTGCCACTGCGTTGGCAAAGATGTATCGATTGCATGGGTTATTACTTTGATTAATAGGAATAAAAATTACCTATAGAAAAAAAATACGTTAACTTATTTCATAAAAAACGGCAATTTGATAGGTAAAGACCTTATATTGTTGTCGGATCTTAAAACCTCTGCAAAATTTCAAATTATTCAAGAAAACGAAAGTGGGTGAAAACTGAAATAAAAATTTAATTACATTTATACATTACATACAATTAATACATACACACATCCATTCTTACATACACATACTTACTGCGGAAGGTATTGAAACAGGTTAAAAATACATATAGATAACCGTGTGTCGGAGAAGTTAAGGTTTACTCGAGCCATTTCAGATATTTGATAGGTTACTAAAGTGAGTTTTAAATCATGGCACCTTTATATTGAAAAGTACGACGGTTTACAGTTTAGTGTTTGGTCATTGGCTTTAGCAACGTTTTTACTAATTTAAAATAATATATTTTAGTTATAACACACCATTGGAATTCACCGTTACATTATTTTTATGAACCACATCCAAAAAAAGTACACTAAGAGATTTTTCACTATTTTCAAAACTAAAATATAAGAACAGACATCTTAGAACCGTGATATGTGGAGGTGGCTGCTTACTTTAATAAATATAAATAAGTGCTGATGTAGGAAAGGAAAACATTTCGACAAAACTTACATGTCTAAGAAATTAAAAGGATAGCGTACACACTATCCTCGCGGGCGAGTCTAATCTCAATGGGCGTTGCTGAAAACCCAACGCTACCGCAACATTTAGCATTATAGCATTATGCTGAGTCAGTGCCCTTTTCAGCATCACGTCACTCATGTAATAAAATTATTTTGTCTGTTTTTTATTTTCTCTATTAAAACTGTATGAGTGTAAATTGCTGAATGGGAAGCTTGAAATCCCCCAACCACAAAGACCGCTACTACCAAGAGACCACCAAGAGGGCTACTTGGTGGTCTCTAGTCTGCTGCGGAACCCAAACCCGTGCCGGGCAGTACAACTTTAATAGGACTTCATGCATATTATTCTTCTTTACTAACCCAGAAAAATCCACAGCCAGGCATAAACCTCTCCCGAGGGAAGATTTGCCTTAATTGTCACTTTGGCGGGTGGATCGATCGGGCGACGATCACAGTACGAGACGTCTCGCACCTTTTACGCTGTTCCCTGTCGCCGGCCTGGATACTTTATGTCTGGTATTTTTGGCATGCCTTCGACGTACGTACAAGGTCCAAATTTATTAAACTTCCATAATTTTGTTTAAATTAGTATATTGTTGTGTACGTCAATGGTCTGTGCAAAGTAAAATGTTTCTTTCTTTCCTTCTCTCTTTCTTTCTTTCTTTCTTTTTTATCGGAAGCCATAAGATTTTTTGAATTTCCCGTAGTCACTTCTTGTGACACCCACAAGACGAAATGGAGTATTGGATGTGGTGATATATAGAGATATAATACAGAGTTAAATAATAAATTCGCTTAAGTTTATGAAATGCAACATCACGTCAGACTGTATATGAAGTAGGGCGGCGCCCTCGACCTTGGGCGGACTAGTTCCGGTCGACGATAACAAAAAGTATCTTTGTTTATGAATTTACTTTGGAACGTATTTTATGTTATAGCAAGTTTGTATAAAAGAGTACGTTATATGATAGAGAAAATCTTAAGCAATACCCACAAACACATTTGTGAGGTATTAGGCTTGGATCCCAGGTTCGGGCTAAAAGAATTATTGGGTTTTCTGTCAAAAAATATTTAGTAGCAGCCCTTATTCAGGAAGTCGATGTGTCATCGCCGTGCTTCGGAAAGCACGTAAATCGGTTGGTTCTGCGCTTGATCTCTCCGGTTGAGTCGGACTGCCATCCCATTGGACTATGAGAGTGAGGAAATAGTGAGTACACCTGTGTTTGCGCACACATTCCTGCACTATAATCCTGTCCTGTGCAGTTAACATTAATATAAATATTTTTTTAATAAGCATATTAAAAATGTAGTAATCAATTTGTTTCCTTATTATTAATTATGCCGTAAGGTACAAATATGAAATAATTGAATATTTAGTCCATATTATTATGAAAATTTAATCTAGCTTCAGTCTATATTTTAAAATTAAACAATATAAAAATCCTTTTTTGTTACGTATAATATTTTCATTATTCCTACTAATGCTTACTGAATATTTCACGTACATTCAATAGTTACACATGTCACAAATGTGGTATGGTGTGTCATTCGAAAAATTATTTATTAAATTGTCTATCTTCCACATTTTGTAGCGAGTTGCCAATGAATTGCCATACACTTGTTCATTCTGAGTGACAACGCGAAGGCATGTTCGGCATTTTAATATCGCTCCAAAGTATTTTTACTCGAATATTCTAATACTGCTTCTTTATAAAAATACTTTATCAGTTCTAAAGAAAAATATAATTTTTAAAACATTCTTTTTGCCTCCTACTGGTGGACACAGGATTCCTTTAATTTCTATGTGGGTTTTAGGGCAGGAAAGTGTCTGCCGAGCGGTTCCAATTCGTGTTGGAGAAATCAATATCTTGGTTTCCTCAAGACGGTTTTCTTCACCGTTAAGCTTGCTGTAAGTAAGAATTTAAAATTATAGGTAACAATTTTATTAATACAGGCGGGTTTCGAACTCTATTTCCTAGCATATTATTAAATTAGAGCGAGCGCATATACTTTCCAACTAGATGGAGTGACGACATGGTGAGACATGCAGGAAGTCGAAAGATGCAGGTAGACTGTGTTTTGTGTCATTTTTTGGGGGCGGCCTATATTCAGCAGTGGACAATTGTAATTAATGAATAATCCCTTGAGCATCCACGGTTCTATCATTTATGTTATATTTGTATTTTAAGTAATGTTTAAGTAGGGGATAAAGAACTAGTAGAGTGAGCTGACAGTGAGGAGTGGAAGCCAACACAAATGTGTTCTGTGATGCACATATAACTAATCTTAGTGACTAGATTCTCCATGCACATTATTGATATCTTAAGTTGTTATGTTTTTTTTTGTTGTTAATCATCATAACTGATGACCTAAATCTCTATCAAACAGCTACTAAAATATTTACGAATTAATTACTTTTTCACGGCTCCGTGGCGCAGTTTGGTCCTTGAGCAATTTCTGTATGTAAACTGCCTCCACGATAAAGGAGAAAATTACTAATGTGAGGGTAATTTATTTTGAAAAGAGAGAATTTTTATAACCATTTTCATATCTTCAACCGCATGAAAGCTTAATATTAGGTAAAACTAAAACTAAGCATATGACCGATCGTGTTAGTTACAAAAGAAAACACCTAAGTATTTTTATTCCCGTCCTAAAGCAATAAAACATTTTCTTTTTACTCGACTAAGCTGCGTAGTTACGTGATTTTTTTTAGTCTCAGTGTTTTTGACGACATCAAGGGATTTGTCATGTAAAAAGGGTCTCCGAATTAACCCTCGTCATCGTGACTTTTTTTAATTACTTTATCCGAAGCGAAATCAGATTTAAAACTGAGCATTTCAACTATTTATTTTAATAAATAATTGTGTTCTACTCATTCGCCACTAGAAATATATTGTTTGTTCCGGTCTGAAGGAGACCAAAAGGATGAGAAGGAGGAACAAAAGGCTGAGAGAGCCTATATAATTACAAACTGTGAGGTATTCCATCTTAGTCATCAGTGGTGACAACGCATCTGTAACCTTCTTTCATTGAAGATGTGCATGGACTTCAGTAGCAACTTACCATCAGGTGGACTTTAAGTTCCCTTGTCACTTTAGTATTTTGCGTAAAACTTTCCATACATTAAAAAAAAACAACTTTAAAACCTAAATTTTTTAACTCTGCAACAGCGATTTGTTACAATGCCAATATAATATTCCTAAATATCGAACAAAGCTGAACGTAACAATGTTCCAGGAATATTAAATATTCCTTAGGAATAACAAATTGCTGTTGCAGAGTTAAATTTTTTTGTTTTGAATCTTGTTTTTTTATAATTTATGGAAAAATCTACGTAAATTATATAATTTTATTATGAATTGTGTTATATTTTTAGTTTTATCGAATAAAGGTTATAAATAAGTACACTATCCACCGGACGGTAAGTGATTGCTGTGGGCAGTGGCAGTGGCCCCCCCGAACGGGTTCCCGCCTTATCGTGGCGGGAGGGCTTAATAGCCGTGGCTTGGTCACCCGCGGTGAACAAAGAGGAACCCCTTGGCTGGCCCGTGGTGTAGGGCCGGCCCGAGGTGGCCACTCCGAGTGGGCTTGGCGAGCCCACTTCGGATGTGTGTCGGTGTGCTGCGGCGAGAGGGGTGTCCTCTCCCCCCACCGTTGCGGCCGAGGTAGAGTCGCGGAGGAAGAGGAGTGTTGGTATGGCGATGCGCCACTCGCCCTATCCTCCGCGACTCCGACGGGGCCGCACCGTTAATTGATACGGTGGTGGTGAGGCTGCGGGGGGAGAGGAGTGTTGGTATTGCGAAGCGCCGCTCTCCCTATCCTCCGCAGCCGAATCTTGGTTGGCGGCGGAGCCATAGACCAGATATGCCGCTGGGGTCAGGATGTCTGGTGCTTCTGAGTGCTAGTTTTTCGTGGCCCCATGGACTTCGCGCATCGGACTTACTTTGGATTTACTTTGGAAATGGATATCTACATCTATACTAGATTAAGTATCAAAATCTCATTTTATCACCAATGCGTTATCAACCCTGAGTACTAAGATTGAATGCTTATTTACCATTGTATTTATGTATATCAGCGTAGTATTGTACATATGTAGTTCAGCGTGGCGACACTATCACGAAAAAAAATTCCAAAAGCCCAATCGATGGAAGTACACAATCGATGGAAGTACAACCCGTGCGGTTAAAGAATGGGATTGAAAATGACGTCACCTCTAGTCGCTATCTATACACACACCCGTCGGTTAAGACTACAAAAAAAATACATTGCGATATATATTTTTCATACATCCTTATCCCTTAGTCCAACTTGTCATTAAAATCAAAATGCCATAAACTACATGCCATAAACTACAAAAAAAATCAGTCCCATTTCTCTAATTTGTAAGCTAGACGCATTCTGAGAGTTTTCTTCATAATTATTGTTGATTTTGTTTGTTAATATTTTTGTATAAAATATTTACCTGCCATTGAGATAATATGAGTAACCATTTTTAAAATTTTCTTGTTTGTCTGCCTGTCCAAGCTAATCTTTGTAATAGCTTAACCGATTGTAATAAAACTGCACGAACAAATAGAGAGTAATAGCAGGAGTGATCTAGACTAAGTTTTATCCAAAAAATTTAGAGATTTTATTAATATAGAAATGTTAATGAGATGAAATAAATGATCTTTAATGATTATCTTAAGTTTAAATAAAGCTACATTAATAGATCCCACCCAGGCGAAGCCAAAGCGGGTCCCTGGTTATAATTGTTATTTTAAAATTAATGTACCTACTTGCGTATACAATTCTTTTCAAATTTCCCATTAAAAGAAAATTTCCAATTTACCGGAAAATATAACGTCATAACGAAATACCGTTATTAGCGGGTTTTCGCTACTGGTACTGTGCATGTTGACGGTACGGTCTCGATGAGCCGCCATTTCTAATCCCATTCTTTATCCGTACGGACTGTACACACGAATTACACACGTTGCACTCTGCTTTCTAACCGACTTGACTTTATTGACTTGACTTTATTTTATTATCATCTATGTCTGTGTGTCTGTGTCTCTATGTCTATCCATCACAGGAATTGTTTCAGAGGATATTTGACGTAGATTATTGAAATTTGGCATAGTTAAAATATGCTACCGGAATACAGAAGTGAGTTTTTCTGAATTATATTAATATGCAGCATTGCGTTAAACGTTAGTAGAATTTATCTTCCGAGTTTGAATTTTACGTCTAGAAACACCTATACTTTTTTATGTTGGCCATGTCTTCCGATGTATCCTAATGAAGAGATCTGAATTGCTTCAGCTTAGAATATAGGATATAATGCGCGATCACTTCTAGGTAATCATTACTTACAAAAACTAAAAAAACAACACGAAATATCTTCCACATAATATCTTCTGAAGTGTTCTGTCTAAGCACCGACTTCAGCAGCTATTGTTTGGAAAATATTTTGTTTGTTTTAGTTTTTGAAGTCGGTTTTTAATTTTTTGAAAGATTAATTTATTTTTTATTTCGCTTATAAATTTTACCTTTATTATAAAATTTGTATTTGAATTTTTCCGATAGGGAAGAAGGATTCTCGAGTGGCAGCATCGTACTTTTAAGCGAAGTGTAGGACAGCCTTTCACTAGATGGAGTGACGACCTGGCAAAATGTGCAGGAAGTCGATGAATGCAGGTATCTCACGGTCGTGCTTTGTGGCATCCCTTGTGCTGGCTTTTATTCAGCAATGGTCTTGTGAAGGGCTGTAATGATGATGATGATTAATATTTATATACCATTTATTTTATGGAAATTACAGAAATATAAAGTGCCGATGACGGTACAATACCTTAGTGACTTTGACCTAGTATTATCAGTTATATCATCACAGCTCATGATCAATGCATGTTTTTAAGTTTTCTTAAACTTCTTAACGTGATAGGGCCATGCTGCAGCTATATCATAGTTGTAGCACGAATGATCGGCTCGACCGGGGAAGGACCACGCTCTCACAGAATACCGGCGTAAAATAGCAGCTTAATGCTGCTGTGTTTTGTATGTTCAGTGTAGAATATAATACATAAACATACATAAACACTTACGCCTGTCACCCAGAGGGGTAGGCAGAGACTACGGACTTCCATTTGGCACGATCCTGGCACACCTCTCTCGCCTCCTTTACATCCATATATCTACGCATACACGCACGTCGGTTAAGGGTACCCTAATCTGGCCCATTTTAATATATCGCCAATTTGGTCGATAAACCTTCGTCTAGGGCGTCCCTTTCCGACTCTGCCGTTCACTTCTGCAGCATAAATTTGCTTTGTCACTCTTTCTTCGTTCAGTCTTTCTACATGACCAAACCACTGAAGCATTCCTTTCTTAATCCTGGTCACAACGTCATCTTGCAAACCACACTTTTCTCTTATCACACTATTTCTCACCCTGTCATTCAGATTCAGCCTAGCATACTCCTTAATGACCGCATTTCTACAGCATTTATTCTACTCTCATGCTTCTTCTGCCACACCCAACTTTCACTACCATACATTAAAGTAGGGACTAACAGCATTATGAATTGCCAAACGTGCCTTTTTTGACACATTTTGACTCCTCACAATAGCGTGTAGAGCCCCATTCACTCTATTTCCTGCGTTCACTCGTCGTTCTATATCCTTATCATATCTACCATCCCTGCTAAATAAACATCCCAAATATACAAACTCATCCACTTGCTCAATCAACTCCCCTTCTATTCTTATTTCACATAACGTTTTACTTTCTTCTCTTTCAAAAACCATCACTTTCGTTTTACTTGCGTTCACTTTCATACCCCTTTCTTTTAATGACCAGTTCATTAAAGTAACCATCATTTGCAACTCGGCCGCCGACGATGCAAATATGACTTGATCATCGGCGTATAAAAGGCATTTGACGGTTAACTCACCCATTCTCAACCCACATTCTTCAACTTTCAAAGTTTGCAAACAACTGTCCATAAATAGGTTAAACAGCCACGGGGAAGCTACACAGCCTGTCTGACACCTTTTGGATGCCAAACCAGTCCGAGTAGACCCTGTTGATCCTGACACAAGCACTAGAGTCCCTATAAGAGACCTTAATGCCTGTATCAAACCAGCGCTCAAACCAAATGAGTTCAGTGTTTGCCATAACATATTCCTGTCCACTCTGTCATAAGCCTTTTCCAGTCCATGAACGCACAAAAACTTTCTGGTTTTGGCCAAAAACTTCTCCACAATCATGCGCATGGAAAAGACTTGATCCGTACACCCCATCCCTTTCTAAATCCAGCTTGCACATCCCAAATTTTTCCATCAGTTTCTTCCATAACTCTTTCAATTAACATAGCATACAGTTTACCACAATGCTAAGCAAGCTGATACCACGGTAGTTTTACAGTCCTGCTGTGACCCTTTTCCTTATATATTGGGACTATAACGGCTTTGCACCAGTCTTCCGGTACCCGCTTCAGTTCCCAACATAAATTAAACAAGGTGTACAGCAGGCCTGCCACCACTCCCTCTCAGCCCTTAGCATTTCAGTGATACTCTATCATATCCGCCTGCCTTACCTGCTTTCATGCTTTTCATTGCTTTCATTATTTCATCTACACTTATCTCCCTACCTCTCTCCACTTCTTTCGAAATTTCTATTTCATAATTCAGACGACTCTTCACTCATAAACACGCTTTCAAAGTATTCCTTCCATCTCTTTAAACTCGAAGCTTCATCATTCAGCATACAGCCATTCTCGTCTCGTATAGCATTCATTCTAGGCTGTTTCAATTTCCCTAGCAGTTCTTACGAGTTTCCAGAACATTTTAATATTTGCCTGGAAGTTATCAGATATCCTTCTATCATTCTTATCCGTTCTTTCTTGCTTTTTCCTTTCAACAACTTCTTTTACTCTCTTATTTATAAGTCTAAAGTCTGCCTTTTTTCTTTCAATCTCATCATTCATACCGCCAGAATTACCAGCTTTGGTTGCCAGTAAATCTAGCCATGCTCTCTTCTTTGCTTCAACTTCCATCCGTACCTCATCATCCCACCACAACGTATTATTTTTCCTTTCATTCGTTCTCTTACTTACACCACATACTTCGGTGGCTGCATCCACTAAAACTTTCTTAACATTATTCCATACAGTCTTCAGGTCTAAATCATTCATACATATTTCATTCAAACCACTAATATTCTCTCTCAGTCTACATTTATACTTCTCTTTCATCTTCATCTTGTAACCTCTCTATTCTTATACGCTTGTTAACAGTGGTGAGCCTGAATGTCCGATGCCGCCAACGCTTGAATAGACCATTAATTCGACATAAGACCAAGTAATGATCCGTCCCAACGTTGGACCCCAGTAAACCCTTATCTACCACTGCGCTCCGCATTCTTTCATCCACAATTATGAAATCTATCATGCTTCTATCATCACCTCTTTCCCATGTATACATGTGAATCCTTTTATGGCGAAAGAAAGTGTTCGTCACAAAAGATTCTTTTTCCACACATACGGCGAGAGGTCTTCACCATTCTCATTTACACTTTCATCGCCGAACGTTCTAATATCCTTTCATAACCAGACCTCTTCACCCCAACCCTTCCATTAAAATCTCCTAACATAATAATATTTTCATTTCTCTTACATTTCCTCAACACCATCCTTACCATGTCCCAAAACTGCTCTCGGATATAAGTAGGCTTAGACATGTCTGGGGCGTACACCCTAGCACAAACAACCTTTAAGCCCACTTTCATTCGTATCCATAGCAGCCTTGGGCTTCACATTCATACTCTTTCACATTGACCCATTCTTTCTGAAAGGATAACGACTCCCTGGCATGCCCGCTCGGTCTCGTCTACACCAGACCAGTAAGCGGTATACATGCCATGTGCAGTGGCATCCTTTCCCTTTCGTTTCGTCTCATTTACACATACATCTATTCCTCTATCATTCATCATTTCGCATACTTCATCCATCTTATCATTCATTGCTCCACATACATTCAGCGTAGCCAGACGGGCCTCCGCAATCCACTTTTCGCCCTCCGGGAACAGAACGTGACGGGTGGCGAACCTCGTCGCCAGTTTTACTCCCGGATAGAATATAATAGAATAGAATGGAATATAATATAATAGAATAGACTGGATTAGAATAGAATGAGAGAAGAAAACTTTTTATTCAGTATACATTATAAATAATTCTTATTGAAAATCACTCTTATGCTTAATTTACCACTGGTTCGGAAAATACCTCTGCTTTGGGAAGAACCAACAAGAAACTCGGCGGACTTTTTTTTAATAAAAAAAGAACAGTTTACAATAATTAAAGTTACACAATAATTAACAACACATAACAAATTAGAAATAGTATGGTAGAGATCACCTCATTCCCAGGAGTTGTTATCCATACTTCCATACTAATATTATAAATGCGAAAGTGTGTTGGTTTGTTTGTTTGTTTGTTTGTTTGTCCTTCTTTCACGTCGCAACAGAGCGTCGGCATGGCATGATTTTTTGTATGGGGATAGTTCGGTGACTGTAGAGTGACATAGGCTACTTTTTTCCGCGGAAAAATATCTCATTCCCGTGGGAAAATCGAATATGTTGCAAAATTAAATTCAGCTAGGTGGTGCCACCGTGATTCTACAAGACGGACGACGGTACGATGGACGAACACAGAAGGTCAGAATATTTGGATTATTATGTCTTTTTACCAAAATTAAGATAAAAAATGTATGGATCTGTATTTTTCCACGCAGGACCGGGAAGAGCGATAGAAAACATAAAATTCACCAGCTGATTGTCTTCAAACGTTTTGGTGCATCGTAATTCTGAAAAGGCGATAACCTCGCAGACGATATTAAGTAATCCGTTGATGCTCTGCCTACCCGCAAGGGTTACAGGCGTGATTATAAGTATGGATCAAATACTATCACCACCTGTCACGCTTTCACCCTTAACTATTACTTAACAATGGTAGAAACAGTTCTTAGTAAGCCTTATTAATAAGCCTTAGTAATATTTATTGAACGGAAATGAATACAGTACTTATATGTGGTTATGAATGAAACGGTAATACAATAAGAAAAATTGTGCAAAATTATAAGAAAAATATTTTTTGAGAGTTCTTATTAACTAACGTATACATAGTTTAAATTGATTCCGCTAGATGTCGTTACTAGGTTTTTAAAACGCGGTAACGAAATGTTTCCTGACATGTACTTAACTCCCGCCGTTGAGCCGCGCGTCAACTTATAGTGCATACGGTACCTATACGCTTAAATTGTTTCTATTTCGTAGCTTATTCGACTACCTGCTTTCGATTTCGGTTGTTTGTTATTTGCTTTGTGATTTGGTTAAGGTTGAATGGATGGCTTTCATTTTCGGATTTGTGTATTTTCTCGGATCGGTTTTGTTGATTTGGTTGGTATTCCTTTATACATATTAAGACTGGCTTTGATTTTGGATTTTGTTTATTTAGAATCGTGAATTGGTTTTCGTTGTTTTAGGTTGTTTAACAATATTTCAAAGGAATATTAATAGTATAGATAGTGTATACGGTACCTATACACTTACTTCTTTTTCGTTGGTTATATTTATATTGACTACTGCTTTCGATTTCGGTTTTCTGCGATTTGTTTTGTGATTTGGTTTAAGTTGATTCGATTTTCTTTGGCTATCGTTTTCGGATTCGTGTTGTGTCTTGAATTGGTTTTGTTGTTTTGATTTAAAAAAATATTTAAAAGGAATATTCATTTCTTTTAGATATTTTGGATTTGCTTTTAAAAAAAATATAAAAGGAAATTTAATTCCTTTTAGGTATTTTAACGTTTTTTTATAAATAGGTTTTTTCTTACTTCATAATGCCTCGCAAACGTAAGTCCAGCTTTTCAATAGTATCTTCTCAAAGACAAGCGAAAAGATTAGCTCGATCGCTAGAATCTTTAGAAGATGCTGAACTGAGAAGGCAAGAACAAGCAGAGCGTCAGGCTGCTTTTAGAGCATCTGAGACACCTTCTCAACGTCAGCAAAGGTGTCTTGAACAGACAGAGCGTCAGGCTGCTTTAAGAGCTACCGAAACACCTTCTCAAAGTCAGGAAAGGCGTCATAAACAGGCAGAGCGTCAAGCTACTTTAAGAGCTTCTGAAACATAAGAAGTACAGACCTTTCAAGCAGGGCGTTATGTCAGCAGTAACGAGGCAGCGTGGCGTCTCCTTGGCTTCCCTTTACACGAAAGGCACCCAACAGTTACTCACCTTGCTGTGTACTTAGAAAATGAAGAGCGTGTATATTTCACCGAAAGAAATTTCCAAGAAAGAATTGCATCACCGCCAAAAACTACACTAACAGCCTTCTTTCAACTTTGTCAAACCGACCCCTTTGCAATAACGTTGTTATATTCTGAAGTCCCCCGCTATTATACTTGGAACACATCTAGGAAGGAGTGGAAATGCCGTATTCAAGGCGCGCCTGTTGCAAATTGGCCCTGTGTAAAGTCATCAGATGCCCTTGGTCGTGTGTATACCGTCCATGTAACTAATTTTGAATGTTTCTGTTTACGATTGCTGCTGCACCATGTTCGGGGTCCTACAGGATATAAAGACCTTAAAACTGTCAACGGTCAGGAATGCGCAACTTATAGAGAAGCATGTGAAGCTCTGCATCTTTTAGAAAACGATAATCACTGGGATGAAACCATGGAGGCAGCTGTACAGTGCCAGTCACCAGCAAAATTAGGGATCTTTATGCAACTCTCATATCATCTTGCGGGATAGCCCATAATGCACATAAATTATGGGACAAATATAAAGAGTACATGGCGGAAGATATTTTGCGAAGGTTACAGCAGACACACGCGAACATGACATACAATGAACACATTTATAATGAAGCACTTGGAAAAATTGAAGATAAAGTAATGGCAATGGTAGGCAAAAATTAAGCGACTTTGGAATGATAAGCCCTCAGCGAACAGCCGAAAATGAACTAAGTGATGAAATTATACGTGAAACAAACTACGATATACCAGCTTTGCAGCAGCAAGTAGCCGAATTGTACCCGCTTGCTTCCCGAACAAAACGAGTTTTTGACAAAGTATTAGGATAAATTGAATCTCTAAATGGTGCACTTTTCTTTTTAGATGCCCCTGGAGGAACTGGGAAGACATTTTTGTTAAATTTATTATTAGCGCAAGTACGGAAAGATAAAAACATTGCTGTGGCCGTAGCTTCCTCCGGTATAGCCGCCACGCTGCTAAGCGGGGGCCGCACTGCACATTCTGTTTTAAAACTCCCTCTAAATCTAGCCCAGGAAGAATCGCCGATCTGCAACTAAAATAGTGCACGAGGTATAATGCTACGACAATGCAAACTTTTAGTGTGGGACGAAAGTACAATGTCGCATAAAAAAGCTGTAGAAGCACTAAATCGAACGCTCCAGGATTTGCGCATCAATACCGATGTAATAGGAGGAATGGTGGTTTTACTGGCTGGTGACTTTCGCCAAACTTTACCTGTGATTCAAAAGGGCACACCTGCAGATGAAATTAAAGCATGCCTCAAGTCGTCTATTTTATGGAACAAGGTGACGAAATTCAGTTTAACTACGAATATGAGAGTGCATTTGTATAATGATATCAATGCTGGAAACTATGCTGACACACTATTAAAAATTGGCGATGGGCGGTTGGAAACGGATGCTGAGGCTGCGTTAAATTGACGAGATTTTTGTAATTTAGTACAAGTCATTCCGAATTAATTGCGAGCGTTTATTCAGATTTAACGAACAACATGCATGAAGACAAATGGTTATGTGAAAGGGCGATTCTTGCACCAAAAAATGAGAGCGTTAACAAAATAAATTCAGATATATTAAGCGAAGTAGCAGGAGAAATAACAGAGTATTTGTCAGTAGACACAGTTATGGACACAGAACAGAGCACTTCATATCCCGTAGAGTTTCTAAATTCTCTAGAGTTGTCAGGTGTGCCCTCACGTAAGCTTCAATTAAAATTAGACGTCCCAGCCATGCTATTGCGAAATTTAGATGCTCCTCGGTTATGTAACGGGACAAGGCTGCGTGTGACACATCTTGGTCGGAACATAATCGGTGCTACAATTTTGACAGGCGTAGGAAAAGGTGAAAATGTTATTATACCACGGATCCCTATAATTCCCACAGATCTTCCTTTTCAATTCAAAAGGTTGCAGTTCTCTATTAAGCTCAGTTTTGCAATGACAATTAATAAAGCGCAAGGCAAACGTTACAGGTAGCGGTCAACTTAGAAAAACCGTGCTTCTCTCATGGTAGCTGTATATAGCATGTTCGCGTGTGTCAAATGCCCAGAATCTCCACATTCTTTCCCCGAATGGAAAAACATATAACATTGTGTACAGTAGCGTCTTAAAATAGTGTTCAGTTATTTTCCAAAATTCCACAATCAATTAATCAAATTCCACAGATCTTCCTTTTCAATTCAAAAGGTTGCAGTTCTCTATTAAGCTCAGTTTTGCAATGACAATTAATAAAGCGCAAGGGCAAACGTTACAGGTAGCGGGGTCAACTTAGAAAAACCGTGCTTCTCTCATGGTAGCTGTATAGCATGTTCGCGTGTGTCAAATGCCCAGAATCTCACATTCTTTCCCCGAATGGAAAAACATATAACATTGTGTACAGTAGCGTCTTAAAATAGTGTTCAGTTAGTTATTTTCCAAAATTCCCACAATCAATTAATCAGAATTCTACAGATCTTCCTTTCAATTCAAAATTTCCTATTTAGCTCAGTTTCTTTTCAATTCCAAATGCTGCATCTCTGACGGACCTATTAAGCTCAGTTTCCTTTCAACTCAAAAGGCTGCATCTCTGACGGATCTTTATTTGGCTCAGTTTCCTTTCAATTCAGAAAACTGCATCTCTGACGAATCAATTTAGCTCAGTTTCTTTTCAAAGTCTGCATCCTGACGGATAATTATGCTCAGTTTCCTTTAATTAAAAATATCCCATTTCCATTTGGAATAAACAGGCTACTTTCATGCTTTCCTATACGCTGCGTTTCAAAACATTTAAATAGTCTGACGAATCATTTTTTTGCTGAATTTTGCTCAGTTTCCTTTTAATTGCTGCATCTCTGACAAATCTATAAAACTCAGTTTTCTTTCAATTCAAAAAGCAATGGATAGTTCATTTCCCAGTGACCATGCGGGCGAAGCCGCGGGTAACAGCTAGTCATCCATAAATTCCTTAATATTAAAACAACTATTTTTAAACAATATTTGTTTAATTTTTTTTTATTCTAGGCGGAATTTAGATTTTGCATATTTTCTGGAATCATGTTGCGTAAAACCAACCCCAAGATTGAATTACTGACTCTGTGCAGTCGAGTAACTGGTACTAGTATCTTTCTAGTATTTATAGAGTGGGTATCATTTATTTTATTAAATCTATCAAAATTTTTGTAAATTCATTACATTTTCGTATATGTATTGAGAGGGCAAATTTAATGTAATAATTTCCTTAAATTTTTGTCGGAGCGACTCTAGGTTTTAAATTATATATTGCTCATATGGCCCTCTTCTGCAAAACAAATATAATTTCAGTGTCAGTCGAGTGTCCCCATAGCAAAATACTATACGACATTAAGCTATGGGAATAGCTAAAAAAATGAGTCTAGCTGTTTCAATACTGGTAAGATTTCTAAAATTTTTACAGTATACGCTGCAGAACTAAGCCTGCTTGGTAGTTTTGATATATGGGGCCCCATTGAAGCTTCGCGTCTAATGTAATTCCGATAAAAATTGTGGTATTGACAAGAGTCAAGTCCTCCCTCCCCATTTTGAATTACGTTATTAGTATTTTGATGTTTGACATTTTGAGTTATAAATTTCATATTTAAGTGCCATTGAAATTATTAACGTTCAACCGATTTAATAATTTAGATATAGCATTATTTACTTCGTCATATTTTAGTTATTGTTGTTTTAGTCTTGAAAATTAATGAAGTATCATCAGCAAATAATACCATATTATAGTTAACCTCTACTATGTACTCGTAAGTCATTAATATAGACAAGAAATATCAAGGGACCGAGAATTGAGCCCTGAGGCAAAACCGAAACCGGAGATCCTTTTACTGGAAACGAGGCATTCCATTTTAGTTCTCAGGGGTGACAATGCATGTTCACTTTGATTCCTAATTGAGAATAGATGTATATGTCAATGGACCACAATATCCACTTACCATCAGGTGGATTGTGTGCCCATTTGTTATCCTTATTCTGTAAAAACACTATTATAATATTATTATGAATGAGATTGTAAAGTGGTGAAGTTTTTTAACTCCTCGTTGGTTTTGTTTAAATAAAAGCTCTAAATGATGAATATAATTTATTTTTAATACATTTCTTGCCTTAAATTATAGAGATTTTCGTTTAACAGCGTTTTCAATTTAAGCAAGGAATACTTGAGGACTATTTTGAATTTTTATTCACTTCATATCTCAAAGAGATAAAAGCCTCTTACATAGTTTCCATTGTAATATAACAAGGGTAAAAGCAAATGAACACGACATTTCTGTAAAGGTATGAGTGTTTTGTTGAAACTTTAGTCTTGTTGTGTTTTCGCTCACACGTTTCAGCTTGATAAAGGAATACTATATAAACAATTACATTTGTCTTTTGTAGGATATTTGAGTATCTTACATCTGAACAGACATTTTGTTTTATTTGGTTTGTTTATATTTATCTTTGGTTTCAAAGTATAATATATGTGACAATAGTTGCCACGCTGTAGTATAATATATGTGACAATAGGTGCCACAATGGTTGGCTCCACCGAGGTAGGATCACGCTCTCACAGAATACAGTAGTGACATTAAAAAACATAACAAATATAAAACCCACCATCAGCGATAGCTGATGCTGACTTTTCAGTTCATAAAAAAATAAAAAAGGTTGAAGATATGTTGTCACCCTTTAGGTCCTGCAATCTAAAATACAACTGTTAGGGAACTCCTGCTTGGTGGCAGAAATAAGTAAAAGGTTGGTATCAATCAAGACATCTTAACAGTAAAGATTCCTTGCGATCTTGTAAAATAATTATGTTAAGTAATTTACAAAATATATCAAAAGTTATTCTAAAATATTAAAGAGTTTGCCTGCCAAGTCCACGTTTAAGCAAGAAAATTCCGACGGCGTCTGTTAAAATAAAAATAACATGGAGTACAATCAATAGCAAAACTGGCAAGGTCGAACCTAGGTTTCCTATTACATCATCTATGCATATAAATGAAATTGAAGTGTCTGTCTGTAATATCGAAATAACTGCCTTTTATTGAGCACAAGGTTTATCAGGGGTTATTAAAAAACTGCTGTTGCCTACCCACCTGCGAAGCGTGGCATCACTATGGCAAATACTCCATGAGGAAATATATGGATGAGGCCTATGTTCAGCAGTGGACTATTTAAGCTATAAAAGTGATATATTTAAAATATTTATCTCAGTTTGTAGATATCAATATATTTGTTTAAATTGAGACCGTTAAAACCCAAAGAAGTTCAATATAACACGTAGTTCTACGACGTAGCAACGCTTACATCAATATTTAATACGGTGCGGTGCTACGACCTACGGGGCAACAGTGGCGCTCGCTTGGTTTATTTTTAAAACAGCATTACTGATTATTTGCTTTTCTTTTATACTATCGGAAAACAGAGGAAACTTATGCTCTACTGCGAAGTTTATGGGCGGGCCTGGCTTTATTCTTATTAATATATTTTTTTAAGTTGGTGGACTCCTTTTTGCCTAGGAGTGGGTCTGGGGAGGCATCATTCTCTTACCTAATTCTGCAGCCAAATGGCAGTGCTTTAATTACAAGCTGTGAGGCAATCTATCTAAGTTCTCAGTGGTGACAACGCATATGTAACCTGCTTTATTTAGAGTAAGCTGGATTACAATTGCCACTTACTCGTAAGGTGAACTGCAAGCGACTTCAGTATTATGAAACAAGTCGCAATTAGTTGCAGAAAATAAAATACAGATCATGTTCTTTGTTTAAAGTTGCTTGCAGGTGTCCATGGACACAGGAGCCAAAGGATATCATATAGACTGTAAGTTCGCTTGTAACTTTAATTTTATTAAAAGATGGGTCATGACAGAGCCAGGTCCAGAGAGTACCTCTGTGATAGTGTGAACACTACACTGTACACTTCTGGCACTATAACATCTCCTGCGCATTGGACAGCTCCTGTCGGTATTCAGAAATCGTCGATGTGATTAAATTCGGCTAGAAAAGCGTCATAATCACTTAGGTAATATAGTTCTAGAAAGGGTAGTTATGAATAAAAACTTATTCACAACTACGAGTATATTTAATATTACTGTGTGGTGTAGGCGTCAAAGAATCTATTAGCCCATTTCGCTCTTTGGGTATGGTAAGCAGAGGTATCGAAATGTCATTGCCAGAAAATCTTATGGCTTCCGATAGATGGTGATATAACCGTCTCATTTATAGCAATTATAAGCAGCACAGCAGACAGACAGCGCAGCAGATAGATGATTAGCGTACCTATACCGGCGATAGTTAGCATCACCAAAGTTTTGAGAGTTCTGGTGCTGCGATCGGCAATCCGCCTGAAGGGCGGGATGATTGAGGCAAATCCTCTCTAAAACGGGAGAGACCCAGTCCAGCTATGGACTATTACAGGCTAATGATGATGAAGAAGGAGAAGAAATTTAAATAAAAAATGTGATTTTACATCTATCCATCAAATTATGAAATTAAGATTTCCTTTCACAACCGGTTTGTCATGAGGAAATGATATGATTACGGTTGGTTTTTTTTCGCTTGCTCGTTAAATGAAAAAAGTTTTCTTATTTATCTACGGTTTTAAAAGTTTGTGGAATCACGCTACGGCGTATTATGTCTACAATATGAATATGTTGTCTCGACTAAGAATTACGCTCGCATACAATACCCTCATCAAATAGCAGCGTAATGCTGCTGTGGTTCTTATGGTGAATGAGAAGGACCATTGACTTTTATCAACTGGTAACGAGGCATTTCATCTAAGTCCTCAGGGCTGACACCTCAGGGCTGACGTCTCATCTCATCTTCATTTTGATTCTTAATCAAGGCTTAATGAAGGGGTCTATGGTGATAAAGGGGTCTATGGGCTTTCACTTACTATCAGGTTGACTGTATACTTGTTTGTCACACTTACTTCTATAAAAAGTCATAGAAGAAGCTTCAATTTATAATGTAGATTTTGATTAAAACCTCTCATAATATGCCTTCGTCCAACACAGATAAGCTAAGAGTGACAATTTCAATTTGTGTACGTCAAATACATCTGTTATTCTTAGTGTTATATTTATACAGTTTATTTTTATCTACTCGTATTACTTAAAAAATAGATAGTTTTTTTGGGTACACATGTAGCAAAGATAAGACGACATTTGGGCGCAGGCCAATACTCTTTCTAATATATCTTGTCATGAGGTCAACAGTGAAATTATTAAGCTTTACTTTTCCAGTTGTGTAAAAGCTTTGCCCTCTTTTTACACGACTGCGTGACGCAAAGGAGGGTAATGTGTTTATCAGCCTATATATGTATGTATGTAAGTAGGTTTCTTTGTGGCGCTCTAGAGACAAAACGCGTGGACTGATTTTGATGATTGCTACGTCAATCAATTTGTCTTAAGTTTGTGAGTATCACTAAAGACTTGATAGTAATCAAAAGTCAATATGGCGAAAACCAGAAAAATAAAATTATTAAAATAGACGAACTATGTCAAGTGGGCTATTATTGAAATAGATCTTTGAAAATCATCTTTAGATTTCTCTAATCAATTTTTCAGCAGACATCTTACGCAGTCGGGCTTTTTAATTACTGTTTTAATCACAGAGCTTGTTATGCCCAGTAAAGATAAAATCTTTACACTTTTCAATTTTGGGCACAGGCCTCTTTTTATTTCTGAGAGGGTTTTAGAGCAAAGAAATGTCTACCGCGCTGCCCCAATGCGTGTTGGTGAATTTCATGTCTTCGAAATATTTTATTTTTCTTATTTCTCAGACATGCAGGTTTCCTCAATGTGTTTTCCTTCATCGCCGAGCACATGGTAAATCAGCACTTAAAATTGCAAATAACAATTTCATTGGTGCTGGCGGGGATCGAACCCGGGTTGTTCTGTTCACTGTGAAATTTACAGCGAGCGCTGAGACAATGAGCTACCACGGCTCTATATCACTCTCTCTGAAAGGGTTATGGAGCATAAAGCGCGCTGCGCTGCTCCAGAACTGGGAGGCGTACTTCACATGCCCTAACAATATTTTTATTCCTCAGGCATAAAGCATACTTCAAGATCTTTTCACGTGAGCACGTGATAAAACAGCACTTAAAATTGCAACTAACAATTTTATACTATATATACTTTAACGAACTATACGTTGCTGTAGGTACTTTAAGTTTTTTGTATCATCTAAATTCTTCGTACTTCGAACAGGTTGATGTAAAAAGTATGAATGAATAAAAATTAATAGGTAATTTTTACATTCATACTTTATTAAATGTAAAAAAATATTCAACGCTTCCCAACTGAAGATCCATCTGGAAATGCGGTTTTTAATTAAAACCGCTTTCCAACTCTTTATATTCAAGCACTTTGCTACGATAATATTTCCGATTTGTCGTTTATTGAAGTTTGCAGTTCCATTCCCTCGAAAACTCAAGGGATAACGATTTGACGGACTTTTAATAGAACTTTTTAAGTGTGATATTTCTAACGTTCTGGAATTCAAGTTAAAAGTGTAAAAGACAATGTTCAAATATTTTTTTTCTGCCGATCTCATTACATCCCATCATAAGTCCACTGCTGAACATAGGCCACCTATAAGCGCAGCAATAAACACGGTACTAAGTCACCTGCATCCATCGAAATACGATAGAACATACAGAAGCTCCATCTAGTGGGAGCTCGCAAACCGTTTACCAGTACAAAGCTACTTTTCAAATTTTATTTCACATTTGTTATCATTTTTTCGAACTATAATTATTCCCCTTCAGCTTACCGCTTGATTGTTTGTGTTATCGATACAAATAGTTCTACTTTCAATGTACTTTCATTATGGATTCTATCACGCAGAGAAACTACGAGCATATTATAGCACTACGATCATTTTCATAGGTAAAACAATAAGATTTAACAGCTCATATAGGAAATCAAACAAATTATTGCTTGCGTATATAATAATTTATTTTATTCATATATGCCTTATAAATAGCCGTGTAGTGGCGGTGTAAGAATATACAATACCCCGTATCGTCCGTGGGTGTCGTAAGAGGCGACAGATCCTGATCAGAACTCAAAATTATAAAAACTGCGGTTGCCAGCCCACCTGCCAGGAGTGGCAACTATGGCAAAATAAGGCAATCTATGGCGGAGGCCTATGTTCAGCAGTGGACTTTTATAGGTTGAAATGGATGGATGCATAAATACATTATACATAGATTTTCACAACCACGGTGACAACTTCATCAAAATTATTTTCTTCTTAGGAGCGTAATTACCATCCATTGCGTCTTCTATTCCTTTGGTTTTACATAGGCAATTAAAATATATAGGCACTTAAATACAATTTCATCGGTGCCGCGAGCAATAAACCCAGGGTACTGTACCATTGCTTGAGTACTGTACCATTTTTATCCGTGCTATTTAGCAGCATAAGTATGCTGTATGAGAAAATTAAATTATCCTCATTTTATACCATATTAATTAAAATGGTTACATGGAAAACCTGGAATATTTATTCATTTATTTCAAAACTTAAATGTAACAGATTTTGAAACGATAAAGGGAACGCAAGGTGGCAACAACTTTACGATTTATTTCAGAGATATGCAATTTCCAGGTCATTGTTTTATCCATGTACCTATAGGCCAAGATTTTTTATGGACTCACAATATGGAATCAAAGTGCCATTATAAAAAAAAAAAACAAGATATATAAAAGTTATATCTTCAAGCATTTTACATAGTATATGAAATGCCTGGAAGCATGTATTACTTATCTAACCGTTCAGCCTTGGGTCAACATTACAGCTACACACATTCCATTGTGTTTGAATTTCGGTTATCATTACTTAATGTTAATATTACAATTCTCTACATGTAAAGAAATCTCTTTTTAACTTAGTCTTTGTTACGTGATATCCTTATAAAATTGTTTTGCTCACGCTGTGCGAGTTTATTTACTACGCTGTTGTCTGGAGTCAACATATATATTAAGTCTTAAGAATGATGGATAGCCTTGGAGCGATCACTTAGTGTCAGGTAAAGTTGTTATATTAGAGAAAATTGTTTGCACATTTTGTTTATGTTTTATAATGTTGTATTGTATTGTTTTGTATTAAACATTTTATATAGATACGATTACAATGTTTGCGTAAAATATATTTGTTACTAGCTTATACCGAGGATTTCAGTTAAATGATTTACTAATGTTTTTTTTTTAGAAATTACAACATTTTTTTTCGCTATAATCATAACGAGACAATTACGATTCCCGCTTTATATTCAAGACGCTAACTCAGCTCACGCTGTAACCACGTG
The DNA here is from genome assembly GCA_029286625.1 of Parnassius orleans. NCBI lineage: Eukaryota > Metazoa > Arthropoda > Insecta > Lepidoptera > Papilionidae > Parnassius > Parnassius orleans. The sequence goes on along the minus strand of JAGSMP010000006.1, from coordinate 6,037,673 downwards.
TAACTTGGCATCTACTCAGCCTTATTAAAATAAAATTACTATTATTATTATTAATAATATAATTTAAAAACCTATAATAAAATAAGATAAGATTTATATGTGGTAGAGCCACGCTACATCTATATTATGGTTGTAGGGGAAGGACTACGCTCACAGAATACCAGCGTAAAATAGCAGCTCAATGCTGCTGTCTTACGCATGGTGAGTGTAGAGAACCGGAGACCGTTTTTACTGGAAGCAAGGCATTCCATCTTAGTCCTTAGGTGACAACTTAATTTTAATCTTGAATATTAATTTGGATGTAGATGTCTATGGGTCACAGCATTCACTTACCATCAGGTGGACTGTGTGCTCGTTTGTCACCCTATTCTAAAAAAAAACACCATAAATACTATTTCTTTTTCCATTTTTGTCATAGTGACAGTATTACAAACCATATTTAATGTACTACATAATTGACTATCAGAAGCGAATGTAAACACTGAACGAATAGCCGTTTGCGCACGAAAGGATTATAGGATATATACGAGTATATTTTTAGGGTAACAAATTTGTTGACAGTCCGCCATGGAGTAGGCTGTTTTGTATTAATTATCTTGTAGTTTATATTTGTCCTTGTATAGCAGCGATACTAGGATTTCATTTCATAAAAAGAAACAATGGTTGATTTAGAAGGTGCTCAAGACCGAGTTTACATATTTTTTAACAATGTAAGTTAACCCCAAAATTAAACTTTTATTCTTTTAAATTTTTACTCGAACACTATGATCCTAATAAAGTTTATGTTTAGACATTTATGTGATTTTATATTTCCTTTCCATTCTTTTTTTTTGATTTTATGAACTTGCAGTTTTTTTTTAACAAAAAGAGTGACAAACGAGCACACAATTCGCCTTCTGGTAAATCAATGTTATGTAGTCCATGGACAATTTAATCTATTCTCGAATAAGAAAAAGGAACTATGATAGAATCTCTTTCTCTCCGCTCTCTACCTCTCTGTCTTTCTGTAATCAGAATTCTTTTTTGTAAAATTGAAAACGAACTACACAACAACAGGTGGACTACCTGATGGTAAATGGCTACTGTAGCCCATGGAGAACGTTGTCAATGAGAAATAAGATGGAATGCTTCACTATCTATAATTATTTCCTTCAGACCGGAACATAGCAGTGCATTATATTCGTTCGTATTAATTTCAATTTTATTTTATGATATTCAATTTTCTTTATTTGTGTATATGCTGACCCCAATGTAAAAACGAATTCTACATTGGTATAGTTTTATATTATTTTTGTTACAATTTCTTTTAATACAGTATTAAATTCAAGTCTCAACAATACGCTCAACAACAATGACATTGAAATAAAATCCCTGCTCTCTTAACTAAATTTGTGTACCTTTTTCACTCGATAATTGCTTTCAATTGGAGGGGTGAAGTGCAAACATGAAACAAAAGACGGCAATCGAATGGGAGCCGCTGCCAATACTCGATAAATAAATTCTATTACGCACCACTTCGCTGTCAAATTCTCATTTAAAAATAGAACGTATTTTAATACAATAAACATCAAAGGTTTTTTATTATGTTAAACTTCTAACTTAATTTGATTATAGGCTAGTACGATTAATACTTTTGTCAGAGTCAAGTAAATGAAATTATTAATTAGTAGCTTTTGAACGCGACGTATCCCGCATGGAGGTCGGAAAACGGCAACATTTCGAAATATCGCAGAACATGTTCACCTTTATTATATGTAATCTTTTCAAAGCAGCCTTCATAACAGCCTACTAACATAGGCCTCCCCGAAGATTGCCTCATAGGAGGGATATTTGCCAAAATTGCCACGCATGGCAGGTGAGATGGCAACTACAGTTTTTTGGAACGAAGTTCCTTATAGGACGGTACGAATTTGGCGGATGGGGGCTAGGCGAGAAAAAGTGTAAGATTTTTCCGTCACGACCGCTTTTGACGTAGTAAGGAAGCGAGATGGAATAATATCCATCTCCCTCGCACTTTTTTTATTTTGCCATGCAAGAAATATTATTTTATTTTTAATGACGCTTCATTTTAATATACGCTAGTAATTATTATTTTTTCTTTAAAAAAATACTAGTAATGCTATTAAACATTACTAATATTCCCTTAAACCACTTCTGGTAAGCTTAAAATGCTTGTATTAGAAGTGGTTCACGACAGTAGTCGAATGGTGGATTCGAAACCACGACCTTTCGAGTTCGCGGTCCGCGCCCTGCCATTAGGCTACTGACGCTTATAAATTTTTTAATTATTGTTATTAATAATTCATTAATTTGTATTAGTTAATCAATAAAATAATACGTATAACAGAATTAATTATATTTCGAAAATACGTTAAGTCCGCTAACACACTGTAGCAAAGTACAAAGAGCGGACTTAATGCCTATCGACATACTCTGCCAGTGTAACCCGTGGAGTAACGAGATTTTGTGGCAGGTGCAATTATATATACATATATATATATATATATATATATATATATATATATATATATATATATACATATATATATATATATGTATACATACATACATACTATGATATACATATAATTTACAAAATTTTATAATTATAATTATAAAAATTGTAAATTTACTTACTTCATTTTTATAAGTTTTTCACGGAGGTATGTCTTTTTTTGCTTAGACCCCTAAGTCCATCTGTGTTGGCACCGCCTTATTACTACTTTTGCCGCCGAGCAATAATATAATATAGGCTACGAGGTATTTTATCTTAGTCTTGAAGGCTTACGCATTTTTTTATAGAATAAGGGTGACCCACGAGCACACAGCCCACCTGATGGTAAGTAGGTGCTGTGGTGCGTAGACACTTACATCTATCCTGAGAATGTGCTTGATGCGCCTGTTGGCGCTGATAACGTTTGATAGTAACTCGATCGTGTTTCTCGATTCGAATTGATTCGTGAGTAACAATCTAATCAAATTCGAAAACAATTTCGGCTGTAAGCCTGCAAAGCCACCTTTTCACTCCATCTAATGGGTCGTAGCCATGCCACTCGAAAAGGTTTCTTTCCCATCCGTTGTCTCTTCTTGTGCTATATACATATACATGGCTCTAGTATAATAATCGATATTTCCTATTTTCGGATACCCAAGATGAATTTGGAAATTTTAGATGTACAAAACTGGGGAATTAATTATTTTCCGCTAGTAATTTATTACGACAGAATGAAGTACAGAATGACTATAAATCTTCTTGACCAAACAAATATATGGTGCAAATATGACCTCAATAGTCATTCCCGTTAAATGCTTAAGTTTTACGCTGTTGGATACTACTATAAACAGCAGGAATAACTATACTACTAGTTATTCCTGCTGTTTTCATTAGTCAACCATTACAAGACTCACGTGAAGTTAGGTTATTTATTTTTCACCCTCGCCACAGTGATAATTTATGTATCAGCAAACAGTTATTTGATACATAACATTTTTATTTCTTACATTGGCATGTAATTAAGAATAGTTTAATAATAAGCACATGACATACATTACTGCTATTAGTAAACTGAAGTGGCAATGGGCCGGCCATATACCTCAAAGAACTGACAGCTCATGGCGAAGGTTCTCGAGTGGCAGCATTATACCGGTGAGTGAAGTGTAGGGTGGATGGAGTGATAACCTTGTAGGACACGCAGGTAGTTGATGGATAAAGGTGGCTTAGGGCCATGTTTTGTGGCAGTCCATGGACGAGGCCTATGTTTAGCTGTGGACTTCTGAAGGGCTGTAATGATAAAGATGATGACATACATTAATTTACACGGAAGAAAGAATTTGCTACTAAAAGAGGATTTTTCTATTTTTTCATTCATTCATTACAGCCCTTCACAAGTCCATTACTGAACGTAAGCCTATCCTAAGGAATGCCAGAAAGCACGGTCCTGAGCCATCTGCATCCATCGACTTCCTGCATGTCTTACCAGGTCGTTTTTCCATCTAGTGGGCCTACCGCCCTGTAGGGCGCTTCGCTTACGAGTGCCACTCGAGAACCTTTCCTCCCCATCGGTTGTTGGTTTTTCGACCGTCGATGGCCCGCCGACTTCCACTTCAGCTTGTGGCGGCGCTGTCGTCGCGCCACTAGCGAAATACATCGATGCCTAAATTGCGCTATCAAAGTTCTGAAGATAACGCGCTATATATAGAACAGATCCGAAATAACACACGGAGCGGTGGCCGCTCCCCGGGCAGAACACCTTGCCCGGCTGGAGATCTCCGCTTTTTCTTACCTCGGTCAAACTGGTGACCCCGACGTGATTTGAACACACAACCAACAACCTTTGGTAAACTACAACTTCAAGCCTTCGTCATTATCCTCAAGAACCCCTACCATTCACGCTTAAGAATCGTCTTCTGCAGTCTTCAGCTCCTACAAGCCAGTCCAAATGTCTTCTTCTCGACTCACCGCAGATTTATAAGGCAGACTTCTGGCACTTGCTCCAGAACATTGTTCTCATCGGCATCACTTTCAAGTGCGTAGTACGGCATTCATAACACACCGGTATATCGTGCGCACCGGCGTCATTTGCCCTTACGCACACAGCATGCATTCCCCACCGGCAATAAGGACGCACCGGCAATCGGACTGCACTATCGACCTCCGGTCTGAGCAGGGGGGTGATGTGGCGGCGCTGTCGTCGCGCCTCAAGCGAAATACATCGAAGCCTAAATTGCGCTATCAAAGTTCTGAAGATAACGCGCTATATATAGAACAGATCCGAAATAACACACGGAGCGGTGGCCGCTCCCGGGCCGAACACCTTGCCCGGTGGGAGATATCCCTTTTTCCTTACACGTCCAAAAAGCTTACTAATTCTTTTTTGTGTTGGGCTATGTCGTTTACTGTGGTTCTATGGTGGATATTCTCACTTTTAAGTCTATTACGCAGAGAAAATCCGAGCATAGCCCTCTCCATAGGTCGCTGAACGACCTTGAGCTGTGAAGTACCACGTCTCAGATCCATGAGACATCACTGGCAACACGCACTAGTTGTACAATTTTTCTATAGCTTCCAGGAAAACTGTTTTAGTTCATTCTTGAGTAAGCAAATATAATGTAGGATAGAAATGATCGATGGAGTGTTTTCGCGTTCAACAAATAAAACTCTGAATAACTGTACTATAGAGAAGTGATACATGGAAATATTTATAACAGATAGTTCCTATTTCCTTGTATAGTTTTTGTATTATATTACGGATGTTCCTTCCCACTACCTTGTATATTTTTGATTGTGCTATTACATTTTTTTTTTTAAATACCACTGATGAAATGTAGCAGATTCTAAGACGTAAGGAGTTTGTATTACAGTCATCAATTTGCCTGCTAAGTGCGTCAACTACGACAAATTTCATTGCCAGCAGTCTTTTTTTTTTCATTATTTTATAGAATAAGGGACAAAATTGCACACAGTCCAGATGCTGTGACCCATTGACACCTACATATAAATTCGATTAAGAATCAAAATGTAATTCCAGTGTAGAGCCATAAGTTTTTTTTTTATAGAAACGGTGTGATAAATAAGCACACAGTCCACCTGATGACAAGTAAATGATTAAAACAGAATGCGTTACCAGTAAAAAGGATATCCTGTCCTCTACACTCACTATACGAAACACAGCATGTAGAAAGTAGCAGCTAATTTCACGCTATTTTTCTTAGAAAGCGTGGTCATTCACCGAACAAGCCGATCCAATCGTTCGGCAGCCATAACATGGCTACAGCATGGCTTTACCACATATAGATATTATAAACTGTAATATTACAAAATAAGGCCGATAAAACAAATAAAAACAATGAGATAACGAACCTAAAATATTAACAGCCGACTTGACCCCGTTTGTGACAAGTTTCAATGAAAAAGTTCCGAAGACGTCTCCTCTTTCCCTTCCCTTATATAACAAAAATTATTTCATTATCTACGAATACTTTCGAAGTAGAACAAAAATTTTATACAGCAATAATTTTTACATAAACTCAGATTAACAAATCTTAGGCAGACGAGCATGCGGATTGCTGTAACTATTTTTTTATAGAATAAGGATGACAAATGACCACACAGCCCACATAATAGGAAGTGGATGTTGTGGCCAAAAACATCTATATCTATCCTCGATTAAGAAAAATGCAGATGCGTTGTCACCCCTGAGGACTAACATGGAATGCCTCGTTTTGAGAAAAAAAAGGGTCTTCCACTTACCACACGAAACATAGTAGGATTCAGCTGCCATTTCATATTCTGTGAGAGTGGGGTCCTTCCCCGGCTAAGCCGACCCATTTGTACTTCAACCATAATATAGCTGCAAAGTGGCCCTTCTTCTAATTTTTTATATGAAAATACTGAAATTCAGTATAATACCTAACTAGGCACGATATCAGGAAAAATAATAACTGCGATTCTTTATATAAAATATTCTTAAAATAAATATCACCATCATCATCATTACAGCCCATCACAAGTCCACTGAATATAGGCTGCCCCCAAAGATACCACGAAGTTTAGTCCTGAGGTAGATACTTCCATCAACTTCCTACATCTCTTACTAGATCGTCACCCCATCTAGTTGGGGTTCTACCCTACACTTCGCTTACCGGTACGAAGCTGCCACTCAAAAACCTTTCTGCTCCATCGGTTGTCGATTCTTCGAGCTATACGGCCAACTCGTTACCACTTCAGCTAACAGATCCGTTGCGCTATTTCGGTCACCCTGATTCTATTGCGGAATTCCTTATATCAATTTTTAAATATAATTAAACACAATATAAAATACTAATAAATCACTCATTGAGCCGTATAATAAATATCTGAAGCAATGTGACCTAAAGAAAAGCGGAAATTGAATGATCCGTTATCGGAACTGCAGGTAAGTAGGTCGAGTAAACTTGAAATTCTAAAGCTCATAACTGAGAGAGAAAATAATTATTAAAATTTATTATTTGAGAGAACAGAATTTTTGATCAAGCCAAGTAGACATCCACATCGCCATGTGATGGCGTATAAAGAAATTCTGTCACCATTTCGTCCCGTAAAGTCGTAAAAGCCGAGACGGAGGAAATGACCAAAAAAGAATTCACATCGATAAATAGCGCTCTCAGCATTTCAAGCAAGATATACCTACCCGTATACATAGCTGTAACGGGAAGCGGCAATACAATTTTACATATCTGAAATTGAATTGGATTGAATATGGTATCCTTGTAAACACGACAAATCCTCCCACAATGTTAGAGGTAAAGTCCAGAAAGCGGATGACGAAGAGACAAGTTCCATATCTGTAGACCTATTACGTGTATTAAAGTATTATGATAGTTAAAATACAAAAAAATATTAAAGAAGACGATCCTAATAGAAACAAAATAGTTTGTTTTTTGTACTAATACTGAATTCGGAGAGATATGAGTCCAATACCCGCGACAAATTACTCATGGTACCTACTTGCACGTTAAGTTGTAATACTGTGTGCGGTGCATGAATTATTAACTTCCCCCTATCGACTAGTGGGTATCGTCAGAGGTGACAGAGAGATACTGAAACAGGAGACGAGCAGCATAATCTTCCTGATAACAACTTACAATTATAAAAAACTGCAGTTGCCAACGCGCCTGCTAGACGTGGCAAATAAGGCAAGATCGCCCCTATGAGGCAATCTATAAAAAAGAACTAATATATAAATGGTATTGTGGATAAAAAATTACGCAGTATCATAATATGTTTTATCTTAACTATATAATAAAAACCTCCTCTTATATTATACGAAGCAGTTTATAAGCTACTTTCTGGAACAAAGAAATTGGAAACATAAAGAAAGTATAATAGACCCAACAAAGTCATTACCTTCGTTTATTATGAAAAAAAGAAAGGAAATAGGAATAAACTATCAAATAAAGGAACAAATAGGTAATGGATATACTGCCTTCATCTTGATCTAAAAATACTCTATTAAGACTCTTCTGCCTTAGTGGTCGAGTGGTTGGTGAGCGCGACTGTTGATCATGAGGTTCCGGAATCGCATCCCGAGCGGACCAAAATTAGTTATTGAGTTTTTCTGTCGAGAAAGTCTCAGTAGCAACCCGGAGTCAGGAAATTGGCGATGTTTCAACGCCGTGCCCCGGAAAGCACGTAAAGCCGTTGGTCCTACGCCTGATCCCTTTCCGGTCGTGTCGGATTGCCATCCCATCGATCTATGAGAGTGAGGGAATAGAATAGGGAATTATCCTGTCATGCGTAGATGGCTAGTCTCCGTTTAGACTGGTCGACTGATCTGGAGGATTTACAATTCACTGACTAAAAAACTTCTGAATATCTGACCTCAGAAACATATTATACAACTATTTCTATATTGCAAATGCTTAGGCCCGTATTAATGAACGTTACTTAGCTCAAGTACACGTACTTGAGTACAATCTTGAGGTTATGATCTTATTAATAAACATATCTCAAGATGCGGTTTAGGTTTACGATATCAGCTGAGTGCCACACTGATTAATAAACGAAACTCGACTCTCAAGTGTGTATACTTGAGTGCAAGTCACAGAACAGTATTCCTAAGTACAGCGTTTTGAGATACTGTTTTTATGTGTTTATTAATTAGCAACGATCATGAGATGCTGATTTCGTAATGAGGGCGTATCAAATGATTACGCACTTGAGTTCGTCGTTGAGTAACGTTTATTAATACGGGCCTTAGAGTGGGATCTGCGTCAAAAAGTGAACTGTTTACAGGTTGAGAAGGGATAAAATAATGTCTCAATACAGTGAAAATTATCAAAAGAAAGATACTATAAACATTTTAATGGCGGACGCTAACAGTTTTGGGTCTCCAAAATTAACAGCATATTTCCACAATCGCACTTAAAAGTAATACTAGTTACGTTCTATATACGTCCCAGTGCTGGGACAGACTGTAACTTTACTAACTTTACACAGGCCCTGAGATGCGGAAAAGATAATGAAAAATATTGGATTACAACCATATAGTTTCTTGAGTTTCATAGGAGTCAACTATGTGTAATGTGTCATCTGCTTCGCGCGCGTAGACAAGTGGGGGTGCATGATAGCCCGCACGGCTGACCAGTGACCTCAGTGACCGTGAAGGCACGATTCGCCTAAATGCATTTCTGTATTAAATAATCCCAAAACGCATGCGTTATGCAATTTATAGCTAATAGCTTTTTATAAGTTTCTTTGATAATTATTTAAATGCTAATGGTTCTTCTCCTTAAATTGGATGAGAAGATTTAATTAAAAATAAATAAAGAAATAAATATATATATTAAACTTGCACAAGTGGATCAGACGAAAAGGACATCATATTCCCAACCACTCCGCCGGAATCGAAGCCAGTCGTGCCAGGGAAGTACTCGCTTTTCTTTTGATCCTGAAAGGCGTTAAACCCGCGACCTTCTAATTTTATTTTATATTGTTTCTTCCTTATATAGGATTACTTTTTTTAAGTAAGTATAATTTTGGCTTTATTTATACCGGCTCTCTGGAGAATGCCTCACAGTCTGTAAGTATACTGACTCTCAATAACCTTCGGACCGAAATACAGCAGTACAGGCGCTGCTATTTGACGGCAGAAGTAGTTATATATATGTGTGTGTGTATGTGTGTGTGTTGTGTGTGTGTGTGTGTGGGTTTGTGTGTGTGTGTGTATGCGTGTGTCGCAGCCAACTAGCTTAATTAGCCTTTCAGTTAATAGGATATTCAGCGACAGTAGGTTACGATGCGGGGCTGAGGTGGCCTCTGGGCTACTCTAAAGCCGCATATATTTATATAATAAAGCACATAGCGCATAATTAGGTCAGACTAATGACGTCACGTGGCATGGTCATCTTATTAATTTCATTCAACGAGTTTAGTAAAAAGGCTAGGCTGTTAACTGTAGGCTAATTAAGCTACTTGGCTGTGACATAATATATATAATAGGTATAATAGGTGTATAAATAACATATAATATTAAGAGGGTGGTACCTCATAGTGAGGCAGAAACGGAGTACTATAACCTAGTATATTATGGTGCGAGACATCTTGTTCTGACGATGGCCAAGATAACTGCCACGGTTAATATGGCAAACGTTCTCACAGTGGGAGAGGCCCATGTAGATTGATAAATAATTATATAATTTCCTTATCACCGTGGATTGTCAAGCACTGGCTTATTATAAGTAAAAAAAAAATCTAATATGACTAAAATTAAGTCATTATTGTGCCTAGTTATATTATAATCCTTCAAAAATTTCAAGTGTGTAAATAAATTAATTATATAGTTATGATAAGAGAGATTGACTCCAAAAGTAAAAACGATAATTTAAAAGATATAGTCTGCGCTTTAAAATATATGTTTTATGATACTCTAAATAGAAGTTCTACGTACTGCATAAACATTTTATACTTCCTAGGCAAGACTTTCTAGTTTATGATAAGTTCATCTCGGATATTGTATGAGCTCGAATATTCTCAAGAAACTTTACTGGTTCAGTCGTCTGTCATAATTATGTTCAAGGCTTGAGATTTATGATAACTTTAAACATTCATGACCTGATGTGTTAATTTCTTGAGTATCTTAATATTGTTTATTTTACTACTTTATACATAGTATAGCCATGCTGAAGCTATATTACTGGTATAGTTTTGCGCAAATGGGTCAGCTCGACCGGAGAAAGAGTGGTCCTTCCTCGGTCGAGCTGACCCATGACCAGCTGAGAGCGTGGGTTCTCACAGAATACCAGCGTAAAATAGCAGCTAGCGTTAAGCAACGTTAGCAGCTGTGTTTCCTATGGTGAGTGTAGAGAACCAGAGACCCTTTTTACTGTAAAAGAGGCATTATATATTAGTCCTCACGGGTTTTGATTCGTAATCGAGGATAGATGTAGATGTCTATGGGTAACAGCAACCACTTACCATCGAGTGGACTGTGTGCTCGTTTTTCACCCTTATCCTATAAAAAAAACATATTACTGCTGTTTTTGTAGTTTGGTGAGCTTAGAGAACCGAAGACTTCGGGGATAACATTCATTATTTTGATTCTTGCCTGCCTTTTCTCCTATCATCAGGTGTGTGCGCTCATTTTCATCGCCCTTACTTCTATAAAAACTAATGACTTATGGTTCACATAATCAATATTCCTGACTGCCTCGTTGGTTTAGTGGTTGTAGTAGTGCGACTGCTGATCATGAGGTCCCAAGTTCGAATCCCGGATTGGGTCAAAAAAATCAGTTAATAATAATATATAAAATATAAAAAAGCTTTTCATTAAGAATTATATTATATCAGTTAAAAAATAAGAAAAAGCAAGGAAAATGCAAAAGCAAGGATGATAACTATTTATAAATCAAGAACTACGTAAGCGTTTAATGTTTACTTTAAAAATTTCGGGTTGCATAATATCGGCTCAGACTCGTAATCTATACATCTATACATCTTCTATATACATATATTAGGTCCTTACATATGCAATTGGCGTTTTGTACGGGAGGAATATAAAGTCATTTTTTTTTGTAAAATATATTTAATTAATCAAAGTATGCACCGTTGTTATCTATCCCTTTTTGCTATCTCATAGGTAGTTCATTGATCCCTTTACTAAAAAAACCATGGGGGCGAGAATCAATAAACTCTTTGAAGGCGGTTTGGACTGCCGCATCGGAGTTGAATTTTTTTCCTTGTAAGAAGTTATCCAAATTCCGGAAAAAATGGTAATCTGTTGGAGCAAGGTCCGGGGAGTACGGTGGATGTCGCAGACATTCCAATTAAAGCTCATCTAACTTAGTGGTTGTTTGTTGTGCAGTGTGAGGTCTTGCGTTGTCGTGAAGCAGCAGTGGCCTAAAGCGATTGACCAATCTCGGTTGTTTAGCAGCTAGTTCTTTCTTCATGGTTTGCAGTTGCTGACAATAGATATCTGCCGTAATCGTTTGGCCAGATTTTAAAAAGCTGTAGTGAACGACACCGGCGCTAGTCCACCAAACACTCACAAGTAACTTTTTATGAGTCAATTTTTGTTTAGGGCAGGATTTGGCTGGGTCTCCAGGGTTCAGCCATTGCGACGAGCGCTTCCGATTATCGTACAGTATCCACTTTTCATCACAAGTAATGATTAGATTTAAAATCCCTTCATTATTGTGTCGGTTGAGCAAAGTAACACAGCAGTCGACGCGTGTTTGCAAGTTCGATTCACTCAATTCATGAGGTACCCACTCTTCCCGATTTGCTTCAAGTGGATTAATACAGTTTTATCACTTACCCCAAAGCCTGCAGCTATCTCTGAAGTGCTTTGTGATGGATCCGCTTCCACAATAGCCTTTAATTCTTCATTTTCCACTTTGGTCTCCAGCCGTCCACGGGGTTGGTTCTTAAGATCGAAATTTCCAGAACGAAAACGTTGAAATCAAAAACGTACCGTGCTTTTTTTTGCGACACCAGCGCCGTACACATCATTAATCCTTCGAGCTGTTTCTGCAGCACTGGTGCCACGGTAGAACTCGTTATCGTAAATATACCGATATTTCATGTTTTCCATTGTGCGGTAATAAGCGACGCCAAAGAAAAAAATAATGAGGAATAAATAAATGAATGACTGTTTTCAAAACTCAATTGTACCAGCTAAATGAATTTATAAATTTGAATTTGGAATTCTTAACCAAAGAGGAGATATTTTAGATCAAAGTGGTCAGTACTACAAAACGCTAATTTCATATGTAAGGACCTAATATAAGTTTGTTCCGGTACTCGGCGACGTTTTCCCAAGAAATATTCAGAAGAAACAGCGTTGGTGATAGCACGCAGCCTTGTGGAACACCAGCGTTAATGGGATTGTAATCGGAACATGCACCGTTTACTACGACCTTGATGCTCCGATCTGCAAGAAAGCTGGTGATCCAATTGCACAATTTCTCGGGAAGTCCATAGGAAGGGAGCTTCGAAAGAAGCGCTTTGTGCCAAACCCGATCGAAGGCCTTCGCTATGTCCAAACTAACAGCCAACGCCTCCACCTTGGACTCTACTGCCTATGAGTTAGGTAACCTAGAAGATCACCAGCTGAGCGACCCCGACGAAACCGTTCTGGCGGTCTCTAATCAGCTGGTGATCCTCAAGGTACCTTATGAGTTGGCAGTTAATAATAGTTTCCATTACTTTGGAGAATAAGAAAATAGATAAAGCTGTCTTCCATGAGTTCGGGACTACGCCTAGGGAGTAGGATTACCGGAAAAGACGCGTTAAAACCGGTTCCAACTCCGGAGCACACGTCTTCAGCACAATAGGTGGGACTCCATCAGGCCCTCTCGATTTGTTGACGTCCAGGGAGAGGAGTGCTTTACGCACCGAGCGCTGTGTAAACAGCACTTCCTGCATGGCGCACTCACACCGCGGGATGGTCGGCGGTGTGTTCCCCCCGTCATCGAGAGTCGAGTTGGAAGCAAAAAGAGAGCCTAGCAGATCGGCTTTCTTCTTTCCGTCATGGGCCAGTGAGTTGTCCACCCTGTGCAGAGATGGCAGAGATGGCTGGCTGTTCCCTTGGACAGCCTTGGCGAGAGACCAGAATGCACGTGTTCCCGAAGGGAGGCGAACTAGTTTCCCTTCGGGACTGCGATGGGAGCGTGAGTGGCACCGTACTCCGGATCAGATAATGGTCCGAAGAGCCAAAAGGGGCATCGACGGAGACCTGATATCCGTCTGGATGAGAGGTCAGCAGAAGGTCCAACAGGGAAGGTATATGATCCTCCACATCTGGGATCCACGTAGGCAAAGTAACCAGCTGTGTCAGACCATATGCCAAGGCAAAGTCACAAACAGACCTACCCGCAATATCGGTTAAACGGAAACCAAGCCATTCGGCATGGTGGGCGTTAAAATCACCGAGTATCACGATCTCTGCGGATGGGACCTGTTGTAGCACGGAGTCTGTAGCCACTTGGACGTGGTCGATGAGTCGGTCTGTGTCGGCATTACCGCTATGGGACCTATAGAGGCACCCGTAGACGCGGGGATGGTCGTCGCTATCTACGTGCAGCCATAGGATGGACAGGTCCGTACCTTCAAGACTGCCGAGGCGTCGAAAACAGATGTCCTCTCTGACGTACACGCAAACTCCAGCCCGGGGCACAAAGGAGTGTTCTAATTTGTACCCCGAGCAGGAGAGATACGAAGTATCAGCCGGAGAGGACACCTGCGTCTCGGTTAGAAAGAGCAAGGCCGGCTTTGCCGTCTCCAGATGGTAGTGGACGGCGTTAAGGTTTGAATGAAGTCCCCTGATATTGCAGAAATTCACGGAAAGCGTGGCAGGGGTCGTCTTTGTCTTTTTGCTCCGCTTGCCCCGAGCAGGTTTCGTCTTGAGGGGGAATTTGCCCCCCCCCCCCTCCCCCCAGAATACGCGGGGCAGCCTGAGCACCCACGCTCAGAAGAAGTAGGGTAGCTTGGGCGTGGATGCTCAGCGATGATCGGTTAAACGGGAACCAAGCTAATAAAGGTGACAAACGACCTCACAGTCCACCTGATGGTAAGTGGATACTGTGGCCCATAGACATCTTACATCTACATTTATCCTTCATTAAGAATCAAAATGCAGATGCGTTGTCACCCCTAAGGCCTAAGATAGAATGCGTCGTTTCCAGTTAAAAGGGTATCCGGTTATGTACACACACCATACAAAACACAGCAGCATTAAGCTGCTATTTTACGCTGGTATTCTGTGAGTCGAGCCGACATATTTATGCTACAACCATAATATAGCAGCAGCGTGATTCTACCACGTAAAACCAAGCTCATTTAAGATTGCCAAAATTAAGAAATTTAGTCGGAAATTAAATTTTAACCCCACTTATTCCATTCATGTACGTGAAACATTCTCAGATAAATACTTTAGTATCAAACAGAAATTGTGATATCATCAAAATTCCAGTTTGCTAAGTTCAGGGCGAAACACTAATAAAAAAAATTGTGCGTGTAATTGTGTACACACGTATGAAGTGAAACTTTGTTACGACATATAATTTTTCTTTTATTTTATATTTAACATAAGTAGGTTAAATAATAGTATACTCATGCAGGCGGTGAAATGTTACAAGAAAACGTGATTTTTTTAATTTTTAATATTGTACTAAATCCCTTCAATAAAGCTAGTAACCGTACTATTTCTATTGTAATAACGGCGGACATAAAAATAAACATTTTCTATTTTCTCTGACGAATTGAATTGAACAACCATTTCCTTAAAAGCATATCTGGTGTACATAATAAAGAGAAAGAACGTAAAATATATTTTCATATATGCAGGTACATTCTTAGAAGTTCATCTCTGTAAAAGTAGTTACTAAAGGAAATGTATAAGTTTGAATGAAAATACTACTATTTATCCCAGTAACCAAGTCACGTAATCGGCTTTTCTACAAAACTACTGAACTAACTACTGAAGTTGGCAGCTTTACTAAAAGAACTAAAGTATAATTTGCTTTTGCTTTATAGACTTTAAGTAAAATTTGTGTTCGTTATGTAATATAAGATAATTCATTCAAGTAAATAACTTTCTTAGTAAAGTTACAGCCTATATACGTCCCACTGCTGGGCACAGGCCTCCTCTCATTTCTGGGAGGGTTTTAGGGCAAGGAAATATCCGTCGCGCTGCCCCAATGCGTGTTGGCGAACTTCACATGTCTTCGAAATATTTTTTTTTTGATCACGATGTTTTCCTTCACCGCCGAGCACGTGGTAAATCAACACTTAAAATTGCAATTAACAATTTCATTGGTGCCGGCGGGGATCGAACCCGGGTTGCTCGCTTTAAACTTACAGCGAGCGCTAGCCATCTGAGCTACCACGGCTCACAACTTTCTTAGTAATTTAAAATAATTATTATTATTCTCAAATTAATTTTAGTTTTATCTGTAATTTTCTTTTTTGTTTGTGTTAAGTAACATATTATTTTAAATTGAATAAATTATTACGCTCAATAGTTGTCTATTTTAGTAATAATTTATACGGAGTAAGTTTGTTTTAATAATTTAAACGGAATATATTCTAAAACCGTTGTTATCTTAAGCACAGCTAAGCCTGTAACCGACTTCGATCATATTGTATCTGATGACATTATACCACTGGATTATTATGGTTAGTTTCATGTTCGACTAGTGAAACAATATTATAATATGTTGTGCTTAGAAAGGTTGCTATACTGAATAAAATTAATTTTACGGATATTATTGCGCTTAATTTTAACTTATCTATATATTAATATGTGAACAGAAAACTTTGTATCCTTTTAAGCATATTGCGCGCACGGAGGAGTTTTAGCATAATTGAAGTTCATGTGTATATATAATATGTGTTACAAGTACATTAAATAAAAAATATATAAATACATTGTTTACGTTCATACTGCTAATATCAATTGTCAAATACATAATAGTCTGTGGTCTAAAAGTCGCACAGAGTTGATATTGTCACCAAATACATTTAATTTTTTTATTTTCATAGCATTTATTTTCTATTTTGTGCTTTATATATTATTAATATGCATTTACAATTATAAATAATACATTATATACTAATGGTTATTAGTGAAACACAGCGTGCTTTTTATACAAACTTAAAAATTTAATGAAGTACGGCCGGATTTTGACCGATTTCTATTAAAAAGAAGTGGTTGTTCCACTTGCTTTTAATTGATACTCGCTGGATGCTGGAACACCCATGGTCAAAGCACTCGAAACGTCGAAAATAAATCATAAATCTTTATTTGCATGAATCACGGTATAAATCGATGTTATAATTTATCTAGTGCAGTCTTGTTTCGTTAACAATAGTGCATAGCATGCAACTACACAATCAACAATTTTAATTAATTACTATCTAAAACTCTTTTACGTAATAAAATTATTCGTTTTTTAACCAATTAAATGTTTGTTATATAATCTTTCGCTTAATAATTTAAATTTTTTAGGTGGTATATTATATATTTTTACACACATATTTAGGCAATTTTGTTGTATTTAACGAACCTAGGAATGACATCTATAACTAGTTAGTCTGGGTCACGTCCGTTTCGGAAATATATCACTTGCTTTAATAAACAGTGACTTATTTTTAAAAACAAACATGCCAACTTCATAAATGTAAAGTGACGGGAGGGTAATATACCAAGTCTTTTAAATATTGGTTTACAGGATTCCTCTGGCGACATCTCGCATATTGCTCGAATACATTTTTTTTGGGCAACAAATGCTCTATTCCGGTCAGTAAAATAAGTTAAAGTAAACGCGATAAAAAAGTTAAGTAATTTAGTAAGTTGTGAGCTATATTAACGAAGGTTGTTGTACTTGCACATTACGTAGACTGTCTGAATTGAGAAACAGCCCGTGGCATTTTTAGGTTTGAATTGTGTACTCGCATGTATTATAGTATTCTATGGGTTTGAAGGTCAGTGCCATCTTTATATCTGAATGAGTTATTGTAAAAATAAATATTTCGCCGCGTGTTGTGTCCCTTTTATGCGTATTTAGCGGATTTCATCCACCTGGACACACTTTTCATTTCTGAGATATGCAGATTTTTTCACTATATTTGTTATATCGCTATCATTATCATTTATTTACTGACTCATTGGTCTAGTGGTCATAAGCGCGGTTGCTGATCATGAGGCCCTGGATTCGAATTCCAGGTCGTGCTAAAATCAGTTATTGGGTTTTCTGTCAAGAAATTCTCAGTAGCAGCCCAGAGTCAGGAAGTTGGCGGCATTTTACACCGTGCCTCGGAAAGCACGTAAAACTGTAGGTGCTGCGCATGATCTCTCTCTGGTCGTGTCGGATTATCATCCCATCGGACTATGAGAGTAAGTGAATAGAGAGTGTACCTGTACTTGCGCATACACTTGAACACTATAATCCTATCCTACGCATATGACTAGTCTCCGTTGAGACCAGCCTTTGTGACTGAAATGCGGACGTAATTATTACCATAATTATTATCAACATGATTCCAATCATTGGTTTAAAGCAGAACACATGTCCGAAGTTAGTTAATTTTCATATATTTATTTCATTTTCTTTATTTATTTCTTTTATAAATCTTTTAGATGACGTTGTGACCAGGATTAAGAAAGGAATGCTTCGGTGGTTTGGTCATGTAGAAAGAATGAACGAAGAAAGAGTGACAAAGCAAATTTATGCTGCAGAAGTGAACGGCAGAGTCGGAAAGGGACGCCCTAGACGAAGGTTTATCGACCAAATTGGCGATATATTGGAAATGGGCCAGATTAGGAGTACCCTTAACCGACGAGCGTGTATGCGTAGATATATGGATGTAAAGGAGGCGAGAGAGGTGTGCCAGGATCGTGCCAAGTGGAAGTCCGTAGTCTCTGCCTACCCCTCTGGGTGACAGGCGTGAGTGTTTATGTTTATGTATGTAAATCTTGAGCATCTCCATAGTAGTATCTTCCGCTTACTTAGAGGATGTCTAATAGAGAACGCGTCGAGGCGTTAACCTCGCCTTTTTGTACTTACTGTTTTGTACTTTTTGTGAAACAAATTTATAAATAAATAAACATAGGCCGTCCCCAAAAACCAAAATCCCATCAAAAATTACAAAGCACGGTCTGAGTCACCTGCATTAATCGACTTTCGTCGTCACTGCATTTATTAAAAGGCCGTCCTAAAGCCCGCTTACCAATACGAGGCTGCCACTCTAAAACCTTTCTTCCTCATCAGTATCAGTTGTCGGTTCGTCGAGCTACATGATCGGATACATAGTGGATATATAGCGTCAATTTATTTATATTATGTATTAATTTCATTTAGTGTAATGTATTTTTGGCTTCTAAGTAATCGAAAGTTATGAATTGCGCAGATGTTATTAAACTGTCAAATGTACACGCTAACCTCTATTATACAAGTACGCTGCACTGGTTATACACCATGACATAATTAGGCGATTTGATTTTCGCCATTTTGACGCTTATAGCAGAGGTGAGCGTCCACGGAACTTATAATAGAGATAGGACAGTGTGACGAAATATATCGATAAAAATTCTATACCCAGGGCTCCTGGTAGAGCCGACCCATTCGTGCTATAACTATGGTATAGCTGTACAGTTAAAATGCAGAGTTAGCATTGATAGAGACGCATGGTTATAATAGTCGTACTTAAAATTTTAATAAAAAAATTTTTTTTTCAGGTTGGTGTGCTGTCTCACAATGGTTCGGTGCGAAGACCACGGGCACCGCGATTGGGTGATATACCGAGGTAATTTATTGAGATCATGAATCAGAGTAGACCCATTTAATAAAAGTTGGCCTTCACGGGACGAACGACAGATGTGAAACATCATAGTTGATGGTAGAATTTATAATTAATGAAAAGCAATAAGGAAATATGAAGTAAAATAAATATAAAAAAACGTAGAGTTTCGCTAATAAAATCAATATATTTTTCTTATTATTCTAATCAAAATAATGAACTCGTCAAGTATAATATAGTCGAATAGAAAGGCACAGGCAGTACACCACTCACAAAGAGAAGCAACGAAGTGTATAGTATACGCACGGCCATGACTACGGTACGGTTTCTTTACTCATGTGCCATGACGGCATAAGGGAGCGTCACGCCGTTTGCCGTCACGCCATACGAGTAAAAATTTCAGCATATATATTATATGGACGTTAGACATGATCTTCGTCATATCTGTTTTCAACATATACCAGCATAGTGTCAATGTCCTCCTTTATTTCCTTTTACTCTATTCTATTCTACTAATACGATTGATTGATATACCGTGTAGTGGCGGTACAAGAATATCCACTACCCCATATCATCCCGTGGTTATCATAAGAGGTGACACAGGGAAACAAATCAGGAGATGAGACAGCAGGGTCTTCCTAATAACGGCTAAAAATAAAAATAAAACTGCGGTTGCCAACCCGCTTGCCAACGTGGCAACTATGGCAAATGAGTCAATCTATGGGGGATTCCTATGTTCACCTATGTGACTTTAATAGAATGCAACGGTAACGGTAATGTGGTTGACGTGACCATATATCGCGCTTTGAGCGGATTGGTCTCGCTTTTAAACTGTGTATCCTCTGTCCCCAAAATACGTAAAAATATCCAGCTTTTACAAACAAAAGCGTAGCAGCATGCAAGCCCCGTCCCCCATGCCATCGTACGTGCAATGTGGAACCTGCAATACTAAAAATATCAGGCATTTGATAATTTGTTTGACCGAACCGATCGAAATCGTGGTTTAAGTAGTAAATAAATATATTTTTTCATAATTTAAAATGAAAAATTTTGTACAACCGATTTCAATATAAATTATTAAGAATAACTCAAAAACCATTGGTCAGACCTTGATCAAATTTATATGTGACCACATGAGAAGCACCAGCTTTCAAATAAAAAGAATCATCGAAATCGGTTCACACAGAGAGAGTTCAAAAGTTATGAGGTAACACATAAAAAAAGAAAAAAACATACAGTCGAATTGAGTACCGTCTCCTTTTTGAAGTCGGTAGAAAAGTAGAACATGTTAGGCAAGTTTTGTATAAACTTACGTAACATTTTCTTTAGTGTTTTCAATGAGAAAAATATGAAGGCATGAGCAAAAGAATTTTACAAGAAAAGTAAAGAATATTATAATAATACATAGAAATAGAAGCGTTTGAATGGAAAACCAGGTCCAGAGCAAAAAAAGTGTGATGGATTTGTTAAAACAGAAGGGATTTTAGGTTGATGAGTTTTCATTGATTTCCAATTCCACGCACGCACACGCACACGCACACACTCACGCACAAGCACATGGACGCGCACATGCACTCCCACACGCACATGCGCAGTTTTGTTAGTGAGTTTTATAGTTTATAGTTATAATTTATGTTTGTACCTTATTTACTTTAATTTTAATAGTAACCGCGCTATAGAAGGGTGGTGCTTCCTTAGCACAAGCATGATTAATTGCTTAAAAGGAATTTCCAGTTACTTGAAATTGCATTAAACTAAGTGACCGAAACTATTTGTATTTTGTATTACAGCTCAGAAAATAAAAAAAGGAATGCTCAAGGAAATGCTGCTAAAAATCGTTATTTGAAAGCATTTGAACACTTTCAAACTAATAATTTCAAGTATTTATAGAATTAATTTTCGTATAATAATCAAGTAAATTTTGTCTGCCTGGCAGTAACTCTCCAGTCAAAGAGTGTTTTCCCATATGAATAAAATATAGTCTAGAGAAAAAACCCAATTAAGAGTTGCGGCGTTAAAAGCCATTTTGATAATAAAGAGTGACGTCAACTGTTTCAGTCACATTTGAAACTTTATATATAAAAGCAAAAATTTGTTCTTCTGAAAAATACAAAAGCCAGCCCACTAGACTGTATAAAATTTATTTTTATTTTCTCTTTTGATCATTAAACATTCTCTAACTCGTTTTATTTCTAAAACCATAAAGTGTCTCGCTCTGAGGGAAAATAATAAATGGTGACGTAATATGGTACTAGCTACACTACCTCCCTTTTCAAAAACCGGTTTGTTCAGGGGCTAGAGTTTAACAAGTCTACGTGTGAAACTATTAATAATAAATTTTCAAATTATCATGTAGACGCGGCGCAGAAGTGAAACTGATCAGTAACAGAAGAACAAAACCAAAATTATGTGTCACAGCATCGGATGATTTATAGTCTTTGACCGAATTAGACAAAAAATTTAGAAGTTAAATTCATTCGATTACGAAATCGATCTTCAGAATATAAAAAGTAAAAGTTATGATACTGTAACTTCATTACAACAGATACACGTAAAACTAAATTACAAGAATTCTTTCCAAGACACCGGAATCCTCAAAATTACCATAAAAATATCACGAAATATAAAATGGCAAACAATTCATAATTAACGCTCGTATCCAACATTATATATATCATATATAAGATTGCATCACAACATAAATTCCACTTTCCAGATACGATAAAATTCGTTAAATATTTAATTTTCAATCTAAGCTAACAGCAGTTAAATAACGTCGAATGATACTAAAACAGCGGCGAGACTAGAGATTATTTTTGAAGTTATACTTCTTATGGGGCGTTTGGGAAAAATGATGAGAGTGAATTATTACGATGCGCGCGCACACCGACACCTAAAAACGACACCATGAAGTTGTTACGATGCGCGCGCACTCTGACACCTAAAAACGACAACTTCAGTGGGTAATTTTGTCTCAAGTTTTCGTGGGAACTGATAACTATATTTAAGCTAGTTATTCAAATATATATTAATCTACAACACGTGTTTTATTTATATTATTGTAGAGTATGTAAGCCATATTGTAGGCTTATGAAAAAACTAAGATCTGACAGTTGTGTTGCCATTCAATAAAAGGTATAAATTTCATTTGTGTTTTAGTGGTGAAATCCCCATAAATACACAATATTTGGCGACGAGGACCTTATTCACGCATTATTGAGTGAAATAAAGTTAAATAGTTACAAATAAATAATGTCAAATAAAGGAAATGTATTGTTCGGCAACAACCTCATATTTGATCACCACATGCAAGAGTGGGATATTTTAAGAGTCGATTTATCCAGTTCTGTATGGAAAATGATTATCATGACGACAATGACAAAGCAAAAGTTATGAGAAGAGCTTTTTGCTCACATCATTAACAGAAGATACATATCGCCTAGTAGGTGATTTAGTTTTTCCGTTAAAACTAGAAGACTTAGCTTATAAGACTCTTATTGAAAAGATTGGCAACCAGTTTTCTCAAAGAAATGTATGTTTGCGGAAAGATCTGTTTTTTATAAAGCGGAACAAAGACCAGGCGACGACTTAACTGAATGGGCGGCCCGGGTTCGTCATCTCGCACAGTTTTGTAGTTTTAAAATAGAACTCGAGACGGCATTAGGAGACAAGTTTGTGCTAGGATTGGCGAATGCCTAGGAAAAATAAAAGTTTTTTAGTGAAAACATCGATAGCTTGACACTCAACAAAGCGTTGGAATTAGCTCGAGTTGCAGTTCAAAGGTCATTGCAAGATGAGGGGCTAGCCATTTCGAGCCCAAGAAAATTCTGTTCGTCAAACTACAGAAAAAAACATATCTTGCTTGGTTTGTGGATATAAGAACCATACTAAAGATAAATTTCGATATGCGAATTATTTTGTCAAAAGTAGCATTTAAATAAAATAAATAAAAGTAGCAAAAAAGGGCATTTAAAACGTGTTTGTAAGAGTGGTTATAAGAGCAACAATTATTTAGAGGTGGATGACAACGATTTAGTAAAAGGTATTTCATACGATTTTTTGATTTTGGGAGATTATAATATAGGGTGTTTAAATGGTATACCGATGAGAGCGGTCGATCTAAGGCAGTATGATAATTCAAATCATCTGACATTCCTCTCTGAAAGAAAGTGAAGTAAATAATGAAACCTGTAACCTATTCTGTTGAAAATGGGTGTTTCAAAATATATAGTTCATATATTTTGTATTACATTTATAACAATAAAATTATGTTCTTAATATCTTACTGCATGCATTAAGAATTACTTAGGCAAAATAATTGTATATAAGTCGAATTATTCTTCTATATGTTATTGTTAAAATTTATGTGGCAGTGGTGAACGGCAGAGTCTGGAAGGGACGCCCTAGGCGAAAATTTATCGACCAAATTGGCGATATATTGAAAATGGGCCAAATTAAGAGTACCCTTAACCGACGAGCGTGTATGCGTAGGTATATGGATGTGGAGGAGGCGAGAGAGGTGTGTCAGGATCGTGCCAAATGGAAGTCCATAGTCTCTGCCTACCCCTCTGGGTGACAGGCGTGAGTATTTATGTATGTATTGTTAAACTAGATTATATGTTAGATTGCCCTTACATAAGTTCTGTGAAATAAGTCTGCCTTGTCTTCCAATCCAATTTGTTTGAATTCCAGGTTGATCTTCATCTTCCAAGTAGATCATCTACATATCATATCAGTACAGAGATATTGAACCTGTATCTAGCTTATCTGCTTATACTACATCAATCAGTGGTGTTCAAGTGACACCAAGAAAAAGGGAAAGGTTAAAAACATTATCTAAATTAAAGAGAAGAATAATAGACAGAGAAAAAAGTAAAAAATGGACATGCGCAAAAGAAAGTATAGGATCTAAAATAATTCAACATATATATCATATTTATATAACACAAATTCTCTGCCACTTCAAAGTGCAAAGCATTAGGTGATTTTCTTTCCATGCACACAAGAGAAAAAAATTTTTGCAATATATTAAAGGTGGATAGAGAAGAAGAGTTTTGTAAAACAAACTTAAGCGTGGAGATTGTATCGCAGTTTTGTATTCTCAGCATAATGATGTAAAATCGTTAATATATTTATATTTATCTTTATAAAAATAAAAGAGGTTAAATTTACACATCAAAAGCCTTGATGGATGTATGTTTATTATGTGAAACAATATTAAGAGTAAATATAAAGTTTAAAAATCTTAATAAAAACAAATTACAATCTTTTTTTTAATACTTTACCTCCACTATTCGCGATACAGGAGAAAATCCTAGTGACACTAGGATTTTCTCCTGTATCGCGGGGGCATTTTACATACATAGATTTCACAAGTACAAACATTCAGACCCAGAACAATTATTTGTAGGCCATACAAATACTTGTTCCGTGCGGGAATTGAACCCGCGGCTCTTAGCGCTGCAACTGATTGGTAAGCCACTGCGCCACGGAGCCGTCAATTAATTGTCACCAGGATCTTAAACAATTTTTAGTTATTTTTGTTTTGTTACGCTATAGAAGTATAACTTCCTACGTGCGTACATAAGTACACACACACACACACACACACACACACACACACACACACACACACACGTTTTTTTTTTAAATTGTAGTATAGTCAAACACGAGCACCTAAATGATTGAAGAATTTTCTTATTTATGCATTATATAATAATCTTGTTATTTATGCATGATGTTTTGTTAGCGTATTGAGAAATCGGCAATATTTTCAGCCAGCATCAAAAAAAGGAGTAGGTTCTCAATGCGACTGCATGTTTTTTGTATGAATGATACGCGTATATCTTCGTCATTTGTTAACTGATTTTCGTTGATCAATTTTTTTATTTAAAAGGTTATACTTTACGGGTGAACTTAAACAAATTTAGAGAAAACATCCACCACTAGGAGTGGAAAAATAGGAAATATAAAATGAAAAATTAAAATTTTCAAATACCGGTCGCCCGGGTACTGTAAATTATTAAGGGCCGTGGTGACTCGGGTGTAAAGAGTTCACTGTAAATTTCAAATAAAATATTTTGGGGACATTTGTTTGCCACCACGACCTGGAGCATCGCGTCGGACAAATTTCTTCATAACCCTCTAAGCTATAGGCTGTGATGACACTTTATAAATATGTAAATTATTTCATCACAAGCATACAAAATAGAGCTAAAAAACAGTGCAATATGTTATGAAGTGAAAGACACACTCAGACTTACGGTTTGTTTGTTCATGCTACGTGAGGGTTTCCATCCTCTACTTGTCAATAAACATGATGCCTTTGACGTAGTTTCGTATGTGTATTACGTTAAAGTAATAATGTTTATCGTGCTGTAATATATTGTTTTTTTACGTTTGCAGTAAAGACGGTCATATTGCGCATCTATTTGTTTATTTACACTTTATTGTTCACACCGTAACAAAAAGGTTATAGAGGGCGGACTTAATCCCTTTAGGCATTCTTTCTCAGTCAATCCTGGACGTAGTGAGATAATGTGATACGTATAATGTAAAAAAATATGTAAACTTTGTTTGTAAATACTATATTTATAATTAATCTGAAGCCATTAAGTTTTCGCATATCCCATAGTTGCCTCTGGACTATGGGATCCATGAAATGAAATGGAGTGATGGATATCTGGATGCGCAATCACCAAACCCCCGCAAACGTTCACTACGCTAAGGCAAATCCTCCCTACAACAGGATAGGCCAGGCTGTGGATTTCATCGGTCTGGTAAAAGAGAAAAAATGAAGATAACTTTATTAAATTCCGTGGAACAAGTGATTCAGATTAGAAAGAGATATTTCATACTCAGTCACAAATCTGTATGCCAAGTAACTGCTGGACACTGGCCTCCTCTCATCTCAGAGCGGTTTATGGAGGAATTAGTCTTACGGGGTTCTCTATCAGGCTACAGCGGCAAACTCAAACAGGAGATACCCATGTCCTGTTTCAGCATCTTTTTCTTGATACAAAGAATCAAGAATCAAGCTCAAGAATAAAAAAGAACTGACTTTTTACTGGCTACGAGATAGTCCTCAAAAGTGACAACACATGTTCATTTTAATTCCTTATTTATACATACAAAAAAATAAAATTGAAGTGTTTGTTTGTAATGTCAAAATAACAGCTTTTTATAAAATGCATGTGAAAGGATATACGGTACTTATAACAAAAAGACAATTTTTTAAATTTTTGTCTGTCTGTCTGTCTATCTGTCTGTTTATTCTGGCTAATCTCCGAAATGGCTAGACCGATTTTGACGGGACTTTCACTGGCAGATAGCTGATTTTATAAGGTGTAACTTAGGTTACTTTTATTTTAGAAAAAGACTTAGGGCTACCAGCAAAAAAATTAAAACCCATGAAATCCAGTCGTAATAAATGCCACGCAAACGAAGTCGCGGGGAACAGCTAGTCAAGAATAAACTTAAGTATCTATGAGCGATAAAATTCAATCTTCATTAGCAGAACTGCGAGCTCGTCTGTCACAATTGCTTCTATACAATAAACATACATTTCTTCTATATCGCGGAGAGGTCTTACATACATAAATTGTACGGCGATAAATATCCTAATCTAAAACAACAAATTGTAATCAATAGAAACACTCGTTTAGTGTGGGATTCGAACACGCAGCTTGCAGTGCCAAATTTTCAGCCACTACGCTACCGAGCCGTCGGAATATCTTTTTTTACCATTGTATATAGTTATGCAGTCGAAGATGGTTAAGCGCACTGATTTAACAAAAGCCTATTCAATCTTCCCTGAAGACTAACAAATTGTATTCGGATGGAAAGACAAATCCTGGCAAGTTGACCAACGAAAGCGTGGAGACTGGCCGAGCATCTGGTTGTACAATGGTGGAAGGGAGAGGTAGGAATCTTTATAATTTTTTTATAGAATAAGGGTGACAAACGAGCACACAGTCCACATAATGGTAAGTGGATTATGTGGGCCATAGACATGTAGATGTCTATAGGCCACAGAATAGATGTCAAAATGCAGATGCGTTGTCACCCCTGAAGTCTAAGATGGAATGCCTCGTTTCCAGTATAAAGGATCTCCGGTTCTCTACACTCACCATACGAAACACAGCAGCATTACGCTGCTATTTTACGCTGGTATTCTGTGAGAGCGTGGTCCTTCCTCGATATAATATAGCTGCAGCATGGATCCACCACGTGCAAAGCACCGCATAACATAGATGTTAGTGCACTTATGTGTTCCGTTGTATGTGCGTAACGTCTAAATTATGGCTACTCGGATTATAATAAAATATTAAATATTTCGAGCATTAACCAGTATGACGAAATTTTTTACTATTTATAGAATCTAGTAATTTGTAATATAATAATACAACGGCATGTTTAGCAAGAAACACTTTCTTACATTTATGCTCGTAATTATCGACGACCCAGCAGTAATATCGTATTATTTAATTCCTATCGTTGTATTACACAAGTATTTTTCCGTCCACTGCTAAAACAGGCCTTCCCCATAAAAAGATATTTACCATAGTTGCCCTGCTTGTCAGGCAGATTGGCAACCTCTTACACTCCTTTGCTTTATGCATCAAGGAGACGAAGTAAAACATTTGGTCCGAATGAATGGAATATCGGCAACAAAGGTGTGAACACCCGCCTACCGCCCGGTTGCGTTTTATAATTGCGATTAACAATTGCAGTAATTACCGAGTAGCTTACGTACTGTGTAGAATCAGCAATGTTATTGTGTAACTCCATCGGACTCGTGGTAGAGATCAATTTGAAATTTAAACTAGTAAATGTAAAGTAAAGCTACAGCCTATAGTCGTCCCACTACTGGTCTCATTCCTGTGAAACCCTTTGGGCTAGGAAGTATCAGCCACGCTGCCCCAATCCGTGTTGGCAGACATCACATATCTTAGTTTTTTTTCTTACACATGTATGTATTCTCATGATGTTTCCCTTCACTACCGAGCACGTGGAAAATCACTTAAAATTGTAATTAACAATTTCATTTGGTGCCGGAAGGGTTCAAGCTCGGGTTGAGTGGGAACTGTGAAATTTACAGCGAGCGTTTAGCCCCTGAGCTATTACAGCTCTTTTAACTGGCACTATATAGATTTCTACGTATTGAGTAAACGATGAATTGCGGTAAATTTTGGTGGTTGGGACACGTAGAAATAATAAATGAAAAAGAGTGAATTAATGCTGCAGGAGATAGTATCGGAGTCAGAAATGGACATTCTAAACGTAAATTTATCGATCAAATGAGTGACATATTGATGATGGACTAAATCAAGATTATCAAGTTTTTTGTACCAAGATATGTGGATGCGAAAGAAGCGAGAGAGGTGTGTCAGGATCGTGCCAAATAAAAGTCCGTAATCTCCGCCTACAAATGTATTTTGTTGATTTCGAGCCGATGTCAATTCTAACATTATCATCATCATCGTCACAACCCATCACAAGTTCACTTCTGAACACATGCTTTGCGCAAAGAATGCTCCAAAGCACGGTCCCGAGCCACCTGCATCCATCAACTTCCTGCATTTCTTACCCGATCGTCACTACATCTAGTGGGGCTGCCTTACACTTTGCTTACCAGATCAAGGCTACCACTCGATGACCTTTCTTCCTCATAGGTTGTCGGTTATTCGAGCTATATGGCCGGCCCATTGCCATTTCAGCTTACTGATCCACTAGGCTCTGTCGGTTATTCTGGTTCTACTGCGAATATCCTCTTAACGAATTCTACAATGCAAAATCTGCGAAAATAGCCGCCTAGCTAGCTTGCTGAACGACCTAGAGTTTCCTCATAAGATAAGCAGTGAAGGTGCGATTCAGACAACAGTAAATGAGTTATTTCAATAGAATTTGACAGTAAAATTCGATACCTGGCAATATGTAAATATAGAAAAAGTTAAATGGATGTCCATGGCATAGTGAAACCTGAAATGATAACAAGAGCCAAAACACCTATATTTTTAATGGAACATTTTTCTCTAAACTTAGCAAAACGAATACGATCTAACTTCGTCGATTCCAAACGGATTGAATCTCGAGACTTTTATTACATAGTTTGAAAAATGCGTTTGAGATATTCCCAGTTGTCTTCTTTGAAGTGTGAAATTCCACTTATGTGTGAAAATAAGATTAGTTTGGAAACATGTGATCCCTCTTGAATTTATATGAAATTAAATACAGATGAAACACGTATGAGCGTAAAAAGATATTTAATATCGTCATATCTATATCATTTATATCATTAAATGTTTAACTATTATTGAAATGGAACGCTTATTTTAAATAATCAAAGGTGAAAGATGGGGTATTGATGGATTCAGGTGGCTCAGGGCCGTACTTTATGACAGTCTATTGGAGATACCTTTTTCCACTTGTGATGGGCTGTAATGATGATGATGATGATTAATACATCATTAAACATAACTAAAACAAATGAGGATTGCTTCAGCATTATTAACATATGAAAGAGCATAATATTTTACGTTTGAAAGGTTGTTTTTCTATGTAACAAGCATAAGCTACTAACGAACACAAGTATGAGTACATTAAATGTTCAACGCGTAACTTCGGTGAGCGCCAACTACGAGCAAGTTGCACTTCACGTGTTGCGATGAAGTTACGCAAGTAAATTAAACTTTATAACAAGAACACAAAGCTTACTAAAATATTTACATGGAAATGTACGTTATTCCAAACGAAAATAATAAAATTTCATTTGTGTGAAAATGTACTATTTACTTTACTCACGCAATTGTCAAAATAACTTTAGTTCAAAATAACTTTTAATACTTTACTATTATTCAACTGCCGTAGCCTTTTTCACTGTTGAGTGTTGAGTGATGTAAAATCACTTGGAAAGTAGGGAGTATACTATTTTAGAAACTATTCCACTTCTGATGTTAGAAATTATTCTGAAAATAATTATATATTTAAACAAAAGAATGATACTCGTATTAGAATTTACCCTGAAGGTTAATTGTTAAAAATAATAAAAGTGTGAGAGCAGATGTTCAACATGCTCTCTTGCTTACGAAATTAATCATTATCAGGAATAAGACAGCGTACAGCACTACACGTTCAGTATAGAGCAAATACATTTCAACCAACCGTAATATGTACCAGTCACAATCACACATTGGTGTAACGTGAAGGACATAATAACATGATAACACCAAAGTATGCAAAGCAACAGATCAGTTTATACTTTATACTGCTATAACGGGTGGGAGATTACAGTTCCACTCTCAATTCTTCTTATTTTCCTTTATTATTTTACCCTCATTCCTAACACTATAATTAAAATTAAAACGATAAAATTAGTTTCATTCTGTTTTTATAAGAATGAGGTAACAAACAAATTTACATTCGTCGTGGTTCGTTTGACCGACAAGCACGTTAAGTTAGTTCCATAAGCTTCGTTTTAATCTACCCTCATGACAAAATGTGATAAATGTGGAAAAAAATATAAACAAAAGTAATCTTGGATTAGAATGTAATCAGTGCGAGAAAATAGTGCACTTAAATGGAAACTGCTATGGTCTTACTAATAAGTAGAGGAATGCACTAAAGGCCGCTGAGAATCTAGGATGGACATGCCGAGATTGTTTTGTACATTCCCCGACACGTAGCTCTATCTACGTTCCCGGGGATGGGGAAATTAATTAAAAAACTGTACTAACTTAAGTGATTTTATTAACGAAATTCTCCATAAAACTAATCTAACGTGATTTTAACATAAGCTCACTAATTTCAAATTTTTCTAGTTTAGAACACATTATAGTCACTTGTCCTACTAGTATTGATTTAGTTATTCTATCAGAAGTAAATATTTCAGAACTTTTAATCGATCTTTTCCAACTAGAGAGCTACAACATGCATGTTAACCTAAGGAAAAACAGAAAAGGAGGTGGAGTTATTATTTACATACATAAAAAACATAAAGTGTCGACTATGATACCAAAAACTTTGTATTTTGAGGGAATACTAACAAAATAATCACACCCACGAATTACACTTGCAATCTACTAGCTATTTGCCATCCGCCTAACTTAAGCAAACACTTATTTATACACGAATTGCAGCAATCTTGTGACAAAATGAATAAACGCGAATACTTTTTTTATAATAGGAGATTTAAACATCGACATCGCTGTGGAAACACCTATAAAACATAAATACACAACAATGTTCTCGACTTACGGACTTGTGAGTGGGATCTCGGAATATACTAGTATTGAATTAAGAAATGACATAATTAGTAAATCTTGTGTTGACCATATATTAGCACGGTCCCACTCGCAAGACGTATACACTGCGATACTTCGAACCGCACTGGTAGATCACTGTGCGATAACATTCGCTTGTGTTGTATAGCACTATATAGGGGCGGCTCCTAAATTTAAAAAATATATTGACCAAAAAAAGTTTTTGCCTTATTAAATTAAATAGATTGGGACTCAAGCAAAGGTATTAGTTGCCCAATTGAAATATACAAATTTATAAAAGATAATTTTAATAGATGCTACAATGAAGCCCTAACAACGACGCTGTCGCTCGAGAACTGACGGTGAAGTTGAGCTTATTAAACATATTTTTTGTGCATTGGAGAATTCAGAGGACGCTTTGGGTATATTTTGTGACCTTTCCAAGGCCTTCGACTGTGTTCACCATGAGACATTAATCAGAAAGCTACAGTACTAAGGTTTCAAGAACACATCGCTTAAAATTATTATTTCATATTTAAGTAATAGAACGCAGAAAGTTATTATCAATGGTAAAAGTTCTTCCGGGTCACCTGTACTAATGGATATCCCTCAGGGCTCAATTCTCGGCCCATTCCTATTTCTAATGTATATTAATTACTTACCTTCCTTGTAGGGGATAATCATGATATAGTATTATTTGCTGATGATACTTCCTTGATTTTTAAACTTAAACGTCAATTATTTAAATGTGAGGAAGTGAATAATGCTATATGAAAATTAGTGCATTGGTTTAACGTTAATAATCTATATTTAAACGGAATTAAAACTAAATGTATTAAATTTACAACATCGAATGTTAAAAATCTGAATACCATTGTGTTTTTAAATGGGAAGAACTGAGCCCTGTTGAATCCACTGTTTTCTTGGCATTACTCTTGACGCAAAGCTTCAGTGGGACCCCATATATCCAAACTAGCAAGCAGACTGAGTTCTGCAGCCTATGCTGTAAAAGATTAGAGGTCTCAGCTAGATTAGTTTATTTCAGTTATTTCCATAGCATAATGTCTTATGGGATTTTACTATGGTGAAATGCAGCTGATTTAGAAACTATTTTTGTTTTACAGAAGAGGCCATTAGAGCTATTTACAACCTAAAACCGAGAGAGTCTCTTAGAGATAAATTTAAAGAAATAAATATATTAACTTTGGCCTCTCAGTATGTTTACGAGAATTTAATGTATGTTCACGAAACAAAGGTAGTTTTAGTAAAAAGTGATATACACTCTACGATGTGGGGTGAATGCAAGAAATTAAACTCACTGGTGCAAGTTAAGAATAAAATTTATTAAATTGAAGGAGACTTATTTACAGTAATTATGACGTATGTGCATAGGTAGGGGCAGGGTTCGTGTTACGTGGTTCCAGGTAGATACACGTGAATGTTGTCTTCTTCTATAAATATAATATGATATTACTGAACTAATTAAATATCCCTTGGGAGAGAGGTAAAGCCCTAGTGTGGGATGCTACTTGCGTAGACACTTTGGCGACCTCTCATCTCAGGGTACCTCGCTTAGAGCCGGAGCGGCATCAGAGGCAGCTGAACTAAGTGGCGCAAATATGAGTTTCTGAGAGATGATTTGTGCCATTTGCTGTAGATACTATCGGTCCGTGGGGTCCTCGTGCGGTGAAGTTCTTAAAGGAACTCCATCCGCGACTGGTCGTTGCTGCTGGTGATAAGAGGGCTGGTTCTTTTCTCGCTCAAGGCTAAGTATAGCCATTCAGCGGGAAACGCAGCCAACATTCTTGGCACGATACCGCGGGGAGTAGGACTGTATGATAATTAAATTACTGGTTTTAGTTTATTTTATTTTATTATAGTTTTAATATTGTATATGTTACCGGAAATGTATGTAATCCGTTATTGTATACAATTCCTAGGAAATGTATGTAATTCCTAAAATGGCACGGAAATGTGTAAAATAAATTATATTAGACACATTTCTAGGAAATCTATACATTGTCTAAATAGCAGTCGAAATGTAAATATTTGAGATATCAATGGGTATGCGGGGATAGCGGGGCGAGGGAGGGTATTGTTTTGTCTGATCAGGCGATCTCGCTGGTGCCGCGTTAACTGTCAGTGTGTACGCACGTCGCTGTTGTTCAAAATGGCTGCCGAATCACGCATCGCGCTTATGAAAGAGCGATTTTATAGTACTTTAGCGTCATTAAGAACGTTAACAAACGCTAAGAACACTGCTTATATTGAAGATGAACGTTATAAAGGGTTAATTGAAGAAGTTTCCACGGCAAAATAACAGCCAGAAAGACTTCGAAATCGAGTGAAAAAAGTTTGCTCCTGTACCTATTGGCACTTCTGTACAATTGCAGTTCCAGAGGTTGACAGAGGACGTGGTGATGCCGAAATATTATAGGTGTAGTTTTGGCTAAAACCGATGATGAGCTTTATCAAATTGGTACCAAGAACGGAATTTTAAAACAATTATATTCTCGATCTCAGATTAATGTGTGTCCAAGAGTTCTTCTTGATGCAGAGGATGTACCGAGTACGGAGATAGCACTACGGTCAGTTGCTAACCTACAATCCACTGGAACCGGCCAGGGATTTAAAAAGTGCCATTGCAAGAAAAACTGTACTACAGCAAGATGTCTGTGCTATAAAAATAAATTATTATGTACTTCAAGTGCCATTCCGGCTTACCCTGCAAAATAAATAGCCATATGGACTGACTCTTTATATAATATAAAGTATTAATTTTATATATTGTGACATTTATAATTACTTAAATAACAGACTAATTACTTACCCAACGAAAGTTTGACTTTATGAGAATAATATAAGTCGATTTTATGATAAATACATTTTAAAAGTTCCTAGATACTTGATTTTCGAAGCTTTAATTAGTAAGATAATATGAAGATTATTATATTTTACGAAATGACTGTTACCTGAACGCTGTTGTCTCAACGAGTACTTTAATAAAAATTATTATTCTCATTTTAACAACGTGTTTTATTACAGAAATCATTATTTTTATACATTTCTAATACGATATTGAATTATATACAATTCCTAGGAATTGTGCACATTTCCTAGGACATTTATGTATTAAATAGTTTTTGAAACAATATTTTATACATTTCCTAAATAACTTCGGAATTATATAAATTTCCTAGGATTTGTATACAATTCCTAGATTTCATACATTTCCGGTAACATATATAATAAAATATTGTATATTGTGTTATGTAAATAAATTTTGCGCTGGGGTTATTAAATATTATTTCTACATTTCATGAAGACCCTGTACTCCATATGGAGGATATCATTCAATATTTTAGTTACATTGTTTCGTCATAGTACCTACATTACAACTCTGTAAACACTGGGAACAAACACAAGCTAGTGATACCAGTTTCTCGACTCCACAGAGTCAGTAATTCATTCTTGGGCAATGTATACGCTATTACAGCTATGTATACGCTATTAAAGTCTCAAAAATATACAAACTCTCTCTATTATCAAGTTTAAATATTTTATTAAACTAAAACTCTATAAAAAGGGTTATTTTAATATAAATGAACACATGGTTGATAATAACCCCTGGGAATGAGGTGGAAGTTATTCCAAGCTGTTTCTAAAATAAATTGTGTAAATAGTTTGTACAACCATTCATGTAAAATTTACTTTAAAAAAAGAGTCCCCCTGGGTTTCTTGCAGATTCTTCCCAGGACAGAGGGCTTTTATCGAACCAGTCTTAAAGTAAAAAATGACTTTAAATAAGAATTACACATGTGATCTGTATTGAATTTAAAAAAAAACTCGAGAACTTTTCATTCCCTTCGATTGTCAATTATTCTAAGAGCTATATGGCTGGCTTATTGACACTTCAGCTTATTTATACGTTGGCTCAGTTACTTAATCTGTTTAACCAACGATTAAATTGAATTAAATAATTAGCAATTATGGCATCCACGACTTTTTAGCCACCAGGGCGGCGCCACTTAAAAATAAGGTACAGCACTTGCATACCACTGCAAGACTTCAAGACAAAGTAAGTTCATTCTGCGTAGATCGGACCAAAACTAATAATTAAAAAAGCTAAAGTTACTCCGGGTTAACTCTGACATCGGGAAGTCAGTCACCTCAGTCCCCGCGATCATGGGTGCTGTGAAGCACCCGAAACGTCGGGAATTTAAAAATAAGTTAATTAAACGCGATAGAATCCGTAAAGTAGTTTTATTCAATGTGTAGTGTTCGCTTAAATATAAGAAATCATAAAAAAATTGATATCGATAATAGAGAGATCTCATTATTTTTATAGAAGAAGTGGGAAACGAGCATGCGGCTCACTTGATGTTAAGTGACTACCGCCACCTATGAACAATTGCAACACCAGGGGAATTGCATATGCGTTGACGGTCTTTTAAAAAGAGTAGGTTATTTTCTTGAAGGTCCCTAAGTCGTATTGTTCCGGAAAAATCTCTGGTGGTAGTCGATTCCACAAAAAAGTTGTGCGAAGAAGAAAACTTCTAAATCACACAGTGGTGGACCGCCAATCATCCAGATGGTATGGCTGGTATCGCGAGTTTTGTCGCGACGTGCGATGGTGAAATTAAGCGGCTGGAATTAGTCCAAAAAAGTCGTCAGAGCACTCCCCGTAGTAGATGCGTTAAAGTACGCAAAGAGATGCAACATCTCTTCGCAGTGCCAGTGAGTCAAGCCGATCAGAAAGAGCTCAGTCGCCGACGATTCGAACCGTTCTGGGCTGGATGCGATCAAATGGAAGGAGCTGGCACTGGGGAGCCCCAACCCAGAGATGGGAACAGTATTCCATGTGAGACCGAACCTGCGCCACGTAAAGTTGCAGGCGGTGTGTCGGCATGAAATACTTTTTATAAAACTAAATGATAAACAAACTTACAGTCCACCTGATGGTAAGTGGCTACTGCAGTCTATGTAGGTACACTTGCAGCTGAAAGCTAAATGTGCTTTATTACCTCTGAGGACTAAGGTTGAATGTTCACAGCCTGTAATTATACTGGATCTCTCAACAGAAATAGGAAATAGGTTGTACCTACCCAAATGGACAACCATCTAGTAAAAAATTTATATTAATATTTATATTTTTGGGGTATGTTTTAATATTCATTGGTAAATGAATGAAATACTGATGTTGTGGAGTCCTGTGAATAGTAGTAAGGCATAAAAGCAATTTGTTGTCAGTTTAGTTTAAAGTTATTAGCAGGGATAATTTTATAAACACGTTCAAGCATTTAAATAAAATATTGTTACATAAGCTTGTTTATATATCATCCCGTGGGTGTCGTAAGAGGCGACAAAGGGAAACAAATGAGATGGGCAGCAGCGTCTTCCTAATAACGACTAAAAATAACTGCGGTAGCTAACCCGCTTGCCAAGCGTAGTGATGGGTCAACTGGAGTTACTAACTCAAGTTAACTCGAGTTGCACTTAACTCGAGTTAACTCGAGTTGGATCTCCCTTACTCGAGTTTGGGCTGCTGTACATGAACGGATCAAGTGAGCCAGCATAAGAGTAAGAGCACCATTCGTGCGTTGTGTGTTTCAAAGAGTATTTACATAGCTACAACCAAAACAAATTGTTATTTAAAATTTTATAATAGCTAAGTTATGTAATTTAATTTTCTTGAATGACAATTTTCAATTTGCCGCCAAATCGTAAACAAATGACAAATTAATAAAATACACACACAATAATATTGGCAAAGAGTTCCATTTTCAAAATTTGAACTTATTTTTTTATTACATCGTTTACAAGTGGCCAGTTCTAAAAACTTTCAGTGTCGCCCTCGTATAACTAAGATT
Organism: Parnassius orleans; assembly: GCA_029286625.1. Classification (NCBI taxonomy): domain Eukaryota; kingdom Metazoa; phylum Arthropoda; class Insecta; order Lepidoptera; family Papilionidae; genus Parnassius; species Parnassius orleans. The sequence goes on along the minus strand of JAGSMP010000006.1, from coordinate 6,000,267 downwards.
AATATATAATATATTATAAATAATCAAAAATACATAAGGTAAAAATACATACATACTAAATATACCTTTTTTATTTGAATCCTACATAATAAGTTTGGTAATTATAGTTATCCCAACCCACCAAAGAGCTAGATAGAAAAACAAATTTATAAAAAAAATAATTTGTAACAGATCATTTACTCTTTCGTACTGCTAACTCGAGTTGCGTAACTCGAGTTTAAAGTCGAGTTGCGTGAATTTCAACTCGAGTTAACTCGAGTCGTCATTTTTCCGAGTTGGCTACTAGGCTGTAACGATAACGGTTTAATATACGGTTAAAATAAGTAACCCCTTTTGTTTAAGACGTAATTATATTTTAAACATGTTACATTCTAATTACATAATGTTAATCATTTATTTACCCTCTGATATTTTGAGAATTGATAGGACAAGGTTGAATATACGCCAAATTGCGTATCGGACTAATTGGGATTCATATATCCCGTGTAAAGTGACTCTGGATTTATTGCAGAATGAATGTAAAAATATGGGTGATTTTACTTTACGCAACAGCTTGTTTAAGTTTAGCTTAAGCTAAATACGTCCCAATTATGGGTACAGGCCTCCCATCACTTTAAAGAGTGCTTTGGAGTGCGTGATGTCGGACTTCATCATGTACTCAAAAACTTCATCATGTACTCAAAAAAACTTTATCATCATGTTCTTCAGAAATGCAGGTTTCCTCACGATATTTTCCTTTTCAGATATACAAAGATGTGCTTGTGTTTGTAATTCTTCTCCTCTGACCGATTTTGTTAAATAAATATGGAGTACTCAAGCGGTCACCTGTTTGTTAGATCCAGAAATCATAATATATTTATAGTTCACGCCCGCCATAAATGTATAGTTCGCGAGCAACAAGAGTTCGATTCCCGGCACCATTGAAATTGTTACTCGAAGCTTTATTTTTCTTATAGAAGAGAAGGCCTACATGCCAATGCCAGCCAAGTAGGGAAGGGGCGCGTTCTTACAGAATACCAGCGTAAAATAGCAGCGTAACGCTCCTGTGTTTCGTATGGTGAGTGTAGAGAACCGGAGACCATTTTTTACTGGAAATGAGGCATTCCATCTTAGTCCTTACGGGTGACAACGCATCTGCATTTTCATTCGTAATCGAGGATAGGTTTAGTTGTCTATGGGCCACAGCAACCACTTACCATCAGGTGAACTGTGTGCTCGTTTATCAAGGAACATCAACATCTGAATATACCACATTGCACATGCAACTTGAAATTGCGCGTGCTTTGCCGGTCTTTTAGAAACACTTTTCTTTTCTTTTCTCGAGCAAGTGATAAAATGCTGATCTACCACTTGCTCGGCTTAAAGGAAGACTTTGTGAAGTAGTTTGCAAGCTTATAAAATCCTCTTATTAACAAGGCTGTATTCACTATATTATAATAATTTAAATTTAAATTTATTTTTTTTATTTTAAATTATAATCTTAAAAAACTGTATATAAACGATTTCACGAAGGGTCTTTCTGTTAGATCTACATATTGTAATAAATGATCTACGTATTGCAAGCTTATAAAATCCTCCAGACCGGACTTCAGTCACGGCGGCCAATCTCATCGGAGACCAGCCACATGCACACGACAAGATTATAGTGCGTAAGCAACAATGCGGCCTCTATTCATCCACTCTCATAGGCACACATTCTACAAACGGCTTAACGTGCTCTCCGAGGCACGGGGGTGATAACTTTCTGACTCCGGGCTACTACTGAGAATTTTTGACTGAAAAACCGAATTACTGATTTCTTCACTTGTCACACATACCTAGATATTGTTTAAGATAGCTTTGAATAAATTTCTAGAATTAAGTTGCTTTTTACAAATAAGATTCAACCTACGGAAATATTCATTACTAAGGTCCTTTTAATAGCAGTATGGTCTATACATCTTCCTTCACGCAAACCTAGATATTTATATGTATCATTTTGTCCATCAATGTAAACATATCGTATTGACTTTCTGTATTACTATTGACTCTACCTTTATGAAGTTTAAGTGTTTTGCATTTATCTAAACCGAAGGCCATGTTTATATCTTTACTAAACTCAGCTGTAATTTTTATGAGAGTGTTCATTTCTTTTCTGATTTGGCAAAGTTTTATATCATCCATGTACATTAAATGATTGACATAGGTGTCTTTAGTTAATTTATACCCATGATTGTTTTGTTGAGCAAAGAAGATAAAGGATTAAGAGCCAGACAAAACCACAGTGGCTCAATGAATCTCCTGGAAAATGCCATTAGCGATTGGTATATCTTCTGTGACTATAGTCTTATTGCCGTCATTAAGGTGTAGTTTAGTTTTCCACTTGCTCATAACTCCTTCCAGGAAAGAAATAATATCCGGTTGATTTTATAAATTTGCAAAACTCGTATCAGCCAAGAGTGAGGTACACTGTCGAATGCTTTTTATAATCAATATATGTTAGATTAAGATTACGGTTGTGAGAGGTAGCGTGTTTTATCACTGTCGAATCGATAATGAGTTGTTCTTTATCCTCTGTGATTCTGTCTGCATCCTTTTGTTCCTCCGCTAATATTGTTATGTGTTAAATGCGTATTAATTTTTAGTGTTATACAAGAGGTAATTAGTTTGTATATAGTTGGAGACACGTAATCGGTCGGTACTGTGAGGGATCTGCTGTTTTATCACTTTGGAATCATGAAAGTAGTACCTACGGTTGCAAATGATGGATCTCTGATGCCTTTAATATATCTGTAATAATTTTGCTAAAATGTCGTAAACTTTTATACCAAAAGTTGTGAACATTATCGTTTCCAGTAGCTCCAGTTTTTCATTCTTTTGGTAACATGTTCAACCTCTAATTTAGTAACTTCTGTGAATTCCATCAATTCAATAGTTTCTGCTTTGTTTTCTTCTTCTTTTGACCTGCCTGTTCATTATGTTCTTTATCTTTCTTCCATATGTCATCCCAGTAGATTTTGAGTTCTTCTTCAGTTGGAACTTTGGGCTCATTAGATACATTACTTACATTATGTTTGAGTGACCTATAAAACTTTTTCATTATTCTGAAATAGCCTATTGTCTTCTTTTCTTTGTAGGTTTTTGTATCTGGCTAGTCTTTGGGTTTTATGCAAGTTTTTGTTTTAGAGTGTCTAAAAATTCATATGGTCTAATATTATTTTTATCATAAGTTGAATGAACTTATATTTATCAAATATTAAATCAATTTTCTTTAATAATCTAGGATGTCTATTATTGTTAATGAATTGTGTTAATCTAGCAACATCTGCGCAAGATAGATATATCTATTTCTAATCTGATTTGCTGCCGGTTTATTGTTAAATGAATTCCGCTTTTTAAGGGGCCGTTTGAAATTTTGTATCCTAATTGTTTTGAGATAACTAAAGCTGAGCAATATATAAGGGTATGAATATGTAGTAACTCAGTATCAATACTATAGAATTTTGGTAAAATATGACTATTGAAAATGTTTAGTAAACTATATAGCCGCTTATTTTTAATCTCGGCACTTTTGGTCTTATGCTGGGGTCAGTACCATTATACAATGCAAGATTAGTCTGCAGTTCATCGGTTAACTTCTGTACTGTACCATTATCTGTGAGATTTATTTCAGCTGTGTGAAACGCTAAAATACTAGTTTGAGCCGTGCAGTCTATTGTTACAGTTTGTGTTGCAGAATTAGACGTTAAGGTAGTTGATTGAGTTTGGTAAGTAAGGGGTGGAGATGTCTGACGAAGGCTAAAAGGTCGAGATTTGAATTACCCGCTGTTATATGGTCGGTGTCTCTTGTATCTGAACGAGCCCGAAATATTATTCACAGCTTTCTCGTTTTCGATTATTTTAGCTATGTTGCTTTATACTTTTAATTTGTTCATCAGATAACAATTTATTTTATTATTACTCGTCTCTGGTCTGCAATACGTTGAGATGTGATATTTAAATGAGGATATTTTAATTTAAATTGTCAAATAATTTCTTAACATACATAGTGCGATCGGTTTCTAATTTGGTAATGTAAAAGTAAGTGCATAATGAAAGTATTTATTTCTTCATCCCATTTCATGCGTACTCAGGTTTGCCAGCTTTGGTGGTCACAGGCTGAGTGGCTCTTGCCGCCCGTGAAACTTCCGAGGCCGGAGAGACTGCTCTACTATCGCACTTGTATTCATCAGACGATGTTAGTACTGATGATGCGCTGGACTCGCATTGTTCGGGAGACCCGGCAGAGGGCCGTCCAGGTAAACCCTCGCCACCGGTGGTTCGCATGCTGAAACGCCCAGCACCGGCTCCAGGCGTGCCCCGACGATCGCCCTCGGGAAGCGGTCCTTTACGAATACTTTTATTTCTCAACTCCATATTGATGGGTGTGCTAGAGCCCCGTTGGTCACCCGCAAAGTACCTTCGTTGCGGGTGTCCGCCACTCACGTGAGCGTAGGTGTTCAGCTCGGACGTGGAGTTAGACTTGTGAGTGGCTTATTATTATTATTATTATTATTTTCTTGGCATTACTCTTGACGCAAAGCTTCAATGGGATCCCCATATATCCAAACTAACAAGCAGACTAAGTTCTGCAGCCTATGCTGTAAAAAAGATTAGAGGTCTCAGCTAGATTAGTTTATTTCAGTTATTTCCATAGCATAATGTCTTATGGGATTTTGCTATGGGGAAATGCGGCTGATTTAGAAACTATTTTTGTTTTACAGAAGAGGGCCATTAGAGCTATTTTCAACCTAAAACCGAGAGAGTCTCTTAGAGATAAATCTAAAGAAATAAATATATTAACTTTGGCCTCTCAGTATATTTACGAGAATTTAATGTATGTTCACAAAACAAAGGTAGTTTTAGTAAAAAAGTGATATACACTCTACGATGTGGGGTGCAATGCAAGAAATTAAACTCACTGATGCAGGTTAAGAATAAAAATGTATTAAATTGAAGGAGACTTATATACAGTAATTATGACGTAGGTGCATAGGTAGGGGGCAGGGTTCGTGTTACGTGGTTCCAGGTAGAGACACGTGAATGTTGTCTTGTTCTATAAATATAATATGATATTACAGAACTAATTAAATATCCTTTGGGAGAGAGGTAAAGCCCTAGTGTGGGATGCCACTTGCGTAGACACTTTGGCGACCTCTCATCTCAGGGGTACCTCGCTTAGAGCCGGGGCGGCATCAGAGGCAGCTGAACTGAGTAAGTGGCGCAAATATGAGTTTCTGAGAGATGATTTGTGCCATTTGCTGTAGAGACTATCGGTCCATGGGGTCCTCGTGCGGTGAAGTTCCTAAAGGAACTCCATCCGCGACTGGTCGTTGCTGCTGGTGATAATAGGGCTAGTTCTTTTCTCGCTCAAAGGCTAAGTATTCCATTCTAAGTATGCCATTCAGCGGGGAAATGCAGCCAGCATTCTTGGCACGATACCGCGAGGAGTAGGACTGTATGATAATTAAGTTACTGGTTTTATTTTATTTTATTATAGTTTTTAATATTGTATATAATAAAATATTGTATATTGTGTAATGTAAATAAATTTTGCGCTGGGGTTATTAAATATTATTTCTACACTTCATGAAGACCCGTGTACTCCATATATGGAGGATATCATTTAATATTTTAGTTACATTGTTTCGTCATAGTACCTACATTACAACTCTGTAAACACTAGGAACAAACACAAGCTAGTGATACCAGTTTCTCGACTACACAGAGTCAGTAATTCATTCTTTGGGAAATGTATACGCTATTACAACAAAGTCTCAGAAAATATATAAGCTCTCTCTATTATCAAGTTTAAATATTTTATTAAACTAAAACTCTATAAAAAGGGTTATTTTAATATAAATGAACACATGGTTGATAATAACCCCTGGGAATGAGGTGGAAGTTATTCCAAGCTGTTTCTAAAATAAATTGTGTAAATAGTTTGTACAACCATTCATGTAAAATTTACTTTAAAAAAAGAGTCCCCCTGGGTTTCTTGCAGATTCTTCTTTTCTTCCTGGTTTCTTGCAGAATCTTAGTTATACGAGGGCGACACTGAAAGTAATATAACTAAGATTAACATCAAAATACATAAGGTAAAATACATACATACTAAATATACCTTTTTTATTTGAATCCTACATAATAAGTTTGGTAATTATAGTTATCCCAACCCACCAAAGAGCTAAATAGAAAAACAAATTTATAAAAAAGTAATTTGTAACAGATCATTTACTCTTTCGTACTGCTAACTCGAGTTGCGTAACTCGAGTTTAAAGTCGAGTTGCGTGAATTTCAACTCGAGTTTACTCGAGTCGTAATTTTTCCGAGTTGGCTACTAGGCTGTAACGATAACGGTTTAATATACGGTTAAAATAAGTAACCCCCTTTTGTTTAAGACGTAATTATATTTTAAACATGTTACATTCTAATTACATAATGTTAATCATTTATTTACCCTCTGATATTTTGAGAATTGATAGGACAAGGTTGAATATACGCCAAATTGCGTATCGGACTAATTGGGATTCATATATCCCGTGTAAAGTGACTCTGGATTTATTGCAGAATGAATGTAAAAATATGGGTGATTTTACTTTACGCAACAGCTTGTTTAAGTTTAGCTTAAGCTAAATACGTCCCAATTATGGGTACAGGCCTCCCATCACTTTAAAGAGTGCTTTGGAGTGCGTGATGTCGGACTTCATCATGTACTCAAAAACTTCATCATGTTCTTCAGAAATGCAGGTTTCCTCACGATATTTTCCTTTTCAGACGAGAACGTATATGTACATCTTTATATACAAAGATGTGCTTGTGTTTGTAATTCTTCTCCTCTGACCGATTTTGTTAAATAAATATGGAGTACTTAAGGGGTCACCTGTTTGTTAGATCCAGAAATTATAATATATTTATAGTTCACGCCCGCCATAAATGTATAGTTCGCGAGCAACGAGAGTTCGATTCCCGGCACCATTGAAATTGTTACTCGAAGCTTTATTTTTCTTATAGAAGAGAAGGCCGACATGCCCATGCCAATGCCAGCCAAGTGGGGAAGGAGCACGTTCTTACAGAATACCAGCGTAAAATAGCAGCGTAACGCTCCTGTGTTTCGTATGGTGAGTGTAGAGAACCGGAGACCATTTTTTACTGGAAATGAGGCATTCCATCTTAGTCCTCACGGGTGACAACGCAACTGCATTTTGATTCGTAATCGAGGATAGGTTTAGATGTCTATGGCCCACAGCAACCACTTACCATCAGGTGGACTGTGTGCTCTTTTGTCAAGGAACATGCAACACCTGAATACACCACATTGCACATGCAACTTGAAATTGCGCGTGCTTTGCCGGTCTTTTAGAATCACTTTTCTTTTCTTTTCTGGAGCAAGTGATAAAATGCTGATCTACCACTTGCTCGGCTTAAAGGAAGACTTTGTGAAGTAGTTTGCAAGCTTATAAAATCCTCTTCTTAACAACGCTGTATTCACTATACTATAATAATTTAAATTTAAAAATTTAATTTAATTTTTTTATTTTAAATTATAATCTTAAAAAACTGTATATAAACGATTTCACGAAGGGTCTTTCTGCAAGCTTATAAAATCCCCAGACCGGACTTCAGTCACGGCGGCCAATCTCATCGGAGACCAGCCACATGCACACGACAAGATTATAGTGCGTAAGCAACAATGCGGCCTCTATTCATCCTCTCATAGGCACATTCTACAAACGGCTTAACGTGCTTTCCGAGGCACGGGGGTGATAACTTTCAGACTCCGGGCTACTACTGAAAGTTTTTGACTGAAAAACCGAATTACTGATTTCTTCACTTGTCACACGTACCTAGATATTGTTTAAGATAGCTTTAAACAATTCATTTTCCAGTTAAGAAGACTATTGAATTTATAATGCAATTGAATAAACGAACTTGAATATTCAATCAAACTTAATCGAATTCTATAGAACATGAGATTCCTTTAAAGTGGATGAAGCTTCTTGTCAAATAAACTAATTGTTTGCTTTACACTGTTTGAATATAATTTGTAGCGGTCTTTTTGACCTAGTTCCGAAATTTTAGCCGATATTACTGTTTATTGTATTTGTTGTAAATCAATTTTGAAGACTTTATTGTTGATTTTGAAGACAAAAGCAGTTAAAATAAAATCGTACTCGAATAAAAGTAGATAGAATTAATTTTACTAGTGATATGCCCTTCTTCGCACGGATGATATCTGAATCTCGACAGCAGCGCCACGAAAAGGGTCCAATTTCCAATTGATATAAACCATTTAGGGACCCACTCATACACACACAAAAAATTTCATAAAAATCTGTCGAGGCATTATAGAGTTTTTGCGAGACTAACGCACGGCACAAACGGACAGACGGCAACACAATTACAGTCTACTTGATAGTAAGTGGCTCCTGTAGTCCATGGACACAACTTCAAATAAGAAAAGCTACATATGCGACGTCATCCCTGAGGACTAAGAAGAAAAGCCTCACAAGTTATAACTATACTGGCTGTCTATATCTTTTAGACCAGAACATAGCAATGTAAGCACTGCATTTTGTTGGCAGAAATAGGAAAGAGAGTAGTAGTATTAGGTCCTTACCTATCAAACTGCCGTTTTTATGGAATAAGTTAACGTAAATTTTTTTCTATATTTTTTATTTCTATTAATCAAAGTAATCACCCACGCAATCGATGCATTTTTGCCAACACATTGGCAGTTTATTGATGCCTTTCTTGAAGAAATCAGCTGGACGGGAGGCAACAAATCCTTCAAGGCATTTTGTACTGCCTCTCGGGTATTGAATTTTTTCTCGCCAAAAAGTTATCCAAATTCTGGAAAAAGTGGAAGTCTGTAGGCGCAAGGTCTGGTGAGTATGGCGGATGACGGAGAGCTAACAACCTTAGTTGTTGTAACTTGGACACCGTCTGTTGTGCAGTATGAGGTCGCGCGTTGTCCTGCAGGAGCAGCGGGGACGAGCGCTTGTCCAAAGATGGTTGGAGATGTGCGAGCTTCTCCATCATTATGTTCAGTTCTTCACAGTATACATCTGCAGTAATGCTCATCCCGTTTGGTAAGAAATTGTGATGAATCACACCGGCGCTAGACCACCAAAAGTGACCATCACTTTTCTAGGGGTAAGTTTTCGTTTAGGGCATTGTTTAGGTGCTGAACCAGGATCCAACCAACTTGCTGAGCGCTTGCGATTGTCTAACGGAATCAATTTTGCCATCGAGATCATCGAGTTCGTGGGGCACCCATTTTTCAAGCTTTTTTACCTTGCCAATTGCATGTGCACCAATATTGTTTTGATGCTAAAGTCGAAAGCTGTTGCTAATTCAGCCATAGATTGAGAAAATTATCAGCTTCCACAATCGCCTTTAATTCGTCATTGTCGACCAAAGTTTTCGGATGACCACGAGTTCATTTTTCAGGTCGGAATTTCCAGAATGGAAGCGGGATAACCTATACTAGGTGGTGTGTTCGTTTGTAGTATTCGCTCCGTAAACGTCGTTGATGTTGCGTGCCGCTTGTGCCGCGTTACTGCCAGGACGGTACTCATATTACATAATTACTCGAATTTTTAACGTATCCATGATGACGAAAAGACTCATATGCGATGAAAACATAACTCTTATCAATAAACAAATGACCAATTTTGAAAAAAAATCCATGATTTTATAATAAAATTAATTTGAAATTGGAATATTTAGCCAAACAAAAATTATTTTGATTTGAAATGGCCAGTACTACAGAACCGCAATTTCATAGGTAAAGCCCTATTATTATACTGCTATTCCACGCTGGTATTATGAGTGAGCGTGATCCTGCCTGTTATCTAAGCAAACCATTAATCGCCATCATTTCGTAATCTGTTGTGGCACATTAAGATTTGCCAAATATTTTAAAGAAGCCGCCGAAATTACTTTATATAAAAATATCATGTCTATTATTGCATTCAAAATTATTAGATTTACAGATGACATTCAGGAAAACGTTTCGGAAAATTATCTTTTATATAAATAGAGAGTACTTTAACCTTTTTTCGCACCAGTTTTTCAGACCTTTGACCGTACGCATAATAAATTAGGGTAAATTGTGATGAGTAATGTTTGATTTGCGATAAAACTTTCGCCCGTTTGCATAATTTTGTTGTGATATTTCTTCTTCTTATATTATAACTTTTATTCTTGTTAGGAAAATTAAATAATCATTATAATATAACCTGGCTCATGCTTCTAGTATTTATTGTAATAATTAACTAATAATAATTGACTACGTTTTAGAGATTGTCAATCATCACTACAACCTGTGCTTACAATCAGGTTTTCTCAAAGAACAATTTTTTTAAAAGCAAAACTTAAATATATCGAGTAGTGGCGGGTGTAAGAACATTGATTCTTTATTGAGGATAGATGTAGGTGTCTATGGACCACAGCATCCACTTACCATCAGGTGGAATGTGTGCTCGTTTGTCACTCTTATTCTATAAAAAAAATCTCACCAATGCTCAAAAGATTTATGGATGGATCTGAATTTATCAATATCATCCAGAAATTAAGCGCCAGTCGACGGTTTCAAAATGAACCAACATCTACCATCTCCTCTGTGTACGATTCCATTCACAACGTTTTTGCCGACCGATCGACCCTTACGAATGTATACGTGCGTAGGGAGTTAGTAGACGTTTATGAATGACAATCAGTTAAAATAATGCATTACCACGCATTCTAAATTTAAAAGATAAAAAGGATAGAATATCCATTCCATCGTTTCATGGGTGTCGTAAAAGCGACAGACTGTCACAAACCAGAAGATGGGTAGCAGTGCCTTCTTAATAACAACTAGAAAATAAAAAAATGCGGTTGCCAACTCACTTGCCAAGCGTAGAAACTATAGAAAATATCACTCATATGCGCCGATCTATGTGGAGACCTATATTCAGCAGTGAATTTCGATAGGCGGTAATGAATAAATGAATGAATAAAATATTAAATCTCAAGAAGAACTTCTAAGAAATCTTCATTTGATTACATTAGTTACTAAGGGGCTTTTTTTTTTAACTCGACTTTATTAGATTCGCGTGTATCTATCTCTGTATCTATTTACGTAACGGAATCTTTTAATGTGATTTTCATCAACTTGTAGACGGCCGATTGACAATATTCTAACAAATAAATCATCTTAACATATCTTATCTTATCTACAGTGGATCTGCCTATTAATAAGTAAAACCTGGGCACAGGCCTTTCACCGCCGCGCTGCTTAACGTACGTAACGGCGGACGTGCTCGAAATTGCAACTTAAACTTACCATCAAAATCATTAATCTTTTTTTTTCTTTTCTTTTTAAAAATAAAAATTTACCTCCACACTAGGATTTTCCCCTGCATCGTGGGGGCAGTTTACATACATTTTACAAGGACAAACATCCAGACCTGGAAAAATTATTTGTAGGCCAAACAAATACTGGTCTCGTGCGGGATTCGAACCTGCGGCCCTTAGCGCTGCAAATCATTGCTGAGCCACAGCGCCATGGAGCCGTTATAAAATCTGAAATGTCAGTGTTGGGGAATATTTCTTTTTAATTTATATAATAAGGGTGAAAATGAGCGTACAGTCCACGTGATGGTAAGTCGATGCTGTGGCCCATAGACATCTACATCTATCTACGATTATGAATCAAAATGCAGATGCGTTGTCACCCCTGAAGACTAAGATAGAATGCTTCGTTTCTATAGAAAGAGTGTATCCGATTTTCTACACTCACCATACAAAGCCCAGCAACATTAAGCTGCTATTTTATGTTGATACTCTATTGAAACTTGAAAACAAGAGCATAAAGCCAGTGTGTGTTGCCACGTTTTCTATTATTAGTTTAAGCAATACGTTGCCAGAATCAGTTTTAAATAAATTTAATGTCACATGTTTTCAATCGCTCGGTATCTAATGAAAAGAAATCGACGAAATTCAAAAAGGATATTTTACAAAGAACTAGATAATGTAAATCTTGTTTGCACTCTTTGGATCCCTAACGACAAAAAAATTGTGCTGGTGTGAAAGGCCTTTGTATTCAATATAATGAATACTTAAGAGACATATGTTTCTGCTATCGATCCTTTAAGGAGTAACTAAATTGTTTCATTAAGTGTTGTAGTTTCTGCAAAATTTTGAAAACTTAGAAGCATACAAACATATAGGAGAAACATGCATTTTTTAAATTCGTTGATCCCCCAGAGAGCACCAATTAAATTATTAATTGCATTGTTAAGCACTCATTTACTTACTCATTGACATAAAAATAAAAAATGACTTTTTAAGTATAGTAAATATACTTATTGCTCCATAACCCTTCAGAAATGAGAAGAGGTGGCTTGTCATGTACTCTTTAGTAGTATAATAACCCTTACTAGACAATTTTTGCTTATTAAATAATTTAAACCTTTTGATAGATAAGGTCTGCATATTTTCTGAGACTTTGTTGTAAAAGCGTATACATTGTCCCATGAAGGAATTACTGACTCTTTGGAGTCGAGTAACTGGTATAACTAACTTGCGCTTGTTTCTAGTATTTACAGAATGTACATCACTATTTTAATAAAACTATTTTTGTTTTTGTGTACATACATTAAATTTTCGTAAATATATTGAGAGACCAGAGTTAATATATTTATTTCTTTAAGTTTTCTCCTAAGAGATTCCTTCGGACCTAGGTTATAAATTGCTTTTATGGCTCTCTTTTGCAAAACAAAGATAGTTTCAATGTCAGTCGCATTACCCCATAGCAAGATTCCACATGACATTATGCTATGGAAATAACTAAAATAAACTAATCTAGCTGTTTCAACACTTGTAAGGCATCTAGTCTTTTTTACAGCATATGCTGCAGAACTAAGTTTGCTAGCTAATTTAGATATATGGGGGCCCTATTGAAGCTTCGCGTCAACTGTAATTCCGAGAAAAACAGTGGATTCAACAAGCTCCAGCTCCTCCCCATTTAAAAGCACACTGGGATTGACTTGTTTAACATTAGGTGTGGTGAATTTAATACATTTCGTTTTATTACCGTTCAAAAGCAAATTATTGACGTTAACGGTTTAAAATATGGTTATGGTCCTAAAGCTGAAAAGCATCGTATGTATTGTAATTTTGAATGTGTTTTGTTTAATACCAAAATTGGATAAAAAAATGAACTACTTTTTACTTTTCTATGGGTATTAGGTCATCAGCGTGAAAACTCATTATTTTTCTTTACATTTATCGAACGGACGAGTCATTTAAAAAAATATCTCATTGATTAATTTGCACAAAATATACCCTCTGCGAGAAAAAAATTGAAATAAAAGTACCGAGTATTATACCATTTTGAAATCTACATGAATTGCGCCAACTTTTGAATATAGTTACCAGGTCCATGTGGGTATATTTTTTTACAGGGTGAAGGGTCTAACTTGCTCGATAAAACTTTAATGTTACATTTTTACACTTTTACGAATTTTTATGTATTTATTTCTACCAAACCGTAATAGGTACTGAAAAATAAAATAGTAGGTATAGTAGGCATACCATTAGGCTATACAAAACGCAATTTTGCGAACTTCGTCAATGTCAACTTCGGTGTCAACTTCACTACACATTAATGACAATGGTCTTGCAACTTTACCGATCAAAAGCTCAAGCGGTGAAGCTTTTGTTACGCGGTTGATAGTACAATTGGTCGCCAATTGTACCTCGCCTATAGTATCTTGTCACGATTTATTTTCGCTTGTCTCTACGGCAGTTAACATTGCTTTCAAAACACCCATTACCAGTTCGCCCGTGTGGAGCCGGTCGCTATGAGATGCAAGTTTATGTTTTAATGTCACAAAAATCGCGAAACTCCTTACTAGCAAAACATCGACCTTGGTTTACCGCGCTATTTTTGCTTTTCTAGTCTATTTTTGTCGTTTTAAATAGCAGGACGTATTTGGTAAACGCTTCTTATCAGAACGAAGACATACTCTTTGGCATCATTCTTCCCGCCAAGTTTACCGGTCACGTCTATATGTACCGTGTGCCACGGGATAGTGGCTTTCGGAATCGAGCGAAGCTCGGCTTGAACCTTTCCGAAATGAGGCTTCGCGACTTTACATGTTACGCAGTTATCAACGAATTTCCTTACATACTGAGACATTCCAGAAAACCAATAAAAGTCAAAGAGCTTTTCACGAGTCTTTTCGACGCCGAGATGAATGAGAGAGTCGTGGAAGTTATTAGTGACAGACCATCGCAACGCGTGTGTTAAGTAGGGCAAGCATTTCAACCTGCACCATTAATATTGCTCCATAGCCCAAACTGCTTGCGTCAGTATGAAGCTCTACCGGGTGTTGAGGGTCATAGACCATCAGAAACAGAAACAGAAACAGAAACTTTTTTATTCAATATAGATTATAAATAATACTTATTAAAAGTCACTCTTTTGTTTAATTACCACTGGTTCGAAAAAAAACTTCTGTCCTGGGAAAAACCAGCAAGAAACCCAGCGGGACTTTTTTTTAAAATAACAGCTTACAATCATGTATGTTACACAATTAACCACACAAAACAAATTAGAAATAGCTTGGTAGCGAACACCTCATTCCCAGGGGTTATTATCATCCATAAATTCCTTAATATTATAATAACCCTTTTTATACAAACTATGTTTAATAAAGTTTTGAATTTTGAGCAGGTCGAATTTTGTATATTTTCTGGGATTTTGTTGTAAAAGCGTATACATCGCCCCAAGAATGAATTACTGACTCGGTGGGGTCGAGTAACTGGTACTAATAGCTTGTGTTTGTTCCTAGTATTTACAGAATGAATATCAGTTATTTTTGTATAACTACTTTTATTTTTGTGTACGTACATTACATTTTCATAAATGTATTGAGAGGCCAAAGTTAATATATTAATTTCCTTAAATTTTTGTCGGAGCAGCTGTATAGGTTTTAAATCATAGATTGCTCTTATGGCCCTCTTCTGTAAAACAAATATAATTTCAGTGTCAGTCGCGTGTCCCCATAGCAAAATACCATACGACATTATGCTATGGAAATAGCTAAAGTAAACAAGTCTAGCTGTTTCCACACTGGTAAGATTTCTAATCTTTTACAGCATATGCTGCAGAACTAAGTCTGCTTGCTAACTTTGATATATGGGGGCTCCATTGAAGCTTCGCGTCTAGTGTTATTCCAAGAAAAATGGTGGTATCGACAAGACTCAGTTCCTTCCCATTTAAAATTACATTAGTATTTAATTGTCTGACATTTGGAGTCATGAACTTCATACATTTCGTTTTAGTGCTAGAACAGGATCACTCGTCAAAACGGAAATAACCTTTTGACGAATGTCTTCATGTTCGGGTTTCCAAGTCAAGTCACCTTTAAGTGTGGTCAGTCGGTACAGTGGGTCATAATGCGAGAGAAGTCGTGCACAAATTGGCGAAAATATGAAGCCAGTCTGATAAACTGCCTCAATTGTGTCACAGTATGGGGAGGGGGGGGGGGGGCTGTCAACGCCTCTACCTTTCTACGGTTGGGTTTGATCTGGCCAGCCTCTACTTCGAATCCCAAGAACTCTAACTTTGTTTTAAGAAAGGAGCATTTCTTAAGGTTCCAAGAGAAACCAGCTTTAGTGAGTGCCCCTAACACAATATTAAGTCGCTCTAGACCGGTCTCTACATTGGAGGAGATGATCAATACGTCCTGGATACCTATCAGGTACGGTGTTACTATTGAGTTCGCGGTAATCAATACACATGCGGTCGGATCCATCACGTTTCTTCACAAGTAGAGCAGGGATCAAAACCATAATATGCCATTTTAGATAAAAGTAATATCGTGTTTATTGTATCAAATGCCCTAGAATAGTCAAATAGGACGAGTACAGTTCCCTGACCTATATCTTGAGCCTCCAATATATTGCCCACTACATCAGAAAGTGCAATTGCAGTGCTTTGCCCCTTTCTTTCTTCTTTTTTTTTAAACGTTACCCCAACACTAGGATTTTCTCCTGCATCGTGGAGGCAGTTTACAAACATAAATTGCACAAGTAGGAACATCCAGACCCGGAACAATTACTTGCCGGTCATACAAATACCGTTGTTCCGTGCGGTATTCGAACCCGCGGCCCTCAGCGCAGTAACTCATTGCTAAGCCACTACGCCACGGAGCCGCCTTTCTAAAACCTGATCGAATATTAGGTAGAATTAAATTGTCTTCAAGATAAGCTGTTACTTGCTGATATACCACTTTCTCAAGAATTTTCGATAAGCATGGTAGTATACTTATGGGCCTTAAATCTTTGAAATCATCAGGATTCCCTTTCTTAGGGATAAGACGTGTTAGGACTCTTATTTGTCTCGTGCAGGATTCGAACTCGCGGCCCTTAGCCATGCCACTGCGCCATGAAGCCGTCATAAAACCTCAAATGTCAGTGTTGTAAAATATATTTTTTTTATATATAGAATAAGAGTGAAAATTAGCGTACAGTCCACGTGATGGTATGTGGATACTGTGGCTCATAGGCATCTACATCTATCTACGATTAAAAATCAAAATGCAGATGCGTTGTCATCCCTGAATACTAAGATGGAATGCCTCGTTTCTAGTTAAAAGGAATGTCCGGTTCTACACTCACCATACGAAACCCAGCTAAGCTGCTATTTTATGTTGATACTCTGTTTAAACTTAAAAAGAAGAGCATAAAGCCAGTCTGTTTACCAGTGATGACATATGGATCTGAGACGTAGCCCTTCACTGCTAGCCGTATAAAGAAGCTTAAAAAAGAATAGGTTTAGGCAGTGCGCTTTATTAGTTTCCATCATCACTTACCCTTAGGTGCCCAAGTAGCACAGAAGTGGTATAACAAAGCGCTATAATAGCCGCTTAATAGGTATAATATGTAATGGCTTACCTTCATAAGTAAGTGCTACAGTAGCGATAGAGAACTTCTTATTCGTTTCTATACCACTGAAGAGGGCTCACTTTGTACGGGCTTCAGTGCTACATTACCGGTACGATAGTGACATGGTGAGTGTTTGTAAAGAGATAGAAAAGTGAGTAAAAGTGATTTTTGGAGCTAAAAGACATACAAGAATTTCTTGTGTCACGTTTATATAATTTACACATGATTGCGACACGACTGTAACTCGTAAATAAGTAAGTACTCGTACTACTATTGTGACTTTGGAACTTATTGCAATCTCGGAAGCTTTGAAAAGTATGTAGCCAATATATAAAATGTCGTTATATGCACAGACAGCAAGAGTTCTTACAACATATAGCTCGATACGCCTCTGGTTACAGAGGTGTATCGATAGCTTATGACATTATATCCAAGATAGATGAAACAACTTCAAAAGGCGTCCAACTAAGATTGCAATGGGTTCCATTGCATATTGGATTACGGGGAAACGAAAAGGCTGACATGTTAGCGAAATATGCAATTAAGAATGGAAAGGAAACTAATATTATTTTTGATTACTCAGAAGTTTTACCTAAATTCAAAAATATATGTTATGAAATGTGAAAAGAATACTTTAACAAACGGTCACTAGAAAAAGGAATATGGTACAAAACCATACAGTGTCAGCCTCTTCATGTGCCCTGGTTCATGAATACTAGTTTAAATAGGAAATTAGTTACTACTGCTCATAGGCTCAGATCTGGACACGTTCCATGTAAGAAATTTGTCTTCTTGATGAGAAAAACAACTTCGCTCAATTGTGAAGACTGTGGAGTTATAGAAGAACTCCACCATTTATTGATGGAATGTGTTCGATTTGAGTCTATTAGAACTAATTTAATAAGGGTCTTGAATTTGAACAGAACTGACGTAGGTAATATTTTATCCCAACCAAATGGCAACGATGCGAAAGTTCTGTTCGAATCCATGGCCCATGTAGTATAATAATTAACGTTATATGAGTTAGTGATGTATGTTAGGGTATGACGGGATTGACATACGCTAAGCGGTAAATGTAGGTTGTATGAAGGATTGTCACGATAAGTTTTTAGTGTGTTTTAAAGTATCCAATTAAATAAGTGCCGGTAATCAAGCAACTCGGCGAAAAACAGCATAAAAAATAATTTGAAGACTTATCTGAGTGAAGGAACCCACAATTACTGACTCCTTTATCGTTAGCACTTAATAAAAACCAGCGCTTAAAATTTTCTCCTTATTTGTATGTAATTTTAGAAGACCATCTTTTAATAAAGTGGGATGTATGATGAATACCTTTTGCCACGTTTTATATTATTAGTATAAGCAATACGTTGCCAATATCAGTCTTAAAAAAAATTATGCTACATGTTTTCAATCGCTCGGTGCCTAATGGAAAGAACCGACAAAATTCAAAAAGTATCTTTTACGAATAACGAGGTAATGTAAATCTTGTTTGCACTCCTTGGATTCCTAACGACAAGAAAATTGTGCTGGTGTGAAAGGCCTTTGTATTCAATTTAATGAATACTTATGAGACATATGTTTCTGCTATCGATCCTTTAACGAAAAAGTAACTAAATTGTTTCGTTTATCGTTGTAGTTTCTCAAAAAAATTGAACATAGAAGCATACGAACATAATATGGGAGAAACAGAGAACCATCCTTATTTGAGGTCGGTCGAATAAATTGTTAAAACAACGCTGTGGTGTGCGGATAGCAAAAAAGTTGTATGTTCTGCCAGCACCAATTAAATAATTAATTGCCATTTTAAGCACTCATTTACCAGGTTTAAATGCTGAGTACCAAAAACCGTGTAGTTGCGACGTAAGAGAATTCATCAACACATATGGGTGTCGTGAGAGGTATAATTCCGATAGATATCATTTATCATTTCATTTACCGTCATCGTTACAGCCTGTCAAGAGACCACTGCTGAACACAGGATTCTCCCATAGATTGCCTTATAGAGAGGATATTTACCATTGTTGCAACGCTTGGCAGGCGGGTTGGCAAACGCAGTTTGTTATTAGGAATACGCTGCTGCCCATCTCCTGGTTTGTTTCCCTCTGTCGCCTCTTGCGACACCCACGGGATGTAATGGAGTAGTTTGTATTCTTACCCGCCACTACACGGGAAATATAAATATAAGTAATAAGTTTATATATTTAAAATAATAAGTTTATCCTCAATTAAGAATCAAAATGCAGATGCGATGTCAACCCCGAGGACTAAGATGGAAAGCCAATTTATCCAGTAAAAAGGGTCTACGGTTCTCTACACTCACCATACAAAAACAAATCAGCATTAAGCTGCTATTCTACGCTAGTAGTTTATGCCCAATTGCCCGCAATTTTATTTAATGTTTAGTATTCTTGTAAATATAAGAAATCATTAAAAGAATTTCTTTTTCCAAATTAAAAATATTCGGACAACTTTGTGAATTAAATACATCAAATACGAAATTTCTTTTCACTTCAAAGAACAATTAGAATATTGAAGAATCTATTTAATTAAAAACATTTTTGAAAAAGTATTCGGTTGTATTTTACTTTCCCTTAAATTGTTTGACTTTACATTTTGATCTTTATTGCTTTTACTGAAGATATTTTTTCATTTATTTCAATTATCGTTTATAAAATTTCTCCTTTGTCTGTAGCTTTATAATAAGTCACAACGTGTACAACTAGACGTGTCGATTGCGGTATTTATATTTTTCCACACTCTAGTACGTGACAGACACCTTATGATTGCGAATACGGACCCCGAACATAAAAGTGTTTAGCATACGTCCGATATAATATCAAAACTAGGCCCATGTAAAAATACGTATATAAATCCGATTTCAGTCAGAAATTGTTTCGTATCGATAATGAAAATTGAACAAACCGATTTTACCACAAAACCACAGTATAACACAGCTAAACTAAATTGACCTCATGAAAACTTATTACGCCGGACACTAAAGAATCAACTGTCCCATTCCCCCGTGGTTTTCGTAAGAGGTGACAGAGGAAAATTAAACAGGTGATAGGCAAGAGAATCTTCCTAATAACAACTCACAACAGTAAAAAATCTGTGGTTGCCAACCCGCCTGCCAAGCGCGGTAACTATGCTATCAATAGGCGGTTTATACTCTAGAGATAGTATATGCCAATATACTATCTCCAGAGTATAAACCGCTAAGAAACAAGTACGAGGGAGACCTTTGCTCAGCAGTGGATTTTGATGGGCTATGATGATGATGATGAGATTGGGGTAAGTGAAATTTGGGTTGTCATTGTCCGTCTGTAAATCAACAGAGTGCCGTGTGTGCTGGTTTTGTAATTCAACTTATATATATATATATATATATATATATATATATATATATATATATATATATATATATGGATATATATATATATATATTTTTTTTTTTGAAAAAGTATTCGGTTGTATTTTACTTTCCCTTAAATTGTTTGACTTTACATTTTGATCTTTATTGCTGTTACTGAAGATATTTTTTCATTTATTTAAATTATCGTTTATAAAATTTCTCCTTTGTCTGTAGCTTTATAATAAGTCTACAACTAGACGTGTCGATTGCGGTATTTATATTTTCCCACACTCTAGTACGTGACAGACACCTTATGATTGCGAGTACGGACCTCGAACATAAAAGTGTTTAGCATACGTCCGATATAATATCAAAACTAGGCCCATGTAAAAATACGTATATAAATCCGATTTCAGTTAGAAATTGTTTCGTATCGATAATGAAAATTGAACAAACCGATTTTACCACAAAACCACAGTATAACACAGCTAAACTAAATTGACCTCATGAAAACTTATTACGCCGGACACTAAAGAATCAACTGTCCCATTCCCCCGTGGTTTTCGTAAGAGGTGACAGAGGAAAATTAAACTGGTGATAGGTAACAGAATCTTCCTAATAACAACTCAAAACAGTAAAAAATCTGTGGTTGCCAACCCGCCTGCCAAGCGCGGTAACTATGCTACCCCCAATATACTATCCCCAGAGTATAAACCGCTAAGAAACAAGTACGGGGGAGACCTTTGTTTTCAAAATTGTTTGAGGCGACTGTGTGTCCATTGCTATCTCATCACATTGAAGCCAATTTAAGTGATTTTCAGCACGGTTTTCGTAAGGGCCGTTCTACCGAAACGAACCTTATCTCAACATTACGCGCGAGGTTGACAAGGGATGCCAAGTGGACGTCATTTACACTGATTTGTCCAGCGCCTTTGATAAGGTAAACCATGCCCTGTTACTGAGCAAACTTGAAGCCACGGGAATTCATGGATCATTTCTGGCTTGGCTTACTTCATACCTAAAGAAAAGAACACAGTTGGTGGCGGTGGGGGGTTATAAATCGCAAACGTACTACGCAGAACCTGGCGTACCTCAGGGTTCCCATCTAGGATCAATATTGTTCTCGCTTTTTATAAATCATGTCACGAGTACGCTAAAGGCAAGCTACGTTTCCTTGTTTGCAGACGACTTGAATCTCTCGAGAGTGATATTATTAATTTTGACTCTTTACTTCTGCAAGATGATCTTGACCGGCTGGAAGAATGGTGTAAGGCAAACCATATGATGTCAAGTCCCAAAAATCTTTCTATATTAAGTTTACGAAAAGAAGCCTTGTACTACTTCCTATAGTCTTAAAGGTACTATGCTCACAGAAGTAGGTGAAATGAGAGATCTAGGTGTTATGTTGGACATGAAACTCACCTACGTTCCTCATATTAATATGACTGTAAAGAAATCTGCGCATATGCTGGGCTTTCTTAAACGCAATACCAGAGGCTTTCAAATAAGCACTAAAATCTTACTTTTTAATACCCTAGTAAGGAGCCAACTGGAAAATGCGAGTACAATATGGAACCCAACATACGCTGTGTACTCCCAAAGAAAAGAAGGTATTCAGAGAGCCTTTATAAGACATCTGACATCTTGCCTTCATATGTAGTGGAATTTCACATAGGTGTCCCTACGAACAGCGATTGGCATTTTTTGAAATACCTTCCCTGAATAGTAGGAGAAAAATTCACGACCTGCTGGTATTAAATAAAATAGTAAACGGACGGACTGCCCGCTGTGAACTATTACAATATTTCTCCCTAAATGTACCATACAATATCCCTCGTCGCCCAATAACAAAACTGTTACACACTCCTCAATCCAGGACTAACATGACGTCTTACGCCCCGGTACCGCGAATTCACCTATAATTCACTCTGTGGTGTGTTACCTACTGTCGATATTTTTCATGATACCTATATATATACCATCCCTGAAAATAGGAAAAATTTAATAGATCACTATTATAATTAATTTGTGAATGATTTAATTATAATCCATGTTCCCTATAGCTGCTGCTTAGTTATGTGCATGTTTTTAATGTCTTAGTTATATATTATCTTTAAGTATTATTTTTTGTGACATATTTCTTTATAAGCTATTGTTACTCTGCCCTGTCTTAATTTTTATAGTATTTTGGAATGCTGTGTCACCTCTAAGGGTGCATACATCAGTCCCTAGATTAAGCCCACTTTCAATAAAATGTAATAATGTGTGCACTGCTGGTGTCACTAGACCAGAATACAGTAATGCAAGCACTGCTATTTGGTGGCAAAAATAAGTAGAGGGTAGTACAGATCTTGCGGAATCCTAGGCAGAAAAGTAGTCCTGCCACCTAGTAAAATAGTAGGTTACATTTTGATTTCTCACGTCGAAATTTAATGAGATTTCATTTTTATCATTTTCATTTCAAGGAGTGTCAGTTTAATTACGAGTACAGTCCGTGAATAATTTTTATCTAAGATGTGGTAGAACCGTTGCAGCATTATTATGGTTGCAGCACGAATGGATCGGCTCGACCACGCTCTTACAGAATACCAGCGTAAATAACACCTTAAGCTGCTGTGTATCCAATGGTTAGCGTAGAGAACAGGAGACCATTTCAACTGTTAATTGGAATTCCATGTTAGTTCCTAAGGTGTCAACGTATCTGCATTTTGATTATTATTCGAGGATAGATGTAGATGTCTATGAGACTCTGCGTCCACTTTTCATCAGGTAGACTACGTGCTCGTTTGTCACCCTTATTATATAAAAAACAAAGTTTCAAATGTCTATAAACTGCAGTAGCCACTTACTGTTGAGGACCACTTTATCATTGAGCTAATTTTTGTTTTGGTTGCGATAAAAAATTGGTTCTCAAAGTTACCTGAGAATCCAAGGACTATGTATACAGCCTGTAGTTTTACTGGCTTTCTGTACCTTTCTGACCGGAACACAGCTGTGCTCGCATTGCTGCTTAGCAACCTAAGTACTTCTTCTTCTTTTCTCGGACCAGTCAGCTGCTGGAGATGGGCCTCTCCCCTAATATGGCGGATATTCACCTCGCTTGGCATATATATTGACGGTTGCCATCCCAGATGCTTGACCCATAATGCTACTTCCCATCGCTAGTTTGAATAAGTTGTACATGGTAGAGCCACTCACAAAAAGAAGATTTACATTGAAGATGGGCCAACTTAAGAGAACCCTTAACCGACGAGTATGTATAGATGTGAAAGAAGCGAGAGAGGTGTGTGAGAATCATGCCAAATGGAAGTCTATAGTCTCTGCCTATCCCAGTGAGTAACTGGCGTGAGAGTTTTTGTATGTTTATGTATTTATGTATATGTTATATGTATTTATAAATAGGTACACAAAAACAATTGAGAAGACATAACGCAACCAAGAATTAGTTTAATTAATTTTAATTAGTTACGTCTTATTTTATGATAAAATAAGACGAATCTTACCAGGCCTGTTATAAGATCAACTAAAACTACATTTCAATTATATATTACATAACATAAATACATAAACACTCACGCCTGTCACCCAGAGGTGTAGGCAAAGACTATGGACTTCCATTTGGCACGATCCTGACACACCTCTCTCGCCTCTTCCACATCCATATACCTACGCATACACGCTCGTCGGTTAAGGCCTAGGGCGTCCCTTCCCGACTCTGCCGTTCACCTCTGCCACATAAATTTGCTTTGTCACTCTTTCCTCATTCATTCTTTCCACATGCCCAAACCACCGAAGCATTCCTTTCTTAATCCTGGTCACAACATCATCTTGCAAACCACACTCTTCTCTTATCACATAATTTCTCACTCTGTCATTCAGATTCAGACCTAACATACTCCATAATGACCGCATTTCTACAGCATTTATTCTACTCTCATGCTTCTTCTGCCACACCGAACTTTCACTACCATACATTAAAGTAGGGACTAACACAGCATTGTGAATTGCCATACGTGCCTTTTTGGACACATTCTGACTTTTCACAACAGAGTGTAGAGCCCCATTTACTTTATTTCCTGCGTTCACTCGTCGTTCTATATCCTTATGACATCTACCATCCCTGCTAAATACACATCCCAAATACACAAACTCATCTACTTGCTCGGTCAATTTCCCTTCTATTCTTATTTCACATATCGTTTTACTTTCTTCTCTTTCAAAAACCATAACTTTCGTCTTACTTGCGTTCACTTTCATTCCCCTTTCTTTTAATGAACTGTTCATTAATGTAACCATCATTTGCAACTCGGCCGCCAATGACGCGAGTATGACTTGATCATCGGCGTACAAAAGGCATTTGACGGTTAACTCACCCATTCTTAACCCGCATTCTTCAACTTTCAAATTTTCCAAACAACTGTCCATAAATAGGTTGAACAGCAACGGGAAAGCCACACAGCCCTATCTGACCCCTTTATGGATGCCAAACCAGTCCGAGTAGGCCCCGTTGATCCTGGCACAAGCACTGGAGTCCCTATACAGAGACTTCAATGCCTGTATCAACCCAGCGCTCAACCCAAATGAGTTCAGTGTTTGCCATAACACATCCCTGTCCACTCTGCCATAAGCCTTTTCCAAGTCCACGAACGCACAAAATACATTTTGGTTTTTGAAACATCATGGAAAAGACCTGATCCGTACATCCCATTCCCTTTCTAAATCCCGCTTGCACATCCCAAATTTTTCCATCAGTATCTTTCATAACTCTTTCAATTAGTACCCTAGCATACAGTTTTCCCACAATGCTAAGAAACTGATACCATGGTAGTTTTTACAGTCCTACTGCGATCCTTTTCCTTTATATAGTGGAACTATCACGGCTTTGCACCAGTCTCCCGGTACCCGCTTAAGTTCCCAAAACAAATTAAACAAGGTGTACAGCAGGTCTGCCACCACTCCCTCTTCAGCCCTTAGCATTTCGAGTGATACTCTATCATATCCGGCTGCCTTATCTGCTTTCATACTTTTCATTGCTTTCATTATTTCGTCTATACTTATCTCTCTATCTCTTTCCTCTTCTTTCGTAATTTCTATTTTATTTAATTCAAACGTCTGATCACTCATAAACACGCTTTCAAAGTATTCCTTTCATCTCCTTAAACTCGACACTTCATCATTCAGAATACAGCTATTCTGGTCTCGTATAGCATTCATTCTAGGCTGTTTTGAATGTCCCCTGGCAGTTCTTACGAGTTTCCAGAACATTTTAATATTTGCCTGGAAGTTATCCGATATTCTTTTATCATTATTATCCGTTCTTTCTTGCTTTTTCCTTTCAACTACTTCTTTTACTCTCTTATTTAGATGTCTAAAAACTGCCTTTTTTCTTTCAATATCATCATTCATACCGCTAGAATAACTAGCCTTGGTTACTAGTAAATCTAGCCATGCTCTCTTCTTTGCTTCTACTTCCATCCGTACCTCATCATCCCACCCTAAAGTGTTATTTTTCCTTTCATTCGTTCTCTTACTTACACCACATACTTCGGTAGCTGCATCCACCAAACCTTTCTTGACATTATACCACACAGTCTCCAAATCTAAATCATTCATACACAATTCATCCATACCACTTATATTTTCTCTCAGTCTACATTTGAACTTCTCTTTCGTACCTTCATCTTGTAACCTCTCTGTTCTTATACGCTGTAACGCATTGGTAGACACAGATGTCCGATGCCGCCAACGTCTGAATAGACCATTAATTCGGCATAAGACCAAGTAATGATCCGTCCCTACTTTTTACCCCCGGTAAACCCTTGTATCTACCACTGCGCTCCTCATTCTTTCATCCACAATTATGAAATCTATCATGCTTCTATCACCAACTCTTTCCCATGTATACATGTGAATCTTCTTATGACGAAAGAAAGTGTTCGTCACAAAAATATTATTTTCCACACATACGGTGAGGAGACTTTCACCATTCTCATTTATGCTTTCATCACCAAACGTTCCCAATATCCCTTCATAACCAAGCCTCTTCATGCCAACCCTTCCATTAAAATCTCCTAATATAACAATATTTTCATTTAAATATTGTTATAGTATATAATTATATATTATAGCACATATTATAAGCTTTGGGGAGAGGTATGCTCTATGAGTTTCTTAGCATGATAGAAACTACAAAAAAAAGATGAATGAATATGAAGAATCCGCAGTTGAATTAGAGTAACGGACATAATAGCCAAACGAGTCATATAGCTAGAAAAACGACGTGTAATCAAGTTTCAATCTTATACCAGCGTCGAATTAATATGGCATGCAGAAAGTTTAGGTTTGTAGGTGCCTTGAGACCGCGCTTTGTGGATAGTGATGAATAAAATCTAAAGACCAGTATAAATTAATTATTAAGTAGGTCCCACATCTTAATTAATGTTTTGCCTGCAAATCTGACAGCCTGCCAACACCAAAAACTTCAAAGCAACTTTCTGCGGAAAATTGTTCCCGCGTTCTAAACTTATCAACGGCGTTGTTCTCGTCATATCTCAGTTCAAAGTAAAATTAGCAAAGCCGAGATCATAAATTATTTGTCAAAAGTATTTCTCCAAGAGATATATATTATTCGCAACTATAATACAATACACAGATATGAAAAGATTACTATATTTTTTTTTTTTTTTTATATTTGATGGTAATCAGCCACTGCAGCCAATTTCAAACGAAGAAAGTTACAGATGCGTTGTATACCTTTAAAGAGTAAGATGGAACGCCTCACAGCCTGTAACCATACTCTCTTTACCCTTCAGACTGGAACACAGTGAATGCTCTACAATTTGGCAGCAACAATTGGAAAAAGGGTGATACTTACCTAGACGGACTCCTCGACGAAAAACCTAATACTACCTAGAAAAGGCTTCTTTGCTGATAAGATTTTTTCTTTTATCCAAAAATAACCCTACTCGACGGTATGATTTCAAAAAAACTGCATTCGAGCTCTTCGAGAAATCTTGTCTGACAAAAACACCCTCTTGGTCTACAGTGCCATGATTCAATCAATGAATCTATCGCCTTCGCGTCTATTGGAGGCGATTTAAGTAGTCGGTGGCTAATGACACTTGAGCTTCATGATTAACGTCCCCTAATATATGCCTTCATTCCTTCCCCTAGTCAATCGCTGGAGCCTAGTCCGTCAGTTGCACAAACACGCAGATTCGGGAAAATTATTTGTAGTCCGTGCATTTTCATGTTCCAGGAATAGAACCTATGACATGTAGCGCCGCTGTCGCTTGCTACTGCTATCCGAGCCTTTTTTTTGAAGATATGTATACATTAACTAGGTGGCCTGGCAGATGTTCTTCTGTTCTTTCCGACGACACTTTGTCCTTGAAAAAAAACCATGAATTCGCAATAAAAAATATCGAGGGTCACTTTTCGGGATAAAAACTATCATATTTCCCAAGTTGGAGTAAGCAATACACATTTTTTTTTATTAAAAGCGGTTTCGGAGATTAGCGTGAACGAACATCGTGACACGGGATTTTTATATATGTATTATGATCATCACGATGTAACTTCTTTTACCCGCCAGTTCTTTGATCAAACTTTCTGTAAGCCGACCGACCACTGTTTATAAATTCAACAAGAATTTTCTTTTCGCAATTTAATTTTATAGACTCTTTAATTACTTGCGGGTTCATTTATTAGTCATAGAAAAACTTATTTTTTTTCTATGAGAGAAAATTTGCCCAACAAAATATAGTTATTATTTATTTATTTTAATAACACTTATTTATGTGATTGTAAGAAACGGTGTCACTATGTGTTTGTTTATCAGCTTTATTCTATTAAAAAAATCAATATCAATTTGAGTTTAAAAGTTATCAGTATATGATATCAATTATTTAGGATAGATTTTTAGTTTTTCATAAAGTACTCTGAGGAAAAGATTCAATAACGACAATGTAATAATACCGCAATAAAAAAATACGGAATTTATTACAATTTTTTATAGTATAAGGGTGACAAACGAGCACACAGTCGACCTGATGGCAAGTGGATTCTGTGGCCCATAGACATCTACATCTATCCTCGATTAAGAATCAAAATGCAGATGCGTTGTCACTACTAAGGACTAGGGTGGAATGCTTCGTTTCAAGTCAAAAGGATTTACATAAATATTTATATTTATGTAAATAATTAGTGTAAAAAGTAAATAATTATTTATGTAAATATGTAGTATAATATGTACATAAAGCTTCTATTTCACGTTCATGACACTATTGAGGTCATTCAGCTTAGTGCTAAGGTCCTCTATCGATTCTGCCATATGTACTATAGCGTCGGAAAATCGAAGGTGAGTGATGTATTCGCCATTGATGTTAAACGTATCCTTTCCAGTCCAGCAGCTTGAAAACGTCTTCCAATGCGTTGAAGAGTTTTCGGGTTTTAAAACTAAATGATGATACATTATATTATTATTAAAAAGTTTTACTTATACCGCGAGCAAAGTAACGCGTTTTTTTTATTTTTATAAAAGTAAAAGTGACAAACGACCCAGCTGACGTCCGGATCAATTATCAGATTAGCTCATTGATATCATATTATATCGTCATCGAAGTTACTCATGCCAAATATTAGCTAAATTGGATGTCAGCAAGTGACGGATTAGTAAGCTGAAGTGGCAATGGGCTGGCCATATAGCTCGAAGAACCGACAACCGATGTGGGAAAAAAAAGGTTCTCGAGTGGCAGCCTCGTACCGGCAGGCGAAGTGTAGGACGACCCCCCACTAGATGGTGTGACGACCTGGTAAAACATGCAGGAAGTCGATGGATGCAGGTGGCTCGGGACCGTGCTTTGTGGTATTCCTTGTGGGAGGCATATGTTCAGCAGTGGACTTGTGAAGGGCTGTAAAGATGAAGTGCGTCAAAATTGATTACAATTTTTTTACCGGAAAAACATACCTAAGATGAAAGCGATACAAAAAATAACTTTAAACAGGGACTACAAATATTACAAATAAAATGCAAATAGAATTAGGGTCTACGATAGAAGCTGAAATTAGCTATCCATAAAATATGCTATATACACGAGCATATCTATCATTACAGATTTCTGGAATATTTATATGATAGACAGATTTTAATGATATGCACCGACTACTTCTAATACTGTACAAAGTACGTAAAGTATAGACTTCACTTATTTGACAGTTTACCGTATTGTAATTAACATAATTAAACTTTTAAAAATGTAAAAACCGACTTCATAGAACTAATAAGAATGTAAATATCGAAATCGGTAAACGTGGTAAAGAAAAAATTCGCCTGCATTTATTATTATTTAGGTTATTTGCACAGATTTTCTCACCATTACAGCCTATTAAACTGAACATAAGCCCATCTCCATACATTTAAACGTAAGATTGAGTCACATTATTTAAAATTACTTGATTAATGGTTTTGGTTTATATAATATTATAATTTCCTATACTAGATTGTATGTATTTTATTGGTATAGTATGTATTTTTATTTATATGTATATATACATTTGTATATATGTATGTATATGTGTATGTGTGTATAAGTGTATATATGTATAAAGTAACATATTTATATTATATTATATTTTTGAATAATATGTGAAAATAAGTTAGTTTTTTCTGTTGCGGCTCTACCCATAGCTCTCACCACACTAGCAAAGGTTAGCTGGCAGAGAATGCCTTTTCGGCATTAAGTTCGCCTTTGTACCAAATGTTTGTTTGTTTGAGTGCAATAAAGAATTGTATCTATCTATCTATCTATCTCCTGATTTATAGCTTACTTAATAGTTTGTACCAGCTATTCTTGTTCCAATTTTTTATACAGTTACACGTGACATATTAAAGGCCTGTGCCCAGCAGTGGCACGTAATATAGGTTGTAAATTTAACAAAAAAAAATTAAACACCATACTGTCATATTTTAATTTGCAAAAATAGTGAACGCCTTCATTAAGTCTATATACGTAGATTTTTTTCCATCTTATACAGCAAAGCTTCTTAGGTTGACGTGTACGCCATTTACTAAGACTGCTCTCAGCGTGGCTTTATGTTGATGAACAATCGAGAATCTCCAACAACAGTAGTTTACTGAGAATGCGCAGGATAACATAAGTGTTCATTGCCAATATACCTTTACTGCTACAATCTATCAAAAGTCCAATGCTAAACATGTCTTCCACATAGATTCCCTCATGAGGGTGATATTTGCCATAGTTGCCACAGTTGCCACGATCAGCGGGCAGGTTGTTAACCGCAGATTGTTTTGTTATTAGGAAAACGCTACTGGCCAACTAACTCCTGGCTTGTTTCCCTCTGTCGCCTCTTACGACACCCACAAATAATTGTTCCGGGTCTGGATGTTTGTCCTTGTGCAATTTATATTCGTAAACTGTCTCCACGATACAGGAGAAAATCCTAGTGTGGGGTTAATGACGTTTGAACTAAAACAAGAGGCTGATTTCTTTTGTCACAATTACTTATACAAAAAAGATCGGAGATGAGTTTATCTAAAGATGAGTGCATGCTGCACAGAACAATTTTCATCATGACTGGCAATCAAATTTAGACTAATGACTTTGTATTCTATAGGAAGTCATCAATTAGTCACGTGATCGTTATGTAGTTCATTAGCAGTTGTATGGATGTAAATTTACTCAATTGTAGTTGTGTTTGAATTACTAAATCAATGAATGAATAATTTATTTGTTACACAATTCATGCTTTCATTGTCAAACTACACAAAGATTATTTATTACTATCATATTAGGAATTTATTTTACTATCCTTCAAATAACTTATTCGAATCTGGGACCTCATAATCAGTAGTCGCACTTACAACCTATAGACCAACGAGGTAGTCAACATTGTTTAAAATGTAACTTTAAAGAGCTTTTACTGGTAGCTAACTCAATAATGAAAATATTTTCGACTACATTTTGACATCGCAAACTAACCCATTAAGTCGAAAATTTTATATAAGAAATTATATAATAACCTGAAGAATATAAAGCAACCGTAATATATAACTATTTCAAATTTTAGCATGTATACGTAGGTATATAGATGTAAAGGAGGCGAGTGAGGTGTATCAGGATCGTGCAAAATGGAAGTAGTAGACTCTGCCTACCCCTCTGGGTGACAGGCGTGAGTGTATATGTTGTTTTTTTCTATGTTTCAAATTTTATTAACTACGTGAAGCACTCACAGACTGAATTATCCTTGACTAATAGTCAAACACAAAGGTGAATTCACAGTTCCGTTTCGATAAATTTACTACGGAACGCTAAAATATAAAATAATCGGTAAAGAACAAATAAAATAAAAATTCCAAATAAATTCAAATATTTCTTTTGAGACGCAACTTATTTTCATTTTGATATTTCTTTATAAAGTATTTCATTCCCTTTCTGTTCATATTTCTTAATAAAGACATTCATTCCCTTTCTGAAATAAGTTCGTTATTTATTAAATCTCCTCTTATTCTTTCAATCAAACAGTCAATCAATTTTGAAATATAATAATTATAACTTTTAACAAAAAGTAAAAACCGACTTCAAATGGCTAAAAAAGTATTTATTTATTTGCTACCCGTACCATGCTTGAAGTATAGCCTATTTAATAAAAAAAGAATCATCAAAATTGGGTAACAATCTGCGAAGATATCGCGTAACATATATACAAAAGAAACCTACACTCGAATTGAGAACCTCCTCATTTCTGAAGTCAGTTAAAAAGGATTCAATTTTAGTGCAACCTTCCAATGACAGCCAGTAGCAAAACAAATTTTTCGATAAATTCGTAATTCGCCGGTTAACAATTTCACTGTCCGGTTTTCAAACACAATAGTAAGACAATAACAATGACATATATGTTGTACACGGGACAGCGAAAGGATTATTCATAATGGTCAAATTGGTTGAATCCCTATCTTCAGCTCGTCACATACAGCTCCTCCAACGAAGGTGAGAAGATGCGTCAAAGGCGCGAAAAGTCCGGTACTGCGACCATACACCGTCTGCCAAGCGGTTAAGACACATCCAGGGGAGGTTCTCAGGCAAATCCTTCCAACAAACCACGTCTAGGGTGAGGTCCATTAATAGCAGTGGACTTTTATGGACAGATTTAGAGAGCAGAGATTTATGCGGTAGATATAAGTTTCAGCTATGCTAGCTATAAATAGCTGCAGCACGAATAGATCGACTCGACCGGGGTAAGACTACGCTCTCACAGAATACCAGTGTGAAAAAGCATAATACATCTGCTGTGTTTCATATGGTGAGTGTAGAGAACCGGAGACCCTTCTTACTGCTAACGCGTCATTCCATTTTAGTCCTTAGTGTTGACAACGCATCTGCATTTTGATTTTTAAGCGATAATATATAATATCACAGTATCTACTTACCATCGGGTGGACTGTGTGCTCGTTTGTCATCTTTATTTTATAAAAAAAAAAGATAAATAACAAAAAGGAAGCGGGTATGCTATTGGTTATTAGATTTTTTCATATAGTAACAGATATGTCCGACTACTGCTCGGTAAATATGACGAGGCACTGACAGAATAATATCCTCCAGACTGAATTTCGATCATGGCGGCCAGTCTCAACGAAGATTAGCCATCTGCGCAGGACAGGATTATAGTGCACGAGTGTTTACGGGTGCATGCCCTTACTCACATAGCACGATGGAACGGCAATCCGACACGACCAGAGAGAGATCAGGCGCAAGACCGGAAACAACTGCCACGGGGATAAAACACTTTTTTGCCAACTTTTTTATACGTGGTAGAGCCATGCTGCAGCTATATTAGTAGTATAGTTGTATCACGAATGGGTTAGTGACCGGTGAAGGACCACGCTCTCACAGAATACCAGCTAAAATAGCAGCTTAACACTGCTGTGTTTCGTATAGTGAGTGTAGAGAACTGGAGACTACTGGAAAAGAGGTATTTCATCTTAGTCCTCACGGGTGACAACAAGGATGGATGTAGGTGTCTATGTGTCTCAGTAAACTACTGTTGTTGGAGATTCTCGATTGTTCATCAACATAAAGCCACGCTGAGAGCAGTCTTAGTAAATGGCGTACACGTCAACCTAAGAAGCTTTGCTGTATAAGATGGAAAAAAATCTACGTATATAGACTTAATGAAGGCGTTCACTATTTTTGCAAATTAAAATATGACAGTATGGTGTTTAATTTTTTTTTTGTTAAATTTACAACCTATATTACGTGCCACTGCTGGGCACAGACCTTTAGTATGTCACGTGTAACTGTATAAAAAATTGGAACAAGAATAGCTGGTGCAAACTATTAAGTAAGCTATAAATCAGGAGATAGATAGATAGAACATTCTTTATTGCACTCAAACAAACAAACATTTGGTACAAAGGCGAACTTAATGCCGAAAAGGCATTCTCTGCCAGCTAACCTTTGCTAGTGTGGTGAGAGCTATGGGTAGAGCCGCAACAGAAAAACTAACTTATTTTCACATATTATTCAAAAATATAATATAATATAAATATGTTACTTTATACATATATAAACTTATACACACATACACATATACATACATATATACAATTGTATATATACATATAAATAAAAATACATACTATACCAATAAAATACATACAATCTAGTATAGGAAATTATAATATTATATAAACCAAAAACATTAATCAAGTAATTTTAAATAATGTGCCTCAACCTTACGTTTAAATGTATGGAGATGGGCTTATGTTCAGTTTAATAGGCTGTAATGGTGAGAAAATCTGTGCAAATAACCTAAATAATAATAAATGCAGGCGAATTTTTTCTTTACCACGTTTACCGATTTCGATATTTACATTCTTATTAGTTCTATGAAGTCGGTTTTTACATTTTTAAAAGTTTAATTATGTTAATTACAATACAGTATAACTGTCAAATAAGAGAAATCTATAAAACTGTATGCTAAGGTACTAATTGAAAGAGTTATGAAAGATACTGATGGAAAAATTTGGGATGTGCAAGCGGGATTTAGAAAGGGAATGGGATGTACGGATCAGGTCTTTTCCATGCGCATGATCGCGGAGAAGTTTTTGGCCAAAAACCAAAAGGTTTTTTGTGCGTTCGTGGACTTGGAAAAGGCTTATGATAGAGTGGACAGGGATGTATTATGGCAAACACTGAACTCATTTGGGTTGAGTGCTGGGTTGATACAGGCATTGAAGTCTGTGTATAGGGACTCCAGTGCTTGTGTCCAGGATCAACAGGGCCTACTCGGACTGGTTTGGCATCCATAAAGGGGTCAGACAGGGCTGTGTGGCTTCCCGTGGCTGTTCAACCTATTTATGGACAGTTGTTTGGAAAATCTGAAAGTTGAAGAATGCGGGTTAAGAATGGGTGAGTTAACCGTCAAATGCCTTTGTACGCCGATGATTAAGTCATACTCGCGTCGTCGGCGGCCGAGTTGCAAATGATGGTTACATTAATGAACATTTCATTAAAAGAAAGGAATAAAAGTGAACGCAAGTAAGACGAAAGTTATGGTCTTTGAAGAAGAAGAAAGTAAAACAATATGTGAAATAAGAATAGAAGAATTGGTCGAGCAAGTAGATGAGTTTGTGTATTTGGGATGTGTATTTGCAGGATGGTAGGTATGATAAGGATATAGAACGACAGTGAACGCAGGAAATAAAGTAAATGGGGCTCTACACTCTGTTGTGGAAAGTCAGAATATGTCCAAAAAGGCACGTATGGCAATTCACAATGCTGTGTTAGTCCCTACTTTAATGTATGGTAGTGAAAGTTGGGTGTGGCAGAAGAAGCACGAGTAGAATAAATGCTGTGAAATGCGGTCATTAAGAGTATGTTAGGGATGAATCTGAATGACAGAGTGAGAAATTTTGTGATAAGAGAAGAGTGTGGTTTGCAAGATGATGTTGTGACCAGGATTAAGAAAGGAATGCTTCGGTGGTTTGGTCATGTAGAAAGAATGAATGAGGAAAGAGTGACAAAGCAAATTTATGTGGCAGAGGTGAACGGCAGAGTCGGGAAGGGACGCCCTAGACGAAGGTTTATCGACCAAATTGGCGATATACTGAAAATGGGCCAAATTAAGAGTACCCTTAACCGACGAGCGTGTATGCGTAGGTATATGGATGTGGAGGAGGCGAGAGAGGTGTGTCAGGATCGTGCCAAATGGAAGTCCATAATCTCTGCCTACCCTTCTGGGTGACAGGCGTGAGTGTTTATGTTATGTTATGTTATGTTAAGAAAAGAGCCTACTCTTTTCTAAAAGTCCGGCAACTCACGTACAATTCCTCTGGTGCTGCAGATGTTCAGGGGTGGCGATGATCATCACCAATTGAGCAGTATGCCAAAACATCTCTTTAAAAATTCCATAAATTTTATTCTATAAAAAAATGTTTCTATTAGCTATATGTGGACCCATGTGCGTGTTTGTTAGCCTTAGGCCTGATTTTTAAGCATCAGATAAAAGTTATTCGTAGTGTATGCGATCATAATTTCCGGCACTAGACGGAGGGACGATGAATACATCCGTGACTAGTATATTGTGCGCATCAACCA
Organism: Parnassius orleans; assembly: GCA_029286625.1. Taxonomy (NCBI): domain Eukaryota; kingdom Metazoa; phylum Arthropoda; class Insecta; order Lepidoptera; family Papilionidae; genus Parnassius; species Parnassius orleans. The sequence goes on along the minus strand of JAGSMP010000006.1, from coordinate 5,964,333 downwards.
ATGGCAATTCATGTACGAGTAGGTTACGTGAAAGAAATCAAAATTATTGGTCAACTTAAATTGTATTATTCCTTTTCTCCCTATCCATGAACTATGTATACTTCATTCACTTTCTTCATGAAGATCGCATTGTATCTCTACATAGGATGAAACAAAGTCGCTTCACGCCGTCTCTACGCTTCGATCTTTTAAACTACGCAACTGATTTTGAGGCAGTTTTCATTGATAGACAAAATGATTTAGGAGGAAGTTTTATGTATAAACATGCATATTATATATTATATAATTCTTCTGTCCGTGTGTATGAGACTGAACTTCTCCTAAACGACTGGACCGATTTTTATGAAATTTTGTGTGTGTGATTAAGTTGATTAGAGAATGGGTTAGATTCACATTGGAGCCAGGTGGCGTTGTTGTTGAGATCCAGAAATCAACCGTACGGAGCCGGGGCGGCTCGCTATTTAAAATTATTTTCAAATTCAAAAATTATCATATTACACTCAGAAATAGTTAACACGCTTAACCTACGTACCACACAACACAACAAGGCACACTAACACGTAGGATAAAACACAAAATAAACAAATTCAAATTACAGATGTTGTAACAGCAGTATAATCATAGTATAATAGTTTAATCATTTCACATTTATATTCAGTCACGTTATAATTTCTTAGATGCATAGCTTTTTACCTGATTATTTAAAAGTCAGCCCTTACTTGTATAAAACATTTCTTCGAAGAAGCTAAACAAAAGGTCACATAACCGTCGTTAATATTAACTATACTCGTATATTAGTCTTACACTTCGATATTTTCAAAATATTATGCCTTTCCCACAGACACACTTAAAACGTTTTGTTTTAATTAACATAACAATGGATTCAAACAACGTTGTGTAAAGTAAACCTCGATTGTTTCTTCTGTAATATTATTACATCAGTTTTAATATATTTGACGTCTTATTATATCTCTCTCTGTAATATTATAATATTTAACAACTGAGTCGCCCGTCACATATAAGAGTTTATCGTATTTTGTGCACAAACACGAATAGTAAAATATCCCGTATCGTTTCGCAATTGTTACTAAGACATGGCCACGTAATAATTATAAATTTTAACAAAAAGTAAAAACCGACTTCAAATTGCTAAAAAAGAAGTTATTTATTTGCTACCCTTAGGGATGACATTTTTTCCAAATTTATATGGGACCACCCTTGAAGTATATATAACCCATTTTATAAAAAAATTATTATCAAAATTGGTTCACAACCTTCGAAGATATAGCGTAACATACATACAAAAAAACCTGCACTCGAATTGAGAACCTCCTCCTTTTTGAAATCGGTTAAAAAGTATAGTTAAAGATATAACCTTTTACAGCATTACAGCTAAGCAAATCCTACAATTCATTGAAGATGTAGCTTCTTAGCGTAGCTTAGCTTAGTGAACTATTCACAGTCGCAGTGATACTGGTCTTATTAGATATTCATAGCTGCTCGTACAAAAAAAGTCACAGTTTTGTACGTCTCACTGTCGGGCACAGTCCTTTTCTCATTTCTGATATGAACGGCTATGTAAGAATGAGCAAATCTAATATACTTGGGCACAGATAATTATAAGAGACTTTGGACTCTACAATATTAATTCCTTCATATCACCGGCCGCTATTAAGAAAAATAGAAGAAGAATAGAATAGAATAATTTTTATTCAATATAGATTATTACATAATACTTATTGAAAGTCATTTTTTTATTTACCACTGTTTCGTAAAATACTACTGTCCTGGGAAGAACCAGCAAGAAACCCAGCGGGACTTTTTTTTAAACATACACTTTACAATAATTTTGTTTGTACAAATTTTAAATGAGTTTTAATAGAACCAACATGGTGGCGATCACTTCATTCCCAGGGGTTTTTTTCATTTATGTATTCTTTGATATTATAATAACCCTTTTTGTACAGTTTTAGAAGAGTTTTAGAAGTCGCAGCTGACAGCATCTGAAAGTAGTTGCCTTGATTCGATTCGGCCGAAGGGAACATCGTCACGGCTTATCTTCAATAACCATAACGAAACAAAGTGAACAAGATGTCGTTTAGAATTTAATTTAGAATTTGGCGGCAGCTCTGCGAGCCCTTTTGGCGCGACCTGTGATTCGAACCCGGGACCACATTTCCAACATTTTTTTTATTCTCCTTCTTTATAAAGCTAAAATGATAAAAGAACCCACAATTTCTACCTAAAGATAAGTAGCTACTAGAGTCAATAGACATCTACAGCCAACATCAAACAAAAAGGCTACAGATGCGTTGTCACCTCTGAGGACTTAGATGAAATGACTCACAGCCTGTAATGACACTGGTTCTCTATACCCTTCAGACCGGAACACCAAAATGCGAGCCCTGTTATTTGAAGACAGAAAAAGATAAGAGGGTGCTACCTACCCAGACGGAATCCTAGGAAGAGAAAGATTCCTTTTTCCTGTAAGACTCTACCACCTAGTAGAAAATATTTAAAATTTCTCAGATAAGCGGGCAACTTTTACTCACAATATTATTCTTCACAATCAATCACATGGTAAATCATCGTTTAAATGGCAATTATACTAATAATAATAATAATAACAATAAAGTGTGCAGCCTCCGCAATTAGTTCCTGACGAGATCGGACGATTTATTCTATAAGGACGTCATTTGTTGTGATAAAGGACTTAACCCACTATCCTTAGTCAACGAGCAATGGCAAGACCCGGCAGTACAGAGCATTTCAAATCGGAAGACCTTATGGAAGGAGAAAGAGCTTCACGGGAGGTTCTACAAGGATCTACATGAGCCCTTTGTAGATACTGTTGCCTCCCTCCACTACGTTTCGGTGACCTCTTTGGGGAAACCGAGGGTTTTGTCTGTGCGATTAAGGATCAGGTTATTAAGACCAACAACTATCGGAGATACATCCTAAGGGATGGCACCGTCGACATCTGTCGAATTTGGCGCCATTCCTGTGAGTCACTTAGGCATGTCATCTCTGGTTGTTCGGCGCTTTCTAACTATGAGTACTTGCACAGGCACAACTTAGTAGCCAGAATTCTACACCAGGAGCTCGCTCTGAAATACGGTCTCGTGGACCGCAAATTGCCGTATTACAAGTACTTGCCGGAAGCCGTGCTCGAAAATGACCGCGCCAGGCTCTACTGGGACCAGGCCATCATCACAGACAGGAGTATTCTTGCGGAATAAACCTGATATTGTGCTGATGGACCGGGCACAGTCAAGGATATTTTTGGTCGACATTACCATTCCGTATGACGAGAACCTCGTGAAAGCCGAAACAGATAAGCAAACAAAATATCTGGACCTGGCTCACGAGGTGACCGACATATGGGGTGGATTGCCGACCGAAATTATACCTGTAGTCGTCTCTGCGAACGAGCTAATCCCGGTCAGCCTCTCGGGTAATCTGAGGCAACTGGGATACCGTGATGGACCGCTCCGGGCTCAAATACAGAAGGCGTTGCTCCCCGATACCGCCCGCATCGTCTGCTAGTTTCTTTCCCTTTTCCCCTAACCCTCGGCCAGGCTTATATTTATTTATCTATTATTTCTTTATTTGTGCTAGTATATTTAATATATATATATATATATATATATATATATATATATATATATAATTTATTTCTCATTTCCTTTTATATATTTATTCAGCCCAACCAGATGAAAATACTCTATAAATACCCTTACATAATAATAATAATTTATTACTGCATAACAATGAATTTACATAAATTATATATCAACATATATGTCTAAATATTAACGAGAAATTTATTTGAAAGTATACATTTATTTACTTAACATAATATACAATATTTTACTATATACAATATTAAAAACTATAATATAAAAAAAACTAAAACTAATAACTTAATTAGCATACAGTCCTACTCCCCATGATATCGTGCCAAGAACGCTGGCTGCGTTTCTTCGCTGAATGGCTATACTTAGCCTTTGAACTAGAAAAGAACCAGCCCTCTTATCACAAGCAGCAACAGTCGCGGATAGAGTTCCCTTAGGAACTTCACCGCACGTGGACCCCACGGACCGAAAGTCTCTACAGGAAATGGCACAAATATGTAGTCATCTCTCAGAGACTCAAATTTGCGCCACTTACTCAGTTCAGCTGCCTCTGATGCCGCCCCGGCACTAAACGAGGTACCCCTGAGATAAGGGGCCGCCAAAGTGTCTACGCAAGTAGCATCCCACACTAGCGCATTACCTCTCTCCCAAGGGTTCAACGTCATACCGTCCGGTCTCCTGTCATCGTCTCTAATTATTCCACAAGGCTCTAAAACCGAGGGAACATTTATAGAGACAAGAGCCCTTCGGATGACATCGTTCAAAGAACCGTGCCGTTAAAACCTACCAGCACTTTTCTTACATGAAAGTCCGTGAAGTCCAAACTTGTCGACGCTGCTACCACAGGGGCACTGATGGGGTTGACCAAGTAATGTGCCGAGATTACTTGATGGTAAAGCTAGAAGGCGTGCATATATCATTCAAATGCAATGAATGTATTATCATTTCTAATCTCTATATATAAAAATCAATTGCTGTCCGTTAGTCTAGATAAAACTCGAAAATGGCTCGAACGATTCTGATGATTTTTTTTGTGTATGTTTGAGTGGGTCCCTGGATGGTTTAGATTCACAATTGGATACGATAGCTGGTGCTGTTGTCGAGATCCAGAAATCACCTGTGCGAAACCGGGGCGGATCGCTAGTATTTAATAAAAATAACTTTATTCTATTCTATTATATTATATTTAATATTCTTCTTCTTCTTCAACAGCCTTTAAAAGTTTACTGCTATACATGTACCTCTGCTATTGTAGGGAGGATTTGCTTTTATCGCCACGGTTGTCCAGAACCAGACGTCTCGCACCTTTAAAGCTGCTTCCCATCGCCAGTCTGAGTATATTATAACGCCTGCCGTAAAAAAAAATTTGTACCACCTTGTTACATCTATCGAAAGCCATATGAACACCCACAGGACGAAATTACGTCATATCTATTATAACCTACGAGTGATAACAACACGTGACAAAAACGTTAAATACGTTAAAAACTACAAAAATAAATCGTAATTCCTTTAAAGGAATAGATTAATTTTCCCTGTTGGTCTGGGACTTATTGGTCCTAAGTTTGTGTGAGACTTGTAATAAAAATAATGTACCAACTGTGTACTAAAACTATGCCTAGGATATCGTAAAGGTGACTAACGGAATATTTGAGATTTATTATTACTTCTTTCACAATTTTCCATCTAAACCCATATTTACTGTTGGCTTAACGTGATCCGAATAGCTTCCTGCTATTTGGACTCTGTCTACCCCCTCAGGGTTTACAGGCGTGACGCTTTGTATGTACTAATTTTCTTTTTAAAACGGTACGACTCTTCAAAGGTTGATTCACAAAGGCCGAAAATTCTTTCTTTGATAAAATTTTCTGTAAGCCCGGTTTCGCTGTTTCACCGCAGTTTACAAATTCAACAAAAGCCATCCGATCCCGATAAGGTATTCTTTTCACATCTGGATTTTGTACGGTCGTTAATCAGGTTTGAGTAAATTTATCACGGAATAAAGAGTTGTTGAAAGTGATTTTAAAACCGTTTTTACAAGTAATTACGTCTTTCATTCAACATAATGCTTTGTTATTAATATCCTTAATTATATTATAGTAGAAGTAGGGGTATCTACCTAATTATAAAGTTTTCAATGGTAAAATAGATGACAATGAATTATTGGGTAGATTTGTAATGTACCTCGGAGACCTCCTCGCAACCCATGTCCTTTCTTTAAGACTGATAACACTCGAACAAAACTTGGACAGAATAACACGTATATCAACGTACAGTTGGACTGTGTGCTCGTTTGTCACCCTATGCTATAAAATAAGAATGCCTCACAGCTTGTAATTATACTGGCTCGAATTCCCAGGCAGAAAATGAGTGCTATCGCCTAGAGAGGTTCTTCATCAAGATTAAATTATTTCATTTCACACATCAACATCTTATTAGTGTCTACCGCTATTGAGCATAAAGCAATACTCCTTTATAGGTGACCTTATTTATTTATTTCTAAAACCTAAAAAAAAATCAGTACGCGATAGAACGTCGAAATATTATATTCCTTAAACAAGTATGTTCCCTCAAGATGTTTTTCTTCAACGTCAAATACTTAAAAATGAAATTACAATTTCATTGGTCCGTCGAGAAACAAACCCGGATTGCTCGCGTACTGTGAAATTTACGGCGAGCGTGCTGAGCATCTGAGTTACCACAGTTATTTCTACTACAAAATGTCCCGCATAGTTGTCACCTGCTTTGTTTTCTACTGCTTCATCATATTAAAAAAAAACTAGCATTAAAGTGAACAGAAATTTCAGCTTTAAACAGATGCAATTCCATTTCCTCGTTTCACAAAAACTCTCAGAAAATTTGCTTAAAAGTTTTTCCATCTAAATTTCTCTTTTCAAAATTCACGAAGAAATCCACAAATCTAAAGAAACTTAAAATTTCTTGGCTCTGATCGAACAGTCGATTTAATATATTATATATAGCTGTTCCCCGCGACTTCGCCCGTATGTAATTTATTACGATTGGATTTCATGGTTTTTAAGTATTTTTGCGCGGTTCCCTAATTCTTTTTCTAAAATAAAAGTAGCCTAAGTTACTCCTTATTCATCAGCTATCTGCCAGTGAAAGTTCCGTGAAAATCGATCCAGTCGTTTCGGAGATTAGCCGGAACAAACAGACAGACAGACAAAGTACCGTAAGTACCGTATATACTTTCATATGAATTTAATAAAAGGCTGTTATTTTGACATTACAAACAGACACTTCAATTTTATTTATTTGTATAGATGTTAAAGCTATACGTTATATGTGGCCTATATTTATATTTCACTATTAGGTACAAATATAAGGTTTATGAAGAATGGGTTATGGAGCAGGAAAGAGTTTTTTTAAATTGAAATAACAAACGGACTTATAGTCACCTGATGGTAAGAGACTACAGTCCATGAACAACTTCAATCAACTTCGAACAAAGAAGGTGTGCAGTGCAAATAGCGGTGCGTGCACTGCCATGTTCAGTCTGAAGGGCATACCTAAAGAGCGAGTATAATGACAGGCTGTGACGCATTATTTATTACGAAGCAAACCGTTTTTAACGTGGTAGAGCCACGCCGTGGCGTATTTAGAGTGTAGCACGAATGGGTCGGCTCCACTGAGGACAGAGGAAAGACCATACACGCACAGAATGCCAGTGTGATATAGCAGCATAATGCTGCTATTCTGCTGTGTTTCTTATAGTGAATGACAAGAACTAGAAGCTATTTTTTGCTGGTAACGAGGTATTCTGTCTTACTCCTCAGGTTTGACAACGCATTTACATTTCGATTGTTAATTGTGGGTAGATGCATAAGTCTATAGGCTATAGTATTCAGTTACCATCAGGTGGACTGTGTGCTCGTTTGCCATCTTTACTTCTAATAAAACGAGCCTATATAAATTATATAGTATGTGTTGTTAGAGAAACGGGAATAAATAATTTATTAGTGAGGAGTTTTTTTATTAGAAGGGCAACGCCTATCTTTTAAGCTTTGGCCTTTCGATTTACATGCTGTCAACAATTTTAGTTACTAAGACAAGCTGTCACACTTCGCCGTCGTGCTTCTGGTGAATTGACACGTAAACTTGCGATTAAATGATTTCAGTATTGCGAACGGAAATCGAAATTGGTTTTCTCGCGTAAACTGTAACTGAAGGCGAACGTCCAAACCTACTAATAGAATAGAATTAAGAAACGTAGTACGATAAATAACTTTATAACAAAAATATACAAAAGGTTTTGTATTACATAATAAAACAAACTCTTACACCAGTCACCCAGAGAGATAGGCGGATACTACTAAATTCCATTTGGCATGTTCCTGGCATAACTCTCCCACTTTTTTCATGTCCATGTATTTATGCATATTCGTTTATGTTTGTCGGTTAAGATTAATATGTCGACAATTTAATCGATAAACTTCCATCTACGGCGTCCCTTGCCAATTATGCCACTCATTCCTAATAACTTAAAACAGTGAAATCGATCTGGTTACATGGTAGATTTTTTAAAGATAATTGTAAGTTTTTGCATTTGCCACTCATAAGAATAAAACGAAATTTCAGTAAAATGAAACAGTCGTAATTATTTATTCAATAAGATGTAATATCGATACGTAATAATAATGCACATACTTTTAAAAATTAAGCTTAAGAAATATAAATGTCAATGAGCTTTCGTCATGCGTTTATGTCTATTTCTTGATTGCGTGAAGAAAATAAAGCCCAAAAACAAGAGAGCGCTGACTTCAACTATTTTTTTTTTTTGTAGCTTATATTATTCAAATATCACTTCAGTTTATTTCATTTAAAGAGCATGTCATTAACCTTGTTTATTATTTACTATGTACTAACCATATATCCTTTTTTATTTTGAATAAAGAATCAAAATTTAACCAAATGGTAGAGCCATGCTGCTGCTATATTAATAGAATAGTTGTAGCACGAGTGGGTCGGCTCGACCAGGGAAGGACCATGCTCTCACAGAATACCAGCGTAAAATAGCAGCTTAATGTTGCTGTGTTTCGTATGGTGAGTGTAGAGAACCGGAGACCCTTTTTACTGGAAAAGAGGCATTCTATCTTAGTCCTCACGGCTGACAACGCATCTGCATTTAAATTCGCAAACGAAGATAGATGTAGATGTCTATGGGCCACAGCAACCACTTACCATCTGGTGGACTGTGTGCTCGTTTGTCACCCATATTCTATAAAAAAAAAATAGAGGTGCGTCATCATCATAGAGTCATTATAGATTACCATAAAATGTGTCGTCACTAATAATCGGGTATTCGGCTTTCGTCACTCGGCTACGAAAGAAAAAATTGCTACGAAAGAAAAAAGAAAAAATCTTATGCTGGTCTATCTTAAGCCGTTCCTTTACGTGTTGACCCATATACGAGTCACATCTAATGTGACTCGTATATATATTATTATTATTCGACTTTGTTTTTTTGTATGTTTGTTACGTGACACCTTCGTCATCGAGCGGCACTAATGAAACATTATATCACTCCTTCCACGCCCTTCCAGTGTTTAGCTCCTGAGTAGCTTCGAGTTTTGTAGCACATATGCCGTTTTCTACATTAATCTTACCCAAATCGGTAAGATCAATGTAAAATTCTGCAACGGTCTCTCAAATCTTAAGTATTTTTTTTTGTAATATTAATATGTTGATTTATTACGTCTTTTACAAATATTTCTTACAATGGATAATTCTGAATCTCCTAAAAAGAAGCGCACGGAGTCTGGAAGCATAATAGTACCAAGCTCTAATGAGTAAACAGTTTTCATCGATTTTATTTCACTTATATGAATGGCTGACATAGGAAGACTCAAGTTGATCGGAAACCTCAAATGTTCCCGAAAATTATGTGATGTGTGTAAGTAGTATAAGTTGATCGGAAACCTCAAATGTTCCCGAAAATTATGTGATGTGTGTAAGTAGTATAAGTTGATCGGAAACCTCAAATGTTCCCGAAAATTATGTGATGTATGTAAGTAGTATAATAAAAAACAAAAGAAAACTTTTCAAATTTTTCCTGCAATCTAATTCAAAAGATATGAGACCTACACTCTACAGATTTATCAATCAAATGACTGTGATGTCTAATGATCCAAAGAAAGGTAGAACTATGTATTTAGTTTCTACAATGCATCATTGTGAGATCTTTGACCAGAATACACATACGCAAACTGAAATTATTACCTATTAGAATTTGACAAGAGGAGAAGTAGAAGAGGTAGATAAGAAAAAATGCTTCATCTTTTCTTGCAGTTGCCGAAAGTGGCGTATGTTGTTTTTATCGAATTTTGGTACGGTGAAAGAACGGTAAATGTGCATGTTTTTAAGATGATTGTGCCAGTACTATAGACCGTGGACATTTCATCAAAACAATGGCCGAAAACATGGTTTTACACCACATGTTGCGCAGAGTTTATAATACGCAAATTCCACGTGATATAAAACCAATTTGGCGCATATTTTCAGTTATGATTTGCCACTCGAACCACAATTTCTTGAAAACAGTCCGAAAACGTACACAGAAAACCTTTGCTAGTTGTCCTCCTAAAATAAACCGTAAATCGAATTACCAATGTCATTCAAGCGAAAACCTTGTTGCTTGCACAGTGCGAAACATATATGCCCTGACTGCCAATAAAAAATTTCAAAGTTTGATAATTGTCAGTTTTGTGAAATGAGTTTTTTTTTTTTTGAATTCGTTACTATCTTAACTTTATTTGTAAAAAGAAATTTTGTAATGATATATTGATGTTTATTATAATATTATATATAACAACGGGACCCTATTACTAAGCCTCCGCTGTCCGTCCGTCCGTCTGTCTGTCAGCGGGCTGTATCTCATGATCCGCAATAGGTAAACAGTTGAAATTTTCACAGAATGTGTATTTCTGTTGCCGGTATAACAACAAATAATAAAAATAAAAATAAATTAAAATTAAAGGGGGCTCCCCTACTAGAAACCTGTGTGATGTTACGAAACCCTTCATGCGCGAGTCCAACTCGCACTTGGCCGGTTTTTTAATTATAGAGGCTACATGGTTTATTATTGCAAATTTTTAATTAAAAATTATATTTCGAGTATACAAATTTGTTTTAATTTATCCTTTAATGTGTTATTTAATGCTAAATAAGTCCTAGGATATACTGTCATATTTTATACAATGTTAACGACCAGTGGCCTGTCAGACCGCGTGTCACCTGTTACGTTACACAAAACCCATATTACCGGTTTAAGGTTAAATAGGTTGTTATACGTCAGGGGCGATCCTTTATAAATTTGGAACAAAATTTCCACCTCCAGCTCCTAAATAGAATAATTTCGCATTTTGAAGTCGGGGCTTTAATTGTTCTATACACTATGTCTTAGCACGGAATCATGAATGTGAAATTATACTATTCTTTTTAGTTCCTATAAGTCGGCTTTTACTTTTTACTAAAAGACGTGTTCGTGGGTGTTACCACACCAACCTATCGATCGTCGATCGTTTTTTTTTAATTTATTTTTTATTAGGATAAGGGCAACAAGCGAGCGAACAGCCCACCTGATGGTAAGTGGTCGCTGCAGCCCATAGTCATCTCTACATCCATCCTCGTTTACAAATCAAAATGCAGATGCGTTGTCAGCCGTGAGGACTAAGATGGAATGCCTCTTTTATTTTATACGAAACACAGCAGCATTAAGCTGCTATTTTACGCTGGTATTCTATGAGAGTATGGTCCTTCCTTGGTCCCATTCATGCTACAACTACGCAATTAATATAGCTGCAGCATGGCTCTACCACGTTAAAATGAATTAGTCGACGTCTACCACACCGATCGACCGATGGCATCGATCGATGGTAGAATGGATTAGTCGACGTCGATCAAGCTGCTTCATTATTCGAGAACCCGCCCCGGTCTATCGACCGCTTTTAAAATGTCATCTAGATGAATTTAAGCTATCTCTGGCCTTATAAAACGGTTGCATTCAGAGTCTTCTGTGTTTGCTTCTCCGTAATAATAATACGCAAGAGCGTAATGGTCAACAATAACGTGACCTCTTCTGAATACACTTTGAAAGATACTGATAATGAGCCCACAATACATCGATTAATTGTCGATCGACGTCGTTCAATAATTGAACAACATTTTACACAGTATCCGTCAAGTCGTCGACAGTATCCGTCGATCAGCTAAAGCTACCACACCAATCAATCGACATCGATCGACGTCGATCAATGGTATCGACCGACGAGCGATCGATTGGTGTGGTAACATCCTTTAGAAACTTATCTGCTAGATGTAACCAAATGTAAACATATGACGACACACTAATTATACAGTGGTGTAATTAAATGATGATGTAGTGTAATGGTCAGCGTATCTAACTACATTGTTGAGGATACTAGATTCGAATCCCAGAGGAGGCACAAAATGCGCAACGTAAGTAGGTACAGATAGTTGGTTTTCGGAGCTGTGGTACGATTGTGTAACTCTATTGGGAATCGTAGTGGGCTTCCTTTTGATGTTTGACGTTTGATTTAGTTATATTCTGTAAATGTATCAGTATCGATCTTTTGCTAACTTTTTTTTAAATCTATTTATTAGCTTAATTTATAAGTGTGTATGTATACCGTTACAGCTTGTCAAATGTCCACTGCTGAACAAAGGCCTCCCCCCTTTTGATTTTTTTATAGAATAAGTTTGACAAGCGAGCAGACAGTTCACTTGAAAGTATTTTTTTTTATAGAATAAGTGTGACAAACGAGCACACAGTCCACCTGATGGTAAGTGGTTGCTGTGTTCCATAGACATCTACATCTATCTTCGTTTGCGAATTTAAATGCAGATACGTTGTCAGCCGTGAGGACTAAGATAGAACGCCTCTTTTCCAGTAAAAAGGGTCTCCGGTTCTCTACACTCACCATACGAAACACTGCAGCATTAAGCTGCTATTTTACGCTGGTATTCTGTGAGAGCGTGGTCCTTCCCCGGTCGAGCCGACCCATTCGTGCTACAACTATACTATTAATATAGCTGCAGCATGGCTCTACCACGTAAGTGATGTATATGCGTTGTCACGCCTGAGGACTAAGATGGAATGCCTCGTTTCCAGTAAAAAGGGTCTCCAGTTCTCTATACTCTAATACTAAACACAGCAGCATTAAGCTATTATTTTACGCTGCTATTCTGTGTTGTTTTGCTCTTTCGCTTCTTACGACACCTACGGGACGATATAGGGTAGTGGATATTCTTACACCACCACTATAATGGTAGAATTTGTAATTAGAATGTGTAAGTATATAGGAATGTAATAGAATTTCATCATTCAGTGTTTACCAACTTCCGAAAGATAAACGCTGTAGATGTGCCCCGTGACGACCCAGTAGATCAAAAATGAAATGCCTCGTCACCATTAAAAATTATCCGGTTCTCGTTGTTAACTAAACGAAACATAGGAGCATTATGCTGATATTTAAATACATCATAAATACTGATGTGTTTCGTATTTTCATGCAAATCACCAGCTGCATTTTACCTAAACTTGGTCTGGAGAGCTGATCCATCCGTGCTGCAGTCATAATCCAGCTTCAGCGTGACTCTACCACGTAGGGCAGATGACATTTAGTGTAATAGTAGACACATACTATATTTACACTTCAAATATTTTACTTTATCTTATTTTACTCAGTTAACTATTATTTTGCGATAATTATTTTAATTATAATGTTCTCAATAAAAAAATTCAGCGCTTGATAATCGAAATATCTATTTGTAACTTTCTCAATGGGAATATATATTGATTTCTTATAGGATTATATTTAAAAAAGTTATGTGTGAAAATATATTTTTTATATCTCTACAATAATCGTGCTCTATATCCCCAAGTCGTAGAAGTACGTAAGTTCAATATATTTTCGGGCTACCGCAGAAGATCTCATTTAAATTGCAGGTCTGCCTGTAACATGTACGCATTGCTGTTTATAATGTCGTGTTCGCGCGCACTCCTCTCTGAGCAACTGGTTATTCATTGAATATTAAATATTCACGCACAGTAAGACCAGTAGGTATAAAACTACGAGCGCTTGAATTATGCCTACCCGAGAGTTTTATAGCGGCAAAGATTTGTTTTTATATTATTTCGTATTGTCTTTGTTATTTCTTGTTATTTATACTCGTATTCCTATCTTATTGTTATCTTTACTTATATAAAATGGTTTACAATGTTCTTTTTAGACTTTTATCCCGGTCAACATTGGACGAAGTGAAATAATGTGATAGTTGCGTTTTGAGTAAATTATCGTTATATAATAAAAATATTATATTAAATACGTGTATTGTAATTATCAAAAACATATTTAAAAATTTTAAAAAATATGTCATACGCTTGAAAATTATATTTTCTGGCTCTTCCTGGTAATTACAGAAAATAATAATAATCTAAATCAAAAACTAATAATAATATAATCTAAAATAATGTGCCAACCCCCCTAACAAGCGTGGCAACTGTGAAATTCCATCTGTAAGACCTGTTCAGCAGTAAACTTTTAATAGGCTGTAATGAATTAATGAATTGATCTGGAACTTGATTTGTAGAGTTCTTTTAACTGCTCTCCACTTTAATATTGTGTCTTTTCAGCCAAGCTCATCTCTATTTACGATTTACTTTTACATCTAAAAACTTACTTAACAGTAAAAAATAAAATATAAACACATTTTGTTTCATTTTACGTTAGTAAATTTTAAAATTTATAATATTCAAATTTATAAATCATTCACACACACACACACACACGCGCGCACACACACACACACACATATTATATCAACAACATCTTAAAATGTAATTCTAAATGCCTTTTAAAGAATAAGGCCGCGAAAGTCCACTGCCGGACATCAGCCACTCCCGTTAAGAATCTTTGCTATAATCACTTTTAAAACATTCTACAGTGTTTCCCAAAGTCCAAAATTAAACGTATTTTTGCTGTCTAAAATACAATAAAATCATTTAAATACCAATCATGGTGTCACTGTCGACTCTACATTCGCTACTCTATGTCCATTTCGGTCCGCGGCCTCCGTCCATGCGGCGCGGTACAAGCTTCGCGGCAGAAAACATAAACGCATGGCCTCTTGAGTAAGCGGACGTCTGTTGCTTTTTTATTTCTTTGTTTACGTTTGTTTCGTTTTCGTCCGCATTCACGCCGAGTGATTTTATTCGTCCATATCAAAAAGTTTTAAGATATAGTAATAGGTGCTTTTAATGCTTTTTAAGTGTCGCATTTTCTCATAGTGCAACAAATTGGTAGATTCGATAGTGTAATGTTTATGGAGAAAGTTTTGACTTTAAGATGAATGGTATCGTGATGGAATCCGAACGATCGGCGGATATGGCGGGAAATGATGAACGGTGAGTCACGTTGATTAGAATAACGTTTCACAAAAACTTTAATTTCATGTTATTTTTTAACTGAAGTGATAAATTAAATTAAAGTCAATCTGATAGTAAGTGGCTACTGCTTCTATAAAACTGAAGTTAGTGACCAACAACCTTAAAGCCCACCTGTACCGAATCCCAGAAAATATACAAAATTCGACCTGCTCAAAATTCAAAAACTTTATTAAACATAGTTTGTATAAAAAGGGTTATTATAATATTAAGGAATTTATGCATGATAATAACCCCTGGGAATGAGGTGTTCGCTACCAAGCTATTTCTAATTTGTTTTGTGTGGTTAATTGTGTAACATACATGATTGTAAGCTGTTATTTAAAAAAAAAAGGTTTCTTGCTGGTTCTTCCCAGGACAGAGGTTTTTTTCGAACCAGTGGTAATTAAACAAAGGAGTGACTTTCAATAAGTATTATTTATAATCTATATTGAATAAAAAAGTTTCTGCTTCTGTTTCTGTTTCAATACTGGAGTCCATTAAAGTTGCATTATTAGAAGTCTATTAAAGTTGCATTATTAGAAGTTGCCTGCTGGTGGCAGGCAACTTCTAACAAAGAATTATTATGCGTACTCGTGGTTCTGCTACGGGGTTATCATGTGGGGAAACAGCACAGACGTTTCTGATCTTTTAACCCTACAAAAAAAAACTAATCCGAATAATATTTAACATACAAAATACTGATAGCTGCAAGCCATACTTCGTCAAACATAAAATACTCACTTAACCGTGCATATACATTTTGGAAATCTGCAAATTCATTAAAAATACCCAGAATATTATCAAACGAGAAGAAAGCGATACTAGATACCAATTACGCCATAAAGAAAATCTGACTCTACCCATATCTCGCCTTAAACTACATTCATCAGGTCTCTTCGTCATGTCTATCAAAATTTTTAACAAACTCCCAGACTCGATAAAAATATAGAAAAAGTAACTATTTTCAAAAATAAACTAAAGGATTTTTTAATTTGTAAACACTACTACACACTATACGAATACTTAAATGATAAATTTTAAATACCTACCTAGCTGTATTTCAATTCTATTTTATTTCAAAATACCTACATTTGCAATATAACATAGTGTATTTATCATTATTGTTTCATTATAATGGCCCTCCTCTCTCTTAATTGCCGTACCCTGCAGGGCCCATAATGATCTCATGGTTTTAAGTTAAAACTTAAAATGTTCTCAACACCTCAACTGTAACATTTTTTTTTAATATTACCTCCACACTAGGATTTTCTCCTGTATCGTGGGGGCAGTTTACACACATAAATTTCACAAGGACAAACATCCAAACCCGGAACAATTATTTGTAGACCATACAAATTACGTGAAGGAAAACATCGTGAGGAAACCTGCATGTTTGAGAAATAAAAAAATATTTCGAAGACATGTGAAGTTCGCCAACACGCATTGGGGCAGCGCGGCGGACAATTCCTTGCCCTAAACCCTCTCAGAAATGAGGGAGGCCTGTGCCCAGCAGTGGGACGTATATAGGCTGTAACTTTAACAAATTACTTGTTCCGTGCGGGATTCGAACCCACGGTCCTTAGCGCAGCAACTCATTGCTAAGCCACTGCACCACGAAGCCGTCAATATGGATGCAATAAATAATATGAATATGAATATGAAGAAGGCTACAGGTGCGTTGTCACCTCTGAGGACTAAGATGGAAAGCCTCACAGCCTGTAATAATACTTTAATATTATTACAGGATGTGAGGCATTCTCTCTTATTATTTATTCTATGTACCCTTCGAAGCGGAACACAGCAGTCCACGCACTGCTGTTTTTCGGCAGAAAGAGATAGAGATAGGTAGAGTGATACCTACCCAAACGAACTCAAAAACCTTTAAAACTAATATTAATGTGCTTTTAATACCACACTTCTAAATCAGAAACTTTCGACTATCTTTTTATTATAATATAGAGGCACTTATCGCAACTATCAAAATCATTTGAAATGTTTATTAAAGTAATGAGTGCAATTAAGTATAATAATATGTTATTCTATACAAAAGAGTCATCATTAACACGTTACAAAAACTTCGACATGTGGTTTGCCCTGTAAAATAAAATGACATGAGCGAAACCGATAAGCGTCAACACTCCAATTTAAACCTTATTTACAGTAGCAAACAATACATATCTGTTTTTAGGATTTTGATTCTCAGAATGTTATAAGAATAACAGACACTGAAAAAATATTTAAAAAAACGGTTGTTAACGCAACGGATGTTGTATAAAACAAAATAGATAAAGTTCTATTCCCCTCTCAGAAATAAAAGAAAGCCTGTGCCCAAAAGTAACATTTCATGTTTAATATAGAATATTAAATATTACTAAAGAAGTTATTTTCTTTTAATACTGGTTCAAAAATATTACTCTTTAAAAGCATTGGGAAAGCCAGCAAGAAACCTAGCGGAATTCTTTTTAAATATCACAGTTGCCTTAATGCTATTTGCTGTTTAAACAAAAATTATTTAATAATAAATATTAGTATTTTACCCAGTATTTCTCAAACCAGCGGTAAAATGGTGGTATCTGTGAGTGTTATATTTTACTGATTCTAAATAAGTAAATACAATTAACAGCCAGTAATATTCGTTTAAAAATCTTAATGACCTTATGTTGATTTAATACAGGTAATAATTTTGATGAATTGACATGGACGTTAAACACGTTTACAATTGACACATTTTGAATACCATAGAAAGACATTAATGTAAACTGAACTTTGATGGACACAGTTTTAAACCACAGATTATAAAATATTTTATATGTTATACTAGAGCACTTATCAACTCACATTAAGTGTATTTCAATAAATGCATAATGATATAGATTAATATCTTTTAGGTCATAAATTATTATTTGATATACTTATATATATATATATATATATGAAATAAATTAACATTTATTATCTTAAACATAACAAGGATTAATTACAAAACTTTAGAAAACGCCTAGTCTTACTTGACGGCTCCGTGGCGCAGTGGTTTAGCAATAAGTTGCTGCGCTGGGGGCCGCGGGTTCGAATCCCGCACGCAACAAGTATTTGCGTGCGGGAGAACCTACAAATAATTATCCCGTGTCTCGATGTTTGTCCTTGTACAATTTATGTTTGTACACTGCCTCCACGATACAGGAGAAAATCCTAGTGTGAGGGTAGCATATGTTTTTAAAAAAGAACATAAAAGAATTTATTCAACTTTAAGTTAAAAAGGTAAAGTTGCACTATATATATGTTCCACTGCTAGCCACAGGCCTCCTCTCTTTCTAGAGAGTCCTATGGAGCAAATAGCACATACTAGAAAATATTTAATTATCTGAATATGCAGGTTTGCTTTCAATATTTTCCTTCACCGTCAAACACGTCTAAAATCAGCATTTAACTTAAGCCAGACTTTTTCAAATAAGTCAAAACTGTTTTGTGGTCAATCCTCAATTCCTCGGCTATGTCGTAACTACTAATATGCCGATCTTGCTCCACTTTTTCAAAAATGGCATCGACTTTATCCGTATGAGGGCGACAAGAGCGAGCCGCATCTTTGACATCAAAATTCCCGGACTGAAAACGCTTGATCCAACTTTGTGCTACTCTTACTGACAACTGCATTGGGTCCATAAACGTCACAAATTTCGTAAAAACGTTTTTCGCGGTCTGAGTCGCATTTTTCCCTTTTTTATGATAAAACCTCTTAATGTATCTTAGATAGTTAGATTCACTCAATTTGGCGGACAGAAAAACAATTGAAAAATGGCGGCAAAGTGTTTTTTACTTTTTATTTTTCTTTTTCTTAATATCTTATTTGTATTGATATTAAAACCAGCCAGATACAAACAGTACAACCAACGAGATTTTTCTTCAATTGTATACAAATAAAATACGAAGAAACTTTTTCCCGGCCTATTAGTTACATTAAAATTTTTATTTCCATTTTACCACCCTTACGACAGGAAATTTTCTTCAAATTTATTTGGGACACCCCTGAAGTATAACCTATTTAATTAAAAAAAGAGTTATCAAAATCGGTTTACAATCGACAAAAATATCGCGTAACATACATTCAAAAAAAACACACAGTAAAAGTACTAGATAAAGTAATTACTGATAGAAAACTCTACTTGTCTTTACAGTTCTATTTTGAACGATTCTTACTTAAAAATAAATGAAACTACCATAATGGGATTAAGTACATTATTAATTAATTTAAGTAAATGGGCAAGCCGTTCACTTAAGCCTAAAGAATTTTATTTCTATACATCTATTTCGTCTAAGTAATGCTCTTATGGTAAGCCTAAAAAGATTTATTACCTTTCCTTATTTTCTTAAACCTACCTTCAGCGATATGCCCTTTGAGTTTTTATGTTATATTTTGTTAATGATTTCTTATATTTATGCGAACACTACACATTGAATAAAACTACTTTTACGAATTTTATTGCGTTTAATTATACCCATGGTCACGGGGAACTGAGGTGATTGACGTCTCGAACAGCTCTTTGTTACAGAGAGCACGAGAGATCTGTGATAGTAAATACCTGGCCACCGAGCTTCAGCACGTCAAGCAGGTTCTGCACAACAACAAGCTTCGGGTCCCGCACCTACGTCACAGTGACCGAGTGAAGCTGGCCACAGTCGAGTGTGTGCCTGCTGTAGTACCATATTTCAGAGGTGTCACAGACAAGATCGGCTACATCTTGAAGCGAGCTTCTATTAAAACATTCATCAAGCCGCTAAAGAAGATTAGTCAGTTCTTACCACCCGTCAGGTGTAATATCCCTCTACAAGATGCAGGAGTGCAAAAGCTTGATTGTGAATGTGGTCTCTCATATATAGGGCAAACAAAACGATCTATTAAAACCCGCGTAAAAGAACACATAGCTGACGTGAAACACCAACGCAAGTCTGCAGTTTGTGATCATATCCTAGACGGCCCCCGCCATTACATTAGATTTGATGGACCACAAATTCTCGCGAAAGAACATCAATTCCTGCCAAAGATGATACGTGAGGCTATTGAAATTAAAAAACATCGTAATTTCAATAGAGAGGAAGGCTGGGTACTACGACCTGCTTGGGATCCTGTAATTAAAAAAATTAAAACTAAACCCAATCATACCACTGCAAGATTTCAAGACACAGTAAGTTCATTCTGCGTAGATATGACCAAAACTAATAATTAAAAAGCTGAAGGTACTCCGGGCTAACTCTGTCATCGGGACGTCAATCACCTCAGTCCTCCGTGACCATGGGTGCTGGAAAGCACCCTAAACGTCGGGAATTTAAAAATAAGTATAATTAAACGCGATAAAATTCGTAAAAGTAGTTTTATTAAATTATGTTTTGTTCATTAATTTTAATAAGATATTTTCTGATTTCCTAATATAAATGTGGTCATTGACATTTTTTTTAATTACTACCGAACAGCTCAGTGCGCAGCGAGCTATGGAGAGGGCTATGCTCGGCGTTTCTGTGCGTAATAGACTTAAACATGAGGTTATCCGCAGTGGAACCAGAGTAACCAACATAGCCTAACGGATTAGTAAGCTGCAGTGGCAATGGGCCGGCCATATTGCTCGAAGAACCGACAACCGATGGGGAAGGAAGGTTCTCGAGTGGCAGCCTCGGACCGGCAGGCAAAGTGTAGGGCGTCCCCCCACTAGTGACAAGACATGCAGGAAGTCGATGGATGCAGGTGGCTCAGGACCGTGCTTTGTGGCATTCCTTGCGGGAGGCGTGGTAAAGCGATGCTGCAGCTATATTAATTGTGTAGTTGTAGCACGAATGGGTCGGCTCGAACGGGGACGGAGCACGCTCTCGCAGAATACCAGCGTAAAATAGCAGCTTAATGCTGCCGTGTTTCGTATGGTGAGTGTAGAGAACCGGAGACCCTTTTTACTGCAAAAGAGGCATTCCATCTTATTCCTCATGGCTGATAACGCATCTGCATTTTGATTCGCAAACGAAGATAGATGTAGATGTCTATGGGCCACAGCAACCAATTAGCATCAGGTGGACTGTGTGCTCACTTGTCACCCTTATTCTATAAAAAGGCCTATGTTCAGCAGTGGACTTGTGAAGGGCTGTAATGATGATGATAATGATGACCACCGAATAACTGGATCTTTGGCTCCACGGGGTTGAGGCCTTTGTCTAATAGTAAACTATTTACGACAATGAATTCTCAGAGTCCATTTTCTTCACGTTATATTTAAATTACGACAATAAGCCGCTTTTTCGTTCTAGAAGTAATTTCTTCCAGAAAACTTTTATGCAGATTAAAAATAATAAACATAAATAAATTGAATAACACTATTTTTACGGATTTTATCGCGTTCAATTTTACTATTTTGATTCCCGACGTTTCGGGTGCTTTACAGTAACCCATGGTCACGGGGGGAATCAAAATAGTAAAATTGAACGCGATAAAAACCGTAAAAATAGTTTTATTCAGTGTGTAGTGTTCGCGTAAATATAAGAAATCATTAACGTAAATAAACATTTTCTGTAGGTACGTGGTAAAGCCACAGAAAATGAGATACCGACTCGACCTTGACCTTGAGTTGGTCGACTTCACCAGGGAAGGCCACGTTGACACAGAATACCAGCGTGAAGTAGCAACATAATATAATATAGCTGTATTTTGTATGATGAGTCGCGAGAACTGAAAACCCTTTTTAGTGATCACGAGGCGTTCCGTCTTAGTTATCAGTGGTGACTGCGCATCTGCATTTTGATTCTTAATCAGGGATAAAATAAGGTCTATAGGCCACAGAATTCACTTACCATCAAGATGACTGTGTGCTCCTTTGTCACTCTTACTTCAAGAAACAAAATACGATAGAGCCGTTAACCTTTCTGTTTTACAAAACCAATGTCGTGCCTTGCTAGATCTTCTGGAATTGATAATTATAATTTTAAGTCCTAAGTCACTTACTTGTCGGTGAAGGGAAACATCATAAGGACGCATTCGGCATTTTGTTCTTATTCGTGTTAGATCTAGATGGCTATGGGGCATAACACTCACTTACCATCCGGTGAACTATGTGCCCCTTTATCACCCTTATTCTATTAAAAAAAAAGGAAACCTGCATGACCAAGAAATTTAAATAAATATTCCGATGAATAATAAAGTCTGGAAACAGGCATGAAATCGTCGCGGAGAACTCGTCTTAGCCCTGAAACCCTCTTAAGAAATGAGAGGACGCCTGTCCGCGATACTAGAATATACTAACTTTACTTTTGTATATAAAACATTTATACTAAAGGATTAAAGGAAAAAAAATGTAAAGTTCTTTAAAAGAGGGAGTTCAAAAGATAAGAGAATAAATAAAGATATTTATCACGACGGATGTAAAGAGGTAGGTAGTTCCACAAGCAAATCCGCAGAAATCTAAATAAAGACCGCACCTCTACATACTATCGTACAATATACTATCACAATATATGGTAGCTTTGTATTATATCTATTATTTATTCTTTATTGTACACTAAAAATACAGAATGAAAGCAGAAGTACAATATCATATAGGTATATATGCACAACAGGTGGTACCAACATTCTAAAAGTGATTTCTCCCAGACAACATAATTACAATTAATAATAAATGAACAATTAATATTAATATTATTTCAACAATACATTATGTATTAAGGGACAAGATATCATCGTTTTAAATACGAGAATGTAGGAAAATTTCTGTCATTATCACTTTAAATAATAACAATAAAACCCAATTTAGTGTTCACTAATAGTTTATGGGTAACCACATTCAATAGATTGATTGATGTTTAATTTGTGACAATGTTAAATTTAATAATAGAAGAATTAAAACATATTGTTCTAATCAGTTTTGCCCACGGCTTTGTTAGTAGGACTTGTGGTACTATCGTTGGAAATTGCGACATAATATGGGCGAACTCCGTCTCAACTTTTATTTTATGGTCGTGGTGAGAAAATCATTTTACTATTTCAGACATATCGCAATAGAAATATTTTCGAATTTCGGACTTAAAAGATCGATGACGGGCGGCAGCGCAACTGTTAAAGAATAACCGTATATAAATAAACCGTTTTGGCTGTTAAATATAACAAAACTTCGACTGCCTCGGTAATCTAGTGATCGTAAACGCGATTGCTTATCAAGAGATCCAGGGTTCAAATCGCGAGTCAGGCTGAAGATCAGTTATTGGATTTTCCTGTCAAGAAATCCTCAGTAACAGCCCGCAGCAGAAAGCATGTAGATCCAATGATCCTGAGCCTGATCTTTCTCCGGTCGTGCTGGACTACCGTCCTATCGAACTGTGAGATTAAGGGAATAGAGAGTGCATCTGTGCTTGCGGCATACACTCGAGCACTATATAAATATAATCCTGTCCTGCGCAGATGCCTAGTTTTCGGTTTTGACTGGCCGCCGTGACCGAAATTCGGTGTGGCGGAAATTATTGTAACAAAACTTCTCTTCCACTTCCATACTTCTTCAGAGAAAAAAATATGTTCGACAAACAAACATTATTTAACATTACAGCACATCCAAAGTCTACTGCTGATCATGGGTTGCCTCACTTCCCCCATAGATGCCTCAAAAGCGAGATATTTAGCATTTATAAGATAAGATAAGATTAGGGTGACAAACGAGC
Source organism: Parnassius orleans (assembly GCA_029286625.1). Classification (NCBI taxonomy): domain Eukaryota; kingdom Metazoa; phylum Arthropoda; class Insecta; order Lepidoptera; family Papilionidae; genus Parnassius; species Parnassius orleans. Next base: position 5,940,552 of record JAGSMP010000006.1, on the reverse strand, counting down.
ACACAGTCCACCTGATGGTAAGTGGTTGCTGCGGCCCATAGACATCTACATCTATCCTCGATTACGAATCAAAATGTAGATGCGTTGTCACCCGTGAGGACTAAGATGGAATGCCTCGTTTCCAGTAAAAAGGGTCTCCGGTTCTCTATACTCACCATACGAAACACAGCAGTGTTGAGCTGCTATTTTACGTTGTTATTCTGTGAGAGCGTGCTCCTTCCCCGGTCGAGCCGACCCATTCGTGCTACAACTATACTACTAATATAGCTGCAGCATGGCTCTACCACGTTTAAAAAGCATAGTTGCTACGCTTGAAAGCAAATTGCCTAGCCAGGTTTTTGTTATCATTCTGAGTTGTTATCAGGATACTGCTGTCCATCTTATTTAATTTCCTACTATCGCCTCTTACAGCACCAACGGAATGTCAAGAGATTCCGTTGACATTGAGGATTTCTTACGCCATGGCTTCAAGGCCTTTTTTACGGAACAAGCCTTGCTCAAGTCAATTAATAAGGAGTTTCCAATTTAATTCATTTAATTTCATTCATCCACCAATCAAAAGTCAAAAGTGTGGTAATTACGTAGTGATGGATTGTAACAAGACCGATGAGAATTTACGTAATAAATGCAAGATCTTTTCAGATTATAACAGTTAAATAACTATGTTATTCTCGGGATTATTAAGTTTTTATGAGCCGTATAGTGTTTGACGTTAATTACTACATTAGTTGCATTTAATTTAAAATCTACGCTCTGTATTGATGTTCAAAGAGTTATTTTATAGATAGGTCTTGGTAAATTTAGCGAATATACTAAAACAATCATTGAGGTAGATATGAAATGGAATAATTAATATTATAACATTATTTATATCTAATACTAACTGTTCCCCGCGACTTCATCCGCGTGGAATTTATTACGATTGGATTTCATGGGTTTTAATTTTTTTGCGCGGAACCCTATTTCTGTTTCTAAAATAAAAGTAAGTTACTTCTTAAGACATCAGCTATCTGACAGTGAAAGTCCCATCAAAATCGGTCAAGCCATTTCAGAGATTAGCCGGAACAAACAGACAGACAAAAATGTTTTAAATTGTTTTGTTATAAGTATCGTATATATTTTCACATGCATTTAGTAAAAAGCTGTTATTTTAACTTTACAAACAAACACTTCAATATGATTTATGTACGGTCTAATCAATAGAAAATTCAATATTTAAAAAAAAAATTAATAATAGAATAACAGCGTATTGATAACTGAAGCATGATAGCTTAAATGATATACTATGATAAAAAAACCTATAAATAAAAATTAAGAGCGCAGTGCATTATAGAAATCTTTGTATATTTACCTATACGTGGTAGAGACACTCTGCAACTATATAATGTTTGTATTACGAATGGGTCGGCTCGACCGGTGAAGGACCACGCTTTTACAGAATACCAATATAAAACACCACGCTGCTGTATTTCGTATGGTAAGTGTAGAGCACTGGAGATCGTTTTTACTGGAAACGAGACTTTCATCTTTGTGAATTTAGTTTCCAAAAATATAAATTATTAGTCTTTAGTGTGCTATTATCACTGTATCTCTAACGTAATTTCTCTTCTACATACGTATTTTTTTCGATCATATCGCCGTGATAGCTTGGAGATTAAGCACTTCTCGTTAATTTTATAATAGGCATTCTATCTTAATCCTCACGGCTGACAACGCATCTGCATTTAAATGCGCAAACGAAGATAGATGTAGATGTCTATGGGCCACAGCAACCACCTACCATCAGGTGGACTGTGTGCTCGTTTGTCTCCCTTATTTTATAAAAAAAAGAAAGGCGGGCAAACCGAGTTCAATCCCTGCCGTGCTCAATGGTGAAGGAAACGATCGTAGAAAAACTTGTATGTAGGGAAAAAAATTATTTTGATGGCATTGAAATCTACCAACACCCACTGGAGTAGCATGGCTAATTGCGTCATAGCCCTGTGCCCAGTAGTGGGACTTGTATATAGACTATAACTATCCGTATCGCCAAATGTTTTATCGATTATTTTTATCATACAATGTAGGATAAACGACCTTTCAGTCCACCGGTCAGTGGCTAATGCAGCCTATGTTCACCTACAACATATAAAAGGCTTGAGATGCGTTATCACCCCTGAGTTCTAAGATAACTACATCATCTTATCTTGAGTATTTCTCATGTGAGGCATTTCATCTTAATATGGAGAAGGAAGGATGCTAAAATTAAGGCGAATTAACGCTTGTATGAAAGCACACGGTCAGTAACTTTTTAGGACTTTTTACAAACTTTTATTTAACGTTATTTCGTAAGTCTTTCCAGTTAAAATTTTGCAATCAATTCTTGAAGCCATTTAGGATACTTATATAGCTTTGATTACAAAAAAAAGAATACTCGTATGATAAAATAGAATATTGATAAGATAAAATGAATTAGTACGTGGTAGAGTCACGCTGCAGCTATATTAGTTGTATATTAGTTGGCTCAACCGGGATAGGACAAGGCTCACACAGAATACGTAAAATAGCAGCTTAAGGCTGCTGTGTTTCGTATGGTGAGTGTAGAGAACCGGAGACCCTTTTCACTGGAAAGGAAACATTCCATGTTAGTCCTTAGGGGTGACAACGCATCTGCATTTTGCATCAGGCCGGCCCGGGTGACGACCAGGTAAGAGCTCTAGAAAGTCAAAGATGCAGTTGACTTAGGACAATGCTTTGTGGCATTACTTGGCGAAGGCAAGTTTGTTCAGCAGTGAACTTGTCATGGGCGAATGATGATGGTGATAATCACATAATCTTTTGGCAGATCCGCCGCATTCGATCCTCACCCAAGTGAAGAAATGGAGCGATGGATTCTCTTCCACTAGACGGCTTATTACTTACTTGTAACTCTTTTTATTATCGATCATTAATTTCTTAGTTTAAATTTTTCATTGCTTTGTCAACTATATTCTATGATATATTGTTACTTACAAAAAATAAATTTTGTACCTACTGCGAATGAAATCAAAAAGCTACGGTTTTTCATTATATTTAATTAATTACAAATGAACTCGATAAGAGCAGCAATTCTTTCTAAAAGATATATTAATTAATTAACTTTTTTTATCTTAGCTTGTGATACATTTAAAAATGTTAATACATTTTCATATAATTCAATACATTGACACATTCTTGCATAATCGATTCAATTTCCTCATAATGCTCTTGGTGGCGTGGATTTAACCACATGAGTAAATAAAATGATCGCACGTTATTATGAATTTAATAATACCAACTTACGAAACAAGGAAATATAAAGGTTGTTTTCTTTTGGAATTCAAATGGACATCGTCATCAGTATGATGATGTCTCGCCAGGAGGGTAAAAGATGTTAAAGTTGTCATTGGTCTCACTTACACTAATATTTATCACTTTAACAGTTACAACGTTACAATTCATCATCATCATCAGCCCATCAGAAACCCACTGCAATTACAATTGGAATTAATTACAATGGGAAAAATTACAATGCTTCTATCTATACCCGACAAACGCAGGACTCTGACGTGATATAAAGTTGTTGGTTGTTAGGTTGGGTAAAGGCTTGTTCTCATATCTGTGAGGGTTATGAAGCAATTGTCCCATCGCTGCTCCATTGAGTTGAAATATTTCACAGGTCTTCGAAATAGTTTTATTCTTCATACATGCATCTCGATGTTTTCCTTCAATGTTGAGCACTTAAAACTGCTATTAACAATTTCATTGGTACCGGCGGGGATCGAAACCTTATGAGCTAGCTTTGCTTCTAAGCTAGCACGGCTCGTCACGAAATGGTAGAATAGTTTTCATTTAAATGTGCCCGTAAATAGTACACTCCTGGAAATGTGAATGAAGAAAGAATGAATGAGAAAAGTGTGACAAAGGAAATTTAATGAAATTGAGTGGCAGAGTTGGCAAAGTATGCCCTGACGGAAGTTTATCGACCAAATTGGAGATATATTGAAGATAGGCCACATTAAGAACACCTTTAACCGACGAGTATCGTATGCGTAGATAAATGGATGTGAAGGAGGCGAGAGAGGTGTGATAGAATCGTGCTAAATGTTTTTATTTTATTTTATGTATGTTATATAAGCATTGCACATGTTTAAAATTGAGACAGTCTTACAAAACGTCTAAATAATCAAGCACTTATGTAATGAATAAATTTACAGGCTTGTGTCACACGTATTGCATTAATAGGCCAATTTATATTTATTTACGATGCCAATAAAACATGGACCGGGCTTTTAAATTAATTTATATTTCTTTCATAGGTTCAAATGGTCATTGACCGCTATAGAGGGCCATGTACTTTATCGCTACAATTTAGACACGCTAATTCGTTGTTAAAACGATACGTAATTTAAATCGAGAATATACATTTCGAAACCAGTTTTATTTAACGCAATTCAGATAATGAGAAATTAATGGGTGGCATATCGCTTTAATATCCAGAACCGATAGTATAACATCACAACACCTGCACTCGGTTACGTGCAATTGAAACCATTACCGAAACAGAATTTATTTGAATACTATTTAAAATATTACTCTTTCGTAGTAGTAGTAAAGTTTTCGTAAAAGTAGTAGCGATAAAATAAAGTAGTTTCTGTAGTTCTTAAATATTTTTGTGACTTTTTCTTTTTTAATATATAAAGTTTTCTTAGCTCGTTCTTGCTGTAGACTGGATTGTCACTGTCAGTGACAAACGGTTCTCTACCTGTAGTGCGATTGTGTAACACTGGTGAGAATTTTGCCGTTGGAAATCACTCTTCAACTGCGCTTCGTCTTTTCACTATTAAATATTTTTAACCTGAAATAAGATACACTTACTTCACACTAATAGATGTACATATATGCACTGTGTTGAATGCGTATTTTAAAATATCCTCAAATATCTTCAAACATGTTAAATGTTTAACGTAATTTTTGTAATATCCACACAGTTGTAGCGATATGTTAATTTTTTTTTCATATAAAATAAGAACCAGTAATTGGCAGTAGAAAATGTAAATATTTACAAACTTTATAATGTTACAAAATGCTGTTGGTTCTGTAGATAATAAAAAAAAGATATTAATATGATAAGACATCGCTTCATAATCAATATTACTGATACACAATGCAACTAAACTTTTTTTGTAAGAAAGTGGGCAAGCGAGCACGCGGCTCACTTAATGGTAAGTGACCATCGCCGCCCATGAACAACTGCAGCACCAGGGCAGTTGCGTTGCCGGCCTTTTAAAAAAGAGTAAGCTATTTTCTTGGAGGTCTCGTATACAACCGTATACGAGACCGTACAAGTCGTATCGTATACAACCGTCAAAATACAAAACGCAGCCAACCACGTTATACTACATTATATTATTCGTACTACAGATCGTTAGTGGCTGTTGACAATGGACCAGTAATCAACTTTAAAGGAAGAAAACTAGTAACTCTTAAGGACTAAGATAAAATACCTCACAGTCTCCTCAATTTAGAAACATCATTAAATGCTATTCCTTGCCAAATTTAGCAAAATTCGATCACTTTTAGTGTCACTTCGGTGTCTGTGTCTCTATGTCAGTTTGTCGAAGATCTGATAGACAACAAATCCTCGCAATAGAACACTGATTTCTACCTTTTGATTCGCGAGGCTATTGAAATTACAAACATCCTAACTTCAATAGAGAAGATGGCTGGGTGCTACCATACTTGGGATCCCATAATTAATAAAATTAAATCCAAACCCAAGCATACTACTGCAAGACTTCAAGATACTGTAAGCTCGTCCTGCGTAGATCGGACCAAACATTATTAAAAGTGATTGTAGTCTTCGTAAACTATGACATCAGGACGTCAAACATAAGCCCCTCCTCCCCCACCCCCCGTCTCCATGGGTTCTTTAAAGAGCCCGAAACGTCAGGTATTAAAAAAGTTAAAATTAAATACGATAAAATCCTTAAAATTACTTTTATTGCAAATGAAGTTCTATTCGCAGTGAACGTGGGTAGAACTACACTCATGATCGGAAGTAGAAAATGTTAGCCTTGTTGTGGCGGCGAAAGAGAACCCGCCACCTCATATCGTTCCGTGTGTGTCCTAAGAGGCGACAGAGGAAAACAAACAGGAGATGGGCAACATCATCTTCCTGACAACAGTTCAAAATAATAAAGGTTGCGGTTGCCAACCCGCCTGCCAAGCATGGCAACCATAGCAAATATCCAGCCTATTTGAAAATTGATGGTGGAGGCCTATGTTCTGTTCAGTGGACTTTTAATAGGTTGTAATGATAACGATGATGAGATCTATTCTTTCGAATCTTTGCTACCGTTAATATTTACGTTAGTGTGAAAACAAAAAAGTAACATCTCCGAAAATATGAATGAAATAAAAACAACATAATTGCCCCATTAAAACTAAAAACGTAGCAGCCTACATACATGTCACTACTGGGCACAGACCACAGAGCTTTTGGCCAAAAAAAGTGCCAACTCGCGATCACCTCAACTGGGGAACTTCTCAGATATGCAGGTTTTCTTTCACCGCCAAGAACGTGGTAAATCGACACATTGTAAATAACAATAAAAAATTACATTCATTAACAACATGATGTTAATTTTTTTATAATATCATTGCTATATCATTTCACCATCATATTTGATTATAAATTGTTTATAAATAGGTAAAAATAGCTCGCCCACGATGCATATCATACAATAGAAATATTGTAGCATGAAAAATAATAATTTATATCTTGTTGGTTATCCTTAACAAAATAAAATAAAATAAATAACCTTTCCATACCCTTTCGGATTAACGAAACGAAATGAAATGAAATTTCGGTTTTACTTATTGTATATAATTTATTTAATCTTGAAATTTAGTGACAGCCTCACATTTGAATTAGCAAACAGCCTGATTTAAGTCACCAGCAACACAAAAATAATGTTAATAGCAATTTTTCATGCTCGTTTTCAAAACGTTTGTAACATTCTGGTGTTTTGTACTTCTAAGAAATAAAAGTGAATTCCACCAATACGAATTAGGATTGCGATCCCTTACTCTTTGAACAAAAAGAGGAGGCTTGTTCCTTCAGTACAACGTTAATATGTTTCTAATGTTAACTGCATTTTTAGTTTTAATAACTGTGAGAACTTATAAGCCATGAATAGACTAACATTTTTTCATCAGCAATAGAAGCTTAAGACAAAGGCAAAAAAAATTCATTGTCTGCGGTTTTGTATAATGTTCGGATGACGGTGTTTTTGTAAAGTGATTAAGTCATTTATAAATACTTCATTGTATATTAAACATATATTTAGCATTTTTTTACTTTCAAACGTCTTCAAAAATTAAAGGTTCTTAATTCATAATTTATTTATCGAAAAAAGAGGAGAGTAATTTTGTATGTATGTTACGTGATATCTTCGTCAATTGCGAAATGATTTTGATGATTTTTGGTGTAACAATGTTTTCCAGACCGAATTTCGGTCACGGCGGTAAGCTTCAACGGAGACTAAATATCTGCGCAGTACAGGATTATAGTGCCCAAGTGTATGCGCAAGAACTAGTGTACTCTCTATTCCCAGACTCTCACTATCCGATGGGACGGTAAACTGATATGACCGCAGAGAAATCAGGCACAGGGTTAACGGCTTTACGTGCTTTCCGAGGCATGGTAAACACCGTCAATTTTCTGACTCCAAGCAGCTACTGACACTTTCTTGTTAGAAAAACTCACTGACTGAGTTTATTGGCTCGACTCGGGATTCGAACACGGGATCTTATGATCAGCAGTCGCGTTTACGACCACTAGACCAACGAGGCCTGAAGTATAAATACGAGTACGTTACACTTCAGGGGTACGTACGTACGTTATACTTCAGGGGTGGTCCCATATAACTTTGGAGAAAATTTTCCACCCCAAGGGTTACAAAGAGGGAATAAAGTTTTTGCAACTATTTATACGATATTGAAAACATGAAATTCCTAGGTCTACTAAAAATGGTAAAAAAAATAAAATGTTCTATCTTAGATGAAACCCAATTAATGTGCAGTACACACGTGTTCATAAAAAAAAATTGGGCTACTACTGCACACGGTCTTGTAATTAAGTGTGATTTGAACACCATTATTTGTCAATACATAAGCCAATATTCCGTGTCTTAAAAGTGAGACCATATTTCCTTTTTAGACTGAGTCTCTCTTCTGGAAGAGATTGCGTGCTCTGATGGAAGAAATAAATAAGCAAATGCAGCGTTAATTATGCGTTGATGCTATTTTCGTCCCACTCAGGGGCAAAGCCCTTAGAGTTACCACTAACATCTAGATGTGAAGGAAATAATACTACGAGAATTCATTGTTATGGGTGAAGTCACGAAATCCAAAAGTAAGCTAGTTTTATTGCTTACAGCGCGCAATGGTATAATAATTTTTACGTGACAATGTCTCACTCTGAAGGCCAGCATGTTCAAAAAATTGTCTTGCAAATATTAGCAACATTATTTATGCCATTAGCAACGCATACCATTTGTAAAATATATTTTTTTTTTATTTTTATTTATCTTACTTTATGTACAATAGGAAAATATGAAAAGCAGATTTATAATTAAATAACATTTAAAAAGTTAGTAAAATAGTCTGACAACACTGTGAACGGCAAGGCAATGCGCATTGTAATCAGTAACCAACTTTCGCACAATTATAAACTCAAGTGTATGTAATCTTGAAGTATCCAATATACTAAATTATCGTGCGAAACCTGTAACTGCACTAGCACATCAACTGCCCAGTAACCTTCAATTGGTCCTTCGAGCCGTATCTGAACTTAACTCGTTGTATTTGGCGACCACGACTTCCGCTTCTAACCTCCGCTTCATCTGCTAGTGATCGTGTAACTTCATAACGACTAGACTAATTGTAATCATATTCGCACAATCGTATGTGATTTGTTTTGACGAGACGATGTTTCATAGCTATGATGGGATCCGATAAATGGCGCTGTAGTCAAGTAATTTACAAATTCAGAGGGAGAGGGCAGAACTACTTCTGCAAGGCCAGCAAGTACGTAGATAAGAAAATTAATTTGCTAAAATCCGTGTCCATTTTTTTTTAATTCACAATAATGAGATGAGGTTTATGCCAAGTTTTGGGACATTTCTAGACTAACCAGGATTTGCTAAAATCATAGTTACGTTTAATTTAAAAAATATTACTTTATAATCAAGCACTTTCAATTGAATTTTTTGCATTCGCTTACTTAAAAATTGAACAACGTTGACTGTTTCATGGCATCTGCCGCTTCCCACAAAAGGTCTTTACTAGAAACATAACAACTTCCTCCCTTCATAAAACGATATTTGAACAATAAAGTATCGTTATTCTTGTAGCCACAATAAAAATACAATAAAATAAGTTGTTCGAGTCATTTCACTGGTAAATACTGTACGGCGGCTGAAATGTCTAGACATTTTAACATTGATATTTAAAAATCTAGATATTTTATTGAAGATGGGCCTAATTTAGTGTACCCTTATGGATCACCTGATTAAATTATTCGGTCCATACTAACGGACGTAATAAGCTAAAAAAATTGAAATCTAAATAATTACGGAGTACAGTTAGTTTTTAGGTTTCTGCTATAAAAAATGCCATATGGTATTAAATGCATCGTTGGTATCTTAGGTACAATAAAAGTGTTAAGTAAATTAATATAATTTCTAAGTCGCAGGGCTCATTTTCTGCCTAGGAATAGGTACGTCTGAGTAGATAACGATCTCTTATTTATTTTTGCCGCCAAAAAGCAGTGCTTGCGCTGCTGTGTTCCAGTCTGAAGGGTGTATAATTAGTCTGTATAATTACAAGCTCTTAGGCATAACAACATATTCCTCATAGACGACAACGCATCTGTAGCCTTCTTTATTTGAAGTTGGCTACAGGTACACGTGCAGGTTAATACGTGGTAGAGCCATGCTGCAGCTATATTGATTGTATAGTTGTAGCACGAATGGGTCGGCTCGACCGGGGAAGGACCACGCTCTCGCAGAATACCAGCGTAAAATAGCAGCTTAATGCTGCTGTGTTTCGTTAGGTAAGTGTAGAGAACCGGAGACCCTTTTTACTGGAAAAGAGGCATTCCATCTTAGTCCTCACGGGTGACAATGCATCTGCATTTTGATTCGCAAACGAGGATAGGTGTAGATGTCTATGGGCCACAGCAACCACTTACCATCAGGTGGACTGTGTGCTCGATTGTCACCTTTATCCCATAAAAAAAGGTGTCCATGGACTGCAGTAGCCACTTACCATCAGGTGGACTATAAGATCGTTTGTCATTTCAACTTTTTTTAAATATAAATAAAATTATATACCTATTAGTATCTCTTGCTGCACATTGAGCGAAAGCTCGTATTTATAAATGTATTATACTTAGTTAGCTCGTACCATATTAAGAAACGGTGTTATATCTCTCAATTGGAGATCGTAAAAAGCAGCAGCGCGCTTATCAGCGTGAATTCCAGGTGATCGAGTAGCTTTAAAAACTAAATAACGACTCTGAATAACGTTCCGTTTGATGTAATTAGGAATTTTGCAAGAAGATGTCTTAATACCACCTATAAAACAAACAAATATTTATGTTATAAGAAGAGAATAATTACACTGGATGGATACCTAAATATGTTAGATAAAGTTATGCAATTGTGTATGGTGGGAGCTAATTCATCACCACCAACTTTTTTCTTAAATGCATCCATTTCTACTAGTCTCCAACCCTTTGTTCATTTTTATTAGCAGCCTCATGGTTAAGGGTGTGCTTCTCTACTCCTAAATCAAGCATTTTAAGCATACTTAGAATTAACGAAAGTTCTAGTAATGTTAAAGGCCTTACTAGTATTCTTATAAAAATATTTAAAAAATGAGCTGTTTCAACGTCTACTTACGAGCACATTCTTAGGCAAAGCAATACTACTGAATATGAAATAGCCGGTTCATTATGGAGTGCATAAATCTAAAATAACATTGCTATTATAGGCAGGGTTATACTGGTGCCGATAACCTATTGATAAACTCTGACTGACGTCTGGTATTACCGTATTATTAGCCGTACACAAAGACGTCTTTATTTAAAACTTATCATTTTCAATATACATATTTAAGTTTTGTACAGTCGTCTGTACATCAAATGTAACAATCATTCGTTATTATTTAGAGCGTTTCTAGATGGGAACGATACCAATACATATTTTAAGAAGTGATTTAAATAATAACTATTTCAAAGCATGTGAAATTGAAAAAATTGAGCATCGTTACATCTCTTTTTGAGGTTCTTAAGGGGATAAGCTCCTGTCTTGAAGTAAGCAAACCAAGTTTGATTCCTGTCGGCAACAATGTAATTGTTAATTGCATTTAAAGTGTCGATTTACCACGTTCGTAGAAACCAGTCTGTCTGAAATATTAGAAGATATCTCGAGAACACTTTGTGCGTTCAACGTGTTTTCGAGATATCAGTACAACTTTACTTCGTAGGTATACCTGTATTACTTCTGTGCGTGTTGACGGAATATATTCCGTCAAAATGCACTGAAGTAATACAGTATAGTATTTCCTTCCTCTCAGTAATATCAGAAGCCACAGAACTTCAGCAGATTCGTCCCGCGCCTTTTCCCCCCGTCGGAGGTGCGTATTTTTTATATTAAATGTTTAAGATTACAATATTTATTGAATGATTTCTGAGAAAAATCGGCTTAATAGGGGGGGTTGTCCACCCTCGCCGAAGTAATACCAAAGTGTAGTCGACGGAGCCCCGCTCCTATTTCTGGGTGTTTTATAAAAAAATAACCACGAAATGGATGGAGGGATCTGTTCGCTCGCTCACTCGACCCCGTCATGCCCTTTTAACCTAACCTGTCCGAGTCGGGATGTCCCAAGTCCCGAGCTCGCTTCGCTTGCTCTTTCACCAAACAAAACACCAAAATGTTAACTTTTATAATTACTTTAATAAGTAAACATATTTTATTATTTTCACTATTTCCAAAAATGGATCTTTATTATATTTCATAATGTTCCGCCATCAATTATCACTTTTGCCAAACTCTACATTTTAATAATCTCTTCCGAATGTAATCATCGATCGACAAACGGCCCGTCATCTGCGAAGAAATCGTGGCCAGGAACCATCGATTCAGTCGCAGCTCCACCAAACCCGATGGCCCGAATTCCGAATCTCGGTCAGTTGCTGCCATTGCTTGCCAATATAATAATAGTGAGTAATCCAAGGTCGTCCAGAGAAGTAATCCAATCGGTGTCCAAAGGCTTAGCGAAGTCGTCGTAAAATAGTAAGCAATCAGTATCCAGAGGGGTAGCGAAGTCGTCGAAAAACAGGAGGCAGACAATAACGATAAGGAGCACATTCACGTAAACTCGGAAGCAACGGAATGACGCTTAGGACGCGAAGTTGAGTATATCTGTTACTGTCAGTGTCAACAAAAGGGCGGCCTAGTACTTCATTTTACGCATTTTGACAGATGCAACTTAAAAAACGTAAGAATTTAGTGCAACTTAAGTTCCGTTTCAGGTATTAATTAGTGATTTACGAATATTTTTAGTAAATGATTTTTAATATTTATAATAAGCAGCTCCGGCAGCTAACCTTTGACGCTGTATCCATTGCTGGTTTGGGTGTTTTACTTTTGGTGAAAATAATATAATATAACGCCATCAAAAATCAAAATATAACGCCAGGCGACGAAAGTGTAAATGAGAATGGTGAAGACCTCCTCGCCGTATGTGAGGAAAAGAATATTTTTGTGACGAATACTTTCTTTCGCCATAAGAGGATTCACATGTATACATGGGAAAGAGGTAATGATAGAAGCATGATAGATTTCATAATTGTGAATGAAAGAATGCGGAGCGCAGTGGTAGATACAAGAGTTTACCGGGGATCCAACGTAGGGACGGATCATTACCTGGTCTTATGCCGAATTAATGGTCTATTCAGGCGTTGGCGGCATCGGACATCTGTGTCTACCACTGCGTTACAGCGTATAAGAACAGAGAGGTTACAAGATGAAGGTGTGAAAGAGAAGTATAAATGTAGACTGAGGGAGTATATAAATGGTTTGAATGCAATATGTATGAATGATTTAGACCTGAAGACTGAATGGAATAATGTTAAGAAAGTTTTGGTGGATGCAGCCACCGAAGTATGTGGTGTAAGTAAGAGAACGAATGAAAGGAAAAATAATACGTTGTGGTGGAATGATGAGATTCGGATGGAAGTTGAAGCAAAGAAGAGCATGGCTAGATTTACTGGAAACCAAAGCTGGTAATTCTGGCGGTATGAATGATGAGATTGAAAGAAAAAGGCAGACTTTAGACTTATAAATAAGAGAGTAAAAGAAGTTGTTGAAAGGAAAAGCAAGAAAGAACGGATAAGAAAGATAGAAGGATATCTGATAACTTCCAGGCAAATATTAAAATGTTCTGGAAACTCGTAAGAACTGCTAGAAATTCAAAACAGCCTAGAATGAATGCTATACGAGACGAGAATGGCTGTATGCTGAATGATGAAGTTTCGAATTTAAAGAGATGGAAGGAATACTTTGAAAGCGTGTTTATGAGTGAAGGGTCGTCTGAATTAAGTGAAAAGAAATTCCGAAAGAAGTGGAGAGAGGTAGGAGATAAGTGTAGATGAAATAATGAAAGCAATGAAAAGCATGAAAGCAGGTAAGGCAGCCGGATATGATAGAGTATCACTCGAAATGCTAAGGGCTGGAGAGGGGTGGTGGCAGGCCTGCTGTACACTTGTTTAATTCATTTTGGGAACTGAAGCGGGTACCGGAAGACTGGTGCAAAGCCGTTATAGTCCCAATATATAAAGGAAAAGGGTCACAGCAGGACTGTAAAAACTACCGTGGTATCAGCTTGCTTAGCATTGTGGGTAAACTGTATGCTAAGGTGTTAATTGAAAGAGTTATGGAAGAAACTGATGGAAAAATTTGGGATGTGCAAGCTGGTTTTAGAAAGGGAATGGGGTGTACGGATCAAGTATTTTCCATGCGCATGATTGCGGAGAAGTTTTTGGCCAAAAACCAGAAAGTTTTTTGTGCTTTCATGGACTTGGAAAAGGCTTATGACAGAGTGGACAGGAATGTGCTATGGCAAACACTTAACTCATTTGGTTTGAGCGCTGGTTTGATACAGGTATTGAAGTCTCTTTATAGGGACTCTAGTGCTTGTGTCAGGATCAACGGGGTCTACTCGGACTGGTTTGGCATCCAAAAAGGTGTCAGACAGGGCTGTGTAGCTTCCCCTTGGCTGTTTAACCTATTTATGGACAGTTGTTTGCAAACTTTGAAAGTTGAAGAATGTGGGTTGAGAATGGGTGAGTTAAATGATAAGGATATAGAACGACGAGTGAACGCAGGAAATAGAGTGAATGGGGCTCTACACGCTATTGTGAAGAGTCAGAATGTGTCAAAAAAGGCACGTTTGGCAATTCACAATGCTGTGTTAGTCCCTACTTTAATGTATGATAGTGAAAGTCTGGCAGAAGAAGCATGAGAGTAGAATAAATGCTGTAGAAATGCGGTCATTAAGGAGTATGCTAGGGCTGAATCTGAATGACAGGGTGAGAAATAGTGTGATAAGAGAAAAGTGTGGTTTGCAAGATGACGTTGTGACCAGGATTAAGAAAGGAATGCTTCGGTGGTTTGGTCATGTAGAAAGAATGAACGAAGAAAGAGTGACAAAGCAAATTTATGCTGCAGAAGTGAACGGCAGAGTCGGAAAGGGACGCCCTAGACGAAGGTTTATCGACCAAATTGGCGATATATTGGAAATGGGCCAGATTAGGAGTACCCTTAACCGACGAGCGTGTATGCGTAGATATATGGATGTAAAGGAGGCGAGAGAGGTGTGCCAGGATCGTGCCAAGTGGAAGTCCGTAGTCTCTGCCTACCCCTCTGGGTGACAGGCGTGAGTGTTTATGTATTTATGTATGTTATGTAACGCCATCTATCGGAAAATATAAGATTTTTCTTTACGTCTATTCACACATATTTTGTAATTTTTCTCATTATACACATGCATTTACGGCATTATAATAAAATGTAATAAGCAACTTAGAACAGAAAACGGGAGTTTCAAATTAATTTAAGCCTATCCAAAATATACTCGTACTTTTACAAGTAATCTACTTCACCAGGAATCGAACTAGGTATGGTTCTGCTTCAAAATACACTTCAAACTAAGCGCAATAATCATTAATAAAATACCACAGTATATAATTGGATAATGGGAATATTGGATATAATTGGATTGGATAATTGGAGTAAACGTGTTAGAGACACGCTTCAACTATAAAATTGTTGTAGCATGAATGGGTTAACTCCACGCTCTCACAGAATACCAACGTAAAATGGCAGCATAATGTTGTTGTGTTTCGAATAGTGAGTGTAGAGAACCGGTGACCCTTTTTTATTGGAAATGAAACATTTTAGTTCACAGGGATGACAACGCATCTGCACCAATATTCCAAATTAATGATTGATATAGGTTTTCAACTTATGAGCCATAGCGTCAACTTACCATCAGGTGAACTATGTGCTCCTTTGTCCCAAAACGTTGTTGGTTTCCGTTTTAAATTACATTTAAATATTTTAAGATAAGTATTTTAAAATGTGCAAATAAATGGCTTTACTCATAAAAATCTAGTGCAATTTAAGAAATGCTGTAAGTTGCTCCCACTTTTTTCAAAATGACGATAGAAAGAGACTAGCATAGAGTAAGCTCTGACCAATGGTTACAAGTAAGGTCATTATGTTTAATATATCACTAAATAAACTATAATGTCGTTATCTGATATATATATACATTTTATGCGTGGTAGAGCCATGCTGCAGCTATTTTATGGTTGTATCACAAATAGGTCAGCTCGACCGGGGAAGTACCGCGCTCTCACAGAATACCAGTGTGAAATAGCAGCTTAATGCTTTGTTTTATATGGTAAGTGTAGAGAACCGGAGACCCTTTTTACTGGAAACAAGGCATCCCATCTTGGTCCTCAGAGATGACAACGTATCTTCATTTTGGCTCTTAATCGAGGAACGATGTAGATTTTTTGGGCCACGGCATTTACTTATCATCAGGTGCACTCGTTTGTCATACTTATATTTTAAAATTTTCTTTTTTACAATTTATAAGAATATAAACTATATTTATTTATACTAGCCTTGATTTTACTACCGCTAATCACTGCATGGATCAGGACATTTGTCGAATGATGGATTCAAATGCTATAAACGATATTGTCGAAAAGAATGTTATAAATATCCGGCGTCTACTTTAAAACGCTCCAGAAACACCTGAGTATTAAAAAACATAGTATCATTTTAATCTCAACTCAGAAGGCCTTTGATCTCGTAATGCATATGCGAGATTCATATCCGTCCACATAGAAACTGGTGAGTGGTATATTTTAGCTCAGTTTCCCGATTTATGAGAGCGTGGGCGGACGAGACTTATGACGTTAGGTGGAAGAAGTCGATCAGTTCGTTCACATTAAATCTTTTGATAAACTAGGCAATTAGATGCAAAAAAGTATAGATAAATCCAATAAAATCATATATAATAATATAATTATATTGAATTACATAAATGATATGTAATTTTTTTTTATAGGATAGGGTGACAAACGAGCACACAGTCCACCTGATGGTAAGTGGTTGCTGTGACCCATAGACATCTACATCTATCCTCAATAAATAATCAAAATGCAGATGCGTTGTCACCCGTGAGGACTAAGATGGAATACCTCTTTTCCAGTAAAAAGGGTCTCCGGTTCTCTACACTCACCATACGAAACACAGCAGCATTAAGCTGCTATTTTACGCTGGTATTCTGTGAGAGCGTGGTCTTTCCCCGGTCGAGCCGACCCATTCGTGCTACAACTATACTCCTAATATAGCTGCAGCATGGCTCTGCCACGTACAAAATATGGCAAAATTAAAAAACTCAAGCGAGACTTTAACTCAACTAAATAGTGGCATATTTTACTTGTATTATCGTAAATATTTAAGTTGCTAACCTTGACACCCATGACATTCGAAACGTCTGTTTATCAAATATTAAGATGTCTACCAATGCTATTTGTATATTTTGTACAATTATATATTTTACCTTTTTGCATTCACATTTTCCGATTCATACTTTTAAATATTATTGTAACATTAACATTGGAATATCTACGCTACAACTTCAGACCAACAAATAAAGTTAGACGGAGCGTTGCCTCCATTTTATGTCATACCGTATCCATGCTCAACTTCCTAAAATGACATCATCATACATATTTCTCCTTTATTTCTTTCTCAGCCCGTAAAAGTTTACTGCTGGACGCGCACATATGCACCTAAAACCATGTGAGCCATAACGCAGATAGCTATCTGCGCAGGACAGGATTAATTACACGAGTGTGTGCGCAAGCACAGGTGAGCATCAGACAATCAGACGCTGGGCCAACGGTTTTACTTGCTTTCCGAGACTCGTGGTAGAAACATCAGCAAATTTCTGACTCAGAGCTACTACTGAGGATTTGTTAACGGAAAACCGGCGAACGTTATCTGTTGTTAATTTGACCCGATCCGATATGCGAACCCGGGACCACAAGATCAGCGGTCATGCTTACGACCACTATACCAAAGATGCAATCATAACAACCTACTGTATATAACCCACATATGCCTACTCTCATTTCTTGAAAGATATTTGGAACAAGAAAAAGCCCGCCGCTCACAATCAATGTGTGTTAACTATTCGAAATCTTTTTAAATTCTCTGAAATGCCGGTTTCCTAACGATGTTTTCTTTCACCGCTGAGCACGTGGTAAATCAATGCTTGGCTACTTCCCACTTGACGGTAACTGTTGTTGCAGTCGAAAGATGGTAAAGGACATGGATTTAGCTTAACATTTATAGTCTATTCACTCTTGCCTTTAGAACATCCATAAATAAAAATTCCATTTAACAAGTTTATGGATACCGGCAAGAATCTAACTCGCTATGCTCGTATATTGTGAAATACGAAGGAGAACGCATAACCCCTGAATAACTACCATATGGATTAAGATACCTAGCACATTCACTGCCCGGTTTCAGACACAATAGTAAGACAATAGCAATGTACTATATGTGGCTCATGGGACAGGGAATGGGTTAAGTATGAAAAAAAAATTGCCAAGACTTGTTGTGTTTTAAATAAGTTGTTATTGTTTTAAATAAATTCCGTCTGTAGATGCAAAGCCACTTACCATCAGGTGGACTGTGTGCTCGTTTGTCACCGTATACTATAAAAAAAATATGATTAATTATCGTTGGTGCGCCTGTTAAGGGTCGTATAGATTCTGAACAACTTAATCCATTGAGGTCATACACTGTATACTTTTTACTTTTGTTGAGGTGGTTATGCTAGGATCCTATAGATGGCGTTGTTGTTAAGTAATGGAAAAATTCTATATTTATGAACCAAAATGGCTCATACATACATTAATGATGAGCTGTTAAGGGCTAATAAAGAAGAAGAAAATAACTATTACTATAGTGGATTTCACAAGGCTCACCAGTGCATACAAAAAGACTACGCAGTTATTTTAATAACACCGAATTATATCAACGTCGAGATAAATAAACAATTAAATATTCATTAGTCATAAGGTGATGTCATTGTCTACTAAGATATTATTAAACAATTTTGTTCTCGCAAGCAGAATATTTAATTGATTATAAAAAATGCGTGGTAATAGATAAAATAAAGGTTCAATTTATTATTCGCACGTTAACTGCAAAAGACATGACTAACTTAACATTCTTCTTCTTCGAGTGCCTCTCCGACTAGCGAAGGTTGGCAGTCAGCTTTGAATACTCCTTCTTGTTCTTTGCGAGGCGAAAGAGCTCGGCAGCACTCACGATTCCCATCCATTCTCGGATGTTGCACAGCCAAGACTTTTTACTGCGACCAACAGCTCTCCTTCCGGCAACCCTTCCCATCATAATGAGTTGCAAAAGTTCGTATCGTTCATGCCTAAGCACGTGTGCGACTAGCAGAGATATGCAACATTTATTTTCTTGACAGTCTCAAAGTTGCCTTATAATATCCTAACTTAACATAAAACACCTAAAAACTTATGTTACGTTCATAACTTTTTAGGTTATACTTATAGCTCGGATTAAGTTTTATGAAATTTGACTAGGCTCCTCTAAGACTTGCGAGTTAAATTAGAGACGTGTTCAGTACCTATTTTACCATTTTTTATCATTCACAGTTATATTACTGGTATAGTTGTAGCACGAATGGGTCTGCTCGACCGGGGAAGGACCACGCTCTCACAGAATACCAGCGTAAAATAGCAGCTTAACGCTGCTGTGTTTCGTATGGTGAGTGCAGAAAACCGGAGACCCTTTTTACTGGAAACGAGGCATTCCATCTTAGTCCTCACGGGTGACAACGCATCTGCATTTTGATTCGTAATCGAGGATAGATATAGATATCTATGGGCCGCGGCAACCACTTACCATCAGGTGGACTGTGTGCTCGTTTGTTACGCTTATCCAATAAAAAAATACCATTACAGCTTATAAAAGTGCTGAACATAGACCTCCCCATAGATTGCCTTATAGAAGAGATTTTGCCATAGTAGGCAACCGCAGTTTTTTATTATTTTAAGTTGTTATTAGGGAGATGCTGCTGCTCATCTCCTGTTTAAGTTGCCCGCTGTCACTTCTTACCGTGGGTGCGGGACGATATGGGGTAGTAGATTATTCTAACACCGCCACTCGTATGAGCTCTGTGCGCCCACACGGCCAATCCTGACATACGACCGTCCTCGGGCTTGTATCTCGCACGTTCTTTTTTAATTTGTCACACTTTATCCTTTTCTATTCTAATCTATTCTATTGTATGCTAACCTGTTTCATTATATTATATCCTATTAGATTAGAGCCGGCACTATCGAATCGATAATACTGTTCTCTATCAATAACTATCACTGTAAACTTTGATTTTAACGTTTACTGATGTTCTTTTCCGTCTGTCTTTCAACAAAGTGAACCACGTGCATTTACGGCCCTCTTACGGCCGTAACTAAAATTTTTAGACGAAAATTGTGGAGCAAACTCTTCGTAGACTGGCATATTTTATTTTAATTAAACAGGCAAAACTTAGTAGAACGTAGTACCGACTAAAGCTCTATAAGCCGACCGAATAGATATTACTCGATGTTGCATTTCGGGATTTTGATGTATGCAGAATAAACAGTCCGCCGCACTATTGCAATCCGTGTTGTAAGGTCGCATGTTCGCAGTCGCATCACATGCATGTCACATAATATGCAAGTTTTCTCACAACATTTCTCTTCACCGCCGTAAAAGTGGTAAAATTAATGATTAATAATTTCATAAGTCTTTATCGAGCTCGAGACCATATTCTGTGGTAATTAATAGATTAGGTATCCCCATGTGAACGTTTCGTTGTTAAATTAGAGTCAAAAAAGTCACATTTCTGCTCTTACTCGACTCCACCGAGTCAGTAATTAATTCTTGGGGCGATTTATACGCTTCTACAACAAAATCCCAGAAAATATATAAAATTTAACTTTAACCTTTATTAAACAAAGTTTGTACAAATAGGGTTATTGTAATATTAAGGAATTTATGGATGACAATAACTCCTGGGAATGAGGTGATCGCTACCAAGCTATTTCTAATTTGTATTGTGTTGTTAATAGCGTACTATTATATTTCTTTTAAAGAAAAAGACCTGATGTGTTTATTACAGGCTCTTTCCAGGACAAAGGTTTTTTTCCGAATCAGTGGTAAATTAAACAAAAGAGTGACTGGAAATAAGTATTATTTATAATCTATATTGAATAAAAAACTTTCCGTTTTTGTTTCTTCAAACATCTTGAACCTATACAAACAATCATCTGCAGACAGATCAATATGTTTTGTTCTACGCTTTTTGACGTAATAGCAAAAAAATAACTTTTAATAAAAAAATTAAAGCAAAAGACATTGTATAGAAAAATTAAAACCCTGAATTCAGAACGTTAATTATTTAAATCGTTTTAGTTCTTTGAAGTTGGCTTTTACTTTTAATAAAATGGATGTCGTCTAAGTTTATCTCCTTTTTAGCCACCTTTAGGGGTGGAATTTTTTCTTCAAATTTATATGTGGGTCCCATATACAAATTTAAAGAAAAATTCCACCTACCTATGCCTTGTTTAATGACAAAAGTCAAGCTTGGCAACTATGATAAAAAATATCCTCTACGAGGCAATCTACGGGGGAGGCCTGTGTTCAGCAGTGGACTTTAATAGGCTATAATGGTAACGGCAAGCTATGGACAAAAGCTTAATGATTCCCATAATATTGAATAATTGAAAAGCATGCTTATTTATCTGTAAATGGCGACTAATAGGATATTTGGTTCGTACTTACGTAGGCAATGGGCTATCTAGTAGTGGATGGCTACCTTTCACTTCTCTCACAATTTTCTATCTATTTTTGATATTTGGCTAAAAGTGGTCGCAATGGCTCGCTGCTCATTGGACTCTGCCTACTCCCTAGGAGACTAAAGGCGTGTCGTATATGTATGAAAGGAACAGTAGACGCTAAATATCGATGTATAATATATGTATGTACACATAAAGTAATATTGTATTTTAAGCCCAATTACGAAAAGAAAATATCGAACTTTTTAATGAAACAAAATTAATTGTTGGATGAGACAGTGAAGCCGGACGTGGACTGCCGAGGTCACTTCGATTTCGGATGGGACGTATACGGGAGGTCGAGGCCGAAAGTCGAATCGAAGGCTCATAAAGTAATTATTTTAAAAGTTTTGTTGAAGAAATGATATATAAGAATATATATGAAGAATTTTTAAAGTTCATCATTACACATACTTATTAA
The DNA here is from genome assembly GCA_029286625.1 of Parnassius orleans. Lineage (NCBI taxonomy): Eukaryota > Metazoa > Arthropoda > Insecta > Lepidoptera > Papilionidae > Parnassius > Parnassius orleans. The sequence continues at coordinate 5,918,557 of JAGSMP010000006.1, read as the reverse complement.
TTTTATGCTGGTAATGATTCTTCCCCTATATCCATATAAATAAAATTACATGTAAATAAAATTAAAGTGTATGTCTTTAATATCGAAATAACTGCCTTTTATTGAGGTAAGGGGGTAATTTCATGCCATTATGACATGAATAAACATTCTGTCTGTCTCTCTATCTGGCTGCTTGTCCGATCTAATTTTCGGAATAGCTGAACTAATTGCAATTAAACTTGACGAACATATAGGGAGCAAGACCAGGTGTAATCTAGGCTATATTTTATCCGAAAATCTTGGAGATTTTTGTGAGAAATCGAAAAATTGATAATACTAATGGTCTTTGAAGATTATCTTTATGGTTATCACTTTTGTCATACTTGTGAACGTGTGCTGCTTATGAGGGCTTGTGTGCTGAGTTTGGCTATGCCCTCAAACATCCAAGATATTCGCGAACTATTTTAACGTTCTTTCGCCAGCCAAAGGAACCTTCGAACCAACGTAAAAACTGGCATTCAGGCAAATAAAATATTAATTAATTAAATCAAAAATAAACATTTTCCTGATCTTTCATCCTTATAACAGAATATAACAAATATCAAATGAAAGGTTAACCTCATCATCTATTATTAGCATAAACACAGAAGTATTTCACCTTGTTTACTTTTCCAATAGGGTAAGAGTATACCAAAATTAATAAGGCCGTAAGACCTTTAAGGCTTTTTTAGGCCTTTTCCTATCTTTGTGTATAATAATTTAAAAAACTGCACTCCACGCTAGATATTTCGATTGTATCATCGCAAGACTCAAACAGTTATTTGGAAGCTTGCTTAATTACTGCACGGCCGAGCCGTCACAGTATTTTAGAAATAAAATGCAACATTCGACTGCATAGAGGAAACTACGAGTTTATGAATAATTGATTGATGTGTATGGTTGCTATTTTAGTAAGATGGAGAACTTTTGTTTAATGTGGCAATTATAGACGTTATATTTAAAATTTCAAGGTTCCAGCTCATCGGGAAGTTAGGTTAAAATCAATTACTAAATTTCACCCGGAACAACAGACAAACAAGAAAGAACTGCTCCAAACCCCTCAGAAATGAGATTTGACTTAAACTTATATTAATGGTTGATAAAACTTATAATTTAAATTAATAATTAAGTTGAGATGTATATCTTAATTATTAATCCTTAATAATAACTTAATTATTATCTTTATACAGAATGCGTATTACGGTGAAGTATATGTTTTAATGATTAAAATAGTTTTCAATGAACTAGAACTGCAGCTGCAATTAGTTTCAGTTGGCCACAAAACAGTTCTCAGACACGGACCGTGCTAAAAAGTATTGCCAAGTGAAACCTGCGGCTCGTAATTAAAAATAAAACAAAGAAAACTTCCATAATCAAAAGCATACATGAGTGGAAAAACCGCAGTTTTTACTGGAGTTGCGATTCTAGAATATTAAATGTAGTATTTTATTTAACTTGATAATTAAATTTTAGACGTGCTTATTAATTTATATATTAATAAACACGTCTACAATTTAATTATCTTAATAATTGAATTGTTTCCCTTTAAACAAAAGTATATTTTACAACATAATTTGGGTTCTTTTGCCAAAATTAATTCAGAGCAATTTCGTAATAACAAATGACACATTTTACTACGAAATTGATGTTCTCTCTGAAAAGTAAGCAATAAAAGAAAAAGAATATAATACTTTTATCAACACTGCATATGGTAGTTTTTATTCGTAAAACTTTAAAAGAACTGGCCATAAAAAAGATTTAAATATCAATTTGATCCTGGCACATTAATTTTCTATATTATAAATTCAAAAAAATCTAGAAGGCAGTAAGGCAGTCTTTGACTAAATGGTTGATAAACGAAATTTTAAGTTAACTTTTTTACAAGATTGTTATTAAATTTAATACCGGTGGTATTTTTATACCATGGGACGCCGATGTTTTACCAGTGAGAAGATGTTGAGAGCAATTCGCATGCTGGAAGCATGTTCTTAGACTATTTCAGATTTAACTTCAATCACTGAAATGAACCAAAGACCAAAAATTTACCAGGATGTTATTCTGAGACTAATCCCAGTCTGGCTCTTTCCTCCAGATTCACGAAGAGTACGTGTATGGTAACTAACACCTGAACAATAAAGGCGCCTGCAAAATTCCCAGGAAGTCCATCCATATCAAGGTCGAACAATCATGGTATGGGCAAGACTACTCCTAGGTGAGAGAACTGAGCGTGTTTGAGTTCACGGCAATTTAACTGCCTCAAAACCACTATGTATGGTTTTACCTGGAAGAAGAAAGAAGGAAAGGAATCTGGAGAATGGAACTAACAGTATGGTCCGACCATACCGGTGGTTCTATCCTCCAGGTTCATTTTTCGCCCTAAAGTAGCAACAAACAAAATACATTTATATAATATAACACATTGCGCTATATTTGTCATATAGTTATATAGGTATATTAGTTATATAGGTAAATGTATAAGCTGTAGATTTTGTTTCAATAAAAAAATATACATATATAAATACATATAAGAAATATGTCAACCAGACGAAGAAAGATGATGATCAAAAACATTCTCCAATAAGTATTTATCGAAGTCAGTTTTCTGATGTTTGGGGGTAACTTAGTGCCGATTCTTATAGCACCTGTTGCGATAGGTGAGACAAGAAACAAATACAGCAAGTATATAGTAGTAAATTGCTCATTCCGTTCGTTTCATAAAGTTAATTCAATTAAAACTTTATACAGTTACGTAGTTAACGAACGCGATGAAAATATTACATCTAGCGTCAAAGTTTATTATTGTAAGAAATAAACCTTTTTATACATAAGTCATACAGTTTTTATACGTACTAGATCTACGATGCAGCTATATTAATGTTGTAGCATGAATGGGTCAGCTCCACCAGGAACAAGTGCTCACAGAATACCAGCGTGAAATAGCAGCTTAATGCTTCTATTTCGTATGGTGAGCGTAGAGAACCGGATACCCTTTTTACTGCAAACGAAGCATTACATCTTAGTCCTCAGAGGTGACTATGCATCTGCATTTTCATTCTTAATCGAGGATAAATGTAAATATCTATGTGCCACAGCATTCACTTACCATCAGGTGGATCTGTCACCCTTATTGTATTAAAAAAAAACAGATTTTGTTACAATATTTAAAAATCATAAAATATCTTATCATCCTAATCTGTCATATTACAAAAAGTGATTCATTGATAATATCGAGTTTAAACTGTTGTTTATATTAAGAAGAGTCCTTCTGACTAAAGAAGTCCTATACCGCGGCGCCACAGTCTTCAGGAAATTTGAAATTTCCTGTCAAACTCCATAATTTACATTTTAGTTCGTATATTTCCGCGAGACTTCGTTCGTGGAACAGATTTTAGAATACGCCCGTTATTAATTTTTAAACTACTCTTTGTAAATAGGCCGAATATATTTTATTATCATATTATTATATATTCGGACGAGTCCAACTTCAATGGGCATGGCTGAAAACCAACGCTACCGTAACCGTGCGATAGCATTATATTGAGACAATGCCCTTTTCGGCATGACCTAACTCATGTAATCGGATTATTTTTTATGTCTGTTTTCTCTTATTTATTTTTATTCCTCTTCTTTATCAGCCGCCAAAGTCCACCGGACATTGGCCTTTCCCGTTGTTGGAGGATTCACCTTAATTGCCACGCTTGGCAGATGAGTTGCGCCTTTGACGTTTCCTATATCCAATCTGTGTATATTACGAAGAGCGTAAATGAAGTAGTAATACAGCTATATATCGGAAGCTGGATGCGATCTTTCTGGAATTTCCCACAATTGCCTTTTACGGCACCAATGGAACAAAATACGCCACACTATTGGCTAATATTATATTATATGTATACTATGATTTTAATATTATATACTAAAAATAAACCAAATGCGCATGAACACTCCCGAACAGGTTCCCACCATGTAGTGACGAGGTAGAGGAGGGGGGGGGGGGGATAGGGGGAGAATCCACTTACCAACGGCAGCACTAATGTGACAATCTTAGCTTTACGCTCTTCATTTTTTACACTTTCTTTAACCCGTAACAGCGGCGTAACAGTAAACTGTTGAAAATGGCCCTCGCATATTATAAGAATTTGAGATAATCACCACACATGGCATACGGATTCCCGATCGTATTTTTAGACGTCTCGCACCTTTGTAACGAGCTGGGTATTTCACACCTGGTATACTACAGGAAATGTTATAGCGCCATCTATTAAGGTATTTTTAACATTTCCTATTTTCGTTTCTTACAACACCCACAACATAATATAGGGTAATATCTTCTCTTACGTTGCCACCAAACGGTTCTCTTTATTTTTTTAATTACACATTACAACTGGGTGTTGCAACGCTGATTATTATTATGATTCTTACGCGTCTACATTGCTCAGGTCTTTAAGCTCCGTGTTGTAGTATAAGTGGCGGCACGAAAGTCTAGCGGTGACCGTTATTAATAATATATAAGCGGGTCGCGGGGCGGGTGTGCGTATCGTTCGCACGCGCTGATTGTCTCTCCAGTCGCATTCGTGCAATTCAATTCGTGCGCGATAGTACCCATGTGCAGCTATCCCCACACGTTTCGTTCAGTGCTAGACTTACGTGCCGCGACTTGTATATGGTAGTATTTTTTGCAAAAATATAATCTTTCTATCTTAGTCCTCACGGCTGACAACGCATCTGCATTTAAATTCGCAAACGAAGATGTGTAACCACTTACCATCAGGTGAACTGTGTGCTCGTTTGTCACCCTTATTCTATAAAAAAAATCATCATCATCTTTACAGCCCTTCACAAATCCACTGCTGAACATAGACCTCCCCTAAGAATGCCACAAAGCACGGTCCTGAGCCATCTGCATCCATCGACTTTCTGCATGGTTGAATTTAAATGCCACTGGGCATATGCCTCCTCTCATTTCTTAAAAGATTCTTGCCAGAGGAAACACCCGCCTTAATCCATCTAATGCATTGTGTGTTGGTGGAATTCACATGTCCTCGATTTTTTTTAATATCAGACATGTATACCATAAATTCTGTTCTTATTTTTAACAAAATATATTTTTTATTTTTTTATTTTCTTTATTTTTTTTATAGAAGAGGGGGCAAACGAGCATGCGGCTCACCTGATGGTAAGTGACTACCGCCGCACATGAACAACCACAACACCAGGGGAATTACAGGTGCGTTGCCGGCCTTTTAGAAAGGAGTAAGCTCGTTTCTTGAAGCAACAAAAAATAAAATATAAACCAGGCGAAGAAAAGACTACAGGAAAATCATTTTTATAGAAAAAAGTTTATATAGTAGATATGTACGTACTGTAATAAATATAATATAATATAAACCTAAAATTCACCGCCACTCAAGATATACGGGCTGTATTTAGACAAGTACGATCTCGCCCTGATTTTCACTGGCATCATTGTAAAAAAAAACTCATAGATATCTGATATATAAAAGTTGATAAAGTAAAGTTATAGCCTACTTACTTCCTACTGCTGAAATGGCCTCTTATTTCCGAGAGGCTTTTAGGGGAAATGAAACTTCACATGTCTATGAAATATTTTTCTTTAATTTCCTGGACATGCAGGTTTTCTCACGATGTTTTCCTTTACCACCACACACGCGGTAAATTATAGCTTAAAATTGCAATTAACAATTTCATTAGTGCCGGCGGGGATCGGCCCGGGTTGCTCGCGTATGTTGTAATATACAACGAGCGACCCCTGCGCTACCACAGATAGACATATATCATGGTATATATATCTGGTTCTATACATATAATATATTAGAGATAAGAAACAAAAGGCCAGATTAGGAGTACCCTTAACCGACGAGCGTGTATACGTAGATATATGGATGTAAAGGAGGCGAGAGAGGTGTGCCAGGATCGTGCCAAATGGAAGTCCGTAGTTTCTGCCTACCCCTCTGGGTGACAGGCGTGAGTGTTTATAGTTTATAGTATAATAATTATGTATATAATATTATGCATACGAATAAAATTTACGGCTACCTTCCAAATCATGGCAGACATTGTGACAGTTTACTTTACAGTTTATAAGTCTGTCACGTTCGATCTAATTTCCGGTAAGGATATTGAACCATCTTCGTCCTTTGTCATAATAAAAATGCTACGCATTTATTATATTAAATTCTCCTTGAACTTCTTATTCAACTTTTATCGTTTCACTGTACATACCGAATAATAGGTCCATCATGAGTCAATATTTGGTCAAAATTACAAATTGTTAATTTTCCCGTCTGGCTGTTTGTAATCGTCTCCGGGTCTCTGATTCAACAACGTAATTTTTTTTCCAGAGACAAGTACGGATTATGTTTGACATGGTGTTTGATCTTCGACTTATTGGCATGGCCTAGGGAATGCTTTTGCACACCAGGCGCCCCTTCCCATCCTAAACTTGACTTATAGTAGTTTTCAAACTTATCGTGTTAACTTATTTTATTTATTAATTTATTTTAAGTCGGTAGGTATTGAATAATTCTTGTGTTAAGATGTTGTTCTTAAATAAATTTTCTCCATGACTTTGAGATGTACGAAAGAGTATAACAGTAGGATTTCAAATTTTTTTGCATAATATTAGTAAAAAAATCCCAATTTCCATTTCCTTTCATCCATAACATAGACCTACCTCATAAATTGTCTCATAGATAGATTTTGGTAAAGTTGCCACGCTTGGCAGGTGGGTTGGAAGAATGGGAATCAGGAAAATGCTCCTGCCTGCACTTTCGCTTATAACTTATAACACTCACAGGATAATAAATGGGATAGTGAATATTCTTACACCGCGTAGTGGCGTGAATTGACCGTGTAGTGGGTCAATTCACGCCACTACTTAGTATTTTCCATTTGCAAATAATACTTTAACTCATATTTGTTTAACACTTTCACTGTCCGGTTTTCAAACACAATAGTAAGACAATAGCAATGACCTATATGTAGTGCACGGGACAGCGAAAGGGTTAAGTTAAATGCAAACACCAAATATAATGCAATGTAAATGTCTTAGTAGCGTAAATCCTTTAATGAGTAATGTACCTACGAATGAATTTAATTGAACATCTTCACGTACTCTCAAGGTTATATAACTGGTTGTAATCAAAGTCGAGGTTGAGCCGACGCATCGTGACAAAACATTAAATGTAATTTAATTGACATTAAAAGATTATTTACACATGGAACGAAACGTGTTTTGGTATGAAGTGTAATTATCATTATATTTTATAGTAGTTTAAAAAAAAAAGACAAGAAGTGCTTACGCTATCAATGTTCCCATTAACTGGAGCGGTTTACATAAACTATTGATCGCTTAGTGGTCAAAATTCAACTGTAATTCATTTTTTTAAGTTTGTTAAATAAGCAAGCTATACGTAGGTCACTCAATAAGTTTTGAGATGCTCGAAATTTAAAAATGGAACGCACCCGTGTTATATGTTTCTAAAAAGCAAATTTATATAAAAATAGAACTCCATAAGCCAATTGCTCAATATTAAAAAAACAAAGTTCTATTAATTTTCCTGCACAAGTTACAAGTACAACAGTTGTATTACCCAAAGCTTTTCAAGCTGTACGGGAGAGAAGACCAAAGACCGGGTTTCGGGTAATCATGCTGCATCACGATAACGCCTCTTCACATACCTCCCTTAGAACAAAAGCATTTATTGAGGAATCCGGTGTTGAAACTCTAAGTCACCCACCCTACAACCCTGACCTAGCTCCTTGTGATTTCTTTTTGTTCCCAAGAGTCAAAGAAAAAATAAAAGGCAAGCTTTTTTCAAGCGCCGAAGAAGCCGTGGCTGCCTACGAAGAAGCGATTTCCGACCTGTCAGATCAAGACTGGCAAAAGTGTTTTCAGAGTTGGTTTAGGCGAATGGAATTTGTATAGAGCATGATGGAGAATATTTTGAAAAGATGTAAAATAAATATATTAATAGTATCTAGAATACTTTTTGTATATCTTAAAACTTATTGAGTGTCCTACGTATTTCACTTTCAACTGCATATTAAAACGCAGACAATCAAGGTCATAGATCTTCTTTCTATAGGCAGCCGTTCGAGTATAAGCTGGGCGTCACCTCTTAGTGCTAAGGTTAATGCCATGAATGCTTGCTCCTCAATCCAGCCACTTCCCTTGGAGAGGATGTCAAACTGGTACTTGTAAGCAGCCCATGATGATGTCCCGTCGAAACGTGGTAAATCACATTTGCCTAATGTTGGCACCGGTGCAACCTGGACTGAGGTACACTGAGTGATTTTCAAAATATAAAATAAACCCTTTTTTTTCCTTGACATACACTCCACAGACTATTGGAAGAGAAGCATTTGAAATCATACAAAATTAATTGGTAATTATTTTTTGGCAACATTTTAAAATTATTTGTCTACAATCTCTACTCTCTGCGATTGTTTGACCTTAGATTATTATGTGTTTCACAATTGACATCTGCAGAATAAACGTAAACAATGAATGTTTCATTTAATTTAATGTATTTATAACACATTTTATATATAAATTTTACCTTTCTATACTCCTTCTCCATATAAACTTTAACTACCGTGAAACCTGGCATCTTTGCCATTTTTGGAAGGACTTAAAAGTTTAGGACCAATTTTCCAAGAAAAAATGTATTGTTAGACTGGGCGTCAATGTTAAATGTGACATTATATTCTTCATAGATTTGGTATTTATTAGCATTGAGTTATGTACGCGTAGTACATATATATCGATGTTTATTAGTGATTTAAAAAAATACTAACATTAAATAGACTAAATACTCAAAAATAGGAAATGGCAAAGTTAACCTCACTTGAAGGTAAATTGAAGGTAAGTTTACCTCATAATATAATAGACAACACTCAGAGTTATGATTTGCTCCTTTAATTGTGTTGTAAATAGTAAAATTTACTCTTGTGGCAAGTTGCCCTCCCATTTTTCAATATTTCATACAAACTTAAAAATATGTGTCAGGTTTGTCAAAAATCCTTGATTACGTACTTAACTTATTTTTTTTTTTTTATTTTAATCTTGTCACAAAAATTTCTTAAGCAAAAATCTAAAATATATCAACAAAAATACTCTCGTTTACAATTAAAAATCAAATGGGTGCAATAATAAGCTTAAGTCAATTATAGTATAGATAAAAAAAAGCTTGTCACAATCATTTTTATAACAAGTATTCGTTTTTGTACTAGTCATCATCATCATTTTATTACAGGTCGTAATAAAATGATGTCAGGTCATAATTATTGTAATCAATCTAAATATTGTTTTCCCACAATAGCAAAACATTAATAATCATTAAAAATGACAATTAATGTTTTGTTTAATATCAATACACTAAGTTGAAATTATGAAAAATACTGAGTAGTAATAATAATATTAATGCCTAACAACGCAGTAAAAATAATATAAATTTCTCTTTTCTTTTCCTTCACTTTTGACAAAGATGAATTGATTGACGACTCAATTGGTAAAGTCGGTCTAATGGGCAGCTACGGTGAAACATCGATACAAACATACATACATACATAGAATGTCAAGTACAGAACACTTTGTTTAAATAGTTGTAATCGGTTAAAAGTGACAACCCTTAGTTGTAGGAAAACATGGCAAAGTAACCGTCACATCGTGGCATCACTAGCATGGTAACTTTGCCAAATTAGTTTTATAGATAAATATTAAGACCAACACGTTAAAAACGATATATTACATTTGATAACCATTAATATTACGTTAATACAAAGATATAGATACCTACATTCAGTATTTCAAACATAAAAATAAGTTCTGGAGCACTGAACAAAGAGGTTATTTCGCCGGCACAATTCCGCGTTAAAATAAAATGCCAAAATTAACTCTCATGTTGCCATATCAAAAGCAATGCTGTCAATTAGTTATTGTATTTTCATCCAAAAAGATGGCATATCTCGAAAACCATTACGTTTTTCGTGTTAATCGTAATTTTGCACCAGTACACACCTGATGGCAAAGTTAACTTCCATTGGTAAAGTTGCCAGACTTGACTGTGCTAAATCTTGCACTGCTCCGTGCGCGCAATACTCTTAAAAAGGGGTTACAAACTTTTCCCTTCACGTAGTTACTTCAAACTCAACGTTTTAGACGTAGCCGAATTACTAGTAAAAACCTGTTAAATTATAGTTTTAATAAGTATCTATATTTCTATTTAATTATCTATTGCGCCGTCATACCTATGAGACTGTAACTCGAACCTGCCTTCCCCATTGAACTCAAAGATTTTGCTAATAGCAGAATGTAATTCAGAAGCGTGTTTTATGACGAAGACCAGGCAGCAAAACAATAACGGCGATTGCGATGAATATTATTTTGACATGATTTTAAAACATACTGTGTTCATTTATTATTATAAATAATGGTATAATATGTCAAATATACGATCAATAACATTTTAATATATTATATCACGATGGACTCTAATCAAAAACAATGTTGCGAGCAAGTTCAGTTTGCTTAAAATAAGCATAAATCTAACCTCATCTTATCGCAGTTTAGCAGGCAATGACCTTACGATGTCATAAGCAATAAATTAAACGAGATAAATAAAATCACAGCAAGATATTACTTATATAAAACAATAAAGGCGAGATAGATCAGGTGCTGGACACTAACTTTAAACAGTAGTTTAAAAAAACACTTATACGAGCGAGCCGAGCTTAATTCGTTCTCCCCTTAGTCCTTAAAAGTGTTAGCGCATCTGAATACTTCTTTGTTTGAAGTTCGTTGCATGTGTCCATGTGCTGCAGTAGCCATTCACCATCAGGTGAATTGTAAGGTTTCAATTTAAGGTGCGCTCTAAATATAAAAGCGATAACCAATTCATATAACGCCTTAATATCTTAGGAAAATCCTCATTGGTACTATACTAGGAGGTACCTATTCCAACCCGATACCATTACAGCCTATTAAGGTCCACTGCTGAACATAGGCCTCTCCCATAGATTGCCTCATAGGGGATATTTGCCACAGTTGCCACGCTTGGCAAGTGGATTGGCAATCGCAGTTTTTTTTATTTTAGTCGTTATTAGGAAGACGCTGCAGCCCATCTTCAGATTTGTTTCGCTCTGTTGCCTCTTACGACACCCACGGGATGATGTCGGGTAGTAAATATTCTTACACCGCCACTACACGGGTTCCAACATGTCTGCATGAATTATGACAAGCTATATGTAATCACAAAAACTATTAATTGGTTCTTATAAAAATTATTCTTCTTACCTTTTTCTTGTCTTAATCAATCTCAACCTCCCTCCCCCTCCTACCTCTTCTTTTACATTATTTTACTTTACTTTTACTTTTTCTTTTATCCACTGTTTAATATAGACCTGGAAAGGTTTGCCAGGTGGGCATCTTGATGAGTTGTCAAGCGCGGCAGAATGACGACTTGGTAGCGCAGTAGCTTACTACGGGGTGATGCGGTAGCTACCTGTGGAGATGCAGGCCCTGGGTTCGAGTCCCACATGGGACAATTTTTGTATGTAAAAAGTAAAAGTAAAGTTACAGCCTATATTCGTCCTACTGCTGGCCACAGGCCTCTTCTCATTTTTGAGAGGGTTTCAGGACAAAGAAGTGTCCGCCGCACTGCCCCAATGTGTGTTGGCGAACTTCACATGTCTTCGAAATATTATTTTTTCTTATTTCTCAGACATACAGGTTTCCTCACGATGTTTTCCTTCCCGGCGAGCACGTGATAAATTAGCACTTAAAACTGCAATTAACAACTTCATTGGTGCCGGCGGGGATCGAACCCGGGTTGCCCGCGTACTGTGAAATTTACAGCGAGCGCTAACCATCTGAGCTACCACGGCTCATTTTTTTATGACCTACAAATAATTGTTCAGGGTCTGGATGTTTTCCATGTAGATGAAACACTTTTCTAGTACTTAGTAACACTTTTTAAGACTAGAACCCCAGTCCCCTCCCTATAACTACGCTATTTATCGGTCGTCATAATCCTGCCATGAACGTGTGGTTGACATTTAAACAAATGTTGTTGTTCTTTAAAACCCACCTATTTTACTGATAAACTCTAAACAGCTCTAGAAAATTGGGCTATTGAAAGACTATCTTATATGATAATAATAACCGGAGCACCCCAGTTTCGTAGACATGTGTGAATTGTGAATGTTTCGTTCATTTGACCCGGGTCGGATCAAAGTAATGCTGATTGCAATTTCATATTTTGATCTTCCGGATCTAACGATGGACAGAACCTATGACCAAAGAGTATAGTAATGTCCGACGACCGACATTATCGAGCGGGTCTCACAGATCACAGAGTATTCAACTCGAAATAATCCATTTGAATGATCGACCCGAATGACCCAGTTCGTAAGACGAATCAATGCTTGAATGATCGGGTCACTTGAAATGAATGAATGACACATGTCTACAGTGTCGACTCCTTCCATTTGACTATAATTCACCGAAATGCGGCTCAAATCGTCCACGACCAAGTTCTAGACGATCGACTTAATCCACGGCCTTGCAAAAGTTTCTCATTATTTATTTTTATTTATTTTAAAAGCCCACTGTTGAACATAAGCCTCCCACATCTGTTTCAAAGGGGGATATTCGCCATAGTTACCAGTATTGGCAGGTCAATTCTTAACCGCACTTTTTTATTTTAAGCTATTATTAAGAAGATTCTACTACTGCTCATCTCCTGTTTCATTTCTTTCAGTCGCCTCTTACGACACCCACAGGATGATATGATGATAGTAGGTTTTCTTAGGTGGCCCTATACTACTTCTCATATAAAAGATCATTAATTCTCAATTATGATTATGTTTTTTTCTTATTTGGTGGGAATATAATAGAATATTATTTTTATTCAATGTAGATTACATGTAATTCTTATTGAAACTCATTTTTTACTTTACCACGAGTTCGGAAAAAAACCTCTGTCCTGAGAAGAAATTTGTTTGAGAAACAGCTTGGAAGCGACCACCTCATTCCCAGGGGTTATAATCAACCATGTATTCATTTATATTACAATAACCCTTTATATACAGTTTTTGTTTAATAAAATATTTAAACTTGGTAACAGAAAGACCTTGTATATTTTCTGGGATTTGTTGTGATAGCGTTTACAATGCCCCAAGAATGAATTACTGATTCTGTGTACGAAATTCCAATTTATACAAAGAACATGTAATCTAATAACTACTGTTAATTAGGCAAACCATCATTATCTTGTTGGCATAATTAAACCGATAATTGTATGCGGTAAATCACAATTATAATTACTTGAAATAATGTTTTTAGCTCAGCTAAAACGCAAAATAGTGTTTTCAATTTTAAAATTTGTTGTAAACTGCGCTGGGCACAGGTATCGTCTCATTTCTAAGATTATTTTAGAATAAGAAAATGTCCGCCGTGTTGCCCCAATGGGGATTAATGATCTGTTGTCCTTTAATTGTTATTGCTGTCGTTAAATTTTTAAGTAGTTGGAAGCTATGTAGCAACAAAATGTTCATACGATTTATCATATATATGTTTACGTACCATATTTGTTTACGTGGTAGACATAGGTAGTAGGTAGCCATGCTGCAGCTTTGTTATGGTTGTAGTACGAATAAGCAGGAAGGATCACGCCCTCACAGAACAGCAGAGTAAAATAGCAGCTTAATGCTACTGTGTTTCGTATGGTGAGTGTAGAGAACCGGATAGCCTTTTTACTGGATACGAGGCATTCCATTTTAGTCCTCAGAGGTGACAACACATCAACATTTTGATTCTTAATTAAGGTTAAATGTAGATTTCTGTGGGCTCGTTTGTCACCTTTATTCTATTAAAAATACAAACATGTAGACATCTTAAGCTTCCTCTAACTTCACCGTGGCGTAATAAATGTGAGTATAAATTTATAGGTCATCTTTTCATTAACGCAATAAAACGCTTATGTCATCGACTTCAGTTAAAGTGATATAATAGTATAATTTAAATCAATGGATTCAGTATGTTAGCTTTTGTTACCTCAAACTATTACGAATAATAATCATCCTATAACAACACCGGTTAACTTATACGAAGTAATTTGTTGCTTATTTAATTTTTGATTGCCTCTTTGGTTTAGTGGTCGTAAACTCGACTGCTGATCATGACCGGGTTCAAATCGCGGGTCGGACCAAAAAATTCGTTATTGAGTTTTTCTGTCAAGAAATTTTCAGTAACAGACCGGAGTCGGGAAGTTGGCGGTATTTCACTCCCGTGCCACGGAAAACATGTAAAACTGTTGGACCTGCACCTGATCACCCTCCACCTCCCAACTATGTATTTGCCATAGTTGCTACGCTTGGCAGGTAGGTTAGGAACGGAGGTTACGTAAATAACCCACTATAGTGCCAACAAACCCATCTTTTTTATAAGTAAGCGTGTCAAACGAGTAAGAGCCGTGGTAGCTCAGATGGTTAGCGCTCGCTGTAAGTTTCACAGTACGCGAGCAACCCGGGTTCGATCCCCGCCGGCACCAATGAAATTGCTAATTGCAATTTTAAGTGCCGATTTACCACGTGCTCGGCGGTGAAGGAAAACATCGTGAGGAAACCTGCATGTCTGATCAAAAATATTTCGAAGACATGTGAAGTTCGCCAACATTCATTCATTGGGGCCTTTATCTTTTCGCCTCTTAGCTGTGATGATTCTTAGCCACCAATCAGCGGCGTAAGAAAATCGTGTCCTTGGTCACTCAAAACTGACAAAAAAAAGTGAAAAATAGCCTAAGATTTATTTTTAAAACCAAATACCATTTGCTTTTGTTTCTTCAGTTGCGTAGTCGCAACGAAATTACCGTAACGTTGTGTGTGAAATCGATATTAGTTGCTATACGAGCGTAACGGAAAACATTGATGTTTATGTTTGACTTAACAAATCTATTTTATTTATAAAACTGAAATGACAAACGAACTTGCATTCCACCTGATTATTAGTGACTACTGCTGCCCATGGACACCTGCGGCTAACTTCAAACAAAGAAAGCTACAGATACGTTGTCACCTCTGAAGTTTTACACAAACTTTACACGTGGTAGAGCCATGCTGCAGCTATATTAATTGTATAGTTGTAGCACGAATGGGTCGGCTCGAATGGGGAAGGACCACGCTCTCACAGAATACCAGCGTAAAATAGCAGCTTCACACTGCTTTGTTTCGTATAGTGAGTGTAGAGAACTGGAGACCTTTTTACTGGAAAAGAGGCATTCCATCTTAGTCCTCACGGATAACAACAAATCTGCATTTTGATTCTTTATTGAGTATAGATGTAGATGTCTATGTGTCACAGCAACCACTTACCATCAAGTGGAGTGTGTGCTCGATTGTCATACTATTCAATAAAAAAAAAGTTAAAAATGGAATGCCTCACATCCTGTAACTTTATCAGATGTCTTTATCATTTAGACGGCAACACACAAGTGGACGCACTGCTATTTGGCAGGAGAAAGAGGTAAGAGAAAAGGAATCCTACTAGCCTACCTAGTTGTAGTATTTATGCATGTCAGGGTCACGCAGATGCATATTGTGGCGGTAGCGCACGAATAGGACGACCGAGAACTGAAGACCATGTTTTTTGGTGTTTTTGCTATTTGAAAATTTGCCTCTTATTGGGTCAGTGATTACGGTGTTATACGCGCACGTCACATTTATGATGCTGCAGTCCATCACAGATCTGGATATTTTGGCCTGACAAAGAATAGAGATGGTTAATTTGCTGTTTATCTGATGCCATAGTTTTTTTCTTTTTCCTTAAATTCTTCCTCATTTACTTCCTGTGATACTCGTAAAAGGAAAGGTGTGTTTTGTGTGTGGTAGAGCAGCAGCTATATTATGGTTGTAGCAAGCGCTCGATCGGGGATGGACTTCACTCTCACAGAGTACCAGCGTGTAATAGCAGCTTAATGCTGCTGTATTTCGTTTAGTTATCTGAGAACCAGAGACCCTTTTTACAGGAATCAAGGCGTTCCATCTTATTCCTTGGGTGGGTGGGGTGACAATGTATCTGATTTCTAATCGAGGATAGATGTAAATGTGTATGTCTATGGATGCTGTGTATGCTGTGCTTATACAGCATCAACTTACCATCAGGTAGACTGTGTGCTTGTTTGTTACCCTTACTCGTTAAAAAGGGGGGTTGGCAGAATCCTAAGGCCCCTAACATACCTACATAAATAAAAACGTAAGTTGTGTAATGCCGGCGTAATAATATACACTAACCAAAATCATTCCGTGGGTGTCGTAAGGGGCGACAAATGGAAATTGATACAGGAAAAAGCAGCATCTTCCTGATAACATCTTAATATTATAATAAACTGCAGCTACCAACTTGCCTAGGAAAAACTTCCCATATGAGGCGATCTATATGATAGGCAGTAGTGTATGGATGAATGAAACCTAAATACTTACTTATTATCGACTACGCCTGACTACAGCATAGTACATAGGTATAATTGAAAAAATCCGATATTGTTTATAAAACATGAAAATTATTCTTGCTACTGCAAACTTATAACGTGGTAGACTAATTATAATTTTACGTGGTAGAGCCAAGTTGCAGCTTTATTATGGTTGTAGCTCGAATGAGTCGGCCTGACCGGGGTGGTACCACGCTTTCACAAAATACCAGCGTAAAATAGCAGCTTGGTGCTGCTGTGTTTCGTATGGTGAGTGCAGAGAACCGGGGACTCATTTTACTGGAAATGAGGCATTCCATCTTGGTCCTCAGGGATGACAACGGATTAGAAACAGAACAGAAACTTTTTTATTCAATGTAGATTATAAATAATACTTATTGAAAGTCACTCTTATGTTTGATTGCCACTGGTTCGAAAAAAAACCACAGTCCTGAGAAGAACCAGCAAGAAACCCAGCGGAACTTTTTTTTGAAATAACAGCTTACAATCATGTATGTTACACAATTAACAACACAAAACAAATTAGAAATAGCCTGGTGGCGATCCCCTCATTCCCAGGGGTTATTATCATCCATAAATTACTTAACAACATCTGCATTTTGATTCTTAGTTGAGGATAAATTTGATGTCTATAGGCCGCAGCATCCACTTAATCAGGTGGACTGTGTGCTCGTTTGTCACCCTTATTCTATAAAATAAAAAATAAAACTTAAATTTTAGCAGTTGGAGCATCGACCATCATTGCAATCATTACAACGTCAAGTTAATCCTTCAATCCGACTTACGTTTTCGGTGGAGCAATGTTCGATACTTACCTTACTTACCGATACTACTAATTCCTAATTAAATACATACATAAAACTATCTACTTATATAACTAAGTTTATAGGGAACCTTCAGAGTACGCGTCCTACTCGCACTTGTCCAGTTTTTATCTAAACTGTTCTCCCTACTAAACTATTAATTTCTATCGCAATATTAATTTGGGTTTTAGGTAAATGAATTTTATTACTTCCACGAGCATTAGGGCGCGTTCCAATTTCCTGGTTATTAATTACTTTTTGAACTACGACTGTTGAGTTAACATGACGTATTCACAAATAGAGGGACGAAGCTAATGGTGCGCGTGGGGCATCATGAATATGTTAATACGGGAAATTCGCGAGCTCTATGCAAATGTAACGTTTATTTCATAATTTTATCTTCATTGCACTAATGTACTGAATAATTTCTGTTTTAAATTATTTGATTATCATAAATAATGATGTAATGTAATGATTGTATATCCATTTAAAGACAATTAGACAACACACTTTTAAATAAATAATTCTTAGAGTAGTAAACAACTTTTACGTGGTAGAGTCACGCTGCAGCTATGTTATCGTTGTAGCATAAATAGGTCGGCTCGACCGCGGTAGGACCACGCTCTCGCAAGGTAAAATAGCAGCTTAATACTGTTGTGTTTCGTATGGTGAGTATAGAGAAACGGAGACCCTTATTGCTGGAAACGAAGCATTCCATCTTAGTCCTCAGGAGTGACAACACAACACACTACATTTTGATTCTTAATTGAGTATTAATGTAGATGTCTATGGACCACAGTCTCCACTTACCATCAGGTGGACTGTGTGCTCGTTTGTCACCCTTATTCTATAAAAAAAGCTATCATGACAGACCATGTTGACAAAGGTAGACCCTTACTGGTAAAGAGTTATACCATCTTAGTTCTCAGGATCATAACTCATCAGCATTTTGATGCTTAGAGAATGGATGTATCTGTGGTATACAGGTGTCCATAGGCAACAGAATCCACTCGTCGTCAGGTAGACTTGCTTATTTCTCACTTTCTTCTTTTTCATCCGTTCATCAAATTCAACTGCTGGACATGACCCTCTCCCATTGTAGGTATTTTTTCTTAATCATCACGCGTGGCTGGCGTAGTTACGTTTGCAGTACCAGACGTTTCGAGTATCTGATACTGCTTCAAATCGCAGGTCCAAATTTATACATCTATCGTAAAGGAGATGGTTATAAGGCCATATTAAGCAAGCCATAAGGTTTTTTTTTCGGAGGGTGATGAATTTCCTTACACCACCACCATTCATCACACGTCGCTATTCACTTTGATGTTAATAACGACGTGTAATACCGCAGATTCGATTTACATTCATATACGACAGACCAACGCAGAAAATTTCGTATGAAATATAGATTTTTGTATAAGAAAATAGCCTGTTACAACTTATTTTAAAAATATAGATTATTTAAAATTAATTATCGATACGTAGTTCTTGCAGCTATTATGGTTTTATTATAATTCAAACACATAGTTGTACAAAATTATTGTATATAATAATAATTTAATTATTCTTGCTGATTCTTCCCAGGCCAGAGGTATTATTCCAATGTTATGTATTAACCTATAATGAATAAAATAACATTATTTTTTTAGTATAAGGGCGGGGCGACAAACGAGCACACAGCTCATACGATGGTAATAGGAAGTTGTTTTTTTTTTCTTTTATTTAAGGACCAGTAAACAACTTCAACAGAAGGTTAATAACTAATCTTAATCCTAAAATTTAAAGGAGACAGTTTCTTTTTGTATGGAGAATGGGCCCACCACGAATTTTAGTGAACCTCAATGAAATGTATGTTGATTTATTCCTTATAATCTATAGATTACAAAATTAATATTAGTTTTATCGCAAATAACGGGAATTCTGAGAAATTAACAATTAAAATATGAATATCGCAATAACCTTAAAACAAACTAAAAGCGATTTTCAAGTAGTTTTCACCGATATTATGAGTTAGAATAGTGTATATAGAATAGAATAGCTTAATAATTAATAGTATTAAACAAAGTTGTAGGTACATTCAGCAATTATAGATATTTTAAGATAGATGGAAAATCCTTTTAGCAGTTACAGCAAAACAGTGCACAGACAAACAAACGTGGTGTGGAGACTATTTTTAGATTATTTTGAGACAGACGGACAGGTGCGGTGTCAAGACTTTGTTTTAATATGTTTTGGTTGATTAGTAAAGGTGCAGTGTGTAAACTTTGTTTTAAAATATATTAACTGATTAGTTATCATACCCCAAACACCATTAAAGCCAAAATGATTAGGTAATATCATGTTTATCTATGTTATTACACACTGATATATTTATATATTCATATTTGAAGTACGGGAGGGATAGCCTGACGACGACTGCTCTCAGCTCTGCAAGAGAGTTGTGAAACTCGGCGAGAGATCGGTTCGGGAGAAGTACACCCCACAATGACGAACTCCCCGAACTGGTGTTACGCACCCTGACCCTCCTGACACCTTCAGGGGTCGGGGTACCGGCGGCGGCTGAAGAAATGATGGCCACTGAGCCGTTAAGGTCCGCCACCCAGTCCTCCCTAGGCCAGACAAAATACGGCTCAGCGACCACAGCGATAAGATCGACCACTGCGCCATGCTCTGGAGCAACAGATCCTGAGCACAGGCGCAGTGGTTGATATTCGCCTGGAGGAAGCTTAATGGGGCCGTTATAGGCATTCCATTTCAGCTTCCTCCACGGGGCGCCTCTGCGGGCGTCGGTGTCGCGGCGGCGGCGGCAGCGACAGCGACAGCGGCGGCGGCGGCAGTCGCGACTGCGGCGGTGGCCACAGAGGCGGTGGCGGCGGAGGGCCTCCTCACCCGCGGCCTTGGCCTGGCGGGTGGCACGCAGGCCCTGCTTCCGGCCCGGTGATCGGCTGGCCTGCCGGTCGCCGCACATGCATCACAGTGCGGCGTGGCGCAGCAGGTCGCCGATATGTGTCCGCTGACAGCAGCGAAGCAAAGGCCACTGCGGTCAACCTCCGAGGCGCATTTCACCGATACGTGGTGCCCCACGAGACAGCGGTAGCACCTCAGAGGTCTGGGCTCCAGCAGCTTAACCTGCGCTGAGACCCAGCCCACCAGAAGCCTTCGGCCCTCCACTATGGTTTTGGCCGCCGTAACAGGGCAGCACACCGTGGCGGCATGCATACCCTGTTGGACCGGGCGTATGGCGCCTGACCTGATCTGGTCAGTAGTGCACCCCGGACCTGGCGACGGCGGCCACCAACTCTCCTCCGATACCGAGTCGTCCAGACCCATGATGCGCAGGTCTGCGCATCTGACGGGCCTGGACACTGGGCCTCGTCCGCGTCCAGGGACGCTCTGAGCTTCGCAGCCAGAGCGTCCGCGGTCGCGCCACTGATTCCCTGGGATCTCCAGCATACGGGCCCTGTCTGGTGACTTTGAGCCGGAGGCCCCGGTGATCCCGAGCTCCCGAGATCCACCGCCTCTTTCGCCTTTGCGAGCAGATCGCGGTAGGTAACGCCCTTCTTTCCGCGTCCGGCTGTGGTGTAATCACTACAGCTGCGGTCTCGGGCGCGGAGCCCAGCCGCGATCTTGCGCGCCCTGAACTGGCGCTGCTGCTCCTGCTCTTGGCCTTTTGGCTGCCTTCTTCCCTTATTTTTTCCCCGACCACCTGCCAACCGGCTTCAGCCGCGGGAGGTGTAGGGAGCTGAGGGGCGGTGGCGGCGGCGGCAGCTGGCTTGCCGCTGGCGCTGGCACATTCGCCGCAGGCACTGGGGCTGGCGCAGCCACCGCCTGTGCTGCCGCTTTGCCCTTTTTGCCTTCGTCTTGCCTCTCCTTCCCGTTGCCGGCTTAGCGGAGCCGGTTCAGCCGGTACCGGTTTTGCCGGAGCCGGCTTTTCAGGGGAGGAGGGGCACCGCAGCCCCGCCCGAAGGCTGGCTGACGGCCCCGGCTTGATGCGGCAGTTGTGGCCGCCGCGTACGAGACCGTTGCCGGCCTCGCCGCCGTCTTGTTTGCCTCAGGGGGCTGCAGGACGATGCCCTCCAGCACGGAGAACCGGTGTTGGAAGGCAGCCAGCTCGCCGGACCAGGTTCAGAACCTGGTTCTCCATCGGCACGGCTGGTTTGGCGCTGCGTCTGGGGCGCCGCGCGAGAGGCAGGCTCACGTAGACTGGCCAGGTCTGCGCGGAGCTTCGTTCTCCTTCTGGAGAGTCTCCATGGCGGACGTCAGGCGGGCCACATCCGCCCGCAGCTCCGCTACCAAGTTGGCCTCGCAGCCGCCATGATGGAGGCGGAGGCCGCGGAATGGCCTTTAACTTTGAGGAGGCTTTGCTTGTGGGCCACGACCTGATCGCGGCCTCCACCTCCTTGCGAATCTGGCCTTACGCTCCACCTCGGAGCCGCCAGTCGCATCCGTCTCTTCGCCTGATACCGAGTCGTATCGCCCGGGTGGCGCCCTCCTCGGCATGCTTTTGCCGCTTGTTCGGCCTCTGATTGTCAGAGGGCCCCCTCCCTTGCCTCTCAGCCCGCCCCGCCTGTTGGTGGGGATTTTCCGGGCCGAAGCCTCCTCTTCATCGGCTGACGACCCCTGGTCGCCATCCCGCCTGGACCGCTTGCGGAAGAACTTACTGGTCTCCGCGGTCCCAGGCTCCACGCGTCGGGAGCTCTCTGAGCCTCCCACGCTGCTCGATGCGGCGTCGGACTCTGTCCCCGCATCGTTCCTCCTCTCCTCTATGTTGCCGTTGTCGGCGGTTTTGGTTTTTATTTCCATATTTGTACCCACGAGTATGGGAGTAATTAAAGGTCCACCTTGGCAGTGACCCTTACCAAGGTAAGCAGATTTAGAGGATTTATTACCGCCAGGGGTCTGCAGGTACCCTGGCGAGGAGCGCACTATCGACTGATTTGTTCGTAGAACCCCGTCAGCCATCCATCCCCGCGCGTCGCCGCTTGAGATTCGGGTAACTTTTTATAGAGGTTTTCCTCGCGGTCCGGGCAGTTAAGCCAAGACTCGGTCCCAATCAAAGCCGCGAGACATGATCCACGACACTTCGATACTGGGATTACGAGATCGGCGGTGACAGCAAAGGATGAATCCTTCACTGTTCGCCCGGAGGCAGGGTGCACACCGAGCCTGCCTCACCTCTGCTATGCCCTCTGCTGATCAGAGGGTCACGCAGTGGAACGCGCCGTTGGTCCGGGACGGACCCCACCCATGTCAGAATAATTAGCCGCGGCAGTAACCTTCCCAAGGAGTAAGAATTTCTTCTCATTTCTCGAGGAAGATTACTGCTGCGCCCAGGTGCACTGGCCCAGTAGCTGCTCTTCCTCCAGACTTATCGAGAGGGACCCGCAACTACCAGGCACACGTGGAGGACTTCTGACTTCGCACCCCGCCCCTAACATACCCACATAAATAAAACGTAAGTTGTGTAATGCCGGCGTAATAATATACACTAACCAAAATCATTCCGTGGGTGTCGTAAGGGCGACAATGGAAATTGATACAGGAAAAAGCAGCATCTTCCTGATAACATCTTAATATTATAATTAACTGCACGCAATCCTGTTTGAAAACTTCCCATATGAGGCGATCTATGTGATAGGCTGTAGTGTATGGATGAATGAAACCTAAATACTTACTTATTATCGACTGCGCCTGACTACAGCATAGCAGATATAATTGAAAAAATTCGATATTGTTTATAAAACATGAAAATTATTCTTGCTACTACTAACTTATAACGTGGTAGAGCAACGCTGCAGATTTATTATGGTTGTAGCACGAATGAGACGGCTCGACCGGAGTGGTACCACGATCTCACAAAATACCAGCTTAAAATAGCAGCTTAGTGCTGCTGTGTTTCGTATGGTGAGTGCAGAGAACCGGGGACTCATTTTACTGGAAACGAGGCATTCCATCTTGGCCCTCAGGGATGACAACGGATCAGAAACAGAACAGAAACTTTTTTATTCAATGTAGATTATAAATAATACTTATTGAAAGTCACTCTGATGTTTAATTACCACTGGTTCGAAAAAAAACCTCTGTCCTGAGAAGAACCAGCAAGAAACCCAGCGGGACTTTTTTTTTAAATAACAGCTTACAATCATGTATGTTACACAATTAACTACACAAAACAAATTAGAAATAGCCTGGTGGCGATCCCCTCATTCCCAGAGGTTATTATCATCCATAAATTACTTAACAACATCTGCATTTTGATTCTTAATTGAGGATAAATTTAGATGTCTATAGGCCGCAGCATCCACTTAATCAGGTGGACTGTGTGCTCGTTTGTCACCCTTATTCTATAAAATAAAAAATAAAACTTAAATTTTAGCAGTTGGAGCATCGACCATCATTGCAATCATTGCAATCATTACAACGTCAAGTTAATCCTTCAATCCGACTTACGTTTTCGGTGGAGCAATGTTCGATACTTACCTTACTTACCGATACTACTAATTCCTAATTAAATACATAATCCTAATGAAACTATCTACTTAAATAACTAAGTTTATAGGGAACCTTCAGAGTACGCGTCCTACTCGCACTTGTCCAGTTTTTATCTAAACTGTTCTCCCTACTAAACTATTAATTTCTATCGCAATATTAATTTGGGTTTTAGGTAAATGAATTTTATTACTTCCACGAGCATTAGGGCGCGTTCCAATTTCCTGGTTATTAATTACTTTTTGAACTACGACTGTTGAGTTAACATGACGTATTCACAAATAGAGGGACGAAGCTAATGGTGCGCGAGGGGCATCATGAATATGTTAATACGGGAAATTCGCGAGCTCTATGCAAATGTATCGTTTATTTCATAATTTTATCTTCATTGCACTACTGTACTGAATAATTTCTGTTTTAAATTATTTGATTATCATAAATAATGATGTAATGTAATGATTGTATATCCATTTAAAGACACTTATACAACACACTTTTAAATAAATAATTCTTAGAGTAGTAAACATTTTTTACGTGGCAGAGTCACGCTGCAGCTATGTTATCGTTGTAGCATAAATAGGTCGGCTCGACCGCGGTAGGACCACGCTCTCGCAAGGTAAAATAGCAGCTTAATACTGTTGTGTTTCGTATGGTGAGTGTAGAGAAACGGAGACCCTTATTACTGGAAACGAAGCATTCCATCTTAGTCCTCAGGAGTGACAACACAACACACTACATTTTGATTCTTAATTGAGTATTAATGTAGATGTCTAAGGACCACAGTATCCACTTACCGTCAGGTTGACTGTGTGCTCGTTTGTCACCCTTATTCTATAAAAAAAAACTATCATGACAGAAGATGTTGACAAAGGAAGACCTTTACTGCTAAGGAGGTATACCATCTTAGTTCTCAGGATCATAACTCATCAGCATTTTGATGCTTAGAGAATGGATGTATCTGTGGTATACAGGTATCCATAGGCAACAGAATCCACTCGTGGTCAGGTAGACTTGCTTATTTCTCACTTTCTTCTTTTTCATCCGTTCATAAATTCAACTGCTGGACATGAGCCTCTCCCATTGTAGGTATTTTTTCTTAATCATCACGCGTGGCTGGCGTAATTATGTTTGCAGTACCAGACGTTTCGAATAGAATAGAATAGAATAGAATAATTTTTTATTCAATATAGATTACATGTGTAATTCTTATTGAAAGTCATTCTTTACTTTACCACTGGTCTGAAAAAAAACCTCTGTCCTGGGAAGAACCAGCAAGAAACCCAGCGGACTTTTTTTAAAGTAAATTTTACATTAATGGTTGTACAAACTATTTAAGTACAAAATTTATTTTAGAAACTGCTTGGTAGCGACCACCTCATTCCCAGGGGTTATTATCAATTATATATTCATTTATACTATAATAACCCTTTTTATACAGTTTCAGCTTATCAAAACATTTATACTTGGTAATAGAGAGAGCCTGTACACTTTCCGGGACCTTGTTGTAATAGCGTATACATTGCCCCAAGAATGAATTACTGACTCTGTGGAGTCGAGAAACTGCTATCACTAGCTTGTGCTTGTTCCTAGTGTTTACAGAATGTATATCACTTTTTTTACTAAAACTACCTTTGTTTTTGTGAACATACATTAAATTTTCGTAAATATACTGAGAGGCCAAAGTTAATATATTTATTTCTTTAAATTTATCTCTAAGAGACTCTCTCGGTTTTAGGTTGTAAATAGCTCTAATGGCCCTCTTCTGTAAAACAAAATAGTTTCTGAATCAGTTGCATTTCATAGCAAAATCTCATAAGACATTATGCTATGGAAATAACTGAAATAAACTAGTCTGGCTGTCTCGACACTAGTGAGACCTCTAATCTTTTTACAGCATAGGCTGCAGAACTTAGTCTGCTTGCTAGTTTGAATATATGGGGGCCCCACTGAAGCTTTGCGTCGAGAGTGATGCCAAGAAAAACAGTGGATTCAACAGGGCTCAGTTCTTCCCCATTTAAAAACACATTGGTACCCAGATTTTTAACATTCGTTGTTGTAAATTTAATACATTTAGTTTTATTTCCGTTTAAATGTAGATTATTAACGTTAAACCAATGCACTAATTTTCGAGTTAATTTTCGTGTAATTTTCGAGTATCTGACACTGCTTCAAATCGCAGGTCCAAATTTATACATCTATCGTAAAGGAGATAAGGCCATATTAAGCAAGCCATAAGGTTTTTTTTTTCGAAAGGTGATAGATTTTCTTACACCACCACCATTCATCACACGTCGCTATTCACTTTGATGTTAATAGCGACGTGTGATGACAGATTAAAAAGATTTTCTTTAATCAAAAGAAATTCTTTTGATCCATCAAAATTATGTTTTAAATACAGCTAAACACTTCACGTTGTTGTATCAACATTTACGGTATGCATTCATCATCATCATCATCATTACAGCCCTTCACAAAACCACTGCTGAACATAGGCCTCCCTCAAGGAATGCCACAAAGCACGGTCCTGACCTACCTGCATCCATCGACTTCCTGCATGTCTTACCAGGTCGTCACTCCATCTAGTGGAGGGACGCCCTACACTTCATCCGCCGGTATGAGGCCGCCACTCGAGAACCTTTTTTCCCCATCGGTTGTCGGTTCTTCGAGCTATATGGCCGGCCCATTGCCACTTCAGCTTACTAATCCGTTGGGCTATGTCGGTCACTCTGGTTCTACTGCGGATATCCTCATTTCTAAGTTTATCACGCAGAGAAACCCCGATATACCTGACGAGAATATATAGGTATATTGAGGCCTAGTGGGTAATACCGCAGATTCGATTTACGAGTACATTCATATACGACAGACCAACGCAGAAAATTTCGTATGAAATATAGATTTTTGTATAAGAAAATAGCCTGTTACAACTTATTTTAAAAATATGGATTATTTAAAATTAATTATAGATACGTAGTTCTTGCAGCTATTATGGTTTTATTATAATTCAAACACATAGTTGTACAAAATTATTGTAAAATTTAATTATTCTTGGTAATTCTTCCCATGCCAAAGGTATTATTCCGATGTTATGTATTAACCTATAATGAATAAAAAAACATATTTTTTTTTAGTATAACGGTGACAAACGAGCACACAGTTCATACGATGGTAATAGGAAGTTGTTTTTTTTTCTTTTATTTAAGGACCAGTAAACAACTTCAACAGAGGATTACTAATCTTAATCCTAAAATTTAAATTTAGTGAAGCCAACACCACCAGCCTCAGATATTCATAATTTATAGGATAAATTACAAAAGTGAGAGATGTGAGGGAGGACTTAGTACATATGCAATATTACAAAATAACATTAGTTGGAATTACTTAAACTCTAATATAAACTTTAAGAATTTTTTTTTTAACAATTTAAGTAAACAAGAGATCAGCAATATCGAACTATTTAAAAACATTACAAACTAGTCATAAACAACTAAACAAAAAACAAACTGTTAACATTTTAGTTTTGATTTTAAACAATTAGATAATTTAATTATATTTTTATTTATTTTTGATTTATTTTATTTATTTATTTTTTTAGTTCGTAAGACTCATAAGCTTATTAATCACTTTGTTTCTAAAGGAGCTAGCACGATTATTAAAAATGTCAATGTCCCAAAAGTGATCATTATAATTTTGCATTAAACGATACAATGTCGCTCTTTTGCCAGCATTGGTTTTACACAGGGGAAGGACAAATGTGAGCATGTTGATCTTAAATGTGACCTAGTAGGTACACGATATCGCAATTTTTTTGTTACAGGAATGCAATCTAATCATATCTATCATGATAAAGGTCAAATAATAATATTGCTACTAATTGTTGTCGTCTGAGCTTTAAAGTTAACATTTTGTATTTATTTAATATTATATTATAGGAACAATATTTATGCTTGCATCTATAGTACATTGACTTAATAAACTTTTTTTGTACCCTCTCAATATGGTCGGTATAGACATTATAGAAGGGATTCCACAAAGCAACAGCGTATTCCAACTGAGAGCATATATGAGAGATGTTGTGACCTATATGTGTATGTAAATCTATCCTCGATTATGAATCAAATTGCAGAATGCGTTGTCACTCCTGAAGACTAAGATGGAATGCCTCGTTTCCAGTAAAGAGGGTCTCCGATTCTCTTTTTTTTTATAATATAAGGGTGAAAAACGAGCACGCAGTCCACCTGATGATAAGTGGTTGCTGTGGACCATAGACATTTACATCTATCTTCGATTACGAATCAAAATGCAGATGCATCGTCACCCGTGAGGACTAAGATGGAATACCTCGTTTCCAGTAAAAAGGATCTCCGGTTCTCTACAGTCACCATACAAAACACAGCAGCGTTGAGCTGCTATTTTACGCTAGTTTTCTACTAATAGCTGGAGCATGGCTCTACCACGTAAATGTTATTAATTATGTTCTGTTCTATTTTATTCTATTTTATTATATTATATTATTTTCCATTATTTTCTATTTTATTTCTTGCAATTCCATTCTACTTTTCTCTACCCTATTCTACCCTTCTCCATCCTACTCTATTCTACATTACTTCACATTACCCTACTTTACCCTACGCTACCCTACTCTACCCTACTCTACCCTACTCTACTCTATCCTATTCTATCCTATCCTATGATATTCTATCCTATCCTATTATATTCTATTCTATTCCATTTCATTATGTTCTATTCTGTCATATTCTGTTCTATTCTATTATTATATTCTATACCAGGGCAGCACATCGGTTAAGCTTTTATGTCATCCTGCAGCATCCTGAGCAGGCCGTAGTGTCTGAAGCGGACTGAATTAGGTGTTTTAAAAATTGTTTCAGACGCATCAAATTTTGAATAAACACTGGCGGAGAGTTCTTTTGAACGATTTGATAGTAAAACATTAAACATAGCAACTTTTTTACATTCGCAAAATTTTCTGAGTGGCCAACGTAACACTGAGAATTGTACCACATATTAAAATTTCAAATATAACACCTAGTTAAGAAAAATATTAATATGATAATAATATAGACTTGCGACTAACCTCGCTTTTTACTAAAGTGGATGTTCTATTTATTGCTCGTGACAAACTCCTTTACAGAGTCCGTCATGTGACACTGTATTTGGAAACCAATTATATACTGTAAAGGACGACACGTTATAACAAATAATTACTAAACACAAATAAGACTATGAAAAAGTACCTTATAATAAATATCTGTATCATCAGAGGGAAACAAATTAGGAGGTAACAAGCATAAATAATGGCGGCCTAATAACTAAAAAGTAAAAGCTGCGGTTGCAAGCCCGCTTACCAAGCGTGGCAACTATGGCATATATCCCTATGAGGCAAGCTATAGGGGAGGACTACGTTTACCAGTGGACTTTAATAGACTGTAACGGTAACAGTAATAAATATCTGATCGTGCTGTGGTTTCATATTTAGAGAAGGTACTTTAACTCCAGTTCATATTACCAGTAAGTAGTTCGTATGATGCAATTGTGTGTGTGAAAATTCATGATACAAAAGAAAGGTGTCCGATCTGTGAGTAACACGGTTTATAATGATAGTTCTAAACCCTTAATTGAAAAAAAAACAAATAAATTTCCGTTTACCTATTTATAAAGAATATTTGTTTATTTGTAAAACAACACCAAACTTACTTCTTAAAAAACACAGTGATTTTTTTATAAAAGCATACACGACACCAGGACAAATTGTACCTTCATAAAAGTAACTTAAGTAGGTATTGTAATTTGAAATGTAAATTGCATGGGCATAAAATTATTTAACAAAATCCCTATGGCATTTAAGACAATACATCACTAAATGTTTTCACGCATTCGTTAATTAAATTATTAAACGGTTTTTTTGACAAAATTGATGGATTCACTATTTGTAAAATTACATAATACGTTTTGTTTATTCATTTATACGATAACTTTTTATGATAACAATTTGATATTCGACAATTTATGTAATATTTTATATTACATTTGCTTAATTAATTAGGACGATTATGTATATTATATTGATATTATAATATAGTTTACAAAATTATATTATTCTAATATTTGCAAGCCTAAACGGGCAAAATTACTCAAATGTACAAAACCAATGCATTCTTTTATAGAATAAGTGTGACAAACAAACACACAGTCCACCCGATGGTAAGTGGATGCTGTGGTCCATAGATTACATCTATCCTCGATTAAGAATAAAAATACAGATGCATTGTCACCCCTGAGGGTTGAGATGGAATTCCTCAATTCCAGTAAAAATGGTCTCCGGTTCCCTACACTCACTATATACGAAACACAGCAGCTTTAAACTGCTATTTTCTTTAAACTGCTATTTTACGCAGGTATTCTGTGAGAGCGTGGTCCTTCCCCGGTCGAGCCGACCCATTCGTGCTACAACCATAATATAGCTACAGCATGGCTCTACCACGTATAAAGTTACGTTAGCATGCTGCTAACGGATATATTGTAACGGCGAATTAAACCATTTTGACTTAATTCAAACTACGCCGATGTGATTGTGGTTAGACCTCGACACTAAAAGAAAAAAGTTGTTCGTGAAGCCGTTTTGTTATAAATAAGTAATAAAGATTTTCATTCAAAATCAAATTAAACTTTGTTTACGCAAAGTATATATATTTATGTTATTATTTGTTACAGACATTCTGCGGTGGATGTCAGCGCTGAAGCCAACAAAAAACGTGAGCTGGACAAAAGATGGCAGCCCGCAGATGGAGACAAGTAAATTAGACTTAATTTTTCTTATAAAACTGATGTGACAAATGAAGTTACAGTCCACCAGATGGTGAGCGTCTACCGCATCCATTGTACGGCAGCCGACTTCAAATCAAGAAGACTACAGGTGCGTTGTCCCCCCTGAGGAAAAAAATGGAATGCCTCAGAGTATGTAATTATACTGACTGTTTGTTTAAATCGAAACACAGCAGTGCAAGTATTTGGTACTTGCACAAGTTAAAGTTGATTAGATTTTATTTTTTTACCCGATTTTGACTACAGACGCAAATGTCGTACCTACGTTTACATGGTAAAGCCACGCTGCAGCTATATTATGGTTGTAGCACGAATGGATCGGCTCGATCGCAGAAGGACCACGCTCTCACAGAACACCTGTGTGAATTAGCAGCTTAATTCTGCTATGTTTCGTATGGTGAGTGTAGAGAACCGGAGACACACTGCCGAGAGACCTGACCACTTACTGGAAACTGATAGTCTTCAGGGTGACAACGTATCTACATTTTGTAAATGTATATGTCTATGGGCCACAACATCCAATTACCATCAGATAACTGTGTGCTCGTTTGTCACCTTTATTCTAAAAATTCTTACTGCATTTATAAATTGTCACTCTTGGAATTTAAAGTTGTCCAGAACAAATTTCAGTCATGGCGAGCAATCTAAACGAAGACTAGCCATCCGCGCAGGTCATGATCACAGAATCACAATGTACTAGTGTGTGCGCAATCGTTAAAAAAAACTTTAAAAAAAAAGTAAAAGCATATTTATATGGGACTAGGTACTGTTGAAGTATAACCTATTTAATAAAAATAGAATCATCAATATCGATTCACAATTGACGAAGATATCGCATAACATGCTTACAAAAATACATTGAATCGAATTGTAAACATTCTCTTTTTTTGAAGTGGGTTAAAAATATGACGAATTGAAAAATGCTATATCCAAAATAAGTATACTGCTGTGTCTATAAAAGAAAGCTTTTGATTGGCAATAAAACGAAATGTATAAAATTCACAAAACCCAATGTTAAACACGTGAATACCAATGTACTTTGAAATAGGGAGGAGCTGAGTCATGTTGAATCCACTGTTTTTCTCGGAATTACAGTTAATACACAGCTTTAGTGGATTAATCCCCATATACCTTAATATGCTAACAAACTTGTGCTGCAGCATATGGTGTAAATAAAAGATTAGAGCCTTACCAAGCTTAATGTAATGTTTGTTCCATAGGTAATGCGATTGACATTGAAACTATCTTTGTTTTGCTGAAGATAGCCATAAGATTAACTTATGACCTAAGTCCAAGGGAGTATTTTAAAGAAAAAAATAATTTCGGTGTTTCAGTATATTTACAAAAATTCTATGTATGTATACATACAGCAACTAGGGGCACCGGCGGACCTGAGGGGAGTAGCCATAGCGTTTTCTCCCGATACAGAACTGTCTGTCATTTATTGTGGGAGGAAATCTGCGTTCACAAATACAATCGTCTGTTACAACGAAACTCACACAATAACAATTAAAACAATGAACTAACAATTTCACACACACACACAGATACAAACAGTATCGCTCGGTGACAGCGACAACTCAGATTAGTCGCTCGACCGATCTGCATATTGTATGATGAGGGTGAGCGGCCTGTGTTGTAAATAAAGAAATCCAAAACAACACTATAAAAATTACTTATACTCGTATATGGAAGGTAACGCCATCTTCTTGTCAATTTCCGTGACAGATCTATTTTGCCGCAAAAAACTGAACAATTCGGCATTTTTGTACGGTGCCGATTTAGCCGCGCAATTAGATTTAGTTTAGTGATCAGTGCGGCTGCAACTAGTTTTATTGTACACATAGGACCGCGTAGACTTATACTTTGACAGAGGAGAACGCTAGCATATTTTATCATATATTGCTCTATGTATGTATGTAACTACAACTGGTTTTGTGATGTACATTCTACAAATACTAGGAAAAAGTACAAGGTAATAATACCAGTTACTCGACTTCAAACATTCAGTAATTCCACCACAGCTTTATAACAAAGTCCCAGAAAATGCACAGGGCCTATCTATCAAAATGAATAAAATTGTTATAATTGAGAATGAGATGATCACTACAAAGCTGTTTCAATTTTTTTCATATTTATTTGTACATCATATTATATTGTTAATCAATATTAAGTAAGCCGCGATGAGTTTCCTGTTGCTTCTTCCCAGAAAAGAGGTTTTTTTCAATCAGAAGCAATTGTAAAAGCATAAAGAACTTTCAATGAGCATTCTTGTAATCTGTATTAAATAAAAATTATTTTAGTCTGTTCTGTTTTGTTTTAATCCGTTCCGTTCCGTTCCGTTCCGTTCCATTCCATTATAATCCGTTATATTCATTCTATTCCATTCTATTTCTATCCATTTCTTTCAATTCCACATTCCGTTCCATTCTATTCAATTCCGTTAAGTTCTCTTCCATTCCGTTCCCTTCTATTCCATTTCATTTTATTTCATACCATTCATTCCAATCAATTATTTTTCATTCCATTCAATTCCATTTTAATCTATTCCATTCCATTCTATTACATAATATTCCTTTCCTTTCCGTTCCGTTGCCACTGGTGCTGTAGTGAAATACAGCAGTGGCATAAAGCCAAGCCTTTCTCCTTTAGATATTGTTATCGTTATGTTATCGCGAGTGATTTAGTACTTTCCGGTCAAAAGTGGAATGACCTGGATTGGCCTAGAAAGTTCTATATTCATTTTATTGAGTATAGATGAGTGTTCCGGGGAGAGGAGAGTTCGGAACCAAACTCTCCGCTCCCCGGGAACCGGGAACTCGTAAAGATTCGGGAACCGAATACGAGCAATCGACCTACGACATCCGCGATTATTAAGGACCTCACCGAAAAAGCTTGACGATTTTGGACAACGTAATTATAAACTTGCTGTGTGTGTGGAAAAATACATCCATTTTTCATCATAATCCGCATTTTTACTCACCCGGACGTAACAATATAAACTAGGTATGTTACCTATATTTATAAACAAACAATTTCAATATCTGGAAATTTCAATAGGGGGCGCTGGTTCGACTTATTGATAAATTGTATATTTTACACTGTTTAATTCTAGAGTGAATTTGAATTGTCACGCAAACATGTACACATTTTACTATCTCTAATATGTATATCATCTACAAGTGTATATTTGGTCTTGTAAACTTAAATATTAATTAATTTTTATTTTTTTCCATAGTATAAGGGTAACAAACGAGCACACAGTTCACGCGGTGGCAATTAGATGTTGTGGCCTATATACATGTAAATCTATCCTGGATTATGAATTGCAGAGTGCGTTGTCACTCCTGAGGACTAAGATGGAATGACTCATTTCTATAAAAAAAGGTCTCCGGTTCTATACACTCATCATACGAAACACAGCAACATTAAGCTGTTATTTCACATTGGTGTTCTTTGATAGTGTGGTTTTCCCTCGGTCGATCGGAACTAATTGTGCATGAACTTATGGTTCTTAGCAGGTATAGCTGCAACGTGGCTCAACCACGTATATAGGGAATACATTTATTATTCCTACACACAAATGAAATATATAAAATAATTTTCAGTCATACTCAACACACCACCTAACAAAACGGCAGAACAACGTTTAGCTACGGTCCAGCTAGTATTATTATCATAGCATTGTTTGAAAGTCTTTAAAAAGTTTAGAAGAAAAAATTAAAATGAGCGACTGGCAAACAAGTGGTTCAATAATATTCAAATATTATATTTAAGAGATTTCATTAGGAATCTTGGCAACAAACCTAAACTTTCTTTCACTTATACCTTAGGCTATCAACGTGCACAGACAGATCCACGCTATTTCGTTCTCACACTGCAAAATCAGCTGAGTGCAGTGGTCCGAGTTCTCCGCGACCCCGTCGTGCCCCGCGGGAATCACGTCGTGTGTCCCTTGCACAAGCATCGGGATACGTCCAACTCAATCAGTACCGGCTGCTTGAGCCTATTGGACAGGTATGTATGGTTGAAACCCGTTTGATTTTGTTTTGATCATAGAAAATAGTAAAGCAAAGCACACAAGTGGTGAAATTAAAAATTTTGTACAACCGACTTCCGCAAACCGCTCGACTGATTTCGGTAAAATTTTAAGGTTTGGGAAGGGATTTGAAAGTATACCCTTTGAAACAAAAAGAATTTTCCAAATCGGTTCAGTCGTCTTCGAGTAATCGGTGAACATGCATAAAAAAAGATTCCGACGAATTGAGAACCTCTTCCCTCCTTTTTTGAAGTTAGTTAAAATAGAATCACCTTAGAAATGGCAACCCCGCGGAGGAAGGAGGACGTTGCAGTGCAGGGGAGAGTAAACCTATGGACTATTTAAATTACCTATTTTAAATAACTATTTTGTTATTTTGATATTTGAAATAGATCTTTACTAACCCCTTCTACCATAAAAATATGAATCCAATATTCAGAGCCGCCGTTCCTAAAACTGAGCCAAAAAATTCTATGCATATTTAAAACTTGAAATATTACAGGGTTCCTATGGAATTGTTAAGTTGGCCTACAGTGAAGAAGATGACACTCATTACGTAAGTCTGCCCTGATCTGCCCTATCTTTCTCTCTCTCTCTCTGTGTTTTTTTCATCGATTAAATATGCCCCGAATTACTAAATAAACTTACGATTTAATAATTATGGGAATGCATTTCACTACTGATTATATTAGTTAAAGCAGAATAAATTAAACATTCATCAATTTCATGTGGTTTTAGGCTATGAAGATTCTCTCAAAGCGCAAGTTGATGAGACGAGCGGGTCTGTTTGGAAGAGCACCACCGAGAAGGCCGGGTCCCGGTCCTCCACCGGATCCCCTACAAAGGGTCTACAGGGAGATAGCAGTGCTCAAAAAATTAGATCACCCTAATGTAGTTAAATTAGTTGAGGTAAAGTATATCTCTATTATAAATATAAGGTGTGAGTGTGTTCTTAATTCTTTGACGTGATATTAATGGACATTTTATGGGGTACTTACGGGGTGGCTGGCTGTTTCTTAGCTACAGTTGGACCTGGTAGGTAGCTCTGTTGTTGATTACCAGAAATCACCCGTGTAAAGCCGAGAAATCGCTAGTTTTCTTATAAAGCTAAAGTGACAAACGAACTTACGGCCCAGTTTATAGTAAGTGGCTACTGCAGCCTATGGACAGTTGAAGCAGCTTGAAGTTGGCTGCAGAACTTCAAGCAAACAAGACAGATGCGTTATCACCTCTGAGGACTAAGATGGAATGCTTTACCGCCTATAATTATACTAGCTCTCTGTTCCCCTTCGGGCCGCATCGAAGCAGTGCAAGTACTGCTGCTTGATGGCAGGAATAAGTAAGAGGGTAGTTCCTACCCAGATGGACTCGAAAGAAGTCCTAACATTATTATATTTAGTATTATTCTATAGTTATGTATTCTGACTAAACTATCCATATAATATTTTCATAATTTACTATAGTTTTTCTGAGGGTTTGAGTTTCTTCCCCATCGACAAAATTTATATAATAATAGATGAAAATTTAAGGGTTCATTTATGTACCACGTGCTTGATAGTGAGGAAAGACTCGCTCGAAATTAACAAAATCGTAAACAATTTTGTGCGTCGTCGTAAAACGACAAAAATATTTCATTGATATGTTGTGAAGTCTGTCAATTCAAACTGGAGCTATGAACGCGACATGGCGGCTAACTCTTTCGTGCCAAAAAGAAAGTAATAGTCACTTGAATCAAATTTTTCATTACCAAAAAAATCATTACCAAATTAATGACTACCATTTATTTGCAGGTTTTAGACGACCCAGCTGAAGACCAATTGTACTTAGTGTTCCAACTATTAGAAGGCGGTCCTGTGATAGAAATTCCGACTGACAACCCTTTAGATGAAAATGTAGCAAAGAAATATTTTAGAGACGCATTATTAGGTGTGGAATATTGTAAGTGTATCACATACTATTAGATATACATGCTGTGTCTCATCATTCAGTAATGACAGAATTTATATTTCTAGTACATTACCAACGAATAGCTCACCGTGATATTAAGCCAGCGAATTTGCTCCTCGGTGAGGGTCGAGTTCAAGTAGCTGATCTTGGTGCGTGCGGTGAACTGGCCGGCGCCGGTAAACTGTCCGGTGGTGTTGGTACACCTGCATTTCGTGCTCCTGAAGCTTTTGGACCAGCAGACAAGTATATTGGTGAGGTATGTACTTCAGTTGTTTTTTTTTTTGGAAGGACAACGTTTGTTTGAAATTACGACATATAGCAGCGTGAAATTTACAAAATCAAAAATATCTTGTTACGCTAAAATGGCTATCCAATTCAATAATCTATATATGAGATCTCTATCGCCGCCTTTCGCAAATTAGCAATCAACTTTTAAATTGTTTCGCACACTGATATGTAATATTTGGGTCTGTTTTTGCAATCTAATAGATACCACAAGATTTCTATGACATTGATTTACATAACTTTTACGACGCGGTATGATTCAATGGTTTATAACTTCACTGTTACAAGTCCGATAACAAAGAACAATACGACTCATATCGTTGCGTTAGTACTATTAACTACTTAAAATATAAGCAACAAGCATAAATTTCTTACTGTGTACAGTTGTGTCCTATTTGCAGTTTTCTGCTTCCTAAATGCATTTCAGATATTTTTTTTTATAAAAATTAGGCATCTATCTCATTTTTGAAATTTTCTCCCAGGCAGCAGATATTTGGTCGCTAGGCGTAACGTTGTACGCAATGGTGACTGGCCGAGTTCCATGGTGTGGTGACAGCACAATCGAACTGCAAAAGCGGGTATTAACTGAACCACTCTCTTTTCCTTCAAAGCCAGCGCTTTCTAAGCAACT
The DNA here is from genome assembly GCA_029286625.1 of Parnassius orleans. Lineage (NCBI taxonomy): Eukaryota > Metazoa > Arthropoda > Insecta > Lepidoptera > Papilionidae > Parnassius > Parnassius orleans. Next base: position 5,880,997 of record JAGSMP010000006.1, on the reverse strand, counting down.
TCGCCGATTATTAGGAAGGATGCTTGATAAAAATCCCAACACAAGAGCTACAATGCAGGAAATCAAGGTAAGTTTTTTAAATAAATATTTACATTCATATATTATATATATTATTATTAGTTTTAATTGAAGGCATTAAACCATATCACAAAAAAAAATACAAAGAAATCAATTCAAAGAACTAAACCAATTTATCGAAAAAGGCGTTAAAAGCCAACATACAAATTATATTCCTATTAAAATTAATGCCTACTCTAGAATTTTATTGCTTTGTAATTTCTTGTTTAGTTTAAAATGACAAAATCAAATAATAATACAAATTTGCAGGAACATGAATGGGTAACTGATGGTGGCAAAGACCCTCTCCCATCAGAACAGGAGAATTGTAGATTAGTGGAAGTAACTGATGAAGATATGGCTCGCGTCGTTACCTCCATCCCCAACCTCTCCACTTTAATACTCATCAAGACCATGCTAAAGAAACATAGCTTTCAGGTATTACTAAATAATTTCAGTAATATTAGATTAATGCGGTAAATTAGAAGCAAGACAGTGAAACGAGTTTAAAAAAAATGTTTTCGGTTACGGTTTTAGTTAATCCCTAAAAAAAAAGAAAACTCAATTGTCAATTACTTCTTAGTCGCAGCAACTAGGCTTAAATTCCAACTGAAACCCGCAAGAATCGTCTTGAATTCTGAGTTTTATAATATTTTACATGTGTTACGATTGTATTCGCGGTTCTTACACTGCATATAAGCTTACATCAAATATTGTCGTATCTACAAGCGTTACATCGAATAAATGTTCAGGATAAATGAGTGTATTTGTGTAAGCGCATACTTGTGACACTATTATATATCCTACGCAGTTCTTGACTTCTGTCAGAATTGGAAAAATATCACGGTGATAGAAATCAGTCGTGACGACTGTTAGAGTAGAAGAATACAATTTTATAAATATGCGAAATCACGTTGCGTTCGCAAAAAAAACTTTCGCTTTTTAAAAGCTTATTTTTATAGAATATGGTTGACAAACGAGCACACAGTCTACCTGATAGTAAGTGGATGCTGTATCCCATAGACATCTGTCTTTGATGAAGGAATCAAAATGCATAAGCGTTGACACCCCTGAATAAAAGGGTTTCTTACAGTAAAAAGACTTCCTTCAAGCTAGAATCCTCCCCAACAATATCCAGAATTTTTTTTTTATAGAATAAGGGTGACAAACGAGCACACAGTCCACCTGATGGTAAGTGGTTGCTGTGGCCCATAGACATCTACATCTATCTTCGTTTGCGAATTTAAATGCAGATGCGTTGTCAGCCGTGAGGACTAAGATAGAATGCCTCTTTTCCAGTAAAAAAGGTCTCCGATTCTACACACTCACCATACGAAACACAGCAGCATTAAGCTGCTATTTTACGCTATTATTCTGTGAGAGCGTGGTCCTTTCCTGGTCGAGCCGACCCATTCTGCTAGAACTATACTATTAATACAGCTGCAGCATGGCTCTACCACGTAAAAAATGTCAAGAATGAGGGCATCCACGACTTTTTCTGCCAACCAGGGCGGCGCCAGTAGAAAGTGAGGTATAATATTTGACAGATTTCATAGCGGGGAAGTTAATTTGTTCGGAAAATGTAAAAATTATTGTTTCTTTCTGTACTATTAGCTATATTTTATATTAATAACATTAAAAATAAATAAACCAAACCACAAATATTCATAAAAGTAGAAAAATTAAAAAAAAAGTTAAAAATGTGCAAAAAATTAAAGAGCAAACCACTGACGCATTGTTTTGTGTATTAATATAATACTGCAGAAACTGATAAACTTTTATTAAAAAACAACTTCTCAATTAAATTACATTGTGTAACAAAAAACTTTACCTCAGCGTCAACTAGCGACATCTGGTGAGCAGAAAATTATTAGCTCTCATTAGTGGAGGTGAGTGGTTGTAGATGTCTGGCGCGTATAACGAAGTAACGTACCTCACACCACGCCGCTGCATTGAGTATTCAACAAATCATTTCTCGTAAGATCATAATCATCACTATCAGAATATACGAGTACTATAGTACACTGTCCTGTAAAATTATACAAACAACATGTTAGTTACTTCCGATATCATTAGAAAATCGAAACCATGTGACTATTACTATCGAAAACATGATAATTATATCTCGTCAGACATCATTTCATCATCATTACAGCCTATCAAAGTCCATTGCTGAACATGAGCTACCCAATAGATTGCCTCACAAGGGGGACTTTTCCATAGCTGCCCCGCTTGACTGCTGAGTTTTCTTATTTTCTAGTTCTTATTTGTGAGACGCTGTTGCTCTTCTCCCGGTTTGTTTACCTCGGTCACCACTTATGACACCTGTGGGACGATATGGGATAGTGGATATTCTTACACGGCCATAACATCATATAATCATAATTATTTTTTTATTCGGTTTCGGGGTCAATGTGATAGGTCGCTAATATTTGAAATTTCAAATTTACAATCATGTCTTGCATAACAAATACATGACTATGTTTTCAATGGTTCCTTTAGTTTAAAAAAAACAAGATCATTGAACCATAGTCACCAAAAATGGAACGTTACCAGTAAAATCGACCGAATCACTCCCACACATATATATATATATATATTTGTTTTTAGAATCCTTTTCTACGCAGCCGCGAAGGTAGCGCCCGCAGAGAGTCAAATGACGTTGGTGAATCTGTCGAAGTTGAAACTCTTAAACAATCAATGCGTCGAAGTGCTCTTTCCAAGTCTGGTCGCTCGCTGTCTGCACCAGGGAACTATCTTACTGAGTGGTAAAACAGTTAATCTTTTATTGAGACCTAACGTCATTTTATGAAGTTTTTTAAAACATTTAAATAACAAAGTGATGCCTATCAAAAGTCTACTTCTGAACATATTCCTTCCCCATTGATCGTCTTATATGAATTATTTGCCATAGTTGCCACACTTGACAGTCGGGTTGGCAACCGGAGTTTTTTAATATTATTTTGAGTTCATTAATTTATTTTATTGTTGAATCTTACGACAGCTACTTTGATATGGAGCAGCGACTGAAATTGAAAGCTTAATTCTGATATATTTTGAAATGACATCAAAATTATTTCTATGTTTCAGTCGGCAAGCATCATTTGATATCGGCTTAGAGTCAGTTCAAGAGTCTAAGGAACGTCCAACTGAAAACCCTGTTAAAGAAAACGGAAAAATTGATCCGCGACGGTGATGTTGCGCGTCCGCGCATCGCGCTAGAATTTGAAAACAATCGCAGTTAGAATAAACAAAACTTTACTCACTTTGTCTATTGATCGACACACTGTTTCTTATAAATTATATAGTCCGTGCTATTATTATATTTATTAATGCTTTTTATTGAAGAGCTAGTTAATGAGCTTGGGAATTGGGACAGAGGAACGTTATTCTGATAAAATTTCAAAGTTTTACCATTAATGTAATTAGTTAGTAATTCCCTAAAATACACAAACCTTTTGATATAAATTTTATTTTTAGATATAAATAATCAAAATACATAATATAGTATAGTATATTCATGAACATTTTATTTCAGAAATAGGAATTATTTTTGTTTCATATTGCAATTTGGTTTTTGACAAGTTTTATGTAAAACCTTTTTTGTAATGATGATACGTGAGATATTGTACTATTACTAGACACTATACTGAAGTGATATTTTTATATAATACCTAGTATTATTGTCTAGAAGATTTATTAGATCTATAAGTTATTAATTTTGACTATCTTCATTCCTTAACTAGTCGTCAAGTGTGTAGCTATACTGTACAAAGGATTTTATAAATCTCTGCTCTTTTGAACTTAACCTAGACTAAGAAACGCACTGTAAAGTTTTAAATTATTCAATCTATCACAAAGTAATCTATCTTCTATATTACTATATTCTCCTACATTTTTCGTCTCTTTAGCTTATAATATATTGTATTCCTGCAGAAAATTCTACGGCTCTTTTTCCAAAAACAAACTGCTTATAAAAAGATATCATATAATATCTTTTATATTCTTTCTAAAAACATTTCAATACAATATTTAAGACTATCATAAATTACATTTAGTTACAAATCACACAAATAAAAAGGCTATAGATATTAAATAAGATTTTGTAAATTACTAGCGCCTTGTTTGTCAACATAAAACATCGTCAAGTTTTCCTTAGTGGTTAATACTAATGACTCATAAAATATTTCTTGGGAAAATTTTCAATTCATTACTATTGCGAAAACACAACGAAAAAACACTGCCCAGTTCGAATTACAAAGTCTAACAGAAATCTAGATGAATGATGAAATTAATCGAAATTTAATTTTTGTCACAAAATTTTTAAAAAGCAACCTTTAAAATATGTTATCAAAAACGCTATGAATTTCAGGTTAGAATATTTTTTATGTTAATACGCCATTTTAGAAAATAATCTTAAAAAGAACATTAGAAGGTCAATTAAATTTATTCTCTATCATAAAATTTTTAATAATTGGAAAAGAGCTTATTTTTTAATCAACGCACATAAAATAAATTGGAACAAATTTGTTACAGTAAATGAATTATAATGTAAAGCACAAAATGTAATAGTTTAGCCAGGATAGTTGGCGAGTACTTGGGAATACAATAATTATTTCCCTCCATATTGCAAAGTATTGTATCAAAGGCCTAGAACTTACTTTCAAGAAACTTTAACAAATGCATATAAGTCACCAGACCAAAACGAAAAAGAAGGTTACCAATTATGTATAAAACGATTTGAAAAACGCAGAGTAGGTATCTGCCAAAGGTCTCTGAAAGAGTGGTAAAAATTTTACCCTAAAGTACGTAATTACAAGTAAATCGAATTTGTAAATTTGTGCGAGTTTCATCCTAGGCAAGCGAATGGTCCAAATATTATATTGCCTTTGAATGTTGTGATAGTCAGTTAGGATACATCATAATGCTTATTTTAAAATTTATTATTATAATATGAATAAAGTAGATTATTAAATTGACACATCTTAATATTTAGAATATTATATTGACTTTAGGCATTGCTTTTGTGGTGGTTTCGCTTATGATAAATGTTGGTTTTGTGAGGTGAATGGTCCACTTCTAATTAATGTTCACGCCATACTAATCTTGTAATCTCATTAAGAGACAAACACTGATGAGATGTGAGACATCATACATTCAATATTTATGAATGTAGATTGAGGAGCACATCAGATTTTTTTATGGAAAAGCACCTAAGAATATTAGTTCCAGATTAGTATATTATTTAGGATCATTTCTGGAATCTGTAAAAAATGAAAAGTTATAGGAATATAGCGACTCCTCGTTTCAAAGGTCGCGACCGGTCACACCGAAAGGTCAAGGACCTTTAAAACTAGAAAATTTATAGATAAGAAATTAATAATTTTTAAATAGTCGTAGAATCAAAATCGACCGCACTAACATATTTTTAAATATCGGCAGTTCAGCTCTAAATTTTTATTACTATACCATACAACCTTACCATAAAATCAAAAATTGTTTTGTTAAAACGTTTTCAAAAATTGTCATTAACAATTGTCGCAGTTCTAGAACGTTCCTCGATTCAAACGTCTGAACTGAGGAGCCACTTTTTACCATACAACGGCGGATCCAAAATATTTTTGCTATATATAATTAATTATATATATAGCCATTCGTATATGAGGTATATTTTATATTATTTAGATTACCTCAGACGGTTTCTTCGTTTTATTTTTAAATTAGTAATAATTTACTTTTCTTTATATAACTATTGTTTTAACATTTACTACAAATTCTAGAACTGTTCCTACAAAATCCTCCTTAGGCTTTAAAGGCTCCTTAATCGATAACTACATTCCTAAGGTTATATCTCAACAAAAGAAAATTGTGAATACTCTGTAAAACAATTTAACATTACTCAAATTGAGTAGAATATGATCAGAAAATCTATACATTAACTGTAACATGTCGTCCTGTGGGTGTCACTAGAGGCGACAGAAGGAAACTAAACCACGGAATGGACAGTAGAAAACCAAAAACAAGCATGGCAACTATGGGAAAATCCACCCAATAAGGAATTTTATAGGCTGAAATGGATGCATGGATATATATTGGATAGTTAAATAGTATTTTATGAATTTTCTCTCTGTAGATAGCTCCTTAGAAGTCAAATATTATATTAAGACCTCTTTAGATAATATTATATAAAAAATTTATTTGTATACACTATTAGTTATAAGCATATGCTGGGGAAATGGATGGATAGTATTTTGATGTAAATGTGTAAATTTTTATTTTATAAATTCATTCGGAGTCAATAAATAAAAACTTATTATAATTAATGTCTTTTTTTAATGGCGATTAGCTGCTATGTTTCGTATGGTGACTGTAGAGAACCGGAGAACCTTTTTACTGGAAACGAGGCATTCCATCTTAGTCCTCAGGAGTGACAACGCATCTGCATTTGGATTCTTAATTGAGGATAAATGTAGATGTCTATGGGCCACAGCATCCGCTAACCATCAGGTGGACTATATGCTCGTTTGTCACTCTATACTATGCTATAAAAAAATCAACCAAATTGTTAGCTGCAATTTTATTTTCGTGTTTGGCTGTAAAGGGAAACATCTTGAGGAAATCTGCATGTCTGAGGGATAAAATATTACGAAGACGCACTAGTAAGGTTCGCCAACACACGTTTCAGCAGCGTGGATGATCTCATTGGTACATAACCCGCCAAAAACGAAAGAAGGCCTGTGCCCATTGGGACGTATATATATGCTATAACTTTTTACGGTTAACTTCTCGAAAATTTTAAAACAGTTGTAATCTATCTGGTGGAGCCACGCTGCAGCTATACTAGCTATAGTCGACCCATTCGTGATGCATCGTGATGGGTCGACTCTACTGGGTAAGGACCACGCTCTCACAGAATGCCAGTGTATAACAGCAGAATAATGCTGTTGTATTTCGTATGGTGGTTGTTGAGAACTGGAGAGCCTTTTACTGGTAACGAGGAATTTCGTTTTAGTCCTCAGGTGTAACAACGCCTATGCATTTTGATTTTTGATCGATAATAAATGTAGATGTCTACGGGCCATAGCATCCACTTAACATCAGATGGACTACGTACTTGTTTGTCACCCATATTCTATAATAGCTGTTCCCCGCGACTTCGTTCGCGATGAATTTATTACGATTGGATTTTATGGGTTTTAATTTTTTTGCGCGGAACCCTAATTCTTTTTCTAAAATAAAAGTAGCTAAGTTACTCCTTATAACATCAGCTATCTGCCAGTGAAAGTCCCACCAAGATCGGTCCGGCCGTTTCGGAGATTAGCCTGAACAAACAGACAGACAAAAAGTTTATAAATTGTTTTTTTTTCTTATAAGTACAGTATATACGAGTACTTTCAAAAACATTTTGTAAAAAGCTGTTATTTTGACATTACAAACAGACACCTCAATTTTATTTATTTGTATAGAGTATAGATAAAAAAAGTTGGCTTAATGATTTCCTAAGCTACGCGAACACTACACATTTAAATAAAACTAGATTTTACGAATTTTATCGCGTATAGTCTCTCCGTATCCCGTATAGTCGTATAGCCAGTGCTCGAAACGTCGGGAATGTAAAATAAGTTAAAATAAGCGATAACATCTGTACTGTATTCTGTGAGAGCGTCGTCCTTCCCCGGTCGAGCCGACCCATTACTTCTACTACCATAATATAGCTGCAGCATGGCTCTACCACGCATACGGTACGGTTTATGTTTCGAGTCCTTCATAGCACTCATAGTGGTCCCACTGAGTTGTTCAACGTGCTGAAGTGAAATAACCCAAATACAATCAAGAAATACATCAATAGTTATCATCAGGTGGGGTTGTAGTTAAGCACTGGCTTATTATGTAGCGGGAGGTCGCAAATTTTCTCGCCTGAGGCGCCGGGAAGACCAGCTTCGTCCAAAAGTATTACCTTTTACTTTACAAGTGTTACTTAGAAGCAGCATTAGTATCTGAACTATAAATAAAGCTCTTTAAAACTTTTAAAATTTCAATTCAATTTGGACTATATAGCGAAGCGGTTTATTTTAAAAATAAACGTATTTTCTCAGGTCAATCAATAACTCGCCGCCTCTCTTCCCTTTGATCATTAAATTGTGTATTTAAGTAGTCTTCTCTAAAGAATTTAGATCACATAATACATGTTTATTTGAAGTGGAAACGGTTCTGAGCCACCTGCATCCATCGACTTCCTGTTTTTTTATCCAGCTGACAATGAATTACTTTTTTTGAGAAAGACGTATATAATTTAATTTAAAAATAAATTTTTAACTTATTTTAACTACACATAAGCATGTGCCCGAGTTGACCCACCTAATGGTAAGTATTTTTTTTATATGATAAGGGTAACAAACGAGCACACAGTCCACCTGATGGTAAGTGGTTGCTGTAGCCCATAGACATCTACATTTATCTTCAATTACGAATCAAAATGCAGATGCGTTGTCATCCGTGAGGACTAAGATAGAAAGCCTCGTTTCCAGTAAAAAGGGTCTCCGGTTCATTACACTCACCATAAGAAACAAATACACTTATTATGTAGCGAGGAAGTTGCAAATTTTCTCGCCTGGGGCGCCCGGAAGACCAGCTTCGTCCAAAAGTATTATATTATGTCATGTCCTTCTGCTTAATTCCTACAACTTACGACTATGTAATTCCAGTGGCATCTCTATCCTACCTGTCTAATATAACCCTTTTTTGTGGAGAAATCCTAATGAGTACCTTCTGCTGCGGGGGCGAAGGATAGGTTATGCTGGTCTCTTACCGACTAAAACCCACGATGGTCACCATCAGCGTATACGACGGGTCCCGAGATCTCCGTTCGGTACGCTTGGTACCAACTGGGGCGACGCCATCGCTTTACTCGATTAGAAGCACGTCCCGGTGGCAGCCCTTGCCGTCTTCATCATCCTCGCAGTGCTTCCACTATGTCTCGAGTCCACTCATCATTTTCTTTGGGGGTTACAACACTAGGCATCAGGGGCACTTGCCCCAAGCGCCCGCAACCACAGTGGGCTTGTTTCTGGTAGGGATACACCATCATCAAGGGGAGGGCCTGGAGATAACATTTATGTGATAAAATCGGAGGTAAGCTTTACAATTAGTTTTAGGTGTACTACTATTATCGGAATAGGACACTTCCGAAAACTAATAGTTCTTTCACGTTCTATTTTTTTTCGAGTCTTTAATTCAATATTAACCAAGACCAGAAAAAACTAAATTAAATACTTTACCCAATTTTTTTTCAAACTTCACATTTGGCGGGAATTTGATTAGTATGCAAAATGGAGAAACTCGATTTTCGTGCGGTTATTAAATATTTCTGCCTGAAAGTTTTTTCAACAAAAAGTGTTTTTGAAGAACTGCACTCTACTTCGACAGACAATGCTCCGTCTTATTCTACAGTGGCATACTGGTGCGCTCAATTTAAACGCGGCAAAACCGCCTGCAATTACGACAATCACGCCGGGCGGCCAGCAACGACAATTAGGCCGTTACGCAAGAAAACGAAAAAAAAAACGAAGAAATTGTTAAGTTAGATCGACGTGTGATCCGCTATTTAGCTGAGATTCTAATGCTTTCGTTTGGGACAGTTCAGTTTATTTTAACTCATAGAGTTCCTCGAATGTGAACAGACGCCCAAAAAAAAGAAAGAAATGACATTTTCAAAGGAAGACCCTGATTCTTTTTGCGCTCGTTTCTTAACCGTTGAAGAAACGTCTTCCCCACCAGCCAAGAGATTCAAGGTGTCTGCTGGGTTGCGGAAGGTATAATAATGTTTTTTGCTAATTTTTCTTACTATTTTTTTTATTTTAAAAAACGTTACCCCCACACTAGGATTTTCTCCTGTATCGTGGGGGCAGTTTACAAACATAAATTGCACGAAGACAAACATCCAGACCCGGAACAATTATTTGTAGGCCATACAAATACTTACAATGTTCCGTGCGGGATTCGAGCCAGCGGCCCCCAGCGCAACAATTCATTGCTAAGCCACTGCGCCACGGAGCCGTCAATAATGATCGACTATTTAATTAAAGGAGATACAATGAACGAAGATTATTACACATCATTAATCAAAAAACTACGCGAAGAAATAAAGAATAAATGTCGAGGAAAATTGCGTGCTGGAGTGCTTTTTTATCATGATAATGCCCCTGCCCATCGATCTAATATTGCAGGCGCTGCCATCCGAACTGCTGGGTTTCAGTTGATGCAGCATCCACCACTCAGAACGTAGCTCCGAGTGATTTTTACCTTTTTACTCACCTGAGAATGCACTTGCGTGGTATATAATTCGACGGCAACGATGAGGTTGATACAAAGACCTTTTTCGAGTCCTATTTAAGGTGTATAAGCTTAAAAGGCGATTACGTTGAAAAATAAATACAATTTACATAATATACTTATCCTAGAGTTTCATTGCGTTTCCAAAAACTTATTAATCAACTTAGTATTGTATATTATGTATGTATAGCTATTATACATACTAGTATATTTTCTGCAAATGAGATTCGAATGAATTTTGAGAGAGGATCCGCGAAGTTCTCATATATTCTTTTTAATTTATATTTTTTTTAAAGTTTACTGTTGAACGTGGGCCTTTTTTATACAGAAGGGTGATAAAAGACCACACACTCCACCTGATGGCGAGTGGTTGTTATGGCCCTTAGACATCTATATTCTACATCTATCCTTTTACGAACTTTGTACGAATTACGACTCAAAATGGAGATGTCTACGGTTCTCAACACTTACCATAAGAAACGTAGCAGCATTATTCTGCTGTTTGACCCTGGTGTTATTTGAGAGCGTCCTGGTTGAGCCGAACTATTTGTGCTACAACCATAATATAGCTATATAGCCCTTGTAGGAAGTCTTTTCCTTATTTGTCACGCTAGGCAGCCGGATTGAATATCGCAATACCAGACGCCGTTTCTTAACACTGCTCCACGTCGCCAGTCTGAGTATTTTAAGTCTTACAAATAATATTCTAAGTTTAATAAATGGATATATCGCCAGAAGATATTATGGTCTACCTGGCATATCCCATAGCCACCTCTTACGACACCCATGGTACGAAATGAGGTGATGGATTTTCTTACATCATCACCGTTACAGCCTATCAAAAGTCCACCGCTGAACATAGGCCTCCCCATAGATTGCCTCATAGGCAAATATACCCGTATTTGCCATAATTGCCACGCTTACCAGGTGTCTTGGCAACCGCTGTTTATTATTTACATTTAAGATGTCTTTAGGAAGATGCTGCTGCCCATCTTCTGGAACCTCTGTCGCTTCTTACACCACCCACGGGATTATTTGAGGTAGTGGAAATTCTTATACAGCCACTACATGGTCAATAATACACATCATCATCTCAAGGTAAATAATTTAAATGAATAGTAAACAATTTAATTCAGTGCGCTTTGGCATCTTCGGATGCATCACTACTTACTTTTAAACGTGGTAGAGCCACGCTGCTGCTATATTACTGGTATAGTTGTAGCACTAATGGGTCGGCTCGACTGGTGAAGGACCACGCTCTCACAGAATACCAGCAGAAAATAGCAGCTTAACGCTGCTGTGTTTCCTATAGTAAGTGTAGAGAACCGAAGACCCTTTTTACTGGTAACGAAGCATTCCATCTTAGTCCTCACGGATGACAACGCATCTGCATTTTGATTCGTAATCGAAGATAAATGTAGATGTCTATGGGTTACAGCAACCACTTACCATCAGGTGGACTGTATGCTCGTTTGTTACCCTTATCATATTAAAAAAAATACTTACCATTCGGTGGATCAACTCGGGCACATGCTTATTATAGTTAAAATGTAGTTTTAAATTAAAATGGTATACGTCTTTCTCAAAAAAAGTAATTCATTGTCAGCTGGATAAAAAAACAGGAACGCGATGGATGCAGGTGCCTCAGAACCGTTTCCGACTTGAAATAAAAATGTATTATGTGATCTAATTTCTTTAGAGAAGACTACTTAAATACACAATTTAATGATCAAAGGGAAGAGAGGCGGCGAGTTATTGATTGACCTGAGATTTTTTTTAATAAACCGCTTAGCTATCTAGTCCAAATTGAATTGAAATTCTAAAAGTTCTAAAGAGCTTTATTTATAGTTCAGATACTAATGCTGCTTGTAAGTAACACTTGTAAAGTAAAAACTAACGGTTTGTAAACATTCATAAAAATAAATTTCATTAATTTACTGTAATATATATACATATATATACGTATATATATATATAATCTGTAATAATAATGTCCTTCAGACCGAATTTTAGCGGCGGCCGGTCTCAACGGAGACTAATATTACAAATAGTATTATAGTGTATGTGCTAACACAGGTGCACACTATTCTCTCACTCTCATAGTTCGATTCGACGGTAATCCGACACGACCGGAGAGAGATCAGGCACAACGCCTTTACGTACTTTGCGAGGTATGGTGGTGAAACACCGCCAACTTGCTGGCTCCGGGATGCTAATGAAACTTTGATTGCTGTCCGTAGCCAGTACTGACACTTTTGACGTTAAACGAGATTATACATGGTAGCTATATTATGGTTATACCACGAATGGGTCGGCTCGACCGGGGAAGGACCACGCTCTCACAGAATACCAGCGTAAAATAGCAGATTAATGATGCTGTTTCGTATGATGAGTATAGAGAACCGGAAAACCTTTTTACTGTAAACGAGGCATTCCATCTTAGTCCTCAGGGGTGACAACGGATCTGTATTTTGATTCTTTATTGGGGAGAAATGTAGATGTCTATGGGCCACAGCATCCACTTACCATCAGGTGGACTGTGGTATTTATACTATAAAAAAAGATAATTATACCATCATGTAACGGAAGCATTAGGTCTTTCTAGCATAGTTGCGATACTAAAACCAGATTTTATAATTGGATACAAAACTATATAATGTATTGATAGTCTGTATCCTCTTTCCTGGTTGTATCCTGAACTCATGTTTTATTGGATAAAAAATAAAACTTTTTCAATCTAAGTTACTATTTTACACCGCTTGAAGCTTACTTTTTTATTGTCATATGGCTTACGTATAACAAAAACCAAAAAACATTTTACTGTACCCTGCCTTGGTCTTTTAGGAGTATATGTTTTATTTATACGGTTAGTACTTCTTTGCGAAATATTTGCAAATATGAAGAAAATATTGTTTCAATTTAATAACCAACCAGCAAACCAATCGTGTAATGGCGGTTTAAGAATATCCACTACCCCATATCGTTACGTAGGTGTTGCAAGAAGCGACAGAGGTAAACTGAAACGGGTGATGAGACATCACCTTCCCGATAACAACTGAAATTAATAAAAAAACTGGAGTTACCTAGCGTGGCAACTAAGACAAAATCCTTCCTATGATACAATCTTTAGAGGAAGCCTATATTTGTAGTGGTTTTTAACCAACTTCAAAAAGGAGGAAGTTCTCAATTCGAGTGTATGTGTTTTTTGTATGTATGTTACGCGATATCTTCGCAGATTATGAACCAATTTTGGTGATTATTTTTTTATTAAATAGGTTATACTTCAAGGGTTACCCTTGATATAAAATTGGAAAAAAAAATCACCCATAATGGTAACAAATAAATAACTTTTTTTAGCAATTTGAAGTCAGTTTTTAATTTTTGTTAAAATTTATAATTATTATAGACTGTCATGGATGGATAGAAATAAACAAATTAAAAAGTCACAATCCAACGCCTCCAAGTTTGGTTCCCCGAACGGAGTTCTCAAGCCAAATTTACTTTTCACTTGGTAGATTTTTGTATAATATTAAAAAGTAGACTTGCAACGACTGTTCAGCTATTATTCGAATTTTCAAAATGTCAAATAATTCGGTCAAAATTCTTAAGTAAAATGTTTTGGTGTAGTCTTTCAAAACACATACGCAGAACTTTCTACAAAAGGAAAATTGTTTATATAGCGTAAAAGAAATCACGTGTTAGACAGCTAAATTGTTGTTTTATTCTTATTCCGTTCATGACAAAACTAAATGCCAGTTAAGCTAACGTAATAAAAAAACTTTTCATTAAATTTGATATGGTGCTTATTATTTTTAAAAGAAGAACGTTTTACTAATTGTAATGACGTACTTTAAGAAAAACATCTATACAACATATAAATAAAATAAAAGTGTCTATCTGTAATATCACAAACAACTGGCTTCTATTAAGCTCAGGGGATTATTCAATCTATTATTGCATGCTATTAAGACATAAATAGCCGGCGAAGTGCGAGTCGGACTCGCGCATGACGGGTTCCGTACCATCGTAATATACGTTTCTAGTAGGGGAGCCCCTTTTAATTTTTAATTAATTTATTTTTTTTGTTGTTATTTCAACTGTCTACTTATTACGGATCATGAGATACAGCCCGCTGATAGACAGACGGACGGACGGATAGCGGAGGCTTAGTAATTGGGTCCCGTTGAATACCCTTTGGGTACGGAACCCTAAAACCATCTTCTGTCTGTCCGTCCGCCTGAGCTAATCTTTCTCAACTGATTGTGATGAAACTTTAGGGACAGATAGAGAGCAATAACAGAAAGGATTTAGGCTATATATTTTTTCGACAAAACTACACAAAAATTTTTTTAAATGAAAAGTTGATAACATAAATGTTCTTTGACTTTAAATCAAAGTAACGCTACATTAATTGATCCTATCCATGTAAAGCCGGGGCAGATTACTAGTTGGTAATTTAATTACATACTAGTTTTCCGCTTTTTATTTATTTCATAATAGACAGGGGTATGCTCGAAATTTCTCTGCGTGATAAAATTCGTAGCGAGAGAAAAACTGCCAAGTAACCAACACAGCGCAGTGCATCAGTAGGCTGAAATGGCAATGGGCCGGCCATATAGCTCGAAGAACAGATATCCAATGGGAAAGAATGATTCTTGAGCGGCAGCCTCGTACTGATAAGCGCAGTGTTAAGCGGTCCCCCAACTAAATGCAATGACCACCTAATGAAATATGCAGGATGATGGATGCAGATTGCACCAGACCGTTATTTTTGGCAATCTATGGGCGAGGCCTATGTTCTGCAGCGAACTTGTGATGGACTCCCGTGAGTGAGTGAGCTAGAAACGAAGGTGCCGTGACAGCTCATGAGTTAAGAAACTACCCTTAATTTCACAGTAAACCCTGGTTCGATCTCCGCCAACACCACGGAAATTGTTAGTTGCAATTTTAAAAGCTGATTTAATACGTACTCAACAGTAAACATCGTGAGGAAATCTACATATCTGAAGTATAAAACATATCAAGGTTAAAGCAACGCTGCGTGATGAATTAATTGATCCATGATCCTCTCAAAAATGAGTGGATGCCTGTGGCCAGCAGTGGGAGTTATAAAGGCTGTAACCTTCCCTTTTTAAAGGGAGCCCTTTAAAGATACGGGATTCTAAAGAAACTTCACGAACAGATAGAGAACGAGTAATCTAAGATTAGTAACTAGCTACCCGCCATAGTTTCGCCTCGGTAGGATTATTAATATGGCGTTATTTAGAAAAATTATCTTAGTTCTAAATAACGCCATATTAATAATCCTACCGAGGCGAAACTATGGCGGGTCGCTAGTTACTAATAATAAAATTCATCTTTTGATAATTTCATTTTGTAATCGAGGATCCCTCCACAAAGGATATGCATTTCGTATGACTTATCATGTGTCATTCAAGACGTAATCGAATTAATGAAATCTCCCAAGTTCTTTACCATCAAAGCATGGAGCTTTGTTGGAACACTTTGTTCTGGAGATGACGTATACAAAATTGGATTGGATGGATTATCAAAATTATGTTTGAATGTTTTATCTATATGTTTTTAAATGAATGTTTCTTTGTTCGTCCCGTATGCGTTTCTTTACCATTCATTCAATTACTAGGAAACGTTGGTAAGTTGTTATGTGCGATATGTTAATATTTTTTGTTTGTTTGTTCGTTTTATATGCGTTTCTATGCCATTCATCCGAATACGATGAAACTTTGGTGAATTATTGAGATTGCTGCTCCTGTAATATTGTTTAAATAATGGTTTGAGGCTGGTTTTGATACGTTTTTTTTATAGTATAAGGGTGACAAACGAGCACACAGTCCACCTGATGGTAAGTGGTTGCTGTGGCCCATAGACATCTACATCTATCTTCGTTTGCGAATTTAAATGCAGATGCGTTGTCAGCCGTGAGGACTAAGGTAGAATGCCTCTTTTCCAGTAAAAAGGGTCTCCGGTAAAAATGCGCGTGTGATTTATTAGTAGAAACGACTAAACAAGTGTTCCATTGTGATATGAACTTTAAGTTATTGTGTTTGATTAGGCGCCTTCACATCATCACACATGTCATCGACTGTCTACTAGCTCAAGCTGCTGTGAAAATCTGCTAATAACTTTGCACTGTGACCATCAACATATTGTGAAGAAATTTTAAACAAATAAATATAATGGATAATTTCATAATACTTGACACTGGCAAAATTACAACCGTACGAGTCCTTTACCAAAGAAAGTAAGAACTTATTAGGTGCCACCACTGACCTCTATATGCGTACTTGTATATATAGAGGTCAGTGGGTGCCACGTGCCACCAAAGACATTGACTGATAGAAGTTGATAGACTTAAAAATCCCCCGCACAATTCGCGTCCGAGTCTTACTGCTGTACTGAAAACGACTGTACATTTAAAAAAATGGTTCGTAATCCTCTATTAAAGACAACACTTGTTAAACAAACAAACGTTTAAATTCATAGTTATTTGTATGTACTAACTTTTACGTGGTAGAGCCATGCTGCAGCTATATTAGTAGTATAGTTGTAGTACGAATGGGTCGGCTCGACCGGGGAAGGACCACGCTCTCACAGAATACCAGCGTAAAATAGCAGCTTAACACTGCTGTGTTTCGTATGGTGAGTGTAGAGAACCGGAGACCCTTTTTACTGGAAAAGAGGCATTCCATCTTAGTCCTCACGGGTGACAACGCATCTGCATTTTGATTCTTTATTGAAGATAGATGTAGATGTCTATGGGTCACAGCAACCACTTACCATCAGGTGGACTGTGTGCTAGTTTGTCACCCTATCCTATAAAAAAAAAAATTATATATGTATATTTATGTGTAAAATATATATGTCGCATCCAACTACCTTAAGTAGCCTTTCAGTTAACAGCCTAGCCGTAAATGTCAACATTATATTACTACACCTACGTCAAATTCTTACCATTCTATTGTTAGAGAATTCCTCGTGGCATTAAGTTGGCTCTTTGTGTTCCTTTGTAATAGGGAATGCAATAAATAAAAATAAATAAATAAAGAAGCTTAGAGAAATTGAGTAAAGTCTTTATGTAAACAGCCTATGTCCAGCAGTGCACTTTAAAAAGATTGTGTTGACTACAATGATCAGAGAATTCTGGCTTCTAAGTCAAGGGGTTTGCTCTGTATGATCGTAATAGAATCCGCTTCATCAGACACAAGTAGCTTAGCCGGCGTATAAGCGTATACACAAATCTCATCTGTGCCAAAATAAACACCTTCACTTCATTTAAATAAAACAAGTTTTTACGGATTTTATCGCGTATAATACCTTAATTTATATTTCCGACGTTTCAAGGACTTTACAGCATCCATGGTCACAGGGGAGAGGGGGGGGGGGACTGTCCCAATGGCATAGTTAAATACGGCTACCTCCAGAATATTTTTTTTACTTTTTTTTTATTTAAATGTGTAGTGTTCGCGTAAACATAAGAAACCTTCAGTTCAGTTGATAGCTTCTGAAAGTATTTCAAAATTGTTTCATACGGGAGATCATCAACATTACTCCATCTTTTTCACTAGCCTTAAAAATTCCACTGTTAGACATGGGCCTCTCCCGTCGCAAAATTTGCCTTAATCGCGACCCTTCGCTAGAGGATAGGCGATCGCAGTACCAGATGTCGCATCTTTAACGCTACTGCCCATCGCCGGTCTAGATTTTTTACGCCTGGCGTAAATGAGATGATTGTGCCGCCATCTAGCCATGAAATTCTTCGGTTTCTCGAAGTAGCCTCCTATTAAACGGGGATGGAATTGTATTATTGATTCACTTACACCGCCAGAATGCTATGCTATATTTTTTCATCGTTTTCAATGTGGTGATTACAGTTACGTTATTACTAATTATTTTGGTTATTTATTCTATGATACATAATAATGACGAATGTACAATTTCAAGTTACAGGTACGAGTGGCAAGTAAATACTACTACTGTCGCACCAATCGAAAAGAATAAAAAAAACGAAAATAAAGCCAGGCCATAACGTTTGCTGTCCCAATTCGTATCACTTCCCTCGGGCACATATACAAAATTAGAACTGACAACATAACCATCGATTGGATCTATTGAA
Source organism: Parnassius orleans (assembly GCA_029286625.1). Lineage (NCBI taxonomy): Eukaryota > Metazoa > Arthropoda > Insecta > Lepidoptera > Papilionidae > Parnassius > Parnassius orleans. The sequence goes on along the minus strand of JAGSMP010000006.1, from coordinate 5,862,474 downwards.
ACCAGACCCTTTGACATCACAAACAATACGTTATTTGTCGAATTCTTTTCTATTTTTTTTTTCTAAAAGTATCATACATAGCTCAGGATATAATAACTGTTTAATACCACTTAATAAAAAACAGTTTATTACCACTTCCCTTGTTCTAGCCTGCTTGAATTTCGTAAAAGCGAACGATGAAACATATTTTTTTCAGTGGCCGCCAATCAAACATCACTGCCGACTAAACATGTCAGTTATTAAAAGCTCTTTTTTTTAGTATGTATTTATGTTTAATTACAAATTTTTCAGTGATCGAAATGTTAAAAATGTTTCACTAAAAAGGCTTAAACATTTTTGCGATGGCTTTTGTATAATTGAGGAATTCCTTAATTATACAGCAATAACTTACTTTTATATTTGTGAACCAGAGCTAACATTAGAATATATTATAAATTTGCGGTTTAATCAACAAATACGGGATCAAGGCTCATTCGGGATTGTTCAAATTTAATTCAAATTACATTGTTGGTCATTGAAAACAGGAAAATCTATGTGTCGTTAATTTGATTATGCCGTAATACGAATGCGACTCAGTATTTTCATAAATTAAGCTTCTGACAATTTTAAGAGTATTAGTTGCCTAATGTAATTTTTTATAATATTGGGTCCTTACATATGAAATTAGCGTTTTGTCGTACTGACCACTTTGATCTGAAATATCTCCTCTTTGGTTAAGAATTCCAAATTCAAATTTATAAATTCATTTAGCTGGTATATTTGAGTTTTGAAAACAGTCATTCATTTGTTTTTTCCGCATTATTTTTTTCTTTGGCGTCGCTTATTACCGCACAATGAAAAACATGAAATATCGGTATATTTACGAGGACGAGTTCTACCGTGGCACCAGTGCTGCAGAAACAGCTCGAAGGATTAATGATGTGTACGGCGCTGGTGTCGCAAAAGAAAGCACGGTACGTTTTTGGTTTCAACGTTTTCGTTCTGGAAATTTCGACCTTCAGAACCAACCCCGTGGACGGCCGGAGACCAAAGTGGAAAATGAAGAATTAAAGGCTATTGTGGAAGCGGATCCATCACAAAGCACTTCAGAGATGGCTGCTGGCTTCGGGGTAAGTGATAACACTTGAAGCAAATCGGGAAAGTAAAAAAACTTGAACGATGGGTACCTCATGAATTGAGTGAATCGAACTTGCAAACACGCGTCGACTGCTGTGTTACTTTGCTCAACCGACACAATAATGAAGGGATTTTAAATCGAATCATTACTTCTAATGAAAAGTGGATACTGTACGATAATCGGAAGCGCTCGTCGTAATGGCTGAACCCTGGAGACCCAGCCAAATCCTGCCCGAAACGAAAATAGACTCAGAAAAAGTTACTTGTGAGTGTTTGGTGGACTAGCGCCGGTGTCGTTCACTACAGCTTTTTAAAATCTGGCCAAACGATTACGGCAGATATCTATTGTCAGCAACTGCAAACCATGAAGGAAGAACTAGCTGCTAAATAACCGAGATTGGTCAATCGCTCTAGGTCACTGCTGCTTCACGACAACGCAAGACCACACACTGCACAACAAACAACCACTAAGTTAGATGAGCTACAATTGGAATGTCTGCGACATCTACCCCCGGACCTTGCTCCAACAGATTACCATTTTTTCCGGAATTTGGACAACTTCTTACAAGGAAAAAAATTAAACTCCGATGCGGCAGTCCAAACCGCCTTCAAAGAGTTTATTGATTCTCGCCCCCATGGATTTTTTAGTAAAGGGATCAATAAACTACCTATGAGATGGCAAAAGTGCATAGATAACAACGGTGCATACTTTGATTAATTAAATATATTTTACAAAAAAAAATTGACTTTATATTCCTCCCGTACAAAACGCCAATTTCATATGTAAGGACCTAATATTACATTATATTACAGTGACAATAGAGCTAACAATCTTGATGGTAACCACAGACTAACTAGTAAATTCTACCGAATATGGTAACTGACCACTGCAGTCACTGGCCAAAGAGTATATAATCACTACGTTTAACAAAGACTAACAATCATCCCCTGAGGACTAAGCGAATAAATCTAATCTCTAATATATTTATAATAATCTATGGTACTAAGAGAAAAAGCTTACATCCTATATAACACGTATGGGGATAAAAAAGATAGCAATTACTTTACCGCATATTATATAAATATAGAAGACCTTTAATCAACATATTGCAAGACGAGAAATCAATTACAACAATTAACTCGTGATATTGAACATTTTTTTTTACTGTACAACTCGAGCGTCTCCTTTTAACTGTTTCGTTCTTCTCGCTCCGTAAAATTTCACAGCTTGATATGGACCTCTCTCGTTTTAAGGACTTGCCTTAATGACGCTTTGCAGGCGGATTGACAATTGTTGAGTAGTAGATATAATAAACGATAGGTCACTGATGTTTTTTTTTTTACTTTTTATAAGCCAGTTAAAGTTAAAAGTTAAAGTTACAGCCTATATACGTCCCACTGCTGAGTACAGCCCTCCTCTCATTCTGAGAGGGTTTTAGCGCAAGGAATTGTCCGCCACGCTACCCCAATGCGTGATAGCAAACTTCACATGTTTTCGAAGTTTTTTCTTATTTCTCAGATATGCAGGTTTCCTCACGATGTTTTCCTTCACCGCCAAGCACGTGGTAAATCAGCACTTAAAATTGCAATTAACAATTTCATTGGTGCCGGCGGGGATCGAACCCGGGTTGCTCGCGTACTGTCAAACATACAGCGAGCGCTAACCATCTGAGATACCACGGCTCTTTCTATAAGCCAGTGCTTGACCACAATTCCACCTGGTGGTAAGTGGTGATGAAGCCAAAGTGTTCCGTGTAATAAGAAGAAAATGGCTTGCTAATAATTCTTTTGAGTAGCATCTATCGTCGTCGTCATCGATAACCAGTGAGTGATAAAAGCTCCCTTTCGCCGTGACGTTTTTTTTTTATATAAAACTGAATTGACAAACGAACATACAGTCTGCTTGGTTTTAGGTGGCTTAGTATTTCTCGGCATAGATTAATGTTCTCTAGTCCGAATATCGGTCACGTCGGCCAGTCTCAACGGTAGTCTCCGCTAAGTTTAGTTTTTTTCTCTGTGGCAACTCCGGTGACAAGTAGTTAAATACTTTGCTCCCAAATAATTTCGTAAAAATAAATATTGTAAATGATAATTTCACCTCAAATTTAAGTTATAGTTGTTAATTACGAACAAATTATATTGTGTTATAAATAAAAGAGGTAAATATCTAAATAAATAAATTTTCGTGTCTCAACTTAAAGTGACAGCAGGTAACGAACTTCGATTGAAAGTTACTGTAATTCTTGTTATCCCTTTTAATATTTACGATATATCTCTTAATCTCGTAAGTGCTTTGTTGTTTTCGGATTTCATTTTGAATTGTTTTGTTGATAATTTAATTTGATATCTTTTAACTCCATAACGACTGGTCGTTGCTGCTGGTGATAAGAGGGCTGGTTCTTTTCTAGCTCAAAGGCTAAGTATAGCCATTCAGCGGGGAAACGCAACCAGCGTTCTTGGCACGATACCGCGGGGAAGAGGCCTGTATGATAATTAAGTTACTAGTTTTAGTTTTTTTTTTATTATCATAGTTTTTTAATATTTGAGATCTGTAATTAGAGTGTTACAATTAGATATTTGCTTACTCTGCTCCATTGACTTTCCATCTTTGTTTTCTTTTACTATTTAAAATACATAGTAAAATGAATACTCGCAACGTCAAGACGCGTCAGATGGAGAAACAACTTCATCTTGCGCTCCAAGAACTCAAGGCGTCCAGGGAGCAGTGTGAGCTGTTACTTAAAGAAAGGGATGACAAAGAAAAGGAAATAATAATTATAATTTCGAAAATACATAGTTGAAATATGGTAAAGTTACATAGAGACTTGTGGCGGCGCTGTCGTCGCGCCACAAGCGAAATATATCGAAGCCCAGATCACGCTATCAAAGTTCCGAAGCAAAACAGTATATAGAATAGTCTGAACTACCACTGGAGCGTTGGCCGCCCCCGGGCAGAACACCTGCCCGGCGGAGATCTCCTTTCCTTCCACCCGCCACAGTGGTGACCCTGACGTGATCTGAACACGCAACCAACAACCTTCGGAAACTACAACTTCAAACCTTTGTCATCGTCCTCAAGTACCCCATTCATTCGCTCCCAAGCAGATATTGTCTGCAGTCTTCACATTCTGCAAGCCATCTAGCTTTACAGGTTCATCGCAGCACTATAATAATGCTTCCTGTTCCTTCAAGCTACTCTGCGCTACAGTGTTCGGCACGGCTCTAAGCCTTACTGCTCGCCTATGCTTCACGGCACTCGCAGATTACTTGCCTTCTTATCGACTCACCGCAGACTACAAGGCAATTCCTGGCACTTGCACATTCGTCAACATCTAGACTGCACTATCGACCTCCGGTCTGAGCAGGGTGATGTGGCGGCGCTGTCGTCGCGCCACAAGCGAAATACATCGAAGCCTCAATCGCGCTATCAAAGTTCCGAAGCAAAACAGTATATATAGAATAGCTCCGAACTAGCACTCGGAGCGTTGGCCGCTCCCGGGCAGAACACCTTGCCCGGCGGAGATCTCCTTCCTTCCACCCGCCACAGTCTATACAGATATTTTAAAGGAAAGGATCAGCTCCAGGAACAGTCAATGAGTTTGACCGATGCAGCAAAGAATATGAGGAAGCCCTCAGATTAATTGCTGCATTGAAGTTACAGTTAACTGAAGCTAATGAGCAGATTTCGCAATTTAAACAATACATTGATAACTTCCAAGCATTTCAAACTCAGAGTCTGTTCAATGAGCTGAAATAGAGTGTCTTAATTCAGAAATTTTACCACTTCAAACCTCATTACAAATTATGTCAAATAAATATAAATCAGCAGAGAATGAGATAAAAGAACACATACTGGCCATGGATAATCTGGTAAAGTCATCTAAATATAACAAGGAACGTTTTGACTCCTTATTAAAATATCAAATTGAATATCAGCGCTCAATGTCAGGTGCTTTAGGGACAATGTGTTAATAATATGACAAGTAGTATACTTCATTTTCTTTACCTACAACCCTATGCCAGTACCATAACAAAGCAGATAAATTTAAAAGTAATTCATATAATGAAAAAAATAATGTTATTGTGTATAGTGATGACATAGGCAAAAACTTGGGAATATCATTAAATAACTGTTTAAAAGGGCAACAGATAAGTAATTACTGCATGCCTAGAGCATCATTCAATGATATTATGAATAAAAATTTAACTAGTAAATTTAGCCCTAATAGTATATTAATAATTTTTGTTGGGAGAATAGGCAATATGAACAAGAATCAATAATTAAAATATATTGAATATTTCAATAATAAAAATAAAATAAATGTGATAAATAAAAAAATATCATAAATGTGCATAAATTTATCTTATTTACATTGCCTTACATAGAGGGGTGGCCGCAGGAAAATAAACTAAGATATAATTTAAATTTATTAATGCATAATTTGACATGTAATAATAATTTAAATTTGACATTTAATTGTAAGAATAATAATGATAAATTTCATTTGATTGATATTAATAATTTAACTAAGAAGTTTTTGACAAGAGATAGATATTACCTATCAAAGTTTAGTTTAAGACTGGTAGCAAATACGCTATCTTATTATTTATATTTTAACCCAGCCAAATTTTTGGCTACCTTGACACCCGCTTTTATTGAGCAGCAAAATAATTTTACAAATGATTTGGAATCAGTTCCAAGTAATATAAATTAGATAATAAAACAATAGAGGTAATCAATAACAAAGATAATTTAAATACCTTAGAATACAACTCACCAATACTTAACTGTGTAATTTCACAAAATAGCAATAATAAAAACTGTATTAATCTGGTGCATCAAAATATACAAGGTATGTTAGGCAAAGAACTAGAAATTGAATTATTTTTAAATAGTAACCATATATTTATTTTATGTATTACTGAACATTGGTTGAAAGATTACAACTCCATATTTAATTTCAGTAATCACCAGGTAGTCAGTTCTTTCAATAGAGATACTAAATTACGTGGTGGCTCCTTAATATTTGCTAATAAATCCATATCATGTAAAGAACGTAAAGATATTATGAGCCTCTCTGTTGAGCGAACTGTAGAAATGGCATGTGTTGAGCTTGAGCGCCTCTTTGTTGTCACTGTTTACAGACCCCCATGTTCAAGGTATGATACCTTTGAAAAAATTATGGAAGAAGTTTCAGTTACGCTTAATAAACAGAGTAAATCTCTTGTAGTGTGCGGAGACTTTAATATCAATCTCCTGGAAGCTTTTTCCATCAGTATAAAGTTTTGCTCATTGTTCAAATCATACAATCTTGATAATTTATTATTTGAAGCTACACACACGTATTGCAGGGTGTAGTGCAACTTGTATTAATAATATTTTTACAGATGTTGTACCATTCAAGAAATTCATAATTCAAAAACTAAGTTCAGATCACTGTGGACAACTGGTTTCATTACCATATATGTACAAAAAACAGGAAATTGAGAAAATTGTGTTTGTTCCGATTAATGCAAAATGCCTGGAGAGATTTAGAAGTAATCGCTTTCTTACAAGAACAATTCAGACTATTTATATGTATTACTATTTACCCTTTTATGCAATGAATTTAATAAAACATTCTCCAGTTACAGTCGCAAGGCATTTAATGAGTAGGCGACAGTAGGAATTCATAAGAGCAGACGAAGATTATATGAACTTTACCATGAAAGATCATATAATCTTTCCGATACTTTTAGAGAATATGTCAAAAGTTATTCCAAAATGTTTAAAAGAGTGTGCTCCACAGCCAAATCTTTACATATTAGCAAAAAAATTAAGACCGTTCAAAATAAAATTAAAATGACGTGGAGTATAATTAATAGCGAAACCGGTAAAGACAAACCTCGTAACACAAATTATCAATTGAAAATTAATAATGAATTGACTAGATCAAATCAAGAAGTTGCAGCGGTGTTTGAGAAATATTTCACTGATATACCTATTTTGACAATAAAGTCTTTGAATAATACCTGTTTAAAAGAATTTAGATTTGAAAAAGTATTACCACAAGATATTGTAAAATATTTCAAAACCCTTGATGTAAATAAAACCGCAGATTTATGGGGGATATCTGTTACAGTTATTGCGTCCATAATAGATTTAATTGCACCTTATCTTGCTATTATTTTTAATACTAGTATAGAATCTGGTGTGTTTCCTGATTTAATGAAACATAGTAAAGTAATACCTTTATTTAAATCTGGTATTACATTGGACCCCGCTAATTTACACCTATTTCTGTACTACCAACTCTCAGTAAAATTTTTGAAAAGAAAATTTTAGATCAATTGTTATTTTTTTTTAATAAAAATAAATTACTCCATAAAAATCAATTTGGTTTCACAAAGAAGGGGTCGCTCGACGACTGACGCAGGTGTCGAGCTTATGAAATGTATTTTTATGCCTGGGAGAGTTCACAAGATGCCTTAGGTATTTTTTGTGATCTTTCCAAAGCTTTCGATTGTGTTCATCGTGAGATATTAATCAGGAAACTACAACATGACGGTGTCAAAATATTGCGCTTAGACTTATTATTTCATATTTAAATAACAGAACTCAAAAAGTCGTTATCAATGGTAAAGCTTCCTCCGGGTCAGTAGTATCAATGGGCGTTCCTCAGGGCTCGATTCTTGACCCATTCCTGTTCTTAGTTTATATTAATGACTTACCTTATCTTGTAGGGGACAATCACGATATAGTATTTGTGGCCGGTGGAAGGAAAAGGGGAGATCTCCCGCCGGGCAAGGTGATCGGCCCGGGGAGCGGCCAACGCTCCGAGTGGTAGTTCGGAGCTATTGTATATATACTGTTTTTAATTCGGAACTTTCATAGCGCGATTTAGGCTTCGATGTACTTTCGCTTGTGGTGCGACGACAGCGCCGCCACATCACCCCCCTGCTCAGACCGGAGGTCGATAGTGCAGTCCGATTGCCGGTGTGTCCTTTTAATGCCGGTGAGGAATGCATGCTGTGTGCGTAAGGGCAAGTGACGCCGGTGCGAACGATATGCCGGTGTATAATTCATGCCCTACTACGCACTGGCAAGTGATGCCGGTGAGAACGATGTGCCGGAGCAAGTGCCAGAAGTCTGCCTTAGAAATCTGCGGTGAGTCGAGATGAAGACAAGTTGGACTGGCTTGCAGGAGCTGAATACTGCAGAAGACGATTCTTGGGAGTGAATGGTAGGGGTTCTTGAGGATAATGACGAAGGTTTGAAGTTGTAGTTTTGCGAAGGTTGTTGGTTGCGTGTTCATATCACGTCGGTTAGTCACCACTGTGGCGGGTGGAAGGAAAAGGGGAGATCTCCCGCCGGGCAAGGTGTTTTGCCCGGGGAGCGGCCAACGCTCCGAGTGGTAGTTCGGAGCTATCCTATATGTACTGTTTTTAATTCGGAACTTTCATAGTGCGATTTAGGCTTCGATGTACTTTCGCTTGTGGTGCGACGACAGCGCCGCCACATATTATTTGCTGATGATACCTCTTTAATTTTCAAACTCAAACGACAGTCAATTAATTTTGACCACACAATTGTTTCACATTAGGTATTGTATTAAATTTACAATACCTAATGTGAAACATTCAAATACCGATGTGCTCTTAAATGGGGAGGAGTTGAGTCTTGTGGATACCACTGTTTTTCTTGGTGTTACTATTGACGCGAAGCTTCAATGGGGCCCCCATATATCTAAATTAGCAAGCAGACTTAGTTCTGCAGCATATGCAGTAAGAAACATTAGAAGTCTCACCAATGTTGAGACAGCTGGATTAGTTTATTTTAGTTACTTTCATAGCGTGATGTCTTATGGAATTTTGCTATGGGGTAATGCGACTGACATCGAAGCTATATTTGTTTTGCAAAAGAGAGCCGTACGGGCGATTATAACTTAAATTTTAATGAGTCCCTTATAGAAAAATTTAAAGAAAATTAACTTTGGCATCGCAATATATTTATGAAAATGTAATGTGTGTACATAAAAACATAAATACCTTTGATAAGAATAAAGATGTTCATACTTTTTTTATAGGATAGGTTGACAAATGAGCACACAGTCCACCTGATGGTAAGTGGTTGCTGTGACCCATAGACATCTACATCTATCCTCAATAAACGATCAAAATGCAGATGCGTTGTCACCCGTGAGGACTAAGATGGAATGCCTCTTTTCCACTAAAAACTCTCTCTACACTCACCATACGAAACACAGCAGTGTTAAGCTACTATTTTACGCTGGTATTCTGTGAGAGCGTGGTCCTTCCCCTGTCGAGCCGACTCATTCATGCTACAACTATACTACTAATATAGCTGCAGCATGGCTCTACCACGTATAAACACTATACTTTAAACACTAGGAACAAACATAAGCTTGTAATGCCAGTTACTAGACTCCACAGAATTAGTAATTCATTTATGGGGCAATGTATACGCTTTTACAACAAAATCCCAAAAAATGTACAAAATTTGTCGATAAATAAGTTTAAATGTTTATATTATATATTAAAGAAAAATTGTACAAAAAGGGTTATTATAATATCATAGAATACATAAGTGAAAAAAACCCCTGGGAATGAGGTGATCGCCACCATGCTGGTTCTATTAAAACTCATTTAAAATTCGTACAAACAAAAAAAGAAAATTATTGTAAAGTGAAATATGTTAAAAAAAGTCCCGCAAGGTTTCTTGCTGCTTCTTCCCAGGACAGAGGTATTTTCCGAACCAGTGGTAAATAAAAAAATGACTTTCAATAAGTATTATGTAATAATCTATATTGAATAAAAATTATTCTATTCTATTCTATTTTAAGACTAGCCGCCGTGTCGCGTCATTTGCGCAAAACAGAATTATCTCTCTTTCTCTTTTTTAAAAAAAAACGTTACCCCCACACTAGGACATTCTCCTGTATCGTGGGAGCAGTTTACCACAAGGACAAACATACAGACCTAGAACAATTATTTGTAGGACATACAAATACTTGTTCCATACGGGATTCGAACCCGCGGCCCTTAGCGCTGCAAGTCATTGATAAGCCACAGCCGTAAATATATTTTTTTCGAATTATAGTGCCCGAGTGTATGCGCAAGCATAGGTGCAGACACGACCGCGAAGAGATCAAGCGCAGGGTCAACGGCTTTACGTGCTTTCCGAGGCATTGGGGTAAAATGTCGCTAACTTCCCGACTCCGCTTCGAAATTTTTGACCGAAAATCTCAATAATTCATTTTTGGCCCTACTCGGGACTCGAAACCGGAACCTCATGATCAGCAATCTTGTTTACGACCACGAGATCAACGAAGGAATCATCGGCATAGATTATTATTGACTTAAAAAAAATGTCAATAGTAATAAAATTAAATCATGACCCAACATTCTTAGCTTATCAGTATTCTATGCAAATCGTCGTAGTGCTGAATAATTTATACCTTTGAGGCCAAGAGACGGATTTCGTTGGAACTTTTTATTAAACTACATTTTCTGGATGGAGAGAGCACTCGAAAAAATGTCAATCGTATGCACTGTAAAATTTAAGATGGGCCTCAATAAAAATGTCATTGACTATTTATATAGTTGTGACTTTGTAACTTTCCTTTTATTTGCAACAATATATTGTCACATATAATCTAAAAATTCACCGAAAAACAGGTAACAAGACATTCCATCTTAGTCCTCAGGGGTAGCAACATATCTGCATTTAAAATTCTTAGTTGATAATAAGTTGATCATACTGATGAGACAGACAGTTTTTAATAGGCTACAGCATTCACCTAGGTAGGCACCTAGATCAAGTGGACTTTGTGCTCTCGTTTGTCATCCTTGCATAATATAAAAATATTATAAAATTTATTATATACTAGCGATCCACCCCGGCTTCGCACGGGTGATTCCTGGATCTCGGCAACAGTGGAACCTACCGGGGCCAATTGAATATAAACCATCCAGGGACCCACTGAACTACACACAAAAAAAAAATCATTAAAATCGGTTCAACCATTTTTGAGTTTTTGCGAGACTAACGGATATATATATTAGGTAGTCAGTCGTAGTCAGTGGCAGGTTACTTTCTGCCTATGAATGGGTCCATGTAGGATTCTTTTACCTAAATATGCCACCGATAAGCAATGCAGTGTGCACTGTTGCCGATGAAAAAAAATCCATCACACCTTTTTTTTCTCTTGGAGGTCGTAAGTTTTGGAGAACAACAACTGATTACGCATTCATCCAGCCCTTCTGAAATATATTTAAGTAGCCTGAAGCAAATTTTAGGTCCAGCTCCTATGCTTGTATGATCTGTACACACACTTATAACATTTAAATATAGACACTTGCAGCCAACCTCAAACAAGGAAAACTACAGATGCGTTGACACCTCTGAGGGTGGAGATGGAATGCCTCACAGCCTGTTATTATACTTGCTTCTATATCCTTCAGACCGGTTCACCTACTGTGGCAAACAGAAAAAATAAAGCGATAACTGCTTTGGCAGTACTAAATATCGCGCTATTTTCTCTATCTGCTACTGTAGGTGATCACCAGACTTGTGTGCGAGCATAGCAAGATGCGTGTATAATGCCCGCTTTCATTAACTCTGATAATATCTAGACAAAATGGAAGTTGCATCGATGTCATTGATACTAATGTCGATATGACAGCGAGTTAATTGATTGCAAGAAAGGGCCTAAATATCACTCGGTCGCTACAGCGTGCAGCGTTACTTACACAGTGTTTCGCCGCAAATAAACATTAAATTTATTCATTCATTTATAACAAGCCACCAAGAGTCCACTGTTCAACATAAGCCTCCCCTATAGATTGCATCATAAGAGTGATTTTGTCATAGTTGCCACACTTGTTAGGCGTCGCTGTTTTTTTATTATGTTGACTTGTTATCAGGAAGTTGCTGCTGTCAATTCCCTGTTTCAATTTCCCTCTATCGCCTCTTACGACACACACGGGATGATATAAGATAGCGAATTCTCTTATACCGCCACTACACAGTAAACAAACATCTATCATAATTAGCTAATGTATGTACCTGGCACAGTAACTATTTCAATTAATGAGTGGCAAATTGATTAACCGCAATATATAATTGTGTCGAACATCACTATCATACTACTACGAAGAGCCGTGGTAGCTCAGAGGTCTAAGCGCTCGCCGTAAATTTTATAGTACGTGAGCAGCCCGAATTCAATCCCCACAGGCACAAATGAATTTGTTAATAAGCGATTCAACTTAGGTGGCTCCTACAGAATATCAGAGCTGCGGGAACTGTGTTATTTTTTATAGAATAAAGGTGACAAACAAACACACAGGCCACCTGATGGTAAGTGGATGCTGTGGCCCCTAGACATCTACATCTATCCTCAATTAAGAATCAAAATGCAGACACGTTACCTTTACCACGTTAAAATGTAAAATACGTTAAAATACCACGTGTAATGCAGAGTCGGTGGCCTTTTTGTCGCTGCAATCCATTTTTTTACCTCTTAATATTTTGTTTTGTATTTTTTGTGTGTTAAATTTATACAAGGTGGTGTAGGAAAATATCGTGAGGGAACCTCCACATCAGAGGAATTAAAATATTTTGAGGACATGTCCTCCAATACGGCTGCGTCGCGCACTAACTGCTCCATAACCCTCTTAAAAACGAGAGAGGGCCTGCGACCAGCAGTGAGACGTATATAGGTTGTAACTTTTACTTTAAATTTGCTTTAACCGCTAAAGAAAGATCCGTGGTAGCTCAGAGGCTCAGCGCTCGCTATAAATTTCACAGTACGTGGGCAATCTGGTTTTGATCCTCGTCGGCATCATCGAAATTGTTAACTATTCAATGTTAGCTATTAATTAAGGCTGCAACTTCACTTTGCTTTGCTTTTACAGAAATAATTCATTTACGTATACTTTAGCTCTAAATTTCAGCCCTATTATAGGTAGTTATTTTAGACGTTCGAGGTGAGCACATTAACTCTATAAAAATCTTTAAGAGTATAGAAATATTCTGCTATAAGATAATGAAAGAGTAAATTATCAGCAGGCATCCATTCTACTACTAGCTTAAGGTTATTGAGGTGGAATAAATCCACTGTATTTTTCCAGTGCGATTGACATACTTTACTTAACCTCAAAAATATTTTTCTCAGACACCTATCCAGGTTTCCTTTGTGATATTTCCTTCAACGTGTTAAAAAAGCATATCTCTTTCTTCTACATCATCTTCTCCTTAAAAGTCCACTCCTGTGTGTATGTGTGGAGAGGATTTTTTTGAGCATGGTAGATGGACGTTTGCAGTACCAGACGCCTCGCAGCTCAGACGCTGCCACCCGATACGGGTATAGGAATTTTACGTCTATGTCTATGAGATGAGTTTCCTTCATCTTTTGTTTATAGAATAAGTGTGACAAACGATCGCACAGTCCACCTGATGGTAAGTGGATGCCGTGACCCAAGTTCATCTACATCTATCCTCGATTGAGAATCAAAGACAGATGCGGCGTCACCCGTAACGACTCGAATAGTGCTCCGGTTATCTATACTCACCATACGAAACACAAAAAGAACTCGGTCCTTCCCGTTCGACCCGACTCGTTCGTGTTACAATATATTTTATTCATGCTACAACCATAATATAGCTTCAGCGTGGTTCTACGACGTTTATATAGAAGTTTATATACCACGTTTATATGTATTATATTATGTTTTCGATGTTTCGTATTATATTATATTTTGTTTGTATTATATTTTCGATGTTTCGTACCTCACGTAGAGTTGCCATCCAGACTGAATTACGACCACGGCGGTCAGTCTCAACGGAGACTGGCCATCTACGCAGCACGAGATTGAATGGCAAAGAATGTGAGCAAGCACAGGTGCACTCCGTATTCCCTCATCCTCTTAGTCTGATGGGACGGCTATCCGACACGACTGGAGAGAGATTAGGCGCAAAACCAACGACTTTACGTGCTTTTCTAGACACGGGTGTGAAACACCACCATTTTCCGGTCTGCTACTGAAAATTAAGAAATTCTTTCTTGACAGAAAAACTCAATAACTGATTTAAGTCCGACTCTGGATTCTAACCCGGGACCTCATGATCAGTAATCATGTTTATGACCACTAGACCAATGAGGCAGTCAATAGACCTGTTACTGTGTTGGTTACCAGCCATTCCAACATACTCCTCGGAGATGATGACGTAGTTATATCTTCCTTCATCGAGAATAGAAAAAAAAATGTTAGGGATTCATTCTTTAATTCATACAATCAAGGATTTGGCCACCCAAATGGTAAACTGTAAAAAGGGTAGCAAAAGGTCATTCGGCGCTGCAATTACATTAAGCTGTAGAAGTGCGGTATAAGTGCGTAGTCAGATGTGTTATTTTCAAAATGAGTCCATAATTGAGCAGCATACAGCTTAACAGTGATTGATTAAAAGGTATTTCTAAAGTGACGTCTTGGAGGCGTTAAAAACTTGAAGGAGATAAAACCCTGACGCAGAACAATTTATATGCCATACTCATTCCTGTTCTGTACAGGAATCGAACCAACAGCCCGCAGCACTGCAACCAAAAATTATTATTATATTATTATTATTATAATTATTAAAATTTTAAGTTACTATGCGGTATGCATTAATTGTCAACATTTTATTTTAATTAAAAACCTTCGCCTGACAATAATTGCTTTATAGTGACTACTAAAATTAGAAAAACAACTTTTAGTTTTAATTATTAGCACTCAAGCAATTTTCGCCTAACTTTCTTAGTATTTATTACGCTTAAAGTCATAAAGAAGGATTAAACGGCGCGCCAGGATCGTAATGAATATGTAGCGAGGCAAATTGTAACAATTTACATATAAATGTGAAGTTTATCTTGTAAATTTGTAATTTGTGCGCATTATAGTTGCCCGTGACCTCGTTAGTCTCATTTCCTTTTAATATTCTTAAATTATACGAACATTGTGCTATTTTTTTTTAAATTTTAATAACTACCATGGTATTAAGTATCCTTATTTGCATGTAACACGTAAGTGGTTTGTTGATTTAGGGATCTAACTTTATTAAGGCTTCAGTGAGTGATGCATATTTCAATCCACCAATATTATGAGAATTTTTTTAGGAAAAGATTTGCCAAGTTTGGCAATTTTTTTTTATAGAATAAGGGTGATTTGCAAGTGGATGCTGAAGCACATAGACATCTACATCTATCCTCGATTAAGAATCAAAATGCAGATGGGTTGTCACATTGTCACATGAATGCGAAAACAGGCGTGAACAATGATATGTTCGCAGACTGCAGACTGTTCAAGATCGCCGCCGCATTTACATCACATTTGATAAACCACAAATCCTTGCAAAAGAACACCGATTCCTACTAAGAATGATTCGCGAGGCAATTGAAATTAAAAGCAACCAGAATATGGCTGAATCAAATCACCACATAACATGCATATACCAGTGCAAGACTTGAAGATACATTAAGCTCATTCTGTGTAAATTGGATCAAAACTTAATTTTCAAAAGCTAAATGTAGCCCAGGTTAACTATGGCATTAGAGCGTCAAATACCTCAGTCTCCAGTGATTATGGGTACTGTGAAGTACCCGAAACATCGGGAATTAAAAATAATTCAAATTAAAAGCGATAAAATCCATAAAGTTGGCTTAATTTAATATCGTGTAAATATAAGAAATCATCAAGCCATTACTGAGTATTTATTCAACTTATTTTGATACTTAGTCGATGATAAATGTCATCAAGAGAAGGATATGTGTTTGTATATCACCTCTAATTATATGAAAAATGTTTTTTTATGAAATAAGGGTGACAAACGAGCACACAGTCCACCTGATGGTAAGTGGATGCTGTGGCCTATAGACATCTACATTTATCCTTAATTAAGAATCAAAATGCAGATGCGTTGATTGACGGACTAAGATAAAATGCCTCGTTTCCAGTAAAAAGGGTCTCCTGTTCTTTACTTTCACCATACGAAACAGCAGCATTAAGCTGCTATTTTACGCTAGTATTCTGTGAGAACGTGGTCCTTCCCCGGTTGAAACGACCCATTCATGCTACAAATATAATATAACTGCAACGTGGCTCTACTGCGTATACTTTTCACACGATTGTCTTAAAAAAATATTTTTTAGCTTAACATTTTACTACTCAATTTTGAATTTCGAAACACAAATTTCATCTACGTTAAAATAATTGTGAGGACAGGTAAGTAATTTCGTATAAATTCTGGTTTGCTAATTTTTCCACGGCTTATTTTTGAATACTAATGATGTTGCTAAAGTGAAGAACTCCACGCGAAGGAAGCCGCGGGAAAAGCGGGTTCTAAAATAACTAAAAAGTTGTTAAAAAGTGTTGTTCGGCTTCGTTAAAAAAAATTCTACATTTTACCGTTTCAAGTTATTGATGTTGCAAAAGAAATTTAATGTTTTCTCGTTCACGTTAATTTATTTTTTTACATTGGCTTAAATTGATGTCGAAACCTGTGATTTTGTTGGAAATTTCGATACAATCATTCTTATTCGGCTAAAACGTCTTACAGAACCAGAAATTACTAATGGAACGCGACAAAAAATGACGACAACTAATGGAGCAAAATTGCTCAACATAGGACTGACCCGTTGTAGGGATGATTTATCTTGTCATTAATTTGTCCGTCTCCCACCTTTCCCTTTCCTTTTGCTGCCATCGCTGTGCAAAGTATTTTACCTTTAACATAACGAGGTAGTTATATCGCCATCTCTCAGAAACTATAAGATTTTTTCTTGTGTACTCCGATCTGGACTGCAGTGTGTCGGTCGGAAAACAGCCAGGCTATGAGGCATTCCAACTTAGATTTCTTACGAGACAACACATGTCTAAACTTCTTAGCTTCATGTTGATGTCCATAGGCTGATTCACTATCAAGTCGACTAATAATATATTAGGTCCTTACATATGAAATTGGCGTTTTGTACGGGAGGAATATAAAGTCATTTTTTTTTGTAAAATATATTTAATTAATCAAAGTATGCACCGTTGTTATCTATGCACGTTTGCCATCTCATAGGTAGTTCATTGATCCCTTTACTAAAAAAACCATGGGGGCGAGAATCAATAAACTCTTTGAAGGCGGTTTGGACTGCCGCATCGGAGTTGAATCTTTTTCCTTGTAAGAAGTTGTCCAAATTTCGGAAAAAATGGTAATCTGATAGAACAAGGTCCGGGGAGTACGGTCGATGTCGCAGACATTCCAATTGTAGCTCATCTAACTTTGTGGTTGTTTGTTGTGCAGTATGTGGTCTTGCGTTGTCGTGAAGCAGCAGTGGCCTAGAGCGATTGACCAATCTCGGGTGTTTAGCAGCTAGTTCTTCCTTCATGGTTTGCAGTTGCTGACAATAGATATCTGCCGTAATCGTTTGGCCAGATTTTGAAAGCTGTAGTGAACGACACCGGCGCTAGTCCACCAAACACTCACAAGTAACTTTTTCTGAGTCAATTTTCGTTTAGGCAGGATTTGGCTGGGTCTCCAGGGTTCAGCCATTGCGACGAGCGCCTGATTATCGTACAGTATCCACTTTTCATCACAAGTAATGATTAGATTTAAATTCCCTTCATTATTGTGTCGGTTGAGCAAAGTAACACAGCAGTCGACGCGTGTTTGCAAGTTCGATTCACTCAATTCATGAGGTAACCATCGTTCAAGTTTTTTTACTTTCCCGATTTGCTTCAAGTTGATTAATACAGTTTTATCACTTACCCCGAAGCCTGCAGCTATCTCTGAAGTGCTTTGTGATGGATCCGCTTCCACAATAGCCTTTAATTCTTCACTTTCCACTTTGGTCTCCGGCCGTCCACGGGGTTGGTTCTGAAGGTCGAAATTTCCAGAACGAAAACGTTGAAACCAAAAACGTACCGTGCTTTCTTTTGTGACACCAGTGCCGTACACATCATTAATCCTTCGAGCTGTTTCTGCAGCACTGGTGCCACGGTAGAACTCGTACTCGTAAATACCGCACAATGGAAAATATTTCATGTTTTCCATTGTGCGGTAATAAGTGACGCCAAAAAATAAAATAATGAGGAAAAAACAAATGAATGACTATTTTCAAGACTCTAATGTACCAGCTAAATGAATTTATAAATTTGAATTTGGAATTCTTAACCAAAGAGGAGATATTTCAGATTAAAGTGGTCAGTACGACAAAACGCTAATTTCACATGTAAGGACCTAATATAAGTCGAAAAATAGTTCGTTTGTCACTTTAAATTTTTAAAAAATCGCTTCTTACGACACTCAAGTGCTAAATGAGATGATTTATTCTCTAACGCTGCCACCACACAGCAAAAACTACCATTTAGAGAACTATTTTTTTCTTCTCTCTCTCTTTTTCATTTTAATCAGCCCATAATAGTCCACTATTGAACATAACCCTCTGCTACCATAGAGATGTGTTTCTGTATTCGCCCCGCTCGACAGGTGGATCTATATGTTTTTTTAACTATCCCGTATCTAAAGGTTCTTAAATGTGTAATGAGGACAAACGCCATTTGATTTCATACAGATCTGCAGAGTCCAAAAGGAGAGTTTTAATTTTGCTTGGTAATGTCCCTTTCGAAGTCCATCAAGTTCTGTAACTCTAAAACAAGTCGTCGGATTTTGACGAATCTCTCCTTTATGGCATGAAGTTGTTATAACTTAATTAGCTTAATTCCGCGTAAAGAAAGAAAATGATGTGTCCTGCCCAGTTTGAAGGGGACCTCCCAATATTCCTCAATTCCGTGGACTATACTCGTCACCACCAATCCCAGCACCACCACCCCTAACACAACCACTCCCAAAACCACTACTCCCAAAATTGGTGGTGGTTCTTCTGGTTCTTCTTCTTCTAGAACTTCATTATAATGGATTTCCTCAAAGTAGCACCTGATTCTATTAATTATCCTTTGTGGTAGTCTACGGGGAGGCCAATGTTTAGCAGTGGACTTTTGATATTCTTTAATGATGATGATTCATAGAATAGTGTCATCCACTGTCCTGTGAAATGGTTGAGGAGTATGATGACTGCCATACTTGTGAACAGATGCTGCTTGTGGGGATGGGTTTGCTTGGGTATGCACGCATTTACTAGTTTCAATTTTCCATATCTTTTGTAGTGTAATTTTATCATAGAACGTGCTTTTGTTACCCACAGGTCTATTCCCCCATTTTACCATTGTCCCTTAAAAATAACAAAAAAGAGGATACCTGCGGATTTTCATTCACCGTTTCTTCTCCGGGAGGAACCTCACTTAGAAACGGTATTAGATTAAAAGACATGTGCAATTTGCGATTGAAAAAAAAACATTTTATTACGTCAAAAATAAAGAGTTTTAATTTAATTTAAAGGGGCCATAATGCTATGTAGATATTGAATCGATGTCAAAATAAATCGATGGAGAATCAACTGTTTTTAGCATAGTAATACTTGTGAATTACTTCGGCTAAACAACGGCAAAAAGGAGGAGGTACTCAATTCGACTGTATTTTCTATGTGTGTTATCTCAGAACTTTTTCTAGGTGAACTGATTTTGATGACTCTTTTTTTATTTGAAAGAAAAGCTGGTGCTTCTCATGTGGTCCCGTATAAATTTGATCAAGACTTGACCAGTAGTTTATGAGTTATCTTTAATAATGTGTATTTAATTGACTTCGACTTCATTGATGATGATCTCATTTTATTTATATTGAAATCAGATATACAAAATTATTAATTCTACCACTTGTTATTGGAGTAGGATATATTTTTTAATTTAAGCACCTTAAAATAAAGACAATATTAATTTATTTATTTATTTCAGGGTAACGGTAGTGGATTCTCTTGCGATGCCACTACACGGTAAAAGGTAAAGGGTGTATAGAGCGGATTTAATATGGTATTTAGTGCGCATTATCTGCTAGTCAAACCTAGGTGACAACGAAAAGTATAGTAAAGTGGCAAACTGGTGCAAATGAGAATAAGCGTAATAAAAATAATGCATCTGGTTAACAGCGTTGTGTACTATACTCCACAACTACACAATCGTGCATCTTTACCGACAAGACTTAAAGTGATTTAAATTATTCTTTGAAGAGATTTTCTAGTCTTAGAGAAACTAACACAAAAACTTGGCCGCGTTATGAATAGGACTCTACTATTGCTTCTAAATTAAGCACTTAGCTTTTAAGACTCGTCCCACGCTTACTTAGTTTATTTTGCTGTTTTTTCTATAGGTTAAGCCTTATCGGTCTTATTACGGTTATGGTTTAAGAAAATTTTAAAAATAAGACTACGGCTTATTTTTAAAATTTTCTTATATTCATGAAAAGCCGGGTTATATCTGCAGGTTCTTACGTGGTAGATTCACGTTACAGCTATATTATGTTTGTAGGACGAATGGGTCAGCTTGACCGGGGTAGGATCACGCTCTCACAGTATATCAGCGTAAAATAGCAGCTTAGTATTTCGTATGGAGAATGTAGAGAACCGGAGACCCTTTAAAACAAGGCATTCCATCTTAGTCCTCAGGGGTGACAACGCATCTGTATTTTGATTCTTAATCGAGGATAAATGTAGATGTCTATGGGCCACAGCATCCACTTACAATGAGGTAGGACTGTGTGCCCGTTTGTCACCCCTATTCTATTTAAAAAAGATGAGGCTCGTTTGTCACTTGATTATACTTAAAAAGTGTATTATTTACGAAAATATTTACGTTACACGCTGAATAGTTTGCAGGGTTTTCTAAAAGGTAATTCTATCCATGAGCCTTTCAGCTGTTTGTGGGTTTACGCTCGGGATGAGATCATATTTCTATCCTACATTAAGTGCTTATCACGTTACACGGTAAACGTTTAAGGATTTTTCATTGTATTTTTTTCTACTCATTTTGTACTACAAATTCAAATTATCAACTCCTTTAGATTTATTATATATATTTTAATGTAGCACAGCGCTGTATTATTTAAGAGTATGGTCCTTTCTCGGTCCTTCCAACCGAAAAAACTACAAGCAACAATACGGAATTAATGATATATAATCATCGTCATCATCATCATTACAGCCCTTCACAAGTCCACTGCCAAACATAGGCCTCCACCAAAGAATGCCACAAAGCACGGTCCTGAGCCGCCTGCATCCATCGACTTCCTGCATGTCTTACCAGGTCATCACTCCATCTAGTGGAGGGTCGCCCTACACTTCGCCTACCGGTACGAGGCTGCCACTCGAGAACCTTTTTTCCCCATCGGTTGTCGGTTCTTTGAGCTACATGGCCGGCCCATTGCCACTTCAGCTTACTAATCCGTTGGGCTATGTCGGTTACTCTGGTTCTGCTGCGGATATGCTCATTTCCAAGTTTATCACGCAGAGAAACTCCGAGCATAGCCCTCTCCATAGCTCGCTCAGCGACCTTGAGCGTCTTCATACGGCCAGCAGTGAAGGACCAAGTCTCAGATGCATAAGTCATCACTGGCAACACGCACTGGTTGTACAATCTCGTTTTCAGGTTTTGAGGTATACCTGACGAGAAGATACGTCGTAATTTCCCGGCATAGGTGTGACATAGACATTAAACATGATCTTTGTTTTGTCCATGTTCATCTTGAGACCTATCCGTTGGGAGACACTATTGAGGTCATTGAGCATAGTGCTTAGGTCATCCAGCAATTCTGCCGTAAGGACTATATCGTCGGCAAATCGAAGGTGAGTGATGTACTCGCCATTCATGTTAATACCGTATCCTTTCCAGTCCAGTAGCTTTAAAACGTCTTCCAATGCAGCGGTGAAAAGTTTCGGGGATATAACGTCACCCTGTCTTACACCTCTCTGAACTTGGATAGGTTTCGTTCTCTGATTCTGTACTCGGATAGCCATCGTAGCCCTACTGTACAAACACTTCAGCACTTCGATATACCGACAGTCAACTTGACACCGCTAAATGGACTGCAGCACCGCCCAAATTTCGACGGATTCAAAGGCTTTCTCATTGTCCACATACGCAAGGCAAAGTGGCAGATTGTACTCTTCGGTCTTCTTTTTTTTTTTTTTTGAAGTCGTTTCTACTTTTAATTAAATGTTTTATTATGCACTTTTAGGAATTTCGATTAAATAGATTCATTTAATTTTTTCTTCAAATTTATATGGGACCACCGTTTAAGTACATAAAAGCTATTTAATTTTAAAAAAAAATACGTTACTCGGTTTCGCCGTTTCCAAGAAATCGGTGGAAATACCTAAAAAGAAATACGCGTCGAATATATAACCTTCTCATTATTTTCGTTAAAATTCGTTAAAATATTCATTGTACCGTAGTAGCGCCTCAAATTATTTACACTGTAACTCTCTCGTATTGCTTGACCCACGCAAACGGAACGTTAATCATGGTTTTACTGTCGTTTTACGACTGTCAGGAGATTGTATCCGTCTTGTTGCTCAAAAGTACTCATAAAGTATTTTATTCCATCCTTTTATATAACTATTCTGTCAGTCGTATTTTATGGATTTATTTCTTTACTTTTTTATAGAAGCTTCAACAACGTCATAAAATACGTGGTATTTACGATAAAATTTTAAGTGGTAGAGCCAACCCATAGCTGTATTATGGTTGAGGGTTTGTCTCGACCAGGTAAGGACCACACTCTTACAGAATACCAGCGTAAATTAGCAACATAATGCTGCTGTTTTTCGTATGGTAGGTATAATGACCGGAAACCTTTTCAGGGTTCCGTACCCGAAGGGTAACCAACGGGGCCCTATTACTAAGCCTCCGCTGTCCGTCCGTCCGTCTGTCTGTCTGTCAGCGGGCTGTATCTCATATTTCGTAATAGGTAGAGAGTTGAAACTTTCACAGAATGTGTATTTCTGTTACCGCTATAACAACAAATTATAAAAATAAATTAAAAATTATAGGGCTATCCTACTAGAAACGTGTTTTACGATAGTACAGAACCCTTCATGCGCGAGTCCCACTCGCGCTTGGCCGGTTATTTACTGGTAACGAGGCATTTCATTTTAGTAACAAACAACATTTTGCTTTTTAATCGATAATAGATGTGAATGCCTATGAGCCACAGTGTCCACTTACTCTCAGTAAAACTATGTGCTCATTTATCACTCTAACTTCTATAAATAAAAAACATGTGTGCAGTTCACACGCGGTAGAAATGAAACCTTCAAATGAATGAAATATAAAACAAAAATATTTCATAACAAATGATTTATTTAATTTGATGATTTTCAACCACAAGTGCATAATATATAAGATAAAAGTTTAGTTTTATAGCAAATAAACGTTACAATCCATATTTTAGACATGTAGAGCCAAAAATTTTAGTGTATTAAATCAAAAGAATATTTTCTTTCGACTAAAATTGCTTTGTAATAGCGTTGTCTACATTATTCTATAGATAAAATTATTTTATGGAACAAAAATAAGATGGCCTCAACACGACAAATTTAATATAAATCGGAATATATTATGAAACCGTGGATTGTTAAGAATGGTTTGGATATGATAATTTTAATATTTAATAATCTTAGCGGTCAGCACCGCAGAGTCTACTACACCTGAATATGCCTCGTGTAGAAGAGAAACACGTGTCGTATTATCGTCGGTGGTGTGTCTTTCCCATTGTAGTGGTGGTGGGAGTAGTGGTGCTGGGATTAGTGGTGACAGGGATAATGCACGCAATTGAGGGAGCTCTTCAAAATAGAGCGGGAGGTGCTCTTCAAAATATGTAAGACACATCATTTTATTTTATTGAGCGGATATTGGCAAAGTAAGTTTTTTCAACTTTAATATGATAATTTATTTCAATATATACATATATTGAAATAAATTCATTAATTTAAAAATAAATTTGTTATTATTTAATTGTTTATATTAACAGTTAAAAGTTATATTAACTATTTTTAAAGCACCGCACACAGAGGAGACCAAGATAATAGGAAACACTTTATGCTGAACTAGCTGTTCCTCACGGTATCACCCGCGCGATATGACACCGCTTATTATCGAGTGGCTAGGTGTAGTTCGCGCACCGAGCCGAGTGTTTAATTATTTTAATTTTTCACTATCTCTTAAACTATGCGTCCAACTAACATGCTATAAAGAGCAAAATTAATCTTCATAAAATTTCCTTGATGATGAAGTAACTTTCTTTCGTAAGGATTAATATGCAATGCCTAATAATAACGCTCATAAATCACTTTTTAATTTTCAATATTTTTGCGTCACAAAATACCTTATTGTGGCTTATGTATAATAAATAAGCCTATGGTATTGCAGATTTTTTTTTGATGGAAAAAGATGTATATTTTTGTAGAACATAGTATTTATGTACCACAAGTTATTACGCCAGCGCACGCGGATTAATCAGTTCGAGAGCTCTTTTTCTTCCAACTTGCTTAACAAAATCATTATTTAAGTCTAGCTGAGAGGTGTAGCTTAATGCTAGATAGTTTATACTATTCCTCGTGAATTTAACTATCATATACAAAAAGAATTTATCAAATCGGACTAGTAGTTCCAGAGATAAGAGTGTTTAAACAAACAAAAAACCTCTCTCGCTTTATTATATTAGGATAGATTCTATCTCATTCTATCCTATAGATTGAGGTAGAATTTTTTTTGACGGCTCCGTGGCGCAGTGGCTTAGCAATGAGTTGCTGCGCTAAGGGCCGCGGGTTCGAATCCGCACGGTACAAATATTTGTATGGCCTACAAATAATTGTTCCGGGTCTGGATGTTTGTCCTTGTGAAATTTATGTATGTAAACTGCCCCCACGATACAGGAGAAAATCCTAGTGTGGAGGTAACATTTTTTTCAAGGAAGAAAGAAAAAAAGAAGAAATGATTTATATATTTGTCTCTTTTTAGTGTCGCTTTTTCGTTTCATTGAGTTTCAAATCACAACGATACTAAAGAAGTTTTCACTTCAAAAAAAAGGGTGATTTCATATCAATCAGAGGTGTGATACATTCACTTACTACTACATTCCATCGAGAGTGGGCAGGACCAGACTAAAAATATCTATTACATTTTTTTTTTAAATTAATGGAACATTTTTTGAATTTCAATCCACACATTAGGTACTCCTATCACAAGGCCACACAACTTGCAACGTCAAATATAGTTTGTAGTAACTGTCTTTTAATTATAAAAATGGTGATGGTATTTACGCAACGTACGGTTTTATATCATTAGTCTGTTGCTTCGTAGCGAAACGTTGATTGAAACAAACAATGCGGTAACAATCCAGACAAGAAGCCTCTACGAATGTGCAAATATATTGTTGCTTACATTAAGTTTAGCAAACAATTTCATTTTTTTTTCATTTAATTTGTCATAAAACGAGGGTAGCAGTTATTACCACAAGCAAATTAAGATTGATGACATTCCACCTCGAGAGAAACAAAAATCACACCAGAAGTATAATGTCGCCTGTTGCCTCGCTAGAATTTTTTATAATCAAGATCTGGAAACACATCCATAAGACAAGGAAAGGTAATTCAATTGTTTGATTTATCTCACTAGTTCATATTTTGCATGTTAGAGTTCAATTATGCAAAACATGTTAGTTTTTATTTAACATCTTTAGTACCATGTTTTTAAGCAAATAAATTTTCTATATATCTGTCACGTTGTAATATGACCAGCAAGAATGGCTCGCCTAAACCTTTAAGGACTACCTCCGCTCCATGCTTTGTTTGGTAATTGACTATAACCAGAGACCTTTTTAATGGTAACGATTCATTCCATTAGTTCTCATGGATATGGATGCATGTTTACTTACACATATGTGAATAGTATGACTGTATTAAATGTTTGCGAGTCCTCTACAATATAATTATAGAATATATATTATAGAATAAGTGTTACAAGCAAGCACACAGTCCACCTGATGGTAAATGGATACTGTGGCCCATAGACATCTACATCTATCTTCGATTAAGAATGAAAATGCAGATACGTTGTCACCCCTAAGGACTAAGATGGAATGCCTCGTTTCCAGTAAAAAAAGGTCTCCGGTTTCTACACTCACCATTTGAAACACAGCACAATGAAGCTGCTATTTTACGCTGGTATTTTGTGAGAGCGTAGTCCTTTCCCTTTCCATTCGTGCTACAACTATAATATAGCTGCAGCGTTCCTCTACCACGAAAAGTAATACTGCATAGTCAAGTGTTCATAGCATATATTACGCCGCTGAGCTTGGATTCCCAGCCGGTCCCAGCATTTGTGGTAAACACATAAATCGTTGTTTTTTCGGGTTTCGTGGAAAATGTCACATATTTAACGCTTATATACATCACCTATATATTACACACTTTTTAAAAAAACTAATGTATTGGGTTTAGGGCCGATACTGATAGGTACTACTATCTGTTCTACTACTACTAAGTGGTATGATCTAACTAAGAGGGCTATGCTTGGGGTTTCTCTGAGTGATAAATTTAGAAATGAGGATATCTGCAGTAGAACCAGAGTGACCTACTTAGCCCAACGGATTAGTAAGCTGAAGTGTCAATGGGCCGGCCATATAGCTCGAAGAACCGACAACCGATGGGGAAAAAAGGTTCTAGAGTAGCAGCCTCGTACCGGCAGACGAATTGTAGGGCGGTCCCTACTAGATGGAGTGACGACCTGGTAAGACATGCAGGAAGTCGATAGATGCAGGTGGCTCAGGACCGTGCTTTGTGTCATTTCTTGGGGGAGGCCTGTGTTCAGCAGTGGACTTGTGAAGGGCTGTAATGATGATGATGATGATAATGATTAAGCTTACGGTATTTTATGTTAAAAGGCTTCAACCGTAAAATATATGAAACACAAAAATTATTATTTTAAAAATTGTCATTAACGAGACATAGTGATCAGATGAAGCGAAAAATTATTGTGAAGCTTTAATACCGTTACCGTTACAGCCTATTAAAGTCCACTGCTGAACATAGGCCTCTCCATTCCATAGATTGCCTCATAAGGAGGATATTTTCCATAGTTTCCACTGTCGCCTCTTACGACACCCACGTGATGAAATGAGGTAGTGGATATTCTTACACTGCCACTACATGGTAATAATACATATCTATAACTTCATTTTTTTATTTTTTTTTATAAAATATGGGTGACAAACGAGCACACAGTTCAACTGATGGTAAGTAGTTGCTGTGGCCCATAGACATCTACATCTATCCTCGTTTCCGAATCAAAATGCAGATGCGTTGTCAGCCATGAGGACTAAGATGGAATGTCTCTTTTCCAGTAAAAAGGGTCTCCGGTTCTCTACACTCACCATACGAAACACAGCAGCATTAAGCTACTATTTTATGCTGGTATTCTGTGAAAGCCTGGTCCTTCCCCGGTCGAGCCAACCTATTCGTGCTACAACTATACTATTAATATAGCTGCAGCATGGCTCTACCACGAATAAGATACTTATTACTTAAATATAAAAAATCTATACTAATTTAAAAAATACCGGTTTATAAATACATGATCATCATCATCCTTGAAGCCCTTTAGCAGTTCGATGCTAAACATAGGCCATCATTAAAGATAATCACAAAACATCTACACTTCGCTTAATGATACGAGCCTGCCACTCGAGAACCTTTTGTCCACGTCCGTTGCCGTTTCTTTAAGTTGTATGGCCATTACCATTTTAGTTTACTTATCCGTTGAGATATGTCGACTACTCCGATTCTACTGCGGATATATTCATTACGAAATCCATCATGCGAAGAAACTCTTAGCATAGCCCTCTCTATGGCTCGCTGAGCGAACCTAAGCTGCCTCATACGGCCTATAGCGAAGGACCACGTCTCAGATCTAATGTCATAACTGAGAACACGTAATAGTTGTACACTCTTGTTTTTAAGTTTGAGCCACCTGCAGCCATTGGACTTCCTGCATGTCTTACCAGGTCGTCACTCCATCTAGTAGAAGTATATAGTACTATGAAAAACTTTTACGGTACGGGATTTGCACCCACGACCGCGCAACTCTACAGGCAAACGCTTAGCTACTCCACTACCGAGCCACCTAAGAAAATTTCAAAGTCATTTTTATGGAATAAAGGTGACAAACGAACACACAGTCCAACTTATGGTAAGTGGATGATGTGGTCTATAGATATGTACATCTATCCACGATTAAAAATCAAAATGCAGAACGCATTATCACCCCTGAGGACTAAGATGTAATGCCTCGTTTCCAATAGAAAGGATTCCCGGTACTCACCATACGAAACATAGCAGCACTAAGCTGTTATTTCACATTTGTATTCTGTGAGCCAACCCATTTGTGCTACAGCGCAGCTGTAGCGTGGCTACCACGTATAAAACCTGATGGCTCAGTAGCGTTGCAAGGCCGCAGGTTCGAATCCCCACGGAACTAGTGTTTGTATATCCCACAAAATTAATATTTTGCGGTCAGTATGGTTTTTGACTTTGGCAAAAACCGTGATGAGGAAAACATAAAAAAAAATCGTCTTTTTTTACGAAAGCAGTACACAAAGCACTGGATAAAGTGAAGTGAAGTATATATTAACGAAAAATAAAAATGGCGCTGTAAGCTTTATGTCATCCGGTCTAAGCCTGTTTGAAATAAAAAAGATCCTTTAAAATTTATTTAGTAGTAATAAAAGTTGTTTATAAATATAAGCTTTTCGAAACTCGAGAACCGTTAAAAGTGAAATAAACATTTTTTTTTGGTGACAAACTTAGTTATTTCTCGTACATCTTTTTACACCTACCTCCTTTATCTCTGCATTACTTTAAAGTAGACTGGTAGATAATACCTCAGATATTAAGTCCGCTTATATACATTATGTGTATAAGAATTTAAATAAATTAATTAATAAATAAACGAACGAACTACTCGTTCACAATAGTGAGTGGCCACTGGATTGAACCAACTTCGGCTACCGATTGTTATCTGAAATACGCTATCACCTCTGAGGATTGAGATGGAATGCTTCACAACCTGTAATTATACATAAATAAACTCTCACAATCTCAGGGAGAGACTACGGACATTTAGCAGCATCCTGACTCACCTCACTCACTTTCTTCACATCCATATTTTGGCTCGTCGTCAATATATCGCCAATTTGGTTGATAAACTTCCTTTGCCGATTCTGCCAATCACTTCTGCAGCATAATTTTGCTTTGTCACTCTTTCCTCATTCATATTTACTACGTGTCCAAACCACCGAAACATTCCTTTCTTAATCCTAGCCATTACATCCTGCAAACCACACTTTTCTTTCATTTAATTTCTCACCTTAATTATACTGCCTCTCTAAATCCTTCAAATCGGAACACAGCAGTGTGCATATTGCTATTGGACGATAGAAATAGGTAAAAAGGTGGTATCTAACCAGCGGGACTTCTATACAGAAAATGAGTCCTTTCATTCACTTCATTCATAAATAAAGTTTTTAATTTGAATTCTTCGCTCATTTCACTGGCTGGGTTTGGAGCTCAGAAAGAGGCTGCTATGAATTACATATATAATATTTTTAATTTCTTAGATGCATGCGTATTTCCTCACAATGTTTTCCTATTCGATTTATAACACAAACAGTCTCGAAATCCGACAATTTTATTCTTGCAGAAATGTTGACCCACGACTGGATTTCGAAACCTAATCCACATCCTACAACGTATTAGCCGAGTACTCTGATAGGAATAGATATCTGAATATGAATACGTGAATACCGAAAATTGACGTATGTTTTTATATTATCAATTTATTGTTTTCCTGTAGTATTCGGTAATGGAGCTGGTGTTAAAAGGTATTAAGGACCGGCGATTCCATTGTTTGTTCATCACTTGAGAATATTCATTGGCTGGATTCACTGAATTTCGGAATGGGTAGTAGTCGGGATACTGAGAATATGCATTTGGAGGCATTCTCCAAAAATCACCTATATGATTTAGAGCTATTGGAATTGGTGCAAACGGGGCAGGCACAATTGGCACGGGTGCAACTGGTACAGGTGCGACCGGGACAGATGCAATTGGAGCAAGTGCAACCGAAACGGGTGCGACTGAGGTAGATCCCACCGGGGCGGGAGCAACCGATACGTATACAGGCGCTACGGGCACGGGTGCAACTAGCGATGGTGCAACTTAAGCAAGTGTACCTGGAGCAGTTGTGACCAGAGTAGGTACTACTGGCGCGGGTTGGTCAGTTTTCGCTGGTGGATTTACACAATCCTCCGTCATATTTCAGCGACAACAACGCAACAAAAGTTCGTTGTATTTAATGTTGTTGTTGTAGTCGTCGCTGAATTCGCCTGAACCAGCTCCGACAATTTATTTGCACTGACATTATACATCCAAGATAAGACTACTAAGAAGCTAGTCTGTAAGTGGCTACTGCAGCCCATGGACACCTTCAACTAACTTCAACCAAAGAAAGCACAAATTGTTAGGGTTCTTTTCTGTCTATGAGTCGGTCTAGGTAGGTACCACTCTCTTACCAAATAACAGTGCTGTGTTAATTATAGACTGTGAGTAATTATAATTGATGAATTACATCTTAGTTCTCAGAGGTGACAATGTATAATTTGTAGCCTTCGTCGTTAGGAGTCGGTAGCCTGCGGTAGCCACTTACCATCAGGTGAACTGTAAGTCTATTTGTCCCTTCAGATTTATAAGAAAAAAGTATGGAAAATCTATTCACGATTCCAAAATATATAATAAGGATGACAAGCATGAGAGATGGTATTTTGGTTCACAGTAAACTTTTATCAGCGGCGAAGTTCAGTTTGAGATACAGTGCCTTGAAAAACTTGACCACGCGTGGGCCTTTAAACTCATATTTGCCCCTTTTACTCAGTTCGTCCGCTGCTGATCACGCATTGGCTCTAAGCTATGAGATGAAAAGAAAAGAAAAAGGCCAAAGTGTCTACCACAATGCGAATTTGCCTCTCTGACTAAGTAACCAAATTCATTTAAATAAGT
This sequence comes from Parnassius orleans, assembly GCA_029286625.1. Lineage (NCBI taxonomy): Eukaryota > Metazoa > Arthropoda > Insecta > Lepidoptera > Papilionidae > Parnassius > Parnassius orleans. The sequence continues at coordinate 5,831,338 of JAGSMP010000006.1, read as the reverse complement.
CGAGTTTCGTCATATTTGCGCTACTTACTAAGTTCACTTGCTTCTGATGCTGCCCAGCTCTAAACGAGGTACTCCTGAGATGAGGGGCTGTTAAAGTGCCTAATCAAGTAGCATCCCACACTAAGGCTTTACCTCTCTCCCAAGGGACCAAAGTTACACCGTCGTCTATTGTACCAACGTCTCTAAAAATTCTACAAGCCTCAAAACCGAGGGAATATTTATAAAGACAAGAGCCCTTCAAATAACGGCGTTCAGAGAATCGTGACGGGACAACATGCTAACCCTTTGCTTACATAATACTCCGTGTAGCCCAAAATTGTCAATGCCGACCACGAGAATACCGACGAGGTTGACAGATCGCCGCCGCTAGTCGGATTCCTACGGCTATGCGCAAGCTAGTATCCCCGTCTATTAAGATGCCGATATTACTTGATAGTAAAGCATGTAACCAGTGACTGTATTCCTTAATCGAAAAATTTGAAAATCAGCCTGATCTTAATAATAATATAATAATAATAATAATAAGGCGTAGGAAGTGACGACCCCATCGCCCGCTGACGTAACGGTTATGTGACAAAACTGCTACGTCAGCGCAGTCAATCAACGCCTTGCCATGAGGTGTTAGTGCCGTGCCTCGGCAAAACTGAAGGTGCAAAGGCCCGCTTGTACATGGCCTCACCATGAAACATGGAGGTCGCCAGGGCGCGTCTGGAGCTGGCGCTGGACGCGACAGCATGCGAACCGCCAGCCGATCACGAGGAGCTGCACGACCTGGCAGACCCTCGCATCCATCATCCCCACCAGCTGGCTTGGTGTCGGCAGGGTCTTTGCGGGCCCAGCAATCGGCACCCGCCACTGGTGAGTACGCCGCATGCGATGGACAATTCGAATGAACAGCAACGCATTGCGGGCGTATTTTAGGGCGAAGGGGAGAAGTTGGAGGTTTTGCGTACCAGGCTAGGATGCATCGACTTTTGCTGAGCTGGAGCCATCTATAACCGTCACCGAGCAAAACCTGGCAGACCGAGTTCGGTATATCTTGCGCTCAAACATATTTGATGGCACCGAACTCGAACGGCTACGACGTGAGGCTGTTCCTCATCGGATGAAAATACTACGACTGTGAATGCGGCGCCACAAGTTGCAGAGCAACCCACACGTGGATACCGCCGTGAATCCCCGGTTGTGGTTGATTCAGACGATGATGAAGCAATCGCCCAGGAACTAGAACTAGAGCAAATGAGGAGTACATTGGAAGAGGCGATTGTGGAAACGCGCAGTACGCCTCTCGAAAATCGACCGCGACTTCCTCGCATAACCCTAAGCAAGCGGAATCGGGATGTCGTGACGGCCCTGAACCCATTGCTGGCAACCTATTTGGAAAACCAGCCGGGACCTTTGCGATACGGACTCAATACTCTTTGGCGCCGCTTTGGCAGTTTGCCGCATTGTTGGTGCCAAACTTCCCACGTCTGGACGTGCTACTGGGCAAAGTAGCGCTATCCCAGCCTGGAGAAGAAGGATTGAGGACCGTATCGCAAAGGCAAGGGCTCTCATCGGCAGACTGATAAGCTTCAGGTCGGGCAATAATAGGCCGAAATTGTGCGCACCGTCAGGATGGCGTTTGCTGGGACAAATGTCAGTTTGTCCCAGCCGGATATAACGCAAAACTGACGGAGCGCATAGACGACCTGAAGCAGAGAATCGCTGCTTGGGAAAGCGGATTCGGCGATATACCGAGAGGTCAAGACGGTTCAACAAAATCGTCTCTTCCAGAGTGATCAGAAGAGGCTCTATGAGTCATTGGAGCGACCAATGGTACGTGGAACGGGCCCAGCACCGAATCAGGCCGACACTGTTGCATTCTGGCGCGGCCTGTGGTCAGGCCCGTAAACCACAGCGAGGGCCCTTGGACGGAAGTTGTGGCGAGTCAGTGTGCAGTGTAACACCCATGGACCCCGTCATCATAACGCGGGATGACGTAGCTGAGGCGGTCCGTAGGGCTGAACTGGAAAAGTCCGGGACTCGACGGACTGCATCACTACTGGCTGAAGGGGTTCGTGGTGTGTCGCTGTACTTGCCCGACAGTTTCAAGAGGCTCTCGACCAAAAGTCGCTCGAGCCTCTTCACTACTGGGATCACTCATTTGGTTCCTAAATACCATGATTCCACAGACCTAGCAAATACCGCCCCATTACGTGTCTACCCACCATATATAAGACACTGACATCCATTTTGAGTACGCGAATCATTCGTCACCTGGATTTAAATCAGGTGATGTCGCGCGCTCAAAATGGATGTCAGGCAATGGTCGTGGAACCAAGGAACCACTCCTCATTGACGCGATCATTGGCAAAGTGGTTAAACGCAACCGTCGGAACTTCTCCGCCGCCTGGATAGACTATAAAAGGCATTCGACTCGGTGCCCCATACATGGCTAAAGAGGGTCCTCGAGCTGTACAAGATTGACTGTACAGTTAGAGACTTCCTCGAGCAGTGTATGGGGCAATGAAAACAATCCTTTGTCATCTAGGCGAGCGGATGACGGATGCGAAGCCACATAAGGATAAGAAGGGTATCTTCCAGGGCGATTGTTTGGGTCAATCTGGTTTTGCCTCTCCTGAACCTCTCAGTACCTTACTGTAGGACTCCGGGAGGATTTCAGCTTCGGAAAGGAGGTACAAAAGTGACCCACCTTTTCTATATGGATGATCTCAAATTATTCGCCTCCAGTCGCTCCCATCTTATGGAATTGCTAAACATCACTTGTGATTTTAGTAATTCTATTAGAATGGAGCTGGGGACAGATAAGTGTGCGGTCCTCCATGTTGAAAGGGAAGGGTTGCTAACTCTGAGGGCATAGACATCTATGCCCATCAACATAAGGACCCTTTCTGAGGCTGAAACATACGATACCTGGGTATGTCACAGAGCATCGGTATCGATGAGGCGGGTATGAGCAGTCAGTTTGCGATATGTTTTATGCTTGACCAAAGTGTAACAGCCTTTTGTCCGGTGTGAATAAGACACACGCATATAACGGTTGGGTCATGCCTGTTCTCATATATACCTTTGGCATACTTAGGTGGACTCAAACTGAACTTAACGCCCTGGATAGAAAGTCACTACTATGACGTCCCATAGGATGCATCACCGAGATCGTCGATTATGAGGCTGTACTTGCCGCGGAAACATGGTGGGCGTGGCTTTTAAGCGCGCTTACCATGCATAATCGCGAAGTGTGCAGCCTCCGTAATTACTTTCTGACGAGATCGGATGATCCATTCTATAGGGACGTCATTTCTTGATAAAGGACTTACCTCTATCCTTAGCCAACGAGCAATGGCAAGACCCGCAGTACAGAGCATTTCCGACCGGGAGACCGTATGGAAGGAGAAGGAGCTTCACGGGAGGTTCTACAAGGCTCATGTGCCTTTCGTAGACACAGTTGCCTCCTCCACTGGCTACGTTTGGTGACCTCTTTGGAAACCGAGGGTTTTGTCTGTGCGATACAGGATCAGGTTATTAAGACCAACAACTATCGGAGATACATCCTAAGGGATGGCACCGTCGACATCTGTCGAGCTTGTCGCCATCGGCGAGTCACTAGGCATGTCATCTCCGGTTGTTCGGCGCTTTCTAACTCTGAGTACTTGCACAGGCACAACAGTAGCCAGAATTCTACACCAGGAGCTCGCTCTGAAATACGGTCTCGTGGACCGGAAATTGCCGTATTACAAGTACTTGCCTGAAGCCGTGCTCGAAAATGACCGCGCCAGGCTCTACAGGACCGGGCCATCATCACAGACAGGACTATTCTTGCCAATAAGCCTGATATGTGCTGATGGACCGGGCACAGATCAAGATATTTTGGTCGACATCACCATTCCGTATGACGAGAACCTCGTGAAAGCCGAAACAGATAAGCGAACAAAATATCTGGACCTGGCTCACGAGGTGACCGACATGTGGGTGGACTGCCGACCGAAATTATACTGTAGTCGTCTCTGCGAACAGGTTAATCCCAGTCAGCCTCTCGGGTCATCTGGGGCGACTGGGACTCCGTGACGGACCGCTCCAAGCTCAAATGCAGAAGGCGGTGCTCCTCGATACCGCCCGCATCGTCCGCCGGTTTCTCTCCCCCCTAACCCTCGGCCGTTTGGTCTCCCCTGCCGAGGTTTCCATCTGGTTGGGTTTTATTTATTTATGTATTATTTATTTATTTATGTTAGTATATTAAATATATATTTATGTTTATTTATTATTCCCTTTAAAATATTTATTCAGCCCAACCAGATGAGAATACTATATAAATACCCCAATAATAATAATAAGGCGTAATAATAATAATAATAAGGCGTAAGGAAGTGACGACCCGATCGCCCGCTGATGAATTACATATATAATATTTTTAATTTCTTAGATGCATGCGTATTTCCTCACAATGTTTTCCTATTCGATTTATAACACAAACAGTCTCGAAATCCGACAATTTTATTCTTGCACAAATGTTGACCCTCGACTGGATTTCGAAACCTAATCCACATCCTACAACGTATTAGCCGAGTACTCTGATAGGAATAGAAATCTGAATAAGAATATACATGAATACCGAAAATTGACGTATGTTTTTATATTATCAATTTATTGTTTTCCTGTAGTATTTGGTAATAGAGCTGGTGTTAAAAGGTATTAAGGACCGGCGATTCCATTGTTTGTTCATCACTTGAGAATATTCATTGGCTGGATTCACTGAATTTCGGAATGGGTAGTAGTCGGGATATTGAGAATATGCATTTTGAAGCATTCTCCAAAAATCACCTATATGATTTAGAACTATTGGAATTGGTGCAAACGGGGCAGGCATAACTGGCACGGGTGCAACTGGTACAGGTGCGATCGGAACAGATGCAACTGGAGCAAGTGCAACCGAAACGGGTGCGACTGAGATAGATCCGACCGGGGCGGGAGCAACCGATACGTTTTAAGATATACAAAAAGTATTCTAGATACTATTAATATTTATTTTACATCTTTTAAAAATATTCTCCATCATGCTCTATAAAAAGTTCCATTCGCCTAAACCAACTCTGAAAATACTTTTGCCAGTCTTGATCTGACAGGTCGGAAATCGCTTCTTCGTAGGCAGCCACGGCTTCTTCGGCGCTTGAAAAAAACTTGCCTTTTATTTTTTCTTTGACTCTTGGGAACAAAAAGAAATCACAAGGAGCTAAGTCAGGGCTGTAGGGTGGGTGACTTAGAGTTTCAACACCAGATTCCTCAATAAATGCTTTTGTTCTAAGGAGGTATGTAAAGTGGCGTTATCGTGATGCAGCATGATTCCCCGAAACCCGATCTTTGGTCTTCTCTCCGCACAGCTTGAAAAGCTTTGGGTAATGCAACTGTAGTATACCATTTAGAGTTGACTGATCTACAATTTTCCAGCATTGACGTCGACAAATGTCCGCTCCGCGAAAAAAAACTAGCCACCATTTTTATGCCGACGTTGCGAGGTCTTTGCAGTTTTGTCGGTAACTGTCCTTCTGAGTAGACCCATACCGATGATTGCCTTTATTTTCCGGATCATATTGATAGATCCATGTCTCGTCACCAGTAACGATTTCTGAAACACGCCTAGATGCCCCGTTTTCAAAACGTAGACGCATTTCATGGCACCAATCCACGAGTCTGTTTTTCGCTTTCGGAGAGCAAACGAAGGATCCATCGACAACAAGCTTCCTCACCCAAGATGTTGATGTAGGATGGTATGAATGCTCCCCGAACTAATGCCTACAATTTTTTCGATGTCCGTAAATGTGATTCGTGGGTCTTCTCGCACCACCATTTCAGTAGTCCATACATTTTCTGCCGTTACTGCTGTTTGCGGGGCCCCGGTTCTTTGGTCATCTTTAAGATTACTTTTACCCTTTTGAATTCAGCAGACCACCTAAAATTGTTGCGCGTGATGGAGTTGAGTCCCCTAATGCTGATTGTAACCGTTGTAAACTTAATTGTTCAGTTAAACCAAATTTAAAATCATAATACATCATAGCGCGCAAATGTTCACGGTTAAGATCCATCGTTTTCAATGAAAAGCACGGGAAGCGTTGCAGGAAAATTAATAGAACTTTGTTTTTTTAATATTGAGCAATTGGCTTATGGAGTTCTATTTTTAAATAAATTTGCTTTTTAGAAACATATAACACGGGTGCGTTCCATTTTTAAATTTCGAGCATCTCAAAACTTATCGAGTGACCTACGTACAGGCGCTACGGGCACGGGTGCAACTAGCGAAGGTGCAACTTAAGCAGGTGTGCCTGGAGCAGCTGTGACCAGAGTAGATACTACTGGCGCGGGTTGGTCGGTTTTCACTGGTGGATTTACACAATCCTCCGTCATATTTCCAGTAGCACTAGAGGCAACTTTTGTTGCGTTGTTGTCGTCGTATTTAATGTTGTTGTTGTAGTCGTCTCTGACTTTGCCTGACCCAGCTCCGACAATTTATTTGCACTGACATTATACATCCAAGATAAGACTACTAAGAAGCTAGTCTGTAAGTGGCTACTGCAGCCCATGGACACACTGGGTTCTTTTTCTATCTATGAGTCGGTCTGGGTAGGTACCACTGTCTTACCAAATAGCAGTGCTTGCACTGCTGTAAATTACAGACTGTGAGTAATTATAATTTATGAATTACATCTTAGTTCTCAGAGGTGACAACGCATAATTTGTAGCCTTCTTCGTTAGGAGTCGGTAGCCTGCTGTAGCCACTTACCATCAGGTGAACTGTAAGTCTATTTGTTCCTTCAGTTTTATAAGAAAAAAGTATGGAAAATCTATTCACGATCCCAAAATATATAATAAGGATGACAAGCGTGAGAGATGGTATTTTGGTTCACAGTAAACTTTTATCAGCGGCGAAGTTCAGTATGAAATACAGTGCCTTGAAAAACTTGACCACGCGTGGGCCTATCAACTCATAATTGCCCCTTTTACTCAGTTCGGCCGCTGCTGATCCCGCATCGGCTCTAAACTATGAGATGAAAAGTTGCCAATGTGTCTACCACAATGCGAATTTGCCTCTCTGACTAAGTAACCAAATTCATAGAGTCGAGTTTCGTCATATTTGCGCCACTTACTAAGTTCACCTGCTTCTGATGCTACCCGGCTCTAAACGAGGTACTCCTGACATGAGAGGCTGTTAAAGTGCATAATCAAGTAGCATCCCACACTAAGGCTTTACCTCTCTCCCAAGGGACCAAAGTTATACCGTCGTGTATTCTACCAACGTCTCTAAAAATTCCACAAGCCTCAAAACCGAGGGAACATTTATAAAGACAAGAGCCCTTCGAATAACGTTGTTCAGAGAACCGTGACGGGACAACTTGCTAATCCTTTGCTTACGTAATACTCCGTGTACGACGAGAGATATACGAGAATACCGATGAGGTTGACAGATCGCCGCCGCTAGTCGGATTCCTACGGCTATGCGCAAGCTAGTATCCCCGTCTAGTAAGATGCCGATATTACTTGATACTCGTAGTAAAGCATGTAACCAGTGACTATATTCCTTAATCGAAAAATTTGAAAAGCAGCCTGATCTTAATAATAATAATATGATAATAATAATAAGGCGTAATAATAATAATAATTAGGCGTAGGGAAGTGACGACCCGATCGCCCGCTGATGTAACAGTTAAGTGACAAAACTGCTACGTCGGCGCAGTCAGTCAGCGCCTTGCCAAGAGGTGTGAGCGCCGTGCCTCAGCAGAATTGAGGGTGCTAATTTGGGCCCGTTTGTGCTTACGGCCAAATCATGAAACGGTGCCGGGCCTGGGCGTCTCCTGTTATTTGACGCCCACTTTATGGATGATGGAAAAAAATAGACATAAATAGGGCATAGGGCTGCTGCCTGGCTGTCGCCGGGGCGCGTCTGGAGCTGACGCTGGACGCAACAGCATGCGGGTCGCAAGCCGAGCGCGAGGTGCTGCACGAACACCTAGAAGCCTCTCGCATCCATCATCCCCACCATGGCTTGGTGTCGGCAGGGTCCTCTCGGACTTGGTAAGCGGCACCCGCCGCTGGTGGAGTACACCGCATGTGTTGGACAAAAAATATTAACACAAACGCATTGCGGGCGTACTATAGGGCGAAAGAGGAAGAAACTGGAGGGATAGCCGATCGGGCCCGGATGCATCGCTTTTTTGCTGAGCTGGAGTCTTCTGTTCCCGTCACAGAGCAAAATCTGGCAGACCGAGCTCGGTACATCATACACTCGAAAATATTTGATAATGCCGAACTCGAACGACTACGACGTGAGGCTATTCCCTCATCGAATGAACCAACTATAGCTGCAAATGCAGCTCCAAAGGCCATAGACTAGCAGCCACATGTGGAAGCCGCCATGGATCTTCTCGCTCTGGTTGATTCAGGCAATGATAGAATGGTCACCCACAAACTAGAGCATATGAGGAGTAAATTGGAAGAGGCGATTGTAGAAATGCGCCGTACGCCTCTCGAAAATCGACCGCGACTCCCGCATAACCAAAAACAAGCGGAGTCGGGATGTCGTGACGGCCCTGAACCCATTGCTGGCAACCTTTTGAAACCAGCCGGGACCTTTGCGATACGGACTCTTTAGCGCCGCTTTGGCAGTTTGCCGCATTGTTGGTGCCAAGCTTCCCACGTCTGGACGTGCTACTGGGCAAAATAGCACTATCCCAGCCTGGAGAAGAAGGATTGAGGACCGTATCGCAAGGCAAGGGCCCTCATCGGCAGACTGTTAAGCTTCAAGTCGGGCAATAATAGGCCGAGAATTGTGCGCACCGTCAGGATGGTGTTTGCTGGGACAAATATCAGTTTGTCCCAGCCGGATATAACGCAAAACTGACGGAGCGCATAGACGACCTGAAGCAGAGAATCGCTGCTTGGGGGAAGCGGATTCGGCGATATACCGAGAGGTCGACACGGTTCAACCAGAATCGTCTCTTCCAGAGTGATCAGAAGAGGCTCTATAAATCATTGGAGCGGCCAATGGTACGTGAAACGGGCCCAGCACCGAATCAGGCCGACACTGTCGCATTCTGGCGCGGCTTGTGGTCAGAGCCCGTAAACCACAGCGAGGGCCCTTGGACGGAAGTTGTGGCGAGTCAGTGTGCGAATGTTACGCCCATGGACCCCGTCATCATAACGCCGGATGACGTAGCTGAGGCGGTCCGTAGGGCCCCGAACTGGAAAAGTCCGGGACTCGACGGACTGCATCACTACTGGCTGAAGGGGTTCGTGGTATGTCACGCTGTGCTCGCCCGACATTTTCAAGAGCTCTCGACCAAAGGCACTCCCAAGCCTCTTCACTACTGGGATCACTCGTTTGGTTCCTAAAGACCGGGATTCCACAGACCGAGTAAATACCGCCCCATTACGCTCACCATATATAAGACACTGACATCCATTTTGAGTACGCGAATCATTCGTCACCTAGATTTAAATCAGGTGATGTCGCGTGCTCAAAATGGATGTCGGGGCGGTGGTCGTGGAACCAAGGAACCACTCCTCATTGACGCGGTCATTGGCAAGGTGGTTAAACGCAACCGTCGGAACCTCTCCGCTGCCTGGATAGACTACAAAAAGGCATTCAACTCGGTGCCTCATACATGGCTGAAGAGGATCCTCGAGCTGTACAAGGTTGACTGTACAGTTAGCGGTCGACTTGCACGGGCAGTGTATGGGGCAGTGGAGTACGATCCTTTGTCATCAAGACGAGTGGATGACGGCTGCGGAGAACCACATAAGGATAAGAAGGGGTATCTTCCAGGGCGATTGTTTGAGTCCAACCTGGTTTTGACTCTCTCTGAAACCTCTCAGCACCTTACTGGAGGGTTCCGGGAGGGGATTTCAGCTTCGGAAGGGAGGTACAAAAGTGACCCACCTTTTCTATATGGGTGATCTCAATTTATTCGCCCGCAGTCGCTCCCATCTTATGGAATTGCTAAACATCACTTGTGATTTTAGCAATTCTATTAGAATGGAGCTGTGGACAGATAAGTATGCGGTCCTCCATGTCGAAAGGGGTACAGTTGCTAACTCTGAGAGCATAGACTTATCTATGCCCATCAACATAAAGACCCTATCCGAGGCTGAAACATACCGATACCTGGATATGTCACAGAACATAGGTATCGATGAGGCGGACATGAAACAGTCAGTTTGCGATGTGTTTATGCACGCTTGACAAAGTTCTTAACAGTCTTTTGTCGAGCGTTAATAAGACACATGCATATAACGGTTGGATTATGCCTGTTCTCATGTATACCTTTGGCATACTCAGGTGGACTCAGACCGAACTGAACGCTCTGGATAGAAAATTCCGCACTATTATGACGTCCCACAGGATCGTCAGTAATGAGGCTGTACTTGCCGCGGAAACATGGTAGGCGCGGCTTTTAAGCGCTCTCACCATACATAATCGCGAAGTGTGCAGCCTCCGTAATTACTTCCTGACGAAATCGGATGATCCATTCTACAGGGACGTCATTTCGTGTGATAAAGGGCTAACCCCTCTATCCTTAGCCAACGAGCAATGGCAAGACCCAGCAGTACAGTGCATTTCTGACCAGGAGACCGTATGGAAGGAGAAAGAGATCCACGGGAGGTTCTACAAGGGTCTACATGAGCCTTTCGTGAACATCGTCGCCTCCTTCACTGGCTACGTTTCAGTGACCTCGTTGGAAACCGATGGTTTTGTCTGTGCGATACAGGATCAGGTTATTAAGACCAACTATTATCGGAAATACATTCTAAAGGATGGCGCCATCGACATCTGTCGAGCTTGTCGCCATCCATGTGAGTCATAGGCATGTCATCTCCGGTTGTTCGGCGCTTTCTAACTCTGGTATTTGCACAGACACAACCTAATAGCCAGGATTCTACATCAGGAGCTCGCTCTGAAGTAAGGTCTCGTGGATCGGAAACTGCCATATTATAAGTACATGCCGGAAGCCGTGCTCGTGCGAATATGCCTAATATTGTGCTGATGGACCGGGCACAGTCAAGGATATTTTTGGTCGACATTACCATTCCTTATGACGAGAACCTCGTGAAAGCCGAAACAGATAAACAGACAAAATATCTGGACCTGGCTCACGAGGTGACCGACATAAGGGGTGGTCTGCCGACCGAAATTATTCCTGTGGTCGTTTCTGCGAACGGGCTAATCCCGGTCAGCCTCTCGGGTCATCTGAGGTGACTGGGACTCCGTGAAGGACCGCTCCGTGCTCAAATGCAGAAGGCGGTGCTCCTCGATACCGCCCTCATCGTCCGCCGGTTTCTTTCCCTTTCCCTCTAACCCTCGGCCGTTTGGTCTCCCCTTCCGAGGGCTTCCATTTGGTTGGGCTTTTATTTGTTTATGTATTATTTGTGTTAGTATATTTAATATATATACACATATATTTATGTATATATTTTTACTATATTTTTTTATATATTTATTCAGCCCAACCAGATAAGAATACTTTATAAATACCCCAGATAACAATAATTCTTTATTTCGGATATCAAAGATCCATAAGTTGTTAGTATGACTTAGATTAGGTTAGTAATTGAAAACATTAAATTAAATCAAATTAAATCAAAATTAAAATCAGATCTATGCCCAAAATGAAATCACAATAAAATCAAACTAAAAATAATTATCCAATAATAGTAATGTCAAAATTAAATTAAATTATACACAATCAAACAAAAAATCAAATAATCAATCGAAATCAAATAATGTCAACTAAATTGAATTGAATTAAATACAATCAAAATAAAAAAATATCAAAATAAAATGAAATGAAGTCAATTTGGATTTAATTTAAATAACAGTGTTTTAAAATAAAACTATATTATACAAATAAATAAAAATATATGTATAATATAGTTAGTATTAGTAACTAAAAACCAAAGTATAAATAATTTAACAGACAAAAATAGCAATAGTAAATTAAAAACAATACAAAAAAGAAGTAAAAAATGATATAAAAAGAAGAACTTAAGCAAAGTCATATTATTATTTTTATAAGGTCTGCTGAGGAGTTTATCTGAATTGGTGGTTAAGTGTCGTTCTTCCTGACATATATTCGACAGTTTTTTGTCCAGATGTACTTGTAACCCGCTTCCTTTGCTCGTTGCCTAGACGTGGCTAGCAAAATTTTATTTTCTTTTGTCAAATGCTCATTAATGTAAAATTTACTATCCTCACTTCCAATTCCAACATCCCTATCTGATATGTTACGATGCTTACGGGCTGCAGCTAATAACTGATCCTTAATAGAACGATGTTTGAATCGTACGATTATCGGGCGCGCGGGATGCACTTACTTTTCGTCGTGGCTGTACCCGGTGGGCGAAATCAATGTATGCAAGCTGTATGGTAGCGCCAATGCTTTGTGTGATCTTCATTACTGTCTCAGATATGTTTTCATTCTTATTTTCTGGAACTCCAACAATCTCTAAATTTTGCAGCCTTACCCATTGTTGCTGTTTCGAGTTCTCTTCTTCTAGCAACTTAACTTTCGTAGAACAAGTATTTAAATTTTCTTTTAAACTTTTGTTCTCCTCCTTTAGGCAGTTCAATTCAGAAGATGTAGTACCCAGAAGTTTTTTCAGATCGGTGATTTCTTTTCTCAGATCATCATATTGATTACTGACATACTTTATTGATTCCTTGAAGTCCGTGCATTGTGTATTCAAGGCCTTAAACTGATCAGACAGAGTATTCATATATGATTTAATTATGGATCTCATTTCCATCCTATCAGTCTTCAGAAGTTCCTTCAACTTTACCTCCGTGACGAAGGATTTTGGTTTTCTTCGTACGGCAACACTACTTCCGTCAGACAAATAATCACTCTCGCCTTCCGAACCCTCGGCCGTCGTTGTTGTACGTTTTAGCTGGGTAGTTGAACAAACAGGTGTGTTGATGTTGTCTACTTTTGGTCGCTTACTCTTGCATTCAAGACATCTCCACTTTAGTTTTGCATCTTTTTTCATCGACTTATTTTTTTTAAGTTGGTATTGATTTTGTTGGCACCATTTTATTCGACTTTTGAATATTTTACGCGATTCGTACATCTGCTCATAGATTCTACCAGACTTAGGCCGATTATTTAGCAACCACACTTGATAGTTAAGCCTGGCCTGCTTGTGAGCATCATAAACATGCTTGTTCCACCCACATAAATGCCTGTTATTGGCTCTTCCTTCCTCCACGACTCTTACTAGACTTACTTGCCGCGTCGCTTAGGGCATGTACAATATTCTGATACAATCGATCTAGTACTTTTTTGTGCTCACTCAAGCTACACATTCCGCGGCTGCACTCCGTAAACATAGAAGGAAAATCAATCTCACGTATACTATTATTACATAGGTCATGGTACTTAGCTATCTGTGCCTCATCTCGCTCTCCCCATATTACCGTGCTTCATTGCAGACTAGGTGACGCCAACTTGGGTCTTACACAGTTTAGATCGCACTTTACAATTAGTGGTAAGTGATCAGACACAAACACGTCTTTTAGCAACGTATTTTAAAAGTATTACATTGTAGAGCCACGCTGCAGCTATATTATTGGTGCAGCACGAATATGTCGGCCGGGGTAGGATCACGCTCTCACAGAATACTAACGTAAAACAGCAGAAGAATGCTGTGTTTCGTATGGTGAGTGTAGAGAACCGGAGACCTTTTTTACTGATAACGACGCATTCCATTAAGAAGTTAGTAACGCATTTGCATTTTGAATTTTAATCCAGGATAGATGTAGATGTCTATGCGCCACAATATTCACTTACCATCAGTTGGACAGTGTGTTCACTTAAGGCCATTATTCTTAAAAAAAAATTACAATAAATAGAGAAGTATTTTTTAAATTTTCCTTTATATAATGTTGCCTTGTAATAATTATAAACATATACTATAATAATAGAAAGCAAGTTTTTTTACGAACGCTTAAAGATGACGACTTGGTAGCCCAGGGTTAAGAATGACTTTTACGCTGTAGGAAGAATCCTCGAATCCCGCAAGAATAGGTACTTGCATGAGCTTTATTGATTTAACTATGGATATTAATCCATTTGTAATTTTTTGTTGACGTCTCCATGAGACAGGAGAAATTCCTAGTAATATACTTAATAAGATATCCGGAGGCCGATTCTTCCGTACAAACGTATTTCTTGTTTTGTTTTAATCATTGTTTTCTACCGACTTCAAACAGGAGGAGGTACTCAATTCGACTGTATGTTTTTTTATGTGTGTTACCTCATAACTTTTGTCTGGGTGAACCGATTTCGATAATTCTTTTTTTTAATTTGAAAGCTGGTGCTTCTCATGTGGTCCATATAAATTTGATCAAGGTTTGACCAATAGTTTTTGAGTTATTCTTAATAATTTATATTGAAGTCGGTTGTACAAAATTTTTAATTTTGAATTATTAGGAAACGTTTATGAGTGTATTTAGCTTAATATTTTGTTTTGATCAATTTGATATATATATTAACTTTACTATCGGAAAAGTGTGTCTGAGTACGCTCTGTGTTTCCTTTATACAATGGAAGTAACAAACACTTACAGTTCACCCGAAGGTAAATTGCTACTGCAGCCTGTGGACACCTGCAACCAACTTCAAATAAAGTAGGCTACACATGCGTCGTCACCTTTGAGGACTAAGCTGTGTCATGCCACATAGCCTATAATTATACTAGCTCGCTTTACTCTTCAGACCGAAACACATCGGTGCACGAATTGCTATTTGATGGCAGAAATAGGTAAGAGTGTGGTACCTATCCAGGTGGACTCCGGCGCAGAAAAGAAGACTTACCACATTATTTATTTTTTCACTTCTTCGAATTTCCTTTTATTTTTTATATTTGCCGACACGCATTGGGGCAGGGCGATGACCTCTTTTGTTCCCTAAAAGCCACTCAGAAATGAAAGAAAACCTGTGCCCAACTGTGTGCTTATATAAATTGTTATTTTATTTGCTACGACTACGTTATGTTATATACTCTAAATGTGTGCGAAATTGGTAAAATAAAAAAACTTTTATCAACATCACATTTATTTCGAATTTTACTACAAAATTCAAAATTATTCCCTTATATATTTATTCTTTAATATTCACATTTTATTTTAAGCTTTCACTAAATACAGCTTACTCTTTTTCTGCAACATTAAGAAATGGTGCGGGTATTAATAGGTATTCAGGTTCATTACGGTTATTTGGGTATATGTTCATTACTTGAGAATATGAATTGGGTGGCGTCAATAAATTACGGAATGGATAGAAACCTGGATAATGAGGAACTACATTCCTCGTAGGCATCGGCCAAACACCAGGATAGGGAGCTATTGGAATTGGTGCAACTGGCATTGGCGCGAACGGAACAGGTGCAACTGGTACCGGAGCAACCGGGACAGGTGCAACCGGAGTAGGTTCAAATAGAACAGGGGCAACCGGGACTGGTGCAACAGGGACAGGTGCAACCGGAACAGAGGCATTCGGTACAGGTGCAACCGGTGCAGGTGCAACCGGAACAGGGGCAACTGGTTGAGGTGCGACCGGAATAGGTGCAACCGGAATGGTTGCTTCTTTGGCAGGTGCAGGTGCTACTGAAGCAGGTGGCATAGGAACGGGTGCTAGGGGAACAGGTACTACAGAAACTGGAGCAACTGGCATGGGTACTACTGGAGCAGGTGCAACAGGAACCGGTATGAACGATACAGGAGCAACTGGTAAGGGGGCAACTGGAACAGTTGCTACCGGAACAGGTGCTACTGGAGCGGGTTCATTAGCAACATTAGGTTCCAAGTTTTGTTGTGATGTTGTTACTGTTGTTGTCGTGATCGTTTTTGAATTTGTTGGTCCTGGAACCGCGGCTTCATTTTGGGCATTGACATCATATGCGAACGATAAAACTACTATGAAGCATAAGTTTAGAATGTTGACCTGAAAAATAAATTAATAATGAAGATCTTCTAAACGCAACTTTTATTAAAAAATAAATGAATATATGAGACGCCTGATGGGGGAGAAAGAGAATCCGATATCCCATTTCGTCCCGTATAAGGCGACTAGGGCAAAGGCCAGAAAGAACTTTTGGCATCCAAAAGATGACATTGTTTACATGATATAAACTACAAGATTGTTCTCGTAGTTTATTTAGGGTACGAGCTCCCATTTTACTTAAAAATCCGGCCCGGTTAGTATCAGTTAGTGTTAGTACAATTTTTAACTATTTCTAGCGCCCAGCAGTAGTGAATCCATTGCTGTGATCCGGCGTGATAAGAAAATATTCACCATAGTTGCTACGCTTGGCACGTGTATTGGCAACCGCGTTTTTATTATTTTGTATTATTATTAGAAAAATGCTGCTCCTCATCTCATGTTTGATTTGCCTGTGTCGTCTCTTATGACACTCACGGGATGACATGGAGTAATAGATATTATTACGCGACGTTAAAAAACGTCAACAATTGTCAATCCGCCTGCCCAGCGTGACGAAGAGACTACGAGAGAAGAACCGTGTCCAGCAGTGGACATTTAAGATCTAATGAGGAAGAAGAAGAACAAAAAGATATTAATAACGTCAAACGCCATAATAGCCCTGTAAAGATACATAGGTACTGAACAGCACTGCAAAGGAGCTAGCAGAATTATTTGATGGTAATGAGTTTCCATAGTCCGTGGAAACTGGAGCCAACTGTGTTTAAAATAGGGTAAAATTAAATGCGATTAAATCCGGTAAATTTTTTTTTTTTCATTTTTATCACAAAAATATATAAATAAGTCGTTATAAAAAATTGAAAATGTTATACATACCTTTGAGATCCGCATCGTAGTGTTAACAACAATAACTACAATAGAAATAGAATATAAAATGTTATAATAATGTCTTTTTATATAATCACGATTAACCGCAACATTTTAATTTTTTTTGGAATGTATTGTAAAATGGATCTTCTCTCCAGCAACCTAAGTTTATTCCAAAGACTTTTCAATTCAGTAGCACTATATTAAATGCTGATAAACTTCTAAGTGAATACGTAATTAAACATAAATGGTAAACGAATCGTCTCAAATTGTCATTAAGATAAGTTTTTTTTAGTAATTTTGTTTATAAAAATGAATTATTCAACGCTCATACAATTGTTTCCATTTTTTTTAATAAAAATAATAATAATTTATTAAATTCTCAGTTTAACAAATTACACTGATGTATTATATCTATTTTAAATTACAAAGTTACATTTCAAAGAAGTTAGCGCCTCAGTAGTTTGGTAAAGGCGTAAGAGATTCAAAAATCCTAAAAATCTACTAGATATAGATCGAGCTTACTCCTTTCTAAAAGGCCGGCAACGCACCTGCAATTCCCCTGGTGTTGCAGTTGTTCATGGGCGGCGGTAGTTACTTACCATCAGGTGAGCCGTGTGCTCGTTTGCCCTCTCTCCTATGAAAAAAAGTTAATCTTATGGGAAACATTCTTGCTTCGTTTTTGCTAGTGAAAGGACTTCTTTTTCGCCTAGAAGTTGGTCTGGGTAGATATCACCCTCTTACCTATGTCTACCGCCAAATGGCAGTGCTTCCACTGCTGTGTTTCGGTCTGAAGCGTATAGAGAGTTAGTATAATCACAGACTGTGAGGCATCTACTCTATTCTATTCTATCTGTCTCTATTCTACTCTATTCTACACTGTGAGGTTCTATTCTATTCTATTCTATTCTATTCATCTGTAGCCATCTTTGTTTGAAGTTGGCTGCAGGTGTCCATGGACTACAGTAGCTCCTTACCAACAGATGGACTTACAGTGTTTACATAGATAGTCGCAGACTGACTGTCTGTCTGAGGGATAAAATATATTATAGTTTACACGCACTAGAGCAAATTGGCGGACTTATTGATCTATAGCTCTTGCGGGACTGATAGGAGACCTGTGCTCTGCAGTAGGACGCATACTGTAACATATCCAGCTTTATACATAGTTGATAAGTTGAAAATTAGTGCATCCACTTTTTCAAAATTAACTTATGTATGTATGTAAAGTATGTAAAGGGAGGCTACGTGTATTAAAAATAAAACTAGATAGAGGAGTTCGTAGCATTGTTTGATGTTTAATTTATAGTACCTGGGCAACAAACAAGAAGCATTGCTCGACGTTTGAAAAAAAAATATAATTTTCTCACGGAAGATACTTATCTAAATAAAGTTATAATGTTAAACGAGAGAAATGTATAAGTGATTAAAATTGAAACTTGCGTTAACAATTGCTTTACCAATTAATTTTAATTACAAATGTAGGCATTTGTAATTAAAAGGCTACCTATAAGGCATATAGGCTACTGCTTCTTTAGAATCAAATTATACCCTGCCTACTTTAGTTCTTTCTTTTCTTTTATTTTTAAAACGTTACCCCCACACTTTACTTTATTTCGTTTCTTTATTACGTGGTAAAGCAATGGTGCAGCTATATTATGGTTGTAGCACAAATGGGTCAGCTCGACCGGGGAACGACCACGCTCTCACAGAATACCAGCGTAAAATAGCGGCTTAATGCTGCTGTGTTTCGTATGGTGAGTGTAGAAAACCGGAGACCCTTTTTACTGGAAACGAGGCATTCCATCGGAGTCCTCAAGGGTGACAATGCATTTGCATTTTGATTCTTAATCGAAGATAAATGTAGATGTTTATGGGCCACTGCATCTACTTACCATCAGGTGGACTGTGTGCTCGTTTGTTACCCCATTCTACAAAAAAAAACTACTAAACACTCACACACAACACAGAATTTTCTCCTGTATCGTGGAGGCAGCTTACAAACATAAACTGCACAAGGACAAACATCCAGACTCGGAACCATTACTTGCAGGTCATACAAATACTTGTTCCGTGCGAGATTCGAACCCGCGGCCCTCAGCGAAGTAACTCATTGCTAAGCCACTGCGCCACGGAGCCGTCAAACGCCTACTGGATAGAAGTTCTATTTTACAAGTGCATTTAAAAGGTTTTGAAAATGAGCGTATATTTATTACGTTTATAAAACGCTTTCCTCTCTTCAACACATTCCAGTTTTAGACGTGGTAAAGCCATGCTGCAGCTATATTATAGTTGTAGCACCAATTGGTCGGCTCGACCGGGGTAGGACCACGCTCTCACCGAATACCAGCGTAAAATAGCAGCTTAATGCTGCTTTGTTTCGTATGGTGAGTGTAGAGAACCGTTCCATTTTAGTCCTCAGGGGTGACAACGCATCTGTATTTTGATTCTTTATTGAGGATAGATGTAGATGTGTATGGGTCATAGAATCCACATATCATCAGGTGGACTGCATGTTCGCTTGTCACCTTTATTCTATAAAAAAAATCTTTCATTTAACTATAAAACTTATACTATTAAAAAAATGTGCACAAAATAAATTGGCATAAAATTTTAAAATTTAATATTTTACTAAAGGCATTGGAAAAACGACTGAAAATTTAATAACTAAAAAACAAAATTTAATTAAATCTTCCTTGTCTTTTTCCAACAATTTCCAGTGCTTTTGGTGTGATCGGTGCTCTTAATCCCGAAGCCCACGTAGTACGCCTTTCAAATCCTAGACCTTGACGTCCAATAATATTATAACGATTACTATCCGCGATATAATTTCTGGTCAATTTCTCGTTTTCCTCACTATGAATGTTATTCCAATTCTCTACATTTTTTAAGCGGTATAAATCCCACATGTCCATCCTATTTTGGTGTCTATCGTTTTGTTTATAACGGTCGATATCGTAGGTACGCTGTAATTCCTTACGCTCTTCTAAATCTGGCTTTTCTAATTTATTCTCTCGCCGGATGTTTTTTGGAGAATAGGATTGATTATATTCCTTATTAGGGTTATCATCGCGTACATATTCAAGATACCGAGAATATGCTGCAGGAAACTTCATACCACCTTGTGCCACACCATCGTTGTAGCCCAATTGTGTTTTATAATAATCCCTGTACATCTCGTTCGGGGTAGCAGCTCTCACTGTTATAGTGAGAGCGAACAAAGTCTGAAAATATCGAAAATGGCGAGTTTAGGAGGAATATACGCATATTATGTTAATATTATTCTAAAACAATAGTTATAAATATTTCCTTAAAATTAAACATAGGTATCGATTCATTTATTTACAATTTACAATTACTGTTGTCATTACAGCCCATCAATAGTCCTCTGCTGAACATAGACTCCCCCATAGATTGCCTCATAGGGGGGATATTTGCCATAGTTGCTACGCTTGGCAGGTGAGTTGGAAACAGATTTGCAAAAAAAGACCCATAGAATTTCTTACCGGTTTTTATATGTGAAGGTTTATACGAAATGATGTAAATTTTGAAGTTCAGTAAGCCTAAATTTAATAAAAATAATTTTGGACATTTGGTAAAATATTAAGGAAAGTGATGGATGCAGATATCCTTGAGGAAGGCTTACTTAAGCATAAGATTTGTTTGGTTATGATAATGATGAATGATGGAAACATACATATCATGTCACAAAATATATAAATTTATTTATTACTTACCCAGAAAACCAAAGTGTTCATATTTGTTGCTATTTGTAATCAACTGCATGTGAACACTCCACAATTCTTCGATCTAGTACACATTTAAATAAACATTACAGTAATTGATGTTTTGTGCCAACTGAAACACTAGCGCTAATACTCAAATTAAAATATTTTGCTTCGTGTTTAATTCTAATGGATATTTTACACCTAGTGTTATAAAGTTAGTCTCTTTAAGAATACTTTTCATGTACTTAGTATCAATAACGGCTTAATACAAATACGAGTATATAAGAGACGTAGCAGGTCAGATGATAAGCGCTCTACCGAAAATTTCATAGTAACATAGCAAACAAAGTTTGAGCTTATACTGCATCAATAAAATTCTAATATGTGTGCGTAAAATTTCATATTAGGATAGCAAACTAAATTCAAACGTTCACAGCATCAAGAAAGAGATTTCTAATATGAGTGTGTAAAATTTCACAGTCGGATAGCAAACTGAGATCGATTCTCGATGAAATTCTAATATGTGTGAAATTTCATAGTAGGATGGCAAACTGACTTCTATCGATCAGGGCACCAATAGAATTTCATTGTGTGTAAAATTGCATATTAGGATAGCAAACTGGTTCAATCCTCCAAGGTACCAATGGAATTCTAATTTGTGTGTACCTAATATGTCATAGTTTGATAACTAATTGAGTTCGATCTGAGAAATATTTAAAAAATAATACCTAAAATATTTTGTTATCTACAATATTAAAAACTATAATTTAAAAAACTAGTAACTAATTATCATACAGTCCTACTCCCCACGGTATCGTGCCAAGAACGCTGGCTGCGTTTCCCCGCTGAATGGCTATACTTAGCCTTTGAGCGAGAAAAAAACCAGCCCTCTTATCACCAGCAGCAACGACCAGTCGCGGATGGAGTTTCTTTGGAACTTCACCGCACGTGGACCCCACGGACCGATAGTCTCTACATACTTAAAATAAATTTAATTATAGTAATTTTATTTCATCTATAGGTTTATTTTATGATCTCAGATGGATCTCAGCGATACTTTTAGAAGAACGGTAAGGGACAGCAATTTATTCCAAAAAACTTTAAACTTTTCTTTGTCTCGGTGTTTTTGAAAGCTTTTGATAAATGCTCCACGTGATTATATCTAAAGTTTTATTTTTAATTTCTTTTGTGTGACTTCTTATGATTTAATGTATTTAACTAAAGAGAATCTGACATAATTCAAAAAAAGTTAAAGGTAATATAATTTTAAAGAAAATTAAATTAATTGAACCTTGGCCAAATACATTTTTTGTTTACAATTTTTATATAAAAGAGAACTT
The DNA here is from genome assembly GCA_029286625.1 of Parnassius orleans. Classification (NCBI taxonomy): domain Eukaryota; kingdom Metazoa; phylum Arthropoda; class Insecta; order Lepidoptera; family Papilionidae; genus Parnassius; species Parnassius orleans. Next base: position 5,809,421 of record JAGSMP010000006.1, on the reverse strand, counting down.
ATTAAGTATTTAACTAAATAATAATAAAAATGTGACACTTAATTGTTTCTACTCATTATGTTTTCATTAACTTTTGTACATTTTAAACAAAAAATCAAACTAACAATAAGTAACCAAATGTGAAGTAGATAAGAAGAGCAGAACGAGCACTCACACCCAATTTTTGACTTTTTTAATATTTACTTTGTTCACATGATTTTATAGTGAACTAGTTTTGTTGCGTTTTGATATTATTGATAATATTTAGTATATTATATTTATAATAAAGTATAGCCACGCTTCAGTTATATTATGTTTAAGGCACGAATCAGTTGGCTCGACCAGAAGTGGTCCACGATCTCACAGAATATCAGCGTATATAGCAGCATGGTATGAATGGGTGTAGTGTGGAGAACTGGAGACCTTTTAACTGGTACGTACTGAGGCAATATAATTTAGTCCTAAGAGGTGATAACGCATATACATTTTGATTCATAGTCGAGGATAGGTGTAGATATCTATGAGCCACAGTATCCATTTACCATCAGGTAAACAATGTACTTGCTTGTCACGCTTATTCTTTAAAAATATTGTTAATTTTCACTGACCTATCCTTTAAAGATATAGTTAATTTTTAAAGAATAAGTGTAGTGGTCATGTAAGAGAATCCACTATCCTCATCATTCCGTGGGTGTCGTAAGGCACCAGCATCTTCCTGATAACAACTTCCTGAAAAACTGCGGTTGCCAACCAGGCCTGCCAAACATGGCAGCTATGGCAAACCCTTATGAGGCAATCTATAGCAGAGGTTCAGCAGTGGATTTTGATAGGCTGTAATAAATGAATGAATCATGATACTCTTCTCTTCTTCTTCTTCTTCTTTTTGGAAAAACGTTATATATTACTTTATAATTGTTAACTAAAAAATTTTTACCGTTTAGTGGTGGTGAAAGAATATCCAATTCCCCATATTTTCCCGAGGATGTCGTAAGAGGCGACAGAGGAAAAATGAAACAGGAGATGGGCAGCAGCATCTTCGTGATAACATCTCAAAATAATAAAAAACTGCTTGGCAAGCGTGGCAACTATGGCAAAATCCCCCCAAGAGGCAATCTATGAGAGAGGCAGGCCTATGTTCAGCAGTGGACTTTTATAGGCTGTAATGGGATGAATTGATGAAAAAAAAATGTTGTATTATAACTAATACATATACCGATCTCATTTAATGTAAACGTAACCCTAAAACGTTAGCCTATGGCAAATAAATTATAAAAGACCTTGTTATGTAATACGAGCGCATTAACACCAGTAACCAATTAACCGGTTACTCTGTTCGTTTGTGTTATTTACAGGAATGAATCGCTCGTGTGGTTAACAAGTCTTATAAGTGGTAGAGCCACGCTGCAGCTATATTATGGTTGTAGCACGAATGTGATCGGAAACTAGCTTAAAGTAGTAGCTTGATGCTGCTATGTTTCGTATAGTTAGAGTAGAGAACCGGAGATTCTTTTTACTGGAATGCCTCGTACATTTCTTCTTAGTCCTCAGGGATGGCAACGCATTTGCATTTTGATTCTTAATCGAGGATAAATGTTGATGTTTATATGCCACAGCATTCACTTACCGTCAGGTGGACTGTGTGCCCGTTTGCCACCCTCATTCTATAACACGAAAAGAAAGGTAGTTGATGAATTCAGGGGCCCAGGACAATGTTCTGTGTCACTCTATGGGGGAGGCTTGATTCAGCAGTGGACTTGTGATGAACTGTAATGATGATTATCATTATGTGGTCTGCAAGTTCTGTTGTAGCAAAATCAATCAGATTTTTTAATAAAATCTAAGTGACAAACGAACTAAACGTCCACCTGATGTAAGTGGCTGTCGCAGCCTATCGATATCTGCTACCAACTTCAAACATAGAAGGCCACAGATTCAAATCTAAATCAATAATCAGCATTAATGTTAGGCGGCAAAAATAGGTAACAGGGTGGAAGTTTACCCAAACGGACTCCTGGGCAGAAAGAAGTCTTATCGCCAAGTAAAATTATTTATCCCGTGAGTATAATAATAATAATAACATGGCGTAGGGAAGTGATGACCCCATCGCCCGCTGACGTAACAGTTAAGTGACAAAACTGCTACGTCGGCGCAGTCAGTCAGCGCCTTACCAAGCGGTGTTAGCGCCGTGCCTCGGCAAAATTGAGGGTGCAAATGCCCGTTTGTGCCCCATCATGATACGGAGCCGGGTCTGGGCCTCCCATTAACTGACGCCCATAAAATGAATGATGGCACAAAGAGAAACGTGCATAGGGCCGCTGCCTGGGGGTCGCCGGGGCGCGTCTGGAGCTGGCGCTGGACGCGACACCATACGGGCCGCCAGCAAGGCACAAGGTGCTGCACGAACACCTAGCAGCCCCTCGCATCCATCATCCCCACCAGATGGCTTGGTGTTGGCAGGGTCCTCTCGGACTCGGCAAGCGGCACCCGCCGCTGGTGGAGAACGCCGCATGCGTTGGAATAAAACTATGAACACAAACGCAGTGCGGGCGTATTATAGGGCGAAAGGGGAAGAAACTGGAGGGATAGCGTATCGGGCTCGGATGCATCGCTTTTTTGCTGACCTGGAACCGTCTGTTCCCGTCACCGAGCAAAACCTGGCAGACCGAGTTCGGTACATCATGCGCTCGAAAATATTTTATGATGCCCAACTCGAACGACTACGACGTGAGGCTATTCCCTCATCGAATGAACCGGTTATAGCTGGGGATGCGGCTCCTCAGGCCACAGACCAGCAGCTACATGTGGAGGCCGCCATGGATCTTCCCGCTCTGGTTGATTCAGGCGATGATGGAATGGTCACCCACGAACTAGAGGAGATGAGGAGTAAATTGGAGGAGGCGATTGTGGAAACGCGCAGTACGCCTCTCGAAAATTGAACGCAACTCCCGCGCATAACCCAAAGCAAACGGCATCGGACTGTCATGAGGGCTCTACACCCAATGCTGGTGACCTATTTGGAAACCAGCCGGGACCTTTGCGATACGGACTCAATACTCTTTGGCGCCGCTTTAGCAGTTTGCCGCATTGTTGGTGCCAAACTTCCCACGTCTGGACAAAGTAGCGCTATCCCAGCCTGGAGAAGAAGGATTGAGGACCGTATGGCAAAGGCAAGGACCCTCATCGGCAGACTGATAAGCTTCAGGTCGGGCAATAATAAGCCGAGAATTGTGCGCACCGTCAGGATGGCGTTTGCTGGGACAAATATCAGTTTGTACCAGCCGGATATAATGCAAAAACTGACGGAGCTCATAGACGACCTGAAGCAGAGAATCGCTGCTTGGGTGAAGCGGATTCGGCGATATACCGAGAGGTCGACACGGTTCAACCAGAATCGTCTCTTCCAGAGTGATCAGAAGAGGCTCTATAAATCATTGGAGCGGCCAACGGCACGTGGAACGGGCTCAGCACCGAATCAGGCCGACACTGTCGCATTCTGGCGCGGCCTGTGGTCAGAGCCCGTAAACCACAGCGAGGGCCCTTGGACGGAAGTTGTGGCGAGTCAGTGTGCGAATGTTACGCCCATGGACCCCGTCATTATAACGCCGGACTACGTAGCTGAGGCAGTCCGAAGGGCCCCGAACTGGAAAAGTCCGGGGCTCGACGGACTGCATCACTACTGGCTGAAGGGGTTCGTGGTATGTCACGCTGTGCTCGCCCGACAGTTTCAAGAGGCTCTCGACCAGAAGTCGCTCCCGAGCCTCTTCACTACTGGGATCACTCATTTGGTTCCTAAAGACCAAGATACCACAGACCCAAGCGAATACCACCCCATAACGTGTCTACCTACCATATACAAGACACTAACATCCATTTTGAGCGCGAGAATCACTCGTCACATGAACTCAAATCAGGTGATGTCACGCGCTCAAAATGGATGTCGGGGCGGTGGTCGTGGAACCAAGGAACCACTCCTCATTGACGCGGTTATTGGCAAGGTTAAACGCAACCGTCGGAACCTCTCCGCCGCCTGGATAGACTACAAAAAGGCATTCGACTCGGTGCCTCATACATGGTTGAAGAGTTGTATAAGGTTAACTGTACAGTTCGGGACTTCCTCGGGCAGTGCATAGGGCAGTGGAGTACGATCCTTTGTCATCAAGGCGAGCGGATGACGGCTGCGGAGAACCACATAAGGGTAAGAAGGGGTATCTTCCAGGGCGATTGTTTGAGTCCAATCTGGTTTTGACTCTCTCTAAACCCTCTCAGCACCTTACTAGAGGGTTCCGGGAGGGGATTTCAGCTTCGGAAGGGAGGTACAAAAGTGACCTACTTTTTTTATATGGATGATCTCAAGTTATTCGCCTCCAGTCGCTCCCATATTATGGAATTTCTAAACATCACTTGTGATTTTAGCAATTCTATTAGAATGGAGTTGGGGACGGATAAGTGTGCGGTCCGCCATGTTGAAAGGGGAAGGGTTGCTAACTCTGAGGGCATAGACTTATCTATGCCTGTCAACATAAAGACCCTTTCCGAGGCTGAAACATACCGATACCTGGGTATGTCACAAAATATAGGTATTGATGAGGTGGACATGAAACAGTTTGCGATCTGTTTTATGCACGCTTGACCAAAGTGCTTAACAGCCTTTTGTCGGGCGTCAATAAGATACACGCAAATAATGGTTGAGTCATGCCTGTCCTCATGTATACCTTTGGCATGCTCAGGTGGACTCAAACTGAACTTAACGCCCTGGATAGAAAAGTCCGCACTACCATGAAGTCCCATAGGATGCACCATCCGAGATCGTCAATAATGAGGCCGTACTTGCCGTGGAAACATGGTGGGCGTGGATTTTTTAGCGCGCTCACCGTGCATAACTGCGAAGTATGCAGCCTCCGTAATTACTTCCTGGCGAGATCGGATGATTCATTCTATAAGGACGTCATTTCTTGTGATAAAGGGCTTACCCCTCTATAATTAGCCAACGAGCTCTACTGGGACCGGGCCATAATCACATACAGGACTATTCTTGCGAATAAGCCTGATATTGTGCTAATGAACCGGGCACAGTCAAGGATATTTTTGGTCGACATTACTATTCCTTATGACGAGAACGTCGTGAAAGCCGAAGCAGATAAGCAGACAAAATATCTGGACCTGGCTCACGAGGTGACCGACATGTGGGGTGGTCTACCGACCGAAATTATTCCTGTGGTCGTTTCTGCGAACGGGCTAATCCCGGTCAGCTTATCAGGCCATCTGAGGCGACTGGAACTCCGTGACGGAGTTATACAATGGTAGACTTCTTCTTTTGAACGCGAAATGCGCCCGTATCAGAAGTAAGCCCCTCTTCCTTATCATAAAATTTACTAAAGCAAGAACCGCTTACATAGTGTACGTATAGTATATACCAACACAGAATAATACCATAAATATACTATCCATGCCGTTTGGTGACATTAAAGGCAAAAGACTGCAATAGATGGCGGTATAACATCAATGACGAAAATAAAACAAAACGGATGCTGCTCATCTATTGATGAGCAGCATACGGTTTGTTCAAATTCAAAGAATACCTATCTGAAGATTTTAAAAGGCAATTATAAAGACAGGGAGATGTGGATGTAGAGCACATAACAGATGTGCGAGACGTCTGGAATGTGATTGTCAGTCTGTATAACGATTAATAATTAAATCATTACATAGCAGAATTTTTTAATACAAATATTATATCTTCTGATAATAATAAATGTCCTCCAGACCGAATTACGGTCACGGCCAGCCTCAACGGAGACTTGCCATCGGCGCAGGACAGGATTATAGTGCCCAAGTATATGTGGAAGCACAGGTTCACCCTCTATTCCCTCACTCTCATAGTCCGTCCCATCGGTAAACGACACGACCGGAGAAAGATCAGGTGCAGGATCAACTTTAAGCTTTACGTGACCAAAAAAAGCTTTACGTGCTTTTTGAGGCACGGGGTTGTGCCAACTTCCTGACTCCGGGCAGCTACTGACAAGTTCTTGACGGAAAAACTCAATAGCTGATTTTTTTTTGGCCCGAGCCGGGATTCGTACCCGTGACCTCATGATCAGTAGTCGCGTTTACAAGCACTAGACCAACGAGGCAGTCATAATTACTAATAAATATTCATCATTATCATCATCATCATCACAATGTTACAAGTCAACGGCTGAACATAGGTCTCCCCCAAGGAATGCCACAAAGCACGGTCCTGATTGCTTCTTGATTGATTGATTGATGGTAAATATGAGAAGGGAATATGTAAGCTACGCTACACCAAAAAGTTATATTATGATGTGACAAACTCTGAAAACAAAAAGTTTCCACTTCTTTCTACAGAACGGTGAAGGTTTAATAGTGTTAAATTTTTAATTTTTTTAGAATCAGTCCTCACCTTTTCATATACGAAGCTAAATAAAAAATAAAGTTCTTAGTACGGGCAGAAAGTTCAAATTTGATAAAGAGTTATAGTGTTTGACTGTAGCCGTTACCCAAGCCCAAAAAATAAAAATTACAATAAAGAGATTTTATGGTCCAAAGCATACTTGTTTAGGCAAATATTTTGATGACAAGAAGGCTTGGAATGTTGTCATTCCAGTTGAATGCCAAGCTATGTAAATTCGTAAGATAACTATTAGAGTTATTTATTTATTATTAAAGACAAAAAGAACAAGCACATATATTACAAAACAGCTACAAAATCCTATTAAGGTTTATATGTTGTTATTGTCTGTTGAGTTTTGTTGCTGTCTACGGTTTAAGTTTAACATCGGTTTACAGTTTACATAACATAATCTACATTTTCACATTGAAACAAAGAGACGCGGGGTTAGAATGGTATTTATTCTATATGTCTTAACTGAGGCTATTTAATATTATTTCAAGTTAGATAAAATTACATTTCCTCATAATTTTAATCTAATGAGGAAATGCAATTATTATAATTTGGCAAAATTAATGTATTTATGTTGAGCGTGTTTCACAGTTTTCTTGTTTTTTATATAGTAGTATTATATTATGTTGTAGATAATAAAAATAATATTTGTAAACATATGATATGTAGCTACATTGAAAGTTCTATAAGAAAGAATTGTAAATATATCCAAGGGAAACTACAGTATGTTCAGTAAACCGTCTTACTTATTTGTATGCGGAGAAAAACATCTTAGTGTGTGATGAGTTTGGGTGGTGGTGCTCTACTTGCGACAGTTATAATTTAGTATAAATTATGGTGTATGGCTGCCACATTGTGAACATTTGCTGCTTGAAGGGGGTCTACTCGGGTTCGCTGTGCATAAATAAGCACAACTTTTTGAATTAATATTGTAGAACATACTTCTGTGCACATGGGTCTGTTATCGATTTCCCTCCTGTATATTATACTATGCTATATAATTCCAATGGATTAGCAATGAAAACTAGAAACGGCAATAGGCTGGCCATATAGCTCGAAGAACCGACAATCGATGGGGGAAAAATGTTCTCGAGTGGCAGCTTCGTACCTGTAGACGAAGTGTAGGGCGACCCCACTAGATGGAGTGACGAACTGATAAAACATGCAGGAAGTCGATGGTTGCAGGTGACTCAGAACCGTGCTTTGTTGCATTCCTTGGGGAGGCCTATGTTCAGCAGTGGACTTGTAACTTGTAAAACTAAAAAAGGAAAAAAGTTTATATTTGCGGAAATTCTTTCGCCTCGTCACCGGTCAGAGGAAGCGTATTTAAAAATGCCAGTACATTTTTTTAAATACGTTTAACAAACGATATTTTATTTTCATACGTCGAAGAAATAAATATAATAGATTTCATTTCATTTCATATAAAACAATAAATATTCCCCCTTAAGAGGCAATCTGTGGAGGAAACCTGTGTTCAGCAGTGGAAATAGTTTGTAAAGATGACGATGTCTCAAAACTTAAATCTTTTCAATTTCATAATACACAAACAAAATGGACCAGATTAATAACACGCATTTGTAATAGGGATAATTTCAAAGCCACTGTTAAGTTGAGAAGTTTCCTCGACTTTAATTAATTCCACCAGGGACACATAAATCATGTTCTAATAACCCATTAAACCAAAACAAAGCAAAGTTTAAATTTAGGTCGATAAAGGGCTCCTAATTTACTAAATAAATAATCTTGTCCCAATCTTATATTAACGGACAATTTATAATGTTTGTTTCTTCTAATCCTTTGCACTTAGTGCCGCTTACTTTAATATAATATATTAATTTCATTTCATTAATTGTTAGAGCTAAATTTACAATCTAGATAACTATATTATAACTTATATGCCAATAAAAAGCTTCGTGAGCGTCAGAAGCTCTGGACCATTAAGCTTCCACATTATATCACGGCTAAAAGGTGAAGTGTGGTTGCACTTAGATTTAATCGGCTACAACTAGGTGCAGCTGCTGTTGGTAAAACTTAGGAGTATCCGATTTATTTATGGCTAAAACTAACGAAAGCACATATCAAATAATATCAGCGACTGTAGGTTAAGGTACGGCACAGGGGAAAGCCGCAGACAATTATATTCTTGCATTACCCGTACAGTCCATGGATATATCGAATTTTTTTCTAAATAATCTTCCATTTGACACGATCGCATGTATGTCATACACTTCTTTCACATCTGTATAATGTATAAACTTCTGTATAAACTAACTTTTACCTGTGACTTCGTCCGCGTAAAACACTTGTAGATACATAATAGCGGTCTTTGGGCTAGTAGTTATCTGTGAAAAACCCACTTTAAACTCGGTTGTTCCCTAATATCTCGAAAAGTGTGTGCTATAATATAGGAAAATTGTTAAAATAGAAATTGAAGCTCTGTTAATTTCACGTAAAAGAGGCCTATCAACTTGTGCTTTAACTCGCAGAGTTTAGTTGTAAAATAGACATAAAGTAAATAAAATGTTAAATATCAATTTTGCATCAAAACTTTCAGAGATAGAAGGTAAAGTGTAAGGATCTTTTTGTGTAAAATTACAAACCCAAAAAAGTTTTCTTTGAAAGTTTTTTATATCTATACAATTAATGGGAAAATTAAAAAAAAAACATTTATTTTATAGGTTTTTGATATCACAAAAAATCTTAGGTACACGTTTTTCAGATAAAATATTGCCTAGAACACTCCTAGCGTTGCTCTATGTTCGTGAAGTTTTTACAATGGTTATTTAAGTATAACAGCAAATTACCCCCTGAGCTTAATAGAAGCAAGTTATTTTGAAATTACAGACAGACACTTCAATTTTATTATGAATGTTACGTCATTAACAGTATGAGGTCTTACATTTCTAATAAAATGTATTAACATTGCATTAAATTATACATAATTCAGTAATAAAACATTTATTTTCATTAACCAATTTAAACATACATTTAGCCCTGTTATTAGGATTTTAACAATTTTCTTTTTTGTCAATTAAAAGTAACAAGTTTTTAAGAAATTCAGTGAACAACTGGTATAACGTAGTAACCACCCCTACCTGAATAACCGTTTTGAGGGTAAATGTTCATTACCTGGGAATATCCACTCCCTGTTGGTACAGGATTCTGCACTAGGTAATAGCCTTGGCTAGATGGAATTGGGTAGTTCGGTATAAGTATAACATTACCACCATTTGATGGATTTGTTGTCGGAGTAACAGCGGTAGCTTGCACATCTGGAGCAGAACTGATTGTCGTAGGTGGAGCTGGCGTATTCAATGCATCTATAACCGGACCAAATGTTGTAGGTGGGAGTGGTGTATTCTGAGCATCTACAACAGGAGCAACTGACAAAGGTGGAGTAAAAAAATAATCCTCATCTTGTGCTTCATCAATAGAAGCGCTAGCAACTGGGGCTGTTGTATTCAACGCATAAGTAACAGATGGTGCTGCTTGAGTGTTTGATGTATCAATTACGGGAGTAGCAGATGTAGCTAGTTCTGGCGCTTTTTGACTATCACTAACGGAAGCAGTTACTATAGATGGATCAGCAGATATTTGTACATCCCCGGTAGGATGAACATTCACTGGATCGACAAAAGTTGCTGCATCTGATATGGAAGGTACTTCTATGCTTCCTGTTTCAGGACTTGCCGTATCAGTAGCTGCTGTAAAACTTGCCGTACCAGGACTTGCCGCGTCAGAACTTGCCTTAGAACTAACCGTGCTAGGACTTGCCGTGTTAGGACTTGCTGTGTCAGAATTTACCATACCAGGATTAGCTGCATCAGGACTTGCCTTAGAACTGTCAGTGCCAAGACTTGCCGTATTAGGACTTGCTGTATCAGAACTTGCCATATCAGGAATTGCCGCATCAGAACTTGCCACATCAGGACTTACCACATCAGGACTTGCCGCATCAGGACTTACCGCGTCAGGACTTGCCGCATCAGGACTTGCCGCATCAGGACTTGCCTTAGAACTGTCAGTGCCTGGACTTGCCGTATTAGGACTTGCTGTATCAGAACTTGCCATACCAGGACTTGCCGCATCAGGACTTGCCGCATCAGGACTTGCCGTATTAGGACTTAAATTTACATTAGGAACAGCAACACTCGTTGCATCAGCCCCGTTACTTATCGATTCTGCCGCTAGCGTTTCTTGATTATTATCTGTATTTTGGGCACTTACCAAAGCTATTCCCATCCACACCAAATAGACGACCGCTATAATATTCTGAAAATATTTGAAAAATATTTATAGTATTCACAAAAAAACACGCGTGAGTGTCGTGGAACACTCGGTTGGAACGAAGTTCCTTTAGTAGTATATTATTATTGATAAACGTATTATATTTATTATTGATTAACAAATACAAATAAATGAATTACTGACGTCTATTAAAATGAAGCGTCATTTAAAATGAAGCGTCATTTAAAATAATATTTCTTTCATGGTAAGATAAGAAAAAGTTCGAGGGAGATGGATATGATTCCATCTCACTCGCACTATAGAAAGGGGGTCGTGACGAAAAAATCTTACACTTTTTCTAGCCTAGCCCCCATCCGTCAAATTCGTACCGTGCGATAAGGAACTTCGTTCCAAAACACTTTGTTGAAGTTTTTACAAATCTACGTAACAATCTTGTGTAAAAAATAAAATATGGCATTAATTTTAAAACCCTTGTATGATTGTCTTAAGAATGATTGTTTTAGTTGGAATATTGAATGTGATGTAGCATTTAAGAAAATTAAGGAACAGTTAGCTAATACAACAACATTAGCACATTATAGTAATTATTTACCAATAATATTAAGCTGTGATGCTTATGAATGTAGTGTAGCAGCTGTATTGTCTGTGAGAACTAGGTATAGAGTGGTTAAACCTGTGGCCTTTGCGAGTAAAAAGAAAGTTTATCGACTAAATCGAAAGTTTATCGACCAAATTGGCGATATATTGAAAATGGGCCAAATTAAGAGTACCCTTAACCGACGAGCGTGTATGCGTAGGCATATGGATGTGGAGGAGGCGAGAGAGGTGTGTCAGAATCGTGCCAAATGATTGTCCATAGTCTCTGCTTACCCCTCTGGGTGACAGGCGTGAGTGTTTATATATATAAGAATTTTTAGTCCTAAAAAGGGAATACCAAAAATGGCTTGCAAACGTTTACAGCATTGGGCCATATTTTTGTCAGACTTTAACTATTGTATCCGTCATATTAATTCGAAAAATAATCCTGCAGACTTTTTGTCAAGAAATCCAATTGATGATAAAAGTCATTTTAAGCATCCACTGTTAGATAATAGTGAAGTAAATGTTTTAAATTATTTGTCATTGTCAAATTTTGAAAGCGTTAATTGGCAAGATATTGTAAAAACTGCTAAATGCACTTTGCTGTCAACTGTTATGAGGTACTGTATAGATGACTGGTCAGATAAAAACAAATTAAATGAGCAGTTCAGACCGTTCTTTAACAGAAAAAATGAATTAACAATTGATCAAGGTTGTTTGTTATGGGGTTATAGAGCGGTCATTCCTGAATGCCTATTGAATTGAATCATGAATGAGTTACATTGAAGTCTATTTGAAACAAATAGAATTAAACAAATTGTACATTTTTATTTTTGGTGGCCAACAGTTGACAAGGACATAAGCAATATTACAGTATCATGTTTAATTTGTCTAGAAAATCGTGATATCCCAGAGAAAGTATTATTGTCTACATGGCCATGTTCTGAGTCTGTGTGGGAAAGGTTGTATGCAGATTTTCTTGGACCTATTTATGGAAAAATGTTCCTTCTAATAGTTGACAGTTACTCAAAATGGCCTGAAGCTTTTATGATGTCAAACATTACAGCATGTAAAACAATTTCAATCTTTAAAGATATATATTCTAGATTTGGTTACCCGCTCCATTTGGTGGTGGATAATGGTACAACTTGGACTAGCAATGAGTTTAAAGAATTTTGCAATGTGACATGTGTTAGGATAAGTTATACACCACCTTACTATCCGGCAACAAATGGGGCGGCAGAAAGAATTGTTCAAACTTTTAAAAGCCATGTAAAAAAATTGTAGAAAGTGGTCATATTTTAGCGTATGCCATTAATTTATTCCTTTTCGACTACCGAACAAGTGTAAATGGAATCACCGGTGTTAGCCCTGCAAAATTATTATTCCGTCGTGAACTAAGATCTAGGTTCTCACTTTTAAGACCACCACCAATTAGTGTACGATTACAAATGCTTGATGAAAAATTAAAAAAATTTAGTCGAGGAAGCAGATTGGTAATATTTAGTGTGGGGGAAAAGGTGATGGTGAGGTACTATAGAAATAAGGCAAAAAAATGGATTTGTGGGGAAGAAAAGCAGTGTTTAACACCGGGGATGATATAATATATGATTGAAGTTCAGGGGCGACTTGTAAAACGTCATGTGAATCAAAAATGTTGACGTGTGCATTAACAGTTGAAGGAGAATAGTCATGTAATATTCATACAAATAAATAATTATTTAAATTATTATTTATTTGTATAAATAACCTTCACTTTTGTATAGTTGTAAGATGCACAGAAGGGTCTTATCACTTTTACAGTGGTCATCACATTGTAATCTGGTGGAATACTTAGTTAATTTATTCATCTGATACTTTCATTTCATTGGTTACATGTTAATTGCTATTTTGTATATCAATATAGGTAAAGTTGTATGTTATGTATCTAGATTTCGATAAATGTATCTTAATATTATAACATTGTGGGTGGGAAAGAGTGTGGTAACACATAATGGGGAAATTTACTAAATTGGTGTGGGCAACTCTCTCTCTCTCTGTCTCTGGACAAGTTAAGTAAATGTAAGTGTGCACTAAATAAAATTCGTGAATTAATTAATTTGGCGTTTCAATTGCAATATCAAATTATTATAATAACCTAATAATATAAATAACCAGAAAAATCAAATACAACAAATCTATAGAACAATTATTATATTATTAGAAAAATGGTTCTTAGAGCAGAAATATCTCAGTAACTAACATATTAAAAATTAAAATATATCATAATGATTTCTTATATTTACGCGAACACTACACATTGAATAAAACTACTTTTACGGATTCTTAAGCGTTTAATTTATTTATTTTTATTAAATTCCCGACGTTTCGCGTGCTTTATAGCACCCATGGTCACGGGGGACTGAGTTGATTGACGTCCCGATGTCAGAGTTAACCCGGAGTACCTACAGTTTTTTTAATGATTAATTTTGGTCCGATCTACGCAGAATGAACTTACTGTGTCTTGATGTCTTGCAGTGGTATGCTAGGGTTTAGTTTTGATTTTATTAATTACAGGATCCCACGCAGGTGGTAGTACCCAGCCTCCCTCTCTTTTGAAATTAGGATTTTTTTTTTAATTTCAATAGCCTTTAGCCTTATCATCCTTGGCAGGAATCGATGTTCTTTCGCGAGAATTTGTGGTTTATATTCGTCGGGAATTTAATAAAAATAAGTTAATTAAACATTATAGAATGCGTAAAAGTAGTTTTATTCAATTAAATATATCATATTCAAACTTGTTAATTATTACTTTATAGGAGCAATTGTTACGCTACTCCAATTTATAAAGTATTCCGTGGTGTTGGCGAACTCTACATGTCTTCGAAACATTTTATTTCACAGATATGCAGGTTACCTTGCAAAGTTCTCACCGCTGGGCACATAATAAATAAGTTCCTAAAATTACAATTAACTATTTTAAAATTTACAGCGAGCGGTTAGTCCTGTGGTCGCTAATCAAATAACTTATAAATAGCGGCTCGCTAACTTCAACATTATCATCTTCATCATTACAGCCCTTCACAAATCCACTGCTGAACATAGGCCTCCCCCAAGGAACACCACAAAGCACGGTCCTGAGCCACTTGCATCCATCGACTTCCTGCATCTCTTACTAGGTCATCACTCCATCTAGTGGGCGCCGCCCTACACTTCGCCTGCCGGTACAAGGCTGCCACTCGAGAACTATTCTTCTCCATCGGTTGTCGGTTCTTCCAGCTATTTGGCAGGTCCATTGCCACTTCAGCTTACTAATGCGTAACTCGCTAACTTAATAACTTATAAATAATTTCGAATTAAATTCTTCAAACATACCCGTATCCTCTGCTCCATGATGCGATCAGAATATACTAATGGAGGAAAAACGATTTTTATAGTTTCGTTATCGAAAAAGTCATTTACACAAATGATACAGAATTCATGATGACTTAATTCAAATTAAGTTATATTTTATAGCTTCGTAAATAGCAGAACATATCTAAATATTTTTTCCAATTGATATAAGAAATGCTTGATTAATACGAAAATAAATGTTGAAATCATTTGGTTATATGTTTATGACATTAGAGTGACAAACGTGTTTGTAAGTGTTTGTAAGTGCCTACTGCAGCCAAACTAATCTCAAACAAAGAAATCCCCAACAACGTCAACAACATAGGTGGCAACAACCTATGACGACTAAGATAATACCTTTTGTACGTAGTAACTATACTGCAGCTATATTATGGCTGCAGCACGAATGGGTCGGCTCGGTAGGACCACGCTCTCACAGAATACCAGCGTAAAATAGCAGCTTAAAGCTGTTGTGTATCGTATGGTGAGTGTAGAGAACCGGAGACCCTTTTTACTGGTAACGAGGCATTCCATCTTAGTCCTCAGGGGTAACAACGTATCTGCATTTTGATTCTTAATTGAGGACCACGCTCGCACCAATATAAAATAGCAGCATACAGTATAATGCAACTGCTTCTGTGCACCGAACAGAACACCTTTTGAAATGGTAACAAAGTTTTCCATCTTCGTCCTTAGGTGTGACGCATCCGCATTTTGGTTTTTAATCGAGGATAGATGTGGGTGGCTATGGACCACAGCATCCACTTACCATCAGGTGGACTGTGTGGTAGTTAGTCACCCCCGCTTTTATTGGAAACTCACAGTAAATAGGCGGAGAACACAGACTTCCATTTGGCACGTTTTTGACACCTTTCCCGCTTCTATCGCATCCATATATCTTGGTGGTGTTATTTTGAACCATTTTCAATATATCGCCAACCTAGTTGATAAAAATAAGTCAAGTGTGTCCCTTGCCGACTCTGCTACTCATTTCTGCAGCATAAATTTACTTTGTCCGATGAAAATAAAGAAAAATATATACGTGGTAAAGCCACGCTATAGCTTTATTATAATTTTAGCATGAATTGGTCGGCTTGACTGGGGTAGAGCCACACTCTCACAGGATACCAGCGTTAAATAGCAGCTTAATGTTGCTGTGTTTTGTATGGTAAGTGAAGAGAACCGGAGACCCTTTTTACTGGAAACGAGGCATTCCATCTTAGTCTTCAGGGGTTTCAACGAATCTGTATTTTGATTCTTAAATGAGCATAAATGTAGATGTCTATGGGCCACAGCACCCAATTACCATCAAGTAGACTGAGTGCTCTTTTGTAACCCTTATTCTATAAAAAATATTAAACCACTAACTATTAAGAAAAAAAAAGAAACTTTTGTGAAAGGTCTGATTTATTCAGTCTTATTATTAAAAATAATATACACAAATATTAACAGTAATATGTATATGTCATAAATAATATGTACAAATATTAACAGAAATATCCTTAAAATAATTTGACCCATTAAAACTAAATATACTTAGTGTCCAGTTTCCATAGCCAGTTTTCGTTTACAGCAAAAAATGCATAAACAAACAGTAGTATTTATAACAGTATCAAGAATGCGAATCGAGTGTTTATTTAAGAAAAAAATTACAAAAAAAATTATTGGCCCCTCAGCCTAGTGGCATCAGTAAATCGTATTTTGCAATCAGCGATGGCCATATTGGGTGTCAAAAAGTCTGTCACTCTCTTTACTGCTGGTGGAACAGGACGATCAAAGGGGAATCCCATGGCTCGTCGGTCAGGATACAGGCGGTCACGGAGCCCACAATACGATGCTGCGTCGTTGCAAGACCCAACAAGATCTTGTTTCACCTATTAAAAATACAAATATATATTTAACTAGCAATCGCCCTGGCTTCGTCTAGCTCTTCCAGTAATCAATGTGACGTTATTTAGATTTAAGATAATCAAAGGCAATTATCAATTTATGAATTTTTCGTTTTTTACAAAAAATAACTCCTAAATTTCGGATAAAATATAACCTAGATCACTCCTGGAAATTATCTCTATCTGCAGCGGTGACAAAATTCGTAGATACAGTTCCTGTAGGAACATCACGGCACGTGGACCCCACGGACCGACAGTTTCTACAGGGAATGACGCAAATAATAGTCATCTCTTAGAAGCTCAAATTTATTACATTCAATAATATATTTAAAAAACTTACACCATCTTCAGCCCAATTGGACACCATTACGAAGAGAATCATCGGGTATCCATTTTTCGTGCCCTTGGGCAGAAGCATGTGATGAGGCCAGCCGCAGCCGCAAAAGTCGAACTCGGCGGCTTCGGTGGAACCCGGCTCGCCTGGTCTGTCACTCTGCCTTTGGAAGGTGCGCTCAAACGGAACAGTTACTGATGAGTCCACACTGCGACGTCGGATTGTGTTCTTTCCGGGACGTACTGTGAAAGAAAAATAAATCGATTAAAAATATAAACCATCATCAACTGTTATAGGATTTAAAACTCTGAAAATATGTAAGTATTATACTGTCTATATATTAACATTCGATAAAATATATATTTCGAAAAAAAAATCATTAAACATAATCCCAAAAATATTGTGTGAAGCTGAGTAAATGTAAATGTAAATAAGTGTATTTATTCAGTAAGTAGGAGAAGCGTAGGACGACCCCCCACTAGATGGAGTGATGACCTGGTAAAACATGCAGGAAGTCGAAGGATGCAGGTGGCACAGGACCGTGCTTTGTGGCATTCTTTGGGGGAGGCCTATGTTCAGCAGTGTACTTATGAAGGGCTGTAATGATGATGATGATGATGATGATAATTCAGTAAGTACCCAGGAATTACTAAACCAGTAAGATTTAATAATACAACTAAGCACAACGTTTATATATAAACCGCAGGGCCTCCGGTGTAGGCGAGAGTACGTCTATTGCCATCCGATAAGAACAAAAGGGTTAGAGAGGACTCAACGTCATATAAGCGGTAGGTATCCGTCGGCTGTCGAAGAACCGATGGTCGAGTCCGTTGCAGCAAATACTTAAAAAGAATGGGAAAATACGTCCTTGCAGGAATATCGACGCCTTAACGCAGTAAAGAAACCCGACGGATATCCTGTATCACGGTTGCACCTCATTTTTCTATTAAATAGAATTGCATGTAGACCCTACTTTCTTCTTATTAGCCAACTTCAAAAGAGATTTAATGTGGTAGAGCCACGCTGCAGCTATATTATGGTTGTAGCACGAATGGGTCGGCTCGACCGGGGTAGGACCACGCTCTCACAGAATACCATCGTAAAATAGCAGCTTAATGCTGCTGTGTTTTGTATGGTGAGTGTAGAGAACCGGAGACCCTTTTTACTGGAATTGAGGCTCTCACAAAATATCAGCGTAAAATAGCAATTTAATGCTGCTGTGTTTCATATGGTGAATGTAGAGAACTGGAGACCCTTTTTGCTGGTAATGAGGCATTCTATCTTAGTCCTCAGGGGTGGCAATACATCTGCGTTTTGATCCTTAATCGAGAATAGATGTAGATGTCTATGGGTCATAGCATCCACTTACCATCAGGGGACTGTGTGCTCGTTTAACTCTTAGGATTGTACTTTTGCCAGTGTCAAGAAATAAAAGAAATAAGAAATTAACCATTATAATATTTTGTTTAAAAACTTCTTAACAAAATGCTGATGCGTCACATTGCGAAGTTTTAGGAGATTTTGATGACAACTTAACTTCGGAGACAGTCGATGACAACCATATCTCAAGTTCTTAAGGTGCCTAAGCGAACAAAATAATTTGTGGTTCATATCAACATCGAAACACTTTTTTCGTCGATCCCTAATAGTTCTCCCTAAAAGAGAGAGTAGCGGACACTTAAAATCACTTTTGCGTATCAAAATCTACTTCAAACGATTATTTAAATAATAAAACAGGAGCAACAATCTGCCGCCGGTCAAGTATCCACCAAAGTCATACTTCGGGGGTGGCCACATATAAATTTGGAGAAATTATTCCACTCCTAAGCGTGAAAATAAGTTTTTAATGTTGACGACCTTGAACTAGAGACATTCCTTAGTCTACTCAAAAAAGAGAAAAAGTTAAACTTTTAATAAAAATAAAAGGCGTCTTCAAAGAACTAAAAAGTATAAAAGAATTTCCACATAAATGCTTCTGAAATTGGGGCTGTAATTTTTTCAAAACTATATTTTAGCATCGACTTCTGAATTTTTTATATGGAATGTATTTATTTTTTACTGATATAATGTAATCTTGTAGTTATTGCTTGTTCCTTAGTAACAATATGACATTTTTGCATGGTGTTGTTTTCCGGTTTGAAAGGCAGGAGAGCCGTATAATTACAGACTGCGCATTTTAACTTCGTTGTCGAAAACAAAACTAATATTGGCTATGAAAGGAGATGAAATGATGGTTCATCTTAGACGGTGATTCTTGATGAAAAAGAAAAACTTCCTTATTTTCAACGCATTATTTACGCTATACAATTGAAACATGTCAAATCCAGTGTCAGATTAACTAATACAGAAAACACATACATATTTGTTTTGATCATTCCCTTTCTACTTCTTCTTCTTCATCGGCTTACAAAAGGCCTGACGGCTCATAAAACCACTGCTGAGCATAGACCTCTCTTGTTTTAGAGAGGATTTGTCATAATGGTCACGTCTGGTAAGCGCAGTCACATTACCAGACGTCACACACCTTTTACGATACCTTATACCTTTAGGCGAAAACGAGTTGGTTAAACCCCAATAAAATCTTTTTCTCATTTCCCATACTGGCCTCTTAAGAGACCTATTAAATTGTTATTTGAAGCCAATAATCTACTTCCTAATTCAGTATAAGAAGCTACGTAGCGTGTAGTGGCAGTGTAAGAATATCTAGTACCCCATATCGTCTCGTGGGTGTCGTAAGAGGCGACAAAGGGAAACAAGCTAGGAGATGGGCAGCAACGTCTTCCTGATAAAAACTCAAAATTATAAAAAAACTGCGGTTGCCAACCCGCCTGCCAAGCATGGCAACTATGACAAAATCTAAATTATGAGGCAACCTACAGGAGAGGCCTATGTTCAGCAGTGGACTTTTATAGGCTGTAATGGTAAGTTACTAACATAATTCAGTATAACGTTGATAATATATTTCATTGTATTATACTTACGGGCCTGTGAAAACTTATCCAGCTCGATCATGAGTTTCCTTTGTTCGTTGAATGGAAGCGGAGTTCCTTTTTCATCAGTAATAGGTGCCAAGAATATGCGGACTGTGCCCATTGCGTTTTGGCTTGTTGTGTTGTCAACTTCGATTCTGTTTGCACATAAAGTTATGGATTAATTAAATTTAAGCCCTATGACTATAGCAATAAGATATAAAACTCAGCTATCGTACTTGGCAACATTCTAAACACAAGAAGTAGAATGTTTTTTTTTTGTATTTTTATAGAATAAAGGTGATAAATGAGCACACAGTCCACCTGATGATAAGTGGATGCTGTAGCCCATAGACATCTACATCTATTCTGGACTAAGAATCAAACTGCAGATGCGTTGTCACCCCTGAGGATTAAGATGAACTGCCTCGTTGCCAGTAACTTTTGCCAGAAACCCTTTCCTCCGGTTCTACACTCACCATACGAAATACAGTAGTATTAAGCTGTTATTTCACGATGGTATTCTGTGGGAGTGTGGTGCTTCCCTAGTCGGGCCGACCCATTCTTGCTACAATCATAATATTGCTGCAGCATATCTTTGAAAAGACTCTTATCCAGATCATCCAGTATCGAGATACTTACGTAATCAAACTCATCGTGTTGAAGATGCGTAAAACGCGCCAGCACGCTGCCACGTGGTGTGAAGTCCAGCCCACGGCCCAGCTCCACCGTACTCTGCTCCCATTGCGTCGCGAACGTGTTCCTACCCGCTTTACCATCAATGGCTATGGATGAAACGCGAATGCCCGGGAAATCAACTGAAATCAATTGTGAATTTAAGCAATTTCTCGTTTAAAAGTAAAATGGGAGCCTAGATAGAATCGTCCCCCTCGCAGAAAAACTGTTACCAATAAGTTGTTTCTCATTATTGAAAACTAGTTTTTTTAGACAATCAAAAGTCAGGTCAATCACCAATTTAAAAAAATTTCGTCTTATTAAAAAAACAACCTCCAAGTTTTTGGATAATATATATATATATATATATATATATATATATATATATATATATATATATATATATATATATATATATTTACGTGGTAGAGCCATGCTGCAGCTATAATAGTAGTATAGTTGTAGCACGAATGTGTCGGCTCGATCGGGGAAGGACCACGCTCTCACAGAATACCAACGTAAAATAGCAGCTTTACGCTGCTGTGTTTCGTATGGTGAGTGTAGAGAACCGGAGACCCTTTTTACTGGAAAGAGGCATTCCATCTTAGTCCATGAGGACTAAGATGGAATGCCTCGTTTGTCGCCCATGAGGGCGTTGCAGATGCAGATGAAGAAAATTCGGATGCATTTTGGTACGTAATCGAGGATAGATGTAGATGTCAGTGGGCCGCAGCAACCACTTATCATCAGGTGGACTGTGTGCTCGTTTGTCGCCCTTATCCTATAAAAAAAGCCTATATTACTCCTGGCATTACTCTTTATCTGTTCGTGATGTTTCATTGCAATCAGTTCAGCCATTCCGGAGATTAGCCAGAACAGACTGACAAAAATTTTAAAATTGTTATTCTTGTCTTAATGACATGCAAGCACAGAACACAATTACTCTCTACCGAGAGCATGCAAGTAACCCACTTAACTTTTTATTTTTATAAAGCTGTTATTTCCATATTACAGACAGATTATATCTAGTATAATTAAACAGATCAGGTAATGAACCATAAAGAGTTCGCTGGGATGCTCCAGTGCGTGTTAGCAGACATCGGATATTTTCGAAAAATTTATCTTATTTCTAACATTAAATGAGAATAAATCACAATTATTTATTTCCTTTAACACGCAATTGTCTTGCGTGATAAACTCTTTTGTGTTCTATAATTCGCTAGCAATTAAGCCTCCGCGCTGCTCCAGTGCGTGTATTTTTATTCCTTATACATGCAGGTTTCTTTGCAACGTTTTTGTTCACTGCCATACATGTGGTAAAATCAGCACTTAAAACTGCAATTAACAATTTCTTAAATACGTATTATGTAATAATTTACGAGCGCTTATCCGCTGTGCTACCACGACTACCACCTTTTGGTGCTAAGCGCAAAAGTAAAATCGCTAAGAATTTTACTGGCATCTAAAAATATTTGTAATCAACTCACCCTGTCCTTGCCGTAAGGAGGTAACTTATTTTTGTATAAAACAAAAACATCATCCACAAATCCATGCCAGCGGTAGAACAAGGGGTCACGCATCGTCGTCGCTGGATCACCCATGACGCCAAATTGCTCCTGAAAATATTCTAATTAGTTAACCATGCTTGATGCCTAGGCCGCACACATCGCAATAACGCGAATACGATGAAACATATTCGCCATGTGTGCAATGTAGCCAAATATTTGTGAATACTTCGCACATCAAATCGTTTTAGCGCCATGAACTTCGCTTGTGCGGCCACACTTCAGTCCACTTCAGTCGGCCCCAGTAATCTATGATCGGCCCACAGACATCGTCCGTAGCGGACGTGTTAAAGTAAATTAGGATTGGCGACGTATTTTCGACATGGATTGGAGTAATGAGAAGGTTTTAGAATTTATTAGTAACTAGCTTTTCCCCGCGACTTCGCCCGCGAGTAATTTAGGGTTTTAATTATGTTGCCCGGAACCCTAATGCTTTTTCTAAAATATAAGTAGACTAAGTAACATCAGCTATCTGCTAGTGAAAGTCCCGTCGAAATCGGTTCAGCCGTTTCAGACATTAGCCGGAACAAATAGACAGACAGACAAAAATTTTAAAAATTGTGTTTTTGTTATAAGTACCTTATATACTTTCATATGCATTTAGTAAAAAGCTGTTATTTTGACATTACAAATAGACACTTCAATTTTATTTATTTGTATGTATTAGGTCCTTACATATGAAATTAGCGTTTTGTCGTACTGACCACTTTGATCTGAAATATCTCCTCTTTGGTTAAGAATTCCAAATTCAAATTTATAAATTCATTTAGCTGGTACATTTGAGTTTTGAAAACAGTCATTCATTTGTTTTTTCCTCATTATTTTATTCTTTGGCGTCGCTTATTACCGCACAATGGAAAACATGAAATATCGGTATATTTACGAGTACGAGTTCTACCGTGGCACCAGTGCTGCAGAAACAGCTCGAAGGATTAATGATGTGTACGGCGCTGGTGTCGCAAAAGAAAGCACGGTACGTTTTTGGTTTCAACGTTTTCGTTCCGGAAATTTCGAACTTCGGAACCAAACCCGTGGACGGCCTGAAACCAAAGTGGAAAATGAAGAATTAAAGGCTATTGTGGAAGCGGATCCATCACCAAGCACTTCAGAGATAACTGCAGGCTCCGGGGTAAGTGATAAAACTGTGTTAATCCACTTGAAGAAAATCGGGAAAGTAAAAAAACTTGAACGATGGGTACCACATGAATTGAGTGAATCGAACTTACACGCGTCGACTGCTGTGTTACTTTGCTCAAGCGACACAATAATGAAAGTATTTTAAACCGAATCATTACTTGTGATGAAAAGTGGATACTGTACGATAATCGGAAGCGCTCGTCGCAATGGCTGAACCCTGGAGACCCAGCCAAATCCTGCCCTAAACGAAAATTGACTCAGAAAAAGTTACTTGTGAGTGTTTGGTGGACTAGTGCCGGTGTCGTTCATTACAGCTTTCTAAAATCTGGCCAAACGATTACGGCAGATATCTATTGTCAGCAACTGCAAACCATGAAGGAAGAACTAGCTGCTAAACAACCGAGATTGGTCAATCGCTCTAGGCCACTGCTGCTTCACAACAACGCAAGACCACACACTGCACAACATACAACCACTAAGTTGGATGAGCTACAATTGGAATGTCTGCAACATCCACCGTACTCCCCGGACCTTGCTCCAACAGATTACCATTTTTCCGGAATTCGGACAACTTTATACATGGAAAAAATTCATCTCTGATGCGGAAGTCCAAACCGCCTTCAAAGAGTTTATTGATTCTCGCCCCCATGGTTTTTTTAGTAAAGGAATCAATGAAGTACCTATGAGATGGCAAAAGTGCATAGATAACAACGGTGCATACTTTGATTAATCAAATATATTTTACAAAAAAAAATTGACTTTATATTCCTCCCGTACAAAACGCCAATTGCATATGTAAGGACCTAATATATGTATATAGAAGATTTATAGATGTATAGATTACGAGTCTGAGCCGATATTACGATATTATGGAATCCGAATTTTTCAAAGAATTTTTTCTTATTTTCAACTGACATAATATAGAGTAATATATATATATATATATATATATATATATATATATATATATATATAGCGCAATATATACGCGATAATACCTGTAATATAGAGCGACCGTGGCGTTCATTTTGTGTTTATCGCATTAAATCATCGATAAACTTTACAATATGCCGTGGCCAGCCACATTCGCCGTAGGCCGAAGGCGAAGATTTATCGCCGGAATACTATCGCGATGTGTGCGGCCTAGGCATTATAGACATGCCTTGTAGGTCTTGTGGTCGTAAGCGCAACTTCTGATCATGATACGGTCCCGGGTTAGATTCCCGGGACGGACCAAACATGACTTACTGGGTTTTTCTGTCAAGAAAATCTCAAATATCTGAGCCTTAAATAACTGACCGAACCGACAATCGTTGGGGAAAGAAGGTTCTCTCTCTCTCATACGTGTAGGTGCAGTTTAGGGGCCTACTAGATGGAGTGACGACCTTGACACTAGACCTGTAGGAAGTCGATGAATGCAGGTGGCTCAAATCCGTGTTTTGTGACATTTCTTTGAGGAGGCCTATGTTCAGCAGTGGACTTGCGAAGGTCTCTAATGATGATGATAATAAATACTGGATACATATTAAGTTAAGACACAAAAAGTGAACTGTACGAAGAACGTTTCACATTATTACACAATATTACTCTTATATTGATTAATAGCTAAAAAAGCTGTACGATTTTTATTTTATTAAAAGACGTTGAATGTTGCGGGAAAATTGGTCAGTCATTATTTCTCCAATACAAAAAAAATTGTGAAAGGAGGTTCCTTTCACAATTTTTGCGTCAATGCGTGTCATCGCGACTATAGTAATTATAGTTTTCCATCGTTTCCCTTATATTTGAGAGTAGCTTTTCATTAGTAACAATTATCTTATTCAAAGAAGTCCAGTATATACAGGATTATTTTGCAATAACCGGCCAAATTTGTAGGGACGGTTCAGAATAAGTAATATAGGCAAATGATGAAGTTTGCAAAATAACCCTGTATATATGTTTAATAATATATTTTTATAAATACATATCTCTGGGTACCTAATTCATTAGTGCTTCTTCAAATTATATGTTTTCTTTTCGTAATTAGTATACGGTGGACGTAAATAGGGGTTGGTTGTTTGCTTGTCTTGTTAATCGCTTTCTGATTTGACCTTTTTGATAAAAGTTAATTTTGTGTGTATTTCTTTATATATATTTTTTCTTACAAATATACATATATGTTTTGTATTTGTAAATCATAAAATGAAATAAGAAAATACCAAAATGGTGACTAAAAAAAGGTAAAAGCCCTATAATTCTGTCCTGTGCAGATGGCTAGTCCCCATTGAAACTGGCCGTCGTGACCGAAATTCGGTCTAGAGAACATAATCTCTACTAAATATTACAAACTTGACCTCATACTCACCAGATTGCGATGATCAGGATCATGAGCGTATGACATAAATATGTGTCCCATATTATGTAAATCACCGTAGTAAGGTCGGTTAGGGCTGATAATAGATGACTCCATCAAATTCCTAATACATCAATTCCCGTCTCATCGTCAAGTGGTATTTGACGTCCATTTGGCTGTAAGAATAACATAAAATGCTACAGGCGGATTTATTAGGACTCTTTTCCTACCTAGGAGTTCGTGTAGACAGTGTCTCCAGGTCTAAATGGTATAGAGAGCCAGTATAATTACAGGCTATGAGGCATTCTGACTTAATCCTCAGAGGTGACAACGCATCTGTAGCCCTCTTTGTTTGAATTTGGTTGTATATGTCCATGTACTGTAATAACCATTCAACCGTCAAGTGGACTAAGGTTCTTCGAAGTTTTTGAATATGTGTTATACATTGTTAATGTTTGTTGTTGCTATAGCTACATATTATATGTTAATTAGTAGACCCTTCTACTAAAGGTCAGAATAAACACAAAGTCTATGAATCAGTTAATCGATAATCTATGAACCAAAACAAATCACATGTCTATGAATGAGTTAATTCCTGATAAAATAAATCTATTCTTATTCGTATAAAGCACACCACGATAAAAAAGTGTTTTAAATTTTTAGTTAACAAGCTAAAACGAAATGAAAAGAGTTTTTGAGTGTCTGCCCCTTTCCTGTTCATTGCTATGCCTTTCGCGGTGTTAGTACTTGCATGTTTTGTTTAGTCACTAAGTCTCATGTAACGCAATTTGTGGATGAACAAATAAATAAATAAAACGAACCATAAGGATAGATTTACTCTCGATGGCCTGAAGTATACGTTCTCTCCAAATTTCCATCTCCGACACGTCGCTTCTGATTTGGTCTACCGGCCTATCAAGATCTTGAATTACCGAGTCCTTGAACCTAAAAAGAACAGATAATTCTGTTAATAAATAAATTTAAGAAACACGCGTTTTGATGATCAGTGTACTAAAAACAGCGTCTACAAAGTTATTTTAGATAAAATCCTTGCTAGAAGAGTTTTAAAATGGAATTATTACTAGAAATATCGCTGCAATAATAAAAATGATTAAATTTGGGGGACTGCTTTACCATGGCTCTGTACCTAAATGTCAAATATTACGTTCTTATGCAAATGATGTGAACAGGGCACACATTATTTTTCATTCATCATCATTGACTGAAACAAAACACGGGAGCACGGCCCTAAGGAACATACTCGTACATATTGGCGCAAATCGCCATCTATCGGCAATAATTGACAAATATTTATATTTATGTTTAGTTTATCGTTTAAGTGAATATATTAGTATAGATACATCTGAAATACAAGATTTAAATTAAAATAGTTATTTGTAAACATAAAACCGTTATTTATTAAGGTCTGATATTTAGTAGACACTGTTTTGACTGTTTGAAAAATTTGAAGACGTTTGATGCTTAATTTATTGTCAAATTAATATCTATTAGAATTAATATCATTATTCTGTATCAAATTTTATTATTTTATGCAATAAGTCTTGCTTAATTTCATTCGAATCTTGCTTGCAGCGCTATCTTTTGACGGACTATTAGAGGCCAGATTTTGACGAACTATGTGAAACTATTGTTTGTTCAAATTAAATGAACAAACATTTATATAATATAAATTATTTGAAGTTATTTAAATTCATTAAAATATTTATTATGAATATTAAGCTGTATTTTAAGAATTATTTTGTAGTACCTAATTTTATATGTTGGTTTTAAAAGAAGTTGTATTTGCTATATCCATTTTATCTACTGTAAGGAAACTATAAAAGCGATTGATTTATGGAAAGACTGTTCTGTTCTATACTAGCAATTGTGCGAAAATAAACTGCGTAATATTTGATGTGCTATTTCATTGTGATGGACGCTGAACGTGAAAACCCTGGCGTATCGCAGACAGCAGCAGTGGGATCATAGCCCCAAGATTCTTCAGGGCTTCTAGATTAGATGACCTTCACTATGGAACAAGTGATGGGTCTTCTAACCTCCATAACGAAAACTACCGCGACAAGCGCTGCGATAGCCACGTTATCTAAGGAGACTGCACCTTTACGGCGGCACCATGACTTTTATCTACTGCCGTTCAACCCTGATGAGAGATCACATGACATCAGGGACTGGTTTGCTAACGTGGACGAAACCATTACGGAGTTGAATATTTCGCCCAATAAGCTCGAATGAAGGCCATCCTGCAATTGAGAGAACGAGCAAAGACATGGGGCGACACCTGGTCACTGCATTCAACCACGTGGGAACAAGTGAAGGAAGAGCTGACGCATATGTTTGGCAACGAGTTCCGGTACGCGGATGATGTGCAGAAGTGGCGCAGCTACACTTCGGACCAAGCGAGCAGCTACGCCACGCAGCTATACCTTTTACAGTTTTACAGTACAGCTACAATTTTGACAGGCGTAGGAAAAGGTGAAAATGTTATTATACCACGGACCCTATAATTCCCACAGATCTTCCTTTTCAATTCAAAGGTTGCAGTTCCTATTAAGCTCAGTTTTGCAATGACAATTAATAAAGCGCAAGGGCAAACGTTACAGGTAGCGGGGTCAACTTAGAAAAA
This sequence comes from Parnassius orleans, assembly GCA_029286625.1. Taxonomy (NCBI): domain Eukaryota; kingdom Metazoa; phylum Arthropoda; class Insecta; order Lepidoptera; family Papilionidae; genus Parnassius; species Parnassius orleans. The sequence goes on along the minus strand of JAGSMP010000006.1, from coordinate 5,781,274 downwards.
CCGTGCTTCTCTCATGGTCAGCTGTATGTAGCATGTTCGCGTGTGTCAAATGCCCAGAATCTCCACATTCTTTCCCCGAATGGAAAACATATAACATTGTGTACAGTAGCGTCTTAAAATAGTGTTCAGTTAGTTTTTTCCAAAATTCCACAATCAATTAATCAAAATTCCCACAGATCTTCCCTTTCAATTCAAAATTTCCTATTTAGCTCAGTTTCTTTTCAATTCCAAATGCTGCACCTCTGACGGACCTATTAAGCTCAGCTTCCTTTCAACTCAAAATGCTGCATCTCTGACGGATCTTTTATTTGGCTCAGTTTCCTTTCAATTCAGAAAACTGCATCTCTGACGAATCAATTTAGCTCAGTTTCTTTTCAAAAGTCTGCATCCCTGACGGATAATTATGCTCGGTTTCCTTTAATTAAAAAAATATCCCATTTCCATTTGTAATAAACAGGCTATTTTCATGCTTTCCTATACGCTGCGTTTCAAAAAATTTAAATAGTCTGACGAATCAATTTTGCTCAGTTTCCTATTAATGGCTGCATCTCTGACAAATCTATAAAACTCAGTTTTCTTTCAATTCAAAAAGCAATGGATAGTTCATTTCCCAGTGACCATGCGGGCGAAGCCGCGGGTAACAGCTAGTTTAAGTTATAAATCGCCCGTACTCTTTTGCAAAACAAATATGGCTTCGAAGTCAGTCGCATCACCCCGTAGCAAAATTCTATACGACATCTATGAAAGTAACTAAAATAAACTAATCTAGCTGTCTCAACATTGGTGAAACTTTTAATCTTTCTTACAGCATATGCTGCAGAACTAAGTCTGCCTGCTAATTTAGATATATGGGGGCCCAATTGATGCTTCGCGTCAATGGTAATACCAAGAAAAACAATGGTATCCACAAGACTCAACTCTTCCCCATTTAAGAGCACATTGGTATTTGAATGTTTAACATTAGGTATTGTAAATTTAATACATTTTGTCTTATGTAAACGTCATACGTTTAAAGAGTTCAGCTATAAGAATTTTGTCCTTATTTTAGGACTCTCTCTATGCTAATAATTACTCTCAGCTATCTTCTCTATCGGTAATCGGTTCAATGAGCTATGTGACTTTATTTTAGATCTGTGCACTCATTAAACGTTAAATCTTGCTGGGCCGCGGATTCAATAATTTATTAATTATTCAATAATTATTAGTTATTTAACAATTAATTCAATAATTTAATAAATAATTAAATAATTTATTTATACTATTATATGTTTATTTGAATAAAATAAAGTAGAATGTAATTAAATTGAATTTAAGGTTATAATGAATGTTAATATTGGTTTTGCATAAAGTATGGAAGGGCTAGGGCCCAATCGGAACCTGTGTATCATTTTTATTTGATTCTAATAAATTATTATTATATTATATTATTCAAATCCAGCACAGGACATGTATTTTAATGCCCTACACATATTTTTCCGTGTTTGGGTGTTTGTCCATGAGCATTTTATGTATCTAAAACTCCTCCGCGATGCAGAGAATATTCCTTGTTTCAAAGAATGGAATAAAAGAGTAAACTATTTATAAAGTACTTTAATTAAAACAATGTATAATTTAATTTACCTTGGAGGCCAGGCACGACTTGCAACTTGCGAATCGAGTTTTGGAAAGTATGCCTCCGTAATTGGCTCTCTGAAGTTGGCTCCGTAAGGCACGACCCGGCTCAAATTGTTACAGAAGCGCTCAATGTTATATCTGTAATTATAATACATTCTAATGAAAGATGGGTTTAAGCGGATGCTTTCTCATACAAGTAAATGTGACAAACGAGCATACAGCCCATCCAGTTCAGCATCAAGGTGCGAGATTTTTTGTATGGACATTTTAAGTGTACATATTATATTGACTGACTGCCTGTACATACTGACTGCCTTTTTGGTCTAGTGGTCGTATATGCGATTGCTGATCATGAGGTCCCGGGTTTGAATCTCGGGTCGGGCCAAGATCAGTTATTGAATTTTTCTGCCAAGAAATTCTCAGTAGCAGCCAGGAGTCAGGATGTTGGCGGTGTTTCACCCCAGTGCTACGTAAAGCCGTAGGTCCTGCTTCTGATCTCTCCCCAGTCGTGCAAGCACAGGTGGACTACAGGTGGCTATTATCCTGTCCTGCGCAGATGGCTAGTCTCAGTAGAGATTGGCCGCAGTGACCTAAATTCGGTCTGAAGGACATTTTTATTACATACATGCACGCCAATCCTGCCAAGCTTAGCATTATATATTATAGCAACAAATTCTAAGCGATGTCAAGTAAAAGACTCCTACAAATAATTGTCTTTTTTTAAATAATGATACCAAGCGAGCATACAGTCCTTGTGATAGTAAGTGGATGCTGTGGCCCATAGACACCTTCATCAATCACCGATTAAGAATAAAAACTTTCGTTGTCATCCTAAAGGGCTAAAATGAAATGCCATCTTACCAGTAAAAAGGGCCTCCGGTTTACTAAGCTCGCCATACGAAACACAGCAGCTTTATGCTGGAATATAATATAACAGAGTAGTCAGTTGCCGACCCATTCAATGAACAGACATAATATAGCTGCAGCATAGTAAAAATACTATTTAAATTTTAAACTTAAAGGAGAATTAACTCATGTATCGAACTTTTAAATATTTTTATACCTGGCAATGATTTGCTGGTGCATGTAGTAAAGTAACTCCCCGCGACGATCCTTGGCAACGATCGAACGCTCGGCTGATTCAAACGGATACACGAGATGCCAGTGCCAGTGGTGCAAGTTAATTCCCATATCCTCGCGGAAGTACGCCACGCGCTGTTCCGGCTCCTCGTCCGATGCAGTGTAATTTAGGGGGATCACAATCGGCATCTGTACAATAAATAATATATCAGTGGTTTTTATAAAGTAGAGTGTAACAAGTATTACGCAAACAGTCAGTATTCTGCCCTTGCAACACTTATATTTATATATTAATTTTAAGTGCTTACTAAAATAAATAGCGTGCATGACGGCGTAGTAAAATACCGTAAGGAAAATTGCATATCTGAAAATTTTAAAATATTTTAAATTATGCAAATCGCATATCGTATCCCATTAGTTGCCTTTTAAAACATGCTAGTCAAGTAAAATTATTTTTGTTATAAGTCTCAAATAAACATGAAATTTATTAGTCCCAGATCAACATTGGACTCAACTATCAAAGTAATAGTAAACAAAACTATAAATGTAATACGAAACAGATTTACCCTGGGACCCGACGTTACCACGGTGCTGACCTCTCGAGCACGCCGGAATACTTTAGGGTCCATAAATTTATCAGGGAACGTCTCAGTTATTGTTGGGATGTTAAGGCCTTTTGTGTCGGGTCTGTAAATAAAAAATAATAATTTGGACAGAATTAATGAGGATTTATTTCTGTTATAAAATTTTGCCACGTGAATCTTTATCTGATATAGTTATTCTATTTCACGATGAAGTTTTGACTTTGGTTGTTGTTAGCCGTGCACATACACGTTGTGTTAGTGTGCGTAGGCTGCGGGCGCTCGGGAGTAGCACTCCCGAGGTCTACGCACACTAACATAACTATACTAGCTTTCGTAACTTTTTTAGCGTATCTAAAATACTAAGTAACTAAGTTTTATCATTACAGTGCAAGAAAAAAGGATTACCCAATTAGCAATTGAAAATCTAACAGATTACCCAGATACGCTGGACGTTAAAAAGAATAGAGTACTTTCAAGGATTCCTTTTCATTCCGTTTTGAAGTATTTTCTATTAAATATTATACGTGTAAATTAAAATAAGCTTTCAGAAACTAGTACCCAAGGCTGATATTCAAAACTATTCAAAACCAATCCAATGATATTTAAAATCAAAGTGGTAAAGCAAACAAAAGAGTGACTTTCAATAAGTTACTTATAATATATATTGAATAGAAAGTTTCTGTTTCATTACCCATTTCAGTACACTGATTCAAGCAAAATATAGAATTTTCGAAATTCAAATGAATGCTTAACGAACAGAATGAAGGAAGCCAACCCAACACTGTAGATTCTCGCCTCGACTTTCTTACCTTAATTACTCATGTAATTCTAACTTACCTATGTATGATAGCGACAGACAAACAGTAGTTGAACATGTAGGGATTAATTCGGGGCTGGCAGTAGGCGCACACGGATAACAGATCTTCTACATCACGCATACCTGGAAACACATTTAATAACTTTAGTAGATATAACAAGAATGATAAATACGAGGTGGATTGAAGTACTCAGCCTAACCAAGAAAATAAACACATACTAAATCAGTAATATTTTATTTTCTACATAATCACCATCAAGTTCAATACACTTGCCACCTCCTTCCAGCATTTAGACCGTTGAAAAAATGATTCTTCCTTAGAGTCAAAATATGCGTCTACAGCTGCTTTGACCTCGTCGTTTGTCGAAAATCTTTGACGTCCCAAGTGCTTTTAGGTTAGGAACAGAAAGAAGTCTGATGGTGCCAGATCAGGTGAATACGGCGGATGCGGTAACAGTTCAAAGCCACAGTTGTGAATTTCAGCCATTGACTGTACTGACGTGAACACGGGCGTTATCTTGATGAAACAGGACTTTTCTTCTGAGCATTCCTCGACGTTTTCTTTTATTTCCTCTCGTAAACGACGTAATAAGTGCAGTTGTAATCAAGTTTATAGTCTGACCCTTTCAAGATAATCAATCATAATCACACCTTTCGAGTCCCAGAATACAAAGCCATCACCTTATTGCCGACAAAATCGACTTAGCCTTTTTAGGGGTGGTGAACCAGGTCTTCTCCACTGTTTTGATTGTTGTTTTGTTTCCGTGTACAGTAATGAACCCATGTTTCGTCCATAGTAACAAAACGATTCAAAATCATCTGCATCGGCTTCAAATAACTCAAACAGTCGCGTGAAATAGTCAATCGCGTCCTTTTTGTTCAACTGAAAGCAGTCGCGGAACCCACCTCGCAGACACCTTGTGGAAACCAACTCGTTGACAATGATGTTTTGAGTTCGTTCATAAGAGATGCCTATAATCTCGGCTATCTCTCTAATTTTAATCTGCGGTCTCCATTATTAAATCAAGTACTTTTTAATATTTTCGTCAGTAGTTGACGTCGAAGGCCTTCAGAGCGGGGTCATCTTTCACTCTCTCTACCACAATTCTGCTATCCATTTTTGACGGATGAATATGACAGAGCACAATCGCCTAATGTACTGACCATGTCATCATGGATGGCTTTTGATGATAGCCCTTCTTATGGAGGTACTTAATGACGGCACGCTGCTCGATTTGCTCCATTCATGAAATTATGTCCGATTACTTTGTTAATAAATTTATAAAATCACAACTAATTATCGCACGTTTCGAACTTCACACAATGAACTAGTCTGAACTGAACTAAATAATGTGGGTAGATTTGATTTTGAATTGAATGGATCTGTGTTAGGCCGAGCTTTTCCACCCTCGTATATAAAAACCCTAGTGATAAATCCATATTTAATTACTAATAAATATAGAAGAATAAAAAAACAGATCGAAGAACTAGAACCAATGGGAATGAAAAGTTCTCGAGTGGCACAACCTTGTACTGGGTTGTACTATTATCTATTCTGTGGTACTAGGTGGAGTGCTAGGCGGAGTGACGACCTGATGAAACATGCAGGTTGTCGATTGATGCAGGTGGCTCAGGACTGTACTTGGGTAATATATAAGGCAGCCCTATGTTCAGCAATGGATTTGTAATGTGCTATGATGATGTACTCCAGACCGAATTTAGGCCACTGTAACTAGTCTCAACGAATACTAGCTAGGCATCTACGCAGGACAGGATTATAGTGCACGAATGTATGCGCAACCACAGGTACACTCTCTATTCCCTCACTTTCATAGTCCGATGGACAGCAATCCAACAAGACTGAGAGAGATCAGACGCAGACTTTGACAATGAATGATGATAATTACGATGATGCATATAGATATGTATAACGAATCCTTCTGACAGTGAGAGGGCTCACAGTTACGCAAGCAGTCTCTGTGCAGCGCGGTTTAAAATTTCCCGCTTGAAAACCCTATTAAAAATAAGAGGAGGCTTGTGTTTGATAATGGGATATACGTTACTACTCTTTTACTCTCAAGTACCTACTACAAGATTGATATTTACCAATACAGTTAATATTATTAAATTAATATACGATTAGATATAAAATTTTACGTGGTAGGGTCAGTACGTAAGAGTCGGGAAGGGACGCCCTAGACGAAGGTTTATCGACCAAATTGGCGATATATTGAAAATGGGTCAGATTAGGAGTATCCTTAACCGACGAGCGTGTATGCGTAGATATATGGATGTAAAGGAGGCGAGAGAAGTGTGTCAGGATCGTGCCAAATGGAAGTCCGTAGTCTCTGCCTACCCTGTACCCTGTGTTTATGTATGTATGTATGTGGTGTGGTCATACTGCAGCTATATTATAGTTGTAGCATAAATGGGTTAGCTCGACCGGGGAAGGACAATAAATAGCAGCTTAATTTGCTGTGTTTCGCATGGTGAGTGTAGAGAACCGGAGACCCTTTTTACTCGATACGAGGGATTCCATCCTAGTCCTCAGGGGTGACAACCAACAACACATCTGCGTTTTGATTCGTAATTGAGGATAGATGTAGAGGTCTATGGGCCACAGCATCCACTTACCATCAGGTAGATTGTGTGCTCGTTTGTGACTCTTACTCTATAAAAGAAAAATTAAATGCCTATATAAAAATGTCTATTTACCAATGAAAATGTCGATCAGCTTTCCTGCCATCTGTCTGTGCTTGGGTACAAATAGTGAAAATTGTTCATTGTAAGGTAACTGCATAGGCAGATCGAGATTTGGAAGTGCAATGTTTCGTACTGGGATGGTGCGTTGAGCATCGGAGCCGAATCGATTGGCTAACGTGCTACTTAGCGATTTGTACTTATCCGGCTGTAACGAGAAAGAAAACTATCATTAATCTAAAAATATGATTGTTATTATTATGTATTTTTTCATTATCTCCCTCATCGCCACCTTCTTCATCGTTATCATCATCCTCTCCATAAGCATTATTTATTTCTTTGTCGATTCTAACGTAAGCTCAAAGAAATCTTCAGTAATATAGAGTGTAAACCGATGTGCCATCTTTTTTCTAACGTTACCTACACGCGATATATCGCGGCGATATACATACTCGTATACAACTACTGACTGTCGCAAGAAACTCTAGTAATCGATTTATGATGAAAATTTATCCAATACATTTATTTAAAAACATTAGAGTTGGTACGAATGTATACTCTCTTCGACATTTGTGTTTGTGTAACGTGTACTTAATTACATTGACAAGTGCTTAATGTCTTAATTGATGAGCTAATGGGCCAACAATTTATGTTGTTAGTATAATCAAATCATCCAAGTAATGTGTAAGTATTTAAAAAGAGGAAAATAGAGAAAAATACTTGTTTGTTTAAAGAGGAGAATGTATTGGAATGGATAATGAAAACAATATATCTAGCATTGGACTTTAAAATACTGTCTATGAAATCTGATGTCGACAAAGAATTCCTATCCTTTGTAGTGAGCTTTGAAAACAAAATTGCATATGTGCGAGTTCGTGGAACTTCAACAACATAAAGGATAACAACAGAACATAATATATTTGTTTGTCTTGTCGGCGGAGGAAAGAAGAAATGTTTTATTTTAACATTCAAGTTTATCAATTCTTTGCATTATTTTTCCTAAAACGATAACTCTTACGGAGCATATTTGTTGTTAACGTGGAAGAAAACAAATATTAGCTAATTGCAAAAGCAAATGAGCAGTAGTAATATGAGTTGCCCAGAATCCGTTAATAATTACACAAATTCTAGTTCCTTTATTTATAATTGATTTTGTTGATTTTTTCAGCTGCACATGGGTCTCGTCTTTTTGCCTTAATAACTACGCCTGTCAGATCAATCAACGATCGCAATACCAGATCTTTAAGACCTTGAACGCTGTTCCCACCCAACCATACCATTAAGGATCTGATTATTTTGCAACTGTTATATTATACGAGATGGTACACCGCCATCTGTCGGAGGCCATGAGGTACTAGCCCTTCCCAAAGTCACCTAGATGATATGCAAGAAACGAAATGGTGTGATGGATTCCCTTGTCACTACACGGCACTTTATTACTATCACTTATCACTACAGCCCATCACAAGTCACTGCTGAACAGAGGTTAGCCGTGGTTAGCAGAGGTTAGAGAGTAGGCCCAAAGATTGCCACAAAAACTGTCCTGAGCCACTGCATCCATCGACTGCACTTGTTTCAGTAGGTCGTCACGTCCTCTAGTGGGGGTCGCCCTACTGTGATTTCTATTACGAGACTGCCACTCGAGAACCTTTTTTAACCATCGGTGGTTGGTTTTTCAAGCTATATGGCTAGCCGATTGCCATTTCAGCTTACTGATCCGATGGACTATGTCACTCTTGTTCTATATATACGTTACTCTTTTTCTTTTGTAGATATCCCCGTTACGGATCTTATCCGCAAAGAAATTGCGAGTATAGTCATTTCCATCACACGTTAAGTGACTATGTGCTTCCTTATACAGCGTGTAGTGAAAGACCACTTTTCAGTTCCGAAAGTCATCACTGGCAACACACACTGGTTGTAACTATTTTTATTACTATTTGACGATAATATTGCGTTGATACTGGAAAATCATAAAAAAATTACAAGTGATAATCTATTTTCAAAAAGAAACTTACATAAAAGTGCTCAGGCACGTCGAAAGTAGCTTTTTCTTCTCCTTTCTGCATAAAACATGGCTCCGTTGGTCGGTCAAAGAATAGAAGCAAATCCTTTTTCGCGTCAGTCATCTTTTTGGCTGAAATATAATGCTGATTAGATCAGTAGTTAATTTCTTAATATTTTCCTATATATATAAGCAGAATTTCAGTACCCACTTTGTTCGAATAGGCAACGGAGTGCGGCGTTCTACGTGAATGACAAACACCAAAAGTTGGTAATGATTTCTTATGTTCAAAAATATTTTTTTAAACTGAAGTGACGAATGAACTTACTGTCCACGTGATCGTAAGTAGCTACTACAGTCCAAGGACACCTGCAGTCAAATTCAAACAAAAATGGCTACGGATACGTTGTCGTTATCCGTATCCATTTTACAGATATTACAGAGCAGTCTGTAATTATACGGACTCTCAACACCCTTTAAACTTGAACACAGCAACGCTGGCACTGCTACTTAGCGGTAGAAATAGGTACCTAAGAGTGTTAATTCAAACGGAGCTTATTGCGCTTAATACACTTATTTTTTATTTCTATATTCCCAAGGGGAAGGGGAGCTCATGTGTTCCACATCCCAATGTCATGGTTACCTCATAGTCATAGTTTCCTCCATATGCCAGCATATTTCACCTTAGATTAATAACATACATAATTTACTCCGAGGTTTTCAGTTATTAAATTATAGTCAGAATTACGTCGAATGAATTTCAATATTATGTCACTGTCAAAATAGTTTGAATAGGTACTTTGTTGTTGCTTTTGTGTGAACTCTTAGCGAGGACTGGTAATAGTGTTCTGTAGGAGGTGTATTTCCGATAAGTTGAAACAATTGGTATTATTGTTGTGTGCTATCAAAACATATACTGGACTACGCGACAATAATAGTATTATCGAAAGGTCTGACGAAATTTCCTTGCGTATTGGCCTCGTAATCTTCCTTACTAATATTGTTTTTTTACATACATATTAGATTGGCTATATCTTTTAGCGAGCTTCCATAATAACAATAACACACTACAAGTTGCCGAGGAAGATTACTTAGTTTTTTATTTTTACAGTTTACTATCCGTCAAATGTATTGTCCTCTATAAGATGCAGGAGCGTGAGACAAGCATGATTGTAAATTTAGTCTCTCTTACCACAGAATATAGAATATTATTCGTATAAAGGACAAATTAAACGATCAGAACTTAGCATTGCCATCTTATCCTTAACTCCGATGTAATGTTTTATTGCTGAACTGAAACGAATTGTCCGATTTCGATGATACATAAAACTACCAGCACAGATAATCTACGAAGTAAGAACATTGCACAATTAATTTATTTGTATGAAACGTAGTCGCTCCAGGAATTCTGTAGTCTGTGAACAGTCAATTTTATCTCTACCTTTTAAAATTTTAAGAAGGCTTATTCATTATAAGATGTGTTCTAAGTTCTAAGACTTTGATGACTAATTAAATATATATATATATATATATATATATATATATATCAAATATTTCTTATGCATTATCCCTATAAAATAATGTTTTATATTTAAATTACTAAGTATGAAACGAAGTCGCTCCAGGAAGTCTGCAGTCTGTGAACATGATATCATAATCCATAAAACCTCGTAAGGGAACACCGATTCCTAACAAGGATGATTATGATATTCGTGAGAATATAAAATTTTAAAAAACATAACCACACTCAAGCACAAAACTGCAAGGCTTCAAAAGCCCCTTAGCTCATTTTGCGTAGATCGGACCAAAAATCAATAATTAAAAGCTGGAGTTAGACCAGATTAACTATGACATCAGGAGCTCAAACACTTCGATTCAAAATTTAGCAATTCAGCATTCTGATCCTAATAAAATATAAATGTTCAACTTATTGTTGTTAGTTATACTAGTTACTCGACTCCAAAGATTCAGTAATTCCTTCATGGGGCAATGTATACGCTTTTACAACAAAGTCCCAGAAAATATACAGGGCTTATCTATCAAAAAGTATTTTTTTTAATAAATTTGTTTAGTAAGGGTTATTATACTACTAAAGAGTACATGACTAAAAATAACACCTGGGAATGAGGTGATCGCTACCATGCTGTTTCTAATGTCTTCATACTAATTGTATAAAATAATATTTTGTTAATAATTGATTTTATTTAGAAAAAAGTCCCGCTTGGTTTTCTTGCTGGTTCTGGACAGAGGTTTATTTCGACCCAGTGGTGAAAGTAAAAAATGATTTTCAATAAGTATTCTTGTATTCTATATTGAATAAAAATGATTCTATTGTAAGAACACGCACTCACGCACACATATTTATGCACTTAGGCCCGTATTAATAAACGTTACTCAGCTCAAGTACACGCACTTGAGTACAATCTTGAGTTTATGATCTTATTAATAAACATATCTCAAGATGCGGTTTAGGTTTACGATATCAGCTGAGTGCCACACTTTATAATAAACGAAACTCGACTCTCAAGTGTGTATACTTGAGTACAAGTCACAGAACAGTGTTCCTAAATACAGCGTTTTGAGATACTGTTTTTATGTGTTTATTAATTAGCAACGATCTTGAGATGCTGATTTCGTAATGAGGGCGTATCAAATGATTACGCACTTGAGTTCGTCGTTGAGTAACATTTATTTATACGGGCCTTAGATTTCTGTGTTATGCACCTACAATAATTTGCAACCAACGACATTGTTTTAGGTTATGTATGATAAATATACTTTATTGTACACACAAAATACAAAAAAGAAAACAGGTTACAGGAAAAAACATAACAACTTTAAGATTAAGGAAAAAAAATAACTATTTGACAGTGGGAGCTGGTGTATATAAATAAACTAAACCAATATACGGGGTTATTTTGCAATAGCAGGCCAAATATGCAGAGAATGTTCAGAATAAGTAATATAGGCAAATGGTGAAGAAAAATTAATTAAGATAATCTCAAACATTCTGTCCTTTTTATCTTTTAAATACAAAATGCGTGGTAATGCATTATTTTAACTGATTTTAGTGCCCACGCACACTAAGGTTCAATCGGTAGGCAAAAACGTTGTTGCCCATAAATCACATTCAATTTGGAATAATTTCAAATAAAAGTAGAAGCCTTATTTAAGAGTATTTTCAAAAACTGCAATAATATTATATCATTATTTATATATTTGAACTTAAGTTTAAAATTTGACTACTCTTTGAAAAATAACTCTGTATGTATGTGTGCGTGAATGCGTGTTCTTACGATAAGTCAAACGGTAAAAAACTGCACTTGAAATATACGTAGTGCTCTGTCTACCTTTCTTTGTTGATCTAAGGTTCTAACGTACGAAGGTAAACTTAAGCGTACCGTACATGACTTAACAACAAAGGTCTATGATTCAAATTCTGAACTACTTCTAAGTAAGGTTCTTAATTTTAGGTAAAACAAATCATAATGATTTCTTATATTTAAACGTTATAAGAATACATAAGTTGACATTGAATAAAACAAATCATCTACATTCGGCCAATAAATTTAACTTTGTTATTATTTACTATTTTTTTATTCATTCTTTTTATTCATAGGATAAAAATTTAACATGAACAAATTAAAAATTACAGTTTTATGAAGAAAATAGTTCAATTGTTTTACTTCAATATTCAGTCAAGTTATAATTAATTCGATGGATAACTTTTATCTGGCGATTGAATATAAGCCCAATTAGATAAATGAAAAAGTAACTTACCGATTTTTCAATGAAAGTGAAAAAGTCCTTTTTAATTATCTTTAAGACTAATAATGTAGTCAGGATCAAAGGAGTTATGTAAGCCGTGAAATTCGCGGCTTGACTGTCCTTTCGTTGTTTTGCATGAAAGTATTTATGCACTTCATTTGTAAAGTCACCTTAAAGGTCAAATAAGAATTGCATTCGTCGGGTTCTCGATGCTATTTTGCATTAAATTTCTGCATGTTTAAAGTAAATAAAAAAGCAACATCGTTTTTTTTTTAAATTGATACTTCAAAAGGACTCCTTAATCATTAAAATTGTACCTAGTACACGGCAGAAGTAATTTTAAGCAAAGTGTAATTACTTCAGAAAGAGCAACTTAATATCCTAAACTAAAATCCTAATTAAGGGAAGGTATGACGGTGAAAGAAAACCTTGTACGAAATCTGTCTCTATAAAATTGAAAGAAGAAATAAGAAAGTATTTAGTAGGATACTTTTACTAGGTGCTAGAATGGTAGAAATCTTCTGGATAAGTATCACCCTCTTAGCTATTTTCTCTCACCTCAGATGTGACAACGTCTGAAATTGACTGCAGGTGTCCGAGGACTACAGCAGCCACTTGATAAGTGGACTGTAAGATCATTTGACACTTCGAACAGCCTTATCGCCTTGCATTTCACTTTCACTCTATACCGAGTCTAGCTCTCATCTTATACAAGCATTTATATATATTGTGCGCATATTATATATGTCAAGCTTTAGAGACTATACCGCTTTGCTTCGTCTTTATATGCTCTCCTTCCTTGTTTTAAATTGACTGAAGGGTCTATGGACTGCGGTAGCCACTTACCATCAGGTGGAGAGTAAGTTTGTTTGTTAATACAGTTTAAAAAAAGACTAGTGATGCGTTTTAAATGAGACCTACATAGGTATTATTACGCGGAATGCTGAAGAAGACGTTAAAAATATTAATGAAGTACATCATCATTTAGAAGGCAGCCACGCAGAATTTTACCAGCTCTTCTATTGGATATAGATCTCTTAATAGGATTTATTACATTAATATTACCGTCCAGATAACGAAAATACTATATATTTTGTTCTGTTTCAGCTTATCGGGTTGCCTACAAACACAATTATATATGACCCTTGTTTTCAGAACAGATCTGACACATCGTGTACGTGGTAAGGGTAATGCTACAGCAAATTAGGGCTGCAGTACCAAAAGATCGGATCAACCTAGGAAAGATCTAGCGTGTTCTTCATCGTCGCTCATAGCCGGAATATTAGTTTTTAGCAGGAACAGAATTTTTAACGCCATTAATTTGTCGCCCTTATTTTTAATATGTAGTAGAGCCATACTGCGATATTTTGTGGTTGTAGCACGAATGGGTCGGCTCAAACGGGTTAGGACCACGCTCTCATAAAATACCAGCGTAAAATAGCAGCTTAATGCTGTTGTGTTTCGTATGGTGAGTTACGAGAACCGGGAACCCTTTTTATTGGTAACGAGGCATTCCATCTTTGTTCTCAGAAGTCAACGCATCTGCATTTTGATTCTTAAGCTAGGATAAACGTAGCCACAGCATTCACTTACCATCAGGTGGATTGTTCGCTTGTTTGTATATTTCTATAAAACAAATATATGTGAAAACAAAGTCAATTTTACAAGATATTAGGGAATCCTAAATAAGAGCGTGTGCAGTACCGATTCGTAAACAGAATTATCAATTGGGGAAACTGTGGTCAATTTATCAAACGAATAAGCTGGTTTGACGCAAAAACGTATTAATAATTGTAGTATAATAATTATATTTATAGTACGTACTAGCAATACACCACGGTTTCGCACGGCTGATTTCTGGATCTCGACAACAACGCCACCTACCAGGTCAAATTATGAATCTAACCATTCTCTAATCAACTTAATCACACACAAAATTTCACCAAAATCGATCTAGGCATTTAGGACGAGTTCGGTCACATACACACGGACAGAAAAATTATATAATATATACATATAAATCTTCCTCTTGAATCATTCTGTCTAGTAATGAAAACCGCATCAAAATCCGTTGCGTAGTTTAAAATATCTAAGCGTACAGACGGCGGGAAGCGATTGTAGATATGGCAAACGTAATGTAATGCTTATCGTCATAACATTCCATCGTACATTTTATCATAATATATTGTTTATGTCCATTTCTGTGATTCCATTAGCCAGTTGGATTTTACAGCATCATCGGACTCAAATTAAGAAAATACGGAAAAGCTTAAGAGAATCCAATATCTTCATGTTCCCCCAATTATCCCACGGGTTTCGTAACACGACAGAGGAATTAAAACAGGAGATTGACTGCAGAGTTTTTCCGATAGTAATTCAATAAAAAGAAACAAGCTGCATCTCTTAACCCGCCTGCCAAGCGTGGCAACTATGGCAAATATCACAGCTATCAGTCAATCTATGAGGAAGGCCTACGTTCAGCAGTGGACTTGTGATAAGCTGTAATGGACGGGTAATGAATGGACATACATTTTATCAAAAATCTTTGTAAATTTTAACAACTTGCTGACAACTTTAATTTTCTTCATTACGACTATCAAACCGTCTTAGGATTAGTATCCCAAAGCACAATATTGCCTCGATCGCGAGAGCATACTCGACGCTTCACTGTCGACAAACCGCGATGTCCTCTCAGTTAATCATGTTTATCATTGATTAAACTTAATAATTATCATCATCATTACAGCCCTTCACAAGTCCATTGCTGAACATAGGCCTCCCCCAAGTAATGCCACAAAGCACGGTCCTGAGCCACCTACATCCTTCGACTGCCTGCATGTCTTACCAGGTCATCACTCCATCTAGTGGGAGGTCGCCCTACACTTCGCCTACCGGTACGAGGCTGCCACTCGAGAACCTTTTTTCCCCATCGGTTGTCGCTTCTTCGAGCTATATGGCCGGCCCATTACCACTTCAGCTTACTAATCCGTTAGGCTATGTCGGTCACTCTGATTCTACTGCGGGTATCCACATTTCTAAGTTTATCACGCAGAGAAACCCCGAGCATAGCCCTCTCCCTAGCTCGCTGAGTGACCTTGAGCTTCCTTATACGGCCAGCAGTGAAGGACCACGTCTCAGTTCCATAAGTTATCACTGGCAACACGCACTGGTTGTACAGTCTCGTTTTTAGGTTTTGAGGTATATCTGACGAGAAGATGTGTCGTAATTTCCCGAACGCTGCCCATCCGAGTTGGATCCGTCGATTGACCTCTCGGTCGAAGTTGGACTTACCTAGTCGGACTATTTGTCCCAGGTAAACATACTCGTCAACAACTTCGAGCTTAGTGCTCCCAACAACTACCGGCATAGGTGTGACATGGACGTTATACATGATCTTTGTTTTGTCCATGTTCATCTTAAGACCTATCCGTTGGGAGGCACTATTGAGGTCATTGAGCATATTGCTTAGGTGCTCCAGCGATTATGCCATAAGGACTATATCGCCGACAAATCGAAGGTGAGTGATGTACTCGCCATTGATGTTAATACCGTATCCTTACCAGTCCAGTAGCTCGGAAACGTCTTCCAATGTAGCGGTGAAGAGTTTCGGGATATAACGTCACCCTGTCTTACAGCTTTCTGCGGTTGGATAGGTTTCGTACTCTGGTTCTGTACTCGGATAGCCATCGTAGCCCTACTGTACAAACACTTCAGCACTTCGATATACCGACAGTCAACTTGGCACCGCTGAAAGGACTGTACACCGCCCAAATTTCGAAGGAATCAAGAGCTTTCTCATAGTCCACATACGCAAGACAAAGTGGCAGATTGTACTCTTCGGTTTTCTGTACAATTTGCTGAAGGTTATGTATGTGGTCTATGATGATAAAACCTTTTCGGAAACCGGCTTCGTCGTCGTTAAGTTGTCGAGTCTGCGTGCGAGGCGATTCGTAATGACTCTCGAAAACAGCACGTAGACGCGGCTCAGAAGAAAAATCGGTTTGTCGTTCTTCAAGAAAGCGTTGTCGCCTTTCTTGAAGAACAAGATCACCGCACCTTCTGCTCCACGCCTCCGGAGTAGCGCCACCATGGAGGACAGAATTAAAGAGCTTCTGAAGGACTTTAAGTACCGGTTTTCCACCGACTTTCAGAAATCCCACTGTAATTCCATCCTCGCCTGGGGACTTGCCATTTTTAAGGTGCTGGAGAGCCACTCTAATCTCGCTCAGACTGACGTCCGGGATATCATCGGAATAGTGTCGGATAAAACTTGCTCTTGGATCGTTACTCACACTTGCGTGTGGCTCCAACGATGACGTGTACAGCTGCCCCTAGAACCTCTCAATCTCACTCAAAATCTCAGGTGTCCCGGAAACGATGCTGCCATATTCGGCCTTCAGCTTCGACAGTTGGCTCTTTCTGGCCGACAGATCTCTGGCAAAGACTTTGGAAGCCTGGTTCCGCTCGATCGCTTCTTAAATACGAGCTGTACTGAAGATGCGTAAGTCCCGCCGCATGCATTTGGAATCTGTCTGTTCAGTTGCCTGTATGCTGTCAAATCTGCTGAAGACTGCAGCTTCATCTCCCGTCTAACAGCCATGAGATTAAGAGTGTGATCGGAGAGTTTTTGTCTTCTTCTGCGGTGGGTCTTGCAAAACTAAGCTCCAAACGCATGAGCAGTTTCCACGAGCTAGTCATTCATATCGTCCACTGCATTGCAATCTTCCAGGCACTGAAAGCGGTTTTGTAACTCGAGTTGAAAAGTTTCGGGATTCTGGATTAGAGCACGACTGGGACGGAGCGTTGACTTCATTAGACGATACCTCACCAACTTAACGTTTAGGTTGAGTGTGCTCTTAACCATTCGGTAATCGCTTCCAGTTTTTACCCTCGTGATCACTGAGACATCACCGAACAGTTGGCGTCTAGTCGTCATAATGAAGTCAATCTCATTTTTTGTCGAACCGTCGGGGCTCCACTAGGTCCACTTCCTGTGGGGCCGCTTCTGAAAGAAAGAGTTCATCATAAAGAGTCCCTCTTTCCCTCTATCCATGAAGTCGGCCAGCTGCTGGCCCTTGGGTTCCGTTGCCCTATTCCAAATTTTCCTACCCTCGGCTAGCCGTTCTCTCTTGTGCCTAGTTTTGCGTTGAAAAATTAAACTTAATAAATCCTTTTAAATAAGGGATTTTTAATTTTAACCTGTTAACTTCAAATTAATTTCGCTATAATTTCACATTCTGCAGTCGATGCTAAGACACAGTTTAAAGGAGAATTAAAGCCCCAACTTCATAATTTGAAATTATTTAACTTTTTTAAGTTTTATTTATTTATTCTTTATTGCATTCCTTAAATGTAAAGAATACAAAGTGCGGACTTAATGCCTTGAGGCATTCTCTACCAGTCAACCAATGGAGTGGTGAATATTTGACGTAGGTGTAGAAATATAGAATAAACAACAAAATAAAAATAATAATTATCTACGTAATATGTACATTAAGTTCTTTGAAGTCAACTTTAATTTATTTCTTCCGTTTTCAAAAAGGAGGAGGTACTCAATTCGACTGTATGTTTTTTTTATGTGTGTTACCTCATAACTTTTTTCTGGGTGTACCAATTTCAATGATTCTTTTTTATTTGAAAGCTGGTGCTTCTTATGTGGTGGGACCATAATTATTTATAAATTTGATCAAGGTCTGACCAATAATTTTTGAGTGATTCTTAATAATTTATATTGAAGTCGGTTGTACAAAATTTTTAATTTTTAATTATTGAAGTTAATTTTTTACCCTTTTGAGTAGAATAAGGAATATAACATTTTCACTGTCGTCTTAATAGTTACATTAAAAACTGTATCACCTATTATGCCACACTAAAGAATGGAATTTTGTATCCAAATTTATATGGGAACGCCCCTTAGAACCACCAAAGCCCGTTCACAATTGACGAAGAAACTGCGTAAAATACATACAGAAAAGTATACTCTCAAATTGTGAACCTTCTTCTTTTTAAGTCGGCTAAAAATAGAAGCCCTTTATATATAATCAGACGGTAACAATCAATATAAAACTTAAAAAAAAGAAACAAAGTAGGTCATTATGCGTTTACATATCGTATTTGGCATTAGAATCAGATCGTTCTAGTTCCGTTTCTCATGGGCCTATATTTTGCTGTTGGTGGCAAGTATATTACGTCAAGGGACGTCCCGTCGGACGCTTCATTTCCCTGATTTCCCCCGGGAGCGCCGATCCAGTACAAATTCAAATCAAGCTTACAAATTCTACCCGATAAAACAGTGTTAGTTTTCAAATTGAAGTAGGTAGGTACTGAAAGTTTTATCTATTTCCATTCAACGAAAACTGGGATTTTCTTACATTCCTTATAAATCCACCAAACTATGTTCGATATAATAGGTACAAAAGCAGAGAGGGTTTATAACTAATAATAAAAAAAATAGTAAAACTTCCTGTTCAAAATGTTAAATACAAGAACATAAGGATAACAAATTCCTTAGAACTGAGACTAAAATATAGTATTTTAGCGTTACATTTTGAGCATACTCTTTTAAGAAATAGAAATATGGACTTTGTATCCTTAGAACGAACGCCAAATTAACAGTTTTATGTCACATCCTAGGCAGATCATAGAAATATCTACATACGCAGTAACCTTCATAAGTGGTAGAGCCATGCTGCAGCTATATTATGGTTGTAGCACGAAAAGGTCGCCTCGACCGCGAAAGCACGCTCTCACAGAATACCAGCGTAAAATAGCAGCATAATGTTGCTGTGTTTCGTATAGTGAGTTTAGAGAAACGGAGACCTTTTTGCAGGAAACGAGGCATTCGATCTTAGTCCTCAGGGGTGACAACGCATCTGCATTTCGATTCTTAATAGATGTAGATGTCTACGGGATGATGTTTGTCACCCCCATTCTTTAAAAAAATATATAATATGTAAGGTTTTTAAACTTACTCGTACATAGCTGTTTATTTTATGTAGACAAGTCTCATTAACACTTGTCTTTCACCAGTCAGGAATAGAATAGAATAGAAAAAATTATAATTAATATAGAGTATAAGAATAATCATTAAAAATCATGTACACTTTTACCACTGGTTCAAAAAATCTTTGTCCTGAGGAGAAAGTCCGCAAATGAAGACTCACAATTAAAGACCTAAGGAGGAAATATATTTGCATTAAGATACACCCTCAAGACTTAAGATCTTCATCATCACCATCACCATCGGCCTGCGATAGTCTACTGCTGGACATAGGCCTCTCCCAAGGCATGTCACTTACTCTTCCGGCCCGGTCTTCAGCTACACTCATCCAGTTTCTAACAACCTCCTTGCGCAGATCGTCGATCCATCTAGTCAGGGGGCATCTCACACTACATTTGCCTAGGCGCGATGTCTGCGTATGACGAAAACTAATCCAAGTACTACAAACCATAAATAGAGGGCAATACATATGGGGGAAATATCTTATTAATGATATACGTGTAAAGGAAAACCAAAGTTATGAAAGAAACATAACCACTTTTCCTACAAACTTATGGGGTCAGTTGTTTCCGATACGTATGCCCCTTAAGTAATTTGCAACCAAAACATGGTTTTAGGCGCAAAAGTTATGTGCGTTACTGGATGTTCTAAATTAAGCATTTTTTTTTTATAGGATAAGGGTGACAAACGAGCACACAGTCCACCTGATGGTAAGTGGTTGTTGTGACCCATAGACATCTACATCTATCCTTAATAAAAAATCTAAATGCAGATGCGTTGTCACCCGTGAGGACTAAGATGGAATGCCTCTTTTCCAGTAAAAAGGGTCTCCGGTTCTCTACACTCACCATACGAAACACAGCAGTGTTAAGCTGCTATATTACGCTGGTATTCTGTGAGAGCGTGGTCCTTCCCCGGTCGAGCCGACCCATTCGTGCTACAACTATACTTCTAATATAGCTGCAGCATGGCTCTACCACGTATAATGGTTTCGAGAGTCAAAAATTATTTACACAGCATTCTAAAGTGGTACCAGTAAGCAGTGGCAGTAAGTGGGCAGTAAAGGGCTAGCGCATTACAGGTGAGATTTGTAGTTTAAACTTGTCGATGAAAGAAAATACGAAAGTGTGTGCTACAGTCCAATTGGTTCTAGCCACCTACATTCACTGGTTACCTTCAAGTCGTATCAAATTGTTACAACATCTAAATGGCTGTATTCTGAATGACGGAAGTGTCGAGTTTAAGGAGATGGAAGGAATACTTTGAAAGCGTGTTTATGAGTGATGATACGTTTGAATTAAATGAAATAGAAATTCGAAAAGAAGAGGAAGAGATAGAGAGATAAGTATAGATGAAATAATGAAAGCAATGAAAAGTATGAAAGCAGGTAAGGCAGCCGGATATGATAGAGTATCACTGAAATGCTAAGGGCTGGAGAGAAGTGGTGGCAGACCTGCTGTACACCTTGTTTAATTTGTGTTGGGAACTTAGCGGGTACCGGAGACTGGTGCAAAGCCATGATAGTCCCACTATATAAAGGAAAAGGATCGCAGCAGGACTGTAAAACTACCGTGGTATCAGTCTTCTTAGCATTGTGGAAAACTGTATGCTAAGGTACTAATTGAAAGAGTTATGAAAGATACTGATGGAAAAATTTGGGATGTGCAAGCAGGATTTAGAAAGGAATGGGATGTATGGATCAGGTCTTTCCATGCATGATCGCGGAAAAGTTTTTGGCCAAAAACCAAGGTTTTGTGCGTTCGTGGACTTGGAAAAGGCTTATGATAGAGTGGACAGGGAACACTGAACTCATTTGGGTTGAGTGCTGGGTTGATACAGGCATTGAAGTCTGTATAGGGACTACAGTGCTGTGTCAGGATCAACAGGGCCTACTCGGACTGGTTTGGCATCCATAAAGGGGTCAGACAGGGCTGTGTGGCTTCCCCGTGGCTGTTCAACTTATTAATGGACAGTTGTTTGGAAAATCTGAAAGTTGAAGAATGCGGATTAAGAATGGGTGAGTTAACCGTCAAATGCCTTTTGTACGCCGATGATCAAGTCATACTCGCGTCGTCGGCGGCCGAGTTGCAAATGATGGTTACATTAATGAACATTTCATTAAAAGAAAGGGAATGAAAGTGAACGCAAGTAAGACGAAAGTTATGGTCTTTGAAAGAGAACAAAGTAAAACAATATGTGAAATAAGAATAGAAGAATTGGTCGAGCAGAGTAGATGAGTTTGTGTATTTGGGATGTGTATTTAGCAGGGATGGTAGATATGATAAGGATATAGAACGACGAGTGAACGCAGGAAATAAAGTAAATGGGGCTCTACACTCTGTTGTGGAAAGTCAGAATGTGTCCAAAAAGGCACGAATGGCAATTCACAATGCTGTGTTAGTCCCTACTTTAATGTATGGTAGTGAAAGTTGGGTGTGGCAGAAGAAGCACGAGAGTAGAATAAATGCTGTAGAAATGCGGCATTAAGGAGTATGTTAGGGCTGAATCTGAATGATAGAGTGAGAAATTGTGATAAGAGAAGAGTGTGGTTTGCAAGATGATGTTGTGACCAGGATTAAGAAAGAATGCTTCAGTAGTTTGGTCATGTAGAAAGAATGAATGAGGAAAGAGTGACAAAGCAAATTTATGTGGCAGAGGTTAACGGCAGAGTCAGGAAGGACGCCCTAGACGGAGGTTTATCGACCAATTTGGCGATATACTGAAAATGGGCCAATTAAGAGTACCTTTAACCGACGAGCGTGTATGCGTAGGTATATGGATGTGGAGGAGGCGAGAGAGGTGTGTCAGGATCGTGCCAAATGGAAGTCCATAATCTCTGCCTACCCCTCTGGGTGACAGGCGCGAGTGTTTATGTTATGTTTATGTTATGTCAAGTCGGTTGTACAAAATTTTTAATTTTTAATTATTGAAGTTAATATTTTACCCTTTTGAGTAGAATAAGGAATATAACATTTTCACTATCGTCTTAATAGTTACATTAAAAACTGTATCACCTATTATGCCAACCTAAAGAATGGAATTTTGTATCCAAATTTATAGGGGAACACCCCTTAGAAACGGCGTAAAATACATACAGAAGAGTATACTCTCAAATTGTGAACCTTCTTCTTTTTAAATCGGCTTAAAATAGAAGCCCTTTATATATAATCAGACGGTAACAATCAATATAAAACTTTAAAAAAAGAATCAAAGTAGGTCATTATGCGTTTACATATCGTATTTAGCATTAGAATCAGATCGTTCTAGTTCCGTTTCTCATGGGCCTATATTTTGCTGTTGGTGGCAAGTATATTACGTCAAGGGACGTCCCGCCGGACGCTTCATTTCCCTGATTTCCCCCGGGAGCGCCGATCCAGTACAAATTCAAATCAAGCTTACAAATTCTACCCGATAAAACAGTGTTAGTTTTCAAATTGAAGTAGGTAGATACTGAAAGTTTTATCTATTTCCATTCAACGAAAACTGGGATTTTCTGCATTCCTTATAAATCCACCAAGCTATATTCGATATAATAGGTACAAAAGCAGAGAGGGTTTATAACTAATAATAAAAAAAATAGTAAAACTTCCCGTTCAAAATGTTAAATACAAGAACATAAGGATAAAAAATTCCTTAGAACTGAGACTAAAATATTGTTTTTTAGCGTTACATTTTGAGCAACCTCTTTTAAGAAATAGAAACATGGACTTTGTATCCTTAGAACGAACGCCAAATTAACAGTTTTTTTGTCACATCCTAGGCAGATCATAGAAATATCTACATACGCAGTAACCTTCATAAGTGGTAGAGCCATGCTGCAGCTATATTATGGTTGTAGCACGAAAAGGTCGCCTCGACCGCGAAAGCACACTCTCACAAAATACTCTAATGTTGCTGTGTTTCGTATGGTGAGTTTAGAGAAACGGAGACCCTTTTTGCAGGATACGAGGCATTCCATCTTAGTCCTCAGGGGTGACAACGCATCTGCATTTTGATTCTTAATAGATGTAGATGTCTAAGGGATGATGTTTGTCACCCCCATTCTTTAAAAAAATATATAATATGTAAGGTTTTTAAACTTACTCGTACATAGCTGTTTATTTTATGTAGACAAGTCTCATTAACACTTGTCTTTCACCAGTCAGGAATAGAATAGAATAGAAAAAATTATAATTAATAAAGAGTACAAGAATAATCACACTTTTACCACTGGTTCAAAAAATCTCTGTCCTGAGGAGAAAGTCCGCAAATGAAGACTCACAATTAAAGACCTAAGGAGGAAATATATTTGCCTTAAGATACACCCTCAATGCTTGAGAACGTATCATCTTCATCATCACCATCACCATCGGCCTGCGATAGTCTACTGCTGGACATAGGCCTCTCCCAAGGCGTGTCACTTACACTTCCGGCCCGGTCTTCAGCTACACTTATCCAGTTTCTAACAACCTCCTTGCGCAGATCGTCGATCCATCTAGTCAGGGGGATTTGCCTAGGCGCGATGTCTGCGTATGACGAAAACTAATCCAAGTACTACAAACGATAAATAGAGGGCAATACATATGGGGGAATATGTATTATTAATTATAAAATCTTATTAATGATATACGTGTAAAGGAAAACCAAAGTTATGAAAGCAACATTACCACTTTTCCTACAAACTTATGGAGTCAGTTCTTTCTGATACGTATGCCCCTTAAGTGATTTGCAACCAAAACATGGTTTTAGGCGCAAAAGTTATGTGCGTTAGTGCATGTTCTAAATTAAGCATTTTTTATAGAATAAGGATGACATGCGAGCACACAGCCCACCTGATGGTAAGTGGATGCTGTGGCCCATAGACATCTACATCTAACCTCGTTTAAGAATCAAAATGCAGATGCGTTGTCACCCCTTCGGACTAAGATGGAATGCCTCACAGCCTATTAATAAATTTATCCCGTATTAATAAACGTTACTCAGCTCAAGTACACGCACTTGAGTACAATCTTGAGGTTATGATCTTATTACTAAACATATCTCAAGATGCGGTTTAGGTTTACGATAACAGCTGAGTGCCAGACTGATTAATAAACGAAACTCGACCCTCAAGTGTGTATACTTGAGTGCAAGTCACAGAACAGTATTCCTAAGTACAGCGTTTTGAGATACTGTTTTTATTTGTTTATTAATTAGCAACGATCTTGAGATGCTGATTTCGTAATGAGGGCGTATCAAATGATTACGCACTTGAGTTCGTCGTTGAGTAACGTTTATTAATACGGGCCCTAGTCCTCACAGGTGACAACGCATCTGTAGTCTTCCTTGTTTGAAGTTGGCTGCAGGTGTCCATGGACTGCAGTTGCCACTTACCATCAGATGGACTGTAAGTTAGTTATTTGCATGCCATTAAGACATGAATAACAAATTTTTGTGTGTCTGTTCGAGCTAATCTACAAAATGGCTGAACCGTTAGTAATGAAACTTATCAAACAGATAGAGAGCACTTCCAAGAGTAATTTCGGCTTTATTTCATCCGTAAAACTTGGAGATTTTTTGAGAAATCAAAAACTAAAAAAATAAATAGTCTTTGATAATTATTTGAAATCTATATAACGTCATAATAATAGATCCTACCTAGGCGAAGCCGGGCCGGATCGTTAGTTATAAATACAAGTAGATCTAATAAAAACATCTGTATTGCTATGTATCATTTCATTTATACCACATACGATCTCGAGCCTAGTAGAGCATTTATTTCAAAAGATTTTCCAACACATTGTTCTTCTACTCATTGTTCGAAACACAGAAACAATGGAACCTAGAGAACAATTCTTTGAAAATTCGTAGTCTTTTGTTTTTAACTTAATTCAATTTAGGATACAATAAGTAAAGAGTTCTCAACATGCTTAATGCTTCGTGTATTATGCGCTCTAATCTCTTTTTTCATAGGGACTGTTTACGAGCAAGGACGAATATCGGACTTATAAGTCCCGGCCTCTCTGGCCACAAGCCGATGAAACTGTAAAAGCCAAAAGGCTAACAGCACTAACATCACAGAAACTAAACTAAACTAGACTTAAGTAGTTGAAAATATAGTTTATCCAAAATTTTGTAAATGGAGAACATGCTGGAAATCTATATTTATATTGGTAAGTCGTAATGAAACACCTTCCAGTGTTTCATTAGGACTTACCAACTCTTTTGATTATAATTCAATACTGGCTTATAATTTTAAAAGAAATTGAAAAAATGTAGTACAATGGGCGGTCTTATCGCTAAAAGCGACCGAAGAAATCGCTTTCAGACAATCTTTGAGTTTCTTATTAATACAACTGTTACTTTACTTTTAATGGTACGATCATATTATATAACATTTACTTAATCAAAGGAATATTATATTATATAATGCTTCTACAGGAGAAGAGGCACCGGTATAATTATATTATCGACTCAGCAAAGTGGAACGCCACAGGCATCGATAGCTTTATGAGGGACCGGTAATAGGTTACTTAGGTACAGGTTACTTAGGTGTCATCTTTTAAGGTGATCTATTTAACGACACTAGATTCATACCTTTATGCATACATTACAGCCTATTAATAGTCTACTGCTGAACATAGGCCACCCTTATAATTACCTCATAGGGATTGCCACGCTTGGTAGACGGGTTGGCAACCGCAATCTTTTTATTTTCACTTGTTATCAGGAAGATGATGCTACCCGTCTAATATTTCAGTTTAATTCTGTCACTTATTATGACACCCACAGGTCGTGGATGTTCTTGCACCGCCACTACACGGTAAAGATATTTTAACAAAATATATTTTTAAGTAAGACATAATTTAAAAATAATAATCTATAAATATCATAGATTTAGCATAAACGGACATTATATAAATACAATATAATATTATAGATTAATGGCTTTCTATGTAAAGAATATAGAAAACTTTTTTTTTTATATGATGGTAAGTGGTTGCTACGGCCCATAAACATCTACATCTTTCTTCGATTACGAATCAAAATGCAGATGCATTGTCACCCGTAAGGAAGAGATGGAATGCCTCGTTTCCAGTACAAAGGGTCTCCGGTTCGCTACACTCACCATACGAAACACAGCAGCGTTAAGCTGCTATTTTACGCTGTTATTCTGTGAGAGTGTGGTCCTTCCCCGGTCGAGCCAACCCATTTGTGCTACAACTATACTTCTAATACAGCTGCAGCATGGCTGTACCACGTAAAAATTGCATTTTTTTTTTTCGAATTATGTTCATTAATTGGTACAGTGCCATCTGTTTACTTTCCATTAAACTTCAGTAAAACTTAATTTTAATACATAAATTAACGATAGATGGCGACAGTACAAGATAATTTATATATAATTACAATACTATGGTAATTACAAAAATAGAGTTCCAACATTTTGCTAACCCATTCATTAATTAAACATACATTAATTTAATGCAGATGGCATCATATATTTAATATATTTAAAATAGCATAACTAAGTTGTTGTACATAGGTACAACAAAAACATGGACTTGTACATCATAGAAATTGTATTTAGTACAGTAATGGAAGTATAGATGGCAGTTTGATTAAAACATCATGTCTGTCTATATCACTTTAGTAAAACATGAACTTAAAATATAAAATAAGCCAGAAGTAGTCAAATGTGGCCAAATGAGCTAAAAAGCTACAAACGAAGCCTTGATGTTGAAACAATAGTATTAACGTATTACGTGGTAGAGACATGCTTCTTACGGGTCGGCTCGACCGGGGTAGGACTACGCTATCACAGAATAACAGCGTAAAATAGCACCTTAATGCTGCTGTGTTTCGTATGGTGAGTGTAGAGAACCGGAGACCCTTTTTACTAGAAACGAGGCATTCCATCTCGGTCTTCAGGGGTGACAACGCATCTGCATTTTGATTCTTAATTGATGATAAATGTAGATGTCTATAGGCCACAGCATCCACTTACCCATCAGGTGGACTGTGTGCTCACTTGTCACCCTTATTCTATAAAAAAATTAAGCCGCATAAATCGTTTCGAATTTCGTAAATATTATCAAAACATACCAATGCAACAATGTTGCAGTGTGGTAATTAAAACATTAAGTATTTTGCATGTGAATCTAACAAACCAGGCTTTCTCGAATGATAAGCTGACCACGGCTTCCTCGTGCAGAGATATTATTAAATGCACACGTTCCAAATTAGGGTTCCTTATTTAAATGATTAAACAAGTTTGCTGAAGAAAAATTACATCGAAATTGCTGGACAGTGATATTTTTATATTCAAATGTTCACGCCAATAGTTTAATATGTACGTGAGTTTAGTTCCTACTCGAATGTTTATGGTAAAACATTTTATAAAAATTTATATATGTATACCAAATCGATTTTAATCGTCATTTATTTTAACATAACGTGACGTATTAAATTGAATTGAAGGCTTGTATATAATTGAAACGAAACTAATTTAAAGTTATTTTGCCTAATCGAATATTCAATTTGCGAAAAATGTGTTTTTTTTAGTTGCATGCAAACAACATGCAAGTAAAAAACACATTTTAGTCCCATTATATTTAAAATCCTATGTACCTTTTTTTAAAATGATTATTTTGTTTGTATTTCATTTACAAAACAAAATAATATTAAACAATTGACGCGAATGAATAGTTTGTAATCGAAACTATTTTAGACTTTGTATATAATTAAATTGACGGCTCAGTGGCGCAGTGGCTTGGCAATGTGTCGCGGGTTCGAATCCCGCACGGATCAAGTATTTGTATGAACTACAAATAATTGTTCCAGATCTGGATATTTGTCTTTGTGAAATCTACGTATGTAAAGATACAGGACAAAATCCTAGTGTATATGTAATGTTTTTTAAAAAAAAGAGAAAGAGAAAATTGAAAAAAAACGTCCTAATGGACAACGGAACGTATCTTGGATTTAGGAACCGCCCAAAAGAGAAAAACGACTGTGACAAACGGACAGACACCGAATTGAATCCATAAATGTTTTGTTTAGGTAACTTTGTGTAGCTAAGCCTAGCACAGAATTCGTGACGCAGTAAGCAGGTGTTTTACCTAGGCCATGCGACCGATATGTACCTATTATATATTATATTATTATATCTATAATTGTTTTATCGGAAACAGCTCTAACGATTTGCATGATTTTTTTTTTTGATTCCTAATGTTTTACTTTGCATGTAAATCTAGATAGGTTTCATCACTGGGATTTTTTTTTCTAACGTCGATCAAAGCTACGTCGCCCAAGTACTAAGTTTTTATCGATATGTTTATAAGTTTTACATTTTGTTTTTATGTAAATATCCCTACTGAACCCTTGAATAATTTAATGTGGAATAACCTGCCATGGATTTTCCCAACTCGTTGTATAAATACCATCAAGGAATGTCAGGACGGTACATTCAAGCCGTGAATTTCACGGCTTACTTCTCCTTTTAATATTTACATAAATTTATATTTAAAATTTAAGATTTAATTAATATTTAAAACAAGTTTAATAAAAGTTTAATAAAACTGGAATTTAAGCTAACAAATTTAAAAGGTAACTTTTTTGTTATATTAAAGTAACAAACAAGCGAACAGTCCACCTGATGGTAAGTAGCTACAACTCATGGAAATCTGTAATCAACTTGAAATAAAGAAGGCCACAGATGCATTGTCGCTCTTTAAGGACTAATAATAATATTAAATTCCTCACAGTTTTATACGTGGTAGAGCCGGAGAACCGGAGACTCTTTTTACTGGAAAAGAGGCATTCCATCTTAGTCCTCACTGGTGACAACACATCTGCATTTTGATTCTTTATTGAGGATAGATGTCTATGGGTCACAGCAACCACTTACCATTAGGGGATTGTGTGCTCGTTTGTCACCCTATCCTATAAAAAAGTCTGTAATTGCCCTTACCATACTATTATTTAATCTGTGCCCTTACAACCGGAATACAGCAGTGAGCGCACTGCGGTTTGACGGCAGATACGACCAAATAGACTCGATGTGTCTAACTAGGTGGCATAATATGATAAGCACTTCGCTATTTGTTTTTGTTTTGCAAAGTTTTATCAATCACTTCTTTTTCAGACCTTCATTCAATATGACTGACGCCAGAAAGAATATCCTTTTATTCTTCGACCGCCCTACTGAACCATGTTTCATGCAGAAAGGAGAGGAAAAAGCTTGCTTCGACTTGCCGGATAACTTTTACGTAAGTATGTTTTTTAAATATACTCAATAATGTTTTGTTAACTTTTCATTTTCAACATAACTATATAACGAAACTCGGGACATTGTTAATACTTTTTTCACCGTTGAAGTACAAGTTCTTTTTTACGTGGTAGAGCCATGCTGCAGCTATATTGTGGTTGCAGCACGAATGAAACACGCTCTCACAGAATACCGCGTAAAATAGCAGCTTAATGTTGCTGTGTTTCGTATGGTGAGTGTAGAGAACCGGAGACCCTTTTTACTGGAAATGAGGCATTCCATCTTAGTCCTCGGAGGTGACAACGCATCTGCATTTTGAATCTTAATTGAGGATAAATGTAGATGTCTATGGGCCACAGTATCCACTTACCATCAGGTGGACTGTGTGCTCGTTTGTCACCATAATTCTAAAAAAAAAGCTTAAACAGTCTCCTCTGAGAAGGTTCTGGAACCATATTGAATATGATATTGTTCTTTAAGAACAATATCATATTCAATATTAACAGAGTTATATCTAACTTTGAGTGGGGATAAGAGCTAATAAGTTGACAAGAGAATAATTTTGA
The DNA here is from genome assembly GCA_029286625.1 of Parnassius orleans. NCBI lineage: Eukaryota > Metazoa > Arthropoda > Insecta > Lepidoptera > Papilionidae > Parnassius > Parnassius orleans. Next base: position 5,750,912 of record JAGSMP010000006.1, on the reverse strand, counting down.
AAAAAAAAAACGGAACGAAAATATTGATTGAACGCATCGCAAATCTCACTACCTCTAGATAAAAGTTTACTTTTGTATAACATTCTATCTGGAATGTCATTTGTGGAATTTTAGGTTTTACAAAGACCATAAATATTTTGGATGCTCTTTTCATTTTCTCTAATAATCGACATTCGGTGACGCCAATGGAAACCAACCTTCATTGCAATGTTGTGAACAAAATTTACTGGACACCTTGTATAAAGTAAGCAGCTGTCCCGGCGTGAAGTACCTTTGCAAGGACTCCTAGCTTCCTTGCAGCTGCTTTGGCCTCGGACTCATCATACTACATCTATTCTCGATTAATAATCGAAATGCAGGTGCATTGTAACCCCCGAGGACTAAGATGGAATGCCTCATTTCCAGTAGAAAAATAGCAGCATTAAGTTACTATTTCACCCTAGTATGCTGTGAGAGCGTGGTCCTTCCTCCGGTCGGGCCGACTTATTCGTGCTACAACCATTATACATTTAAATGCAGCATGGCCCTATCACATAATTTCATACGCCGTTAATCGTCAAAAGTAATAATCATTTTCTTGCTTGTAACCAAGGCATAAAGTATTAGCCTCTATGCCTTCCATTAAAAGTAATAACTATACTCAAGAAGCAGGTGATTATGTGAAACTAATTCAAATAAAATAATTAATTCTATAGCACAGAACGAATTCCAATAATGGTAGAAAAAGTCGGGAAAAGCTTTATCGGATATTGTAATCGATATTTGATTTTTTAAGGAATAAAGAGTAGATACTGATTTTTTTTAATTTCAGCCGGACAAATACAAATCGCTGAGCAACACCTTGTCCAGCAGATTTGGTTCTAACGCGCAAAGGACTATCCCTGTGCGAAACATCGCGCTACCAAACCTTCAGTTGCCGATGGAACTGCCGTACAACGACCAATTCTCTCTTTTCATTCCTAAACATCGACAGATGGCTGGCAAACTCATTGATATATTTATGGGTAAGAAAAAAATTTTGTACACAAGTTGGGAACTATTAATTATGTATTGAAGTCTTGATAAGTCAGTAGCTATGAGTCTACCTGCGGTGCATTTTTTTATAGAAGTGGGGATAAACGAGCATGCGGCTCACCTGATGGTAAGCAACTACCGCCACCCATGAACAAATGCAACACCAGGGGAATTGCAGGTGCGTTGCCGGCCTTTTAGAAAGGAGTAACCTCTTTTCTCGAAGGTCCCTAAGTTGTATCGGTCCGGAAAAATCGCCTGTGGTAAACAATTCCAGAACCGTGGTAGCTCAGATGGTTAGCGCTCGCTGTAAACTTCACAGTACGCGAGCAACCCGGGTTTGATCCCCGCCGGCACCAATGAAATTGTTAATTGCAATTTTAAGTGCTGATTTACCACGCGCTCGGCGGTGAAGGAAAACATCGTGAGGAAACCTGCATGTCTGAGAAATAAGAAAAAAAAATTCGAAGACATGTGTTCGCCAACACACATTGGGGCAGCGCGACGGATATTTCCTTGCCCTAAAACACTCTCAAAAATGAGAGGAGGCCTGTGCGCAGCAGTGGGACGTATATAGGCTGTAACTTTAAACAATTCCACACAGAAGTTGTACGAGGAAGAAAACTCCTAGTAAAACGCACAGTGGTGGACCGCCAAGCATCTAGGTGCATCGGCATCGGTCCACGAGCTAGAAACAGGCACAGAACAACTGTTTGTACGTCTATAAATGATTGTTTTGGGTCTGGATGTGGGTCCACGTGAAATTTATTTCAAAATACTTACTTAATTTTTACGTTGTAATTCAAATGATAATTTCATTTTTTTTAAATACTACGATTATCCTAAGATCGTTTTTTTTTTTCATTTGCATCATGGAAGCGTTTTAAATACATTAATTGCATTAGGGCAAACAAGCACAGTGCACGTAAAAGTTACACTTTGCCAAATTAACAATTTATATAGTTATGTACATAAAAAATGTAAAAGAGCTGAGAAAAAAAAAAAAAATCTTTTCCAAATTCATTTATAAACGTGCGAAGAATGTGCCAAATTATTTTTAATAAAATTCTCAACTGTCAACTCTCTTACGTGGTAGAGCCATGCTGCAGCTATATTAGTAGTATAGTTGTAGCACGAATGGGTCGGCTCGGCCGGGGAAGGACCACGCTCTCACAGGATACCAGCGTAAAATAGCAGCTTAACACTGCTGTGTTTCGTATGGTGAGTGTAGAGAACCGGAGACCCTTTTTACTGGAAAAGAGGCATTCCATCTTAGTCCTCACGGGTGACAACGCATCTACATTTTGATTCGCAAACGAGGATAAATGTAGATGTCTATGGGCCACAGCAACCACTTACCATCAGGTGGACTGTGTGCTCATTTGTCACCATATCCTATAAAAAAAATATTACTAGAATGTACTTATAATATGCTTTTCTACGATAACCACTATTAGAGTTTTTACAATAATGTTATATTTTTGCAGGTATGCGTGACTTAGAGGACTTGCAGTCCGTTTGCTCCTTCTGCCAGCTTCGAATCAATCCATACATGTTTAATTACTGTCTATCCGTTGCACTGTTACACAGGTGATGGTTTTTATATACTTTTGTTAATTCTCTATCACATTAGAATTGGGATTTTATTTCATTAATATAATTATTCTCCATGCTTCAGACCTGATACAAAAGGTATGAACCTTCCAACTCTAACAGAGACGTTCCCGGACAAATTTATGGATTCAAAAGTATTCCGTCGAGCTCGAGAAGTCAGTACCGTCGTTACCTCAGGCCCTAGGGTAAGTGTATGAAATATTCAGAAAGTACTTTGCCGGTTTTTTTTAATAGAGGCGTTTTTGTTTTCTGCTGCGCATAGTATTTGATTATTTACTAAATTCGTAGATTATATAATTTAAAAAGAAATATATTATTATTTACCACGGCACAACACAATGTGGTGGTATGAAGGGAATTTATAACTCTATTGTGTCCCATGGGTATCGAAAAAGTCGACTTTGGGAATGTTTCCGATTGATCCCTGAAAAATATATTACCCTAAGTAAAGGCATCTATTTTATTTAATTATTTAACAATTTATTTTTAAATAATAAAAATATATATTAAAATAAATTGTTAAAAAATTATTGTATAATAATAATAATTTATTTTATTATTTCAAAACAAAAAATAAAGTAAAAATAAAAATCCATCATGTAGTCATCATTTGTTATAGATGAGTACTAAAGAAAAAGTCTTAAAATCTATGTCAGTAAAAGTAATTATTTATTATATATTAAAAGTAATTATATATATATATATATATATATATATATATATATATAGAGACCGAGAGTACATGGGCATGCACATGCACCCAGTGCGGCAAAAACACACCCGTGTTTCTCGCTAATTACGTTAAGAGCCCTGTGTATTTGTGATTTACTCCTATACACAAACACATTTATAAACACAAACGATTGTAACAAAGTAAACGCAAAAAGTGATTTCTGTACCCGCTTACTTCAAAAAAAGAGGAGGGACTCAATTCGACTGTATTTTTTTTTATGTGTTACCTGAGAACTTTTTCCTAGGTGAACCCATTTTGATGATTCTTTTTTTATTTGAAATCTGGTGCTTTTCATGTAGTCCCATATAAATTTGATCAAGATCTGACTAGTAGTTTTTGAATTATTCTTAATAATGCGTTATTAATTGACTTGATAATGTTCTCGTTTTATTTATATTGAAGTCGGTTGTACAAATTTTTTAATTTTACCACTTGTATATTGAAATGTCTACTAGCATGCCTGATAATGGACATATTTAAGAGAAGCACATTAAGTGTTTTTTTTTTAAATAGAATAAGGGATACAAACGAGCACACAGTCCACCTGATGGTAAATGGATGCTGTGGCCCATAGACACTTACATTTATCGTCAATTAAGAATCAATATGCAGATGCGTTGTCACCCCTGAGGACTGAGATGGAATGCCTCGTTTCCAGTAAAAAGGGTATCCGGTTCTCTACACTCACCATACGAAACACAGTATTAAGCTGCTATTTTACGCTGGTATTCTGTGAGAGCGTGGTCCTACCCGTCGGGTCGACCCATTCGTGCTACAACCCTGATATAGCTGCAGCGTGGCTCTACCACGTAGAAAATGTGTTCTCTTTTGTATTTATTTAACAATTATTTCACTCAACAGATGCCAGTAGTCATACCGCAAAACTATACTGCGTCTGATTCCGAACCAGAACAGCGTGTAGCGTACTTCCGGGAAGACGTTGGCATTAACCTGCACCACTGGCACTGGCATCTTGTCTACCCCTTCGATGCATCTGATCGAGCCATCGTGAATAAGGACAGGAGAGGAGAACTCTTCTACTATATGCATCAACAAATTATTGCCAGGTTCTAAATTTTATTTTGATTTCCATCCATCTGTCCATCCATTCATTACAGTCTTTAAAAGTCTATTGTTAAACATAGGCCTCCCCTACTGATTTCCTCATGGAGGGGATATAGTTGCCACGCTTGGCAGGCGGATTGGCAACCGCAGTCTTTATTAATTTGGAGTTGTTTTAGGAAAACGCTGCTGTCTATCTCCTGGTTTGTTTCTCTCTGCCGCTCTTATGACACCCACGGGACGATATGGGGTAGTTGATATTCTTACACCGCCACGACACGGTTAGATGTTGGTATCACGTTGAATTATTGCCAAAGATTTAGGTACCACGTGCTCAAGGAAATATTGTGGGATAATAAGTTGCTTCAAGGAAAATATTGTGAGGAAACCTGCATGCCTGAGAAATGAAATAAGAATCAAAAACATATGAAGGCCGTAGAGCCACAGCGTAGGGAATATACATAAACCTTTGAAGTAATTAATGCCTGTTAGCTTGTGCATAAGCGTGGCAACTATGGCAAATATATCCCATATGAGGCAATCTATGGGGGAGGTCTATGTTTAGCAGTGGACTTTAATAGGCTGTAACGATAACGGTAAAGATTACCAACCTTTATGTTATCAAAGACTCTCATTTCTTGCTTCAACACTTAAATTTGGCCCACGTAGGTAATTTATTTTGTCACATAAAAAGTTGACAAATGGTAACCCCTGTGTCGTGGGCGGTCCAAGGGCCCTCAAAAATTGTGGAATGCGCTGGCCTTAGACCTGGTGACATACTAACGAATCCGGTACAATCGTATTACACACACTAGTTTTTAAAAATATGTATATTTTGTTGGAATTGTGTTTTCGCTTTATTTATTTTTTGTCTCTAACCTTAAACTGAGAATCTTGAACTGAAGCCCTAAGGACTCCACAACTTGCAATCTTGGATCCGACCTTGCCAGATGGGAGCGCAGAGCAGATATTCTCGCACATGTAATTCTGCTCCCATCACCAGTCTGTAGAGTTTGTGTTTATCGTATTTTTGCATGTATTTTCCGTCATCAGTCGAACACTAGAGCCGCGTCCGTCATTTGTCAGAGTCCACCGCAGATAAGTTTGGCAATTATAGAAATAAACTTTCGTAATAATTTAATATTTCTTAACGCTCCTAGATAATATAAATATTATATTTATACACATATTTTCCTATACATACTAGTTAAATTCGACAGATATCGCCCGCCCTTGTACACTAATTTTCATGGCGATCGGTTTTATGGTATATAAGTTGATGAGCAACAGCGTCATCTATTGGTGAGATAAAAGAAAGTGTCATAAAAACCTATCTCAATGAAAAAAAACATTTAAGGTGAGTGCTTAGCCCCTGAGCCACCACTGTTTTTGCAAGTTAAGTTTGTGCTGGTTTCGAGCGTAATAAAACCTATCACAATTACAGATTGTGAGGCATTTCGTACTCAAAACCAAAGCGGTAAGTAACTATTTTTCGTAGAGCCATGCTACTTACTACCTACCTACGGTTGTAGCACGAATAGGTCGGTTCAACTAGGGAAGGACTACGCTTTCATAGAATACCTGCCTAAAATAGCAGCTCAATGCCGCTGTGATTGTTATGAGTGTAGAGATCCGGTAACCCTTATTACTGGGAACGAGGCATTTCATCTTAGTCCTCAGAAGTGACATCGCATCTGCATTCTGATTCATAATCGAGAATAGATATAGATGTCTATGGGTGACAGCATACACTAAACATCAGGGGGACTGTATTCGTTGATCATCCTTATTCTATATAAAATAACTACGCACTTGAAACCTTTTTTGTTTAAAGTCAGTTGACTTATCATCAAGTGGACTTAGTTCGTTTGTCACGTTAGTGCTTAATAAAACTCCTCCTGTTTTCTAATATAACAGCCTAATGGTCGTCAAATGCCGTTGGACGAAGAGACCGGCATGGACGTGCTCGGGAATATAATGGAATCCTCAATCATCAGTCGTAACCGACCATACTATGGGGACATGCACAATATGGGACACGTCTTTATCTCATACAGCCACGACCCAGATCACCGAAATCTTGTGAGTTCTCACTTCTTTTATATAAAAGTCGATAGTATACGGCTAGAAATTACTAGATGGAGGTACGACCTGGTAAGATATCCTGGAAGTCGATGGATGCAGTTAACTCAGGACCGGGACTCAGGACTTTCTTGTGGAAGGCGTATATTCAGCGGTATACTTGTAAGGGGCTGTAATGATGATGGTGCTAGAAACTATAAAATATTGCACGCCTTATAATGCAAAGCGTTATTAGGTAGTGCTTTATTCTCGACACGTCAAGGTCAAGCAATTTTGTGTTCTTAAAATGCCTTTATCATAACCATATTGCACTTATACGATAATATCTGCGCTACATCATTCATTAGAATTACGGCGTGAACATAGGGATCAGGTGTTCTTGTTTAAACTTTTACATAACTATATAGATTCCCCTTCCTTCTAAGTCGTATTTCATTTAGATGCCCTAGGTTAAGTGCTCGCTCCAACGCAGTATTCTCTACTCCTTTTGCAGAACTAAGTATTCGAAAAATCGGTTTATGGTCCGTGCTTGCAACATACATAATGAACGATATAACCATATTGATATATTTAACTGCAAACTAAGCGGTTATATTTCATCTATTAAGCAAGTTGATCACGCTTAGGCGCAGTGTGTTCTTGTTCTCTCTCTGAATATAAAATTACCTTTACTAACATTGCTATTAGGCATGCATTAAGTATGTTTTCTCTTTGACAAACACAAATATGTACTTCATTTAATTATGTCTAAAGTTTTCGCAATGTAATTCTTAACGTTGGAAACTGTTCTGGCTAATGTATTGTTAACATTCACCTTACATTCAAATGTGATATAAAAGCTGTAAGTTTCTTTGAACAAATAAATAGAAAAATAGGAAAAATAACGGCAGCCGTATATCAAGAAAACACTAATTAATCCATCTTATATTTTCAAAAAAAGCATTTTATATTGCTACTTTGAAAAAAAAACGGTTTGGAAAAATTTTTACGTCCGGATGTTGATTTTGGATGTGGTCAAGATAACTCCCGAAAAAATTGACGTATCGAGACCGGGTTTTTTTTATTAGCTTCAGAATTACATCAACTGGTTCCCTATTTCATATCAATAGCCTAGCACGCGTAGTTTGTTGATTTTCAACTGTTATAACATTTATTGCTATTAAAAATTTAAAGGCGCTTTCATATTTTTTTAGCTTTTGTTAGACAAAGGACAAATGTACCGTACCAGCTTATATCGATTTTATACTTTGTGTAATCGATTTACTTTGGTAAAAATTATTAATTCTTTTCCCTGTAGGTGACACTACCTGCTAAAATAATAGAGTCTAAATTTAAAACACGTAAATAATATATTTTAAAAGTCAGGAATACAATTTATTTTTTCATCAAAATCAAATGAAACGCTGTTGAGGCGTGCATTTTTGGATTTTCCAAACTATTTTCTACCACTGTTCAATATTGAATCCTATACTTTAAGTGACAATATTGTTGAGTGTGTATTTACTAGATGGTAGATCTCTTTTTGCCTAAAATATTGTGCTGTGTTTCGTGTGGTGGGTGTAGAGAGCCGAGACCCTTTTCGCTAGAAACGATTAATTATATCTTGGTACTCGGGGGTGGCAAAGCATCTGCATTTTGATTCTTAATCGAGGATAGATGTAGTTATTTAAAAAAAAAGTCCCGCTGGGTTTCTTAAATAATAAAAATAATTAAAAATATTTATTGCCACACAATAATAAGTTCACAAATGAAAACAAAGTAAGTATACACATAGAAAATAATTAGTCTTAAAATTTCAATAAAAAAAAATAACATTCACAATTAACAAATTAACTACTATTACTAAATATACGATTATAATATGAGGCAATGGGAACAAGCTCAGTATTCGCGGGGCATTATGCTGGTTTTCAGCCAGTCCCTGCTGTTTTGGGTATATTTTGGTCGCACGCACATCGTACTTAATTTAATTCTTTCCTTCTTATTCTTGCTGGTTCTTCCCTGGACAGAGGTTTTTTTTTTGAACCAGTGGTAATTAAACAAAAGAGTGACTTTCAATAAGTATTATTTATAATCTACATTGAATAAAAAAGTTTCTGTTTCCGTTGTTTCTCAGCATCCACTTACCATCAGATGGACTGTGTGCTCGTTTGTAACCCTTATGGTATAAAAAAATAAATTATGTTTTACTTTCCAAGTTTATCTAGATAGGTTTCATCCCTTAAAATTTTTTTTTTTTAATTCCGAGCAAAGTTTAACCCTGTACTTAGGATTGTATTTGAATTTTAATAATTTTATTTAGCTTCGCATTGAAATGTTTGCTTCAAATCTTGCAATGGATTTCTACTAAGACATTTAAAACTTACTTCAAATTGCCCCGCTAGCTAAACCTAGTGGTTAATTGGTTTCTATGGGTCATAATTCTTAAACTCGGCGTTATCGAATAGATAACTTTGCTATATTCGAATACTTTTGCTGCTATGTTATTGTGCAATATCTTGCAAAGTATATTAGGCATTAGTAGTAGTTAGACTATTATTTTCGTCAGAAAATTAATCTTATTTGTAGTTTTCCATTAAGTCTAATATATTTAATTTTCTGTTGAAAAAAGCTAGTAATCGGGGAATAATAAATGTTTTCTTGTTCCCCTGTAATTTTTGAAAATTGAGGTTCGCCCCTTTGCGGCGTCAACGACGAACTGTATCGTCGAGCGATTGAGTTAATAAACGTAAAGCAACTATGACGCATTAGGCTTAGCAACGTTGCGCTACGTTGCACGATATATATGGCAACTTGACGACTATACAGTTGCGGCTAGGAATTGCCTTAAAAGTAGTAGTACAGTAGTAGTCCATTTACAAGCCCTTTGAATCAGTTAAGTGCACGGACTGAGGACTTTAGCATTATTAAAGTCATTCCAGCCCATAAAACGGTGTAAATTTCAGGAACAATTTGGCGTGATGGGTGATTCCGCAACTGCCATGCGAGATCCAGTGTTCTACCGCTGGCATGCTTACATCGATGACATCTTCCAATTGTACAAGAATAAGTTGCCAGCTTATGGCAACAATAGAGTGAGTCATCTATTATTATTTATTATATAATTTATTTATATATATTTATTGTTGAAATAAGGTAAAACAAATAAAAGGCAATACGAACAAATGAAGGTAGAATGGTAATTTCTCACTTGTTTTAGCAGTATTAGGTATCCCGCAGGTATATATATTATGTGTATATCATCTATATATATGTGTGTGTGGAATATCTTACGCCACGATCACACGGTACTATTTTTTTGCATCTATTTTACATGTTTTTTTACCAATTTATATAAAAAATATTTACAAATATAATTCTCTAAATAATACTTTTATATTTCAAGTAATTATTCCGGGTTTGGATATTTGTCGTGCAATTTATATATGTAAACTGCCTCCATGATACGGGAGAAAATCCTAGTGCGTTAAGTTTAATTATTAGATATTAAGATTAAGATGTCTGGTACTGCATTCGCCAATCTGCCTGCCAAATGCCAAGCGAGGGCAAATCCTTACTATACTGTACTACCTACTACGGTATTTTATTGGTGCCAGCAAGCATTTGAACCTGGCCGGCATGCCTGTGAAATTTACAGTGAAGCTACCAAGGCTTGAACATATAACTTTTATATTTTTTTGTTCAATATGTTTTAGCTGGAGTTTCCCGGTATCCGAGTGGCATCGATCGCTGTGGAAGGTAAAGCTGGAAGGAATACATTTGCAACGCATTGGGAACAGAGCACGGTGGAGCTAAGCCGTGGGCTGGACTTCACACCACGTGGCAGCGTGCTGGCCCGCTTCACATCTGCAGCACGAGGAGTTCAACTACGTGTGAGTCATCGGCGTCATTCTATAGTAATGTCCTCTAAACCGAATTTCGGTCACGACAGCCAGTCTTAACGGATACTAGCTATCTGCGTAGAACAGGATTATAGTGCCCGAGTGTATGCTTCGCTATTCCCTCACTCTCATAGTCCGACGGGACAGTAATCCGACACGACTGAAGAGAAATCAGACACAGGACCAACGGCTTTACGTGCTTTATAAGGCACGAGGGTGAAACACCGCCAACTTCATGACTCCGGCCTACGCTGAGAGTTTCTTGCCAGAAAGACCCAATAACTGATTTTTGTCCCAACTCGAGATTCGAGCCCAGGACCACATGTTAGCAGTCGCATTTACGACCGCCAGACCAACGAGGCTGTCTGACCGTCATCATTCACCCCAGGACTAAGATGCCTTACGCATTACGTTATCGATGACGTAATAGATGGATCGTAGATCATACTTGGATTTTGCGTACTGTAGAACTTGAGATGAACGCGCTATAACTGAGCTAAATAAGCTCTCATAATAATTAAGTGTTTTATAATAGAAAAGAAGACATACGAGCATACGGCTTACCTAATGTTGAGTGGTCATCGTTGCCTATGAACATCTATGAACATCAGGGTCACCACAAGAATTGCAGGTGCTTGCCAGCTTATTTTATTGAAAGAAAACATACATATAATCGGAATATAAAGGCGGAATTTTACTGGAAAAGAGGCATTCCATCTTAGTCCTCACGGCTGACAACGCATCTGCATTTTATTCGCAAACGAGGATAAACGTAGATGTCTATGGGCCACAGCAACCACTTACCATCAGGTGGACTGTGTGCTCGCTTGTCACCCTTATCCTATAAAAAAAGATGGATTGGTGGATAATGGATACAATTAAATAATATTTATTATTCCTGTCATTTTCAAATAGCATCCAGGTGAACAACATAACTGGTAGAAATGCAATGGGCACCGTGAGAATATTCATGGCGCCAACTGTTGATGAAAATGGTACTCCCCTACCCTTTGACGATCAAAGGAAACTCATGATTGAGCTTGACAAGTTCTCACAAGCATGTAAGTAAAGGTTTCTTTTCAGACATACATAATTACAACTGTACAGTAAAAACCTTTGCAATATTTTGCATAAGGACGCTCGCGTACTTTTACCTTACTAGTTTTACTTAGCCTGCCCCTTTTCAATCCTATTCTCCACCTATAATGACGGTTGGATGAAAATGATACTGCGCACAGCGGCCTATAAGAAACGTCATATTCTGCGAATACACCTTGTGATCTTGCGCCGAATTATTAATGCTGGTGAAGTGTGGTTAACCGCCTGCTTGATTCCTGCGCCGATTGGCCTGCTATTATTATTTTGCATTTTTTAAATATTATTTTCTTCTCTTTATATCTATAACAACAATTATGAAAAATATGTCCAAGTAAGGGTATTTTTTTTTAATTTATTGAATCACAAATAAACTCTAAAAACTTAATGTACCTCCTGGCGAACGCTGCCTGCGTTTATTTAATAAACTGTTATAGGCTATTCGCTAAGATAGGTCAGTATACCCAGAGGCGTACTTATTATTTTGCTTTTATTTTATTATTTTTTACTGTCTTTGTTAAATAAATATTTTTTAAATCTAAGAATAAAATAGAATACTATTTTACTCTTATAGTTATTGTAACACATTTTTTTACATGGTAGAACCATGCTGCAGCTATATTACTGGTATAGTTGTAGCACGAATGGGTCGGCTCGACCGGGGAAGGACTACCAGCGTAAAATAGCAGCTTAACGCTGCTGTTTCGTATGGTGAGTGTAGAGAACCGGAGACCCTTTTTACTGGAAACGAGGCATTCCATCTTAGTCCTCACGGGTGACAACGCATCTGCATTTTGATTCGTAATCGAGGATAGATGTAGATGTCTATGGGCCACAGCAACCACTTACCATCACGTGGACTGTGTGCTCGTTTGTCACCCTTATCCTATAAAAAAAATACTGGTCTATATCTTCTTCTTACATGAATAAAACTTTGTACCCCTTTTTAAGTATATTGCGCTCACGGAGGAGTGTAAGATTTGGCATAGTTGAAGTTTATATGGAGATAAAGTGCAAAAGCTCAAATTTATATATAAAACTAGCCACCCGCCCCGGCTTTGCACGGGTGACTTCTGGATCTCGATAACAGCGCCACCTACCGGGTTCAATTGTAAATCTAAGCCATTCTCGCATCAACTTAATCACACACACAAAATTTCATTAAAATTGGTCCAGCCGTTTAGGAGGAGTGCAGTCACATACACACGGGCAGAAATATTATAAATATAAAGATGTGTTACAAATACATTAAATTAAATTAAATAAAACATTTATTGTACATACTGTTTATGACAAACACATAATAGTGTGTCGTTTTTTTTCGTTCATACACAATATAGTCTATGGTCAAACAGTCGCACAAAAACAGATCACAGTGCTGCAAAGCATCCAAAGCGTCGGGAAATAAAATAAGTAAAATTAAACACGATAAAATCTGTGTTTCTCTTGTGAACAGTGCGTCCCGGAATGAACACGGTAACCAGAAGCAGCATGGACTCCTCAGTGACGATCCCGTACGAGCGTACATTCCGCAACCAAGCCAATAGACCTGGCGACCCGGGCTCTGCGGAAGCCGCCGCGTTCGACTTTTGCGGCTGTGGATGGCCGCACCATATGCTTCTACCTAAAGGAACTACCATGGGATACCCTGTCGTCCTGTTTGCTATGGTGTCAAACTGGGCTGATGATAGTGTAAGTGTGATTTGAGGTAGATATTATTCAAATTCACCAACAAGGTCGGTATGACGTGCAAATTTTTCGGAAGCATTAACCTACTTGTATTTTATAATGGTGTTATTCCATCCATCTACAACAGCCTATAAAAGTCCACTACTGAACATAGGCCTCCCCATTGATGACCTCATATTTATGCTATAGTTGCCACGCTTGGCAGAAGGGTTGGCATTTGCAGTTTCTACAATTTTGAGTGTTCATCAGAAAGATGCTGCCTATCTCCTGTTTTAGATTCCTTCAGTCGCCTCTTACGACGCCCACGGAACGATATGTGGATATTCTTACACCGCCACTACAGGGTTAGGCGGTGTTATTAATTCTATCTTACGTTATGAAACATGCAACCTCTGCACCCTGTTTCTTTTTTCATAAAAGTGAAGTGTCCCTCGAACTTACAGCCCACCTGATGGCTACTGCAGCCTATTACGTGCAACCAACTTTAAACAAGGAGGGATACAGATAAGTTGTAAGTGATGTGGTACCTACCCAGAGGAGTCCTAGGCAGAAAAGGAATCCTCCTACGTTACGATCGTTAAGAATACGATATGAGGTCGAACTATCGTTATCCATAAGGTTGCTATGCTCATGGTACTCGTGGCCACCACCCTGATTGCGACCCTAAAGGCCAATTTTGTTGATCGCCTATAACAGAGTCGAAATACGAGTATTACTTTCTAGGCCTATCTGGTTTATAGAACTTTGCTATTCTGGTTAACTACACATCTAAACGCTCGAATATACTCCTTAAAGTCTGGCGTCAAAAAGATGGTTACACCGCCATCTATTGGTGGCCAGGGGATGTTTGTGGTACTTTGAAAAGTCGCCTTATAGAACAACCACTAAATGAAATAGGGCTATCTTACGGCGTTATTATTATTATTACAGCCATTCACAAGTCCCTTGCTGAATATAGGTCTTCCCCAAGGAATGTCACATAGCATAGTCCTCAGTCACCTGCATCCATCGACTTACTGTATTTCTTACCAGTTCGTCACTACATCTAGTGGGGGCCCGCTCTACACATAGTATTAGATAATTCTAATTGTAAAAGTTAGCAAATCTTGAATTAAACAAAATATTTATATTTTAACAGATCAAACAAGACACTGTAGGCACTTGTAATGATGCTGCTTCATATTGTGGCATCCGCGACCGGCGTTACCCAGACCGTCGTGCAATGGGCTACCCCTTCGACCGCCCAGCTCGTAAAGGCGTCAACACTTTAAACGACTTCCTCCTGCCCAACATGGCAAAGACAGATTGCCGAATACAATTCACCAACGCCACCAGGCCAAGACCTCAACAAGCCTAAATAATTGGATTATATAATCGCCATTTTGAATTTGTCTTCGCTTTTCTCTTCTAAAATGATTTATTGATTTTAATATAAGTGGTCAAATTATTTTAGTTTAGCTCTGTAAATATACTATTTTAACGTTTGTATAAATTATAAGACTGAATAAATCAAGCCTTTCGACAAAACTATTTTATTAAATACTGCTATAATCTTCTTTAAAGTTCTTCGAACCGTGTAAGAAATATTTTGATGGAAATCAGTATATTTTTTTACTATTATAAGCCAGTGCTTGGGTATTTCGCAGTATATTATATACTGCAAAGTATCCAAGAAAAGTGGAGCAAGATTATTACTGACTGGCACCCTAGAGATGGTAAAAGGAAAAGAGGACTGCAAAAGGGAAAATATGGGAGGTTGAGATAAAATAAACAGCCGGTTCAAACTGGAAAAGGGTTGCTAGAGATAGAAAGCAATGGAAGATGTAAGAGGTGGCCTTTGCCAAGAGGCAGACTGAACTGAGAGACATTCTATAAACATCACAATAATTTTGACAACCATCTAAAATTGTTCAGGATTAAAGGCTTATTGATTGATTGCAGCCAATGCTTAAAACTATACTATCCCATCTGATGGTAATTGTTAGCTTCACGAAAGCCTATTCACTCTTGCCTTGAAGACACCCACATTATAATCGCATGGAAAGAATAATGTTGGTAAATTATTTCACTCCTTTGCTGTCCGCATTATGAACAAGAAAATATTTTTTACACAAAACTGGACACTGGACGGGAGCCTCTCCTATTGTTTGGAGAATCCTAGTCTTAATATGCCACTTAATTGTGAAATACATCTAAATAATAAACAAATAAATGTTACGTACTTAACGTAAATATTGTGAGTGTGTCGACGAGGGTTGCGTACCTTAAACTCAGAATCACCAAACGGTATTCGTTGAAGGTCATACAGGCTTACGCACATCCCGATGAGGAGGTGGAGGAAATGTATGAAGATATCTCTAAAGCCATGCATTCATCCAAAACCCACTATACGGTGTTATGGTAATGGGAGACTTCAACGCAAAATTAGGCACAAGAGAACAGTAAGCTGAAGGTAGGGAAATTCGGAATAGAGCAACGCAACCCAAGGAGCCAGCAGCTGGCCGACTTCATGGAGGAAGAGGGACTCTTTATGATGAACTCTTTCTTCTAGAAGCGGCCCCACAGGAAGTGGAACTGGTCGAGCCCCGACGGTTCGACAAAAAATGAGATTGACTTCATTGTAATTCTGTTCAGTGATGTCTCAGTGATCGCGAGGGTGAAAACTGGTACCGATTACCGAATGGTTAGAGGCCACTGAACCTAAACGTTAAGTTGGAGCGGTCTCGTCTAATCAAGTCAACGCTCCGTCCCCCTCGTGCTCTAATCCAAAGTCCCGAACCTTTCAGCTCGAGCTACAAAACCGTTTCCAGTGCCTAGAAGATTGCAATGTGTGGACGATATGAATGACAAGCTCGTGGAAACCGCCCATGCGGTCGGAGCTATGTTCTGCAAGACCCGCCGCAGAAGAATACAATAAACTCTCCGATCACACTCTTAATCTCATGGCTGTTAGACGGGAAATGAAACTGAAGTTTTGACAGCATACAGGCAACTGAACAGACAGATCTCCAAATGCATGCAGCGGGACTTACGCAACTTCAATACAGCTCGTATTGAAGAAGCGATCGAGCGGAACCAGGGCTCTAAATTCTTTGCCAGAGATCTGTCTGCCAGAAAGAGCCAACAGTCAAAGCTGAAGACCGAGTGTGGCAGCATCGTTTCCGGGATACCTGAGGTTTTGAGTGAGATTGAGAGGTTCTATGGGCAGCTGTACACGTCATCTTTGGAGCCAGACTCAAGTGTGAATAATGATCAAAGAGCAAGTCTTATCCGACACTATTCCGATGATATCCCGGACGTTAGTCTGAGCGAGATTAGAATGGCTCTCCAGCACCTTAAAAACGGGAAGGCCCCAGACGAGGATGGAATTACAGCGGGGCATCTGAAAGCGGGTGGAAAACTGGTACTTGAAGTCTTTCAGAAGCTCTTTAATTCCGTCCTTCATGGTGGGAATACTCCGGAGGCGTGGAGCAGAAGTGCGGTGGTCTTGTTCTTCAAGAAAGGCAACAACGCTCTCTTGAAGAACTACAAACCGATTTCCCTTCTGAGCCGCGTCTACGTGCTGTTTTCGAGAGTCATTACGAATCGTCTCTCACGCAGACTCGACAACTTCCAGCCTCCTGAACAAGCCGGTTTTCAAAAAGGCTTTAGTACCATAGACCACATATATACTCTTCGGCAAATTGAACAGAAGACTGAAGAGTACAATCTGTCACTTTGCCTAGCGTATGTGGACTATGAGAAAGCCTTTGATTCCGTCGAAATTTGGGCGGTGCTACAATCCCTTCAGCGGTGCCAAGTTGACTGTCGGTATATCGAAGTGATGAAGTGTTTGTACAGTAGGGCTACGATGGCTACCCGAGTACAGAACCAGAGTACGAAACGAAATCTAACTGCAGAGAGGTGTAAGACAGGATGACGTTATATCCCCGAAACTCTTCACCGCTGCATTGGAAGACGTTTTCAAGCTACTTGACTGGAAAGGACACGTTATTAACATCAATGGCGAGTACATCACTCACCTTCGATTTGCCGACGATATAGTATTTACCTAAGCACTATGCTCAATGACCTCAATAGTGCCTCCCAACGGATAGGTCTTAAGATGAACATGGACAAAACAAAGATCATGTGTAATGTCCATGTCACACCTATGCCGGTAGTTGTTGGGAGCACTAAGCTTGTTGACGAGTATGTTTACCTGGGACAAATAGTCCGACTAGGTAAGTCCAACTTCGACCGAGAGGTCAATCGACGGATTCAACTCGGCTGGGCAGCGTTTGGGAAATTACGAGACATCTTCTCGTCAGGTATACCTCAAAACCTGAAAACCAGATTGTACAACCAGTGCGTATTGCCAGTGATGACTTATGGATCTGAAACGTGGTCCTTCACTGCTGGCCGTATGAGGACGCTCAAGGTCGCTCAGCGAGCTATGGAGATGGCTATGGATTAAGCTCTAATGCATTTCTTTTGTGCAGTAAATAATCTTTGTTTATCTGTACCATTGCCCCATATTACGACACCATAACGTAGTAAAGATTCTATATAAGCGTGATAAGCTGTACAACTTGTAATTACTGTACCCTCTAGATGGAGTGACGACCTGGTAAGTCGATGGATGCAGGTGGCTCAGGACTGTGCTTTGTAGAATTCCTTGGGGGAGGCCTATGTTCAGCAGTGGACTTGTGTAGGGCTGTAATGATGAAAAAGTTTTAAACTAGTTGTGTACAGATACGGCTCGATCGGGGTAGAACACGCTCTCATGGAAAACGCTACCAGCGTAAAATAGTAGCTTAATGCCCCTGTGTTTCGTATGGTGAGTGTAGAGAACCGGAGTCCTTTTTTACTGGAAACGAAGCACTCCATCTTAGTCCTCAGGGGTGACAATGCATCTGCATTTTGATTCTTAAACGAGGATAAATGTAGATGTCTAAGAGCCACAGCATCTACTTACCATCAGGTGGACCGTACGCTTGTTTGTCACACTTATTCTATAAAAAACAAAAGGAGTTGTCAATTGAAAGAGATACGAAAAGTACCAGAGCATCTATTCAACTTGCTCGGAGCATCTATTCAACTTGCTCGGCGTTTATTTATAAATTAGGCGCTTTATTTATAATAAGGCACATAGTAGAAACAGGTCAAGTAAGCAACAATAATTACAAGTTTTATTGATCATTATTCGTCATCATTACAACAATTTACTGCTGAACATAGGTCTTCCTAAATTAAATATATAATGTAAAATATTGTATAGCCTTCCGTGAACTGTCATCGCGTTTCGTCCCGTATGGTGTCGTAAAAGTCATAACAGAGTAAAATAAAGATACCAGGAGATGAGCAGCAACATCTTCCTATAGAATACCACAAAAACTTTGGTTGCCACAAGCGTAGCAACTGTGGCAAAATTACTATATAGTAATGATACATATTTATATTACTATATAAATATGCATCATTACTACTTGTGTATAAATTATTCCAATCATTGTGAGGTTCATTTAAGTGGTATTCACAAATACGAGCGCACAGTGGCACATAAAATGAGTTATCGATAAGCAATCTCTCTTTTAGTAGTTTAGGTATAAAGAATCTAGATAAATGATTACATAACTTAAAAATACAGTGAATAGAATCATTTTTATTCAATATAGATTACAATACATAATACTTATTAAAAGTCATTTTTTACTTTTACCACTGGTTCGCAAAAAAACCTCTGTCCTGGGAAGAACCAGCAAGAAACCCAGCGAGACTTTGCGAACTACCGCCTCATTTCGATCCTGAACGTACTTAGTAAACTATGTGAAAGAGTAGTCCATGCTCATATATATCCAATAATTGCCACTTCGATTCCCTCTGAACAACATGGATTTATAAAGGGCCAGTCAACTACTACGAACCTAGGAGTTTTTGTAGACTATGTATCTAATAGTATAGATGGTGGGTCACAATTAGATGTAATATATACGGATTTTGAGAAGGCATTTGACCGTGTTGACCACTGTATCCTTCTGCGTAAACTATCTGAACTGGGTACCCACGGTAATTTGTTGAGATGGTTCGAGTCATATATGCGCAATCCTTCTCAAGCTTTAGTGGTAGGTAGTTCACGCTCCGACTTTTTAGAGGTACCATCAGGCGTACCGCAGGGTTCCATCCTGGGACCATTGTTATATGCCACGTACTTATATGATGTGGGTAGATGCTCTAAGCATGCAAAATTTTTAATGTATGCTGACGATACAAAAATATTTATGAAAATTAATGGGATTACTGATTGTATTAACTTTCAAGCCGATCTAGATAGATTAAACTCTTATTATATTGAAAATCGTATTGGTATTAATTTAAAGAAATGTCTTGTATCATTCACTAGAAAAACTAATCCAATTAAATTCATTCATTCATTCATTACAGCCTTCGCAAGTCCACTGCTGAACATAGACCTCCTTGTCGGTTCTTCGAGCTATATGGCCCGGCCATTGCCACTTCAGCTTACTAATCCTTTGGGCTATGTTGGTTACTCTGGTTCTACTGCGGATATCCTCATATCTAAGTTTATCACGCAGAGAAACCCCGAGCATAGCCCTCTCCATAGCTCGCTGAGCGACCTTGAGCTTCCTCATACGGCCAGCAGTGAAGGACCATGTCTCAGTTCCATATGTCATCACTGGCAACACGCACTGGTTGTACAATTTAGTTTTGAGGTTTTGAGGTATGCCTGACGAGAATATGGGTCGTAATCTCCCGAACGCTGCCCAGCCGAGTTGAATCCGTCGATTGACCTCTCGGTCGAAGTTAGACTTACCTAGTCGGACTATTTGTCCCAGGTAAACATATTCGTCAACAACTTCGAGCTTAGTGCTCCCAACAACTACCGGCACAGGTGTGACATGGACATTAAACATGATTTTTGTTTTGTCCATGTTCATCTTGAACCTATCCGTTGGAGACACTATTGAAATCATTGAGCATAGTGCTTAGGTCCTCCAGCGATTCTGCCATAAGGACTATATCGTCGGCAAATCGGTGGTGATGTACTCGCCATTGATGTTAATACCGTATCCTTTCCAGTCCAGTAGCTTGAAAACGTCTTCCAATGCAGCGGTGAAGAGTTTCGGGATATTACGTCACCCTGTCTTACACCTCTCTGCAGTTGGATAGGTTTCGTACTCTGGTTCTGTACTCGGATAGCCATCGTAGCCCTACTGTACAAACACTTCAGCACCTCGATATACCGACAGTCCACTTGGCTCCGCTGAAGGGACTGCAGCACCGCCAAATTTCGACGGAATCAAGGCTTTCTCATAGTCCACATACGCAAGGCAAAGTGGCAGATTGTACTCGTCGGTCTTCTGTACAATTTGCCGAAGAGTATGTATGTGGTCTATGGTGCTAAAAACCTTTAAGGCTCGCTTGTTCGGGAGGCTGGAAGTCGTCGAGTCTGCATGCGAGACGATTCATGTGACTCTCGAAAACAGCACGTAGACGCGGCTCAGAAGGAAATCGGTCTGTAGTTCTTCAAAGAGCGTTGTCGCCTTTCTTGAAGAACAAGACCACCGCACTTCTGCTCCACGCCTCCGGTGTAATACCACCATGGAGAACGGAATTAAAGAGCTTCTGAAGGACTTCAAGTACCGGTTTTCCACCCGCTTTCAGAAGCCCGCTGTAATTCCATCCTCGCCTGATGCCTTGCCGTTTTAAGGTGCTGGAGAGCCATTCTAATCTCGCTCAGACTGACGTCCGGGATATCATCGGAATAGTGTCGGATAAGACTTGCTCTTGGATCGTTACTAACACTTGCACGTGGCTCCAACGATGACGTGTACAGCTGCCCATAGAACCTCTCAATCTCACTCAAAATCTCAGGTGTCCCGGAAACGATGCTGCCACAATCAGTCTTCAGCTTTGACAGTTGGCTCTTTCTGGCAGACAGATCTCTGGCAAAGACTTTGGAGCCCTGGTTCGCTCGATCGCTTCTTCAATACGAGCTGTATTGAAGTTGCGCAAGTCCCGCCGCATGCATTTGGAGATCTGTCTGTTCAGTTGCCCGTATGCTGTCAAATCTGCTGAAGACTGCAGCTTCATCTCCCGTCTAACAACCATGAGATTAAGAGTGTGATCGGAGAGTTTTGTGTTCTTCTGCGACGGGTCTTACAGAACTTAGCTCCGACCGCATGGACAGTTTCCACAAGCTTGTCATTCATATCGTCCACTTCATTGCCAAATTCTAGGCACTGAAAACGATTTTGTAACTCGAGCTGAAAGTTTTCGGGACTTTGGATTAGAGCACGAGGGGACGGAGCGTTGACTTCATTAGACGTGACCTCTCAACTTAACGTTTAGGTTCAGTGTGCCTCTCACCATTCGGTGATCGCTGCCAGTTTTCACCCTCGCGATCACTGAGACATCACTGAACAGTTGTCGTCTGGTCGTCATAATGAAGTCAATCTCATTTTTTGTCGAACCGTCGGGGCTCGACCAGGTCCACTTTCTGTGGGGCCGCTTTTGGAAGAAAGAGTTCATCATAAAGAGTCCTCTTTCTCCATAAAGTCGGCCAGCTGCTGTATGGGTTCGTTGCCCTATTCCGAATTTCCTACTTTCAGCTCACGCTCTCTTGTGCCTAGTTTGCGTTGAAGTCTCCCATTAACACTGTATAGTGGGTTTTGGAGGAATGCATGGTTCTAGAGATATCCTCATACATTTCCTCCACCTCCTCCTCGGGGTGTGCTGAGGTTGGTGCGTAAACATGTATGACCTTCAGCGAATACCGTTTGGTGATTCTGAGTATAAGGTACGCAACCCTCGTCGACACACTCCGATCTTTACAACGTTGTTAACGAGAGACTTGTGGACGATAAATCCGACACCTCCTTGGGACAGATGGTCGCCTCCGGTGATAGAATAAGTTGCCGGATTCGAGGATTACCGTGTCCTCCCTCTCTTCGGACCTCGGATAGTCCTATTATATTCCAGCGTAACTTATCTATCTCTTCTTCCAGCTCCAGGATCTTCTCGTCAGTCCTCAGGGTGCGTGCGTTATATGTTGCCAGGTCGAGTCGTCGTAGGTGGCAACCGAACCTCCACCGAGATTCTTAGCACCCCTGCCCTGCCGTTACCATGGTCGCCACCGTAGCCAGGAATAGCGGGGCCGCCGGGGACTGGGGCCGTTTCTTTGTGTCGTCGCTCATGGGGGTATATTGCCATAGTTGCCACGCTTGGCGAGCGGGTTGGCAACCGCAGTTTTTATTGTTTTTGGCTTTTATCAGAAAGATGCTGCTGCCCATCTTCTGTATCAGTTTCCTTTGTCGCCTCTTACGACACCCACGGGAAGATATGGGGTGGTGGGTATTCTTACCCGCCACTACACGGGATTAATTAAATACAACGGGGACCAATTAAATACAATTATAAAAAAAATTATTTTACTTTATCTGAGTTAAATAGTGTACTTGACCTAGAGGTAAAAATGGATTCAAAATTAACATTTTCCGAACATATCGATACAATAGTGGCGAAAGCATACAAAAATTTAGGTTTTGTTTTACGAGTCAGTAAGCCCTTTTCAGACATTGGATGTTTACGAGTACTATACTTTGCATATGTCAGAAGTATTCTGGAGTATAGTAGCATAATATGGAATCCTCAATATGTGACGTATATTCAAAAGCACCTTTTTTTAAAGCACCTACACTTTCGATTTTCTCGCCGCTTTTCAGGTGATAGCGAGTCTAGTCTCCACTACAATTACATGCCTCTTCAAATTAGACGAACCTTAATTGATATGTCCTTTCTATATGGCATATGTAATAACTACATATACTGTTGTGAATTAGCGTTACAAATTTTAAGTTTTGATGTTCCAAATATACGAACTAGACATACGACAGTTTTTTGCTACTGCCCTTAAAAGAACTAACTATGCTCAAAATTCGATTGTCAATAGGCTTCACAGAATATATAATAAAACATTTAATTCAATTGATATCTTTCACTCTAGTAAAACTTCATTCAAAAGTGAAGTTGCCAAGGTACTTTGTATGAATATGTCAGATTATAAACTAATCTATAAATTTAAATAGTAAATAGCAGTAATAATATAAATACAAGAAAGTTTTTATAGCAGGTATTAATTGATACATAAATATACACTATAATTTACATATGTTATTTAATTAACCTTTGTATCACGTTTACATACACACACAAACATACACACTCTTCCGCACTTAAACAAATTTCGAGCGCTTTGTTTACCTTTAAATATTTTTATATTTCATACTTCTATTTTTAAGTAAGGTGGTGAATACTTTGTGACGTTTTTCTTTTTCTTTAGCTTAATAAGTATATTGTAAATCCGTAATTGGCTTCAAGACCTATTTTATAAGTTATGAGTGTAAAAAAATTGTTACAAGCTGTGGATTTTGTGAATAAATAAAAATAAAATAAAAAAAAGCACATTTTACAATATAATATTTTATACAATTGTTTTGAAAACATTTAGAAACAGCATGGTAGCGATCACCTCATTCCCAGGGGTTATTATCAGTCATGTACTCTCTAATAGTATAATAACCCTTACTAGACAATTATTGCTTGAGAAATAATTTAAACCTTTTGATAGAAAAGGTCTGCATATTATTATAGTAATTGTTGATGCCGCTCTGGAAATGGCAGGAGTTACAGTTACAGGCATAAGGGGTGGTTGTGGGATGTTACCGATGTCTTCAATATTCATGGATTGTAATTCCATATCCTTGTTATCATTTGTGTCTCCAAACACTTGTAGAAGCTCTCGGCCAACAAGATTGCAGACTCATTCTAAACGATCCACCTGAAAAGTGTTTTTTTTCATCAACTAACCGAACAGACTATAGTTTTACAGTGTGTACCCCCTAAATAATAATATTTATTAATATTTTATTTATTTCAATCTTTATTACTAATAAACAGTCTTAATGCCTCTTAAATTATATATAAATAGCATGTACTCGTTTCCCTTCATAATACTTTTGTAGTAAACCAGATTCCACTAAGGTAAAAAAAAAATACATCAAATCAGAAAGGTAAACAAGTGAAGTAGTTATATTAGAATTATAACATTATTTGACTAAGCACAAGTTCTTTGACGTTTTATTTACACTAATGTCATTTAAGGTAAAAATATAACTTGTATATTATGTACAAAGGCATACAAATATGAGTGTAAGGTAAGGAAGAAGTAGCATCTATCTAATAACAACTAAAGATAAAAAACTGTGGTTATCAAATATCTCCCCTATGAGGCAATCTGTGGGGGAGGTCTATGTTCAGCAGTAGACTTTTGATAGGCTGTAAAGTTAAAGATAACCTGGTGGTGAATAGCCAAATTGTTTGTAGTGCGAGGTGATGATACTACAAACATCAATATGTGTGCCAAAGCAATTATGCCAACTCCTCCGGGCAAGCCTATTTCAGGCAGGGGATCATTTACAGACTGTTAAAGTAAAGTAAATACCTGGTGTGATGGTATCCACTGCAAAATAATACCTCTTTCTGCTGAGTTAATTTGCACAGCCCATGTGTGGTGTGCTCTTAAAATTGAAGATCCACATTGAATACAAATATTCCTATACCCAAACCTTCTAATAGAATGAGCAGTTTCAATACTTTCTTGCAATATTTTTAGGCAGTTCTTCTTCTTCTTCTTCTTTTAAATTATGGATTCTCTTGATGGGAGTGACAAGTAAATATTTATTACATTAAGAGTTCTCAATTTTACGAGTGGGTTCACAATCTACAACAAAAGACGTCATTTTTAAACACCATCACCAAAATTGATTAGTAATTTTACAGTTTAATATTATTAGTACGAATAAAATCACACAAAATATTTACAAAAGGAGTTTTTTCTAACTAAATAATATTTTATCCCTACCATAAATATTAATACATTTATATTCCTTTTGACTTTGATTTCTGATTAACAGACACCAGATTTATACATACACATAACTTAAATCCCTTGACCAATAGGTTATTGATACTCTTTTAACATAGATTTGTGTATATTTTGTGTGGTTTTATTTTATCTATTAATTAAATTAGATTTCACCAATAACATAAAACTTCAATACTTTGACACTTTTAACCTTTTAACTTACTAATAAGACCTGTGTTTGTCATTTGTTTTAGGTAATTCAACATAAATAGATTTTCCAAAATTCTAGGAGGAAAAGTAAACTTGTATTATACACTCACATTGACTTTTAATTAAACTCGTCAGTTTTCATTTTCGAATGTCAATGGCGAATTAAATACATAATGTGGAATAAAACGAAAATTAGTAGTTATCGTTTCCGCATTATAATATTTTTGGACAGACATAGATAAGATGCTTATATTATGCAAAATGCAAATATGGCCACAGGTTATTACTGTGGTTATTACGCAGCACGGAAGTCAATGACAAAATAGCGTTTCGTTCCAAGGTGACTTTGAACCATGTTATATGATATACTAAGCTAACACTTATAGAAATAGGATAAAAATCTCATCAGTGGTATCTCTTTTTAGTAATAAATATATAATATACAAATAAGTATAATATGCATATAATAAGTTATCTTTGTAAAAAAAAACATTTTTCTTTTTATAGAAACATGATTCATTACACGCATTTTTTACCATAATATATTAACCAGAACACGGAAAATCAAAACCACTCATTTTTTTCAGATTTCTTGATTCCGTTTAGGTTTTCATAAAATCTGTAGGCCATTTACTATAATAAATTGGTATCTTTTTTTTTGTGTGTAATACCATTAAGGGTCATTAAAATTTCTAGTGGGCCCAAAAACAATTGACTCCTTTTAAAGGTTCTATTAGAGAAAAGTTGAAATAAATTTTTAGCCTCGCAATATATTTATAAAAATTTAACATACTCTACATAAAACTTTTAGATTAGATTTAGACTATACATAATAGCTTTAATAAGAGCAAAGATATTCATACTCCGAGTGGGCTTGGCGAGCCCACTTCGGATGTGTGACGGTGGGCTGCGGCGAGAGGGGTGTCCTCTCCCCTTACCGCTGCAGCCGAGGTGCAGTCGCGGAGGAAGAGGAGTGTTGGTATGGCGATGCGCCACTCGCCCTATCCTCCGTGACTCTGACGGGGCCGCACGGTTAATTGATGCGGTGGTGGTGGGGCTCTGGGGGGAGAAGAGTGTTGGTATTGCGAGGCGCCGCTCTCCCTACCCTCCACAGCCGAATCTTGATTGACGGCGGAGCCATAGACCAGATCCACCGCTGGGGTCATGAAGGCTGGTGCTTCTGAGTGCTAGTTTTTACTGGCCCCATGGCCTTCGCGCATCGGACACGGGGGCGTCCGTTGCGCATTTGAAGTTGGAGGCCGCGGAGGAGGGCGCGCCATGTGTTCTGGTGCGCCTTAACTGAGAATGAGATGGGGAGGAGTAGTCCTCTCCCGAGGAGGGGCCGCCGTTGGGCGGTCAGCGCTTGTGGGGCCGCGGATGTGTGCAAAAGCGTTCCCGTGGCCCTGCCAATATGCATACTACCTTCTTTTGGGATGCCCGATGTCCCGGTTCAGAGTGAGGACAGTACTCCATGTGTAAAATTGTGTTGTAAAATTGCTAACGGTGTGCTGGCATGAAATACTGTCCTACTCTGTTGAGCACGTCAAGCTTTTTAGAGGTCAATTTAGCCTTCCCTTCCAAGTGACCGCGAAACTGAACGTTATTCGATACGTCGATGCAGAGGATTCTGATACTGGCTGAGGCATGGGGGGTGCCCCGAAATTGAAGAGATACAACAAAGGGGTACAACAAAGGGGGTCAAAATTGAAGAGAGACAACTTCTGAATTTTAAGGTGGACTTGAGTCGTCCCCAATCCGAGATTTTGTTTATTAAAGACTCGACTTCAGACACAAGTTTGTTCTGATACTAGATGATGTGTTCTCGAGAAATATTAGCACGGCAGGTGTAAAAATCATCACCAGTGTTACAACAAGTAACAGCAACATATAATTAATATACAGAAGGAACAGCGTAGGTGATGAGCGCACGCAGCCTTGTGGAATACTAGCATTAATAGGCTCGTAGTTGGAGTATGCATCGTCCACTACAACCTTGATGCTCTGATGTGCAAGATAACTGATCATCCAATTGCACAATTTCTCGGGTAGCCCATAAGAAGGACGCTTCTAAAGAAGTGCTTTGTGCCAAAGCCCATCGAAAGCCTTCGCTATGTCCGAAATAATGACCAAGGCCTCCCTCTGGACTCTACTGCTTTCGCTCATCTATGAGTCAAGTAATCAGCTGGTGGTCCTCAAGGTACCTTATGAGCTGACAGTTAATGAATTAATGGATTAAATTATTTTGGAGAATAGGGAGGCGATGGTGATAAGCCTGTAGTTGGACGGGTCTGATCGGTCACCTTTTTAGGGATTGAGTGCACTAAAGCTGTCTTCCATAAGTTCAGGATTACGCCTAGGGAGTAGGAGTACCGGAAAAGACGCATTAGAACCGGTGCTAATTCCGGAGCACACGTCTTCAGCACAATAGAAGGTACTCCATCAAGTCAACTCGATTTGTTGACATCCAGGGAGAGGAGTGCTTTGCACACTGAACGCTGTGTAAACCGCACATCCAGAATAGAGCAATCACACTGCGGGATGGTTGGCGGTGTGTACCCCCCGTCATCGAGAGTCGAGTTGGACTCAAAAAGAGAACCTAAAAGATCGACTTTCTCCTTTGTGGAGTGGGCCAGTGAGTCGGTCTCCCTGTGCAGAGATGGAACCGATGGCTGACAGAAGTTCCCTTGTACAACCTTGGGAAAATACCTTAACAAAATTAGAGGTAGAGAAGAGAGCTTGAGCAGTTTAAAATCTTTGAATCACATCCAGCAGTCATGGAAAGACGAAAGGTACCAAATAATTCAGTCTCATTTTTATAATCTATTTATTTGTTTTGTACCAAAGTAAATAAAGAGCAACAAGTAAAATACTTGTGGCACTTACTCTGTTATTTATTGAGAATATTATACCAAATTTTATTATGTACATAAGTGTGCTTGCAAAGGCAAGCTCAGCCAGGGGCGGATCTATATAAGGGCTTTTTGGGCTGCAGCCCAGGGCCCCGTGGATATAAAGGGCCCCAGCCACCATAGAAGACAATAGGTGTCATAGCTACAAAAATTTTTATGGTGATATTATGAAAATTTCATGAGTTTTAGTGGAAATGAAGATGAGAAAGTAAATTTTCAAAAAGAGGCACGAAATTTATTTAATAAAATGGCGAAACTCGATACTATTTTTGGGAAGAAATTTTAGAGAGGATATTTGTGAAGTTAATTATGTCATTAGTCAAGAGTTCGTGAGCAACATACGGTGCAGATAAATTTAAAAAACACACGCTAAAAAAAGCTAAAGATTTTTTTATAGAAGAGTGGGCAAACGAGCATGCGGCTTACCTGATGGTAAGTGACTACCGCCGCCCAGGAACAACTGCAACTCCAGGGGTATTGCAAGTACGTTGCTGGTCTTTTAGAAAGGACTTAGCTCTTTTCTTGAAGGTCCCTAAGTCGTATCGGTGCGGAAAAATCGCCGGTGGTAAGCAATTCCACAGAGAAGTTGTACGAGGAAGAAAACTCCTAGTAAAACGCACAATGGCGGACCGCCAAGCGTCCAGATGGTGAGGATGCTATCGTGAATTTTGATGCGATGTGCGTTCGTGAAATTTGGCGGCTGGAATTAATCCGAGATGATCCCAGAGATGAGAACAGTATTCCATGTGAGGCCGAACTTGCGCTTTATAAAGTTGCAAGCGATGTGCCGACATGAAATACTGTCCCGCTGTGCTGAACACGCCAAGCTTTTTATAGACCAATTTGGCCTTCCCTTCGAAGCGACCACGAAACTGCACACTATTCAATATGTCGACGCCAAGGATTCCAATGCTAGCTGAGGCAGCAAGGGCAGTGCCTTGAAACTGAAGAGGTACGAGAAAGGGGTTCTTTTTAGCGGTAAACGCGCAAACTTGTGTCTTCTGGAATAGAACTGAACTAGATTTAGTCGCCCCCAATCCGAGACTTTGTTCAACAAAGTCTCCACTTCAGACATAAGTTTGTTCCGGTACTCGGCGACGTTTTCCTGGAAAATATTGGCACGTCCGGTGTATAAAGCTTCACCAGTGCTGTCGTCCGCATAGCATTAAATGTCACCAGTTTGCAACATATCATTGATATGCAGAAGAAACAGCGTTGGTGAAGCTGTTTTGGATTTTGAATTAAAATTTTCATTTGAAGAATTCAACGGAGTGACTGTGCATACGTAGCGGAACCATGGACTGGATGTGGCGCGCGCGGGGCGGGACGGGGTAATTTGAGGTCCCGCTCCGTCCGGAATAAAACACGTTACGTATGCAGCGACATTAAATTGGTAGGCCCCCAAGTAGTGATAGCCCAGGGCCCCACAAATTCACAATCCGCCCCTGAGCTCAGCGCCCCTCGAACATTGCGCCCTAGGCTCCAGCCTGGTTAGCCTGTGGGTAAATCAGGTCTTGTGCAAGGTCCTCAATTATGTTATGCTGATTACACGGGCAAAGCCACGGGCTAGCTACTAGTTTGATTATAATAAAAAACTTATTTAAAATTTTGTAGATACAATATTTTTTATTGAATTAGTAGAGATAGTGGCCCCTATTATAACCATATTGCACTGATTACGATGATATGAGTAGCCTTATATCAGGAAAACACTCTAATTAATCCACCTTATATTTTCTAAAAAATCATTTTATATTGCTACTTTGAAAATAAACGGTTTGAAAAAAAATTTACTATATATTTTATATAATTCCCTAAAAAATTGAGGTATCAAGACCGTGTTTTTTTTATAGCTTCAGAATTACATCAACTGTTGGTTCCCTATTTCATATCAACAGCCTAGAACGCGTAGTTTGTTAATAAAATGATTTATTATTTTTTTATAAATGTACCTTCTACCTAATCATTTCCATTTGATTTTATCTTTTTAAGCCCTTGATAGACAACGGACAAATATACAATACAGCAGCCTATATCGATTTTATACTTTGTGTAATCGATTTATTTTGGTAATTTATTTTTTTCATCAAAATTAAATGAAACACTCATGAGGGGTGCGCTTTTGGATTTTCCAAATATTTTTTAATATCAGTGTTGTTAACTATGACAAACATACTATGCGAAATCATCTAAATATAACTAGAAGCGGTCAACTACTCAGGATCTATAATGCCTCACTTAATTAATTAATTAAATCCACTAGACCCTGATTTCTCGGACTAGTGACGGGGAGCTTCATTACCATGGTGAGGATATCGACTCTGCAATTACTGCATAATCACAAAGGTCTATGTCTAACAATGAGTTTTAAAAGGCAGTTTAAAGAAGTTTACTATATAATTTGGGTGTGACAAACGAACAAACAGTCCACTCGATGTTAAGTGCATACAGCATGGCAACTTTAAACAAAAAGGGCTACATATCGTTGTCACCTCACCTCACCTAAGGACTAAAACGGAATACCTCTCAGCCTGTAGTTATACTAGCCCTCTATACCCATCACACCAAAATAGGGCAGTCCACGCTGTGTTTTGTCTGTACTACCTATATGGGCCAGTAATAAAGTGAAATATAGCAGTATGAAGTAAAATATGTGCTAATAAGTAAATTACACAGATGCAATATATTATTACTGTAACATGTCTATGTCTAACGCATGCGTGTGGGATGCTTAAAAATTTTTTTTTTAATAAACGTTCCAACCATTATCTCTAACGGACCTTATCGCGTTCATTCACCGATAAACCGTTATTGATTGTTATTATCGTAGCGTAATCGACAAACCTCAACAATTTTAATTATCGACATCAGGCAATGATAACGAGCCTTCAATTTATTATAATAATGTTTTTGCAATAACTTTTGAAACAGACCTTCATGTTATCAGATTTTTTTCTAATCTACACATACATAATCCATCCATTGCAACCTAGGAAAGTCTACTGTTGAACATAGTCCTCCTCCATAAATTAAATCTATACATCTACACATATAAATAAAATTAAAATTTCGGTCTGCAATATCGAAATAACTAGCTAATGTTGAGCTGCGGGGGTTATTTGCATGTCATAAAGACCTGAAAAACTTTTTTACCTGATGGTAAGTAGTTGCTGTGGCCCATAGACATCTACGTCTATCATCAATTACGAATCAAAATGCAGATACGTCGTCACCCGTGAGGACTAAGATGGAATGCCTCGTTTCAAGTAAAAAGGGTCTCCGGTTCTCTACACTCACCATACGAAACACAGCAGCATTAAGCAGCCATTTTGCGCTGGTATTCTGTGAGAGCGTGGTCCTTCCCCGGTCGAGCCGACCCATTCGTGCTACAACTATACCACTAATATAGCTGCAGCATGGCTCTACTCTAATTTTCGGAATAGCTGAACCGATTATTATGAAGGAGTGATCTAGACCATATTTTATCCGAAAAACTTGGAGTTTTTAAGGAACGAAAAATTTATAACATAAATGGCCTTTGATTATCTTAAATTTAAATAACGCCGCATTAGTAGATCCTACAAACGCGAAGGCGGGGCGGATCGCTAGTTTATAAATAAATAACTATTATTTTTAAGAGACGTGGTACTTCACTGAAAGAAGAAGTTCAAGGTTTTTCAGCGTACTATAGCGAGAGGGCTATGCTTGAAGTTTCTCTGCGTGATAGGATTCGTAATAAAGAAACTCGCAATAGAACCAGAGTAACTCACATAACCCAAAGGATTAGTAAGCTGAAGTAGCAATGGGCAATATAACTCGAAGAACCGATAACCGAGGGAGAAGAAAGTGGCAGCGTCTTACCAGTAAGCGAAGTGTAGGACGGCCTCTCCATTTAATGGAGTAACGACTTGGTAAAACTAGCAAAACGTAGATGAATGCAGCTGAACCTGTTGTGTGGTGTTTTGTAGCATTTCTTCAGGGAGGCCTATGTTAAGCAATAGACTTGTGAAGGGCTGTAAGGGAATGAAAATAAATAACATTATTAATATCTGACAATAAACAAATAGACATATGTCTTTCTTAAAACTATTAAATATTTATCTGTGCTTTATATATTTATATATAAACTTTAATAAAATGAATTCTTATCTCAAATTCTTGGTCCACTGCAAGGGTCAAAATTTAACTTTCATCTGTAGTTAGTTAGTGTAGTTAGTTTTAGTTTATTTTCACCTTTAGTTTTGCCCAAAATTTTATGGAACCACCTCTGAAGTAACCTATTAAATATAAAAGAAACATTTTAGTTGGGTTACAATTGGCGAAGATATCGCCTAACATACATTCAAACCAAAACATTAAAGTCGAACAAAGATACCACCCATCATTAGACATCCTCTTTTATATATATAACAAGCTGTTACACTCCATTTCATCCCTCGGGGTTGAATTTCCCAAAATTTGTGGGTATCAATGTCGAGAAAGCAGTATATATGCCAAATTTCAAGTCAATCGGGCGTATAGTTTGGAGATCTCGTGATGAGTGAGTGAGTCAGTAATATTTCGCTTATGCTACTATATACATACATATACATAAACACTACGCCTGTCACCCAGAGGGTAGGCAGAGACTATGGATTTCATATGGCACGATCCTGACACACCTCTCGCCTCCTCCACATCCATATACCTACATACACGCTCGTCGGTTAAGGGTACTCTTAATTTCGCCTATTTTCAATATATCGCCAATTTGGTCGATAAACATTCGCCTAGGGCGTACCTTCCTGACTCTGCCGTTCACCTCTGCAACATAAATTTGCTTTGTCACTCTTTCCTCATTCATTCTTTCTACATGACCAAACCACCGAAGCATTCCTTTCTTAATCCTGGTCACAGCATCATCATGCAAACCACACTGTCTCTTATCACACATTTTTCACTCTGTCATTGAGATTCAGCCCAACATACTCCACAATGACCGCATTTCTAGAGCATTTATTCTACTCGTGCTTCTTCTGCCACACCCAACTTTCACTACCATACATTAAAGTAGGGACTAACACAGCATTGTGAATTGCCATACGTGCCTTTTTGGACACATTCTGACTTTCCAAAATAGAGTTTAGAGCCCCATTTACTCTATTTCCTGCGTTCACTGTCGTTCTATATCCTTATCATATCTACCATCCTGCTAAATACACATCCCAAATACACTCATCTACTTGCTCGACCAATTCTTCTATTCTTATTTCACATATCGTTTTACTTTCTTCTCTTTCAAAACCATAACTTTCGTATTACTTGCGATCACTTTCATTCCCTTCTTTTAATGACCATTCTTATTTAATGAAGAGTTCATTAATGTAACCATCATTTGCAACTCGGCCGCCGACGACGCAAGTATGACTTGTTCATAGGCGTACAAAAGGCATTTGACGGTTAACTCACCCATTCTTAACCTGCATTCTTTGACTTTCAAATTTTCCAAACAACTGTCCATAAATAGATTGAACAGCCACGGGAAGACACACAGCCCTGTCCGACACCATTATAGATGCCAAACCAGTCCGAGTAGGCTCCGTTGATCCTGACACAACCACTGGGTCCTATACAGAGACTTCAATGCCTGTATCAACCCAGCGCTCAACCCAAATGAGTTCAGTGTTTGCCATAACACATCCGTGTCCACTCTGTCATAAGCCTTTTCCAGTCCACGAACGCACAAAATCCTTTTGGTTTTTGGCCAAAACTTACTACTATATATAGTAGTAAGTTTTATTATTATAAACACTACTATATAGATAAGTCGCTGCTTAACAATTACAGGCTGTGAAACATTCCATCTTAATAAAATATACCGACATTTGGTCCTCAGAGGTCTACGTATTCGCAGCCTTGTTTCAGGTTAGTTGTAAATATCCATGGTCTACAGTAGCCACTTATCATCAGATGGACTGTAAACTCGTAAGTCATTTCAGTTCAAAGAGAAGAAAAATATGATATGAAAAAATCAATTCAGCGCGCGTTTAACAATAAAATTCAAATTTTAGCGCGTTACAAAATATGTTAGTGTATTAAAACATGAATATTTGTAATTCATCTATAAATCCAGGATGTTTCACATTGCAGAAGCGTTTAACAATAAATCATTCAATTACTTTATTTAAGTCGGTTTCGATAGCACAGTTTCTAATACGTAATAGGAGGTAAAACAAAAAGTTACTACATAAGATATTAAAGGCAACGAGTGGCATTAATTCCAGGATTCTCGAATGATATCAGTTTTAGTTTGCACGTATATTTAACTGTGGAATATTATTTACGTCGTGAATGTTTCATTTATAGTATAGCATCGACAACGTGTTGAAAAAAAATTCTTTAAAAATGAAAGTGTTTACAATATTGGTGAGAAGAAATTGTGTTTAATACGATGCGTTTTTAACTATACTGTTTCTTGATTTCTTTTCTAAGTGTTTTTACTTACTTGCAATCGTTATTTTATAAAAGCAAATATAATTCGCCTTCTGATAGTTAAGACTTTTGCAGGGACTCAATGACTCAAGTGACATACATGGCTTCGTGCTTTATGACATTTATAGAATAGACTTGTGATGGAGATGATGATAACTGGAATATGAATACCCATTGACGACATGCGCCTAAAAGTTTCCTTTTTTATTTATACATCGATTATAAAGTTTTAGCCTATATCCTATATTAGTATATCTATATTAGTAGTATAGTTGTAGAAAGAATGGGTCGGCTCGACAGGGGAAGGACCGCGCTCTCACAGAATACCAGCGTAAAATAGCAGCTTAGTGCTGCTGTGTTTCGTATGGTGAGTGTAGAGAACCGGAGACCCTTTTTACTGGAAAAGAGGCATTCCATCTTAGTCCTCACGGGTGCATTCTGCATCTGCATTTGATTCTTTATTGAGGATAGATGTAGATGTCTATGGGTCACACAACACCACCATCAGGTGGACTGTGCTTGTTTGTCACCTATCCTATAAAAAACAATATCCTTAGAGGCGTGCTAGCTCGCCCATAATTTTGTACAGTACGTACGGGTTCAATCACCGCTACCAATAAAATTATTTGTTGTGATGTTAAGTGATCATTTAACATACACTCGTCGTTGTTATAAAACATCGTGAAAAAAATTTGAGTGTCTGATGAATAAAATTATTTCGAAAACATGTGAAGTACACCAACACGAGCTGGAAAGAGAAAAATTAGAAGTAAAGTTACAGCCTATAACGTTCCACAGCACAGGCATCCTCTTATTTCTAAGAGCGTTTTGGAGCAATTGGTCACTCGTTTTTCCAGTGCGTATTGGGATGAATTTTTAGTTATCCACATTCATACGTGGTAGAGCCAAACTGCTATAGCTATATTGTGGTTGCAGCAAGAATTAGTCCGCTCGACCTGGGTAGGACCACGCTCTCACAGCGTAAAATAGCTGCTTAATGCCGCTGTGTTTCGTATGGTGAGTGTAGAGAACTTTTTACTGGAAATAAGGCATTCTATCTCAGTCCTCAAGGGTGACAACGCATCTGCATTTTGATTCTTAACTGAGGATAAATGTACATGTTTATGGGCCACAGTATCCACTTACCATCAGGTGGACTGTGTGCTCGTTTGTCACCCTTATTCTATAAAAAAAACAGAAAGGAATATAGAATACCACCGGTGCCGGCAGGAATTTTGGGTTGCACAAATAACTTTTAGTTTAATAGCAATTTTAATATATTTATTGTATTTTACAGGCGCTCTGCACACTAGCGACGTTAGCTGCATCATCACCAATCATATATAATTGTAGAGATAATCATGGATCACGCTCTGATTACCGGTTTGAAATCAAACACGATGTTGTTAAGCAAAAGAATGGAGTTCAAGTGGTAGATAAACACTACAAAAATGTAAACAAACATTATTCAGTTAAATCTGAAGACATTAAAAGTGGTATCAATGAATATAAAGAGGAACAAAAAGAAAAAAAAGAGGAAAAAGTCTATGACATATTTGATTTTTTTAAATTTTATCCAGAAATAAAATTCGGTAATAGTGACGATTCTGACGATGGATTTATGGATAATACAGACCCAAGAAATGATAGAGGGGAATGGGAAACAGATGAACCTAACAATTCAGATGACTCCATTAAAGACAAATCCAACAAAGATGTCACAGAAAGTTATGATAAACTTAGTAATGATAACGAAAGTGAATCCAAACAGGAAAATAGTCATGATACACATGAAGAAAACAAAAGTTACTCTAGTGAGTTAGCCGACATTTTCGAAGATGTTAAAGATGAAATAAAAGAGGAAGACGATGAATCAAATCAAAAAGAAGGTCAGATTACATTAAATGATGACAGTAAGCCAGAGCACGAAGAAAATTCCGAAGACAAAAAGGATGAAAGTAAGGCAGAGCAGAACGAGGAATCTTCTAATTCCGAGACTGAAGAACACATTTCTTAAAAAAATGAGGATAAAAAGCTCATTACACAGCACAGCAGCTTATAGCACAATGAATGTCCCATGTCCATCACTTATAGGTCCCGTGTTTATGTTAGAGTTATAACAAAAAAGAATGTTACTTGCCTGGCATATCATAAAAGGCAACTAATGGAATATTGTTTTTTTTTTTCGATCCTTTGATAGTGTAGGCTTTGAACTAGCCACCTATGACAATTTTCCACCTATACCCATATTTTTCATGCTTTCCTTGCCCTTAATGAATATGATTGGTAATTTTGCCACAAAGAATCTCTTCTCATCAGCCTGATGGCTGGAATGAAGGATTACAAATCCGGAGTGCGCGAGTTTTAAGCATGCATTGTGGTTAGGTTTTATTATTTATTTTTTGTTCATTAGTATTCTACTACACGGCCACACTTCTGGACATTTTATTTTAAAATAATTTATTTTTATAAAATAAACTTTATGTAATATAATATATTATATACATGCATTACATGCATACTTTTTAACTGAGATTCAGCTTTGTTCAAAAAATATTTGAATACAGTATTTTTACAGAAAATCCTTGTTTTATTGGTATACAATCAAACTTATTTAATACTTTATTTATATATAATATGCATTGATGTCATTGGTTTCTTGGAAACGGCTCTAATAATTTGGATGAAATTTTGTATTTAAATACAGTTTAACTTTACAAGTTTATCTAGGTACGTTAATCTTGAGAAAATTAGACAACAACAAATTAGAACAAGGGGGCTTGATTAAAACATATAAAATTATACATGGACATTATGATCTAATAAATTTCGACAAACTATTATTCCAGTACGCAAACAACACACATCTTAGTGGCCATTCCCTCAAATTGACTAAAGCCGTGTCACATAATAATCCACACGAACACTTTTTTAGAGAGTACGGTACCTACCCAAACGGTAATAGTAAAGTCTCATCACGTCTCCTCACGTCACTAACCATACAAAACAGTAACATTATTCACTACGGCATTTCGGTTTAAAGCGAAAGAGAACTAGTATAATTAATTACAGGCATTTGATGCAACCCGATTTAGGTATCAATGGTGACAACGCAACCGTGGCCTTTTTATTCGCATTTAGTTAGTACATCAAGTGGGACGTTAGCTTGTTTGTTACTTTAGTTGTAATTACTTATGCTATTTATAAATTATGAAGATCACTTTCAAAACATGAAATACGAAACTCCTAACTACCTGCCAATCACGTTGTCCTTCATACATAAGTCACGTCTAACAAATAAACTTTTACAAAATTTATCCATTACCCATTGTTTTTGTCATATTTTATACTATATAGATTTGAGTGAATTTTTCCACATACTATTTGTTTCTTACTGGGTAAATTATTCATACTTAAGGTTGCTTGTACTCGTAAATGTACCAATGTCTACTATTACAATATGGAAGGTCCGGAGCCCTGTAAGACAGGTTTACCTAGAGCAGGGTTCACAGAGCACAGATTGTGTTATGTAATACCTACTCCTTATAAAATAAATAAATAAATAATATATATTATTGTACAAGAAATTTTACCGCAAGTTATTTAACGCTTCTGTTCTTATTCTATTTTTAAGTTTTCCGTCATTCTGCTACCGTCCTGAACCACTCACTCTTAGCACAAGCATTCAGCTCAGGTGTAGTGGTTAATACGTATAATAGTAATCATCATCATTACAGCCCTTCACAAGTCCACTGCTGAGCATAGGCCACCCCCACGGAACGCCACAAAGCACGGTCCCGAGCCACCTGCATCCATTGACTTCCTACATGTCTTACCAGGTCGTCACTCCATCTAGTGGGGGACGCCCTACACTTCGCCTACCGGTACGAGGCTGCCACTCGAGAACCTTTCTTCCCCAACGGTTGTCGGTTCTTCGAGCTATATAGCCAGCCCATTGCCACTTCAGCTTACTAACCCTTTGGGCTATGTCGGTTACTCTGGTTCTACTGCGGATATCCTCATTTCTAAGTTTATCATGCAGAGAAAACCCGAGCATAGCCCTCTCCATAGCTCGCTGAGCGATCTTGAGCTTCCTCATATGGCCAGCAGTGAAGGACCACGTCTCATCACTGGCAACACGCACTGGTTGTACAATTTAGTTTTGAGGTTTTGAGGTATGCCTGACGAGAAGATGGGTCGTAATCTCCCGAACGCTGCCCAGCCGAGTTGAATCCGTCGATTGACCTCTAGGTCGAAGTTGGACTTACCTAGTCGGACTATTTGTCCCAGGTAAACATATTCGTCAACAACTTCGAGCTTAGTGTTCCCAACAACTACCGGCATAGGTGTGACATGGACATTAAACATGATTTTTGTTTTGTCCATGTTAATCATGAGACCTATCCGTTGGGAGACACTATTGAGGTCATTGAGCATAGTGCTTAGCACCTCTCTCATAAGGACTATATCGTCGGCAAATCGAAGGTGAGTGATGTACTCGCCATTGACGTTAATACCGTATCCTTTCCAGTCCAGTAGCTTGAAAACGTCTTCCAATGCAGCGGTGAAGAGTTTCGGGGATATAACGTCACCCTGTCTTACACCTCTCTGCAGTTGGATAGGTTTCGTACTCTGGTTCTGTAATCGGATAGCCATCGTAGCCCTACTGTACAAACACTTCAGCACCTCGATATACCGACAGTCCACTTGGCACCGCTGAAGGGACTGCAGCACCGCCCAAATTTCGACGGAATCAAAAGCTTTCTCATAGTCCACATACGCAAGGCAAAGTGGCAGATTGTACTGTTCGGTCTTTTGTACAATTTGCCAAATGGTATGTATGTCTGATGGTGCAGCCTTTCGAAACCATGTTCCGTGGCTGGAAGTCGTCGAGTCTGCATGCGAGAAGATTCGTAATGACTCTCGAAAACAGCACGTAGACGCGGGTCAGAAGGGAAATCGGTCTGTAGTTCTTCAAGAGAGCGTTGTCGCCTTTCTTGAAGAACAAGACCACCGCACTTCTGCTCCACGCCTCCGGTGTAATGCCACCATGGAGGACGGAATTAAAGAGCTTCTGAAGGACTTCAAGTACCGGTTTTCCACCCGCTTTCAGAAGCTCCACTGTAATTCCATCCTCGCCTGGGGCCTTGCCGTTTTTAAAGTGCTGGAGAGCCATTCTAATCTCGCTCAGACTGACGTCCGGAATATCATCGGAATAGTTACCCGTTACCCTTGCTCTTGGGTCGTTACTCACACTTGCGTGTGGCTCCAACGATGACGTGTACAGCTGCCCATAGAACCTCTCAATCTCACTCAAAATCTCAGGTGTCCCGGAAACGATGCTGCCACATTCGGTCTTTAGCTTCAACAGTTGGCTCTTTCTGGCAGACAGATCTCTGGCAAAGACTTTGGAGCCCTGGTTCCGCTCGATCGCTTCTTCAATACGAGCTGTATTGAAGTTGCGCAAAATCACCTGCATTTGGAGATCTGTCTGTTCAGTTGCCTGTATGCTGTCAAATCTGCTGAAGACTGCAGCTTCATCTCCCGTCTAACAACCATGAGATTAAGAGTGTGATCTTCTGCGACGGGTTTTTACAGAACTTAGCTCCGACCGCATGGACAGTTTCCACAAGCTTATCATTTATATCGTCCACTTCATTGCAATCTTCTAGGCACTGAAAACGATTTTGTTACTCGAGCTGAAAGTTTTCGGGGCTTTAGATTAGAGCACGAGGGGGACGGAGCGTTGACTTCATTAGACGTGACCTCTCCAACTTTACGTTTAGGTTCAGTGTGCCTCTCACCATTCGGTGTTCGCTGCCAGTTTTCACCCTCGCAATCACTGAGACATCCCTGAACAGACTTTGAAGACAGAACTTTTGACAGAACAGTTTTTGAAGAAAGAGTTCATCACAAAGAGTCCCTCTTTCTCCATAAAGTCGGCCAGCTGCTGGCTCCTTGGGTTCCGTTGCCCTATTCCGAATTTCCCTACTTTCAGCTCGCCGCTCTCTCTTGTGCCTAGTTTTGCGTTGAAGTCCCATTAACACCGTATAGTGGGTTTTGGAGGAATGCATGGCTCTAGAGATATCCTGCCGAGGTTGCTGCGTAAACCTGTATGACCTTCAGCGAATACCGTTTGATGATTCTGAGTATAAGGCACGCAACCCTCGTCGACACACTCCCAATCTTTACAACGTTGTTAACAACGTCGTTAACGAGAGACGTGGACGATAAATCCGACACCTCCTTGGGACAGTTGGTCGCCCTCCCGGTGATAGAATAAGTTGCCGGATTCGAGGATTACCGTGTCCTCCCCCTTTCTTCGGACCTCGGATAGTCCTATTATATTCCAGCGTAACTTATCTATCTCTTCTTCCAGCTCCAGGATCTTCTCGTCAGTCCTCAGGGTGCGTGCGTTATATGTTGCCAGGTCGAGTCGTCGTAGGTGGCAACCGAACCTCCACCGGAGATTCTTAGCCCCCCCTGCCCCGCCGTTACCATGGTCGCCACCGTAGCCAGGAATAGCGTGGCCGCCGGGGACTGGAAGCCGTTTATTTGTGTCGTTGCTCATGGGGGGTATATTGCCATAGTTGCCACGCTTGGCGAGCGGGTTGGCAACCGCAGTTTTTTATTGCTTTTTGCTTTTATCAGAAAGACGCTGCTGCCCTTTGTCACAGTTTCCCTTTGTCACCTCTTACGACACCCACGGGAACATATGGGGTAGTGGGTATTCTTACCCGCCACTACACTATAATAGTAATGCGTCAATAGTATTGTTAGTATTTTTTTATCCAACTCACACTTGATAAACGGTATCAATAGTGAAAAGGTAAAATTTAAAGAATACCAATTATTATTAGTGTCATTAAGCAATAATTACCAAATCATTAAGGAAAAGTATGAGTAAACATTTTATAAATCTGCATAGTAGTTAAAAATAACTGTAAAAGTACAAGTAAATAGGTTTGAACAGGTTACTTAAATATCATAATTGGAACTATATAAGACAGTTTTCTTTCATTAACACTAGAATCGGCACTCAACATGGCTCTCACCGTACAGGTAAAATTTATTTAGATTTTTGTCGTCCGAATTTTGCATTTGCTCATTTAACTCGGCAGTAGTTATTTTTTTACCGTCCATTTCCAATTTAATATGTATCTAATGTTTCTATATGTACAAAGTGCCATAGAATCCGATTTTTTAAATCATGTATTATCTCTGTACGTTCGTATGTTTGTACTGTTATGTCCACTCTTAGAAAACAGCACTGATTTGATGCTTTATTCTTTATTAATCTCAGACCAACAAATAAAGATAGAATACTGTTCATAGACGGCTGGTGTCTGCGGGTAAGCTCTTTGCCATAGGTACCTGTCGATCCAATACCGGTCTACGTTCACCGATTCGGCGTATGGTTGCCACATATAATGAGACCGAGCATATAGATATTTTTACATGCTCGAAGGAAAAGTTTCGTAGTCTATTATATATGACACTTTTCAATTAAGACACTCGCGGGACGAC
Organism: Parnassius orleans; assembly: GCA_029286625.1. Classification (NCBI taxonomy): domain Eukaryota; kingdom Metazoa; phylum Arthropoda; class Insecta; order Lepidoptera; family Papilionidae; genus Parnassius; species Parnassius orleans. The sequence goes on along the minus strand of JAGSMP010000006.1, from coordinate 5,708,702 downwards.
ATGCGGTAGTACCTAGATATTATTAAACCGCCGCTACACAGTTAGAATTGTTATTTTGCTTATTATGTCGAGAAGAAATGATGTTATCGAGTCCAAACCATTTTAATAGAATCAGGCGTTACTTTGCGGAAATCCATTATATTAAAGTTGGAAAAATTTATTTAGCGGATATTGGCAAAGTAAATTTTTCCAACTTTAACAAACCATTTTAACTTGTACACTTAACAACTTCTTAAGTTTTAATTAAAATCGGTTCAATTTTTTTTTATGGAAAGCCAATCGCCAAATAGCAGTGACTGCATTGCTATATTCCGGTTTGAAGGTAAAAAGAAACAGTATATATATTATGTATTACAAGCTGTGAGGCATTCCATCTTTAAAAATAAGTTAAAAAACTTTATACTAATAAATAGTACAAATTTGACATATGTATCGTGATGATCATAGACTTAGAATATACTAGCGTATAGACCACCTGACAGCCCGAAAACGCGTGACCAATTTTGATTTGTCATTGTGTGCGTTAGCTAGTGATGTATATTTTACTTAAAAAGACTATCGAAAATGATTGTTAAGGAAGCGGTAAAAGATTATAAAAATTGTTTAGTGCATGAAGTTGAATAACTTCAAAATAACTGAATTTTACCATGATAGTTCTAAAATAATTAAAAATATTCATATAACATGTTCCTGGGAATAAGCTGAACCTACCTGCCTTTTGTTGGATTTTAATTCAAATGTATAAAATCCCAGGTGACTTTACCGAAAAATCTAAAAAAACTCCCTAATAATCAGATCAGAATGTTGTATTTTCGAGCTATGATCTTTGGAGAAAATATCGCCGTGGGCAGTTTCCCGGAATTTATTTGTTAACATATTGTTAATATAAATAGGTAGATACTTAACTAAGTATTTTATAAAATGTTTTGATGGGGAAACAAAAACGGGGACACGGAGTACAACATAATGGCTGCTTTATTTTTCATATAAGTATTACTTGTGATAATTACAAACATTTAATAATTAATAATTAAATAGATTATAGAAGTTTATTTTAACATTCGACTTAAGTATGAATGTAAACTTAATAATTTAAGGAAGGAAACTTGTAGGAATCAGTTGAATAAGATTGCTCTGTTTATAGGCCAATATGTTTATGAGGCTTCATCATGCTTCATGTTTATATTCTTTCATCTGTCCCTGAAAAGTATAAAGTAATAATAAACTTAGTATCATTTTAGCTGCATGAATTTTAAAAACATAATGATCTTAACACAGTAAAGTGCACTAAGTGTCTGAGGATACAGATGCACTCTCTATTCTCTCAATCTCGGTATGTCAAGAAAATGGTCACTCATTCATGGACTGACCGCGGCAAGTGCAACTTAATTTCGCAGATCTATTGATCTGCGTAGCTATTACTTAACCACGAGTTCCTCTTCTCTACGAATAACGCTGTAGGGGATAAACCACGCTATTTAAGCCCTCGCGACAATGTCGTCGGCCATCAAGCATGAATCGGGCATTGACCGTTGTGAGTATCAAATACTATGGAATTTATACTATCACATCTCATGCGCGGTCGTCTAGTAGCGCTTGAGGAGCATTACGAAATATCTATACCTAACTACGCTAAAAGTTTTATCGTTATGATTTGGGAATATAATCCGAAGTTCCGAAGCTCCGCTCAACCCCTTGGGGAAAATAGCATGATGCTATGAATATTGTACTAGTGTGACCGTGAGGTTGTGCGGTTGGTTAAGCTACGTTATACATTTATTTTGGTTGATAAATAGATACTTAGTTAGGTTCATAATGGCTTAAAGAGGATAATCTCAAGATTTTTTTGTCTTTAATGTACTACAGTTTTATAGTGTATGAAAATCTGTCTCTATATTTATCTAAAGTTTTGAAAGTTATATTTTTGAAGTCTTATTATAACAATATTTTACTTACTGGTACAAATAATGTAGAAATGACTCCTTTTAATAAAATTGTTTTTATTCTACTTTTTCTTTTATACTTCTCAAGAAAATGTTTGCTGCAAATTTTTGAGTTCTTCTTTGCATTCCAACCAACCCGTCCAATGAACCTTAACCACTTTTTCTAATTATAGAATCAGGAGGGAATCTGTTTAAAAAACGGCAAAATAAAATTACATTTTAGAACGCAAACCGAGGATTTATTTTCTTGTTGTGTAGGCAAGTCTATCGATTCATTATAAACATTCAAGATAAATATCGACATTAATTTTGATATAGTTGAGTCAATCCCTAGCGTACATGTAAAATATTTTGTATAAAAATGTATTTACCAAATTCATGCAAATTAACAACAACGTGACTTTTTTCTTTGCAAAATATCAAAATTAACAAAATAATTGAATATATCCTATATTTAAAACAGTATGTAACATAAATTTTAACCAAAATAAACGCGTCATAATATTGACGATGTCTTGAGAATTTACCTGTGATATGTGAAATTATCAGGATTATTTCTATTATTAACAGCACACTCACTCACGAAACAATTAACCATTTTGGAAAAAGTTACTTACTAAAATAACCACTATTATACTTTAAAAATTACAAAATATCTCGAGCTATTTCTTGCGTGCCGGTGTGCCGACCTGTCATTCAAAATCAGTTACAGAGTCATGAGATTTGGTATCCTTTTCTATCTTGCATTTTGCCATTAGGAATTTTTTTCTCCCTTGCACACTATGTTGGTCTATACGCTAGTATATCCTAAGTCTATGGTGATGATCCATTATACAACAATATAAGCCGTAGTTATTATGTATGGGTGTGTACCTGTGTATGTGTATGTGTATATATATATGTATATGTATATATTGATACTATTGATTTGTTATATTTGAGAGTGTATATTTGTATTAAGCTTTTTTGCATGTTAGGAAGTAAGAGAGCATTTTTCTTCTGCCAACAAACTGCTGAGCAGTTTGGCAGACTGTAAAACTTTAATAGTGTAAATTAAACAATTATGTTAAATAAATAAATAAAAAATCTTGGTCCTCAGAGGTCAACATCAGGACAACGCATCAGTAGGTTTTTATTTTAAGTTGGTTGCAAATGTGCATGGGCTGCAGTAGCCACTGATGGACTGTAAGCTTGTTTTTCATTGTAGTTTCATAAAAAAATTATAGTAAGAGCAGAACGACTCTCGCATTAGTTTTTAATTTTAAATTTACTAAACCTTTACGTCAATTTCAGGTTATCTTTGTGGGTCTATGCTTGGCAACTATCGGCGGAGGTAACACTGACGTATCCGCGCCTTCTCCTGCTGCCATTACGTGCTGTATGGCGTTGCCACCAACGCCGATAAGCCCATGTTATGTCACCACTACTGCGGCTCCAATAACTTGCCCATTTATGACAACAACAACTGTGACTCCAACAACAGCGACTGCAACTACTACTACTACTACCACCGAGCAACCGGCAACAAGTACGACAACAGAAATACCAAATTCGACAAGTATTAGCGCAAGGCAACCAGACGCTAACGCATCATCAACAACAACAACTGCAGAAACACCATCGACTGTGGAGGTGCCGCTAAGACCAAACTTTGTTGTCGTACCAAATTATCCTAACTATATGCCAGTAATCACACCACCAATGAACTACCCAATTGCTGTAGGCGTTCAAGGATTTAAGGAAGAAGGAAAACCTTCGAATACGTTTGTAGTGCCTCCATATCCTATTTTAGGTGGTCCTCAGCGCTTCGTACCTATTGTGACAAACCCGAGTACCGGTCAGGCGTATTACGTTGTACCCAACCCTAACAAAAGTGGAAATTCGTACTCGCAAATCCTAAATGTTTATACTGACGACAGAAACACGGGTGGCTATTATTGGATGCCTGATGCAGTGTTACCACAATCGAACAATAATTCAACCACTGTATAACCATCTAGTGATAATAACTAGTTTATTAAATTTAAAAAAAATATTATTATATACTTTTAAACATATTTTAATTAAGTTGTACACTCTATGTTAATTCTACAATATAAAAAATAAATAAATTAAGACTAATCAGTGATTTGTCTTAACTTAAACTGGGGACAAAAATAGGGGTATTATATGTTTAACGTGTGTATCTGTATATCTGTGTATCTGTATATCTGTGTATATGTATATCTGTGTATATGTATATCTGTGTGTATCTGTGGCAAAACTAAATCTAACTACTTTAGATTAATTTTTTTTGATTCAAAGGTAACTTGAACGAGAGTGTTCTTAGCTACGATTCAAAAATATCTTTTCGGCCGTTTAAAGATCATCAGCTCTTTTTGTTTCGTAGGTTTTTAAAATTTTAATTTAAGTTGTGTTATTTAAGTTTTCCAGTCGGAGAATAAAAATCATTAAAAGTTTTACATACTGCTCTACTCTGAAGTAAAATACTTTAGAAGCAATTATGTCATTTTCATATGGCTCTGATGGCGGTATTGACGGAAATACGCCTCAACATCTTAAAAGTCTTGTAAGAGCGTGTGCCGGTGAGGCTGGCAGAGTACTTCTAAATGACATTACAAAATTATATAATTTTATACTTTCTGGTAATTTTAATCCTGATATAATTCCCTACTTATATATGGCAACATTATGTGCCTTCCAAAAAAAAGTATAACGGTATCCATACTATTGCCGTTGGTTTCACATTTTGACGCTTAACTTAAAATTATCTTGCAGGCTAAGACTAGCCAAGACTAGGTCCTAGGTCTAGACTAGTCCTAGGCTAAGGCTAAACTAGGGTTAGGTTAAGATTTAATCTCTAACCTTAAGAGAATATTTCAGCCTACTCAAATAGGCTTTGGCACTAAAGGTGACTTTGAGGCGACGGTACATTCAGTGTGTATATTTTAACAAACTCTGATGCGGATGTTCTTGTGAAGGGTCTAGGAAGCTGAAAGGTCTGCTGAAAGAAGTGGCTAAAATGACCCCCGAAATTTATCATTACGTTTGGCAATTTTACAGTCAAAATACTAACTTGTTTTACCAAAACTAGATAGCCGATTCTGCTGTCAGTGTTTAGCAGGGTGACCGTTTGGGTATTCAACCCATTTTTTCAAATTTGAAATCCTAACTGAATGTCTGGTACCTGGACGACGGTGCACTGGGAGATAGAGAGCAGATAACGTCAGCGATCTTGCTCATATATTTCAAAATTATATAAATATTGGCCTTGAACCAAATAACAATCAATGTGAAATATTTATTTCCAACAATTTATCTAGTTCTAACATAGATACTTTAATAATGATTTCTTATATTTACGCGAACACTACACATTGAATAAAACTATTTTTACGGATTTTATCGCGTTTAATTTTACTAATTTTGATTCCCGACGTTTCGGGTGCTTTACAGCACCCATGGTCACGGGGGGACTGAGGTGTTTGACGTCCCAATGTCATAGTTAGCCCGGCTACCTTCAGTTTTTTGAATATTAATTTTTGGTCCGATCTACGCAGAATAGATACTTTAATTCAAAATTTGAATCATATTGCTTCAGGAATAAAAATTGTTATATCTGCTAGGTACTCCGTTGTTTTTTGATAGTATTAAATCTGTTTTAAAAACATTTGAACAGTTTTTGAACCACGTTGATAAATTGCAGAACCTAAACTCCACCATTCTTACTATTTTAAAATATTGTCTTTTTGAACCTTGATTTACATACTTACTGAAATGTGCGGATATTTTAAAAGAAATTGATAATCTTAGAAAAAAATACAACCTGGACTCAAGCTACTTTACATATAAAATTTGGAGGTATCGGTGTAAGAAATCATTTTAACGTTTCATTGCCCGCTTTTCTTAGACCTGTGATTTGCAGCAGAGGCAAGGCAGATATGGCAAACGCTCTGTCCCAGCGAAAATGTTCCACTGAAAGTTATCCAACAAAAACAGATATTCCGTTAATACGGAGTGTGCACAAATATTTGGTTCATAATTTCCATATTGACCAAAATAAGGCCCACCTTCTAGCTGTTTCGACTAAGGAATCTAGTCACTGGTTACACGTTTAACTATCAAGTTATCTCGGAAAATTACTTGATGGCGATAGCTTGCACATAGCAGTAGAAATCCGACTAGGAACGGCGTTTTGTCAACCTCATCAGTGCCCTTGTGGTAGCAGCGTCGACGAGTTTGGGCTCCACGGACTTTCATGTAAGAAAAGTGCTGGTAGGTTATCCCGACACGGTTCTTTGAACGATATCATCCGACGAGCTCTTGTCTTTATAAATGTTCCCTGGATTTTAGAGAGATGTGGAACATTTAGAGACGATGGCAGGGACCTGACGATATGACTTTGGTCCCTTGGGAGAAAGTTAAAGCCCTAGTGTGAGGTGGTAGTTGCGTAGACACTTTGGTAGCTTCTTATCTTAGGGGTACCTCGCTTAGAGCCGGACAAATGAGCTAAGTAAGAGACGACTACATATTTGTGGCATTTGCTGTAGAGACTATCGGTCCGTGGAGTCCATGTGTGGTGAAGTTTCTTAACGAATTGTATCAACACAACAACAAATCTTTCAGCGAGGAAACGTAGCCAGCGTTCTTGGCAATATACCGCGGGGAGGACGACTGTATGATAAGTTAAGTCTTTAGTTTTAGTTTTCTTTATTATGATTTTTTAATATATGTATTAATATATGTATGTATTTTGTAATATATAATGCGTATATTTGACAAAATCAAAATGAAATTTTCTAAAAAAAAAAATTATTTTGATTAATTAAGGAAAGAACGTTTTTTTTTTAATTTATGATATCCCACCAAAAACATAAATGTGAATGCAGTTCCAAGAACGATGTACATTCCTATAGATCCTATGATTTAAGCAATTTATATAGAGATTGTGCTCGTTCAGATCTTAATTCTTTTGCCACTGAAGCCGACAACTCCGATCGTATTAGTATTGAACGCTTCCTTATTCACATTAACGCTTTTGGTTTGATCCTAATAATTGAAGGTAAAAATAGAAAAAGCGTAGTTTTGTACCAGAAACATTTATATTATTCTTAAATTCGGAATGAACTGGTAGGACATGCGTGAAACTCACGACGACAACACAATAAAGATATGGACAGTTCATTGTACATTGTATTTACAACAAGGAGGAAACGTCAATTATATAGCATGTAATAAATACAAGGATAGAGTATAGAAATGGAATATTAATAAGTAATTTTAAGCTAACTTTGTAGTTTTATAAACTAAATTGGTAAAAACCCCGACCAACGACCAACTACGTAATTTGCGAGTGAATTTATTTAAATAACAGGTTTCACCTGGTTTTTTTCTCTTAAACTTGCACCCACAGAATCAATATTAACTTCATCGAAGACAGGCGATGGCCTAAATGGCGATGGTATAAATTTCATAAGGTATATTTAACTTTTTAGGTAATTCTCAAAGTTATTAGTGTATTGTGTAAATCTTTTAAGTAAAAATAAAATAATTCTTCAGCTAACTATCGAATTATATGTAAGTAAGGTATTTTAAATCAACTTTTAACTTATCTTAATCGCTTGTCAATAATACAAGAATATAAGCTTCTAAACTCGACTGTAAGTTTTGAATTTATGTTACGCGATATCTTTGCCGATTGTGAACTGTTGTTTTTTTTTTAAAAATAAATACCTAAAAAAGACGATAAATACGAAAAGGACGATACCTAAAAATGGCTGCATTTGAATTTTAAGAAAAATTTTCTTCTCTAAGGATGGAAAAATAAGAATGAAAATGTACAATATATATCATCATCATCTTCATCGACATCATCATTATCGTCATCAGTATGTACTTATATATCCACAGCTGACCATGGGGGCTCCTCTGTAATAATTAATCCAATTAATTTAAAATTAATAAATCATCCTCAGGAGCATTTACTTCACTTTAGCAAACTTGTGGGAAAAATAAATTTAAACGAAGACTTATATTTAATAATAATACTTTAATAAAATACAAACCTTCTTCAATAAATAAAAAGGATGATACGATTGCAAAAGCTTCTAAATTATGTAAAAGATTTCAGAAGCAAATAATTTGTGTGGAAATTATTTAATCGTTTTTAGTCTGTTGAATTTTAAAAATTTGAGCTTTTTTTAGTTACTGTACTATATATAGATAACAAACAAGCTCAAGAATGACAACTATAATGTAGTCTTTAAAGTTATATTTACATACAAGTTACATATTGTTTAGCAAATATGTTGCTTTATAACTTTGGATTTATTAATTAACGAAACTACTTGTAAGTTAATGGAAGCGGTCCTTAGTAAATTTTTAATTCATTGTTGACGCCTCAATTTTTTTATGATTCATCTGTGTAGTCATCAGTCTGGTAAAGCAGTTTTTATAATATCTATAATTTGCGCATGCGTTTGATTTACCTCCATTTATTTTTTCTCACCAAAGCAAAGTTTCTTTAGTAGTTATTTGGCACTTAACTGATCAGGTGGTTAATTTCAGCAGGTGGTTAAAATGAATTCGTTACCAGTGAACATTCCGCTTGAGTTCCATAAAGATACACTTCAAACCATCCGTAAGGATTACAATTTGGATAAGCCAGGAAGTATGGATCAAGCTATCGACGTTTTACATGAGTGGGTGAAAAAACAAAATCATTTTGAGATTAAAGATTATCGTAAGTATTTTAAAATTAAGTATATTTATGAAATAATTTAAAAAAAGCTTCTAAGTTAATTAAATTAAAACTCATTTATCGCATATTTTTTATATTAAGGTAATTTTTATGTTTTTTTTTTTATAGAATTAGGGTGACAAACGAGCACACAGTCTACCTGATGGTAGGTAGTTGCTGTGGTCCATAGACATCTACATCTATCTTCGTTTGCGAATTTAAATGCAGATGCGTTGTCAGCCGTGAGGACTAAGATAGAATGCCTCTTTTCCAGTAAAAAGGGTCTCCGGTTCTCTACACTCACCATACGAAACACAGCAGCATTAAGCTGCTATTTTACGCTGGTATTCTGTGAGAGCGTGGTCCTTCCCCGGTCGAGCCGACCCATTCGTGCTACAACCATAATATAGCTGCAGCATGGCTCTACCACGTAAAAAAAATTTTTTATAGTTATGTTTATTTAAAGTGAAATATTACGATATATTTGTTATCTTTTATTAATAGCATTTAATAGCTTTTTTATAATGTTATAAAGATGAAAAAAATATAAATGACCATCGTGAAATTGTGTTATAAGAACACGAATTCAATCATTTGACTTACTAAAAAATGTTACAAATTGTAACAAAAAATAGACATCTAGTGAAGGTTGAGGAAGTTGAAGGCCAATTTTACAAAATAGGTATATATCTGTCTCTAGGAGTACGGTGAATTCTTTATTTCGATACATTTATGACAGAGGGTCGGGCAGCTGTTTTTTTTTCACCTTCATTAGCCCGTAATATGCTGGAAGTGGTGTCTATCTCACTGTAGAAAAAATTTACCTTAATCGTACTACTGCGAATTCAAATCCGCTTTTTATTGCCCTCGCACATATGATGCATGTTGGCAGTATGGGTATTTTACATCTATATCTATACAAATAAATAAAATTGAAGTGTGTGTTTATAATGTCAAAATTTATAAACACACACTTCAACTTTTGTTGCTTTTTACTAAATGCATATGAAAGTATATACGGTACTTATAATAAAAATTAATTTTTCTCTTCTGTCTGTTTGTTCCGGCTAATCTCCGAAACGGCTGGACCGATTTTGACGGGACTTTCACTGGCAGATAGCTGATGTCATAAGGAATAACTTAGGCTACTTATATTTTAGAAAAAGAATTTGGGTTTCACGCAAAAAAATTAAAACCCTAAATTAACCGCGAGCGAAGTCGCGGGGAACAGCTAGTCATTCATAAACGACTTAGTTATATTGCCATCTATTGGAAATCGTCAGAGATCTTTCAGGGTTTTCCCATAGCCGTAAGCTCGTGAACGTACGACACCGGTTCCCTAATCAGAACGTAACCACGTTGCAGTAAAAATACGGAAAAGTGAAGGAAAGCAAGTTCTGTAAATGTAGGTACCACAAAAAAGTATTTAAGTAGATTTTCACGGGCCACAGCATCCATTTACCATCAGCTGGACAATGTGCTCATTTTTTACCCTTACTCTATATAAAAAAGTAAATACAGTAAAAGCTCTTTATTCGCGGGGTATATGTTCCGTAAATATTCCGCGGATACAGAAACCGTGAATATGGAATGGTAATTTATATGGGATTATATATACATACGTTCCTAGGTGACAAAATAAAAAAAATTATAAAAAAATCAATTTAATTGAAGTTTTTGACCATATTGATTAATTATTTTTTTCTCGATCGTACAGTTGATTCGTTGACATTGAATGAGCGTGATATGGATGCAAACGACTCTCCAAGGCGTAAACGATCAAACATTTCTATTTTCACTTTAAGCGGTAACACAGATTTTTCTCGCGTCGAAACTCATTTTTCTTTTCTTTTTTTTAGTCTATTTTATAAATTAGGAAGACAGCGGTAGAGACGTGTTACTCGATCACAATTTTTGTAACGAATGGAAAGATGAAACAATAAAACACGCAAAGCGGCTCTTACCAAAGGATGGAACCAAAGAGAATATAATCACTATGTTTAGATGGAACGTCTAATATGTGGCAGTATTTAAAAATATATAAGTACTTTATGCATTGAGTAATAAGGTTGCTTTCATTCTGTTTGTTTACATTCTCAAAAACATAGGCATAGTTGTAATAAGGTCTATTTTACTTTTTTATTAGTCCATTTGACGACGCGTTTACAAAGGATATTGGGTTGGATACCTATTGGAATCCTTTTTATTAATATGTATGTACCGATGAACCGATTAGATCCGCGAATAAAGAAATCTTTAGCCGCGAATATAGGAATTGGGTCGCAGTTTTTTAATCCGCGAATAGTGAAAACGCGAATGAAGGAAGCGCGAATAGGGAGCTTTTACTGTATAGGAGCATCGCTATGGTGTATTTAAGACATTCCTGAAAATTTGGACAATCACATAAGTGTGGTCTAGTGTGGAGATATAACTTCAGAAAGTTACAAAAACACACTTCAAGAAGTAACCTAACGGTACGGCTTATCTCTGGAAATTAGAAATTTAACTTATATGAAGGGATGTCAAAGTGATGTGCAAACTTCTTCTGCGAAACTTGAAATTAACATCAAGGTTGATCATTAACTACAAATTATCGATATTCGGTATCTTCAAAGTTATTGGTGCGATTAGTTTTAAATACTGGCTTTAAAACGCACCATACCATTTGTAGATTTTTTTATTTTTTATTAGAATATTATACTTCAAATTAAAAAAGAATAAAAAACGTTTCCAGAAATTAGTGATATCTTACCAAAACATAAATGAGAAAAAATCTTAGCCCAGTTCGGTATAAACGGCGTATATAAAAGGTCAACCTTGCGTTCTTTGGCGATCAAGGTTGACAGCTTCGCCGATAAAAAACTTAAGGATCTTGGGTGCTAAGCATGTTCCCTCAATGTTAGTATTGAATTAATAACTAAACACGTTTTAATCTATATTATACTGTTTTGTATCGTCTGTAGTATACAGTACTGTCTGTAATATAGAAAACAACTGGCTTCTATTAACGTCATGAGTTATTTGCATGCTCTTACTACATGAATAAAATCTTTTTTTTTATTTTTCTCTGTTTATCTGTCTGTCTGTCCATCTGTCCAGGCTAATCTTCGAAAAGACTGAACCGATTATGTTGAAACTACACGAAAAGAGAAATTTTTATCAGGTTTTCGATTTTACATTGACGGTTTTTGATATTTTAAAAAAAATGGTAAGTATTAGGTCCTTTCATATGAAATTAGCGTTTTGTCGTACTGATCACTTTGATCTGAAATATCTCCTCTTTGGTTAATAATTCCAAATTCAAATTTGTGAATTCATTTAGCTCGTACATTTGAGTTTTGAAAACAGTCATTCGTTTGTTTTTTCCTCATTATTTTTTATCTTTGGCGTCGCTTATTATCGCACAATGGAAAACATGAAATATCGGTATATTTACGAGTACGAGTTCTACCGTGGCACCAGTGCTGCAGAAACAGCTCGAAGGATTATGATGATGTACGGCGCTGGTGTCGCAAAACTTCAGTACGTTTTGGTTTCAACGTTTTCGTTTTGAAATTTCGACCTTCAGAACCAACCCCGTGGACAGCCGGAGACCAGGTGGAAATAAAAGGTTAAACTGTTGTGGAAGCGGATTCATCACAAGCACTTCAGACATAGCTGCAGGCTTCAGGGTAAGTGAAAAACTGTATTTAATCCACTTGAAACAAATCAGGAAAGTAAAAAACTTGAACGATGGGTACCTCATGATTGAGTGAATCGAACTTGCAAACGCGTCAACTGCTGTATTGCTTTGCTCAACCGACACAATAATGAAGGTTTTAAATCAGATCGATAATCAGAAGCGCTCGTCGCAATGACTGAACCCTGGAGACCAACCAAATCCTGCCTAAACGAAAATGACTCAGAAAAATTTACTTGTGAGTGTTTGGTGGACTAGCGCCGGTGTCGTTCACTACAGCTTTCTAAAATCTGGCCAAACGATTACGGCAGATATCTATTGTCAGCAACTGCAAACCATGAAGGAAGAACTAGCTGCTAAACAACCGAGATTGGTCAATCGCTCTAGGCCACTGCTGCTTCACGACAACGCAAGGCCACACACTGCACAACAAACAACCACTAAGTTAGATGAGATACAGTTGGAATGTCTGCGACATCTACCGTACTCCCCGGACCTTGCTCCAACACATTACCATTTTTCCGGAATTTGGACAAGTTCTTACAAGGAAAAAAAAATCAACTCCGATGCGGCAGTCCAAACCGCCTTCAAAGAGTTTATTGATTCTCGCCCCATGGTTTTTTTAGTAAAGGGATCAATGAACTATCTATGAGATGACAAAAGTGCATAGATAACAACGGTGCATACTTTGATTAATTAAATATATTTTACAAAAAAAAAATTTACTTTATATTCCTCCCGTACAAAATGCTAATTTCATATGTAAGGACCTAATATTTGATTTAAAAAGTTTCATACAAAACTGTTTTCATAACACTTTATCTGCTACCACTTAAATTATATTTTTAAACAAATATTAAAAATAATGTTACAATGACATATTTGTATTAAACACAGCAAGCAAAAAAGATTATGTTTTCTCACAAATATTAACATAATACCATCTTAGTTATAAAAAGTACAATAGTTAACTAGCGTCATCGATAGATGATGTGTGCAAATGTTATGCAAAAAGCCGCTTTGTATTATGTTTTTGTTTAATCAATAGCTCAATAACATTATTACCATAACATATTGAGCTTTTCCATCAAGGAATTCTCAGTAGCTGCCCGGAGCCAGAAAGTAGGCGGTGTCTCACACCCGTGCCTCGGAAAGCACGTAAAGCTGTTGGTCCTGCGCCTGATCTTTCTCCGGTCGTGTCGGTTTACCGTCCCACCGGTCTATGAGAGTGAGGGAATAGAGAGTGCACCTGTGCTTGCGCATACACCTTGGGCACTATAATCCTGTCCTGCGCCGATGGCTAGTCTCCATTGTGGCTGGCCACCGTGACCGAAATTCGGTCTGGAGGACATTATTATTGTTTAATCATAGGCGGAATAACTTAAAAAGCAATGTAAACTTTGTTATGAATTTCTTAAAATATGTTCAACCGTTATAACGTTGTGATGTAGAGTTTGATGGATGTCAATAAAATCAAAGATGTAGGTGTTGTACTTTTTTTAAATTAGCGTCTATTTATTACAAGGGCAAAAAGTAAGATGGACTTCAGTTAAAAAGGAAGCCTTTATGCAGCCCACAGCTGGGCACAAGCATCTTCATATTTCTGATTGAGAGATTTTTAAAGGAACAGGGAAGAATTCATCACGCTGCCCTACACAGTGGTGACGAACTCATATTTTATTTTATTTTATTTACTTTAAAATTTCAAAATATCGGTTTGCTCACAGTGTTTCTTTAACCACCGAGTACGTAGTAAATCAGCACTTAATATTCCAATTAACAATTTCATTGGTGCCGGGCAAATAGCCCCTGAGCTACAGTGGCTCAAAAAATATTTCGAAGACTTGCGAAGTCTGACAGCGTGGCAGTCACATCCTTGAAATCCAAAATGAAATGAGTGGACTCTGCCTAGAAGTGGGACGTACATAGCCTGTAACTTTACGTTTTACTTTTTACGAATAGTCCCTATACTATCTATTTTTGAAAACCTGTCATTATGCTCTGGTTAAAATATTATTATATACAACATGTAACGAGGGTGTAAGCGATTCGGGTCGAAAACTTCATGTTTTAGGGTTTTTTCAAGGGCAATATCTTAACGATGTGAGCAGATTATTTGCAGAAAAATACGGCTTTAGAAATATGAAGTCTTTACTTAGTGCACTACAGCGCAAAATCATAATTTTTAAAGACGGTTTTTAGACCGAAGACAATCCCACCATATCTTTTTACGAAAATATGCGTCAGAGTTTTCTTTCAGGTCGAATACAACCATTATTTTAAGCTAAAATACTTTATTTTAAGCGTTATTGTAACGGGTATATTATAGTCTTGAAGTGCAACACACAGCCAAAATTACGAAAATATTTCGATTTAATATTAAAAAGCAGTACTATAAAATCACTAAAACTGTCCACTTCAATGTCATTTTTTTCGTGTATTTGAATATAAACTTACCATATCAATTTTTTAGAACGTGTTATTTAGTCAATTATTTTATACGATTATTTTTAAAATACTATAAATCAGCGAGCGCAAACGCCGTCCTGAGCTATTTAAGTACATATTAACACATAGACATAATATACTAGAGTATATTCTAAGTCTATGTATTAACATTGCAAGAAGATTGTGCATATCTAGTTAAATAATAGATCATGTACAAGTACCTGCCGTTCTTCATAAGTACATGTATTTAGTACCTATCTAAGATTAACTTGTTATTTCTCATGATAAATGAATTGTATTCTTTTTGAGGAATAAATGTTTTAAACCACATATTATTTAAATGGTTGAAGCACACCGATGGCATAAACGAATGAAAGTGCAACCCAGCACCATGAATGATACTTTGTTAAATTATATTATTTATTTATTTAATCAATAATTTTATACGTTTATTTGATAATAAGCAATTTATAATTATAATATTTATCACTATAAAATATATATTTGACGGCTTCGTGGCGGAGTGGCTTAGCAACGTTGTTGCAGCGCTGAGGGTCACGGATTCGAATCCCGCACGGAACAAGAATCTGTATGGCCTACAAATAACTGTTTCGTGTCTGGATGTTTGTCCTTGTGAAATTTATGTACTTATGTTAACTGCCCCCACGATATACTTAGGAGAAATTCCTAGTGTGGAGGCAACGTTAGTCAGTTCTTACCATCCATCAAGTGTAATATCCCTCTACAAGATGCAGGAGTGTACAAGCTTCATTGTTAATGTGGTCTTTCTTACATAGGACAAACAAAAAGATCAATAAAAACCCGCGAGAAAGACCATATCGCTCATATGAAGCACCGACGCTCCAGGAAGTCTGCAGTATGTCGGATCGACCCAACCATTATATCCGATTTGATAGACCACAAATCCTTGCAAAAGAACACCGATTCCTACCAAGGATGATTCGCAAGGCTATTGAAATTTAAAAAACATCCTAATTTCAATAGAGTAGAAATGGCTGGGAGCTACCATCTGCTTGGGATCCCATAATTAATAAAATGAAATCCAAACCCAATCATACTACTGCAAGACTTCAAGATACTGTAAGCTCGTTCTGCGTAGATCGCACCAAAAATTAATAATTAAAAGTTGAAGGTAGCCTTCGTTAACTCACTCACCCGTGATCATGGGTGCTATAAGGTGCCCGAAACGTGGGGAATTAAAAAAAATCCGTAAAGTTAGTTTTATTCCATAAAAGAGCCGTGGTAGCTCAAGGGCTAAGCGCTCGCCATAAACGCGAACAACCCGTGTTCGATTCCGCCAACACCAATAAATTTGTTTGTTTGATGTGTTTACATTATGAAACAGAATAAAACTTTATCAAACATTGATATCTATTTTATGAGAAAATATGTATTACGAACATATATTACTTAGGTACCCTTTTCAAGTTGTTACCATGACTTTGTGATATTCCTTAGCCTAATCAATAGGGTTAAAGTTAGACTTGCAGCGAATAATATATTCGGCCTCACGCATTGTCTACGAGAAGAAAGGAGTAAACTACTGCCCTCGCCCAATCACGCACACAGAGAGAACATTGTAGTGTGTCAATATTACGCCGTTCTGAGTGATGGTGTAGATTTTGACTTGCTCATACTTGAATATACGCTCCTAAGTGCGTATATATCAGAATCGGTATTCAAATGTATAGAAATAAACTTTACTTCAGAAAACTCAACCTTATTTTTTTTATTAAATTAAAATAAAATGTTATTTGCATACTGTTTTATTATCTCTACCTGACACGCGCTAGGGATGCAAAAAGTGACAAAAATTGATATCGATTTCGATATATCGATATATTGGTGAAATTTTCTAAAAAATATTTTTACTTTATGAATTTCTATAGTGTTTTATTTAGGCTGCTCTAGTCCAATAAATCTGATTCATATAAATACTAAACTATATAGATAATAATCAAGGCGACAATAATGTAAAATCATAAAAATACAATCAATGGTTTTTAATCCAACGAAATGGAATATATAATTGTCACTCTCTCTGATGAAACTGGGGATACAGCCCTGGACGTTTATAATCATCCTTGATTAAGAATCTAAAGAAGGTGCGATGCTCCTTCCTCCGGTCGAAACGTCCAATGCTGCATTCATACTGAGCTTTAGGGTGGCTACCACGTATTTTAGATTGTATGGATTCATTATATTTTATTAAATAATTTGTTTGTTTCAGCCAGAGAATATTTAGAAAGAAGAATAATTTTCAACAAGGGTTCAGTGGAGCGCGCAAAGTCAAAAATAGACAAAAATTGTACTCTTAGGACATTGATGCCGCAGTTCTATAAATTTATCGATTTCAAGACTGAATTATTATATTCGGACATTGCGTAAGTATTGCTTGTTCCTATTTTTTATAATTCCAGAGGAGAAGAAAAGGCAAACGAGAATGCTGCTTACCTGATGATAACAGTCGACCGCCGCTAAGAACAACGGCAGCTCCAGGGGAATTTCATCTACAACTAAAATTCTTAAAGCTCATTGTAGATGACAAGGTAAAACAAAAATATAAGGAAAATAACTATATAGGTCTTTTAAATACTGTAACGTCATACCTATAAATAAAAAACTTGAATATCATATCATGATTGGAGATTTGAATACGATTCCTTCATTAAAAATGGTAAGATATTGTGATAGAACACGACAAAGTAATAAAAAAAACAGTAGCAAAAATAAAATCAAATAACTTTATGGAGACAGGTGAACTCTTAATAAATTAGCTTGTATTCCAAACAATCTTTCAGAAAAGGTTAAGAAAGAATTGACAAAAAAAAATGAATATAAATTTAATCATTTACTACTCTGTCAAGAAAGTACCGGGAAAAGATCAATAATATACAAAATGTTAGTTATTCATCCAGGTTTATTTTATCAACTTAAAAGTATGATCCTTCAGAAATCATACACTCTCCAACGAATTTTTCCGGAATTGAGTTCAGTTCTCGCTGCGAATTCTCCTTTATGTCTTCTACCGAATGAAAACGGGTGCCACGAAGTGGTAATTTGAGTTTAGGAAAAAGAAAGAAGTCGGCTGGAGCCATATCTGGTGAATAAGGTGGTTGCTCGATGGTGGTGGTTGCACCACGATAGTGCGCCTTGTGCGAAGGCGCACTATCGTGGTGCAAAAATTCAAGAATTTTCTTTCCACAAATCTGGCCTTTTTCGTCTAATTTGCTATCTTAAACGCCGCATAAAACTCAAATAATATACTTTATTTATCGTTTGACCTCCCGGCAAGAATTCGGAGTGCATAACACCGCGATAATCAAAGAAAACAGTCAACATGACTTTGACTTTTGATCGACTTTGGCGTGGTTTTTTCGGTTTCGATTCAGTTGGAAGGCGCCCCTCCGAAGCTTGTTGACTAGTTTGCATGTCAAACTCGTAAACCCACGTCTCGTCATCAGTAACAATGCGTTTCATGAATGTTGGGTCGGAATTGACTCGTTTTAGCATGTCCTGCGACTCTTATGCGATTGAGTTTTTGGAAGAAAATTCAGGTCTTTTGGGACTAGCCGAGCGGCAATATGTTTCATACTCAAGTGATTATTTAAAATGGAACAGATCGACTCAAGTTCGGCAGCTATCTCTCTCAAACTTGAATGAGGATTTTCAGTCACTATTTCTTTCACTTTTGCGATGTTAACTTCAGTTGCAGACGTTGATGGCCTACCAGAGCGAGGCAAATCGTCCATCACATCTCGACCGCTTTTGAACGCTTTGTACCACTCATAAGCACGTGTTTTTGATAAAATCGATTCACCGTAAGCCTTCTGTAACATTTTCAGTGACTCCGAACACGAAATTTCATTGGCGATGCAAAATTTAAGACAAACTCTTTGTTCGATGTTTTTGTCCATTGTGAAATTCGCAATACACACTAGATATGATATAACTAAAAACAGCACTGTATTTAATCTTAATAACAGATGTGACTCAAACTCCGCGCCAAAATGGATAACAGTTGTGCCAATCTAACAACAGCAAAAAAAAAACAAAAAAAAATTATTTTAAACCATAAACAAATCATCCATTCTCGATACTTTTTTGACTGATTGTATACTAGGAAACCTGAATTAAGTCTTCCTTAATAAATTCTCAAATGATAAAAAATTTAATAGAAACTAAAAACAAGATAAAATTAGTTTATTAAATAATTATTAAAAAAATATTGCTATATAAATCAGTCTGTATAATTATGTATATGAAAAGCGCACGCACACTTCATACCTAATTATCTTAGGAATAGTACCTATATCGTACACACTCATCGCGGTTAACTAGCGAAACCTGTTTGTGGTCATGTCAATAATACAATGAATAGGTTGTTAGTAGTTATCATCCTTAATTTTACCAATTTTATCAATTTTACGATGGTAGTTATTAAAAATAATATATTTATACGTATAGACGTCTGCCAGCACCAATACAAACCGGTTTGCTTTAGTTTATAGTAACTATGCACTCTTGTAATATTTTTTGTGTATCATTAAATAAATAAATTGCAGGTACGTTTCCGGCATTTTAAATAGAAGTAATCTTAATCAATAAATTAAATAGAAATAATCCCCGTGTAGTGGCGGGTAAGAATACCCACTACCCCATATCTTCCCGTGGGTGTCGTAAGAGGCGACAAAGGGAAACTGATACAGAAGATGGGCAGCAGCGTCTTTCTGATAAAAGCAAAAAGCAATAAAAAACTGCGGTTGCCAACCCGCTCGCCAAGCGTGGCAACTATGGCAATATACCCCCCATGAGCAACGACACAAATAAACGGCCTCCAGTCCCCGGCGGCCCCGCTATTCCTGGCTACGGTGGCGACCATGGTAACGGCGGGGCAGGGGGTGCTAAGAATCTCCGGTGGAGGTTCGGTTGCCACCTACGACGACTCGACCTGGCAACATATAACGCACGCACCCTGAGGACTGACGAGAAGATCCTGGAGCTGGAAGAAGAGATAGATAAGTTACGCTGGAATATAATAGGACTATCCGAGGTCCGAAGAAAGGGGGAGGACACGGTAATCCTCGAATCCGGCAACTTATTCTATCACCGGGAGGGCGACCAACTGTCCCAAGGAAGTGTCGGATTTATCGTCCACAAGTCTCTCGTTAACGACGTTGTTAACAACGTTGTAAAGATTGGGAGTGTGTCGACGAGGGTTGCGTACCTTATACTCAGAATCATCAAACGGTATTCGCTGAAGGTCATACAGGTTTACGCAGCAACCTCGGCAGGATTTCTCTAGAGCCATGCATTCCTCCAAAACCTACTATACGGTGTTAATGGGAGACTTCAACGCAAAACTAGGCACAAGAGAGAGCGGCGAGCTGAAAGTAGGGAAATTCGGAATAGGGCAACGGAACCCAAGGGGCCAGCAGCTGGTCGACTTTATGGAGAAAGAGGGACTCTTTATGATGAACTCTTTCTTCAAAAAGCGGCCCCACAGAATGTGGACCTGGTCGAGCCCCGACGGTCTGTTCAGTGATGTCTCAGTGATTGCGAGGGTGAAAACTGGCAGCGAACACCGAATGGTGAGAGGCACACTGAACCTAAACGTAAAGTTGGAGAGGTCACGTCTAATGAAGTCAACCCTCCGTCCCCCTCGTGCTCTAATCTAAAGCCCCGAAAATCTCATGGTTGTTAGACGGGAGATGAAGCGGCAGTCTTCAGCAGATTTGACAGCATACAGGCAACTGAACAGACAGATCTCCAAATGCATGCGGCGGGACTTGCGTAACTTCAATACAGCTCGTATTGAAGAAGCGATCGAGCGGAACCAGGGCTCCAAAATCTTTGCCAGAGATCTGTCTGCCAGAAAGAGCCAACTTTCGAAGCTGAAGACCGATTGTGGCAGCATCGTTTCCGGGACACCTGAGATTTTGAGTGAGATTGAGAAGCTGAGGGTTAGAAGACGTCATCGTTGGAGCCGCGTGGCTCCAACGATGACGTGTACAGCTGCCCATACAAGTGTGAGTAACGATCCAAGAGCAAGTCTTATCCGACACTATTCCGATGATATCCCGGACGTCAGTCTGAGCGAGATTAGAATGGCTCTCCAGCACCTTAAAAACGGCAAGGCCCCAGGCGAGGATGGAATTACAGCGGAGCTTCTGAAAGTGGGTGGAAAACCGGTACTTGAAGTCCTTCAGAAGCTCTTTAATTCCGTCCTCCATGGTGGTATTACACGGGAGGCGTGGAGCAGAAGTGCGGTGGTCTTGTTCTTCAAGAAAGGCGACAACGCTCTCTTGAAGAACTACAGACCGATTTCCTTCTGAGCCGCGTCTACGCTGTTTTCGAGAGTCATTACGAATCGTCTCGCATGCAGACTCAACGACTTCCAGCCTCCGAACAAGCCGGTTTCCGAAAACGCTTTAGCACCATAGACCACATACATACCCTTCGGCAAATTGTACAGAAGACCGACGAGTACAATCTGCCACTTTGCCGCGTATGTGGACTATGAGAAAGCCTTTGATTCCGTCGAAATTTGGGCGGTGCTGCAGTCCTTCAGCGGTGCCAAGTGGACTGTCGGTATATCGAAGTACTGAAGCGTTTGTACAGTAGGACTGTGATGGCTATCCGAGTACAGAACAAGAGTACGAAACCCATCCAACTGCAGAGAGGTGTAAGACAGGGCGACGTCATACACCGAAACTCTTCACCGCTGCATTGGAAGACGTTTTCAAGCTAATGGATTGGAAAGGATACGGTATTAACATCAATGGCGAGTACATCACTCACCTTCGATTTGCCGACGATATAGTCCTTATGGCAGAATCGCTGGAGGACATAAGCACTATGCTCAATGACCTCAATAGTGTCTCCCAATGGATAGGTCTTAAGATGAACATGGACAAAACAAAAGTCATGTGCAACGTCCATGTGACACCTATGCCGGTAGTTGTTGGGAGCACTAAGCTCGAAGTTGTTGACGAATATGTTTACCTGGGACAAATAGTCCGACTAGGTAAGTCCAACTTCGACCGAGAGGTCAATCGACGGATTCAACTCGGCTGGGCAGCGTTCGGGAGATTACGACCCATCTTCTCGTCAGGCATACCTCAAAACCTCAAAACTAAATTGTACAACCAGTGCGTGTTGCCAATATAAATTTATTTACATAACATAATAAACAATATTTTATTATATACAATATTAAAAACTATAATAAAAAAAAAACTAAAACTAGTAATTTAATATTGAAAAAATAACATTTGATATCACACAAATTTCACTAGTCCAGGAGGAATCGGCGCAAGAGTACCGAAAACTATACCACCTCAATTTTTTTAAACGGTTCTCTTCAAATTGTTCAAATCTTTTCAAATTTGGGATTTTTCACACTTTTAAAAATTCATAACTTCGAAAATATTAACTTTATCGTAAAACGTCATAGGATCTTTTTATTCTAATTTATCAGAGAATATAAAAAAAAATTGTCCCGTTTGAAAATAATAATTCCTTGCAATTGAAAAAAAATCGGTTTAAACAATATGACACCGAGTTGCCCCATGGCAATATGCATTTATATCATCAGTAGGACACTCCTGGACTACAAAGCTTATTCAGGCAATCTGTCAGTAATTATTTGTTGAAAACATTTTAAAATTCTTTGAAGAAAATCACTATAATGTGCGACTGTTTGACCACAGTCTATTGAGTGTTTGACATTGACCTTAGAGTAATAACATACATATTCTTGTACTCTGAGACATTGGCAGTATGAACGTAAACAATATATGTATTGTTTTATTTAATTCAATGTAATTATAACACATATAACATACTAGCTCGCTTCGCTAGCGCACGATAATATACGATAATAACGTAGATATAAAATATCAAGAATTGTTTTTATGGGACTATCGTAAAATCCGTTCTTAGTGAGCGCCTACATTGCGAAATGAGTAACTATACTAAATTTCAAGTCAATTGGGATTATAGTTTCAGAGATATCGTGATAAATTTTAGCATTCTGCTCTTCTTCTCCAAATCAAATTTAACAAAGCCAAATCTCCATTCTTTTGTGCGTGCAATATGCTTAAATGGGGTACAAAGTTTCCCATTTGCATCTTAATATATCGGGTGACCGGTAATAAAGAAATGGACCTTGAAATGACTTATAATAAACCAGTTGTGAAGGTTATATATAGCCAGTTCTAATAAGCGCTTGGAACATCTTCCAAACACGCTACATCAACTGAGCTATATACATTTTCCAAAGTGCAATCTACATCAAGTTTTTTAAAGATTTTCTTATTATAAAACTGAAGCGATGAACGAACTTACAGTCCACTTGATGGTAAGTGGCTACTGTAGTCCATGGACACCTGCAGCTTACTTCAAACGAAATAGACTACAGATGGTTTGTCACCTCTGTGAACTAAAATGGAATGCCTCACAGCCTGTAATTATACTGGCCTTATTTAACCTTCACACCGGATAACTGCGATGCAAGCACTACGTTGGGAGGAAGAAATAAGAAAGAGGAATAGACGAAATTCTTGGCAGAAAATTTTCTTTAAATAACTAAAGTTTGTACAATTTATTTAACGTAATCAATTTCTAGAAACCCGAAGAAAATTATCTCCTGTCTCTGTTGGAAAAAATCCAATATTTTTTTAATACTTTTTATGAGCCAGTGTTTCACCACAATCCCACCTGGTCGTAAGTGGTAATGTTGCCCTAGGTGGTAAATTGCACTGTCTTAGCGTAACAAAACCTATTCACTCTTGGTTTGTAGACGCCCAGATTGTGTTCGGACGGAAAGACAGAATTTATTTTATTAAAATACAAATAGATTATCAAAATACAACAATTTTAAAAGCCATTTTCAGAGTCATAAATCTTAAATGTCTATTACACACATTCGTAACAATGATCTTTATTAATAAACATGAATATATTAAACAATACAATCGTTTAATTCACAAATTAAAAGCTTTAAGCATCGGCATTATTTTTTTATTTCTATCTTAATTTTATTATACATCAAAACAGTCGCCGGCAAATTATTCCATTCCTTTGCTGTACGCATTACAAAAGACAAAGCAAACCGTTTGATTCTCACGCGTGGAATATCGACAACAAAGGCGACATACAGGCATATTAAACTAATTTTAGGCAACAATTAATTTGATACAATCTTTTTGCGAAATTTTGGGAAATTAAAATAAAATTTTAATTATTTTATATAGGTACTAATTTGTGTATCGTTTGTTGATATTCTCGGGTACAAAGAAGGGTCATTGTCATGAAAAAAGTCTCTTGTCCGCGGCGCCACTTTATCTACTCATGTGGCGCCACAGTCTACATTGTAACTCACATATTTTACGCAGAACTTCTTAATTGAAATATACTCTAGTTTAAGCCTGACACTAAATATAAACTAGTTTTCGGATTAATAGGTCCTTTTTACCTATGAAATTGCCGTTCTGCATTACTAGCCATTTCAAATCAAAATAATTTCTGTTTGGATAAGAATTCTAATTTCAAATAAACTTTATTTTAAAACATGGAATTCTTTTTTCAAAATTAGTCATTTGTTCATTGATTAGCGTTATGTTATGCAAATGGCAAAGATGCATCGATTGCAGGAGCAAAAAATATAGAAAAAAATTACATTACCTTATTTCATAAAAAAGCAATTTCATTGGTAAAGACCTAATAAGACGGTTAGAGTTTCCATAACTTTTTGACATTTGCCTTAGTTTTTTTAAGGAAACTGCAATTTTTTAATTTCTATATCTAACTATTTGTGGTGTGTATGTTCTACTAGCGCCTAAAATCAAGATTCCAACGTTTTGTCGCATGAAATCGTATCTAACAATCATATTGAAGAAAATTATATAAAAAGCACATTGTCAGAAATATAAATGATTGTTGAACTTATTTTTTTTTTAAATCGATTAATTGCTATTTTTACATAAAAAATGTGGTTTTAGTGGCTTATGGTGTAGAAGTCCACATGGAGGGGTAAACACGATAACTTATGAAAATATCAAATGTTTAACTCCATCTATTTTTTAATCTCTTCATTTATCATGGGGAAACCCATGAAATGTAAATGGCAGTTTAATTTTGTTTTGTTTAGTTATAATTATTTTTTCGGAGAAATCTCGAAATTTTCGGCGTTTTGAGCAACCTTGTAATAATTTATTTCTAAATACACTTTGCTAATTTGCTTTGCCTCACTCCTCGCTCGGCCGCCGTCGTGAGTGGATTACTGTGTCGTTTGCTTATAGCAGCGGTAATAGGCAGCAAAAATATCGATCGCTGTAGAAATACAAAATATTCCAAAAACCAATTTTGATACATACTTGACCAAGGTTATTATTTTTATAATCACAGATTTTTATTACAATATTTTATTTCGCTAAAAGTACGCAGTATTTATACATAAATATACTTATACGTACCAGCAGGCGAAGTGTAGAGCGTCCCCCCACTAGATGGAGTGACGACCTAGTAAGACATGCAGGAAGTTAATGGATGCAGGTGGCTCGTGACCGTGCTTTGTGGATTTCTCTTCGTTTTATTAGTTATGATGAGACCTTACCTCCGGATTTGATAGAGTGACCTGATAGTGTACTTCGGTGAATGCTACTGGAACCCCTCGAAGAGTAGAACTAGGTGTTCCGAGTTTGGCCCCGTTTTGTTAATTATGATGCGACCTTACCCGGACTTGATAGAGTGACCTGAAGGTGTACTTCGGTGAATGCTACTGGAACTCCTCGAAGAGTAGAACTAGGTGTGCCGAGTTTGTCTTCGTTTTGTTAGTTGTGATGAGAGCTTACCTCCGGACTTGACAGAGTGACCTGAAGGTGTACTTCGGTGAATGCTACTGGAACTCCTCGAAGAGTAAAACTAGGTGTGCCGAGTTTGTCTTCGTTTTGTTAGTTATGATGAGACCTTACCTCCGGACTTGACAGAGTGACCTGAAGGTGTACTTCGGTGAATGCTACTGGAACTCCTCGAAGAGTAGAACTAGGTGTGCCGAGTTTGGTCTCGTTTTGTTACTTATGATGAGACCTTACCTCCGGACTTGATAGAGTGACCTGAAGGTGTACTTCGGTGAATGCTACTGGAACTCCTCGAAGAGTAGAAATAGGTGTGCCGAGTTTGTCTTCGTTTTGTTAGTTATCAATAGACCTTACCTCCGGACTTGATGGAGTGACTTGAAGGTGTACTTAGGTGACTGCTACTGGAACTCTTTGACGAATAGAACTACGATTTACATTTTTTTTACGATCATATGAGCATTATGAGTCGTGCACTTTTGGATTTTCCAAGCTTTTTTTTTACATAAAATTATCGGAAAATTGGAAGTATAGAAATAATTTTAATGTTTTTAGTGTAAACTTGTGTGTAATTAAACTACTTTACAAATTTACGTATAATCATGTTATACGTAATTTTTTTGATGCGCTTAAGGCATGCACAATTGGATTTAGCAATAGTCTTTTCATATGTTTTATACGTGATAGAGCAACGCTAAAACTACATATATTAGTTGTAGCACGAATAGGTCGGCTCTACCGGGGTAGGATCACGCTCTCACAGAATACCAGTGTAAAATAGGAGCTTAAGGCTGCAGTGTTTCGTATAGTGAGTGTAGAGAAACTTTTTACTCAAAACGGAGCATCTTAGTCCTCAGGGATGACAACGCATCTGCATTTTGATTTTTAATTGACGTTAAATGTATATCACAGACATCCATTTACCATCAGGTGGACTGTGTGCTCGTCTGTCACCCTTTTTCTATAAAAAAAAATGTCATTCAGTTGTCATTTCTTTGTTTTCCCTGTACGCGCCCTACTTTGCACAAATGCCACAAAGCACGGTCCCGAGCCACCTGCATCCATTGACTTCCTGCATGTCTTACCAGGTCGTCACTCCATCTAGTGGGAGGACGCCCTACACTTCGCTTGCCGGTACGAGGCTGCCACTCGACAACCTTTCTTTCCCATCGGTTGTCGGTTCTTCGAGCTATATGGACGGCCCATTGCCACTTCAGCATACTAATTCTTTGGGCTATGTCGGTCACTCTGGTTCTACTGCGGATATCCTCGCTTTTAAGTCTATCACGCAGAGAGACGCCGAGCATAGCTCGCTGAGCGACTTTGAGCTTCCTCATACGATCAGCAGTGAAGGACCACGTCTCAGATCCATAGGTCATCACTGGCAACACGCACTGGTTGTATAATCTAGTTTTAAGGTTTTGAGGTAAGTCTGACGAGAAGATATGTCGTAATCTCTCGAACGCTGCCCAGCCGAGTTGAATCCGTCGATTGACCTCTGTCAAAGTTGGACTTACCTAGTCGACTAGTTGTCCCAAACATATTCGTCAACAACTTCGAGCTTAGTGCTGTAACTACCGGCATAGGTGTGACATGGACGTTAAACATGATTTTTGTTTTGTCCATGTTCATCTTAAGACCTATCCGTTGGGAGACACTATTGAGGTCATTGAGCATAGTGCTTAGGTCCTCCAGTGATTCTGCCATAAGGACTATATCGCCGGCAAATCGAAGGTGAGTGATGTACTCGCCATTGACGTTAATACCGTATCCTTTTCAGTCCAGTAGCTCAAAAACGTCTTCCAACGCAGCGGTGAAGAGTTTCGGGGATATTACGTCACCCTGTCTTACACCTCTCTGCAGTTGGATAGGTTTCGTATTCTG
This sequence comes from Parnassius orleans, assembly GCA_029286625.1. Taxonomy (NCBI): domain Eukaryota; kingdom Metazoa; phylum Arthropoda; class Insecta; order Lepidoptera; family Papilionidae; genus Parnassius; species Parnassius orleans. The sequence continues at coordinate 5,681,129 of JAGSMP010000006.1, read as the reverse complement.
GTTCTGTACTCGGATAGCCATCGTAGCCCTACTGTACAAACACTTCAGCACTTCGATATACCGACAGTCCACTTGGCACCGCTAAGTGACTGCAGCACCGCAAATTTCGACGGAATCAAAGCTTTCTCAGGTCCACATACGCCAGACATAGTGGCAGATTGTACTCTTCGGACTTCTGTACAATTGCCGGGTATGTGGTCTATGGTGCTAAATTTTCGGAAACTCAGCTTGTTCGGGAGGCTGGAAGTCGTCGAGTCTGCGTGCGAGACGATTCGTAATGATTCTCAAAACAGCGCATGTGACGCGGCTCAGGAAATCGGTCTGTAGTTCTTCAAAGAGCGTTGTCGCCTTTCTTGAAGAACAAGACCACCACACTTCTGCTCCACGCCTCCGGAGTAATGCCACCATGGAGGACGGAATTAAAAGTTTCTGAAGGACTAAGTACCGGTTTTCCACCCGCTTTCAAGAGCTCCGCTGTAATTCCAACCTCCTTGAGGACTTGCCGTTTTTAAGGTGCTGGAGAGCCATTCTAATATCGCTCAGACTGACGTCCGGGATATCATCGGAATAATCATCGGATATGTCGGATTAGACTTGCTCTTGGATCGTTACTCACACTTGCGTGTGACTCCAACAATGACATGTACAGCTGCCCATAGAACCTCTCAATCTCACTCAAAATCTCAGGTGTCCCGGAAACGATACTGCCACATTCGGTCTTCAGCTTCGACAGTTGGCTCTTTCTGGCAGATCTCTGGCAAAGACTTTCGAGCCCTGGTTCCGCTCGATCGCTTCGTCAATACGAGCAGTATTAAAGTTGCGTAAGTCCCGCCGCATGCATTTGGAGATCTGTCTGTTCAGTTTTCTGTATGCTATCAAATCTACTAAAGACTGCAGCTTCATTTCCCGTCTAATAGCCATGTGATTAAGATTGTAATCGGAGAGTCTTTGTGTTCTTCTGCGGCGGGTCTTGCATAACTTAGCTCCGACCGCATGGACAGTTTCAACGAGCTTGTCATTCATATCGTCCACTACATTGCAATCTTCTAAGCACTGAAAACGATTTTGTAACTCGAGCTGAAAGGTTTCGGGACTTTGGATTAGAGCACGACGGGGACGGAGCGTTGACTTCATTAGACGACACCTCTCCAACTTAACGTTTAGGTTCAGTGTGCCTCTAACCATTCGGTGATCGCTACCAGTTTTCACCCTCGCGATCACTGAGACATCACTGAACAGTTGCCGTCTAGTCGTCATAATGAAGTCAATCTCATTTTTTGTCGAACCGTCGGGGCTCGACCAGGTCTACTTCCTGTGGGGCCGCTTCTGGAAGAAAGAGTTCATTATAAAGAGTCCCTCTTACTCCATGAAGTCGGCCAGCTGCTGGCCCCTTGGGTTCCGTTGCCCTAATCCGAATTTCCCTACTTCCAGCTCACCGTTCTCTCTTGTGCCTAGTTTTGCGTTGAAGTCTCCCATTAACACCGTATAGTGGATTTTGGTGGAATGTATGGCTCTAGAGATATCCTCATACTCCAGCTCCTCATCGGGATGTTCCGAGGTTGGTGCGTAAACCTGTATGACCTTCAGCGAATACCGTTTGGTGATCTGAGTATAAGGTACTCAACCCTCGTCGACACACTCCCAATCTTTACAACGTTGTTAACGGGAGACTTGTGGACGATAAATCCAAAATCCAAAAAAATAGTTATTGTGTGGGCGCACGTAAATATTTCTGACAAATAAGAGGTATTAGAATAGAATAGAATAATTTTTTATTCAATATAGATTACAGGTGTAATTCTTATTGAAAGTCATTTTTTACTTTACCACTGGTTCGAAAAAAAAACCTCTGTCCTGGGAAGAACCAGCAAGAAACCCAGCGGGACTTTTTTTTTAAAGTAAGTTTTACATTAATGGTTGTACAAACCATTTAAGTACAAAATTTATTTTAGAAACTGCTTGGTAGCGACCACCTCATTCCCAGGGGTTATTATCAATCATATATTCATTTATACTATAATAACCCTTTTTATACAGTTTCAGCTTAACAAAACATTTAAACTTGGTAATAGAGAGAGCCTGTACACTTTCCGGGACCTTGTTGTAATAACGTATACATTGCCCCAAGAATGAATTACTGACTCTGTGGAGTCGAGAAACTGGTATCACTAGCTTGTGTTTGTTCCTAGTGTTTACAGAATGTATATCACTTTTTACTAAAACTACCTTCGTTTTTGTGAACATACATTAAATTTTCGTAAATATACTGAGAGGCCAAAGTTAATATAGACTCTCTCGGTTTTAGGTTGTAAATAGCTCTAATGGCCCTCTTCTGTAAAACAAAAATAGTTTCTGAATCAGCCGCATTTCCCCATAGCAAAATCCCATAAGACATTATGCTATGGAAATAACTGAAATAAACTAGTCTAGCTGTCTCGACACTAGTGAGACCTCTAATCTTTTTTACAGCATAGGCTGCAGAACTTAGTCTGCTTGCTAGTTGCTTGCATGTAAGGCAATGATACCAACTGTCCACAGTGATATGAACTTAAATTTTGAATAATTGATTTATGCAAGGGCTTAATATCTGTAAAAATATTATCTATACAGGTTGCACTAGGCCCAGCAATACGTGTTGGTTCTAAGTATAAATTAACAAGATTATACGATTTAAACAATGAGCTAAACTTAATACTAATGGAAGAAGTTTCAAGGAGATTGATGTTAAAGTCTCCACATATTACAACAGACTTGTTCTGTTTACTAAGTTTGAGCAAAACTTCTTCCACAATTCTTTCAAAATAGTCATAAGTAGCACATGGGGGTCTGTAAACACTTACAACAATGAGGTGCTCGAGCTCGACACAAGCCATTTCTACAGTTCGCTCAACAGAGAGGCTCACAATATCCTTACGTTCTTTATATAATAATGTTTTATCTGCTAATATTAAGGAGCCACCACGTAAACTTTTTTCTCTATTGAAGAAACTGATCACCTGGTGATTTCTGAAATTAAACATGAAATTATAATCTTTTAGCCAATGTTCAGTAATACAAAGGATATGTATATTGTTACTATTTAAAAACAATTCAACTTCCAATTCTTTGCCCATCATGCCTTGTATATTTTGATGCACCAGGTGTAAACAATTTTTATTACTTATTTGTGGGCTGCATTCAAAATTAATGAAACTCTTATTATTGCTAGAGATTGCCTCTATTATCGCATTTACTAATTTAAATTAGTTATTATTGCAGCACATACTGGGCACAGTTGGGACAGTTTATACATAAATATAGATTACTGCTGTCATCTTAATTTTACTTTTCATTATTTTTATTTTAACATTCTTGTCAAAACAAACCTGTTCACGTTGCAGATGAAACGTCTTGAAAATTCTACTTTTAGGTGCAGGTTAGGTGATAGGTCCCCCCCCGAACAGGTTCCCACCTTGTCGTGGCGGGGAGCTTAGTGACCGTGGCTTGGTCACCCGCGGTGAACAAAGAGGAACCCCTTGGCTGGCCCGTGGTGTAGGGCCGGCCCGAGGTGGCCACTCCGAGTGGGCTTGGCGAGCCCACTTCGGATGTGTGTCAGTGGGCTGCGAGAGGTGTCCTCTCCCCCTACCGTTGCGGCCGAGGTGGAGTCACGGAGGAAGAGGAGTGTTGGTATGGCGATGCGCCACTCGCCCTATCCTCCGCGACTCTGACAGGGCCGCACCGTTTATTGAAGCGGTGGTTGTGGGGCTGCGGGGGGAGAAGAGTGTTGGTATTGCGAGGCGCCGCTCTCCCTACCCTCCGCAGCCGAATCTTGCTTGGCGGCGGAGCCATAGACCAGATCCGCCGCTGGGGTCATGAAGGCTGGTGCTTCTGAGTGCGTGAGTTTTTCCTGGCCCCATGGCGGGGGCGTCCGTTGCGCATGTGAAGTTGGAGGCCGCGGAGGAGGGCGCGCCATGTGTTCTGATGCGCCTTACCTGAGAAGGAGATGGGGGAGGAGTATTCCTCTCCCGAGGAGGGGCCGCCATGGGACTTCAGCACTTCGATATACCGACAGTCCACTTGGCACCGCTGAAGTGACTGCAGCACCGCCCAAATTCGACGGAATCAGGTTTTCTACAGTCCACATACGCAAAGTGGCAGATTGTACTGTCGGTCTTCTGTACAATTTGCCGAAGAGTATGTATGTGGTCTATGGTGCAAGCTTCGGAAACCCGCTTGTTCGGGAGGCTGAAGTCGTCGAGTCTGCATGCGAGATTCGTAATGACTCTAGAAAACAGCACGTGACGGGGTCAGAAGGGAAATCGGTCTGTAGTTCTTCAAGAGAGCGTTGTCGCCTTTCTTGAAGAACAAGACCACCGCACTTCTGCTCCACGCCTCCGGAGTAATGCCACCATGGAGGACGGAATTAAAAAGTTTCTGAAGGACTTCAAGTACCGGTTTTCCACCCGCTTTCAGAAGCTCCGCTGTAATTCCAACCTCGCCCGGGGACTTGCCGTTTTTAAGGTGCTGGAGAGCCATTCTAATCTCGCTCAGACTGACGTCCGGGATATCATCGGAATAATCATCGGATATGTCGGATTAGACTTGCTCTTGGATCGTTACTCACACTTGCGTGTGGCTCCAACAATGACGTGTACAGCTGCCCATAGAACCTCTCAATCTCACTCAAAATCTCAGGTGTCCCGGAAACGATACTGCCACATTCGGTCTTCAGCTTCGACAGTTGGCTCTTTCTGGCAGACAGATCTCTGGCAAAGACTTTCGAGCCCTGGTTCCGCTCGATTGCTTCGTCAATACGAGCAGTATTAAAGTTTCGTAAGTCCCGCCGCATGCATTTGGAGATCTGTCTGTTCAGTTACCTGTATGCTATCAAATCTACTGAAGGCTGCATTCATTTCCCGTCTAATAGCGATGTGATTAAGAGTGTAATCGGAGAGTCTTTGTGTTCTTTTTTTTTTTTTTTTTTTATAGGATAGAGTGACAAACGAGCACACAGTCCACCTGATGGTAAGTGATTGCAGTGACCCATAGACATCTACATCTATCCTCAATAAAGAATCAAAATGCAGATGCGTTATCACCCGTGAGGATAAGATGGAATGCCTCCTTTCCAGTAAAAGGGTCCCGGTTCTCTACACTCACCATACGAAACACAGCAGCATTAAGCTGTTATTTTACGCTGGTATTCTGTGAGAGCGTGGTCCTTCCCGGTCGAGCTAACCCATTCGTGCTACAACTATACTACTAATATAGCTGCAGCATGGCTCCACCACGTATAGATACTTCTGCGGCGGGTCTTGCAAACCAGCTCCGACCGCGGATGACAGTTTGAGCTTGTCATTCATATCGTCCACTCATATTGCAATCTTAGGCACTGAAAACGATTTTGTAACTCGAGCTGAAAGGTTTCGGGACTTTGATTAGAGCACGACGGGGACGGAGCGTTGATTCTTAGACGACACCTCCAACGTAACGTTTATGTTCAGTGTGCCGCTAACCATTCGGTGATCGCTACCAGTTTTCACCTCGCGATCACTGAAACATCACCGTTGCCGTCTAATCGTCATAATGAAGTCAATCTCATTTTTTGTCGAACCGTCGGGGCTCGACCAGGTCCACTTCCTGTGGGGCCGCTTCTGGAAGAAAGAGTTCATTATAAAGAGTCCCTCTTTCTCCATGAAGTTGGCCAGCTGCTGGCCCCTTGGGTTCCGTTACCCTAATCCGAATTTCCCTACTTCCAGCTCACCGTTCTCTTTTGTGCCTAGTTTTGCGTTGAAGTCTCCCATTAACACCGTATAGTGGATTTTGGTGGAATGCATGGCTCTAGAGATATCCTCATACTCCACCTCCTCATCGGGATGTTCCGAGGTTGGTGCGTAAACCTGTATGACCTTCAGCAAATACCGTTTGGTGATCTGAGTATAAGGTACTCAACCCTCGTCGACACACTCCCAATCTTTACAACGTTGTTAACGGGAGACTTGTGGACGATAAATCCAAAATCCAAAAAAATAGTTATTGTGTGGGCGCACGTAAATATTTCTGACAAATAAGATGTATTGCAGCACATACTGGGCACAGTTGGGACAGTTTTTACATAAATATAGATTACTGCTGTCATCTTAATTTTACTTTTCATTATTTTTATTTTAACATTCTTGACAAAACAAACCTGTTCACGTTGCAGATGAAACGTCTTGAAAATTCAAATCTTGTAGGTGTAGGTTAGGTGATAGGTCCCCCCCGAACGGGTTCCCGCCTTGTCGTGGCGGGGGTCTTATTGGCCGTGGCTTGGTCACCCGCGGTGAACAAAGTGGAACCCTGGCCCGTGGTGTAGGGCCGGCCCGAGGTGTCCACTCCGAGTGGGCTTGGCGAGCCCACTTCGGATGTGTGTCGGTGAGCTGCAGCGAGAGGGTGTCCTCTCCCCCTACCGTTGCGGCCGAGGTGGAGTCACGGAGGAAGAGGAGTGTTGGAATTGCGAGGCGCCGCTTTCCCTACCCTCCGCAGCCGAATCTTTTTTGGCGGCGGAGCCATAGACCAGATCCGCCGCAAGGGTCAGGAAGGCTGGTGCTTCTGAGTGCTAGTTTTTCCTGGCCCCATGGCCTTCGCGCATCGGACACGGGGGCGTCCGTTGCGCATGTGAATTTGGAGGCCGCGGAGGAAGATGAGATGGGGGAGGAGTAATCCTCTCCCGAGGAGTGGCCGCAATGGGGCGGCCAGCGCTGGTGGAGCCGCAGATGTTTGCGAAATCGTTCCCGTGGCCCTGCCAATATGCGGCGAAGGTGGAACACCATGGGGCTTTAGTCGGTGCGAGTCCGACATAACCCGTCCTTGCCCCCGCGAGGCGGGTATGCGTAAGCATTTCCACATGAAAAAAAAAAGAAAAATAAAAGGTTAGGTTATAGGTAAGTATAATATTCACTTTTGCAAAACAAGTCCCGTTGATGGTTCTTCAGAACTAATACTAAAAGATCTTTTCGACTAAAAATCAATTAATTATTGGTAGTTAGTTTTATTTTAATATACTGAAAATATTTAATTGTGTCTAAGATCCACTGGTAAATAAACTAAGTAATTGTTAACGAAAACAAGGTATCTATGTATTTATACATCGCATTCTGCCAAGAATTTCTAATCTCAGCTAAAATGTGATAATAACTGTAAGTGATTGAATAACAAAATGATGAAAACATTTACATTTTCCATAAGGATAACAGATAAATGTGGGAATTTAAGTATTGAGAATTAAGAGTGAACTTTGTGGAATTGTATTTTAAAAACGGCGACCTGATCATAAATACGCACAATTGTAACTACAATATTTTCGTTAAATATGTGAACCATAAGTTCCCCACAAAACGATTGCCATGCAGCTCAATTTGGCTCTATTCAGCTTTTTAATGTGGACATATCTCGGTGAAAGGGAAAAGGGAATCTTCATCGCCCGCCCTGCAGCAGAGATCAACCAATTATTGACCTTTTATTCACAGACCCATACCACACCACGTTGGGTTTGGGAACAACGAGGTGAGTGTGACCCTGAGCAGACGTTCAACTTAGAATCTGCCTCTCCTCTCTCAAAAGAAAGGTTTGACAACTAAGATCACGGGTCCCTAAGGAATGGTCTCGGTCTTGACGTCAGTCATTAGGGACTGTATATCTTGTGTTACCTTGGGTAAACGCTGGGGGACTTAAATGAAACATCGGTTAAATGGAAAATAAAACCCCCCTTTGGAAATGCAATATTGAAAATTTCACCACTTTATAACTTTCCCTATCACTTTCCCTAATTGCTTTTCTTTCTTGATTTAAAAACTGGTACCTGTAGCTGGTCCTGCACTAATTGCCAATATTTCAGCCTCCTATTGTACCATGACAGCTATACTCTAAAGAGAACCGCGCGCCAAACGCCATTTCGACATAAGCTAATCACTAGTTTTCGCTATCACATTTCCATATTTGAACCCATAACTTTATTACCAAAAAGAATGTCGTTACATAATTACACTTCACAAAAAGTACAAAAAAGACACATTACAATAATAATTAAAACATTAATATCACATAAAATAATTATCAAAATACAACAATTTTACAAGCCATTTTCAGAGTCATAAATCTTAAATATCTATTACACACATTCAAAACAATGATCTTTAATAAACATGAATAATATATTAAACAATACAATCGTTTAATTCACAAATTAAAAGCTTTAAGCATCGGCATTAATTTTTTATTTCTATCTTAATTTTATTATACAATTTTCTTCTTATTTCGCTATTCTATCCATAAAATTAGATACTTTTAACATATTTCTTATCTTATTATTCTATACAATATTCCGGAAATATTTATTACATACATTTTCATAAATTACTAAAACATTCATTAAACAATTATTACTTGAAATAAGAAATATTTTTTATATTTTAGTACTATATTTGGACGCTAATATAATCCCTTACAAAATGAACAACCAATCTGTACACGACACTCGGCTCCTCAATAGGAGGCTAGTGCTATCTCTCTCTCTGAAATTACGGCTATCTCTGTTTAGTATATAATACTATTCCTTTTTAACATATGCTATCCTTATCTAGCCATTATGTAATTTATCTCTTATCACAAGAACATAACACAAGTTTTATTTAAAACGAACAATTATACATTTAATTCTTTATTCGTATAACATAGCCGATTGCTAAATAATTTATGACTCCAAATTAATTCAAAATATGTGTATCTCTAGGATAGAAACCATTTACTTTTAATATAAATTTATCTTTTAATGCGAAATAAGAAATATCTTATAAATTGAAATTATTTTTTGGAAATATTAACTCGTGTCGCCAACACTCTGATCCTGGGATTTTAAATGTTTTATGCGAACATATATTTACGTGGTAGAACCACGCTGCAGCTATATTATGGGTCAATCACGAATCGGGGTAGTACGACACTCTCACAGAATGCCAGCGCAAAATAGCAGTTTAATACTGCTGGGTTTCGTATGTGATCCTTTTTACTGGAAACGAGGCATTCCATCTTAGTCCTCAGGGGTGACAACGCATCTGCATTTTGATTCTTAATCGAGGATAAATGTAGATGTTTATGGGCCACAGCATCCACTTACCATCAGGTGGATTGCATGCTCGTTTGTCATCCTTATTCTATAAAAAAAGAATAAAATAATAGAAAGTCGATTATAGGCCTTGGTGAAAGTTAGTTGGCTGAAAGTTACCATTTGCTACTACTTTTTATAAAAGAACTAGCTGTTCCCCGCGACTTCGCCCGCGTGTAATTTAGGTTTTTTTGTTGCGCGGAACCCTAATTTTTCTTAAATAAAAGTAGCCTAAATTACTCCTTATAAGATCAGCTGTCTGCCTGTGAAAGTCGCATCAAAATCGGTCGAGCCGTTTCGGAGATTAGCCGGAACAAACAGACAGACACAGACAAAATTTTTAAATTACTGTAAGTACTTTCATATGCATTTAGTGAAAAGCTGTTATTTTGACATTACAAATAGACACTCCAATTTTATTTATTTGTATAGATTGTGTAGATTATTTATTTGTATAGATAATTTTTACCTTTATTTGCAGATGGCAGAATATATGACAGCCTATGATTATTGCAGAGGCGTAATCATAGTGTTAGACTATTCGGAGACGAATCTAGTAGAAGTACTAAAAATACTGGAGTTCGTTGAATTGCGCCAAGCTCTTACATTATTAATTGTAAGTATATTAAGGTATGTGAGGGTAATATGTTCACCTTAAGTTTTGCCGCCCTATAAAGCCAAAACCATGAGGAATACAAAGACAAAAATACATAGTCGTATACTATAACTAACATATTGAGAAAAAATAGCAAACAAGCTTTGGCAATAATTAGGAACACTTCAAAAATCAACATAAAAAAAACTGAGTACACTTACACAATACTAAAATCGACTAAAATATTTACCACAATGTCAACTGTAATAATGGCGTCGATGAAGCAGCGCCCGTTTGACCTTTTATTGTTTGATTGACTGATGAAGAGCTATCGTATCACGGAGTCATCTACGCAAACAAGGCTGTAGTTTTTGAATTATAAGAAAGTGACCATATTAACTTTAATTAATGATCATATTACCCTCACGTACTATATATTTTGACCGTGTAGTGGCGGTGTAAGAATATCCACTACCCCATATGATCCCGTGTACTTGTTCTATTATCTATTCTGTGCCCGTGAGTGTGATACGAAGTGACAGAGAGAAACAATTCGGGATATGGGTAGCAGCGTCTTCCTAAAAAATAAAAAGATTCATGGGTTTTAATTTTTAGCGCGGAACCCTAATTTTCTTTCCAAAATAAAATAGCCTAAGTTACTCCTTATAACATCAGCTATCTGAAAATGAAAGTCCCGTCAAAATCAGTCCAGCCATTTCGGAGATTAGCTGGAACAAACAGACAGACAGACAGACAGAAAGACAGATAGAAAGACAGACAGACAGACAAAAAAATTAAAAATTGTTTTTGTTATAAGTATCGTATATGCTTTCATATGCATTTAGTAAAAAGCTGTTATTTTGACATTACAAACAGACACTTCAATTTTATTTATTTGTATAGATTTATAGATAGGACACCAGTCTCTTTGCGGATATTATTTTTGTCTATGGCAGCTTTGATACTGCTGCCCCTCGCTTGTCTGAATTTTTATGTCTGGCGTAAACGAGATGATATACCGCCGTATCTTTTGGAATTTATAAGATTTTCTGGTGTACACCATTCCTCTTACAACACCCACGAGACGAAATGGCACTAAATCCTATTCAAGGCAACAAGCAGATACTATCATCTCGGAGACAGGAATTTGACGATGATTTACTCCTGTGTCACGGAAAGCACATAAAGTCGTTGCTGTGTCTGATCTCTCCGGTCGATAATCGGTCTACGAGAGTGAGTGAATAGAGAGTGCACCTGTGCTAGCGCACACGCGATTGAATCCTGTCCTGCGCAGACCGCTAGTCTCCGTTGAGACTGGCCACCTGACTGAAATTTGGTCTGGAGGACTTGAAATTATTTTTTGATTATCTGAGTTGAGCTTAATTTCTTCAGGTGTCAAAATGTATTGTTGTAAATATGAAAATGAAGGAAATAATATATCTCTATAATTAATACCGGGTGTTTGTGAAACGTTCCCGAAAACGAAGACAGACGATAGTACTAAGGATACCTTTGATGATGGGTCACAAAAAAATTCGATCCCGAGGAAAAAAAATCATCTTTTCACAACGTTTTATTAACTTTATTCACGCTCCATCATGTCAGTACAGCTAAATGAAACGATAATTTCATTAAAAAAAATCATGAAAATACTTAAACATTAAACCAGCAGTGAAACTTAAAATAAAATCAGCTGACAATAGGGTCAATATTCTCGGGGACGCCGAACTCTTATCTAGCTCGGTGCGAAACAATGCCTACTCACTCTACCCTTCCCTTTCACACACGCGCTACCGCCGCCCGGCTGGCTCGTGTCGCCTCGCGCTGTGGAATTTACACATGTCAGCTTTGCCAACATGTGGGGAATTCCGAAAATTGCGGGGAATTTAAAGTTGGTTGGGGATTTTATGGGAATTGGTATTATGCGGGGAAATTACGGGGATTTTGAAAATCGGTAGCCAGAAGTCAGAACCTTTTTTCAAGAAACCTAAATACTTATCTTTTTTGTTAGGTTACTTATGAATATCAAATGACTCCCTTTTTTTAGTTTTCTACATTGCACCACATTTAATTTTCGGATTTATTTCGGCAACTTTTGTGTATCATTTAATGCTTTTCATTTCTTTATTTTTTAATTTTAAAGAAAAAAATGTTAGTTAAAAAGGAAATCTTATAAAATTAGTTGAAAAATGATTCATTTCTTAAAATATAATTGAGGAGAATTTGTGGGGAATCTGTTGAAGTTTTGTCCTTAAATTAGGGAATTTGACATGAATTTTCGGGGAATTTGACAAATTGGTGTTGGCAATGCTGCCATGGTGCACCGAAATTTAGTTTGCCGTTGACATAAGAATTAGAGGCGGCAATCACTATAAAATTTGCAATTAATTTTTAATAATTTTGACGTACCTCTTTTTAAATTCAAAGTATTCGTCGGATTAAATACGGAAAGTCAATTAAAATAAAGTAAAAGTATTATTTTTTACATTAATTCTGATAGATTAATTAACTGTCGATCATAATTGCAATTGATTTTAACTATTAAATTATTCAGTACCATTTCATTTTCATTTTCTTATACAAAATCAAAGATAACGATGAAATAGTGTTTATAATTGTGTGAGTACTGAGTACCCAATTAGGTACGTTTATTAATTTCAATATAATTTTTGTAGTAAAGAACTGCTTGTTGCTTCAGGGTACAATTGATTGTGTAATTGTATTAAAAATGACAACCATTACTTCTAAATTCCATATGAAGACTAGTCGTAGGGATAACTAAACTTATAAATAAAATAAACGTTGGCAATGTCGTAACGGTTTAACGGTCTGTGAAAGTGCTCAGTGCTTCAAGGACGTTACGAATGCCTCGTGCGCATTTGTTTTGGCGGGATTGATTATTAATTTTAGTTTTTGAGATAGTTCCGTGTTAACTATCACGTGCGTGTGAGCGTCAGTTCAATCGTTTTGTTTATTACATTCTTGTTGTTATTACTTGTTGTTACGTTTTGTTTTTCTTGTTTTGTTTTAATAATGCCTAACGCGTAGGTACGTTTATAATGCTCGTGAATACGGCAACATGTTAATGTGCATTGGAGAATCTCATAAGGCCACTTAGGATTTAGATCGGTAAGCTGTTTCATACCTAATTTTTTTTAAATAACTTAGTACTGAACTCATCTGAATAGTTACATAACTGAATACATCAGAATAATAAACATACCTACACGATGGATAAAAAAGCATGACTCGAACCTTGTTAACATTTCATTTAAGTATTTTTTTTATTAGCGGGGAATCGAACTAGGTATTTGGCTTATTTTACCTGTGATCAAAGTGGCTAGATGGAGACAAGCACAGTCACAAAATAGTAGGTTAAGTAGATAAGTTAGGTATTTAGACAAGTGTTGTAAATTATTAGGTATTGTGGTACCATCGCAAGCTGCGGACTGCGCGAATCCGGCGTCCACGCGTACATTGACTCCTAGTCAGCTGATTGTAATTCCACTGTTGGTTTTATGTTTAAGTATTTTCATGATTTTTTTTATGAAATTATTGTTTCATTTAGCTGTACTAACATGATGAAGTTAATAAAACGTTGTGAAAAGATGATTTTTTTTCCTCAGGATTGAATTTCTTTGTAACCCATTATCAAAGGTATCCTTAGTACTATCGTCTGTCTTCGTTTTCGGGAGCGTTTCACAAACACCCGGTATATAAAAATCAATTGCTGTCCGTTAGTCTCGCTAAAACTCGATGACGGCTCGAACAATTTTGATGAAATTTTTTGTTTGAGTGGGTCCCTGGATGGTTTCGATTTACAATTGGACCCGGTTGGTGGCGCTGCTGTCGAGATACAGAAATCACCAGTGCGAAGCCGGGGCGGTAGTGGGCAAAAAGGTAGTGCGATACCAACCGGCGCAGTCACCAGGCAAGCGGTTAACCGCTCTTCACGAGATTTTTATAGTTCGGGGCGAGATCACGAGTGTATTTACAGACATAAAGTTTCGTGTATATACGGTCGCGGTGCGCACAGTTATTGTACGTGAAACCGTCGTTTTCGACAAGGAATAGGATTGAAAAGGGAAATTGGAGGGGGGGGGGGTATTTTACTGTACATTTATAAATAATTAATTACATACTTTTACATCTGCACCCACGTACACATTACGCGAACAACCCGGGTTCGATTCCCGCCGGCACCAATGAAATTGTTAATTGAAATTTTAAGTGCTGATTTATCACGTGCTCGGCGGTGAAGGAAAACATCGTGACCTGCATGTCCTAGAAATAAAAAAATTTCAAAGATTTGTTAAGTAAGATCAGTGCGGCGGACATTCCGTTGCCCTAAAACCTGCTCAGAAATGAGAGGAGCAGCTCAGCGGTAGGACTTATATATGATGTAACTTTTATTTTAGACTTTTCGTACATTTAAAACTGATGATTTAAGCTACGTCTGTGTTATTTTTTTATATAAACAGCCCTTAAATAACTTTAGCTTGAATCGACAAGGCGACAATATATTTCTGACGAACAAACTTATATTGAATAAAACTACTTTTATGGATTTTATCGCGTTTAATTATACTTATTTTAAATTCCCATTTTTCAGGATGGCTACGCAATGAGAATAAAAGCTGTCCATATAATTACTCCCTCAAAAACTGTGGAAGTCTTGGTTGCACTTTTTAAACAAATTATCAGTGCAAAATTAGGTCAACGCATTCAAATACACAAGGATTTGGAATCACTGCACAAGGTTATCCAGAGAGATGTGTTACCAGAAGAGCTAGGCGGGAATGAGAGATCTATAATTAAATTGCACAGTAAGTTTTACATTGTTACCCTATTCTATAATTCATCCTCATCATCATCATTACAGCCCTTCACAAGCCCACTACTGAACATGGGCCTCCCCCAGGGAATGCCACAAAGCACGGTCCTGAGCCACCTGTATCCATCGACTTCCTGCATGTCTTACCAGGTCGTCACTCCATCTAGTGGGGGGTCGCCCTACACTTTGCCTACCGGTACGAGGCTGCCATTCGAGAAGCTTTTTCCCCATCGGTTATCAGTTCTTCGAGCTATATAGCTGGCCCATTGCCACTTCAGCTTACTAATTTGTTGGGCTATGTCGTATTTATTATTCTGTTTGTATTACTCTGTTTCTACTGCGGATATCCTCATTTCTAAGTTTATCACGAAGAAAAACCCTGAGCATAGCCCTCTCCATAGCTCGCTGAGTGTCCTTGAGCTTCCTCATACGGCCAGCAGTGAAGGACCACGTCTCAGATCCATAAGTCAGCACTGGCAACACGCACTGGTTGTGCACTCTCGTTTTCAAGCTTCTATAATTATGGCATCTTATTTATAGTGCTAACCAAAAACAGCGATTCCATATATTTACGGCACATAGCTTAGGATTATGTATCGTAGCAACATATTGTTCCATAAAAAATTGTCGCATGTTCTCTAACAATGGAAAATTATTCCATTAATGAAGTCATTTAAACGAGTGCAATTTTATTAATCGAATACTGATGACAATAACAAACTTCCGATATATAAGTTAGATGGTTTAATTTTATATTAGACTAGCGATCCACCCCGGCGTCACACGGGTGATTTCTGGATCTTGACAACAACTCCACCTTCCGGTCGAATTGTGAATCTAAACCATCCAGGGACACACAAAAAATTTCATCAGAATCGGCCGTGTCAGTTTCGAGTTTTAGCGAGACTAACGGACAGCAATTGATAAAATTATGGTACAATAAGCTCGATAATAATTTTAATGACTAATGAGATCTATACAATTTTGGCTAAATTGTACAGTCCACTTCAGTCTTTCATTTATAAATATCACCAACATATGATCCGGCTCGAAGGACCATATGTTGATGATATTTATAAATGAAAGACCGAAGTGGACTGTATAATAATTATTAGCCAAAACTTTACAAGGGCTATCCAAAATGTTTAGTAATATTATTATTATATTAAAAAGAAAATATCGTCAATTACAAAGGTAATGCTCCAAGCATTATTCCAAGAATTATGTTGTAGTCGACGGCGTATACGGATTTCAAGCTACAATGGTGTTGTTCCTCAAAACTGCTTACTATGTTTTTTTTTTAAGTTATCGTCACCGTCCGTGCTAATATGTCTCTGGGACACGTCTTTTTTAGCGCTGAAACAAACTTGTGTTGATAACCGGCTATTTGTTAAACGATGTGTCGGATAAGGATTGACTAAATCTATTCCATTGCAATTCTAAGACGACACAGATATGCATGTCTACTGCTAAAAAGAAACCCTTTGCCATATCTCCTCAATTTTAGGGCACCCTCCTTTTTTGCCCCAGCCAGCATCGGAAGCCTCGGCATCGACTTGTAAAGTAACGTTTAGTTGCGCGTCACTTGAAATGGAAAACCAAATCAACCTCTAAAAAGCTTGGTTTGCTTAATAAAGCGGCAAGTACTCGTTTTTCATGCAGGAAAACTCCTTGCGACGTTAACACTTGGTTGCAGGAACGGTCTTTAAATTTTAAACCCGACATTAGAGACTATATCTTCCATTAAACTATTGCCCAGCTTCTTTCGAAATGCTTTATCTAGTCAGATGTTGAAGAAATAAGTTAATTCGGTTTGGTGTAAGGCAAAAAGGGATGCCCGATGGATACTATTATCCTGATCTCTCATGTCTGACATTGATGAACAGACATTTTTAATTTACTGACTACTATAATGTACCCAAACAACTTGGTATGTTCTTACAAAACAGTATTACCAAATAAATTTTACTTCAATTGAAGCTCATGAACGTTTAAAATAGTTTAAATCTTGTTGCTTGACCCATTAAAGTTCAATATCAGAACTATCCCTCAGATAAGATGAATATTAAAAATTATTAAATGAAACTAATATTTACGGATTATATCGCGTTTAATTTTAACTTTTTTAATTCCCGACGTTTCGGATGCAAAAAGTTAAAATTAAACGCGATATAATCCGTAAAAATTAGTTTCATTTAATGTGTAGTCTTCGCGTAAATATAAGAAAACATTATTAAAAATTATGTTAATATATGTTAAAGAAAAGCAAGCATTGATATTCAATTGCGATGAGTAACATTAAAAAATGTTATGAGACTGACGTAGAGTGCCTTAAATCATAAATCTTAACACTTTCTAACTCCCTTCTGTGTCCAATAAATATAAATCAGCACAAAACATAATAAAAGAACACATACTGGGTATGGATAATCTGGTAAAGACATGTAAATATTATTTTTTGACTCCTTAATAAAACAGCAGTGCGAGTGTCAACGTTCAATATCAGTTTCTTCAGAGACGGTGTGTGCTGATAATATTATATCACCACCAAAAGTCTATGATAATGCCATAGCAGAGAAGATTAAAATAAAGAGTAATTCAAATAATAACAAAAACATTATAATTGTGTACAGCGATGACATGGGAAAAAATCTAGGCATAATTTTAAATACTCCTTAAAGGGACAAAAAAATTACAAATTGTTACATGCCTGAAGCATCTTTTAGCGACACCCTAACAGCCCACAAAAGAGTAATGAAAATTGTTTGCACCTGGTGCATCTGGTGCATCAATCTCAATCAATCAAAATCAATCCCTTCCACTTGACCGCATCCAGCGCAGAGCAGCTCGAATCGTCGACGAAAAAGTTATCTCTAATCGGCTTTGCATTTTCTATCGCATTTACCACGGGAAGTTCGGATTAATTTCAGCCGCCAACACATCGCGACCAAAACTCACGTTATCATCCACATCATCTGGATGTTTGTCGGTCCACTACTGTGCGATTACTAGGAGTTTTCTTCCTCGCACGACTTTTTTGTGGAATTGTTTACCGCCGATTCAAATGAAACTAATTCTACGGATTTTATTGCATTTAATTTTATAAAAAAAAATTTATGCGATAAAATCCGTAAATTATTTTCATTTCAATTGTTGTATTCGCTTAATTATAAGAAATAGAGAATATAAGGAATACTGCTCCCCGTCGCCAGTCGTCATCTTTTGGAAACCATAAGATTGTTCTGGCATAACTAGCCTCTTACAACACCCACGGGATGAAATGGATGATGGATATTCTTAACTTACTAGGAGTTTTCTTCCTCGCACGACTTCTTTATGGAATCCCTTACCACCGGCGATTTTCCCAGATCGATACGACTTAGGGACCTTAAAGAAACGAACTTACTCCTTTTTAAAAGGCCGGCAACGTATTTGCAATACCCTGGTGTTTCAGTCGTTCATGGACGGCAGTCGACATTTACTACCAGGTGAGCCGCATGCTCGTTTGCCCGCTTTCCTTTTATAATAAAAAGTTTAAAAGTCCTAACCTCACTTCATCGGATTTTGTTTTTATTTTCTACTCTTATTTGTAATAACATGGTATTTGTTATTTATGCGTTTTATGTGTGCAATAATAAACGTATTCTTTCTTACAGACGAATGGAAAGATATTTTAAGTTCAAAGGAATTTCAAGAATATTACGGCAAAATGAAAGCAGCTTCCACAAATGAAAAGTACAGACAGACTGATAAATTAAACGAAGAGTATATGGGAATAGCAGGCACATTTAAAACATTAAATGTAGATTAGTGATTCTAAACAAATTTTAGTTTAAAAAATAGATGATTTGTAAACTGGTGTTGATAGTTAAAATGTAACTGGTAGGTACCTATATAATATATAATTATATTTATTTATATTTCAACATTATCATATAATATATAAAATACTTATATGTATAAATTTAAAACGTAAATAACATTTATTAAGCTAGGAATTATATTTGATTTTGACACAATTATTTCATTCCTTTATTCAATCCTCCTCCTCCAAGAAAACGTTGGAGGATCCCTAAAAGTCAATATTACCACAGTTGCCACGCTTCAATGACTATGAATTTGTACCTTCTGTTATAAAGTCTATCTGTACGCTTATTTGTAAAGAAACTGCGACTAAGTGTCACCATCAAACAAGCCGCTAAAATTAAAATTAATGGCATGATTTTAATCATTTGTTCAAGTTTTATATTTAGATTTGTGAAAATTTGTTTTGTAAGTAGCTAGTCTCAAAGTGTTGCTTGATCTAGCCAAAATATGGATGCAATAGCAATAATGGTTTCGCTATTGACTTAATACATATTTCTCGGAAGTCTTATGACAGCAATACAAATATTGTAAAGGATCGCCTAGGATGTAGTGTCAGAGACAAGAAGACATCAATATCAAATAAAAGAATAAGAATTTATCCAGATAGCAATAACAGAAATCGAGCCCTCTAGTCACCTCATCCACAAAACTCTGGAAGGCTTTACCTTTATTTCTGAGCCCAAAAGTCAAGAAGCAAAATTTGTTCAAACAACACAAGTGATCGCTTTTTTGTGAAAGTCGTGCTCAAAAACCAAAAATTACTTATTATACGCCTTTCGAAAGTTGGTAGAAAATATAATGTTAATGCATCCAGAATTTTCTTAAGAAAAGTCGTGGATGTCCTCGATCAGATAATTATCTAGTGTAATGCGAGCGTTGACTAGCCTGTAGTCTCCGCAGTGACGCTAACACATGGGTTTTAGGGGTCAAACGCAGAGGTTAGACCCAGGGACTTTTAGAAGGACGCGCTGTACCGTTTTTCAGCTTCAGATCACATTTCTGTTTCTAATGTTAATAAATTTTATTAACATTAGAAACAGAACGTTAACATTAATCAAAAATACACTTATTTGCAAAAGAAAACGGGCGGTTTTGATAATTTTATGCCTGAAAAAAAACATGTGTGCAGTTCACATATAAATTAAATATAAAATAAAAATATTTCACGGCAAATGATTTATTTAATATAATAATTTTCAACCACAAGTGCAAAATATACTTAAGATAAAAGTTTAATTTTATAGAAAATAAATATTACAATCCTGATTTTTAGACTTAATTTTAGTGTAATAAATCAAAAGAATATTTTCTTTCGATTAAAGATGCCCTGACGTTATGAAATCGTGGAATGGTATAAATGGATTTGTATATTAAGATAATTTTATTCAGTATGGCTAATTTTATTTTTTTTGTTAATTTGTTAAAAGATAAAAAAGACAGTAGTCGAATAGCTGATTCGAGCTTTTGAGTTCGCGGTCTACACTGTATTCTATCTCATTCTATCGCAGGCTAAATCCTATAGATGTATATGTTTGTCTCTTTTTAATGCCGCTTTTTCGTTTCATCGAGTTTCAAATCACGATTCTAAAAAAGTTTTCACTTGAAAACAATACGAGAGCATATTATGGGAGTATATATGGGAGGTTTCAACCATTTGAACATGTTACTGGCCGATTATAAAAGTGCCGTGGTTTTTAAAAAAGTACGTTCCAAATGCAAATTTTTGCCTGAGGTCGGTTTTAAAAAAAAAACAACTATTAACTACATTTTGTAGCGCGAACTCTCAAAAAGTCAATATCGATTCTAAATAACTTTAAGCCCATTTTTATTAAATTATGTCATTTCTTTGACATTTTAACTTTTTTAAAGTATTGTTTGACATTTTATAGTATTGTTTTTGCTGTTTAGCGGTCAATAAAATGGTAGATAAAAGGATAAAAGCCCATTGAAGTAATATGTACTTAAAAAGCCAGCAAAATTACTACGCTGCTTGAGGAGGGTTGCAGCCTTTGCTTCGTGACTCAGAGGCTAATTGTGAGTCGTTCGACAGTCCAAATGACCGTTTATAGAATTCGTTAAGAGAAGATCTGGTTCTGGAAGACAGTCATGTACCGAACCACGGGATGATCGTTTTCTGGTGATTCAAGCGTTGAGAAATCGCAAATCTTCGTATGTGTCGCCCAGCTTGCGGATTTAAATTACTCCGTAAGCACCGAGTTGCCAAGCTTAGCTTCGCTCGAAATTGTGTGTCACGGTCACGGACTCAAAAGACTGGGATAGGGTTATAGGGTAGGTATTGTTCTGCGATGAAGCCAGGATATTTCTGTGCGGTGAAGATCGATGACGGCGAGTGCTGCGATGACGAGTATAATGCTTTGCAGAGGCATGTTTTGAAGAATTCACACCTTATAGTGGAGTTTCTGTTATGTTTTGGGCAGGAATAAATTCGTTGGATCGTACGGAGTTAGTGTTCATCGAAAACGGCACACAGACTGGAAACTGATAAATAACGGAAGTTCTGATTCCTCATGCACAACCTACATTGGCAGTTCTTGGTGAAAACTCAAGTTTTATGGACGACGAAGAATCTGAAAACTTTATGAGCAATAAGACAAGAAGCGATACTTCCAAAATTCAACGAACAGTATTTGGGCATGTCGGTATCGTTTAGAAAGCCGACTGTAGATCACATAGTACATCTGTAGATTAAAAATACTTTATCATCATCATCATCATTCATCATCATTACAGCCCTTCAAAACTCCACTGCTGAACATAGGCCTCCCCCGAGGAATGCCACAAAGCACGGTCCTGGGCCACCTGCATCCATCGACTTCCTGCTTGTCTTAACTGGTTGTCACTCAACCTAGTGGGGGGCTGCTCCACACTTCGCCTACCGGTACGAGGCTGCCACACGAGAACCTTTCTTCCCCATCGGTGCTTCGAGCTACATGGCTGGCGCTTTGCCACTTCAGTTTACTTATCCGTTAGGCTATGTCGGTAACTTTGGTTCTACTGCGGATATCCTCATTTCTAAGTTTATCACGCAGAGAAACCACGAGCACAGCCCTCCCTATATCTCGCTGAGCGACCTTAAGCTTCCTCATACGGCCAGCAGTGAAAGACCATATTTCAGATTCATAAGTCATCACTGGCAACACGCACTGGTTGTAGAACCTCGTTTTCAAGTTTTGAGGTATACCTTACGAGAAGATGTGTCGTAATCTCCCGAACGCTGCCCAGCCGTCCAGAATCCGTCGATTGACCTCTCGATCGAAATTGGAATTGCCTAGTCAGACTATCTGTCCCAGTTAAACATACGCGTCTACAACTTCGTGCGTAGTGGTCCAACCAACTACTTACATAGGTGTGACATGGACGTTACACATAACCTTTGTTTTGTTCAGTTCATGTTAAGACCTATCCGTTGGAAGACACTATTGAGGTCATTGAACATAGTACTTGGCTAGTGATTAGGTCCTCCAACGATTCTGCCATAAGGACTATCGTCGGCAAAACGAAGAGACTTTATAATAAGGACATTTCCAAATACGTTTAGTACCAGGAAATGGGAGAAAAAGTATTTTAACTTTAAAAATGGATAAATAACTTTAGCAGGCCTCTGTCACTCTTGCTACCTGCGTGAATTAATTACCTACAGTCGCGAGGCGCCCCCGGGATAGAACGCAGTCGGGGCTAGCGAGTTCTTGGCGATTGAATGTTAAAGGTTTTTAACGCTGTTTATGTAAATAGTTTTTTGTAAATACTTGTTGAAATACTCGACGAAATAGTTAAGTTTCGGGAGCGGTGCTGAAGCTTTTTAAAAACTACAAATATGTCTCGATGACTGCATGATGATGAGTGCAATACTGACTTCCTTAACTACGTGATTACATTACTACGATGAGAATTATTTATTCTAAATGCAACGGCTTATATAGCATGGTTAAAACAAGTCTGTTGACTGAAAATTTGACGCCTCGGTTTGACCAGCAATAACAACTATACAGTGGAGTCAGCGTCTTCTGTAACGTTATACTTTATAACATGTTTTCAGTAATCTAATATTAAAAACTTAATAGGCACAATTCGTGATCAACATGCTATTGTAAAATTATGGCTACTTGCAATTATCGTGTTTACGAATAACCTAACACCGAAAGCTTAATCAGGACAATTTGGGATGAACAGGTTGTTATGATGTTACGACTACTTCCAGACTGTATAACTCCTCCCCCCTTAAGTTCAAAATTATCAGAGGGATGATTAATTTCACTCTGATTATTTTGATTAAAACATTTTATAAAATTTTTATATTTATATATTAGAAATACACAAATGAACATAATTAAAATTAAATATAACAAAAGAGTTCCGATGCTAACACTTTTTACGTTGATAAATTTTTCACAGTTGTCTTTTATTTAACTTTCACTTATTTTTAAAAGGTTATTTAAATGTTCAAGATTTGTTAAATCGCTAGTGTCCAAGTCGATGGTTTTCCTCTTCGGCTGAGGCTCAGAGACTGTTATATTCGGAAGGTTTATATATGGTAGTTTTGAGAATTTAAAGTTGCTGGTAAATGTTTGTCTTGATTTCAGAGTAATTCCATTGATTTTCGCGTCGCAGTTATCCAAAATAAGAGAATACCTTTCGTAGTACCTTTTATATTCTCATTACGTTATCTCGTTATTACATATTTTTGAAAATATCCTTTCAGCTTTGCTATAGATTATCCATCTTTCTTTTCCTAATGATTGAATTTTCACTGAGCTAATTTCGACTGGTACTGGATGGCAGGAGCTCGTACTATCTGAAAATCTCATTAAAGCCTTGATACAGGCATCGTCTATTTAAAGTTGTGACTCATCTTCGTAGCACAGGAACATAGCCTCGTCGAGTTGGTTGCAAGGCTCAGTGAGCGTGACGATTTCAGAACCATTTACTAATATAGGTAGGGATATTTAGGAATAATGATTTCAGTTTGATTAAAGGAGGTGGTAACAGGTATTGGGATAGCGCTATAGTAAATATAATTTTAACTATTTATTATAGGTATATCTAACACGAGTGTTATTTGACTTCCTTTTGAGTACACCTTTAATTTTATATATTGTTCTATCTTTACTAAATTATCATAGCTTACAGGGTAGGGTATATAAGTTTATTTGTTAACTCTATTGATTTCAATAATTTTAACAATTCCTCAGAATTTACAAGTGATTGGTGTAAAATCCCTAATTTACTAAAGGTTACAGAAGTTTCGACCTCATTTCATCTAGTGTAGAGTAATTGGAAATTATGTAAAAATAAATTGTAAATATTTATAAAATTATGTATTGTTATATTACTATTGGTTTGATTTATTAATTTTATCATTTCCCATAACTTGATGGAGAGTTATGTAACACTACACTATTAAGTAACACTACTAGAAATAATTTTGACAAAATTATTTCTAGTAGTGTTACTTATTTTAAAAAGAGATTCAGATATTTTAGAAATTAAGGTAAACTTGTTCTCTAGTCTATTTTGAAGAGTTTTTAAATTACTAATCATATTTTCATATTTAATAGCATCTTCATAATCTAAGTTACAAGTAATAATCTTAACAATAGATCCAAGAGGGTTCAGAATTCCTCGTTTGACTCTAAATGAGGGTGATAACTGTTCAATTTTTTTAATACTAGAATTCATTATGAAATCAGTTTGGCGTTTTATATCAATTAATTGAATGTTTGGAGTTTCCTTACCGAAATATTTTAACGTGCTTATTTAAGTTCGCATATCTATTAATATTAAATTCTAAATCCTCATGCATTACACTTAAATCTAAACCATAATAATAGTCCACTTATCATAACTTACGCTAGCTTGACCTTCTTTTAAAAGTAATATGCCAGGATTCTGATTTATCCTTTGAACTTGAAGGGCGTGGGTCGTGATGATCAACGTCAGATGTACGAGGAGGTACCTGTGAAGGTCGTTTAATATCAATAATAGGTACCTTTGTATCACGGTTTTTAATTTTGACGCGACAAGTATTCCTATTGACTTCACCCGATACGTGCGCTTCTTGGTATCGTGGTTTGTCTTTACGTGGTCTCGTATTAATGCCTTTAATAAATATTGTATCACCTTCTTGTAAATCGAAGGATGTTTCGCCGCCGCATTTATCTTTTACCTTTTCTTTGTTTTCTATTAATTTATCTGTTATATAATTGATTAATATTTTGTTCGCTTCATATGATCATGAACTAATTGTTGTATATATTATTTATTAAAATTTACTCCGAAAGTGCTATTTGAGTCAGTATGCCCGAAAACAATTTCTAAAGGTGTAAAACCTGTAGCTGAATGGATAGTTTGATTATAAGACATGATAGCGTATGTCATTACACTAGCAGCGTCTGTTATCTTTTGTTCGTACTTAGCGATATGATATATTTCCAAAATTGTAGAATGGAAACGTTCTATTAAACCCATTGAATTTGGATTACGTGAGGTACCAATGTGTAAGTCTATTTTATAAAATTGCCAAGTTTCTTTTAGTAAGGTGTTATTAAACTCAGTACCAGGGTCCGCACTTATCCTATTTGGGACACCGTAGAAGGAGAAATATTTAATTAAAGCACGAACTACTTCTATTCTATTTGATAATTTGCTGAATGCATCTACCAGAGTTAATAAATATTTATTTTCAATATAAAATATATCTATAAATATTTCAGCAAAGGGTTTGGTTTGCGTTTGTGTAAATTGTAATTTTGGTTTGATTGGTTTACGATCGTATATCATTTTTTTTATAAGTTTCGCAAGAATTAATTACTGTAGCAACCGTTACATCCATGTTTTTCCAAAAGTATGTACGTTTTAATTTCATAATTGTTTCTTTAATTCCGCGATGAGATGTATTACCCCGATGATATGTAAGAATGATCGATCGTTGTTCATCTTCATCATCGACATATACAACTATTTTTGTACACTCGTAAATTTTTACTGTGTCCTTTTTAAATAATTTAATAATCGCATCTGTAAACTGATGTCGGTGTGTTTGGTTTTCAAAGTGAAAGAAATATTTAATTTTAGGTTTTATATTTATCCAACAGAAACTTTTTAACTAAATCCGTGTTGTCGAGGGATAAATGTATTTCAAAAACTTTTTGTTCATCCCTTGATATATCTTTAACTGATAATTGATTTCTATTCCAGGAAAATACTAGTACTTGGTTGGGCTTTGTGTCTATGGCTTTATTTAATATAGGTATGCCACTCGTATCAATGTCTTCTGCAGAGTGTGTTGTTTCTTGCAATGATGAGGCTGAAATAGTACTAGAAGACGGGGATCGGACTGGATGAGACGTCATAATCTCCGATGAGGGAATGCTTAATATTTCCGTAGAGTCTGATACAACTATTGTGTCATCTACGTTAACCTGCATTGATACATCATCTTTTTTGTTTGAAAGTACGTTTAATTTTACACGTAAAAGAGCATCGACGTTAGTGTTTTGTTTACCTTTCTTGTAAATTATATCAAAGTCAAATTCGGATAGCCTTAACTTCCATGTGGTTAATTTAGTATTAGGTTCTTTAATTGAATTTAGCCATGCTAATGGTCGGTGGTCTGTAAATAAGGGCGAAAGTGTTTTGCTGCTCACACTGTGGCTAGCAATTCCTTTTCTATTGTACTGTACCGTGTTTCCGCGTCATTAAGTGTACGACTCGCATAAGCAATCGGTTTTTCGTTGCCTGTAGAGCCTTGTGAAAGAACGGCACCTAAAGCGTAATTCGATTCATCTGTGGTAAGCACAAAGGGTTTAGAGAAATCCGGAAATTGAAGTATAGGAGCATTAACTAATAATTCCTTGCATTTTTGAAAGAATTTTTTCTTAATAATAATATTCACTTAATAAATAACTGCCAAGTTTCGTGCAGAAGTCAAATAAATTTTAACGATTTTAGTTTAAAAGTTACGATAAAGAGCCAAAATGAAACAACCACAGGAAATAACTAGGATGAGACAGGATAGTAAAAAGGTTTACTTACAGTCCGCTCACTCCCATGTCTGCCCGTAGAGCTGCTATTCTTTGGACAGGATTTCTTCAGCACCCGATTTAACACATTTATTTGGTTCGAGGATATCCGGAACCGTGGTCAAAACCAATTTGAGTGTACTTCAACTCAGCTGTAATCGCGGATATCCTACCGGCTGCGCCAGTTAAGTTTCGGGAGCGGTGCTGAAGCTTTTTAAAAACTACAAATATGTCTCGATGACTTTAATTAACTATTACATTACAATTATGTATTTTAAAACTAATCCAGTGCAATACTGACTTCCTTAACTACGTGATTACATTACTACGATGAGAATTATAATGAATCTTATTCTAAATGCAACGGCTTATATAGCATGGTCAAAACAAGTCTGTTGACTGAAAGTATGACGCCTTGGTTTGACCAGCAATAACAACTATACAGTGGAGTCAGCGTCTTCTGTAACGTTATACTTCATAACATGTTTTCAGTGATCTAATATTAAAAACTTAATAGGCACAATTCGTGATCAACATGCTATTGTAAAATTATGGCTACTTGCAATTATCGTGTTTACGAGTAACCTAATACTGAAAGCTTAATCAGGACAATTTGGGATCAACAGGTTGTTATAATGTTACGGCTACTTCCAGACTGTATAACTAAATAGTTTTTATTTAGTGTTTAGTATATTTAATTGTTGGATAAAATATTTGAAAAAGTTTTAATGTAATTTAAGAATAATATATATATATGGCAAAACGTCGTTCCTATTATAATTTTTGCGTGGATGGATGCATAATGAGCAAACAAAAGGATTCAGATATATCAGTTTTTAAGTTACCGAAGGATAATGAAAGGTGAATAGGAATATTTCTTTTTTTTTTTGTTAGATAGGATTTTAACTACAGAAGTAATACCTAAGTACTTTATTACAAAAGTTAGTTGAAATTTACTTCACAATCCAAGTACCTACTTAAATACCTATACTTGTCATGTTTTTCATGCTTGTCACGAAACCTATCCAACTGCAGAGAGGTGTAAGACAGGGTTACGTTATATCCCCGAAACTCTTCATCGCTGCATTGGAAGACGTTTTCAAGCTTCTGGACTAGAAAGGATACGGTATTAATATCAACGGCGAGTACATCACTCACCTTCGATTTGCCAATCGACTATTCTATTAATATTCTTAATTAATCCTACGCATTACCTTACCCATAAGACACCTTGTGGTGAAGTTCAAAAACCTGGGACCGCTTCCAGATGAGGATTCACAAGCGTGTAATTGACTTGCAATCACCCTCCGAGATTGTGAAACAGATTACGTCAATCAACATCGAACCAGGTGTGTAAGTTAAGGTCACCATCGCCGACGCGTAGGCACAACTGCCTTAACAATTTTTTTTTGAATATACATAGTAATAAAAGCTTTATTTAAGTTTTCCAAAAATTTGTCAGTCAGAGAATAAAAATCTTACATACTGCTATTCTCCTGCTATACATAATACACAACATTTTTATATTTTTCCCTTTTCATGGAAAAATATATACATTTCTATTGTGTCATATTTTTTGTGCGAGTAGCTATGCAGGTCTAGAAAGACCAGTATCACTGCGACCTAAAAGATCTATTGTGATCGCTGTTATGGCTATAGCTATGTCTTCAATTAATAGGAGTTGCTTAGCTGTGAGCAATTTCACTACTTCTAGGCGAAGTACATAGTTTCCCAGATGAGTGTTACGTTTGCTCATAGGGTCCACAATCAGTTAGGATGTGCAGAGGCGTTTCTTCCGTTAAGGAACAAAACCGGCACATCCTTGAGTTGCTTAGTCCCAGGATGGACATGTGCTTTTTAAGACAACAGTGTCCAGTCAGGGCTCTTGCCAGAATGCGCAGTTTATTTTACCTAATCCCAGGGCTTCTGACGCGAATTTACGCTCAAAATCCGGAATTAAGGTTTTAGAATTTTTTGAGCCTGGTGTATCAGACCAGATCTTAAATGATTTATTGTGATAAAGAGTTTCAAGGGTCAATCGGGCTAGGCTTTTTGAGATTCCACAAAATGGCTTGGGTCCAAATTATGTACTTTATGAGCCCTCCCGTGCGAGCTTGTTGGCAAGTTCATTGCCTAGAATACCGGCGTGACCGGAACCCGTCTTAAAACGACCCTGTTGTTACATCCCAGCGTGTTTAGACGGTTCACGCAGTCTCCAACTAGCTTCGAGATCGCTAAATTTATCTCAGCGCTAGCAGTGCTGCTTGACTATCAGAGTTTATATAGATTATATGGTTGACGTAGTGTTTTTACAGATTGATTTCCGCACACTGAAGTATGGCGAAAATTTCTGCCTGGAATATAGAGGTGAATCTACCCAAATTCATACTAAGTTTGAATTTGGGGCGTTCCCCATAAATTCCAAAGCCTACGTAGAGGCCCATTTTTGACCCATCGTATCGGTATTATATATATATATATATATATAAGGCTACCGACCTCACAGATAACCTGTCCATTCAGCCTGTCTTCTCTGGAGGGTAGTTCCACTATATACTTTTTATTAAAAGTGTATAGTGGACCGGTATTTCCTTAATTCTCAATCTATAGGAAAGCAAGGTCAGACCGCCCTGGGCGTTAATCCTATACAAAATATCGCCTCCTTGTCTAAATAAAGATCAAGGGGCGTTATGTATAGAAGTGCATTAAGAGCCGCTATAGGCGATGATCGCATCGCTCTAGTTGCCATTAAGCAGGCAGTCCTTTGTAGACTATTTAGTCTGTCCGCAGTCGTCTTTTGGTTGGCCTTATTGCACCAGACAATGGAGGCGTAGGTGAGAATCGGCCTCACTATGCTGCTGTACAGCCATAGGATCATACTGAGACGCAAGCCCCAGTTGTTTCCAACCATACGACTGCATGTACCTAAAGCAATTTTAGCCCTGTGAGAGTTCCACGTTAGTTTTTGGTCTATTGTTACTCCCAAATACTTAACTTCAGTGGAGAATGGTACTTCTTTACCATTAAGTTTTGGTGTAACCAATTTGTCCAACCGTCTCTTTTTGGTAAAGGGTATTATGACAGTTTTATCAGCATTAACTGATAAACTGTTATCCTTACACGCGTTTAGGGCTCTTTGTATGATTAATGATAAAGTACTTTGGCAAAAACCAAGGTCATCAGCATAACCCAGTGTGTCAATGCGATGGTCTGCCATCTTGTACAATAATTGTTCAACCGCAAAAGTCCAAAGAAGGGGTGACAAAACACCTCCTTGGGGGCAGCCTCTTGTAGTTGCAACCTCAATCGAAGTTTGGAACAGCGCTATTTTTGCTTTTCTGTTTGAAAGCATCGACTCCTCGCATCTTATGGTTGTGAGGTCAACATTTTAGATGTCAGGCCCCCAACCAGCAGTGATGTGGGGCTACTGTCGATGGAGCCTTCAATATCTAGAAAGGCACAAAGAGCTATTTCTTTATCCTCCAGCGCTTTTTCGACCCTGTCAATAACACTGATCAGGGTTGTATCCGTAGATTTGCCTCTGCGGTAAGCATGCTGGTTGTAATGTATGGGCCTCGTAGCTAGAGCTACATCTCTAATATATCTATCTATAACTTTTTCCAATGTCTTGAGAAGAAAGGAAGATAGGCTTATAGGTCTAAAGGACTTTGGTAAAGCGTAGTCTTTTCACCATCCTTAGGTATAAATAGAACTTTGACGATTGTCCATCGTTCTGGAATATATCCCCATGCAAAACTTCCTCTGAAGATTTTCACCAGATAAGGAAGAAGAATATCGATACCCCTCTGTTGTTGGATGGGAATTATTCCATCCTCCCCGCTTGTCTTATATGGTTTAAAGGAGTCAACAGCCCACTGCACCAGGTCTGGCCTTATTATCTTTGCAGCCCTACACCCGTCCTCATAACAAGGCCTTCGTAGGGTTCTGAAAGAGTTCGGGGCAAAAGTCTTCTATAACCCTGGGAAATGGGTTGACGCTAGTAACTCCAATGTTTCTGTTTCACTAGTAGTTAAGTTACCATCAGGCTTTTTAAGAAGCCCGATCTGATTAGGTTTAGCTTTCGATAGCATTTTGTGTAGTCTTGCACTGCGAGGCAAAGACTCAACTTCCTCGCATAGCTTCCTCCACGATTCTCTCTTAGCTTTCCTAATTTCTTTATTATATTCCGTTAGGGCTGCACTATAAATATCCCACTCTTTAGTTTCCCTAAGCTCCTAAGTAGCTTAGTGTTCCACGAAGGAACTTTTCGTGTTGAGGCCTTGGTTTTGACGGGACAACTGTTGTGTCATGTAGGCGTTTTAAAAACATAAATTGTTGCACACAAAACGTGATGATTATATACTCTTTGATTGCACATATTCAACATAGTTCCTTTTTCATGCTTATAAAGTAGAATAAGCAAGTTATTAAAGATTTTAAATATTATATTTCTCTTTCGCACTTCAGGTCAGCTATAATAAAAAGAAAACAGTATTTGTAAAAGGCTAGATTTATTAGTTTACAAATTAACAAGTATATTACATTATACACAATATTTACAGAATTACACTTAATATGACCCGTTATAATAATAAAATTAACCTACCTACGAGTATAAAACAAATTTTGTTTCAAAATCAAAAGCCATATAACATTGCCAAGGCGTCTTTTGTTTTAAACTAGCAACATTAACTGTCACAATTTCCAAAATTTTTAAGGTAATTTCGATTCATTATAGTCAAATATTTAATATATATTAAATAAGTAGTTTTGCTTAATTTTGTAACTATGGCAGTTTTATTTTTTTACAATAATATGGCTTTCTTAATATAGCGTCAATGTCTTCCTATGTGTATCCTGGCATCCACACGCCTTTACAATCTCTTTACGCAGTAAATGGTAGTAATAATATTATATATTCTTTAATCTTGGATGGGCTTAAAAATGGATCTGCCTCTTGATCAACAGTACATACCAAACTTTTGATTTACTAATTATTCACTAACCTGATCTATTTTAGATGTTTAAGGAAATGCTTTTTGAAGTTATACCTCTTTTGGCGCGTTTGAGAAAAATGATGAGAGTGATTTTATTACGATGCGCGCGCACACCGACACCTAAAAACGACAGCATGAAGTTGTTACGATGCGCGCGCACACCGAAACCTAAAAGCGACACTTTCAGCACATGAGTAAAGAAACCGTACTCATGTGCCTTCAGTTGGTAATTGTCTGTCAACTGTCAAGGTTTCGTGAGAACTGATAACTATATTCAAGGTAGTTATTCAAATACGAGTATATATGAATCTATAAAACGTGTTTTATTTTACTTATTTTTGTTTTGTTACGCTAAAGAAGTATAACTTCTTAAGTGCGTACATAATAAGTACACACACATTTTTTTTGTTTTTTTTTTTGAAACCTGATACATTTAATTAGAAGTAAGTATATAATTCATATTTTATTATTCTTTTACAATATTTTTCGATTCAATGTTTCCATTCGATGTTTCAATACATTCATTTGTCTATTTTTTTTAATAATAATGTGTTTTTGTTACTGTGCAAAATAAGTTATCCTTGTAGATAAGAGAGCTAAGTTATTTATTGCATTTTATATGTATATTTATAAATTAA
This sequence comes from Parnassius orleans, assembly GCA_029286625.1. Taxonomy (NCBI): domain Eukaryota; kingdom Metazoa; phylum Arthropoda; class Insecta; order Lepidoptera; family Papilionidae; genus Parnassius; species Parnassius orleans. Next base: position 5,649,038 of record JAGSMP010000006.1, on the reverse strand, counting down.
TGTTAGATGTTTTTTAATGGGGAGTAAATTGAAATAAGAGTTTAATTTTTTAAGTTGTACTCAATTATTTATTTTTTTATGTTAAGGTATAAGTACTTTCATGCAAAGTTACGTGGAAGATATTTTTTCTAATAGATTAACTTGGCTATTTATAAATAAATAAAAAACAATGAAATAAAATAATCCTTAATGAAAATTTTCCATTTTGAAAGCAAGCTCTCTTTTCTACTTAGATTAATAAGTCGAAATTAATCATTACCCTTAGCCCTGTTGTCCGTGAATTCTGGTGGCGTCAGTGAAGCGAATCGTGCAGTCCCTGACGGCCATGTTGGGCTTGAGGAAATCAATGAGGCTCGTAACTCTGGGATCTGCAGGACGGTCGAATGGGAAGCCCATCGCACGTCGATCCGGATAACGCCGGTCGCGTATACCACAGTACGAAGCAGCATCATTGCAAGTGCCTACCAAGTCTTGTTCGATCTAGTCAAGAAATAAAGAAGAAAGATCTGGTTAAAAGAAACGTGACAATTATATTATGTAAAATCATTTAATATAACAAACACCATACATACAGGATTATTTTTCAAAGAGTAACCAAATTTTAAACTTAAGTTCAAATATATAAATTATGATATACCGTTAATGCTGGTTTTGAAAATACGAGTAAATAAGGCTTCTACATTTATTTGAAATTATCCCAAATTGAATGTGATTTATGGACAACAGCGTTTTTGCCTACCGATCGACCCTTACAAATGTGTGCGTGCGCAGTAAAATCAGTTAAAATAATGCATTACCACGCATTTTGAATTTAAAAGATAAAAAGGACAGAATGTTTGAGAATTTTTCTTATCATTTTTTTCTTCACCATTTGCCTATATTACTTATCCTGAACCTTCTCTGTAAATTTGGCCGGTTGTTACAAAATAACCCTGTATAAAAAAACTGCGGTTGTCAACCCGCCTGTCAAACGACAACACGTACCTTGTCCTCGTCCCAGTTGGTGACCATCGCGAACAGCACCATCGGGTAGCCGTCGGGCGTGCCCTTGGGTAAGAGCATGTGGTGGGGCCAGCCGCAGCCGCAGAAGTCGAACTGAGCAGCTTGAGCTGAGCCCGGGTCACCCGGCCTGTCCGCCTGGCTGCGGAACGTGCGCTCGTACGGGATCGTCACCGACGAGTCCAGGCTGCGGCGACGCACAGTGTTGGTGCCGGGGTTCACTGATTTATATATTTATTTATTCATTATTTATTTATTTGTTTCAGATTAATATCGTCGTAAAGTTACAATATGGCTAAATACAAGATTCAGTATTTCTAGGTTAGACGTGATAGTACCGTGCTGCAGCTATATTATGGTTTTAGCACGGATGAGTCGGCTCGACCGGGGTAGGACCACGCTCTTACACAATACCAGCGTAAAATAGCAGCTTAATGCTACTGTGTTTCGTATGATGAGTGTAGAGAACCGGTGACCTTTTTTACTGGAAACGAGACAATCTATCTTAGTCCTCAGGGATGACAACACATGTGCATTTTGATTCTTAATCGAGGATAGATGTCTATGGGCCTCAGCATCCACTTACCATGAGGTGGGCATTGTGCTTGTTTGTAACTCTTGTTCTATAAAAAAAAAACTCTTTCTCAGCTCTAAACCTCTTCCTGAATAAGAGATGGCATGTGCCCAAAGGTGGCTCAGCAGTATAGAAGTTGTTACTTTACTTTTTTAAAGCTATATTTGACATGGTAAAGTATCGATGACCGCCTCTTTTGTAGTCGAAAATGTTATTTTTAATAGTTTCTACGTAAACCACTAAATTTTAATTACCTGGAAGATTTAAAAAGCAACAAAGGTTTAAAGGGCACCGTTTACGTAATATGTGATAACATATTATGTGATATCAGAAATTTAATTTGATTTAATTTGATGAAGTTATTCGCTTCTGTTTTATTTGAAAAATTTTACTAAAAAGAGCACAGTACAAAAGAATTTTTTATCCGCTTCGAGATGTCCGAATAATCTGAAATTTGCACACGTAATAAGGACAATACAATAGTTCTATCAAATTTTGGTTTTTAAAATTCGGAATTTTGTAATAATTCATTTAATTTTATAAATTAAAATATGTTCAGTTACTCAGTTAGTTTCTGTTACTGAATATATTACTAATCTTTTTCATGTAAAAATATTAGTGAACTTAGAGCATATGTATTTTTTTATTGTACCTATACAATGTGCTGATATGCCACCTTGCAAGATAAAATCCTTTAAAAAATATATTTTATTAGACCTGCCACTAACATCTGCAGGCAAAAACATCACTTATCACCATTGAAAAACAAAACTAATACATACGTGGTTGTGAAAACTTGTCCAGTTCAATCATGAGCCTCCTCTGATCTTCGAAGGGGAGTGGACTGCCATTCTCGTCTAAAGTCGGTGCTATAAAAATACGGAAAGTGCCCATTGCTGAACGGCCGGTGGTGTTGTTCACATCGATACTGGAATAAAACAATTCCCATTACCTAAATAGATAAAGCTAAGTAAGCAGTAACAACAAGGCTAAGTCAGAATCTCAACAAAAAGATAGACGGAAAATCCATCCCTGGCGTTTTTGCACGACACCACTTTAAACTACGCTGCAGTGTATAGCTGGAGCACAGCCTAAGAAGAACATACAGTCAGTCATCGCGTTTGATGTTGTCGGAAAAGCCGACATGAACAATAAATTGCTAGGGTTGTCAGAACGGGAACTAATAAAAAAATAAAAAAATGATTTTATTTTATTTCACGTTTAAACAAATTAATTAATGTGTATGTGGAAAATGATGAAACTAATTCCTTATCTTTAAATGAGGGTAACCCACAGTTTTTACCGCACATGTGGTGTGAATCATTTTAATTTATTTGCGTGACAGGACAACCCTAGCGGACCTTAGCCGCTCGGGAGCGCTCCGCTTGCGTCTCGGCCCGCACCGAACCGCACGATTGCCCTGTCTAGACGCCTTCGATGACCGACTGTTAGTAGTAGTTAGACTGTGGCTGGAGCTAGAATGGGACGACTCGAAGAGCGTAGGACAGGTTATGCCCCCGAGTGTATACGCAAGCACAGATGCGCTCTCTATACCCTCACTCTCATAATCTGATGGGACGGCAATCCGGACGACCGGAGAGCCTACGCAGGACCTGCAGCTTTACGTGCTTTCTCAGGCACGGGTGTGAAACACAGCTAACTTCCTGTCTCCGGGCTGCTACTGAGAATTTCTTGACGGAAAAACAGTTTAATTTAACAGTTTTATGGCCCGACCTACTGTGTACGAACCAGAGACCATATGATCAGGAATCGTGTTTACGACCACAAGACACACGAAGCAGTGCTACTCTACTAAAAAGCCTTAAAAAAAACTTTACAATTTCTGAAGAACATATGGCTATAGCAAGACTGTTAACATTATGCTAATAACTCACACGTAGTTGAACTCCTCGTGCTGGAGATGTGTGAAGCGAGCCAGCACGCTGCCACGCGGAGTGAAGTCCATCCCGCGGCTCAGCTCCACCGTGCTCTGTTCCCATTGTGTCGCGAACGCGTTAGCGCCACCAGCACCCTCAACGCTGACGGACGACAAGCGGATACCAGGGAAATCCAGCTGAAGAATAATATTTTCTTATACTTGTCCATGTTATGTGTATGTTAACCGTGTAGTGGCGGTGAAAAAATATCCACTACCCCATATCATCACGTGGGTGTCGTAAGAGGCGACAGATGGAAACAAATCAGGAGATGGGTAGCAGCGTCTTCCTAATAACGACTAAAAATAAAAAACTGCGGTTGCCAACCCGCTTGTCACGCGTGGCAACTATGGCAAATATTCCCCTATGAGGCAATATATGTGGGAGGCCTATGTTTTATTTTTAAATTTATTTATTAATAATGATGTTACTTAATTCTAAACTCGCCAAACTTTTACGTTTGATGGCGTTCAGCAGTGGACTTTAATAAGCTGTTATGTTATGGTAAACTTGTCTATGTGGGCGTATATTTTGAAAGAAACATCCGATGGCAATCAATGAACTTGACATGCTAACATGCCTTCGCTCATGCCTTCACTTATTTCTATGTTCAGCGAGATAAATGCAGGCTTGTTACTTTACTTTACATGAATACGGAGCCTACTTTTTACTATGGTCTGTACAACAAGTTGATCAAAAAGCTGGGATTCTTAACTCAATACAAATTGTGGCCCGCTTATTATTTTTGCTGATAGATAGCCGTCCCTTCGCGTCACGTCTCCGTCCGGTCTCGCGCTTGACAACAGCTGCGAGCCTCCTACCACAAAACTCTGTGCCTGTCACAAAAAGCGACGTCACACAGATTGCGACTATTGCGATACCTTTTCATAATATTTATCAACTCTTACTCTAAACATACTGCATACAGTATACATCATTTGAATCAAAAGTGTTTAAAAGTACATTTACATTTTACTAAAAACAACAATGACTTGAAACATCTGCTGAATATTTAAAAAAAAGTAATTTATTAGTTGAAACTATAAATCAAAAATAAAATTACCCGGTCGTCTCCATACGTCGGCAACTTGCTCTTATGCAAGTTGAAAATGTCGTCGATGTAAGAGTGCCAGCGGTAGAAAATGGGATCCCGCATGGCCGTTGCAGAATCACCCATCACACCGAATGGTTCCTATAAATAGATATGTAACCATAAATACAATAACAAAACATTTTATATTCCTCCAATGTATAAATAACAATAATAATTTAACGTCATAGAACGAGACGAAAAAAGGGTCACTCAGAATTTGGCGCGGCCAACTAAGGCCGCTGGTTTTATAGCGAAATAACCACCAATATAGCTCAGCCGTTATATTCATACAGTCCAGTACAACCGAAAATACTATCACACGTGGTAGAGCCACATTGCAGCTATATTATGGTTGCAGCACGAAGGGGTCGGCTCGACCGGGGAAGGACCACGGTCTCACAAAATACCAGCGTAAAATAGCAGCGGAGACCCTTTTTACTGGTAACGAGGCTTCTATTTTAGTCCTCAGGGTGACAACGCATATACATATTGATTGATATATCGAGGATAGATGCAGGTGCCTTTGGGCGACAGCGTCCACTTACCATCAGGTGAACTGTATGCCCGTTTGTCACCCTTGTTCAATAAAAAATAGACTGTAGGTAAATATAAATGATATCGAAAATGTTGTTGAATCTACTATAGTAAAACAAAAAAACTGTCAGTCGTAGGACCGCACGTCAGAAGTGAAAGCTTCTTAGCTTCACTAACTTGTAAACATTATTTTTGGATTGTTAAGAAAGTTATTTTTTTATTAGATAGTTATTTTATCAACGTATTAATATAGTAATAAAATTTCCATTCTGCGCTGTTTTACATGAAAAAGAATGATTAATATCTACATAATACAAACAAATTTATAAATACACACCAATTTTATAAAATTTAATCAATTGGATTTTGAACATTACTTTCATCAATTTTATGTATCTGAGCGCGACGGTCACGCGAGTTCAGTGCTTTTTCCCCATCCCAAAAGTGCCCAACATGCCTAAAGAAGTATTCACTTCAAAAATGTTGATTTCCATTGCCATAAATTAACGAGGGAAAAACATCTCACCAAGTTACGATGATCGGGGTCGTGAGAGTACGAGATGAAGACGTGGCCCATGTTGTGAAGATCTCCGTAGTAAGGGCGGTTACGGCTGATAACAGACGACTCCATCAAGTTGCCCAGCACGTCAATACCAGTTGCTTCGTCTAGCTGCATACTTCGACCATTTGGCTGTAGGAAACAAAGAATGTAATTTTCAAAGCGCTGTTCAAATACAATATTTATTTATGGGTAATTTATGTTTATCTTTATTGGATATTTATTCTTTATGTGGTAGAGACATGATGCAGCTATATTATGGCATCTGCATTTTGATTCTTAATGAGGGCTAATAATGTTCCGTTCACCAGATGTCGCTAGTTGGGACTGAGGTGAAGTTTTCTTTACACAATGTCATAAAATTGATCTGTTGGGTTTTGAATAAAAGTTTATCGGTTTCTAAAGTATTATGAAAATACATAAAGCAATGCCACAGTGGTTTGCTCTTTAATTTTTTGCATATTTTTAACCCTTTTTTTTAATTCCCCTTTTAGGAATATCCGTAGTTTGGTTTATTTATTTCTAATCTAATTAATCAAAAATATGACCAATATTACAGAAAAAAACATTAATGCTTTCATTTTCCTAACAAAATACGAGTAACTTCCCCGCCATGAAATCTGTGACATATTTCACCTCATTCCTATGTGGCGCTGCCCTGGTGGCAGAAAAAGTCTTGGATGCCCTCATTGAGGATATATGTAGATGTTTATGGACAACAGCATCCACATACCATCAGGTGAACTGTTATTCTTTACGTAGTAGAGCCATGCTGCAGCTAAATATTATACTGCATTTTGATTCTAAATTGCGGATAGATGATGTCTTTGGGCAACAGAATTTACTACCATCAGGTGGACTGTGTGCTCGTTTGTCTCTCTCAATCATTATAAAAAAAATGTTGCTTTGACTAAATATGTGTGTATAATAAAAATAGTTGACTATTGTAAAAATAAGATATGATTATTGAGAAACAGGCAGATATGTACCAATATTATAGCGTTATCCTCGATCGCCTGAATGAAACGATCTCTCCAAGTCTCCAACTCGGATACATCACTTCTTATCTGATCTACTGGTCTGTCCAAATCGCGGATTGTGGAACCAGCGAATCTGCAATTAATTTTGAAATTACAAAGGCATTCTTGGAAATTTTACGGTTCGTTATATCATTGAACACTTTAACTAAGTTTATATTTTTCACCGACTTCAAAATGGAGGCATTTGTCATTTTACCTATATATTATTTTAAATGTATGTAGGTAACAAGATATTGCTGTGAATTGCTACCAGATACTTCCAGAGTTCCCATAAAAATGTCAACCAGTTGAAGTCGGTTTTAATTTAAGTGTAAACTTCTTTAGAATTGTGATTTGAAACTCGATGAAACGAAAAAGCGACACTAAAAAAAGACAAACATATACATCTACAGGATTTAGCCTGCAAGAGAATGAGATAGAATACAGTGTAGACCGCGAACTCAATAGGTTGTGGGTTCTAGTCCGCCATTTGACTACTGTCTTTTTGTCTATTTTTTAAAATATTTTATAGTACAAAATACAAATTAACAAATTTAATAAAAAAAATAAAAATAATCATATTGAATAAATTCGCGTTATATATAGGTATAAATTAAAATTATCTTAATATACCAATCCATTTATACCAATCCACGATTTCATAACTTCAGGTCATCTAGCGGCAATTTTACGTACCACCTTGAGAGTCAATCGATTTTTATTCGTTAAAATGACTTTACCTATAGAACGAAGTAGATGACGCTATTACAAAGCAATTTTACTCAAAAGAAACTATTCTCTTGATTTAATACACTAAAATTATGTCTAAAAATAAGGATTGTAACATTTATTTGTTATAAAATTAAACTTTTATCTTATATTTTATGTCGCACTTGTTGTTGAAAATGATCATATTAAATAAATTATTTGCCGTGAAATATCTTTTTTTAATAATTCATTTCATTTGAAGGATTTACTTCTACCGCGTGTGAACTATACACATGTTTTTTTTTTATTTCAATTAATATTTATTACCTGGGAGGCCATGAGCGACTGGCGACTTGGGAGTCAAGTTTAGGGAAGTAGCCCTCTTCGATAGGCTCCCGGAAGTTGTTAAATCGTTTCACTCTATTCAGATTGTTGCACATACGCTCCGCGTTATATCTGCGAAAAAAATATATAGCTGAGGATATTTTACTTTTAAAATAGTTAAAATTGGTGTTCTCCTAAACAAAATCACCAAATCGCATTAAAAATTATAATCGCATTAATTAACGTTACATTCATTTAATTTTATACGTGGTAGAGCCATGTTCCAAATTTATAGTTGTAGCACCAATGGATTGGTTCGACCGAGGAAGGATCAGGATCACGCTCTCACAGAATACCAGCGTGAAATGGCAACTTATGCGAGACATTCTATCTTAGTCCTCAGGGGGGACAACGCATATGCGTTTTGATTCTTAGTTGAGGATAGATGAAGTTGTCTATGGGCCACAGCATCCACATACCATCAGGTGGACTGTGTGCTGGTTTGTTAACCTAATTCTATAAAATAATGCCTTTATGACGGTAGTATGAGTTATTATTACCTTGTTACCGTAAAGATAAAAAACGTAATCAGTTTATGGATATTATTATCAAAAATTACGTTACCGGGTGAAAAAGTGTTAGTGAAAAAACCACAGAGCACGGAATCAATTCAAAAAGCTGACTTTTAACACCTTTTTAACTCGTCGTCTTTAAGTACGCTGTTCCACATGCAATAAAAGTTAAATCGCAACGACTGTATAATGTTAACGACTCACTTTAATTTAATGATAGAATTACTATGAAAACATTGACTGATTAACGTTAAATCATATGTATAAAAATAAAAGGGGACTGCCCAGTGATTTTCAAGCACTTAATAAGCCTCCCAAACATGAATGTGTACCACAAAACGGTGTTCTTATCTGATGGGTATAGAGAGCCAATATAATAACAGGCTGTGAGGTATTCCATCTTAGTATCTTCTTTTTTTTTAAATTGGTGCCTGAGGCAATGGACTGCATTAGCCACTTACCATCATGTCGCCGGTATATGAAAATACAAAGACTATGTTTTGTGGCATTCCTTGGACGAGGCCTATATTCAGTAGTTCAGTTAAAGGCTGTAATGGATGAATGGATGATGAAAGACCTGATTACACCACCATTTATAGGAGGCCGCAAGATCTTTCCGCATAGTCACCTCATAAGACACAGGACGAAATGTTATTATGGATTCTCTGACGGCACACTAACATATCCAGGATCTTAATGTACCTGGCAATAATTTGCTGATGCATGTAATAGAACAGCTCTCCTCTTCGGTCCTTGTCCACTATAGTACGGTCGGCTGCTTCGAAGGGGTACACGAGATGCCAGTGCCAGTGGTGCAGGTTGATGCCAAGGTCCTCACGGAAGTACGCCACGCGCTGTTCAGGCTCCGCCTCTGACGCCGTATAGTTTATCGGGATTGTTATTGGCATCTGTGGATAAATAAATATATAAAATTATTATTTGTATGCACTTATATCTATATACCTACCTATATATAAATCAATTGCCGTGCGTTCGTCTCGCAAAAACTCGAAAATAGCTCGATTTAATTTTTTTATGTTTTAGTGGGTCCCTGGATGGTTTAAATTCATAACTGGACCCGGTAGGTGGCGCTGTTGTCGAGATCCAGAAATAATTAGTTCATTATAAAATTGACGAATACTTGGACGAGTATACTTATTGATTTATATGTGTATAAGGTATATTTTATGTATTTTATAATTTATTACATTTGTTATATGCTTACCTATTATAGATGCACACTACAATGCCAATAAAGAAAAATATTAAATAAATACCAGCCAATTGCGAGTCGAGCCTCGCCCTATTAGGGTTCTGTACAAATGACTAATTAACAATACTTCTAAAAAGAATGTTTGTTTGTTTTTGTCACAGTTTTTACCCTAAAACTGCATTATGAATCGATTTTTTCAGTATTTTTGTTTGAATGCAGTATATGGTAGTTTTTAATATAAAACCAGAAAACCAAAATAAGATAAACCCGTAACAAAAACGATACCAATTTTCAGATCTGTACCTCATTCCGTTTACGGACATACAGAACAGACAGCAGAGTGACAGTTCCTATCTTAGGGCTCCATTTTATATAAGTCCTTTAAGTCGTCCAAAGTCCTTTTACAGAAGTAGAATTCTTTCAATCAAAATTCAACGACTATAGGCTGATTTTTCAATCACCTGATAAAAGTTATTTATAGAATAAAATACTTAAACAAATTAAAAATCACATTTGTATGAATAATATTGTTCAATTTTTTTACTTTTTTATTCAGTCAGGTTATAATTTATTCGATGGATTTATGTGATCATTGAAAAATGAACCTTAAGTGTTATTATAAGGACATAGAAACGGAGATACATATATACATATCAGCCCATAAATTTATCCCTTCTTTTGAACTCCGCCGCAGTCGGGTAAAAGCAAAAGATGGTACCAAACAACCCTAATAAGTTAAAATCATTAAAAGATAAACAACCTATATAATACAAGACTTACTTACAAAGTTATAATTATACCTACAAAAACGTTAAAAAAATCCCAGCTTACCCTAACACCTGAAGTGACGACATTACTGATTTCCCGAGCACGTCGGAACACCTTCGGGTCCATAAACTTATCAGGGAACGTCTCAGCAAAGGTTGGAATATCTAAGCCTTTGGTGTCTGGCCTAAACAAAAATTAACAAAATATCTATTAAAAATGATTTAAATTAATATCGGTAACTGTTTGGAATTTAAATGGGGCTATTTTATACGACCAAGGGGGAACGACCACGCTCTCACAATCTAGCGTGAAATAGCAGATTAATGCTGATGTGTCTCGTATGGTGAGTGCAAAAACCAGAGACCCTTTTTATGGAAACGAGGCATTCCATTTTAGTTTTCAGTGTGACAACGCATCTGCATTTTGTTCTTAATTGAGAATAGATGTAGATGTCTATGGGCCACCGGATCCACTTACCATCAGGTGAACTGTGTGCTAATTGATACCCTTAATCTATAAAAAAAAATATGGGGCACATCTGAAACTATACTTTGCCGTTAAAAAAATAGCTAATTTGGTTAAAACTATAAACTCAGAAATATCGTGTTACATACATTAAAAAAGACCTAGTAGAATAATAACTATCCTTTTGAAGGAGGCTAAAAATGCACAAAGAGGTCAGCTCGACCGGGAATGGACCACGCACGCACCTAGGATACCGGTGTAAAAAGCAGCATGAAGTTGTTGTATTTCCTATCTAACTATTCCCGCGACTTCGCCCGCGTGGAATTTATTACGATTGGATTTCATGGGTCTTAATTTTTGGAACCTTAATTATTTTCCTTAAATAAAAGTTACTCCTTATGACATCAGCTATCTGCCAGTGAAAGTCCCATCCAAATCGGTTCACAGGTTTTTGCTTGATGCGTGTTCAGACAGACGTCGTGTTAGAGTCTTATTATAGTATAGAAGATAGATATGTCGAATAGTGAAGACAAATTGAGACCGTTTTAGTGGTAATGCGGCATTTCATCTTAGTATTCAAGGGTGGTAACGCATTTGCATTTTAATTCTTAATCGATGACAAATAATGTAGGTGTCCTTCGACCACAGTACCCACTTATCTTCATGTTTACTGTGTAGGGGAGTGGCATAACAATAGGCTGGCAGGCGGGGCAAAATGCCACGGGCCCGAGCCGTGAGGGCCGTGAGCTCAAGAAGATCTTAACATTTATTATTACAACATTTAGTGAAATGTTTAATTTAAGGTAGGAAACGTGCATACACAATGTATTCAAATTTCAATGCATTCGTTGGAAAAGATATCACCCAGTCAGTTTCAGAACATATCTGGTAGGTAATAAAATCCATGCCACTTTACTTTACTTAGCTGTAAGAAATGGAGGGTATGTTCCGACATGCGAGTACTGCTCAGTGCTCTCACTGGTGAAAAATTCTTTCCGTTATGGACTGCCAGTATACTGCCGCAGTACCCTAGGGAAATATAAGACGTCATAAACCGCCGCCATTTTTGTACTGTGAGCACTGGCGCTTTCGACGTAAGGTGCTTTCAGTACTTTGATCATGTGATCAAAAAACAGATTGTTGAAAAGATTTAACAGCTTCCACGAATGATTATATTGTTATTCAAATAAACTCGAACATTAAGTTTTAAAAGCAACACCATACAAATAATAATTTTTCTTGTTGAACAGAAAACGTGTACATGATAAATATTTTCATTTGAAAACAGTGTCGAAAAATGGGGATGACAGTATATTGGATTGCGTTCCGTTTTAAACAGTAACCAGTATAGCAAAATAAAAAGGAACGGTTACACAGTATTCTGAATTGACGTCACACTTTACAGTGGTCACAGTGTATATCGGAACATACGCAAAGTTTTCTTGTTAATTCATAATTATTTTCGCCGCAAAACTTCTGTTGTGGCGCGCGGGCTCTGGGGTAATCCCCGCTTTATGTATTATAAGTTTATGAAAGACTCGCTCGAGGACCTAAGCACTATGCTCAATGACATCAATAGTGTCTACCAACGGATAGGTCTTAAGATGAACATGGACAAAACAAAGGTTATGTGTAAAGTATGTCACACCTATGCCTGTAGTTGTTGGAAGCACTACGCTCGAAGTTGTTAACGAGTATGTTTACCTGGGACAAATAGTCTCACTAGATAAGTCCAGCTTCGACCGAGAGGTCAATCGACGGATTCAACTCGGCTGGGCAGCGTTCGGGAGATTACGACACATCTTCTCGTCAGGTATACCTCAAAGCTTGAAAACGAGATTCTACAACCAGTGCGTGTTGCCAGTGGTGACTTATGGATCTGAGACGTGTTCCTTCACTGCTGGCCGTATGAGGAAGCTCAGGGTCGCTCAGCGAGCTATGGACAGGGCTATTCTTGTGATTTCTCTGCGTGATAGACTTAAAAATTAGGATATCCGAAGTAGAACCAAAGTAACCGACTTAGGCCAACGGATTAGTAAGCTGAAGTGGCAATGGGCCGGCCAAATAGCTCGAAGAACCGTCAACCGGTGAGAAAAAAAAGGTTCTCGAGTGGAAACCTCGTACCGGTAGACGAAATGTAGGGTCCCTTCACTAGATGGGTGACGACCTGGTGAGAAATGCAGGAAGTCGATGGATGCAGGTGGCTCAGGACCGTGCTTTGTGGCATTCCTCGGGGAGACGCTATATTCAGCAGTGGACATGTAATAATGTGCACTGACAGAAGGGCTATAATAATGATAATGATGATGATCGTCGAAGGTTAAAATCAGTGATTGCAATTGATATTTAAAATAAGATAGTAATGATTCCTTAGACCATTTAACCCAAGGTCTAAGAATGATTCTCCTAACGCATTTTAAAATTAACTAACTAAATTGATTTGATTTAATAATCACAAAATCTTACAAATTATTCGTGTTAGAAACAATTTAAGGTGTAAGTATAGAATATTCCACCTATCAATGGCATGAAGAGAGCCATTTTTAAATATTTAGCTTAATGAAATTCAGTCCAGTACGCTCTTTAAATTAAACGTTAGTACAAAATCAACTAATTATAATAGCGTTTTATGTACCTACTTTACCTGGTAAATTATTATAAAATTAAAATAAACTTTAACGTTATTTGAGCTTCTTTATATTGAGTGGGAGACCAACGGTATAGTTACGCCACTGGTGTAGAGCATACAATTTTTATGCTTAACTTACTTCGATTAAAAATATCTAATAGAATTTTTATAGTTATAAATTACCTGTGTAAAATGGCGACGGACAGACAGTAGTTAAACATATACGGATTGATGCGAAGCTGGCAGAATGAACAGACTGAAATCAATTCTTGCACGTTCCGCATACCTGGTACATTGAAATAATGTTAAGACTATGAGAGGAATAATATCTCTATTAAAGAAAACCTTGGCTAGGCATATGTTATTGTTTACGTTGCTTCGTTGTTTTTTTGAAAAAACTGTTACACTAGAGATTTCTCTTGTATCGTAGCGACATTTTACAAACATTATAATAATGTATAGGCCATACAAATATTTGTTCCGTACGAGAATCGAACCCGTTATCCGCAGCGCCGCAGCCGAATGGTTTTGCCACTGCGCTACATTTTCAATTTTTTAATGAATGAATGTATTATCATTTATTATTCTACAAAATTTGAAATATTCCTTTTTAATATATTATAATTATTTTATTGATATTTAAAGAAATATTGATGAAGCTACGCTAATATCTGCTAAAATTAAATATCAATACGTATCCATCACCCCATTTTGTCCGGTGAAGGGGGGGGGGCTATGAGGAAGGCCAGAAAAATATTCCCAAAAATACAGATACAAAATGCCCACTGTGGTTTGTAAACTATAATAGTCAATGAGCTTGTCTATCCTATCTACATTAGAAGAGATCTGTGTTCATCATTGGACTGTTACATGCTGACAATGAAGAGAAGTAAGAAAGGAGATCAATAACAATAATTTTCTCAAAAAAACCTGTCGCAAATTAATTTTAAATTTACCTAAATTTCTCTGTGAGCCGTGGAAAATCAGGGGCTAAGTGCTCGCCGTTAAATTCAGAGTATGCGTACAACCTAAATACGATCCCCGCCGGCACCAATGGAATTGTTAGTTGCATTTTTAAGTATTGATTTACCACGTTCTAGACGGTGAAGGAAAACGTCGTAAGGAAACCTGCATGGCTGAGAAATAATTTTTAGAACATTTTTATTATGGTTGTAGCACGAATGGGTCGGCTCGACCGGGGTAGGACCACGCTCCCACAGAATACCAGCGTAAAATAGCAGCTTAATGCTGCTGTGTTTCGTATGGTGAGTGTAAAGAACCGGAGACCCTTTTTACTGGAAACGAGGCATTCCATCTTAGTCCTCAGGGGTGACAACGCATACATTTTGATTCTTAATCGAAGATAAACGTAGATGTCTATGGGCCACGACATCCACTCACCATCAGGTGGACTGTGTGCTCGTTTGTCACCCTTATTCTATAAAAAAAAAATTGAAATCCGCCAATACTCACTGAGGTAGCGCGGCGGACTAATTGCTCCATAGTCCATTCAGAAATAATAGGAGGCCTGTTGTGCCCAACAATTGGACGTATAATATGTTGTTATTTTACTACTTTACTTTTAATTAGATTCAATAAACGTTTATTCACGTACCCATGAAGACGTCAATGAGTTTACCCGCCATCTTTCTATGCTTGGGAACGAACAAGGAAAATTGTTCGTTGTAAGGCAACTCCATTGGCAGCTCCAAATTCGGTAGAGCAATGTCACTAATCGGTATCGACGGCGAATCTGAACCGAATCGGTTCGCGAGTGTGGTGCTCAGAGACTTGTACTTATCAGGCTGGAATAAAAATTAATAGTATTAAATATTTTATTAATGGGGAATAATAATTTACCGCACGCTATGTCGCTAGTTGGGACTGAGGTGAAGTTATCTGTTACATAGTGTCACCATAATTGTAAAGTTGCAATTCAAATAAAAGTGTTTTGGTTTCTATTGTTCATACGTATATACACAAAACAATGACTCTGAGGTCGGAAGGTAGGAATATCTGTAGTTTTGTTTATCCATTCTAACCTAATTAACATCGGTCCATTATATCACCTCATTCCAAAGTGGTGCCGCCCTGGTGGCAGAAAAACTTGTGGATGCCCTCATTGAATTGATTGATTTAACAGGAGATGGCGGTGTAAGAAAACCATAAACAAATTTAGTCCCGTGGATGGCGTTAGAGAAGATTATAAGAAATGCCGGAAAGATCTTATAGCTTCCGATAGGTGGCGGTAACTAAACATTTCTTCACGCAAAGTAACTCTTTTCTAAAATGAGAGAGTTCGTATCCAGCAGTTTACTTTTACGGCCTGATGATGAAGTGGAATATTGAAAGCAAGCAAGAGATTTTTCATCAGTGTCACAACCTTTAATCAAGCTAAAAGTGAACAGGCTTTTCCGAAGCCAACGTTGTTAGCTTGTTAGTACCTGTTTAATAATATTCTAAAACTCTACCACTACTTAACATCAGTTGTGATATTGATAAAACGTTGACCTATATATTATATTATAAACCACATTCAATCAATCAATTTGGGATAATTTCAAATAAAAGTAGAAGCCTTACTCGTATTTTCGAAAACTGGAATAACGGTTTAACGTTTATTTATATATTTGAACTTAAATATAAAATTTGGATACTCTTTGAAAAACAACCATGTGTAATGTACAGCCATAATTATAGTAATCATTTAATAAATGTCCGAATGCAAAACTTATAATAGAAAATTTTTGCTGTCACACAATACCTTCACATAAGTTACTGTTATTTCATTTTAAGCCGACATTTCCAATAGAATTTTTCCACCCAAATTTTTTACTTACGTAGAATTTATCAGGAAGCTGGAAGGTGGACCCTGCCTCTCCTTTTTGCATAAAGCACGGCTCGGTAGGACGATCGAAGAAAAGCAAAAGGGTTTTGTTCGAATCAGTCATCTTGAAATACTGGAATAAGGATATATCTGTTTAGAAATAAACATTTTTAAATACTAAAGTTTTAAAGGTATTTTTTCGGATAAAGACGAAAGCAATAATTCA
The DNA here is from genome assembly GCA_029286625.1 of Parnassius orleans. Taxonomy (NCBI): domain Eukaryota; kingdom Metazoa; phylum Arthropoda; class Insecta; order Lepidoptera; family Papilionidae; genus Parnassius; species Parnassius orleans. The sequence goes on along the minus strand of JAGSMP010000006.1, from coordinate 5,632,591 downwards.
ATGTAATTCAAATAAAGAAAAGAAAGAAGTAAACCGGTACTGTGGTAATCTATACTGACTGGTGCATCTATACCCACATGTGTCTACTTAGTGTAGCCACTTACCATCATGTGACCTATAAGCTCGTTTGTCATTAACCTCAAAAAGTTGCAACCAAAAAATTGTCTACTACTTCGGATATACTACTATTGATTACAGTGCGGGTAGCGATCTACGGACCAATCGTTGGTGGCACACTGTCATCGCAGTGTGTCACCAACGATTCCTAGCTGCATCCAAGGCAAATCAACTATTGCCTTGGATGCAGCTAGGAACAGTCTCTCAACTTGGTAGAGACTACGAAGCAAAAAATATTCCTTTTTCTCAGTAGAATTTTGATCGTCCGTACGACAGAACCCCCCTCCCTAGAGAATTTTTAAACTACACCCCTGTACACTGCACAGATAAAGTTGGTGAACTCTACTATGTTATCCGATACTGCTAATCATACTATTAGTTTTTTTTTTCTCTACCAGTTACAGTGGCATCTGGAGAAAGATCTCTTTCAAAATAATAATTAAAACTAATTAAAATTTATTTAATTTCGAACTATGCATTCACCGAGCTTAATAAATTTATCCATTATTTCAATAGAATCTGAAATATTAGATACTTTGGATAGTATACAAATAATTAAACTGATTTCGTAAGTACTAAAGAAAGTTCAATTTTTATAGGTATATAATATACTAACTTTTATAGTAGTCTAAAATAATTATTTTGTTTTTCAAGTTGTTTTTATATACATTTATATAACTACCTAACCAAACTCAAAGTCTTTTATGGAGGCCTAGTCAGGGAAAACAGGATATCTATTTTAAGAGGACGTCATTGTCAGTTCAATACGCGAGCACTGAAACGGTCAGCGGTAGACCTGTTAAGCGCTAGCTGTAAATTTCAGACTACGCGATCAATCCGTGTACACTCGCCGCCGACACCAATGAAATTGTAAACTGCCATTTTAAGTGCAGATTTACCACGTGCTCGGCGGTGAAGGAAACATCGCGATGAAATCTGCATAACTAAGAAATAAAACATTTCAGAGACATTAGAGCTACGCGGCGTACTAAATACTCCATACTCTCTCACAATAATTGAGATGAGGCCTATTCTGATACCTTAATAGGATGTTATTTTACATCACTTTTTTATGTTGGTGATGAACTTCTTTACCATGATTTATTATATAGTGGCAAATTAACGCTAAATTTTGATTAAAAATTTTTACAAATAAAACGTTACATTATGGCGCTTATACTAGAAAATTTTTCTTATATTATTATCGTAACTTGAAAAACTTACCTTTGGATTTTTCTTAAGTGAAAAAAAAAAAGAAAAAAAATATTTACTATGGTAAAATTTAGAAACTTGAGGGCAGTCAGTCGGAACGTCTACGTCTCGACTGTATAATTGTCAACAAAATATAACTACTTTTATACCTTCCTCAACGGAACGTGTGCAATGCTATGGGAACTTTATTTTATCCTACACTCTAGTTGCATACGGGACTATAATTCATAAACTATAAGCATAAAGCATAAATTAGCATGTTCATTTTTTGTATCATGGAGACAGAAAGAGCCACAGGAAACTGTGGTCAATATTTATCAGTCCCAATTATCATTAATAACAAAACATGTGTATTTGTTTCTAATAGTTGTAATATCCCTCTTGAAATATTAATATGACAATCTCAATAACTAGCTTTCATCCGCGACATCATTCAGTTCACGTTATTTATTGATATAACGGTGAGACGCCGAGAATCAGGAAGACAGAAAAAGAAAAACTAAGTATGTAAATACTCTAAGAAAAAAAAACGCTTTTAGAACGCTACACAGACTAAAAAGATTTTCTTTAATCAAAATAAATTCTTTTGATCTATCAAAATATTATTTTAAATACAGCTAAACACTTCACGTTGTTGTATCAACATTTACGGTATGCATTCATCATCATCATCATCATTACAGCCCTTCACAAGTCCACTGCTGAACATAGGCCTCTCCAAGGAATTCCACAAAGCATGGTCCTGAGCCACCTGCATCCATCGACTTCCTACATGTTTTACCAGGTTGTCACTCCATCCAGTGGGGGGCCGCCCTACACTTCGGTACCCTACACCGGTACGAGGTTGCCACTCGAAAACCTAGAGAGCTATATGACCGGCCCATTGCCACTTCAGCTTACTAATCCTTTGGGCTATGTCGGTTACTCTGGTTCTACTGCGGATATCCTCATTTGTAATTTTATCACGCAGAGAAACCTCGAGCATAGCTCGCTGCATAGCTCGCTGAGCGACCTTGAGCTTTCTCATACGGCCAGGAATGAAGGACAACGTATCAGATTCATAAGTCAACACTGGCAACACGCACTGGTTGTAAAATCTAGTTTTCAAGTTTTGAGGTATACCTGAATGCTAATACAGCGGTGAAGAGTTTCGGGGATATAACGTCACCCAGTCTTACACTTCACAGGATAGCAACAAGTTCTATTACAGGACATGGCTCTTTTAACAAACATTTATTTATCATAGGTGCTACAGATAGTTCCCTGTGCAGGGCATGTATGGCGTAGGAGGAAACTGCGACCCACGGCTGGCATGTCCGGAGGTCGTACAGGGCCAAACATCTCGGAACGCCGGGATCACTCCCCGAAGTTGCTCGCATCATCAAAGAACCGCTGAACTTCTTCGAGGAGATTTCAAGGCTTGAATGATCATAATAGAATAGAATAGAATAGAATGATTTTTATTCAATATTGATTATTACATAATACTTATTGAAAGTCATTTTTTTTATTTACCACTGGTTCGGAAAATACCTCTGTCCTGGGAAGAACCAGCAAGAAACCCAGCGGGACTTTTTTTTAAACATATTTCACGTGACAATAATTTAGTTTGTACAATTTTTAAATGAATTTTCATAGAACCAGCATGGTGGCGATCACCTCATTCCCAGGGGTTATTTTCATTCATGTATTCCTTGATATTATAATAACCCTTTTGTACAGTTTTTCTTTAATAAAACTTTTAAACTTGTTTATTGACAAACTTTAAACATGTTCTGGGATTTGGTTGTAAAAGCGTATACATTGCCCCATAAATGAATTACTGATTCTGTGAAGTCTAGTAACTGGCATTACAAGCTTATGTTTGTTCCTAGTGTTTAAAGTATTAACATCCTTATTCTTATTAAAGCATTTATGTTTTTATATACATATATTACATTTTCATAAATATTGCGATGCCAAAGTTAATATGTTTATTTCTTTAAATTTTTCTCTGAGGGACTCTTTACAATTCAAGTTATAAATCGCCCGTTCGCCTTTCTTTTGCAAAACAAATATGGCTTCAATATCAGTCGCATTACCCCATAGCAAAATTCCATAAGACATTACGCTATGAAAGTAACTAAAATAAACTAATCTAGCAGTCTCAACATCTGTGAGACTTCTAATCTTTCTTACAGCATAAGCTGTAGAACTAAGTCTGCTTGCTAATTTAGATATATGGGGGCCCCATTGAAGCTTCGCGTCAATAGTAATACCAAGAAAAACAGTGGTATCCACATGGAGAGGCGTAAATAGGGTGGGGCAAGTGGGGCAAGTGCCCCGGGCGCCTTACAAAGGGGCGCGAAGTAAAATAAACTACAATAAACCAATTCAAATTATGAAATAATCCCGTCCGCGATTAGTAGGAGTAGTACGCGCAGGCGGTGCACTTGGAATTAGATTGAGTTTAGTTTCCGAGTGGAGTTTAGCGACAAGTTTTCGCCTTGACAATAAGGCGCAAAGTTGGCCAAAACAAACGAATGGAATGAAAATGTATTCTTTATTTTGTAAATTAAAAGCGTAGTTAGATTTAACACTTTTAGTTACATGGATATTTAGCTAATATAAATTCACAATAATAAATATGAAGTATGTTTTATTTTTACGGATAAGTTCAATGATTGAGTTTCCAGTTTAATTCAAAGATATGTAAAAAAAATAGATACCAAGGTTAATTTATGGTTAAGCTTCTATTAAGTGCTGTTCATGAAGATATAACAAAACGCAAAGCCCAAATCACAAACTAATAAGAAGTGCTAGCGCATCAACATTTTTTCACAAAGTCGATTCTACGTACTTACAGCATATTAAAGTCCACTGTCAATATTTGTGACTTACGATAGTCATTAGCTCAACGAAAATGGTCACTTTTTCGGAACTATTAAAGCTCAACTACTATTGAACTCTTTAAGTATTCTTTGTTAATTCCACACTGCGCTAGGAAAAATTTAAAAATGCGTGCCTCTGGTAGTAAAAGAGGCCGGCTCGAACCGAGAAAGTACCAAGACCTCACAGAATACCAGTGTGAAGTAAAAGTTTTACTTCTGAGTTTCGTCTGGTAAGTACAGGTGGCCGGAGCCCTGCTCCCTCAGCCTCCAACCCCCTCCGAATTAGGTAAGGGAGTATACTAGCACCCCTGGTAATGGAGAATCCCTCACTGAGTATCCACGCTTAAGCTACCGCTACGCTACTCTTCTTGAGCTAAAAATTTCGGCAACATCAGGGTGCTTCGCCCATCGCGCAGAACCCATCCGCAGCGATCGTGATCCTTGGCAATTTTAGCGCCCACCACACTCAATGGCTCGGTTCACGCTTAACCGATCATGCGGGGAGCACTGGGGTATCTGTTTAAGACTTGCCTTGGCATATGGTCTGACACAACTGCAAACACAAAAGCGTATTTCCGAATTTCCATTCAAATTATGCTCACAATTACAGTATCCATCGCAAGTTGTGAGCACGATTTCAGTAAATTAAAATTAATACTTCTGTATTTGAGGGTTACAATGGGTCAAGAAAAGTTATGCGACCTAGCTTTGCTCAGTATAAAGCGACAAGAAATGGATAAAACCGATTTCGAAAACATCATCGACATGTTTGCGTCGCAGAAGGCCAGGAAGATGCAATTGTTAGTGTAACGGTTTTACGGACTTACTTTCGCTATAAAATAGAAAAAATAAAAAAGTTTCTTGAGATTTATGACCGTTTTATTTAGTGTATCTGGTTTTTATATTGAAATAATTCACGAAGGGCCGCAACTTTGATGAGTATCCTAGGCGCCATTTTTGGTTAGTACGATCCTGTCCACAAGACTCAACTCCTCCCCATTTAAGAGCACATTGGTATTCGAATGTTTTACATTAGGTGTTGTAAATTTAATACATTTTGTCTTATTGCCGTTTAAGAGCAAATTGTTGCCGTTAAACCAATGTACTAATTTCGATAGAGCATTATTTACATCGTCATAATAATTAATAATTACGCGCTTTGACGTTAAGTTGCAGAAAATAGCCCGTCGTAGGTATAATCTAATCTATTATTTTTAAATTTAAAGAAAACAGTCTTAAGATAACGTATTTATGCGTGATATAGTCATGCTGCAAATATATTATGGTTGTACATAGCACGAAAGGGTCGGTCTGACCGGGGTAGGACCACGTTCTCACGTGCTGTTAATTATTAATTGATTGTAAACTGTTTTTTTTTTTCAGAAACAAAATATCCCGCTGAGCTTCTTGCTGGTTCTTCCCAGGACAGAGTTATTTTCCAAACCAGTGGTAAATTAAACAAAGGAGTGACTTTCAATAAGTATTATTTATACTCTACATTGATTACTACTATTTTGAATAAAACTAAAAAAGTAAAGTTACAGCCTATAGACGTCCTACTGCTGGGCACAGGCCTCCTCTCATTTCTGAGAGGGTTTAAGGACAAGGAAATGTCCGCCGCGCTGCCCCAATGCGTGTTGGCGAACTTCACATGCCTTCGAAATCTTTTTTTTTATTTCTTAGACATGCAGGTTTTCTCACGATGTTTTCCTTCACCGCCGAGCACGTGGTAAATCAGCACTTAAAATTGCAATTAACAATTTCATTGGTGCCGGCGGGATCGAACCGGGTTGCTCGCGTATTGTGAAACTTACAGCGAGCGCTAACCATCTGAGCTACCACGGCTCTCACAGAATACCAGCATAAAATAGCAGCTTAATGCTGCTGTTTCGTATAGTGAGTGTCAAGAACCGGAGAACTTTTTTAATGGAAACGAGGATTTTCATCTCAGTCCTCAGGGGTGACAACGCATCTGCATTTTGATTCTCTATGGCCCACAGCATCTGTGACTGTGTACTTGCTTATCACCTTTATTCTAATTAAAAAAAAATTGTTGAGGCAAGAAACTTCTTAATCTTCTTTAGAAATAAGCACTCACTCAAATTGAAAATATATCATTTGATACACAGAAAATCTTACACAAAGAATTTTCTGTGTATTATATGATATCCTTTAATATGATGACTAAAGTGAACTCTTTAAAGCCGACTTCAAAAACTAAAATATATAAAATAATTTGCAGTGTATCGAAGAATTGAAAGCACGTATTTCTCCGATAATTCCCTTGTGAGTGGAATAAGGATAATCGCTTGAAAAAAATGTTCATTATGGGTTATACTATACTAAATATTATATGATTGATAATAACCTCTAGGAATGAGGTAATCTATACCATCCTGTTTCTAAATATTTTCATGTTTAATTGTACATGTTATATTGTAAACTAGCTGTTCCCCGCGACTTCGCCTGCGTGGAATTTATTACGCTTAGATAGAATGGGTTATAATTTTTGCGCGGAACCCTAATTCTTTTTCTAAAATAAAACTAGGCGAAGTTACGCTCAGCTATCTGCCAGTGAAAGTTTCGTCAAAATCGGTCCAGCCATTTCGGAGATTAGCCTGAACAAACAGACAGACAGACGGACAGACAGACAGAAAAAAAATTAAAAATTGTTTTTGTTATAAGTACCATAATATATACTTACATATGCATTTTGTAAAAAAGCTGTTATTTTGACATTACAAACAGACACTTCAATTTTATTTATTTGTATAGAATGTATAGATTATTGTTTAAAAAAAATTGACCCGTTGGATTTCTTGCTGATTCTTCCAAAGAAAGGTTTTTTTTTTCGTTTTTACGTGGTAAAAGCATAAATGACTTTCAATAAGGATTCTTGTAATCTTCTTCTATAATGAATAAAAAATATTCTATTCAATCACAAGTTCGAGGTGACAACTAGAATGTCGTCTAAATAGTTACATTAAAATCTTCATTCCCTATTTTTCAACACTTAGTTCCTCTAAAAATTTATGTGGGTGGCCCCATGAAGTATAACCTGTTTAATAAAAGAAGAATCATTTAAAAAGTTATGTTCGGACATACATAAAATATATATGACCCTCCTTCTTTTTGAAGTCTACTAAAAATATTGTCTTAAATAAAATTTTAAGACAAATTATTTTGAAATAAATGATGTTAAAAAAAATCAATATAAATATATATTTTTTATAGGAGAGGGGGCAAACGAGCATGCGGCTCACCTGTTGGTAAGTGACTACCGCCGCCCATGAACAACTGCAACACCAGGGGAATTGCAGATGCCTTGCCGGCCTTTCAAAAAGGAGTAGGCTCTTTTCTTGAAGGTCCCTAAGTCGTATCGGTCCGGAAAAATCACTGGTGGTAGTCGAATCCACAAGGAACTTTACGAGGAAGAAAAGCTCTTGTAAATCGCACAATGGTGGACCGCCAATCATCCAGATGGTATGGATGGTATCGCGAGTTTTGTCGCGATGTGCGATGGTGAAATTGAGCGGCTGGAATTAGTCCGAACAATTCCTCAGAGCACTTCCCGTCGTAGATGCGATAAAATGCGCAGAGATGCAACATCTCTTCGCAGTGCCGGTGAGTCAAGCCGATCAGAAAGAGCTCGGTCACCGACGATTCGAACCGCTCTGCGCTGGATGCAATCAAATGGAAGGAGCTAGCACTGGGAGCCGCAGCCCAGAGACAGGAACAGTATTCCATGTGAGGCCGAACCTGCGCTTGAAATATTGCAGGCGGTGTGCCGGCATGATATACTGTCCCGCTGCTGAGCACGCCAAGCTTTTGAGAGCCAATTTGGCCTTCTCTTCCAAGTGACCATGAAACTGCACGTCACTCGATATGTTGACGCCGAAGATTCCGATACTGGTTGAAGCAACAAGGGAGTGCCTTGAAAATGAGGAGATACGACAAAGGGTTCTTTTAACGGTAAACGCGCAAACTTTTGTCTTTTGGAGATTGAATTGAACTAGATTTAGTCGCCTCCAGTCCGAGACTTTGTTTAAAAAGTCTCGACTTCAACACTAGTTTATTCCGGTACTCGCCAACGTTTTCCGAGAAATATTGGCACGGCCGGTGTATAAAGCATCACCAGTTACCAGTTTGCAACATATCATTGATATGCAGAAGAAACAGCTTTGATAGAAGCCTTGTGGAACACCTGCGTTAATGGGCTTGTAATCGGAGCATGCACCGTCTACTACGACCTTGATGCTCCGATCTGCAAGAAAACTGGTGATCAATTGCACAATTTCTCGGAAGCCCATAGGAATAGGAAGGAAGCTTCGAAAGAAGCGCTTTGTGCCAAACCCGATCGAAGGCCTTCTATCCAAACTAACGGCAACGCCTCCCCTTGGACTCTACTGCCTCCGCCCGCCCATCTATGAGTTAGGTTACCTGGAAGATTGCCAGCTGAGTGACCCCGACGAAACCGTACTTTCGGTCACTAACCAGCTGGTGATCTTCAAGGTACCGCATGAGCTGGCAGTTAATAATTGTTTTCATTATTTTGGAGAACAGGGAGGAGATAGCGATAGGCCTGTAGTTGGACGGATCTGAGCGGTCGCCTTTTTTAGGGATCGGTGTACCAAAGCTGTCTTCCATGAGTTCGGGACTACGCCTAGGGAGTAGGAGTACCGGATAAGACGCGTTAAAATCGGTGCCAACTCCGGAGCACACGTCTTCAGCACAATAGGTGGACCATCAGACCCACTCGACTTGTTGACGTCCAGGGAGAGGAGTGCTTTGCACAGCTTGCGCATAAACAGCACATCTTGCATGGAGCACTCACACTGCAGGATAGTCGGCGGTTTGTTCCTCGTCATCGAGATTCGAGTTGGACGTAATGAGAGAGCCTAGCAGATCGGCTTTCTTCTTTGCAGCATGGGCCACTGAGTCGTCCTCTCTGTCCAGAGATGGCAGAGATGGCTGACAGAAGTTCCCTTGGGCAGCCTTGGCAAGAGACCAGAATGCACGTGTTCCCGAAGGAAGTCGAACTAGTTTCTCGCCAATTCTACCGATGTGCTCTGACTCTGCCTTGGCAATGACACTTTTGAAGGACCTGGAGGCGTAATTATACATCTTTTTAAGAGCGCTGATGTTTGCATACCGAGACGTTTATGTGTCAGCCCAGGCCCGGTAGCACTCCTGTGCTTATAGCGTGATGCAATTTTACAGGAGTGGCCAAACCATGGCTTAGTTCTGCCTCCGATAGGCACCACAGATGATGGAATAAAAAGTTCCATTCCCTGAAGTACCACATCAGCGGCAGAATCAGCGACAACGTTGGGATCATCCGACGAGAAGCAAACCCGCCCCAAAGGGTAGGGTGCAAAAAAAGACCGAATCCCGTCTCAATCGGCCGACCTATAGTGCCAAACACGGCGGGAACCTGCAGATCGCAACCGCGATGGGAGCGTCAGTGGCACCGTACTCCGGATCAGACAATGGTCCGAAGGGCCAGAAGGGCATTGACGGATGATATCCGTCCGTATGAGAGGTCAGCAGAAGGTCCAACAGGGAAGGTACATGATCCACATCTGGGATCCACGTAGGCGAAGTAACCAGTTCTGTCAGACTATGCCAAGGCAAAGTCATAAACAGATCTACCCGCATGATCGGTTAAACGGGAACCAAGCCATTCAGTGGGCGTTAAAATCACCGTGCATCACGATCTCTGCGGGTGGAACCTGTTGTAGCACGGAGTCGAGGATATATAGTATCATTATCTTTGTTTGCTGTAACGGTATTCTTCTCTCAAGGGCAAAAATCTTTGTTTGGATATAGTATTTTATTACAGTATAAAGGTGCCAAACGAAAACACAGTTCACCTGTTTGATAGGAAGTGGCAGATGTGGCTCATCGTCACCTACATCTTCGATTTAGAATTGAAATGTAGATAAGTTGTCGCCTCTGAAGACTAAGATGGAACGCCTGTTACAAGTTAAAAAAAAATGGACTCCCTAGCGTAGGGTAAATTTCTAGGTGTCTTCATCTCTCGTCACTCGTCATACGGAACACAACATCTTGGATTGAGGGAACTGTTAAATTCCTTCAGGAACATCCGAGAAAATAGTAGTAGTTATTCAAATATTTTATGCCTGACTAACACTTAACTAAAACTTCTAATTAATAGTTACTCCTTACATCAGCCTTTACTTACAATATAACGGATGACATAAGTTAAATTTTGAAACTTATAGTTTGCAAAGTCAAAATTCAATTGCCAAAATTGTAACCCATCAGCTTCTATTAAGAGAATCTAAATAAAATGATAGAATCATTGGAATACTCAGGGTCAGCCCAACTTTGCATGGACACACTGGGCAAGCGCCCATAGCATGATCCATGGGAGCCTCGCCCCTAGTTTCTACTCCTGTTTTATTGTCTTATGTTAGGGCGCTTTTAGTGTCACGCGGTTTGCTCACGCACGCGGATTGGACCGCATGCGTAATCCGCAAAGAACAATTTCATAGGTATCTATTGTAAAGCGTGATAAACGCACGGACGCGGGCTTTGCGGGCGTCACCCCGGTGCGGGGAATCCGCATGCGTAAGCGCTGCCTACAACTTCAGTGCCCATTTTAGAGTCGAGCGGGGCGCACGCGCCGTATTGTACCGAAATGAAAATCGATACAGAACGAGTAATCATTGAAGTTCATCTGCGGCCCGTTTTGTGGGATAAACGCAATGAATTATACAAAACAGGGACGCGAGGAGGAGCTGCATGGAGATATTTTGAAGGAATTGGCACTAACTACGAAAATTTGAGCGAAGAGGAAAGAAAAGAGGCGGGTATGTGTTTGGTTCATTATTTTATTTATACAAGCATCATTACTTTATTAATATAAGCATAATTATTTAATTCTAAATAACATCAAAAACCTTCTAAAACCTTTTGAGTTTAGTTAATTAATTATATATCGGTGTTGCCAGAGACTTTTCCTTCATTGATAAAGTAATCTGCAAATATATCTCTGATATTACTTGCCGACGTATTACTACTTTCAGTCTGCTGCCTGGGTAGTGGTCCGTAAAACCATTTGTGACAAATGTATGGCTGACCTTGTAGCCATCCCGTTTCCTTATGAAATTGTGAAGTACACATGCCGTCTTGACTATTAATTGTGCTAGATCTAACTTGACATTCATGGATCTGTGAAATATTCTAAATTTATTTGACATAATTCCAAAGTGCATTCTATGTACCTTCTAGCTCTGGACAGACGGTAATTAAATATTTTCTTTTGTAGGTAAATTATCAGAGCATAAGGCCGCATCACATGTGATGATAAACCAAATGCCTCGTCTCCCACTATCACGAACGGCAACTTTGCTCTTACACTAGATGGATAAGCTACTTCAGGGCAAATAATAGGCAACTCTTGCGGGTCAGGGATACCCAACGTGTTACTTTCAGTTTCGTATATTGACTCCTTCTAAAGATGGTTGAATCGGCGTTGCTTCCACTGGTACCGACATTAATATATGTAAAATTATAATCAGCATCACACATTGCGAGGGCACTACAGAATAATATTTCTATAATTAAAATATAGTGATCCACTGTGCGGCCGAATCACTCATATGTTTTCCATCAATTGCACCCAAGCAATTAGGAAAATTTGTATATGTGAAAATCCTCTGCGATTTCTTTCCATTTGATCATTAAGCTGTGGAATACATTCAGACTTTAGTTCAATCCATATTATGTAACAAACTTGTCTTCTTTCGCTAATTGTTGCAATTCCAATCACATAGGAATAGTGTAGATCAGTGAATGTATTACCAGTTGCCAAATATCTGAAAACAAAACAATATATTAATAATATGATAACATAATATATTAATAATGCTGACATCAGACATAAGACAGCATACCGCTCGAATTTCTGAAGAAAAATAAATACCTTGAGGCAGGAAGTAGCTAGCGCTAGAAGTTTTAATTCGTTTTAACTACAGTACTATAGCTACGTTAGATTTCTATGATTTGCCGAAAATTTTATCATGGGGGTATTTGTGCAGTTATGATTTCATATGAAAAGTTCAGTATAGTTATATTGTCTCATATCTGCTAAAAGTGGCCACTTTTGAAGTCTACTAAAAATATTGTCTTAAATAAAATTTTAAGACAAATTATTTTGAAATAAATGATGTTAAAAAAAATCAATATAAATATATATTTTTTATAGGAGAGGGGGCAAACGAGCATGCGGCTCACCTGTTGGTAAGTGACTACCGCCGCCCATGAACAACTGCAACACCAGGAGAATTGCAGATGCCTTGCCGGCCTTTCAAAAAGGAGTAGGCTCTTTTCTTGAAGGTCCCTAAGTCGTATCGGTCCGGAAAAATCACTGGTGGTAGTCGAATCCACAAGGAACTTTACGAGGAAGAAAAGCTCTTGTAAATCGCACAATGGTGGACCGCCAATCATCCAGATGGTATGGATGGTATCGCGAGTTTTGTCGCGATGTGCGATGGTGAAATTGAGCGGCTGGAATTAGTCCGAACAATTCCTCAGAGCACTTCCCGTCGTAGATGCGATAAAATGCGCAGAGATGCAACATCTCTTCGCAGTGCCAGTGAGTCAAGCCGATCAGAAAGAGCTCGGTCACCGACGATTCGAACCGCTCTGCGCTGGATGCGATCAAATGGAAGGAGCTAGCACTGGGGAGCCGCAGCCCAGAGACGGGAACAGTATTCCATGTGAGGCCGAACCTGCGCCTTGAAATATTGCAGGCGGTGTGCCGGCATGATATACTGTCCCGCTCTGCTGAGCACGCCAAGCTTTTTAGAGGCCAATTTGGCCTTCTCTTCCAAGTGACCATGAAACTGCACGTCACTCGATATGTTGACGCCGAAGATTCCGATACTGGTTGAAGCAACAAGGGGAGTGCCTTGAAAATGAGGAGATACGACAAAGGGGTTCTTTTTAACGGTAAACGCGCAAACTTGTGTCTTTTGGGGATTGAATTGAACTAGATTTAGTCGCCTCCAGTCCGAGACTTTGTTTAAAAAAGTCTCGACTTCAGACACAAGTTTATTCCGGTACTCGCCAACGTTTTCCCGAGAAATATTGGCACGGCCGGTGTATAAAGCATCACCAGTTACCAGTTTGCAACATATCATTGATATGCAGAAGAAACAGCTTTGGTGATAGAAGCCTTGTGGAACACCTGCGTTAATGGGCTTGTAATCGGAGCATGCACCGTCTACTACGACCTTGATGCTCCGATCTGCAAGAAAACTGGTGATCCAATTGCACAATTTCTCGGGAAGCCCATAGGAATAGGAAGGAAGCTTCGAAAGAAGCGCTTTGTGCCAAACCCGATCGAAGGCCTTCGCTATGTCCAAACTAACGGCCAACGCCTCCCCCTTGGACTCTACTGCCTCCGCCCGCCCATCTATGAGTTAGGTTACCTGGAAGATTGCCAGCTGAGTGACCCCGATGAAACCGTACTTTCGGTCACTAACCAGCTGGTGATCTTCAAGGTACCGCATGAGCTGGCAGTTAATAATTGTTTTCATTATTTTGGAGAACAGGGAGGAGATAGCGATAGGCCTGTAGTTGGACGGATCTGAGCGGTCGCCTTTTTTAGGGATCGGTGTACCAAAGCTGTCTTCCATGAGTTCGGGACTACGCCTAGGGAGTAGGAGTACCGGATAAGACGCGTTAAAATCGGTGCCAACTCCGGAGCACACGTCTTCAGCACAATAGGTGGACTCCATCAGACCCACTCGACTTGTTGACGTCCAGGGAGAGGAGTGCTTTGCGCACATCAGCTTTGCGCATAAACAGCACATCTTGCATGGAGCACTCACACTGCGGGATAGTCGGCGGTTTGTTCCTCTCGTCATCGAGATTCGAGTTGGACGTAATGAGAGAGCCTAGCAGATCGGCTTTCTTCTTTGCAGCATGGGCCACTGAGTCGTCCTCTCTGTCCAGAGATGGCAGAGATGGCTGACAGAAGTTCCCTTGGGCAGCCTTGGCAAGAGACCAGAATGCACGTGTTCCCGAAGGAAGTCGAACTAGTTTCTCGCCAATTCTACCGATGTGCTCTGACTCTGCCTTGGCAATGACACTTTTGAAGGACCTGGAGGCGTAATTATACATCTTTTTAAGAGCGCTGATGTTTGCATACCGAGACGTTTATGTGTCAGCCCAGGCCCGGTAGCACTCCTGTGCTTATAGCGTGATGCAATTTTACAGGAGTGGCCAAACCATGGCTTAGTTCTGCCTCCGATAGGCACCACAGATGATGGAATAAAAAGTTCCATTCCCTGAAGTACCACATCAGCGGCAGAATCAGCGACAACGTTGGGATCATCCGACGAGAAGCAAACCCGCCCCAAAGGGTAGGGTGCAAAAAAAGACCGAATCCCGTCTCAATCGGCCGACCTATAGTGCCAAACACGGCGGGAACCTGCAGATCGCAACCGCGATGGGAGCGTCAGTGGCACCGTACTCCGGATCAGACAATGGTCCGAAGGGCCAAGAAGGGGCATTGACGGATGATATCCGTCCGTATGAGAGGTCAGCAGAAGGTCCAACAGGGAAGGTACATGATCCACATCTGGGATCCACGTAGGCGAAGTAACCAGTTCTGTCAGACTATATGCCAAGGCAAAGTCATAAACAGATCTACCCGCATGATCGGTTAAACGGGAACCAAGCCATTCAGTGGGCGTTAAAATCACCGTGCATCACGATCTCTGCGGGTGGAACCTGTTGTAGCACGGAGTCGAGGATATATAGTATCATTATCTTTGTTTGCTGTAACGGTATTCTTCTCTCAAGGGCAAAAATCTTTGTTTGGATATAGTATTTTATTACAGTATAAAGGTGCCAAACGAAAACACAGTTCACCTGTTTGATAGGAAGTGGCAGATGTGGCTCATCGTCACCTACATCTTCGATTTAGTATTGAAATGTAGATAAGTTGTCGCCTCTGAAGACTAAGATGGAACGCCTGTTACAAGTTAAAAAAAATGGACTCTAGCGTAGGGTAAATTTCTAGGTGTCTTCATCTCTCGTCACTCGTCATACGGAACACAACATCTTGGATTGAGGGAACTGTTAAATTCCTTCAGGAACATCCGAGAAAATAGTAGTAGTTATTCAAATATTTTATGCCTGACTAACACTTAACTAAAACTTCTAATTAAAAGTTACTCCTTACATCAGCCTTTACTTACAATATAACGGATGACATAAGTTAAATTTTGAAACTTATAGTTTGCAAAGTCAAAATTCAATTGCCAAAATTGTAACCCATCAGCTTCTATTAAGAGAATCTAAATGAAAATGATAGAATCATTGGAATACTCAGGGTCAGGCCCAACTTTGCGCATGGACACACTGGGCAAGCGCCCATAGCCTTGTGATCCATGGGAGCCCCTACGCCCCCTAGTTTCTACTCCTGTTTTATTGTCTTATGTTAATAACATTCTGTCATAGGAGCCCCATTTATGCTAAAGTGCCCAGGGTCCCCTAAGGGTCTAAGGCGGTTCTGGCAATACTTACATATAAATATTTACGTAGATAATATAAAAATTACATTTTATAACAGATTTAAAATTAACGATGCGTTGTAGTGGCGGCGTAAAAGAATCCACTACCCCAATGGGCAGGACAGGCTGTAATAAATGATTAATGTTAATGAAAATCTACAAACAATATTTTTTGGTCCACTTATACTATACTAATAATGACAATATAATTAATATATTTGGTAATATTATGTAGACATAGATATTTTTTACTTAGCTGTTTACACTTTGCACCCACAATATCTTCTCTGCTTAGCCTGGAGGTAGACTGGTAGAGAATGCCCTGTTGCATTAAGTCCGCCTTTTTGTACTTGGTGTGCAAATAAAACATAAATAAATAAATAAATAATTTTAACCGACTTCAAAAAAAGAGAATGTGAATGATAGTGGCGGTGAATACTGACCTAGATGAAAGTACTAACTTAATTAACTAATTATACCGGTAAGCGTAGTGTCGGACCTTTTTTTATAAAAAAAAAGTAACAAACAAACAGTCCACCTAATGGTAACTGACTATTGCAGCCCATGAACACCTGCAACTAACTTCAAATAAAAGGGCTACACATGTGTTATCAGCTCTGGAAAATAAGATAGAATGACTCGCAGTCTGTAATTATACTGGCTATCAGATGCCTTATTTATCACTTCTGAAGAAAGAGATGGAATGACTCGCAGTCTGTAATTATACTGGCTATCAGATGCCTTATTTATCACTTCTGAAGAAAGAGATGGAATGACTCGCAGTCTGTAATTATACTGGCTATCAGATGGCTTATTTATCACTTCTGAAGAAAGAGATGGAATGACTCGCAGTTTTTGGATGTAGGTATTATGTTTGTCTTTTCTTTTGCGACTTCCCGAAGCCTGAATGGCTTGATGGATTTTGAGTTGCAAGGTATTATTGGATAGAGGCTTACACGTAGATAATGGAGCTGTGGAGCAGCGAGTCGGATTAAATGCTCCATAATCCTGTCAGAAATGAGACGACGTCCGTGGACTTGTAAAATACTGTAACTTTAGTTCACGTGCCGAGGTAACATTGACAAAACGCAATAATTAAAAGGAAAAAAAATATAGTTTTGCCCGCATTGACGCCTCCGGGATTATTTTTAGGGGGTACATCTACATCTATCATCATCATTACAGCCCTTCACAAGTCCTTCACTGCTGAACATAGGCCTCCCCCAAAGAATGCCACAAAGCACGGTCCTGAGCCACCATCATCCATCGACTTCCTGCATGTCTTACCAGGTCGTATCTAGTGGGGACGCCCTACACTTCGCCTACCGGTACGAGGCCGCCACTCGAGAACCTTTCTTCCCCATCGGTTGTCGGTTCTTCGAGCTATATGGCCAGTCCATTGCCACTTCAGCTTACTAATCCGTTGGGCTATGTCGGTTAATCTGGTTCTACTGTGAATATCCTCATTCCTAAGTTTATCACACAGAGAAACCCTCTCCATAGCTCGCTGAGCGACTTGACCTTCCTCACACGGTCAGCAGTGAAGGACTACGTCGCAGATCCATTCTATCCATTATACCATTAACTAAAAATATATAATTTGTAACAGTACGTTCTTTTAGTTATAGGTAGGTATATATAAAATTCTATTTTCTTCAAATTCAGTTCGTGAGAGAGAAAGATCAATAAGCTCTGAAACACTTCTCTGCTTAGGATGATTGAAGCGTGTATTGCGGCCTTAAATATCTCTTGTTGAATACGCAGATGGGCCTAGACAAGTGGCAATCGCTCCGTGTCTAATCTATTTCGAAAATCGATTTCGTCTTAGCGATATCGAACGTAAAATGGTAGACAAAGTGACATCGGCAAAAAAAACGATCGATCACGTGATCTTTCGAAAGCATATGTCAATTCCATACATTTTGGAGTTCTCTAACTTCGTTATCGTTATTGAAAATGTGACTTTGTCACTGCCCGCTGATTCTCTTTGAGAATTTGAGAATCTCTTGTTAAATACGTATGTGACCCAAATAAGATTGGCCTTACCACATGACTTTACTCACGTGACTTGACTTTTCCATGGACATAAATCAAAGCAAAAACAATTACTCTCTTTTCCATTCTAGAAGTACGGTAGCACTCTCTGGTGATAAGTCAAGACGACCAAGTACAGAATATTTGTGTCATCTTTTGACTACCTCGTTGGTCTAATGATCGTAAATTCGTAAATATGACTGCCAATCATGTGGTACTGGGTTCAAATCCCGGGCTGGGCCAAAATCAGTTACTGGTTTATTCTACCAAGAAATCAGTAGCAGTCCGGAATCAGGAAGTTTGCGATGTCACACCCATCGTATCGAATCGCCGGCCCATCGGACTATGAGTGAGGGAATGGAGTGCACCTTTGCATGCGCACATACTCGTGCACTTTAACCCTCTCCTGCGCAGATGGCTAGTCTCCATTAAGACTGGCCGCCGTAATCGGTTTTCGGTCTAGAGCCTTTATTATTATCTATCTTTTTAAGTCTTCCCAATAATTCATGTGTTTCCTATCTCTGGTTAGTAGACAAGCCGCCTATCCAAGTCGTTTAAATACATCGGTTTTTTTTTCAATTTGTGTTAAAATAATTGGTATCAGGTTTATATGTGTTAGGAGAATAAGCTCAGTAATTATTACAGCTTCTTTCCTCTACTTAGTATAAAAGAAAGTCGCTTCCCGCCGTCTGTACGCTTAGATCTTTTAAACTACGCAACGGATTTTGATGCGGTTTTCATCAATAGACAGAATGATTCAAGAGGAATGTTTATATGTATAATAAATACATATTATATATTATTTAATTCTTCTGTCCGTGTGTATGTGACTGAACTCCTCCTAAACGGCTGGACAGATTTTGATGAAATTTTGTGTGTGATTAAGTTGTTTAGAGAATGATTTAGACTCACAATTGGACCCGGTAGGTGGCGTTGTTGTCGAGATCCAGAAATTAACCGTGCGAAGCCGGGACGGATCGCTAGTAGGTACTAGATAATATAGACACAAACAATTTTTAAATTCTGGAGTAGGAGAGCCCCGTAACGCAAAGAGAAGTATAAGTAATTGTATAGGGCGGCACCTCATTAGATAGAGCGACGACCTGGTAAGACATGCAGGAAATCTGCAGGTCCACCAGAGTAATTGACATCGCCCAACGGATAAGTATAGCCGAAGTGGCAAAGTTCTCGAGTTGCAGCCTCGTGCTGGTTAGATAAGCGACAAGTGTAGGGCGTAACGCTTGCACAAATCGGAAAAAATACTGCTCGGCTGCTTTATCGGCGTGCGCTGACCAATTGATTGGATATACGTGAAAATAGTGTTTATTTGTAAATATAATAATCCTTACTTTTCTTCCAGCAGAGCCATTTTCGTAAATGTCAATCTACGTTTTAAGTTGAACCTTTATCAAGTTCATCTGTATTTTGATTATTTAGATATAAACCTTTAATTATGTTGAATTTATGTGTATGTTATTAATGATTAGAGCCGTGGTAGCTCAGATGGTTAGCGCTCGCTGTAAGTTACACAGTACGCGAGCAACCCGGGTTCGATCCCCGCCGGCACCAATGAAATTGTTAATTGCAATTTTAAGTGCTGATTTACCACGTGCTCGGCGGTGAAGGAAAACATCGTGAGGAAACCTGCATGTATGAGAAATCAAAAAAAAAATATTTCGAAGACATGTGAAGTTCGCCAACACGCATTGGGGCAGCGCGGCGGACATTTCCTTGCCTTAAAACCCTCTCAGAAATGAGAGGAGGCCTGTGCCCAGCAGTGGGACGTATATAGGCTGTAACTTTACTTTTACTTTTTTTATTATTGATTAATAAGAAGTTATTATACTCAATATGATAATATTAGTCTCAATGGGATAAGATCTTTATGGTTTCCGATAAAGAGCGGTATTATCTCTTTGAGGTCTTTAAGGAATTTTCCATTATTACTAACTTCATACTACTCCTATAGGACAAAATAGTCATAGATTCTCTTCCGCCGCTCCTCAAACCTCACCTACACGACACGGCGTATTAACTCCAACCACCTTATTATTTACCCTATCTAGTCCTATAAATCTGGTTACTTTTATCACTTCAATTGTGTAATTTAGTTTTTATTATTACAAAAAGGTAAGAAATTTTAATAGCAGTCTCGAAGCCAGCTAATGGTTATTGTTAATTTAAAAAATCCCGTGCTACCATGTGAATACAAAAGACGTACCGAAACCGAAGAAATCTTCAGACAGAATCTGCCCTAAGACATACCCAGAGTATTGTCTTACTTCTGTTGGAGCAATATGTTTCTATCTCGGTATATGAATTCACAAATTGGTCACTAAATCTTAAAATAATCACATCTCAGATGCAAACAATACTGGTTTTCGAGGGGACGCTTCTAGTTTTGAATTCTAGGCTATACCTCCTAAAGTAGTCACTATTTATTTTTCTTAGTCAGCAATTCCTCACAAAATCTCGACAATAATAAAATTTAGTATCATCATTGAGGATTCCAGCTTGAATAATGCTAACAGAGCTCGAACTAAACCATATGTAGGTATTTTACTACTCTAAGGACTGGACAGGAAGGACTAAAGGTAACATTTGGTAGTTATGTAAAATGCCAAAAGTATCAAGATCTACTGCATATATATATACTAGTGAAAATTAAAGTGGGTACTCAGAATTTTTTTAATATTACTAGGTAAATTTGTGGAGCCATGTTTCTTATTACTTTCATTTATATAAATAAATAATTATTTCAAATAAAACATCTAGAAATGGGTTTGTAAGAAAGTTTAATTTATTATAGAAGTATTGAAAATATCTCCAGTGATTGTTTAACAAAGAAAATAAACAATAAATTTAGATAAGTACTAACATATGACTTTACACTATGCTAGGTTAAGTCTAGGAATAATTAACTAAAATTTTCTTTAATATAAATACACTAGAAGTGAATGTATTACCGAGTCAATATTGAACCTTAAAGTATAGCTAACACAGAACAAACATACATCAAGTGCCCTGGATACTAATTGTCGGAGATTCGACGCGGGGTGAATGACCAGCATCATTAAACAAAGGAAGTGAAGTGGCTTGAAACCGCTTAACCATTCACACACACAACCACACCCCTACATACATTTACAACCATAATGCCTCTCACAAAGTCAACACACCCCAGGTAAATTAAGAAGATAGGAGACAAACAAACTAGGTAAATGCTACCTACAGGTAGGAATGTAAAATATCTGCTTCCTATCTAGTTATTCTTGGGATGAGTTGGAACAATCAGAGAGGCGGACTTTCGAACCCGGTTATACTATGTCCATTGCTAACAACATAAAATTTAGAGAAGGTGCATAACAGAGCCTAACCACTCTTAAACAGGAGTATGGCAACCTGGCCAAGGTAAAAGTAGATAAAGTGGCGAGTCTCATGCGTGACGTAAGAGCCGAAGTTGCGGCCGACTATGCAGTGCCATGTTGGGTTGTACTTCTTGTCAAATTCCTTCTTAATGAATGCTGCAATATCCTGAAAATATAAAATGAATTTTTACATAACATACAAAAAATAGTTACCATGAGAAGAAAAAAATTTAACCACACATTTTATCACATGTGAAACTCAAACCACATACTTTTCACAGATAATAGAATGTCAGTTTCATTGTAATAACAACATTTTGTGTGAAGTTATCAGTGTAAGTTAAATTAGTGTTCATTTGTCAGTTAATTAGTTTGTTAATTTACAGCTAGCTTGCAAGTAGGGCAAAATAAACAGGTATTAGCATATAACATGAAACAATCATGCATTTCATTGATGTTTCTCCTATCTTCAGAAGAAATTACTGTAATGTATATAACGTGGCCCACATTATATACATTACTGTAATTTCTTCTAAAGTTGAAAAGGTTTAGATTATGATTTGATTTCATAGTGATGTTGTGAATGTGATTAAATTGTACACTTCAGAAATACATTATGACGACTTTCTTTATAATCACAATGCATAGTGGTCACACATGAAATCCATAATGCAAAGGTTGTTTTGTAGTTTTAGTCACAATGTTTTTCTACTTTGAGACAACAAAATGTTTCAATGTAACATACATAAACATACAAATACAATGTCTTGGTGCAATCTTATGTCATAGTGAAGCCTCATAGTTACCTTTTCAATGTTAAACTTCTCTAGTGCCTGTGTTGCACAGTCCACTGCATCTTGCTGCATCTCCTCACTCATATCTGCATTCTTGATCACTGCCTTTCGGTCACACATATTGTTAGATTTATTGCTGAAACAAAATTCTACAGTTAGTTTGCAACCTCACATATATTTTAATGAATGTACAATTAAATTGGCTCAATATGATGTATTTGGATTAAGACAACACCTGAAGACTGCCAAAGTAGCTTGCTCTACTGGAACTGACATACCATTGTGCCTACGCGAAAAAAGAAGGTATTTTCACTTCAGTATTTCCGTCACCCCTTCTGATCATAAGTTAATCGAATACATCATAGATTTCTCCACATGCGTAAAACAACGGCATTGATTGTTTACGTTCAATATCAGTAATGCTATTATTAGAATGCAGTAAAGGTCAGGCGCGAAAATCGGGACTAGAACAGCGCGCCCTTTTACAAAAATCTATAGAAAACTAAAACTGGAGAAAGTGCAATAGCGAACTTTAAAATGATTTTATTCGTTTTACCTTACCTCTTGCAATTTAAAAGCTGATGATTATGTTTCGTAGCTATTTTAACCGTTGCTTTGGCTGTTATACCAGTCATTTAAAAAAACACCCTTATAAAATAAATGAGGAATCAATCTAACCATTGAGAACTTGGATGTTACTGAAGGTTTTCGAAAAAATCGCATTATTCCAGCATTGCGTAGTTTATCGCTATAGAAACTTAAAAATTAAATCAATAAAAACAGTTTAGTTGCCCATGTAAAAAGAATCATGTATAAAAATTTATCCACGTTCAAACTCTTTCAAGCCGAATTTCCAAAAAAGTAAAAAAAACAATAAAATTTGCTTGATTTCACTACCTAAAATGGAAGAAGAACATAAAGAAGAATGTTTAAAACGAAAATACTTACATTTACTTCGGGCTTAAGAATATTTTCTCACGTAATGATTTAGATACCGGAGATCGTATGTCTACTTTCCAGAGGATTCTTTCACAGGCTTCTTTCAGAACAGATTTCGTCTTATTGCGGCAGAGGGCGTTCGAAATTCGAAAACGTTCGAAGTATAAAATTACTTCATATCAAATCAAAGAGAATGTATGGTTTATTTGGCCAAGAAGGAAATAAATGTTTTTTATTATTTCCGTAACAGTTATCAGCATCTTAAATTGAATAAAATGAGCGAAAATTTTCTTGATTTAGAATCTGAATCAAAATATATGAATATTCAATGATGGATTTTATTGTTATCTAAATAAGTTATGTAATATGAGCAAAAAATGTAGTGCTTACGTGCCCTTTACAATACACTCAGAGCAATAAAATATTGATTTAAATAATATATTTTTAAAATGCTTAAATTTTGTTTTTATATCATGACATGTCCTTAAGCGTCTTATTCACGGTCCATCTTGCTGTATGGTCATGCACGACGGACGACGCAAAACGACAATGAGTAGGCTTGACGTATGTCAATAATTATTATTAATTGCTTACTGGACGCGCTGGATACATTTTCTATCCAGCAAGCGTCCCCACTACTTTTCGTGTCGTGATGATGGATAAGGGGCCGTCTATTAACCACGTGAGGCTCGAGGGGGGGGGGGGCAAAATCACAAAATATCACAAGGGGGAGGGGGTGTAGTAGGATATTACGTGTATTTATTTTTTCGTCAAACTTTTGATCTTCAACAAAGCACAGTGCCAACAACTGACTTGCAAGATGCTTATCCAGTTGTTAGTGTTGAATAAAGTCTTGCTAATCCGTGGTCCGAGGACAATGTACATTAAATATGTTCATGTACTAGTACAATATATGTTTTTCACATGATTACACCATTCCTTTAATATTATTTTTATGCCAGTCAAAAACAACCTGCAACCTTTCTGTCTAGACATTTTTATCATGGTCTTTAATTTCGGAATACAATTACTTTATACTTTATACCTGTATTTAAAGATAATATTCTAAAATTTTTAAGATTCTTTGTAGGTACTAAGAATTACACATGATTTTGAGAGGGGGGGGGGGTTAGTCTTAAACCTCACCACGTATCACAAAGCGGGAGGGAGGGGGGTTAAAATGCTAAAAAACATCACGTGATTAATGGACGGCCCCTAATGAATAGGTCGGACGTACGTCAAAGCTGTCGTGCATCAAGCATGCTAGATCGTGTGGATACTGGCTGTACAGCAGATTTGTAATTTTAAACGTCTTATACAAGATCCATCTTGCTGTACATCCTGCCAAGGTCATGCACGACGCACGACGCAAAACGACAATGATAAGGATTGACGTACGTAATTATTGACGTACGTCAAGCCTACTCAATACAAAAAAGCCTCGCTCTGCTGTCAATCAATTTAAATTTTAAATCTTTACGCGCATTCCCCGCGACATGGTAAATGAAAAAAATAAAACATTTTATTACGTTTTATCATTATATTATTTATAAAAATAGCTTAGGTATTCCACTAAAGATTTACATTTAATTTTATACATCAAAGTAAAAAAAACTTTGCAAAGTAAAAAATTCAAAATGTCAGATCGCGCAAATATGACAAGTTCGTTAGTTAGTTAACTTTAACTAACTAACTTTAAAAGTTAACTAACTAACGTGTCATAGTTTCGCGATCTGACTTTTTTTTTCTTTTTTTCTTTCATGTTTGTGGATTACTTCCAAAGCGGATTACATGAATAAACAAAAAAGAACACGTGCATTAATAAATAGCTTCCGAAAAAATTGATGTTTTAAAGAACGGATATTTTCAAGAATTGAATAAGGTCAAAACCAGCTCATCCACAGGATCGTCCATAAAGAATGTTTACATACCAAAGTTGTGGTATTTTAGTTTGATGTCATTTTTATCAGCAGAAGGAACTGCTTGCTTCAAACAAGGAACTGATGGCCTCACAGAACAGGCATGTATCTATCTACAAATGGTTGACTAACTACTTATTAAAATTATGGATCACTATAGTTATCAATGTCGGTTTTTATTGGCTTTCGATATGTTAAATCGTTAAATCTATTACATTTAAATCTTGCATTATAATATTAGTTTGTGTATACTGGGCACTTTTTTTATAGATTGTTTCATCCAGAATCTTTTCCTTTTTTATATTTAAAGATAATACAAGCAGAATTACCATCCTTTGGCATTTTGACAACACTTGTGGCATTACAAAAAAATTGCGTGCGTCCACTACTAAAGTTATGTTTCCTAGCACGATGGATGCGCGCACGATAGTGTGTACTGCGTCCTGCACCGCGGCTTTGAGTGAACGTACAGCAAGATGGACCGTGAATAAGACGCATTAACCTACAACATGCTTGAGAGACGTAGATTTTAAAATACAAAGTTTTTTTTTCAAAAACGTAGGTACCAATCTGTATACTTGCTTTGTATAATATTGCTCCGCAGTCGTATTATTTGTTTATCAAGCCGCAATCCATTTTGGTGATGCTTATTTGTTTAAACGTTTATCCATAAAATGGCACATTAAGCTGTACAGAAAGCGTTCTCTACTAGCTTACTTATATATTATGTATATATATACCGTCACAGTTACAGGTCTGGGTATTTTACCCCTAATGTAAGAAAGATGATTTTACCGTTCTATCATTCCAACAACGGGAGTCCCATATCCAGCCGTGAACTTTTAAGGACTGATGATGAAGACGAAGTTTACTTTGTTGACATTATATATAAGCTTTTCTACTTCGAGGGCAAGCCTAGCTTCGAACAGGCTTGGTAGACTTAAATTTATAAGAAAAAAAGAGAAAATGACGTGTAAATCCAGAACCTGGATGTTGTTTCTAAAATGTTAAACAGAAAAGACGGTTATAATGAACGAGTATGATACTTAATCTAAGTTTCAAATCGATACAAGTGAGCAGTCTCTATTTTCTTTTTCTTCTTCTTTATCAGCCAGCAAAAGTCCACTGCTGGAAATGATTCATTTCCAACAGTGTACTTTTACCTACAACGGGAGAGCTTCATTTCAAATGAAGCTCTCCCGTTGTGTGAGCGTGGTCCTTCCCCGGTTGAGCCGACTTATTCTTGCTAATATTAGAATATAACTGCAGCATGGCTCTACCACGTATATCTTAAATATTGTTTAAATACTATTGGCTTGAAGTGAAATGTAAAAGTGGTGCGATTTTGTGTTATATTAAACTGTAGCTGTCTACGCATGTAAACTATAAGTAATAACCGGCCAAGTGCGAGTAGGACTCGCGCATGAAGGGTACCATCATAATACACGTTTCTAGTAGGGGTGCCCCTTTTAATTTATTTAATTTTTGTTATTTGTTGTTCTAGCAGCAACAGAAATACACATTCTGTGAAAATTTCAACTGTCTACCTGATACGGATCATGAGATACAGACCTCTGACAGACAGACGGACGGACGGACAGCGGAGGCTTAGTAATAGGGTCTCGTTGGTTACCCTTTGGGTACGGAACTCTAAAAACGATGAAGTAAGTGCTTCGATACTGATATAAACCTCAAGTTATTTAGCCTGCTTAAAAATTAATAACTTATTCACCTGGAGAGAGTCAAACCTTGTAACCTTTCTTGTAGGCAATACCAAGAGGAATGATATTTTTTTCAATTTATTGTGACATTGGCTCTTGGCTCTCTTGCTTATGACTTAGTCTTTCTTTCTAGTATATATACAGTAATCTATGGTCTTTACTTTTGTGATTGTCTGTGCCTTTGCCGCCATGCCATCGCCATCTTGAATTTGTAACAAGCGCCAAGCACTGTTTTCAGGGAAGTAAAGATAAAGTACATAAATTTATATTTTCCACATTGTTCTAAGTTGCTAATTTCACATTATAAGTTGTTATCAATTCATATTATAATTAAAAATGTCTGGAGGAAGCGGTAGCAATAGAAATGAATGCAGAATATACGTAGGAAATCTACCGCCGGACATAAGAACAAAGGACATCCAAGATCTGTTCTATAAGTTCGGCAAAGTTACATTTGTTGATTTGAAAAATAGAAAAGGCCCTCCATTTGCATTTGTTGAATTTGAAGATCCTAGGTAAGTGTATTTTTAGTAGCTTTTTACTCGGACTAAATTATTCATAGCTTTACGTGTCAAAACGTATATCTTCTATAAGTATGTATATCTTTTAATTCATTAAAAAAATAACATCTAGGTTGGTATCATATGTAGAACAATTATCGCACTAGTACTATAAATTATAACAACTGATGAAGCAATAAAATGTGCTTGTAATGGTGTCATTATCATCATCATTCCAGCCCATCACAAGTCCATTGCTGAAAATATTCCTAAAGGCACGGTTCTGAGCCACCTGCACCTATCGACTTCCTGCATTTCGTACCAGGTCGTCCTTCGCATCTAGTGGGGCCACCATTCACTTCACTTACTGGTACTAGACTGCCACTCGAGAACCACCCATGGTTATAAGAGAGTAGTGTATTCTGTTTGTGGGCCATCTAACATGTTATAGTATGTAGGTTCTAGTTTTTACTAGGTACCTAAATTTAGTAGATACCAGATATCAGAACTACAAAAATGTATAACACAAACTCAACATTAAATGTAAAATTTTGTGAAAAAAAACCGGTCGGCTTTAGTAATCTGCGGCACGATTTAAGTGTTCATTTTAGCTTTAGTTGACAGGCAATGATGCTATTGATTACCATCTAGCTGCTTTTATGCGGAAATCTTTAGTTTTCTAGATATCGATAATTATAATTTTGAGGTTATATCCATTTAAATGATACGAAAACGAAACAACAATATAATTATTAGAAAGAGATAAAAATAGAGCATGGTCTGTATCTGTTTTAAAAATAACACGCAACAACAATATAACAATTAGAAAGATCCTTTTATGGAATTAATTAAAGCAATTAAACATGTTTATAAATAAATGTTTTAATAATATTATATTTGGTCGTTTCTTTTGATCAAACCTAGTACCAGAAGGTATAAATCACAAAACCGAATCTGTCAACCCGTCTTCCACGTGGTCTTTCGCTCTTACCCTAGGTGTATATGAAAACCGAGGCGGAGGAGAGCAGCCCTCGCCGCTGTAACTAAGCGCAGGCAGCGTGCGAGCCGTGGCGGCTGAGGCTGGTCGCGAGCGGCAAACAGCGGCTGCTCACCTCGCGCAACCGGCTGTTTAGCGCCTCGGCGACCAGCCTCAGCCGCCACGGCTCGTGACGCTGCCTGTGCTTAGTTACGCAGGCGAACGGGCTGCACTTCGCAGCGCTGAGCAGAAGCAGAATCAAAATAGTGTTGATTCGCACGGTTTTTTCCCTCAAAATCAATTTTGCCTCAATAGGTAACAAAACTTTAAAAAATCATTTAAAAAAAAGGGGGGGTTTCCGGCACTTAATTCTTTTAGGGAGGTTCTCACCCTCCTCCCTCCCTGCCCACTCGGCGACCATATATTCATGCGCAGATTACTATTTGCCTCAATAGGTCACAAAACTTTAAAAAATCATTAAAAAAAAAGGGGGGGTTTCCGGCACTTAATTCTTTTAGGGGGAGGTTCTCACCCCTCCTCCCCCCTCCCCCGCCCACTCGGCGACCATATATTCATGCCGCAGATTACTAAAGAAATACCAAAACCACTGTTTTAGTATATTATACCACCATGGGTCATATGCGTCCTAGACCAACATGGGACAAACCAATTGAAATGCACAAACTTCATAACAGCTATTTCTACATAATTTGCAACCATCCTTCCAAGTAACCAATTTTTATAAATATGTATGTATGTAAGTACATGAAAAATTCCATTATCTTTATCTAAGTGTGTTACTACATGTAACAGTAGTGTGCTGATAAAAGGAATGTATTAACTCCCAGATAAGACATTAATTGTAAAGTTTATAAAATACTAGCTGGTACCCAGCGCGTTGCTGCCGCAAAAGAAATAATTTCAGAAATATTGTTTTAAATTTGGAAGAGTTATATAGTTTAATTAGGAATGATAATACATTAGTTGAGGTTGTATTATATATCTTTCAAATAATTTTTTCTGTACAATATGCGTACCATCTACTGTAAGTTAATTGTACTAGGCCCATAATCTTTACACAAGTGCAAGCAATATGTTGACAAAGTTTTACCGCAATCTGATGAATGGTATGGCAGCACATAAAATATGAACTAACAAACATTAATTTTTATATATTAGATAATAATTGTTGTTTAGTCAATATACCACAATTACTCAGATGTATTTTCCTCCATTACATTTGTAATAGCAAATTGATATATTACGCAATGCATTGATAAAAACATGCATTATGTTTATGTTGGTTCAATAATGATAACCTTCTTAAGCATCCTTATTTTGAATGTCCCTTTAATGATGTTATAAACAATTTCAACTTTATTTAATTAGCACTTGGGTTAAGAAACTAAATGTCAAATGTTAAATCAAAATTGTACCAGAAGTCAAAGTGTATGGCGTCCGCCCACTAGATGGAGTGACAACCTGGTAAGACATGCAGGAAGTTGATGGATGCTGGTGACTCAGGACTGTGCTATGTGACATTCCTTGGAAGAGGTCTATGTTCAGCAGTGGATTTGTGAAGAGCTGAAATGATGATGATGATGAAATCAACATTGCATTGGCATTTTATTGATTAATAACTATATTGGGTTCTAAAGGTAAATTGCTAACACATTGTTGATCAGTATTGAAACTATTATTCAGCTGTCCTGTTTGTACACAATAGTTTACTATTATTGAGCTGTGGTAGCTTAAGGAGGGATCAGTATCTACAGCACTGAAATTGTTAATTCGGATTGTGTAACTAAACAATGACTAGAATAAGTCATATATATAGGTTTTATCACATCTGTAACATCTGTAAAAAAGTAGTTATATTATGTGTAATATTCATAGAAATTTAAGAAATCAGTATGACTTTTTCAGGGTTTATTTAGCACTTGTTTAGAGGTCGATATGTTACTGTTTGTATAGGATCACTGTGGAGTTATACTCTTTTCGACATTAAAAATGATAATTAGTAAAGTCAAATTAGTAACTTTCGTTTTTGCAGTTGGTTAAAATTTTATTGAATTTATCGTGTTACAGAGATGCAGATGATGCTGTGCGCGCACGTGACGGTTACGATTACGACGGATATCGTCTACGTGTAGAGTTCCCAAGAGGAGGTGGTGGTGGAGGCGCAAGGGGTGGACGAGGAGGGGGTGACCGTTTTGGATCCAGACCCACTGCCAGGGGCCCACCTGCAAGACGCTCTGAGTACAGGGTGCTTGTTACTGGATTACCGCCCTCTGGATCTTGGCAGGTTAGAAGCTACCTGTATTCTTCAGATTATTTAGTTTTCTTATAAAATACAATAGGGTTTCCAATACAATTAAATATTTCACGTTGTTTGAATTAATGGTTTGAAATGAAATCTTGTTATTTATTAACACTTTCAATGTCCAGTTTCCATAATACAATACAATAACAATGACCAATATGAGTGTCACAAGACTGAATGTTTTAACAAAAGGTATTAAAATCGATTATTTAAAAACCTTTGAAATCAACTGTCATTTTCAAATGAGGAGGAAACAGGTTTTCAATCAAGTGGTCAGTTAGAAAAAAACTTCAGAATGGCAATTTCTGGATCCAGTAATATTACCAATTCTGAAATATTTCATGTATTTTCTGGTAGGATCTTAAGGATCACATGCGCGAAGCAGGCGATGTCTGCTTTGCAGATGCTTTCAAAGATGGCACTGGTGTGGTAGAGTTCCTCCGCCATGAAGACATGAAGTATGCAGTGAAGAAACTTGATGACTCTCGATTTAGAAGTCACGAGGTGAGATTTGTATATTTCTGTAGTTCTTGAAATTATAAGCATGATGAATAGAAAATTAATTAGCTATTTAATTAAAGTAGTTAATTACTATCATGTATGCTGTTAAATGGTAAGTCACTTCAATGTTACGAAAAAATACATTGTGTTAATTATGCTAATTAAAATGGCCAACCCGGCAAAAGTAACTAACTATAGTTACATATACTTTTGTCAATGTAACTATAGTTAGTTACATATACAAAAGTAATATATAGTTTTGATGATATTTTCCTGACCCAAGGTCAGAAAATTAAAATTAGTCAGAAATTTATGAATCTAAAAAGCTATTTAAATGTTTTCTGACTGGAGTCCAAAAGGTTAGATACCACCGTCTAAACCTATATCTGCACTGCTGTGCCCAGGATAAAAGAGGCAAGCTAGCTTAGGGAATGAGAGCTCATTTAAGATTTTGATCTCCAATGAAACCAATGATATTCTTAAATGCAATTGCAAGTGCTGAATATTCTTTTATCTATTCAAAAAGTTTTGAGGACATGTGAAGTCTCCCCATTGGGGCAGCGCTGGGTACTCTCCTCTCCAAAAACTCTTAGGAATGAAGGGAAGAAGTAGTACATGATGTGTAGGCTTTTACTTTTTTATTTTGACTCCAGTTGGTATTCAACGTGGTAGAGCCATGCCGCAGCTATATTATGGTTGTAGCACGAATGGGTTGGCTCGACCGGGGTAGGACCATGCTCTCACAGAATACCAGCGTAAAATAGCAGCTTAATGCTGCTGTGTTTCGTATGGTGAGTGTAGAGAACCGGAGACCCTTTTTACTGGAAATGAGGCATTCCATCTTAGTCCTCAGGTGTGACATCTGCATTTTGATTCTTAATTGAGGATAAATGTAGATGTTTATGGACCATAGCATCCACTTACCATCAAGTGGACTGTGTGCTCGTTTGTCACCCTTATTCTACAAAAAAAAAACAATCCGATTATCACAAGACTGGGGGTGCAGTCATTTCCAAAGTATTTTGTGTTGGTTATAATTAATATTTGAACCCAATATCTATGTTTATTTGGTCATCTTTTCCAATTCTTAATATTTTCTTTTAGGGTGAAGTATCTTATATTCGAGTTAAGGAAGACTATGGCGGCGGTGGTGGTGACAGATACAGCGGCGATCGTGATAGGTAATTTCTTCAACTTAATCATAGATTATAATATTTGCCATATCTGTGCAAGATAACCATGTTTTCCTTGTAAATTTCAATAAATTAATATTAAAGAGCCACAAAGTATATATTAATGTTACAATATAGTTGAATACAACAAAAATTATAAAAAGATATTGATGACATGTTGAAATGAATAATTACTATATATAAATTAAATCACAAAGGACATTATTTTAGGGATAAACTTGTTTTTTTTTTTTAAATAATGGATACTGGGCTTTAATGACATTATTTAGTGCAACTGACATTAAACAAGGTTGCAGACTTTTTATAAACAAGGTTGTGGGAATCATGTTTGCTTTGTTTTGACATTTGGCATTTAGTTTTATTGTATTTGTAAATATAATTTTTAATAAGAAGCTAATGTCTTTTTATATTAATATTTTATTTTAGGTTATAGTGTGTTTGATAAAAGTGTTGTACTCTGTGGTTCGCCAACACACACTGTTGCGGCGGACGAATTGTTCTAATAGAAATGAGTCTATAACTTAATTTACTTTGATTGTATAGTTTAACTGTGTTATTGTATAATAATATGGTTAAAAATAAGTATAACACGGCAAATGAGAACATGTGAATATGTGAACAATATAGAGGTGCGTCGGGCAGGTCCAGGTCGTACTCGCCGCGGCGCCGCGGCTCGCCGACCTACTCGCCGGTGCGCCGCAGCTACAGCCGCAGCCGCAGCCGCGACCACAACTACTGAGCAGGTCAGTCGCGACTACAGCCTCCGTGTCTACACACAGACACTCACTAACAACACACTTATACAATAATTATTTTGTCCGTCCAGTTTGGGTCATAAATCATCGGAGTATTTCGCTCTCTCTCCCACTCACGGGCCTTAGGGGCGAGCATAGTGATGCGCATTATTGTTGTCGATAAGCGTTATCGATAGTGTATTTAGTTTTGTCATTTCAGTGAAACATGTTAAAACATTGTTGATAACAGCACGTGCTTGTGCTGGTATATTGGTGCCAACAGGCAAAATATTATTTTGAATAAATTCTGCCGTTTTGGTACAAAACAAAGGAGTAGCCATTGTATCACTAAAGAAATTCAGAGAGCGAATGCGCAAAAACAAATTTATCTTCGATATATGTACTAAATTATCATTGCACTAATTTGCAGGTATTAGGCGGGGGTAATAATGGAAAACAAATGACTCATAACAATGTCGCACCACCCTTTGTATACCGCACCGCCGCCGTGTACCTGCCTTCGATGATTCATTTGTTGTTATCGATAATGGCGTTGCGCCCGCGCAACATGCTCACCGCCCTAGCCGGGCTGAAGCCGAGCTATGATTTATGACCCCAACTGCACGGACAAAATAATTTTACTATAGACACTTACAAACCGTACCCATA
Organism: Parnassius orleans; assembly: GCA_029286625.1. NCBI lineage: Eukaryota > Metazoa > Arthropoda > Insecta > Lepidoptera > Papilionidae > Parnassius > Parnassius orleans. Next base: position 5,599,169 of record JAGSMP010000006.1, on the reverse strand, counting down.
GCGTTGGCAAGAAGGCAAACAGCGTTTTGTACGCAATCAGGCGATCTTTTCTGCATCTGACTTTAGATGCATTGCTCAAAATCTATAAAACACATCTGACCATTGATAATAGTATGAATTTCAAGTCTTGAACCCCTATTTTGTTAAGGATGTAGATTTGCTGGAGTATACAAAAAAGCCACAAATACTTCATTATGCCTTCGCAAAAAGCAATACAAAAAGGTATTAAAAATATTGAATCTAACTAAGCTGAAATCTCGCCGTATCAGAGGAGCCCTTATTGATTTGAAAAATATTGACCCACAAATACAATTACGAACAAAGAGCTGTCACTTGTTTTTAACATAAACAGTATCCACCAAGGTAATCCTAACTATATGAAATTGGCTCATACCCGCTCATACACTAATGTGGGCGCCATCACACAATAAACAACAGAACCATAAAAATATGGAAAAGTTTCCTCAAGATGTGGTTGATGCTCCTTCTATCGTTAGTTTTAAAAACAGGCTGACAAATGGTGAAAAGACAATCCAATTTAGTGTATTCTTTGTGTACTTGGACTATATCATATCAGCTATAAGCTACTCGCCTATTACTATATAATAATAATCAGCAAGACAACAGAATTAGAAACTTTTCTTATTGTTGTTTGAAGCATATACAGATGCAAGCGAACAAAGAGAAACAAGGAATAGAATGATTTGGGCTGTTTTTCCATCCAATTTCAATGTGTGGGTCTTCAAGGCGGAAATGATTAGGCTTTCATTAAAGTAAGCCAGTAGTGCACTTTACCATATTCAGCTACATGACCACTTAGTGGTGTTATAGCCAAGCTCTGGCAAGAAAATAGTCCATACAAACACATACACCCGAACACAGACACACATCCATACACAAATACACTTTTTATAGGAAGAAAAAGTATATTATGTAGTGTTCATTAACTAATAACTAATATTTAGGTGTTAATTACCATGGAAAGTTCTTTATTTTAAAATTGCTAATAGACAATGGCTGGTTCTTACCAAAATGTAACTTTGGTAGTGACATGTTTTTAATTACCTTCTTATATGAAATTAATAGTCTTAGCACATACTAATGTTGAATAGATCTGTAAACACACTTGAGTATAATTTACTTGAGTCATTTAACAATAATGAATAAATTTCTTTCAGGCTAAGCTAAAGGATACAAGAAACTGTTTTGCATACAAACATTTAAATTACGTCATACATATATTAGTAATTTTTTACTTAAATTTATTCTTCACATTATTCAGTACAACAAACATGAAACTACTATGGAAACAGTCAGTAATGAATAGTTTAAATGAAGTTGATGCAAACAAGACATTCTATTGTTTTCTTTTTTTATTACACATATTTGGTAACTTTATTTTATTAGCTTTATCGTTTTTTTTTTCTTTTTGACTATTATTTATATATCATTTTATTACATGTGCTGCAAAATATCGCAAAAGGAATCTGTAAGGATTTACCTTAAGTAAGCAAAAAAAAACTAAACAAACAAAAAGTCCAGTTATAATGACCATAGAACCTATAATTGTTCCCACATGATTTTAGAACACTGAAGGCAGTTGATAGAAGCAGATGGATGCTCAGCATTATTGTGTCTGGTTATTAACCTATGGGGAAGCCCATTGTTCAGCAGTGGACTTGTGATAGTTAATAATTATAATAAAATTCGTGGCATCTGTGGTGTGATACAAGTGGTAATCTTGTTCGATTGATCACACAGCAATATGTAATTGCCTTTTTTATTTTGTTTAATCCTTAATAATTATCATATTACTGTAGTGTAACAATTATTGACAAGTGGTAACTGTCCACGATGACTGTAATTTTGAATATAAAATTTGAATTTCCTTGGAAATTAAATTTCATTGTTCATTAATTAAAGAAATGCACGTTTTCAATGACCAAAGTTCATTGTAAGCGACACCACTGAAGACGTAATTGACAAAATGTTTTATTAATGCCACTACTAATAAAGTTTTATTCCTGGCCTTAGGCCTTACTCATATAAATTGACGCTAAGTTAAAGTATAATTACACCAGTCTTGAACCGAAAATCTTGCTTATTTGCAGAAAATATGACTTCTTAATCCCCAAATAATTAAAAATGGCGAATTGTTTTAAACCACATTTCCAGTTCTTGGCCGTTCAAAGTTTTAAGTCTAGCTCACTGGGAAGTTATTTTGAAATATAATTTAAAACATTGAATAAAAGTATTTTTTTACGGATTTTATCGCGTTTAATTTACTATTTTAATTCCCGACGTTTCGGGTGCTTTACAGCAACCCATGGTCACGGGGGACTGAGATGTTTAACGTCCCGATGTCACAGCCTGGCTGGCTACCTTCAGTTTTTTAATATTAATTTTTGGTTCGATCTACGCAGAATGAGCTTACAGTATCTTGAAGTCTTGCAGTGGTATGCTTGGGTTTGGATTTAATTTTGTTAATTATAGGATCCCAAGCAGATGGCAGCACCCATCCATCTTTTCTATTGAAATTAGGATGTTTTTTAATTTCAATAGCCTCGCGTATCATCCTTGGTAGGAATCAGTGTTCTTTTGCGAGGATTTGTGGTCTATCAAATCTGATGTAATGGCGGGGACGATCTTGAATATGTTCACAGACTGCAGACTTCCTGGAGCGTCGGTGCTTCACGTCAGCTATATTTTCTTTCACGCGGGTTTTAATGGATCTTTTTGTTTGTCCTATGTAAGAGAGACCACATTCGCAATCAAGCTTGTACACTCTTGCATCTTGTAGAGGGATATTACACTTGACGGATAGTAAAAATTGACTAATCTTCTTCGGCGGCTTGAAGTATGTTTTAATAGAAGCTCGCTTCAAAATGTAGCCAACCTTGTCTGTGACTCCTCTGAAATAGGGTAGTACAGCAGGCACACGCTCGACTGTGGCCGGCTTCACTCGGTCACTGTGACGTAGGCGCGGGACCCGAAGCTTGTTGTCTTGTAATACTTACTCGATGTGCTGAAGCTCGGCGGCCAGATGTTTTCTGTCACAGATCCCTCGTGCTCTCTGAAACAAAGATTTTCCCACGACTTTGACCGTGGGTTGCTGTAAAGCACCCGAAACGTCGGGAATTAAAATAGTAAATTAAACGCGATAAAATCCGTAAAAATAGTTTTATTCAATGTGTAGTGGTCGCGTAAATATAAGAAATCATAATTTAAAACAATTTGTTTTGATGAGCAATATTTAATGTCTAAATATATAACTTATATACTAAACTGGGTATTGGTAAAAAATATGAATGATTAGATGATAGTTAGGGTATGTGTAACCGGTGTGCGATTCAAGGTGATGTTTATTGACAGCGCTAGCGAGCGGCGGGAGGCGACTCTACGGGCCCCGCGACCTCGTAGCCCCGGGACTACGCTCACTTGCTAACGCTCTGCCATGTTTATAATAAGATATCCGCTGTAATATATCATACCTTCTTGTTTTGCAGGCGACACCATATTTCTTATGCACTGAATCTTGTCAATAAACCATTCAATTTTAACAAAATTTAACAAATTCAATGAACTTGTATTTGAGTGAACCTAAAACCCTGACTTTGATAGATTACTATCAACCATATACCGAGTGGGTTATTGACCAAATTGTTAATATAGTTGTGTGATTTACTTATGTGTTGGCATTGTTAATTACGATTCGTCAATATCTGTTGCAAGAAAGTCGCTTACAGAATGAGTGGTATCACTTATGTAGAATATATTTTGACAACTGCGTTTCATATAATTAAAAGTATTTTCTTTTGTTTCATCCACTGTGGATTGGGCTCGTTGGATGTGCTTGGCTGGAGGTGTGAGTCAGGATGCCATAGGATAGGATGTGCTTGGATCGGATGGGATCTAATGGGATCTTCGGGTAGGACGCGCGCACTCATCGCACAGGATTCTCGGATTTTCGGATCGTAACAACGGATCTCGGATTTTCGGATCGTACCAAAGGATCTCGGACGGCGGCGGTCTCAAGTTCTGGAACCGCGGATTTCGCGGATTTGACTCTGATATTATTATGTGAAAAAAATAAACATTAACTTTTTGGGATTGTGCACGGATCACGTCGACGTGCTCGACGCTGGACCTCCGGATCACGGATCTTTGGGTATGATTTTACAATTTTTGCCAAATAACTTATGTTGAGTGCACGCTCGATACCGAGTATTAATGTTTGTTTTGGATATCCTTAACTCACACTTTATTTGCTTCTCGATGTCTGCGATTTTTTTCCTAGACGTAGGAGCGCCACGGCCATTTGAAGACGAGAATTTATATTTAGCTTTGCTCATTTAGTATTAGCCCTAACAAATCGATGTCATAAAATAGCATGCTTATTGAGCTTTCATAAAACTTGTCGATTACGTCGGTAGATGGCGGGAGTGAAAGAGCGAGTGCATGAGTCAGTGTGCCGATTCATTATATTTTATTTTACGTGTGACTGTTGCGAGGGATACAAAGTTTATGTTACAGATGAGACATAAGAATAAATTGTACAATACAAATTTTTTAAATCACAAATTGTAACATATTGAATTGTAATAAATAGAAATACGACAGATCGTGTCGGCTATTTGACGATATCATAGTTTTAATGTGTGAAATGTAATTTAGGTACTGGATCTGCATTCCAAAGACCAACACAGTTTGATGGACGCAATAAATAAATACCTTTAAATTTTTTTTCAGTTATTTATTATCCTTAACAACAATACAATGTGATATTGCACACTCAATAAATATATTTACTATTATATAAAAATTATATTTTAAATCCTGAATGAATAGAAACAACTCCAAATGTCAAATTTTCATAGGTTACTTGCCTAAAACCCGCATCCTCTATCATACCCTTGAATTTTTCCTGGAAATTAGGCATACATTTTAACATGTTCTTAGGTGTAAAAAATTGTATGATTGTTATGAGAAATTACCTGGTCTGGAAACTGTCTGATACTTTCAACTAAGTACTGATAGGGTTTCCATTGGCCGGCTATTAAATGACCTAATACTGGTATTACTTGAAATGAGTACTGGTCATACAACCTGAAAAATAAAAACAGACTTGAATTGCCAATGAAAATTATATGGGACTACTGTAGAAGTTTATTTAATCGATAAGCAAAATCAGCTAAATTAGAATATAATTAATTTCAAAAATGTAATATAGTTACTAATACAAAATACTAGATTTTTAATTTGAAAAATAAATCCTACATCTGGTACATACAAGACGGTTTATACCAGTTGTAATGTTTAGATCCGCTAGAAGGTGAGAGTAATTTAATATACGAGACGTCAATGCGCTAATCCTCAAACCTATTGTCAAGCCTAGTGATTACGGCAAAATTATTTATGGTGGCTGATGTACAGTGGGGGACTTCACAAACGTAAGAAAAGAAAACTAAAATGTGACGTATACAAACAACAATTTTTACTTCATGGCACATACCTCCACACATTATGTAGTGAAGGTAAATAAGGTGGAGAAATCGGCTATTTATAATATTACAGTGACGAAGAAGAGAAGACGTCCTGATGGTAAGTGGGGCTACCAAAGCCCATGGAGGGCTGCAACAAACAAACACTACCTACGGATACGTCACCTCAAAGAACTAAGATTAAATGTCATACAACCTTGTCGCCTTACCTTTTAAGTCCACGCACGCTATACCAACCTAGCTCCCGTCTTGTATAAGCAATTCTAGGTGTGCGCATATTACATACATCGAGTTTTAGACTATCTGCTTACTTCGGATTTGTGGACTAGATTTCATTTTATAAATGTCTCGCAACCTGTATTTGTATTGACTAATCTTACCTTTCAAACCGGGGCACAGCAATGGGTACAAGATTGTTTGGTGACAGTAAAAATAAGAGAGTAATATCAAAAGCTGTAAACCATACATAGTCTCAGTGTGTCATTAAAACTATAGAAACGCTTAGGATTTCTCGTGTCTTGAAGGTGTTTACAAAATTGCACGTGAAGAAAGACTGAACAATTATTAAAATATTTACATTCTCTCTTACCTAAAGAGAACAGACAAAAAGTTATCGAAACCAGATTCGTCGAAAATCTTACAAAGGGATTTAGTTGTTTTTTTTCGACACCTCATTTAAAAGCTTTGCTTCATGCAGGATACAAATCCACAACCCACAACAACAATAAAACAGATCTGTACTTAATAGTGGGTTGTTTGCATTTATATATGAACTTTGCATAAACTACATCACCATTTTACATGACGTATTAGTATTAGGTGGAGGTGTTGATTTCCAAAAAATTAAATGATAAAATCATATATAGAAAATGTTTTAACAATTCGATTACGAACGATTTAAATATTTTCAGAAAATTTTCCAATATTAGTCGGCACTAACAAAACAAGTTGTATTTCAGATCTCGGTGTGCGTGCTATTGTCACTTATGTTTGACTTCATGCCATTCCGTGTGTGTGTGTGCAACCCAGGCACTATAATAACAATACATCGAGCTTTTAGCGGCGATTATAAACAATAGTATCTTTCTAGGGCGATGTATTATAGATGTTAAAAAAATATAACTAAAATCCGTGTAAAGTTAAAATAAAAATATGTCTTACGCAGTTTGAAGAGCACCTTCTGCCCCTCCCTCAATTGCGTGCACTATCCCCGTCACCACTTATCCCAACATCACTTAGCGGTCAGCCATCTTTTACCTGATGATGCCTCGTTTAGAGGCGAAACACGTGTGTTATCGACGGTAGTGGGTCTTTTCTAGTATAGTGGTGTTGGGATTAGTAGTGACGAGGATAGTACACGCAATTGACGGAGGGCGGGGGGTGCTCTTCCAACTAGATAAGACACAGTATTTTTATTTTACTCGGATAATTAAGGTAATAGATTTCCGCAAAGTAAAACCTGAATCTATTAATTATCTTGAAGTATTATATATTTAAAGCCGCGTACGTACATATTATGTCCTGCGAACTTTAGTACTTCTAAAAATATTCAAAATAAAGTCCAACATAATATCAGTTACCACTGCATTGTTGAATTTGGTAGTTGGCTGAATTCCAAACACATGAACCGGCCACCAGGAGTGAGCACGCGGTATGCTTCCTCAAGGACCTGAAAGAAAAAAACCAAGTATATTTTATAATCAGCACTATATTTACTAAGGGTCTTACTAGCTAGCATCACCAGAATTGTTCCTGGTGCTCCAACTTAGAGGATCGAACATGAGGATAATATTATTTACGTGATAGAGCCATGCTGCAGCTATATTATAGTAGTAGCAAGAGTGTGTCGGCTCGACCAGAGAAAACCACGCTCACATAGCAGCTTAATCCTGCTGTGTTTCGTATGGTGAGTGTAGACAATTGGAGACCCTCTTCATTGGAAACGAGGCATTCCATTTTAGTCCTCCGGGATGAAAACGCATCTGCATTTCGATCCTTAATCGAAGAAAAATATAGATGTCTATGAGTCACAGCATCCACTTACCATCAGGTTGACTGTGTACTCGTTTGTCACCCTATTACTATAAAAAATAATATTGTGCTCCACTCAGATGATCTGTACAGCAATGCACAGTCAATTAAATATAACAATACAATATCCGTCTACTGAACGCAGAGAGCTTACATGATACCTTCATAAATAAATCACCAGTAAGGATACCAATAATTCGAAAAAAAAAGAATGTATCATCATTACAGCCTACCAAAATTCCACTGCTGAACCAATGTTCATAGGGGGATATTTACCATAGTTGCCACGCTTGGCAGCTTGGTTAGCACCCAATGCTGCAGCCCATCTGTTTCTTTTCCCTTTGTCGCCTCTTATGACACCCACGGACGTTATGAAAGATACTGATGGAAAAATTTGGGATGTGCAAGCGGGATTTAGAAAGGGAATGGGATGTACGGATCAGGTCTTTTCCATGCGCATGATCGCGGAGAAGTTTTTGACTTCTTAATAAACAAAAACTTCTTGTGCGTTCGTGGACTTGGAAAAGGCTTATGATAGAGTGGACAGGGATGTATTATGGCAAACACTGAACTCATTTGGGTTGAGTGCTGGGTTGATACAGGCATTGAAGTCTCTGTATAGGGACTCCAGTGTTTGTGTCAGGATCAACGGGGCCTACTCGGACTGGTTTGGCATCCATAAAGGGGTCAGACAGGGCTGTGTGGCTTCCCCGTGGCTGTTCAACTTATTTATGGACAGTTGTTTGGAAAATCTGAAAGTTGAAGAATGCGGGATAAGAATGGGTGAGTTAACCGTCAAATGCCTTTTGTACGCCGATGATCAAGTCATACTCGCGTCGTCGGCGGCCGAGTTGCAAATGATGGTTACATTAATGAACATTTCATTAAAAGAAAGAGGAATGAAAGTGAACGCAAGTAAGACGAAAGTTATGGTCTTTGAAAGAGAAAGTAAAACAATATGTGAAATAAGAATAGAAGGGGAATTGGTCGAGCAAGTAGATGAGTTTGTGTATTTGGGATGTGTATTTAGCAGGGATGGTAGGTATGATAAGGATATAGAACGACGAGTGAACGCAGGAAATAAAGTAAATGGGGCTCTACACTCTGTTGTGGAAAGTCAGAATGTGTCCAAAAAGGCACGTATGGCAATTCACAATGCTGTGTTAGTCCTACTTTAATGTATGGTAGTGAAAGTTGGGTGTGGCAGAAGAAGCACGAGAGTAGAATAAATGCTGTAGAAATGCGGTCATTAAAGAGTATGTTAGGGCTGAATCTGAATGACAGAGTGAGAAATTGTGTGATAAGAGAAGAGTGTGGTTTGCAAGATGATGTTGTGACCAGGATTAAGAAAGGAATGCTTCGGTGGTTTGGTCATGTAGAAAGAATGAATGAGGAAAGAGTGACAAAGCAAATTTATGTGGCAGAGGTGAACGGCAGAGTCGGGAAGGGACGCCCTAGACGAAGGTTTATCGACCAAATTGGCGATATACTGAAAATGGGCCAAATTAAGAGTACCCTTAACCGACGAGCGTGTATGCGTAGGTATATGGATGTGGAGGAGGCGAGAAAGGTGTGTCAGGATCGAGCCAAATGGAAGTCCATAATCTCTGCCTACCCCTCTGGGTGACAGGCGTGAGTGTTTATATATTATTATATTATATATCATAACCTCAAGATTGTACTCAAGTGCGTGTACTTGAGCTGAGTAACGTTTATTAATACGGGCCTAAAAGATAAGAGAATGATATCAAAAGCTGTAAACTCTACGTAGTCTCAGTGTGTTATTAAAAACTATAAAAACGCTTAGGATTTCTCGTGTCTTGAAGGTGTTTACGAAAATTGCACGTGAAGAAAGACTCTGAACAATTATTAAATAATTATTTACATTCTCTCTTACCTAAAGAGAACATAGACAAAAAACTTATCGAAACCAGATTCGTCGAAAATCTTACAAAGGGGATTTAGCTGTTTTTTTTTCGACACCTCATAAGTCTTTAAAATACTTGCTTCATGCGGGATACAAATCCACAACCCACAACAACAATAAAACAGATCTGTACTTATAGTGGGGTTGTTTGTACTATATATGAACTTTGCGCTTATGCTACATCACCATTTTACATTACTTTTTAGTAGTAGGTAGTAAAGGTAGGTAAAATTATAAAATCATATATAGAAAAATTGTTTTAACAATTCGATTACGAACGATTTAAATATTTTCAGAAATTTTTCCAATATTAGTCGGCACTAACAAAAACAAGTTGTTTTTCAGATCTCGGTGTGCGTGCTAATGTCACCTTATGTTTGACTTCATGCCATTCCGTGTGTGTGTGCAACCACAGGCACTATAATAACAATACATCAAGCTTTAAGCGGCGATTATAAACAATAGTATCTTTCTAGGGCTTGATGTATTATAGATGTTAAAAAAAAATAACTAAAATCCGTGTAAAGTTAAAATAAAAATATGTCTTACGCAGTTTGAAGAGCACCTTCTGCCCCTCCCTCAATTGCGTGCACTATCCCCGTCACCACTTATCCCAACATCACTTAGCGGTCAGCCATCTTTTACCTGATGATGCCTCGTTTAGAGGCGAAACACGTGTGTTATCGACGGTAGTGGGTCTTTTCTAGTATAGTGGTGTTGGGATTAGTAGTGACGAGGATAGTACACGCAATTGACGGAGGGCGGGGGGTGCTCTTCCAACTAGATAAGACACAGTATTTTTATTTTACTCGGATAATTAAGGTAATAGATTTCCGCAAAGTAAAACCTGAATCTATTAATTATCTTGAAGTATTATATATTTAAAGCCGCGTACGTACATATTATGTCCTGCGAACTTTAGTACTTCTAAAAATATTCAAAATAAAGTCCAACATAATATCAGTTACCACTGCATTGTTGAATTTGGTAGTTGGCTGAATTCCAAACACATGAACCGGCCACCAGGAGTGAGCACGCGGTATGCTTCCTCAAGGACCTGAAAGAAAAAACCAAGTATATTTTATAATCAGCACTATATTTACTAAGGGTCTTACTAGCTAGCATGACCAGAATTGTACCTGGTGCTCCAACTTAGAGGATCGAACATGAGGATAATATTATTTACGTGATAGAGCCATGCTGCAGCTATATTATAGTAGTAGCACGAGTGTGTCGGCTCGACCAGAGAAAAACCACGCTCTCACATAGCAGCTTAATCCTGCTGTGTTTCGTATGGTGAGTGTAGACAATCGGAGACCCTCTTCATTGGAAACGAGGCATTCCATTTTAGTCCTCCGGGATGAAAACGCATCTGCATTTTGATCCTTAATCGAGGAAAGATATAGATGTCTATGAGTCACAGCATCGACTTACCATCAGGATGACTGCTCGTTTGTCACCCTATTACTATAAAAAATAATATTGTGCTCCACTCGGATGATCTGTACAGCAATGCACAGTCAATTAAATATAACAATACAATATCCGTCTACTGAACGCAGAGAGCATACATGATACCTTCATAAATAAATCACCAGTAAGGATACCAACAATTCGAAAAAAAAAAGAATGTATCATCATTACAGCCTACCAAAATTCCACTGCTGAACCAATGTTCATAGGGGGATATTTACCATAGTTGCCACGCTTGGCAGCTTGGTTAGCACCCAATGCTGCAGCCCGTCTGTTTCTTTTCCCTTTGTCACCTCTTATGACACCCACGGGGCGGTATGGAGTAATGGATTCTCTTACGTCACCACTACTCTGCGGCATAGGGTGTATAATGTACCTTTATACGTGGTAGAGCCACGCTACAGCTACATTAGTTGTAGCACGAATGGGTCGGCTCGACCGGGGTAGGAGCACGCTCTCACAGAATACCAGCGTAAAATTGCACCTTAAGGCTGCTGTGTTTCGTATGGTGAGTGTAGAGAACCAGAGACCCTTTTTACTGGAAACGAGGCATTCCATCTTAGTCCTCAGGGGTGACATGAAAAATGCATGTGCATTTTGATTCTTAATTGAGGATATATGTAGATGTCTATGGGCCACAGGCTCCACTTACCACCAGGTGGACTGTGTGCTAGTTTGTCACCCTAATTCTATAAAAAAAATTGTTAAGATAAGAGTAAAAAGTGAAGTGAAGCCTTTATACGACCGAAAGCTGGGCACAGGTCTCCTTTGATTTCGGAGAGGATTTTAGGACAAGGAAATGTCCGCCGTGCTGCCACAATGCGTGATGGCGGACATCACGTGTACTCGAAATAGCCTTTATATGACCCACCGCTGGGCACAGGCCTCCTTTGATTTCTGAGAGGATTTTAGGACAAAGAAATGTCCGCCGTGCTGCCACAATGCGTGATGGCGGACATCACGTGTACTCGAAATAGCTTTTATACGACCCATAGCTGGGCAGAAGCCTCCTTTAATTTCTGGGAGGGTTTTAGGACAAGGAAATGTCCGCCGTGCTGCCACAATACGTGATGGCAGACATCACGTGTACTCGAAATATATTTATTTTTCAGACACACAGGTACCAACGAGCACGTCGGAGATCAGCTCTTAAAATTGCAATAAATTTTATTGGTGTCAGCGGGGATCAAACCCACGGGTTGAACGACAGGGCTATTTAATAATACTTCTATTAAAATACTTCAGTATATAGTAACATAAACGAATTAAAGTATAGTTTGGTAAAGATTGTGTTCACGGAGGCTTTTGTGATCTAGCCCGCTGAAGCATGAGGAATGATCGTCAGAAACTTGTGTTTTTTTGTCGTATATTTCAACTTATTTTTGCTTCCTTTTGATCCTATCATAGAACCATAAACTAAAAAATGTTTTTCTCAAAGTCTTACTATAAAGCGGAGCAATTAACAATTGGCTTTAACGCGCACTGGATCGAAAATCGCGTTTCGAATACTTAAGAGCTTTTAAGTTTTAAGTGTCGTTTTTTAAGCTTGAAATGAGTTCTGTTTAGTATAACTATGGTCAAAAATGTCACATGAAGTAATTTGGTTTAAAAACTGAGGACTTATGATTTTATTTACGAAAAAAATGAAAAAAATGTATGGAGCAGATACGAAAAATCAGTATAACCCTGGAATTGCAAAATTGCGCGTTATATATATCGTTACAGAGGGTTATAGTACTAATTATTTATGATTTTTGACATACTTCGTATTACGGGATATACTGCACTTTTTTTTAAATTGTCAAAAAAAATTTTTTGTTCTTATTTTTCAAACTTGTTTTAAAGCAGAGAGATAACTGATACGGGTTTTTTATCCCGTATCAGTTATCTTTGTCCAGGGTCATACTGATTTTTCGTATCTGCTCCATACATTTTTTTCATTTTTTTCGTAAATAAAATCATAAGTTCTCAGTTTTTAAACCAAATTATTTCATGTGACATTTTGACCATAGTAATACCAGGCCTGTCTCACTTCGCGCTTTAGGCATGAAAGTATATATACGAGGGGTGATCCAAAAGTAATGATAATCGGTTACTTCAGGTCCGCATAAAAATCCAAAAAAAATATTTTTTGCTTGCTTATATACTCACTACGTCAGCCTAAAAAAATCATATAAATAGATCACGATTTCCGGGAGATACATTCATTTGAATACGAACTGTCAAAGAGTTAACATCAACATGGAGAAAAACGAAATTAGAGCTGTCATCAAGTACCTCTGTTTGAAAAAAATGTCTTCAAAAGATATACACAGTGACTTAGTGGAAACATTGGGGGACTCTGCTCCTCCATATTCTACAGTTGCACGCTGGGCCAAGGAGTTTAAACTGGGCAGAACATCCACTGAAGATGAACATCGCGAAAGACGCCCATCCACGTCCCTCACTGAAGACAACGTGAAAAAAGTCGAAGATGTTGTGTGCCAATCGATCGAAGAGTGACCATCAGGCATGTAGCTGAGGTCACAGGGATCTCATATGGCAGCGTTCAAAGAATCCTTGCGAACGAGTTGCATATGAAAAAGGTCTCTGCGCGTTGGGTACCCAGAATGTTAACCGACGAGCATCTCGAAAAGTTCCAAGCAGATCAAGAAAATTTTTTGTTCCGTTTTGTGACTATGGACGAGACCTGGATCCACCATTTTGATCCTGAAACGAAACAACAATCGATGACTTGGAAGCGAGCCTCCTCACCGACGCCAAAGAAATTCAAAGTTTCAAGTTCGGCGGGAAAGGTTATGGCATCTGTTTTTTGGGACGCTCAAGGCATAATTATGGTGGAATATTTGGAAAAGGGAGCCACTATTACGGGCTCTTACTACGCAGACCAAATAAGAAGATTACGGGAGGCCATTAAGGAAAAAAGACGCGGCAAACTGCGAGCTGGAGTGCTGTTTCACCAAGACAACGCACCGGCTCACAAAGCCGCAGTTGCGATGGCTGCCATTCAAGAAACGGGATTCGAACTGCTCGAACACCCTCCCTATTCGCCAGGCCTAGCTCCTAGTGGTTTCTACCTCTTTCCTCGGCTCAAGGAACGCCTCCGAGGCAAGAAATTCGAAGACGATAGCGAAGTAATGGCTGCTGTTGAAGCGTTTTGGGAGGGTCAAGACAAAGAATTTTTTTCAAAGGGAATCCTGGGTTTAGAAAAAAGATGGACTAAATGTATTGATTTGTTAGGAGACTATGTAGAAAAATAAATTATTATTTTAACTTTAATTACCGTGTTTTATTTTCATTATCATTACTTTTGGATCACCCCTCGTATGTATGCTGCTCGGCCCCGCATGCGAGGCTAATTCCGTGAGGTTGTCACGAACCCGCTCGAGCTGACGCGCGACTTACGTTAACATAAAAAATATTTTTCTCTAATAAGTATTTAGGCACTTTTGATATTTATTTTTGAGTTTTTATTCAAGTATGGCCTCTCAAAAAGCCAAAAGGTACTGCATAGCATACGGGTGCTTAAATAACAACAAGAATGTCGACTTTTCATTCTTTACTGTTCCTAAGGATTACGAAAGGTAATATATTAATATTTATAGGTAGATCTAGATAATTAGGTACTTAGTTACTGACGCCACAGTTATAGATTTATTATTTGATTAGTGACCCGACCACAGCTTCAGTTTTCGATTTTTTCGCGTATAATGCCAATGACCTTAAAATATCGTTTAGTGTAAGTAGACCTCCCAGTACTAGTGACTGCCTACTAATGCAAGATCAGCATATACTGGTTTTTTATTGAAAGTAGCAGCACTTCTTATTGCCACTCTTTCATTAATAATGAAGTCACATGAGTAAATAAACCGTACAGAGGCAAAGCTTCATTCAATCGCGCGAATCGGTTGCACAACTACAAGCACGCGGGGCATGTGTGCGTGACCACTGGCCGCTTATCGCATACGCGGCGAGACTGGAAAAAACCGGTTCGCTGGGACAGCCAGTGGACAACAATCTCAGGGTCAGTTCTTTGTTTTGTTAGTTGCAAGTTTGAATATTTTAATGTAAAAACGTGGTATTATTAATAATGGTTGTTTATTGTAATGTGTGTATGAATAATACTATAATAAATAATAATATATCATACTTTAAATATCCCAAGGAGTAGTAGGTAAGTAAATATTTGATTATTTTAGTTAAATTTATTTTTAAGTAAATATTTAATTATTTTAGTTTTTTTTTAATTATAATTATAGTTTTTAATATTGTATATAATAAAATATTGTATATTATGTTATGTAAATTTGATTATTCCTTTTTCAAATAAGTACCTTTATTTTATTGTATGATCCTATTTTTAATGTATTTTTAAGTAGTGTATTTTAACGGTGGTAGAGCCACGCAGCAGCTTTTGCTGTTGCACGTATGGGCCGGCTTGAGCCGGGTTAGTACCACAACCTCACAGAATACCGGCGTGAAGTGGAAGCTCTGCTTTTGCGTTTCGTCTGGCGAGTGCAGGTGACCGGAGGCCCAATCCCCCCACCCCCATCAACATGGTAGCGGAATACAATCATAGACTACCCCAGGAGTGTACCAGCACCCCTGGAGAATCCCTCGCTGAGCATCCACGACCATGCTACTCCACTCCTGAGCGTGGGTGCTCAGGCTGCCCCGCGTATTCTGGGGGGGGGCAAAATTCCGCTCAAAACAATAACTGCTCGGGACAAACTGAGCAACAAAACCAAGGCGACCACTGCCACGCTATCCGTGAATTTCTGCAACATCAGGGGACTTCACTCGAACCTAAACGCCGTTCACTACCATCTCGAGACGGTGAAGCTGGCCTTGCTCTTTCTGACCGAGACGCAGGTGTCCTCTCCGGCTGATACTTCGTATCTACCCGGGGTACAAATTGGAACGCTCCTTTATGCTTCGGGCTGGAGTTTGCGTATACGTCAGAGAGGACATCTGTTCTCGACGCCTCGGCAGTCTTGAAGGTTCGGACCTGTCCATCCTTTGGCTACGCGTAGATAGCGACGACCATCCGCGCGTCTACGGGTGCCTCTATAGGTCCCATAGCGGTAATGCCGAAACAGAACGACTCATCGACCACGTCCAAATGGCTACAGATTCCTTTCTACAACAGGTCCCATCCGCAGAGATCGTGGTCCTTGGCGATTTTAACGCCCACCACGCCGAATGGCTCGGTTCACGTTTAACCGATCATGCGGGGAGATCTGTTTATGACTTTGCCTTGGCATATGGTCTGACACAACTGGTTACTTCGCCTACGCGGATTCCAGATGTGAAGGATCATACACCTTCCCTGTTGGACCTTCTGCTGACCTCTCATCCGGACGGATATCAGGTTTCCGCCAATGCCCCTCCCGGCTCTTCGGACCATTGTCTGAGCCTCAATTGCTTAAACTCAGCATGCTTAAAAAGAAGTATAACTTCGCCACTACTTCGTAAGAGTTATTGCCAAGGCAAAGTCAGAGCACATAGGCAGAATTGGCGAGAAACTAGTTGGCCTTCCTTCGGGAACCCGTGCATTCTGGTCTCTCGCCAAGGCTGTCCAAGGGAATTTCTGTAAGCCATCACTACCATCTCTGCACAGGGAGGACGACTCACTGGTCCACGCCGCAAAAGAGAAAGCCGACCTTTTAGGCTCCCTTTTTGCGTCCAACTCGACTCTTGATGACGGGGGGAACACACCGCCGACCATCCCGCGGTGTGAGTGCTCCATGCCGGATGTGCGGTTCTCACAGCGCTCGGTTCACAAAGCACTCCTCTCCCTGGACATCCACAAGTCGAGTGGGCCTGACGGAATCCCCCCAATTGTGCTGAGGACGTGTGCTCCGGAGTAGGCACCGGTTCTAACGCATCTTTTCCGGTACTCCTACTCCCTAGGCGTAGTCCCGAAATCATGGAAGATAGCTTTTGTCCAACCGATCCCTAAAAAAAGGGGCCGCTCAGACCCGTCCAACTACAGGCCTATCGCCATCACCCCCTTGTTCTCTAAAATAATGGAGTCCGTTATAAACTGCCAGCTCATGCGGTACCTTGAGGATCACCAGCTGATTAGTGACCGCCAATACGGTTTTCGTCGGGGTCGATCAGCTGGTGATCTTCTGGTCTACCTGAGTCATAGATGGGCGGAGGCAGTAGAGTCCAAGGGGCAATTGGCCGTCAGTTTGGACATTGCGAAGGCTTTCGATCGGGTTTGGCACAAAGCGCTTCTTTCGAAGCTCCCTTCCTATGGGCTTCCCGAGAAATTGTGCAATTGGATCACCAGCTTTCTTGCAGATCGGAGCATCAAGGTCGTTGTAGACGGTGCATGCTCCGACTACAAACTATTAACGCTGGTGTTCCACAAGGCTGCGTGCTATCACCAACGCTGTTTCTTCTGCATATCAATGATATGTTGCAAACCGGTAGCATTCATTGCTATGCGGATGACAGCACTGGTGATGCTCTATACACCGGCCGTGCCAATATTTCTCGGAAAACGTCGCCGAGTACCGGAAAAACTTGTGTCTGAAGTCGAGTCTTTGCTGAACAAAGTCTCGGATTGGGGCGACTAAATCTAGTCCAGTTTAATCCTCAGAAGACACAAGTTTGCGCGTTTATCGCTAAAAGAACCCTTTGTCGTATCTCCTCAGCTTCAAGGCGCTCCCTTGTTGCCTCAGCCAGTATCGGAATCCTCGGCGTCGACATATCGAGTGACGTGCAGTTTCGTGATCACTTGGAAGAAGGCCAAATTGGCCTCTAAAAGCAGCGTGCTCAGCAGATCGAGAGTATTTCATGCCGGCACAACGCCTGCAACTTTACAAGGCGCAGGTTCGGCCTCACATGGAATACTGTTCCCATCTCTGGGCTGGGGCTCCCCAGTGCCAGCTCCTTCCACTTGACCGCGTCCAGCGCAGGTGGCTCGAATCGTCGACGACCGAGTCCTTTCCGACCGGCTCGATTCATTGGTGCTGCGAAGAGATGTTGCATCTCTTTGCATTTTCTTTCGCATTTACCACGAAGTGCTCTGAGAATTCTTCGGATTAATCCCAGCCGCCAAATTTCACGAACGCACATCGCGGCAGAACTCCCAATACCATCCACACCATCTGGATGATTGGCGGTCCACCACTGTGCGATTTAGAAGATGTTTTCTTTCTCGCACAACTTCCTTGTGGAATAGTTTACACCCAGCGATTTTCGGACCGATACGACTTAGGGACCTTCAAGAAAAAGCCTACTCCTTTTAAAAGGCCGGCAACGCATCTGCAATTCCTCTGGTTCCCTGGTGTTGCAGTTGTTCATGGGCGGCAGTAGTCACTACCATCAGGAGAGCCGCATGCATGTTTGCCCCTCTCCTATAAAAAGAAAGAAAAAAGAAGAACGTACTGCACGGTGTGTTTTACCTTTTATTGTTATTACAAGCTTTTACTAAACATTTGTAAGTATGTGGGTGGCTTGGTATGTAGTAGGTTTGTGGGTTAAGTTCACATATTGCAAGTAAGATTTTAACCACTTCCGATGTCTAATTGAGTTGAAATTTTGTATACCGTAATTTCAGTGACAATGCAATAATATGATAGATATTGCTTTGTTTCATTTGTCTTCACCTATTGTGACAATCCTACCAAAATAGGTAACAATTTCGACAGTTCCTTAGAAGCTTTGCCTCTGTACAGTTTCTTTACTCATGTGATGAAGTCGCGTATCGCATGTTTGTAAATAGCAAAAATGTGAAACAGACAATTGACGGCTCCGTGGCGCAGTGGCTTAGTAATGAGTTGCAGCGCTAAGGGCCGCGGGTTCTAATCCGGACGGAACAAGTATTTGTATGGCCTACAAATAATATTTCCGGGTCCAGATGTTTGTCCTTGTGCAATTTATGTTTGTTAACTGCCTCCACGACACAGGAGAAAATCCTAGTGTGGGGTAACTTTTAACAAAAAAGAAATACTAATACATTGCATAAAACCTCGGTGTATTCTACTATATACCAACTAATATCAAAGTTCAATGTGTTTCTCACAACACCTAACCCTACAGTAGAAGCGGTCTTAACAAAGGCGTGCAACGGGCTAAGTGATACAGACACTCGCACGCGGACGTAAGGTGCATTTTGATTTAATACGCGCGCCACATAAATTTTTTTTCGACGAAATAAATGGTAGGCTAATTTCACGAAGGTCACTTCCGAGGCGTGCAAAGTATAATGAACATTAGCAACGTTGTAACTAAGTTTAAACTCGCAAGTTTGCTATCAGAGAGTGATCCTTCTGTTCTTTTAACTATTATTTATTCTGTGGTAATACTAAACAGAAGTCATTTCAAAAGCTCTTAGTCTTCTAAACGCGATTTTCGATCCAGTGTGGCGGCGGGAGAGCTCCCCTTTTCTTTCAACGGCCACAGATGAACCGATATTGATTTAATTTTTGTTGTTTGAAGATTATGAGCTCTTTTTGTTTCGGGATTTTTAAATTTTTAATTTTAGTCATCTTATGTTTCATTACTCTACCTTATCTACATGCGTGCAATTTCTTATTCCAAACGCTATTGTGTAAGCCGTAAAGCTGTCATCTGGTAAGGAAAGGTTTTCTGCATTGCCACACATCCACTCTATGTCGACACCGCATGATTCCTTGGTATACCCTAGCCTGAAATAATACTTTTTAATTAATATCAGATATGGTAATTTTTAAGGTGCATTTGGTTTATAAAAATATACAAGAATCTTATTCATTCATTCATCACAGTATCATAAGTCCACCTAGGCATCCCCTTAGATTGCCTTATAAGGGTAATATTTGTCATAGCTGCCACGCTTAGTAACCACAGCTTTTATTATAGTGAGTGGTTAACAAAAAGATGCAACTGCCCATCTACTGTTTAATTTTTGTTGTCACTTGCAACACCCACGAGATGATATGAGTTAATGGATTTTCTTAAGCAGCCATTACATGTGAAATGTTATGATAACCTAGAGTTAGGGAAAAGAAGTAACAGTAGATGACGTATCAGCTAACTATTCTACCTAAGAAATTGTATTTAGCGCTTATATAAAAAAGGGAAAAGGCAAAGTTCTTATGGCTACCAAGGGACCAATAGCGATTTCGCATATATCAGAGAACTCCGGTATTATGAAAGAGAACTCCGGTAGGAGCCGTGGTAGCTCAGATGGTTAGCGCTCGCTGTAAATTTCACAATACGCGAGCAACCCGAGTTCGATCCCCGCTGGCAACAATGAAATTGTTAATTGCAATTTTAAGTGCTGATTTACTACGTGTGAAGGTGAAGGAAAACATCGTGAGGAAACCTGCATGTCTGAGAAATATGAAAAAAATTTTTTTTTCGAAGACATGTGAAGTTCGCCAACATGCATTGGGGCAGCGCGGCGGACATTTCTTTGCCCTAAAACCCTCTCAGAAATGAGGGGAGGCCTGTGCCCAGCAGTGGGACGTAAATATGCTGTAACTTTAATGAAAGAGACCTATGTCCAACGGTGGACTGGGACACGCTAATAAAGAACAAAAAGACGATTTTGTCAAGTAACTGTTTTTACTGGTAACAAGTCATTTCATCTTAGTCCCCAAGAGTTATTACACATCTGCATTTTGATTTATTTGAAGTTAAATGTAGGTGTCTACAATCATCAACATCATTACAGCCTATTCCAAGGCAGTGAAAGTAAATGCATAGGCCTGCCCCAAGGAATACCACCAAGCATGGTCCTGAGCCTACTGCATCCATCGACATTCTGCATCTCTTACCAGCTCATCTAACCATAAAGTGGGGCCGCCTTACACTTTGGCGGTACAAGTCTGCCACTTGAGAACCTTTCTTCCCCATCAGTTGTCAGTTGTTCAAGCAATATGGCTGTCCCATTGCCATTTCTGCTTACTGATCTGTTGGGCTATGTTAGTTTCTATGGTTCAACAACAGATTTCCTAGGTGTCTATTTTCCTCAGTATCCACTTTCTATCATGTGGACTGAGTGCTCATTTTTTACTTTTACTTCATTAAAAGCACGACAAATTTGAAAGTATAAAAAAAAATAGAAGTAATATTTACAAGCTACCTTTGAGCACGAAGTTTTCCAACATCAAGCATTGACTGGTTGATATCACAAATGGTAACACTACTTTGCTTGTTCTCTGGAGGAGGGCCCAAATTTTTTAAGTAATTTATATATCTGAATGAGATGTCACCTAAAATTTTTTAACAGATGATATATAATCTCTATATATAAAAATCAATTGCTATGCTGCAAAAACTCAAAAACGGCTCGAATGATTTTGATGAAATTTTTTGAGTGGATGGTTTAGATTCACAATTGGACCTGGTAGGTGGCGTTGTTGTCGAGATCCAGAAATCACATGTGCGAAGCTGGGACGAATAGCTAGTTACATATAAATATATTAGGGACTTAGGGAGTTATTGGCACTTCATCAACAATATGTCTTTGATATATATACACATAAATAAATGAATTTGAAATAAATTGAGAAAAGATCAATGACTGGTATGATATAGCCTAAAAATATAAAACAACGCCTTGAAATCCCTTCAATCTCTTACCAGTTCCACCGGCAACATCAAGAAGCTTTGTTCCATGTGTAGGTGCCAATCTGTGCATAAAGATATCCTTCCAAATTCTATGTATGCCAAGTGACATAGCATCATTCATAACATCATACTTTTCTGCCACAGTTTCAAATACCTCATGCACTAGAAAAAAAACACAAATTGTTATTATAGGTTATGTAACAGGCAAAAAATCATCAGGTGTGATAGTAATCAAGCACTGACTTGTATAATAATACTTAAAAAAATATCTTACCATTACCATTACGGCGTATCAAAAATCCATGATGAATATAGATTCCCCTCTCCTATAGATTACCTCATAGGGAGGATATTTGCCATATTTGCGATGCTTGGCAAATATCTCCCCTGAAAATGCTGTTTCCCATCTATATATCTATAGTAATAATAATAACACTACTATTCATTCATCCATCCATCCATTACAGCATACAAAAGTCTAATGCGGAATATATGCCTCTCCCATAGATTGCCTCATGCCTCATTTGCCACAGTTACCATGCTGCAAGTAGGTTGACAACCGCAGTTTTTATATAATATCCCCTTGTTATCAGGAAGACGCTGCTGCCCATCTCCTGTTTCAGTTTCCTCTGTTGCTTCTTACAACACCCATGTGACCATAATGAGTATTACAATTATACCTACACTTACAATTACACCACCACTACTCTGTTAATAATTAATCCAATTTTGTCTAAATATGTTTGTACAAAACAAGTGGAAAAATTATGTCTTCCTATAAATCTACTTTACAGCAAAAATATGATTGAGTTATGTAAATATTGTATTATTATCTTAATCATTGACTAGCTGCTCCTCTCACAAGGCCATTTTTATTTATTTTAGGCCAATGCCCGACCACAATCCCACCTGGTGGTAAGCGGTGATAAAAAAAAATCATTCATCAATCAGGGAATTAACAAGCGTGTGTCCAGCAATTGATTGTATGAAACAACATTATTATAAAGTAGGTTATAAAACATACATAACCTCCTTATAGCTTTGGTTTAAGATCTATATATATATATATAAATTTTTTAACCTTTTTTCCATTTTTCCTCTTCATTAACTGTTTCAAAACCAAAATGAGTCTGTTTATTTTTATCCTTTTCGTCATTTGGAGCAGCTTTCATATTAATACTCAAATGCCGGATCCTGCACATTGGATGACAGGTTTTTGTTTGTATAAGCTTTAAAATTGTTCTTTTTAAAGCCGACATTTTAACCTCTTGCACTTTTTATACAAATTAATTATTTATTATTTATAAACTGAACAGCTGTGCAAGTCAAATTCAATGTTTCAAAACAATTTAAATATACAGTAATCCATAGATAAATAGATATGTAGCAAGCTACAGTAATCTATGAGTTTAAAACTTTCAAAATTTCAATTTCAAATTTCAAATCAATGTCAAATTGACATTGTCAATTTGATTGAAGGTTGTTTTTTTCTTTGGTTTGGATTTATAGGTTATACTTTTGCCAGTGTCAAGTAATAAAAAATTATAATTTATAACATTTTGTTTCAAAACTTCTTCACAAGATGTCGATGCGTCACATTGAGAAGTTTTGGGAGTTTTGACGACGTAGAGATTAATTGTGTTCTGTGGACACAACCCAACGAACGATAGTCGATGACGACAGTATCTCAAGTTCTTAAGGTGCCGAAGCGAACAAAATAACTTGAGGTTTGTATCAACATCGGAGCACTTGTTTCGTCGTTTCCATAATTCTATTCTTATGGTTCAAATGCGCAGACACTTCTTAATAAACAAAATGATATCACTTTTAAGTATCAAAATCCATATTCAAAACACTATAAAACAGGAGCAAGATCAAGTTCCCGCCAAAACCTTGATGGTTGTTGTTGTTCACAAACTAATATGAAATACTAGCGCAATTTTGTTCAAGAAACATACTTTTACTACTTATCTAATCCACACCACACTTGGTCTGCGATGTCGCGGCGAGAAAATGACGTGGGTGAAATAAGCAATGACTAAATAATAAGAGAATAAGCATATAGTTCGCTCGTTATAAGGAGATGGACATCGAATATCCATCGTAATAAGATAAATAAATATCCTTTTTCATATAATACTAAACAAACGAACTTATAGTCCACCTGATCGTAAGTATTCGACTTATGTCAATTATTTCAGCCTTTAAGAAATCCCACGATGCTTGCTCTATGCGACAATTTAGGTGCTTAGATTTTGTGTACCAGTTTACAACTAATATCGAACACATTACGGTGATCGAACGATTTAAGAACGGATGTAATAACACACACGCTAGATAGCGAAGGGGAGGAGCGGTCAATAATACACACGATAGATAGCGGAGGATAAGGAAGAGGAGCGGTCCTCTTCCGAAAAGGGGCTGCCACGGGGCGGCGGTTCCTGCGGCCCTGCCAATATGCGTCGAAGGTGGAACACCATCGGGTTTTAGTCGGTGCTAGTCCGACATAAACCGCCCTTGCCCCCGCGAGGCGGATATGCGTAGGCAGTTCCCCATGTAAAAAAAAGGTTATGAAGAACCGCTTAAGTTACCTGGCGACTTGTTTGAAACTACTGCTGATGGACTAACTGAATACACCGACTTTCTTGACAGGTTGCGTTTTCATATAGAAAATTTACAACCTATGACAGTTACAGGTCGATACGGCACGCGTAGTCTTCGTTTTTAAAGAGTTATCGACTGTTTGTACGAAGATCTTTACAACCGCCTTATGCCGGACCGTACAAGTTATAAGTGTAAATACAAGTGATAAATTTTTCAAAATTGACGTTGGTGGTAGAAGTCGGCTGGTTAAAACCAGCCTATATCCTGGCGGATGGACCAGGTAGTTCTGGTGGCTGCTCCTGACGTCATAAGAACACTTCCAACTACTCCGCAATTCGAGACTTCTCGCTGTGATCACTTTTTTTATCGACCCTTTCTTGTTATTATAATATTTTTGATGATGTTTATTGCACAAGGTAGGCGTTGATGTGGTGTACGTGTCGGTCGAAGTGGGCTCACTCGAGTCACCTGAGTAACAGAAAGATTTAAATCTTCGGCTTTCTAAATAACTATATATATTTTCTACAAACTTCTTACTTTTGTTTCTTCTCCTTGTTTTTCCAACGCCTTATAACTGTTGTATGTATCTTGTGTACAAGTCAGAGGAGGATTAAATTTCGACAGCGCCCTAGGCTAGCACCTCATCTGCGCTCCTCTGGCGGCCATATATTATAAATTATAACTACTTATTTTGCTAATAAACTATAATGGGTATAATTTATAATTTATTTATTAGTTTCAAAATAATTAGGACACGTAACACGTAACAGGTGAATGAAAAACGTGATAAGAGAGTGAGAGCAATGTAGGAGTAATCAAGTAGACGGAGCGCGCTTTGGAAGCTCTACATCTCTATAGAAAGTATAATTTTTTATTTTATGCAAGTAGGTAATACATCGCATGAAACTTTAATAATGGCGTATTATGCATACATTTATTCTGCACTTGATTACGGTCTTCTACTTTGGACTAACAGTACAGATGCTGTTAAAGCCTTCATAGCCCAGAAGAAATGTATTCGAGCTATGCATAATTTGGCACCAGATATATCGTGTAAACCGTATTTTAAAAATTATAGATTTTGACGCTGCCATGTGTGTACATCTTAAATTTGGTCTGTTTTGTTAAAAATAATATTCTTTTGTTCACAAAGTTAGGAGATACTGTACCAGGAACTTGAGATATACTGAAAGACTGACTCATATTGTTATGCCAAGCACTAGCTTCTATAGGAAAAATTGTTCAGCTATGTGTATAAAAAATTCAATGCATTGCCTACAAAGTTTCAATCACTCCCAAAAGTGCATTTTCGCAGGATTGTTAAACAATGGCTTGAGGAACAATGCTTCTACTCTGCCAAAGAATATTTAAATTTTACGTTTAGGATTAAGCATCGAAATTAAAATGAATTAACTACAATTATATAATTCTAATTAAATTTAATGTAATAAAATGATTACGATGAATTTGAAATATTGTTAATTATTATTATATTAGTAGTAAAAATGTAATTTATGTATTAGATAAATATTTGTATGTCATCATTATGACAAAGCATACTGGACTTAAATAATTTACCAACTTGTATAGTAGCATGTTTTCTGCAAATAAATAATGAATAATGCTGAGCGCGCACCTTTACAACCTCGCATAAGTAATAGTAGGTAAAACATAACAGTAGGTAAATCTTTTCCGTCCTTCATCTACTATCTCCTCCTTTCGCAATTTCAACAACTTTTTGCAGACAACCTCGGATTTTTTTCTCGAAAACTATGCTTTTCTATTCTCCGCGTTTTCGTTCTCCGCGGGGTGACCCTTTCTAAAGTGCGTCCAAATATGCCATGTACATTTATTAGTATGACATTTATTTTCTCAAAAGATTTACAAATCACTTACAGTGAAAATACTTATAATTTAAAAAAAAACATTAAACCAATTGGCGTAGTGAGTTAGTATTATAATAGTTTGTTAAAACTTATTTGCTGATGATTTGATTGCAAATACAATAATACTACATATTTTAGTATTTGTATTTATTCAAAATTCCTTCCCAAAAACCGAATTAGACTATTTATTTGTGAAGTTTTTAAATAAAATATACATCGGACTAGACTGTATGGACAAATACCTTTGCCTACCGTAATTGGCGAATCGTAAAAACTAAAAACAAAATCAATGTAAAAAAAATAAAAAATTGTGATAATTTTCATCAATTTTCATTTGCAATTTTGATTTTGTAAATGTTTTTAATATTCTAGATGAATAATTATTGAAATATGAATAGTAGATCAAAAATAATATAAATTAAATGTTACTTACCACACAAAGAGTTTATGCTAAATAGAATTCAACTTCAACAAAGAGCTGATTTATAGCCCAGTTATCAATGATTTCAAAAGCTGATTGAAAATGATTTAAAATATAGTAATATAAAAGTCAATACTAGGTATAGACCAAAATTTATAATTTTATCCAAAATTAGCAGGTTAAAAATTTGCTAAATGAAGAAGAATGAATAAATTTAAAAAAACTTGAAATTAATCACTTGTATATGACGGATATAAATTTATATAGAGAATTCTAATATTCTCAAATATATATTTTGTAATAAACTTTTTAAAATGTCACGTAAAGTTAAACGTAAGTGTACTTTTAAAATTATTACAATCAAATTTAAAATAATAGGTACTATGTATTATATGTATAAAAAATTATGGTACGATTCTAGAAAATGCATTATTTACAACATTTTTGTAAAGCCAGAAGCTCTTGGTAATTTCTTAAAAGAGTCGCATCCAGCAATACTGAAAGATAATTAAACTAATCTAATGTGTTTTTCTGACCACATTAGATTAGCTTAATTATATCTTTGATAGATAAAGCTTTTTACATTTGAGAGTAGTATATTTGTTGATTTCAACTGTTACAAACTAGCTTTTACCGGCGATTTAGTAAGCTTATACTACTTTTTACTCAGTTTTATGCTATTATTTTAAAACTATGTGCTGTATGACCTTAATTGCTGCAGCTCATCGCCTGTTTTAATTTCCCTCTGTCATCTCTTATAACACCCACATTAAGATATGGCGTAGTGGATATTGTTACGCCCACCTTCATTACACTTGGAATGTAAACTTAGAATAAAATAAGTTATAAATTATATAACAAATACCTTACAACACATCATCAGAAGATAACTGTATATTTAACAGTTATAATAAATAAATAAGACTAGTTAGTTAAAGGACTCTTTATAGGTTGTACATGTTTGTTTTTTCCATACAATTTGCAATATTAAAAAAAAAGAAATGGTGCCAATTAAATTCTTATCTATTCATAACAATAATGGTTATCGAAATAATTTAATCTCAATCCAGTCTTCCTTCCCTTGTATTATTTTATGGCATCAGTCCACTAGAACCTTGTATGTGAAAGACACTATCTTCCCATATTTTTATGTAATTTTAGATTATTATGTCAATGTTATATTTATATATTAGGTAATTTTTTTTAGCCCTTTCTATTTTGATTACTGCTTCACCGCCTCTTGTTTGTCTATCTCTGTTTAGCCTAATGGTTGACGGGGAGAGAATGCCCTATGGCATTATGTCCGCCATATGTACAAATTTGTGCATGAAAGTTTAAATAAATAAAAAAAATTAATGAATGTTTTATGAGGAAGTTCTAGTAAGAAAAAATCTCATTAAATAATAAGTTCTGTCTTTTTACTACATTTAAACTTTTGGATATGGTTATATTATTCCCAGCATATTTAAAACAACTAAAGTATGTGGAGCATAAATTATGCCACTACCAACAGTGTTACAATTGGGATTGTGGAATTGCCAGTGTTATGATGGTGCTCTCTGCAGAACAGAGGGACTTTATGCAAAAGAACTTTATCAAAATATGCCAAGATGAAGGATTACAACAGTCAACCTGGACCATAGATCTTTGTTATTTATTGAAAAGGTAACCATGTCCAACAATATGCCAACAAATAATTTGGTTTTTATAATGCTTGAAACATTAACTTGACAATAGTCCTAGGAAAGGTTTGCTTAATAACAATTTGCATGAGTTTTCTATTAACTATGCAGGGTTATTTTTCAAAGAGTGGCCAAATTTTAAACTTATGTTCAAATATATAAATAATGATATACCGTTATTGCAGTTTTTGAAAATACAAGTTAAATAAGGCTTCTACTTTTATTTGAAATTATCCCAAATTGAATGTAATTTATGGGCAACAATGTTTTTGCCTACCGATCGACCCTTATGAATGTGTATGTGCGCAGTAGAATCAGTTAAAATAATGCATTACCACACATTTTGAATTTAAAAGATAAAAAGGATGGAATGTTTGAGATTTTTTTAATTAATTTTTCTTCACCATTTGCCTATATTACTTATTCTGAACCTTCTCTACAAATTTGGCCGGTTATTGAAAAATAACCCTGTATAACTAACTGGAAAGAAACTAACTTTGCTTTTTAATAAGTATATTTATTATCATTTAATGTTTTTTTTACATTTTCTATCGTAATTGGCACAGATTTAGTATTGAACACTGCATGTACACTACAGTAAAAGGTGTCAATAATAGGCAAGCTAACTATGATAAAATAGAATACCAGGTAAAATAATTTAATATTTCATTCATTTTTGTTATGTATTTCATGATTTTGGGGGCTTAAGTAATATTTTTAGTATTTTTGTTAAAATTAATATAATAATAATATAGTGATAGTGTTGATGTAGTGTCACAATGTTAAATATAAGAACCTATAGAGAGTTGCTACTCTCCTGTAGTGATCTAATCTATTTAATCTTAAGTATCTCAAATAAGACCTTAAAAATAAAAATATAAAAATTGTACCTAATGATTTCTTATATTTACGCGAACACTACACATTGAATAAAACTACTTTTATGGACTTTATCTTGTTTAATTCTATTTATTTTTAATTCCCGACGTTTCGGAATAAAAATTATGCATGTCAGCTCCGACGCATGACTGGAGTTTACTCCTGAAAAACGATTGCCTTAAAATATATACAATAGGCAACGGAAGTAACTGAATCCATATATTTATTTATATTGATTTGATAAAATATATTACATAAAAATATATGATTTATATTACGTTATTCATTTCGCGCTATGAGATGCGCGAGTATGTTGTGCAGAAGAAAACCATAACAGCTTCACTTTTTGCTAACACTTGATTTTACTACCCATCTATTTTTCATACCATGCCCTATGTGTGCAATGATTCTTAAGGAGTAAATTCCAATTACTTATAGTTTTTAATTCATACTTGTGATTGTTATCATTTTGTGAAACTTCATCATTATTAACTCAGATTAACAAAGAAATATAGATGGAGTGCTGCGTAAATTTCAAGTTGTAACTATTCATGCACACTTCTTTTTTATTTTTTTACTAGCCCGTAAAAGTTAACAGCTGGACACACTCATAATGCATCTTAAACCATTTTGTTGGTTGCAAATGATTTAAGATGCATGTGTATGTGACTGCATGTTCTAACAATAGGTTGATCATAGTTTTGGCTTAAATTTTTCACTTGAAATTTACATAGCACTCTGTCTTTCTTTGTTGGTCTGTGATTAACTGATTATTAATTAAGGATTGTAACACATGTTTCACAGTATTATTTATTTAATGTTTAAAATTTATTAAGATGTTGTGATGTGTTTGTACATTGTCCAAAGCCACTTGCAATAATTCCAGGCATGCATTTCATTAGATTTTTACTTTTTGTAGAGGGACACTCTACACTGCATTTGCTAGTACAAGAGCCTTCTTCCACACTTTTGATCTAGACTTATATGGCTAAATTAAAAAAATCCGTTTTATATGTGCGATGAAGAGTAAGTAACCATAATAATTTTCTCCAAGGAGCGTAAACGTGTAGAAGGACGTTTTGCAAACGCTGATGATGCTGGAATTTTAGTACACCAAAAGGAATTAACTGTGGACGAAATTCTCTTACATGTAGAGACTCAGGGTCCTGCTATCGTTCTCATCGACGCAGCGCTGCTCGCTTGCGATATGTGCAGACATAACAAATTACGAGCAGAGTTCAGGTATGCTGACGATTTATTAAAGCTATTAACTCAAATCCTGAATTTCATCCACACCATGATGGTTAGCCGTTCACCACTGTGCAATTTCCTATAGGAGTTTTCTACCTTGCATATCTACTTCGTAGAATCTGTTGTTTACAGCAATTTTTCTGGACGAATAAGGCTTAGGACAGTCAAGAATAAATCCAATTATTGCCATAAAGGCAATGCATCTGCAATACCTCTGGTCTTGCAGATTTTCTTGGGCTATAAATTTTCTAAATTTTATTCTAAGCTAGAGCCTAAAAGGTCAATGCTTTTCATTGCATTTCCAAATTGCAGCAACCAAAGGCATGTTTGACAGATTTGACCATATTTAACACATTGGGTTGGTAGGTAGACAACATTATACCAATTATACTGGAAATACTGCTCTGTCTGTGAGACTTCTCTTCGTCTGACAGACCCTTAGTTAATTAGCAGGCGATAAAACACTAGTAACACTCGTCTATCAATTTCTGGCACTAAGCACCAAATGTTCTGGGTTGAAGGGTATTTACGAATATTGCAGGCTGTGAGACATTCCATCCTAGTCATCAAAAGTGACATCATATGTATAACCATCTTTGTTCGGAGTTGCAGCTTGTTTTTAGGATATTCTGTAGGCTGGTACACGTATGATGCAATAACTTACTGTCGCATGGAATACGAGGTCTTATCTCACTTTAATCACATTTAATAATACAATTTCAGACGCGCTTTTGGCGGTGCATACCGTGGTCACTACGTGGTAGTAGTGGGCCGTGGTGGTGGTAAAATATTATATCGCGATCCAGCATTGGAGCCGCGCCTTTGTGCTACTTCACCTGCTCGCCTGCATGCCGCTCGTCGGACTCCCGGCACAGATTTCGATGTTATACTTATTTTTAGAAACTATAGATAGTTGTTACTTTTTTACTGTTATACGTAATATAATGTACCAAGGGCCCCGGGGGGGGGGGGGGGGGGCAAGTTGATTTATAGAGGATGGAAAAGTGTAGGTACAAGAGCACATGAAGCTTTGCGCTTCTATTGCGAGTCTTACCTCTACGGCGATTGTAATAAGAACGGTATAAATTCCAATGTGTAAAACTCTACGAGCTCTAGACTGTACAATAAATAAGACTGATTGCTTTGCATTTGACTACATTTTTTGTAAGGGGGGGGGAGGACAGGTGCCCACCTGCCCCCCCCCCTGGCGACGCCTTTGTAATGTATCTATAATATATATTTGGTAAAAATAAATATGGTTGTCAATTAAACTTTAATGAAATGTTTGTATGTGATTTTCAAGCTCAGAGTAGCTACCATCCTACTTTCGTCAATTTTGAACCCATTTTTTTAAAATTAAATGGTTACCTGCCTTAGGTCGGCCACATACATACGGAATTCCGAATCGGAATATCGAAACGGAATATCGAAACGGAATCCCGAAACGGAATCCCGAAACGGAATTTTGTGAACACATCACACACATACGTTTATTTCCGTTCGGAATAACAAGGGTCAGTTGAGAGAGGTTAGCCATTGAGCCTAGACATTCTGCCAGCGAATAATGACGACGATTTTCTGATTGCGATTCCAATGTTGCTGTATCATTGTTACTGGGTCCATCCCCTTATCACCCTAAGCTTACAATATAGTCAATATTATGTAAAAAGATATATCTATCCAGAGATATCTTAAATATGGATGTCTGTAAACTCTTTCGACGAATTATTAAATAAAATAAAATGAAAGGTTACGAAAAGCTATACACCTATAAGATTAAATGTAAAAACATACATAAACACACCTACTGGCTTCGGTCGTGCGACGAACACTGAGCGCATTCCGTACGGAATTTGCGTATGTGTGTTGCGACTCGTACAAAATCTATGAAAGACTTGCGTTCGGAGCGGCTTTTTTCCGTTCGGGATTCCGAACGCACAGGCGGTCATACGGAATCTCGAATCGGAGAAAATTCCGTACGGAAAAATACCGTACGTGGGTGGCGGGTCATAGATTTTATATGGACTTGCTGCGTTCGGAATCTCGAATCGGAATTCCGTATGTATGTGGCCGGCCTTAGTCCGTTTTTACTTTATATCAAACAGCTGTTTTTTCTATCCTTTCCGTGGACTAAGAATATCTCAAGCACAAGGCAACAACTAGAATGTTTAAGTTTAAACTAAAACTAACATTAAAATCGTCACCCCTATTTTTCCCATAAAGCCCGCTTTTCACTATGGGATATAATATAATCGCTCACCATACTTTTAAATGTAACCGTTTACACTGAGCTTTAATATATATTACATCTCAAACTATAAATATTTTTTCGATCGACCGAGCGATATTTTCATATTATATTTCGCCCCCTGTGAAAAGTATCCCATAGTGAAAAGCCAGCCTTATTAGGTACCGTGTAGTGCCCCGTCGTGAGAGGCGACAGAGGCAGAGGTGTACTGCACAGTGCACACCATAGACTTAGAATATACTAGCGTATAGACCACCTGACAGCCCGAAAACGCGTGACCAATTTTGATTTGTCAATGTGTGCGTTAGCTAGTGATGTATATTTTACTTAAAAGGACTATCGAAAATGATTGTTAAGGAAGCGGTAAAAAGATTATAAAATTGTTTAGTGCATGAAGTTGAATAACTTCAAAAATTAACTGAATTTTACGATGATAGTTCTAAAATAATTAAAAAATATTCATATAACATGTTCCTGGGAATAAGCTGAACCTACCTGCCTTTTGTTGGATTTTAATTCAAATGTATAAAATCCCAGGTGACTTTACCGAAAAACCTAAAAAAACTCTCCAATAATCAGATCAGAATGTTGTATTTTCGAGCTATATCTTTGGAGAAAAATATTTACTGCCATGGGTAGTTTTCCCGGAATTTATTTTTTAACATATTGTTAATATAAATAGGTAGATACTTAACTAAGTATATACCTATTTATATTTTATAAAATGTTTTGATGGGGAAACAAAAACAGGACACAGTACAACATAATGGCTGCTTTATTTTTCATATAAGTATTACTTGTGATAATTACAAACATTTAATAATTAAATAGATTATAGAAGTTTATTTTAACATTCGACTTAAGTATGAATGTAAACTTAATAATTTAAGGAAGGAAACTTGTAGGAATCAGTTAAATAAGATTGCTCTGTTTAAAGGCCAATATGTTTATGAGGCTTCATCGTGCTTCATGTTTATATTCTTTCATCTGTCCCTGAAAAGTATAAAGTAATAATAAACTTATTGTCATTTTAGCTGCATGAATTTTAAAAACATAATGATCTTAACACAGTAAAGTACACTAAGTGTCTGAGGATACAGATGCACTCTCTATTCTCTCAATCTCGGTATGTTAAGAAAATGGTCACTCATTCATGGACTGACTACGGTAAGTGCAACTTAATTTCGCAGATCTATTGATCTGCACAGCTATTACTTAACCACGAGTTCCTCTTCTCTACGAATAACGCTGTATGGGATAAACCACGCTATTTAAGCCCTCGCGACAATGTCGTCGGCCATCAAGCATGAATCGGGCATTGACCGTTGTGAGTATCACAGACGTTAATGGAGAATGTGATCACAGAGTACTCGCGTACCGCGCCGCGTCGAGCTCAGTGAACTTAGCCTTAGCCCCACTTGGATTTATTTTTGATTTTTGAGTTTTTATTTTTAATTAGTAATTGTTCGTGGTTTGTTCGTTACTGTTCGAACATAAAATTGTTTGTTCGTCTTTAATTATTTATAAGTAACTATACAAATTTCATTATTTGGTTGTAAATCCGTTATTGTAAATTTTAAGTTTTATCCCTTAAATTATTATTTTTACTAAATATCGTTTGTTCGATCACTATTGATGATTGTTCGATCATAAATACAACCTAATTGTTAATTATTCAATATTTTAATAAAAACATGCGTGAGTGTCGTGGAACACTGGGTTGGAACGAACTTCCTTTGTAGTATACTATTATTGATAAACGTATAATAATATAGTTTAGCTTCCTTATAGCCGGGTAAAAAAATATATATATAAAAACCGATTATGCGTTAAAACTTTAAAAGGAAGAAGATAAAGAGTATGGACCCTTTTTGTGTAAAATTACAGACCAAAAAGGTTTTGTTCGATACTTTTATTTATATCTCTAATAGTTTATGAGATAATCAACAAAAACAATAACAATTTATATTATCAGTTTTTCAATTAAAAAAAATTCATTCAGATTCAGCCATTCCGAAGATTAGCCCGGACAGACTGACAGACAAAAAAAATAGTTTGTTCACGTTATAATAGCATGGAAATAATTCAGAAGCTAACTATTTCGATATTACAGACAGACAGAGAGAATTTTATTTATAAGTAAGTATAGAGAATAGATTGCGCTAGTACTTTTATTAGTTTGTGGAATAGATTTAGCAAATTTTGCAGCTTTGATTTGACACTTCGG
This sequence comes from Parnassius orleans, assembly GCA_029286625.1. Classification (NCBI taxonomy): domain Eukaryota; kingdom Metazoa; phylum Arthropoda; class Insecta; order Lepidoptera; family Papilionidae; genus Parnassius; species Parnassius orleans. The sequence goes on along the minus strand of JAGSMP010000006.1, from coordinate 5,564,467 downwards.
AATTAAAAATTTTCGAGTGAGAATGAGATAAAAACAGATCCGATAATTTATTTCCTTGTACGAATTCAATCACTGTTTTATAATTTACATGAACGCTCCTCAGGTTATCAATTACAGGAAGAAAATTTTTCTGCTATGAATTTCTCTTTACCATTTAGTTGGACTGATGCCATTAAAGAATGGCTAATGTGAGCTTGTACCTCTTGTATTTTGGAATAGGTCCCTGCAGCCAGATTCAGGATTTTTCTATTTGGCGGACGATTCAAAGTAATCAAATTTATCCTGAAGCAAAAATAAAATTAAAATCATTCAAGTAAAGTAAACAAATTAATTGCAACGTCATTTTTATTGTTTGTTTCTAAGGATTTGTTGACTGAATCATACTTGTTATATTTATTTTTTCAATTTGGTGCTTCAAATTTCTATTAGTAAAATAAATTTCAGGATTCCCATTTACTTGGTTTTAACATCAATGGTGAGTAAATCACTCACCTTCTATTTGCCGACGATGTAGTTCTTATAGCAGAATCGCTGGAAGACCTAAGCTCTGTGCTCATGATCTCAATGGTGATAGTCTCCAACGGATAGATCTTAAGATCAACATGGCCAAAACAAAGGTCATTCAACTCGGTTTAGCAGAGTTCGGAAGATTACGACATCTTCCTGTCAGATATACATTAAAACTTGAAAATAAGATTGTACAACCAGTGTGTATTGCCTGTGATGACTTATGGATCTGAGACGTGGTCCTTCACTGCTGTCCGTGTGAGGAAGCTCAAGGTCGCTGAGTGAGTTATGGAGATGGCTATGTTCGGGGTTTCTCTGCGTGATAAACTTACAAATGAGGATATACGCAGTAGAACCAGAGTAACCGACATAGTCCAACGGATTAGTAAGCTGAAGTGGCAATGGGCCGGCCATATAGCTCGAAGAACCGACAACTGATGGGGAAGAAAGGTTCTCAAGTGACAGTCCCATACCGGTAGGCGAAGTGTACGGCGGCCCCTACTAGATAGAGTGACGACCTTGAGTTATACTTCTCAAGAAAATGTTTGCTGCAAATTGTTGAGTTCTTCTGTGATTCCAACCAACCCGTCAATTAACCTTAACCATTTTTCTAATTATAGAATCCGGAGGGAATCTGTTAGACAAACGGCAAAATAAAATTATATTTTAGAACATAAACCGAGAATTTATTTTCTTGTTGTGTGGGCAAGTCTATCGATTCATTATCGATCAAGAAAATGTTTGCTGCAAATTGTTGAGTTCTTCTTTGCATTCCAACCAACCCGTCCAATGAACCTTAACCACTTTTTCTAATTATAGAATCTGGAGGGAATCTGTTAGACAAACGGCAAAATAAAATTACATTTTAGAACGCAAACCGAGGATTTATTTTCTTGTTGTGTAGGCAAGTCTATCGATTCATTATAAACATTCAAGATAAATATCGACATTAATTTTGATATAGTTGAGCCAATCCCTAGCGTACATGTAAAATATTTTGTATAAACATGTATTTACCAAATTCATGCAAATTATCAACAACGTGACTTTTTTCTTTGCAAAATATCAAAATGAACAAAATAATTGAATATATTCTATATTCAAAACAGTATGTAACATAAATTTTAACCAAAAATAAACGCGTCATAACATTGACGATGTCTTGAGAATTTACCTGTGATATGTGAAATTATCAGGATTATTTCTATTATTAACAGCACACTCACTCACGGAACAATTAACCATTTTGGAAAAAGTTACTTACTAAAATAACCACTATTATACTTTAAAAATTACAAAATATCTCAGGCTATTTCTTGCGTGCCGAATTGTGCCGACCTGTCATTCAAAATCGGTTACAGAGTCATGAGATTTGGTATCCTTTTCTATCTTGCATTTTTGCCATAAGGAATTTTTTTCTCCCTTGCACACTATGTTGGTCTATACGCTAGTATATCCTAAGTCTATGGTGCACACAGTACTTTTGTATAAACAGAATGTGTACTGTACAATACAAACTACAAATCTGATGGCCAGAAACTTCTTCCTAATAACAGATAAAAAATGAAAAACTGCGGTTGCCAATCCACCTGACAAGCGTGGCCGAGCGTGGCAGTGGCAACTAGGTATGTCAAATATCTCCTCTATAATCTATGAGGGAAGCTTATGTTCAGCAGGGGACTTTTGATAGTCTGCATCTGAAGTAGGGGCTTGAATTCTTCTATACACTAGGTAAATCTTAGCACCGAATTATGTGAAAATTATTTATTCTTTTTAATTTTTTGATGTTTTACTTTTGATTAAAAATGCATGTTATTTTCTAGTTGTCCATCATCATAATCTTATCAAGTGATGAGGTGACATATACCTATAGTAGATAGTATATATATTACTATGTGTGTTCTGTGGTTCTGTGATCATTAATAATCATAGACTTAGGATATTATTCTAAGTCTATGTTAATAATACTACCATAGACTTAGAATATACTGGCGGTATATTCTAAGTCTATGAATACTACAGACAGCGATTCACCGCCTGAGCATAAAGTACTTCTTAATTCGTGTTTTTAATATATACTGGGACTCTGATATGAAAGTGCTATGTGCCTCAGAATACTCATGTGCTCAGGCCAAAGAGTATAGGCTCAGGCCTTGCACAAAGATCAGACCCAGACCGTAGAGTTTATGGTTCACATCACAGACGTTAATGGAGAATGTGATCACAGAGTACTCGCGTACCGCGCCGCGTCGAGCTCAGTGAACTTAGCCCACTTGGATTTATTTTTTGATTTTTGAGTTTTTATTTTTATTTTTAATTAGTAATTGTTCGTGGTTTGTTCGTTACTATTCGAACATAAAAATTGTTTGTTCGTCTTTTAATTATTTATAAGTAACTATACAAATTTCATTATTTGGTTGTAAATCCGTTATTGTAAATTTTAAGTTTTATCCCTTAAATTAATTATTTTTTACTAAATATCGTTTGTTCGATCACTATTGATGATTGTTCGATCATAAATACAACCTAATTGTTAATTATTCAATATTTTTAATTAAAAAAAACATGCGTGAGTGTCGTGGAACACTCGGTTGGAACGAACTTCCTTTTGTAGTATATTATTATTGATAAACGTATTATTATACGTTTATCAATAATAATATAGTTTAGCTTCCTTATAGCCGGGTAAAAAAATATATATATAAAAACCGATTATGCGTTAAAACTTTAAAAGGAAGAAGATAAAGAGTATGGACCCTTTTTGTGTAAAATTACAGACCAAAAAGGTTTTGTTCGATACTTTTATTTATATCTCTAATAGTTTATGAGATAATCAACAAAAACAATAACAATTTATATTATCAGTTTTTCAATTAAAAAAAATTCATTCAGATTCAGCCATTCCGAAGATTAGCCCGGACAGACTGACAGACAAAAAAAATAGTTTGTTCACGTTATAATAGCATGGAAATAATTCAGAAGCTAACTATTTCGATATTACAGACAGACAGAGAGAATTTTATTTATAAGTAAGTATAGAGAATAGATTGCGCTAGTACTTCTTATTAGTTTGTGGAATAGATTTAGCAAATTCTTTGCAGCTTTGATTTGACACTTCGGAATTTAAAATTTTCGAGTGAGAATGAGATAAAAACAGATCCGATAATTTATTTCCTTGTACGAATTCAATCACTGTTTTATAATTTACATGAACGCTCCTCAGGTTATCAATTACAGGAAGAAAATTTTTCTGCTATGAATTTCTCTTTACCATTTAGTTGGACTGATGCCATTAAAGAATGGCTAATGTGAGCTTGTACCTCTTGTATTTTGGAATAGGTCCCTGCAGCCAGATTCAGGATTTTTCTATTTGGCGGACGATTCAAAGTAATCAAATTTATCCCTGAAGCAAAAATAAAATTAAAATCATTCAAGTAAAGTAAACAAATTAATTGCAACGTCATTTTTATTGTTTGTTTCTAAGGATTTGTTGACTGAATCATACTTGTTATATTTATTTTTTTCAATTTGGTGCTTCAAATTTCTGTTAGTAAAATAAATTTCAGGATTCCCATTTACTTGGTTTTAACATCAATGGTGAGTAAATCACTCACCTTCTATTTGCCGACGATGTAGTTCTTATAGCAGAATCGCTGGAAGACCTAAGCTCTGTGCTCATGATCTCAATGGTGATAGTCTCCAACGGATAGATCTTAAGATCAACATGGCCAAAACAAAGGTCATTCAACTCGGTTTAGCAGAGTTCGGAAGATTACGACACATCTTCCTGTCAGATATACATTAAAACTTGAAAATAAGATTGTACAACCAGTGTGTATTGCCTGTGATGACTTATGGATCTGAGACGTGGTCCTTCACTGCTGTCCGTGTGAGGAAGCTCAAGGTCGCTGAGTGAGTTATGGAGATGGCTATGTTCGGGGTTTCTCTGCGTGATAAACTTACAAATGAGGATATACGCAGTAGAACCAGAGTAACCGACATAGTCCAACGGATTAGTAAGCTGAAGTGGCAATGGGCCGGCCATATAGCTCGAAGAACCGACAACCGATGGGGAAGAAAGGTTCTCAAGTGACAGTCCCATACCGGTAGGCGAAGTGTACGGCGGCCCCCTACTAGATAGAGTGACGACCTTGAGGGTTCTAACGTATTTCCCGGTACTTCTATGGGCTTAGGCACAAAGCGTTTCTTTAAAAGCTTCCTTCCTATGGACTTCCCGAGAAATTGTGCAATTGGATAATGAGTGTAAAACGCGTTTTAAATTAAAATTACTAGAAAATAGACTAATTATAATAGAGTTTTATGTACCTACTTTAAGTAGTGATTTATTGTAAAATAAAAATAAAATCTTGTAAATGTGTGTCGAACATAGCCTATATTGGCAAAAGAAATGGAAAAAAGATCGTTGATGTGTAAAAGTGATACGATTTTGTGTATTAAATACCTGTGCATGTGACGAACTATTAGTGGAAACGTTAAAACAAGTGCTCCAATGGTGATGTGACCTCAAGATAACGCCTTGAGATATCGTCATCGATTGTTTATCAGCTGGCTCAAGCTGCCGTCAAAATCTCCCAAAATTTTGGCTGTGTGATGCATCAACATATTGTGAAGAAGTTTTTAAAAAAATTATTTTAATATTATAATTTCATAATACTTGACACTGGCAAAAATACAATAGAAGAAGTTTATAACCAAAGCAAAAAAAAATTTTTGGTCGGGGATTCCCCAAGACGCAATTTCGGATAGTATTATTATATAATCTGTGTTTCGTATAACATTCACAAGTACAGAGTAATTTTCAATTTTTATATAGGTATACATACGTCGTAACTCGTAAGCTCGTAAGCAAAGAGTATAGTAATTACGAGTACCTACCTAATTAAATGCACTCGTAAACTTGTAAGATAATAAGACATAAATTGATTTGATTTGGTTTGATTGCATTTAAAAGGAATGTTTTTAATTGTCTAAGGCGCATATTGTAAGTACGCGAAAATACCTTTTTTAAAACGACGTAGATCGTTACTTAATACTTAAAAATAAGTACACGTATTTTTAAAATAGGTTCACGAACGTAAATGCTGTAATTGTTTAAAAATTAATTTAGACCAAGTATTGCGAAGTTTCATGCATTTCATTTAGTTTATAATTCTTAAGATGTCACCCCTATACTTGCTATTGTTATAAAATATCATCCATCCATCCATCCATTAATACTCTACAGCCTGTTAAAGTCCGCTGCTGAATAAAGGCCTCCCCATAAATTATCTTATAGGAGGAATCTTGCCAGACGGGTTGGCAACCGCAGTTTTTATTAGTGCAAAACACTTATAGTAAAACTTGGCAAGTGGATGCAAAGACTTCTAACAGAAGTCTTTCAGTGGATATGGGATTTTCTGTATTTTATGCTGCTCGCCATAGCTAGCCAGAATATTTTTGTTATTTTGACACCCTCATTGAAATATAGGTATAATTCCTACTTACGTTATAATTTCATTGGACACCCACAAGAAAATTTCAATTTTGAATATAAACCATTAACGCATTCCGTATCCTATTTTACAAGTGAATTGTCAAACAATAGGGATAAAAAGGGAATATAATATAGATGTAAAAACGTAAGACCATAATGGACATATGGGAAAAAACGGATTGTATTTTCTTATTCCTATATTTAAAATAAAAGACACAGACACAGACAGTAGACAGTGTATCTTCGTAATTTGGCAATCTCAGATAGGAAAAATCCGGGTTTTGTACCGAACGAATATAGTATTATGTTGTTATGTATCAGTTCATATTATAAGTAGTCTGATCAGTTTGGATCAGTTCTTTCGTGTGTATATGTCGCAGGTTTATTGTTTGATCCCCCCCCCCCACTCCCACCCCCAATTCCCAATGCTGGTGTGGAGATGCGCCACTTGCCCTATCCTTCGCGATTCTGGCGGGCACCGCTGATGCGATGGTGGTGGGGCTGCGGGTGGAGAGGAGTGACAGTATTGCGAGGCACCGCGCCGCTCTCCCTACCCTCCGCAGCCGAAGCTTTGGCGGAGGCATCGACCAGATTCGCCGTTGGGGTCAGGAAAGCGGGTGCTTCCGAGTGCTCGTTTTTTCCTGGCCCTATGGGCTCCGCGTATCTGGCTCTGGGGTGTCCGTTGCGCAGGTGGAGTTGAGGTCACGGAGGAAGGCGCGCCTTGTGTTCCTGATGCGGCTTACCTGAAAAGCAAAAGAGGGGGAGTAATACTCTAGCCGCCGCTGGTGGGGTCGCGGATGTGTGCGAAAGTGTTCCCGTGGCCCTGCCAATATGCGGCGAAGGTAGAATACATAATCCGTCCTTGCCCCGCGAGTCGGGTATTTTAGGCATTTCGCCATGTAAAAAAAGTTGGTTTAGTTTAGGTTGATTTTACCATAAAACTAAATCAATGTAGGTTTTTGATCAAAAAACTGTACATTTGGTCAGGTTTATGATAAGATAAAGTACTAATTTTGACTTCTTCCGGTTCTTGATCAAAAGGTAAGGTTTTTGATCAAAAATCAGGTTTTGTCATAAACACATATAAGGTACTCTGTGATCAGTTCATCAGTTTCTCTCATCAGAGAGTCGTATACTCGTATATTCCTCGATCAGTTCCCTTTGTTACTTTGTTGCGTATAAAAGTTTTTAAAAGATTCATATTTTTATAGAATATTATATTGTATAGAAAAAACTATATTGAATTTTGATCACTAGGAGTTTTAGCTGTTTAACATGTAAGTTGATGTAAGTGTTTTTGTTTGATTTGGAATGGTTTGCTTGCACTGCATTACGCAAATATCTATCGATTGGTTTAAAAACAAATGATTATCGTAATTAAACCAAAAGCTAAACATTAATTAAATGGGATTATCCGTTTTTTTTACTAATCGTTAATTTTTTTTGTAAATATCTGCATTATTCAACTGTTTCATTCTATAACTTCTTTTTTGTATAAGTAGGGTTTGCAGAGGAGTCACTAAATAAGTCAAAACCTTGTGTTTCAAGGTCAAAATCTCTTCCTATTTTTATATTATGATCCGAGGTTTTAATTAAATGAAACTACGATATAAATTGGAAACCACATGTAGGCAAACGATGTTCTTATCAAAATAAATAAATTCGTGAATGCTCTTATTTACATTAAAATTGTATAATTTATTAATTGATTGTAACTTGTATAGCATTAGGGATTTTTGTAGCCATTAATATTAATGTATAAAAAAATTGCATGGTATTGTTAACCGTAGCAAAACATGTTGATTTGTAACGGTATGTAAAATGTTTTATATACTTACCATGTTTTATGCAAATAAAACATGGTAAGTAAATAGAAATATTATTATTATTATTACTAAGTTTAAGGATTTTATCGCGTTTAATTTTAACTCTTAAATTCCTTCGTCACGGGGGGGGGGGGACTGAGGTGCCTAACGTCCATATGCCATTGTTTGCCCGGCTACTTTCAGCTTTTGAATATTAATTTTTGGTCCCATCTACGCAGAACGAGCTTACAGTATCTTGAACTTTTGCAGTGGTATGCTTAGATTAGATTTTTTTGTTTGTCCTATGTAAGAGAGACCACATTCACAATCCAGCTTGTACATTCCTGCATCGTAAATCATAAACAAAAAATCCGTAACATTAGTTTTATATAATGTGTAGTATTCGCGTAATTATAAGAAATCGTTATGAGGTCTTAATCTTTGAAATATTAACATTTGGCATGCTTATTTTTTTTAAATAAATTAACTTTTTATCCTCAACAAAATATTCATTATCTCGATTTTTTTAGCGATTATATCGATATTAGTATTATGTTAACCCTATAGTGGCGGCGCAAGAGAATCAACTATACGTATTATAATTCCGTGGGTGTTGTAAGAGGCGACAGAGGATAAGTGAAACAGCTGCATGGCTAGCATGGGCTGGGGACAAAAAATTTATCCTTCGATTATAACCACTGATAAGTGATAAAAATATCAGGAGAAGTATATCCCCGTTTGACATAACGAGTAGACATATATCCCCCGTCCGTAGCATGGAGCCAAATAAAAGATAAAAAATTATGCTCCTAAAAGATAAAAAATTGTCTCCTGCCTTATAAATAGCCCTGCAGCCCGGCTAGCATGGGCGGGGGACAAAAATTTTATCCCCCATTTATATCCACGGACAAGAGATAAAATTATCTTGTTATGTCAAACGGGGAGAAGTATATCCCCGTTTGACATAACGAGTAGCCATATATCCCCCGTCCGTAGCATGGAGCTAAATGAAAGATAAAAAAATTATGTTTTTTTGACATTTGAAAGGGATGATTTTATCCTAGTTCATTGGACGTGGGTTGAAGTTTATATTCATACAAAAAAATCTATCTAAGTCTAAGTCTATCTACCATTTTATCTACTGTGGATATTATATCCACCGTGCCCATGCTCTAAGGGTGGATAAAACTAAGCGAGGGGATAAATATTTTCTCCTTTCCCCGGGGACAAAATTGTCTATTGCCCATGCTAGCCCTGCAGGGCTAGCATGGGCAGGAGAAAATATTTATCCCCTCGCTTGGTTTTATACACAGTAGATAAAATGGGAGATAGACTTAGACTTAGATAGATTTTTTGTATGAATATAAACTTAAACCCACGTCCAATGAACTAGGATAAAATTGTCCCTTTCAAATGTCAAAAAAGCATAATTTTTTATCTTTCATTTGGTTCCATACTACGGACGGGGGATATATGTCTACTCGTTATGTCAAACGGGGATATAGGTACTGCTCCCCGTTGCCGTGCTTTGGCATAAGGACAAGATAATTTTATTTCTTGTCAGTGGATATAATCGGGGGATAAATTTTTTGTCCCCAGTCCATGCTAGCCGTGCAGCAATAAATAAAAATAAATGAAAAAATAAATATATTATTATAATTATATGGTTTGTTTAAATAGATACATTAATCTCTTGTTGGACATCCTTTTAAGTAAATTATATACCATTACTAGGATGTCCCGCTCTTCCGTACAAAATTTCTTAAAAAAAAATTTGGAGATGGGCAGCATCTTCCTGATAACAGCACAAAATAATAAAAAACTGCGGTTGCTAACCCGACCGCCAAGCGAGAAAGCCCTGTTTCTATAATGAAACGTTGCCTTTACTAGGAATTTGTACTGTATCGCAGAATCGTTATAAATAGATGGCCAGACATCTAGTCCCGGAACAATTTTCTCTAGAATCCCAGACATTGGTCTTAAGGGCTGGTGAAAAAAAAACATAAAAATAAAATATATCATATCCATAGTTTGTTTTATTACCCTATCAGAATTTTTGCTGTGCAGGGGCAAGTTTATAGATTTTATTTTCTTTCTGAATTCCTATGTTGGTGCGGGATTTACAGGGCCCATATTTATGTGGGACTTAATACAAAAAAGAATGTGCCAAGTGTGGTACGATTGTGTAGGCGCTGGGCTAGCCACCTATCACTTATTTAACAATTTTTCCTCTATACCCATTTTTGGCCAAACATGGTCCGAGTAACTCGCTGCCTTTTGGACTCTGCCCTTGTGGATTACAGGCGTGACGCTATGTATGTTTTTTTTTGAAAACTTTATACGATTATTTTATATTTTTATAAATCTTATAACTGTAAATTTCAAATGCTCCTACCATCTGTATGCTGAGGTTAACATTGACATTTTAAAGCTAGATCTTCAGTGCATCTATGACTGGTGCAGAAGTTATGGCATTGCTGTCAATCCTGCAAAACGTCAAGCTATAGATAATTCTCGGTAGCCCTTGTCGTCTAGCTAAACTAGATTTTAATTCACTGGAGCTTATTGTTTACAATAACATAAATATTCCTCTTAGTCTTGTAGTTAAAGACCTTGGGTTAATGATCGATGCTGATTTAAGTTGGCAATCTCAGGTGGCTGAAATAAGCCGGAGAGTGACAATCACGCTGCGTGGTCTTTATCTTTTCAAGAATTTCCTTCCAACCGAGACTAAGGGTATGTTGATGCGAACACTTATTTTACCGATCATTGATTATGCTGATGTATATTATGTGATGATGATGATGTGTGTCCTGATGTGTGTCAAATACTTCTGTGAAAACTGGATCGTTTGTTTCAATAATTGCATCCGTTTTATTTTCGGTCTTCGTAAATACGATCATGTATCCTTATATCGTTATAAGCTTAAATGGTTCCCTATCCATTAGCGTAGATGCATCAGAATTCTTCGCACACTATTTGAACCCTTTACGATCCATACACTCCCTAATACCTGAAATGCAAGTTTCAGTATTTGGGTTCTTCTCACGATCGTAACCTGCGGTCCTCCGAGTGAACTACCTTAGATATGTGTTTTTCCTCGCCGTACCAAATTTATGTCTCAGTCTTTCGCCGCTAAGGCCATAAGGCTTTGGAATAAATTACCACCACATATTAGGAAATCGACTCTGTTGCTGCCTTTAAGATAATACGATCAGAAGAAAGTTAATGATCAGGCACTATTATCATAATAGTGCCTGATCATTAACTTTCTTCTTCCAACAGCTACAACAGCAACTTTTTTAAATGCTTCTGCTTATGTATGGCTTAATATTATAAATTATTTAGGTTGATTTGTATAATATTTTCGTATGTAAGTATGCTTAAAATGTATGTATTAAGTATTATTGGTATTATTAAAAATTACGTATGATAAGTATGTATCAAGTGTGGAGTATATTATTTAGGTTATTTGTAGTTATATTAGTAAGTATATAAGTGTATTTACAAGTATGGTATGTATTTATATTCACGTATAGGTATATATTTTCATATTTTTATGGCACCTGCTTAAGTTTCTCTGCTTGGCTCGTGGTTGACTGGTAGAGAATGCCTAAAGGCATTAAGTCCGCCAATTGTACACTTTATGTGCAATAAAGATTTTTAAATAAATAAATAAAAACACAACATTATGAGTTACTCTTGTATCGTGTAGGAGTCTTACATGCATAAATTTCACATAGACAATCTATAGCGTAAAATTCTAGGTGTTAGAGCTTCTCTTCGCAGAACAAAAGACCGTTCAAACAAAACATTTGTACCGTGCTAGAATCGAACTCGCGGTCCGCAGTTTCACGATCTAATCCTTGGTCATTGCGTCAGGCAGTCGTCACGACTGTTACGTAAATAAAACTAACACTAATTTTACTGACTTTATCGCAACGTCGGGATTTAAAAAATGTTGAAATGAAACCGCGATAATAGAAATCATACTGTTGGTACGTTAGTTTTTTCATATATTTACTTCATCATCAGTAGTCTATACCTACATAGTTCCTATCTTAGAATCCGATAAACAGAGACGTCAGTGTTTTCGATTTGAGAGACGTTGCTGTGATTCCCGTGCAGGCGGGTTGCCGATGTTTTGCTACCAGAACGACGTGAAGCATCTTAAATCTGCTTTTAAAAAGCCTCTAAATAAAAGCCTTTAAAGTTAGATTTAGATTATTTTCGAGATTCAATGAAATCAGTGAGATTTTTATGGCATTTCTTTTACATCAGTTTTAAGTTTAGACTTCTCTGCTTGTGAGAGTGCAACAATTCATATGTAGCCAGTTACTGTGAGTGGACGATGGCGACTTCAGGAAATGCCAAAAAAATATCTTATGGCTTCCGATAGATGGTGGTATACTTACCATCTTAACCTAACACGTATCTACAATTCCCCTGGTGTTGCAGTTGTTCGTGGTCGGCGGTCGACACTTTCTATCAAGTGAGCCGCATGCTCGTTTGCCCCCTCTTCTATAAAAAAAAATCTCGTTTACACTAGGCGTACATAAGGTACCTTGACCAGCGCCGAGCAGCAGTGTCAAAGGTTTGAGACGTTTGATACTGCAATCATCGATTCGGCTGCCAAAACCTCCGAACAACGGGTGAGGCTCATGTCTACCAGTGGACGTTCACAGGCGAAAGAAGATCATTGAACTATAGTTACGCGAATTATATATTTTACGATATAATAATTCGACCGTGTAATAAATGCCTAATTTGGTTTTTGTCACATCGCTCGTATCAGGCCATCTGATAGCTTATCAGAGTATACGCTTTGAATTATAATTCGTTTGGATACAGTTTTGTTTATTCGTTAAGAACGTTAATTTTATCAAGTGTTGCATGAATTACAAGGTGAGGCTGTTTTATACTAGATAGTCTTTTGGTTTTTTATAACAAAATATTGCGCAAATGTGTGAAAATTCTACGAATGTATGTATCATTGTTTTATATTTTGTAATCATATACATAAACACTCACGCCTGTCACCCAGAGGGGTAGGCAGAGACTACGGACTTCCATTTGGCACGATCCTGGCACACCTCTCTCGCCTCCTTTACATCCATATATCTACGCATACACGCTCGTCGGTTAAGGGTACTCCTAATCTGGTCTTTTTTCAATATAACTCCAATTTGGTCGATAAACCTTCATCTAGGGCGTCCCTTCCCGACTCTGCCGTTCACTTCTGCAACATAAATTTGCTTTGTCACTCTTTCCTCGTTCATTGTTTCTACATGACCAAACTACCGAAGCATTCCTTTCTTAATCCTGGTCACAACGTCATCTTGCAAACCATACTTTTCTCTTATCACACTATTTCTCACCCTGTCATTCAGAATCAGCCCTAGCATACTCCTTAATGACCGCATTTCTACAGCATTTATTCTACTCTCATGCTTCTTCTGCCAGACCCAACTTTCACTACCATACATTAAAGTAGGGACTAACACAGCATTATGAATTTCCAAACGTGCCTTTTTTGACACATTCTGACTTTTCATAATAGCGTGTAGAGCTCCATTCACTCTATTTCCTGCGTTCACTCGTCGTTCTATATCCTTATCATATCTACCATCCCTGCTAAATAAACATCCCAAATATACAAACTCATCCACCTGCTCAATCAACTCCCCTTCTATTCTTATTTCACATAACGTTTTACTTTCTTCTCTTTCAAAAACCATCACTTTCGTCTTACTTGCGTTCACTTTCATACCCCTTTCTTTTAATGACCAGTTCATTAAAGTAACCATCATTTGCAACTCGGCCGCCGACGAGACGATGCTAATACAAATCATCGGCGTACAAAAGGCATTTGACGGTTAACTCACCTATTCTCAACCCACATTCTTCAACTTTCAAAGTTTGCAAACAACTGTCCATAAATAGGTTAAACAGCCACGGGGAAGCTACACAGCCCTGTCTGACACCTTTTTGAATGCCAAACCAGTCCGACTAGACCCCGTTGATCCTGACACAAGCTATAGAGTCCCTACAAAGAGACCTTAATGCCCGTATCAAACCAGCGCTCAACCCAAATGAGTTCAGTATTTGCCATAACACATTCCTGTCAACTCTGTCATAAGCATTTTCCAAGTCCATGAACGCATAAAAAACTTTCTGGTTTTTGGCCAAAAACTTCTCTGCAATCATGCGCATGGAAAAGACTTGACATCCCAAATTTTTTCATCAGTTTCTTCCATAACTCTTTCAATTAACACCTTAGCATACAGTTTACCCACAATACTAAGCAAGCTGATACCACGGTAGTTTTTACAGTCCTGCTGTGACCCTTTTCCCTTATATATTGGAACTATAACGGCTTTGCACCAGTCTTCCGGTACCCGTTTCAGTTCCCAATATAAATTAAACAAGGTGTACAGCAGGCCTTCCACCACTCCCTCTCCAGCCCTTAGCATTTCGAGTGATACTCTATCATATTCGGCTGCCTTACCTGCTTTCATGCTTTTCATTGCTTTCATTATTTCATCTACACTTATCTCCCTACCTCTCTCCACTTCTTTCGGAGTTTCTATTTCACTTAATTCAGACGACTCTTCACTCATAAACACGCTTTCAAAGTATTCCTTCCATTGTTTTAAATTCGAAACTTCATCATTCAGCATACAGCCATTCTCGTCTCGTATAGCATTCATTCTAGGCTGTTTTGAATTTCCCCTGGCAGTTCTTACGAGATTCCAGAACATTTTAATATTTGCCTGGAAGTTATCAGATATCCTTCTATCATTCTTATCCTTTCTTTCTTGCTTTTTCCTTTCAACAACTTCTTTTACTCTCTTATTTATATGTCTAAAGTCTGCCTTTTTTCTTTCAATCTCATCATTCATACCGCCAGAATTACCAGCTTTGGTTGCTAGTAAATCTAGCCATGCTCTCTTCTTTGCTTCAACTTCCATCCGTACCTCATCATCCCACCACAATGTATTATTTTTCCTTCCATTCGTGCTCTTACTTACACCACATACTTCGGTGGCTGCATCCACCAAAACTTTCATAACACTATTCCATACAGTCTTCAAGTCTAAATCACTCGTACATAATTCATTCAAACCACTTATATTTTCCCTCAGTCTACATTTATACTTCTCTTTCACACCTTCATCTTGTAACCTCTCTATTCTTATACGCTGTAACGCAGTGTTAGACACAGATGTCCGATGCCGCCAACGCCTGAATAGACCAATAATTCGGCATAAGACCAAGTAATGATCCGTTCCTACGTTGGACCCCCGGTAAACCCTTGTACCACTGCGCTCCTCATTCTTTCATCCACTATTAGGAAATCTATCATGTTTCTATCATCACCTCTTTACCATGTATACATGTGAATCCTCTTATGGCGAAAGAAAGTGTTCGTCACAAAAATATTCTTTTCCACACATACGGTGAGGAGGTCCACTCCACGTCTACACCATTCTCATTTATACTTTCATCGCCAAACGTTCCTAATATCCTTTCATAACCAGACCTCTTCACCCCAACCCTTCCATTAAAATCTCCTAACATAATAATATTCTCATTTCCCTTACATTTTATCAACACCATCCTTACCATGTACCAAAACTGCTCTCGGATATAAGTGGGCTTAGACATGTCTGGGGCGTACACCCCTAGCACAAACAACTTCTTTAAGCCCACTTTCATTCGTATCCATAGCAGCCTTGGGCTTACACATTCATACTCTTTCACACATTGGCTCATTCTTTCTGAAAGGATGACTCCCTGTCATGCCCGCTCGGTCTCGTCTACACCAGACCAGTAAGCGGTATACATGCCATGTGCAGTGGCATCCTTTCCCTTTCGTTTCGTCTCATTTACACATAACACATCTATTCCTCTATCATTCATCATTTCGCATACTTCATCCATCTTATCATTCATTGCTCCACATACATTCAGCGTAGCCAGACGGGCCTCCGCAATCCACTTTTCGCCCCTCCGGGAGACAGAACGTGACGGGTGGCGAACCTCGTCACCGGTTTTTCTCCCGGAGATTCTTCGCACCCCTGCCCCATTAAAGGGGCGCCGGGAACTCGGGGCCATTTCTTTTGTTTGCTGGCTCATGGTGCGAACTAAGGGGTGGTAGATTTTACGCCGCTACCATACGGCGAGGAGCCGAGTCTATCCTTACGGCTTTGTCGCTCGTTTAGCACCACCCGGGGGACAAGTGTAGGGTGGGCCTAGGGTTAGGTGGTCGAAGCCTACGGACGCGAGTGACTCATCCCCTGTAATCATCGATCACTAATAAAAAAATAGATACACAATCCCATGCAAAAGTTCTATAAAAACTGTCGCCAATTGTTTTGACGTAATTCTAGTTGAAATAAATATACATTAATGTAAATTCAACCTTAATTGCATTGCCTAAAGTTGTATTCACAAAGCTACGTACAAATTAAAAGCGCACCCAAATGTTCGAGTGGGCGCTCATTCGGTAAGGACATTTTTTGTCACTGATTGTGTATTTAGTTTTTTATTAGTGATCGATGTTTGTAATATATGAATTAGTTTTAAATGGCTACATAATTGATTAATATAATAAACATTTGTGAAAGTATTATGCAAATAGCTTAACATGTTTTTTTCAAATTAAATAGTCGTTTGAACAAAATACCGGAATGATTTTAACGTCATTTAGGTAAGTAGGTATTTATTCGGTCATGAAAAACCGTAGTGTTAGTGTAAAGTAATAAAAAAGGAAAAGTACTTAAATCTAATTATTATTCTGAATTTCGCGTTGTTTCCGCATTTTTTTTTTTATAGGATAGGGTGACAAACGAGCACACAGTCCACCTGATGGTAAGTGGTTGCTGTGACCCATAGACATCTACATTTATCCTCAATAAAGAATCAAAATGCAGAGGCGTCGTCACCCGTGAGGACTAAGATGGAATGCCTCTTTTCCAGTAAAATGGGTCTCCGGTTCTCTACACTCACCATACGAAACACAGCAGTGTCAAGCTGCCATTATACGCTGGTATTCTGTGAGAGCGTGGTCCTTCCCCGGTCGAGGCGACCCATTCGTGCTACAACTATACTACTAATATAGCTGCAGCATGGCTCTACCACGTACAAAATAACGTACCGCATAAAATTAAACTTTTAATAAAATGTAAAAAAAACGACTTCAAAAACTAAACAGAATTAAATAATTTCCTAAATATTCAAACATGTGATGTACCGGGGGTCCCATATAAATTTGAATAAAAAGTTCCACCCCGAATGCTAGAAAAATAAAGAATGAAATTTTTAATGTCAGCGTCTACATTTGACATGACGACACACGCTGAAGACGACATTCGAGCTTCTGATATTCCTTAGTTCACTCAACTCAAAGGCAACAACATTTTTTCCTACCTTACCTACTTAAAAATACAGAGGTAGAGTTGCATTTATATATACCCTCTCACTTTTTTTTGAAGCCTGCTAAAAATATCCGTTACTATTTATAATTATTTCGATTGATTTCACAATTTTTTCTACCAACTTCAAAAAGGAGGAGGTACTCATTTCGACTGTATGTTTTTTTTTAATGTGTGTTACCTCATAACTTTGTTCTACGTGAACCGATTTCGATGATTCTTTTTTTATTTGAAAGCTGGTGCTTTTCATGTGGCCCCATATAATTTGATCAAGGTCTGACCAATAGTTTTTGAGCTATCCTTAATAATATATATTGAAGTCGGTTGTACAAAATTTAAAATTATTTTCTATTGTATTAACGGCTTTTTTCTTGATTCGAATTTTGCCGATAATAAGTTCTGGGAGCGATCCACTATTCCACAAACATGTAATTGAATTACTTCTTTACCATAATGCCACATACAATAACTGCCATTAAATTGAAGTAACTTCGAATCTAATTTTTCATTTGTTGAAAGAGGCGTTGCTGGGTTGCCTCTCGGAGCCATTATACCCAAAAGTGTTAAGTCAAAATTATACTGGCTCTCCATATGTTAGAGATTTATTTTTATTTCTGTATAAGTAAGCATAGCTTGCTTATAAATACTCTAAGGGCTCGCTCGGACTCCCTGTTGCTTGGCAGTATAAATAGGTAAGAGAATGGTATCTACTGGTTAGTAGATACCATTCATGGCTAGATAGCCATGCAAACTCAGAGACAGAAATGAGCTCGAGCATCTAGTAATATGTATAAATATTTAATTTATACTTGAGAGCTTTATTTTTGTGATTTCGATAAACACTTGTACTAGTTTCAGAATATTTATTTTAGATTATTATTATACTAATTATACCCCCACTAGATGGTGTGACGACCTGGTAAGATATGCAGGAAGTCGATGGATGCAGGTGGCTCAGGAGTCAGGACCGTGCTTTGTGGCATTCCTTGGGGGAGGCCTATGTTCAGCAGTGGACTTGTGAAGGGCTGTAATGATGATGATGATGAATTATAAAATCAACCGGTTTCGCCTCACGGCATCATCAGGGTATATGTACTTATATTTAATGTAAATTTATTTTTTTATTTTTATTAAAAAAACGTTACCCCTACATTAGGACTTTCTCCTGTATGATGGAGGCAGTTTTCATACATAAATTTCACAAGCACAAACATCCAGCCCCGAATCAATTATTAGAAGGCCACACAAATACTTGTTCCATACAGGATTTGAATTCACGTCTCTCGCTGCCGAAACTCATTGCTAAGCCACTACGCCACGGAGCCGTAGGTATATGATTTAGATATTTCTGAAAATGCACGCTAATGTCATAGAATAGAATAGAATATTTTTTTATTCAATATAGATCACATGTGTAATTCTTATTGAAAGTAATTTTTTACTTTACCACTGGTTCGAAAAAACCTCAAGGGAAGAACCAGCAAGAAACCCAGCGGGACATTTTTTTAAAGAAAATTTCACATGAATGGTTGTACAAACTATTTACAAATTTTATTTTAGAAACAGCTTGGAAGCGACTACCTCATTTCCAGGGGTTATTATCAACCATGTATTCATTTATATTATAATAACCCTTTTTATACAATTTTTGTTTAATATATAATATGTAATAAATAGCTAAAAGATAAAATATTTTTTTTTACAGAGAAGCGAAATGTCAAAGCGTACAGTATTAAACGAAGTATACAAGGGGCTGGTGCAGTCGATGTCGATACCCGCCGAACTACACGAGAGGGACGGCAAGAAGTTCGCCAGCTTTGATTCTGTAGTGCAATACACTGCTGTACCCCAGAAGAGGTAACCGCCAAATTGAATTTATTACTAATCGGTCTTTGTTTGTAAATTCTGCGTATCAAGCTGGCGACGGAACCCGCATAATTTTGTGAGCATAATTAAGATGTTGCAAAGTGAACATGTCTGCGACAGTCGTGTTTTTGACAAACGTCAATGTCACATTCGGCATAGTTGTAAACGGTTACTGCTTATGGGGGTCTTCTTGTGATTACTATATGATTTTTTTTAAACAATGATATTATTGTGTAAATAATAATAATGTTCTTCAGACCGAATTTCTGACAGTCTCAACGGAGACTAGGCATCTGCGTAACACAGGATTATACTGCCCAAGTGTATGTGCAAGCACAGGTGTCTACAGGACTCTATTCCCTCACTCTCATAGTCCGATGGGACGGTAATCCGACATGACCGGAGAGAGATCAGACGCAGGACCTACGGCGTCACGTGTTTTCCGAGGCACTGTGAAACACCGCCAACTTCCTGACTCCGGGATATTACTGCGAATTTCTTGACAGAAAAACCCAATAGCTAAATTAAATTAGATTTAAGAAAAAGGAGTGAGCTCGTTTCTTGAAGGTTCCTAAGTCGTATGGGTCCGGAAAAATCTTTTTTGGTAAAAAATCCATAAAGAAGTCGTGCGAGGAAGAAAACTCCTAGTAATCGCACAGTAGTGGACCGCTAAGCATCCAGATGATGTGGATGGAAACGTGAGTTTTGTCGCGATATGATTTGGTGAAATTTGGCGGCTGGAATTATTCCGAACAATTCCTCAGAGCACTCCCCGTGGTAAATGCGATAGAAAATGCAAAGGGATGCATGATCTCTTCGCAGCGCCAGTGAATCGAGCCGATCAGAGAGAACTCGTTCGTCGACGATTCAAACTGCCCTGCGCTGGTTGCGATCAAGTGAAAGGAGCTGACACTGGGGAGCCCAGATGGAGCCAGTGGAACCAGAGATGAAAATAGTATTGCATGGAAGGCCGAACCTGCGCCTTGTAAAGTTGCTTAAATTATCTTGTTGTCTTCTTTTTAATTTTACATGAATGGTTGTACAAACTATTTACAAATTTTATTTGTATCTATAAAGTTGTTTAAAATGTCAAAAAATCTTATAGCTTCCGATAGATGGTGGTTTAAGTATCTAGTTTATGCCAGATTTTAAATAAACAGACCTTTGACGGTAGCAGCGTGAAAGATGCGAAACTTTTGCTACTGAGACCGGGAGAGACTCATGTCCACCTGTGGACTTTTATGTGCTGATGAAAATGTAGAAATTAATTTGTGGTGGCGCTGTCATCGTGCCACAAGCGAAACGCACCGAAGCCTGAATCACGCTATCAATGTTCTGTTAACGCGCTATATATAGAACAGCTTTGAAATAAAACACGGAGCGTTGGCTGCTCCCCGGGCTGAACACCTTGCCCGGCGGGAGATCTCCCCTTTTCCTTCCACCGCCTAAAATTTATGTATATATAAATAAATGTTATCACTCAGACTATGTTTATAGGTAACAGAGCGGGCGAAAAGCACACATCACTACTGCGACGTGTTCACGGAGAAGCTTCTCGCACCCCTCGGCGAACTTGCATATGTGCGTCTCGATGAGAACACTGCTGAAAAGGTACGAGTGAAAAACTTTAAATTCTGATAGGGCAGCGATATTAATGATAAGCATATTTGAGCGTTTTTTCAATATAATAATTTCTTATATTTACACGAACACTATTTTTGCGGATTTATTAATAAACTAAACGCGATAAAATCCGTAAAATTGTTTTATTCAATATATTTTCAATATGTTTGATTTTAATAGATATAATAATATTCTATATTCCTGCGACTCCAGATTGCAATTTCAACTGAAACGACGCTAACACAACTCGTTTATTATTGCCCCAATAGTGTTGTCGTGATCTTGTTAATTTAGAATGGCGTACGATGGTAATATAAGTATTCTTCAGCCTTTAAGTCAACTGTAGAATATCATATGGAATAGAATGCGCTAGCTGGCATGCATTGCTGATAAGAGTTGTCTACCAGCAATGCAGTCCCGCCGGATACAGCATCATTTAAAGACCTGGGTTCTGGGTGTCGTAGTAGCTTGCGGATACGCCAAGATGCATATTCGTCAATGAAAAAATTCCGTCAAATCTTAGAAGTTGTAGTTGTAGCGCTTACACCATTCAACCAAAGGACTACGTAATGCACACGTTAACCGCACAGATCGGCATTTTTCAAAGAGCAGCTCCATCGGCAGAAACGATTCTTGTAATGATAAAATCGATTCCGTAAACAGTTTTTATAAACGCACAAGACTTTTAAACCCAACACCTTGACAGAGGGGAATAACCATGCGAGGCGAGTCTATTGGGTTAAATCGTCTAAGTTGTATCGGCTCCAAATGACAGCCAAAACTCTTTGCCACATAATTTAAAGTTACAAGATAAACTAGTAATAAAGTAAGAAGGCAAGACAATGAAGACTACACGATAAAAATTTGAAAAAATATAAATAAAAGATATTATGGTGTGTGAAACTGATGGAGTGAAAGGAAAATACTTGACTTTAGTGCACGACTATAACAAAATGCGAAGGCAGAAAGAGCGTTTTCTTTAGCTACATAAACATGTAGTATGTAGTTCTAAAAGAAGTAGATTGGGAGATAACTCAACTGCGGCTATTATTTTTTAGATAAATTAACAACGTGTGATACGATATCCCACGGGATTAGCATCGATCCAGCAATCTCCCACGGGATTGAAAACACTGCTAGATTGCGATCCCTAGCGCTGAGTAAAGATAATTTGGATGTGTTTCTCGCTACCAGTAGTTTGACAGAGCTTATTTTTTTATTAGTAGTGTAGGACAGGTTTGTAATCTGAGAGTTTACACTCTCTTACAACTGGATGACTGAGCACTGAGATATTTAAAATAATAAATTATTAAATATAAATTTACGTTGTATCTATTCCGTACTATATAGCTTGGTCTTTCCCCCAGTTGGGCCAACCCATTCGTGACTTAATTTAAATTAAAAAAACCCCCGAAACAAAAAGCGCTGATGATCTTTAAACGACAGAACAGATTTTCTTGAAACATAGCTAAGAACACTCTTGATTAAGACACCTTCTTTCAAACTTAAAAAACTTAATCTAAATCAGTTCATCCGTTCAGGAGCTATGATGCCACAGATAGTTAGACAGACAGACACAAATACTACAAACTTATATACCCCTCTGTTTTCGTCGGTGGTTAAAAATGGATACGACAATTAACATAATTACTGAAACTTTTGTGTGACTTGCAAATAATTATCTGGATGTATCTAAAACAAACACCTCCACGATTCAGGAGAAAATTGGTGTGAGCGTTGTTGTAGCGTTAAAAAACGAAAAAATTGTTTCCAGGTATATATAAACCGAAGCAAGCGTATCCTGATGGTATCCAGCGACGGCTGTCTAGCACAGTGGCGCTGTGCTCCTACTTTCGAATCTGCCAATCTTTACCTAGCTGGCACCCCTATAGTTAACAAAGAGGGCGCGCTTGTTTCTGTTGTTACCGCTAAGAGGGGTAACCATTACGCTGTCTCCAATTTTGAGGTATGGCATTAGTCGAAAAGCTTACTGTAAAGTATATTCGGCTAGAGTTGATAAAAAAGCAGGGTTCCTAAACTTATTACATATTGCGGCCCGCTAATTATTTTTTTACTGATAGATGACAATATGGCCGCCGCGTCGCTCGCCCGCCCGGCAACGCGTTTGACATCTATTCATCTATTTTCTGTGATGTAAGTGCTGTTAGCCTATACGGCTCTTACAGCTTCGTCTGATACAGGGCTCGCGGCCTGAAAGGCTGCGTAAAAAGGGAAAGGCAATGATGATGATGATGTTTATGATTTGGTATTGTTACCAATCATCATGTTCCTTCTGTTGAGGTTTATTGAGCTATCTAACCGCTGCGCTGTCCGAGTGGGGGTGTGCGAACCCCCACCTCTTGACTGCTTAACTCGTATCGGTCGATGTTCTGGGCGGTGAGAACCAGGTACGCGGGTGTACGGTGTGTACGCGGTGTCGTGTTTGACAACAACTCTGTGCTTGCGGCTATAAGCAAAGCTCGTAACACAGATTGCTATACTTAAGTGATAGTCGCTATTGCGAGACATATCATAATATTTACCAACTCTCGCTCTCGCCGAACAGACTTTAGTTGCAAAGCCGGAATCTTCATGAGCTATTCTTTTTACTTCTAATTTTAAATTACCGTTACCGTCTAGTAAAGTCCTCTGCTGAACATAGGCCTCCCCCATTGCCTCATAGGGGGGGTTTGCCACCGGGTTGGAAATCGCAGTTTTTAATTTTTATTGTTATTAGGAAGACTCTGCTGCTCATCTCCTGAGTTGTTTCCCTCTGTCGCCTCTCACGACAACCCACGGGATGATTATGGAATAGTGGATATTCTAACATCGCCACTACACCGGAATTTGCTTTAATCTTCATGCTTCACGTTAATTCTTCGCACCTTCTACTCTGCTGCCCGTCGCCGGTCTGGTATATCATGACTGCCGTAAATGAAATGATCATATCGTCATCTTTTGGAAACTACAAGATTTTTCTGGCATAACTAGCCTCTTACAACACCCAGTTTTCTTCCTCGCACGACTTCTTTGAGGAATTCTTTATCACCGGCGATTATTCCAGACCGATACGACTTAGAGACCTCCAAGAAACGACCTTTTAGATTTTTAGGGTTCCCTACCCGAAGGGTAACCAACGGGACCTTATTACGAAGCCTCCGCTGTCCGTCCGTCTATCTGTCAGCGGGCTGTATCTCATGATCCGTAATAGGATTGACAGTTGAAATTTTCAGAGAATGTGTATATTTGTTGCCGCTATAACAACAACAAATGAAAATAAAAATAAATTAGAGAGGGCTCCCCTACTAGAAACGTGTTTTACGATGGTATGGAACCCTTCATGCACGAGTCCGACTTGCACTTGGCCGGTTATTAAAAGGCTGGTAACGCATCTGCAATTCCCCTAGTATTACAGTTGTTTATTGGTTGCGGTCGACACTTAATCAGGTGAGTCGCACGCTCGTTTGCCCCCTCATCTATAAAAAAGCCGCCACCACGCTATAATTCATCTAATTGCTCTGCATTAAAGCTTCACGAATATCGTAAATAATTAAAACATAATTTAAAATTACATTCTAATTATTTACGATATATAATTGCGGTTGCCTACCCGCTTGCCAAGCGTGGCAACTATGGCGGGTATCCCCCCCATCTATGGGGGAGGCCTATGCTTAGCAGTGGACTTTAATAGGCTGTAATGGTTTAAATTACATTAAGCTTTATTTCAGGGTGAAAGTGGGTACTTCGAAACATCGCTACCATGGGAAATAGTACACCCGATGAATGGCGATCTCGTGTACGGCGATAAAACGTTTCAATCTCGCGACGAACTACGTAGTTATATAGCGGACTTATCGCCACCTGAAGTATCAGCGGAACTGCCTGTCAGACCTATTTTATTGACCGGTGCGATTCCTAGATTGTCTGTGATCACTCAAAATGGCCGCCAAATAGCCCATCAATATCTTCACGGCGTGCACGCGTCGGATGTTCAGTATCTTTAGTTTTGAATAAGGTAGTTCTTGTATGCAAATTTTTAATTTTTGGACGAAGGCAATGTATATGATTTTTTTATTTATCAAATAAACATATTTATTTTTATGGCAAGGTTTCTTTTATTCATTGTTTATTCTTCTTCACCATGCCGAAAACTTCTCACGAATACTTCAAACGGCGAGCTTGGCATGGTACTAGTCAAATTGATAAAAAAATATTGTACAACATATAGGTTATAAGCGTTACAAAGCAGGCCAAAAGCCTTTCCTCAATTATTTGTGCTTCTTTTCTAAAATAAATAATTAAATTAGGTATACCTAATAAATACTAATCCAGCCACGGTGCTACAATACCTGTTGGTAGACTTGCAAGTGTCCATGAAATAAATACTTATTTAATTTTAACAGACGTAGGTAAGTATTCCTATGAAAATTAAATAAAAGTAATTTATATGGATTTGTGTATTTTATTTATATTTCCACCAAACAATAAAATCAATTAAAACATTTGAACAATTTAACAATCTTAACATTATAATTTACCATAAATTTAACAGAGCGAAAATAACTCGCGTTAAAAATACAACTAATTGATTCCCATCCATACTAATATTATAAATGCGAAAGTGTGTTTGTTTGTTTGTTTGTTTGTCCTTCTTTCACGTCGCAACAGAGCGTCGACATGGCATGATTTTTTGTATGGGGATAGTTCGGTGGCTGTAGAGTGACATAGGCTACTTTTTTCAGCGGAAAAACATATCACTCCCGTGGGAAAATCGAATATGTTGCAAAATTAAATTCAGATAGGTGGCGCCACCGTGATTCTACAAGACGGACGACGGTACGATGGACGAACACAGAAGGTCAGAATATCTGGATTATTATGTCTTTTTACCAAAATTAAGATAAAAAATGTATGGATCTGTATTTTTCCACGCAGGACCGGGAAGAGAGCGATAAAAAATTTGGTGCATCGTAATTCACAGAATAGGCGATAACCTCGCAGACGATATTAAGTAATCCGTTGATGCTCTGCCTACCCCGCAAGGGCTACAGGCGTGATTATAAGTATGGATCAGAAATACTATCACCACCTGTCACGCTTTCACCCTTAACTATTACTTAACAATGGTAGAAACAGTTCTTAGTAAGCCTTATTAATAAGCCTTAGTAATATTTATTGAACGGAAATGAATACAGTTCTTACATGTGGTTATGAATGAATCGGTATTACAATAAGAAAAATTGTGCAAAATTATAAGAAAAATATTTTTTGAGAATTCTTATTAACTAACGTATACATAGTTTAAATTGATTCCGCTAGATGTCGTTACTAGGTTTTTAAAACGCGGTAACGAAATGTTTCCTGACATGTACTTAACTCCCGCCGTTGAGCCGCGCGTCAACTTATAGTGCATACGGTACCTATACGCTTAAATTGTTTCTATTTCGTAGCTTATTCGACTACCTGCTTTCGATTTCGGTTGTTTGTTATTTGCTTTGTGATTTGGTTAAGGTTGAATGGATTTATATTGGCTTTCATTTTCGGATTTGTGTATTTTCTTGGATCGGTTTTGTTGATTTGGTTGGTATTCCTTTATACATATTTAGACTCTAGCTTTTATTTTGGATTTTGTTTATTTAGAATCGTGAATTGGTTTTCGTTGTTTTAGGTTGTTTAACAATATTTCAAAGGAATATTAATAGTATAGATAGTGTATACGGTATGTATATATTTCTTTTATATATTCTTATATTTCGTTGGTTATATTTATATTGACTACTGCTTTCGATTTCGGTTTTCTGCGATTTGTTTTGTGATTTGGTTTAAGTTGATTCGATCTTTTTTGGCTATCGTTTTCGGATTCGTGTTGTGTCTTGAATTGGTTTTGTTGTTTTGATTTTAAAAAATATTTAAAAGGAATATTTATTCCTTTTAGATATTTTGGATTTGCTTTTAAAAAAAATATTTAAAAGGAAATTTAATTCCTTTTAGGTATTTTAACGTTTTTTTTATAAATGGGTTTTTTCTTACTTCATAATGCCTCGCAAACGTAAGTCCAGCCTTTCAAGAGTATCTTCTCAAAGACAAGCGAAAAGATTAGCTCGATCGCTAGAATCTTTAGAAGATGCTGAACTGAGAAGGCAAGAACAAGCAGAGTGTCAGGCTGCTTTTAGAGCATTTAAGACACCTTCTCAACGTCAGCAAAGGCGTCTTGAACAGACAGAGCGTCAGGCTACTTTAAGAGCTTCTGAAACACCTTCTCAAAGTCAGCGAAGGCGTCTTGAACAGTCAGAGCGTCAAGCTACTTTAAGAGCTACTGAAACACCTGCTCAAAGTCAGCAAAGGCGTCTTAAACAGGCAGAGCGTCAAGCTACTTTAAGAGCTACTGAAACACCTGCTCAAAGTCAGCAAAGGCTATTCGAACAAGCGGAACGTCAGGCCGCCTTAAGAGCCGCGGAAACAGCTGATGAAACTCAACACAGACTCATTGAGCAAACTGAACGTCAATCTACTATAAGGGTATCTTATCTAATGCACATAAATTGTGGGACAAATATAAAGAGTACATGGCGGAAGATATTTTGCGAAGGTTACAGCAGACACACGCGAACATGACATACAATGAACACATTTATAATGAAGCACTTGGAAAAATTAAAGATAAAGTAATGGCAATGGTAGGCAAAAAATTAAGCGACTTTGGAATGATAAGCCCTCAGCGAACAACCGAAAATGAACTAAGTGATGAAATTATACGTGAAACAAACTACGATATACCAGCTTTGCAGCAACAAGTAGCCGAATTTGTACCCCCGCTTGCTTCCCGAACAAAAACGAGTTTTTGACAAAGTATTAGGACAAATTGAATCTGGAAATGGTGCACTTTTCTTTTTAGATGCCCCTGGAGGAACTGGGAAGACATTTTTGTTAAATTTATTATTAGCGCAAGTACGGAAAGATAAAAACATTGCTGTGGCCGTAGCTTCCTCCGGTATAGCCGCCACGCTGCTAAGCGGGGGCCGCACTGCACATTCTGTTTTAAAACTCCCTCTAAATCTAGCCCAGGAAGAATCGCCGATCTGCAAATTTAGCAAAAATAGTGCACGAGGTATAATGCTACGACAATGCAAACTTTTAGTGTGGGACGAACGTACAATGTCGCATAAAAAACCTGTAGAAGCACTAAATCGAACGCTCCAGGATTTGCGCAGCAATACCGATGTAATGGGAGAAATGGTGGTTTTACTGGCTGGTGACTTTCGCCAAACTTTACCTGTCATTCAAAAGGGCACACCTGCAGATGAAATTAAAGCATGCCTCAAGTCGTCTATTTTATGGAACAAGGTGACAAAATTCAGTTTAACTACGAATATGAGAGTTCATTTGTATAATGGTATCAATGCTGGAAACTATGCTGACACACTATTAAAAATTGGCGATGGGCGGTTGGAAACGGATGCTGAGGGCTGCGTTAAATTGACGAGAGATTTTTGTAATTTAGTACAGAGTCATTCCGAATTAATTGCGAGCGTTTATTCAGATTTAACGAACAACATGCATGAAGACAAATGGTTATGTGAAAGGGCGATTCTTGCACCAAAAAATGAGAGCGTTAACAAAATAAATTCAGATATATTAAGCGAAGTAGCAGGAGAAATAACAGAGTATTTGTCAGTAGACACAGTTATGGACACAGAACAGAGCACTTCATATCCCGTAGAGTTTCTAAATTCTCTAGTTGTCAGGTGTGCCCTCACATAAGCTTCAATTAAAATTAGGCGTCCCAGTCATGCTAATGCGAAATTTAGATGCTCCTCGGTTATGTAACGGGACAAGGCTGCGTGTGACACATCTTGGACGGAACATAATCGGTGCTACAATTTTGACAGGCGTAGGAAAAGGTGAAAATGTTATTATACCACGGATCCCTATAATTCCCACAGATCTTCCTTTTCAATTCAAAAGGTTGCAGTTCCTATTGCTCAGTTTTGCAATGACAATTAATAAAGCGCAAGGGTAAACGTTACAGGTAGCGGGGTCAACTTAAAAACCGTGCTTCTCTCATGGTCAGCTGTATGTAGCATGTTCGTGTGTCAAATGCCTAGAATCTCCACATTCTTTCCCGAATGGAAAACATATAACATTGTGTACAGTAGCGTCTTAAAATAGTGTTCAGTTAGTTTTTTTTCCAAAATTCCACAATCAATTAATCAGAATTCCCAGACCTTCCCTTTCAATTCAAAATTTCCTATTTAGCTCAGTTTCTTTTCAATTCCAAATGCTGCACCTCTGACGGACCTATTAAGCTCAGTTTCCTTTCAACTCAAAAGGCTGCATCTCTGACGGATCTTTTATTTGGCTCAGTTTCCTTTCAATTCAGAAAACTGCATCTCTGACGAATCAATTTAGCTCAGTTTCTTTTCAAAAGTCTGCATCCCTGACGGATAATTATGCTCAGTTTTTAATCATCCCATTTCCATTTGGAATAAATAGGCTATTTTCATGCTTTCCTATACGCTGCGTTTCAAAACATTTAAATAGGCTGACGAATCAATTTTGCTCAGTTTCCTTTTAATGGCTGCATCTCTGACAAATCTATAAAACTCAGTTTTCTTTCAATTCAAAAAGCAATGGATAGTTCATTTCCCAGTGACCATGCGGGCGAAGCCGCGGGTAACAGCTAGTAAATAAATAAATTTGAATATCATCACAGGCTTGTCATCCCTTGGAATTTCGTAATTAGGAAAAGTTGTAAGCCAGGAATAGGAATGATAACCGATATAATCTTTCCCTAACCCTATTTAATACAAAATTTAACCGGCTCAAAGTACAAAAACTTTATTAAACAAAGTTTGTATAAAAAGGGTTATTATAATATTAAGGAATTTATGGATGATAATAACCCCAGAGAATGAGGTGATCGCTACCAAGCTATTTCTAATCTGTTTTGTGTTGTTAATTGTGTAACATACATGATTGTAAGCTGTTAATTTATTTTTTGAAAAAAGTCCCGTTGGGTTTCTTGCTGGTTCCTTCCAGGACAGAGGTTTTTTTCCGAACCAGTGGTAATTAAACAAAAGAGTGATTCAATAAGTATTATTTATAATCTATATTGAATAAAAAAGTTTCTGTTATATTCTGTTCCTATACAACGTAAATTGTTCATATAATTAAAACCATATCCGAGACAGTTGGATATC
Source organism: Parnassius orleans (assembly GCA_029286625.1). NCBI lineage: Eukaryota > Metazoa > Arthropoda > Insecta > Lepidoptera > Papilionidae > Parnassius > Parnassius orleans. The sequence continues at coordinate 5,534,535 of JAGSMP010000006.1, read as the reverse complement.
CCTTATCATTCATACTGTGAATAATTCTTACAAAATATTTAAACAAAATATTTTATTACTTCACACTGGTAATCATACGAGATCTACAACGTAAACAAAATGGCGATGTTATGAGTGGCCAGACTGGCTAAAATTTAATGTAACGCTGGCACTGCACAATTGTCCAACCGGTTCACTAAACCTTCGCACAAACGTCAGTTCTAAGCTATTCAAATCAATAACGACGCTCATAATTAACTTTGGTGAAAAGGGTAAAATACAAACTACTAGCGATCCGGCCCGGCTTCGCACGCGTGATTTCTGGATGTCCACCTGCCGGGTCAAACTATAGCTAAGAACCATCTAGGTAACTCCATAAGTACCCCATAAAATTACATCAAAATCGGTCAAGTCGTTTAGGAGGAGAGTTCGAACACACGCACACTGAAGTTTTAAAAAAGATATGATAAGTCTTCGTATGTATATACATCTATACATATAAATAAAATTGAAATATCAGTTTGTAAAAAATATATGAAGTCTTTACATTTCGTATAGGTTTTACACGGTTTCATTATGGAATCTCTGCGAGGTACATGTTTAAATAGCTATTTAATCTCAAATGTACAATGACATCTTAATTTTTTTTTATCGAGCCAGTTATAAGTCGCGGCACGTAAGTCTAGCGGGGACCGTTATTGCGCATAAGTCGAAAATAAGGTATCATGGGGTAGTAAGCAGGCCGCGGGGCGGGCGTGCGTATCGTTCGCACGCGCTGATTGGCTCTCCAGTCGCATTCCGTCCCCCGCACTGATACGTGATACGTGCGCGACAGTACCCATGCGCAGCTATCCCCTCCACGTTGCGTTCAGCGCTAGACTTACGTGCCGCGATTTGTATTATGACTATTTCTGTCTTCACACAACTCTTGTCCGTATGTAATTTTTTTATTTAAAGATTGATTTTGGCAATAATTACATTTAAGTAGATTTAGACACTAAACATTCACAGGTTTAATAAATTAAAAGATACGTCGCCTTAAACCCCGACTACATTTTACAACCCACAAAAAAAGACAATTCCAAACCGTCAGAAGGGTTCTTCTTATTCTTCATCTAATTTGTTTTTTACCTTCGTATTTTCCGTCGTCCAAATATCAAGTCAGTCTTGAGAGTAACAATAAACTATCATTGTTCAAACTGTATCAGACGCCAAGGTAGAGTCGTACAAGTGTGTGCTCAGAAGTGGGCAGTCGCGTCACCGGGCAAGTGCCGTTCGTGCGCACGTGCCGGGAAACACACCCGTAACAGAACACGTATCTGTAATATTAGTTATTTTTTAAATCATAAAAACCTAACTCGTTTCATTTTAATAGAATAGTCATCCATCCATCCATCCATTACAGCCTATAAAAATCCACCGCTGAACATATCCCTCACAGATTGCCTCAGGGGGGAATTTTGACATAGTTGCCACGCTTGGCAAGCGGGTTGGCAACCGCAGTTTTTTTATTACTTTGAGTTGTTACCAGGAAGATGCTGCTGCCCATCTCCTGATTCATTTTACCTCTGTCGCCTCTTACGACACCCTTGGGACGATAGGGGTAGTGGATATTCTTACACCGCCACTACACAATTAATGTGTTGGTGTTGGTTGGCTATTAAATCATTACAAAATCTAGTCGAGTAAGTGGAGATTTAGTAGAGAATTTACTAGACCTCTTTAGCCATGAATAAATCGAATACATTTAAGTTTAACCAATCTAAATCGGCATCACCTATTTGTAGCCGACTTATTCCTCATAGCTGGATAAATAAAATATCTAATAAATACAATAATTTTGGACTTCTGATAACTTTGTTAAAATACGAAAGCGTCAAAGCGCATCAAGTAAATTTCACCGGCTGTATTTTTGTTATAGAATAAGGGTGACAAACGTGCACACAGTCCACCTGATGGTAAGTGGAACTGCGGCGCATAAACATCTACAATTATCCTCGTTAACACTTTGACAGCCGATCACGACCCTGGGTCGTGGCGCTCAGTTTTGCTCCGTACGCCGATCACGACCCCAGCGCGTCATCGGAATTCCTTGATTTTATTCTAAAAATTAAAGGAATTTCGGGGTCGTCCGTTGTTGCATTGGGTAGCTACATTCTTTAGCTACACACACATAGGATTCATTTACGTAAGGAGGTAGGGTGGGGTACAAAGGGAGGGATTGCAAAATGACCAGCACGTGTCATATTATTCTCTTCGCAGGAAGTCCATGAAATGGTGGAAGATGTTCTTCAATTAAGTGGCTAGAGCAACGGTGAACGCGTACATAATTTATAATAAATCAAGAACGCAGGTACGGAGACCAAAATTTTCGCAGTTTCTAAACACTCTAGGATGTATGGTCTGCAGGAGCTGATAGTGCTGCTGGACCATCTCATGGTCCACATCCCACTGCGAAGTCTACCAGGTTGGTAGGTAGACTCATCCATATGTGAGTACCGCCGACTGCGATAAGCACAAAAGTCACACGAGTCTGCAAGGTTTGCGCGGACACTATAAAAAAACAGACAGGCAAATGGGAAAAAAGATTACAGGAAAGCTCCCTATTGAAAAAAAAAATGAATATGTATATACCCAGAGACAGGTAAGACTGTCGGCACCTTCCAGGGCTGCAGACAAACCGGGCATTTGTTCTTCCATCTGAGCGCCTGTTCAGTTTTCTGTTGATTACAATTATTATTAATTGATTTTTTTTAGTTGTGGTAATGATTATTTTTAGCTGTTTATAGTAATAGGGATTATTGGTTCGGGAAAACTGAGTTGCAAGTTTTGAGTTTATCACAGGCGGCAATTATCCAAAAACTTTAATTAAAATTAATTGTCGCGGACTTTATCGCGTTTAATTTACATATTTGTTTTACACTCCAATGAATAATGTTCTAATGATATAGTTAGCTCTTTTACCTTTTAATTATTAGTGTTTGGTCCGATTTACGCAAGATAAAATTACAATTTCTTAAGTCTTGCAGTGGTATGCTTAGGTTTGGATTTAATTAATCATAATTATAGGGTCCTAAGCAGATGCTGGCACTCAGTCGTCTTCTCTATTGACATGAGGATATTTCTATTTATTTCATTAGCCTCACGATACATTATTAGTAGAAGTCGGTGTTATTTTCAGTGCTTCTATAAGTTATATAATTTTTGTACTTTATTAAGATTCGTAAGTACACATGAGATCTTGACAAATACCAACCTCCATTCCCAAATGAGATTTTGTTATTTTTAATTTGACGATTCCATTAATTACGTGAAATTAATTTAAAGGTACCCGGTACAACTATACCGCAAAGTATCAAATGCTTACCTCCGGTGGCTTGGGTAATGGTAAAGCTGTAATGGGTGGGGCTCGTGCCTCCCACCAGCGTAACAACTGCACTGCGAACGCGCCGTACTGAACTGCGCTAAGCAGCCCACGGCCTAGGAGCGGGAACGATAACGATGCATCGCTATAAACAAAGACGATTGGTGCGTGCAAAGAAAATAATTTGTTTTTTCTCGACGTAGTAAATTCAATTGATTTGAATATGCGGATGTTACAGTGTCGTGCCGATGTAAGTGAATCCATCATAATGATTTCTTATATTTTCGCGAATACTTTTTTTTTTATAGAATAAGGGTGACAAACGAGCACACAGTCCACCTGATGGTAAGTGGTTTCTGTGACACATAGACATCTACATCTATCTTCGTTTGCGAATTTAAATGCAGATGCGTTGTCAGCCGTGAGGACTAAGATAGAATGCCTCTTTTCCAGTAAAAAGGGTCTCCGGTTCTCTACACTCACCATACGAAACATAGTAGCATGTAGATGCTATTTTAAGCTGGTATTCTGTGAGAACGTGGTCCTTCCCCGGTCCAGCCGACCCATTAGTGCTACAACCATAATATAGCTGCAACATGGCTCTACCACGTATAAAAAATTTAGAATTTCATCGCGTTTAACTTTTATTCTCTCCATTTTTTTCGTGGGTGTCGTGAGAGGCGGCTATAGGAAATCCAAGAATGTTCTCATGGCTTTCAATAGATGGCCCTATAACTATCTCGTTTACGCCAGATATAAAAAGTTCTCTCTGGTGACAAGCAGCAGTGTCCGAGGCTCATCAGCTCGTAGTAGTCCACTACTGGACTTGGTCTCTCATACGACAAGATTACCCGTAATCACTACTTGCTGTCGTTGAACAGGGTTTTTATATCTCGTATACAGGATAGATAACTTTTTAATTTTAAAGTTACCTCATTTGCCCAGCCCTGAGACTTTTAAAAATCCGACCAGGTGTACTCTTCAGGTTCAGGAGGTGGGGCATCTTTTACTGTTAAGCCAAGTAAAGCCAATTCTAAGGCCGGCGACACAGTGCGACCCGTCAGATAACGTGCAAGTTGAACCAGCTTTGCTGTCTCCAGAACAAAGTGAGTTATGGAATACAGCTTTATCGCGGCTTTGCGTGCTTGGTCGCCAGTGCTCTAAAATGAATAAGGATGAATAAATATGCTAAAATTGGTAATAGTTTCAAAAAATATCAGACTTTATTTAATTTTTTTGTGAGCCTCACTAAATTAAAATTTTATATTTATGTTAATTGCAATTTTAAATGTGGATTTAGCATGAGCTCGGCAATGAAGGCAAAAATTATGAGGAAATCTACATGATTGAGAAATAAAAAACATCCGTGAGTGTCGTGGAACACTCGGTTGGAACGAAGTTCCTTTCGTAGTATATTATTATTGATAAACGTATTATATTATTGATTAACAAATACAAATAAATGAATTACTAGCGTCTATTAAAATGAAGCGTCATTTAAAATAATATTTCTTTCATGGCAAGATAAGAAAAAGTGCGAGGGAGATGAATATTATTCCATCTCGCTCGCACTATAGAAAGGGGGTCGTGACGGAAAAATCTTACACTTTTTCTCGCCTAGCCCCCATCCGTCAAATTCGTACCGTGCGATAAGGAACTTCGTTCCAAAAATCCAGGTCCATCAATACACATTTGGGCACCGCTGCAGTTTTTCTTGTCCTAGGTCTCTGCCCAGCAGTGGGATGTATAAGCTGTTAGTTTTTTACTTCAGTTTTCTTTCATCCATTTATTCCTTTACAGCCTATGAAAGTCTTCCCCTATAGAATGCCTCATAGGGCAGATCTTGCCATAGTTGTCACGCTTGGCAACCGCAGCTATTTATAATCTCGAGTTGTTATCAGGAAGATGCTGCTGCTCATCTGCTGTTAACTTTCCCTTTGTCGCCTCTTACGGCACCCACGAGACGATATGGGGTAATGGTGGATGGATATTGTTACACCACCACTACACGGTTAAGAGTTTTCACTGCAGTTTTCTTTCGTGTTAGTTAATTTAGCTAGTTTTCTTAAGTTATAGATGTATAACTTAATAATAGCAATAAATGATAATGAATGTGAATGTGATGTCAAGAGATGTTAGACTATGTTAGAATAAAATAATCATTGTGCAGAATAAGGCTTTATGGGTTAGATAGATAGATAATGACGGGCTGTTTTCCGCAACTCCACGTCTAAGCGCGTATTTTGGGTGCGGACAGGAATAATGTAATTATTCGAGCCATAAAATCTGTAGAAGTTCAACAGTCCTTTGATGTTGCGAGCAACTTCGGGGAGTGATCCAGGCGTGCCGAGATGTTTAGCCTTTATGGGTTATGATTCAATTTCACTACTGTACATATTTTGAGGACATGAGATGTTTTCCAATTGGCATTGTAAAAGCTTGATGGACTCTTCCTGACCCACAAAATATTCAGAAATAACAGGAGGCGTATGACCAGTGTAGGACAAATGTAGTTTGTTTATTATTGCAGGCTTGTTATTTCTTTTCTCTTTTATAAAATTATTAACTAAGTCAATTGTTAAAATAATTTTCATTAAAAACTTACCTTACCCAGATACCCATCTTCATTGTCTTCTCTCCATTTTTCTACGATCCGTTCAACTTTGTCCTTCAAATACGGCACAAATACAAGTAGTATCAAGGAACCCTTTTCCAGCCGTTCAGGTAGCCGAGTTCCAGAGTGAAACTCATTGCTAGGGCTTATTGGTACACGCAACAAACCATAGAAACATTCCGAGAACGAGGCAGCTGAAAAATACAGATTCAGAACTTAAGCTACAATGTAATTTTATCATGCCATTGTTGTATTCAAATTTCTTTGGTTAATTCAGTTATTTTAGTTAAAAAAAGTTACGCGTACAATTTTCTCCTTTATCATGGAGGCGTTTTACATACATAAATTGCAGATGGACAAGCATTCAGACCCGCAACAATTATTACTAAGCCATTCAAGCACTTGGTCCGTCCATTTGACAACGCGGCCATGCAGCGTAGCAACCAATGCTTAGCCACTGTGCTTTCTTCCATCCAAGCTACAAGCCGTGAAAGTAGCCGTACTATATTCGGATTTGTCAATCTCAGATGAATAATAAATCATAATTTTTGATATCTTTCATTTTACTACGCATGCAATGAATTTTAGCTGGAACTTGGCCACTGGCAGATTGCTGCTCCTGTTTTATTGTTCGAATAATGTTTTGAAGTTTGTTTTGATATGTAAAAGTGGTGCAATTTTGTGTATTGAATGTCCGCAAATGTGAACAATTAGTGGAAACATTTTAACAAGTACTCAATGGTGATATTATACATTTCATGTTTGTAATTTGCTTTGGGGACTGGAGATATTATTGTCATCAACTGTCCACTGGGTTAAGCTGTAGTCAAAATCTCCTAAGGACTTCGCAATTTGACGCATTAGCATATTATTAAGAGTTTAGTGAACAAAAAGCAAATCAGACTAGACTGTATGGTCAAAGACCTTAGCCTGCCTTAATTGGCAAAACATAACTACAACAACTATGTGCTAGAAAAGTAAATATTGCAAGCTGTCTCCATACAGGCTGACATATGAGGTTCAAGCTACAACAACCTAGTGATGGCAAAACTATCCAATAACTCTGAAACCAAATATCACAGATTGGTGATGGAAAACAGCAAAACCAGGGTAAGGGGATCAGCTTTGTATTTTCCCCTTGCTCAGCATAGTGAGTGTAGGCTAATAGAAAGAAGGAGAGAACCATCTTATTTAATATAAATAATTGACATATACATATTTATAACTGAAGTCTAATATTTAACTATAACTACCTTATGCGAAATTTACATAAATAATTAAATTGATTGTCTATTGCACATCATATTGGTGACATGCCAATAAAGGAACTATGAGGGGAGGTCAAAAAATGATGTAGCGCTGAAACCATAGTGCTGATGTTGAGTAATGACCAAAAAACAATTGTTTTCAATCTTCAGAACAGTGAATTTCTAATTCATTCAATAATGGAAATTAGTATGGATGCTCTTTAGCTGTTGTAGCTTGAAAAGGGTTATATTCCACAATGGATTATAAACAAACAGTAAAAGAAAATGTTTACATTACATTATTGATTAGGACACTTCTTGTGGGGAAACAAATTAGTTGTGCACAAGAACAGTATTTTTTCACTAAATTGTGAAATAAAAACATAACAATATATACTTATTATACAATACCTTACAGCGGTGACAGTTTCACAATAATGGGTAATGGGTATAATAACATAATAAACTCACCATAGTGTTTCAAGTAGTGATACTGCAGGCAAAAATCTAATAGCAGATATAGCTCATCGTACCACCTTTCACACCATCCACATTTGTTAGGGTACACAGATGCCAAATACTAAAAAAATATTTTTTTATTAAAAAATAAGAAATAAGTGTGTTAAATGAGGACACAGTCTATCTGAGTGGTGTGGTAAGTGGATAGTATGGCCCATAGGCACCAATATAAATTTACAGCATATATTATATGCTGCTGGGCCTCCTGTCATGAGAGGGTTTTAGGGCAAGGAAATGTCCACCGCGCTGCCCCAAAGCGTGTTGGCGAACTTCACATGTCTTTGTATAATATTATTTTCTTATTTTTCAAACATGCAGGTTTCCTCTCGATGTTTTCCTTCACCGACGAGCACGTGGTAAATCAGCACTTAAAATTGCAATTAACAATTTCATTGGTGCTGGCAGGGATCGAACCTAGGTTGCTCACGTACAGTGAAATTTACAGTGAGCGCTTAGCCCCTTAGCCACTACGGCTCTTAGGCACCTATATATTATCCTTTAATAATCAAAATGTAGATGCATTGTCACTCCCCAGAGGACTAAGATAGAATGCCTTGTTACCATTAAAAAAGGGTATTCAGTTATCTACAACCATATAACACAGCAATATTATGCTGCTATTTTACACTGGCATTATGTGAGTGTGGTCTATTCCTTGTGCTGCAACCATAATATAGCTACTGAATGGCTCTAACCCGTTAAGTTGTGAGAATGTAATAAAGATGTAGATCTAAAATAAAAATAAAAATTCATAAACATTGTAATAATAACCAATATAATGTGCTTCAAAAATCAAGTGATAAATTAGTTTTCTAATTCTGTTTTTGACGTGACAACGTCTTATAAATTGGTTTGCCGGGTGACACTTCAAGAAACTGCGTTACGCTCCGCTCACGTTATGCGCTCACAATGAGAGCGAGTGAGAGGCACGCGTCCCTTCCACTCGGGCATGGTTAGCCCGCCTAAGAGCGAGAGAGACAGACATAATAAAATTATTTTACCACTCAAAGTCGTTGTCACGTAAAACTTTCGCCCGTATACCGACTTTACAGGCAACCAATTTTTTTTGATTTAGAATAAAAACATCATTTATTGAACTGAAATTTTTGCAATACATACCGGCTTTCATTTTAAATAAAAATATAAAGTGGTTTATTATCATTATCATCAAAGAGAAAATATACAAAAGCTACTGTATGGTTTTGTTCCTATAAACAGTAATATACAAAATCTATTGTGTGAGAGTAATAGTTTTTAGGAATATACTGTTTAAGTGACGTGGAGCAAATATTCAATGAAAGTTACTTATACCGCGTGTTTGTGAAACGCTCCCGGAAACGAAGACAAACGATAGTAACGATACCTTTGATGATGGGTCAGAAAAAAAATTGATCCCGATGAAAAAAAAGTCATCTTTTCACAACGTTTTATTAGCTTAAACATAAAACCAGCAGTGGAACTTAAAATAAAATCAGCTGACAATAGGGTCAATAAACGCGCGGACGCCGAATTCGCGCGGCCCGCAGCTAGCGGAACGTACCAATACCTAATAATTTACAACACTTGTCTAAATACCTAACTTATCTACTTAACCTACTATTTTGGCACTATGCTTGTCTCCACCTTGCCACTTTAATTCGAATTCACAGGTTAAATAAACCAAATACCTGGTTCGATTTCCCGCGAATGAAAAATTTACTTAAATGAAATTTATACAAGGATAGTCATGTTTTTTTATCGTGGAGGTATGTTTATTATTCTGATGTATTCAGTTATGTACCTATTCAGATCAGTTCAGTACTAAGTTATTTAAAAAAAAAATAGGTATGAAGAAACAGCTTACCGATCTAAATCCTCCGTTGCCTTATGAGATGCGGCTCAAATTATGCCCCATTCATTACGAGGCAGATTTGGGCTCGGCGTTGCGTCTTCTCATGCAGGCGGGGCATCATCGTGGGGTCTTCGACACAGTCCGCACATAGTTTCTCGAAAACATCCACGATCCTTTGACGCATTTCGTCAGCACTATCACACCCACGATTAAAAACCCTTTCTTTCACATACCCCACCGAAAGAAGTCTAACGGGGTCAGATCTGGTGAGCGAGGTGGCCAAGCGTGTGGTCCTAGTCTGCCGATCCAGCGATCATCAAATAGCTCGGTGAGGCGCTCACGGACGAACCTCACGACATGTGAAGGTGCACCATCATGCTGGAACCATGTGCGGCGATATTCAGCCAACGATAGGTCGTCTAAAATGTCAACCAACTGTTCATTTGTGAAGTTTAGGTATCGCTGTCCATTAAGTCGCTGTGGCAGAAACACTGGTCCTAGTATGTGATCCTTAAATAAACCTGCCCATACGTTAACCGACCATCGGGTTTGGTGCCCGGTTTGTCGAACAGCGTGCGGGTTAGCTTCGGAATACATGTGTATTTCTTCGGTTCCACAGGCCTTTTCTGGTAAATGTCGACTCGTGCCTGGTTTCATTGAGCACGTCATCTGGACGATGACGTGCTCAATGAAACCAGGCACACTTTGTTGCTGGTCTAATAACCAAAGGCAGAAAACTCGCCGGCGGTCGTGATCGCCGGGAACTAAAGCATGCGCTTTGTATGGGCGCGCATTTGGTTACGCTTTAACACCTTGTGAACTGTCCAGTATGACACGCTTGTTCCATCCCGACGCCTTAACAATTTAGCGATACTTCGTGTACCTAGGTTCGGATTCCGGCAAACGACATCTAAAATGCGCTCCTCGAAGTGAACAGCCACTTGACTTTCACCTCCTGCCGCTACCGGAGCAATGGGCCGATTTTCCAACACTCGATGAAATGCTGCTGTTATCAGACGAGAGTCAGCTGGCTGTCGAGCGGCCGGGAATTTCTCTTGGTAAATTCGTAATGCACGCGAAGCATTCCCGCGAGCTTCTCTAAGGCACATTAACATGTTGCCGTATTCACGAGCACTATAAACGTACGCGTTGGGCATTATTAAAACAAAAGAAGAAATATAAAACGTAACAACAAGAATAATAACAACAAGTAACAACAACAAGAATTTAATAAACAAAACGATTGAACTGTCGCTAACGCGCACGTGATAGTCAACACAGAAGCGAAACTGTCTTAAAAACTAAAATTAATAATCAATCCCGCCAAAACAAATGCCTACCGCTAAGTATATATTCCGTGATCCTTGCGGTAAGCACTTTGATCATTTCCACAGATCGATAGATCTGTCGATCTGTGGATCAAAGTAACCGTTACGACATTCCCAACTTTTATTTTATAAGTTTAGTTATCCCTACGACTAGTCTTCATTTTAGAAGTTATAGTTGTCATTTTTTTAATACAATTAGACAATCAATGGAGAAGTTTCATGATGTTGTTAATATTATATTCAACGTAATGGTATTAAAATATAGATCAAAACTAATCAATCACTGAAATTTTTTTTTGAAATCCATCAATAAATGACTTAGAAATAGATTATTGAAGTTTACGTATTTTAGTACGGAACGTCTGTGGTTTCTGATTCGCCTGTGACGTCATTTGACCTATCCGAGATGGCCGCACCACGAATCATTCAAGTAGTACGTAAGTAGTACTATTGTAGCAGGTGGAAGGAAAAGGGGAGATCTCCCGCCGGGCAAGGTGTGCTGCCCGGGGAGCGGCCAACACTCCGAGTGGTAGTTCGGAGCTATTCTATATATACTGTTTTTGCTTCGGAACTTTGATAGCGCGATTTAGGCTTCGATGTATTTTCGCTTGGGGCGCGACGACAGTGCCAACACACTATTATTTATTCTGTGGTATTAATTTCAGAGTCACGCCAGGGCTCTTGCTTCGTTCGTGTTTATTTACATACCTATAGTCGTTTGTTTCTTTTTTATTTATGAGTATGTTGTTTTTATTTCCCTATAATGGATGAAGGCTTCGTCAAAGGAAAAAGTGATAATTTGCCTAATAAAAGGAGTTAAACTTTTTAAGTAAGTCAGCCACATTTTTGTTTTAAATAAAAATGTAAATTTTTTAATCGCCGTAAAAAATTTGTATGATAGAAAAACTTCATTTCTTCTTATAAAACTATTGATTTTAATTAAAATTGAAAAAATCTTATAAAATCTAATTATTAATAACCAGTGTTGCCACCTTTTACATCAATTACACATCGACATCGATTGTTCATACTGAAAATTAAATTGTCAATGTCTTGCTGCAGTAAGAGGTCGTAAAGTTGTTGTTCCGTCGTCAAATTTGGCGGGAAATCTCTCAAAGCTTTTCGTTGTAACATGTTCCAGGCATGCTCGATAGGATTTAAGTCGGGCGACTGTGCAGGCCAATCCAAAACTTGAATATCGTGGTCTCGGAGAGCGGCAGACACCAGCCGCGCCGTATGGGAAGGAGCATTATCGTGCATGATTCCTGACCCATTTGTGGTATTTTTGTGTAGTCATGATGCCTTGGATCCAAACGACCTGGGTTCGTCCGCCAAGACGAATTCCTGCCCACACCATGATTGTCCCAGACGGCTAACTCTCCCTGGAGTTCTCCAAACGCGTGTTCTTCGTGAATCCGGAGGAAACCCAAACCGGGACTTATAGGTGAACAGCACCAAAGAGCATTGTTCGTCACTCCATGGTAAATGCTCCCAAGCCCACGAAAGCCGCGCCGACCGCCAACTATGATTTCTTTTTTTCATATTATGCTCCTCGTTCTTTTTGAGGTTTCAACGCATTTTGACAGTCAAATTTATGAGGACATATGTTGGCTTTCAACATTGATGTTCCCCCAACTAGTCGATGTTTGACTAAATTTTCTGTGTCATTTTCAACCTGTAAATAAATTAGATTTTTAAAGTACTTACATACTTATAAAGTAAATAACAAATACATTTACATGAAACATACAGTTATTTTTACTGAATAAGTTATTCCGAACCTACTTACGACTCAATAGGTATATCAATCAGAAATAGGCAGCTATTATTAATAGGTACTTACATCAAAATGACATATTTAGTGCTTTTAGGTCCAATTAAATCACGCTTCATTAGTCTGCACCACTTTTTTCTTGCTGTTATATTATTTGGTACACGAAAAAAAAACTTTGAGATTTTTAACTGTTGTGTTTTGACACATAGGAACAATATTTGTAGGCATTTTTTTTTAACTTTTGCCATCGGGTATTAAACAAAATACGAATCGAACGGCGCAAGCGACTACACAACAATAAATTTGTACGTACTCGGCGAATACGTCCTGCGTCTTCTAGGTCAAATGACGTCACACGATGGAGCGCCGCGTGTAACAAAATTATTCTTACAAGCGCAACTTCAAAGTCCCATAACTTTTTCAGTTCTAGAGATATTTTATTGATTCTTTCACGTGTTTGTTTTATTTTACTCAAATTTTTATAATTTATCCATAAAAAAAATATGGAAACTTCGTGATTGTACCCTGACGCAACAAGCAGTTAGTCACTACAAAAGTGATATTGAAATTAATAAACATGCCTAATTGGGTACTCACTTACACAATTATAAACACTATTTCATCGTTATCTTTGATTTTGTACAAGAAAATAGAAATGAAATGGTACTGAATAATTTAATAGTTAAAATCAATTGCTATTATGCCCTATTGTCAGCTGATTTTATTTTAAGTTCTACTGCTGGTTTTACGTTTAAGTATTTTCATGATTTTTTAATGAAATTATCATTTCATTTAGCTGTACTAACATGATGGAGCGTGAATAAAGCTAATAAAATGTTGTGAAAAGATGATTTTTTTTTCATCGGGATCAATTTTCTTTCTGACCCATCATCAAAGGTATCGTTAGTACTATCGTCTGTCTTCGTTTCCAGGAGCGTTTCAAAAACACCCGGTATATAAGTAAAAAAAATATCTTTTCTTTATAATATAGTATGTACCTAAATCTTAGGTTGGACTCGCACATCTCGAATGCCTCTCTGAATTCAAAGTCGGAATTCATAATTTGAATTCCGGCAAGCTGCCTCACACATTTAATTTTTTTTAATTTAATTTAATTAAACAGTGTACATGCTGGCTTACAGTATGCCCAAAACGCCAGCATGCTAATTTACAAATTACAGTTTTAAATAATAAATAATAATACAAGATACATGTCAAAAAGGTCAAATAAATTAAAGAATACATGTCCAATAGATCATATTAAAAAAAAAAACATGCCAAATAGATTACATGTCAAATAGATTACATGCAAATAGATTAACCAAAATGTCATTGTCAAATTAACTATCTATAATTAAATTAATATATTAGAATATGTCAAAATTGGATGTCAAAAATAGAAGGGCTTTGTTACATAGTTGCCCAAAGCTATCAGCAAATAAGTCAGTCTCGTAATCATGTGCGAGCATATCTCCAATAAGCCATATAGCGCGAGTAGTGGGCGCGTGAGCGCCGCACCTGGTGCGTGCCGGCGGCCGCCACAGAAGACGCGGCAGCCGCCGCGGTGCCACCGTCCCCTCCACATCACAGCCCAGCCGCTTCGGAGCCAATAACCCCACTCTACTTAATATCGTCGGGCTATCTATTCTATTATGGATGATTGCTAAGTAGTATGTTATCAACTGCATAATCCGCCTAAGTTTAAGAGTGTCCAAACCCACCATACCAGTAACAAATAAGGACGGATATAGATAGGGATAATAACCGTATTTCTGCTTATATAGCCATCGCGCGAATTTGCGCTGTATTCTCTCTATCATCAAAATATATTTCTCCTCATAGGGATTCCATACTATGGTACCGTATTCAAGCTTACTACGAACATATGCATTGTAAAGTACCAAAGCTACCCCTAATCCGTCGAACTGTGAAGAAGTGCGAGTAACAAAGCCAAGCATTTTACTGGCCTTTTTACAAACAGTAGTCACATGGTTATGAAAGTCAAGTTTAGCGTCTAATAATATTCCTAAGTCACAAATTTCACTTACCCTTTCTAAGGGCGTGTCAGATAAATTATAATCTACATTTAGTGGACAGCGTTTACACGTGAATGTTATTATTTTACATTTATTTTTATTAAATGGAAGACGATTTAATATACTCCAATCCATAACCGCATCGATGTCTTTTTGTAATGCCTCGCAGTCAGACGGGTCATCTACACCTAGGCTTAGTTTGAGATCATCCGCGAACAACAGACATTTGGAGGCAATCACGCTATTCGGTAAGTCATTAATGAAAATAATAAAAGCAATGACCCCAACGTACTTCCTGACTCACCCCAGATCTTGTATAATAGTCACTAGACTCAAATGCACCCACTCTGACAAACTGACGCCGATCACGTAGGTAATTTGAAAAAAACTCGACAAGTTTCGGGGCAAAGCCTATCAACGCCAATTTACGTAACAATATATCATTGTCGACCAGGTCAAATGCTTTTTTAAAATCGAAGTACGCAGCATCCACCTGCCTACCAGCATCCAACTCAGCAAATGTATAGTCAAGATGAGCCAAAAGATTGGTAGTGGTAGAACGGGCAGTTCGAAAACCGTGTTGACTATCGTTCAATAAATTCTGAGTTTGCTTATTAATTTGCTGGCATAAGACAATTTCAAATAATTTTGCAAAGACTGATAAGACTGCAATTGGTCTAAAAGACGAAACGTCATTTTCACCATCACTCTTAGGAACTGGAGTGACCCTAGAAACTTTCCAAATTTCTGGATACTTAGAGTGAGTCAGTGACAAGTTAAAGAGGTACAGAAGCGGACTCTCAAAAGCGGATATGCAGTCCTTTGCTAAAAAAACGGGGATACCATCAGGGCCATCCAAAGATCTCGGTTTAAGCCGCCTTACTGCTTCCTTCAGCTTGGTATCGTCAACAGTATTTATGGTAATACAGGTAGAGTCATATTGACTATCTGCGGCACGTACCGCATCAACATGGTCCAGTACAGGTACCTCGCCTTGATACAACCGAACCAAAAAATAACTGCAAAAGCGTTGCCTGTACATCGCTAATTATATTTTTTTGTTCTGTCAGATGTAAGTGCTGCTTATATGCATTGTCAATGAAGTTTTTAACATGCCACCTATAGTATTTAAATAATTCCTTGTTGAACTCTTTACCATCAGCCTTATACCTTTTCAAATGATATTATTTTTTACGTATATTACTTATAATATCAGCATTAAACCATTTTGGATATACGTACTTATTATTCGGCATGTAGCGGGATTTAATTGGAACATATTGACTGATACAATTATAAAGACGGTGATAGAATAACGCAACTGCGTCGTCAACGTCTGCAATTACAAACATATCCGACCAATCTATACTTTTAATGCCGTATAGGCCCAGAAAGTCTGCTTTACGCCAATTCCAGTTTGGAGCAGCTCCCGGGCGCTGAGCCGACGGTGGAGAGGACGGCGACTGGGCCAGCGCGTTGCACTGAAACCTGAGCGTCACCTCCAGCGGGGGGTGGTACTTATCAATTGATACTAAGGGTTCTGAACCCTCGCACACTAAGACCTGCTCCGGGTTAAAATTGCTCAACACGAGATCCAACATGCCATCACATTTGTTATACACAATGTTATGTTGCTGAAGCCCACTATAGACACAAAAGTAATTAAAATTATCCTTAACATTAACGCTACAAGAGTTCAAATTAAAATCTCCCATTATTAAGACATTCAGAGAGGGATATAAAATAATAGCATTTTCAATGCACATATCTTAAAAATTCAGATAAATAAGTAGTTTTGTGTTTCTCGGCTCAGGCACACATCTAGGATATGGAAGAGGAATTAGGCTGGACTCATATATCCGGAATGCCTCCCTGAATTCATAATTTGAATTCCGGCAAGCTGCCTCACACATGTCTCCTCCGGCCTTAACACTCAAGGCACTACTTTTAGCTTTAAATAATAAAAAAAAGAGACGCAAACAAATGCACTGAATTCATCCTCTTAATGTGAACAGAGCATGGGAAAGTCAGTTTCAGTTCTACGTTACAACTTCACAACATCTTTTGACACAAGCTGTTATCACTCGCAGTGTCAATTGTTGCATGGGGGCGTTTGAGATAAGCCTCCTTGACCTCCTTGACCCCCCCCCCCCCACAGTAATAGACTCCTCAAATTCAGGCGACATGATTCTAAACCCAACCCATGTCATTCTTACAGATCAATCTGAGAAAATCTTAATCTGAAAAAATCAGAATGTGTGGAGCATAGTTAAATTGTATGCAATTCCAGGTTTTCTTAGTTAATAATATGAATTTAGATTATGAATTCGGAGAGGCGTTCCGGATGTGCGAGTCCAGCCTTAATACCTATACGTTGGGAGACACTTTTTTTTAAATACCTCTATAAGTCTTTTGAGCGCTGGTTTGACCGTCGATCCCAAAGCTTCCTGAGCAGCGATTTGAAAAATTGATGGAGTACCCTGCAATGTACGGGTTAAATGTGCAGCATAAACTGCCATTGGCACACGTATAGTTCTTTCAATTTAAATAAAGTATTCTGTGGGTATTTTATTTCTCTTAGTTTAAGATTTATGTTAATATCAGTTATAGTTGATAAACATAAAATTATTCATGTTGACAGATTGTCATTGTCATTGATGAGCACTCTTTTTTTATTAAGAGTTTTGGCTTGGACTTGGATGCTTGTTTTTTAAGCTATGTCTTTAATCATATTAGTCTGGGTCTTCATTTTAGGCATGAGATACACCTACATGACTCGTTCTAACCATAGACTTAGAATATACCATAGACTTAGAATATACTCACTGGCTTAGAAGTATATGGACTGGGCATACCTACAGAATTAGCGTGACTACTTACAATACACTGGCGCATAAAATGGCCACCTTTTATAGGGTCGTAACTCGGCAATATGGGCAGCTGATATCGATATTTTTACTAATATGAATTTGTTCCCATTTCATATAATTGAATTTGTTGCTTTATTTATTTTATTCCGTAGGCATTTATATAGGTTAAAGTTACTTAAAGTTATAGCCTATGTACGTCCCACTGCTGAGCACAGGCCTCTCTTCATTTCTGAGAGGGTTTTAAAGCAAGGAAGTGTCCGCCACGCTGCCCCAATGCGTGTTGGCGAACTTCACATGTCTTCGATTTTTTTTTTAATTTCTCAGACATGCAGGTTTCCTCACGACGTTTTCCTTCACCGCCGAGCACGTGGTAAATCAGCACTTAAAATTGCAATTACCACACCAAAATGACAAACCATACCAATTTGACAGTTTAACAATATCCATTGCGTTGTTTTTGTTGTCGAGCAAACGAATTTTTCAATAACATGAAGCAATGGAAATTGTTGGGTTGTCAAATTAGATTTGAATTACCATCCCTTAAGTTTCGCTTGAGCTGCTTCAAGTTGCAAAAGTTATAACGCATACAATAAAAATGAATATTGACAGAGTAGTGGGAAGATTTTTGAGAAGATTTTTTGCTTGAATACCAAATTTATTTACTGTACAATATTACTGGGATGGAGATCCCTGATCCCATATTATAATCCCAATTTAATATAAAATAATAATGATTAGTTGAGTAAAAATAAAATAAACTGTTTTAAAAATCAATACTTATTTATTATTAATTGGTATATGGTTCTGCACATAATACACAAATAGTAAGTTTTTTTTTCTTTATTTTAGTAAACAGATCGACACAACCTTACAATAAAACATAGTCCCACAAAACTGTTTACACAGTTTGTCTGTGGGATCCAGAGTCTCACAATAATACTTAATGGATAGCTATGGTACAAAATTTTATCTTATTGACATAATGATAGAAAGTGTCTATAAACCATCTTTTTAAATACATTTTTCTTGGTCTCGTGTCGAATATCTTTGGGCAGACTGTTCAGAAGATACGGTATTTGTTTCTTTGATGTTCTATCTCCAAAATAGTTTTTTATTCTAGGTACTTCGAACTTATCCTCGGACATCGATCGGGTACCTCGACTGTGTTTTACAATCGTCAAGCTTAGGTTTTGACAGTCATGGTTATTTATAGCCAGTAGATATTTATGCTTTAAACTAACCGGTAGAATCTTACAAATTTTAAATAATTGAGAGTAGTTACCTTTGCAATTAGCTTTAGTTTTTATGTTTACAAGTAATTTTAAAAATCTAATCTGAAGAGCTTCAAGATTATCAATATTACTTTTGAATTTAAGACCATAACTGTCAAGAGCATAGCTGAGAATAGAATCTATAAGTGAGAAATACAGGGTTTTCAATGTAGTAACTGGTACTTTAAAACTTAAGTGGTAGAATTTACTCAGAAAAAATCTTAGTTCATTACATATGAAATCGACATGACATGACCATGAAAATACTGAATCCACAACAACACCAAGATACGTCACGCGATCTACCCTTTCAATAGGCTTACATTTACAATTGAATAGGTTATCATGAATGCAAGAATAACTATGAGTATACATAAACGGAGGTGAATTTAAAGGCTTTAAGTAAGGTGAGTGTATGATGAGTAATTTAGTTTTATCTGAATTCAAAATGATACCATTGTCGTGCGACCACCCAACGACCGCATCTATATCATGCTGCACTTGGCAACACGTCTCAGCGAGATCGGTGCCGGCGCGTAATGTACATAGATCGTCCGCGAACATATAAACCGAGCAGTGGCGGAGCACTCCACATAGACTATTTACGTGTAATAAGTAGCAGAACGAGGAGACCGACGTTGGATTCGGAACTCCGCATCCAACGTCGGTCTCCTCGCTGAGCGTGTCCCCTACCTTCACACGAAAAGAGCGCGCCGTTAGGTAGTCGCGGAACCATTGGTTTAACGGTTGCCCCACACCACATTCGTCCATTCCATTCAAAAGTGTGTCCGTTACTAAGGTGTCGAAGGCTTTTTTTAAATCATAAAAAACTAACACTACAAATTTTTTATCTTCTAAATATGAATTAATCTCATCTGTAAATTTTGATAACAGTGTATTTATACTTTTACCCTTTTGGAAGCCGTATTGGCATTCATTTAATATTTTATTCTTTTGTAGTTAACTTCCCAGTTGATTTACTAAACATTTTTCAATAATTTTGTCAATACTAGATAAAATAGCTATAGGTCTATAATTAGAAAAAGCTTTACAGTCACCTTTTTTATGGATGGGACGAATGATGGTTTCTTTTAATTTTGATGGAAATTTATGCAGGCTAACAGATAAATTAACTAACTTAGCTAATATGGGACTGACTTTATCCACAACTAATTTCAAGTCTGACATCCGTATAAGATCGCTACCTGGTGGTTTGTTTTTGTCCATCTTATCGATTACCTGTTTCACATCTTTACTACTAACTGGCTGCCATCTCATGCAAATGTCCGATCTCTTAACGTAGTTATCTCTTACCAACCATTTGTCAGTGCATACATGTCTTATTTTATCTATTTCGCTAGAAAAACTACTAGCGAACTTATCACATATCTCCTTTATACTACCTTGCCCTTCCATATTTGAAAGTATTAAACTGTCTAAAGATTGCCTATTCTTTGCTAGTAAATTATTTACCTTATCCCATATTTTCTTAATATTATTATTACAATCTAATATACTCTGCTTATCATACTCAACATTACATTTAAATATGGCTTTTTTACACTTATTTCTATATTTAGTATAGTTCAGTCGTTTAATCATATTTTTTGGATCATTGCACCACATATTAAAAAGTCTGTCTCTTTCCAAAATCATTTTTTTTTAATTCTCGTTTATTCAGCTTTTCTTGTTCCTATTACTTTTATTTAGCTTTATAGGTTGATATCTGTAACATTCATTATATATATTAGTGAATAAATTAGTGAAATATTTATATAATTCTATTGGGCAATTTATATCAAGTAAATTATCGAAGTTAGTAGACAGTAATTTTTCTCTAACTAAAAGGTTCCTACGCAATGTGACGCCTCAACATATTGGGACGCATCAACATATGGCTGAAAAAACAAGCATCCAAGCCAAAAATATGAATTAAAAAACTTGTGAGCTCTATGGTCCCTGTCCGCCATTGTTTATTTTGCTTGTATTAGTGTCGATTTAGAAATTGTATTATATCGAATTTCATCGATTGCTTTCAGATACATTGTGTCAGTTCTGATATAAATTAACATATATTAATTACTAAAATGTCTATCGGTGTTCCTATTAAAGTACTGCACGAAGCAGAAGGCCATGTAGTAACTTGTGAAACTATTACCGGCGAAGTTTATCGCGGGAAGCTGATAGAAGCCGAGGATAATATGAATTGTCAGATGACGCTCGTAACTGTTACTTATCGTGATGGTCGTGTAGCTCAGCTTGAAAACGTTTATATCAGAGGTTCTAAGATTAGATTTTTAATTTTACCGGATATGTTGAAGAACGCACCGATGTTTAAACGCCAAGGAAATAAACCAAGTGCAGGAGCAGGACGCGGTAAAAGTGCAATATTAAGAGCACAAGGTAAGATTTGTTTTAATTATCCCTATATGTGTGTCCCCTAAAATCCGGAACATTACAAGAACTTCTGTCTGTTAGGTTATTTCGGTAGGACTTCTCGCTTCTTTTAGATCCATAAACATCTATGTATTAAAGCTCATGATATAATATAAGTAATATAAGGGTAGGCTTAATTTTAAAACTCGGTCCTTGCCGACATCTACTGACATTAAATAAACATTTTTAATTTGCTTTGATATGTTATGTATATAGATGTGCCAACTCGAAAAAATTACGACTCGAGTTGAAATTCACGCAACTCGAATTTAAACTCTAGTTACACAACTCGAGTAAGCAGTACGAAGCAGTAAATGATTTGTTACAGATTACTTTTTTTAAAATTTGTTTTTCTATCTAGCTCTTTGATGGGTTGGGATAACTATAATTACCAAAGTTATTATGTAGGATTGAAACATAAAGGTATATTTAGTATGTATCACTTACTTATGTATTTTTGATTTAATCTTAGTTATAGTAAGTAGCTGTACCTATTTAAGAACAAAAGTAGCTATATAGCAGCATTCACTAAACAATACTAGTCTAGCTTTAAGATGTAGGTACATAAGCTATTAATAGTTTAATTATCACAGTCAAAATATTCTTGAATAAATTCAAATTTTTTCAAATTCAAAATATTTATTGTAAGTTAAGTGTTTTCATTTGGTGTTAATTTAAAATATGATGTATCTTTCAACTTAACCACCCTTTTCGGGTATTACAATAATAGGTCTGTGACTTACATAACTATATTGATCATAATTAATTAAAATTGTAAAAGAAATTAAATTACATAACTTAGCTAATATAAAATTCTAAATAACAATTTGGTTTGGTTGTAGCTAAATACTCTGAAACACAAAGCGCGCACACAACAAATCGCACTCTTACTCTTTTCCTGGCTCACTTGTTCCGATCATGTACAGCAGCACAAATTCGAGTTAGAGAGATCCAACTCGAGATAACTTGAGTTAACTCGAATTACTCGAGTTAGTAACTCGAGTTGACCCATCACTAGTTAGTATTCAAAAATACCATTTTTTTAAAAATAATAGTCATTAGATATCATACAGGCTGTTTTTGAATTTGTAAATAAACTATTATAGCCGACTTTATTTATTTTGTAATGCATATTACTGTTTTAATAGCATTAGATAAAATTTATAAGTACAGTGGATTTCATTTATTACGACCTTGGTTGTAGAGACCATTTACCTATGGCGATGTTAAATCTAAGTCCCTTGAACTTAAAGCATATTTTAGTACAAAATTCATGTGGCTATAGCGACTTTGGATGTAAAGCCGAGTTCCGGTGTAGCGACTGTTTTTAATGAATCATTTGTAACAAATTCCTAGAAATCCCATGCAGCTATTGCGACGGGAGTCACTGCCAAAGACACAAAGATTTCTTTCTTTCACAAACATTTCTTATCTTTTGTTTACATCCACACAGATGGTCAGCAACTGTGGAGACCTTTACCTTATGTTTTGGAGTTAAATTTAGCTGAGTTAATTTTATTTTTTGAGTGAAATGTACCAGTGAATAACTATGTGTGCAAATATTTTCAATAATAAATGAATATGACCTATACATGTGTACGTGTCTGTATCTTTTTACCTTTGCCTGTAATGACTTCTGGATATAACAACGAAAATAGAGTGGTCCCTTCATCGTCGTTATACCCGAAATCCACTGTATATTATTCTTTTTATTTAAAAAAAAAATGACATGGACAATGATAATGAAACATAATGATTTGTTATGTTTACACAAACACTACACATTAAATGAAACTAGTTTTTACAGAACTTATTAACTTATTTTGAGTACTTTATAGCACCTATGGTTATGGGAAGACAGGTGTTTTTTATATTTCAATGTCATAGTTATCTATGGCTACCTTCTTTAGTTTTAATATTTTAGTGTTTAAAAATTAAATTTAAGGTAAGCCATGGGTAACTATGATATTGGGACATCGAACATGTCAGTCCTTTAAACTGCAAGTAGCCATGGTTAACTATGACATTGGGATGTGGAACACCTTAGTCCTCTGTTATCATGGATGTTGAATACCTTAGTGTCCATGGGTGCTGTAAAGTACTCAAAACGTCAGGAATATAAAATAAGATATTGAAACCTTTTAAAATAATTGTAAGGTTCCATAAACCAATTTTAGCAACCACCATCAATCACTATTAAAAAATTAGATTCACAATCAGTGACAAAAAATACCAAATGGGCGCCTACTTGAACATTTGGGTGCACTTTTAATTTGTATGTAGCTTTGTGAATACAACTTTAGGCAATGCGTTTACAGTTGAATTTACATTAATGTATATTTATTTCAACTAGAATTATGTCAAAACAAATGGTGTCAGTTTTTAGAGAACTTCTGCATGGGATTGTGTATCTAATTTTTTATTAGTGATATGATGGCAACCACACATAATTTTGAAAATACCCATTTTAAACTTTTTCCCCTAACTTAACTTTTTAACTTTTTTAAAATTTAGAAAGAATCTCTTAGATAATTTTTACTGTGTACTTGGCATTTTCATATATTCTCACACTGCATCTCAGCCTCATCATCTAACTTATGCATAAGTGCAACATTAGGCATAATACACTTACTAAACACAGATCAGACACAGTCTTAACAAGACTAAGTTTAGTAAGTGTATCTGTGTTATCGCACTTAAGTTTAAATAGTAATATGTTATCACACAGGCATTTTTTACAGATATATACTTTTTTCAGTTAAAATCACAGCTTAATTACTAAACGTTTAACAAAATTCTCAAAGGCTTTATTCTTTTAAATAGTTTTCCATAAATAAAATATCTTGTTTTTTTCTGCTATTAAGTCTCGAGATGTTTTATTGTAATACAAGTAACATTGGTATTTATGACAACTAGTTTCTTTATCTTGACTCCACTTGTTAAGCTATTGTATATTTATTATACATTGTTTGATTTTTGTATTTTATTGTAAACTAATAAATTAGAAAAAATCTGGTTGAGTTTTTTGTTTGTCTTTTATAAGATAGAGGTAGTTTTTGAAAATAGCAATAAATACAAAATAATTTTTTCCTATAAAGTCCACTGCTGAACATGGGCCTCTCCCATTGTTAGGAGCATTTGCATTAATTATCATGCTTGGCAGGTGGATTGTTAATCACAGACCAGATGTCTTGCATCTTTGATGCTGCTTCCCATCATCAGTCTCTGGGTATTTATTTCTGGTGTAAAAGAGATGTTATTACCAGTTGCCTTTTACAACACCCGCAGGATAAAATTAGATGAATGTGATGAATTCTCTAGTATTATCACCACACAACAATTTTTGATAAGGAATATTAAATAATCTTCCTTATCAAAAATTTTAAATTCTATTTTTTATTTTCAGCGGCTGGCCGGGGACGGGCGGGCGGACGAGGCGGGGGGCATAGAGGCGGTTGGCAGGGAGGATCGGGACCATCACGCCGTTAACATTAAACACTTTCTAGTTATTTTACATTTAACTGTAGACTAATATTCTTAGTTGTAAGTACAACAAGTAAGCATTTTGTCACTATAATTTTGGTGATCAGAAAGGGACCTTCATGGCTGAAATGTCAAATTGTTGACAATTACTTAAATACTTTTTTTGAGGGGAACCTTTAAAAGCAGACCTCATAATTCAGTTTAAAAAAAAATTACAAACTTAGTTTACATTGCTAAATGTATGTTGATTATGCTAATCATATGATGGAGCTTTTGTGGTTTTGACTATGTTCAGCTTCTTCAAATTTGTCAAATGTTATTTTTAAATATCAGTTAAAAAGGTCATGTTCATATTCCAGAAAGTGTTTAAGGAACTATGCAAGTGTGAAATTGTGATTTTAACATAAATGGACTTAATAAAGATACAAATCGCAATTGGTTTTTAAATGTTTATTATTCACATAGTTAAGGCACATTAAAACTCACTTTTACCAATTAAAGCTATTTGTACAATTTACACTTTTATTGTTTGATTTGCAGACACAATAGTAAGACAATAGCAATGACCCATATGTGGGTCACGGGACGGAATAAGGATATATCAAGTTTAACAAAAACAACAAGTTGCGGATTTGTTAGGCGTGCTATACACATATTAGGGTAGGCCCATCGGTCACTAATAAAAAACTAGATACACAATCAGTGACAAAAAATGTCCTTACCGAATGAGCGCCCACTCGAACATTTGGGTGCGCTTTTAATTTGTATGTGGCTTTGTGAATACAACTTTAGGCAATGCATTTAAGGTTGAATTTACATTAATGTATATTTATTTCAACTAGAATTATGTCAAAACAATTGGCGACAGTTTTTAGAGAACTTTTGCATGGGATTGTGTATCTAGTTTTTTATTAATGATCGATGGGTAGGCCACATATAATTTGGTATAAGTTGTTTAAATGAGAAACCAACCTATAGCAAATGCTGCGTATGTTCAGATTTTATTGAGGTCATTTGAAGGGTGAAACCTTAAGTTTCTGAATGTCTTTTGGCTTTTAGCATTTAAGTATGTGTCAGATCTGTACTGTTTTTCAAACAATTTAAAAACCTGTTAAATTTCTTGTGATAAGTTATTAATACAGAATAGAAAGCTGAATTATTACAAATCATGTTTAGGCATTTTGTTCAAGTTTAGTCATGTTTGGTCACCTAAACATGAATATGATTCTGTTGCCTGGTTTTATTGATTAATTTTAAGGCTAGTATTTGTATGTGCAGACAGTTGGAGCAATCATTTCATCAAATATTCATCTAGATATATGACCATTCAGCTAGACAGCAATGCAGACAGGAATATATGTATTGCTGCACACATTACTTTACCATATTAAAATATAATTCTCTTTATAAGCCTGCTACAAAGATAACTTTATGCTTTATGAGCACTACTAGCAGATGCTTATGCATTCCTAAAGCAATTATTTTTGTTTCCATTTTATTAATACTATACCTAATATAGCTCAACACGCTTAAGTTTAATGTTCAGTAACTTGTGAAATCTACAGTAAGAAAAACATTAAGTTAGCTTAAATTTAAATAATTTATACATATACTTTGGAAGATCTATGAATATTTTTCAAAATTAGTGGCACAACATTTTTTTATAATTACATTTTTATTATCATTAAAATTTTGTCATTTTAAAAGCAAAGAGATCTTTTCCTCGCTTTCATCTTGGGTTTTGTCATGAAGTTATTTTGTATCTTTTATAACAGACATACATTTTTACCCTCACACATGATTACCCTCAATTTTTTAAAAGGGTACATAAGTGTTATTGCTTGTTAATTTTTTGGGAGTTTGTTATTTAGCTTGGTAACAAAATAAAAAAACATGTGCACACACGCTGTTGAAGTGAAATCTTCAGAAAACTTAAACTGTGAGAGAAAGAGAGGAATGCAGGTTATCAGGAGTAGGATAATTGTAGGGTTTATTTATTATAATATTGTTACCAAATAAAAAAAAATACATTACACATTATACAGACTAAGTTTTCAATTTCAACAAATGCCAAAAGTAGCATATGGTAACTAAAGGATATAACAGATAATAGGGTCACTGTATACTGTATTCTATCTCATCTCTCGCAGGCTTAATCCTATAGATGATATTAAAGTTGGAAAATTACTTTGCAAATATCCGCTCATAAAATAAAATGATGTGTCTTACCTAGTTTGAAGAGCACCTCCCGCCCACTTCCTAGTGTAGTGGTGGTGGGAGTAGTGGTGCTGGGATTAGTGGTGACAGGGATAGTGCACGCATTGAGGGAGGGTGAAGGTGCCTTCAAACTAGGTAAGACACATCATTATATTTTATTGAGTGGATATTTGCAAAGTAAATTTTTCCAACTTTAATATAATGGATTTCCGCAAAGTAACGCCTGATTCTATTAATTACCTATAGATGTATATCTTTGTCTCTTTTTAGTGTCGCTTTTTCGTTTCATCGAGTTTCAAATCACAACTATTCTAAAGAAGTTTTCACTTTAAAAATGTCTGCTATGATGATAGAGAGCAATAACTTCAGCAAAACACTATTTTGGTATCATCTAAAATTTAAAGCCCTTTATTGTAAATGCGCTTTGAAAAACAAATAGATTTAAAATGCTTAATCTTGTACCTCTTATAGTATTGGACATGAAAACGTTTACTATCATTACTGGGGTTCTCCTCTTTACCACTGCTATTAATATAACCATATCCCAATACATAAGTCATAAGCTCATAAGTCTTTCTGATTTTAATACAGCATGTAGCTACATTGACCCATCTGTGTATGAAAGACCATGTAACTATACAATAATACACCATAGAACTGGGCTTTGAACCTCTGCCTCAAACCACTGATGCCTCTACCAAGGTGAGCCCGTTAATAATTATAATTATACTTGTTAAATATAATAACTTCACATTTGAGTCTTCTCCACTTTATGTGATGGTGGCTGCTGGGTCTGTAAATGAAATTTTTTTAAATATTATTATATTGAGTTATGAAAAAAAAATCGTACCTATATATTTTAAAGATGTGAAGTCCAAAACACGCTTTGGGTGGGGGTGTTGTGTGACTACTCTTCTAAAAGCCCTTAGAAATAGGCCTGTCTGTGCCAAACATCTTCATTAGCCAGCTATATATGCTGTAACTTTACTTTTATTATATTGAGTTGTGGTAACTCGAGGGGGCACCGCCTTAACTTATTAGTATGTGACCGATCTAATAACCCCACCCAGTATGGCTAAAATGTGTATATATAAAATTAATTGTTGTCCGTTAGACTCGCTGAAACTCTAAACTGGTTAGAATGGTTGTGATGAAATTTTTTGTGTGTGTTTGAGTGGGTCCCTGAATGTTTTAGATTCACAATTGGAACCGTAGGTGGAGTTGTTATAGAGATCCAGAAATCACCCGTGCGAAGTCGGGGCGAATTGCTAGTTATTAATATTTTTTTTATAAAATCACGAAACGTGGGTGTCGTAAGAGGTGACAGAGACAAACAATCTAGGAGATAGGTAGAAACATCTTCCTAATAAAAAATAAAAAAACCGCAGATGCCAACCTGCCTACCTATCTATGAGGGTAACCTATGGGGAGGCCAATATTCAACTTTGAACTTTTAATAGGCTGTGACGAAATACAATTAAGAATGATATAGCACACAGAACACCTAATGGCTATAGTATGCCATCGATTTTGAGAAAACGGACAATGACCTCAGATATGAGCCGAGTGTCAAAAGGCGTAACTTACAAAATCTCAATTTAGATGTGATAACAATATTTAAATATTGATATTATTCCCACTTTCTGGTCAGCACATATTTTGTTTTTTGTTTCAATATTGTCTGTGGTTCCTATAAACATAGTAAAATCTAGTACATCATGAAAATGTGTTATATTTTATATTTCAATTTATGGTAAGTAACGCAGCAATTCATTTAATCAGTTTCATATTAAAAAAATATTTGAAGCAATATAATCACTATATTGAGCTTTTGCAAATTCATCCCTTTAAAATAAACAAAACGCGCTACGTCAGTTCGTTCTAAAAGAAACGTGACAATGGCAGCCAGAGATGCGTCACCTTTTGGGCCGGTCCGCCATTTTGTTTTCATTCGTGTTCGGATAGCGCTTGTGTGTACGTCTCGGGTAATCATAGCAGTATCATTGCATTGTTTTAGTTGAGTTTTACTGTTAAATTTGTTATATCGTTAAGTTTTTGTTTTTGAATCTGTTATATTAGTTTTACTGTGACGGTCGTTACTAAATCGACATGAGTTCAGGAGAATTTGGTGAAGGACCCGGTCCTTCAACATCATGGAAAGAGACGTCGCCGACCCATAATAAACGTAGCAGGTACATGAAAATAGGTACAAATGCGACGACGTAGCCTTTCTATTTTTAAAGCGCTCTTTATGTGACCATGTGGTATTTATTTTCTAAAACAATATGTATTTATGTGATGTAGTACTATGGTAGTATATTTTGTCATTTATTTACAGGCCCATCTTCTGGAGCACCTTTACCCTCAATTTTTTAAAAGGGTACATAAGTGTTATTGCTTGTTAATTTTTTGGGAGTTTGTTATTTAGCTTGGTAACAAAATAAAAAAAAACATGTGTGCAATTCACACGCGGTTGAAGTGAAATCTTCAGAAAACTTAAACTGTGAGAGAAAGAGAGGAATGCAGGTTATCAGGAGTAGGATAATTGTAGGGTTTATTTATTATAATATTGTTACCAAATAAAAAAAAATACATTACACATTATACAGACTAAGTTTTCAATTTCAACAAATGCCAAAAGTAGCATATGGTAACTAAAGGATATAACAGATAATAGGGGTCACTGTATACTGTATTCTATCTCATTCTCTCGCAGGCTTAATCCTATAGATGTATATTAAAGTTGGAAAAATTTACTTTGCAAATATCCGCTCAATAAAATAAAATGATGTGTCTTACCTAGTTTGAAGAGCACCTCCCGCCCACTTCCTAGTGTAGTGGTGGTGGGAGTAGTGGTGCTGGGATTAGTGGTGACAGGGATAGTGCACGCAATTGAGGGAGGGTGGAAGGTGCTCTTCAAACTAGGTAAGACACATCATTATATTTTATTGAGTGGATATTTGCAAAGTAAATTTTTCCAACTTTAATATAATGGATTTCCGCAAAGTAACGCCTGATTCTATTAATTACCTATAGATGTATATCTTTGTCTCTTTTTAGTGTCGCTTTTTCGTTTCATCGAGTTTCAAATCACAACTATTCTAAAGAAGTTTTCACTTTAAAAATGTCTGCTATGATGATAGAGAGCAATAACTTCAGCAAAACACTATTTTGGTATCATCTAAAATTTAAAGCCCTTTATTGTAAATGCGCTTTGGAAAAACAAATAGATTTAAAATGCTTAATCTTGTACATCTTATAGTATTGGACATAAAAACGTTTACTATCATTCCTGGGGGTTCTCCTCTTTACCACTGCTATTAATATAACCATATCCCAATACATAAGTCATAAGCTCATAAGTCTTTCTGATTTTAATACAGCATGTAGCTACATTGACCCATCTGTGTATGAAAGACCATGTAACTATACAATAATACACCATAGAACTGGGCTTCTTGAACCTCTGCCTCAAACCACTGATGCCTTCACCAAGGTGTGAGCCCGTTAATAATTATAATTATACTTGTTAAATATAATAACTTCACATTTGAGTCTTCTCCACTTTATGTGATGGTGGCTGCTGGGTCTGTAAAATGAAATTTCTTTTAAATATTATTATATTGAGTTATGAAAAAAAAATCGTACCTATATATTTTAAAGACATGTGAAGTCCAAAAACACGCTTTGGGTGGGGCGGTGTTGTGCGCACTACCTCTTCTAAAAGCCCTCTTAGAAATAAGAGGCCTGTCTGTGCCAAACATCTTCATTAGCCAGCTATATATGCTGTAACTTTACTTTTATTATATTGAGTTGTGGTAACTCGAGGGTAGGCACTCGCCTTAACTTATTAGTATGTGACCGATCTAATAACCCCCACCCAGTATGGCTAAAATGTGTATATATAAAAATTAATTGCTGTCCGTTAGACTCGCTGAAACTCTAAACTGGTTAGAATGGTTGTGATGAAATTTTTTGTGTGTGTTTGAGTGGGTCCCTGAATGTTTTAGATTCACAATTGGAACCGTAGGTGGAGTTGTTATAGAGATCCAGAAATCACCCGTGCGAAGCCGGGGCGAATTGCTAGTTATTAATATTTTTTTTATAAAATCACGAAACGTGGGTGTCGTAAGAGGTGACAGAGACAAACAATCTAGGAGATAGGTAGAAACATCTTCCTAATAAAAAATAAAAAAACCGCAGATGCCAACCTGCCTACCTATCTATGAGGGTAACCTATGGGAGAGGCCAATATTCAACTTTGAACTTTTAATAGGCTGTGACGAAATACAATTAAGAATGACATACTAGCACACAACACCTAATGGCCAGTGGCTGTTTCGGCCCATAGACACTGACAATATAACATCAAATAAAAATCAAAATTCAAATGCATTGTCAAAAACTAAGATGGAATGGCTTACTAGCATTGAAAAAGTTTTCCGGTTCTCTACACTCACCATATAAATATCAGTTATGCTTTTTTTCTACACTGGTATTCCGTGAGAGTGTGGTCATGCCACAGTCGAGCCGAACTTAGTCCTGCAACCTAAGTACAGGAAGAAGTTTTGCTGGGATGTCATTTAGCTCTCGGGCTTCACCACCACATTAATAATTATTATTAAGTAAAAAAAAATATTCATGTCTGCCGATTTCTTTCTTTTTCTTCCCTAACCCCAAGGCCGGTTGGTTGGTCGCTTCCTCCCTCCAAGGGCTTCTGTCTGGTTGGGTTTTATTAATCTATATAACAATTTATATATTCTTGTATGTATATATTTTATGCTATCTTATGTTAATAGTATATCTTTATAATTAACTAAAGGTATAACTACCGTCTGACTAGTCTTGTTGGTATGTATTAGTCGCGTCAGTTCACGGTGGAGTCGCATTACTGGCAGCTCTACCAGCAGAGCAAGTGGCAGTGACGCTGCGTACGATACTGCTGCTACGCCGAACCATTCGAATAGCTGCAGTATATAATATAATAAAAGTTACGTGGTGTAAGAGAAGTATTATTGTTCGTCTTATGGCTGCCGTAAGAGGCGACTATAGGAGATGCCGGAATAGTCTTATGGCTTTTTTTTAATAGAATAAGTTCTGTTGTTATCACTGTGTTAAAAGTAGTAACATTATTAATTTAAATAGTTATGAAAATCTCGTATTTTGAATTATGTTTTTGATTTTCAATTTTAAGCCACGTCGCATACAATTCTAATTATAATGCCAACTTTCGACAATGTCAGTTGTATTTGTTGAGAGAATAATCCTGGAAAGTTAGCGAGACAACTTTGCGGTAACGAACTGCGGAGAGCAAGACTTAAATTAACGGTCAACGGATATTCTGCATGTCGAAATGCGCAAGCGCTACTCTGGCAGCATGCGTCGTCTGTTGAGGAATGACTAGAAAATTAGGGAGGCGGATAGCACTTCTGTGTTCTGTCTAAGAATATACACAGACAAAAGTAAAAAGCACCTGTTTAAAAAATAAACCTAAAAAATTTGCAAGGCACTAAAAGTGTTTTGCCTGCCGATTTGAACGGGCAGTGAAGATCGCCTATTGAAAAAATATTCGTAGATTATTTGCAAACTTTCTGCCCTACACAGGTGTCAGATAAGCGAAAAGCGGTGTTTGTTGCGGAAATATAATTCTAAAAAAATCGGACGCACTTACGGCATTCCGTCTGTCGACCTGCGCGGGTGCTAATCTAGCGGCGAGTAGCGCTTTATTAAGTGGCATGTGAAGAAGCAACGCGCCGAACGAGAGACGCGCGAACATCGCCCAGCCGCGCCCCGACAGCCACGTGCACCAAGGCGCTACAACCCACCATTGGCGTGTATAGTTCCATGCCCACCATAGAATATTTGGTTTATCACATAAATAAGAATTACTAAAAAGTTGTATTATTTAATTAATAATTCTGAAATGATAATAAAGAAGTTTCACGAAAATTTTATTTATGTTATACCTAAAGCATTCCGAAAATCGTTGGCCGAAATATAGCTCAACCTCAACACTTGAAGTTGAAATTAGGTACATACTCTTGCGGCGTACAATAGCTTCATCGGTCAACGCCTTTTAAGGAACCAACCCCTCTGGAAAATAACCCTAGATACGGCAATGTAACCCACACACTTATTTACTCCTGGTACTTGACGACTACTACTGGACCCATATACTTTAATATTATTTATATTATTAGTAGCTAGATACTAATCCTACGAGTTAAGGACACGACCGAAGAGAGATCAGGCACATGACCAACGGATTTACGTGCTTTCTGAGACACAAATATTTAAATTACATAAAAAATAACTATTTTTCGTTTTGGTGGTGGAGAAAGAAAATTTCGTTCTATGGATATTGTAAGAGGGTAGGAGGGATAAGGAGATTATGGGAAATGTTAGAAAAACATGACTCCCGACAGATGGCAGTATACTATCTCGTTTACGCCAGACGCAAAATACCCTACATATTATCCTGTCTTGTTTGTGGTTGTAGGTAAGAAGTTGTTTCAGAAGAGGAAATCTTGCGGCTGTCTTAAAAGTAACACTAAGATAAATACCTAAGTATATCGATGTTGAGAATGTTCCTTGAATGAACGAACCCGGCTAAATGAATTTTTCTAAGTACTTTTTTTAGCGAACGAAGTTTAATTAGGCACCTAATACATTCATTACATAATATGCATAAGCTGAAAGATAATTTAATATAAATATTTGTTTGACTGTCTACTATTCGATACATCTGATAATAATGAAACTGCCACTACTTCTGATAAACTTCTGACAAAAAAGATACATTGAAACGAATGCCGGGTACAGCTAGTAAAAATAAAATTTAATTCGTTTAAAACCACAGACAAGCGTAAATACAGTTTTAAATAAATCTAAATTATAAAGCATACATCGAACTCCATTCATAGCGCCAAGAAGCGCCACAACGACAAGTAGCGCAAACACGGGCCTCTCGAACGCCGCAAGTGCGGCAGCGGCGCCGCGTGACGGCGGGCCCGCAGGCAGCAGCAGTGGAGAGAGTGCCACCCACCATAGAGCGAACGGCGCAGCTAATACTGACACCCAGCGAAAAATCTGCGGAGCATGCGGCGGATATATAGGTATATTTCGATTGGGCTTTTTATTGCCAATCAAGGCGCCTCAAACTCTTGACTTACTTATAAATGATTTCATATATTTACGCACTACATGGAATAAAACTAATTTTATGGAATTAAAAGTTGAAGGTAGCCTTCGTTAATTATGACATCAAGACGTCAAACGCCTCAGTCATCCACGTGAACATGGGTGCTGTAAAGTGCCCGAAACGTCGGATACTAAAATTAAACGAGATAAAATTCGTAAAATTAGTTTTATTCCATTACTTAAAAAAGCTTGATAAAACTGAGATTTAAAAAATATTTATAGTAGGTACACGGTGACTTAAAACCACGTTTAAGTCACGCTCATGCGGGACTTAACTAGCCGAATTGTACGGTATGTTTTACTTAAGTCATTATTATAACGTGTAAAGTTAGTGCACTCGCTTCGCTCGTACGCTAACTTCACACAGTTCAATAATCAGTCAATTGCATCGTACATTATTTTTATGTACTATTATTGACCTATGACATTGTATTATTTTAATATAAGTTGCGGCTTTAAATAAGACCCCAGAATTTCTTGCTCGTTCATTTGCTGAGGAGGAAAATTTTTTGCGAAACGGTGTAGATTTTGACACTTATGAGCTTGATCAAGATTAAATTGAATAAAAAAAAAGTGCGGCTGTGCTTCACGCCAGGACAGCTGTTTACTCTATGTAGGTATATAAAGCAAAAGTCCGGTCGTGCATAGGAGTATTACTGCCATATATGAGCTGGTGTTGCAAAATAAAGCCAAACCATCTAGCAGATTTTGGACTCAATGGTGATCATACAAATGTGCATGTAGAGAGGCTTATTGGTAACATGAATCTTGTTAAAGTCAGCCTTTCGGTGATCTACAGGATACCTTCGTTTCAGAAAGGGCGCAGAAATTGCATAACAATAATTATTCCCTCTCTCTTCCCCATCGGACCACCAGACGCCCGGTCGATCTTCACCCTTTTGCTGTCGACATACCATGCATTCGAACCGAAAGGTTTGCAAACAATGGAGTGGAATAATTTACCAGCATCAGTCTTTCCATTCGATAACAAGGTAGGTGTCTTCAAGGCATAATTCAATAGACTTTTGTTAATGTATGTCATTGTCAGTGCGTTTAATCACCTTCAGGTGGGTAGTAGTCAAACATATACAATTCATTATTTGTGCCATTGCTAAGATACATTCATATAGACGTACGAGAAATAAAAGTTATGTTTAACTTTGAATTTTTCAAGTTGATCATCATCATCATTACAGCCCTTCACATGTCCACTGCTGAACATAGGCCTCCCCCAAGGAATGCCACCTGCATCCATCGACTTTCTGCATGTCTTACTACGTGTACGTGGCTGTCACTCGAGAACCTTTCTTCCCCATCGGTTGGCGGTTCTTCGAGCTATATGGCCGGCCCATTGTCACTTCAGCTTACTAATCTGTTGGGCTATGTCTGTTACTCTGGTTCTTCTGTGGATATCCTCGTTTCCAAGTTAATACACAATAAGATTAGGGATCCAAAAATCTACGCATATAAAAGATTTAATCCAAAAATCTACGCATAGAAAATACTTAATCCTGACCTTGGGTAAGTTAAGTAACAAACGTTATAATTTTTACGCGGTAAAATCGTAGGTAGACTTCGATGCATAATCTATTGTGATCGTCCCAAAACCAATAATTTTAATAACAGCGCAGTTCGCTACGCTGCGCTGCTCCAGTAAGGATTGGCAGAAATAACATGTCTGGGAAATATTTTTAATTTTTCTACCTATAAAGGTTAGCCGTGTAGTGGCGAAATAAGAAAATCCACTACCCAATGTTATCCCGGGTGTCGTAAGAGGCGAAAAAGAGAAATGAAACAGAAGATGGGCAGCAGCATCCTCTGATAATAAATCAAAATAATAAAAAACAACGGTTATACCTACATATGTAGTTACCACGCTTGGCAGAGAGTCGGCCCATCTGCTAAGTATAACTATGGCCAATATACCTAAGGGGGACGAGGAGGTCTACGAGTGTATTTAGCCGTAAACTTGATAGGCTGTAATGGATGAATGAAGTACATATACATGTTTCCTTTCTCTTGATGTTTCCTTTACCACTCAGTACGTACCTAATAGTAATCAGAAATTAAAATTAAAATTGCTATCGGCAGAATGCTTTTGCTTTTTTTATATAGAACATGGGTGACAAACGAGCACACAGTGCACCTGATGGTAAGTGGATGCTGTGGCTGTGGCCCATAGACATATACATTTATCCTCGTCCTTGTCACCCCTGAGGACTGAGATGGAATGCCACGTTTCCAGTAAAGAGGGTCTCCGGTTCTCTACACTCACCATACGAAACACAGCAACGTTAAGCTGCTATTTTACGCTGGTATTCTGTGAGAGCGTGGTCCTACCCCGGTCGAGCCGACCCATTCGTGCTACAACCATAATATAGCTGCAGCGTGGCTCTACCACGTTTATATTTTAGGTTTTTTATTATTTTACGTTTATATTGCTATTAGGCTTTTGCAGAAGTACCATATATAATTTATAAATAATAACGTTGAACTTTTTTTTATAAAACAAGAACAAACATTCAAAGACAAGATCTGGCACGTGATGAAATTGTCAACATCCTTTATTTTAATAACAGGAACGTCAAAGTAGTTAGGTATATATAATTTACATGATAAAAATATTGTCTCTGTTTAAATAACAAGTCTCAAGTGGTCTTAAGTAGTAACTTAACGACAATCAGCGGTTGGCAATTGCTAGATGATATGCAAATATGACAAATACACGTCCATTTCAGATATTAGCATGTCTTATTAAAGGAATTTTCATGTTAAGTCGCTGCGTGACTTTATAGGGGCTAGAGTACGAATGACTATAACACATATAATAGGCTTCTAGGTTTATCTGTATTAGGATGGATTATCCTTGGATTTCCGGAGTGAATTAATGTTTACTTTTTATAGATATGACCTACAAGTGCCCGGTATGCAACGCGCAGGTAACAACACAATTGTGGGGGGATTCCAGCGTGATTGGGAGAGACAGGATCAAATTCAGTTTGATAAAAATGCCATCATAGAGAATCTCCCATTGCGGCGGTGTTCGAACGTGGCAACACCAATCTTGTGTCATTCAATACCAGGCAAAACACAAGCATGCATTTAAGCTCTATGAGCCAATACACCTAGGCTTCTACTTTCCAGGATATAGAGTTTTTAGTGGCTGAGATTTCCTTGAATCTCAACATGGTTAATTGAGTCAAAGGCCAAAAGATCCATATCCCGTAAGGAAGTTAGTTCATCTGTGTCCTTTACAAAGACGCGGCTTTACTTCAGTTACAGTTTCTATATAATCGCAATATACATATATATAAGCGTTAATCCGGTCAATCGAGTACAGTTGTCACATGTGGCCTGATGCTACATGATTTGGACGCAGATGAATCAGATTTGGAATTAGTACAGAGGTGTGCTAAGGGGGTTAATGGATTTTCGACGATTTTGCTCTTGCTTCGTTCAAACCTGGCATTCCTCGGGCTGCAGCCCCGCACGTCGTAGCGCGTGGTGCGCGTGAGCCAACAGAAGACCACAGAGTGCGCCCACAGCGTTACCGAGTGGCGATTGATACAGCACGTTGAATGAAGCGTCGCCGTGATACGTAGCGCGTATAGACCTGCCCAAGGTTTTAAAAGCACTTGCACGTACTTAAAAAGTATAAAGTTTTGTTTTTTAGTAAGCGTGAGAAACGACCACACTGTGCACCGTATGGTAAGTGCACATTGTGGCCAATAGACACCTTCATCAATAATGAGTTAAAATGCAAATGCGTTGTCTTCTCTGCGGACTAAGATGGTCGGCTTCTGGTAAAAACGGTCTCTGGTTTTCGTCACTGGTCATACAAAACAAAACTTACGAAACCTCAGAAATTAAAAAAAAAGTTAAAAAATAAATGTGATGAAATTCGTAAAATTATATTTACTAGGTGATAGCACTCCGTTTCTTCCTAGGAGTCCGTTTAGATAGGTACCACTCTTATCTATTTTTGCCAAATAGCAGTGCGCGCAGTGTTGTGTTCTGGTTTGGAGGGTATGGTGAGCCAGTGTGCAATTCGCGGCACGTAAGTCTAGCGCTGAACGAAACGTGGAGGAGACGCGCACGAATTGAATTGCACGAATGCGATTGGAGAACCAATCAGCGCGTGCGAAATATACGCACGAGCTAATCAGTGCGACTTATGCGCAATAAGCCAATCAGCGCGACTTATGCGCAATAACGGTCACCGCTAGACATTCGTGCCGCTACTTATAATTACGGGCTGGCATTCTGGCAGTGAGGTAGTCCATTCTAGCTCTCAGAGGCGGCAACAAATCTGTAGTCTTCTTTGTTTGAAGTAAGTTGCAAGTGACCATGGGGTGCTATACCGACTCATCATTAAGTGGATTGTTAGTTCGTTTGTGACTTCATTTTTATAAAACAAAATATTTCTGTCACTTTGCCTTTCCAATTATTTTTATCAGCCTTATGATCTAGATATAGTTTTAATTAACAAGAATGGTTCATACTTGTTTATATGATATCTGTTATATGGTAAAACATACTTTGAATGTAAAATGCTTTTGCAAAACTGGTTAGAAACGAAAAACTATAAGGAAACAGAAGCTTTACTAGACAAAGTAAAATAGAATATCCACATTATTGTAGAGTGTATTTCAGAACTGTTAGCTTAATAATAATTGTAAATTTAAAGGAAGAGCGGTGCCCCCTGACACAGGCTCTTTAGCTTAAAAGGGGACTCCGGTCACCATTTAGTTTAAAATTGTATTGGTTTAAGAAATAAACTTATTATTATTATTATTATATGATGTATGATCATATTTGACGTGCTGGTCTGGGCAGACGGGTTCGTAAACGTAGAATTCCCTATATTTCTGTAGAATAAGTAACACTCACGCAATACAAGTATAACAACAACCTAACTGCTGCAGTGTTTTGTATGGTCAGTAACGGGAACCGAAGAAGATAAAACGAAACATTCCATCTTATCCTCAGAGGCAAGAATACATCTGTATTTTGATTTTTATTCGTAGATGTCTATGGGATTCCATCTTAGCCTCAGAGGCAAGAATACATCTGCATTTTGATTTTTATTCGTAGATGTCTATGGGTCACAGCATCCATATTGTGTGGAAAGTGATTAGACTTGTTTGTCACACTTACTTGTGTAAAAAAATATTACTTACTCAGGTCGATGTACGAAATACGTTGGCACGAGATGCCAGGTGTAAGCAAGGCCGAAAGTGACTCCTGTTGCGATGACCAACAGTGTTCCCAACGCAACTGTGGCCCATTTGCGATTGCGCAAAAACAGTGTTAGTACTAATGCCGCTGCGTAGAGTGTGTGTCCGCTGCTAGGTACCTGGAATTCAATGGTTTATTAGTATCCTAATCGTCCCTTTGGATTGCCTAGCAGTCTGTTTGGGTTGGAACCACATTCTGATGTGCATTCAAGTAGCACTGCCCAGTCACTGCTGTGCTCCAGCTTGAAGGGTTAGGGAGCATTTACAATTTGATTTGTAACATCGTGAAAACACATGGTTGAAATCATCGCGAGGAAACCTGTATATTTCAGAAATAATATATTTCAAGGACATACGCTGTGACACTCATAACCTTCTTAGAAATGAAATAAGGCTTGTGCCCAATATATTAATTATGCTGTAAATTTTGACTGGAGCTAAGCGCAGAACAAAAATTTTATGTTGTTGGTTTTAATAATATAATTAAGATTTTTGAAATAGTCTATTAAAATTGTCTAAAATATTTTATACTTCTTTCTAGGGGCAAATATCAAATGTTAAACGATGCTTGTCAATCATCGGTGCTCACGCAGTGACAAGGGATTAGATATAATTGTTAATTTATTCAGTTTATTAATATAACTTAAGGACGTGCCAGTAACGTGGGTTTCTTCGATAAAGATTTGTGGACTGTATTGGTACATACAACAAGCAGAGCAAGGAAAGTGGATGAGAGTGGAATGCACGCACTACTCTTGTGAGGGACTGTCTCGCCTTCCTCCCGGAGTATCAGTTAACACAACAGGTCCGCCACGTGGATCGGCGCGCGCACTCTTAGATCAGTTCTAGGATGTCACACACTACTTAACTCTCGACTTATTGTAATCGCGGAAGGCGCATCACATTTGCGAAATTACTAGGACTCAATGTCCGGTGATAATTAGTATTAAAGAGGAGATCGAAGGACGCAATGTCCTTCGTGCGGTCTCGGTTATTAATCGATTACAAGTAATTGTCGCTGCGTGGCGCTTGCGTCGCCTTCAACGGCTATACGTGTATATAGGAAGGATTAGAGAAGGGAGGGGTTAAAGATATGTACCAAGTATTTTATTAGATTTATAAATTAAATTGTTAGCCGGCGTTACCATTTCCTCCCGTTAAGATAGATGAAGTATGTCAGATGATGGATGAACGATGCATAGATATTCTGTGCGTGAATTTAACCAAGAGGAAAGGATGTGACACCACGGTTCATGGCCCCTACACGGCATACTGGTCGGAAGTCCCCCAAACTAGCCGAGGATGTCAGGGAGTTGGTGTGATTATTTCATCTCGAATAGTGGAATGTGTGATGGAGCAGGAATGTGTAAACCCAAGACTCTTCTGGATTAGGTTAAAAGTCGGACTCACTCGCTTGTTTATCTTTGGGGTCTATGCACCGACGGATCTGCGCGGAGGTGGGTCATTAAAAGCCCAACAAGAGAGAGATGAATTTTGGGATAGCATGAGAGAGGTCTTGAATAAATGCGGAGAAAATGAACGTATCGTGATGTTAGGGGACTTTAATGGGTGGGTTGGAGTAAAGCGTGATGAGTATGAAAGAGTTCTCAGTACGTTTGGGGACGAGAGAGTGAATGACAATGTGCGTGGCCAACACAATGCTTGACCACAAAAAGATCCATTTGTATACAAGAGATGAGGGTGAGTATAGAAGTATGATTGATTTTGTAATTGTGGATGAAAGACTGAGGAAGAAAGTGCTAGACACTCGGGCATACCGCGGTGTAGGCCTCGACACAGACCACTTCCTAGTTATAGCCCGAATGCGTGGCCTCTTTAAACGGTGGAGACACCGAGGGGCCGAGCCTATGAGTGTATTGGACAAAGTAAAAGTGGAAAATCTACAAGAAAAAGAAAAGAAAGACGAGTATGTAGAGAAACTGAAAGAAAGTTTTAAAGGCATAGAAGAGATAGGTGTGATTGAAGATTTGTAGGAGACATTTAAGAAAGGGGTCGTGAATGTTGCTATTGAGGTATGCGGGGTAGCCAAAAAAAGGAAAGGAAGAAAAAACTATAATGTGTGGATGGATAAAGATGTACAAAGGGTTGTGCAAGAAAAGAAGAAAGCGTGGTTGGACTGGTTAGCAACAAAAGCTAACCAAAAAGTTCAAAAGGCAACGGATGACGAGATAAAGGAAGCAAGAACGAAGTATAAAAGATTGAAATCACTTCCTATGTCTGATACTTCTTGATACTTGTATGCCTGATACTTCGGCGACGAAATATTATTACAGCGACGATTATTATCATTACCTCGTCGACTGTTTGATGCACTACTAGAGTTTGTACTAGAATCGGTGCGTTGCAGAACTTTAGAGCGGGTTTTAATAAAATTTACTATATCATCAAAGGTAGGTATTAACGAGCTATTACTGTATTCGAAAGAGCGAATGGTATCCGAGTCGAGCTTCATAAGCGCGATATGTAGAACAATTAAGTCCGCGAGATTATCCAACTTTATGTTTTGTAAAGCGCGCACTGCACTTATAAAGTTATAGTAAATAAATCAAAGTTATTTGCTGTGGCCGATTGCAATGGCTTAAACTCGAACATCTGATTTATATATGCGGAGGCTAGCATACGCTTGTCTTCGTATTTATCATATATATATGATTCGTATTTATATATGAGTGCTTGCAATAAAGTTTTATAATTTTCAGCGCATGGAGTTATATCTGAGCACACAGACAGAGCCTTGCTCGTCAGTTTACCTAGCAAATAGTATAACTTTTCAGCGTCAGTGAGTGATGGGTCATCATGGACGGTTGATTTAAAGCCGGCATAAAATAAAGGCTATGAGCGAATGTCACCCGAAAATGTTATAAGTTCGATAGGCGGAAGTGTAAGCCAAGCCTTAGATGGGACACTAGTATTTTGTAAAGTACTAGACTGCGAATATTGTAAATAAAGCCGATTTATTCTACCGTAAAGAGACTCAAATGTAATGAGGCTGTTATAGTCAGGCTTAGCGATAGGGTTTATTTTTAATAAATGTGAATTATAGTTATCTACGGTCTGTTTAACTTCAATACGTAATTCATTAATATAAGAACTCGTCGAGAAAACGTTCCATCATAGAAGTATTCTTATGGATATTCGAAGACATATCATATATTTTTTTGCACTATTTCAAATATAGCTAACAGCAAGATCAACTCGGCGACAGGTGTACGCTCATTATCCGAAGAATCATTATTATTCGATGCAATTTGTTTCTTAGTCGGCATTGTGGCTAGTTATACGGCGAAATATAGTTGTAAGTGAGCAAAACGTAATCTATAATATAATATGCGACTTCGCTACGAGGTCGAATTACGTATCGTTAATAATTAGTTTTATAAATGATGAACTTTAAAATGTTAATTTCAGTAGGAAATTATGTAAATATTAATTACGAATATAAGGATTAAATATATATGTAAATAAGGGAAGTAATTTTACAGTATAGTCTGTAATTGTAATTAGAAGTTGATGACGTAATGTCATACAACAAAAGGGATTAAAATAAAGACAAATATTCCACAACTATAGTGCAATAATAGAGTGCCGTTCCGCTACATTCACAGCCGGATTTCCTACAGTGTCAAAATTTTACCGACGGTAGGCTGTTTAAAGGTAAAAAGGGATTAAATATACATATGAAACGATGCCATAGTAAAAGTATTTCGGCTTCACAACCTACCGTAGAAATTCATAACTCTATTAGTAATTCCTCTAATGACACAAATTTTTCCCTTTTTTCGGAGCAAATTTACAATTATCATCGTAATGTAGCAGTGGTTAAAAGAATTCCTAGAGGTGCGAGGATGCAGCTTGCTAAAGAATTGTCATGCACTATTCAAAATTGTTTCACTAATAGTGAAAAGAGTTGGCAAAAATTATTTACTTTCGCGTATTCCCATTTTCATTTTGATAAATCAATAAATAAATCAATTACGTCTCAACTAAAAGAGA
Source organism: Parnassius orleans (assembly GCA_029286625.1). Lineage (NCBI taxonomy): Eukaryota > Metazoa > Arthropoda > Insecta > Lepidoptera > Papilionidae > Parnassius > Parnassius orleans. The sequence continues at coordinate 5,491,115 of JAGSMP010000006.1, read as the reverse complement.
CATCTTTTCAAAATTTAGATTACCCAATTAATACTCATTCATCTCGACCTCGTCCTAAATTTGATTTAAAAAAAGTAGTTTAGTCGAAAGTAATGGATGGCGACTTAAAAAATGGATCCCTTATTTTATTCTCAGACGACATCCTGGCTCCTCGTAATGTCGAAACTCTTGAAAGCCTTCGTCAGAAGCATCCTTCGGTCAATCCTTCTCAACGTTTACCACTGCCTCCCAAGACTTCTATGCAACCTTTACAAATTTCTGAAAAAGACACTTTAGAAGCAATTATGTCATTTTCGAATGGCTCTGCTGGCGGCTTTGACGGAATTACGCCTTAACATCTTAAAGATCTTGTAAGCGCTTCTGCCGGTGACGCCGGCGGAGTACTTCTTAATGACATTACAAAATTATGTAACTTTATGCTTTCTGGTAATGTTAATCCAAATTTCATTGCACTTTTATATGGGGCAAGATTATGTGCCTTCAAAAAAAAAAGGATAACAGTATCCGTCCTATTGCCGTTGGTTCCACATTTTTTCCACGCTTAACTTCAAAATTAGCTTGCAGGCACATAATCTCTACCCTTAAGACAAAATTTCAGCCTACTCAACTATGCTTTGGCACTAGAGGTGGCTGTGAGGCGGCGGTACATTCAGTGCGTACATTTTTAACAAACTCTGATGCAGATTTTCTTGTGAAGGTTGACCTAAGGAATGCTTTTAACTCTATCGATAGGGTAACCCTGCTGAAAGAAGTGGCTAACAATACCCCCGAAATTTATCATTACGTTTGGCAATGTTACAGTCAAAATACTAACTTGCTTTACGAAAACCATGTTATCGATTCTGCTGTCGGTGTTCAGCAGGGTGATCCACTAGGTCCAGCACTTTTCAGTTTGGGAATTCAACCCATTATTTGAAATTTGAAATCCAAGCTGAATGTCTAGTACCTGGACGACGGTACACTGGGAGGTAGAGCAGATGACGTCCTCAGCGATCTTACTCATATTTTTCGAAATTTTAAAAATATTGGTCTTGAACCAAATAGTAATAAATGTGAAATATTTTTTTCCAATAATTTATCTACTTCTCACAGAGACACTAATTCAAAATTTCAGTCATATTTCTCCAGGAATAAAAACTTTGTTGTTGTTGTTTTTCGATAGTATTAAACCTGTTTTAAAAACAAAATTTGATCAGTTTTTAAACCACGTTGATAAATTGTATAAATTAAACCCCCACATTGCTCTTACTATTTTAAAACATTGTCTACTTGTACCTAGATTTACATACTTACTCCGCTCGAGTCCAGTCTGGAAATGTTCGGATATTTCAAAAGATATTGATAATAATCTAAAAATAGCTATAGAAAAAATTCTAAATTTAACTTTAAATACAACAGCCTGGACTCAAGCTACTTTACCTATAAAATTTGGCGGTATTGGTGTGAGAAATCTTTCTAGCGTTGCATTGCCTGCTTTCCTTGCTTTCGTGCATAGTGTCAGTGATTTATGTAACATAATTTTAATTAATAAAGTAGACCTGTGCTTTGCTACGGAGGCTGGGCAGACATGGCAAACGCTCTGTCCCGGCGAAAATGTTCCACTGGAAGTTAACCAACAAAAACAGTGGGATATTCCGTTGGTACAGGGCGTGCAGAAAGATTTGTTTCATAATTTCCATAGTGACCATGATAAGGCAAGCCTTCTAGCTGTTTCGACTAAGGAATCTAGTCACTGGTTACACGCTTTACCATCAAGTAATCTCGGCACATTACTTGATGGGGAAAGCTTGCGCATCGCCGTAGGAATCCGACTAGGAGCGGCGATTTGTCAACCCCATCAGTGCCCCTGTGGTAGCAGCGTCGACAAGTTTGGGCTCCACGGACTTTCATGTAAGAAAAGTGCTGGTAGGTTTTTTGAACGGCACGGTTCTTTGAACGATGTTATCCGAAGGGCTCTTGTCTCTATAAATATTCTCTCGGTTTTAGAACCCTGTGGAATATTTAGAGACGATGGCAGGAGACCCGACGGTATGACATTGGTCCCTTGGGAAAGAGGTAAAGCCCTAGTGTGGGATGCTACTTGCGTAGAAACTTTGGCGGCCTCTCATCTCAGGGGGACCACGTTTAGATCTGGGGCGGCATCAGAGGCAGCTGAACTGAGTAAGTGGCGCAAATATGAGTCTCTGAGAGATGACTACATATTTGTGCCATTTGCTGTCGAGACTATCGGTCCGTGGGGTCCACGCGCGGTGAAGTTCCTAAAGAAACTCCATCCGCGACTGGTCGTTGCTGCTGGTGATAAGAGGGCTGGTTCTTTTCTCGCTTAAAGGCTAAGTATAGCTATTCAGCGGGGAAATGCAGCCAGCGTTCTTGGCACGATACCGCGGGGAGTAGGACTGTATGATAATTAAGTTAATAGTTTTAGTTTTTTTTTATTATAGTTTTTAATATTGTATATAATAAAATATTGTATATTATGTTATGTAAATAAAGGATTTAAAAAACTATAGTATATATCGATATCACTTATTAGGACCGATTTTACTATCCTAATAAGGGCGGAAGCACAATAAATCATAGTACTAGCGGAAGTCAATCTGAGGTCGAGTGACGACGCACTGTCATGTAACACGGAAGATTGAAATATAGATATTAATCTACAATTATAGTTTTATAATGAATATTGTTGTCACTTCTTAGAACCTATTTTATTGTTCTTATAAGGGCGGGAGATCAATGTGAATAGGCTCAAAGTGGCCAAACAAAATTTGGTTTATAATTATGATTACTGATGTCACTTATTAGGGCCTATTTAGTGTCCTAACAAGGGCGGAAGGTCAATCCGGCGAGAATTGACCACACAAAATGGACGCGCCAGTAACGTGGGTTTCTTCGATAAAGATTTGTGGACTGTATTGGTACATACAACAAGTAGAGCAAGGAAAGTGGATGAGAGTGGAATGCACGCACTAACCTTGTGAGGGGCTGCCTCGCCTTCCTCCCGGAGTATCAGCTAACACAGCAGGTCCGCCACGTGGATCGGCGCACGCACTCTTAGGTCAGTTCTAGGATGTCACACACTCCTTAACTCTCGACTTATTGTAATCGCAGAAGGCGCGTCACATTCGCGAAATTACTAGGACTCAATGTCCGGTGATAATTAATATTAAAGAGGAGATCGAAGGACGCAATGTCCTTCGTGCGGTCGCGGTTAATAATCGTTTACAACTAATTGTCGCTGCGTGGCGCTTGCGTCGCCTATAACGGCTATACGTGCAGGAAGGTAGGATTAGAGAAGGGAGGGGTTAAAGATATGTACCAAGTATTTTATTAAATTTATAAATTAAATTGTTAACTGGCGTTACCAATATAAGTACAATACTTTTGATTTTGAAAAATTCAAACCCTTAGAGAGTGAAATAGGATGTTACAGTGTGTACGACGCTTTTTATTTTATGGGACGATTTCTTATTTGTATGGAGCAAAATTATTAAATGATTTTCGTAAGTTGCAAATTGGTATTGGTTTTGGATTAAAATAATGAAATACGTATTTTTAAATTTTACGAAAATCTTACCTTAAAATGGTATAATGAGGGTACAGTTTGCATAGAAAGTGTTTTTTTAAATATTTTTTTTAAATTTGCAAGGTGGTGGGCTACCCATAAAATGAAATTATGACAAATATGAATATATATATATATATATATATATATATATACATTTTAAAACTTTACATAAGTCTGCCCCTATAAGGGGTATAGGTTAGTATTATATCTTATATTATATTATATCTTTCGTGGTAGAGCTATGCTGCAGCTATATTAGTAGTACAGTTGTAGTACGAATGGGTCGGCTAGACCGGGGAAGTACCACGCCCTCATCAACGTAAAATAGCAGCTCAACGCTGTTGTTCGGTGAGTGTAGATAACCGGATACCCTTACTACTGGAAACGTGGCATTCCATCTTGATCCTCACGGGTAACAACGCATCTGCATTTTGATTCGTAATCGAGGGTAGATGTAGATGTCTATGGGTCACAGCAACCACTTACCATCAGGCGGACTGTGTGCTCGTTTGTCACCCTTATCCTATAAAAAAAATCGCAATTTGCAAGTTTGCAACTGGCATTAGCGTCGAATTAAAAGTCAGTAATATGGCTGGTGGTAACTACCTTCTATACTATTAATACTTATTATAAAGTCGTGCCTTTTAAGAGTATCTACGGCGTACGCTGCGTCATGTGGTAACCATGAAGTTTTCAAATGAATTATACCTTCCTAACATTTAAGATATATAATTATGGATTTAACCCGGACAAAGCCGAGGCGGGCAGCTTATATAAAATAAAAAGTGGTTTGAACAAACTACTTTTTATGTATACTACTATTTATTTATATTTTTAACTTTATTGCATTATATGACATGTTATACCTAGTGTAGTGGCGGTGTAAGAATATCCACTACCCCCATATCATCCCGTGGGTGTCGTAAGGGCCGACAGAGCGAAACAAATCAGGAGATGAGCAGCAACGTCTTCTTAGTAAGGACTAAAATAAAATAAAAAAAATGTAGTTGCTAACCCGCTTGCCAAGCGTGGCAACTATGGCAAATATCCCCCTTCGAGGAAATAAATGGGGGAGGACTATGTTCAGCAGTGGACTTTAACAATCTGTAATGGTAATGGTATTGAATTTATAAGGATATTGTATTTAAGTTTTATATTTTTAACATAGACTTTGATGTTAGTGAAGAATTATATAGTAGAATTTAACAAAACTTGAACAATATGTTGTCACCCTATTGGTTGGTTGGGTAAATCAGATGGTTAAATTAGCAAGTTAGTTGGAGGGCTAGGCTGTTTATTAGACGCTAGCATTCAGTTGGCCCCTAGATGAAGTGAATGATGGGCCTAGACGCCCATCATTTATCGTTCAACGTTTAACTAGTTGGCTTTTTGAAAGCTAGCCCTTTGGAAACGGCTGACCCTAATGCCGCCGGGTCATTTTATATGACGTTGTCCGATCGTTAGAATTGGACAAATCTTAAGCTGCCTGGGAATTTCATAATACTAGGTTGATCAATAAGTTTTCGGAATAGGACACCTTATCAACGAGTTATACAAAATCGTTCTCTTTTTTTTGTTCGAATCTTAAATTTGTTAGTAGCCAAGGCCAGAAAAAACTAAATTAAAAACTATACCCAATTTTTTTAAAAACTTCACATTTGGCGGGATTTTGATTCGTATGCAAAAAAGAGAAACTCGAAATTCGTGTGGTTATTAAATATTTCTGTCTGAATTTTTTTCTACAATAAGTGTTTTTGAAATACTGCAGTCTACTTTGGCAGACAATGCTCCATCTTATTCTACAGTGGCATACTGGTGCGCTCAATTTAAACGCGGCTGAACCGCCATGACGACACCCGCTCCAGGCAGCCAAGAGCGACCGCAACGCAAGAAAACGTTAAAAAAATCGAAGAAATTTTTAAGGTAGATCGACGTGTGACCATCCGTTATTTAGCTGAGATTCTAAAGCTTTCGTTTGGGACAATTTAGTTTATTTTAACTCATACCCTCATAAATTCAAAAAGGTTGTCGCGCTGGGTTCCTCGAATGTTAACAGGCGCCTAAAAGAAAGCAAGAGTTGACATGAAAAAGCAAAATTTAGCAATAATTAAAAAAGATCCAGATTCTTTTTGCGCTCGTTTCGTAAACGTAGATGAAACGTAGGTATATCATTCTGACCCGGAGACGAAAAACCAAAGCAAGGTGTGGAAAAGAGCGTCGTCCCCGCCAGTCAAGAGATTCAGGGTGTCTGAGTCCGCTGGAAAAATAATGGCTTCTGTCTTCTGGGATGCGGAAGGTATAATAATGTTCGACTATTTAAGTAAAGGAGAGACAATAACCGGAGATTATTACGCATCATTAATCTAAAAACTACGCGAAGAACTAAAGAATAAACGCCGAGGAAAATTGTGTGCTAGAGTGGTTATTCATCATGATAATGCCCCTGCCCATCGATCTGATGTTGCAAGCGCTGCCATCCGAACTGCAAGGTTTCAGTTGATGCAGCACCCACCATATTCTCAGGACCTAGCTCCGAGTGATTTTCACCTTTTTATTCACCTGAAAAAGCACTTGCGTGGTTTATACCACGCAAGTGCTTTTTGAGGTGAATTTTATAATTCGACGGCGACGATGAAGCATTTTTTTTCCAAGGGAATTAACGAACTTGCAAAATGCTATCCAAGGCGTATTAGCTTAAATGGCGATTACGTTGCAAAATAAATACAATTTACATATACTTATATATGTAAATTGTAAGAATTCACAAAAAAATCTGCCACAGATGTGGCTCGCATTGTTACTCTTCTTCAAGAGGGTTACCGTCAGGTGGAAGAAGCAGCTGCAATGGGAGTGAGTCAGTCTGTCAGTCAAAAAAAATCAATCAAAAATTGGAATAATGAATAAGAATTTGAAGCTTCGGGGCACTAAGAAAAAAATCGCAACGCTTTGATTTTTACAGGGATTTTCCGGGCTGCTTTAAGGTTGAAAATTTACCGACGATATCCTTCGTTCATCCATTTTATCTAAAGCTATACCAAGTTATCCAAATATCCTTAAATATGCGATTTTTTTTATCTTTTTTTACATTCAGTTATCGCTTCGAAAAATTTTTTCGTAAAAACCCATTCATGGTACCTCATGGGGATTGTTATGCAGTTTTCAAAACCTTCCTTCAATTTCCTATACGATCATTATTAATTATCAAAGTTAAAAAGAACTTTTTTTGCTTTGATTGAAGATAACTCCGTGGCAAATCATCGTACAGGCTTTTTCATTACATCAAATTAAAGGGCATTAAATTTCCTAAAAAAACTTTTTAGTGAAGTAATGAAAAAAAAATTTGAAGACTTCAGACCTTTTTTTAGACTTTTTTGGATTTTTTTTAGTTTAATTAGGATCATTCCAGAACCAAACGTGATAAAAAAAAATCATGGTCAGATCAGAAAACTTGGAGCTACAATTTGCTTTTTTTTTGCTGTAAAATCATTTTCCTCGGAGTTACAGCTTGTTGAAAATCACTCAAAAACTTTTATATCCCTTAATTTTTGTGACTAGTGTATACACACACTATCACAGTCATATTTATATATATATTATATGATAGTTGAACACTTATTAGTAGTTTACAAAAATAAAGTTCTTTATTCCTTACAAACCGTGAGGTTAATTACTTTGGATATAGTGTTGTATAGTGTTGCATAGTACATAAAAAATACAGTGTCCGTATTCTTGAAGTCTGCTTGAAGTAATAACAATATTAACTTAAACAATTAAAATTGGTTTTTGTATTTATTACTTACCGACAATCTTGTTTTTTGAATCACTTACCAGGTCTGTATAAGGCACTTATCATCAGGATACAAGACATTATTGAGGTACAGCAGATGGATCCACCACTTCTGTCGGCATATCTGTGCCTCGGTAGAGACCAGTGGAGCCCACTGTGGACCGCGGCCCAAACGCTCCCACCAGCTCGATGCGAACCATACCACCAGAAAGTAACTTGGACTTAACCTGAATATAAATTATTTGAAATTATTGATTTATTGCATATATTTCTGCCGCCAAATAATAGCATTTCTTCCACTGCAGTGTTTCGGTCTGAAGGGTATATAGAGCCACTATAATTACAGATTATGAGACTCCTAGAGGTGACAACGCTTCTGAAGCCTTCTTTCTTTCTTTGATTTGTTTGCAGTTATCATCAGCTGAACTGTAAGTTCGTTTATCGTCGATTTTATTAGTAAGGCTGTAAGTTTTTTTTAGAAGTACGATTGACAAACGAGCACACAGTCCACCTACACTTCCGTATTATAAAAAATATCTATGGATCCTTGTCGGTTCCGTAGCGCTTTCCGTGGCTTAGCGTTTGGCGTTTTTTTATTTTGAAAGTTTATTGTTACACATTTTATTTTGTTGTATACACAGTTTATTGACCTCTATCGACCTTCGCCTCGTGAAAATTGATGTATTTACATCATTGCAAAATCTTATCTTATTACTCAGGTGACAACGCATCTCCATTTTTATCTTAATCGTTAATAGATTAAAACTGAAAAAAGACTATGGTTGCCAACCCGCTTGCCAAGCGTGACAACTATGGCAAAATCCTTCCATGAGGCAATTTATGAGGGAGACCTATGTTCAGGAGTGAACTTTTATAAGCTGTAGTCGATGGATAGATAATGGAATAGATGTAGATATCTATGGGTCACAGCATTCAATTACCATTAGGTAGACTGCGTGCTGGTTTGTCACTCTTACTTCTACAAAAACTTAGAGCTTGACTAATAAAATCGATGACAATTTATGAAATGTTTAAAATCGCTTTGTCTCTTTTCAACCGACTTCAAAAAGAGAAGGTTTACAATTCGTCGGAATCTTTTTTTTAATGTATATACACCGATTACTCGAAGACGCCTGAACCAATTTGGAAAATTCTTTTTTCAACCGACTTCAAAAAGGAGGAGGTTTACAATTCGTCGGAATCTTTTTTTTATGTATATACACCGATCACTAGAAGACGCCTGCACCGATATGGAAAATTCTTTTTTCAACCGACTTCAAAAAGGAGGAGGTTTACAATTCGTCGAAATCTTTTTTTTAATGTATGTACAGCGATTACTCGCAGATGTCTGAACCGATTTGGAAAATTCTTTTTTTGTTTCGAAGGGTATACTTTACAGGTGGTCACATTTAAATTTTATTGAACTCGATTGTGCGGTTTTAAAAAAAATCAACAATAAATTATATTTATATTGAAGTCGGTTGTACAAGATTTTTAATTTTACCACTTGTTACTAAAGACAATAGAAAGAGACAGGTATAAAGATAATTAATACTTAATTTAAGTACCTAAGCAATTTATAAGTAAGAACGTTAATGTTTTTACCCGACTGCCCCAGATGGTAGGTATGTATTACACGTGGTAGAGCCACGCTGCAGCTATATTAGTAGTATAGTTGTAGCACGAATGGGTCGGCTCCACCGGGGAAGGATCACGCTCTCACAGAATACCAGCGTAAAATAGCAGCTTAACACTGCTGTGTTTCGTATGGTGAGTGTAGAGAACCGGAGACCCTTTTTATTGGAAAAGAGGCATTCCATCTTAGTCCTCACGGATGACAACGGATCTGCATTTTGATTATTTATTGAGGATAAATGTAGATGTTTATGGGTCACAGCAACTACTTACCATCAGGTGGACTGTGTGCTCGTTTGTCACCCTATTCTATAAAAAAAGAAGGAGAGTAATGGTTTTTGAGAGTATGTATGTATTTATGTCTATTTCTTTGGCATGCTGTGTAGTCTAAATGGCTTGATGGATCTTAACATATGTGGTGTCGTTAGAATCGTCTTAGTTGCAAAAGTGACAAGGGTTATAAAACTTTTCTCTTTTCAGTAAACTCTTTTACGCAGTCGGGTTTTTTAATTACTGATTTAGCCTTTGGCCTTGTTCTCTTTTTTACTTAAATTTAGTTAGTACTTCTTACATTAATTCACGTACCTTATAATTCTATTTACCATCGTGGTAAAGAACGTACGTATCGGCGGTAAATATGAGCGGTCCTGCAGCAATTTGTGGGCGAGAAGGAAACTCGACATGATGAAGAATATCTGCACCACCAGCGTGCTGTTTGTCATCAGCATCACGTCTCCTGCACGCCGTGACTAAATATTTTAAAAGTATACAATAAATTTAACCATGTACAAATTAATCTATGACATAAAAGAAGAATAGAATCTCAGTGATAAGCGTGGAGCGGGGCAGGGAACGGAAATGTCAAACACTGCGTGTGTGTGCATGTGCGTGTGCATGTGCGTGTGCATGTGCGTGTGCGTGTGCGTGTGCGTGTGCGTGTGTGTGTGTGTGGCGGCCATTTACCGTATGCTGGAAGCGTAATTCGATATTATTCCATTAGAACAGGCCATTATGTGGGGAATGCCAGAAAATTTCATGGTTTCCAAGAGATGGCGGTAGCCATCTTGTTGGCGTCAGATTTATATTACGCAGATGGGCGTCGGAGAGCAGCTCAAGAGGCGAAACGTTTGGTAGCGATCGCCAATCTGTTTGTCGAGTGTGTTGATTAAGGCAAATCCTGTCTACAGCAGATCCTGGCCTTAAGCCCATAGTTAAAAAAAGTTAAAGTAAGTTACAGCCTATATACGTCCCTCCACAGGCCTCCGCTCATTTTCTGAGAGGGTTTTACGGCAAAGAAGTGTCCGCCGCGCTTCCCCAATGGGTGTTGGCGAACTTCACATGTCTTCGAAATAATTTTTTTTATCAGACATGCAGGTTTCCTCACGATGTTTTCCTTCAACGCCGAGCACGTGGTAAAGCAGCACGTAAAATTGCAATTAACAATTTCATTGGTGCCGGCGGGGATCGAACCCGGGTTTCTCGTTAGTCTAAGATCCCATGGCCACCAGACGTCACTTATTTTCTGACGAAAGAAACGTGAAGATTGAGTAGTGTTAGTATGTATCTACTATGATCGCATGCCTACCTGCTAGCTTGACCATAGGGCTATTTTCCAGGTATCAGGTAATCAAGATACGTAAAAATATTGCTCACCTCATGTTAATTCTCCCAGCTGATTTTTATACCTCTGTGGGATTGAGCGCGTGGGCATTATCCGCGCGCATGAGCGTGAGTCACGTTGTGGGTCTAGAGGATGATTGACCCCTTGGATCGGTCTGCCTTCTTGTAAAATGTTTGAATATAGTTGTCTGGCTAACACATATAAAAATGGAGCTTCAGAATGTAAGTGAAATTGAGTATTTTTTTGAGAGCTTTAAAGCGTCTACAAAGGAAACTGCCGACGGAAAGTGTCTGGGAGTATTGATGAATGATTTTTAATGATATTATGTAACATATACGTAAAAATCAGCTGGAAGAATTAAGTGAGGTGAGCAATGTTGTTATATCCTCGAAACTCTTCACCGCTGCATTGGAAGACGTTTTCAAGCTACTGGACTGGAAAGGATACGGTATTAACATCCATGGCGAGTACATCACTCACCTTCGATTTGCCGACGATATAGTCCTTATGGCAGAATCGCTGGAGGACCTAAGCACTATGCTCAATGACCTCAATAGTGCCTCCAAACGGATAGGTCTTAAGATGAACATGGACAAAACAAAGATCATGTATAATGTCCATGTCACCCCTATGCCGGTAGTTGTTGGGAGCACTAAGCTCGAAGTTGATGACGAGTATGTTTACCTGGGACAAATAGTCCGACTAGGTAAGTCCAACTTCGAGCGAGAGGTCAATCGACGGATTGAACTCGGCTGGGCAGCGTTCGGGTAATTACGACACATCTTCTCGTCAGGTGTACCTCAAAACTTGAAAACGAGATTGTATAACCAGTGCGTGTTGCCAGTGATGACTTATGGAACAGAGACGTGGTTCTTCACTGCTGGCCGTATGAGGAAGCTCAAGGTAGCTCAGTGAGCTATGGAGAGGGCTATGCTCGGGGTTTCTCTGCGTGATAAACTTTGGAATGAGGATATCCGCAGTAGAACCAGAGTGACTAACATAGCCCAACAGATTAGTGAGCTAAAGTGGCAATGGGCCGGCCATATAGCTCGAAGATCCGACAACCGATGGGGAAAAAAGGTTCTCGAGTGGCAGCCTCGTACCGGTAGGCGAAGTGTAGGGCGACCTCCCACTAAATGGAGTGACGACCTGGTAAGACATGCAGGAAGTCGATGGATGCAGGTGGCTCAGGACCGTGCTTTGTGGCATTCCTTGGGGGAGGCCTATGTTCAGCAGTGGACTTGTGAAGGGCTTTAATGATGATGATGATGATGATGAGCTATGTTTTTGCGTATCTTGATTACCTGATACCTGGAAAATGGCCCTCTGGCCAAGCTAGCAGGTAAGAATGCGATCACAGTAGGTACATAGTACATACTAACACTACTCAATCTTACATGCTTCATTCGTCAGAACATAAGTGACGTCTTATTAATAAGTGGCCCTGGGATCTTGCTCTATTCAATGATTAAATTGCACATGAGTCGTTTATTTTTTAAAAATAACTAACATTTTTATAAAGTCCATATTCATTTGAACTGAATAATTCATATAGATGAATTATTTCAAGGCATTTTATGAATATTATTTTTCCTCTATTTATGAAACAACCTTTCAAGTAACTCAATGGCTAAGTAATAATAATTGAACAAAAAACTTAAGTAAAACGCAATACATGTATGTATAAATTTCAATAATATAAATAATAATTTAATAAATATAATTAATTATAAATATTAATTATAATGGAAAAACTCTTTGGTATGCTACTAACGTGACATTCTTAGGTATAATTATTGATAAAGAATTAAAGTTAAATGAAACAAATTTTTACGGATTATATCGCGTCTATAATTAAACGCGATATAATCCGTAAAAATTAGTTTCATTTAATGTGTAGTCTTCGCGTAAATATAAGACAACATTAAGAATTAAAGTGGAAAAAGCAAGTTTGTAAAATATGTAATAAAGTAAACAGGTTCACATTTGCGCTTTATAGACTTACAAAAGTGTCAACAAAACAAACTGCAATTATGACATATTTTGCATATATGGAGTCGGTTATCCGATACGGGATTATAATTTGGGGTAACAGTGCAGAGATTTATAAAGTTTTATTGCTCTAAAAATGTGTTCGTGCCATTTATGGTGTTGGCCCAGATGTCTCATGCCGACCTCTATTCAAGACACTGGGATCTTACCCGTGCCTTGTTTGTATATATTAGAAGTTGCTAAATTTGTAAAATAACACGGGAAGAGTTTTTATAAACTTAATAAAGAAGTGGTATCCATGAACACGAGATACCCAGATAGGATAGTACTTAGCGAAATACCAAAAAGTAAACGCTTTAACAAAAGTTGTTACTGGATGGGTAAAATAATATTCAATAACATACCGCAAACAATCAGAGATCTTCCTATACAAAATTAAAAAAAATATATACCAGTGGCTTCTTCAAAATACATTTTACTCGGTAAATGAGTTTTTAAATTACTAATGACAACTTTTTATAAGACTATAGCTGATAAATTGACAATTTTATTATTAACTGATATGGTATATAATATTTTTTAATTTAATTTTCTTTGTTTGTTATTTTTTTAATTACAATTTTGACATTTTTATATAATGGAATGAATTGTTTGTTGTTGTTGAATTATTGATATTGATATGTTAATTTTATAAAACAAAACTTTCAAAGAATAAACAAATTTGCATGTCTCCATTAGGAACTTAGTATGTAATACATATTTAATAGCATCTCATGTAATATACATACTAAAACATAAATAAATAATTAAATAGAAATAGAAATGCGTATTTAATTGACTTCGACTATATTGATGATGCTCTCATTTTATTTATATCGAAGTCGGTTGCACAAAATTTTTAATTTTACCTCTTGTTGTTTTAGCAGCCCAGCTGCAACCTATACTTGGCCGCTGATAACTACATCCCATTGATATGAATTTGCTGATTTTAGTTACTTTTTAATTGATTTTTTCAAATGGGAAATTGATTTTTACAATTTAAAAATATAAAAATAAGATGACTATTTTAATATAAAAACTATGGCATAATAAGGCAATATTCTTATTCAATTTCTATAGAGATGTTTGTTTTGATAACTCTAAAATATTTTTTCTACTGCATCTTTGCCTTCATGGTCTAAGAGTCAGTGAGCGGCAGACTTACGGTATTTCAATAAGCTTCACGATTTTTTCAGTTAATCCCCTATACTTGAGGTACCTACATAAATGGGGACTCTTTAGTTTGACCGGTGGTTGATATAGAGACGCTCAGGTGTGAAAGGTGTAAAAAAATGACCGAAAAAAAAGTGAAAGTAAATAGTCTTTAGTTGCACTCGCTCTAATCTAGTCTTTAGATTAAATTAAAATTTCTATTACATCAATTAAAATACTTGTTTTTAACTCTTCTTTAGTATTAGTCATCATCATCATTACAGCCCTTCACAAGTCCACTGCTGAACATAGGCCTCCCCCAAGGAATGCCACAAAGCATGGTCCTGAGCCACCTGCATCCATCGACTTCCCGCATGTCTTACCAAGTCGTCACTCTATCAAGTGGGGGTCGCCCTACACTGCACCTACCGGTACGAAGCATCCACTCGAGAACCTTTTTTCCCCATCGGTTATCGGTTCTTCGAGCTATATGGCCGGCCTATTGCCACTTCAGCTGACTATGTCGTTCACTCTGGCTCTACTGCGGATATCCTCATTTTTAAGTTTATCACGCAGAGAAACTCCGAGCATAGCCCTCTCCATAGCTCGCTGAGCGACCTTGAGCTTCCTAATACGGCCAGCAGTGAAAGCTCACGTCTCAGATCCATAAGTCATCACATGCAACACGCACTGGTTCTACAATCTCGTTTTCAAGTTTTGAGGTATACCTGACGAGAAGATGTGTCGTAATTTCCCGAACGCTGTCCAGCCGAGCTGAGTCCGTCGATTGACCTCTCGGTCGAAGTTGGACTTGCCTTGTCGAACTTTTTGTCCCAGGTAAACATACTCGTCAACAAGTTCGAGTTTAGTGCTCCCAACAACTACCGTCATAGGTGTGACATGGACGTTATACATGATCTTTGTTTTGTCCATGTTCATCTTAAGACCTATCCGTTGGGAGGCACTATTGAGGTCATTGAGCATAGTGCTTAGGTCCTCCAGCGATTCGGCCATAAGGGCTATATCATCGGCAGATCGAAGGTGAGTGATGTACTCGCCATTGATGTTAATACCGTATCCTTTCGAGTCTAGTAGCTTCAACAGCAGTTTAGTAGTAGCATGCAAAACTAATTGTTTAGACCGCTGTTTTTAGGGTTTCGTAGTTACACAACAAGGAACCCTTAAAGTTTCGCTATGTCCGTCCGTCCGCGGTTTCGCTCAGAGACCATAGGCGCTACAAATCTGTAATTTGGCATAGTTATAGATATTAATCACGCCTAGAAAGCTGTGAAATAAAATCTTAAAAAACATTTTTAATTTGTGTACTTCCCATACAAGTAAATGGAGGATGATTTTTTTTACCCGTCCATTCCATCATGTGGGGTATCGTTGGATAGGTCTTTCAAAAAAATTGGGGGTGTGGAACAACATCTTTTCAATTCAGGGGTCCGTTTGCGAAATATTTAGCTTTAAAGTAGTATTTTTCATTAGAGTCGTGTGCCCCCCCCTCTACCGACTAAACCGCTATTTTTGGAAATGTAAAAAGTATACAAAATAGTAGTATATGTAATGAAGTTAAAAGGAAAACTATCACAGTTAAGTAGAATTAAGAAATTAACGAGTAATAGTCGACCAACTTATAAAATGCACTTGGATTAGTAAAAATTTCGTTACAACTCCATAAGAAAATGGCCTAAAACTAGCTGCATTAAAAACTTTGTAATGTTATTGTAAATTTTTAAAATAAACATTTTATGAAGAAAACGACTTATATACTATATATATTAACGTTACTTTTTCATTTGCGGGATAGATAGGGTATTATTATCAAAATCGAAAAGTTTTTTAATCTTTTTTGAATACCATAAGGCTGATTTGAAAATTAGTACTTCAGTTACGATCTTCCTATTTGGTCCCATTTTTAGTCATTATAGCGTCCAAACCGCGAACTCACTTATTATGCTCATTATGAAGGAAGCCCACGTATTGTGACGGGCAACTACGGAACCCTACCTCTACATTGTGCGTCGCCCGACACGCAGTTGGCCAGGTTTTTTATTTAATTTATTACAAACAACCATAAACGATACAAATTTATAGGAATCACATCTGATATACTGCCTACTTTAGGGAATCTGAGGTATTTCAGGGATTCCTTCTTGCTTTTCTACCAAAGTACAAAAATACACTAAAAAATATTTGATATAACCGTTAGCAAGGATGTTCTTTTGTTATGGCGTTCCTCTCAACGAAAATAGAAAGAAAAACTGGATTAGAACGAGTGATATAGTACGCGCTTATAGACGCCACTGAAGTTCGTTGTCTGCCTGGGTGACAGAACCTCAATATATGTCTGCCATGCAAAATATATATGTCAAATAATATTATCAACAACATATATAAATTGCAGCTTTATTGAAATAACGTAAATTATAAAGAAAAAATTGTACTTGTCAACCTATCTGCCATGTCCTTGAAACCGCCATAGGTGTCTGCCAATGTTATTTTTCAGTAACTTTTATTGAATATTTCAAAATGTCAAAGCGGCAGACTTACTACTTTTACGTTTTTTTCGGTCATTTTTTTACACCTTTCACACCTGAGCGTCTCTATATCAAGCGCCGGTTAACACTTTGACAGCCAAGCATTTTGTAGCGCGCATTCCCCTGTACGCCGGCCATTTATGGCATTTTTGTAAGTTTTATTTAAAAAGAACTAAAAAAATAATACAGTTGCTTCTTTTTGTATATGCTAGAATCACTAATTTATTTTTTAATAAAAAATAAAACAAAGTGATTTAATTTTTATTTTATTTAAAAAAACCAAAACAATAAAACTCATTTTCTACAAAAAAAACTTACACAAATATAAGTCTCTTAGTTTTGCCTCCGTGCCTGCGTTCTTGATTTATTACAAATTATGTACGCGTTCACCGTTGCTCTAGCCATTTAATGGAAGAACATTCTTATACCAGTTCATGGACTTCCTGTGAAGGGAATAATATGACACGTGCTGGTCATTTTGCATGTCCGGGATTGCGCGCCAGGGCAGCTGGACGCATTCCTTGCAATCCCTCCCTTTGCACCCCACCGCACCTCCTTAAGTAAATTAATCCTATGCGTGTGTAGCTAAAGAATGTACCTATCCAATGCAACAACTGTCGACCCCGAAATTCCTTTAATTTTTAGAATAAAATCAAGGAATTCCGATCGGCTGTCAAAGTGTTAAACTAAAGAGTCCCTCTTTCCTGTACCTCAGGTATAGGGGATTAACTGAAAAAAAAAAAAACGTGAAGCTTATTGAAATACCGTAAGTCTGCCGCTCACTGGCTCTTAAACCATCATACATTGTTGAAAATATGAGTTAATTTAAAGTCACATCTACGGATGATTTTTTCTTCAGTCACTCCTTTTAAGAATCTTCTTGAAGAAAAATGTTGTAAAAATGCAAGATACAATAAATAATATATTTATTTTAAGGAACGCGAACTAAAGGTGACTTTTATAACTTGTTAGTTAAAATTGTTATGCTCAATAATCAATATTTATTTGCATTCCATAATATACAAATTAATAAATTAAATTATCACAATATGGACCCTGTTGGGTATAGCAAATTAGAACAGAGGAGGACGCAAAAATGTTTTATTATTCATTATTGTTATATAATTTATTATTATTATACCATTATTATTCATATTATTCATTCATTTATTTATAGTATTACATTTTTCATTCAGGTATTCGTATAAAGTATAATAACATTTATTGATTAGAAACACTTTTAATTGTCTTATAAAAATATTATCATTTGTTTCGTTTTTTAATGAGTTTGGTAGTTTATTATAGGCAGTTATGGACATTACGTAAGGGCCTGATGAGAAGAGCTTGATTTTAGATGTTGGTAGCAATAATTTATTTTCATGTCTAAAACTATAAGCCGTATTTTTAATTTCTCTTTTTACGTATAATTAGGGTATTTTCGCACTAATTTGCATAATTCCAATATATAAATACAACTTAAGGTAAGAAGTTTAAGTTTCTTAAAATGAGGACGACAACTTTCAGTTTTTTCTATGTTACACATGATGCGAATTAGTTTTTTCTGTAAGATGGAGATGGTGGATGCATCTGTACTGTTACCCCACAGGATAATACCGTACCTTCGCCACGCCTGTGCATAGAATAAAATAATTTTTTATTCGATATAGATCACATGTGTAATTTTAATTTATTGAAAGTCATTTTTTACTTTACCACTGGTTCGAAAAAAACCCTCTGTCCTGGGAAGAAACAGCAGTAACCCAGCGGGACTTTTTTTTTAAAGTAAATTTTACATTAGTGGTTGTAGAAACTATTTACAAAATTTATTTTAGAAACTGCTTGGAAGCGACCACCTCATTCCCAGGGGTTATTATCAACCATGTATTCATTTATACTATAATAACCCTTTTTATACAGTTTCAACAGAAAAAAAACATTTAAACTTGGTAATAGAGAGAGCCTGTTCACTTTCCGGGACCTTGTTGTAATAGCGTATACATTGCCCCAAGAATGAATTACTGACTCTGTGGAGTCGAGAAACTGGTATCACTAGCTTGTGTTTGTTCCTAGTGTTTACAGAATGTATATCACTTTTTTTACTAAAACTACCTTTGTTTTTGTGAACATACATTAAATTTTCGTAAATATACTGAGAGGCCAAAGTTAATATATTTATTTCTTTAAATTTATCTCTAAGAGATGGTTTTAGGATGTAAATAGCTCTAATGGCCCTCTTCTGTAAAACAAAAATAGTTTCTAAATCAGCCGCATTTCCCCATAGCAAAATCCCATGAGACATTATGCTATGGAAATAACTGAAATAAACTAATGTAGCTGTCTCGACATTAGTGAGACCTCTAATCTTTTTTACAGCATAGGCTGCAGAACTTAGTCTGCTTGCTAGTTTGTATATATGGGGGCCCCACTGATATATCCAAACTATATATTTGTATATAGTTTGGATATATGGGGGCCCCACTGAAGCTTTGCATCGAGAGCAATGCCAAGAAAAACAGTGGATTCAACAGGGCTCAGTTAAGGTAGGACCAACCATAACCATAGGCATTATAAGTAATTAACGCAGTCTGGAGGTCTGTTGTCTTTTTTATTTCACTCAGTGCATATACAAAACTAGACAATTTGTTACGAATTTTCTGAATGTGAGATTTCCAGTTAATGTGGCTAAATCTAAAATTAAGCCGAGTAGAGTGTATTCATTTACTGACTCGATTTTTGTATTTTTGTAAGAAAAATTAATTTTAATCGGCGGTTTTTGATAGGAGTAAAAAGGCAAAATTTTTGTTTTTTTTTGTAGTTAATTTCCAGGTTATGCTCTTTCATCCATTGGTCAGTATTTTCAAATATTTTATATAATATATCATTTATGTTATTTACGTTACGACAAGGTGCTAAGATAGAGATATCGTCCGCCAAAGATCGTACGACTGTAACTGTAACTCCCAAAGTTTTCCAAAGGAAAAAAAAATCAAAACATATATGACCTCCCTCACAAAAATCGACGTCTATTTATAAATGCCTATATTTGCTCTCTCTCCCTTCACTAAATGCCGAAAGGAAGAGACAGGTGTAGATATAATGAATACTTAGTTTAAGTAAACGATCGTTAATGATTATAAGTAAGGCTGCTAATATACAATACTTTTGTGTGTTTTGATGAAGTAACGGAAGGTACCTTCCGGACGCGAGATGCGAGGTTTGGCTACAATCAACCAAGTAGGTTCCACCTTTGAGCCAGATGATTTTTTTAAAAACTGAAGTAACAAACGACCTTATGGTACGTGGTTATTGCACTCCATGTACACTTGCAGCCAACAAAGGAGGCTACAGATGCGTTGTCATCCCTGAGAACTAAGATGGAATGCCTTGTTCAAACAGAAACACAGCAATGAAAGCACTGCTATTTAGCGGCAAAAATATGTAAGAGGCACCTACGCAGAGGAGTCCATAGGCAGAAAATAAGTTCTACGAACTAGAATCGAACCTATTCACTTAAGATTGTATGTAAATCTATTAGCACAGAATAGAAGCGTAAAATGGCGACTTAATGCTGCTGTGTTTCGTATGGTGAGTTTAGAGAACCGGAGATCTCTTTTTACTGGAAACAAAGCATTCCACCTTGGACCTCAGGGGTGACAACGCATCTGCATTTTTAAACGTAGATGTCTATGGGTCACACCCTTATTCTATAAAATAAATAAATAAATATCTACTATTATTATTATTGCTATACATCGGTTAAGGGTTCTTTACATACCTGTTCGTAATATCTGGTATCAGCTAGGTAAGATAGCGTAGCGAGCCAGCATACATGTTCGATGATGACACACAACATGCAGAAGACGCGTAGACCATCGAAAATTCGTAAATCACAGTCTGCGCCAGCGGTAGGTGGCGCTGTCAGTGTTCTCCACGACTGTCGCACCGACCATGATAAAGTCCAACCTGCACCTAGAGACAATTGTATTTGTTATGTTAGTGTCTTCCCTACTGCACTGTTTACTGTTTAGCAGAATTTTCAAAATTGACTTCCTATCTAATAAACTTCCACACGTGGTAGAACGGGGAAAGACTACGATCTAATATGTCTGTATCGTGAGTGTAGTAAACTGGAGACCTTTTACTAAAACGAGGCATTCCATCTTAGTCCTGATTGGTAACAATGCATCTGCATTTTGATTCTCAATCGAAGACAGATGTAGATGTAGGCCATAGCATCCACTTTCAGGTGAACTGTGTGCTCGTTTGTCACCCTTATTCTATAAAAGAAACTCTGACGCTCTGCCTTTATTGTTTAGTTATTTTTACACCTTAATTTTTGCATAAATAAGGGTACCTATAATATTAGGAATGTTTCTTGGGTAATAATGTATTGTAGGAACTAATATATCGGAAAAACATAAAGAGGTTATTATTAAAAATAATAATAGCGTGAGAGCGCTATTCAACTTGTTGTCTTGCTTATGCAATTTTTCATTATCAGTAAAAAGATAGTCTACCGCACATTCAGTGTAGCGCAGCCATACCGTCATACTCGTGCGTCCCGGTAACACAATGGTGTAACATGATGGACGTACTTAACACTAAAATAGATTAAGTATGCATAACAACCAACAGCAACTTCTATTTATTTACTTTTATTTTCTACCCTCTATCTTCGATACAATAATAAAAAGACAACTATGGCGATGATGATTAAGACGTGGTTTAAAATTGCTGACAAATCAGCAGTATTTAAGTTAAAAATTCGAATTTTCTCCTTAAATGTAATTGTGGTAATCAAGGAGTGTCTTAGAGAGTGGTAGTCAAGGAGTTAACAGTACACCTGATTGTAAGTAGCTGCTGCAACTCATGGATACTTTAAACCAACTTCAAATAAAGATGCCAATAGATGCGTTGTCACCTACGACGACCAATGTGTAAGACATATTGCTTTTAAATTTATTAATTCATATATAAGTAACAGATATCTAAAAGTTGTTACCAACAGTAAGAGTTCTTCCGGATCAGTAGTATAAATTGGTGTTCCTTAGGGTCAATGCCTGGTCCATTTCTATTTTTAATTTATGTTAGTGACTTATCTTACCTTGTAAGGAATAACCACGATATATTATTATTTGCTGATGATACCTCATCGATTTTCAAACTAGAACGACATTTAGTAAAATATGACGAAGTGAATAATGCTAATATCTAAATTTGTATATTGGTTTAGCGTTAATAAATTGCATTTAAATGGCAATAAAACAAAATGTATTAAATTAAAAGCACTGAATGTTAAGCATATAAATACCAATGTTATTTAGAATGGGGAAGAGTTGGGCCCTGTTCATACGACAGTTTTCTTGGGAATCGCTTTTGACTAGTAGGTTCAATGGGGCCCCCATATATCTAAACTAGCAAGCAGGGAGCAATGATTCAGTAATTCCCGGGGCAAATTATACACTTTTACAATAAAGTCCCGGAAAATATTCATCACCTATCTATCGAAAAGTTTAAATTTTTTATTTAACAAAAGCTGTAGATTATTATAATATTAAAAAATACATGATAATATAAATATGACTGATAATAATCCCTGAGAATGAGGTGATACCATGCTGTTTCTAATAAATAATTCAATTGGTTGTAAACAAACATTGTAAATTATTATCAACTATTATTTTTAAAAAGGGTCCCGCTGGGTTTCTTGCCAGGGCGTAGGTTTTTCCAAACCAGTGGTAAAAGCATAGGTGACTTTCAATAAGTATTACTTGTAATTTATGTTGAATAAAATATTTTATTCTATTCTATTTTATTCTATCACGCCTTACAAACGGAACATCACAGTGGATATATACTACAGCTGAGCGTCAAAAAACGGTAAAAGGGTTGGGTACCTACCTTCTTAATAGACAGAAAAAGAGCCTTACCTAGAGAAGATAAAAATATTTTTATTATATAAAATTGAAGTGACACACACAGTCAATCCACGTGCAAATGCAGATGCTTTGTCACCCCTGAGGACTAACATGGAATATATATAATATATTATACTGGTTCTCTATACACTTCAGACCGGAACACAGCAGTGCATGTAAGCACTGCTTTTTGGCGGGAGGAATAGGAAAGAGGGTGGTAATTATGTATGTACATTAAATGAATTTCGAATAACAAAAAAAAATTACATGTTTGTCATAAAAACCATTATACCGACTGTAACTTTATTTATTTAAACTTTTATGCACATAAAATAAAATCGTATATATGGCGGACTTTAGGCTAAGCAGAGATAAACATATGGGAGGTAGTGCAGCAAAAGTAAACTAATAATGAGAAAAAAAGGTAACGAAGTTCGAATAAACCAGAATATATATATATATATATTCGGGTTTATTCGAATAATAGGTATTCTATACATATGTATATCATACAAATGTACATATAAGGTACGTGAGGGTAATATGGTCACCTTAAGCTTTGTCGCCCTATAAAACCAAAACTAGGAGAGGTACACAGATAAAAACACAAAGTCGTATACTATAACTAATATATTAAGAAAAAAATAGCAAACAGGCTTTGAAAATAATTAGGAACACTTCGAAAAATCAACTTAAAAAAAACTTACTACACTACACAATACTAAAATCGACCAAAATATTTACTATAATGTCAACTGTCAAAATGGCGTCTATAAAGCATCTACTTTTTGACCCTTTATTATTTGATTGACTGATGAATAGCTATCGTATCACAGAGCCTTCTATGCAAACAAGGCTGTAGTTTTTGAGTTATAAGAAAGTGAACATATTAACCGGATCACCATATTACCCTCAAGTACTTTAATATAAATATACAAACGTACACTAAACTTTACTTTACTTTTAACATGTTATATAACTTACCTAATTATCAAAGAGCCGGTCGTAATATATTCAAAACATTTCTAAATATTTTGCATTGTTTATTTATGTTCTGAAATAAATTACTTTTGTTTTGAAATTAGATAGTGAAACAATATATCTTTATAACCATATTTCAGTTAATAAGTTTAATAAAGTATTTGATATAGTATTTGAAAAGCTATGCAATATAGCTAAGTGTATAAGAATATATTGCATATTTTATTGCATAATAACATTTATTTATTATTTACAAAACACAATAGTCCAGAAAATATTATTAGGTGTCTCCAAGAAAATGATTTGCTGATTACATTTTTTATTGAGACACTTGAAAGGAATATTATAATTATTATATTACGTTATGCTATAATAATCCGATTTTGAAGGAAAATTGACCCACTCCTGAGGGTTTTAGAAGATGTGTTATAACTTAAAATCTTGGATTCAGAATGAATACCGCTTGGTTCTTTATGATCGATTATTATGATGATTACTTCGGAGTATCGTTTATATATTAAGTAATCTATTATGTATATTATGTGGGTTAATTATAGGATTCGGAGTATTTATTAAGTTATTATCTTAAACTCAATTTAGTTGTGTATGTATAAAGATTATTTTAAAGAACAAGGGTGACAAACGAGCACACAGTCCACCTGATAGCAAGTGGATGCTATGGCTCATTAACATCTTCATCTGTCCCCGATTAAGAATAAAAAATGCAGATGCGTAGTCACCCCTGAGGGCTAAGATGGAATGTCTCGTTTTCAGTCAAAATAACCTCCGTTTCTCTACACTCACCATACGAAACAGCAGCATTAAGCTACTGTTTTACGTTGGTATTCGTATATTTGAGCGTGGTTCTTCGGAGGTCGAGTCGGTGCTACAACCATAATATAGCTGCAGCTTGACTCTATTAACCTTCTCAGAAGAATTATAGTGGAAAATACAGGTTTTTATCAACAAATTCTCTAAAGTGTAGTAATACCACACTTCGCTTCATTTTGCGCCATTTTATGCTGGTATTCCAGTAATGCGTGATATGATCACTCGGGTTACGGCCACAATACAGCTGTAGCATGGGACTTAGTAGGTACAGGGAGAAACTTAAACTAAACTTCCTTTATTAGAACCAGGTTAATTGTTGGAAAATTATACTTTATTTTTAGTCTTATCATTCAAGAACTATACTTTTCAAATTTTGAAAGTTCCTCAAATTAAAACTCGAATTAAAACGAAAAAGTATTGCAATTGTTTAGTATTAAATATCCAATTATCGATCTTATAGTCGTATGGTCACGTAAACAGAATTATCTACTTAAAAGTAAACTTTTTCAAGGTAAATATAATTGAAAAGTTCCGAGTTTTGGTCTTAAAATGTCAAGGCGCCGCGTATTATGGTAGACATCGTAAATACTGTACTTGCAATTATTTTGTATGACCATAATATAGCTGTATAGTGGTGGTGTAAGAGAATCCATCACCTCGTTTCGTTCCGTAGGTGTCATAAGAGACGATTATGGGAAATGCCAGATAAATCATTGGCTTCCGACAGATGGTGGCATAACTCTCCT
This sequence comes from Parnassius orleans, assembly GCA_029286625.1. Taxonomy (NCBI): domain Eukaryota; kingdom Metazoa; phylum Arthropoda; class Insecta; order Lepidoptera; family Papilionidae; genus Parnassius; species Parnassius orleans. The sequence goes on along the minus strand of JAGSMP010000006.1, from coordinate 5,466,302 downwards.
TTGCGTCATAAGTAATTATCCACAACAGCAAAGTGTACAGAATTAGTAATATTTTAAACAAAAGTAACAGCTTATTTTCAGATTTTTCTAGATAATTAATGGAATTATTTAAAAAGATAAGGCCCCCAACCTGCCGCCGGTGGTCAAAGCATCGCCAAACTCTCTTTTTTATATAGGGTAAGGTGACAAACGAGCACCTAAATCTTACAATTCGACTGTATGTTTTTTTTAATTGTGTGTATGCTACGTATATCGCAGCTAATTGTGAACAACTTTGATGATTCTTTTTTTTATTACATAGGTTATATACTTTAGGCTTTAGGAGTGGTCCCATATAAATTTAGAAACAAAATTCAACGCCTAAAGGTGGCAAATTAGGGGATGAAATTTTTAATGTAGCTATTTAGACAATATTATAATTGTGATACTCCTACGGATTCCGTGGACTACCACAAAAAAGGTTAAAAAAATAACTTCTAACAAAATTCCTTTTTGTTAAGAGTTGGAGCTTTCATTCCTCAAAGATTTAAAAGAATAAATTATTTTATACTTTTTAAATCTTTGAAGCGGCCTTTACTTTTTGTTAAAAGTAATTTTTTTGACACGATCATATCACATGTAATCTTACTAATAAAATTGAACCATGGGTTTTTTATGCTTCTACCAGCGGCGGCCAGTCTCAACGGAGACTAGCCATCAAGACAGGATTATAGTTACTTTCTATTCCCTCACTCTCATAGTCTGGACCGCATAGAATAGGCACTGGATCAACGCTTTAATTTGCTTTCCGTCCTGACTCCGGGCTGCTACTCAGATTTTTGACAGAAAAACCCAATTACTAATTTTGTTTAAACCCGGGACTCGAATCCGGGACCACATGATCGGCAATCGCCATTACGACCATTAAACCAATGGAGCATGCGATTAGATAACTGGTAAGTCGTAAGATAGGTCAGGAAGTTTGCGACCAGTCCGTTCATATTTTCCTGATTAGGACGACGAAGAGAAATCAGTTGCAATAATGCCACGGAATTAGTGTTTCCCAAGCGGTGACCGGTCGCGGTTATCTAACGCTTAAAACACGTTGCACCGCTCGCTACTGACCAATCGACTGGTTTGGCAGAAATTTAATAAACAATCAATCGACGATTTGCGTGTGCTTAAAAATTCTTTTTAAGTGTGTCATACTAATAACACTTACTGATCCAGGTTGTAAAGATACGAGATTAAGTATTAAAATCAATGGCGAGTTCATCACTCACCTTCGATTTGCCGACGATCCTTATGGCAGAATCGTTGGAGGACCTAAGCACTATGCTCAATGACCTCAATAGTGTCTCCCAACGGATAGGTCTTAAAATGAACATGGACAATACAAAGATCATGTGTAACGTCCATGTCACACCAATGCCGGTAGTTGTTGGGAGCACTAAACTCGAACTTGTTGACGAGTATGTTTACCTGGTACAAAAAGTCCGACTAGGCAAGTCCAACTTCGACCGAGAGGTCAATCGACGGATTCAGCTCGGCTGGACAGCGTTCGGGAAATTACGACACATCTTCTCGTCAGGTATACCTCAAAACTTGAAAACGAGATTGTAGAACCAGTGCGTTTGCATGTGATGACTTATGGATCTGAGACGTGGGCCTTCACTGCTGGCCGTATTAGGAGCTCAAGGTCGCTCAGTGAGCTATGGAGAGGGCTATGCTCAGAGTTTATCTGCGTGATAAACTTAGAAATGAGGATATCCGCAGTAGAGCCAGAGTGACCGACAAAGTCAGCTGAAGTGGCAATGGGCTGGCCATATAGCTCTAAGAACCGATAACCGATGGGGAAAAAAGATTCTCGAGTGGATGCTTCGTACCGGTAGGCAAACTGTTGGACGACCCCCTACTAGATGGCGTGACGACCTGGTAAGACATGCAGGAAGTCGATGGATGTAGGTGGCTCAGGATCGTGCTTTGTGGCATTTCTTGAGGGAGGCCTATGTTCATTAGTGGACTTGTGAAGAGCTGTTGATGATGATGATGATGATGCAAAGATACATTTTAAAACATACCATTATTGGGCACAAGTTTGTGGACTATATATTATTGGGAAACTAAGGAGAGTGAGAGGGTTCTAGGACAAGGAAATGTCCGACGCGCTGCTCCAATGCGTGTTGGCGAACTCTCAGAACCCTCTCAGAAATGAGAGGAGGCCTGTGGCAAGCAGTGGGACGTATATAGGCTGTAAATTTAATTTTAACTTTATGGAGAGCGAAGAGCCTGTCGGGCTACTGACGTATGACGACTTCACATTATCGAAGAATATTTTATTTCTCTGAAATATTTAGTTTTCCTCAATATGTTTTAGTTCATAGCTGAGTATTTGAAATTTGAGAATTTTGAATACTAATAGGCATAAGTAATAATAGTTCATAGCTGAGTATTTGAAATTTGAGAATTTTGAATACTAATAGGCATAAGTAATAATAGGCATAAGTATAAATAAATAGGCATAGTACAATTAACTTACACTAGGTGGCGCGTCTATCGTACCGACAAATTTATTTGAAAGTCATATATCATTCAATTTGAATGAATGTATTATAATTTCTAATGAAACAATATAACCCTTCCAAATTTAAAACGATATTTCCACAATTATTTTTTCTGCGGCAGCAATACGCCGGGTACCAGCTAGTATTGTATTAAAAAGGTTAACATATTTTAGTATTATAATGTCCTCCAGATCTAATTTCGGTAACGGCGGTCAACCTCAACGGAGATTAGACATCTGTGCAGGACAGGATTAGAGTGCCCAAGTGTCATCATAGATCGATGGGACGGTAAAAAGACACGACCGGAGAGAGATCAGGCGCAGGACCAACAGCTTTACATGCTTTTCGAGGCACGGGGGTGAAACTGCGCCGACTTCCTAACTCCGGGCAGCTACTGAGAATTTCTTGATAGAAAAATCAATAACTGATTTTTTGGCCTGACCCGGGATTCGAACCCAACCACTATATTTATACCAACGGGACATGTATCTAGTATTAGTGTGGAGAGTAGCTCTATTTCGTATTTAAATCACTTATTTTATTAATTCATTCATTCATTGCAGCCTATTAAAAGTCCACTGCTGTATATAGGCCTCTCACATAGATTTCCTTATAGGGGGGATATTTGCCACAACTACCAACAAAAGATTTTTATTGTTTTAAAACGAAGATATTCTCGAAGAATATTCATATTCTGCCTCTGTCGCTGCTTACGCCACGGGGTATAGTGAATTCTCTTACTTATTTTATGGATGTAATGAAATATTTGAATTCAGTTTTTAGTTTTGCTCACATCTGGACGTCTGAATGATCTGAAATTCGCAAATGTGAATAGAGAATATTTCCATGATTATGACCTTAATATTCTCACTAGTATCATTATAGCTCTTGATTAATACGCGCTGTTTGAGTTTTTTAACCTTTGATAATGTTCAATTATATAATGGTAAAAAATAAAAAGGAGGCCGCTTTAAAGAAATATTATGAGCACTCAGATTGCTGTCAAGCTGTTTTGATAGGCAAACTATGAAATTTATTTAAAGAGATTAAAGATACATTATATTGAAACATTTTGTTTACTGTCTGTCTATTCATATGCTGGTACTCCACGATGGTCCAACCGTCAACTCAAACGTTCGCACGAACCTTAGCGAACTATTTCAAAACATGAAACTTGTCTTTGTAAATACGCAATATTAAACAAATCTTAAAATAAGATTGCCAGCCGGATCGGGGGGTCTGTGCGTGCGAGTTTCTGGTCACGTTATTTTGACCTGGTGTCGATTCATTGTCGTCATCGCCAATCTTCCGGTGACCATAGCCATTTAGCAAGTTTTTCGATACTATAAAAGTTCTATGGTTAAAATATTTATTACTAAATCTTTTGGAAGAGCTCTTCATCAGCATCTATACAAAGTTTCGTGCGTCTAAACAGATTTTCGAAACACTTTTTCCAGTCCGCCTTAGACACCTCTTCTACGGCCTGCCTAAACACTGCTAGCGCATTTTTCGACGGATGGTCGGTGGATCGTCATACAGTGCCAATTCAGGTCTGTAAGGATATTCAAAAGCTTAAACTGGTGTGTCCAGAAAGTCCCTCGTTTTGAGCACTGAGTGCCCGGGCGAGTTGTCATGGTGAAACAGTAGCCCTCGGAGCCCCGTGTTCGGTCGCTTGTCACTCACAGCAGGAACCCTTTTGGCAAGCTTTTGGTAGTATACCAAACTGCATTGATGCTTCGTCGTTTTAATAAAAAATAAAATTCTCTTTATTTCATTTTTTTACTGCAAGCATGTTTCTTTTCGTATTAGCCGGTAAAGCGCGATCACTTCTTACTTGATCTCTCAAATTAGTCGAACGTGCTGAAATTTGTTATAATAGCGGTACACGGCTGCCCTAGAAGAGACTTTAATCATAAATACCATTTGAAGTCTATCAAACGATTCATCCGGTTTTAGGCGACATTTGAAATCGTAAAAAAATATTGCGCAAAAGGGTCCCGCCGCAGATCTATTTTTAAATGAAACACGATATTCCAATTAGTTAACTCGTAAAAAATGTGGAGAGAATTTTTAAATTCGAACATTCGTATTTTTAAGTAATTTTCGAGCTTTTTCTTTACAATTATTCTTATATTTATATTAGTATTTGAATATTTTTAGGTAAATAGTCGTGCCGTGTAGTAGGCGTCGTAGGTGACGATACAGGAAAATAGAAACAGAACATTGACAACAGCATCTTCCTGATAACAACTGAAAATAATATAAAACTGAGATTACCAATCTGCTTGCCAAGCTTATTGCTGTTACTTACTATGGCGAAATATCCGCCTATGTGGCAATCTATGACTTCCGATAGGTCATGTATTTTATATAATCAAAAACGATTACTGTTAAAATTAGCACTACCATAAGGTATTAGAAGAAAATATTTTCACTAGGACTCCTTTTCCTCTCCTTTCTCTCTTTACTATTTTTGCCTACTTGAATGTGAATTCATTGTTCAGTTCTGATTTAGAGGTATACTCTTAGCTTAGGTTAGTAGTTAAGTCAAAGATTTTCTGTGACAATGAATTCAGGGGCTTCTTACTTAGTTGTTGGAGCCCATGAGTCTCAATGGCACAGATTTACCAATAGTTACTACGTAAGCAATAGTTACGGCGAGTAATTGGAATTAAAGTTTAAAAAATATACTATTAATTTTAAAAACTATAATTAAAAAAAAAAACTAAAACTAGTAATTTAATTATCAAACAGTCCTACTCCACGCGGTATCGTGCCAAGAACGCTGGTTGCGTTTCCCCGCTGAATGGTTATACTTAGGCTTTGAGCGAGAAAAGAGCCAGCCCTCTTATCACCAGCAGCAACAACCAGCCGCGGATGGGTTCCTAAGAACTTCATCGCACGTGGACCCCACGGACCGATAGTCTCTACAGCAAATGGCACAAATATGTAGTCATCTCTCAGAGACTCATATTTGCGCCACTTACTCAGTTCAGCTGCCTCTGATGCCGCTCCGGCTCTGAACGAGGTACCCTGAGATGAGAGGCCGCCAAAGTGTCTACGCAAGTAGCATCCCACACTAGGCTTTACCTCTCTCCCAGGAACCAATGTCATACCGTCGGGTCTCCTGCCATTGTCTCTAAATATTCCACAAGGCTCTAAAACCGAGGAATATTTATAGAGACAAGAGTCCTTCGGATGACATCGTTCAAAGAACCGTGCCGTGAAAACCTACCAGCATTTTTCTTACAAGAAAGTCCGTGGAGCCCAAACTTGTCGACGCTGCTGCCACAGGGCACTGATGGGGTTGACAAATCGCCGCTCTAGTCAGTTCCTACAGCGATGCGCAAGCTTTCCCCATCAAGTAATGTGCCGAGATTACTTGATGGTAAAGCGTAACCAGTGACTAGATTCCTTAGTCGAAACAGCTAGAAGGCGTGCCTTATCTTGGTCACTATGGACATTATGAAACAAATCTTTCTGCACCTCTGTACCAACGGAATATCCCACTGTTTTTGTTGGTTAACTTCCAATGGAATATTTTCGCCGGGACAGAGCGTTTGCCATGTCTGCCCTGCCTCCGTAGCAAAGCACAGGTCTACTTTATTATTTAAAATTATGTTACATAAATTCTGACACTATGCACGGAAGCAAGGAAAGCAGGCAATGCAACGCTAGAAGATTTCTCACCAATACCACCAAATTTTATAGGTAAAGTAGCTTGAGTCCAGGCTGTTGTATTTAAAGTTAAATTTAGAATTTTTTCTATAGCTATTTTAAGATTATTATCAATCAAAAAATATCCGAACATTTCCAGACTGGACTCGAGCGGAGTAAGTATGTAAATCTAGGTACAAGGAGACAATATTTTAAGATAGTAAGCGCAATGTGGGGGCTTAATTTATACAATTTATCAACGTGGTTTAAAAACTGATCAAATTTTGTTTTTAAAACAGGTTTAATACTATCGAAAAACAACGGGGCACATAGCAGGTATAGTGATTCCGTATTGACAGTTTTTATTCCTGGAGAAATATGATTGAAATTTTGAATTAAAGTGTCTCTGTGAGAAGTAGATAAATTATTGGAAAAAAATATTTTAAAAACATTCATATAAACAAAAGGAAGATATGATTGGTATGCACGAACATTAAATTAATCGGAAACTAGACTGCGTGCACTACGAACACAAACTAACTCATAAAGAATAAAAAACCAGAAATAGTTTGGAAAATCCAAAATTGCACGCCTCAATGGCGTTTGATGAAAAAACAAATCTTTTAAACGTCTATGAGCCTGATAACAAACAGCAATAGGGATAATCCTAAGGACAAATGGAAACTTATTCAAAAAGATTTATTTCATTTCGTTGCGTACTGAACTGACAGCCGTACTAATAATTTTTAACTACTATTTTTGTAAATATAACTAAACAAATGAAAAAGAAATACACTGATTTTATAATTGAATATATCTAGTTTTCAAAACATCATAAATAAAGACATGATAACAATTTTATATTGCAAAATCGTCACATACTCGTAGCGGCATGTCGAGAGTAGAGCACTCCCACACACTCGCGCGTTGTGAGGCGTGCAATAAGACGTACACCCTGACCGTAGTGCGAGCTAGATGTCTGTATGTAGCAGCGACCGCAACCCCCATGACAGTGCGTCAGACACGTCGTTTTCTTAGTCCACTTTTTGCGGCTAAGTACAGTATCTTCTTTTCTTAATCAATGGTAAAAAGGAATTTACTCACCTTTACGCGCTTGATCGGATAAGGTCAGGTCCAGAGTAGTGCTAACTACAGCCAGAGCCAGCATCGCCGCTACGGCTGCGGCGAAAGCTTTCTCACTGGCACTCAGAGGCCGGCTCGGATTCGGTGTACTGCTCTTGCAGTACTCCAGATGATACAAATGGGCCCGCACCCGTACGAAGTTTGCATGGTAGCGTTGACGCACGATGAGAACCTAATCAACACCACTATTATTAGGTAACGCTTTAATCATAGCACTTGGTAGGAGAGATTGAAAACTGGATCTATAAAGGTTCTACATTCCGATACGGTTAAGATATCGGTTTTTAGATCCGGTTCCAAAATACCAAGAGTTTTTGGGTTCCAAGTCAAAGGGGAAGCCTTCGTGGTGTTAATGTTTATCTCTTTTATATTCTTACTTCCATAGTAACATTGGAGAAAGAAATTTATAATTAAATGATGCCTTTTTACCGAAAATATCATTTTGTGTCACTCCATAAAATTAAACAAGTTAGGTAAGGTTTCGCACGTTTACTGGAAAAGGTATTTATCGGTTCTCATTTTTTCAGGTTTCAGTTTCTGTTCTGGTTCTAGTACCAGAACCGATAATTATCAGTACCGGTATTTGGAACATTTCAATTCCCGCTTGGCGGGCGTTTTAAAGTAACAAAATCTTTTTACGTGGTAGAGCCGCCGCGCTTCAGCCTTATTAAGTCAGTAGCACGAATGGGTCAACTTGACCCGGGAAGGACCGCGAAATGGTAATAAAGAAAATATCAGTGTAAAAGCCGAAATTCTCTTAGCATAATACTGCTGTGTATCATATGGTTAGTAACGAGAGCCAGATACCATTTTTATTGGTAACGAGGCATTCCATCTTCTCAGGAATGATTTTGTATATAGAAACAGAAACAGAAACTTTTTTATTCAACATAGATTATAAATAATACTTATTGAAAGTCACTCTTTTGTTTAATTACCACTGCTTCGCTAAAACCTCTGTCCTGGGAAGAACCAGCAAGAAACCCAGCGGGATTTAAAAAAAACAGCTTACAATCATGTATGTTACACAATTAACAACACAAAACAAATTAGAAATAACTTGGTAGCGATCACCTTATTCCCAGGGGTTATTATCATCCATAAATTCCTTAATATTATAATAACCCTTTTTATACAAACTTAGTTTAATAAAGTTTTTGAACCTTGAGCAGGTCAAATTTTGTATGTTTTCTGGGATTTTGTTGTAAAAGAGTATACTCGTACATCGCCCCAAGAATGAATTACTGACTCGGTGGAGTCGATTAACTACAACTACATACAAAACTCTTTCAGTAATATTCATATCAATCATAGCAATCCCTGGAAATTAGGTGATCGCTGCCAAGCCGCGTCTAATTTTTTTTTCATAATTAGTGATGCAACCTATTCATTGTAAATTGTTATTTGAAAAAGTTTCACTAATATTTTTGCAAGGCAGTGTAAAAATTTGTGTGATTTTAAATAAGTATCATTTGAGATCATCGATCTTTGAAATCCACCTTGAATAAAAACGTAGTAGGTTGTTTTTGTAGGACTCCTTTTCTGTATACGACCGTCTAGGTAGGAATCACCCTCATACGTATTTCCGTCGCCAAACAGCAGTGTGTGCACTGCTGTGTTCCGGTCTATAGGGTATAGACAGCCAATTACAGACTGCGAGGCATTACTTCTTTGTTCTCAGAGGTGAGGACGAAGCTGTAGCCCTCTTTGTTTAAAGTTGGTTGGAGTTGTTCACGGGCTGCAGTAAAAATTTAAGTACAATTACGTGGACTGTAAGTTCGTTTGTAATTTCAATTTTATATTATTGAAGTGAAACTTCTTTATCGACGTAGTGGAAAAATTTCATAAGGTATTAAAAATCGAAAACGTCACGTTTTCTTGTAACGTTTCACCACCACGGCTACATGAGCATACTATTATTTAACCTACTTAAGTAAAATATAAAATAAAAGAAGAATGATACGTCGTAAAGATGTTTCACTTCGTGTGTGTACACAATTACACGCATAATTAAAAAAATAATCTATTGTAAATCCTTTTTTAAAATTACCATGCTTGGAGCTCATGCTGCAACGACAGGCTTGTTGAAGGAAGCGGCGCTTGCGCAGAGCAGCTGCGGTTAAGGCACAGTCCCCGATGCAGTCGAGTGTGATTAAAGTTGTCCACCCAATTTGCTGAATAGCGCTGCCGGAAATAATGTGCAATTAGAATCTTGGAAATATGCAATTCGAGTGTGTGTAGGAAGTGCAATCAGTTTGTACTTATAATAGGAAGCAAAATAAGAAGTAGGTATGTCAAAACTTGGAACTTCCAAATATTGGAAGATCCAAGAACGTATTACGATTTTTGCGATTGATTAAGACCCAAATATATTTTTTATAGGATAAGGGTGACAAGCGAGCACACAGTCCACCTGATGGTAAGTGGTTGCTGTGGCCCATAGACATCTACATCTATCCTCGTTTGCGAATCAAAATGCAGCTGCGTTGTCAGCCATGAGGACTGAGATGGAATGCCTCTTTTCCAGTAAAAAGGGTCTCTGGTTCTCTACACTCACCATACGAAACCAAGCAGCACTAAGCTGCTATTTTACGCTTGTATTCTGTGAGAGCGTGGTCCTTCCCCGATCGAGCCGACCATCGTGTCATACAACTATACAATTAATATAGCTGCAGCATGGCTCTACCAGGTATATTAAATTATTGCGTAAATTTATTGCATTTATTTGTTACTTTTATATTGACCTGAAAAAGCAGGAAATAATTTATAATTTAAAATTATCGCTGAATTTGAAATGTATAAACAAATTCAATTCAACTTCAACCTATTTTGTGCTTAATTAATGCAAAACAAACGTTCATTTATAAAATTTCTGGAATGTGGGGTAAAGTGCCGTAATATCAGCTGAAATCCCACATCATAATAAAAAATATGCTAAAAGTTTACAGAGCGTTCCGCATTAAATAGGGACGAGAACCGTAGTCTTACTGGTAACGAGGCATTCCATCTTAGTCCTAGGCGTAACAACGCATCTACATTTTGATTCTTAATCGAGGATAGATGTAGGTGTCTTTTTTTATTCATTTATTACAACTTATCAAAAATCCACTGCTGAACATAGGCCTTCCTCACAGAATGCGTCATAGTTCCCACGCTTGGTAGATGGTTTGGCAACCGCAATTTATTATTGTGTTAAGTTTTTATTAGTTTGATGCTGATGCCCATTTCCTGTTTTATTCTCTTCTATCGCCACTTGCGACACTAACGGTATGATAAGGGGTAGTGGGTTCTCTGACGCTGCAACTATACGGCGTATATATATCGCGTATTTGGATTATTTTAAATAGAAGAAAATGTGAATGTCATATCGATAATAATATCTTTGTAACCAAAAAAAAATATCAAGGTAAATAAACATGAATATTTCTCATTACTTAAAAATACTTTCTACATGTCTTTCCTCTGTTACTTTTTATTTTATTTTCTAGGCCATAATATCTACTTATTGTCAGGTGGACTGCGTGTTTGCTTATTGAATTTACTTGTATATTAATGTAATCTTGTTTTAGGGTGTAAGGTCGGTTGTTTCTTTAAATTCCAACATCACCTGCATGTGGTTTACTTAACTGATCTACAGGCAAGGCAAAGAACGGATGGTGAAAAACTGTCCCAAAAACGCTGAACCCAAATTTTACAGACTGGTTACGGAGAGCTGCATTGACAGTGGCGTGTTGAGTATGGGCAACTCTTTTATAGAATGCTTGTCAGTAGGTGCATTCTTGCAAAGGTCTATGTCCAGCAGAAATCTTGGACAGACAGGCGATAGTGATGATGATGATGAACCATGTATTTACACAAATGATGCCTTTCAAAGACCATCCATTTTTCTTAGGCCTGTCTACTCTTATATCCATCTACTTTCATATACAACACTCTTTTTGTTACATGGTTTACTTTCCTTCGCATAATATGCGTATACCACGCCAGCCTGTCACTTCTCAACTTAATGAAGTTGTTATAACTTAATTTGCTTAATTCCGCGTAAAGAAATAAAATGATGTGTCCTGCCCAGTTTGAAGAGCACCTGCCACCCTCCCTCAAGATAGTGCACGCAATTGGAGGAGGTGGGAGGTGCTCTTCATTATAAAGGAATTCCGTAAAGTAACGCCTGATTCTATTAATTAACTTCTCAACTTTTCCATGACTGGGACCACTCTTCAACTGCCTTTTATAAATTCATGTGTTGACCATGTGACTATAATGGCTGAATAAATGAAACAAGAGTTGTCTAAATATGCGAATAATACCTTTTTTATATAGGAGAGGGGGCAAATGAGCATGCGGCTCACCTGATGGTAAGTGACTACCGCCGCCCATGAACAACTGCAACACCAGGGGAACCAGGGGAATTGCAGATGCGTTGCCGGCCTTTTAAAAAGGAGTAGGCTCTTTTCTTGAAGGTCTCTAAGTCGTATCGGTCCGGAAAAATCGCTGGTGATAATCGATTCCACAAGGAAGTTGTGCGAGGAAGAAAACATCTTCTAAATCGCATAGTGGTGGACCGCCAATCATCCAGATGGTGTGAATGGTATACATATGCTCAATGACCTCATTAGTGTCTCACAACGGATAGGTCTTAATGCGAACATGTATAAAACAAAGATCATGTGCAACGGCCATGTCACACCTCTGCCAGTAATTGTTGGCAGCGCTACGATCGAAGTTGTTGACAAGTATGTTTACCTAGGGCAAGTTGTCAAATTGACGGATCCACCTCGGCTGGACAGCGTTCGGAAGATTACGACACATCTTCTCGTCACATATGCCTCAAACTTTAAAACAATAGCGTACATCGCGTGCCGTTGCGTGCATGATGCCAGTGATGACTAATGGGTTTGAGACGTGGTCCTTCACTGCTATCCGTATGAGGAAGCTCAAGGACTATGCTCCGAGTTTCTCTTCGCGATAGACTTCGTAATGAGGATATCCGAAGTAGAACCAGACTAGCCGATATAGCGCAACGGATCAGTAAACTGAAGGGAGCAATGGAGCTTATAGCTCGAACAGACATACGATGAGGGTTATCGAGAGGCAGCATCGTACCGGTAAGCAAAGTGTAGGACGGCCTCCCACTAGATGGACTGAAGGCCTCGTAAGGGATGCAGAAAGTCGATGGATTCAGGTGGATTAAGACCGTACTTTGTGGCATTCTTTTGGGAGGGACTATGTTCAACAGTGGACTTGTGGGAGTGGCTGTAATGGTGGTGAAGATGAAAAATACCTAAAGAATTTAATTTATTAAGGCAGGCCACCCTTCTTAAATATATTATTAGGTAAATACGGTAAATGCAAATCAAAAACAAAACATTTTGCTGCACCATTTTGTAACACGTATAGTTAGTTGGTGTTTAATTATGGCTAAATTGTTTTAACTATATTTTTAATTTTCTGTCATTCATCTTATCTCCAGTATTGAATGAAACTACTTTTACGGATTATATCGCGTTTAATAACTTATTTTTATTAATTCCCAACGTTTCGGGTGCTTTACAGCACCCATGGTCACGGGGGACTGAGGTGATTAACGTCCCGATGTCAAAGTTAACCCGGAGTACCTTCAGCTTTTTTAATTATTAATTTTGGTCCGATCTACGCAGAATGAACTTACTGTGTCTTGAAGTCTTGCAGTGGTATGCTTGGGTTTAGTTTTAATTTTATTAATTACAGGATCCCAAGCAGGTGGTAGTACCCAGCCTCCCTCTCTATTGAAATTAGGATGCTTTTTAATTTCAATAGCCTCACGTATCATCCTTGGCAGGAATCGATGTTCTTTCGCGAGAATTTGTGGTTTATCAAATCTAATGTAATGGCGGGGGCCGTCTAGGATATGATCACAAACTGCAGACTTCCCGGAACGTTGGTGCTTCAAGTCAGCTACGTGAAATTAAAAAAGCTCCGGGTTAACTCTGACATCGGGACGTCAATCACCTCAGTCCCCCGTGACCATGGGTGCTGTAAAGCACCCGAAACGTCGGGAATTAATAAAAATAAGTTATTAAACGGGATATAATCCGTAAAAGTAGTTTTATTCAATGTGTAGTGTTCGCGTAAATATAACAAATCCTTATCTCCAGTATTCCGCATTGCTCACAATATAAAAATAATATAATATACCGGATTTAATGAGAGCGGGTAGCGTGACCTTGACAAGTCGACAGTAAAACTGCTTGGTGCGCAATAACGGTTGTAAGAAAATTATCTCATTGTGATATTTTTTTTTATACCCAGTATTTTTTAGGAATAACAATAAAATATTGCTGTTTTTCAATTTCACCATTAAAATATTTTAAATAATATATTATGTGAAATAAATGAGAAACATAAGTAAAATGAGCCCAAATTATCGGGATGGAAAAATACTTACAATCTGAATTTTGCGAGCAAAATTTAGGTGTGTGTTTTAACAGCAAATTGATTTATTGCAATTTTAACCGATATTTTTTTTATATTATTCTATGCCAGCGCTTAACTACAATCTTCACAAATCTTTTCTTCGTTTTAACCTGTTATTATTATTTTTTTCTGTTTTTTTTTACTCTATTGTAAATGGTCAACTCGTGGCTGATGGGATAATGTAAGGTGAAATAATAATAATACTTACAAATTAATTATTAGTAATTTATTAAGCTTTATAATTTGTGTTATATATTTATATTTTAATTTGTACTTCATTATATTATTAAGGTAATTTATTACTTATTATAGTTTATTTAATAATTTTAATGATATAGAAAATTGAATGTCAGGTGACGGATCCTTTTATTCTGCTCAATAATCAGAAACTTCGTTTACCTTTGGTTGTGATGATTTAAATTATATTTTTTTACCTTGTGGTAAATTCCTTAACGCCTGCCATATAAACGCCCAGAGCATTCCGGGTTATTTTTTGAATTTGAACAAGCAATCTCACTTGATTTAATTCATGCTATATTAGTATCGGAAAGCTGGCAAAAGCCATCCTTATTGTGTAGCCTGTATCCACTCAGAGACTTCGTGCTTATTCGTAATAACAGGATAGGAAGAGGAGGTGGAGATGTTGCAATATATCTACGGGCAACAATACCTTTTAAGATTGATCTATCTTCTCCATCGCCCTATTCTGCCTCTGCAGAGTTCTTATTTCTTGAAATTGACATCAGGGGTATTAAGGCGATACTAGGGGTAGTGTACTGTCCGCCGACTGTAGATTATTTCCCTGATCTCGAAACAGCTCTTGACACGATTGGGTCCGAATATACACACCACATGATAATGGGTGACTTCAACACCAATTTATTATTAAATAACTCTCGCGTCCAAAAACTTCGGTCAATCTTGGAATCAGTAAATCTCTGCATTCTTCCGTTAAAGGAAACCTACCACAACATCGACAGTGATGATTCATGGATTGACCTTATTATTAGCTCTTCTCCCGACCGCGTGGTTAAGAATGATCAGCTTTCTGCTCCGTGTTTTTCACGTCATGACTCAATTTACTTTTCTTATAGATTGAAACCTCCAAGACACAAACCCTCTACTTTGCATTTACGCAACATTTCCAAATTGAACATTGATCAACTTAAGAGCGACGCTGCCCGTATTGATTTAGAACCTCTTGGCTTAGCATGTATAATAGATGATAAAATCTCAATCCTTAACGGTATTGTTCTCAATTTATATAATGTTCATGTTCCTGTACACCAAATAAGAGTAAAGCGTCCTCCTGCACCCTGGATGAACAGGGTGCAGGGTGCAGGAGGCTATATATTAGGGTGGCGGGCAAGGCGAGACGGAACCGAGCTTTTCAGAAATTAAAGAAGCAACGCACAATGGAAAATTGGACTAGTTTAAGGTTTTCAGAAACAGATGTAATCAGATGATGCGAAACGCATGTATGAGGAATGGTATGTGGAAATTCCTTGGATCCCTAGGTATTACTAAGCATCCGTTAGTAGAGTTAGGTCCTTCATTTAATTTAGATGACATTAATCGTCATTTTACTGTCATTATTCCTGTTGACCTTAGTATTAAATCCCAAACGATAAATTCTATTGCTTCTATGGAAACATTCTTCATTCCCTTTTTTGAATTCTCTCCTGTAACCCAAGATGATGTTGCTAAGGTGTTATCAGCTAATAACTCCAAGGCTATTGCTTGTGATGAGATTAGCAAGACTATGGTAATATGCTACTCGAGTTGCTTCTCCCAGCAATAACATATATTGTAAATTACTCCTTGGCCTCAGGTCAGTACCCAACTTTGTGGAAACAAGCTTATGTTCGACCACTTTCCAAAATTCCTAAACTTACACTACCCTCTCACAATCGACCAATTTCTATTATCCCATTCCTGCCCAAAGTTCTTGAAGCCTGTACGTATAAGCAACTCTCTGCTTTCATAAAATAATATAAACTATTGAATGTTTTTCAATCAGGGTTTCGGTCTGGTCACAGTACCATCACTGCACTAATTAAGGTCACTGATGACATAAGAAGAGGGATGGATGAACAGAAAGTTACAGTGCTGGTGCTTGTCGACTTTTCAAATGCTTTCTACACAGTTGATCACGACATCCTCCTCTCCATTCTGACTCATCTCAGATTTTCATCCTCAGCCTTGGAGTGGATCTCATCCTATATTCGCGGCCGCCAACAGTCAGTCCGCCTTGGAGAACAGTTCTCTGGCTGGGCTGACATCGAATCTGGTGTGCCGCAAGGCGGCATACTTTCTCCTATAATGTTTTCTTTATTCATTAATTCCATATCTTCTGTTATCAAGTGTTCATACCATCTGTATGCAGATGATCTTCAACTATACGTACAATCTAGTATCGATGACATCAATTACATCATAAGACTGCTGAACGATGATCTTGATGCTATCCGAGTTTGGTGGTACAGGCATGGTATCTCGGCAAATCCGTTGAAATGCAAAGCAATGATTGTAGGTAGTTCGAGGATGCTGGCTAAGATTAACTATAGAAACCTTGAACATGTGGTTTACAATAGGATATCGATCCCTTTCAATGAACCAATAGTTAATCTAGGCTTGCATATAGATCAAACTATGAACTGGAGATTGCAAATTTCTGAAATAAGCCGCAAAGTTGTTACTGCCTTGCGTTCCCTGTATCGTCTGAAAAATTTCTTGCCCTTCTAAAGTAAGCTTATGTTGGTTAATTCCCCCATTCTTCCCATTATTGATTATGCTGATGTGTGCTATCCGGATCTATCGCAAAATCTTCTCAACAAGTTGGAGCGCCTTCTCAAAAGTTGTATAAGATTTGTTTTTAATTTACCTAAATACGACCACGACACACGACCAATAAGCTTAGAACTCTGCCTATCGTTCTAAGCTTAAATGGCGTATAGTGACGTCAAAGGCGTTGCTCCAGAATTTTATTAACACTTTTTTCCATCTTAAATGATGCTAATTCTCCGCCATATCTTAAAGAAAACTTCAACTTTCTCTACTCTATTTCCGGCCGTGAACCTCGTCCTTCTAACGCACTTAAAGTTAGAATTCCAGAACATAGAACAATTTTTTTTATTCTTCCTTCACAGTTCAGGCTATTTTCCTCTGGAACGCCTTACCCGTTGATGTCAAGGAAGTTACGAATAAGCTTTTGTTTAAAAGATTGGTGCGACAACGTTATTTAGAGGCAAACAACAATTAATTGACTTCCCCGTTTTATACATATATATATTATATGTGTATGTATTTATAATTTATATATGTATATATGTGTGTGTATTTTATGTGTACTGTAGTTATATATTGTAATTACGTAGTTTTGTTTGGTGTAATGTATTTAGTATAGTTGAACTGTTTTTATTTATAAGTTATGTTTTATTATTGTCCTTAATTTGCATCTGTTAACATCTTTATTTATTCAATTTTTCGTCGGGTTGACTGGTAGAGAATGCCATAGGACATTAAGTTCGCTCTTTGTAACCCTAGTTGGTGTGTTGCAATAAAGGATAAATAAATAAATAAAAAAAACGATGTAGTAAACCGTTT
This sequence comes from Parnassius orleans, assembly GCA_029286625.1. Lineage (NCBI taxonomy): Eukaryota > Metazoa > Arthropoda > Insecta > Lepidoptera > Papilionidae > Parnassius > Parnassius orleans. The sequence continues at coordinate 5,448,900 of JAGSMP010000006.1, read as the reverse complement.
GATTCGAATGCGTGTTAAGTCAACAACGAAAGGGTGGAGACTGCCCTGATTGTCCGATGGTGGAAGGGAGAGTGAGGAATTAAATTATGCATTTCCTGCGCACACTCTCCGAAATGCATCCTGTAGAAAACCGAAAGGCTGGCTATTTTGCGCCTGTGTTCGAGGCTGGTAAGTTTGGTTTTAACCAAATTCGGGTCAACAATAAGCCTCTTAGCATGCCTTTCCATTGAGTCCAATGCTGCTAGGTGGCATTTTGCAGCACCTGCCCATATATGGCAGCAATACTTCATGCTCGACCGGACTAGAGCTTTAAATAAAGCAAGCAGCTGTCCCGGCATGAAGTATCGCCGCACTTTTTTAAGGGTTCCTAGCTTCCTTGCAGCTGCTTTGGCCTTGGACTCATTGAACCACCCGAAGTTCAGATTTGAGGATATCTCAACCCCCAACAACTGAAGACAGTCGGTGTATTCCAGTGATACATTTCGGAAAGAAGGAGCCAAGATGAGCTGGCTCCTTTTTGCAGTGAAGTGACACGCTTGTGTTTTGGAGGCGTTGAATTTCACATGATTGGCATCGCCCCATTCGGAGACTGCCTGTAGTGTGAGATTCATACGCTCAACCATAGCTTCTCTTTCGGACTGGATTTGATCCCGACTGGCCCGAGGACTTGGTTGGTATCTCTCCACAACTGTGCTATCGCCTGCATACCCATAGATACCGGGCTTGATCTGCCTTCATCATGATTTGCTTATCATTAATATGCAGCAAGAAGAAAGTTGCGGAGAGAACGAACCCCTGAGGAACACCGGCGTTAGTCGCCACAGGATCGGATGAGCAGTCATCGACGACGACCCGGAGAGACCGTTCACTCAGAAAGTCCTTTATCCAGTCAATCAGACCAGGGGTTAAGCCGTACGCTGGAAACTTACCCAAAAGTCTAGAGTACCAAACTCTGTTAAAGGCCTTCGAGACATCAAGGGAAACAGCAAGTGCTTCCTCACTATTCTCGAATGCCCCGCCCCATACGTATGTGGCATACGCTAGAAGGTCCCCAGCTGAGAAATTTCGGTGAAATCCGTATTGCCGGTCACTACGTGTCACTCTACGTGGTGGTCATTCTGTTCTAGATATGCCATTAAGCGGGCGTTCAATATACGCTCCCTAATTTTGCAGAGTATGGAGCTCCATAAGATTGCAGAGTAAGTATGGAATATGGAAGAGAGTAATTGAGATCGGCCGATAATTGGCAGGAACGGCACGGCTGCCTTTTTTGTAACAGGCTGCACGTTGGCTAGCTTCCAGGATTTTGGCACTATTCCAGTCCTAAATGATAGGCGAAACAAGCGTGTCAGCACAGGACACAACTCAGGTGCACAAGCCTTTAGAACGATAGCTGGTATACTAGCTGGTCCACTAGCTTTATTCACGTCTAGACACCGCAAGGTTTTAAGGACCTCCTTTTTGTGATACGAACCTCCGACATAGAGGTCCCGCAGTGAGGTAATTTAGGTGGAACGTTGTTGCCACTGTCCAGACGCAAATTTTAGGCAAAGAGAGACGCGACCAAGTCCGCTTTCTCTTTAGCTGTATGCGCCAGTGTACCATCCGGTTTTACCAGCGGAGGCAGTGTAGGCCAACAGAAGTTTTCTCGACCGCTTTGGCAAGAGACCAAAAAGCTCTAGTGCCGGATGGTCTGGCAGAGCGTTTTGAGCCAATATGTTTAATGCGATTGAGACTGACTTTCCGTAATGCTTTTTTGTAGGACTTGGCTGCCTGATTGTAAGTTCTCTTCTTGGAGCTGATATTCGGATCTTTGCGGTTTTGAGCGTCAACCTAGGATAGGTACGCTAAATGCTTGCACTTTTCAGCTTGGGTGCATTCAGCGTTAAAGCATGGGCGAGCTTGGCTACCGGTGGGAGCGTCAGAAAAGGGGATGAAATACTCCATAGCTTGAAGCAACTTATCGTTTATCGCATCCGCGCAGCTCAACGAATCCGCAAAAGAGAAACAGACCGCCCATTAGTGTTTGGTGGTGAAGAAAAACATCGTGAGGAAACTTACGGTATGCCTGAGAGATCAAAATATTTCGAGGGCTTTATATCCGTCAACACGAATAGGGAGAAGCGCGATGGGTTCTTCTCCCAAACCTATTCCCGAATCCTTAGAGATGAGAGATCTATGTCCATCACGATTAGCCAAATTAAATTTCTACAATCGTTAACGCATATAGGAAACTATAAAAACATATTAACGTTAATATATGTCATACCCATTTAACCCTGTTTAAGGGCTGTTAGTTTGCTGTTTAGAGCCATTTTATTAAATAGCAAAGCGCACTAATTCAGACGGATTGTTTGCTCACAGATTGCTATTCATTTACGTAAACTATTATCGCATAGAGTTATTTCACTGTGTCATAACTGGGTCGGTCAACGGTGTTGAGGTCCAAATAGTATTGATATTTTAACGACGTCGGATAGTTTTGTTCGCTTATCGTGTGCTGTATATTATATTAAGTCTTTTTAGTAAAAAAAAGTAGGAGGTCGTTTGTTTGTATGTTACGGGATATCTTCGTCAATTGTAAACTGATTTTAATGACTCTTTTTTTTATTCAATATATATTTTTTTAATATACTTTGGGTATTATTTCATATAAATTTGGAGAAAAAATCCACTCAAAATTGTTATAAATAAAGTTTTTATTATAAAGTGAAATCCGACGTCAAATATCATAAAAGAATAAAAAAAATAATTTCAATATAATAGCCTCTGAAGTGAGGGTTTTAATTTTTCTACACATAGCACTGTCTTCGTAACATATTACGAGGAAATTATTTTATTCATTGTAGTTCTTTGACGTTGACTTTTATTTTTTTGAAGGAGATTTCAATTGTCTCAATAAATAAATTAATTTAAATTAATCTACTCGATTTAATGAGCTATTGATTATTGTTTTCGTATTTTGTTCATTTAAAGGTAAAGTGTCCAATATTTGGGATTCCATTACTACGCGTTCATTTCGAGTTTGCCGTCGTCGACCGTTATGACGTTACAGCTGACGGTACTGTTTACAAAACTATTACTGTAAGTGTTTAATTGTAAGAAGTTCGATTTTTAGCTTGTTGCTCTGTACAGAGAAATGGAAGGCAAGCAAGTTGATAAAATGCATATTATTGAATAATTTATTTTGTTAGTAAAGTAAAATAATAACACTGATTAGAAACGTGTCCGATAAAATAAAATATTTTTATTATAGTTTTAATAATTAATATTTAAATTAAAATTAAAATGTATAATTGTAAATGAATGAATGCCATCACTCCATCATGTGTTTATCACAAATTAACGAACGTAAAAGTCAACAGAAACAAAAGTCAACACTAAAAAACAACAACAAAAATAGTAACAAACTAGAGATCGCACGGGAGCACAAACTATGGACGTTGTAGATATATTTCAGCGTTGCTATCGGTACTACAAGGGCGACACTTGAGGCGCGGTATGAGTATGAGTAACGGCATTCATGAAGTGAACACGTAGTACCACTTGATATTTCTTATGTTTATGTTTAGTAGATTAGGTTACCGCTCTTTATAAAAAATATTTTAATAATGTTCACTAGAATAATTATGTAGCACAGTTCACGTAATAGTATACCTAAGTTTTATTAATTCGTAATAATAATGTACCAATTAAACAGACCACATGCAAATCAGTTCATAACGCTGCTATTGTGGCTTCCTAGCAGAAATGCAGGTCATTGACTTTCCCTCCTACAGCGCCTCGTCCCTATACACGCCTTTCACTCTCGGCCGTCCCTACGGAATTAAATAACTTATTTAAAATTTGACTATTAAGTTTAGAATATTAGCCAGATGACTGGCGTTTACTTGAACTTGAAGGTTGGACTTTTTATCTTACTGTGTTATATAAACAATTATTAATTTCAAAGGATATCTGGGTAGACGATGGTTTAGTCAATACAAACGTCTTCATCATTATCATCATTGCAGCCCTTCACAAGTTTACTTCTAAACATAGTCCTCCATGGTACGTCACAGCTCGGTCCTGAGACCTGCACCTCTTATCATGTCGTCACTCCAGCTAGTAGGGGGCCGCCCTACACTTCGCTTATTGGTACGAGGCTGGCATTCGAGAACCTTTCTTCCCCATCGGGTGTTGATTCTTCGAGTTATATGGCCAACCCATTGCCACTTCAGCTTCCTAGTTGTATATGTCTGTTACTTTGGTTCTACTGCGGATATCCACATTACGAAGTCTATCACGCAAAGTAACTCCAAGTTCCTCATTTCCGAGGGTTTTTGAACCAGGACCGCTGCTGCTAACTGCTTGGTGTCTGACTTCAGATGCCTCCAAAAATTTATTTTTAATTTATTAGACATGCAAATTCCTTTACGAAGTTTTCCTTTATACCAAAGTTTCGCAGCTCGCGGTGAATTATTACTTAAAATTGCAAGCTGGGCTCGTACTCGGTTTGCGGCTGGGAACGAATTGGGTTGCGGTTATTTCCTGAGTTACGACTCTTGTATGAAATAATTATAATTCAAAATGGCATGGCAATGTCCTGAGATATATTTAAAGTTTCTAATCTCTAAACTAATTAGGAAGTTAGTTTAAAATCGATTCCTTAATTTGTACCGAACAAACCAAAAAACAAACAGACAAGAAAGTGCAATTATGTTATCCGATTCTGAGCTATGTTCAAAATTTCAAATGTCTAGTTCATCGGCAAGTTATTTTACGTAAATAAAAACGTGGTAATTTATAGTCTTATTGGCCAGTCAGCCAGTCTATATGGGTCATAGTTTCGATTGTATTTACTTCAGAAGCAATTAATAATTGGCAAAAGTAAAGACTAGTTAGTTAGTTTCCAGCATTGCAAGCCCTTTGTGTGTTGCCAGTTGCCGCTCACACTAAACGCATATTTATTTGATATTCCACTTAGAACTCTGAAAATCAGGTTGGTGTTGCTTCTAAAAAATAAAATTTTCATACCAGCGATTTAGATTCAATGGAATAGCCATATCTAATGATAAATGTTTACGTGGTGGTCACGCTACAACGTACGCCGGAAAGGACTACGATCACTTAATATACCAACGTCAATTCGTAGCTTAATACGCTTTTGCTTTATATGGTGAATTATGAGAACCGGAGACCCTTTTCCTGGAAACGAGGCATTTCATTTTAGGCCTTAAGCGTAATCACATCTGCATTTTGATTCTTAATCCAGAATAGACAGGAGGTGACTATGGGTCACAGCTTCCGCTTCCCATCAAGTTGTGCTCTTTTCGTACCTTTAATTCTATAAAAAATGGGGTTTTGCTAAATCCCTCTTACGACACCCATAGGCCGAGATGGGATAATGTATTCTCACACGCCACCATCACACGGAACGCTACTAACGATTTGAATGCATTGTGATTATTGCCCTACCATAGATTTCTCTGTCCTTCGTCCGATTAAAGCGTAAGCATTACATCATAAAGAACTATCATCCTCATCATCATTATAAATGTTGTAACCAAACCGTTTATGCGTCATTAAAATATAAGGTAATCAACTTTATCAAGTAGTTGGGATCTGTATCTGCCTTCGTTGAGTTGAGTTCTTGAGTTCCAAAACAAAAAAGGTTCTATATTCGTCATGTATGTTTTTTTTAAATAATCGGTAACCATACAAATGTTCACCGATTTTCGGAAACTGATTTTTATGATTTTTTTTTATTGAATAGGTTATATTTCAGGGGTCTCACATAAATTTAAAAAAATCCCCCCTAAATGTGAAATAACTAAGGTTTGAAATTATTAATGTAACTATTTAGACGCTGTTTTAGTTGTTACCTTGAATTTGTTAAAATATCTATACACTTTAAAAATGTAAAATCGACATCAAAATCAAAAAATAATAAATTATTATCCCTATAACATAGTCTCAAATCAGGGCTCTAACTCTTCCTTACACTAGCACCGACTTCACAAATTATTACGTGGAAAATATTTTATAATTTTTTGTTTTTAAAGTCATTTTAATTTTTTGTAAGTTTCATTATATTTTAAAGACGTTACCCCGACACCAGGATTTCCTCCTGTATGTATTGTGAAGTCGATACATAGATAAATTGTACAAGTACAAACATACCCGAAACAATTAATTGTAGGCCATAGAAGCACTTGTTCTGTGCAGGATTCGAACCCGCGGCTCCTACTGCACTACCGAGTCATCAAGAAGTCCGTCTTAGTTGGTATCAGACTCGAACCTATTCTGACAAGCATCCATTACAGTTTATAAAAAGTCCACTGCTGATCATAGGTCTCCCCCATAGATTGCCTCATATGGGGATGTTTGTCATAGTTGGCACGATTGGCAGGGGGTTGGCAACCGCAGTATTTTATTTTCAGTTGTTATTGTGAACCTCTCACGACACCCTCAGGACAATGGGTAGTGGATATTCTTACACCGCCACTGTACGATAGCACTTTTATTATTACAATAAAAAACTACATAGTAACTATGCATTTGCCGCAAGGTTTATTTACGAAATATTCAAACCAGTAGGCCGTAATCGTGATGAGCTAGCATAAGCAATGGTAGAGATTTAGAACGATATAATAATTACTGAACTAAAAAAGAAAAAGATTTCGCTATCGTTTTGCATTGTGGGTCACAATGCTGACGCAATGTTGCTTATATAACCAAGTTCGACGTTATGTTTATTTAACGGGCCTTGACTGTGAAACGAGAGCTTTTTTTTACAAATGACTTAAAATCTTCTGCGAATTAGTGAACGAGGTTATTCAAATGACGAAATATATTATGGATCGAGATTCAGCACCTAGTAAATATGTATTGCATATACATATTTTTCAAGTAAAGATGGCATTTAAGTAAAGTGGTGGTAGGTTAAGTGATGCACTAGACATTGATGCTAATACCGTATTATTTAAGTACAGTAGCTTGAAAAAGTCTTCCAATGCAGCTGTGAAAACTTTCGGGAATATAACGTCAGCCTGTCTTAAACCTCTCTGCAGTTGCTAAGTGACTATAGTTTTCGTACTCTGTATTGTACTCGGAGAGCCATCATAGTTCAGCTGTATAAGTAATTAGTGAACGAGGTTATTCAACGAATATATTATAGATCGGTATTCAGTACCTAGTAAATATGTATTGCATATATATTTTTCAAGTAAACATGGCATTTAAGTAAAGTGTTAGTAGGTTATCCCGTCTCGGCTCTTTGAACGATGTTATTCGAAGAGATCTTGTCTCTATAAATGCTACCTCGGCTGTAGAGCCTTGTGGAATATTGAATATTGAGATGATGGCAGGAGACCCGACGGTATTAACTTTGGTCCTTTGGGAGAGAGGTAAGGCCCTAGTGTGGGATGCTACAAACGTAGACACTTTGGCAGCTTCTCATCTCAGAGGTAATTTGTTTAGAACCGGGGTGGCATTAGAGGTTACTGACCTAAGTAAGTAGCGTAAATATTAGTCTCTCAAAGATGCCTACATATTTGTGTCATTGCTGTAAGAGACTATCGGTCCGTGGGGTCACAACAGTTCCTAGTTGGAACTGTTTACGTAAATTGTCGTCGCTGCTGGTTATAAGAGGGTTGGTTCATTTCCGCTCAAAGGCTAACCATTCAGCGAAGAATTCCAAAATATACCCATTCAGCGAAAAACGCAGCCAGCGTTCTTAACACTATAATGCGGGGAGTACGACTATATGATAAATGCTGTAATTTTGACATTACAAACAGACACTTCAATTTTATTTATTTGTATAAATAAAGGCTCTGCTAGATAGTTGCGATATGCCGGTCGATAATCCGGTCAGAGGAACCTCATTTCGAAACGATAGAAGATTTAGTAAAGATTTGACAAACGAAATTTATTTACTTACGATGAAGAAATACATATATTTTATTTCATTTCCTATCAGATGCGTTAATTGGAAGACAAAAATCTAGTAACGCTAGCTTTACTAGATTTTTTAAGGCAAATCGAGATTTCGAAACTATTGTAATGATAACCAACTATTATGTCACCCGTTGTCTCGCCCGCTCGGCCTCCGTATCAACGTGAAATTCACAAAAAGTAAATTGTATCTGTCTCGCACGTGACATTTAAAATCAGGCTGAAAATCGAGACGTCCCACTTCTGACAATGCTGATAAGGACTGGCGATGTGATGCGCTGCTTAAATAAATAATGTCCTCCAGACAGAATTTTGGACAAGGTGGCCAGGAGTATAGTGCACCAGAGCGTACAAGCACAGGTGTTATCTCTATTCCCTCACTGTCGAATTACGATGGAAAGATACTTGACAGAAAAAACAGACCAATGGCTTGACCTGGAATTCGAACCCGGGACTACATGATCAGCAGTCGCACTAGACCAAAGTCAGATTCAACGTAATGGTACGTTTCAGATGTGCTGTGATAGTTGCTGTGATAGACGCATGTGATCTTATATAAACCTGTATCCCTGGTAGGACTTAGGTCTGAATTCCTCCTACGCTGACGTCGGTTGCGTACGGTCGGTCGCGTACGTCAGCGAGAAATAAAATACCATACTGCGATACCGAGCTCTATACGGTACAGTCGTCTGCTAAGATGATTTTGGAAAGGAGATCGGTAAATAAAATACAATGTTAATAATTATGATTATTAACATTGTCTTTTACTTACCGATCTCCTTTTTTTTACTATCGTCCTCATTATTGTAATCCGGAAATAAAACCTCGAAAACTTCCACCCAGGATTTTGCTCTCGCATCTTTGTACAAATCATTAGATAAATAAGACGTTCTCCATCGATATTCATTGCAACTGTACGTGCACGCGTGGATCGTCGGTAATAGAGTGAGCCTCACTCTCATGGAATAGTGTGGAATAGTGCGAGCGCCCCCACTCAGTGAGGGCGCTTGCACTATTCCACGCTCGTCAGTCGACCGACGTACGCGACGCTGACGAGTGAGACCGACGCGCGCGGTACGCGGCGCGTAGCAACCTACGCGCCGCACCGCTGTCGTCAGCGTCGTAATGTGGGGCTATATAGAACAAAATGTACATTAGTTCGCGCGACCGACGTACGTGACCGACGTACGCGACCGACGTACGCGACCGACGTACGCGACCGAAGTACGCGACCGACGTCAGCGTAGGAGGAATTCAGGTCTTAATTTGAGTTCAACAGACCGACGCTTATCGATAGAGTTACACAAAGATTCTCGGTCGAAGTTGGACTTGTTGCACAATTTATTTTCCAACTAGATATGTTTTTGTATGTACGAGTAAACATACTCGTCAACAACCTCAAGTGTAGTCTTTTTAACAGCTAAGAATATATATAAGTGTGGCATGGATCGTTGTCTTGTCCATGTTTATTTTAAATATTTAATTCCGTTGGAACACTTCGACCTTCAGCGATTATGTCATAACCACTCAACTTCGATTTGTATATAATAGTCATATCGGGGGCAAATCGAAGTTAAGTAATGTACTAGCCATTGATGTTGATACCGTATGCTTTTAAATACAGTAGATTGAAAAAGTGTTCAAATGCGTACTCTGGTATTGTACTTGGATAGCCATCGCTGTACACGTACTTCAGCACTTCGATATACCGACAGTCGACTTGGTATCGCTGAGGGGACTGCAGCACTGCCCAAAATTCGATGGAATCAAAAGCTTTCCTATTATCTACCTACGCTAGTGATAGGGACAATAGATTGTACTCTTCGGTCTTCTGTACAATTAGCCAAAGGGTGTGCGTCTTGTCGTGGTCTATGGTATTAAAGCCTTTTCGGAAACCTGCTTATTCCGGAGGCTAGAAATCGACAAGTCTGCGTGTGAAACGATACGTAATGACTCTCCAAAACAGCACGTAGACGCGGCTCTATAAAAAAGGAATCATCTGTAGTTTTTCAATAGCGTGACTTTCTTAAACAACAAGACCAACGCAAATCTGTTCCACGCCTTCGGGATAGTGCCACCACGAAGGACAGAATTAAAGAGCTTCTAAAGGAATTCAAGTACCGGTTTTCCATTCGCTTTCATAAGCTCCGCTGTAATTCCATCCTCGCCCGTAGCCTTGCCGTTTTTAAGGTGCTGGAGAGGCATTCTGATCTCGCTCAAACTGACGAATCGTTTCATCGGAATATTACATGATTATAGCATATCAAAAGCTTATTGTGTTAAATAATGTACCATATATTGCCTCATAGATATTTGCCATAGTTGCCACGCTTGAGAGGCTGACTGATAACCGCTGTTTTTTATGATTTTAAGTTGTTTGCCGATAGATGCTGCTGGCTTTCTTCTGTTTCATTTCACTTTGTCGCCTCTTACGAGGGACACGTAAGTCTACACGTCTACGCGGCACGTAAGTCTAGCGATGAATGAAACGTGAAGGGGACGCGCACGAATCGAATTGCACGAATGCGACTGGAGAGCCAATCAGCCCGTACGAACGATACGCAAGAGCCAATCAGCGCGACTTATGCGCAATAACGGTCACCGCTAGACTTTCGTGTCGCTACTTATATATCCAAGAAGAAACACCAAAGACAAGAGCATAATTATTGATATGATTTTCTAATTATTGTAAAGGGAAAAGTAAAACAGTATATTATACTCGTACGTCTCAATACTCTGTGCCCAGTAGTGAGAACTAAATATGCTGTTTTACTTTTACTGCTGTTTACTTCTTCTCATTCCTGACAGAATTTTGATCGTGTAGCTGCAAGGATAAGCACCACATAAGCATTCTCACCGGCGTGGTGCCATTGAAATTGCAATTTTAAGTGCCGATTTACCACGTGTTCGGAGATGACATCGTAAGGAACGTGTCACAATCACTGTTGACTCACTTCACTGTCAACACGTGTTGAAGCGGCGAAGTGGACTATTTATTATCCTAAAAATTTCCCTTGTAAAAGTTCAAGGGAGAACTTTTCCAAGCTACAGGAGTTCAAGCGCCTTTGGCGTGAGATGCAAAGCAGATTCGAGTGGTCGGAGGAAGAAATGCCCGATGATTTAGGCGTCAGTGTGTTGTCAGCCCCAGAAGGGGGAGTAGTGGTGTAAATTTAGGACAAGGAATAGACGAAATAAATTGTAGGAAGTCAAGAAAGTGCACGCGGGAAAAAGCACCGAGCAAGTAGGTACCGCGTGCATCTCCCGAGATTCGGCCCAAATAACGAGGTTGGTGTGGCCATGGGAAAGTGAAGGTTGTTCTAAAAATTTCTCAAGAATGAGAAGAGGCTCTATTATTGTATTATCTATAAATCAGTGATAAAATCAAATCTTTTACCTGCATGGTCTGGAACAATTTGTTGTTGGCGTCTGCGGAGAGCTCGAAACTACCGAGGCAGTAGACGTTGTGCGTCGCCAGGCAGCCGTTGTACTCATCGAGGTGGAAGAGTTGCGGCATTTCATAGTACTGTTCCTCTGCAATAAATACATGAGTTAACTTATTTGCAATACAATTTTATGGCCAAAAGAATATTATAAATTAGATCAGATTTGGTGTCATCCGTGAGATTTTTTTTAAGGTCGAGTGAAACTCGGTCGCGCAAATTATCCAGGCCGAATTGGAGTCACGGCGATCAGTCTCAACAGATACTAGTCATCTGCACGGGACATGATTATACTGCACGAGTATGTGCGCAAGCACAGGTGCACTCTCTATTTCTGCACTCTTATAGTCCAAGGGGACGCTATTCCGACACGACCGAAGAGAGTAGGTGCAATACCAACGGCTTTCGTGCATTTTGAGGCCCGGGGGTAAAACACCGCCGGCTACCTGACACCTTGTTACTGAGAATTTCTTGACAGAACCCAATGACTGATTTTAAGATTTTAAGTACCCCATGCTTATGGCCACTAGACTTGACTAATATCACTGATTGTTTAAAAAATCGAAATCTGTGTACGTAATGAGCTTCCTTAGACTTTTTATTGTAACTGTTGGTTTGTAATATTATTTATTTCGTGCTGTTGTGAGAAAAAACGTCTTATTATGAGTTTATTGTCGCTTCTTCTTACGTGATCCCCTTCAGTAAGGACTTGTTGAAGCGATGGCGTAGCTTTCTTGACTCAAAATTTCTTTGTAAAAGCGAATTCTGAAGAGAGATATTTTAACTAACTTCAAAAAGGAGGAGGTACTCAATTCGACTGTATGTTTTTTTTATGTGTGTTACCTCATAACATTTTTCTAGGTGAACCGATTTCGATGATTTTTTCTTTATTTGAAAGCTGGTACTTCTCATGTGGTCCTATATAAATTTGATCAAGTGGTTTTTGAGTTATCCTTCATAATTTATATTGAAGTCGGTTTTAGAAAATTTTTAATTTTACCACTTATAACTTTGACTTTTGGCGTAATTATTGTAAAATTTGCACACAATCACCACTCTAGGCAGACGTGTTAGTGAGTAATTTCTTTTAGTCCATAGTCTATGAGACATAGGTTGGTTGGTTTTTTTCAGCGATATTAGCATTTAAAATGCTTTGACTCGCTTCTCAAAAGAAGGCAGAAATCGTGATCTTGATGTTATCGTAACTCGAATTTTTTTCCCCCGAAGCTATATCTTGATTTTTGTAGATAAATACTAATCGCTAAATCTGGACTAGGGTGGGTGTTCCAAAACTTCAAAACCTTTGTACTGCATCCATCGTAACTTGTACAAGGACACAAAGCCAAATTCATTGTAAATATACTTTAATTCGAAATTTTCATATACAAAGCAAGACAGCAAACACCGCACATGAGACAAATAATAAAAAAACAAAACAATATACAAAAAAGTCGTCCAAGCAAACACAACGGGTCTTATCTTCCAGTTTCCTGTACAACTATTAATCGATACGATAATAGCCTCCCTATTGCGCTGGATCCCTGAGCGGGGTCATGTCCACCGAGAGTTCAGTTACACCATTAATTAACATTTCATTCACTCATTAAACATAATCTCTATATATAAAATCAATTGCTGTCCGTTAGTCTCGCAAAAAGTCGAAAATGGCTCGATCGATTTTGATTAATTTTTTGTCCGTATTTGGGTGGGTGGGGACCCATCAACTTAATCACACACACAAAATTTCATCAAAATCGGTACAGCCGTTTAGGAGGAGTTCAGTCACATACACACGGACAGAAGAATTATATAATATATTATATGCATATATTATACATATAAACCTTTCTCTTGAATTATTCTGTCTACTAATGAAAATTGCATCAAAATCCGTTACGTACCTTAAAAGATCTAAGCGTACAGACGGCGGGAAGCGACTTTGTCTTATACTATTTGAGATAAGAAAGAGATTTCAAGGACATGTGAAACTAGACACGCAAGCGTATTACACTTACGTCTTCTTTAAGTAAACCCTTTAAAACGTGACAGGAGTCTTGTACAGAGCAGTTGGGGGTTATATGGGCTGTTATTTTAATTACCTTTTTTTTTATTGTTGTAAGTTTGACTGCTATGTGTGTCTGTATGTCTGTCTGTGTGTCTGTCTGTGGCACAGTAGCTCTTAAACGGGTGAACTGATTTGGTTGCGGTTTTTTTACTTAAAAGCAGGTTTTCTAGCGGTGGTTGTTAGACATGTTTTATCAAAATCGGTTCAGCTGTTTCAAGGTCATCAGCTGTTTTGTTAGTTGCGGTAACAAAACAGCTGATGACCTTGAAACAGCTGAACTTTACCTTGAAGCGGCTTGTATTTTCGGGGTTTTTTAAAATTTTCAATTTAAGTTATTGTGTATTGATTTTCCCTGTATTTGTGATGGACCTCCTCTTTTCAATTTTTTTCCAAATTTACACCGAGCGCTTAGCCACTGAGCTATCATGGCTCTACTTCTACTTGCCAACTATATACAACTGTATTTCTAATGGATATGGAGTATGTTTTAATTACGAGTGGGAAAAAATCTCAATTAATTTGAGTCTAAAATTAGCTGGATCCGCTGTTTACGTTACTTCTAAATAGCATTTAAGTTAAAGTCGCAATGAGCAGTTCTATGGGTGAGGCCTATGCTCAGTATTGAACTCGTGAAGGGCTGTAATGGTGATTATTCTTTTAAAATTGCTGATATTAATGATTGTGTTATGTGTGTTGTTGTGAACTATTCTTACTAAACTAGAAATCGAATGAAGGATTCAAAGCCACAACTCCTTAAGTTTGCACTCATTGTCAATTATAATAAACAGAAAAAAAATTCACTTTCTTCTGTAACCAGGTTTCGCATTTTTTTTTGCCTTTTTGTTTATTGATCGAACCCACTGCCTGCAGCGCCGCACCCGAACACTTAGCCACAACGTTACTGAGCCGCATATTACACAAAGTTTTCGTTTACTGATGTGTATTGCATATACCATGCATTGTTATTTATTTCATTTTACTTCTTAAATCATTTTTATTGTGTAATTAAGTCTACGTCTACGTTACTTGTGCAATTTTTCTCTGTACTTTATCTATAAGTGGGAACTTTTAATTGGCCTTCAGTACATTTATTTTTATTGTTCATACATTATAACTAGCTGTAAGTTCTCCTAAAATCGTAATAAATAAATAAATAAATAAATAAACTTTTGTTCCAAATAACTTAAATTAAATTTTTTAAATATTCGCGAAACAAAGAGAGTAAAAAGGTAGACAGTTAAAATTTTCAGAATGTGTATTTCTGTTGCCGATATAACAACACATAATAAAAATAAATTATAAATTAAAGGGGGCTCCCCTACTAGAAACGTGTTTTACGATGGCACGGAAGCCTTCATGCGCGAGTCCGACTCGCACTTGGCCGGCTTTTTATTTCCAAGGTGCATATTTTCTTCCTCGATTTTTACTTTACCACCGAGCACGTGGCTAATTTTATACATATAGAACAGTTCAGTGGTGCCGGCACCATAGAAGGTATTAATATTCTGATAAAAGTTTTGTATTTTTTTTTATTATGTTGACAAACGCCGTGTAATGAGATGCCTCGGTCTAGCAGTAGACTTTTGATAATGTCCACCAAATTGCAGTCAGTCTCTACAGGCTAGCAAACAGAGACTAGCCATCTGCGCAAGAAGGATTATAGTGCCTGAGTGTATGCGCGAGCACAAATGCACTCTTTATTTCCTCCGATGTGAAGGTAATGATCTTCAAAAAGGCTGAAAAGATTTTCTTGAAACATAGCTAAGAACATTCTTGATTAAAACACTTTTCAAACGAAAAAAAACTTAATCAAAATCGGTTCATCCGTTCAGGAGCTATGAAAGGTGTCTTAATCAAGAGTGTTTTTAGAGCTATGTTTCAAGAAAATCAGCAGCAGGCTTCGGGGTAAGTGATAAAACTGTATTAATCCACTTGAAGCAAATCGGAAAGGTAAAAACTTGAACGATGGGTACCTCATGAATTGAGTGAATCGAACTTGCAAACACGCGTCGACTGCTGTGTTACTTTGCTCAACCGACGCAATAATGAAGGATTTTAAATCGAATCATTACTTGTAATGAAAAGTGGATACTGTACAATTATCGGAAGCGCTCGTCGCAATGTCTGAACCCTGGAGACCCAGCCAAATCCTGCCGTAAACGAAAATTGAGTCAGAAAAAGTTACTTGTGAGTGTTTGGTGGACTAGCGCCGGTGTCGTTCACTACAGCTCTCTAAAATCTGGCCAAACGATTACGGCAGATATCTATTGTCAGCAACTGCAAACCATGAAGGAAGAACTGGCTACTAAACAACCGAGATTAGTCAATCGCTCTAGGCCACTGCTGCTTCACGACAACGCAAGACCACACACTGCACAACAAACAACCACTAAGTTAGATGAGCTACAATTGGAATGTCTGCGACATCTACCGTACTCCCTGACCTTGCTCCAACAGATTACCATTTTTTCCGGAATTTGGACAACTTCTTACAAGGAAAAAACTTCAACTCCGATGCGGCAGTCCGAACCGCCTTCAAAGAGTTTATTGATTCTCGCCCCCATGGTTTTTTTTAGTAAAGTGATCAATGAACTATCTATGAGATGGCAAAAGTGCATAGATAACAACGGTGCATACTTTTATTAATTAAATATATTTAACCAAAAAAATTGACTTTATATACCTCCCGTACAAAACGCCAATTTCATATGTAAGGACCTAATATATAACATGTTGTTATATATTAACAACATGTCCACTTCCATATTTTAGTTACATAGATTTTTTATTGCTGTATTGAGTTAGTGCATCTATTTCATTCCAAAGACTATTCAAAAGATAATCATTCCATAAACAGAAGCAGGACAATAATATTATGTTAAATTGAAAACCTAAATAAGGAATACAATACTACGAGTAAGTGCGTTCAGCATTTTACTGTTTTATACATTTTTTATAGGCTTTTGATGGTAAGTGGATGCTGTGGCCCATAGACATTTATCCTCAATTAAGAATCAAAATGCAGATGCGTTGTCACCCCTGAGGACTGAGATGGATTGCTTTGTTCCCAGTAAAAAGGGTCTCCGGTTCTCTACACTCACCATACGAAACACAGCAGCATTAAGCTGCTATTTAACGCTGGTATTCTGTGAGAGCGTGGTCCTACCCCGGTCGAGCCGACCCATTCGTGCTGCAACCACAATATAGCTGCAGCATGGCTCTACCACGTAAAAAGTTAAACGAAAAAGAAAAAGAAAAAAAAAGAAAAGAAAAAGAAAAAAACACAGTCTTCCCTTTTTTATTGCATATGTTATGATATGATTAAAATTTATGAGATCTATCTTATAACTCAAACGTATTAGTTTTTAAAATTTGCATACATTTTAAGTAATATTAAGTTACATCCACTTTTTGCTATTGACATATTTAACGTAACGTCAAATTAGTTGAAACAAATGGGTTGAAATTTACTAAATATTTTGCGAAATATATTAATTAAAAAATTATTTTACTTGACATTTTAATAAAAACGCGCGAAACTATAGTCACTTTTCGATTGTCACAGATAATCAAACACAAATAAAACGTAGAACGTTAGGTAATTAATAAATTATAAAATTAAATAGATAACTTATACACTCCGTACCAGAGAGTTGGTAGATGATGTCGTTTTGTTCATCGTTGGCGGTGCAAGAGACAGCAAGAAACGCCGCGAGGGCGATTAGCGCGCGCGGCGTCATGGCGCTCACTGTACCGATGGGCAACTTCGTCTCTACCACTACCATTCGAAATAAATTTCCAAGCGTTTCCTTTCACAATACAATTAAAATATACACTTTACTTATGTTTGTAGTGTTGGTTATTAAAATTCAAATAAATAATATAATATTACAATATATTGGATTAAAATAATTGTAAAGTTTTTAAAAGGCGTTAGAAAATCCGTCGCCTCATTACGTTCTGTGCGTGTCGTAAAAGACGAATAACGAATATGGGAAATGCTGTCATTGGTCTAGTGGTTGTAGTAGTGCAACTGCTGATCATGAGGTCGCGGGTTCGAATCCCGGTCATTCTCAGTAGCTGCCCAGAGTCAGAAAGTTGGCGGTGTCTCACTGCCGTGCCTAGGAAAGCACGTAAAGCCGTTGGTCCTGCGCCTGATCTCTCTCCGGTCGTGTCGGTTTACCGTCCCGGACTATGAGAGTGAGGGAATAGAGAGTGCACCTGTGCTTGTGCATACACTTGGGCACTATAATCCTGTCCTGCGCCGATGGCTAGTCTCCGTAGAGACTGTGACCGAAATCCGGTCTAGAGGACATTATTATTATGGGGGGTATTTAAATAGTTTTCTCATTTGGTTGTTTTGGTATTAAATATATAAAAAATATTATTATTATTATTTATTACATATATATGGAGGACGTATTGTATCACAGAGCACGGGATAACCAAGCCGCCGCGCCGCTGGCTAGTAGGCTACCAGCACTGTGATTATTCTGTGCTTTTAATATGTGCTCGACAGTCGACTTTGACTGCCTCGTTGGTTTAGTGATCGTAAACGTGGTTACTGATCAAGAAGTCCTGAATTCGATTCCCGGGTTGGATCGAGTGGGGTTGGGCCAAAATCAGTTATTGGGTTTTTCTGCCAAGAAATTCTCAGTAGGAGCCCGGAGTCAGGAAGCTGTGATTTACCCCTGTCTCGGAAAGCACGCAAAGCCGTTGGTCTTACCCTGATCTCTCCGGTCGTGTCTGATAACCGTCCCATCGGACTATGAGAGCGAGGAAAGAGTACATTTGTGCTTGCGCATACATGGGCAGTATAATCCTGTCCCGCGCAGATATGGCTAGTCTCCATTGAGACTGACCGCCGTGACCGAAATTCGGTATTTCGGACATTATGTGCTCGTCATCGGCTCGGGATGCCGAGTACATAATGTCCTCCAGACCGAAGCGACATCGACTCGGGATGCCGAGCGTTTGCAATTCACTTGCTCAGTATGCCGTTGTTTATTGTTTGGTCGGCCTTATATTATAGGATGCAGTGCACCCTAAGAACCTTAGAACATTGAAAATTGTTTATAATTGTAAATTAACTTTTGATGTGTAACATCTTCCTCTCGCTTTCACTACGATCTGTGAAGCTAGGGAAGCGCGCGCTATTTGATTTGATCAATGAGCGCGCGCAGTGGTAGTAAGTGTGTTTTTATATAAACTAATTTATATGTTTAAACTATATTCATCATCATCATCACTACAGCCCTTCACAAGTCCACTGCTAAACATAGGCCTCCCCCAAGGAACGCCACAAAGCACGGTCCCTAGCCACCTGCATCCATCGACTTCGTGCATGTCTTACCAGGTCGTCACTCCATCTAGTGGGAGGTCGCCCTACACTTCGCCTACCGGTACGAGGCTGCCACTCGAGAACCTTTCTTCCCCATCGGTTGTCGGTTCATCGAGCTATATGTCCAGTCCATTGCCACTTCAGCTTACTAATCCGTTGGGCTATGTCGGTCACTCTGGTTTTACTGCGGATATCCTCATTTCTAAGCTCGCTGAGCGACCTTGAGCTTCCTCATACGGCCAGCAGTGAAGAACCACGTCTCAGTTCCAAAGGTCATCACTGGCAACACGCACTGGTTGTACAGTCTCGTTTTCAGTTTTGAGGTATACCTGACGAGAAGATGTGTCATAATTTCCCGAAAGCTGCCCAGCCCAGTTGAATCCGTCGATTGATCTCTTGGTCGAAGTTGGACTTACTTAGTTGTACTATTTGCCCTAGGTAAACATACTCGTCAAAACTTCGAGCTTAGTGTTCCCAACAACTACCAGCATAGGTGTGACATGGAACTATGGAAATCGGATAACTCTAAACCCAAACCTATCTTTTGAGACTAAAACTACAAACAAAAATTCTCATTTTCAACTTACGTAGTTATACAAAAATTCTAACAACATTCAAAATTCTCTTCAAACTTACTTTAGTTAGTCTAATTAGATTATAGTAAGATCAGAGTAAAATAAAACATAATATCCAACAAATCTCTTTACATTCTAATTAATAAATTATAAAACTTTCTAACTCGATACGTTGATATTAAAAACGCATGAGTAACGACCCTACTACTAGTTGCGCCCTGGAGCGTAGATAGGGTCTCGCTGTCGATACTACTTTTAGAGCAAGATCCCAGCAAGGCCACCAGACGTCACTTATTTTCTGACGAATGAAATGTAATGATTTAGTAGTGTTAGTATGTACTATGATCGCATGCCTACCTGCTCTAGCTTGGTCAGTGGGCCATTTTCCAGGTATCAGGTAATCAAGGTACGTAAAAACATTACTCACCTCACGTTAATTCTTCCAGCTGATTTTTATGTAAATGTTAGATAATATCGTTAAATATCAGTCATCAATACTCCAGACACTTTCCGTCGGCAGTATCGCTTTGCAGACGCTTTAAAGCTCTCAAAAAAATTACTCAATTTCACTTATATTCTGAAGCTCCATTTTTATATGTCAGCCAGACATCTATTTTAAAACGCTACAGCAGACCGATCCTAGGGTCAATAAACCTATTGGTAATGTTCCCACACACGCTCATGCGCGGATAATGCCTCGCGCTCATAACCACAGAGAGGCATTAAAATTGGGTCAGGGAAGGTTCACGAAATCACTCCTACAGATTGTGGGAAAGCGAGAGGAAAGATGTTACATCATAAAAGACGACAAAGTCACGCTGCAGTGTATTATGACTGGAGTACATATGTCAATTCAACCACGGAAGGGAGACTTTAGAGATATCTAATTGTAGCATCATGCTGTGGTGTTCCATATGTAGAGTGACGAGAATTGGAGACCCTTTTAACTGACAACGAAGAATTTCATCATATTTCTCAAGTGGTAAATAAAAAAATGACTTTCAATAAGTATTATGTAATAATCAATATTGAATAAAAATAATTTTATTCTATTCTATTCTCAGGGTTGATAAGGTATCTGCATTTTGATTCTTAATCGAGGATATATTAAGGTTAATATAGGTCACAGCAACCACACAACATCATACCATCAGAAGGACTATGTGCATATTTGTTACCCTTACTTTTATTTAAAAAAAATTGTAGCGCTGGTTAGGATGTTTTACAGATAAGTAGTCTAATTGACCTTTACGCAACCTTTAATTAATTTCAATTGCCATAATAAAAGAACCAAACTAAATACTTAAATTATAATACGGTTTTACTCCCCGTGGAATAAGCCACGAACGCTGGCTGTGTGTCCTCGCTGGAATACTTTTAGCCTTTGAGCAAGAAAAGATCCAGCCCTGTTATCGGCGACGACAAGTCGCAGATACAGTTCCTTTAGGAACTTCGCCGCACGTGGACCCCACGGACCGATAGTATCCACAGCAAATGGAACAAATATGTAGTCATCTCTCAGAGACTCATACTATGCCACTGTAATTATGTACACATATGTAGAGATATTTCACAGAATGTAAACATTGTATATATATATATATATATATATATATATACTGAACATATGTCACATAATTGTAGTTATAGTATGTACATACTGTAACTATACTATAACTACACGCACGTTGAGGGCCCTTGTAATCAAGGTATTGTAAGTAATCTGAGCAGGGCATTAGGGGGACCTTAAGACCTTCTGATTTAATGTACGTTCTGCAACTTGTTTGATTTAAATTGTAGAATTTGAGTAATATTAAGTCCTTACATATGAAATTAGCGTTTTGTCGTACTGACCACTTTGATCTGAAATATCTCCTCTTTGGTTAAGAATTCCAAATTAAAATTTATAAATTCATTTAGCTGGTACATTTGAGTTTTAAAACAATCGTTCATTTGTTTTCCTCATTATTTTTTCTTTGGCGTCGCTTATTACCGCACAATGGAAAACATGAAATATCGGTATATTTACGAGTACGAGTTCTACCTCGGCACCAGTGCTGCAGAAACAGCTCGAAGGATTATTGATGTGTACGGCGCTGGTGTTGCAAAAGAAAGTACGGTACGTTTTGGTTTCAACGTTTTCGTTCTGGAAATTTCGACCTTCAGAACCAACCCGTGGACGGCCGGGACCAAAGTGGAAAATGAAGAATTAAAGGCTATTGTGGAAGCGAATCCATCACAAAGCACTTCAGAGATAGCTGCAGGCTTCGGGTAAGTGATAAAACTGTATTAATCCACTTGAAGCAAATCGGAAAGTAAAAACTTGAACGATGGGTACCTCATGAATTGAGTGAATCGAACTTGCAAACACGCGTCGCTGTGTTACTTTGCTCAACCTACACAATAATGAAGGATTTTAAATCGAATCATTACTTGTGATGAAAAGTGGATATTGTACGTTAATCGGAAGCGCTCGTCGCAATGGTAGAACCCTGAAGACCCAGCCAAATCCTGCCCTAAACAAAATTGACTCAGAAAAAGTTACTTGTGAGTGTTTGGTGGACTAGCGTCGGTGTTGTTACAGCTTTCAAAATCTGGCCAAACGATTACGGCAGATATCTATTGTCAGCAACTGCAAACCATGAAGGAAGAACTGCTAAACAACCGAGATTGGTCAATCGCTCTAGGCCACTGCTGCTTCACGACAACGCAAGACCACACAGTGCACAACAAACAACCACTAAGTTAGATGAGCTACATTGGAATCTCATGACATCTACCGTACTCCCAGACCTTGCTCCAACAGATTACCATTATTTCCGGAATTTGGACAACTTCTTACAAGGAAAAACTTCAACCTGATGCGGCAGTCCAAACCGCCTTCAAAGAGTTTATTGATTCTCGCCCCATGGTTTTTTAGTAAAGAGATCAATGAACTACCTATGAGATGGCAAAAGTGAATAGATAACAACGGTAAATACTTTGATTAATTAAATATTTTACAAAAAAATTGACTTTATATACCTCCCGTACAAAACGCCAATTTCATATGTAAGGACCTAATATATAACATGTTGTTATATATTAACAACATGTCCACTTCCATATTTTAGTTACATAGATTTTTATTGCTGTATTGAGTTAGTGCATCTATTTCATTCCAAAGACTATTCAAAAGATAATCATTCCATAAACAGAAGCAGGACAATAATATTATGTTAAATTGAAAACCTCAATAAGGAATACAATACTACGAGGTGCGTTCAGCATTTTACTGTTTTATAAATTTTTATAGGCTTTTGATGGTAAGTGGATGCTGTGGCCCATAGACATCTACATTTATCCTCAATTAAGAATCAAAATGCAGATGCGTTGTCAACCTGAGGACTGAGATGGATTGCTTCGTTCCCAGAAAAGGGTCTCCGGTTCTCTACACTCACCATAGAAATACAGCAGCATTAAGCTGCTATTTAACGCTGGTATTCTGTGAGAGCGTGGTCCTACCCCGGTCGAGCTGACCCATTCGTGCTGCAACCACAATATAGCTGCAGCATGGCTCTACCACGTAAAAAGTTAAACGAAAAAGAAAAAGAAAAAAAAAGAAAAGAAAAAGAAAAAAACACAGTCTTCCCTTTTTTATTGCATATATTATGATATGATTAAAATTTATGAGATCTATCTATAACTCAAACGTATTAGTTTTTAAAATTTGCATACATTTTAAGTATATTATTAAGTTACATCCACTTTTTACATTGACATATTTAATTTAACGTAACGTCAAATTAGTTGAAACAAATGGGTTGAAATTTACTAAATATTTTGCGAAATATATTAATTAAAAAATTATTTTACTTGACATTTTAATAAAAACGCGCGAAACTATAGTCACTTTTCGATTGTCACAGATAATCAAACACAAATAAAACGTAGAACGTTAGGTAATTAATAAATTATAAAATTAAATAGATAACTTATACACTCCGTACCAGAGAGTTGGTAGATGATGTCGTTTTGTTCATCGTTGGCGGTGCAGAGACAGCGAAACGCCGCGAGGGCGATTAGCGCGCGCGGCGTCATGGCGCTCACTGTACCGATGGGCAACTTCGTCTCTACCACTACCATTCGAAATAAATTTCCAAGCGTTTCCTTTCACAATACAATTGAAATATACACTTTACTTATGTTTGTAGTGTTGGTTATTAAAATTCAAATAAATAATATAATATTACAATATAGATTAAAATAATTGTAAAGTTTTTAAAGGCGTTAGAAAATCCGTCGCCTCATTACGTTCTGTGCGTGTCGTAAAAGACGAATAACGAATATGGGAAATGCTGTCATTGGTCTAGTGGTTGTAGTAGTGCAACTGCTGATCATGAGGTCGCGGGTTCGAATCCCGGTCATTCTCAGTAGCTGCCCAGAGTCAGAAAGTTGGCGGTGTCTCACTGCCGTGCCTAGGAAAGCACGTAAAGCCGTTGGTCCTGCGCCTGATCTCTCTCCGGTCGTGTCGGTTTACCGTCCCGGACTATGAGAGTGAGGGAATAGAGAGTGCACCTGTGCTTGTGCATACACTTGGGCACTATAATCCTGTCCTGCGCCGATGGCTAGTCTCCGTAGAGACTGTGACCGAAATCCGGTCTAGAGGACATTATTATTATGGGGGGTATTTAAATAGTTTTCTCATTTGGTTGTTTTGGTATTAAATATATAAAAAATATTATTATTATTATTTATTATATATATGGAGGACGTATTGTATCACAGAGCACGGGATAATGCCGCCGCGCCGCTGGCTAGTAGGCTACCAGCACTGTGATTATTCTGTGCTTTTAATATGTGCTCGACAGTCGACTTTGACTGCCTCGTTGGTTTAGTGATCGTAAACGTGGTTACTGATCAAGAAGTCCTGAATTCGATTCCCGGGTTGGATCGAGTGGGGTTGGGCCAAAATCAGTTATTGGGTTTTTCTGCCAAGAAATTCTCAGTAGGAGCCCGGAGTCAGGAAGTTGGCTGTGATTTACCCGCTTGCCTCGGAAAGCACGCAAAGCCGTTGGTCTTACCCTGATCTCTCTCCGGTCGTGTCTGATAACCGTCCCATCGGACTATGAGAGCGAGGGAATAGAGAGTACACTTGTGCTTGCGCATACACTTGGGCACTATAATCCTGTCCCGCGCAGATATGGCTAGTCTCCATTGAGACTGACCGCCGTGACCGAAATTCGGTATTTCGGACATTATGTGCTCGTCATCGGCTCGGGATGCCGAGTACATAATGTCCTCCAGACCGAAGCGACATCGACTCGGGATGCCGAGCGTTTGCAATTCACTTGCTCAGTATGCCGTTGTTTATTGTTTGGTCGGCCTTATATTATAGGATGCAGTGCACCAAGAACCTTAGAACATTGAAAATTGTTTATAATTGTAAATTAATTTTGATGTAAACGCCTTTATAATTGTGAAGTTAGGGAAGCGCGCTATTTGATTTGACCAATGAGCGCGTGCAGTAAGTGTGTGTTTTATATAAACTAATTTATATGTTTAAACTATATTCATCATCATAATCACTACGGCCCTTAAGTCTTCTGCTAAACATAGGCCCCCAAGGAATGCCACAAAGCACGGTCCCTAGCCACCTGTATCCATCGACCCTCATGTCTTACCAGGTCGTCACCCATCTAGTGGGAGGTCGCTCTACACTTCGCCTACCGGTACGAGGCCGCCACCGAGAACCTTTCTTCCCCATCGGTTGTCGGTTCATCGAGCTGTATGTCCAGCCCATTGCCACTTCAGCTTACTAATCCGTTGGGCTATTTCAGTCACCTGGTTCTACTGCGGATATCCTCATTTTAAGCTCGCTGAGCGACCTTGAGCTTCCTCATACGGCCAGCAGTGAAAGAGCACGTCTCAGTTCCATAAGTCCTTACTGGCAACACGCACTGGTTGTACAGTCTCGTTTTCAGGTTTTGAGGTATACCTGACGAGAAGATATGTCGTAATTTCCCGAACGCTGCCCAGCCCAGTTGAATCCGTCGATTGACCTCTTGGTCGAAGTTGGACTTACTTAGTTGTACTATTTGCCCTAGGTAAACATACTCGTCAAAACTTCGAGCTTAGTGTTCCCAACAACTACCGGCATAGGTGTGACATGGAACTATAGAAATCGGATAACTCTAAACCCAAACCTATCTTTTGAGACTAAAACTACAAACAAAAATTCTCATTTTCAACTTACGTAGTTATACAAAAATTCTAACAACATTCAAAATTCTCTTCAAACTTACTTTAGTTAGTCTAATTAGATTATAGTAAGATCAGAGTAAAATAAAACATAATATCCAACAAATCTCTTTACATTCTAATTAATAAATTATAAAACTTTCTAACTCGATACGTTGATATTAAAAACGCATGAGTAACGACCCTACTACTAGTTGCGCCCTGGAGCGTAGATAGGGTCTCGCTGTCGATACTACTTTTAGAGCAAGATCCCAGCAAGGCCACCAGACGTCACTTATTTTCTGACGAACGAAATATGTATGATTTAGTAGTGTTAGTATGTACTATGATCGCATGCCTACCTGCTCTAGCTTGGTCAGTGGGCCATTTTCCAGGTATCAGGTAATCAAGGTACGTAAAAACATTACTCACCTCACGTTAATTCTTCCAGCTGATTTTTATGTAAATGTTAGATAATATCGTTAAATATCAGTCATCAATACTCCCAGACACTTTCCGTCGGCAGTATCGCTTTGCAGACGCCCTAAAGCTCTCAAAAAAATTACTCAATTTCACTTATATTCTGAAGCTCCATTTTTTTATATGTCAGCCAGACATCTATTTTAAAACGTTTTACAAGAAAGCAGACCGATCCTAGAGGTCAATAAACCCCTAGATATTAATATATGTCTCACACACGCTCATGCGCGCGGATAATGCCCTCGCGCTCATAACCACAGAGCATTAAAATTGGGTCTAGGGAAGGTTCACGAAATCACTCCACAGATTGTGGGAAAGGAGAGGAAAGATGTTACACATCAAAAGACGTGATAAAGCCACGCTGCAGTGTATTACGGCTGGAGTACATGTGTCAATTCGACTACGTAAGGGCACACGTATAGAATACTAATTGTAGCATCATGCTGTGGTGTTCCATATGTAGAGTGACGAGAATTGGAGACCCTTTTAACTGACAACGAAGAATTTCATCATATTTCTCAAGTGGTAAATAAAAAAATGACTTTCATTAAGTATTATGTAATAATCAATATTGAATAAAAATAATTTTATTCTATTCTATTCTCAGGGTTGATAAGGTATCTGCATTTTGATTCTTAATCGAGGATATATTAAGGTTAATATAGGTCACAGCAACCACACAACATCATACCATCAGAAGGACTATGTGCATATTTGTTACCCTTACTTTTATTTAAAAAAAATTGTAGCGCTGGTTAGGATGTTTTACAGATAAGTAGTCTAATATATAATAAAAGAACTAAAACTAAAAACTTAAATTATAATACGGTTTTACTCCCCGTGGAATAGTGCCACGAACGCTGGCTGTGTGTCCTCGCTGAATGGCAATACTTAGCCTTTGAGCAAGAAAAGATCCAGCCCTGTTATCGGCGACGACAAGTCGCAGATACAGTTCCTTTAGGAACTTCGCCGCACGTGGACCCCACGGACCGATAGTATCCACAGCAAATGGAACAAATATGTAGTCATCTCTCAGAGACTCATACTTGCGCCACTGTAATTATGTACACATATGTAGATACTGTACATATGTTACTGTATATATATATATATATATATATATATATACTGAACATATGTCTACATAATTTGAAGTTATAGTATGTACATACTGGTATACTATAACACGCACGTTGAGGCCTTGTAATCAAGGTATTGTAAGTAATCTGAGCAGGGCATTAGGGGACCTTAAGACCTTCTGATTTAATGTACGTTCTGCAACTTGTTTGATTTAAATTGTAGAATTTGAGTAATATTAAGTCCTTACATATGAAATTAGCGTTTTGTCGTACTGACCACTTTGATCTGAAATATCTCCTCTTTGGTTAAAATTCCAAATCAAATTTATAAATTCATTTAGCTGGTACATTTGAGTTTTAAAACAATCGTTCATTTGTTTTTTCCTCATTATTTTTTCTTTGGCGTCGCTTATTACCGCACAATGGAAAACATGAAATATCGGTATATTTACGAGTACGAGTTCTACCTCGGCACCAGTGCTGCAGAAACAGCTGAAGGATTATTGATGTGTACGGCGCTGGTGTTGCAAAAAAGCAGGTACGTTTTGGTTTCAACGTTTTCGTTCTGGAAATTTCGACCTTCAGAACCAACCCGTGGACGGCGGGACCAAAGTGGAAAATGAAGAATTAAAGGCTATTGTGGGCGCATCCATCACAAAGCACTTCAGAGATAAGGTAAGACTGTATTAATCCACAAAGCAAATCGGAATGCTAAAAACTTGAACGATGTGAGCCTCATGAATTGAGTGAATCGAACTTGCAAACACGCGTCGACTGCTGTTACTTTGCTCAACCGACACAATAATGAAGGATTTTAAATCGAATCATTACTTATGATGAAAAGTGGATACTGTACGATAATCGGAAGTGCTCGTCGCAATGGCTGAACCCTGGAGACCCAGCCAATCCTGCCCTAAACGAAAATTGACTCAGAAAAGTTACTTGTGAGTGTTTGGTGGACTAGCGCTGGTGTCGTTCACTACAGCTTTCTAAAATCTGGCCAAACGATTACGTAAGATATCTATTATCAGCAACTGCAAACCATGAAGGAAGAACTAGCTGCTAAACAACCGAGATTGGTCAATCGCTTTAGGCCACTGTTGCTTTCGACAAGCAAGACCACACACTGAACAACAAACAACCACTAAGTTAGATGAGCTACAATTGGAATGTCTGTGATATCCTCCGTACTCCGGACCTTGCTCCAACAGATTACCATTTTTCCGGAATTCGGACAACTTCTACAAGGAAAAATCAACTCCGATGCGGCAGTCCAAACCGCCTTTAAATAGTTTATTGATTCTTGCCCCCATGGTTTTTTAGTAAAGGGATCAATGAACTACCTATGAGATGGCAAAAGTGCATAGATAACAACGGTGCATACTTTGATTAATTAAATATATTTTACAAAAAAAAAAATTGACTTTAAATTCCTCCCGTACAAAACGCCAATTTCATATGTAAGGACCTAATATATATGCTGGCTGGTGGTAGAGAGAACTTCCGTATCTCATTGTAATAAATATTATCTTCTTAAATTATTTTACTGAGTCATAAGTAAACAAAAAATTTCCGATTCTGTTAATTACAAACAAGGCTAAAACAGTCTAAACCGATTTTAAAGGGCACTTTGTTATCCTTTATTAAATTATAAAAATGCGTTTAAGTAGGTACATTCTTTTTATCAAGGTTCCACTTTTTAACTAGGCATTTTAGTCCTCAAGGTTGAAAACGCAACGATATTTTGATATTTGTTGAGGATGGATGTGGATGTCTATGAGCCACAGCGTCAATTAGAATCGGGTGGATTTTGTTCTGATTTGTTCTTGATTTTGTCATATTGAATTGTATAAAAATTACCTATATTTCAAGAAATTGAATTTGAATGGTTCTGATTACAATTGAGTTAATTCCATTATCCTTTAACAAAAGTCCACTGCCGAACATAAGTCTTCCCCAGATAGATTGTCTCATTAGGGGAATTTTGCCATAGTTGCCACGCTTGGCAGGATTAGCAGCCGCAATTTTTTATATTTCAGTTGTTATCAGAAAGATGCGGCCTATCTCCTATTTCAATTTATCTCTGTCGCCTTTTACGACACCCACGGGACGATATAGGGTAGTGGATATTCTCACCCTGGCACTATACGGTTGAATTAATATATTATATATTTAAAAAAAAACAATTCCAACGTTGGACATTGCCTTGAGACATTCTCTACTAGGTGTAGCAATACAGAAAAAGAAAAAATATATTTGATTACAATTACACAAAATAATTTATAAATTAAACAACATTTTGTAAACAGTTTCCTGATAAATATATTTCCATAAATATAAGGTTGTAATGTTGTAAATATCTTCCACTGCCCTTTTGAATTTTTATTAATTTTATTCCATACAATCTGTCATTTTAAAAAGTCATACACAAATAATGTCACATTTGTCTACAATTGGATATTTATTTTTTAATGACTCACATTAAATTAATATTAAAATATACAATATTTATTACCGTAACAAAAAAACATGCTTAAAACTTAAACTATCATATATGTACATGCGCACTAACACTATGCCATAAAAGCCAGCGTGGTTGCGTTTCCTCGCTGAATGGCTATACTTAGTTATTACTTACTTTAACTTTATTTTACTTTTTTTCCATATTTTATCCTCTTCCGAATAGTAGCAAAAGTTAGCCCGATATTTAAATCTGGCAATAAAACTGACCTAAGAAATTATCGTCCTCAGTTCAGTGCTCCATGTAATCTTTAAGGCAATTTTTTATAGGATAAGGGTGACAAGCGAGCACACAGTCCACCTGATGGTAAGTGGTTGCTGTGGCCTATAGACATCTACATCTATCCTCGTTTGCGAATAAAATGCAGATGCGCTGTCAGCCGTGAGGACTAAGATGGAATGCTTCTTTTCCAGTAAAAAGGTCTCCGTTTCTCTACACTCACCAAACGAAACACAGCAGCAGCATTAAGCTGCTATTTTACACTGGTATTCTGTGAGAGCGTGGTCCTTCCCCGGTCGAGCCGACCCAATCGTGCTACAACTATACTATTAATATAGCTGTAGCATGGCTCTACCACGTATAAAACAATTGAAAACATTATCCATAACAGTCTCTATACCATATTTAGAATCGTAGCTCTTGTAGTGTTTATTGATTAACCCGGCGTTGGTCGCGCCCCTTTCAGCTACATCAATGCTCGCTACGGGTGAAAAATACCCAGATACAAAATCACGTATTTATCAAAGTTTGTTGCCGTTTTTTATAAATATTTGATATAAATACTAAATATATATCAAGGATCTAAATAAACCCAAGAAAACATATTTCAATGCGTGTTTTATATAAAAACTACGTATCATAAATTCTTACCAAAATATTCTCTTGATTTTTAGTAATTTGCACAACATCACAGGAAAAGTAACTTATAAGATCTAAAATTAAAATTTGCTTTTCTTATCTTAAAATAAATACTTATGTTTTGACTTGACTACAATCACTAACGTATGTCAATATGTTTTAAGTAATAAATCAACATCGAAGTAACATTATAAAAACTAAGAAAAAATGCTACTAGTCAGACTTATGTAAATAGGATTTGGATATTTTGAGTGACAATTACTTAATTTTTTGAATACAATCAAAACAAATGGGCAGTGCATGTTCCCGACATAACATTTTGTCACAATTTCGACAACAAGAGTTGGCCTTTCGATCCTTTTTGGGAGGACATGCTTGGCATCTAGACGTAGCACATCGTTTTCTTGACGTCGATACTATATGGCTATTTGTGGTCTATCAAATCTAATGTAGCATGCGATCCTGTACATGTTCACAGACTGCAGACTTCCGGAGCGTCGATTCTTCACATCAGCTATGTGTTATCACAAATCCTCGCTAAAGAACACCGATTCCTTCCAAGGATGATTCGCGAGGTATTGAAATCAAAAACATCCTAATTTCAATAGAGAAGATGGCTGGTGCTACCATCTGCTTGGGATCCTATAATTAATAAAATTAAATCCCAACCCAAGCATACAACTGCAAGACTTCAAGATACTGTTAGTCATACTGCGTAGATCGGAACAAAATTAATAAATTTTAATCTGGAGGTAACCGTGGTTAACTATGACATTGGGACGTCAAATACCTCAGTCCCCCCCGTGACCATGTGTGCTGTAAAGTACTCGAAACGTCGGGAATATAAAATAAGTTAATATACGCGATAAAATCCAAAACTAGTTTTATTTAAATGTGTAGTGTTCGTAAATATAAGAAATCATTATATGGCTTCGTTGTTTAGTTGCTTTCATCCTGTTATCATTCCGAAGCATAAACCATCTTTTTCTTTTCAGATATAGTGGCAAATTAGGTAAAGCTAATCGCCTTTTGATCTGGGGGGGTGATAAGATCCAATGCCAAAGACTTGATGTATTGTCGTCTGGACACATCCTGAGACTGATCGTTCGCTTTCGCAATGATATATTTATGCCTCCCATATTCAACAGTCCATAAAACACCAAAATGCCACACATTTCATCGACAACGTCAACTCCACATTTGTGGACATTATAATCAGTGATCATTTCTAGTTTACTTTGGTTACCAGTAAGAGAGTCGATTTTTGCATCATGGTGCGTTGTAGAGGCTAATAAATCAACTTTGAGTTTCTTTGGTACATAAGAAACTAATGTGCAGTTTTCTTCGAAACCGAACATAAGGCTATAAATTTCTTTATTCTTGCTTGATACGAATATTGGAGGTATTTATTTTTTGTTCTTGCGAACTGTTCCCAAAGCTGTCAATCCGTAATCAATGTATGAATCCTGAAGCAATTGAAATGATGTAAACCAGTCATCCATCACAACTTTGCGATGTGTTTTTTTTAATCGGTTCTACTAAACGTTTTACCAGATCAATTGCTGTATTACTTATTTCATAAGGTCCTGGGTTCTTACCTACATAAATTTCCAAATTAAAAACATAGTATGTTTTTGCATCAGCCAACACTTAAATTTCCAAGCCATACTTTCCTGGTTTGCTCGGTGAATACTGCCGAAAAGGGCAACTTCGACAAAATTTCTCTAATTTTTTCATCAATGGTCACCTGGTTATGCAAAGAGTAATGTAATTTTATTCTGGTACAAAAATTGTTAAAAACTTCTCTGATCGCTGTTAGTTTATCATGCTCATGTCTTTCCATGCGTGTGTGAATATTATCAAATCTTATGCATGCAAGAAAAAAATGAAACCGAGATCGAGACATTGTAACCAAGCAAACATCAGAACCAGTGCCATCAGTAGTCCAAAGATCTTCAATATTCAAATGGGCTCCTCGAAGTCTGCCAATAAAGTACAGCAAGTCAAATAAAGCTCTGATCTCCGTTACGTCGGTATGTTTACAGTCTCTAATTCTTTGGTGATTTTCTTTGCGCTTATCGATATATAGATTGGTGCAGTCAACGATAAGTTGTAAGTCTTCAGTAGGAAAAATTAAATTCCATGCATCACCAATTTTCAGACACTCTCCGGCAGCACCTTTTGGTCCTGGAGCTTCTAACACGATATTGTATGAACGAGTTCAAACACGCTGAGATAGTTCTGCGATAGCCCACTTCGTCCTACCGTCTTTTCCTAAATAATATCCGAGTTGCAAGCTACTAACAGGGACGTTGTCCAAATAATCAGGCACAATGTCAAGTGACGATGACGGTGACTGTACCGAAATTTCTGTTGCTTCCGGTAATGGCTCTTGAAAAACCTCACCTTCTTGTTCAGAATCCGTATCATGTTCACTAAACTCTTCAAAATCTTCAATTTCAGAACAACTGCTATCGTCCAATTGAAAATACTGTTCTATTTCTTCATCGGTCACTCTTTGACGTGACATTATTATTCCTAATAACAAAAATAAAACTCAAAAATTACGTAGCACGAATTATCGCTAGGGGTGAAAAATATCCACGCACAATTTACACGTCCACAACTTCGAAGCGCGTCGCGCCAACTGACTACTGAGCAGTTAGCATGTAGTCCGAAACATAACTCGAAGGTACACGAAAGCGCAACGCGCTGTGATTTGTGAAAAAAGAAATACACGAATGTACACGTTTGGGTAAAATTTACCCATAGCGAGCAGCGCCGAGATAAATAAAGGCGTTTGATACGATTAGTAATCAATTGCTCATACAAAAGCTATATTACATTGATTTAATAATTGAATATGCACTGAAAGTGTTGCGTTCGTACTTAATCGATAGATATCAAAGAGTCAATTTGGTGATGACAAAAGTACCCCTAAATTTAACTTTTCAATTCCCGACGTTTCGGGTGCTTTACAGCACCCATGGTCTTAAATTCATTGGAATTAAAAAGTTAAAATTAAACGCGATATAATCCGTAAAAATTAGTTTCATTTAATGTGTAGTCTTCGCATAAATATAAGAAAACATTACCCCTAAATTAATAACCTACTGGGTCTAACCTCGGCTTTTTTAAAGTTAAATCTATACATATAAATAAAATTAATGTGTCTGTCTGTAATATTAAAACGACTGTCTTTCATTAAGCTTAGGGGTTATTTGCATGCTATTAAGACATATACGATTTTTAAAATTTGTCAGTCTGTCAGTCCGAGCTAATCTCCGGAACAGCTAACCGATTGTGAAAAAATTTACGAACAGATAGAGACAATGCCAGTATTTTTCCCGATTAATTGTTTTTATAGGAGAGGGCAAACGAGCATGCGGCTCACCTGATGATAAGTGACTACCGCCGCCGCGAACAACTGCAACACCAGGGAACCAGAGGAATTGCAGATGCGTTGCCGGCCTTTTAAAAGGCAGGCTCTTTTCTTGAAGGTCCTAAGTCGTATCGGTCCGGAAAAATCGCTGGTGGTAAACTATTCCACAAGGAAGGCGCGAGGAAGAAAACATCTTCTAAATCGCACAGTGGTGGACCGCCAATCATCCAGATGGTGTGGATGGTATCGGAGTTCTGCCGCGATGCGTTAGTGAAATTGGCGGCTGGGATTAATCCGAACAATTCCTCAGAGCACTCCTCGTGGTAAATGCGAAAGAAAATGCAAGAGTTGCAACATCTTCGCAGCGCCAATGAATCGAGCCGATCGGAAAGACTCGGTCGTCGACGATTCGAGCCGCTCTGCCTTGATGCGGTCAGTGGTAGGAACTGGCACTGGGAGCCCCAGCCAGAGATGGGAACAGTATTCCATGTGAGGTTGAACCTGCGCCTTGTAAAGTTGCAGGCGTTGTGCCGGCATGAAATACTGTCCCGATAAATAATTAATAAAATAATAAATAAAATATTTGTACAAGAAGCTAGTGTGACAGAGAAATGAAGAGTAGAATTTTCCGAAGAACGGAGTCAACTTTTATAGAAATCACCTTGATACTGAAATTTGCATTTCAGATATACAGGTGCAAACGGATTGCGTGAATCTGAGAATAATGTACACAGTATTCTGAAATACCTATGGTAGATATATGTAGAAGTAATTAGTTTATCGGAAACGGTTCTAATGATGTGGATGAAATTTTGTATTTAAATTATGTTTTACTTATACCGAGTTTATCTAGATAGGTTTCATCCCTGACATTATTATTTTTTGCTAAATCCGAGCAAAGCTCGATCGCCCAGGTACTGGTAGCTTTTAGGTTTAATATTGATTTCTGGTTTCTTTTAGCCTTATTTTAATTTAGAGAAACAAAATTTTATTTTTTACTTATATTCTCCTGGTATAACAAAATGCTTAAATATTTTTTTCTTAAAATTGGTGTCATCTAACAAGTGTAGATTTGATCGATGAAATATACTCGCAACGTTAACTAAGACCAGTTCTTTCGCGTTGTTGCAACCTAAACATCGAACTTACGTCACAAAACACCGCGACCGGTTCGCTGGCGCACTGTTTGAGGTTCACGCTCTGCTTCCAATTGCAACAATCTGTCAACTCAACGAATGTAATTCCTAATTAAAAAAAATAATAACAAAAATAGCATACCCATATTAGATATGTATTTATTGCAAATAATATAAAGAAATCTCTCATGAGCTGTAGAGAATCCACCGCTGACATAGAAACATAGTAATGAGGATTGACCGTCAACTGTTCATTATTAGTGACTCATTTCTAGTGAAAGGTTACATAATATGTTTTTAATTTAATTTAATTAATTAAACTGACAAACGAACTTACAGTTCACCTGAGGGTAAGTGGCTACTGCAGCCCATGGACACCAGCAACCAACTTCAACTAAAGAAGACCACAACATATTCGTTGTCACTTCTGAGGACTAAGATATAATGCCTCACAGCTTGTAACTGTACTGGCACTCAGTAACGCTTGCTTCATTTCCTCATTCCTTCCATCTGTTAGGACTTAAATAAAAATTCAAACTCGAATATGATATAATATACCAAAGCAGCGCTTTTTACAAAAAAGTGTTGAGTTTGGGTTGTTTATTAAACGATACGAAAATATTAATATCTATAAGTAGTGCTTTTTTGTTTTTCTTCTTTTCCTTTTTTATGTATTTTCTTAAGCGTGTAGTTTCTTATCGGCCAGTATGTTTAATACAGCAAAAGTTCAAAAAGCTTTGCAGTCGTAAGCGGTAATACTATCCATTTCTATTTATTCATTAATTGATGAAAGATAATAAACAAGATCCCATTTCGTTCCGTGGGTGCGCAAGAGGCGTTTATGAGAAATGCCATAAAGACATTAAGACCTTCAATAAATAGTGGTATAAGGCAATCTATGGGGAAGGCCTATGATTAGCTGTGGACCTTTAATAGGCTGTGACGGTAACGGTAACTAATTTTCTCTGCTAAATCTACATACTACAGTCTCCTTAAGACTAAGATAATGTAAGCCGGTCATTAGTCGCTACTCCTGGCACAGGTCCTAATTATTCTGTTTGTCAATTTTGATGGTATGTCTATAACTGCTAATGGTAGTAGCATCACTAGTGAGCTGATATCAGATCTGCGCTCAACTAGCTACCCAATCGGCGTGGCAATTAATGGCAAATCAACTTTTAATTTTTTTTAGTACAAGCAATTTAGGCTTTATGTATTCATTCGATGTTTAATTTATTATGATGTATTATTTCCTTAATTTAAAAAATCCACGTCCTGATATGGACATTTAAATGTGTGGCGATGTCATAAATTGTGGAGTTAAATAAAAAGTAAAAACACAGAAGTATTTAAAATTTGATTGCAATAATCAAAATATGTTGCTCTTTCAATATCAATAGGGTGTGATTTAGCTACTGGTTTTAAGAACAATAAATATGTAACTAACACATACTCTATTAAATTGTTCGACGCCTGCAATTTATTAATAGCAAATATAATTAAAATATATTTGCAAAATTATTTGTACGTGGTAGAGCCACGCTGCAGCTATATTATGGTTGTAGCACGAATAGGTCAGCTCGACCGGGGAAGGACCACGCTCTCACAGAATACTAACGTAAAACACAGTGGCGTAACTATACCGTTAGAGGCTCGTGGCAAATTCATCGGATGGACCTTTAGGCAGTGCAATTCTCGGAGGCCTCATTTCAGGCGTTTGAAGATCACCAGCTCTTTTCAAGTTGATGAAGGGATATAATAGCATCAGCGGCATCACCGAACTGATGCTTAACTCCTCAGGAACTTACAGTAAAATATTTGTATTTGGTCTCATTGAAATGGTCGTAATGAATAGGTTATAGATAAGTGATGATCCAGGTCTCATTTGGTATAGTGTATGAGAGAAGACCATGTCAATGTCACATGATGGAGCAGGAAAGAAAAATAAGATGCGGGTGCTTTCATTTTAATTTTATTCTTTTTAAATGCAATAAAAACAAAAAACGAAAGAAAATGTGATTCTTTGTATACCGGCCGTGTCAATTTTTTTCGGGAAAACGTCGCCGAGTACCGGAACAAACTTGTGTCTGAAGTCGAGACTTTGTTGAACAAAGTCTTGGATTGGGGGCGACTAAATCTAGTCCACTTCAATCCCCAGAAGACAGTTGCCTCAGCCAGTATCGAAGTCCTTGGCGTCAACATATCGAATGACGTGCAGTTTCGTGGTCACTTGGAAAAGACGGCCAAATTGGCCTCTAAAAAGCTCTGCAAAGCGGGACAGTATTTCATGCCGGCACACAATTTGCAACTTTACAAGGCGCAAGTTCGTCCTCACATGGAATACTGTTCCATCTCAAGGCAGGGGCTCCCCAGTGCCAGCTCCTTCCATCTGCAATTCCCCTGGTGTTGCAGTTGTTCATGGGCGGCGGTAGTGACTTGCCATCGGTTGAGCGGTTGATCGGTTGAGCCGCATGCTCGTTTGCCCTCATATAAAAAAAAGAAAATAGCTTTGTAAAGTACGTTTTAAAAATTAACTTTCCTAACTTTTTTGGATACATACAGTTCATAACATCTTGAAAGTTGACCTTTTCATCGGGTCGTCGGAAAAGGCAGAACAACGTCTGCCTGGCCAGCTAGTTTGTAGTTTTTAAATAAATTATGTATTACGCTTACCTTGTATAAGCAGAACTGTTTAATTTTAATAAATGTTCGTCTGTCACGACATCCAAATGCTATTCTGCTTCGCTAAACACATGAAATTTTTAGATGAATTGCATTATAGCTCCAGAAACAACATCGACAAATTGTTATTTGGGCAAAACAAAGTGACCACTTCATAGTAACCCGCGGCAATCCAATTGACTCAACGACCATTGAGACTTGAGACACGTGAATTTAGCTTGTAGCAAATGGAATGGGAAATTACCCGCTAGATAGTAGACACTTCATTGCCGGAAAATGTTAATATACGAAATTTTAAAAGTAAAGGACGTATTGCTCGATGAGTGTTCGTTCCAGATAGAAGAGTGTATTATCGATGTCTTGCCCTTTCATGGTTCTAGCTTAATACTTTCCTGCAATGAAAATTCTTTGAACTTTCAGGGTTCAGAACCCTAAGAGCCGCGAGGCGGTAGGCGATTGCCTACGTCACCCACGCCTTGCACCGCCTCTGGTGCAGTGGCAGGCACGTCACTTCCTAATTTAGTATGGGTTAAGAATAATGACTTTCAAGCCTTGTTACTTTCTATTATAAAATAATCACTCCAAAACAGCTGGTCACGCTACTACCTGCCTTCGATAATTAATTCAGTGGTGAGCAAGGTTGGTTGGTGAATAGGGTATTACACCCATTTTCAAAAAGTGTTTTAAATGAATCCTATATCACTATATTTTATATAAATTTTTAAACCGAATAGTGCCATAAAATTACTTTTAATCTATCGTTTTAAATTTTCGCGTGAAAACGATAGCCGCCATGCTGTTCAACTCGTGACGTCACTGTCCCAGAATTTTGCCTATTTTGCAAAGGAATAAGATACTTTTGGATGTTTAGTAATGAGTTATCATCTATATCATTGTTGTGTTGTGCCTGAATGCAAAATGAGCACATATGAACGCCAGGGAAGTTATGGATTCAAGTGCCAACTGATTTAAATATGAAATACTTGGTTAAAACTGGCGAAGAGACCGAAGGCATTGTCTACAAAATCTAAACTATACTTCTGTGAAGATCACTTTTTTATTCAAACAAAACATCATAACATGATAGGTGCATGACCTATTGCAAGTCAAATTTTGTAATAGATTAGGTTGATCGCTCGTCTGTCCCGCCCTTTGTGGGCAATTTTGACAGCCTACAAGTGCAGTGCAGTGTTTTACTTAATTCGTACTTTCTTCTATTATGTAGAATGACATGCTTTGTACAAAAATATAACAGAAGGTTTTCTCACTTAAGCTTATATTATATTATCTATAACATTAGTGCTAAAAGCGAAGTAATAAACTCCTTTGATTTCAAATGTCATAAAGATTATTGCAAGTTTTAGCTGGAAAATGACATGGAAAATTACAATATAAGATTATGGCTTCTGTTAAACAATTCAATTAATAGAATGAAGACTAGTACTTTCTGCTTTTTGAATCCGTCTTCATGATGCCTTTTCAATAAAATTCGGAATAAAACTCAACAATCGTAATGATAACTTGAAACATTTCGAAATAACACAGCACATTAGCTAGTTCTCTTCACCAGTGACGTCACGACGGTATCTAATATGGCGGACAGCGTTTTGCAGATTTGAGACTCATATAAAAAAATTCTTAAAATTGAAATATAAAATTTATAATGCATTTTTATAAGAAATCAATATTTGTCGTTTACTTTTTACAAAATCTATCATAATTTTTTTTTATAGAGTGAGTGACAAACGAGCACACAGTCCATCTGATGGAAGTGGTTGCTGTGGCCCGAGACATCTACATTTATCCTCGTTTGCGAATCAAAATGCAGATGCGTTGTCACCCGTGAGGACTAAGATAGAATGCCTCTTTCCAGTAAAAGGGTCTCCGGTTCTCTACACTCACCATACGAAACACAGAAGCGTTAAGCTGCTATTACGCTGGTATTCTGTAAGCGTAGTCCTTCCCCAGTCAGCCGACCCATTCGTGCTACACTATACTATTGATAGCTGCAGCATGGCTCTACGTAAAAACAATATATATATATATATATATATATATACTATATAAGTCAATGACTACGAATCAAAATGCAGATGAGTTGTCACGTGAGGACTAAGATAGAATGCCTCGTTTCCACAAAAGGGACGCTAGTAGTATCACTCATAGAGACGTGTTTTTTTTAGTTTTGAGATATAATTCTTCTCCCGGTAGAGAGTAATAGTGTTCTGTGCTCTGAAATGTCACATTTTGTAGTCATACGGTTATCATGTTGTGTACAAGCAAGGACCACATCCGACACTTCACTTTGAATTTAACGTAGGTTACAATGCAGCCGATGCTCGTCAAAATATTGTAAGGCACATGTATTTGTTGGTTAAGGATATTAAAAAGGAGATAAAGATGCTGCAATCTGAACGGTCTTTATAGTTTTCTGAAGAGGATACCGATCACGCTTTATTGAATAATCAGAAAATAATCGTTAAAAATTTATCAAAAATTTTCTGGACACAGACAGATGGTTGCATCCATAAGAATTGTTACGTGTGTGTGTGATTTGTATTGAGAATTTTTGTGAATGACCCATCATTCACAAAAATTCTCAATCTGAAGCAATCGTAAAGGCGTCAATTGCCACCATGATATCGCTAAACCACTAGACCCGTAGCTAACTCGATAAAAAAAATATTAGACTTGGAATGGGAAGACTTAGCTCACCTCCATATTCAGACGATCTTGAAAAGATAATCTCTTTCGTTCATTGCAGTAAAACAGTTTGACTCAAAAATCTTCGAAAATTTAAATTGATTTCAAAGTACATAATAATAAAGAAATTTTCTTACCAAAGAAGTGGCAGGATGTTATGGATACAAATGGCGGTTATGCAGATAAAGGCGTTTTTTACATTTATTTTTATGCCATACAAACGGTTACAAATTTTACACATCATACCAATAATAACAAAGCAATAATGATGACGCATTTTCAAGCTGGTTAGTCTCTATCACCACTTATCACCAGGTTGGGTCTTGGTCAAACATTATCATATTAATGACTAAATATTTTTTTATTATCTCTATTTACCTCTTCAAATTAACATCTAGATTTAAAATTTAATTTGGTGAATTTTACACGTACGTCTATATTTATGTCATCACAATATCTGTGCTAAATTTCAAATTATTACATAAATTATATTTAGCAAGATAAAATTCTATAAGAATTTTATTTGGCTAACTTTGGCACGGAACACTAAAAAGATGTTATATCTGAATTATACTGTATAAATTATAATTACTTACAATTTCGAATATAAAGCTTCGTGTAAGGTTCGTCCTCACATCAATTTGTGTAAGATTATAGCTCCAATGC
Organism: Parnassius orleans; assembly: GCA_029286625.1. Classification (NCBI taxonomy): domain Eukaryota; kingdom Metazoa; phylum Arthropoda; class Insecta; order Lepidoptera; family Papilionidae; genus Parnassius; species Parnassius orleans. Next base: position 5,407,815 of record JAGSMP010000006.1, on the reverse strand, counting down.
ACGAGCAGAATGGGTAAAGATATGTGACTCTGTGCTGGCGACATCCATTCCAAGACAAAAACTGCCACCATAGGCCTAGGTGATACTTAAATATATTATGTAAAGAAAAATAGATTTTTTTGTTAGCTGGATATTATAAGTATATTGTTGTTTCTCTGACAATAGTTCGGTCATCATAATCTATGTTTTTCTTTTCAATTTTGATTATAGCTATACATTAACAGTGTACTCTTCAGTCTGTTGTGCGTTGTTGCGGTTGTTGTTGGGTTATCTCTTTTCTGCTACGAGAAAATAGCTGGTGTTGTCGATACTAACAAAAACTAAGACAGGACAGGCAGACAAATTTTGCTACTCTACCATTTTATGATATGATTATTGGCCATATACCTAAAATAAAGAATCTACCATTTAATTTTGAAATCATTTATTTACATAATATTCAAATGTACAGTATTTATTACCATAATGAAAAAAATAAAACTAAAAACTTATATGATCATACAGTCCTACTACCCGCGGTGTAGTGCGAAAAACACTGGCTGCGATTCCTCGCTTAATGGCAATACTTAGCTTTGAGCGAGAAAAGAACCAGCCACCTGAAAATCACCTGCGGCGACGACAAGTAATGGATACAGTTCGTTTAGGAATTTCACTGCACGTGCACTCCACGGAATGATAGTCTCTACAGCAAATGGCAGAAATATGAAGTCATCTCTCAGATACTCATATTTGCGCCACTTAGTTCAGCTACCTCTGATACCGCTTTTAAACGATGTACTCCTGAGATGAGAGCCTGCTAAAGTGTCTACGTACATAGCATCCTACACTAGCTTTACCTCTCTCCCTAGGGATTAAAGTCATACCGTCGGGTCTCATGTTATCGTCTCTAAATATTCCACAAGGCTTTAAAGCCAAGGGAACATTTATAGAGACAAGAGCTCTTCGGATGACATCGTTCAGAGAATTGCGACGAGGCAACCTACCAGCACTTTTCTTACATGAAAGTTCGCGTAGCCTAAACTCGTCGACGCCGCTACCACAAGTTCATTGATGACGTTGACAGATTGCCCATAGGACCCGGCTAGCCGAATTCTTACGGCTATGCACAAGCTTTTCTCATCAAGTAATATTGTGAATTATGGTGAAAATACAGTCAAGTAATATTTTGAATTATGGTCAAAAATGAGCATACAGTCCACCTGATGGTAAGTGGATGTTGTGGCCCATATACAGCTACATTTATCCTAAATTATGTTTTATGCTTATATTATTTAACGGTGGTAGAGCCACGCAGCAGCTTTTGCTGTTGCACGTATGGGCCGGCTCGAGCCGGGTTAGTACCACGACCTCACAGAATACCGGCGTGAAGTGGAAGCTCTGATTTTGCGTTTCGTCTGGTGAGTGCAGGTGACCGGAGGCCCAATTCTCCCCCCCCCCCCCATCAACATGGTAGCAGAATTAAATCATAGTCTACCCAGGAGGTACCAGTACCCTGGAGAATCCCTCGCTGAGCATCCACGACCATGCTACTTCACTCCTGAGCGTGGGTGCTCAGGCTACCCGCGTATTCTGGGGGAGGCAAAATTCCGCTCAAAACAATAACTGCTCGGGGCAAACTGAGCAACAAGACCAAGACGACCCCTGCCACGCTATCCGTGAATTTCTGCAACATGAGGGACTTCACTCGAACCTAAACGCCGTGCACTACCATCTCGAGACGGCGAAGCCAGCCTTGCTCTTTCTGACCGAGACGCAGGTATCCTCTCCGGCTGATACTTCGTATCTCTCCTACCGGGTACAAATTAGAACACTCCTTTGTGCCTCGGGTTGGAGTTTGCGTATACGTCAGAGAGGACATCTGTTTTCGACGCCTCGCCAGTCTTGAAGGTTTGAACCTGTCCATCCTTTGGCTACGCATAGATAGCGACGACCATCCGCGCGTCTACAGGTGCCTCTATAGGTCCCATAGCGGTAATGCCGAAACAGACCGACTCATCGACCACGTCCAAATGACTACAGATTCCTTGCTACAACAGGTCCCTTACGCAGAGATCGTGATCTTTGGCGATTTTAACGCCCAACACGCGAATGGCTCGGTTCACGTTTAACCGATCATGCGGGGAGATCTGTTTATGACTTTGCCTTGGCATATGGTCTGACACAACTGGTTACTTCGCCTATGCGGATTCATAATATTATCATAAAATTCATTTTAGTGATATTTAAATGCAAATTCAAGTCGTATTTTAGTAATTGTAGTATTAATTTGAAAATTAATGAAGTGTCATCAGCAAATAATACTATATCATGGTTATGATATAGTATTATTTGCTCATGACCCCCCTACTATGTAATGTAAATTATTAATATAGGTATACAAGAAACAGAAAGGGGCGAAGAATTGAGCCCTGAGGCTCGCCCATTTGTACTATCGACCCGGAAGAGCTTGTACTTTTAAAGACAACTTTTTGCGTTCTGTTATATAAATATGAAACAATTAATTTAAGAGCGTCACTTCTTACACCGTAGTGTTGAAGTTTCCTGATTAATGTTTCATGGTGAACACAATGGAAGTTTTTGAAGGTCACTGAATATACCCAAAGCATCCTGTGAATTCTCCCATGCATTGAAGATATATTTAATCAGCTCAACACCCAGCATCAGTTGTCGAGTGACCCCTTGTGAAACCGAATTGATTTTTATGAAGTAAATTAATTATATATAAAAAAAAAATTTGATCAAGAATAATTTTTTCAAAAATCTTGTGTTGGTAGTACAGAAATAGGTCTAAAATTGGCAGGGTCTAATGTACGGCCAGATTTCAGTATCATCATCATTACAGCTCTTCACAAGTCCACTGCTGAACATAGGCCTCCCCCAAGGAATGCCAAAAAGCACAGTCCTGAGCCACCTGCATCCATCGACTTCCTGCATGTCTTACCAGGTCGTCCCTCAATCTAGTGGGGGGGGGGGGAGGGTTTCCACCCTAAACTTCGCCTACCGGTACGAGGCTGCGAATCGAGATATGGCCGGCCCATTGCCACTGCACTTCTTTTTATACGTGGTAGAGCCATGCTACAGCTATTTCAATAGTACAGTTGTAGCACGAGTGGGTCGGCTCGACCGGGGAAGGACCACGCTCTCACAGAATACCAGCGTGAAATAGAAGGTTAACGCTGCTGTGTTTCGTTTGGTGAGTGTAGAGAACCAGAGACCCTTTTCAAAGGAAAAGAGGTATTCCATCTTAGTCCTCACGGCTGACAACGCATCTGCGTTTTTTTCGAAAACGTGGATAAATGTAGATGTCTATGGGCCACAGCAACCATTTACCATCAGGTGGACTGTGTGCTTGCTTGTCACCCTTATCCTATAAAAGAAAAACTTTAGCTTACCCCAATGGATTAGCCATTGGGGTATGTCGGTTACTCTGGTTCTACTGCGAATATCCTCATTTCTAAGTTTATCACGCAGGTAAACCCCGTGCATAGCCCTCTCCATAGCGCGCTGAGATACATTGAGCTTCCTCATACGGCCAGCAGTAAAGGACCGCGTCTCAGTTCTATAAGTCATCACTGGCAACACGCACTGGTTGTACAGTCTCGTTTTCAAGTTTTGAGGTATACCTGACGAGAAGATGTGTCGTAATTTCCCGAACGCTGCCCAGCCGAGTTGAATCCGTCGATTGACCTCTCGGTCGAAGTTGGACTTACCTAGTCGGACTATTTATCCCAGGTAAACATACTCGTCAACAACTTCGAGCTTAGTGCTCCCAACAACTACCGGCATTGACGTGACATGGACGTTATACATGATCTTTGTTTTGTCCATGTTCATCTTAAGACCTATCCGTTGGGAGGCATTATTGAGGTCATTGAGCATAGTGCTTAGGTCCTCCAGAGATTCTGCTATAAGTACTATATCGTAGGCAAATCGAAGGTGAGTGATGTACTCGCCATTGATGTTAATAACGTATCCTTTCCAGTCCAGTAGCTTGAAAACGTCTTCCAATGCAGCGGCGAAGATTTCGGTGATATAACGTTACCCTGTCTTACACCTCTCTGCAGTTGGATAGGTTTCGTACTCTCTTTTTGTAACTTTTGTCATGGGGGGTATATTGCCATAGTTGCCACACTTGGCGAGCGAGTTGGCAACCGCAGTTTTTTTTATTGTAATTTGCTGTTATCAGAAAGATGCTGCTGCCCATGTTCTCTCTCAGTTTCCCTACCAGATTTAAGTTTAATGAAGCATAGTATTACTTTACTATGCTTCATGAAATCAGTGTTTTAAAATCAAGTAACTTACGTTCTCCAGGAACTGAGGATTTTGGAGATATGACATGTGGAATGCGATGATAGAATGTGCCAGCATTACGATCATCGGAGAAATCGCTCTGAATTGAAAGTAAAATTCTTAAATATATTTAATTTTGGTCAATGTTGGTATGGGTATGGTATGATAACTATATCGCCATCATATTAATCACGGAATATTTAAATAATATATTCCGTAATATTCATGAAGAATGTAATTTTAAAATTAAATTTAAAAAATTTCCCTCCTCTAAAATTGTTAGGCCCAAAATATATGAGTATATAAATCAAGGGGCTATCTTAGATTTCTAATATCTAAGTTGTACAATCACCATAGGCTCGGACAAACCGGTGGTGATAGTTGGGACGTTTTTCGTAATTGCCACGCCTGACATTTAATTTGCAATAATATCTTATAAGAAACTACACAACTTGGTAATTGTTTATACAAACAATAAAAAAATTGGAAAATCCAAAAGTACATAATATACCAACAGTCCAAATCTTTTAGTCCAAAGGACGGAACAGTAAGTCATTAAATAATTAAATTGTATTATCTAAACATCCATAAAGGTATCACAATCTGTAATTTAAATAAATGAATAATAGAAATTAAAAGTTTATAAGAATCACCCATTTAAAAAGATTTATTAAATTGTCAATGATATCACACAATTAAACGAGAAGTCATCGCGTCATGGCGACTTTTTTTTAATACCGCTGGGTTTCTTGATGGTTCCTCAGGACAGAGGAATTTTCCAAGCCAGCGGTAAATAAAAAAAATACTTTAAATAAGTATTATGTAATAATCTATATTGAATAAAGATTATACTATTCTGTTATTTTGACGATGTGATAAAGATCATACTATAAAATATGTCAGAATTTTTCTAAACTAACAAAAATCTGTAAAAACCCAACAATGCAAAATATAGATGATTCAAAATACTATTCGTATTAATAGCTAAGTGGCAATGGGCCATACCATATAGCTCGAAGAACCGACAACAACCGGCGGAGAGTGTGTAGGGCGTCCCCACTAGAGAAGTGACGACCTGGTAAGACATGCAGGAAGTCGATGGATGTAGGTGACTCAGGACCGTGCTTTGTGGCATACCTTGGGGGAAGCCTATGTTCAGCAGTGGACTTGTCAAGGGCTGTAATGATGATGATGATGAGAATCTGATTTATACTAACTAAATAAAAAGCACTAAATCTTTAAAATTCCTTTACGCTGACGCACGAAGTATAGTGAAGCCTTAAAAACTCGACGAACTAAACTACATTATACAATTTAACAAATCCAGTCCTGTGCTTTTAATTATACTATTAGAAACATTGAGTTATATGTACTACGTACTAGAGAAACTATTCCAAACAAAAAATGTGCGCTACTCTATGTCTTCGCGCATGCGCGGTAGATAGTAAAATATTACGATATTATTACCTATTTATTCACTTGAACAACAAAAAATTTTACTTACTTGACTACTGAATTGTTATTTACGTAAGGTTTAAACTTTAACTTGAAATCTCGTATTATTATCGCCGCTCCACACTGCATGAATATTGAAGCCACAGTAAATGACACTAAAGTACGGTGTACGGATTGCAGTACAGTTCAGTCAAACATAGTGAATGTTCGGAATGCGAAATCTAGTGCGTAGTACATATATATCAATGATTAGAAACTTGTAAGTCAGAATCTGAAGCGAAAAGTTTAAAATTACCACACACTCATTATTATAATATAAGAGAAAAATCCCGCACGGAACAAGTATTTGTATGGCCTACAAACAATTGTTCCGGGTCTGGATGTTTGTCCTCGTGCAATTTATGTTTGTAAACTGTCTCCACGATACAGGAGAAAATCCTAGTGTGGAGGTAACGTTTTTTTTTAAAAAAAAAGAGAAAATGCAAGAGGAGGTGATGTATCCATTTTGTTCACAACTGCTTAAAACACAATTACTTAGATCTTTGTAAAAAGGTCAATCACTATTTATGAGTTAATTTAGATAAATACTCGTTGGATATTGGAGCCATGTATAAACTTTAATGGGTTTCTGGAGGAATACTCACAGCAGCTTATGAGGAGGCTAAAGCTTTAATGTTTGGTGATTTCTACTACGATCTGCTTAATAATAACCAATCAATTAATAACTATACAAAGATACTACTAGAAAATGAACACACAATCCTAAACAAAATTGATACAAAATTTAGTACCCGTGATACACCGACGCAAAATCAATTCTTAATCATGTCTCATTCAAGTTGAAAAATCATAAATTTTATATGACTATAGTGTAATCGCCAATGTCAGACCACAAATAAATATATCTAAAAGTTGGCAAATGTACACGGAAAACGATAAAAAAAATAAAGTATCATACCTTAGATTACATAGCTCTATACCATACAGTAGAAAGTACAGTTATGAATATATATAATAGTGACTACGAAAGCCTAGAATATACAATAAAGGAAGCAGGAAATAAAAATAGAATACCGGAATTCAAAATTCAAAATACATTTAAGTCAGACTGGATTAATAACATAGACTTAGAATATACTGGCGTGTATTCTAAGTCTATGATTAATAAAGACATAATTAAAATGATAACCAAAATAAATCAGTATAATAAATGAATATTTACAATAAAAATCCCAACGACGAATCAATAAGAAAATCTTTATTCCCCTACGAAATACCGTGTCTGAACAAAACCAGAGTACTAATATTAATTATTATTAAAAGCTTTTAAAAACGTTGAAAGAAAACCTTTAAAGATGTGGTAGTTCATCGGGGACTTAGCTGGGAATAAAATAAAATTGTGCTTTGTTCCTACAAAATTAGATACAAAAATAGGTCCAGTTACAGACGTTAAAGAAATATGTATCTATTTTAATATTTTCTTTGCTACTATAGGGTGTATTTTAGCAAATAAAATTAAAACACATAAGGAAAAATCATATACGCAGCCAAGCTCTCAAACGGTTAAGTCTAGTACATACGAACTACTTATCTAACTCTAACTACGGAAGGGGAAGCAAGCAGAATCAAGATAACTTCAATCCAAACACTAGCACGTGTTTAGACGGAGTTATTTGCAAAATCATAAAATGTATCAAAAAGTTTGGCCTCGGCCGTTTGGTCTCCCCTGCCGAGGGTTTCCATCTGGTTGGGTTTTTATTTATTTATGTATTATTTATTTATTTATGTTAGTATATTAAATTTATATTTATGTATATTTATTTGTTCCTTTAAAATATTTATTCAGCCCAACTAGATGAGAATACTATATAAATACCCCGAAATAATAATAATAATAATTACTTTCTGACGGGATCGGATGATCCTTTCTATAGGGACGTCATTTCTTGTGATAAAGGACTTACCCCTCTATCCTTAGCCAACGAGCAATGGCAAGACCAGCAGTACAGACGTTTCCGACCGGAGACCGTATGGAAGGAGAAGGAGCTCCACGGGAGGTTCTACAAGGCTCTACATGCTCAGAACACAGTTGCCTCCCTCCACTGGCTACGTTTTGGTGACCTCTTTGGAAACCGAGGGTTTTGTCTGTGCGATACAGGATCAGGTTATTAAGACCAACAACTATCGGAGATACATCCTAGGGATGGCACCGTCGACATCTGTCGAGCTTGTCGCCATCGGTGAGTCACTTAGGCATGTCATCTCCGGTTGTTCGGCGCTTTCTAACTCTGAGTACTTGCACAGGCACAACAGTAGCCAGAATTCTACCAGGAGCTCGCTCTGAAATACAGTCTCGTGGACCGGAAATTGCCGTATTACAAGCGCGGAAGCCGTGCTCGAAAATGACCGCGCAGGCTCTACCGGACCGGGCCATTATCACAGACAGGACTATTCTTGCGAATAAGCCTGATATTGTGCCTGATAATGTGGACCAGGCACAGTCAAGGATAATTTTGGTCGACATCACCATTCCGTATGACAAGAACCTCGTGAAAGCCGAAACAGATAACCGAACAAAATATCTGGACCTGGCTCACGAGGTGACCGACATGTGGGGTGGACTGCCGACCGAAATTATACCTGTAGTCGTCTGTGCGAACAGGTTAATCCCAGTCAGCCTCTCGGTCATCTGAGGCGACTGGGACTCCGTGACGGACCGCTCCAAGCTCAAATGCAGAAGGCGGTGCTGCTCGATACCGCCCGCATCGTCCGCCGGTTTCTCCCTTTCCCCTAATCCTCGGCCGTTTGGTCTCCCCTGCCGAGGGCTTCCATCTAGTTGGGTTTTATTTATGTATTATTTATTTATTTATGTATTATTTATTTATTTATGTATTATTTATTTATTTATGTATTATTTATTTATTTATGTATTATTTATTTATTTATGTATTATTTATTTATTTATGTTAGTATATTAAATATATATTTATGTTTATTTATTATCTCCTTTAAAATATTTATTCAGCCCAAAGATGAGAATACTATATAAATACCCATAATAATAATAATGTCCTCAGACCGAATTTCGTTCACGGCGGCCAGTCTCAATGGAGACTAGCCATCGGCGCAGGACAGGATTATAGTGCCCAAGTGTATGCGGCAGGGTGCACTCTCTATCCCTCACTCTCTCATAGTCCGATGGGACGGTAAACCGACACGACCGGAGAGAGATCAGGCGCAGGACCAACGGCTTTACGTGCTTTCCGAGGCACGGGGGTGAGACACCGCCGACTTCCTGACTCCGGGCAACTACTGAGAATTTCTTGATGGAAAAACTCAATAACTGTTTTTTTTGGCCCGACTCGGGATTCGGGGTTGACTGCCTCGTTGGTCTAGTGGTTGTAGTAGTGCGACTGCTGATCATGAGAAGGTTATTGCAGAGGTAATCAATCCACATACAATTTACGAGTATTATTTTATTTAAATTTAATTTGATTATTTTTATGTTGAGTTTTCTGAACTAAAATTATTTATATACGTTTGAATACTGATTCTGAACGTGTGTCTTAGGAACCACAGAGTTATTGTTATATATTGTATTTTGTCGGCACTAATGAAAAGCCATAACATTAGAAGACAGGCTAACTGACTAGATGACTTCTATATTATTGTTGGCGACGCACCTATAAAAATTGTTTACTCAAATACATGTGATAAGCAACAATAAAATTTTAGACTCGAAAGACTGCTAGTTAATTATGACAGGCACTTAATTCATGTTAGAAGCAAATATATTCAATAAAACGTCGAACGAAAAGTCCGGAGTTCGATTTCCCGGTTGTACGAATTTGTTTTTTGTTTTTATTTTGTATTAATTTAGAGTCATGTATTACATGGCAATCAGCTGTGCAATACGAACAGATTATGTTAAATTAAATGATTATTTTTAAAGGTAAAATATATTTAGCACTTGAGATTAATTTTGTTTTGTGATAACAGATAAGAAACATTGTAATTGATAAGGGCATACGTATGTAAACCGTAGTGTTTCATAGTTAGCAGAGATAGATGTCGTTTAGACAAGGAAGGCATTAGCCTCCTTTTTTCTTTTTTTGCGCCCAATGCAAGGTCACCCTCCGGAAGCGGGGGAGGGAGGTGGTGAATGCTCCTAGCATACGACGCAGCCGGCTGCGTGGTTATGTGGGACTCACTGCGACTAACCTAACCTAAGTGCCTACCCACTAAACACCACCTTGGGATCGGTATTAGCCATAGTGGCCTTTCTACCGAGATTTGATGCGACCCCTTAAGAAGGGGCGCAGGCGGCGATTAGCCGCTGAGAGTTTCATGGTGGGGCATGCTATACATTGGACGAAGGCTTGGCCTGAGCCGCCAAGAGCAGTTCAGGTCGGCCGAAAGCTGGTTGGGGGTCCGAGAGTTTCTCGGTCTGCGGACTCGATAGCGAGAGGAAGTGGGGCTGCAGGAACCTCCTCACGAATAAGGTGATTAGAGTGAGATTCTGAGGCTTTGAAGAGTTCTCATAGAGTGTTTTTAGGAACTGTTGTATTGTGGGGCTCTAAGTCTCGGTGGAGTTCAGCGTTACGGACGTACTAGGGTGCGTTCGTAGCCGAGGACAGAAATAGTTTTGGACAACTTGGAGTTTGTACAGGGTTTTAGGTTTTGCGTGAGCAAAAATTGGGGCTGCGTATGTCATTACCGGTCGTATACAGACCTTATAAAGGGTTCGCTTATTGCGGAGGAACATTTTACTGTGTCGGCCCAACATACTGTTGAGCCTACCCAGATAAAATCGCGCGTTTCGAGTTTTATTTCTTGACATGGGGCTCGATTGTGAGCCTCGTGTCAAGGGTGACACCTAAGTATTTGGCGGACGTATGCCAGGGGACAGGGGTCCCTAACATACGGATTCGCGGAGTGATAGTGGAGCGGCGTCGTTTATGTTCGAAGTGAACGGCGGAGCTCTTCTCCGAGTTCACATCGATACGCCATTTTTGGAACCAGGCTCTAAGTCATTAACTGACTTTTGGATCTTATTCTATAAAAGGTAGTGATGTGCCTTTGCAGAGGGCAGTCGTCTGCAAGAGGGAAGCTGAACACCATTCGACGGTATGGGAATGTCGTTGGTGTACAGGATATATAGAAGAGGGGCAAGTACGGAGCCCTGAGGGACACCGGTTTTGATTGGACGCGAAGAGGAGAGCGTGCCTTCGTGTCTGTAACGAAAGGTACGGTCTTTCAAGAAGGAGGCCACGAGATGAACAAGACGATCAGGGAGACCTATTTTGTATAGTTTGTAGATAAGGCCTACGTGCCAGACACTATCAAACGCTTTCGCTATGTCGGAGAAGACCGCGATGGTCTTATGACGACGAGGATAAAAACCGCTGAGGATATATTCCACAATACGGTGAACTTGTTGGGGACAAGAGTGTTTCGCTCGGAAACCAAATTGGTGAGGGATGACAAGAGGGTCACCGTCTGTGCTAAACAGATGGCGCCTCATGCGAGTGAGGATGACTCGTTCGAATAGTTTGCCCATGGCCTTGAGGAGGCTGATGGGACTATAACTGGTGGGGAGGTGTGAGGCTTTCCTGGCTTGGGGATACCAATGACAGTTGCCTCTTTCCACGTGGTGGGAAAGTAACTAAGGTTGAAGCAGGCGTTGAAGATAATAGCTAAAAGGGTTAACACCTGCTCAGGAAAATGTTTAAGGGCTTGGTTAGAGATGCCATCCGCGCCCGGAGCCTTTTTAGGCTTCAGTCCTTTGATGAGGGATGAGATCTCATAATTGGACACAGTGATAGGGTCAGAGGCTGTGGGGGTTGAGTTCCGGCGGCGGAGCTCATCCTCCACTGTCTGGATGTGGGAGGGGTCTATGGGTTGAGAGCTGGGAGTATGAGTGATAGCGTCTAAGCGGAGGGCTCTTGCCATCTGATAGTACGCTGTATGAGAGGGAGAGATATTCTTCATGAGATTACTCTTTTCGAGGTCTCGAAGTTTGGAAAGGCGTGAACGGACTTCTCGTTGAAGACGATTGGCCGTACGTCTATATTCGGGGGTTGGATAGAGTGCTGCTAGATAGTGACAAGTTCGATGGTTCTGTTATACGGGTTCCCTCGGTAGGGTTTTTAAAAAAAGACTTTTAAATGAGCTGCACAAATAAACGTTTAATTACGAAATGTGAACTAGAATTATGAACTGGCGGACACAAAAGCAAGAGATGGTAACGATTCGGCGTTTGAGATCGGACTGGCGCTCCCGAGGAGCGCTGGGCAGTAGTGTCCCTTAAATGCTGACACCGCGGTTTTGATGAGACACTTACCTAATCACTTTAAGATGATTATTAAGCATTTTACTTAACATTGACAATCTATAACAGCCCCCCGATTTAGTGTAAACTACACCTTTTTTCTTAAGTGAAGTTTACCTATTTTAATTTCCTTAGTCTTTTGTGTATGCCAGTTTTATACAACTTATAGGTAATAAACAATACGATAAAGATTACAATTACAATCAATATGCTAGAATAATACCTTTGATACAGAACAATATGTGGTTTTTCAATAATATTATTAAGGCTTTTCAGAATTTCAGGATTATCATAAGCTAACGAATCTAAATTTACATTCTTAAGGTTAACAACAGGTAAGTTTGATACAATATTATTATATGCTATTACATTACAACAAGAGTCGTTTAAAATATTAAAATTAGAGACAATAGTTTTCATTTGGATTTCACGGTTTTCATGAGGTATTAAACGAGTATCTTTACAATAGGCGATACATTCAGCAGGTAAGTATAGTAAACCATTTCCATTAATTTCTATTTCGTTAGATTGAGAGTTATTACATTCAATGCTTATTTTAGTTTTTTCAGATATTACAAATAACCATCTATTATGGCGTAGTGGCTGCCAAATGCTGACGTGGCCGTGAATGAATTTAGTTTTACAAATCGGCGGTATCGAGGTAAGTACCTTTGTAATAATTTCCGTTTCACAGGAAGGTGTAGCAGAGGAGGAGTACAATATTGATGTTTCACAAAGGTAATGATTATTATTAATTATTCTACAGTAATCTAGCTTATCTAACTTACAATACATTGACTTATCTTTACTTATACCTATGTACTTAGAAGATGGGATGATGGTCGAATACGACCTTGGATTATTTTTATCATGAGGAACCAGAGAAGGTAAGTTATGATATACATTTAATTGTAAAGGATTAATTAGAGGAATTTTTACTATAAACACTACCTTTTCTTTATTGAAGTAACTAGATATTTCAGATATATTCAAAATAGTATGAATGTTATCAAGATTTAAAGGAACCGGAAGTTGTTTGGATTCAGGTAAGAATCTGTAATTATCGACCAGTTCGGTGTAGAGTTCTTTAGGTGTTAAGATAGTGGGATATAGGATGTTAGATTTACTAAACATGATAGAGTTAATTATGCCTTCAACCTTGAAAGACAAGGCTAGTAGGCTATTTTCATCATAGATGTTAATTCTAGCATGCGAGACCTAATACCTAATTCTCTTGAGACGTATGTCAGATTTAGAATATCTTGAGATATCGCATCAATTGCATTTTTCAGGTGTTTTTCATTTTCTTTGATTGTGGATAGAGTTTCATTAACCGATTTAAGTAAAGAGGTGGTGACCAATATATTTTCCTTCATTAAAAGGGCTAGATTCCTTTGGTCTGTTTCTACCTCATTAATGGCATTGTCATATCGAATGGCATCGTCTTCATCCATAGTGCCAAATAGTTTTTTAGATAGAGTGCCTACGAAACCTAGAAGTGCAGATCTTCTCGACTGGCGAGATGTAAGGTGAAAAATAGCTTCGTTATCGTGAGCTATATCATTGAAACGCGTATTTAATGGTTCAAAAAGATTTGTACATTCTAAATAATCAAAAATTTTATCATTTTCACATACTTGTTTAGATTTATCAAGAATTTGACGGAGATTTATAATATGTGGGTTAATAAAGGAAACATCATATGGGATAACTATACTAAGGTGACTATCAACTAAACTTAAGGAACCTAGAGGGTCGAAGTAGATGCCAGAACTAGAAGGTAGTGACTTGATAAAGTCCTGGTGTGCATTGTTCAATGTGCTGAAATAGAATGAACGAGGTTAGATAAATATATTACTGATTGATACTTTCTATAACTAATATTACTGCGATACAAGATCTCTGACTTCCGCTGGTTTCATTTCATCGAAGTGGTGCGTCACGTGACGTCTATTAATTAAGAGTGTGGCTGTATTATTATTATTTACCTTTATAATTTTATATGGCCCTTTCCAAACAGGTGATAAGGCCTTTTTTGAGTCTCAGATGATTTTTAAGGTAGACGTAATCACCATCCTTGTATCGTGGTGGTGATCTGGTGTGAGAATCATAATAGGATTTAGAAGATTCTTTGGATTTTAGTATGTTTTCTAGAGCTTGTTCTCTAGTGTATTTGAGTTTATGTTGTAACATTCTTATGTAGTCCGAGTATGTTGCGCTAGGTTCGTTTTCGTATATAGAGTTGGGAATAAAAGGTTTGTGACCGAAGACTAGTTCGTAAGGAGTGAATTTCGTAGTAGAATGCGTTGTTGTGTTATATGTTAGCATAGCTGTATATACATAGGTAGGCCAGTTATCTTGGTTTTGATTAACAAATGATTTTAAATATTCCTTGAGAGTTGAATGACTTCGTTCAAGGGCTCCTTGTGTCTGAGGATGATAAGGCGATGACCAAAGTTGTTTAATCTTGAGAAACTGACACGTTGTTTTGAATAAGTCGGATGTGAAGTTGGTACCTTGATCGGTAAGAATAGACTTAGGAATTCCAAAGAGAGAAATAAAGTGGATAAGACAGTCACAAGATTCTTCAGCAGTTGTACTGCGTATAGGATAAGCAGTTGAATATTTCGTTAGGTCATCTTGTAAGGTTAGAATATATTTGAGTTTGGCGGTGCCGGATTCAGGTAAGGGTCCTACTATATCTAGTGCCACCCTTTGAAATGGTGATGTGGATGTAGTTGTGATTTCCATAGGGGCTTTGTTTAATTTTCTTAGTGCTTTATTTTCTTGACAAAGTTTACATTTCTTGACATAGTCGTCTATGTCGCTCCTCATGCCTTTCCAGTAAAATTGTTCTCGAATTCTGTTATACATCCGTACACATCCCAAATGTCCAGATGCAGGGATATCGTGGTTTTCACGCAATATTTTAGGTCTTTCACTTAAGGTAGGATATATTATTTTATTTAGGTAAATATGAATTTGAATTTTTGTATTATTAAAAATATGAGTAAGAATATTGTAAATTTTAGTATATGAATGATGATCAAACGGATTTCTGAAGTCGGAAATGGCAATCTCGGTTGTTTGTTCTGATTTCAAGATTTCGTCTCTTACTTGTTTGAGAGTATCGAAAATAGCAGGATAGGATGATTCATCAAAATGATGAACTTTAGTGAAGATGAGGTAAACCGTCTTATTTTCGTAATTAGTTTTTAGAAATCGGTGTAATTCTTTTTCAGAGCTATAAATTTCATCAACGTTTTCGGAGAAGGGATTATATCAGAAATATAGGAATTGGATTCGTCTAAGTCTATAGATGTAGGAATTAATATGATTTTGCAATTTGTTTTCAAAAGGTTTTTGTTATGTTCCTTTAGGATTGTATTGTTGCTTCCTTTATTCGGATTTGTTTTCAGAAATTGCGAGTAGTTGTCGTTGTTTAGATTTAGTTGCGTTTCTGGCGAAGGGATCTGGAGTGAGTCAAAGTCAAGGTTGAGGTCTGCGCTGTCAGGACTGAGGTCAAGATAAGGTAAGTTGGGTTCTAGGTCAAGCAGTTCTGGAGATAATGTCGGTTGTGCAGGATTCGGTGGATTAGTAGGTATAGTATTAGAATCAGTGTTAAGATCCTGGTTGAGCAGGTCTTCGTTTTCAAAGGAGAATGGAATAGGAGAAGGTAAGTCTAACAGAGGGTCTTGTAAGAGATTTTCAAGTTCGGAGTCGATGTTTTGTTGGGGAGAGTCAGGAATTGTAGGAGGTTCACCTTGAATAGGATTAAATGGAAATCGAGACAGAGCATCTGCATTCGTATTTATTTTTCCTTTCTTATGTATGATTTCATAGTCGAATTCTTCTAATTTGAGTCGCCAGCGAATTAGTCTGGATCCAGGGTCTTTACAGTTGAAAAGCCATTGTAAGGGCTTGTGGTCTGTAACTATTGTGAATCGATTCCCATAAAGGTAGGGACGAAAAGCTTTAGTTCCAAAGACGATAGCTAAGCATTCTTTCTCAGTAACACTGTAGTTACATTCGGCTTTATTAAGGGTTCGTGACGCATATGCAATTGGGCGGTCCTTTCCTATAGGACCTTGTGATAGAATAGCAGAAACAGCGAAGTTTGAGGCGTCACAAGTGAGGATGAAGGGTTTGGTAAAATCAGGGTAAGCAAGGACAGGTGACGTTACTAGTTTTTTCTGTAACGTTTCGAAAGCAAGTTGCTGTTCGTTTTTCCAATTAAAAGGCAGGGCTCGGAACCGGTTTAAAAGAGCGGTTAATTTCGATTAATTACCGGTAAATATATCGCTCCTTCAATAACCGGTTAAACAAGTAACTGGTTTAACTAACCTAAACGGTAAAGGTTACCGGTTACTTACCGGTTTTGACACCCAAATTAACCGGTTAATTCCGTAAAACGTAAAAGTAATTATGAATGGGATAGGTAGATTCATGTTGTGAGGTGCTTATGCCGTGTCGCCGCATGCGGGCATACTTATGGTCAATTATCTGTTTTAAGCGACACGTTCTTTCACCGCGATCAGAGTGTCTAGTGGAGTTTGGCATTAACGAAAACGTTAAAGTATTAGAGAAGTATTCGCGCAAAAAAGAGCCCGGTGGAAAGGCAGTTATTGTGTTTGGTTTATTCGTTAAGACTGGACTTGTCTCATACGAAGAAAATAATTCATTTTTGTGTATCGGTTGTTTATTTATGATGTAAATAGAATTTGTTCCATGTTTACGTTTTAACAGTGAGCCACGCGGCAGCTTTTGATGTCACACGGATGGGCCGGCCCGAACCAGGGTAATACCACGACCTCGCAGAATACCATGAATGGTAGCGGAATCAAACAAAACTACCCTAGGAGGGTACCAACACCCTGGTGACGGAGAATCCTCGCTGAGCATCCACGCCTGCTGCCCTACTCTTCCTGAGGAGCCTCCCTTCGTGCCCCGCGTATAAGGGGGGACGAAGGAGGGGGACGAAGCTGACCTTTCTTTTTAACCGAGACTCAGGTGTCCTTAAGTGTCGCTTAAAGGCTGATACTCATATCTCTCATAGACCTACCTGGGGTACAAATTAGAACACTCCTCTGGAGAGTTTGCGTATGCGTCAGAGAAGACATCTGTTTTCAACTCCTCGGCAATCTTGAAGGTACGGACCTGTCCATCCTATGGCTGCGCGTAGACGGCGACGACTATCCCTGTGTCTACGGGTGCCTCTATAGGTCCCATAGCGGTAATGCCGAAACAGACCGACTCATTGAACACGTCCAAATGGCTACAGATTCTTTGCTACAGCAGAGATCGTTATCCTTGGCAATTTTAACGCCTACCACGTCGAATGGCTCGGTTCACATTTAACCGATCATGGGGAGATCTGTTTATGACTTTGCCTTGGCATATGGTTTTACACAGCTGGTTACTTCGCCTACTCGGATTCCAGATGTGGAGGATTATGCACCTTCCCTATTGACCTTCTGCTGACCTCTCATCCGGATGGATATCAGGTTTCTGAAGACTCCTCTCTTGACTCCTAGGACCATTGTCTTGTCCGGAGTGTGGTGCCACTCACGCCCCTTGCAGTTGCGTTCTGCAGACTGCCGCCGTTTGGCATTACAGGTCGGCGGATTGGGACGGAATGCGGTCTTTCTTTGCATCATACCGTTGGGTGCGGGTTTACTTCTCGCTGGATACTCCCAGGGTTGTTGCTGATTCTGTTGCTGATGTGGTACTTCAGGATATGGAACTTTTTATTCCAACTTCTGTGGTGCCCATCGGAGGCAGATCTCAGTAAAATAGCATCACAATATACCGGGCATAGACTGACGCATCAACATCTCGGGATGTAAATACCAGCGCTCTTAAAAGAAGTATAATTCCGCCCAGGTCCTTCAAAATAGTCATTGCCAAGGCAAGGTCAGAGCACATCGGCAGAATTGGCGAGAAGCTAGTTCACCTTCCTTCGGGAACACGTGCATTCTGGTCTCTTGCCAAGGCTGTCTAACGGAACTTCTGTCAGCCATCTCTTCCATCTCAGCACAGAGAGGGACCACTAGCCCATGCCGCAAAGGAGAAAGCCGATCTGTTAATCTTGCTCTCGACTCGAACTCGACTCGATGACGGGGAACACACCGCCGACCATCCCGCGGTGTGATTGCTCTATGCCGGATGTGCGGTTTATACAGCGCACGGTTTGCAAAGCAATCCTCTCCCTGAACGTCAACAAGACGAGTGGGACTTATGGAGTCCCACCCATTGTGCTGAACACGTGTGCTCCGAAGTTGGCACCGGTTTTAACGCGTCTTTTCCGGTACTCCTACTCCTAGGTGTAGTTTCGAATTCATGGAAGACAGCTTTGTCCACCCAACCCTTAAAAGCCGTCCGCTCCTCCTTCTTCTCAAAAATAATGGAATCTATTGTAAACGGTTTTTGTCGGGGTCGATCAGCTGGTGATCTTCTGGTTTACCTAACTCATAGATGGGCGTAGGTAGTAGAGTCTAAAGAAGGCATTGGCCGTTAGTTTGGACATAGCGAAGGCCTTCGATCGGTTCTGGCACAAAGCGCTTCTTCGAAGCTCTATTCCTATGGGCTTCCTGAGAAATTGTGCAATTGGATCAACAGTTTCCTTGCTGATCGGAGCATCAAGGTTGTAGTAGACGGTATGCTCTGATTATAAGCCTATTAAGGCTGATGTTCCACAAGGCTGCGTGCTATCATCAACGCTATTTCTTCTGCATATAAATGATATGTTGCAAACTGGTAACTTTCATTGCTATGTGGACGACAGCACTGGTGATGCTTTATATACAAGCCGTGCTAATATTTCTCGGGAAAACGTTACCGAGTACCAGATCAAACTTATGTCTGAAGTCGAGTCTGCGCGTTTATCGCTAAAAGAACCCTTTGTCGTACCTTCACAGTTTCAAGGCACCTTTGCTGCCTTAGCTAGCATCGGAATCGTCGGCGACATATTGAATAGTGTGCAGTTTCGTGGTCACTTGGAAGGGAAGGCAAATTGGCCTCTAAAAGCTTAACGCTCAGCAGAGCGGGGCAGTATTTCATGTCGGCACATCGCTTGCAACTTTACAAAGTGCAAATTCGCTCACATGGAATACTGTTCTCATCTCTAGGCCTGGGCACCCCAGTGCCAGCTCCTTCCATTTCACCGCATCCAGCGCAGAGCGGTTCGAATCGTTGACGTCCGAGTTCTTTCTGATCGCGTCGATTCACTGGCACTGCGTAGGATGTTGCATCCCTTCGCATTTTCTATTACATCTACCACAGGAGTACCTGAGGTTTGATAATTCCAGCCGCCATATTTCACGAACGCACATCGCGTCAAAATTCACAATACCATCCTTTCCATCTGGATGCTTGACGGTCCACCACTCTGCGTTTTACTAGAGTTTTCCTTTTTATAGGATAGGGTGACAAACAAGCACACAGTCCACCTGATGGAAAGTGGTTGTTGTATAGATATCTACACATATCCTCGTTTGCGAATCAAAATGCAGATACGTTGTCACCCGTGAGGACTAAGAGGAATGCCTCTTCCAGTAAAAGGGCTCCGGTTCTCTAAACTCACCATACGAAACATAGCAGTGTTAAGCTGCTATTTTACGCTAATATTCTGTGAGAGCGTGGTCCTTCTTCGGTAGAGCCAGCCCATTCGTGCTACAGCTATACTACCAATATAGCTGCAGCATGGCTCTACCACGTATAAACCACATCCTTGCTCAACTTCTCTGGAATTGTTTACCACCGATACGACTTAGGACCTTCAAGAAAAAGCTTACTCCTTCTAAAGGCCGGCAACGCACCCAACTTTCATAATATGTATTTGGTAAAATCTGTTATTTTGACATTACAAACAGATACTTCAATTTTATTTATTTAAATAGATTTAATTCCATATTGGTTCGCGTAGTGTATATTTTCTTTGATATTGGTAAAGTATGAAAGGTTGTAAAAATTCAAAAGCGATCACTATATTATTTTGATCTTGAGGCGTGAGGAAACTTGGTTGCACTTTAATCATTCTTTTATAATTCAATACAAGATCGTAAATATCAGTGTGATTTATACTGTTGAGTATCTAGTTCATTGGGAGTTATTAATAATTACTGTTAGTAAATGACAGGAATTTTCAGTATATGTATTTCGTGACAGTCGACAGCAAAATATAACCGATTTTAATAATAATGATTTGTTAGATTCAAATTATTATCTTTCTTTATTGACTTCAGTATCAGTAAAGTCAATTTCGTCTATGTGGTTACCTTCTACTCTATTTAAAAAAAACTAATATTTTTAGTAGCATCTTGTACGTATACAACATATTAAGATATGCTTCAGTTCCTCATTAAAGAGATAATAATAATTTTTATCGTGTAAAGACACGACTTAATTAAACTTATTTACCTCAGAAGTGGTAATTATTAGTTTTTGCAAAGACCGAGATAGAGGTTGGTTCTAATCACGAGCTTCTAAATCTAAAAAATCTGGTGATCTGCCTCACTTCAGTCCTAAAAATAACAAATACTGTAACATATAATTTCATCAACTTTTAAAAAAATCGTGTTTTAAGTTCATCATTTATTGCGATATATTACTAAAACTAAAGGCATTGAATTAAAGATGCAAAGCGTAATTTTAGTAGAAAACTTTCAATATAATTAAAGTCAATATAAATATATAAGGTGAAATTAAACATGATATCGAAGCTTAATTTTAAATTGAGATAACGCATAATTAATTGAAACAAAACTTATCTCTGTTATTTATAATACGGTAATTGCTGAAAGATGAAAAATATGAGGGATGTCGTTATAAGGAAGTCGCGTTGATGCAATGAATATATCGTACGTGCGTCTAAAACTTTGTGAATTCAACAGAGCGCAGCCGTACAAAGTTGAATACAAGCGGGGTAAGGAGAGGGCGGGGACATTACAAAGCTTGGTTTAACCGGTTAATTGTTACTACCTAAACCTAATTTAGAAAACCGGTATTCCACAAAAACCGGTTTAGTGCAATACCGGTTTAAATTCTAAACCGGTTTTGGGTCAATGACCGAAACCGGTTTCGAATTTAAACCAGTTTGAGCCCTGTTAAAGGTGTATCCTTTTCAGGAGAGAAGTTAGTGGTTTCGCTAGTTTGGAAAAGTCTGGAATAAAGCGTCTATAGTAGGATGTGAGTCCGAGAAAAGATTTAATGTCTTTGGGATATTTTGGTACGGAAATTCCGTGATGGCTACGATCTTTTTGGATCTGCTTGTACACCGTCTTTGTTAATGACGTGACCAAGATAAGCGACTTCTTTGCACAGAAATTCACTTATCTGGTTGGAGTTTAAGGTCATAATCTCTGAGTCTATTGAACACACAGGATAGATTTTGGATGTGACTTGGAAGGTCAGGTGAGTACACGACGATATCGTCTAAGTATACGAAGCAGCGTGAGCCTTGTAGTCCACATAGGCATGTATTCATGAGTTTCAAAGTTGACGGGCATTTTTTAGCCCAAACGGCATTCTTGTGAATTGGAAATGCCCTTGAGGTACGGAGAAAGCAGTTTTAGGGCGTCTTGCTCAGATACTGAATTTGATGGAAGCCTGAGGCCAAATCTAAAGTTGTGAAATATTGACTTTTCCCCAATTGATCTAGAATTTCTGTAATTTGTGGAATAGGATAAGTTTCTCCGATGGTAATGTCGTTGAGTTTTCTGTAATCTATAACGACTTCCATTTTCGTTTTCCTGAAGCATCTAATTTTTAGGCACGACCCAAATGGGTGATGACCAGGTGAACTTGAAGGTATCACTATTTTTGTTCCAACATCTTATTTAATTGATTTTCTACTTCCTTTTGTGGCATTCAGGAATCTATAGGATTTGGTTTGAATAGGAATGTCTGTGGTCGTTCTTATGTTATGTTCAGTGGCTTTAGTATAGGTAAGTTGTTCGTCTGGAAGGTGGAAGATGTCGGAGAAGTTCTTTACAAATTTGTAGTAAGGCATTGGATTCCTCTTCATTGAGGTGAGATATTCTAAGTTGTTCGAGGACCTTTTTAGTTCGCGTAGTAGCGTTAGGTTGAGGCTTTGGTTCATCGTAATTAGGATAATTTTGACTATTTAAAGGTTCTATCGCTAGGTTAAGGTTAGATTGAAGGACGACGGGATTTTCGGAGATGTTTACAACTGTAATGTTGACACGATTATTATCTTTTACTTTAACAATGCAATTTGCGATTAGTAACGAGGCAGAGATGTGTTGATCTAGTATAACACCTTCTTTTATATTAGGATTATTTATAGTGCACTCAATAACGGTTTCCGAACGAGGCGGGATATTGTATAAAGGTTCAGTGAATTTTAATTTAATACAGTTCTCGTCTGTTTGCAGCACTCCTTGGTGATAGTCTATTTGACAACCTAGGTTCTTTAACAGATCGGTACCTATAATACCGTCATAACTGAGGCTAATATTTTTTACAACGTGGAATTCGTGACTGTAAGGTTTGTTAGATTTTTGAAATATTTGTAGTTTAAAACTCCCTAATGTTGAGGTTGTTTCACTTCCAGGGTCGATTCCTTTAAGGAGTATTATTTCATCACTTAATTCCGGGATAGTGGTCATGGAATCTAATTTTAGGAGGCTTACGCAGGAACCAGTGTCAACTAGGAAGGACAGAGGTCTGTCGGCTACTGAAGTTTGGATAATGACATAAGGTAAGTACTTTTTTTCAGTATTCTTATTAATTTTATATAATTTCATATTATTTTTATTTTTCAGGTTTTGTAAGGAGTTGGGAGAAGAATCGTCTGGATTTGGAACTGGGATGGAAGCAGTGGATTTGGAAGATTTAGTATAAAATTTTTGCGATAGAGTGGATTTGGTAGATTTAGTAATTGGATCTGTGGATTTAGTAGATTTGGTATGTGATGCAGAGGATTCAGTGGGTTTTTTAATTGATTTAGGAGATTCAGTGGAAACAGTGGATTTAGTAATTGATTTAGGAGATTCAGTGGAAACAGTGGATTTAGTAATTGATTTAGGAGATTCAGTGGAAACAGTGGATTTAGTAATTGATTTAGGAGATTCAGTGGAAGCAGTGGATTTGGTAGGTTTAGTAGTGATAGAGGCACCGTCTTTGAAATAGTAGGAATAATTTCGTGCGACGCATATCGGGAAATTTTACTCGTTTAAATCGTTGCGATCAACTTCGTCAACGCCCTCTTCGTTATCTAGGTTTACGTTAAGGACCTTGCGCGTTGGGTTTGAATTAGGATTTTGGGCAAGGTTTGGTTGGCGACCGTAAGAGTTGGAAGCAGAGGGCTGATTTCGCTATTGTTATATTGTCTTTGCGACAATTTTCAATACTGTGTCCTATATTTTACAATAACGACAGATCATGTCGTTGGTATTGATGGTTTGGAATAGTCAGGACGATAATTGCGTGAAATTGGTTGAGATTCATATGAGAGTTTGTGTTTTTGTTTTATCATTGTAAAAGTTCACGTTCGGGTTTGACCTTCTTTGTATGCTGGAAATAATTTTTTCTTCTTCTACCGCGAAACTTACAGCAGAGTATGAATCTTGAAGTCATTTGTCCAGTTCCCAGCAAACATCTTGAACAATAAGCGTAGTGGGGGAAGGTTTGCGCACGCATTTTTGTATGTTAAACCGACTCTGCGCAGTCAAGGTCAATGTTCAAGAAGTTTGCCGGCAATTTTGTTGTCAATAAATTTTAAACAATAAGTAAAGACACTGGATGTTATTTTTGCTAACCTGAAGCATTTACTATCTTAGTTTAGCCCTAGAAATGATAAAAAGATTTTTTAAATCAAATTAACTATTCAGGTAGTTTCCTGCCTGAGTAACTTCAGAAGTCTGTAACAGAAAAACTGGCCTATTAAGTGTCATTTTTTTTATGTTATTATGAAAGATTAAGGTACTGCCAAGTTTTTAAAATTAATTAGAAAGTATGCAATCATTTATTACTATTTTTCATTTAATGTTGAAAATTCAAGCCCCACTCTCCTGACAGAAAATTTTTAAGTTTCGATTTAAATTATTGTATCTTCGGTGAATGTTAGGAAGCTAATTATTTTTTGCATAATAGGGCAACTCATAAGGATCATGCTACAAACAAAAAAACTTGGAAAACATCTCACAATTACATTTTTTTTAATGTTAGGCTGTTTAGGGTGAACATTTTCAAAAAAAGGTTAAAAAAAATCATAACTCGAAAACTACAAAAAATCGCGGAACATACATAGGGTATTTTCGGATACCCCTAGGTGTGAGGAATCAAAAAAAAAATTTTGTAACCTCACTGTTTGGACCACCTTGTATACAATGCAGCAATACAAATAACTATTTACACTAAAACTGATAGGGACACTAGAGGGATTATTTCTTGGGTCTTCTTTATTGAGTCTTCTTTACTGCCGCTTGGGAATCGAATGACCCCCGGCGGCCCGATGCCCTTCTTATATTCACGCGGCGGGGATTTCTCATTATCATTAGGCTTAATACGTCCGTGGGACTTTGGGAGGGCAGAGTGCTCTGTCATTTTTAAATTAAGTTAAATTAATTTAACTTAACTTACAATGAGCATAAGAGGTTGTGGTGCTCCGCTTTCCGCGGAAGATGGCTTTTGCCTCCGGCACGTTGGACAGGATGGCAAGGGCAAGCGGGAACCTCTTGCCCTTGTT
This sequence comes from Parnassius orleans, assembly GCA_029286625.1. Classification (NCBI taxonomy): domain Eukaryota; kingdom Metazoa; phylum Arthropoda; class Insecta; order Lepidoptera; family Papilionidae; genus Parnassius; species Parnassius orleans. The sequence continues at coordinate 5,383,030 of JAGSMP010000006.1, read as the reverse complement.
GCTGTGCATCTTGTGCAGAGCCTCTACTGGGAAGCCCTGGGACTTAAGTTCGAAGGGGATGCCGCGGATAATGGCCTTGACTTTACGCTCTTCGGGGAGAGCAAACGTGTGGTAGAACACACGCTCGGTTGTGAAAAGCCTTGTGAGGCGACGAAAGTCATCTATTGATGACGGGATGATTTTTATGGCTTCTCTGTAGTTTGTGGCCTGATCATAATTGATCTTCGTGTCGTAACAGATTTTCGTCAGTCGGGTATATTGTGCCTTGTCTCTAAGGAAGACAGGGGGCGGGACCTGTTTTTTGGCGAGGGTCGGGGCGCAGCGAGCTGCTGGCTTGGAGGGCGCGGGGAGGTTGAGTGGCAGTAAGGGTACTGCGGCAGCGGCGGGGGCTGCGGAGGTGGAGGCAGCTGTGGGAGCTGCGGGGGTGAGTGCAGCGGCGGGGTCTGCGGGGGTGGCGGCAGGGGCTGCCGGGATGGGGGAGCGGTTTTTAGCGGCGCGTTTCGGGCCGCGCTTGGACTTGACTACCGTAAATGGGGTCTCTTCAGTCATTGTTCCATCGGAGTCCGTGGAACTACTGCTGGATGTATATCCGGTATGGGTGGCGGACCTCTTCCGGGAGGACGCGGAGGAGTCGGAGCACGAGCACTCTATTGAGTTGGCGTCGTGGGACGCGGGTAAGTCGGTCTGCGGGGCAGCCGTGGGGGCGACGGGGGCCGGAGGGGTACATGCCTGAGGGGCAACGGAGGTGAGGATTGCGGCGAGGGCCGTCTCATCCAGGTTTATGCCCAGACCAAGAGATTGGTTTAGGGCGGCTACTAGGGTCCTAAGTAGGCCCAATGTAGACATGTTGGGGGAGGGGGACGACGTTCTATTCTGAAACAGTAAGGAAGGGGATCCCTGTTTTCAAAAGAACAGGGGCTTGTTCTGAAAAGAACAAGTGACTTTGACGTTCCAAGAAACAGTAATACAATATAAAAACAATAACAGAAAAAATAACAATAAAAAATAACAATAACATTACAAATAAATAACAAAACAATAAGCGGTCAAAACCTCCCTGCCAGGCGGCAGGGGGGCAAGAACGGTAAGTAAACGCAAGCGGACTCACCGAGCGACTGCGCTGCACAGCGTGAGCAGGATAGCGGAGGCGCGAGAGCGAGAGGTACTCAACGTACGGGGACGAGAGCGCTGACTACTAACATGACCGCTCGAGAGCGGTGGCGCAAGCGGAATGATTAGCCTCCTATCGATGTAATTAGAGTCGTGTAGAAATTGGTTGCTCACATAGTAGGAGATGTGAGCCGAGTGCAAAAGTTGCAAAAATATAGATTTTGATTATTTGTAAAATTTCAGTAATTTGTGTAAAAAATAGGTCAAAATGTTTCAGGATTGTTGTGTGTATAAAATAAGATAGTTCTGTGTTAAAATTGTTTAGATTTGTGTTAAATATAGTGAAATAATGATAGCTTTGTATAAGAAATTTGAAAGTGTTTTAAAGATAAAAATATGTGTAAAAATGTAAATTAAACTATTGTATTAGTTAAATTATCTATATTTTCAAATAAAGAATGTTGTTTCAACCTTATATATGTTAAATATTTAAGAATTCTAACTTAGTACATATGTTGTAAAATAGACATATTTTGTTAAATAAATAAAAGATTTCTTATACGATTATAATGTAATGTATGTTGTAAGATTAAGACTTTTTTGTGCTATTTTGTGTTAGGTCGACTCTACAACGGTATACTGCGGACATCCCACTTCCCGGAGGACTGGAAAATCGGTAAAGTGATCGTACTACCGAAACCCGGAAAGGACAGGCGTAGAGCAGCCAGCTATAGGCCGATCACGCTACTACCGCACTTAGCTAAACTGTGCGAAAGATTGCTGCTAAGAAGCTTCCGCCCGTGCGTACAACTTCGGGCGGAACAGCACGGATTTAGGAGGGGCCACTCGACAGCAACACAGCTGACCAGGGTGCTGCACTACCTTGCGGCCGAGTACAACCGTGGCCGCACATCGTTGGGCGTCTTTCTCGACATAGAGAAGGCGTTCGACAGAGTGTGGCACTCTGGATTACTTTACAAATTAGAAACACAAACAAGTACCCCTCCTGCTATGTTGCGGCTAGTGGCGTCATTCCTTAGAGATAGGAAGTTCTACGTCTGTGTAGAGGACGCCGAGTCCGCAGCGAGACCAATTAGAGCCGGCGTGCCACAGGGCAGCTGTCTATCGCCGATCCTGTACGCGGCTTATACTAATGACATCCCTACCCTGGCAGACCACCTGCGCGAATGGGAAGACGATGTTGAACTGGCGCTATACGCGGACGATAGTGCCTACTTCACATCGTCTAGAAGAGCCCACATAGCCACTGCCAGGATGCAGCGCCTGCTGGACCTGCTGCCACCATGGCTGGACGAGTGGAAGATGGCCGTCAATGTTGGCAAGACGACCGCTCTGCTCACTCGCCGCTTCAGGAACTTCCCACCACCATTGACGCTCAGGGGCCAGGAAATCGAGTACGAGAAGGCCGCAACCTACCTTGGATGCCGGATAGATCGGATGCTACGCATGACCGCGCACGTCGATATCGTCGTCCGCAACGCCAGATGTGCGCGGGCGGCGCTCCGTCCCGTCCTGGCATCCAAGTTACCGCTGAAAACAAAGCTGAGACTATACAAAACATACATAAGATCTAGAATAACATACGCTGCGCCGGCCTGGTACGCGCTCCTGAGCGATCGTCAGAAGCGGCGACTACAGGTCCAGCAGAATACAACACTACGGACCATCGTCGGTGCAGGTCGCTACGTCCGGAACGACGTCATCGCGGCCGACTTGAAGATGGAGACCATAGAACAATTTGTGGCCCGATTAGCACGCGGCATGTTTGACCGCGCCGATAACGGGCCACATGAACACCTACAAGATTTTGCACCCCTACATGCTCGGCCACCGGACGGGCGACCTCTACCAAGAGAACTCCTCTCTATAGCGATTAGAGAGTCGAGTAATAACCCACAATGCCGCAGACAGGCCAACTTAGACGCCCATAGGACAAATTAGCCTAAAAACCAACCTAACCGCCTGAATAGGCCGATTTAACCACCTGTATTGGCCTACACAGCTTCTATGTAGGCCATACTAGACGACCATCACAAATCTAAGAAAAATTTTTTCGAACAAAAGTGACCGGGGAACCGAACCCCGAACTTTTAAAATTTTAACCAACAACGCCATAACGGCTCCCACGACCGGTGCATAGTGATGCACCGCGAGGAGATTCCGGGTAAAGGGGATATGCCCGAGGCCCGAGACCTGCTGTGTGCTAAATAGCACACATGCAGACGACAATGTATCGTATGCAATTTGTGGGAACACACTGCAAGCCAATGCCCTAGGGGTAGGGAAGAAGAACCTACATGCGCTAATTGCGCTAAAAGCCGTACAGCAAATGATCGCCGCTGCCCAGTCCTGAGGAGGATTGCGAGGAAGCAGGGGATCACCCTACCGGGACTACTTCCGGAAGACCCGAAGAGGGTCCCCCAAAGTCGCCCGAGAACAGTAGAGATCCAGCCAGACGGGTGGGCAACCATCAAGGGAGAGGGAGGCAAACAGAACCCCCGCCCCGTAATATCAATGGAAACGGTGGAACCCGCTACAATAAGGGCAACCACCGGGGCGACTCTGCAGCCCCCCGCTAACGACGCCACGGAGCGTCAGCCCTCCAAGAAGAGGAAGCGGGGGAGAAAGAAGAAGAAGGAGCAGCCTCCTCCTCAGGCTGCAACCTCAACCCCTACCCCAATGGTAACGATAGCCTCGCAGGCGCAGGTTACCAGGAGAGAAACAAAGAAAACCTCAGATGGTAGAGCGCCAGAAAGGGCTCTATCAGAAAATAGAGCCCGCTCTACTCATAGAGCGCGCTCTACCATGAGAAAAGAAATGAAAGCCCAGCCGAGACCAGTACCAACTACAACACCCAGACAGCCAACCGCCAACACAGACACTATGGACGCTATCCAGAGGCTGGTTGGCATCGCCATCGAGGTCGGAAGCCAGGTTCTGGCCGACATCAGAGCTGGCGCCGACCCTATAACCGCAGTGATGAGAGCACTAGCGCAGCTACTGGCTCGGCACTACGGTGGCGAATAATACGAACCTGCGCCTGCTCTACTGGAACCCGGACGGTATCCAGCAGAAGCTCCATGAACTCCGTACTGTCGCTCAACATCAAGACATTCATATAATCTTGCTGGGAGAGACAAAGTTAAGGCCATCTACGCACATCAAGATGCCCAACTACCAAATTTACAGGAGGGACGAGGTCAACGCTCAAGGAACCGCCTATAGAGGCACGGCGGTTCTAGTGAGAAAGGACATCGTCCACCTAGAGTTTGAATTACCGTCATACCAATCGACGCGCTCTATCGGCATAAAAATGGAGGCGGCGGGCGAGGAACTAAGGATCTTCGCAGCATACCGCCCGCCAGGGACTCCATTTTACTCCTCAGACATCCGGACGATCATGGAAGGCACAGCACCTACCATCATCGCGGGGGACCTAAACGCAAAACACCCGGCCTGGGGATCTAGAATGATCACCCCGCCGGGTCGTGAACTCTATGAAGACGCAGATCGCAACAACTATGACGTTTTAGGTCCCGAGGAGCCTACACACGTTCCGGCTGACTACAGGAAATGTCCGGATGTACTGGACGTCGTGCTCGCTAGGAACGTCAACTGCCCGATAGTGGTAGAGGTGCTGTACGACCTGAGTTCGCAGCACCTCCCGATACTGATTACCCTTGGCCTCAAGGCGGTGACGACGCTGCCCAGAGCTTTTAACACCAAGATCAACTGGAGGCTCTACCAGCAACACCTGCAGGAGAGACCTCCAGCACACACAGAGATCAACTCAGCGGACGACGTAGAGGCCGCTGCAACTAGAATTACAAAATCCATACAAGAAGCCCTCAACGCGGCCTCTACGATCGTCCCTCTAACGAATCGCAGAGACGAGCTGCCACGAGAGCTACGTGTGCAGCTCAACCAAAAACGCGCACTGAGGAAGCTCTGGGCACGTTCTCGCTGCCCACGAATAAAAACGCGTTTAAATAAACTGACGGATGAGCTGTCGGTTGCAATCCAGGCCCACCGTGGAAAGGCCTGGGAGCGACGCATATGGAAAGCCGAAGATCAGGAAGCGTCGCTCTATAAATTGAACCGACAGCTAACTAAGACTAGACCCCCCCGTCTGCCCGCTTACCAACAATGCGGGCGGGCGTTGTTACGAGGCCAAAGGTAGAGCGGATATCCCAGCCGAGCACTTCGAGGAGCAATTTATGCCGAACCCAGCAAGTGCGGAGTACATGGAGCTTCACGCCCAAAAGGAGAGCCGCGTACGGGAGTTCCTGTCGTCGCCCGCGCCACTGCTTGCAGGAGAGTGGTTCATCTCCCCCGCTGAACTGCGGAGGACAGTAACCTGCCTGCAACCGAGAAAGGCGCCGGGGCACGACCGGGTCACGAACGCTGCACTTCGACAGCTGCCCCATAGAGCCATTGTAGAGCTAGGACGACTCTACAATGGCATACTGCGGACTTCACACTTCCCGGAGGACTGGAAAATCGGCAAGGTCATAGTTCTGCCGAAACCCGGGAAGGACAGGCGTAGAGCAGCTAGTTATAGACCTATAACGCTGCTGTCGCACATAGCCAAACTATTCGAGAGAATCACCCTGAGAAGAATCCGCCCGTGCATACAACTTCGGGCGGAGCAACACGGATTTAGGAGCGGGCACTCCACAGCAACACAGCTGTCCAGTTGCTGCATTTGCAAGTTGCTGCACCACCTGGCGGCCGAACACAATCGGGATCGCACATCGTTGGGCGTCTTCCTTGATATCGAGAAGGCGTTCGACAGGGTGTGGCACTCTGGCCTACTCTATAAGATGATACAACAGACGAGTGTCCCTCCGGCTATGCTGCGGCTAGTGGCGTCATTTCTAGCCAACCGGAGCTTCTACGTCTGTATCGAAGATGCCGAATCCGCAGAAAACCCATAAGAGCTGGCGTACCACAGGGCAGCTGTCTTTCGCCGATCCTGTACGCGGCGTATACAAATGACATCCGTACACTGGCAGGACATCTATGCGAATGGGAGGACGATGTAGAGCTGGCGCTATATGCGGACGATAGCGCCTACTTCACCTCGTCCAGAAGAGCCCATCTCGCCGCCGCCAAAATGCAGCGCCTGCTGGACCTGCTGCCACCGTGGCTGGATGAGTGGAGGATGGCCGTAAATGTTGGGAAGACGGCCGCTCTCCTCACCCGCCGATATAGAAACTTTCCGCCCCCGTTGACGCTAAGAGGCCAGGAGATTGCGTACGAGAAGGCCGTGACCTACTGACATCGTCGTCCGCAATGCCAGATGTGCGCGGGCGATGCTCCGTCCAGTCCTGGCATCCAAGCTCTCAATCAAGACCAAGTTAAAAATCTACAAGATGTACATTAGACCGAAAATCACTTACGCCGCTCCGGCCTGGTACGCACTCCTAAGCGAACGGCAGAGGCAGCGGCTGCAGGTTCAGCAGAACTATTCATTACGAACTATCGTCGGTGCAGGTCGCTACGTCCGGAATGACGTCATCGCGGCCGACTTGAAGATGGAGACCATAGAACAATTTGTGGCCCGATTAGCACGCGGCATGTTTGACCGCGCCGATAACGGGCCACATGAACACCTACAAGATTTTGCACCCCTACATGCTCGGCCCCCGGACGGGCGACCTCTACCAAGAGAACTCCTCTCTATAGCGATTAGAGAGTCGAGTAACAACCCACAATGCTGCAGATGGGCCATCTTAGACACCTAAACAGGCCAAATTAACCGCCTATATAGGCCAAGTTAGACGCCTATATAGGCCGTATTGGACACTTATAGACCAAATTAAATGAAACCAACTTGCAGCGACCGGGGAACCGAACCCCGGTTCGCTAGCGACATTAACAACGCCAAGATGGCTCCCATGACCAGTACATAGTGATGTACCGCGAGGAGAACCCGGGTAATGGGGGACACCCCGAGGCCCGAAACCTGACAGGTGCTAGCATCTGCAGAAGACAACGTATGCAATTTGTTCGGGACCAGCTACCAGTATACTTTTAAATCAAGAATCAAGAAAAATAGGGAAGTGATAGGAATAGGGAAAGTAATCAGTTGCACTGTTATGGAGAAATTGTGAAGATAATTGCTGTTGTATTCCTAAAGGATCTTCCACCACCTAAAATACAGTCCACAAATCAAGGGACGACTGGACCGGGACCACTTCAAGAGGACCCGTAATCTTTGTCGTCTGACCTTTTCTTTTGAGAAAGGGGGGCTTCAGGCGCTCTCTTGTGATACTCCTTCATGGGGTTCACACACACCTCGTTGACCGCCCGAACCCAACGTGGTGTGTGTGATAAAGAGTTTCTGGGTAGAACGTCTATGGCGAACCAATCCCAGTTTGATTGGATCCTTTCAGATGACGGATCTATGTCGAGAGCCTAAATGCCCTAGCCCGTTTCAATTATAAATATTAATTATCAATCTAAATTTAACTACTGCAATAATAATTATATACCTCGGCATTATATATTACTAAAATAACCTAAACGTCATCGTAATCGGATGGTAACCTCAACAAAGAACCCGACGAGTCAATCAGGACAGGACTATTCTAGAAGGTACTAAAACCTCACCGACCCGCACCAATCAACAATTTTTTCTATTCAAATTCAAATTTTGAATTTGTACTTGAATTCTGGTTCTAACCGTTATAAAAAGTCATTTTCGGTATTTTACCTACTTACAGCAAAGTTGCTTTCCCACGTCAACTAATTGACGTCAACTATATAAAAAATATAGCTTCGAGATAAATTTCATTTGCACGGGCAATGTTATTCTCACTATTATTAAAAGCATTTAAAACAATATTTCATCAAAAACTTTAAATGTGTTTAATCAAAAGTTGAGATTTACGTACCTACTATACGTGTATGAAATAGTGACAGTTAAAGTTTCATCATAATCATCATTACTTCATAAGGTCACTGTTGAACGTAGGCCTCCCCCAAGAAAAGCACGGTCCTTAGCCACCCGCATCCATCGTCGTCCTGCATATCTTACCAGGTTGTCACTCCATCTAATTGGGTCCACCCACTGACCTCCATATATACTAGTACGCTAGACTGGCTATACCCTACAAAACGTTTGTGCCGATTTGAAGCGCCGTCATTGAGCGTACCGAGAACTAAATTTGGCATAATTTGCAAATGGCCGTTGTTTTGCTGAAAACGTCTTAGATTATTTTGAAGTTTTAAACTAGAAAAAGAGTGTGTGTTGTGTAGTTCGGTTATGTTTCATGTTAGTAATATAATAAAAAGTATTTTTAGTAACAACGATTACGTAAAACGTAACGTGAAACTAAAAGGGAAGTGTGATAACATTCCACCTGTGGAATGTTATCACACTTCCCTTTTTAAGGATTTACAGTTTATATTAAAAAATTAAAACTATTTGATAATATAGGCTCTTAAAAATCTGTCACTTATCTTATTAACTATAATTACTAAGATGTTTGGCTATTTTTGATAAACAATAATATTCAATAGGTATAAATTCGAGTTCCTTGTCGATAATACGTATCGACTTTTTTTCTACCTTTATCTGTTTACAACAATGAAAGTCACTGACAAGAGATAATAAAAATATATATTTATTAATTTATAGGTTTTCAAATGACTCTATACTAAAACTGCGACTAAAAAGCATAAAACTCGTCAATTGGCGTCCGAAGCACTTTGATTATAACGAATTTAAAGTATGTAAAATTCTAATTGTACCTATAGATATTGTTGAAATAGGCATAATATTTTGGCAGCTTATTGATTTTCTATTACAGGTACTAAATGAATGGTTAACAATAAATTATTTACAAAATTATATATTTTTTAATTTTGTAGTTACCTACTCTAGTTTTTGCTACTTATACCGATAGAACCGTACATACCCAATGGTGAAACCCGGAACAAAACCCGTTCTATAGTTACGAAGAAAAACGTAAATAGACTAATGCAGCGTCGATTTTTGTTTTATATGAGGTATAAAGATTATGTCCACGTAGGTATTAATTGATACATTTATTTATTGTATGGCATTATATTGAAATGACACATAAATAGAATGGTAGGCCTGGGTCTAGAATTTTTATCAATATATTTTGTCACACTGTTCTATCTCTATTATTATTTCTGTGGACGCTCACTTCTGCTATCAGCGCTAAAATGACGAAAATCAAATCGCCTCATTATGTCACAGTGTAACCTGTCCAGCGTACTTGTATAATAGAGGTCAGTGGGGCCACCCTATACTTCGCTTACCGCTGCGAGGTTGACACTCGAGAACTAAAGTTTATTTAGATCCAACTTTTAGTCATTTATTGCAGCCCATCAAAAGTCCAATGCTGGACATAGGCCTATCCTATAGATTTTACAGTTGTCACTCTTGACAAATGGTTCGGCAATCACATTTTTACGAGTATATGTTGTAAGTACATCACGAAGGAGTAGCTGCCAATTTCCTGTTTTATCTCCTCTGTCGCCTCTTGCGACACTCACGGGATGATAATATGTGGTAGTGCATTCTCCTACACCGCCAATACACGGCACTCGACATTTAGATTCAATAATTTACTGTACTTAAATGATAAGCTGAGATTTGAACCAACTAATAATTAGATAAGCAGAAACAGTAGATATGTATATAGTATGGCAATAAACACGGACCTTGTTGCATTCAAATAACCCATTAACATTGAAAAGCGAAATTTCAAAAGATAAAATATGTTTTCAATATGGTAAGACGTTAATTCGTATAATAAGAAACAAAACAAAGTTGACTTTTTCATGAGGGTAAAAACTACCTGAAATATTATTTGCAATTTTATTTGTTACATATAAATGCATGTATAATTTCCTTGTAGATTTCTACAATATTTGAAACCTAAAGCAAAAGGGCTTGAAGCATTGTAGAGACAAGCATTCGAGCCAATTAAATCTATAAACTATAATTGGATTTCTTTAAGCCCACCTCATTACGTAAATAATTGGTCACAACTAATTGCTAGGAGCAAAGTGTAGTTAAAAACAATTAATAAAAACACAAACAATATGATAACAGTAGAATAAAGTAGGATAGGAAATGACGGGAAGTATGCTGGAAAATATTAAAGTTCCGAGTAATAAGGTTTGAGTAGATTTTTGTAGTAAAAGGGAAATTAAGTACGGTGAATATGCAGAGACAAGGAGTTCCATAAACGTACAGCTGTAACAGAAAATGATTTATTGAAGAAGGGAGATGAATATTCTATAGTATGAAGAGAAATATTGTTAAGTTGTTTTCATACTTGGAAAGGCCTTACTTAGTCTTACTTAAAGTCTACGATCATTATCATTCAGAAATATGAGAAAATTTCCATGTGATATCTTGAGCTCTCCGGATCATGTGATCTCATAATAAACGTGGACTATGACTGTTTGGACGATCAAATTAGACGCGAGTAACACCGCTTGGCGAAAAGCTAGTATCCTTAACAAATTGAAATAAACAGGCCATCATCGAGTTGTGACCGCGGTACAGAATCCCCTACCCTATATCCTAAGGGTGGTAGTGGGTGCCCTAAGAGGCAACAGAGGCGAATGAAACAGAAGATGGGCAGCAGCATCTCCTGATATCATAATCACAAACGAATTAAAAATCGCATGCCAAGCCTAGTAACTATAGCAACTATACCCTTATGAGGCACTTTATGGGGTAGGCCTATGTACAGCTATGGATTTTTGATAGGCTGTTATGAATAAATGAATGAAACCGGTTAATCGCACTCGCCCTAACTCTTCCCTTAATTACCACAGCTCTTTAGATTCAACCTCAATAACTGAGTTTAATCAACCCGAAGTGGCGCGACATGGCAAGCAATAAATAATACTTGTTCATTATTTTCAATTATAATTTATTTTTAAGTGATTTTTTTATTTCTCGTACTTCATTATACTACATTCTCTTGTTTGGCTTGGACTGCATGACTTCCTTTGCCACAGGCCCACTGTTTAAGTTCACTGCTAGACATAAGCATATTAATAAAGACATAACAAAACTATGGTTTAGGTTTGCTTCTATTTATATTGATGATTTACCTTAAAGATTAAATTCTACACGTGGTAGAGCCACGCTGCAGCTATATTATATTTGTAACGCGAATAAGTTGAGCTGACCAACCGGGGAAGGAACACGCTCTTACAGAATATCAGCGTAAAATAGCAGTTTAATCCTGCTGAATTTCTTATGGTGAGTGTAGAGAATCGGAGACCCTTTTTACTGGAAATCAAGCATTCCATCTTAGATCTTAGGGGTGACAGCTGACAACGCATCTCCATTTTGATTCTTAATTGAAGAAATATCTACTCTACATCTACTTACTATTAAGTGGACTGTGTGCTCGTTTGTCACCATTATTCTAAAAAAAACCTGCTATATCTGGAGGCCCATAACCGGCTATGGACGTTAAAAGACCAATGAATAAGAAGAAGTTATTACAAGGATACTGCTATCCATCTCCTAGCTTATTTCTCTTCTGTCACCTCTTACGACACCCACGGGATGTGTAAAGTTTTACTGTACGCGAGTACAATAAAACTTTAAAGCGACCTGAAACTGCAATGTGTGTAGTTTTTTTTTAAATTTATTATAAGGCAGCGCATGGCGACAATCCTTTCTGGTGGTAGGTGGTGATGAAACCCCAGATGAAAAGCTGCACTCTCTCACTTCGCGTAAAAAGCCTATTCACTCTTGCGTTGAAAAAGTCCAGATTGTAATCGGACGGGAAGGCCGGCCGGAATTATTCCACTTCTTCGCTGTACGCATTACGAAAGACAAAGCAAATAGTTGTTTCGAATGTACAATATATCGACAGTACAGGGGTCAAGACGAAACGACCGGCTGGTTATCCAATGGTGAAAAATATAATTCCTGCACACACTCATGAATAAACTTATATTTATTCTGCTTCTCCAATTTTATTTCAATAATGACAAAAGTAATTAAATATTAAATATTCAGCATAATTTTCCTAAGAATAATGAATTGTCTACGCTTAATTTATCTTTTAAACTATAATGTACCTTTACCTAATACGTTAGAACTATAAAAAAAACGTTCACTAATTCAATCAATAAACCGTGTAGTGGCGGTGCAAGCATTATCATTTACCCCATATCGTTGCGTGGTTGTTGTTAGAAGCGACATAGGGAAATGAAATAGGAGATGGGCAGCAGCAGCAGTGTCTTCCTATTAACAAATAACGACTAGAAAATAAGATAAAAACTGTGGTTGCGAATCCACCTGACAAGCGTGGGAACTTAGGCAAATATCTCCCTTAAGAGGCAATTTATGGGGAGGCCTATGTTCAATAGTGGACTTTGACTGGCTGTAATGATTGAATGAGGTCATTCTATTATCCATTGTTTTTCCAGTCCGTCATAAGTCTACTGCTAAACATGGGCCCCAACGAGTGCCACTTCATAATGGATAGTTTAGTATCTTTATAGCTAATTTTGTCGACTAAAAACCACTAATTTGGCTATTTATTTATCAACTGTCAAGCCCCATAGCTCCTCCCCTTCGCTATTTTTATGTTCACTCATAGCAAACCGGAGGTTTTAGAAAAATATCATATATATCAAATATTTTTTATTTTTAACAGAACAATAAAACAAATTTTTTTGTTAAAATAATTTATTTTTCGTGTTCAAAATGTATAGGATTTAGCCTGCGTGAGAATGAGATAAAAATATTACCTATACCTAGCGTCTATTTTGTGTACCACCTAGTGAGTCAATCAAATTTTGTTCGTTAAAATGACTTTACCTATAAAATGCCATTGCAAAGCAATTTTACTCGAAAAAAAAATTCTTTTCATTCTCTACATCATGTCTAAAAATAAGGATTGTAACATTTATTTCCTATAAAATTAAACTTTTATCTTATATTCCGCACCTGGGGTTGAAAATTATTAGGTATATTAAATATGTATATCATTTGCCGTGATGTTTCTATTATGTTTATTTTATATTTAATTTTATTTGAAGGTTTTTTTTTAAAACAGCGCCATTTATTTCCATTTATATTTTATTGAAATGCAAAAAATTATATGTTTTTCCTTTAGTAACTAATAAATTAAATTAATTTTGTCAAGCCCACTTACACCAGTCTCCTTGGCTCTTAACCTCGGGAATATGTGGTGAGTTTCAGAATATAACCAGAATATAAATATACCATCTGTTAACTTGATACTACTACTAGGTACTTATGTAATATTATGATTTTTTATAAGCTACTTAATTTATTTATAGCTAAGTATGTTTTTTTCTTACACATTAAATTAAACCATCAAGTAGCTTCTGTTGCAAAAATGTTAGTTGTGTAATTTATGTATATAATATAGTAGATATAGTAGATTTTCTATTGTTAATATGTTATGGTTAACTGTTGGTTATCCTCTATAAAATAAAATAAAATAAAAAGAAATAAAATATAGGGCTGATTAATGGGGGCGTAAGATAATGTTTTTAACGATTTCATCCCATGGGCATCCCATACGACACGTAAGAGGCGACTATAAAATATACCTGAAAGACCTTGTCTTTTAATAGCTAGCGGTATAATAATCTTATTTATACCAGGCGTAACATACCCAGACTGGTGATGGGAAGCACTAACAAAGATGCGAAACATCTAATACTGCGATCGTTAACCCACCTGCCAAACGTGACGATTTAGGCAATTTTTTTTGACTAGGATGCAATCAAGCTATACCACTTTCCTGGCGTTTCGTGGCGATAAATTATATAGTGTCTCTGTCTATCGAAATAAATTTAAAGGTCAATGTTAAAATTTTTGCAATGTGTAACAAATAAATCTATTGAAATTCTTTCGGCAAACTTGCTCTTGTAGGGACATTGAACTAACATTTTTTTTGTATCGTGTCGTAATACTATGATGACCTATGACTATGATTTTCCTCATATTTTTTTGGTATTTTTTATATCTTTATTAGCGAGCTTTGTTTTGATTTTTTGTCTTCATTTAATGTGAACATAGGTTTTCCTCATTTTATATTCTGTGTGAATACATTGTGTAATATAAATTAAGAAAAAAAAATTGTGGTCATAATATTTAATTTTTATATGTAATTTGTATTAGGTAGTTTTGTATCCGCTATTTCTCTCTTCGTGCCTATTTGAAAATTATTTTTATTCAATCCTTTTAGGCTAGGACTCAGGAGAATAGCACTTGCCTGATGATCACGCGCTGCTAACTTGGATAGTGCATACAGTTCCGAGTAAAATGCTTCACACATTTGCTAACAAGTTCCATTACATATCATTATTTTACAGCCTTTTTATTATGAGTTATTCTTTGTTTATGTGTTATTGCTATTCTTTGTTATTGAAACAGTATGTCTCTTAATTCAGCATATCTCTTGGCAAAGGCCTCCTCCAGCCCTATCTATATAGTTCTATAACGAGCCACTCACCTCCAGTTAGGGCCCGCTGTGAGCTTTGGCTCGTCCCGCCGTGTCCTAGGTTGTTTTCCCCTGCTTCGTTTACTGTTTCAAGGATACCAATCTGTTTTTATTTTACATCATTTCTTTTGTTTAGCTTTTATCGTGTCAGAGATCTATAACTTCGTTCCATAGATCTCTGGCAGTATTGTAGTTTATTTTTGTGTCGTTTTGTAAGGGCCCATATTTCTGCTAACAAGTTCCACTATAATTTTAATTGCGCTCGTAACTGTACTCGTCCAGGGATTCGATCCTCACTAAAAACAGCGACGTTGTATCGCCGCAACCTTATGCTGAGTGATGACCTTATATATATGGTATGACACACGACGTACAAACTAAAGGGAAAAAATGTTTGTTCACTATGGTTTATACCAAATAAAGTAATTCTCCATATTCTTCTTTCTTACATTCAATTACCTCATTACTAACGTGATTTTTCAGTGGGATGAAAATGAACAAACGATTATACATACATACAAACATTATAACCATTTTGAACCATAAAGTTTTCATCGTCACATTCGTCGTTAGGAATTTATTGTGTGCTGTTGAGCTGTTGTACAAAATTAGGGTATCAATACAAGGCTATAATTACCTATGTCTATATCATGAAATATTGTCGCGATGACCTGGTATTTATGTAGGAAATCGATTGGATTCGATTCGATCGAATCGATTTTTTGCTTGGGAGTCCGTCTGGGTTGTTATTTGGTGGCAGAAACAGGGAAACTTTTTCCTGTTTCTGCCACCAAATAGCAGGGCGTGCACTGCTCTGTTTCGTTCCGAAGGGTAAAGAGAGCCAGTATAATGACAGGCTGTGGGGCATTCCATTTTAGCCCTCAGAGGTGACAACGCGTCTGTAGGCTTCCTAGTTTGAAGTTGGATGCTGGTGTCAATGGACTGCAAAAGCCACTTACCAACAGGTGGACTGTAAGTTTGCTTGTCACTTCAAATTTATAAAAAAAGAAGATGCGTGAAAAATTTTGGAAGCAAACATTTTTTAAGTATTCTATTAAGATCAAGCGAGCAGGGAATATTTGGTATGTACCTTATTTTTGTTTTCGCCAGCCCAACGTGGTTTGTGTAGGCAAATCTTGAAAAATTGGTATCCGTAATGAAGTAAAAAGCTTTTTCATGTGATGTGAAGTGATTGCTTGCTTAAAAAAACTTAGAGACGAATTTTAAATTTGGGAAAACACTTGAAAATCAAAATGGAAATAACAACATTTGAATAAGAAATTATTAGTTCAGTACACAGGATAAAAATAGAGTCGAATTATTTTTATTTTAAATTATTTTTTAACTTTATTTCCATCGCCTTTATAATAAGGTAAAAAAAGCTATTTGCACCTATTGTCGCTTAAGGTTAAGGCGCAAGCGCGTCGAGGAATATTAATTTTGAATAGAATAGAATAGAATAGAATAGAATAATTTTTATTCAATATAGATTATATGTGTAATTCTTATTGAAATATATATATACCGGGTATTTGTGAGACGCTCCCGAAAACGAAGACAGACGAAGGTACTAAGGATACCTATTATGATGGATCACAAAGAAATTCGATCCCGAGGAAAAGAATATCATCTTTTCACAATGTTTTATTAACTTTATTCACGCTCCATCATGTTAGTACAGTTAAATGAAACGATATTTCATAAAAAAATCATGAAAATACATAAACATAAAACCAGCAGTGAAACTTAAAAAAGAAAATCAGCTGACAATAGGGTCAATATCCTCGCGGGCGCCGAACTCTTTTCTAGCTCGGTACGAAACAATGCATTATGTATGCTACTCACTCTACCCATCCCTTTCACACACGCGCTGCATCGTGTCGCCTCGCGCTGTGGAATTCACACATGTCAGCGTTGTCAACATGTGTGGAATTCCCCAAATTGCGGGGAATTTAAAGTTGGTTGGGGATTGGTATTATGGGGAGAAAATACGGGGATTTTGAAAATCGATAGCCAGGGCCAAGTCAGAACCTTTTTTCAAGAAATCTAAATACTTATCTTAACATTTTGTTACGTTACTTATGAATATCGAATGACTCTCTTTTTTTAATTATCTTCATTGCACCAAATTTAATTTTCGGATTTACTTCGTCAACTTTTGTGTATCATTTAATGCTTTTCATTTCTTTATTTTTTAATTTTAAAGAAAAAAATTGTTATTTAAAAAGTAAATCTTATAAAATTAGTTGAAAATTGTTTCATTTCTTAAAATGAAATTGAGGGGAATTTGTGGGGAATCTGTTGAAGTTTTGTCCTTAAATTGGGGAATTTGACAAATTAGTGTTGGCAACGCTGCCAAGTTGCACCGGAATTTACCTACTAACATTTGTTTGCCGGCGACATAAGAATTAGAGGCAGCAATCACTATAAAACTTGCAAGTAATTTTTAATAATTTTGACGTACCTCTTTTTAAATGCAAAGTATTGGTCGGATTAAAAACGGAAAGTCAATTAAAATAAAGTAAAAGTATTATTTTTTTACATTAATTCTGATAGATTAATCAACTGTCGATCATAATTGCAATTGATTTTAACTATTAAATTATTCAGTACCATTTCATTTTTCTATTTTCTTATACAAAATCAAAGATAACGATGAAATAGTGTTTATAATTGTGTGAGTACTGAGTACCCAATTAGGTACGTTTATTAATTTCAATAATTTTTGTAGTAAAGAACTGCTTGTTGCGTCAGGGTACAATTGATTGTGCAATCGTATTAAAAATGACAACCATAACTTCTAAATTCCATATGAAGACTAGTCGTAGGGATAACTAAACTTATAAATAAAATAAACGTTATCGATTTCGTTACGGTTTAACGGTCTGTGGAGTCCTCACTCCTCAGTGCTTCAAGGACGTTCCTCCTAATGCCTTGGAGAATCTCATAAGGCCACGGAGGATCGGTAAGCTGTTTCATACCTATTTTTTTTAAATAACTTAGTACTGAACTGATCTGAATTACTATTATGTTAAGTACATAACTGAATACATCAGAATAATAAACATACCTACAAAATGGATAAAAAAGATTAATTCTAACCTTGTTAACATTTTATTTAGGTATTTTTTTCATTAGCGGGGAATCGAACCAGTTATTTGGTTTATTTAACCTGCGAATTCGAATTAAAGTGGCTACGTGGAGACAAGCACAGTGGCAAAATATTAGGTTAAGTAGATAAGTTAGGTATTTAGACAAGTGTTGTAAATTATTAGGTATTGTGGTACCATCGCTAGTTGCGGGCCGCGTGAATTCGGCGTTCGCGCGTACATCGACCCCTAGTCAGCTGATTGTAATTCAGTAATTCCACTGCTGGTTTTATGTTTTAGTATTTTCATGATTTTTTTATGGAATTATCGTTTCATTAGCTGTACTAACATGATAGAGCATGAATAAATCTAATAAAACGTTCTGAAAAGATGATTTTTTTTCATCATTATTGATTTTATATTTCACCCATCATCAAAGGTATAGTTAGTATTGTCGTCTGTCTTCGTTTTCGGGAGCGTTTCAAAAATATCCTGTATATAGAGATGGGCCGACTATGGTATTTGCCGACTAGCCGACTAATCGGTTTTCATATTGCCGATCAGTCGGCCGACTAGTCGGCGATGCCGATCATTTTAATACTAGCCTTTCGGAGGTATTCGGGCTATGTCGTCATCACTCGGCACCTTCGCGAATGCGTAGTGTGTACGAGCCATCGTGCGGCCACGCCGAGCGTGTTGTGACTTGTGTTGTGATGTGAGTTGTGACGTGTTTTGTTTATTTTTTAATCGTTTTGTGTATATTCGCTCTGCCGGTGTCGCCTAGTTAAAATAAATAAAAGAACTGTGTATTATAAGTCCTCTATAATTTATATTGTTTATTTACTTAAAAGCTAAATTACTTTCTTAGAAGTCAAACTAATGTTATGTCATAAGATACTATTTACTTTATGTTATAAGACCTGTATACTTTATATTGTTTATTTACTTAAAATCTAAATCATATTGTTTACTTTCTTAGAAGCCAAACTAATTCGATTGTAATATTATATGCTAATGTTTATAGTTTACCATTCCTAATTGTATCTTAGAATAAGTTAACGATAACACCAAGAACAATGTTGTTCCCTTATCTTTACCCCCACCTCCTAGCTTCCTACACTATTTAAACCAAATCTTTAGTCCCTCAACATAATTCCATTCCCAAGTTCTCTGTATCAACTACTATATTTTAAGTTAGTTTAAAAGTATTAAATAAATTTATTTTTAAAAGAGTTTTTGTCTCTGCCACATAACATGTGTGTGGGGTCGTAAAATGTCGAAAAAAAATCGCGAGTGTGGACATTCTTCGATGATGTTGAAGGAGAACCGACAAAAGTTAAATGTAACCAATGCCAGGGAATCATTTCACGTGGTGGTCAAGGTAGAAAAGCGAATACGACAAGTATGACAAATCACATAAAATATAAGCACAACGAGTTGATGCCTCAATTGGCAGGTTCTATTAAAAGTAGTTCGAATGAAGTCCATTTGTCTTCACCTTCTCAATCGCAACCTGAGCCCTTGTCACCGAGGCCAGTTCCATCAACTTCAGCGAGAGGCGAAGTATACACACAACAAACTATTCAAGATAATGTAATGGTCCAGTGGTCGCTTCAGGACTCCCGATCAAGAGAATTAAGTGTTGCTATAGGAGAGATGATTGCCTTGGATAACCAAACTCTATCAATTGTGGAAAACAGTGGTTTTATCAGTCTAATGAAGAACATTTATCCCAACATTTATGAGAAAACTAAAACTGAAATACGATACGGAGTACTCAGCGCTGCTGCGCTGTCCGTAACTGCAGATTTGTGGACAAATATAAACAATAAGGAAAGTTTTTTAAGTTTTACAGCTCACTGGTTGGATAACGATATGAAATTTCGTCACGCAGTACTCCAGATGAAACATTTTCCTATGTTTCACGACGCACATAATATAAAAGTGTGTCTCGAAGAAATTCCTGCCTCGTGGAATATAAGTGCAGCCAAAATACACGCTGTTGTGCGAGATAATGGGAGGAACATTGCAAAGGCTATCGATGAATCGATTTTCAAAGCAGTTCCATGTTTTATTCATACTATGCAATTGGCAATCCACGACTCACTTAAAATTGACTATATAGCACAAATGCTTCAAAAATCGAGGCGTATCGTTACTCATTTCAATCATTCAGCACCAACTCAAAAAAAAACTAAGTGTTATTACAAAAAAAAACTTAATTTATCTTCACAACTTCTTGTTTAAGATTTTTCCACAAAGTGGAACTCTTCTTATTACATGATGTTTCGCCTGTTAGAGCAAAAACGATCCGTTTCTTTGTACGTGACAGAAAATACAGTTAATTTTGAGAATTTATCGACCGAGGAGTGGAAGTTACTCGAAAAATGCATTACGCTACTAAAACCGTTTGAAGAGGTGACTAAAATAATTAGTTCCAGTTGCTCCTCGATATCTGAAGTTATTCCTCACCTAAAAATACTGGAAAAAATATCTGGAAAACTATACAGACGAAGACGGAAATGAGCAATTAATGGAAATGAAAACTGTATTGCAAAAGGGCTTGAAAACTAGATTCAGAAATTTGGAACAAAATAAATTATTTTCACTTGCAACTTTGCTCGATCCAAGGTACAAACGACAATTTTTTGATAATGAAAATATAGTATCAGTAAGATCACAGTTTTTGCTGGAAGCCTTAAAGAACAGTGTGAGTGATGATGATGACAGCGACCTAAATAGCGACGAGACCAATACCCAAAATCCTAACTCCGAAACGACAGCTCATCGCAACTTTTGGGGAGTTTACCAAGAAATAGTTACGCGAAAAGTGCACAATTTTGACAACGAAACATCTAGTTCAGCTCACGAACTTCATTCTTACTGCACATTGCCAGTCTTAAAGCGAACTGAAGATCCACTTAAGTGGTGACATGAGAACAGTCCTAGATATCTTGAAATGGCTCGTATAGCTAAAGTATATCTATGTTGTCCCGCCAGCACAGTTTATAGTGAGCGTCTCTTTTCTACTACTACTACTAAATTAATTAAATTTAAACTAACTAAATTTAAAGTAATGCTATGGCTCTATGATACCTTGAAAATGTTATTAAGGTACCTATTAACGATTGATGATACTTAATTTCTGACTCATTCTTAAATTCCTTATAATATGGTAACAGATTAATAATTAATATAATAAAGCGCAGCTAGATAATTATCATAAAAACAGCTAGCAGCTAGCACAGCAGATTAATGAAAAAGTATAATAAAAAACGATTATTAGGAATAAATGTTGGTTTAATTTTTTTGCTAACCACCGTTTATAATCGGCATATTTTGCCGATTAGTCGCCGACTAGTCACCGACTGTAAAAGATGCCGAATAGTCGGCTATCCCGACTAGTCGGCGACTAGTCTGCCCATCTCTAATTATGTATATATATATATATATGTATATATATTTAATTTATGATTATTTTTTATATAATTTTCAATCTTCCCAAATTACGTAAAATTTAGTGGTTGTAGTAGGACAAAATGGCAGTAGGGCCCCGAAATTTGCATTCCTTGGGGCTCTATTACTTGGAATAATGCGACTCTGGTCTCATTCACATGGTAGCTAAATCCATCGTTAGTATATATATATTGAATAATAATACTGCAATTTTTGTCACCTGGTGAAACTCCATGTTCATTTAATGTAGGATAGTAACATTTACTTATTTTACCAATACTTTATTTAATATTTATATATCTTTAGTGATCGTGTAACTTCTTAACGACTTTTCAAACAACATTTTTTTATCGAGTCGATGGTTCATAGCTATGCTAGGATGAGATAGGTGGCGTTGTTCTCAAGTTATTAAATATTTTATATATTTATCGGCCAAAATATCTCATATTCAATATATTTATATATTTTGGTTTAGTGTCAAGACAGAAAATCTGAAAATCTGGATCCGATAAATTGAGCTGTTACACCGGAAAATCCGGAATGCATACGTAGTAAAACTACCAGCGCTATCTACCGGAAAGGGCAGAACAACGTTTTTCCGCGTTGCGGCAACAGCAGGGTGTAAGCATAAGTAACAATAACAATCGACATACCAACTTTAAAATAAAAATTTAGAAAATCTAGAGATGTCATATTAATAACATTTTCAGAATATTTTGAGATTATAATAATAAACTAATATTTTATATAATATAATCGAACCGGTCGTTTTATATAGTAAATAAATAAAAAATAGTTAAAGAAGCATATTGTTAGCACATATCCTATATAAATGGATTTTTTTTGGAGTTTATGGCCTGGTATCTAGACCTTTAGGCCAAGTCTTAGGTATTTTTATTCGGTTTATTATAATTTTCTTCATAGTACACTGCTTCACAATATGTTGATGCGTCACATTGTGCAGCCCTTGGGGAATTTTGACGGCAGAGTCAGCAGACAGCTGACAGCGATGGTATCTCAAGGTGCCTAAGCAGATAGACACCTTATCTTGAGAATCACATCACCATCAGAGCACTTGTATCACCGTTTCCACTAATAGTTCACATGCGCAGACACTTAATACACAAAATCGCACAACTTTTACATATCAAAATCAACTTCAAACCATTATTCAAACAATAATACAGGAACAGCATACCGCCGCCGATCAAGTTCCCGCCAAAACTCCTATATAAATGGACATATTTTATTAGTGTGCGCTACTTTGTAAATAAGTTCGCACATATGAAAATTTGACAAGATATTATCATTTTTATGCGTTTATGTCCGTAGGTGACGGTAATTGTATTTCCTATATATAGTCGAAGCCTTTAATGGAATTAAATAATCGCCCATAAAAGCTATTTTTAAAACGAAGTTCCTGAAAGCAAATCATTTAAATACTCGATAACTTTTTTATTTTTATAGTTTATTTATGCCAGGATAATATAATAAAGATTCCTCCTGGCTATTATTATAAGGTACACATAATACTCGTACAGTACGTGTATAATTGGTAGTTGGGCGCGGTGAATTATGACAATTTTGCATTGCGAAACTCGCAACATTCACGGTCTGACCACAGAAATATTTAATTATTTTTATGCGACTTTTAAGTAATCTTTAGGTTAGTCGGTTTTTACATTGAACTAAAGTTTATTTCGATTTATTTTGAACAAACATTTATTTTTTAAGACTTTTCTAATCTTACTCTCTATATATAAAAATAAATTGCTATCCGTTAGTCTCACTAAAACTCAAAAATGGCTCGACCGATTTTGATGAAACTTTTTGTGTGTGTTTGAATCGGTCCCTGGATGGTTGAGACTCACAATCGAAACCAGTAGGTGGCACTGTTGTCGAGATCCAGAAATCAACCCTGCGAAGCAGGGACGGATCGCTAGTATTAAAATTAATAGGCTTTAAAAAAGTAAAAACAGGCTTCTAAAACAAAAAACGAATAAAATACGAGTACTTTCCACATAATTGCTTCTAAAGTCGGTGCTAAGACATAGCGTATCGAAAAATAATTTTTTTTATCGAATTTATTCTTTTTTGTTTTTAAAGCCGGATTTTACTTTCTTAAAGTTTAATTATTTAACCTTCTAAGAACTAGGTAGTAGCAAGTGTCTTCTGAGTAGCTACAATAAAAACTTGATCCCCTAATTTTTCCACGCTTAGGGTTGAATTTTTTTCTTAAATTTTAAATTGGACTATTTTTGAAATATTATAACCTATTTAATAAAAGATGAATCATTAAAATCGGTTCAGTCTTTTCCCGAGATATCGGTGATCAGTGATCACACATAAAAAAAAAACATGCGTCGAATATAGAACCTCTCGTTTTTGAACTCAGTTAATAAAGTAAGGACCGCATCCTAAAAAATATTAATTTAACGCCAGTATAGTACAAGGTTTTACCGGTCATGGCGGCTTTACAGATTATTTGTTCCGTTTTAAAATTAAATCTAGACCAGACTGTACGTGTGACAACAACCAACCCCAAACTTCTCTGCACATAATTATACACTGCCCTCAATTTTGCGAAAATAGAACAGACGTGGAACTGTACATAGGATTTAAATTAACAAAGTAATATATTTACTCAAAATAATGGAAGACAAACGCGGCAGGAACATTCTCACAAAATATTGTATAACCGTAGCAAATAAAATCATAAAAACTAATAAAAGTGCCTAAACAAGAACAAGATAAAATTAATTTAGAATAATAGAATAAGATACTTCAAACATAATAAGTACAATAAAAAACTTGGTAAAAAAAGGAAATATAAAAATAAAAAATAAACAAGAGTATAAGAAAACTATATATTTAGACGAGCACATATTATGCCCTAATATTATATAAAATAAGTACGCCTAAGAAAAAAAAAAAGAAGAGTTAATATAATTAGAAATAGTGTTCGAAAAAAACAGAAGTAATAAACTAAGAATCAACGACATTTGCAATCGATAAAAACGAAGAAAATGAGGAATAGAGATAAAAAAATAATAATTAATTAATAAAAAAATTAGAAATAAAAACAAAAAACATCAAAGTACCGACAAGCCACTGATTTAGAAAAACCCGACGCGAAAACACCTCAGTCTCCGTGACCATGGTACTTTACTGAGGTGATTTTTGATTGACTATTGAAATTAAAAACATCCTAATTTCAATAGAGAGGAAGGCTGGGTACTACAACCTGCTTGGGATCTGTAATTAATACAATTAAAACTAAACCCAAGCATACCAGTGCAAGACTTCAAGACACAGTAAGTTCATTCTGTAGATCGGACCAAAATTAATAATTAAAAAGCTGAAGGTACTCCGGGACATCGGAACGTCAATCACCTCAGTCCCCGTGACCATGGGTGCTTTACACTGAGGTGATTTTTATTGAACTATTGAAATTAAAAAACATCCTAATTTCAATAGAGAGGAAGGCTGGTACAACCTGCTTGGGATCCTGTAATTAATACAATTAAAACTAAACCAAGCATACCAGTGCAAGACTTCAAGACACAGTAAGTTCATTCTGCGTAGATCGGACCAAAATTAATAATTAAAAAAGCTGAAGGTACTCCGGGACATCGGGACGTCAATCACCTCAGTCCCCGTGACCATGGGTGATGTAAAGCTCCCGAAACGTCGGGAATTTAATAAAATAAGTTAATTAAACGCGATAGAATCCGTAAAAGTAGTTTTATTCAATGTGCAGCGTTCGCGTAAATCACTTTTTATAACTTATAGACAGTGCTTGACTAGAATCCCACCTGATGATGATAAGTGGTGATAAAGTCCTAGATGTTAAATCGCATTGTTTTAGCGTAACAAAAGCCTATTCACTCTTGCTTTGAAGACGTTCAGATTGTAATCTACACATTTACTATTCTACTTTTACACATTTATTCTTTTATATTTTACTATCACTACAATTCTCTTTTAATTATATATATATATATATATATATATATATATATATATATATATATATATGTGTGGCGCTGTCGTCGCGCCACAAACTAAATACATCGAAGCCTAAATCGCGCTATCAAAGTTCCGAATTAAAACAGTATATATACAATAGTCCGAACTACCACTCGGAGCGTTGGCCGCTCCAGGCCGATCACTTGCCCGGCGGAGATCTCCTTTTCCTTCCACCGGCCACAGTGGTGACCAACCGACGTGATATGAACACGCATCCAACAGCCTTCGAAAACTACCTTCAAATACTCGTCATCGTTCTCAAGTACCCCATTCATTCGCTCGAGCAAATATTCAGTCTTAACATCCTGCAAGCCATCTAGCTTTGCAAAGGTTCATCGCAGCACTATAATAATGCTTCCTGTTCCTTCAAGCTACTCTCTGCGCTACAGTGTTCGGCACGGCTCTGAGCCTTACTGCTCGCCTCTGCTTCACGACACTCTCACAGATTAGGGCCTTGCACATCTAGACTGCACTATCGACTTCCGGTCTGAGCAGGGGGATGTGGCGGCGCTGTCGTCGCGCCACAAGCTAAATACATCGAAGCCTAAATCGCGCTATCAAAGTTCCGAATTAAAACAGTATATACAATAGCTCCGACCTACCACTCAGGCGCTGGCCGCTCCGGGCAGAATGTAAATGTAATCTTGTCTGTGACACCTCTGACTTATGGTATTACAGCAGGCACGCTTGACTGTGGCCGGCTTCACTCGGTCACTGTGACGTAGGCGCGGGACCCGAAGCTTGTTGTCGTGCAGAACCTGCTTGACGTGCTGAAGCTCGGCGGCCAGTTGCAAATACACACACAGACAAGATTGTGGCTACGACGAGCTTCTATTAGAACATTCTTCAAGCCGCCGAAGAAGATTAGTCAGTTCTTATCATCCGTCAAGTGCAATATTCCTCTACAAGATGCAGGAGTGTACAAGCTTGATTGTGAATGTGGTCTCTCATATATAGGCAAAACAAAACGATCAATCAAAACCCGAGTAAAAGAACACATAGCTGACGTGAAGCACCAACGTTCCGGAAGTCTGCAGTTTGTGATCATATCCTAGACGGCCCCGCCATTACATTAGATTTGATAAATCACAGATTCTCGCGAAGAACATCGATTCCTGCCAAGGATGATACGTGAGGCTATTGAAATTAAAAACATCCTAATTTCAATAGAGAGGCTGGTACTACCACTTGGGATCCTGTAATTAATAAATTAAAACTAAACCCAAGCATACCACTGCAAGACTTCAAGACACAGTTAGTTCATTCTGCGTAGATTGGACCAAAATTAATAATTAAAAAGCTGAAGGTACTCCGGCTTAACTCTGACATCAGGACGTCAATCACCTCAGTCCCCGTGACCATGGGTGCTGTAAGCACCCGAAAGCCAAAACGTCGGAATTAATAAAATAAGTTAATTAAACGCGATAAAATCCGTAAAAGTAGTTTTATTCAATCTTTACGATAAATTAAATATTTTCGGAGTTATGAATTTTAAAGGTTTGAAAAATCCCAAATTCAGTTTACTTTGCCATTAAAAATACATTAAGAAAAAGAATAAAATATGATTTTTGTTATATTTTATGATGAAATACAAATAAAAAGGTCATATGAATTTTTAAATTTAATATTTTCGGAGTTATGAATTTTTAAATGATTGAAAAATTCCTGATTCTCTTTTGACTCATTAAAATATATAAAGAGAAAGAAGCGAGAATTAAAAAATCATTTTTATACATTTCTTTATATATTTTAATGAGTCAAAAGAATCTGAATTTGGGATTTTCAAACATTTAAAATTCATAACTCAAAATATTAACTAAAAATAAAAGAATATAAAAATTATCTTATATATTTATTCTTGTTCCTGATATATTTTTAATGAGTCAAAAGTATCTGAATTTGGGATTTTCAAACATTTAAAATTCATAACTGAAATTATGAACTTAATCGTAAAAGTCATATGACCTTTTTATTCATATTCATATGTGGGTGGAAGGAAAGGAGATCTCCCGCCGAAGGTGATCGGCCGGGAGCGGCCAACGCTCCAGTGGTAGTTCGGAGCTATTGTATATATACTGTTTTAATTCGGAACTTTGATAGCGCGATTTAGAAGCTTCGATGTATTTCGCTTGTGGCGCGACGACAGCGCCGCCAACACCCGGAGTCAACGATCGTAGTGTGTCGACGAATGCAAGTGCCAGGGAATTACCTTGTAGTCTGCGGTGAGTCGAGAAGAGGCAAGTAATCTGCGAGTGCCGTGAAGCGAGGCGAGCAGTAAGGCTGAGCCGTGCCGAACACTGTAGCGCAGAGTAGCAGAACAGGAACATTATTATAGTGCTGCGATGAACCTTTGTAAAGCTAGATGGCTTGGATGTGAAGACTGAATATTTGCTCGGGAGCGAATGAATGGGGTACCGAGAACGATGAAGAGGATTTGAAGGTAGTTTTCCGAAGGTTGGTGGTTGCGTGTTGATATCACGTCAGGGTCACCACTGTGGCGGGTGGAAGGAAAGGGAGATCTCCGCCGGGCAAGGTGATCGGCCCGGGGAGCGGTAACGCTCAGTGGTAGTTCTGAGCTATTGTATATATACTGTTTTAATTCGGAACTTTGATAGCGCGTTTAGGCTTCGATGTATTTCGCTTGTGGCGCGATGACAGCGCCGCCACACATATATCAAAGAACATAAAAATTAGCTTATGCCATTTTGCGTGTCCTTAGTATATGATATGAAATTTACGGTTACATCTCATGAGCTATTTTTCAACGAGTATTTATTGTTATTATGGCTTGGGATAATTTTATCGTAAAGTTTATTGATATCTTGTAAGGGAGAATTTGTCAGCTTTTTTCTGCTGATTGATCAACGGGGTTTTGGTTTGTTAGACCAAAATTTCACAAACTGGAGAAAGGCAGTAATAATACTTGCTAATAATACATTATTCATCAGCATCATGATCATCATTACATCCTATCAAAGTCCACTAGTGAACATAGGCCTCTCCATAGATTGCCTTATAAGGAAGATATTTGCAATAGTTGCCACGCTTGGTTTGCGGGTTGTTATTAGGAAGACGCTGCTGCCCATCTCCTGGTTTATTTTCCTAAGTCGCCTCTTACGTCACCCATGGCATGATATGAGATTAGTGGATATCCCGACACAGCCACCTCACAATATGCTTTATTATTAGATACAAATTATTATATGTCGTAAGACGAGACTATGGTAAATGTAAAAAAATCTTATGATGTCAAATAGATGGCGGTATAACTATCTTGCCAACCAGATGTAAAATACTCAGACTGGTGACGGGTAGCAGGGTCAAAGGTGTGCCACGTCTAATGTTGCGATCGTCAATCCTTTTGGCAAGTGATCCTTCCTGCAAACGGGCGAGGCTTGTATCCAGCCGTGGATTTTAAAGAGCCGATTATGGTGATGTTGAAGAATAACGTTGACGTAGGAAAGCAATATTGCTGTAAGCCCATTGCGGGTAGAGCCAAAAAACTTTTTCAAAATACGAAAAATATTATATGATGTAAACTATTGGGGATAAGTTACATCATATAATATTTTTAAGAAAAATATAGTATAGAAGAGAGAATATTGGGACCGCTACTTTTAAGCTGATATATTTAGTCATAGTAAGTATCATGTTAATGCGGAAGAGTTTTCTCTCTTTATTTGGATCACCAACAGATGATACACAACACTAACAAAAATATAACTCAACACTGCGACTACATGCTACGTGTTCATCTTACAAGGAACCACATCTTACAAGTCTTACAACTGAACATATTTTTTAACCTCGAAGATTTTATATTTTTGTTGATATAATTACGATGATTTGCAAATATTGGAAGAATGAACGTGTCGTAACGCACTGATTAAAAACGTATTTTGAAAATTTTCCAAACAACCCCTTACGGAAGGCCATAAGATGTTCGGGAGAAAAGTTTGTTAATATTTTTTTTCCATTTGCAAATTGATGCACTTACTCTTGAATTAAAATAATAAAATTAACATTATTATTTTTCAAAAGCTACCGGGTTTTAAAACGAGGGTGCAAGTTGTAAATGAAAAATATTGAAATAACGCACAGCTCAAACCGCTGGACGCAGAAGCATGAATTTATAACAATACAGCTTCCCTTTATTATACGTAGGCATTAACTATGATAGGATTTTTAAAATTCAAACCATCAGAGAGTGAAATAAGGTGTTACTGTTTGTATGATACTTTTTATTTTACGGGGCAATTTCATATTTGTATGGTGAAAATTAATTAAATAATTTTGTAACTTGAAAATTATTACATTTACTTTTGGATTAAAATAATGAATCAAAAAAATCTAATCTTAAAGTGTTAATATGTATGATGTATGTGTGGGAAAAAATAGCTTTCTAACTTTTATGGTGGTGGTAGTTATGGATAATATATATTTTAGAACTTTACAAAATCTGCCGCTATGCATCCTTAAAACGTGGATCGATAAAAAAAAATATTTAGGCTTGAGATTAAAAACTAAGACACGTGTTTTAGTATTTTTGATAATTCGACCTTTATTAAATTAAAGATGAAATATTATTTGAAATTTCGCCATGTTTAATTATATCTTCGACAACACTATTACAAGCTTTCAATTAGAAATTTAGTAACACGTATTTAATATTTTTGGATACTCCACCCCGTAAAATAGGGGATGATAGCTATTATAAAATTATAAACTAATATATTCTTTATTTTACACTAAATCACATTGAAACAAAAACAATATTAAGTAAATAAAAGAGGTACAATGGGCGGTCTTATTGCTCTGGAAGCGATTTCTTTCAGATAACCTTATTAGGCAAAGACTTGTACATAAGGAATGGCTATTAGGGAGATGAACATAAATTATACAATTAAGTTAAACAATAAAATAATAATAAATCATAGGATGATGGCACGAAGTCTGATGGGAATTATAAGAGTTCCAAGTAATAAGCTTTAAGTAGTTTTTTGAAGAAAAAAAAATCCGGCCAAGTGTGAGTCGGACTCGCGCATGAAGGGTTCCGTACCACCGAAAAACACGTTTCTAGTAGGGGAGCCCCCTTTAATTTTTAATTTATTTTTATTATATGTTGTTATAGCGGCAACAGAAATACACATTCTGTGAAAATTTCAACTGTCTACCTATTACGGATCATGAGATACAGCCCGCTGACGGACGGACGGACGGACAGCGGAGGCTTAGTAATAGGCTACCGTTTGGGTACGAACCCTAAAACTATTATATTTGGCTTCACTACCCTTTAAAGTCCCCTAGACATTTTCCCAGAATATATTAGAATTACAGATTACAGATCTGTAATCTGTAATTATAATATATGTAATGCGGCTCTTCTACAGTTTTTTATATGAATAGACTCTCAACAAAATATGTATATAATAATAAACATACGATTGGGTACTAAAAACCGCACAGAGCCTCACCAATCTACACACTTTTTTATTGAGACTGTATTCAATTTTTTTTTGAATTTGTTTTTTGAACCATTGGTTATAAAAAGTATTTTTCGGTATTATACCTACTTACAGCAAAGTTGCTTTCCCACGTCAATCGTACTAAAAGTCGTCTTCTACATAAAAAAAATATAGCTTCTTAATTAATAATTTGCATGGGCAATGTTATTCTCACTATTATTAAAAGCATTTAAAACAATATCTCATTACACAATTTAATTGTGGTTAATTTAAAGTTGAGTTTTATGTACGTGTACGAAGTAGTGACAGTTAAAGTTTCATAATCATAATCATTATTACAGCCCTTTACAAGTTCAATTTTGAACATAGGCCTCCCCCAAGGAATGCCACAAAGCACGGTCCTGAGCACGCCACACACAGATCGTCACTCCATCTAGTGGGAGGTCACCCTATACTTCGCTTACCGCTACGACGTTGCTTCTCGTGAAGTTTATTTAGATTCAATTCTTTTATTCATTCATTGCAGCCCATCAAAAGTCCAATGCTGGACATAGGCCTATCTCATAGATTCACAGTTGCCACTCTTGGCAGGACGGCAATCGCATTTTTTATTATTATTTTGAATTGTCATCAGGAAGCCTTACAATGTGAGGGAGTGCTCGACTCTCAATATGTGGCCATACCTCAATTTCGCTACATACAATCGTTCTTATACTTTTAGCTAGACATCAAATCCATATTATTATTAACGTTACCATATTATTATTTTCTAATTTATTCATTTTAGATTACATAACAAAAAATGTAATTGAAAAAATATATGGACTGCCGTCCGTTGGTCTTTGCGTCGTGTCGGTGAGTCTTCTCGCTTAATAGAAATGTAAACAATAGATTGAGATATATAGTATTAAACAAGATTCCATATATTCTAAGGAGGTTCCCTATTGATTTTTGTTATTGAATTCAACACCGTTTAAAAGTTCTCTGTTCTTTTTTCTTGTAAAATTATGGTCAGTATTTTTATTTTTTTCATCAAAATTAAATAAAACGCTCATGAGGCGTGCATTTTTGGGTTTTCCAAACTATTTTATTTTCCTCTGTTTTCTTGCGATTTTTATAGAATAAGGGTGCCAAACGAGCACATATTCCACCTGATGGTAAGTGGATGCTGTGGCCCATAGACATCTACATTTATCCAAATGCATGAATCAAAATGGAAATGCGTTTTCACCCCTGAGGACTAAGATGGAATGTCTCGTTTCCAGTAAAAAGGGTCCCCGGTTCTCTACACACCATACGAAACACAGCAGCCTTAAGCTGCTATTTTACGCTAGTATACTGTGAGCGCGTGGTCCTACCCCGGTCGAGCCGACCCATTCGTGCTACGACTATTATAACTGCAGCGTGGCTCTACCACGTATAAAATGGCAGTTCACATAGTCAACCTTACGACACCCATGAAATTAAATGTGTTGTTTTAACGGTGAGTGATATTTACATGATATGATGATGATATGTTACAAATAAATATGTATACCACTTACTGGTCTGGTGCAGACGAGACCGAGCAGGCGTGCTAGGAGTTGGTATAATCCGTTTAGAAATAATGGGTCAATGTGTGAAAGAGTATGAATGTTTCATGCCCGAGGCTGCTATGGATACGAATGAAATTAGGCTTAAAGAAGTTGTTTTTCTAGGAGTGTACGCCCAGATATGTCAAGACCACTTATATCCGACAGCAGTTTTGGGAGATGGTAAGGATGGCTTAAACCTAATTAAGGCAAATTAAAATGTGTTATGTTAGGAGATTTTAATGAAGGGGTTGGGGTGAAGAGGTCTAGTTATGAAAGGATATTAGGAACGTTTGGTAGCGGTAGAAGGTTTGGAGAGGTGGTAGCAGACCTGCTGTACACTTTATTTAATTTATTTTGGGAACTAAAACGAGTACCACGCGATTGGGGCAAAGCCGCCATGGTCTCTATATATAAGGGAAAAGGGTTACAGCAGGGTTGTTAAAATTACCGTGGCATCAGACTGCTTAGCATTGTGGGAAAACATTATGCAGGATGTTTATTGAAAGAGTTATGAAAGAATCTGATGGAAAAATTCAGGATGTGTGTGCAAGATGGATTTAGAAAGAGAATGGGGCATACGGATCAGATCTTTTCTGTACACATGATCTCAGAGAAGTATTTGACTAAAAACCAGAAATTTTTATATGCGTTCATGAGCTTAGAACGGGCTTATGACAGAGTGGACAGGGATATTTTATGGCAAACACTGGACTCATTATGGTTGAGCGCTGGGCACTCTAGCGCTTGTGTCAGGATCAATGAGGCCTAATCGAACTGATTTAGCATCCATTAAGGTGTCAGAAAAAGTTATGTAGGTTCCCCGGGGCTGTTCAACCTATTGTTTTTAAACTCTGAAAGTTGAAAAATGTGGATTAAGAACGGATGAGTTAACCATCAAATGCGCCGATGCTCAAGTCATTTTTGCGTCGCCGGCGGGCGGTTGCAAATGATGGTTACATTAACAAACAGGCCATTAAAAGAAAGGGGAATGAAAGTGAACGCCGCAAGTAAGAATAAAGTGATGGTTTTTGAAAGAGAAGAAAGTAAAAAAATATGTGAAATAAGAATAGAAAGGGAGTTGGTTGAGCAAGTGGATGAGTTTATGTATTTGGAATGTGTGGAACGAAAGTTTATCTACCAAATTGGTGATATATTGAAGATGGATCGAATATAAGAGGAAACTTAATCGCCGAGCATGTATGGTTTATGAATGTAAAAAAGACGAGAGGGATGTGTCAGGAGCGTACCCAATGGAAGTCCGTAGTCTCTGTTCTGGGTGAAAAAATATTAATGAAATGCCATTTTACGAAATGATCAACTAATATATGATATTATGATACAATCCTACAATTAGACCAAGACATGTATAAAAATGTATTTAATTACTGTATCTACTATAAGGATATTAATTAACTAATGATAAAAATAAAATATAAAGAAAATTATTTAATTACTATACTGTAAGGACTTTACTAATATACTATAAGGATATTGAGAACTTTACAATAATTGCTGGCAGACCAGTTTTATTTACTAAAAACCATGTCAATATTCATATTTGTATAGATGTAACTATTTACCAATTTAAATTATTACACTATTAAAATAAAACAAGGAAAAAACTAAAGAATGAATGTTAGACTAGTTATTATTTAATTTATTAGTAACCAACTTTACACCCCGCGATTTTACCCGTGTCCAAGTTGTAACCACCAGACAGTCATGACCCGCGCTTACTGTAAGATCGCATAATATGGAGATTTTAAGTTACACTAAGACTTTTCGAATAATGACAACCGCGTTAACAATCTTTCTTTTCGTACAAAACACAAATCCCAAATACCAATGTTTATCGATCCACCTTTTAACCCTTAAAATTGCTGGGCTGATTTTGTAAAGTTCTAAAATATGTATTATTCTTAATTATCATAATTTCGTTTTATGGATTTCCCCACCACCTTGCAAGTTAAAAAACCATAACACTTTATGGTTATTTAAAAAAATGCGTATTTCATTATTTCAACTTAAAAGTAATTCTACAAATTTTCAAGTGATAATAATCGTTTAATAATTATTCACCATACAAATGTCAAATCACTCCGTAAAATAAGCGTGGTACAAATTTTAACACCCTATAACGGTTAGAATTTTCCAAAATCAGTCTAGGCATATAATTAAAGGCAGTCCAAATTTCAGATTTCTACTTTAGCAGTTTGAGCTGTGCGTTGATAAATGAGTCATTCACTCAGGACATTATATATATAAAGTCAAAAATACAATTTTTTGCATTTTATGATAGACGGCTTTGTTTTGAAAATGTACAACGTAGATCTGCGGTGTAGTTTCAAATTATAAATATGGCATTTATTTTAAAAAAACGCTACGTTTTCCCGCTTACTGATAGAATCATAATCATAATTGTATAATTAAAAATTAACACCTAAAGGAATAAAAATGCTTAATCCACCTTTTCTGGAGTTCCGTGATCGGATAAAAAGCCTAGCCTATAAGTTGCCCCGGGTCACTATCTACCTTCATACAAAATTTTATGGCTTCCGTCCAGTAGCTTTTGCGTGAATCGTAAATACACAGACAGACGGACAAAGATTTTAAAACCACTAATTTGGCTTAACTTGACTTGTTTTTTCCAGGAAACATTAGATTTTTTTGCAGATTTATTATATGTATAGATTTTCTGTGATAATTTACCATGCGCTCGACGATCAAGAAAAACATCGTAAGGAAACCAGCACGTCAGAGAAATAAAATTAAATACTCAAGGAGGCGCTGACGCATTTAGCGATCATACTAATATATAATTCTAAATAGTTTTCTAAACTTATTAAATTACTGGCAAACCGCCCGAATTCGCCTGGACATGATGTGGCATTGCTTAGATTTAAGATAATCAAAAACCGTTTATTTTATCAATGATTCGTAGTTTTTAAATATTTAAGTTTTTCGGATTAAATATAGTCTAGATGACCCCACAGTTTCATCAAAATCTGTTCAGCCAAGGCAGACAGACAGACAGAGAGACAAATATGAAAATAAAGGTTATTTATGTTTTAATATAATAACAAATAACCCCTGAGCTTAATATTATTTATGATTTTATTTATATGTATAATTTTATTTGTGTGTATAGCTGTATAGTATAGATAACATAATAGCTTTCTACACTTTTGATGAAAACACTCCGAGCGACCTTTTCAAGGTTTTTTTGTTGTTGTGCGCGGCATGTTTTGTAACTGCGCAGCTTGAAAAACATTATCATCGAAGCTTACAGAAATTATGGAAACGTTTTTTGAGCGTTAATTAATTTCTGCATCTACAAATCTACAATCAATTTGTCCGTATCACTTTTGGCTTGCCAAGAAAATCTATCAAAAAAGGCTTTAATTAAAACTACAAAAATTACTTTTAATAAAGCCGACTTCAAAGATTTAAAAATAATAAAACCGTTTCACTTTTTGGAAGTCTACTTTCTATGCAAGATTATAATATGTCGGGGAAAAGTTTCTTCGTATTTTATATACAAAATCTACCAGAAGGAAGTTAGCGTACAACATTATTTTTTTAAATTAAACTGTACGCCAATGAATTGCTCCTTAAATGCTCCAGTAGAATTCGTAATTGCTCCAGGTCTATTACTATTAGTTAATTTATAATTAATTTAAAAAATAATAATTATCGAAAATTTAATTTTGCTATAAAACATATAATATCTACTTTTTAAATTAAACTGTATGCCAATTAATTGCACCTTAAATGCTCCAGCAGAATCGATAATTCCTCCACGTCTTTTTTTTTTTATAGGATATGGTGACAAACGAGCACACAGTCCACCTGATGGTAAGTGGTTGCTGTGGCCCATAGACATCTACATCTATCCTCGATTACGAATCAAAATGCAGATGCGTTGTCACCCGTGAGGACTAAATTACTTAGAACGCTTTTAGATAAATTACTTTTCTTTTTTCGTACTCTTTTCATTTAATCTATTATATTATATTATATATACTTTTCACTTATGTTTATTTATATGTATTTTTATATTTTTATTTTTATTCTGTACACGCCCTCGATTTTTAACTATTGTTTGCATCAGTTCTCTACGCTAAGGTTGTCTGGAACAGATCACTTTCAGAGTGATAAGACCGCCTGTTGTACATATTCTATTTTAGATTTAACTGTATTCGTCATTTTGTATTTTGGTGTACAATAAAGAGTAAATAAATAAATAAATAAATATATGTAATTATCGAAAATTTAATTTTGCTATAAAACATAAAAGATCTACTTTTTTAAATTAAACTGTAGGCCAATTAATTGCTCCTAAGTGCAGCAGAATCCGATAAAAAATTATAAGCTAACTAATAGTAATAGACCTGGAGCAACAGATACGGATTCTACTGGAGCATTTAAGGAGCAATTAATTGGCTTACAGTTTAATTTAAAAAGTAGATGTTTCATGTTTTATAGCAAAATTAAATCTATACATTTTTTTCAAAGTTTAATTACACTTAATTATAATATTGTTGGAAAAGAGGTAAAAATAAAATGAAATACGAACAAATGAAGGTAGATCCGGTAATCTCCACTTGTTCTAGCAGTATAAAGTATCGCGCAGGCGACCAAGAGGGTTCAGTCTGTAATTTACGAGTCTCACTGTCGTAACTATGCCCGTTGGAGTATTCTACTAGTGTACGCAAGGAAGATCGTGTTGCTGAGAGGCTGCCCTGTGTTACATTGAGATGGGTAGTGATGCTGTTGGTTTGCATACTTTGGTGTTATCATGTAATTGGGTCCTGACATAGTAAACAGGGTGTAGTGCTCTTACCGAGTAGTGTTCTTTTATTTGAATAATTTTGAGAATATATTTAAGATCAAAAGTGGAATAGTTTCTTACAATCTTATATATATATATATGCCATTTCGTTCTATAAATTGTTACCATCTTGTAGTTAGTGACATAACCCCGTTGCTGTAGAAATCTGGGATTTTTGATAAAAAATGCGACAAGTAGTTTTGACAGTCCTCTCTTAATGTTAACCTAACACTACCCAAAGAATTTGAAGAGACCGAAAACGATAAAATCTGAGATTGCAAGGTCAGGACTATATGGTGGATGCATTAACACTTCCCAACCAAGCTCTCTCAATTTTTGCTGAGTGGCCAAAAATGTTTGTGGTCTGGCGTTATCATGATAAAAGACCACTCCTTTCGTGTTGATCAATTCCGGACGTTTTTTCTCAATTTGTTGCATGAGTCTCATTAGTTGTTGTCAGTAGAGATCCGAATCGATGGTTTTATCCAGCGGCAAAAGCTCATAATAAACGATGCCCTTCCAATCCCAACATGCACACATCATCACCTTATTGCGTGTTAATCTGGGTTACGCTACAGTCTGTGGAGCTTGACTACCCTATGACCATGATAATTTTCGCACGTTCTTGTCGTAAGTGATCCACTTTTCATCACCAGTGATCAATCCTTTCAAAAATGGTACGGTTTCATTACGTTTTACGTATTCGTAAGGTATTACGTTCCAATAGAGAATCGTAAATAAGTACACCATTCATTAGGTTTCTTTCAGTGAGCTCGTGTGGTACCCAAATATCGAGCTTTTTTGTATAGCCAGACATTTCAAATGGGTCAAAAATGTTTTGTGGTCAATCCTCAATTTTTCGGCTATGTCGTAACTACTAATATGTCGATCTTGCTCCACCAAAAATGTCATCGACTTTATCCGTATGAGGGCGACCGGAGCATCAAAATTCCCGGACTGAAAACGCTTGAACCAACTTTGTGCTACTCTTTCTGACACTGCATTAGGTCCATAAACGTCACAATTTTTTTTAGCGGCTTGAGTCGCTTTTTTCCCTTTTTTTGTAATAAAACTTCAGTGTTTCGAATTTCTTCGTTAGATTCACTCATTTTAGCGGACAGAAAAACAATTTAAAAATGGGAGGAAAGTGTTTTTTACTCTTCATTTTTCTTTCGTATATGTATTGATATTAAAACCAGCCATATATACAAACAGTACAACCAAAGAGATTTTTCTTAAATTTTATACAAACAAAATACGAAGAAACTTTTTCCCCGACCTTATATGTCCATCAGCCAGTTCGCCTTAAGCTTAAGACCCGTTACTATAGCGTGACATTTACCCATTTCACCTTGCAGAAACAACACTTATATTTATTTGTGAATATTTAACCTAGTGCTTTGTGTAAGAAATTGCAACCTTCGCTAATGACCGTACATTTTTACGAGTTATAAAAGATATACTATAGGTACTTTCTAATAGAACACATGATCTCAGATCAACTTTTATCTGCGTACCTTTGCCTTCATTTAATATCAGTCAGTCCCCATGTAGTGGCGGGTGTAAGAATATTTACTACCCCATATCGTCCGTGTGTGTCGAAAGAGGCGACAAAGAGACATAACCCGGAGATGCGCAGCAGAGTCTTCCCAATAACAATAAAGAAACTGCGGTTACCAAACCGCCAGCCAAGCATTGCAACTATTGCAATCATGAGACAATCGCCCTATGAGGCAATATTTAACAAACCCCGAGCATAGCCCTCTTCATAGCACGCTGAACGACCTTGAGCTTCTTCATACGGCCAGCAATCAAGGACCACAGATTCATATGCCATCACTAGGGTATACCTGATAATAAAATATCCTGATTATGATCTCCCGAACGCTGCCCAGCCAAATTGAATTCACCGATTGACTTCTCGGTAGAAGTCTGACTTACCTATTCGCGTTGTTTGTCCTAGGTAAACATACTCGTCGACAACTTCGTGCGTAGTACTCCCAACAACTAACGACATAGGTGTGACATTGACGATTTGCATGGCCTTTGTTTTTATTTATTTTTTTATAGAAGAGGGGGCAAACGAGCATGTGACTC
The DNA here is from genome assembly GCA_029286625.1 of Parnassius orleans. Classification (NCBI taxonomy): domain Eukaryota; kingdom Metazoa; phylum Arthropoda; class Insecta; order Lepidoptera; family Papilionidae; genus Parnassius; species Parnassius orleans. The sequence goes on along the minus strand of JAGSMP010000006.1, from coordinate 5,343,862 downwards.
ACCTGATGGTAAAAGACTACTGTGCCCATGAACAACCGCAACACCAGGGGAATTGCAGGTGCGTTGCCGACTTTTTAGAAAGGAGTAAGCTCTTTTCTTGAAGGTCCCGTATCGGTCCGGAAAAATCGCCGGTGGTAAACATTTCCACAGAGAAGTTGTACGAGGAAGAAATCTCCTAGTAAAACGCACAGTGGTGGCCCGTCAAATATCCATATGGTGAAGATGGTATCGTGAATTTAGACGCGATCTGCGTTCATGAAATATGGCGGTTGGATATAATCCGAACAATTCCTCAGAGCACTCCCCGTGGTAGATGCGATAGAAAATGCAAAGGATGCAACATCTCTTCGCAGCGCCAGTGAATCGAGTCGATCAGAAAGAACTCGGTCGTCGACGATTCAAGCCGCTCTGCGCTGATTGCGGTCAAGTTAAAGGAGCTGGCACTGGGGTGCCCCGACCCAGAGATGAGAACAGTATCCCACGTTAGGCTGAACTTGCGCCTTGTAAAGTTGCAATGCCGGCATGAAATACTGTCCCGCTCTGCTGAGCACGCTAAGCTTTTTTGAGACGCCAATTTGGCCTTCCCTTCCAAGTGACCACGAAACTGCACACTATTCGATATGTCGACGCCGAGGATTCCGATGCTAGCTGAGACAGCAAGGGGAGTGCCTTGAAACTGAGGAGATACGACAAAGGGGTTCTTTTTAGCGGTAAACGCGCAAACTTGTGTCTTCTGGGGATTGAACTGGACTAGGCTTAGTCGCCCCAATCCGAGACTTTGTTCAGCAACGACTCGAATTCAGATACAAGTTTCTCCCGATACTCGGTGACGTTTTCGAGAGAAATATTGGCATGGCCAGTATATAAGGCATCGTCAGTACTGTCGTCTGCATAGCAATGAATGTTACCAGTTTGCAACATATCATTTATATGGAGAAGAAACAGCGTTCGTGAGAACCAGCGTTGATAGGTTTGTAATCAGAGCATGCACCGTCTACTACGACCTTTATACCCGATCAGCAAGCAAACTGGTGATCCAATTGCACAATTTCGGGAAGCCCATAGGAAGGGAGTTGAAAGAAGCGCTTGTGCCAGACCCGATCGAAGGCCTCGCTATGTCCAAACTAACGGCCAATGCCTCCCTTGACTCTACTGCCTCCGTCCATCTATGAGTCAGGTAGACCAGAAGATCACCAGCTGATCGACAAAAACGTATTGGCGGTCACTAATCAGCTGGTGATCCTTAAGATACCCTCATGAGCTGACAGTTTATAATAGACTCCATTATTTTGGGGACAAGGAGGTGAAGGCGATAGGCCTGTAGTAGGACGGGACTGAGCGGTCGCGTTTTTTAGGGATCGGGTGGACCAAAGCTGCCTTCCATGAATTCGGGACTATGCCTTGGGAGTAGGAGTACCGGAAAAGACTTGTTAAAACCGGTGCCAACTCCGGAGCACACGTGGTCAGCACAATGGGAGGGACTCCATCAGGCCCACTCGACTTGCTGACGTCCAGGGAGAGGAGTGCTTTGCGAACCGAGCGCTGTATAAACCGCACATCCAGCATGGATCACTCACACCACGGGATGTTCGGCGGTGTGTTCCCCCCGTCATCGAGAGTCGAGTTGGACGCAAAGAGAGAGCCTAACAGATCGGCTTTCTCCTTTGCGGCATGGGCCAGTGAGTCGTCCTCTCTGTGCAGAGATGGAAGAGATGGCTGACAGAAGTTCCCTTGGACAGCCTTGGCGAGAAACCAGAATGCACGGGTTCCCGAAGGAAGGCGAACTAGCTTCTCGCCAATTCTGCCGATGTGCTCAAACCTTGCCGTGCCAATGACTCTTTTGAAGGACCTGGAGGCGGAATTATATCCATGTTTATCTTAAGATCGTACTTTCATTCTTCGTACGAGAGTTGTTGGAAGTGGACGTGTACATATTTTTCAAATAATTCCTTTAATAGTGACTAGTTGAAATTGAACTTTGTACCTATCCAGTTAAGAGATTTTATTGTGCGGTGTAATACTACCACTAATCAGTATCAATACTTGTGTTTATCTCGTTCTTGCATCGCATCTGAGAATTGCAACTGTAATATTGCCGTGCTAATAAACCAGCAAATCCAACCATCTGACATCATCTTAGCCCATCGGGTTCCTCATGTTAGTGAAAATGATAAACGACCTAAAAATGCAATTTTTGCGTGATAATTTTTTGGCTTCGTATTGTGCTAAAAAAGGCTTAACTTCAGATCAGTTGTCTATCACTGGACCGTCGAATAAATATACATAAATGAACATCTAACCTCGAAAAATAAACGGATATTTCGAAAATCCTGTGAAAAGGCCAAAACATGTAACTACAAATATGTTTGGTACAAAAATGGTATAGTTTTGGTACGAAAAACTGACTCATCTCCTGTTTTACCAATACGCTCGCTACAGAATCTTAAAAAAAATAAGTCTTAGAATAATTTGTAACAGAAATGGGTTTCTACATTTTTGCACTGATATTTGGGGACATGAGCATGTTGTTGCCACTTATATTTGTAAAAAAGGTCGGTTACTAATTTTCTAGACTGTTTGATAAAACTAATTTTCTAGACTGTTTGATAAAATTATACTTAAAAATGTACTACGTATTATGCAACAAAAATTTACTCTATCATAAATCTTATTTTTATACACAAAAATTTTACATAATTTACATATCTTTACTCATTAATCATTATGCACAAATATGGCGCAGTAATAATACTTTTAAAAATTCATCGCATCTATTTAATTTAAATTGTGTATCGAAAATTAATTTCATTTTTTTCACAATACTTCTAATGAAATACTCAATAAACTATGACATTTTATCTAATGGATTCTGAAATAAAAAAACATATCAATTTACTATTACAACTGTTGAGGCTTAAGAACTAAGTTGTACACTCTTTTTATGAATATTTTAATTCACGACTAGGACTTAATAATATTGACAGAAACTTGGTTTCATAGTAGCAATTATGATAACGAATTAATAGATCAACGTTATCGAGTATTTCGCAGCGGTCGGGATCGGACGGCGACCGGCCGTAAAGATGGCGGTGGCGTATTAGTAGCGGTGTGTAGCTCGCTTGCTGCCTGCCGCCCGCGCCTCACGCTCCTTATTGTTGATCATACCTTGATTCTTATAGGTTCGGGTACTAATAAGCTTTTCATATGCGCATCATACATTCCATCCGATTTAAATAATGAAGTATACCTTACTTACCTAGATTACATATTATGTTATGTCATGCAACCTTTAGACTCATGTAAATTTTTAATGGTGGGAGATTTTAACTTACCCACAATTAATTGGCTTCCTAAAGATAATTATCTAGAAAAAAAAAATCTAGCTTTTAAAGTAACACATGTTTATCTTCTAGACAGCGGACAGCTTCCAATTTAACCCCTTTAGAAACTTAAATGACCGCACTTTAGATTTATTCATCAATACATCTATACAAATAAATAAGAAGTGTCTGTATGTAATGTTAAAATAACAGCTTTTTACTAAATTCATATGAATAATAACAAAAAAACAATTTTTAAATTTTTTGTCTGTCTGTGTCTGTTTGTTGCGGCTAATCTCCGAAACGGCTGGACCGATTTAACGGGACACTGGCAGATAGCTGATATTATAAGGAGTAACTTAGGATAATTTTATTTTAAAAAAATAATTAGGGTTCCGCGCAAAAAAATCGTAGTAAATTCCACGCGGGCGAAGTCGCGAGGGACAGCTAGTATCAAATACTTTAGAATGTAAAATTATGGATGCTCCTTATAATTTAATACCCGTGGATAGTCTCCACCCTACTTTTTATGCTTCTGTGTTTTTTATGCATGAAAATAAGTCTATGCCACAGAGTTCACGACCACAGTTTTGTTTTGGAAATGCTGATACTCAGTCATAAGGTGCCATGGGATGAAATGTTCTTAGGTAAATCAGCCGAAGTAGCTGTGGTAACTATGAAATACTCTATGGTTTTATTAAGAAGTTCATACCAACAAAAATTGCAAAACATTCTTCATTTCCTGTTTAAACGTAAAGGGAGTGTCTGGATCAAGTGGAAAAAATATGAAAACTCTTATTATAATTAATTCTCTAGGCTTAGAAAGTACTTTAATAAAGAATACGCAATTCGTTATAAAAACTACATGTCTTTAATTTAAGATAACAAAAAAAAAATATAGCATTTCTGGACATAAATATCAAAGCGCAAAAATATTTTTTGCGCTTTGATATTCCGGACGTGTATTCCTGACAATGTTTATTATAATGATAATATTGCAACTAATCCCACAAAAGCATGTAGCCTATTTTCAATGTTTTTTCACTCCATTTTTGAAGCATCTTCTGTTTCAAGCGAGTATGATATTAATAGTATTGATTTTGGACAATGTCCTGATTCACACATTAATTTAACATCTATTACACTATCAGAGGATGAAGTACTTAAAGAGCTACAAGCGTTAAATATACCCAAGGGTATGGGGCCCGATAATATATCACCAGTATTTCTAAAAAATACTGCAGCTAATATTGTTAAACCACTGTTTTTCCTTTTTAATAAATGTTTAAGTGATGATGTATGTCGTAACGTATGGAAAGCAGCTAAATTTATTATCATACGTAACTAACCGCACGCAGAGGGTTGTTATTAATAGTTACAATTGAGAGTGTGTGCCTGTCACCTCCGGAGTTTCACAAGGTTCTATTTTGGAACCACTATTATTTATACTTTTTATTAATGATATTAACTCCTGTTTTCAGCACAGTAATTTTTTGCTATACGCTGACGACCTTAAAATTTATCGTTACCTTAGACTTCAGGATGACTTGGACCGCTTTTCTGTTTATTGTTTGAAAAATAAATTAAGTCTTAGTATAAGTAAATGCAAAATGTAAACTGTCACTAAGAAAATTAATTTTAATCGGCAATAATATTCTTTATGCAATTCTACTCTTGAAAAAGTACATTCTATTCGTGACCTCGGCATTACCATCGGTAGTAAGTTAACAATCGATACACATGTTGAACAAATATATAATAAAGCTTTTAAAATGTTTGGGTTTGTAATGAGAGCCTGTAAGGATTTCACCAACCCAGCAACATATATCTTTTTGTATAAGGCACTGATACGCTCTCAGTTGGAATACGCTGTTGCTTTGTAGAATCCTTTCATAACCAACCATATTGAGAGTGTACAAAAAATCTTTTTAAGTCAATGTACTATAGATGTAAGCATAAATATTGTTCCTATAATATAATATTAAATAAATACAAAATGTTAACTTTAAAGCACAGACGACAACAATTAGTAGCAATGTTATTATTTGACCTTTGTCATGATAAATAGATATGATTATATTCCTGTAACAAAAAATCATGCGTGAGTGTCGTGTAACACTCGGTTGGAACGAAGTTACTTTTGTACTATATTATTATTGATAAACGTATTATATTATTGATTAATGAATTACTAGCGTCTAATAAAATTAAGCGTCATTTAAAATAAAATAATATTTCTTTCATGGCAAGATAAAAAAAAGTGCAAAGGAGATGGATATTATTCCATCTCGCTTCCTTATAGCATTAAAAGGCCGTCTACACTACGTCAGAAGGGGTCGTGACTTTTTGTCACCTAGCCCCCATCCGTCAAATCCGTACCGTCGGATAAAGAACTTCTTTCCAAAAAATTGCGATATCGTGTACCTACTAAGTCACATCATGTAAGATCAACATGCTTACGTTATATTTGTGATGAAAATAAATACCTGACGTCAAACGTTTGCTCTTCCCTTGTGTAGAACCAATGCTGGCAAAAGAGCGCCATTGTATCGTTTAATGCAAAATTATGTGCAAAATTAATGCAAATTAATAATATACTATGGGACATTGACATTTTTAATAATCGTCCTTTAGAAACAAAGTGATTAAAAAGCTTATGAGTCTTACGAACTAAAAAAAAACAAACCTAAATTATATAATAGTTTGAAATCAAAACTAAAATGTTAAACAGTTCTTTTTGTTTAGTTGTTTATGACTACATTGTAATGTTTTTAAAGAGTTCGATATTGCTGATCTCTTGTCTACTTAAATTGTTAAAATTTCCTTTTTAATAGTTTATATTAGAGTTTAAGTAATTCCAACAAATGTTGTAATATTACAAATGTACTAAGTCCTCCTTCACATCTCCCACTTTTGTAATCCATACTACTATTATAAATGTGAAAGTGTGTTTGTTTGTTTGTCCTTCTTTCACGTCGCAACAGAGCGTCGGCATGGCATGATTTTTGTATAGGGATAGTTCGGTGGCTGTAGAGTGACATAGGCTACTTTTTCCACGGAAAAACATCTCATTCCCGTGGGAAAATCGAATATGTTGCAAAATTAAATTCCGCTAGGTGGCGCCACCGTAATTCTACAAGACGGACGACGGTACGATGGACGAACACAGAAGGTCAGAATATCTGGAATATTATGTCTTTTACCAAAATTAAGATAAAAATGTATGGAACTGTTTTTTCCACGCAGGACCGGGAAGAGAGCGATAAAACATAAAATTCACCAGCTGATTTTCTTCAAACGTTTTGGTGCATCGTAATTCACAGAATAGGCGATAACCTCGCAGACGATATTAAGTAATCCGTTGATGCTCTGCCTACCCGCAAGGGTTACAGGCGTGATTATAAGTATGGATCAGAAATACTATCACCACCTGTCACGCTTTCACCTTAACTATTACTTAACAATGGTAGAAACAGTTCTTAGTAAGCCTTATTAATAAGCCTTAGTAATATTTATTGAACGGAAATGAATACAGTTCTTATATGTGGTTATGAATGAATCGGTATTACAATAAGAAAAATTGTGCAAAATCATAAGAAAAATATTTTTGAGAGTTCTTATTAACTAACGTATACATAGTTTAAATTGATTCCGCTAGATGTCGTTACTAGGTTTTAAAACGCGGTAACGAAATGTTTCTGACATGTACTTAACTCCCGCCGTTGAGCCGCGCGTCAACTTATAGTGCATACGGTACCTATACGCTTAAATTGTTTCTATTTCAGCTTATTCGACTACCTGCTTTCGATTTCGGTTGTTTGTTATTTGCTTTGTGATTTGGTTAAGGTTGAATGGATTTATATTGGCTTTCATTTTGGGATTTGTGTATTTTCTTGGATCGGTTTTGTTGATTTGGTTGGTATTCCTTTATACATATTTAGACTCTGGCTTTGATTATGGATTTTGTTTATTTAGAATCGTGAATTGGTTTTCGTTGTTTTAGGTTGTTTAACAATATTTCAAAGAAATATTAATAGTATAGATAGTGTATACGGTACCTATACACTTATTTTTCGTTGGTTATATTTATATTGACTACTGCTTTCGATTTCGGTTTTCATGATTTGTTTTGTGATTTGTAAGTTGATTCGATTTTTGGCTATCGTTTTCGGATTCGTGTTGTGTCTTGAATTGGTTTTGTTGTTTTGATTTTAAAATATTTAAAAGGAATATTTATTCCTTTTAGATATTTTGGATTTGCTTTTAAAAAAAATATTTAAAAGGAAATTTAATTCCTTTTAGGTATTTTAACGTTTTTTTATAAATAGGTTTTTTCTTACTTCATAATGCTTCGCAAACGTAAGTCCAGCCTTTCAAGAGTATCTTCTCAAAGACAAGCGAAAAGATTAGCTCGATCGCTAGAATCTTTAGAAGATGCTGAACTGAGAAGGCAAGAACAAGCAGAGCGTCAGGCTGCTTTTAGAGCATCTGAGACACCTTCTCAACGTCAGCAAAGGCGTCTTGAACAGACAGAGCGTCAGGCTGCTTTAAGAGCTTCCGAAACACCTTCTCAAAGTCAGAAAAGGCGTCTTGAACAGGCAGAGCGTCAAGCTACTTTAAGAGCTCTGAAACACCTTCTCAAAGTCAGCGAAGGCGTCTTGAACAGGCAGAGCGTCAAGCTACTTTAAGAGCTACTGAAACACCTGCTCAAAGTCAGCAAAGGCGTCTTGAACAGGCAGAGCGTCAAGCTACTTTAAGAGCTACTGAAACACCTGATCAAAGTCAGCAAAGGCGTTTTGAACAGGCAGAGCGTCAATCTACTTTAAGAGCTACTGAAACACCTGCTCAAAGTCAGCAAAGGCTATTCGAACAAGCGGAACGTCAGGCCGCCTTAAGAGCCGCGGAAACACCTGATGAAACTCAACACAGACTCATTGAGCAAGCTGAACGTCAATCTACTATAAGGGCATCTGAAACACCAGAACAGACACAGGCGCGAAGAGATGCAAATGCACAGCTCCAAGCTGAACGTCGACAAAACTTTCAAAGAAACAATGCTCAAAACGAACAGCATAAATTTTTACAAGTATATTTTATGGGTGACGAAGAAATTGAGGTAGACCGTCGCCGCCAATTTATCCAGGAGGTTGAGAGAGACACAGTGTTCAAAATTCAAAGATTCTTGCATGAACGTAACATTTTAGTCAAAACATTTAAAACTGCTTTAGAAAACCTACCTGAAGAGGATTATAAAGTCGTCATTCACGCAGATCGGACCCTCGAGGAGAGCATGAAAGGCGCTACAATGCACCTTTGATAAACGAAATAGCAGCCGTAATTAGTGGTGATCAATTTTCTTCACGAGACATTGTCTTATGAGCACGTGATACGTTGCAACGGGTAGCCGATACACACAAGTTTTATGACGCTCTGCAATACCCATTGATTTATTGCAAAGGACAAGAGGGTTATCATTTCAAATTCCACTCATTAACCTGGTCACAAAGGAGCCTACCTGAACAAAAAGTATCATGTATGGATTTTTATGCGTATCATATGATGTTGCGAGAAAATGATTTTAACCTCTTAGCCCGGTGTAGACAATTATTTCATCAATTTTTGGTAGACATGTATGTGAAGGTAGAAAGTGAACGTCTCCGTTATATATCTTTAAATCAAAAAAAAGCTGCGCGTTGAGAATTATATACATTTACAAGATGCAGTTTCTAGCGACGCCAATGTAAACCCCAGAGATTTAGGTAAAATGGTAATTCTGCCCTCATCATTCGTTAACAGTCCCCGCTACCTATATAAGTACACACAAGACGCATTCGCCTATGTACGAACTTACGGAAGACCTGATCTTTTTGTTACTTTTACTTGCAATCCCACATGGAAAGAAATAACCGAGGAGCTAATGCCGGGCCAAAAAAGTACTGACAGACACGATTTAGTTGCTAGAGTATTTAGATTAAAAGTACAAAAATTAATGTATGTAATTAACAAAGGGAAAATTTTCGGAGAGGTGCAGTGCTTCATGTATTCAATTGAATGGCAAAGAGGATTACCGCATGCCCACATTCTAATATGGCTTAAAGAGAAGTTGCGGCGCAGCCAAATAGACGACATAATAAGCGCTGAGATTCGGATCCTGAGCAAGATAAAGAATTGTATGATAGCATCGTCCGAAATATGATTCACGGTCCATGTGGAGCACGAAATTCAATATCGCCATGTATGAAAGAAGGAAAATGTACAAAGAAATTCCCTAAACAGCTATTAAAAGAAACAGTGCACAATGACAATGGCTACCCTTTATACAGACGCAGAGCTCCCGAAGATGGTGGCAGGAAATTTACAATTAAATCTCGTTCTGGAGCGTTCAAAACCTTAGATAACAGCTGGATTGTCCTGTATTCGCCCATTCTATGTAAAATGTTTAATGCCCACATTAATGTAGAAGCATGTAGCTCTGTCCGCGCAATCAAGTATATCTGTAAGTACATAAATAAAGGAAGCGACCAAGCAATATTTAATCTCAGGAGTGAAGATGAGGCAAATCCGTTAATGAAGTACAGACCTTTCAAGCAGGGCGTTATGTCAGCAGTAACGAGGCAGCGTGGCGTCTCCTTGGCTTCCTTTACACGAAAGGCACCCAACAGTTACTCACCTTGCTGTGTACTTAGAAAATGGAGAGCGTATATTTCACCGAAAGAAATTTCCAAGAAAGAATTGCATCACCGCCAAAACTACACTAACAGCCTTCTTTCAACTTTGTCAAACCGACCCTTTGCAAAACGTTGTTATATTCTGAAGTCCCCGCTATTATACTTGGAACACATCTAGGAAGGAGTGGAAACGCTGTATTCAAGGCGCGCCTGTTGCAAATTGGCCGGTGTAAAGTCATCAGATGCCCTTGGTCGTGTATACCGTCCATGTAACTAATTTTGAATGTTTCTGTTTACGATTGCTGCTGCACCATGTTCGGGGTCCTACAGGATACAAAGACCTTAAAACTGTCGACGGTCAGGAATGCGCAACTTATAGAAGCATGTGAAGCTCTGCATCTTTAGAAAACGATAATCACTGGGATGAAACCATGGAGGAAGCTGCAGTGCCAGTCACCAGCCAAAATTAGGATCTTTATGCAACTCTCATATCATCTTGCGGGCTATCTAATGCACATAAATTGTGGGACAAATATAAAGAGTACATGGCATATATATGGAAGATATTTTGTGAAGGTTACAGCAGACACACGCGAACATGACATACAATGAACACATTTATAATGAAGCACTTGGAAAAATTGAAGATAAAGTAATGGCAATGGTAGGCAAAAATTAAGCGACTTTGGAATGATAAGCCCTCAGCCAACAACCGAAAATGAACTAAGTGATGAAATTATACGTGAACAAACTACGATATACCAGCTTTTGCAGCAAGTAGCCGAATTGTATTCCGCTTGCTTCCTGAACAAAACGAGTTTTTGACAAAGTATTAGGACAAATTGAATCTGGAAATGGTGCACTTTTCTTTTAGATGCCCTGAGGAACTGGGAAGACATTTTTGTTAAATTTATTATTAGCGCAAGTACGGAAAGATAAAACATTGCTGTGGCCGTAGCTTCCTCCGGTATAGCCGCCACGCTGCTAAGCGGGGCCGCACTGCACATTCTGTTTTAAAACTCCTCTAAATCTAGCCCAGGAAGAATCGCCGATCTGCAACTTTAGCAAAATAGTGCACGAGGTATAATGCTACGACAATGCAAACTTTTAGTGTGGGACGAAAGTACAATGTCGCATAAAAAGCTGTAGAAGCACTAAATCGAACTTTGTTGAGACAGACCGCCAAACTTTACCTGTCATTCAAAAGGGCACACCTGCAGATGAAATTAAAGCATGCCTCAAGTCGTCTATTTTATGGAATAAGATGATAAAATTCAGTTTAACTACGAATATGAGTGCATTTGTATAATGATATCAATGCTGGAAACTATGCTGACACACTATTAAAAATTGGCGATGGGCGGTTGGAAACGGATGCTGAGGGCTGCGTTAAATTGACGAGAGATTTTGTAATTTAGTACAGAGTCATTCCGAATTAATTGCGAGCGTTTATTCAGATTTAATGAACAACATGCATGAAGACAAATGGTTATGTGAAAGGGCGATTCTTGCACCAAAAATGAGAGCGTTAACAAAATAAATTCAAATATATTAAGCAAAGTGGCAGGAGAAATAACAGAGCATTTGTCAGTAGACACAGTTATGGACAAAGAACAAAGCACTTCATATCCCGTAGAGTTTCTAAATTCTCTAGAGTTGTCAGGTGTGCCTCACATAAGCTTCAATTAAAATTAGGCGTCCCAGTCATGCTAATGCGAAATTTAGATGCTCCTCGGTTATGTAACGGGACAAGGCTGCGTGTGACACATCTTGACGGAAAATAATCGGTGCCACAATTTTGACAGGCGTAGGAAAAGGTGAAAATGTTATTATACCACGGATCCCTATAATTCCTACAGATCTTCCTTTTCAATTCAAAAGGTTGCAGTTCCTATTAAGTTCAGTTTTGCAATGACAATTAATAAAGCGCAAGGGCAAACGTTACAGGTAGCGGGGTCAACTTAGAAAACCGTGCTTCTCTCATGGTCAGCTGGATGTAGCATGTTCGCGTGTGTCAAATGCCCAGAATTTCCACATTCTTTTCCCTGAATGGAAAACATATAACATTGTGTACAGTAGCTTAGTTTTTTTTCCAAAATTCCCACAATCAATTAATCAGAATTCCACAGATCTTCCTTTCAATTCAAAATTTCCTATTTAGCTCAGTTTCTTTTCAATTCCAAATGCTGCACCTCTGACGGACCTATTAAGCTCAGTTTCTTTTCAACTCAAAGGCTGCATCTCTGACGGATCTTTTATTTGGCTCAGTTTCCTTTCAATTCAGAAACTGCATCTCTGACGAATCAATTTAGCTCAGTTTCTTTTCAAAAGTCTGCATCCTGACGGATAATTATGCTCAGTTTCCTTTAATTAAAAATATCCCATTTCAATTTGGAATAAACAGGCTATTTTCATGCTTTCCTACGCTGCGTTTCAAAACATTTAAATAGGCTGACGAATCAATTTTGCTCAGTTTCCTTTTAATGGCTGCATCTCTGACAAATCTATAAAACTCAGTTTTCTTTCAATTCAAAAAGCAATGGATAGTTCATTTCCAGTGACCATGCGGGCGAAGCCGCGGGTAACAACTAGTTTATCTTATAAATTATCTGAGACTGGTATCGTCGGCAAATCGAAAATGAGTGATGTACTTGCCATTGATGTTAATACCGTATCATTTTCAGTCCAGTAGCAGCGGTGAAGATTTTTGGGGATAAAACGTCGGTTTCGTACTCTGGTTCTATACTCGAATAACCCTACTGTACAATCATTTCAGCCCGGTATACGGACTGTCAACTTGGCACCGCTTACGGGACTGTAGGACCGAATTATTGCTTTCGACGGAATCAAAGGCTTGCTCATAGTCCATATACGCAAGCAGTGCTGTGTGTGCAAGGAGTAAGAATGTACAATTTCTCTTCTGTACAATTTGTCTAAGGTTACATATGTGGTCTATGGTACTAAAGTCTCTTCGAAAACGGCTTAGTCGGGAAGCCGGAAGAATATCCACTACCCCATATTTTTCCGTGGGTGTCGTAAAAGGCGACAGAGGGAAACTGAGACAGGAGATGGGCAGCAGCATCTTTCTGATAACAGCATAACTACCCCGCTAACCCGCTTGTCAAACGTAGCAACTATAGCAAACGACCTCCAACGGCCCCCAGTACCCGGCGGCCCCGCTATTCCTGGCTACTGCGGTGAACATGGTAACGGCAGGGCAGGGGATGTAAAGAATCTCCGGTGGAGGTTCGGTTGCTACCTAAGACGACTAGACCTGGCTATAAACACACACACCATACCTAATACCCGAGAACACCTAATACCCGAGATTCAATAAAATGAGAAAAAATTGCACAAAATATAAGTTTTGATCAGAACTTCGTTCTTAGCAAGATGCTGACCACTAGAATATATCAAGTTAACAATTAACAGTTAGTTATAACAATGAAAATTTGTAGCTGAGAACTAGTTGATAAGTAAAATTTTTTTTTACGTATATATTGTGAGGCTGGCTGGCACGGCTCTCCATTTGCTTACTTGATGTTTACAAGTCCATAAGATTAATAGTGATGGGAGTGTTGTGGTTTTTGTTTATGATACTGACAGCGGGTAAAGCGCTGGAGTTAACAAGTAAGTTAGATTTTTCGTAATATTGTAAGAATTTATTTATTAATTTAATTTACACTTTATTGTTTACACCTTCGAAAACGGATACAAAGGGCGGATTCGAATTACTGCCTCGTTGGTCTGGTGGTCGGATACACGGTTGCTGATCATGAGGTCCTGGGTTCGAATCCCGTGTCGAGCCAGAATCAGTTATTTGGTTTTTAGTAGCCGCCCGGAGTCAGGAAGTTAGCGGTGTTTCACCCCTGTGATCTATATTGTATAAAAAATCTAGATAAATCTCATTATATACAATTTAATAAATCTATCAATTCACATCCTATTATTAAATTTAAATACCAAAACTAAAAGAAAGTTACATGTACAACATTTCTGGGAGTAACTTTAGTTGAAAATAATAAACTGGAAAGAATAAATAGATAACGTATGCAGTAGAACTAATTTTGTATGTCATGCCATTAAACACGTCAAAAACATCACAAATATTAAAATTGCAAATACAACGTTCCACGCGTACATAGTCTATTTTACGCTATGGACTTATAATATGGGGTAATGGTACTGATAAGAATAGAGCATTTGTTGCCCAAGAAAATGTATTCGTGCAATATGCGGGATATCGCCAGAAGAATCCTGTATACCAGTATAAAAAAGACTTGGTATATTACCCCTCCCGTCACTATACATTTATGAAGTCGGCATGTTTGTTTTTAAAAATAAGTTATTGTTTATTAAAGCAAGTGATATAATATCCCCGAAACCGACGTGACCCAGACAAACTAGTCCTAGATGTCATTCCTAGGCTCGTTAAATATAATAAACTACTGCAATCTGAAACTTGTTGTATGTTTAATGTTGCAGAAAATAAGTTTACTTTTAAAAATTGATAACGATGAAATTCTTTAAGCACAAATAAAGCTTGTTTCATACAATTAGCGGTTGCGGCTATACCAAACAACATTATTTAATTCACGAACTTTTTTCTCAATTTCTTGCTTGAGTCTCATTAGTTGTTGGCAGTAGAGATCCGAATCGATGCTTTTGCCCGGCGCTCATAATCAACGATGCCCTTCCAATCCCACCATACACAAAGCATCACCTTATTGGGTGTTAATCCGGGTTTCGCTACAGTCTATGGAGCTTGACTACCCTTTGACCGTGATCTTTTTCGCACGTTCTTGTCGTAGGTGATCTACTTTTCATTACCAGTGATCAATATTTTCAAAAATGGATCGGTTTCATTACGTTTCAATAAAGAATCGCAAATGAGTACACGATTCATTAGGTTTCTTTCAGTGAGCTCGTGTGGTACCCAAATATCGAGCTTTTTTGTATAGCTAGACTTTTTCAAATGGGTCAAAAGTATTTTGTGGTCAATCCTCAATTTCTCGACTATGTTGTAACTACTAGTGTGCCGATCTTGCTCCACTTTAAAAAAAATGGCATCGAATTTACCCGCATGAGGGCGAGCAGAGCGAGCTGCATCTTTGACATCAAAATTTCCGGACTGAAAACGCTTGAATCAACTTTATGCTACTCCTACTGACACTGCATTAGATCCATAAACGTAATAAATTTTTTTTTGCGGCTTGAGTCGCATTTTCCCTTTTTTGTAATAAAACTTCAGAATGTATTGAATTTCCTCGTTAGATTCACTCATTTTGGCGGACAGAAAAACAATTGAAAAATGGCGAGAAAGTGTTTTTTTTTTAATTTTTTTTTAATTTTTCTTAATGCCCTATATGTATATTAAAACCAGCCAGATACAAACAGTACAATCAAAGAGATTTTTCTTCAATATTATACAAACTAAATACGAAGAAACTTTTTCCCCGACCTATTAAAATAAATACATGAATAACTAATTATTTTATAGAATATGGGTTGCAGACGAGCACACAGTTCGCCTGTGTGCTTGTCTGTCTGTGTGCGCTAAGTGGATGCTGTGGCCTATAGACATCTACATCTATCTTTAATTTAGTATCAACATGCAGATGCATTGTCACCCTTGGGGTCTAACATGGAATACTTCATTTCAGTAATAAGAGTCTCAGGTTCTCTACACTCACCAAAGAAAACAGCAGTAATAAGCTGCATTTTACGCTGGTATTCTGGTCAGAGCGTAGTCCTTTCTCGGTCAAGCCGACCCATTCGCGCTACAACCATAATATAGTTGCAGCTCTGCCACGGTTAAAAAAAATAACAGAAGTGAACAATTTTATTGTTCAAATTGTTGAAATAATATTACTATAATTTTGTGGCTATAATTGTTGATCTCGTAGTTAGAAGATAATGACTGATTTGATTAAAATAAACTAATTGAGCAGTGTCTATCTGTGTTAAAGTTACATTTACATTTGTTATTCAAGGCGTATACAACCTTAGTGTTTTGTTACGTTCCACTGAGAGACTGTCCTACCAAATTGGAATCATTATTCCATTATAGTCACTATTTTGTTGTTTTCCTTTGTGCAAGTGTCACGATTTAAGTTTATTATTTTGGATAAGGTTTCATTTAATCATTACTAAGATTTCTCGCTAAAATTGTGATTAATCAAAGCTTTAGAAGGATTGAAAGTGTGTGATACAATCAGTAACGTAACTTATGGGAACTACTGACGTGAATATTTTGTGTCCTCTAGTATTATCTCTCTAATTTTATTTTAACATTTACAGAGACTTTTAATAAATATCCTCCAAATCTTTACAATGATACTCGACTCAAATTAGTTGTTTCCTAAAAGAACGTGGTAGACGCAGATATTGCCACTGAATAAGATGTTGGTGAGAGAGTGTTTTATCCCAATAATTCGCTTAAAATGAAACACTTACAACTTTGTAATGACAATAAAAAATACGATTTGCAAGAGCGAATTGCTAAATACGAGCGAAAACTAATGCTTGCAGAGGTCAGAGACTGAAGACTTTTGTCGCATTACTTATGACCCAAAAAAGTGAAAAGAATTATATATTTTTCTTTTTCTTTTTCATCAGCCCGTAAAGTTTACTGCAAGACATAAGCTTCTCCCATTGTAGGGTGATCCGATTGAGGGCATCCCAATGATTAGCAAGAATTGTCACGGTTGGCAGACAGACTTTCGAGCGCAATGCAAGAAGTCTCGCTCCTTAGACGTTGCTGTCCGTAGGCGGTCTGGGTACCTTATGGCTGGCTTTTACGTAACCGATATAGTTAAAATTACAGCCTATATACGTCTCACTGCTGAGCACAGACCTTCTCTCATTTTTGTGAGGGTTTTAGGGCAAGGAAATGCCCGCAGCGCTGCTCCAATGCGGGTTGGCGAACTAAGCACGGTCCTGAGCCACCTGCATCCATCGACTTCCTGTATATCTTACCAGGTCGTCACTCCAACAATGGGGGGGAGGGGGACGACGACGCCCTATACTTTGCTGCCGGTACGAGGCAGCCACTCAAGAACCTTTCTTCCCCATCGTTTGTTGGTTCTTCGAGCTATATGGCCGGCCCATTGCCACTTCAGATTGAGTATATCCTCGTTTTTAAGTATATACGATCGCTATGAATGAAACTTGTAATGAATTGCTAAACAGTTTCTAATAATAATTTTTATGCCTACCGTATACTGCAACATCTTAGGCGTATTAAAAAGATCGAAATCAACTTATTTACAAACTACACTGATTGATATTTACAAAATTATACTACATTATTGTTATTTATACACTTTGTGCTTCTTCTGTGTACACTAATCGTTTTAGTTCGGCCCAAAAATAAAAGTCTAGAGGTGTTAGGTCTGGTGATCTTTATACCCTTCAATGGAATACATCGGAAGACCTGCCTGACATAAAATAGTGGTAGGTAGACGAATGATATTAATGTAATTCTAAAAAGCCACTCACGTGTTCCTGTAGCATAAATATATCTGTGCTAAATTTTAATCATATACGTCCAATATTCTCTGAGAAAGCAAAAAAAAAAAAACCATTGAGAAAGAGACACAGACACTGAGGAGACTCTACAATTAGTGATCCAATTTTGCTAATTTTGGCACGGAGCAGTATTAATGATCTTCCTAAATTGAAGCTCATGTTAGCGAAGCCACGGGTAAAAAGATGGTGATTTAAATAATAATATTAAATGTTATAATTTAGAAGGCTACATTGCGGATATAATATTAAGTATTATATTAAATTCACAATTACTATAAAATTATACGTTTGTACGCGTTTTAATATTATTATTACTACTAAGTCCTAGAAAATATTCAAGGTCTCTATTATATTCTATCTGTTTCATTTCGTTCTGTTGCCTCTTACAATACCCATCTTTATGATAAAATTAGGTATATATGAAAACCGGAAGAAGACAAGATTACTTATTAATGTTATCAGAAACTTGAGAAAATACAATTTAAATTGATTTAGTTTTATGATAAAATCAACTAACCTAACCTAAGCTTATATTTTATCATAAACCTAAACAAGTTCAGGTTATTGATCAAAAGCCTAGGTTTTCATATATACATATTATATGGAATAATGGATTCTCTTACGTCGCAACTACACAGCACAGTAAAAAATTATTGTTCACACGTGTTCTGTTTATCTTTGTACTCGTACGCACATATTTTGAACTATGAGTGTGACCATAATGTACAAGTTTTATGTTGTCGTGTTTTGCCTATAACTATTTGATGTATCAAAATAAATCAATTTTTCCCTCTTACGAGGAGGCCTCTTACGCCGTCAAATTAATTATATATAAAATGCTCTAATTTTTTAGATCAGCAGTATCATCAGATGCCACGGCTATTTCAGCTGGACGACTACGAGAAGTGCCTTGCGAATCGACGTGGTGCTTTCTGCCTCGGTAGCTTCAACCTTGTAGCACCGCCCAAAAATCGCTTGTTTGATGTCATACAGGTAACTATTTTAAAGTAAAAAGTTTTAGCACTTTAAGAAGACATAGCATAATAATTAAAAATAAAGTGACAACTTGAAACTACTGGGTCTTCATCACATGTTCTCGATATTTTTTTTTCTCAGACATACAAGTTTCCTCAAGATGTTTTCGTTCACAACCAAACACATGAAAAATCAGCACTTAAAATTTTTTATTATATGCCAGCGAGAATCTAACTCATGCTGCTCTCTTAATATGAAATGTACGCGTTTGACCCATAACCTAGCAAGACCTCTATCATTACTGAAAGAATTCTTTAAATATATTATGACTAGATGCTTAGATCTATGGTCTAGATGTAATGTAAAACTCACATGTGCAATGCTTGAAGGGTACCATAACAACACTGAGTCCCCGTCCACACTACTAAATGGGGATATAAGTTACACACTTATATCCCCATTTAGTATCTGGTGCGGCTCTGTCATCGCACCAGAAGCGTGAACGAACCGAAGCCTTAATCAAGCTATCGAAGTTTTCTAACGACTGCATATATTATCTAATAAAATCTCTATGTTCCGTACTACGGAGCATTGGTCGCTCACCGGGCTGATGCCCGGCTGGAAATCTCCCATTTCCTTTCGCGGCCAAAGTGGTAACCCTACGTGATTTGAAAAAAAGCAACGTGCGACTTTGCGTTCCTTTTTTTCTGGTTGCTAAATTTAATATTTTTAAACTTAAATTAGTTTTTTTTTACAATTAAATAATTACACAGGATTTTTACTTATTGACAAATCCATTTTTACAGAGGCAAGGGTAACAAACGAACACACAGTCCTGATGGTAAATGGATGCTATTGCTGATTAAGAATCAACATGTAGATGCGTTGTCACCTAATGGGACTAAGTTAGAACGCCTTGTTACTATTAAAAGGGTCTTCGATTCTCATCACACACCACACGAAGCACATTAGCATTATTATTCCACGCTGGTATTCTGTGCGACCGGGGCCTTTCCGCCGTTAAGCTACAACGTAGGTCTATAAGATAAAAAATAATGAAAATATTCAAACTGGTAATTATTTTGCAATAATTAATCATCAATGTCATGAAAACCGTGTATAATTGGCTAATTTTGACGAACTTTAAGTAATTATAAGCTTTTAGGCCTGTTTGTGTTCACGTGGAGGTTATGAATAAAAAAATTAAAATTAGTTATTTTATTGTATTGTTACATTCCAGTTCCGGTGTTATAACAAGTCAGATGTTTTGATAAATGTTCTCAAATATTAAGTAAAAAAACGGTGAGAAATAATAATCACTTCTACAATAGTGCCGTTCTGATTATGTTTAAAACGTGTGAGCATCGTTATACGTTAATAATAATAATAATAATAATAATGCATTTAAGCATATTAGAAGCATTAAGGTAAGGTGTAACATGTGTTCGTCTTGGGATGTAAAACAGTAACGAGCGCAAGCATTTTGTACCCTTTGAATTAAATTTTTGATTTTTAAATAGACAAGGTCCATACAAAGTTATACAGTAATTTAGTTTAGACAGAACTAAGGTTTCACATAATTTAACACGTAAGTCTACAGTGATAAACTGCCTGATTGAGTATAAAACTTTCAATCGGAAAAAACAACTTTTTACGACATTAATTACATGATTTTCAAACTTTAAATAACTGTCCATAAGAACCCCAAGATTTCGTACTTCAAAAACTCGTT
This sequence comes from Parnassius orleans, assembly GCA_029286625.1. Classification (NCBI taxonomy): domain Eukaryota; kingdom Metazoa; phylum Arthropoda; class Insecta; order Lepidoptera; family Papilionidae; genus Parnassius; species Parnassius orleans. The sequence continues at coordinate 5,323,637 of JAGSMP010000006.1, read as the reverse complement.
CAATGTTTTCCCATCAATATGTACGTTCGGATCAGTAGAAGTTATGTCCTTTACCTGCTTTTTAGTACCTATAATAATAAACTTAGATTTTGTTGGATTAAGGAGCATGGAGTTATTTTGTGACCAAGAACTAATGCGTTGAAGATCCTCATTTAACTTTTCTACCGCTGTATTTACATTTTTACTATCTACACTAATATACACCTGTAGGTCATCAGCATAAATATGGTATCTGCAATTTTCAAGACATGCTGTTATATCGGAACTATAAATGATAAAAAGCAAGGGGCCCAAAATAGATCCTTGAGGGACACCTTTATTGACAGGAAGTAGTTGGGAAACATAACTTTCACCATCATTCCTGTTAATTATAACTTGTTGTAGACGATTATTGAGATAACTCTTAAACCACACCAATGCCCCGTTATCAAAACCGTAGTATGATAGTTTATCTATTAACAAATCCGTATTTATCGAATCGAATGCTTTTGAAAAATCTAAAAGAGTAAGGATCGTGCCTTTGCCGGAATCCGAAAAAAACAGTACGTCATCTACGACATTTATAAGGGCGGTAGCTGTCCCATGACTCTTCCTAAACCCTGATTGTAACTTAGGTAGTATTTTATTTTGTTCACAAAAGTATACTATTTGAAAGTGTACAACTTTTCCAATATTTTTGATAAATATGGTAAAATGCTAATAGGCCTTAGGTCGCTTAAATCAACTGCATTTACTTTTTTTGGTACAGGACGAATTAGTGCGGTTTTCCACTGAGAAGGAAAAATTGATTCTGTGATAGACCTATTAATTATTGCTGTTATAACCTTTAATGTTTGTGGTAGTGTCAAAGTATCATTTCCATACTAATTCGATCAACCCTTGTGCGTTCGACTTGATAGTCATAATAACTTTGCAACTACGCTTTCATGGACTGGCATTAACTTTAATGTGTTTGAGTTATATTTGGAACTTTTAAAGAATTTACAGTACAGAACATAAAAATACGTCCTAAAAGTAATAAATCAACCGATGAATAGAATGGTGGGGGCGAATAACATTAAGCGAACGGGAATGTATGATAGTTCAATCAATTCGTGTATCCGAATGAGGCCTTCGTCCACCAGACCATAAAACCAGCCGAAACAATTATCATAATGTGACTGCCTCGTTGCTCGTTGGTTAAGAGATCGTAAGCGCGACTGCGATCATGTGGTTTAGAATTTCAATCACTGGGTTGTGCCAAAATATTTGGGATTATCTGTCATGAAATTCTTCCGAAGTCAGAACGGAAAGCACGTGAAGCCAATGGTCCTGCGCCTAGTTTCTCTCCGGTCGTATCGGATAACTGTTCCATCGGACTATCAGAGTAAGGGAATAGTGAAATAGGAAACTGCCCAAGTGTTGTTGCGCATATATATTGGTATCGCATATCACCGTGACCGAAATTTGGTCTGGAGGTCATTATATTATTAAGTAGTAGTAGTTTCTCATTTAACTATACGTTTCCTTGATCGAAGTCGACAAAGGAGATTCTTCTTCATCATCAGCTCGTAAATCACTGCTGAGCATGGGCTTCTAACTTTTTGAGGAGGATTTGCCTTAATCGTCACTCTTGGCAGGCGGATTGACAGTACCAGACATCTCGTATTTTTGACGCTGCTGCCCGTCGCTGGCCTAGGTAGATATACCTACTAGGTCTAAGTACTGCCACCGCTAAGCGTATCTCTTATGGTAAATCCTTCCTTCAATGGGAGAGACTCATGCCCAGACTGTTACGGGCAGACGAAGAATGGGTATTCAACTGACTCGCATTATTACAGAAATTCTCTGAAGAACGCTACAACTTCAATCACACACGCATCCACCGAGGCTACTGCGTTTCATCAAGATGTTCAGACGTCGACGAGGTTTCTCTAAACAGAAAGTTCGTGAAGTGCGTCAAAAATATTACCCAAACGCATTATGGCTTCGATGCAAAACTTTCGTCCCTCGACTACTGCAAGACGAGTAAAACACTGCCATCGAGACCAATCGACGGTCTTGACATAGCGTTCATTTATTTCTGCGGAATTATATTGTTAATGAATGTAATTGGAACTATTTACGACTTCGCACGCAACCCTGACCACAAACGTGAGTAACATGGCCATTAAATTATTCATAAATAATAGACGGAATATTAAATAAGAGCTTCTATCTAAACAACTAAGGCATGACTTAGTGAAGAGAGAGCAAATTAAAGAATTTTTTATGAGTAAAGCCGATTTATACGTTTTCTAGGATTTTATCAAAATACATTGTCATTGGTATATTATATCTAGTATTATTTGAATTGGCAATTCGAGCGAATTCTGTTGTTTAACCTGACTGCTCAGAAGAAGGATTATATTTTTATTGTCAATCCCGCTGTAACCAAAAAAGTTTGTCTGATTTTAAAGTACGAGGTATCGTCACATTTGTATTTATCTCTAGTATTGTGGGCTACGTTTTTTGTTAATATTTTTTTTGATTTTTATTAAAAATAATTGTGTATTAATACGAGTTTCTTAACATAATATGTTTTTGTTAATAGTTAGGAAAATTATAGTAGATCGTCATCACTATTAAAGTCTATCAAAATTCCACTGCTGAACTCAGGCATGTCCACACCCACGAGACGATATAGGGTAGTAAATATTCTTACTCAGCCAATACAGTACACAGGGTCAGAACACCTCGATGGAAACCAGTTTACTTAGCAGCGCGTCCAAAGTGCGACGCTGCTCTTATGATAAAATAGATACTTTTCAAATATAAATAGGTAACGGTAAAAGTAACGATTGATTGTTTTTTTTTATAGTGACAAATGACCACACAGTCCACCTGATGGTAAGTATATGCTGTGGTCCATATATATCTACATTAATCCTCAATCAAGAATCAAAATGCAGATGCGTTTTCACCCCAGAGGACTTACATGGAATGTCTCGTTCCATGTAAGTCCTCTGGGGGGATTGTTTTGATGTTTTTACCTCCATAAGTCCTCTCTATGTTGTTTTGTTACAGCTAACCGGTATTTAATAACTTGGTCTTTGGCTGAGAGCTGGAAACGACTGACAAATCCGTATGAAAATGGAGACGCTAGGCTTATGTCTTTAAGTCCTATCAATGGAATGAAGTAAGTTCTTATTTGAGGTATATTTAAATATAATGGGTTTGTTTCTAAGAAGGATAGCTTCTACTTTGCCTAAGAGTACGTTTGGTTGTAGTTCCATTAGATACCACGCTCTATCAATTGTTATCGCTAAGACTAACGTAAATTCTTCCTACTACGTGTAAGTCTCATGTCCAGCTATGGACAATTTAGGGATGATGATGATACAATAGTGGAGCTACTGTCGAGTTTCGATTTATAAGAGAGCAAGAAGTTACTATGTGGAAGGACTCCTTTTCTACCTAAGTGTCCGTCTGGGTCCATATAGCAGTGCTTGCGCTGCTGTGTTCTGGTTTGAAATGTATAGAACTATAGAGAGTCATTATAATGACAGGCTGTGCGGCATTCCATCTTAGTCTTCAGAGGTGACAACGCATCTGTAGCCTTTGTTTCAAGTTAGCAGTAGGTGCCCATAGACTTCTGTACGGAGCGTAAGTTCGTTTATCAGTTCAGTTTAAAAAAAAACTTGTCTCACCTACTCCCACCTCGTAGTACTGTCATAAGAGAGCATGATTATTATCATGCACGCCGGACGTCCCGCTCCGCTGCGCGCAATTTAATTATAAATTGATATGAGTAAGGTTTCTACATGTAGACACAAAATAAATAATTTTAAACTAAGCGTAGCATTAACTTTACGTAAGTGAAGTTGTATTTACCGTTAACATGATAAACCTAATAATATTAGTAATAAGGTTTGTATCCTTAATTTCATGATTTTGAAGATATATAATAAGCATGCCCCGCTCAACCGCGTAAAGATAAAGTGTAACCCTGCGCAATGGATTACGCGTGGTTTAAGAGAGCTAATAGGTCAGAAGGACAAAGCTAAGCGAAGGTATAAATGTTACCCATCTGAAAATAACTTAACTCGTTTTAGAGTTTTACGAAACTGTTGCAGTCGTCTGTGTCGGAATGCTAAAAGACGCTACTTTTATGACTCTCACAATAATCCAAATTCTACTGATATGTGGAAAATCCTTTGTTCTGATATTGATCTTAGAACGCAAAGACGTTAAGGTGAATGATCTAAATAAACATTATGCTACTCCTCCTATGACTTTAGATCCCTGCATCAAATCAAATACTTTACTCAAACTGTCGAGTATACCAAGGCCACACGTTTTCCCTTTTCGCCTTTCCCTTGTGATGGAGGAAGATGCCAAAAGTCTATGTAAGCCATTTTTTCAACTGCTATTGGTGACGAACTATGCTCGATAATGATTTAGCTAGTTATTCCTTTATTTCTTCCAATCCTAACTGACATATTTAATTTCCCAATATCCTCCTCATCTTTTTACTCGGTTTGAAACGAGTATATATTATTCATCTTAAGGTTTTTAATCCCTCTTCTCTATCCCTTTTTCGTTCTACCCTATCTTTCAACTCTGTTCTCGAGCACAATATCCATAAGCATCTCATCAGGCAACTCTCTCATTTCTTATCTTCTAACTCCTTGCTTTCTACATATAATATTAGTCGGGCTTTTTTCCTGTTCAATGTCACTGCTTTGCTTAAAGTAACTGATTATATCCATTGGGCTATGGAAAGAAATCTCTTGAATATCTAGTTTTGCTTGACTTTCACAGTGCTTTCACCTCAGTAGACTTTGATATTCTTCTCCGGATCTGCGAATCTACACACATTTCCTCATCCACCATTGCGTGGTTTGATTTATATCTGCGAGGTTCGTCGCACTGTGTCCGGCTTATTGACACTCTTTTTGATTGGTCTGGTATGAGCGTAGCTCAGGGTGCACGCAATTGAGGGAGGGCGGGAGGTGCTCTTCAAACTAGGTAAGAGACACATCATTTTATTTTATCGAGCGGATGTACGCAAAGTAATTTTTACCAGCTTTAATTTGGAAATAGTTTAACTCAAATAATTACACTTTACACACACTGTACAAAAATAACCAAAAAATCACTATTTAAAAAAACATGGTACTCATATGCACTAATTATTTTAAAACATACGCATTACTCCAGACCTTTGATGATATGACTGCACGATTTTATATTATCAATTGAATAAGAAATTTTGCAGTAAAAAAGAGCTTGTAAATGCTCGTAGACACAGTTTTTCTAAATACCTCGGAATATGGTACCAATTTTAAAATCCCTCGGAATAAGATGCTTTTACCTTATTCAACAAAAGATTGCACGATTGATCGCGAAAGCATCGAATGTGCTGTATTGTCGGAAGCTACCATGACGCGTCACCTCTCTTTTAATCGCGTATATCTATACAACATATAAATAAAATTGAAGTGTCTGTCTGTAATATCGAAATAACTGCCTTATATTGAGCTGAGGGGGTTAATGTATGCCGTTAAGATATGAATAACCATTTTTAAATTTTTTGTCTGTCTGTTTGTCTGTCCTAAGGCTAATGTTAGTAATGGTTGAACCGATTGCAATTAAACTTCATGAACAGATATAGAACAATGCCAGGAGTGATCTAGGCTATATTTCATTCGAAAAACATGGATATTATTTCAAAAATCGAAAAATTGATTTTTATGTTATATCTTTGACGATTATGTTAAATCTTAATAAAACCACATTAATAGATTCTATCTCGGCGAAGCCCGATCGGGACGCTAGTTATTAATAAAGTTAATAATAAATTGGTGGCTTTTATAAAATTTTATTTTCTATAATTCATTTACTTTATTCTTAGATTATGATACTTTTACGTATGTGTAGAAAAAGCGATTCGATCATTGCTTGTTACTGACTTATTGTTCCGCCCGTTGGTCTCTTGGTATAAATTATGTGCTTTAGATTTTCAAATTTTTTAATTGTTTGTACAACACAGCACAACACATAATATTTTGAATAACACAACTTAGTCTCTTAAAAGATATTGTTGCAAATCAACTGTCAGGCGAGGCGATTACGGAAAACGTACCTATTTCCGTCATCAGATTGTTTGGGCCTATGCTGATATTACATCTTAGATTGTATCATATATATTAGAGAACTGAGATACTCCCTTGATTTACATACTCATATATTTTGGTTCTAACAATTTTTGAGGAGTGTATATTGCCAACTTAGGAAGAACATGTAATTCTCATTGATATCACGAAATATGTGCTTTAAGTATTCCGTAATTGATATAGTTATGTGATACCAACATTGATCAAAATCGAAATATATTCAAGAATTTTACTCTCATTTCAGAGCGATTTCTATGTATTTCGTTATACTGGCACATACTGTCATCGCATTCTACATCTCATATCTCCAAAATCCTCAGTTTCTGGAGCACGTAAGTTATTTTCTGATATTTTACAATAATTTGACAAAGGCGACCCTTTTTACTTGTAACGAGACATTCCTTCTTAGGCCTCAGAGATGACAATGAATCTGCATTGTGATTACTATTTGAGGAATGATGATAAATGTAGCTGTCTTTAGGCCACACCATCAGGTGGAATGTGTAATCCTCACCCTAAAAAACTTTTATAAACGAAAGTAAAGGTAGAACAGACAGTTTTTAGTTTGCGAAGTATAAATAAAACTCTTTTTCTTATTTAATTTAATTATGGACACTGGTAATAGATATTTATTTATTGACAAACATTTCGTCTGATGGTAAGTGATTACTGTAGCCCATGGGCTCCTACAAAATACTTCAAACAACAAGGGCTACAGGCTACAGATGTGTTGTCACCATACTAATACGCTTATTTTCGGTTTACACAATACAGATCGCAATATATTATGTTGTAACTACATTTATTTTTATATTTTAAAACAGTAATTTTAAAATTCCCACTTAAATTACAATTTTTACAATTTTATTGGGTTATTCCGTTTATCCACCCTAAAAAACCCACCCTCGGGTGGATACTGGGAAACAAAAGTTCATCTATCCACCCCAGACGGTGTGGATAATCGGAATTGGTATATTATTTTACTTGGGATTTTCTCTGTCGGCAATTCTCTCTGTACACATAGTCATTTATAGACACACTAGCTATGCCCCGGAGTTTCACCCGCGTATATCACGCATCTGAGCTGCGCGACATGATACAAGTTACTGCCAATAATAAGTCCAAAAGTTTCTGCCATGAAATATAAAATGAAGGATAAATTTCAAACCACTATAATTATTTTTAAATATAATCTTCCTTTATTTCAATACATTCTTCACAGCACTTTACTAACTTTTCTATACCCTCAAAAAAAATTCTGAATTTTTGCCCTCAAAATGTGACAAAACTGCTGACTTCACCTCATCATTGGTGTTAAATTTTTCTCTCCGTAAGTCGGATTTCAATTTTAAGAATAAATAATATAGTAGGGGCCAATTCGGGGCTATATGGTGGATGGTTCAGCTCAGTGAAACCGCATTTCTTAATGGCAGCCTTGAAAACACCCGATGTGTGGAACGGAACATTGTCAACAACCCTCCTCGCAACAATTTCTCTCGATGTTTTTCTTCAATAGCATTTCGAAATTGATATAGCAAGGAAGCATAACAATCGCCTGTTACTGTTGTATTGCGTTCTTTGAAATCCACCAGTAAAATTCCTTCGGAATCCAAAAAGATTAGCCATAATATTTTTCTGAGCTTGAGTCACCTTTGTTTTTTGGCCGCGTTGAGCTCGGACGACGCCACTCCATCGATTCCTTTTTTGACAGAGGATCATGATAAAGAACCATAGTTTTATCACCCGTAACAATTGAATCCAAAACTTCTTTCTGTCGGCCTTAAGAAAGGGATAAAATCTGAGTACAGCACTTCACTCGTTCTTGGTTTTGAATAGCGTAAAGAAGTTTTGGAACCCACCTGGCACTGACCTTATCCATACCCAAATGTTAATGTAGGATTCTAAGCACTGTTGTTTTTAAAAGTCCCGTCATCCCTGCTAATTCTTTAGTCTTTAGCCGACTATCTTCCCTTATTGTCTTCTCCACAAATTTAATTTTTTCATCCGTAATGACCTCGGATGGTCGTTTTGGGCGCATTCATCATCAATTGATTCTCTTTCCAAACGAAATTGTTTCGCCCATTCTTTTACGGTGGAGTACGAAGGGGAAGAATAAGACACTTCTTATGTGCGAAGGAAAGCAAAAATATACTGTGCATACAAAATTTCTTTGTAAGCAATGTTATTAGTTGCTCCGTTAGTAGCTAAAATATATAAATTATCTGGGTTAGTAACGCGAGAGCAAGCGACGTACAGTTGACCGTGTGAAAAACCCCGTATAAAAATCGTTGTTTCTTAAAACTTCAATAACTTTATAATAAATGAAGATATCGCAATATTTAAAAAAAAATATAGTTCTATATATGTTTCTATATACGCTCTAATAAATGTATTTAGGGATCACAGTTATGCCATACTTACGCTGAATAATACAACTGTAGCCGTCCATTGTACAGTTACAGCAAAATTATAATACAGAAACGAGATATATTTTCACAAACAGTATGCTTAGGAATATAGATGAAATAATACCTAATTTGGACAGTGTTGTTACCATAGACAACCCTAACCCAGAAGATGAAGTAAGAATACAAGAAGTTAAAAGAAAAAAGCACCGCCCCTAAATTATGAACGTGAAAAAAGAACGGAAGAGTTGGGCTGGTACTTTTTATTCCCTGACGGAAAAAATGGATTTGGTGAAGAAAGAGAGGTTCCGATTACCCCATTAAACTACTTCCAAGCTCGTGTAATGAGTAATGATAAAAGGTCCCAGAGAAATGATTATTTATTTTTTGCATTGTCTATAGTCGAGTATTTTCGAGCTAAAGCTAGTGTGTCAGTTTCATGCAGAATGCGTCAAGAGCAAGGAGAACTTACACCCCAAGGACTGATTGACAATAAACATCTGACTATGAGAAATGTGCGAGGGTCTGCTTCGTACTGGAGACAATGCTGTTCGGAGTTGATTGCTATGGTAAGAAATCTAGGGCCTCCTACCTGGTTTATGACCTTTTCGTGCAATGATTTTAACTGGCCGGATATGATAAAAGCTTTGATCATTGCGGATGACCGCAATGTAAATGATATAGATAGCATAACATTTCCTGAACGACTAAAATTGCTGCAAAAATATCCAGTGGTTGTTGCCAGACAATTCACAATAAGAATTAATGCTCTTATGCGTTATTTAAAATAAAATAATGTCTGCTTGGGTGGAAGTATCCTAGACTATTGGTATAGGATAGAATTCCAGATTAGAGGAAGTCCACACTTGCACATGTTGGTGTGGTGTGAAAACATTCCTGATTTTTCGACAAATGAAGGTATAAGTGTGATTGAAAGAGTTATTTCGTGTTCTTTGAACCACCATAACAAAGAGTTATCAAATCTAGTCGAAAATGTACAAATGCATAGACATACCAACACCTGCTACAAAGATCGTATCAACCATTGTTGTCGTTTTGGGTTTCCCAGGGCTCCAAGTGAGGCTACCTTATGTTTGAGTCCCGATGAAGTACTTGCCAACAACGGTCGGTTTTTCATCTTGCGAAGAACTTCTCAAGAAACTATGGTTAATAACTATAGTCCCGAAATTCTTAGTCTTTGGGAAGGAAACATGGACATTCAGCCATGCGGAAATATTTCTGCCGTCGTGTATTATGTTACAAAATATGCGAGTAAGTGTGAACCTCACGACACTGGAGTAGATGTACGCCAAGCAATTTGCGGTCTCTATGGCAATACACTCGCAACGATTGGTAAGTGCTCCCGAATGTGCATATCGTCTTTGCCACCTGCCGCTTAAAATGAGTTCTCGTAAAACAATATTTGTGAATAGCTGCATGCCAAATCAACGCTTTCGTTTATTGCGGTTTGAAGGGGATGAAACTTCAATATACAACAACATATTTAACCGTTACGTGTTGAGGCCTGAAGAGCTAGAACATATAAGTCTGGCAGAATTAGCTGTGCGTTATAAGACGATTTCAAATATTATGTGGAGTGAGGAAGATGGTGATATTGAACTGAGAGAACCTGTTGATGAGCCTATAAGAATAAGATATATACGATTGAGGGACGGTTCACGCATGCGAGTGAGAAATAAGCCAGCTGTGTTACGTAAACGTTACTACACACTTAATAGTGACAAAGATGGGTATTATTACAGCTTAATGGTTTGCCATATTCCGTTTCGCGATGAAAACCAACTAATGTTGGAAGACGAGACTCCAGAATCTTGTTTTCTTAGACGAAAAGACGAATTCAGGCCTCTGTTGACTAACGTTAGTACCGAAGATTCCGCTCATGCAGGACAGGTCATTTAACAGGCACTTACCCAGGCAACTGCTTTAAATGTTGCCCGTGAAACACGTTGCGAAAATGTTCCCCGTGAAACGGGTTTCAAAAATATCAGGGACTATCAAATTATAAACGCCGATGAACATATTAATCAAAATCAAGACGACTACTGTGAAGATGTAGAAGAAAGAGGTGCAATAACTGATGATATTTTTTTAAATAATATCAAAGGTCTAAACATACAGCAGAAAGATTTATTTCAAAGAATTTCTACGGCCATTGAAAAAGATTTACATGGTGATGATGAAAAGTTGTTCCTTTTTATAACTGGACGAGCTGGCAGTGGCAAATCATTTGTTTTAAAATTACTCGTGGATCACATTAAGAGGTGTTATGCGCCTACAGTTGATTTGCTTCTAAAGCCTAAATTTGTTGAGGTAGGTTCATTGACTGGTGTCGCCGCCCGCCAGGTACTTGGGAAAACATTGCATTCTCTTTTTTCTCTTCCTATCGAAAAAGGTAATTCAACTGCATATAGACGCTTAACTGGTGAAAAGCTAGAACAGGAAAGACGTAAATGGCGTAACATAAGTTGGTTAGTGATTGAAGAAGTATCTATGGTTTCTTACGAGAACTTACGAATGATTCATTTGCGGCTACAGGAATCAAAAATAATGATAAGTTGTTTGGTGCCATAAATATTGTTCTCTTTGGAGACATCATGCAACTGCCCCCTGTAAAAAGACATTGGTGCTTTGTACAGCCACCTTGGAATGCTGCGGAAGTTAATTTATGGCACGCATTTTCATTCTGCAAATTAACGATCAATATGAGACAACGAAATGATACAGAGTTTGTTGACCTGTTAAACAATTTACGCGTAGGCGAATTGACAACAAGTCAACTGGAACTGCTCTGTCAGAGGCGAATGGTGGCTCTAGATGAAGAGTTTAAGGATGGTGTTGTGGTTCGAATATTCCCGACCGTCAAACAGGTTGACGAATACAATAATGAGATGACTGCTATGAATTCAAAACAAAATCTCGTCTATACAATCCGTTCTATAGATGAGTCTCGTGAAGTTGCTACCTATGGAAAGAGACCTCCAGATAATGTTGTTCTAAAAGATGTGAACAATTGTGGTGGACTTTTATCTGGGGTAAAATTAGCTGTCGAATCCCGTGTGATGTTGAGACATAACATATCTGTATCTGACGAGCTCGTTAATGGTGCTATAGGTATTGTAAAAACAATAAAATGGCCATCACTACGCAGGGATCAACTAGAGGAAGGAAAATTACTGGACTGCATATTAGTAAAATTTGACGATGAAAGCATAGGAAGCAGACTAAAAGATAGCGATGGTTGTGTCGCCATACCTCCAGTGGTAGCAACTTTTCAAGGTACAAAGGGTTATGGCGACATTGAGCGCAGGATGTTGCCGATAATTTTATTCTGGGCCGTCACGGTTCACAAATTACAAGGTACGACCCTTGATAAAGCTGTAATCGACCTCGGAAAGAAAGTGTTTGCCAAAGGGCAGGCATATGTGGCACTGAGTAGAGTAAAAACACTTGAGGGTATTGCTTTATCGGATCTAGAGCCAAATAAGGTATTACACAAACCTCACGATGAACGAGCTTTAGCAGAAATACAAAGACTGAGAAGTCTACACACAAGAGACTGACAGGTCTAAAGCTCATTCATCGTGAGGTTTTTTTGTAATGTAATGTAATGTAATTATTATGTAATGTAGTAATACACAACTCAGCATTAAAATCTGTGAGTAAACAATAAATCACCCCTATTTTCCCACCCTTAGGGTAGACATTTTTTTTCAAATTTGTATGGGACCAATTTCGAGGTATACCCTATCCAATAAAAAAAGAATTATCAAAATCGGACTACTCTGTAAAAAGTTATGCGTGGTCATACATAAAAAAAAATATACGCGTCGACTTGAGTACCTCCGTTTATTCGTCGGTTAATAAGAATTAAGATGTTTCTGAATAGCAATTTTTATTTGTCTATAACTTTAATAACTACATCTTAATGGGTAACAGCTGAATACACTTCTTTTGGAAGGGTAAAGAAACTGGAATGTGTCACACTGCACTTGGGCGGCATGAGTCAGTCCTTAAAAATATTTTTAATTTGATTTGTTTGCAATGTTTTTTGATCTACAAGCGGCTAGTAAATGAGGACCTTAAATTGCGTTCAACAAAATCAGCAGCGGCCAGCACTTGGATGATCTGTCCTGGTAAGAACCAGCAAGAAACCCAGTGGGACTTTTTGTAAACCACAATTTACAATATAATATTTTATACAATTGTTATGAAAACATTTAGAAAGAGCATGGTAGTGATCACCTCAATATATTATATTATATTATATGTTCCGTTAAAGGTACGGATTGACGTCGTATAACTCTAGTCTTGAAGCTTTTAATATTCTCTTATCCATATTATTGTACAAAATTGAAGTGACCAACAAACCTTCATTCCACCTGATGGTAAGTCGCTACTGCAGCCCATAGATATCTGCAAACAAAGAAGGCTACAAATACATTATCACCTCTGAGGACTCTGATGGAATACCTAACAACCTGTAATTATACTGGCTCTCTTTACCCTTCAAGCCGGAACACAGCAGTGCAGGAACTGCTATTTCGCTACTCCTAGATCGAATAGGAGTCCCACCACCTGTAAATATTATCAGTAAATTCATAACATTCGATAACTACGTGTATTGTAGTAATTGTTTAGAATTACAATTTTATTTACGAACAGGCAAGTCGACACCCGCTAAGCATGCTGCTTCACAACGGATCTGCGATCGTACAGACGTTTATATTGCTGTCCAGTTTTCTTCTCGCCTACAACCTGTTGATCGACAGTGAAAAAGACCCAAAGAAGGGCTTCAGCCTTCGCTCACTACCACGTGTTTTCTTTAATCGTATTGCAAGGTTAGTTACTAAAAGGCAATATTGCAAAACTTTCTATCTTACAATAAGACGAGTATTACAAATGCAATACTTTTTTTAAAACAATTTTCATTCACTTCTAGACATCTAAATAATTTGAAATTTTACGTATTTATGCATTTCATTATTACGACTTAGTATTCTCACTAAAGTCATCACAGAATGAAATGATTTATATTAGTATTATCACTACAGATATTAGTTACAAGAGCTCTCACCGACCCGCCATTTCAGCGCGGTCAGTATGTAATTTACGAAGCAGGTAAAACCTTTAAGTAATGCAAGCCAGTGACGCATTTTTGAAAAGGTCTATATCCAGCAGTGGCCTATAAATAATAAAAAAGTAAAGTTACACCCTATGTACGTCCCACTTCGTATATTTACCTCAAAATGTTTTATTTCTCAGACATATAGGTTTCCTCGCGACGTTTACCTTCACCGCCAAGCACGTTGTTAACCAGCACTTACAATTGCAATTTTGACAACTTCATCGCTGGTGGCAGTGATCGAAACTTTAGTAGTGCAAAATTTATGATGAGCACTAAGCCCACAAGCTACTAGGGTTCTGATAAAAATGGATGTCCTAATGAAAAAACGACGGCTGACGGCTCCGTGGCGCAGTGTTAAGGGCCGCGGGTTCGAATTCCGCACGGAACAAGTATTTGTATGGCTTACAAATAATTGTTCTGGATGTTTGTGCTTGTGCAATTTATGTTTGCAAACTGCCCCACGATACAGGAGAAAATCCTAGTGTGGAGGTTACGGAAAAAAGGTCCGACATTCGTGAATACCGAACCTTACGTAGTAAATTTAAAGTCGCCATTCGGTAACTACCATTAACAGTTCTTTCCTAATCCAATACGCGTTGATGACATTTTTTAAATAATAATAATTAAATTGTTTAACAGAATTACGCCATTGAATGTTTTTATGGTTGGCTTGTCGGCAACTTGGTGGCGACACATGAGCGACGGCCCTCTATGGATACCAGTAGTGGAGGCGGAGTGTGCACACTGCAGGGACAAGTGGTGGTCGCATTTCCTGTATATCAACAACTTCATGGAAACGGACGAAAAGTGCTTGATACATACATGGTAACTACTTCTACTACTGCTATTTTTTTTTTCAATCTGTAAAATTTCGTTCGAAGTGTTTACGAAATTAATTTAATTAATTTTTAGAAATCAGTGTGATAGTAGTGATAATCAGTGTGATAATAGTGCGTGGTGAGCCATACTGCAGCTACATTGTTGTCGTAACACGAATGGGCCGGCTCGGCCGGGGACGGACCACGTTCTCACAGAACACCAGCGTGAAATAGCAACTTAATGCTGCTGTATTTCATATGGTGAGTGTAGAGAACCGGAGACCCTTTTTACTGGAAACGAGTCATTCCATCTTAGTCCTCAGGGGTGACAACGCATTTGATTGTAAATCAAGGATAGATGTTAATGTCTATAGGTCACAGCATCCACTTACCATCAGGTGGACTGTGCGCTTGTAACCCTTATTTTATAAAAAAAATCTAAGTTAGTGCTTTACTACCTCCGGCTGCTCCACCCCTCACCCTCAGGTGGGATAGTAGTAAAGAACTAGTTTATAATAGTTAAAAAAACTGGCAAATGTAACTGACAACTGGTGCAGCTGACTCAGGATCATACTTTGGGGTAATCAAAAGGGGAGGCCTATGTTAAGCCTTAGATTTATGATGGAATATAATTATGATCATGTTTACCGTTACCACCTATCAAAAGTCTGCTGCTGAACATAGGCCATAGGTTTATAATACATAACTTAAATAAAAAAATTTAAAAAAAAGGCGAGAGCAGTGTGTCAGGATCGTGCCAAATGGAAGTCCGTAGTCTCTGCCTACCCCCCTGGGTGACAGGCGTGAGTGTTTATGTACTATACAGGCTGTCCAGTAAATAGCACGACATACTGCAGGGGTGATAGCTAGGGTCACTACCTATCAATACAACACAATATATGTTCAGCAAAATCTTACGGATTTACAGTTTTACAAAATTTTCCGAAATACCGAAAATCTCTACCTTGAAACAGATTTTAAGCATCTCGTAATAAAAAATCCTTTTCTAGTACTTTTTTACATAAAATTATTCGCGAATAGTTACTTTACTCATTGATAAGTCTTTTTCTATCAAAGACAAGAATGTTTTCAAGAAATACTATTTTTGTTTAAATTTGCACAGAACTATTTTCTTATCACTTAAGTTTACCTACAGTGGTGAAAAAAATGTATGGGCAGTTCTGTACAACAAACTCAAAAAATAGCTTGTTTAATGGTAATTTTGAAAGATACAATACTAGTGCATTTTCATTAAAAAATACAAAAAATAAGCTATTTTAGTTAATAAGAGCATTTTATTTTAAATGCAAGTAATGTGACTTTGAATTCGAATCGTTGTAAGGTCGTACTGGTTCGAATTACATAATAATTAATCTACAGCCGACCGGCCGGCCGGTCTGTAAATGACATCTGAAGGATAAGGTGATAGTAAAAAACAGAGGAGTTAACTTTAATAAACATTTATTTAAATAAATTACAATAAATGCTCAAATTGCTTCCTTGTGCCCTAATACACGCTCGGCATCTTCTTAAAATGAGCTTTTGAGTCTTCTCAGGCTTATTTCCGATATTTTCTTGCTGCAATGTTAACCCTTGCTCTCAATTCATTGTCATTTTGGATCGGTTTTTCATAGACTTTGTCCTTCATGGCACCCCAATAAAAAATTCAGGGGTTTAGGTCCGGAGACTTAGGTGGCCATAATATCGGTCCCAGTCGCCCAATCCACCTGCCTGGATAAGCTTCATCTAAGTAGGCTCTTACTTCCGGCCATAATGAGCAGGGCACCCATTATTTTGAAGCCACATCACCTCTCTTAGCTCACTCGGAACATTTTCAAGGAGCGTGGTAGGGTTTCTCGTAAAACTCCAAGTAATTATTGGCATTTAATGTAGGTGGAAGCTCGACGGGACCCACAATCTGGCCATTAAAATCCCACACCATAAATTTATTTTGAATTGGTACTGGGACCTGTCTTCTCTTGACACATACGGATTTTCTAATTGCCAACTATGTAAATTATGCAAATTCAAGTAGCCGTCCTTTCTGCAGGCTGACTCATCACTCCATAACACCTTATTAAAAGTTTGGGTGCTCCTGATGCATTTCAAGCATGCGGCGGCAGAATTGAACTCTCGGCAGGTAGTCTCTAGTTAAAAGAGTTTGCACGCGTCGTACGTGAAATGGATGGTATCCATACCTCTTAAGTACTGAATGAACAGTGGACTTCGGTATCCCTGTGCGCCGTTGTATCGCCCTAACCGAAGTAGTCGGGTCTTGTTCTCGTTCCTGAAGCACTATGTCTTCGTCAACAACTTGAGGCCGTCCACCGCCACGTTGACCAGGAGTCTGCCTTCCATGTGGGAGTTATGCACTCTGGTAAACATTTCATGGTGTGGATGTCTCCTATCGAAACCTTTCCTGTAGAGGGTGGCAGCAGCTCGGGAACTTTGGCCAGCTTCTCCGTAAATAAGGTGCATCTCAGCATACTCTCGCTGCGTATAACCAGGAAAAACGCGGCGGTTGGCCATGTTATAAAACACAAAAGTCCAGGTGGTCCCCAAGTCGTCGTAGTGATCACAATAAAAATCCAAATCGTAAGGCAAACAAAGTCCGGGGTCCAAGGCACAAAACAGTCGTCAGTACGAAACAATAATTTGTGAACACAGAGATGCGTTGCGCACGGTTTAAGGTAGCGTACTGACAAGTGTCGCAAATAAGGTTGAGAGTGAGACACATAATCACAATGCAAGAAAGAGCGGGATAGCACATGCGCTTCTTTTGTTAGACAGTAACCGGTCGGGTCGGGTCGGTCGGCGAGCAGGTAAAACCTTTAGTCATTACGCGTGCATGTCGCATTTTACGTGTCACAACTAGTTTTATAATAATTCGCGTAAATGAGCAGCTATTACTTATTCTCATAGTGGTTTTGTCAAAATTACGTTAATTACATTTTCAACAAAATCAGCTTCTCTGGAACTAAAATAGCATTTTTGTATTTTTAATGAAAATGCACTAGTATTGTATCTTTCCTAAATCACCATTAAACAAGCTATTTTTTAAGTTTGTTGTACAAAACTGCCCCATACATTTTTTTCACCACTGTAGGTTAAACTTAAGTGATAAGAAAATAGTTCTGTGCAAATTTAAACAAAAATAGTATTTCTTGAAAACATTCTTGTCTTTGATAGAAAAAGACTTATCAATGAGTAAAGTAACTACTCACGAATAATTTGATGTAAAAAAGTACTAGAAAAGGATTTTTCATTACGAGATGCTTAAAATCTGTTTCAAGGTAGAGATTTTCGGTATTTCGGAAAATTTTGTAAAACTGTAAATCCGTAAGATTTTGCTGAACATATATTGTGTTGTATTGATAGGTAGTGACCCTAGCTATCACCTCCTGCAGTATGTCGTGCTATTTACTGGACATCCTGTATATATATGTAAAAAAAAACCCGAAACAAAAAGTGCTGGTGATCTTCAAACGGCGGAACAGATTTTCTTGAAATATAGCTAAGAGCACTTTGGATTAAGACAACTTTTAAACGAAAAAAACTTGATCTAAATCGGTTCATCACAAATACACAGATACACACTACAAACATATAACACACCCCTTTGTTTTCATCGGAGGTAAAAAATAATAATCATTATGTTATGATTTGTCTTTGAATCTATTTTTGAATTACACTGAAAAACATTTTTATCCAGATTACTTTTATAACATAAGATTCGCTTGAAAAATATTATACTATATTCTATACTATATATATCCAAGATTTTTGGTTAAAATATAGCCTATATCACTCCTTGCATTGGTCTCTACCTTTTTGCGAAGTATCCTTTCAATTGGTTTAGCTATTTCAAAGATTAGTCTGGCCTGACAGACTGACAGACAAACATTTAAAAAGGGTTATTCAGGTCTTAGTATTTTGCAAATAACCTTGAGCTTGATTGAAGATATTGATTTCGGTATTACGGACAGACACTTCAATTTTATTTATTAGTATTGATATATAACAAAAGTTATTATATCATATTATAAAAGTTACCACTATTAATGAGTACGAAATAATACAAATGGGTATAATTTGGAAACCATAAAGTAGATATATTTTTTTATTACAGACCATTTAGATTTTTCCAATTTTTCTAATTGTAAAGCTTTTAAATGCTTATTTAATTGATTTTTTAAATTTAAAAGAAGTTAATCCAAAGATATCTTTATCATTAAATTGATTGTTATATAATTCCATTATACGATTTAAAGGTGCACGCGCACCCGCATTTGTTCCATTTGGTTTTGGAAAGAAAATTTTATGTGAATACAGTTCACGTATACGCTTCGAACGACTGGGTATACAAATGTATATTTGATTGGTGAGTTCATTACAGTCAAATTTGTTATGGCAGATATTGTAAAGCAGTTTGATCCAAGAGCATTCTTCTTAATTTTAAAGAAATAATACAAAATTTTCTTAAATAAAGTTCGTAACATTCATTAGAAATTACTTTTAAAGCTTTTGTACATTGTTGATAAAGTTACGTTGAACACGCTCCAATTGTAAACTATATTTATTATATATTGGACTCCATATAACTGATGCATATTCGATCTGTGATCTTATAAGAGTTTTATATAAAGTTAAAAATGTGGTGGGATGTTTGAAGGAAGAACATGTCCGCATGACAAATCCATAAAGCTGAGAGCCTTTATTGATAATAGGCTTTATTTAAATCATGAAAAGATTTTGAAAGTTTTATTTCACAGTGATCATTCCCCTTATGTGCCCAGTCAGTGTAGTGGCGGGTTAGAATACCCACTACCCCATATCTTCCCGTGGGTGTCGTAAGAGGCGACAGAGGAAACTGAGGCAGAAGATGGGCAGCAGCATCTTTCTGATAACAGCAAATAACAATAAAAAACTGCGGTTGCCAACCCGCTCGCCAAGCGTGGCAACTACGGCAATATCCCCAATAAAGAAAGTTACTAAGAGACGGCCCCAGTCCCGGCGGCCCCGCTATTCCTGGCTACGGTGGCGACCATGGTAACGGCGGGGCAGGGGTGCTAAGAATCTCCGGTGGAGGTTTGGTTGCCACCTACGACGACTCGACCTGGCAACTTATAACGCACGCACTCTGAGGACTGACGAGAAGATCCTGAGTTGAAGAAGAGATAGACAAGTTGCGCTGGAATATTATAGGATTATCCGAGGTCCGAAGAGAGGAGGACACGGTAATTCTCGAATCCGGCAACTTGTTCTATCACCGGGAGGGCGACCATCTGTCCCAAGGAGGTGTCGGATTTATCGTCCACAAGTCTCTCGTTAACAACGTTAAAATTGGGAGTGTGTCGACGAGGGTTGCGTGCCTTATACTCAGAATCACCAAACGGTATTCGCTGAAGGTCATACAGGTTTACGCACCAACTTCGGCACACCCCGAAGAGGAGGTGGAGGAAAAATGAGGATATCTCTAGAGCCATGCATTCCTCTAAAACCCACTATACGGTGTTAATGGAGACTTCAACGCAAAGCTAGGCACAAGAGAGAACGGTGAGCTGAAAGTAGGGAAATTCGGATTAGGGCAACGGAACCCAAGGGGCCAGCAGCTGGCCGACTTCATGGAGAAAGAGGGACTCTTTATGATGAACTCTTTCTTCCAGAAGCGGCCCCACAGGAAGTGGACCTGGTCGAGCCCCGACGGTTCGACAAAAAATGAGATTGACTTCATTATGACGACTAGACGCCAACTGTTCAGTGATGTCTCAGTGATCGCGAGGGTGAAAACTGGTAGCGATCACCGAATGGTTAGAGGCACACTGAACCTAAACGTTAAGTTGGAGAGGTGTCGTCTAATGAAGTCAACGTTCCGTCCCCCTCGTGCTCTAATCCAAAGTCCCGAAACCTTTCAGCTCGAGTTACAAAACCGTTTTCAGTGCCTAGAAGATTGCAATGCAGTGGACGATATGAATGACAAGCTCGTGGAAACTGTCCATGCGGTCGGAGCTAAGTTTTGTAAGATCTTCAGTAGATTTGACAGCATACAGGCAACTGAACAGACAGATCTCAAAATGCATGCGGCGGGACTTGCGCAACTTCAATACAGCTTGTATTGAAGAAGCGATCGAGCGGAACCAGGGCTCCAAAGTCTTTGCCAGAGATCTGTCTGCCAGAAAGAGCCAACTGTCGAAGCTGAAGACCGAGTGTGGCAGCATCTTTTCCGGGCACCTGAGAATTTGAGTGAGATTGAGAGGTTCTATGGGCAGCTGTACACATCATCGTTGGAGCCACATGCAAGTGTGAGTAACGATCCAAGAGCGAGTCTTATCCGACACTATTCCGATGATATCCCGGACGTCAGTCTGAGCGAGATTAGAATGGCTCTCCAGCACCTTAAAAACGGCAAGGCCCCAGGCGAGGATGGAATTACAGCGGAGCTTCTGAAAGCGGGTGGAAAACCGGTACTTGAAGTCCTTCAGAAGCTCTTTAATTCCGTCCTCCATGGTGGCACTACACCGGAGGCGTGGAGCAGAAGTGCGGTGGTCTTGTTCTTCAAGAAAGGCGACAACGCTCTCTTGAAGAACTACAGACCGATTTCCCTTCTGAGCCGCGTCTACGTGTTGTTTTCGAGAGTCATTACGAATCGTCTCGCACGCAGACTCGACGACTTCCAGCCTCCTGAACAAGCCGGTTTCCGAAAAGGCTTTAGCACCATAGACCACATACATACCCTTCGGCAAATTGTACAGAAGTCCGAGGAGTACAATTTGCCACTATGTCTGGCGTATGTGGACTATGAGAAAGCCTTTGATTCCGTCGAAATTTGGCGGTGCTGCAGTCCCTTCAGCGGTGCCAAGTTGACTGTCGGTATATCGAAGTGCTGAAGTGTTTGTACAGTAGAGCTACGATGGCTATCCGAGTACAGAACCAGAATACGAAACCTATCCAACTGCAGAGAGGCGTAAGACAGGGTGACGTTATATCCCCGAAACTCTTCACCGCTGCATTGGAAGACGTTTTCAAGCTTCTGGACTGGAAAGGATACGGCATTAACATCAATGGCGAGTACATCACTCACCTTCGATTTGCCGATGATATAGTCCTTATGGCAGAATCGCTGGAGGACCTAAGCACTATGCTCAATGACCTCAATAGTGCCTCCCAACGGATAGGTCTTAAGATGAACATGGACAAAACAATGATCATGTTTAATGTCCATGTCACACCTATGCCGGTAGTTGTTGGGAGCACTAAGCTCGAAGTTGTTTATGTATTATATATATGTAAAACCCCGAGACAAAAAGAGCTGGTGATCTTCAAACGGCGGAAGAGATTTTCTTGAAATATAGCTAAGAACACTTTGGATTAAGACAATTTTTAAACGAAAACAAACTTGATCCAAATCGGTTCATCACAAATACACAGATACACACTACAAACATATAACACTCATTTGTTTTCATCGGGGGTAAAAAATAAAAATCATTATATTATGATTTGTCTTTGAATCTGTTTTGAATTACACTGAAAAACAGTTGGATCCAGATTACTTTTAAAACATAAGATTCGCTTGAAAAATATTATACTATATTCTATACTATATATATCCAAGTTTTTTTTGGTTAAAATATACCCTATATCACTCCTGGCATTGGTCTCTATCTGTTTGCGAAGTTTCCTTTCAATTGGTTTAGCTATTTCAAAGATTAGTCTGGCCTGACAGACTGACAGACAAACATTTAAAAAGGGTTATTCAGGTCTTAGTATTTTGCAAATAACCTTGAGCTTGATTGAAGATATTGATTTCGGTATTACGGACAGACACTTCAATTTTATTTATTAGTATTGATATATAACAAAAGTTATTATATCATATTATAAAAGTTACCACTATTAATGAGTACGAAATAATACAAATGGGTATAATTTGGAAACCATAAAGTAGATATATTTTTTTATTACAGACCATTTAGATTTTTTTAAAATTTTCTAATTGTAAAGCTTTTTAAATGCTTATTTAATTGATTTTTTAAATTTAAAAGAAGTTAATCCAAAGATATCTTTATCATTAAATTGATTGTTATATAATTCCATTATACGATTTAAAGGTGCACGCGCACCCGCATTTGTTCCATTTGGTTTTGGAAAGAAAATTTTATGTGAATACAGTTCACGTATACGCTTCGAACGACTGGGTATACAAATGTATATTTGATTGGTGAGTTCATTACAGTCAAATTTGTTATGGCAGATATTGTAAAGCAGTTTGATCCAAGAGCATTCTTCTTAATTTTAAAGAAATAATACAAAATTTTCTTAAATAAAGTTCGTAACATTCATTAAGAATTACTTTTAAAGCTTTTGTACATTGTTGATAAAGTTACGTTGAACACGCTCCAATTGTAAACTATATTTATTAAATATATATTGACTCCATAGAAACAGAAACAGAAACAGAAACTTTTTATTCAATATAGATTATAAATAATACTTATTGAAAGTCACTCTTTGTCTAATTACCACTGGTTCGAAAAAACCTCTGTCCTGGGAAGAACCAGCAAGAAACCCAGCGGGACTTTTTTAAATAACAGCTTACAATCATGTATGTTACACAATTAACCACACAAAACAAATTAGAAACAGCCTGGTAGCGAACACCTCATTCCCAGGTTATTATCATCCATAAATTCCTTAACATTATAATAACCCTTTTATACAAACTATGTTTAATAAAGTTTTGAATTTATATATATAACTGATGCATATTCGATCTGTGATCTTATAAGTTTTATATAAAGTTAAAAATGTGGTGGGATGTTTGAAGGAAGAACATGTCCGCATGACAAATCCATAAAGCTGAGAGCCTTTATTGATAATAGGCTTTATTTAAATCATGAAAAGATTTTGAAAGTTTTATTTCACAGTGATCATTCCCCTTATGTGCCCGGTCATTTTACTTTTTACGCGTCAAGTGTCAGGGGCCGTACGGAAGGTCGTGCGATGCCGGCAGGCGCTTATGTCAACAATGATATCTTTTTAATTTTGTGTGCCAGCTATATATAGAACTTATACGCATCGAATCGTTATGAATTAAGCTATTTAATCCTTTTTTATAAATATTAAATTCTATTTTAATAATATTATCATTCTCAGTTCAAAATTGTGTGACGTAATTTTGCCGGGTTCTTGTACATAAAGGGTAAGGATTATGAAATTAAACCGTTATATAAAAAGGTATTTGTTTAATTGCATAACAATACAACATTATATCAAAAGAGATAAAAAAATCACACCCCTCAATACATTTTTTTCACACAACCATCTTTTAATATCTACCTCCTTTTACGCGGCAAAACAAAAACAGGTTAAAAAATCGAATACGTTCGATTCGAAAACGTTTAAAAACGTTACAGTACGGCCTTGTCTTTAATCTATGTTGTTCAAAGATTAAAACAGCGTTTACTTTTTAATTTAATAGTGAATCGTGATTACTTGCCACTTGGATATACGGGGTCAGCTGACACACGGGTATGCATAAGCTGTTAACCCCGTCCGGGTGTCATGGCGCCTGAGGGGTAAAAACATAATTATGAAGATGAAACTATTTATTTTATAATATTTGGCTATACTTATTATTTTTTCGATGTGATGAATAATGAATTCTTGAAAAAAAAACCCCATTTAATTCATTTAAATGATATAACATCAAACTGTTTACATATTGAAAATCTATAGTCTTTAAGTCGAGGACCTTAATTTCAATTAAAATGGTCGTATTGATCAATTGACTCATTCTAGGTTTCTCGCGGTGGACATGCAACTTTATGTATTGGCGGGCTTTCTGACTCTCACCTTGGGCCGGTCACCGCGCAGAGCTGTCAAGGTCCTAAGCTGCCTTCTCGTTTGCGCGATCGTTGCAAATTTCATTATCGCCTACAACTGGAACTTAAAGACGATACTCTTCTACACCTATCCCGAGTAAGTGTTTATTGGAAACCTCTTATGACGTAAGTGAATCTCGTAAACATTATTTTCCTCTAGATGGAGTAACAACCTGGATGGAAGAGATGCAGGAGGTTGATGGATGCAGGTGGCTTGGGACCATGATTTGTGGCATTCCTTGGAGTAGGCTATATTCAGCAGTGGACTTTCAAAGGGCTGTAGTGATGATGATGAATGTTTTCCTATCGGCATAGGAAAACATAAATTTTTGCTTTTATATAAGGAATCATGGCATCATTGTCTACAATCCTACAGTCCTCAATATTGAAGTAATATGTACTGGGTACTAGAAGAGACGCAGAGACATGGTTGTTTTGTTTGCAACACGTCGTCAAAAGTCTGTCTCTGATCACGCGCCCCGCACTGCCGCACAGATTTCGCTGTGTCTGTTCTATCTACTACGTAGTACATATTACTTCAAGGGTCTTTAATGAATATTTGAGTTTTCAAAATCTGTTATTACTATTTTAGACATAAACAACATATCAAAAGTTACCGCCGCATCGTGAGGAAATAAATAAGAAAAATATGAAAAGAATGTATATAATGTCTTTTTAGTCTCAATTGCTTCAGGCAGGGCTCGGATAGCGGTATATTTTTCGAAACGGTTTCGCCTTAAATACCTAAATACTTATTTGTTTCGTTTATGTTCAAACGGAATCATAATAAAAACGTTTATGAAGAGGATGAAATTTTAAATCGTTCTTGTTCATTAAAACGTTTTTAACCATTTTAAACCGTTTTTTTCCAATTTTTTGGCCCTGCAAAACGAAACAAAAATAATACACATCCAGTCCAGTTGAAATTTTACGGCCGCGCAAATAGGTGTATGAATTATTATATATTTACAGTGATTTAATTAAAGTACTGTGATCGATATACTTACATTATTCTGTGTGTACGTTATTTTTATCAAAGCAAATATCTATTTGTTCCATAAATTTAAAGCATACATTTATGTAAAACACCTAGCATCATCTTTTGAGTCATTCATTATTATCAGAAATAAATAAAATTAACGATGCCGATGCCCAATGTGGTTAAACCACATGAGTGAAGAAACCGTACAGAGGCAAAGCTTCTAGGAGCTGTCAAAATTTTTACCTATTTTGGTAGGGTTGGCACAAGAAGATAAAATTAAATAAACAAAACGTTTATCTGCTTTTATTATATACTTAAGATATAATATTTTTGGAACGAAGTTCCTTATCGCACGGTACAAATTTGACGGATGGGGGCTAGGCGAGAAAACGTAAGATTTTTCCGTCACGACCTTT
This sequence comes from Parnassius orleans, assembly GCA_029286625.1. Classification (NCBI taxonomy): domain Eukaryota; kingdom Metazoa; phylum Arthropoda; class Insecta; order Lepidoptera; family Papilionidae; genus Parnassius; species Parnassius orleans. The sequence goes on along the minus strand of JAGSMP010000006.1, from coordinate 5,297,849 downwards.
ATAGTGCGAGCGAGATGGAATAATATCCATCTCCCTCGCACTTTTGCTTATCTTGCCATGAAAGAAATATTATTTTAAATGACGCTTCATTTTAATAGACGCTAGTAATTCATTTATATGTATTTGTTAATCAATATTATAATATGTTTATTAATAATAATATACTACGAAAGGAACTTCGTGCCAACCGAGTGTTACACGACACTCACGCATGTTTGTTTTTTTATAAACTACTTATTCTAAATATTTTATTTTATAATTTTTGTTCTTCAACAATTTGTTGTGCCTTTTAATTAAATGGTAAATTATGAATCTAATGTAAAGTTTTTTAATAATCTATTGGAAAGCACTCGCATGGCATTACAAATGTAGTTTGGACCCAAAAATGCACGCCTCATGAGCGTTTCATTTAATTTTGATGAAAAAATAAAATAGTAACGATAATTTTTACAAGCAAAAACAGAGAAATCTGATCGACTTTCATTCATAACTTTTAAACGGTGTTGATTTCAATAACAAAAATCAATAGGGATCCTATATATGAAATCTGATTTAATACTTTATATCTCAGTCTATTGCTTACTAACTGCTAAAGATAATTCTAAGATAATTCTTTCTTTACTAACTGCTAAAGATTTTGTACGCATATTTACGCGTATTAACTTGCCGTAAATATGGTATTAAAATTCAATATTGACTTCCAGTAGGTGTATAAAAGTACTCTGTGATATTGACCAATTCCATCTGTACAGATTGTTGTAAGTAGATAGTCATAGTCATAGTCATTTATTCCATAGAACAATATTTACATTGTATTGGAAATTTATTTCATGGATAAAGACTAACATTTACATGCAATTATCTTAAATAAAATTAGAATCGAATGAAATTTATTTTAAAACATTAATAATTATACAATACATAAACAATAAAAATTAACATTCATTAAGTTTATTTTTGTCGTTTAGGTAATCGTCAACTGAGTAGTAGCTTTTTTTAATTAATAATTATTTTAATTTATTTTGAAATTTGTGGTAGCAATAAATAGTTTTAAATGAGGTAGGCAAAGAATTAAATAGTCCAATGGCTTGATATCTAGTGCTGTGGGGTACAACATTCAACGTTGGTGTAATAGAAAATTTTAAATCTTTTCGACGGGTCATTTCTCTCTTTTTCCTTTCTTCGTATGTTTCATATTTGTGAAAGTTCTTTACTAAATAAGTAAGTGAAACTAAAACATACAGAGAGGAGATCGTTAATATGCCAAGATTTCGGAAATGTCCCTTACACGACTCAATTTGTGGAATACGTAACATGGTACGGATCGCTCTTTTTTGTAATACAAACACTGCCTTAATATTATACTTATAACTGTTGCCCCAGAATATTATGTTATAACGTAGTTTAGATTCTAGTAGAGCAAAATAAATCAATTTAAGCTGCTTTAACGTAACTCCTTCTCTTTAAACTCCTTAAGGCATAGCATGCTGAACTGATAGTGATTCTAGTGCTTTAATTTCCTTCTTTCAATTCAAATACATATCAATGTGGATTCCTAGAAATTTAATTGATTCAACAGGGTCAATATTTATACCGTCAATGTTAACATTTAATGTTTTCTTTTTGTCTTGCTGTAGATTTGAAAAGCATTGCGTATGTTTTATTTGTATTTAATAAAAGATGGTTTGTAATAAACCAACTTTTAAAGTCGTACAGTGTGTTTTTCATTTTGGTATTTAATTCGTCTACCGAGCTATCAGATACAATGGCGTTGGTATCATCTGCATAAATAGTTAATTTTACATCATGCCGTTTGGTATGTATGTAAGCAGTTAAATCATTAATGAATATTATAAATAATATGGCTCCCAAAATGGAGCCTTGTGGAACGCCCTTCTTTATGGTTGTCAATTTAGATTTGTATACCGTTTCGTCACCGTCGATTATTGTTTTAATCTCAACAAATTGTTTCCTATTTGATAAGTAGGATTCCAATAACCTTAAAATTGAGCCTCTAATTCCGTAATGTTCTAATTTCAGTAGCAGTATATCATGATTTATCGTATTAAATGACGAACTTAAGTCTAAAAATAGACCTCCTACCTTATATTTATCATTGAGTCTACATACTACATCATCGAATAGCGTATTTATAGCATCTATAGTACTCACACATGTTTGATACCCAAATTGCCTCTCATTTAATATGGAGTTTTGTCGTAAATGTGCTCCTATTCTTAACCTTATCAGCTTTTCATAAATTATTGATAAAATAGGTAGCAAGGAAATCGGTCTATAGTTTTTGGTTTCCATTTTACTTCCCTTTTTATGTACCGGAAGTACTCGCGCAATCTTAAGCTGATCAGGAAACAAAGTTTGTTCCACACATTTGTTGAAAAGATAAGTTAAAGGTTCAGCCAATATATCAATATTATCTTTAATAATCATGATGGGTATTTCATCATAACCATGTGATATTTTATTTTCCATTTGCTTAACCGTTTTTAAGATTTCATGACTAGTAATAATGTTAAAACGCATATCTGTCACAAGTCTCTTCACACTTTGTTCCAGAATTAATTGTGCGGAGATTGAATCACTACCATTGTTACTTAATGAATAAGTTTCACTAAAATTGCTCGAGAAAACATTTATTACATCCTGCTGATGACTTATGATGTTATTTTTTACCTTTAGTACTATATTATGTCTTTTTTTACTAAACAATTTCTTCCTACTATCATTTACAATATTCCAGATTATCTTACGGTGCAAGCATGCAGCAAATGTGCTGTGGAAATTAAATATAGATATTTTTTTCTTTACAGTCTGATCCGGAACCAGTTCGCTGGTGAGCCCTCTTTCAACTTCATGTATACGGCTCCATGGGGCAGTTTACCTTCCTCACTGATCGGACTCATTGCAGCCATCCTTCTTTACTATTGGCAGCAGGTTAATTTCAAGCCCGAAGAGAGTTTGGTAAGGATTTACAACATTTATAAATAAATTAATATATTTAATATTTTGTATACATAGGTAGTTCAGATTTTGATATTGCTGGCGCCAAAGGTTTTCATACATTAAAAACAAAACAAAGATTATGTTGTGTAAATATAATACATAATATTTAGAAACTTTATGGCATGCCGCCATAAAGTTTCTTTTTTGCATTTTATTGTACATATACATTTGCATTTTGATTTTAATTAAATTTTATATTATATTATAGAAGTTGATGGGCTACATAATCTATTTACCATCAAGTAGACTGTGTGTTCATTTGTCCCTTACATTTTTTTAAAAGATGGTAATATTTAAATCATGTAACTTGTTCTACCACACACCAAAAACAAATCACTGATTTAATGTTACTTTATATAATATACTAGAAAAATATGAATTACATGTATTTATTTTAAAACTAATATTAAAAAAATAAGCCGTAGTTACCGTGTAGTGGCGGTGTAAGAATATCCACTACCCCATATTATCCCGTAGGTGTCGTAAGAGGTGACAGAGGGAAACAAATCTAGAGATGGACAGCAGCGTCCTCCTAATAACGACTACAAATAAAAAACTGCGGTTGCCAACCCTTCAGAAAAAAGTAAAACTCCTAATTATTATTAATTATAAGGCTGATATGATTCCGTAGAAAATTAAAGGTGTGTAATTCAATAAAAAGTATAATAGACCTATTTTTCTGTATACTTCATAAAATATAACTTATTTATAGCTAAATTTTTATAGCAAAATTAAATCATGAAAAATCATTATTTTGTAATTCGGAGTTGTTATTTGTTTTTTTTTCATTACAAACAAAGATATGGGTATGAATATGCCCTCTCTCTCCTTCACCGGCCTGCCCTTCCTGTGCCTGCCCAGCCCACGAATAACCTTATCATATTTTACTAGCTTTCAGCCCTGCAGTAAATACCTCGGAATATGGTGCTAATTTTATAACCCCTCGGAATTAGTTACCTTTACCTTAGGCTTTTCAGACTGACGATGAATAAGAAGAATAGAAAATTCTGTTGATATTTTTGGGTGATAAAGTAAACCGACAAAAGTCCTCAGTCTTAGATTCTTCAAACTATATATCCACTCCTGCAAGTCGCGTTATTTATTTTCCTTGCAAAATTGTAGGTGTTTCCATCCATTACAGCCTATGAAAGTCCATTACTGAATATAGGCCTCCCAATAGATTCTATGTCCTTATCATATCTACCATCCCTGCTAAATACACATCCCAAATACACAAACTCATCTACTTGCTCGACCAATTCCCCTTCTATTCTTATTTCACATATCGTTTTACTTTATTCTCTTTCAAAAACCATAACTTTCGTCTTACTTGCGGTCACTTTCATTCCCTTTCTGCTTCTGCTTCTTATGGCAGATTTTGCCATAGTTGCCACGTTTAGCAGGCGGGTTGGCAACCGCAGTGTTTATAATTTTGAGTTGTTATCAGGATTATGCTGCTGGCCATCTCCTGTTTCGTTTCCCTCTGTCGCCTTTTACGACACCCACGGGAAAATATGGGGTAGTGTGTATTTTTAGGTCTTTCGTTTTATACGCTATTCGTGAGATGAAACACCCTCTTAACATTATTGTCTTCTCTTAATATTTGTGTCTACTAGGTTCTTTTAAGAAACAACTAATTTGAACTGAGTGTCATTGTATAGATTTAAAGTATATTTATTAAAAATGAACAGTTAAACCTGTTGGAAAATATTAAAAGATGTATATAATAATAATGTAAAAAGATGTATATAATGTTAAAAGACGTATATAAATAAACAAACTAAATCTACGACTAACTAAATTGAATAATATAGCGATGGCAATGTGTTTATACAATAACCGACATTTTTACTGAAGTTTGTCTGGTTACTTAATTAATTATAATTCGACGAGAAAGTCCAGAAAATGGTTAAAATTATCCCTATCTCCTATAATCGCGAAATATAACGTTATTGTAAACACTTAACGATATTTTTGTATAGTTTAATATCTAAATTACACAAAGGTGGGAGCGATGACGTGAGATAGAACCGTTGCGGTTGGTTTCGTGTCTGCTGAAGGCGGTAGATAGGAAACCCGGAAATGGGCTTTGCAGTACTCTTATTGGATAATAATTAATGAATCTCATAAGCGTTAGACAGTAGTGCAAAAGTGGCGCGAACACTGTCCCATTATGGTACATGAAATTTCTTATACGAATATGTGTTAACAATATGGTTGTTGTCGGCTTTGAAGATGGATGGATAACTCATTATTGCATTTAAACAAAGAGGTTATAATAGCGGAAAACATATGAATTACAAACAGTTGTCATATCACTTTAAGCGACTTCTACCTGACAAACCGAACATGAAAGGACATTGTAATTTTTAAGTATATACTAAATCTATGGTAATTTTATATTTTTACGGATAGGTGCAAGGTGCAATATAAAATAAACTGAAAAAAAAAACAAATTATTAAGTAACAGTATATAATATGTACTGTTGTATATATATATATATATATATATATATATATATATATATATATACACATACATACGATGCACAGAGACATACAATTTACATTTTTATTATATGCATAGATGTATTATTACATCAGTAATTGGTTTTTGAGATGTGCACAAGTTATAGGACTTTTATTATTTTGTACAGTGATCAAACACTTTATTTATCTTTAATTACTCTTCTCAGATCTTCCGTATCCTTTATCGATGCTCCGTACCATCCATATTTATTTGGGTCCTATCAGGATACTTTGTAAAGAATATCAGTTCACCGATCGGCATTGCTGCGTACGCAGCACTTGAGCGACCAGTGTTCTGCCTTATTGTCGTCGTAGCTATGCTCGGATTTATAAACAAAGTCGATAGTAAGTACATTTTAACAATTGTTTAATTAGATGATTTATTGATAATCATTTTAAAATAGCTATAAAGAAATCCAAATTTCTTTTTTCTTTGTTTTAAAATTTTCTTTTAAATTATTCACAACAGCCGGGACTCAAGCTACTGTACCTATAAAATTTGGAGGTGTAAGAAATCTTTTAGCGTTGCATTGCCCGCTATCTTTTTTCCTTGGTCCGGAACTTTCTTACAAAAACTAGCTTCCTTTTATGACGTAGTAGACATCCACTAACAGAGGTTTTTGAAAAATTCAAGTAGGGTGAAATAGGGCATTAGTGATTTTAAGTTAAACGAAAGGCCTTAGTTTAACTTAAAATCTGCGATCATCATCATTCATCAGCGCTTTGTATTATGCAATCTCATAATAAGCTCGGGCCATGCCTGCCTGCACGTTACAACACCGCAGGACAAAAAACTATTTTAAAGAATATGCTTTGCAGCGAAGACAAGGCAGACATGGAAAACGTTATATATCCCAGCGAAAATGTTCCACTGTAAGTTAATTAACAAAAACAATGGGATATACGGACTTTGCAGAAAGATTTCTTTCAAAATTTCCATAGTGACCAAGGTCAGGCCCTGCTAGCTGCTAACTGCTTCGACTAAGAAATCTTGTCACTGGTTACAAGCTTTACCATTAAGTAATCTCGGCACATTACTAAACGGGGAAAGCTTGCGCATAGCCGTAGGAATCCGACTAAAAGTGACGATCTGTCAACATCATCAGTGCCCTTGTGGTAACCAAGTTAGGATGTTAGTTCGAGTCGATATGTATGAATTGTTAGATTTCATGGTCTTTTATAGTTATTAAAACTACAATGTTTATTCGAGAAATTTTATCCTTATCATGGGGCCTGTCGATTAGTTCAATAAAATAGCGACTGTCTACTTTTTTTGCGTTTTTAGTTGGTTCGATTACTAGCTCAGGTAAGCTTGTTAAAATTTTTGAATGTGGTTATTCTTATTTTGAAAAACAAAGGAATGCTTCCTTTGAGTGAAATTTGATATCTTCAATATTTAATGTACTTTACCTCCATGTCCCGTTCATTTCTTCCACCTTTATATATTTTATATATATTCTGGGACACAAAATAGATAAGAGACGACGCAACAACAACCACAACAACACACGGAAAGTTGTAATGTTAATGTATAGCTAAAATTTATCTTAAAAAAAACTTAGATTATAATGGCCGAACTATTGTCATAGAAACAACAATATACTTACAATATCTCGCTAACAAAAATCTATTTTTCTTTAAATAATATATTAATGTATCACCTAGGTCTATGGTGGCAGTTTCTGTCGTGGGATGGCTGGCGACCACTCAGTCGCATGTCGTTACCCATTCTGCTCGTGCATTGGAGCTATAATCTTACACAAATTGCTGTGAAGACGAACCTTGCACGAAGCTCTATATTCGAAGCTGTAAGTAATTTGATAATTTATACACTATAATTCAGATTACATCTTTGTAGTGTTCCGTGCCAAAGTTAGCCAAATAGATTTTAAAGCCTTTCTAAATCTAATTTACGTAATAATTTAATTTAGATATTGTGATGGCATAATTATAAACGTACAATATACAAAGTAAAATTTTGATTCTAGGTGTTAATTTTAGGGGTAAATAGAGATAATAAAAATTGTTTAGTCATTAATGGGACAAAGTTTGACTAAGACCCAACCTAGTGTTAAATGGTGATAGGGGTCTAAGAGTGTAAACAAATTAGCTTGAAAATGCGTCATCATTATTGCTTTGAAAGACCAAATTTATAGTATTAGGTGATTATTAAATTTATAATATTATATATTCTGTACTTTTTATCTTTTAAATTCAAAATGCGTGGTAATGCATTATTTTATCTGATTTTACTGCGCACGCACACATTCGTAAGATCGGTAGACAAAAACGTTGTTGCCCATAAATCACATTCAATTTGGGATAATTTCAAATAAAAGTAGAAGCCTTATTTACTCGTATTTTCTAAAACGGTAATAACGGTTTATCATTATTTATATTTGAAATTAAGTTTAAAATTTGGCTAGTCTTTGAAAAATAACCCTGAATAGCATAAAAAAAATATGTGAAAAACTGCCTTTATTTATCTGCATAATCGCCACTTGCACCGTAACCTATTGCCACTATTTTGGTAACAAGAAGATTCCATTCCTACAGAATACTTCGAATTCAATTTTAATTTTCGAATTATTTTTGAGCCGAACTGTTTTCCTGCAATGAACGAAAGAGATTCTCTTTGCGAGATCGGGTGAATATGGAGGGTGAGCTAAGACTTCCCATCCCAAGTCAAGTTTTTTTGAGTCGATTAAGCTACGTAAGGTCTAGTTGTTTAGCGTTAGCATGCTGGCAATTGACGCCTTTATGATTGCTTAAGACAGGACACTTAATTTTTTACCGTTCCTTCAGTTTTCTTAATTGTATGATGTACAAATGAACAAAGATCGTTTGGTTAGGTGGAAGTTATTCTCAATATAGTTTAATTATTAGAGATTTTTGGACTCATGAACTCGTGCTTAAAGCTCGGAATACCATTTTCCAGCGTTTCATATTTTTGTGAATGATGGGTCATCCACAAAAATTCTCAATGAAGATAGCACACACATGTAACAATTCATATCTAGCATATAATATCTCTCTGTTTCCAGAAAATTTTTATAAGTTTCTAACGATTGTTTGCTGGTTATTCGATAAAGCGTGATCGGTATCCTCTTCAGAAAACTATAAAGGCCTCCTTTTTTGAATATCCTAAACAAACAACTGCATGTGCTTTCGTCATACCTTCCACTATTTTGACGAGCTTCGGCTGCGTTGTAACCTAAATTAAATTTAAAGTAGTGTCACAAAATGACAACCGTATGATTGCAAAGTGTGACATTTTAGAGCACAGAACACTATTACTCTCTACCGGGAGAAGAATGGTAATCTCAAAACTACAAAAATTAAACGCGTCTCAATTAGTGTACACTACTAGAGCCACAGCGGGTGCCCATATAAAACTTTTTTCGCGGAATTTTCCAACCTTTGTATTCGGTAACTTTTAAACTTTTCGTTTATTCAAGGAAATTCGAGTTATTTTGGCTCAAGCCTCACGAACGAATGGGTCGGCTTGACCGGGAAAGGATCACACTTTCACAGAGTACCAGCGTGAAATAGCTTAATGCATGTTTGGTAAGGTGAGTGTAGAGACGGTTCTAGAGACCTCTTACTAGAAACGAGACATTCCACCTTGGTCCTCAGATCTATTGCTCTATAAGGCAACCGATAGAGACAGCTGCTGCTTAGACTGACTATATCTATGAGAAATAGATGAAACTACTTCAAAAATGATCCGATAAAAAAAATCAAACACAATATGAGAAAGATGTAGTGTAGTGGCGGTATAGCAATTTCCTTGTCAAAGGTGCGACACGTTTGGTACTGTGATCGACAATCCACCTGAGAGACGTGACGATTAAGGCAATCCTCCCTACAACAGGAGAGGCAAACGTTCAGCAGTTGACATTTACGGGCTGATGGTGAAGAACAAAAATAGAAAATAATATTTATATTATAATTGTTTTTTGCAGAGTGGACACTGGCTCGTGACTATATTCATGACTTATGTAACATCCTTGCCGCTGCACCTTCTCATCGAGTTGCCCATGATGCAGTTCTTCAAGGCGCTGTTTTCTTAATACAACTTATTAACACTAACTTTAGTTAGTAGTTCAGAAAAAACCAAATAAATATACGTCTAACATTGTTCTAGATAAATTAAATTACGTAGTGGCTAAGTATAACGCGTGCACAATAAAATGAGAATCGCGTGGAATGCGACGCCCCGCCCTCCACGTCGCACCTCCCCACTTGCTATTACGGGTTGCTTGCTACAGCGGGCAACGTTTTATGTTTCGTTAGATTAACTCACGAAGTAATTTATACACTGTAAACTTTTTTGTACACTGTACAAGCACACCTCTGCGACGTTATCGGACTCAGGTCTCATGTTATCAAGCACGAGTAGTTGGGTACTAAATTATATAATGTGACGAATGTCGTGAATATGGGAACGTTGAGAATGATTTTTATAACTACTCAATACAAGAATATTTACGTATTACATAATGTTGGTGTTAATTGTAATAAAACAATTACTTAACCGTAAACCTACTATTATATTTCTACAATTCACCAACCTTCTCCTTGCTCACTCGTTATACAGGATATTTTTGAAACGCTCCCGAAAACGAAGACAGATGATAGTACTAAGGATACCTATGATGATGGGTCACAAAGAAATTCGATCCCAAGGAAAAAAAATCATCTTTTCACAACGTTTTATTAACTTTATTCACGCTCCATCATGTTGTTACAGTTAATTGAAACGATATTTCCCAAAAAGTCATGAAAATACTGAAACATAAAACCAGCAGTGAAACTTAAAAAAGAAAATCAGCTGACAATAGGGTCAATATCCTCGCGGGCGCCGAACTACGAAAGATCGGTACGAAACAATGCATTAGGTATACTACTCAGTCTACGCTTCCTTTTCACACACACGCTGCTTCGTGTCGCCTCGCGCTGTGGAATTTACACATGCTTCAAGGACGTTACAATGTGCGCATTTGTTTTGGCGGGATGATTAATAATTTTAGTTTTTGAGACAGTTCCATGTTGACTATCACGAGGGATAGTATAATTGTTTTGTTTATTAAATTATTGTCGTTATTACTTGTTATGTATTAATTAATGATATTGTTCTTGTTGTTACGTTTTGTGTTTTTTGTTTTGTTTTAATAATCCCTAACGCGTAGGTACGTTTATAGTGCTCGTGAATACGGAAACATGTCACATTGCGACATTATGAGATTCTTCAAGGCACATTGCCTTGAAGAATCTCATAAGGCCACGGAGGATCGGTAAGCTGTTTCATACCAAATTTTTTTTAAATAACTTAGTACTGAACTGATCGGAATAGGTACATAACTGAATACATCAGAATAATAAACATACCTACACAATGGATAAAAAAGCATGACTCTAACCTTGTTAACATTTTATTTAAGTATTTTTTTCATTAGCGGGGAATCGAACCAATTATTTGGTTTATTTAACCTAATTTTTTTAAATAACTTAGTACCGAACTGATCTGAATAGGTACATAACTGAATACATCAGAATAATAAACATACCTACACAATGGATAAAAAAGCATGACCTTGTTAACATTTTATTTAAGTATTTTTTTCATTAGCGGGGAATCGAATCAGTTATTTGGTTTATTTAACCTGTGAATTCGAATTAAAGTGGCTACGTGGAGACAAGCACAGTGGCAAAATAGTAGGTTAAGTAGATAAGTTAGGTATTTAGACAAGTGTTGTAAATTATTAGGTATTGTGGTACCATCGCTAGTTGCGGGCCGCGCGAATTCGGCGTTCGCGCGTACATTGACCCCTAGTCGTAGTAGTAGTAGTTTTATGTTTCAGTATTTTTTTTTTGTGAAATATCGTTTCAAATAACTGTAATAACATGATGGAGCGTGAATAAAGTTAATAAAACGTTGTGAAAAGATGATTTTTTTTCCTCGGGATCGAATTTTTTTGTGACCCATCATCATAGGTATCCTTAGTACTATCATCTGTCTTCGTTTTCGGGGGCGTTTCAAAAATACCCTGTATACATGTATTCTTTGAGATGTGAAGGAGGCCTTACTTGTCTTAAAGACCGTGTGTTAGTGGAATCATCTGAGCCTAAGGTAACATTATTGGATGAATGGGATCTTCACAAACCACGTATTTCTTATCTTTATACCACAGTCGTCTGTTATTTGTATGGAACGAGGGTTATCAATAATTTCTATGTGTCCTAGCTGTCCATATATTACAATTTTCATTCTCGTTGTAATATAGATATACTTTGCCCTTCCTTTAACAAGAATCAAGAATCAAGAATCATTTATTTGCATAAAACACGATAAATAAGTTGTGACATCAAATAAAAGATCAACATGTTTTGCCCTGTTACGACGTGCAAATATTTAAGTACAAGATCAATTGAATTAAAATTAGTTATTATTTAAACAGAACTATTATTATTATTATTATAGTAGTCATATTTAAAATCATAATATATTACAAACATTAGATTGAACTGAATTATACTCTCTCCTTGTCCGAGACGTTCTTTACAAAATGTAGTACGCCGTATTTTATACCAGTACCATCACAGTTATCCAAGCTCCTAAAAAAAAAATTTGGAACGGCTGAATATATGTACAACACTATATCCACCCGTAGGTCAAACGCAATGTCATTACGTTTTTTTGTGCCAGCCGTCACGGTGTGTTTTTATAAATTTCGCTATAAAAATCAAATATGTTGTGTAATATTAAATGTTTTGTATCCAAAACCTACCACAACTGTATTTATTACATGCTTGCGAGGTAATATTGGGTTATACTTTGGAAAAAGAAGATATTCAAAATGGAGCAAACTGATTAAAGGTAAACACATAGAATTATTACGTATAGAATACTAGTACGCGCACCGAAAGTGAAACAAGTAAAACTAACGCGAAACCGCGTAAGTTCACTCAGTGACGCGTCAGTGCGCAACGTCACGTCTTACGGAGAAGAGCTCATGAAAATTGTAAAATGACCGTTTGTGTTGTAAAATATTGACACAACAGTGATGATAAACATAAAAAGTGATGGTATTACATTTCACAGGTAAGTTCATATATTTAATTCATTATTAGTACGTAAAACTAAAAATACTTACCTAAGCTATCATAATACAAATGTTGCTAGTTGTGGGGAAAAAATCACAATTTTATTTTAAAATATTTATTTTCTATTTGTGTTTAAAACGTTTAATCGCAACGCTCTGGGTAAACCTCAAATGTTTATATGTAGATACCTACTTCTAAGTATTAACATATATAATGGGTGCCTATTTAAACTAATACGGAGTGATCAGTGATCGCGATCCGTCGACGCCATTTTAATGCAACTAATTTATTTTTATTGCTTTGTTCATCGACCAAGTCGACGTTTTAGAGTATAGAATAAAAACTTTTTTTATTTACTACATCAAGAGATTATTAATAAGAACGCCTTTACGAAGCAGATGTCACTTTACACCCAAACATAGTATATTTTTAACCAACTCCCTAAAAGGAGAGGTTATCAATTATGTATGTACGCTGATTTCTAAGACGATTCTAGATCAATTCATATATACATGCTATAATTTTAGTGGTTGTTTTCCCGCATTCCTGACTCAATGCAAATTATAATTTTAAAATTTTTAGGTATATAATGACAATATTGATAATTATTTGAATTTAAAAAAATAATCTTAATAATTATTAAAAAATCTTTTAAGTCATAAAAGCATTCAATTTTTAACCAATTATACAAATATTTGTTATATAATCTCTCGCTTAATAATTTAAATTCTTTAGGTATTTTATTAAATATTTTTACACACATATTAAGACAATTTTTGTTATATTTAACGAGCCTAAGAATGACATCTAGGACTGGTTCATGTCGATTTCGAGGATTTTTAATAAATATTCAGAGCTAAATAAATTCTAATGCGGCATAAGCTAGCCTGCACGCCCGACCTACTCGCGAGATATTGCTATTGGTTTGAGATCGCATTCGAGTTTTGTTTTTCTCTAATGTAAATCTGCCATTTTTACATCCTAATAATTTTCATTTTAATAAATCTATTGTACTACCAAGACAAAATCATTTGACGTCGGGAAAACAACCATTAAAATTAGCCAAACGCCAGAAACTGGTATCACAGAATGGCGTGTATGTGTGCGTGTGACGAGCGTAGGTACATTCGACTTGCGCCCACTAACATAATGACCTTGCGTCACTTTAACGCTCGTGTTTTGTTCTAGACTGCGTTTCTATACGTAATAATTATATGGGTAAACAAGAATCATCTTGTTCGGAGATACGTGTTAAAATAAAATAAAAATCACTTATTAATAAAGTCAGATTCACTGTGTATTGAAACACTTAATAACAAGTATGATTAATTATCAATGAAAATCCACTATTAAGCTTTAATAACATAACCTCGTCACTCGTATAATATGAAATAATAAATAGATATTTCCAACCAATAAATGTAGGTTGAGATATATATAGAGATACGTTGAGAAATTGTGAGTGATATATTTAATATGTTTTTCTTACTTTCGTGTTCAATTCGTCTTTTGAGCATTAGTTTGGCAGTCGCCATTTATCATAGTCATGGGGCAAAATTGCGCACATGCAGGTGATTTTGGGACAGTATTGGGAAAATAGGAAAAGGAAAATACTCAGGCTGATACACTATCACCATCTTGTTGGACAATATATTATGCAATACTGAGATACAAAAACAAATACTAAGGGCTTAAAACTGCTGTGAAAAATATATTACATGAGTTATATGGATATGTTACAAACAGACCATTAGAACTACTACTTCGAATATATATGGGTTCATGTATATATAATAAAATAAGAAATAAAAGGCCATCAACATCTTCGGACAGGATTTTCTGGTTTCTGGCAGAATTACTGAGGACTTAAAACTGTTGGAAAGAATATCTAGCATAAGTTATATAAAATGCTATACAGACCATTTGAGCTATCACTTAGAGGATACGTGTATAAATTACTCAGGCCATTAGAGCTATCACTTATGAGGATAGACATGGTTAACTATTCATACCTTAGAGCTATCACTTAAGAGGGTAGACAGATTTTGAATTGATATATAAAGCGTTCCCATTAGAGGAAAGACATTAAGATGTGCTAGGCCTCGGAAGACATCACTGCAGGCTTTAAACCATTAGAGCTATCACTTAGAGGATAGACATGGTTAACTATTCAGACCTTAGAGCTATCACTTAGAGGGTAGATAGGTTTTGAATTGACATATAAAGCGATACCACTTAAAGGAAGACATTAAGATGGGCTAGGACTCAGAAGAATTCACTGCAGGCTTTAAGCCATTAGAGCTATCACCTAGAGGATAGACATGGTTAACTATTCACACCTTAGAGCTATCACTTAGAGGATATACATGGTTAACTATTCAGACCTTAGAGCTATCACTTGGAGGTTAGACAGGTTTTGAATTCACATACAAAGCGCTATCACTAGAAAGTAAAACATTGTGCTGTACTGGGATTTAGAATAAAATAAATAATGGTATAATTTTATTACAAAGGTGACTAATATTATGAGTACAAATAATGAAAAAGTTGTTACAAAATTACAGATGTAAAATATCAGAAAGTCTCAGGTCAGGGGGTTCGTCAAAAGAAGTCCAAAAATTGTCAACATAAGAGAACCGCCACATGATCGTTGGGCATCAAGATAGCAAATTATATTCCAACATACCAAACATCTAAAAGGGCAGCAGTTCCGAAATTATATACCCTGAGATTGCAACTAAACTTTTCATTATTTTATCAGAAAATTCTGATTTGGGAAAGAAATAAGTGCTATTAATAAACTTAACTTATGGTTTCATTAGGTTATGTATAACTTTGAGGACCCTAAAATTGGCAGAACAAGTAAGAAATAATAACTGAATTCTGGGACGAAACTACCCTGTTGCTCAATGTGAGAGTCAGTTTACTAGTCCTTAAAATTGTAATGCTCAAACAAATTATGAGATTTATAGATACATGTTAAAATTTAAAGACAGTATATTATTACATATTATTATGTAGACACTTTTAAAAAAGTTACATAATATTCATCCACCTTCTGTGTCGAAGGGGGGGAGGCTTATGTTCCGCAGGGACTTATAGGCTTCAACGGATGGATGGATAATATGGCATGGAAGTAAGAAAAGATGTGATATGAGAACCGTTTTCCCTTGATATTGAATATCAAGAGGTTACAGGTTTAAATAGTCTTAAAAGATTATACATTTTAATCTAAATGTTTAGAAAAATCTGAAAGATGGAATATAAGCTATTATTTTAATTATATCCTCTTGGGATTTACTTGGCTCTATACAGGCTTATGAAGCCAATGCATGTCTGCAAAACAAAATAATATTGTCCTCCAGCAGATGGAATTACAATAATTTTCTTAATTATTAAAGGAATAATAAAAAGACAACAGTTAGCCTGTAAATTTTTCATGACCTTAGTTTTAATGTAAATTTAAAAATTAACAAACTATAATTAAAAAACTCGGTAACAGAAAGTAAACACCGAATTATTATTATTGATATAATAAAACTATTTAAAAAGAAAGTCATTGAAATCAAAAAATTAGCCTATGGAGCAATTTTCTACTGTTAGGCACATTCTAGCCATACCATGATTAATGAATTAAATTTAAACAAAGACATTGTTGCATCCGAGCTGTATTATGTAGCTTAGTATAACCTAAGTTACAAGAAAGATAGCAGTGTTTAGCATAATTAGGTTTTAAATATAATAATGAGGTGCAAAATCCATCAATGATTTACAGCGGTACATAAAATATCCTTTGGGAAAATATAAAACTTACAAAATTTACTACTTAAAACAATTGTACATCGAACAATTAAAAAGAAATTTCAAATGATTATAATAAACAATTTTACTATTATAAGGTATTTAAAGTTATGACAAGTTAAAATATAAGTTATATATTAAGTACATAGTAAAATGGTAATCTTAAAAAAAGTTTTGTTCAGTTATTTTATGTAGGTTTCATACCTACCAGGTTATTATTACCTTCATATAGTAAAATAACTATGGTAAACATACATACAATAGAGTTATGTCTGACAGATGCATAAAATAGATTACAAAAGATGTTAGCAACAAATTAATTTGCTGTAAAAAATTATGAAAAAATACTTATACACATAATTGTGATATTAATAGCTACTCTATAATTGTGCATAAGCCATTTAGGTTTTATCAGTAATATAAGGTTAATAATGTTGTGTTTTTAACTATTATGTACATAATAATGTATATAGAAGGTAATATATTACATTCAGTTGCAAATTTCTGATCTTAGATGGTAGTGAATAATATTGCAAATAATAAAATTATTAAAAAGCATAAAGTTTTTGAAATAAAACACTGTTCTTCAACTGGGTGGAAAGAAGCCATTGAACTAAGACAATTTTGGGTCTTAGTCCTTCATTGTGAGGAAATTATATATTATTATTAGATATGATCGGATATGATTTATATTATTATTGGATATGAAAGTAGTATAATGCTTATAATTTTGAAAATTGTAGAACACAATACAAAACCTTTAAAACAAAACAATAATATAGATATTTTGAATAATACTTACTACAAATAAATAATACTTATGGTGTACAATTTTACTCAGAGTTGATAAATATCTTTCATTAATTATTGAGGATTCAATTCTATCAATTAAATGAAAAATATTGGAAATTATATATCGATCTGAAATTGAGCCAAGTAAACAAAGAATAATCATAAGAAGTCTTTCAAGTGTATTCAACAAGATCATAAAACGGTGTCAAAACTAAAAATTGATCAATTTCTACCGAGAAATAATAATACTATTACACAGAACAATCGTTTTCTGCAGGTATGACCCAGATACCATGGCAGTTATATTAGATTGGGAGTGATTCTTCTATGCATTTCCACTAGTTGCTATGCTGTTAATATGCTGTCAAAAATTAAGTTTATAGAACCATAGGTTTTGGTTGTCCACATGGGGGTAAATGTGAATCAAGTGCAAAAAAAAAAAAAAAAAAAAATGTTTAATTTGTTAATTTTTAATAATATATAGGTTATCTTGATTTAAATGTAATTTGTATGCTATATTGTATTAAAATAGCAAAACATGTGGGCATAATAGAACTCTTAAACATCTGTATAATTACCATGTTTTATGCAAATAAAGACTATTATTATTATTATTATTATTAAATAAAAGATTTGAATTATTCATTTTGAATAAAATAACAAA
Source organism: Parnassius orleans (assembly GCA_029286625.1). NCBI lineage: Eukaryota > Metazoa > Arthropoda > Insecta > Lepidoptera > Papilionidae > Parnassius > Parnassius orleans. The sequence goes on along the minus strand of JAGSMP010000006.1, from coordinate 5,279,935 downwards.
TTATTAACACCACTTTACAGAGAATCATACACTACTATTTCACATGTTACTATCACCTCATAGGTATCTCACACATATCATAGGTACCATTAGTGAAGCATTTTGTAAAAGTATGGGATTCCAAAATTCATGCTCATACATAGTGAACTCTCCTTTGTCAAATACTATAAATTATAAAATTATTATTTCTCTATAGTACCAATTTTGCAGTAAGTGAAATGTAATTCCTTACTGGGCTTTTGTGATTTTTTACTTTGGCTTTTGTTATAAACATAGACTTAATAATAAGTTAGTTTTATATTATTGACATCAAAATGTTGCAATAAAGATTTGAGATTACAAAAATTTACAAAAATAGTAGCAAGCTTAGCTGTGATGAGTCACAGGTCATAAAATTTATTAAATATTGTCCTTCATAAATATTACATTATTCCAAGTAGAGTTCAGAGGTATCGTTAAGATATAAGGTAGAATTTCACTTCAACAGCGATTGCATGGGAAAAAATAAATGAGAGAAGCTTAAGCCTTTCCTGTGAATAATTAATAGAAAGCATAACACAAGATATTGCTAAAGGAGACAGTTTCTTTTTGTATGGAGAATGGGCCCACCACGAATTTTAGTGAACCTCAATGAAATGCATGTTGATTTATTTCTTATAATCTATAGATTACAAAATTAATATTAGTTTTATCGCTTCTAAAGGGAATTCTGAAAAATTAAAAATTAAAATATGAATATCGCAATAACCTTAAAACAAACTAAAAGCGATTTTCTAGTAGTTTTCACCGATATTATGAGTTAGAATAGTGTATATAGAATATAATAGCTTAATAATTAATAGTATTAAACGAATTTGTAGGTACATTCAGCAATTATAGATATTTTAAGATAGATGGAAAATCCTTTTAACAGTTCCGGCAAAACAGTGCACAGACAAACAAACGTGGTGTGGAGACTATTTTTACAGGTATTAATTAATTAGTGAATATACATCACACACACCATTACAGTAATTAAATAAATATGATTAAAGCCAAGATGAATAACGGATAATATGTATATTTATAATATTACCTTTAAATGCTATATAGTAAGAAAGCTGTTTTGAACTGGTTGTATAAGTACACAAAGTAAAAGGCCACTGCATATATTGATGTAATTATTTCCAAAGCAGTCTCTAGTGTAATCTAATAGTGGAACAGACATACAGACAGGTGCGGTGTCAAGACTTTGTTTTAATATGTTTTGGTTGATTAGTAAAGGTGCAGTGTGTAAACTTTGTTTTAAAATATATTAACTGATTAGTTATCATACCCCAAACACCATTAAAGCCAAAATGACTAGGTAATATCATGTTTATCTATGTTATTACACACTGATAAATATGAAGTAAGATGTTTTAAACTGGTTGTGTAAGGATAACAAAAACACATGTATAATTTAATTGTATTTATTATTGTCAGTCATTATCATTTCAAAACATACTTTCAAAATAACTTGATAATAACATGAATCAGAATGATATTATCAATGTTGTGAGATATAATATAAGACTGTTGTATTCAATATCCATATACTTTTGTCTTTGCCTACGAGCAGCTCGGCAAGATTTCAGCTTTCATGACATACACATTTATTCTAAGCGATCCACCTGAAAAAATTAATGAATATTGTATAAGACTATATTATATATACTATGCTTCAATGTCAATAAACTACATTTCCATATTTCTGTCAGTATTTTGTTGTCTCTGCCTGTATGTTAAATAAATAAGAAATTATAAAATATATACATTAATCAGCTACATATGATCAAATACACAAATAGTAGTTATGGATTTACATCAACAATATTTGACTATGTAAAAGTTGTCTGATTTCTTATTTTCACTAGTTTCGTAGGGAAAAGGATATTATTTTATATTAATTATCTGATAGTAGATGACAAAATAATATTCCTTTCTGCAGAGTTAACAACACATCAGTCTAAGGATAATACGACTAGAAGCATCTGATCAACAAGGATATAACCATTACACAAGTAAAAATGGCTTAACTAAGTTACAATATTTATGCAAACTGTATATTTGCTTCTAGTACAAATAATAGGTACTTATTTACACATAAATATATGTACTATCTATACTGTCTATCTATTATGGCTGGCATAAATTTAGGATCCATGTTTGATGCCATTTGGTATTGTCAAGTTTATGGAGCAACTTGCTGAATACATAAGGTATTTATACCTAAATGCAGTTAAATGAATCGCTCTTCAAAGCCGATGAAGCTACATCAAATAGAGAAATCTTTAAATCCCTCGACCCATAGATTCTAATTTTCTTATAACATACAGAAAAACTTCATTTATGTATTTATTCTATCTATTATTTAATTTAGATTTTACTAATAACATAAAACTTTAATACTTTGTCACTTTTAACATACTAATAAGGTTCTAAGACCTGTGTTTGTCATTTTTTTTAAAGTAATTCATCATAAATTATAGATCTTATTTAGATTTTCCAAAATTAGGTGTAAAGTATACTCTTGTATTACATACATACTTAGAGAGTAATTGTGTTCTGTGATACATACTCTTATATTAATTAACTAAACTCATTAGTTTTCATTTTCAATTTTGAATCTCATTGGCAATTTTAGCATGCGACAAAAAAAAATAAAAGGAAAATAGATATTATCCATTATATGTTAAACACTTGTGCATCGATGAGACGATATTTATTTTATTGTCTTGTAAACAAACACGTATAAACTTTTAGCTATTAATTAATTTTGCTAGTTTGCTACTAAAAATTATTTTAAAGTATATAACAACCCCATACTTTAATCTTAAAGTAGTGATGCAACTAGAACTCTGTTTTCACTCATTGAATCGAGGTGAATCTGTGTAACTCGGTACTCGAGTGAAAATAAATTTTACTCGAGTCCGCTTGCCTCGAGTTACCGAGTCAACTCGACGCACCGTGTGGATTCGGAGAGCGCTAGATAGATGTCAGTTCACTAATTCATTAATTCTATCATCTAATCAACTAATTCACATAGCGCCGCGGGCGTGAAACTGCATCTGGCATGTTGTAGTCAAATATGAACTTAGTTTGATTTATAATATCGTTGTGCTATCATTGTTATTTTTTACTTCGTTTAAGTAGTGCATAACATAAAAGGTGATTTAAATATACTTGTTTGTTTAAAGTATGAATGATAACAATGAAACAACAAAACAAAATCGTCAGTGTGCTTATTTTTGAAAAATGGAAGCGATTTGTAAGATATGCGAAAAGCAGTTTATAGATTTTGAAATGCTACACATGTCTGCAGTAAATAAAAAACATGGAAATACTACAAATAAATAAATAATAAATATTTGTATTTTATTTCATATTGTCACATATGACTTATTTAATAAAGGTACCTATTTAAAAAGTATATTAATATAGAAACTCCACTTTATATTGTATTAAAAACTATAATTAAAAAAAAACTTAAACTAGTAATTTAATTATCAAACAGTATTATTATTATTTAAAATGCTTTAACTAAGGTAATCGCTATTATCAACTCGAGTGATATACTTCAATCGATGCAGGGACTGTAAATAGTTAATTCGCATAACTCAAAAACTCGAGTACAACTACAGTGACATGATAAAACCCGAGTGACTCGAGTCACAAAATTCTACTCGAGTCGCATCTTTATCTTACTGTCAATTCAGTGTCTGTCTACAATTTAGTGATGAACTCGACTTACTAATTCGAACAATTTATTGATATATTATGTAATATCAACAAGCTGATTAAGTATAATACGTGATAGTTAAATCATTAATAACATAAACTATACGCTACGTATTAAAGTTAGAGTGATATTATTTTATGAAAATTGTCTATACGCAAACCAATAAAATATAACTACCTATTAAGTTAAGTAATAATAATTATCTTGGATGGAGGAATAAATATAAAAATAATTTGTAACAAACTGACACAACTTCGTTCCGCCAATACGAGTTGCGTAACTCGAGTACTATTCGAGTTACGTGAATTTCAACTCAAGTTAACTCGAGTCGACTTTCTTCCGAGTTGGCACATCTCTACTACAATTTTTTTTAATATTACATTATCTGAACCAATGACAAGAACACAAATATCAAAACAATTCTTTTTTTCAGATTTCTTAATTCCGTTTAGATTTTCATAAAATCTTTATGCTTTATTACAATAATAAATTGGTATCTTTTTTTGTATATAATACCATTAAGGGTCGCGAAAATTTCTAGTGGGCCCAAAAACGATTGACTCTTTTAACATTAACTCACAAAAACCCATTTAGAAAAGCATTCTCAAGTTATAAGATGTTAAATTAAAATTTACTTAAATTAAACGGGAACAGATATTCCAGATTATTGTGTTTTTCACAATTACAGTTCTTCTACGGGCCACTTCTGCTGCAATCAAGCTGGCTTACGTGTGAAGAAATGTTATAAAATAAAGATAATTTATTTTATGTTATTAAATCAAATATGTAATATACATATAATACCTTCAAATTTTTTTATATAAATAAGGAAAATTGCAAATTTTTCCATTCATTGGTATTATAATTCGCAACCCTGGCTTCAAACATCTACATGTTGTAAAGAACGTCTCGGACAAGGAGAGAGTATAATTAAATGGTTAAACGAACTTACCTTAAGTGAAGTTCAACCATAATTATACAGCTCCTTGTCCGAGACAATACGCCTTAACCCTCCCTGGGTTAAGGTTGCTCATCTAATCCTTGCTTTAAACATAATGACATTGCGTTTGACGTACGGGTGGATATAGTGTTGTACATATATTCTGCCGTTCCAAAATTTTAGAAGCTTGGATAACTGTGATGGTACTGGTATAAAATACGGCGTACTATGTTTGTGAACGTCTCGGACAAGAAGCTTCGTATAATTATGGTTGAACTTCACTTAAGGTAAGTTCGTTTAACCATTTAATTAAATTGAATTAAAATTAGTTATTATTTAAACAGTACAATTATTATTATTATTATTATAGTAGTCATATTTAAAATTATAATACATTACAAACATTACATTCATGGTCAAGTGAATTTATTTGTAATTCAAAAACTCCTTAATATTATAGAAAGCCTTGTCCACCAACCACATAAAAAGTTTGCTTTTAAATTTATTAAGAGGCAATGATTTTATGTCGTTAGGCAGTTTGTTAAACACCTTTACTGTCATCGAGTAACAGCTCTTATGAGAGATTGCCTTCTTTCTAAATGGAAGAAGTAGTTTATCCTTGTACCTCGTATTAAAACTAACAACATCACTATTTTTTGTAAAAAACTGTGAATGTTTTTTGACAAAGATACCCAACTCGAAAATATAAATGCTAAGAAGTGTTAGATTTTTTTAGAGTTGGAAAAAGTTCTCTACAAGAATACAATGGACCAACACCGCAGATTGCCCTTACACACTTTTTCTGAGCAATAAAAGCTTTGTTAACTGTAGATCCATTTCCCCAAAGTATTACGCCATATCTCAAAACGGAAGCTCCATAGCCATGATAGGCGAGTAAAGCAGTTTTTTGTGATGAAGTCTGTGACAGTCTTCGTAATGGGTAAATGAACTTATTGGTTTTTGTACATCATCATCATCATCATCATTACAACCCTTCACAAGTCCACTGCTGAACATAGGCCCCCCAAGGAATGCCACAAAGCACGATCCTGGACCACCTGCATCCATCGACTTCCTGCATGTTTCACCAGGTCGTCACTCCATCTAGTGGGGGGACGCCCTACACTTCGTCCGCCGGTACGAGACCGCCACTCGAGAACCCTCTTTCCCCATCGGTTGTCGGTTCTTCAAGCTATATGGCCGGCCCATTGCTACTTCAGCTTACTAATCCGTTGGGCTATGTCGGTCACTCTGGTTCTACTGCGGATATCCTCATTTCTAAGTTTATCACGCAAAGAAAATCCGAGCATAGCCCTCTCCATAGCTCGCTGAGCGACCTTGAGCTTCCTCATCCGGCCAGCAGTGAAGGACCACGTCTCAGTTTCATAGGTCATTACTGGCAACACGCACTGGTTGTACAGTCTCGTTTTCAAGTTTTGAGGTATACCTGACGAGAAGATGTGCCGTAATTTCCCGAACGCTGCACAATCGAGTTGAATCCGTCGATTGACCTCTCGGTCGAAGTTGGAATTACCTAGTCGGACTATTTGTCCTAGGTAAACATACTCGTCGACAACTTCGAGCTTAATGCTCCCAACAACTACCGGCATAGGTGTGACATGGACATTAAACATAATCTTTCTTTTGTCCATGTTCATCTTAAGACCTATCCGTTGGGAGACACTATTGAGGTCATTGAGCATAGTGCTAAGGTCCTCCAGCGATTCTGCCATAAGGATTTTATCGTCGGCAAATCGAAGGTGAGTGATGTATTCGCTATTGATGTTAATACCGTATCCTTTCCAGTCCAGTAGCTTGAAAACGTCTTCCAATGCAACGGTGAAGAGTTTCGGAGATATAACGTCACCCTGTCTTACACCTCTCTGCAGTTGGATAGGTTTCGGACTCTGATTCTGTACGGGTAGCCATCGTAGCCCTACTGTACAAACACTTCAGCACTTCGATATACCGATAGTCAACTTGGCACCGCTGAAGGGACTGTAGCACCGCCCAAATTTCGACGGTATCAAAGGCTTTCTCATCGTCCACATACGCAAGGCAAAGTGGCAGATTGTACTCTTCGGTCTTCTGCACAATTTGCCGAAGGGTGTGTATGTACCAAGTAAAGCCTTTTGGGAAACCGACTTGTTCGGGAGGCTGGAAGTCGTCGAGTCTGCGTGCGAGACGATTTGTAATGACTCTCGAAAACAGCACGTAGACGCGGCTCAGAAGGAAAATCGGTCTGTAGTTCTTCAAGAGAGCGTTATCGCCTTTCTTGAAGAACAAGACCACCGCACTTCTGCTGCACGCCTCCAGAGTAGTGCCACCATGGAGGACGGAATTAAAGAGCTTCTGAAGGACTTCAAGTAACGGTTTTCCACCCGCTTTCAAAAGTTCTGCTGTAATTCCATCCTCACCTGGGGCCTTGCCGTTTTTAAGATGCTGGAGAGCCATTCTAATCTCGCTCAGACTGACGTCCGGATATCATCGGAATAGTGTCGGATAAGACTCGCTCTTGGATCGTTACTCACACTTGTGGCTCCAACGATGACGTATACAGCTGCCCATAGAACCTCTCAATCTCACTCAAAATCTCAGGTGTCCCGGAAACGATGCTGCCACAATCGGTCTTCAGCTTTGATAGTTGGCTCTTTCTGGCAGACAGATCTCTGGCAAAGACTTTGGAGCCTGGTTCCGCTCGATCCTTCTTCAATACAAGCTGTATTGAAGTTGCGTAAGTCCCGCCGCATGCATTTGGAGATCTGTCTGTTCAGTTGCCTGTATGCTGTCAAATCTGTTGAAGACTGCAGCTTCATTTCCCGTCGAACAGCCATGAGATTAAGAGTGTGATCGGAGAGTTTTTGTGTTCTTCTGTGGCTGGTCTTGCAGAACTTAGCTCCGACCGCATGGACAGTTTCCACGAGCTTATCATCTCACCGTTCTTTCAGCTCACTGTTCTCTCTTGTGCCTAGTTTTGCGTTGAAGTCTCCCATTAACACCGTATAGTAGGTTTTGGAGGAATGCATGGCTCTAGAAATATCCACATACATTTCCTCCACCTCTTCATCGGGGTGTGCTGAGGTTGGTGCGTAAACCTGTATGAGCTTCAGCGAATACCGTTTGGTGATTCTGAGTATAAGGTACGCAACCCTCGTCGACACACTCCCAATCTTTACAAAGTTGTTAACGAGAGACTTGTGGACGATAAATCCGACACCTCCTTGGGACAGATGGTCGCCCTCCCGGTGATAGAACAAGTTGCCGGATTCGACGATTACCGTGTCCTCCCTCTCTCTTCGGACCTCGGATAATCTTATAATATTCCAGTGCAACTTGTCTATCTCTTCTTTCAGCTTCAGGATCTTCTCGTCAGTCCTCAGGGTGCGTGCGTTATAAGTTGCCAGGTCGAGTCGTCGTAGGTGGCAACAGAACCTCCACCGGAGATTCATAGCACCCCCTACCCCGCCGTTACAATGGTCGCCACCGTAGCCAGGACTAGCGGGGCCGCCGGGGACTGGGGGCCGTCTCTTCGTAACTTTATTCATTGGGGGGTATATTGCCATAGTTGCCACGCTTAGCGAGCGGGTTGGCAACCGCATTTTTTTTTATTGTGATATTGCTGTTATCAGGAAGATGCTGCTGCCCATCACCTGCCTGTTTTCCACTGTCGCCTCTTACGACACCCACAGGAAGATATGGGGTAGTGGATATTCTTAACCGCCACTACACGGCATGGCTTTTGTACATACTTCTTTAATATGTCTTTGCCAAGTGCAGCCATCATCAATATGTATTCCAAAGAATTTTGTATTTTGAACCTCCTCTAGTTTTTGCCCACTTAATTTAATGTCAATAGTTTCTTTACATTTCCTTCGGTTAAATTGTATTATTTTTGTTTTGCCTAAATTGACTTTGAGTCTATTCATGTATAGCCAATCTTTGACACTTATAACAGCTGTCATTATTTTATCATTATAATTGGATTTAGTGTCAGTAATTATTATAATTGAAATGTCGTCAGTAAAAAGTACAGACTTGCATTTGATAAAGTCAGGTAGGTCATTAACGTAAAGTAAAAAGAGAAAAGGCCCCAGGACACTCCCTTTTGGGACTCCACTACGGTTGTGTTTATATTTAGATCTGTGCGATGTCATTACATTATTAACGTCTATATCATTTATTTCAACACACTGTTCTCTACCGCTTAGATATGGTTTTATCCACTGTAATGCTGGGCCCCGAATGCCATAGCAGTACAGATTATCAATTAAGATATCATGACACACTACATCGAAAGCTTTACTCATCAAAAATACTGCAGATACTAGGTGACCTTTGTCAATACAATTAATTATTTCGGTAACCAATGAATAGGCTGCCAATGTGCTCGATTTATTTCTTTGAAATCCATTTTGTTCTACTTTTAGAATGTCAAATTTTGTTAGGTAGTCATATATTCTAGAATACATAATTTTTTCAAAGATTTTAGATAGTATAGGTACTAAAGTAATTGGTCGATAATTTTTATGTCGCATTTATCATCTTTTTTATGTAGCGGTTTTACTACTGAGAGCTTAAGAGCTGTTGGAAAGGATCCTTGTATAAACGATATGTTAACCAAACGTGACAGAATTGGCGATAATTCTTCAGCACACATCTTAAGGATTCCAGTCGCTATGTTGTCGTAACCAACTGATAGTGTGTTTTTCAACGAAAGTATTACTTTTTTATCTCATATTTATTTGAAGGACGCAAAAAAATACTTTTCATATTATGTTTGGTTAATGTTTTGTCAATTTGCTTCATTTTATTCGGTGAATGAATAAAATTTTTGTTTAAATTCTCGGCCATTAGTATTTTGTTACTAGTAATTTTATTATTTATTTTTAATTCTTTAATACTTTTTGGGATATTATTAGCCACAGTTTTGTTTTGGATAATGTTTCACGCTGCCTTGCATTTGTTTTTACTATTTGAGACATACTTGTAGTTGCAAATTTTTTGGGATTTACTAATAACTTTTTTTAGAATGTTAGTATAGAGGTGATATTTTGACTTGTTTAATTTTTTTCATCAGGTCTTGATGTATAGTAATTGTACCTCAACTTCCTTTTTGTTTTACAAGAGTTTTAAGCCCTGCTGTAATCCATTTAGGGCCACAAGTTTTTATCTGACGTTTAGTTTTAATCACTGGAAAGTATAAGCCATAGAATAATCTAATTGTGTCATGAAAATTATTAAAAGCTAAGTCAAAGTTTAATTCGTCATATGTAATTAAATGTCAGTTGCTTCATTATTTCTTTAAATTTTCTCCTATTGTCAGTGCTATAGTATCTTCTAAGTATCCAATATGTATTTATGTTTGTTTTATATTTATTTGGATATTTTATAGTAAGCGACCCATGTTATGGTCAGATAACCCCAATTCATGTATTTTACCTTCGGCTTCTCGGTCATTGCTTATAATATGATCTATACAAGTTTTCTGTCTGGTAGGCTTTTGTATGTGAAATGAGTGAGATTATTGTTTAGTAAAATGTCTTTGTAGAATTCGAATGCACAGCAGCACACCAGCACTTAAGTGTGTCTATATTAAAATCTCCGGCTATAATGATTTTAAAGTCATTATATTTGTTACAAACATTATAAAGCATGTCTCGAAATTTATTTAAGAAGTCTGTTACATTGGACTTAGGTATTCTATAGATGCAGATAACACAACAGCGATGGTCTGGCAAAATGATACCATACCTCAAAAGTGTTGTCTGCTTGATATTTATTAATTATTGTAAGATCTGCAAAGCTAAAATTATTTTTACAAAGTATGCATACACCACCTCGCTTTACATCTAGCCTTGAATAACTATTTGCAATAGTGTAGCAATCCAAATGCACACACACTTCTTCACCTGCTTTCAGAAGCGTTTCACTAAGGCATATAACATCTAATTCATATCCTATTTCACGAGGAAAATCAGTTATGCAACAAATCAGTTTTATTAAGAAGTCCAGCTATGTTTTGGTGAAAAATTGTAAGGATTTGGTTTTTACAGACGAAAAAAAAATTGTCGCTTTTGACCCTTCAGATGTTACTTCGATTTTAGCATTTACATTTTCGTTCCGGTGCCTCACATAATTGGTTTCATAGCAAAAATAATCTAAGATAGTTTTCTGTGTGATTTTCCAACTTTTCAGTTTATTAACATATACATGGGGAAAATGGATTAAATCATGACGTTTGTTAAAGCTAAGGAATTTGTTGTTATAGTCAAGGCTATATATTAAATAATTTAATTTAGTACAAATGTCAAAACGTTTTCTTTTATCGTCACTGTGAATGAAATGACAATTATTGAAATTGTTACATAGAAGGCGAATGTTCTTATTCAACAGGTTTTCATTCAAAAAAATATTTTTTAGTACGCTTATTACAATAATAGTTAAGTTCTGGTTTTTCTTTAAAAATGCAGATAGTTCTAATAATACTTTAGTGGGGTTACAGTCATTTTCACCAACATTAATTACTACTTTGTCTTTAGTATTAAAAACAACATTTTCGCATCCGTTAAGAATTTCTACAGTAGACGCCTGCGGTTTGGTATCTGCTGTAATACAATATTTTTCATATCTGCTGTTGAGTCTCGATCTTATCAGTGAAGAAGTTAGGCCTACACATTGTTGCCCTCCAGATATGTGTATCTTGTTTAAAGCTTCATTAGCCGTAGTAGTGGTTTTAGGTGACGTGATGTCTTCTAGTGACGTATACTTATCGTTTTCCTTAGTTTTAGCTTGTATTGCAAAATCAGGGCAGTAGTTTGTTTGTATTAAGGAATCGTCAAGGGATTTGTTTTGTCGCATAAATGTCGAGTTTCCTTTTATTTTTAATTTGCGCTTTCTGGCACACCGTGAACATATAGCAGTTAAGTGTTGAATTCGATTTTTTTGCTCATGAACTTCTTTTTGTAATACATTGTTTTCCATGTGCAAGTTTTCTATTTCTGTATGTGCACTGGCAAGTTTACTAGTCAATTCCTCAATTTTTTGTTTTAATTGAATATCTGGGAGGTAACGCAAGATCCTCCAAAAAATTATTATTTTCTTCTAGTAATGAGTGACCTTTTACGTCATTATTTATTGGTTGGTATTCATTTTCCCTAATAAGTTGCTTTCTAAGAGTTATGTTGTCTGTCATAACATTAGAATTTTCTTGTGCTGTAGTCGTACTTGCTTGTGATGTGTTTGCTTTAGGAGTACTTATAAAAACGGGATTAATTTTACACGAATTTGTAAGTACTGTCTGTTTATTTAGGCATTCATTGCATTGCCATTGTTTCTTGCAGTCAGATGTCATCAAATTAAATTTCCTTATCGTCATGTTTACACATGAAATGTCATAATTCTTTTTACATATAGAACACTTGACACCTTCCTTTGCTATATTTTTCTTACATTTAAAACATTTTTTGGTTCTGGAAGCGGGCTTTTTATTTATGGACGACATTTCAGAAAATACAAAAAATAAAAAAGTAACAGAGTTTGTCAGCCGGGTATGAACCACCACTTTTAGGACTTTAATTAAGTCTCGGTTCAACGCTGTGACCGATGAGCTACGATAAAGTTTACTATCCTTGATATATTTCTCATAAGATTGTTTATGTGTTAACAGACTTAATCAAAGTATTCTTAAAATGACTGATTGTTTTCGGTATTAATAAATCTTCATTTATTTAGTGAATTGCCATTTATCAAGTACATAGTAATTGACTAAGGGAATACTGAGTTCAACAAACTGGGGTGTTTCTATATTCTAGGTCGTCTTTTATATCCTCATCAGTTTCGTTATACATATTAAGCATACTTTACATATTATATACCTACTGCCATTTCTGCAGCACCATTGCTCTGGTGATAGTAAGGACTTGAAAACTGTACTGATACCAAAATTGATGACTCCAAAAATTACTGTTTAGGTATTATCAATATTTAAATATCACTAATTGTGATTTTCTTTATAAATTTCTGCTTTTTTTAGCAACCAAAAATATTATTTATGACTTTTTAGTAGTGTTGGCAAAGTTTTGAAGTCGGTTTATATGTTTTTGGAAAAAAATACTTTATTTTTCAATTTTTAATGTTAAAGCTTAGGGTAAACATAAGCATAGATTGCTTATGTATACTCTAAGGTGTTAAGTATTTTATTTAATACGCCTTCTAAACACGCTGCTCTAATGAGACAGCGACAGTTGGAACAAACAAATGATGAAATGAAAGATAGTTTGAGAAAAAATAAGGTTAAAAATTCAATATGTATTCCAAAAGAGAGTGATGGGCAGAGTTGTTATGGACTTTCACAAAAAAGAGATTACGCAAATTTCACCAGCCTGTCCAGGACATCAAAAGAAACGGAAAAGCAACGTCCTCACTGAATCAGCTTATGCACGAGCGTTTATCAAACGAAACTGAAGAGCAACGTTTTCACCGACTTGGCTTCATACACGAGCGTTTTGATTGAGATTACGACACATCTGCTCGTCAGGTATATCTCAACACTTGAACACAAGATTGTACAACCAATGCGAGTTGCCAGTAGTAACTTATGGATCTAAGACGTTGTCCTTCACTGCTGGCCATATGAGGAAGCTCAAGGTCGCTCAGCGAGCTATGGAGAGGGCTATGCTCGGGTTTCTCTGCGTGATAAACTTAGAAATGAGGATATTCGCAGTAGAACCAGAGTGACCGACATAGCCCAACGGATTAGTAAGCTGAAGCGGCAGTGGGCCGGCCAAATAGCTCGAAGAACCGACAACCGATGGCTAAAATGGTACTCGAGTGGCCACCTCGTACCGGTAAGTGAAGTGTAGGGTGGCCTCCCGTTAGATGGAGTGAAGACCTGGTAAAATATGCAGCCATCGCACCCGCCTTTGCGTAATTTATATATAAAACTATACAAAATTATCGTAAAGTGTAGAGACATTTACATTAACGCAATATTTCACGATTATCTGTGAAGTTTATGTGTGTGAAGGAAGCCGGCGCCGAATCATCGTGGCTGCAGCCCTTAAGACACGAGGCAGATCAGCAGAAGTCCAGGTGAGTGCGCATGTATTCCTTCACGTTCTTCCTGTAGCCTGAATTTAGCGCATTTGCAGTATCGCGAAAATATTAAATCCTCACCGCTCGTACCTCACTCTATAATACAGTCTACTATTTATCTAATACCTTTAAACGAGAAATTCTTGTATGTATATATACATAAGGGATGCCTCCGATTCTTTTAAGTTACGAAGTGATCATTTTAAAAAATGATACAGATTTGGTCAAGAATCAGTAAATATATTATATTATAACATTATTAAAGACTCATTGGTGAAATACAGTAACAGAGGTCTTCCAATATACTTCCTATTAACTTTAAGGTTTTTTACCACAGCATCATTTCAGTCATGTACATATTGTATATTTATTGAAGTAGGTATAATTTATTTCATTATTTAAATTAATATAATGTATTAAATTTCAAAGTAGGTAATTAGGGCATTCTCGATTTGTACGATTTGTAAGATAAAATAAATGTCATGACTAGGTACATGCTGCTATGGAAATTCAGATTACTGATGTTATAATGTTTAAAAAGTGATATTTGTAGTACTATAATTAATTACATACCTGGCTAGAGATGCGTATGGACTAGCGTTGTATTCTACAGTTATTTTGCTCCAGCCCTCATTTTTCATACGCAGAGACGTGCCATCGGTCTCCTTATTTTCCACCATAGCTCTATATTTTTTTATAATACTGGGAAAGCATTTTTTATCAATCGGAGTAAATACATGCTTCTTGCTTTCCATTTTTGTGTAAATTAAATTTCCAGCGAGATTAAGGCCCGTATTAATAAACGTTACTCAGCTCAAGTACACGCACTTGAGTACAATCTTGAGGTTATGATCTTATTAATAAACATGTCTCAAGATGCGGTTTAGGTTTACGATATCAGCTGAGTGCCACACTGATTAATAAACGAAACTCGACTCTCAAGTGTGTATACGTGAGTGCAAGTCACAGAACAGTATTCCTAGGTACAGCGCCTTGAGATACCGTTTTTATGTGTTTATTAATTAGCAACGATCTTGAGATGCTGATATCGTAATGAGGGCGTATCAAATGATTACGCACTTGAGTTCGTCTTTGAGTAACGTTTATTAATACGGGCCTAAAAAACTTTCATTATTGCTGACAAATTAAAAAAATTATGTATTTTTTTAATTTACTACATACAAAAATTTGCATGCAAAATATGATAATGAGGTACTAAAAATAAGATCTTGATGCATGTTATATAAACTTTTATTTCTTTCCTGCTCAGATATATCTCTAAGACGTAATGTGTAGTCAGAGTATTTAACTACTGGTTTTTAAGCTTTGTACTCTAGCTTGAGCCAACATTTGTACTAAAATACAAATGTTGGCTTTGAGAACGACTGTGGCTTTGGACAAAGAATCCCCCAACTTTGGTAAAGGCTTTTGTCTTCTATCGAACTTATACAAACTTGAGAACCATGTGGTATAGTGATCAGAATTCCAGGCTACTAGCCCGCTAGTCCTAGATTCGATCTCATTTGGGGCCGACACAAATGAATACCTAGCTATGTATTGGTTTGTTTAGGGAACTTGTCTTTCTAACACTGTGTCTTAGCCCACTTTCGATCATATACAAGAGATTGGAGTAGTTGAGGACAAACGAGTGCTCCTTCTCTTTTCTGCTCCGAGCGGGTTCCGACGACGATCTACGTTGTATGTTTTTTTAAAACATTGCCATCGATTTCTATTTTAATTAAAATGCTAAAAGTGATAAGTTTTCCTCCAGTTACTAATAAATTAAATTATTTTGTCAAACCCACTTGCACCAGTCTCCTCGGCTCTTAACCTCGGGCCTGCTATGTAGTGTTGGTTTCTTCTCTTTCACCGTGGGTCACCAAGCTATGGGTATTAAGCCGCTCCTCTTCTTCGCCAGGACAAGTACTGGAAAAAGTACTGTAAGCCCTACACGTCATCCGAGGTTGTCGAATGGTATCAGAATTTCTGGCGTATTTTAATGCGTAATGCCATATGCCTGTTTCCTATATTTAAACAATAAAAGTTTTGTTTTCCATTACGACCCCTTATTCTGTGTAGTAAATACATAGATGTATAAAAAAAATAGTTCGATGGTTCAATATCTTACGACTGTTGTTTCACATAACACAAGTAGTAGTCTAGTAAGTTTTTTTATTTTATTTCTTTGACCAATAATTTGTTATAAAATAGGATGCTCATGCGCTTCGGCATGCAAGCGATCGGTAACCTCTTCAGAAAATTTTAAAGGCCGTCTAGATCGCAGCTTATCTTTGCATCTTTTATCCCCTTTTTGAGATCTCCTAAACCAACAACTGCATGTGCTTTCGTCTGTAGCGCCCTCCCCGTATACCTTATAATATTTTGACGAGTTTCAGCTGCCTAAATTAAATTCAAAGTAATGTGTTGGATATGGTTCTGGGTACACTACATGATAACCGCATGACTGCAAAGAGTGTGGAATTTTAGAGGGTGTCCAACATTAATTGATAGATGGCCAAATACTCAAACGCTACTCAATTTTAAGATGTCGTTAAGTCTCGTCATAGTCACTTTGACTTAAAGTGATAGAGACAGCACGAGACTTAACGGCATCTTTAAATCGAACAACGTTTGAGTATTTGGGCATTAGTATGTCTAATATAAATGGGAAAGAGACTCGCTGATGTGGAAACTAAAATTAAACCACAACGACATGGGCCTTGCCCAGACTATACCGTCGTAACGTGCATCAGTTGTAGCTAGGATGTTTTATAATATTTTGTCACAAATCCTCAGATGTGAGCCTCTTGGATAGGGAACAATGGATCTGGTATATCTCTAAAGATAAAAGCCCAAAAAAAGTGGAAAGGAAAAATCGCACGATTGTAAATTTGATTAGGAATAAGCTAAGATCACGCACTAATTGGCTATACATAGTTTGCGTCATCTAGATAATTAATACTCAATATTGCGTTATTTTTAACGCGTACCTAACGAATTTTCTTCAACTTTTGCACTAGGTGCGTGCATAATCAGGGAAAACTGATGTAATTAAATAATTCTAAATTCCAATAACTCGCCGTGCGTACCATAAATGGTGAAACGAAGCGCTTTATATATCTCTGAGATATATCAACAACGTAAGCAAATATGGAGATGTCCATCTCCATATTTGCTTACGTTGTTGATAAGCTGATACTGCTTAAAATTAATTAAAATAAATATTATTGCGGTCCTGGGGTAGCAAAGCAAGGAAATGGAAGTAAGTTTTACACCAGGTAGAGCTATGCTGAAACTTAATTATGGTTGTAACTCGAAAGGGTCGGCTCGACCAGGAAAAGATCACGCTCTCATAGAATACCAGCGTAAAATAGCAGCTTAATGCTATTGTGTTTCGTATGGTGAGTGTAGAGAACCGGAGACGCTTTTTACTAGAAACAAGGCATTCCATCTTAGTCCTCAGTGGTGACAACGCATCTGTATTTTGATTCTTAACCGAGGATAGATGTAGATGACTATGGGGCACAGCCATCACGTGGACTGTGTGCTCGTTTGTCACCTTTATTCCTTAAAAAAGTCACATATTTTAATTTCTAATAGGCTTGAAATTTGCTTGTTCAGTTCAGTTGTGTATTTGAATATTTCTATAACCGAAACAAAGGCTTAATACGGAACATAATGTGGTCTAGACTCAAATTGAAAAAAAAAAGTTATAATATTAAAAAGTTATAAAAAATATTTTTGGCTTAAGTATTGTTAAAAAAAACTTCATCATCCCATCTTCATCGTAATCGTCATCGTCATCGTCAATACAGCCTTTCTCAAGTTCACTACTGAACATAGGCCTCCCCCAAGGAATGGCAAAAAGCACGGTCGTGAGCCACTGCATCCACAAACTTCCTACATTTCTTACCAGTTCGTCACTCCATCTAGTGGGGAGCCCTCCTTTCTTCTCTATCGATTGTCAGTTCTTCAAGCTATAATGCCGGTCTATTGCCACTTCAGCTTACTGATCCGTTGGGCTTTTTCGGTTACTTCGGAACTACTGCGGATATCCGCATTTCGAAGCCTTCATCCAGAAAAACTCCTAGCATAAGCCCCTCCATAGCTCTCTGAACGACCTGGAGCTATTTCATACGGCCAACAGTAAAGAACCACGTCTCTGATACAAACATATGTAACTGGCAACACGCACTGGTTAAGAAAACAAATATTGATAGAAGATTTATAAGTAGAGATATAAGAGATGTGAGTAGAGATATAAGAGATATAAGAGATATAAGTAGAGATAGAAGATAAAAGTAGATGTAAATTGAGCCAGAAATATAAGAGGATATCTGGGCAATGAACGTATAAAGTGGCTCCGCCTATTCCCCCCCCCGCTAGCGCCAATCGCGCCAAAAAGAAAATCGAGGATCAACAGAAAGGAACAAGAAAGCTTCGGAGTCGCGACACACTAAATTTTTCTTACGTTTTTAATGTTTTGAATTATTGTTGTATAAAAACATGTAGTTGTATATATCATTGTTGTTGTCGTCATGTTAGTTTATTAAAAGAGAAATCTACAAAGCTTATATTTATTTATTTATTGAAACACTAACTAAGACATAATTTTTAAAAGTGATTATACTGTATAACAGAATTTGTAACCACACTTGTAATGTTATTTTGTTCTTTTTTTTAAGTGCCATTATGCACATTCTCTTTATTCTTCTTTTTTGTTACATAATGTGGATCCCGAATTGGTTTATTACGAGTAAATCGCGGGTCTACCAATTCCGGTAGCAAGCAGTCAAAATAAAACGAAAGTAATTTTGGCTCCATTTCGTCCTTCCAAAATTGGTCAGCCTTTACAATGAGGGCATCCACGACTTTTTCTGCCACCAGGCGGCGCCACCTAAAAGTGAGGTATAATATTTGACAGATTTCATAGCAGGGAAGTTAATTTGTTCAGAAAATGTAAAGTTTAATGTTTCTTTCTGTACTATTAGCTATAGTTTGTATTAATAATATTAAAAATAAATAAACCAATATTTAAAAAAAAAGTTAAAAATGTGCAAAAAATTAAAGAGCAAACCACTGATGCATTATTTTGTGTATTAATATAATACTCTAGAAACTGATAAACTTTTATTAAAAACTAACTTCTCAATTAAATTACATTATGTAACCAAAAACTTTACCTCAGTGTCAACTAGCGACATCAACACAAATAGCCCTTATTGTTTCCACTTTTATTTTATCGCGTCTATACCATACTGCTAATAAGCATTTAGATATTTCGCAAATATGCATCTGTCCTTGAACTTGCATGAACCAATCAGAATTTTTGTTCACCTGGATCCCACCACTATTTTCATTTACCCGCCAAAAATGCATTTTTCCTTGTATTATGGCTTCGTCAATACCGACCTTGTACGGAATTATGGGACAATTGATTTCAATCAGGGTGTTATTTTCTATAATACCGTCAGGCGTCGCTCCTAAAAATGAATGATTTTTGTCTATGAATAGACCACACGGGTCTATCTTTACGTCTAGTAAATTTGACAGTTGTTCCAGAGCTATTTTTCGTGTGTTCGGTCTGTAACATATTTTTTACTGTACTAGCGCAACTGTTGGTTTTAATTCTTTTGACAATCTTCCCAAAATTAGAGGCTGTAAGAAGATTCCTGTGTAACTCCATCCACTCACCGCTCTCGCTCTGCAATATCGTGCGCGATTTTATTTCACGACGTTCAGCATGTCTTTTCCAAAATTTTCAAAAACGTTGTTTTTGATATTTCATACGTTTCTGCGTCCATATCTGGAGTTTCGACGTTTTCACCGTAATTGAAATAAATTTTTTTGGTAACAAATTGCGGTTCTTTCTTCTTTTAATTATTCTGTAGTATTCCTCCTTTTATCAATTTTTTCTTCATATGACTTTAGCCTTTTTGTTGGAGATTTTTTGTAAATATTTTTTTAAATCGTTGTGTGAATTTTGCCACTGTTGAAAGAAATAACAGCTCCTGCACAACGTGCTTGGTACGAGCGTCTTAAGGAGTAATTTATTCTTTTCTCGCCCACAAATTTTGCAATCACTCCATTGAAATGCTCCACTACGTTACTGGCAACGTTTTCTATGAGGCTTCTTGCGTGTGAAGCAACATTAGAGGCAAGAAATCTTATTTTATGAAATATGCAACTGTTGAAAAATTTAGAGTATATTTGCGTTTCTTATTTATTTGAGCATATATTTGTATTGCACTCGCTATGCTTGTCAAACGCATGATTAATAGATTGATTAATGTTCGTGTGTAACTGTTTTATTCTATCTAATTGCCTGTTTTCACTGTGGTATTTTATAGCATCGGTAATGTATTTTCTTGCACTCAATATTTTTTCAGTTGTAATTTTTTTCCTATTCATCAAATCGTATTTTGTGTCACTTTTTGTTTGTTAGATTTTATTGCAGAAATTTCTCAAAATGTGATTACGGCAGGTAATTTTCTCTACTGTTATGTAAGGATACGGTCGGGATTCCAAAATTTTGGCATAAGTGCTATTATTTCCATCTGCTATAAAGCGTGTGTATATCACTTGATGCATTTCTATTGATTGTTTAAAACCCTCTGCTAATATGATAGACTCCATTGCTGTAGAAGTCCCACTGTAATTTTTGAAACAATCGTGTTGTTTAGGCGTCATATTTTGCATTTCTGACCTCGCAAAAATGCAACAATATTTGTTTTTTACGCTCATAAATAATACCTGCCCAAAACGTCTGCCTATTATAGCAGCGGCCCCAGAGAGGGCAGCATAATTCGTTTTATAGGAATACCGTCTTTATTAACTTTACCTTCCTTTATAGCAGCCTCTTTTTCCCTATCACCTGCCTTTTTCATTTCGTCTCAAGCTGTAGTCTCCCATTCCTGACATATTTGATTTTGGCAAACATCGTAAGTGTAGTCTGATAAATATGGTAAATCTAAAGACGCTGTTATTTGTCCTAATAGTGCGTTACCACAGCCAGCAGCCATTGCACCTTCAACCGTTTTGGTATTCAAGTTTTCAGACGAGTTATTGACAGTATTTTTTTTTGCACAAGGCAAAAATATGTATGAAATATGAATAATTTTAAATAAAAATATGAAAACTTCGAAACTAAACCATGTTTTGTTTCTGAAACTAGCTTCATGGTGTTGAACGAACATTCGAATAATGAATCATTATTCGAATGTTAGCTAGATATCCACATAAGTTCTTCAGTAAAATATTTAAAGTCCACTATTCTGTGATTCCCATCCTTTATCGTCAGAATCTGTTACAATAAAACCAATGTGTTACTATAATATTTACCTATCACGCAAAAGTAAACACCAGTTTTAATCAACAGATACATACCTCGTCTCTTATTGAAGCTACTTCAATAGGCAAATCCCATTGTTGTAAATATTTATCCGATTTCTCATTTAACACACTGTCTCGGTTTTTTGTTTTCTTATATTGACTGTTAACGTCACCGGTAGATTTTCTCTTTCGTATTTTTCTGAAAGAAAATAAAAAAAAGAATTTCAAGAAAATATAGAAGAATATTTTCCACTTATATTACCGGAACATAAAAGAAACCTTATATTATACTTACTTGTCTGAAACGTCGTTTATTTTTTTGATCACTGTTCAATAACGACCCTATTGCTGTGTGAAACTTTCTCAAAGCCAGGTATTTTTTCACTTCCCTGTTATCGACTATTATCATTAATCAATGTTTCCCTTTCCGATTGATTCCTGCAATGAAATAGCATTAAAATATAAAAAAAAATCATTAATCTGATATTATGTCAATAAAAAAACCACTTACTGCTCCATAACATTAATTACTGGAACAGCATCTAAGTCGTATAGTGTTTCTACTTCTGGGTTTTGTTCATTTTGGAAGTTTCTCCTAAAAAGCAATAATAGAAAAAAAACTCGTTTTTTTTTTTTAAACCCAGCGGGACTTTTTTTTTAAAATAACAGCTTACAATCATGTATATTACACAATTAACCACACAAAACAAATTAGAAACAGCCTGGCAGCGAACACCTCATTCCAGGGTTATTATCATCCATAAATTCCTTAACATTATAATAACCCTTTTATACAAACTATGTTTAATAAAGTTTTTGAATTTTGAGCAGGTCAAATTTTGTATATTTTCTGGATTTTGTTGTAAAAGCGTATACATCGCCCCAAGAATGAATTACTGACTCGGTGAGTCAGTAACTGGTACTACTAGCTTGTGTTTGTTCCTAGTATTTACAGAATGAATATCACTTATTTTTGTATAACTACTTTTATTTTTGTGTACGTACATTACATTTTCATAAATGTATTGAGGCCAAAGTTAATATATTAATTTCCTTAAATTTTGTCTGAGCGACTCTTTGGGTTTTAAATCATAGATTGCTCTTATGGCCCTTCTGTAAAACAAATATAATTTCAGTGTCAGTTGCGTGTCCCCATAGCAAAATACCATAGGACATTATGCTATGGAAACAGCTAAAATAAACAAGTCTAGCTGTTTCACACTGGTAAGATTTCTAATCTTTTTACAGCATATGCTGCAGAACTAAATCTGCTTGCTAACTTTGATATATGGGGCTCCATTGAGCTTCGCGTCTAGCGTGTTATTCAAGAAAAATGGTGGTATCGACAAGACTCAGTTCCTCCCCATTTAAAATTACATTAGTATTTAATTGTCTGACATTTGGGTCACGAACTTCATACATTTCGTTTTAGTGCTATTTAAATGCAAGTTATTAACATTAAACCAATTTACTAATTTAGATATAGCATTATTTACTTCGTCATATTTTAATAATTGTCGTTTTAATTTGAAAATTAATGAAGTGTCATCAGCAAATAATACTATATTATGGTTATCCCCTACTATGTAAGGTAAGTCATTAATATATACAAGAAACAGAAAATTAATCTTTGAAAGGTTAATCTCACTAAGAACAATATAGAGCACAGCCACAGCGTCTCCATCGGTTTACTCTCCTAATAGTGCGTATTGCGTTGTATAACTAACAACGGAATGTGACCTCCACCGAGATCTAGACACACGGCCAGTCTATGGATGGTGTCTATGTAGGTAGCATTTAGTCAAATGTCATGTTTTATTCCCGCAAAAAATAACTCTAAAATGCAGCTATGAGAAACCACGCCTAGAAAACCTACAATTCAAGCATCATACCCAGACGCGTGTAAGGCTTATTTTATTTATATACGATTTTGGTATCTATTCCCATGTGGGTAAGTACTAAGTGATTTGAATTATCTAAATGGCCAAGTTTCTTAAATCATACTGAATCTAGGTAGGCAGGTAATGTTCTTTATAACTAACTACAAACACACGTGACACTAAAATGCTACTAAAATATTTATAATAATATTATTTACCTTGACTTGTTCGCCTCCGTTATTCTAAGAACATTTTTTTTAAATTGCTCCTTTCTTTTTCTTCTATATACACTAACATCCATTTTTCTTAGTGTTTCCCATTACCACAAACAAATTGTCTAAGTACCTACTTACACTAATAATAATGTCCTATAATAATAATAATAATAATTCAATTATTAATTTAAATTTATGGATGATGGAAAAGAATAGAAAGCGCATAGGGCCGCTGCCTGGGGGTCGCCGGGGCGCGTCTGGAGCTGGCGCTGGACGCGACAGCATGCGGGCCGCCAGCCGAGCGCGAGGTACTGCACGACCACCTAGCAGTCCCTCGCATCCATCATCCCCACCAGATGGCTTGGTGTCGGCAGGGTCCTCTCGGACTCGGCAAGCGGCACCCGCCGCTGGTGGAGTACGCCGCATACGTTGGACAAAATATGAACATAAACGCATTGCGGGCGTACTATAGGAGAAAGGGAAGAAACTGGAGGAACAGCGTATCGGGCTCATGCATCGCTTTTTGCTGAGCTGGATCCGTCTGTTCCCGTCACAGAAAAACCTGGCAGACCGAGTTCGGTACATCATACGCTCGAAAATATTTGATGATGCCGAACTCGAACGACTACGGCGTGAGGCTATTCCCTCATCGAATGAACCAGCTATAGCTGAGGATGCAGCTCCTAAGGCCATAGACCAGCAGCCATATGGAAGCCGCCATGGATCTTCCGCTTTGGTTGATTCAGGCGATGATGGAATGGTCACCCAAGAACTAGAGCAGATGAGGAGTAAATTGGAGGAGGCGATTGTGGAAATGCGCTGTACGCCTCTCGAAAATCGACCGCGACTCCACGCATAACCCTAAGCACGCGGAATCGGGATGTCGTGACGGCCCTGAACCCATTGCTGGCAACCTTTGGAAACCAGCCGGGACCTTTGCGATACGGACTCAATACTCTTTGGCGCCGCATTGGCAGTTTGCCGTATTGTTGGTGCCAAACTTCCCACGTCTGGACGTGCTACTGGGCAAAGTAGCGCTATCCCAGCCTGGCGAAGAAGGATTGAGGACCGTATCGCAAAACAGAAACCCTCATCGGCAGACTGATAAGCTTCAGGTCGGCAATAATAGGCCGAGAATTGTGCGCACCGTCAGGATGGCGTTTGCTGGGACAAATATCAGTTTTCTCAGCCGGATATAACGCAAAACTGACGGAGCGCATAGACGACCTGAAGCAGAGAATCGCTGCTTGCGGAAAGCGGATGCGACGATATATCGAAAGGTCGACACGGTTCAACCAGAATCGTCTCTTCCAGAGTGATCAGAAGAGGCTCTATGAATAATTGGCGGCCAATGGTACGTGGAATGGGCCCAGCACCGATTCAGGCCGACACTGTCGCATTCTGGCGCGGCCTGTGGTCAGAGCCCGCAAACCACAGCGAGGATCCTTGGACAGAAGTTGTGGCGAGTCAGTGTGCGAGTGTTACGCCCATGGACCCTGTCATCATAACGCCGGATGAAGTAGCTGAGGTGGTCCGTAGGGCCCCGAACTGGAAAAGTCCGGGGCTCGACGGACTGCATCACTACTGGTCGAAGGGGTTCGTGGTGTGTCACGCTGTGCTCGCTCGACAGTTTCAAGAGGCTCTCGACCAGAAGTCACTTCCGAGCCTCTTCACTACTGGGATCACTTATTTGGTTCCTAAATACCAGGATTCCACAGACCCGAGCAAATACCGCCCCATAACCTGTCTACCTGCCATATACAAGACACTAACATCCGTTTTGAGCGCGAGTCACTCGTCACCTGAACGCAAATCAGGTGATGTCGCGCGCTCAAAACGGATGTCGGAACGTGGTCGTGGAACCAGGAACCACTCCTCATTGACGCGGTCATTGGAAAGGTGGTTAAACGTAACCGTCGGAACCTCTCCGCCGCCTGGATAGACTACAAAAAGGCATTCGAATCGGTGCCTCATACATGGCTTAAGAGGGTCCTCGAGCTGTACAAGGTTGACTGTACAGTTCGAGACTTCCTCGGGCAATGTATGGGGCAGTGGAGTACGATCCTTTGTCATCTAGGCGAGCGGATGTCGGCTGCGGAGAACCACATAAGGATAAGAAGGGGTATCTTCCAGGGCGATTGTTTGAGTCTGTGGCGGGTGGAAGGAAAAGGGGAGATCTCCCGCCGGGCAAGGTGTTCTGCCCGGGGAGCGGCCAACGCTCCAAGTGGTAGTTCGGAGCTATTGTATATATACTGTTTTTAATTCGGAACTTTGATAGCGTGATTTAGGCTTCGATGTATTTCGCTTGTGGCGCGACGACAGCGCCGCCACATCACCCCCCTGCTCAGACCGGAGGTCGATGGTGCAGTCTAGATATCGACGAATGTGCAAGTGTGCCAGGGAATTGCCTTGTAGTCTGCGGTGAGTCGAGAAGAAGGCAAGTAATCTGCGAGAGTGCCGTGAAGCAGAGGCGAGCAGTAAGGCTCAGAGCCGTGCCGAACACTGTAGCGCAGAGTGTAGCTTGAAGGAACAGGAAGCATTATTATAGTGCTGCGATGAACCTTTGTAAAGCTAGATGGCTTGCAGTATGTGAAGACTGAATATTTGCTCGGGAGCGAATGAATGGGGTACTTGAGAACGATGATGAAGATTTGAAGGTAGTTTTCCGAAGGTTGTTGGTTGCGTGTTCATATCACGTCGGTTGGTCACCACTGTGGCGGGTGGAAGGAAAAGGGGAGATCTCCCGCCGGGCAAGGTGTTCTGCCCGGGGAGCGGCCAACGCTCCAAGTGGTAGTTCAGACTATTATATATATATACTGTTTTTAATTCGGAACTTTGATAGCGTGATTTGGGCTTCGATGTATTTCGCTTGTGGCGCGACGACAGCGCCGCCACAAGTCAATCTGGTTTGCCTCTCCTGAACCCTCTCAGTACCTTACTGGAGGACTCCGGGAGGATTTCAGCTTCGGAAAGGTACAAAGTGACCCACCTTTTCTATGGATGATCTCAAATTATTCGCCTCCAGTCGCTCCCATCTTATGGAATTGCTAAACATCACTTGTGATTTTAGTAATTCTATTAGAATGGAGCTGGGGACAGATAAGTGTGCGGTCCTCCATGTTGAAAGGGAAGGGTTGCTAACTATGAGGCATAGACTTATCTGTGCCCATCAACATAAGGACCCTTTCTGAGGCTGAAACATACCGATACCTGGGTATGTCACAGAACATCGGTATCGATGAGGCGGGTATAAACAGTCAGTTTGCGATATGTTTTATGCACGCTTGACCAAAGTGTAACAGCCTTTTGTCCGGTGTGAATAAGACACACGCATATAACGGTTGGTCATGCCTGTTATCATATATACCTTTGGCATACTTAGGTGGACTCAAACTGAACTTAACGCCCTGGATAGAAAAGTCCGCACTACTATGACGTCCCATAGGATGCATCACCCGAGATCGTCGATTGAGGCTGTACTTGCCGCGGAAACATGGTGGGCGTGGCTTTTAAGCGCGCTTACTATGCATAATCGCGAAATGTGCAGCCTCCGTAATTACTTTCTGACGAGATCGGATGATCCATTCTATAGGGACGTCATTTCTTGTGATAAAGGACTTACCCTCTATCAGCCCAACGAGCAATGGCAAGACCCGGCAGTACAGAGCATTTCCGACCGGGAGACCGTATGGAAGGAGAAGGAGCTCCACGGGAGGTTCTACAAACTCTACATGTGCCTTTCGTAGACACAGTTGCCTCCTGCACTGTACGTTTGGTGACCTCTTTGGGGAAACCGAGGGTTTTATCTGTGCGATACAGGATCAGGTTATTAAGACCAACAACTATCAGAGATACATCCTAAGGGATGGCACCGTCGACATCTGTCGAGCTTATCGCCATCCCGGTGAGTCTAAGTGACTCACCGGGATGGCGCATGTCATCTCCGGTTGTTCGGCGCTTTCTAGCTCTGAGTACTTGCACAGGCACAACTTAGTAGCCAGAATTCTACACCAGGAGCTCTCTCTGAAATACGGTCTCATGGACCGGAAATTGCCGTATTACAAATACTTCCCGGAAGCCGTGCTCGAAAATGACCGCGCCAGGCTCTACTGGGACCGGGCCATCATCACAGACAGGACTATTCTTGCGAATAAGCCTGATATTGTGCTGATGGACCGGGCACAATCAGAGATATTTTGGTCGACATCACCATTCCGTATGACGAGAACCTCGTGAAAGCCGAAACAGGTAAGCGAACAAAATATCTGGACCTGGCTCACGAGGTGACCGACATATGGGGTGGACTGCCGACCGAAATTATACCTGTAGTCGTCTCTGCGAACGGGTTAATCCCAGTCAGCCTCTCGGGTCATCTGGGGCGACTGGGACTCGTGACGGACCGCTCCAAGCTCAAATGCAGAAGGCGGTGCTCCTCGATACCGCCCGCATCGTCCGCCGGTTTCTCTCCTTTCCCCCTAACCTCGGCCGTTTGGTCTCCCCTGCCGAGGGTTTCCATCTAGTTGGGTTTTATTTATTTATTTATTTATGTTAGTATATTAAATATATATTTATGTTTATTTATTATTTCATTTAAAGACATGAAAATCTTATTAGATATTACAAGTAAATTCAGTAACGACATAAATATGCACTTTGGATTAGAAAAATGTAAAATTTTAAATATAAAGAAGGGAAAAATAGAACCAGGACCCTACACTTTACCAGAAGGAGGCATTATTTCGTCCATGGACTCAGATGAGGTATATAAGTTACTTAGGATATCAGCAATCCAAGCTATTAGACCACATTAGCTTAAAAAACGCATTATTAACAGAATACAAAAATAGAGTAAGCTGAATCTGTAAAACCCAACTAACATCAAAAAGCCTCATTAAAGCTATTAATACTTATGCAATTCCGATATTAACATATTCATTTGGTATAATAAAATGGACAAAAACAGACATAATTAGCCTCGAAATAAAAACACGTACCATATTAACAAAATTTAATCATTTACATCCCAAGTCTGCAGTAGAAAGAATTTCAATAGGCAGAAATCATGGTGGAAGAGGTCTTATAGACATCCAAGCGCTGTGGACTAAGCAGCTCTCAACCCTTAGATCTTTCTTTCATAGAAAAATGACTACCAGTAAATTACACAATGCTATTGTTAGTATAGACGTGAACCTAACACCACTAAACCTTGCAGAAAAGCCACATATAACATAAATAAATAATCAGCATACAAACAGAGAAGACTTCAAATTAGTACAATGGAAAAAGAAAGTTTTGCATGGCAGACATCCTTATAACTTAGATCAAGCACATGTAGATTCGGAGGCATCGAATAGGTGGCTTGTATGTGGTTACTTATTCCCTGAAACCGAAGGCTTCATGATAGCAATACAGGATCAAGTCATTAATACGAAAAATTATCAAAAATATATAATTAAAGACCCAACAATATCAGATGATAAATGTTGAAAATGTCACAAACAGCCTGAGACCATTCAGCATATTATAGGAGCTTGCCCATCACTCACGCAGACAGATTACACACACAGACACAACCAGATAGTAAATATAATACACCAAAAATTAGCAATCAAACACAAATTCATCCCAGATTCACATACACCATATTACAAATACACACCAACGGCCGTACTTGAAAATACAAGTTATAAAATGTACTACGACCGTGCTATTCTCACAGACAAAACCATCCATCATAATAGACCGGATATAACACTCCAAGATAAAATAAATAAAACAGTATATATAATTGATATAGCCGTACCTAATACGCATAATTTAATTAAAACTATAACCGAAAAAATAAATAAATACACAGAACTGAAAGAAGAAATAACAAAAATGTGGAAGATGAAAAAAGTTTTTATAATACCCATAGTACTTTCTACCACCGGAATAATCCCGAAGCACTTACATCATAGTTTGAAAATGCTAGACATATCACCGAACTCATATATTAATTTACAAAAAGCAGCAATCTTAAATACATGTCGCATCGTTCGAAAATTCATGCAGGACAGTATTGTAGTTTATCCCCTATTACAATGACGGTTACTTGGTTTCAACCCGTAATCGCCATTTATTTACCAGCTTTCAGCTGAGAAAAAAATTTAATATATAATAATAATAATAATTCTTTATTGAACACAGATATAATATACAATTCATTGGTGCCCTGACTCCTAAACTAGGTTACCCTGTATGTTAGGAGGCAGTTTCCCTCCCATTAAGTGATCTTATTTTCCGTGTACAATACAGACTTTAAAATATAAAACAAACAAAAAGTGTGTGTGTGTGTGTGTGTGTGTGTGTGTGTGTGTGTGTGTGTGTGTGTGTGTGTGTGTGTGTGTGTGTGTGTGTGTGTGTGTGTGTATGTGCGCGCGTCTGTTTTTATTAAAATATGTGTACATGACTTAAAGTAGGTTTTCACAATTTTCTTAGTCGTATGCTTGTGCTTGGTAGTCATATTGCCTTTTCGCAAATGCGCTTTTCACAAATGGTACTGGACATTTTTGTGTTCTTTTGTTTTTAGCTACATATACTGGGGGAAAATTATGATATCGTTTTATGCATTTGTATATATACGATTTTCGTACACTGAGGACATTTGACAATTCGTAAACTTTAAATGTGGGGTATGTATAAGGAAGATGTAATATTAGTTTTAGTATAGATCTTTGAGCTCGCTCGGCCTCAATAAGATATGTTTTGGGAGCTCCACCCCATGAGCAGATGCAATAATTTATGAGACAATGACAAAGGGCGTTATATGTTTGAATTAGCAGTTTTTTAGTCGCTACCGTTCTTAGGTTCTTAAATACTATAGTGAGTCTCCGAATTCGTTTAGATATATTTGATATATGAGGTTGCCAATTTAATCTTTCGTCGAGGATTACCCCAAGGTATTTTATCGTAGATGTTCGTTCTAATATTGTACATTTACATCTCTCCTTTTTTTGGGACGTATTACAAGGGTATGTATGCATGGTGACAGAGAAGCTGTGTGGTGGTTTTGAGATTATTGTTTTGTAAAAACATATATATTTTGTTTTTGAACAATTGACGGTTAAAAGATTATTTTCCAGCCATTTTGTAACCGTACGTAATCCATTTTCAGCACATTGCTGCACAGTATCCCGTACCATGAAAGAGGATTACAGTATCGTCCGCAAACATAAAAAGGTCCGCACTACGGATATTAATTTTGCATAATTCATTTATGTACGTCAAAAAAAGTGTTGGTCCAAGAATGCTACCCTGTGGAATGCCATAGCTACATTCGGCTTTATCGCTTAGCTCGTCGTCAACACGTAATACTTGGGTTCTGTTTGTAAGATAGTTACAAAACCATGCATATGGCATACCTCTTATACCCAGATTTTCGAGACGTCCGAGAAGTATAGGAATAGACACAGTATCGAACACTTTTTGCAAGTATATAAATATATTATTATATACTTGCAAAAATATATTATATATTTTTGCAAGTATATAATAATAAACCTATTCTACAACTATAGCTATTTATAATAATAAAGGTAGATATATCTGTAAGAATAGAGAGTACAAACGAACGACTTGCGCAGGCACACCGTTGAAGCGGGCTATCGCCGGACTGACCCGAGTGAGTACATAATTTCTATAAAAAATTAAAAACGCCGTCATAAGGTCTAAAATTGCGTAGCGCCCGCGACGATTAAGACCGCTTAGAAATTGTCAGAATCTTAAAATATTTTTAAAAATTATTGATTTAAGTAATCAATAAATTACGAATATTGATGTTATGAATATATTTGAGTGATTCCCAAGCATATACGTAGATAGTAATTTTGTTGTAATTTCAACTATAGTGATTTTAGAGGTGTTTTCGCAAATAAATATGATCGAGTCAAAATTATACAATCGTGTTTTTGACCAAGCAAATTTAAGATAAAGACATGAATTTACCTACATTCTGTGTACTAAATATCGAATTTGTCAATAAAACAAAAATACAAATTATTCATCTAAATTTATTTTATCGCCTTCAAAGTAGGCCCCATCGCTTGCAATACAACATCTCCAACGCTTCACCCAGTCTTCCATACATTTTCATAGGCTATTTGCGGTATGGCCTTTAGCTCATTCAGCGAATTTTTGTTATAGCTTCTATCGACTCAAAACGTTTTCCTCGAAGTGGTAATTTTAACTTGGGAAATAAAAAAGTCAGACGGAGCCATATCAGGTGAATACGGTGCTTGGTCGAGAACTTTTGTTGAATGTTTCGCTAAAACTCTTTCACTATAATGGCTGTGTGTGATGGTGCATTATCATGGTGCAGCATCCATGAGTTGTGTTGCCACAAATCTGGACGTTTTCGGCGGATACTCACGCAAACGCTTCATGACGCCTAAATAATATTCTTTATTCACCGTTTCTCCCTTTGGAAGGAATTCGGAGTGAACCACACCACGGTAGTCAAAAAACTGTCAGCATCACCTTGATTTTGGAGCGACTTTGCCGCGGTTTTGGGTTTCGGCTCGTTTTCGAGACGCCATTCTGAAGACTGTTGGCTTGTTTGCATGTCGTACTCATAAACCCATGTCTCGTCGCCAGTTATTATACGTTTCATAAGGTCGGATCCGTAGAAGCTCGAAACCATGTCTTCAGCGACATGCTTTCGCTGCGCTCTTTGAACAAAATTGAGCTCTTTTGGAACTAGTCGAGCGGCGACGCGTTTCATGCCTAAAATGTCAATGAGAATGTTGTGGACGGACTTAAAGATATGTTCACCTCACTAGCCAACTCTCTCAGACTCATACGTCGATTTTCGAGCACTAGCTTCTTGATTTTGTCGATGTTTTCTTTGGTCGTAGCGGTTGAAGGTCTACCAGAACGAGGCAAGTCTACTACTACTTCTCGGCCTTCTTTAAAGCCTTATACCATTCATAAGCCCTTGTTTTCGATATACACGATTCGCCGTAGGTATTGCAACATTTTAGTGATTCACCACATGAAATATCATTCGAAACACAAAATTTAAGGCACACTCTTTGTTCAACAATATTTTCCATTGTAAAATCGCCGATAACTCAAAACTATGACCAACAAAAAGTGTAGTTTAAAACAAATTAAATGACAGATCCGCTCAAACTTTGCGCGCTAAATCACTACAGTGCTACCAACATGCAGTAAAAAATTAGAACGACCTCTTTACGCGGGTCTTTTATTGACATATTCCCGATACTTTTACACAGAGTTGTATATCAAAATTCCAGTTTCGTTAGTCGTGTCATAGTCCTATACTATTCGATGAAAGTAGGGGCATTTTCTCGCGGTGTCGCCTTAACGATATATTGCTCTATAAGGCAACCGAGAGAGACTGCTAAGCCGCAGCTTAGACTGATTATACCTATGAGAAATAGGCGAAATTTTTATTCCATATTCAACTGTTTCCTGCTTTAAAACTGGTCTGATAAAAAAAATCAAGAACAATATAAGAAAGATCCGAACGTGTATTAGCGGTATAAGTATATCCACGTCAAAGGTGCAAAGCATGACGATTAAGACAAATCTCCCTACAACAGGAGAGGCCAACGTCCATCAGTTGACTTTTACGGGCCGATGATAAAGAAGAAGAACAGAAAATAATATTTTGTTTGTTTTTTGCAGTGGGGACTCTGGTTTCTGACTATATTCATGACTTATGTAACATTCCTGCCGCTGCATCTTCTCATCGAGTTGCCCATGATGCAGTTCTTCAAGGCGCTGTTTCCTTAATACAACTTGTTACTAACACTTACTATAGTTATTCAGTTCAGTCCAGACAAATTCAAATAAATTTACGTCTAATTTTGTTCTAGATAAATTAAATAACGTAGTAGGTAAGTATAATGTGTGCACTATAACATGAGACTCGCGTGGAATGCGACGCCTCCACTCACTCCACGTCGCACCTCCCCACTTGCACCATTGCTTGTTCAGCGAGTGACGTTTGTAAGTTTGATAAGATTACTTCCTTACCTTTCTTATACCAATATCAAGCGAGAAATAAGATGTTACGATTACCGAACAACGTCCAACAAAAACCTCAAACAGTGTCTTAAAATCCTTTATTGACAAAACCATTTTTCTCACAAAACACACAAATACCACAACAAAGTTTTAAATTTAACACAACCCAAAGTATACCTATCATGAGACCTCATTTTCAATAGCCTTAACAAGTTCAAACTCAACATAATATGCAATTTCAACCAAGATTTAAATTTAGAATTCCACAACCACAGTTTCAATCGACCGATCTAAGCGTACAGCCCCACCTGTGAAACCTCCAGGTTTTCGTATGAATGAGTTATTCGCGCTAAACGAAAACAGTGACGATACTTATGACGACACCCATTAGTATGACGTAGACCATACGCAAACTCAAGACGAAAATAATTATTGCGAGAACCCTGAAAAAACCGAATATAATGAACAAGATCTAACACACGAAATTGAAAATTTTCACATAGAAGCCTTGAATCAAATCCAGAAATAATACACATAAATTGTAACCCTAAATTAAAATTACCATATATAGAAATACCCCAAATTAATGCTAAGTTTATGACTGATAACGGGAGTTCTAGATCTTTCATAAGCCCTTCTAAAACAAACGAATATTATGCAAACTTTAAATGTTACGAACCATTTGAAGTTATCAGTACACACGCACCTAGTTTACACCATGAAGTAATAATGATACCCCTGTTTCCGACCTTCAATAGTGATCAGATACATAAGTTGTATGTGTACAATGTAGACGGCCGTTATGACGGACTTATTGGAAGCGATCTTCTTAAACGATTAGATTATAAAATCGATATGAAAAATCAAATATTACAGACAAATTTCGCAAGTATACGCATAATTTATAATATGACTAACGAAATTAAAATAGCCCCCCGTTGCGAACAAAGAGTTAAATTACCAACTAATTTATTAAACGGAGAAGCTATATCAAATTATATCAAATTTTTTAATGGTGTTAGTATGCCTAGTGCATAGACATGATTAGACGTAAAAGTTGAAATTATTACGGAACGAAACGACTTCGAAGTGGACAAAATTTAAACCAAAAATCTAAATAAATTACGGTTAGACCACATGAACCAAGAACGATATAGTATTCGTACACTCTGTTTGCAGTACAGGGACATATTTTACTCAAGACAATTACCACTTACTTCTTACCTCCTTCCATCCTTTTCACCATTGTAATGTGATTAAAATAATGTAAACAAGAAGATGGTCCCACGGGTGTGTAAAATTGAACACGGTCCCATGGACGTGTAAAATTTACCTTACGGAGCACTCCCCGCACCGCGTGTGAACTCTATATTTTCCCGTTTCTCTGACAATATACCTTTGAATGTCTTATAATATAAATGGAAAACATGTCTTTAATTTTAAACTCCCTAAAAGGATAACATACCTCATGGCGACCCTGCCAGCTAGCATAGAGTCTAATACCTTCTATTCATTAGTTGACTGTCAACTAAACCAACACGAAATTGTTGTTACCAAAATAACCGAAAGAACTACAATGGGAAAAGTTATTCCAAAGATGAAGTCATCATCGCTTAAAATGCGAATGGAGCAGCTTCAGCAAATACAGAAATAACAAAGGCTGAACACTCAAACAACACCACTCAATCGTCGCAGCGTCGGTCTACTATCTCCTGAAAAGATGTCGTAAAAGTGCCATCAAAACCCTAAGGCGTGACTTGAATGCCGCCTCAATGGATAATCTCGCAAGTCATAGCGTTTTATTTCGGGACGAATGTAGTCCAGGGACAACTTGTGAAGTACCCAGACATCCCGGCTTCGTCGCTGTTGCCATCAACCGTCACTTCATCCGTAAAGTGTTCGTAAATTTCGTGTGTTTATTACGACCTATTATGTGCGCCGAAATTAATTGAATGCGTTCTAAGAATAGCTATGGTGTAATTACTACGTAAGTCTATTATATTATTTTTCAATTAAGTGTCGTTCGTCCCTTTTCCAATATAATATGTAGATTTAATATAATTTAGTTACATAAGACTTGAATTTTATGTATTATGTACTTATCTGATTTAAAAAAAATGCTAATTTAAAAAATATTAAGAATTATTTGGTGAAAATAGGACCAGTACTCAGGAAAAGTTCTCCCAGCGCTAAACAAAAATTTATTTTGGCACAGAAGTTGTATAATCGTCTATAGAATATTTCATGTTTAATTAGAAAAAAGTTTTCAACATTTATTTAAATATATACAAGACATACATAATATATATCAAAGAATTCCTTATTTAATGTCTAGTGTAACTTCAGATGCGACATCCGAACCCAATTCAAACTCAGAATCAGACAAATCCGTAATCATGAGTGTTAATAAAGATAACTTCGACATGAAAACGGCTTTAGCATTGTTGCCTATAATGAATAACAAGGAAGAGACTACTTTCCAATTAATAGACAATATTTCATTATAAATAGCCATACACTTAATGATGTAGGCATAAAAAATTTAAAAACCTAATAAGTAGGCTTTCTCAAAGCACCAAGTTAAGATTGATTAAGAAAATGATTACAATTCTGTTGAATATCTTATTTCAGACATGCGTCGATACCTCATTCAAAACAAATCAGCCGTAGCAATACAGTCGCAATTATTTAGCAAGTGGTAAATTTAAAATTTTGTACAAACGACTTCAATATGAATATAATTAGTTGTTGATTTTTTTTAAGAACCCCTCAACTTATTTCGATAAAATTTAAATGAAACCACCTCTGAAGTATACTCTTTAAAACAAAAAATAATTTTCCAAATCAGTTCAGGCGTCTTTGAGTAATCGGTGAACATACATAAAAAAAAGATTCCGACGAATTCAGAACCTCCTCCCTTTTTGAAGTCGTTTGTTAAAATAATTATTAAAGGTGTTACCGGGAAATTAAATTCTGAAGGTTATATTTAATTTTTAATAACGTATGTTTTAATCAAAAAATTTATGTTTTTAAGAATCTTGCCTGTAAATGGTATGATTCCTGTAATGATTACTTACGATTTTTTAAGCGTTCGATTACATTCAATTAATAATTTTGAATTTTGCGAACTTGAACAAAATGATATATCGGTCCACCGAATAAAAAACTTATTTAGCTTACTCGACTTAGATCATTTGAACCACGAGGAAAGACTTAGTATTGAAGAGGTTTATGCGAAGTACGCGGATGTGTTCCACCTTCCTGGAGACTCCCTAACCGTTACTAACTTAATGGAACATAATATAGTATTAAAAGATAATGTGACTCCGACTTACGTTAAGCCGCATAGGATCCCACAAGCATTGAAAGGTGAAGTCGAAAAATAGGTTCAAGAAATGTTGAAAAATTACATTATAGAGGAAACTGTATCTGAGTGGTCCAGTCCAGTTTACCTAGTACCAAAGAAAGCTGATAGAACAAATGAGATAAAATGGCGTTTAGTGGTAGATTATCGCCAATAAAACAATAAAATCCAGGATGACAAATTCCCTTTACCAAATATTACCGAAATTCTAGATTCGTTATCAGGAAGTATTTATTTTTCCAAATTAGATTTGTCACAATCATATTATCAACTATCTTAAGATCCCGAATCGCGAAAATATATATCTTTTAGTTAAAACAAAATGTATCACTTTCTTTGGATAAGCAATCTCGTAAGTACACTACTTTTGCAACTGGAAAACAATATCAGATGAAGCGCTGTCCTATGGGCCTTAAGACCTGCGCTAGTGTCTTTTCAAGGATCATGACCTATAGCTATGGCAGGTGTTACCGCCACTTCTCAAATTGAAATATTCCGCGTTTTCTTGGTCAATCTTATTGACGAATCAGATTCCTCTATAATACCTTTCATTCATTCCATTCGTTCCTTCTTGCGACCGACAACCGGGTAGAAGAAGGAGTCTAAGTAAAAACACGGCCGGACGCGGAAGCATATTGTGTCACGCTCGCTATATCTATTTAATTATCATACACTTAAAATCACGGCCGTGAATTGTGTCAATTAAGTGTAAATCGCGCAAGAAAACTAGGAGTGTACAACGCGAGTGTCAACCTCAAGTACGAAGAGAAGCTGCTGACGTTTTCCAGGTGCGTAGCTTCAGTTTTATGTGTCGGTTGCAAATTTCAACGAAATCCAATTGCAACTACCTATTACAGTCCACTTTATACCAATTTTAAACCACGCATCACCAGCAGGGTTAAATTATCAAAAATGTTTCATATATTTAGACGATTGCATTGTGATAGGAAAAACATAGATAGTCATAATAAAAACCTTATTAGCGTATTGAACCGATTGGAGAAGTGAACCTTAAATTAAACCCGATTAAATGCGAATTTTTGCGTAGAGATATTGTGTACTTAGGCCATAAAATAACATCGGAAGGTATTTATCCCGACCCAACTAAAGTCGAGGCAATAACCCAATACCCAAAACCGACCTACGCTGAGGAAGTTAAACGTTTTGTCGCATTTACCAATTATTATTGGCGTTTTATTGCAAATTTCGCAGATATAGTTCATCCCTTAAATCAATTGTGCAAGAAAGGTGTCAAATTCGATGGGATAAAAAATGTGAAAATGCCATTCAGAAATTAAAAACCGCTCTTTGCAACCCTCCAGTTTGAGACTATCACGGATATAGCGATAACAACATTTTTAAGTTGAAAACTGATGCATCTAAAACTGTATTGTCAAATAGCAACGGCAACGGAATCTCGCTAGAACTTTTTGGAATTGTCTGAGCTGTGCGTCAATTCAGACCATACTAATATGGCAGAAAATTCCAAATTTATTCTGATCACAGACCACTAGTATATTTATTCGATTTAAAAGATCCTTCAAGCCGACTAACAAAATTTCGATTGTATTTAGAGGAATACGATTTTAGCGCAGAATACGTCCCAGGTCGAAATAATGCAGATGCATTTAGTCTTATCTTGATGACGTCACAAGATTTAAAAAAATATACATGAAAAAGTTATATCTGTTTTATCTAGAGCTCAAAGTAAAAAACTATGTCAAGAAAATTATAAACCTTTAGTTGATATTTCAACAACCCGCAGGCCGGATCAACCCGCTGCTGTGGAAATACTCAAAAAACCAAATGTCATCATTGAGTTACGTTTTTCAGAAAACTAGAACACAAAATATAAATATGATAAGGATAATCTAATATCGGACGCTCGTTTCTGCACACACGTACCGTCGCAATCAGCGATCTTTCTTTATTCTCGATCGTTATCAGCCCAGAGGAGTTAGCGAGAGATTTAGAAAGCATGTGCTCAAAGGTAAAAATATACCAATTACTCATCATAAAAAATGAGAGTAATAATAAACAAATTACATATTTGCTGCGCAGCATAAAGAGGTGTCAAGTAGCGTCACCTTGTTTATTAATTACTAGAGGTGTAACACGAGTTACTGATAAGGAAGAAATAAAAACAATTTTAAATGACTTCCATCCGCTGCCCACGAGTGGTCACGCAAGCACGAATCGTTTAGATATAATGGGCCCTCTAGATATAGACAATTATAATTATAAGTACATACTAACTCTCCAATGCGACTCAAGCAAATTCGTGGAAGCGTATCCTTTACCGCGGAAACACGCTGAAACTGTTGCTAAGTCTTTAGTTAACAATTTCATTTTGCGCTATGGCATACCTAAACAAATTTTAAGTGATAAAGGAACAGAATTACCGTCTTCAGTAATGAGCAAAATTTGTAATTTGTTAGGTATTGAAAAGATACACTCCACTGCGTACCACCACGTTTACGTTTTATACGTGGTAGAGCCATGCTGCAGCTATATGAGTAGCATGTATGTATGTAGCAATCATGCAAATGTAGATAAAGACGAAGATAAAAATCGGGAAATTCAGGACTTAATAATAGATATTAAAAAATTAGACGAATTGAAAAAAAGACATTTAGACCATCACTTCCGGAATCTATGTCTATTTCAGACTTAGACTCTCAGAAGGCTATTGTTATAAATATAATATATAAAACCCTATCAATAAGATCCAACTAATCCATACCGTACGCTTCTAGAAGCACATTAACAGCCTCTGAAAAACACTCTAGTGTAGAAACCACACATTCAGGACAAGACACTGAATCACAGGGAATTCCAATCTTACAGCAAGCGATCGACACTAAACCCAATCAAATTTTGTTCTGCAGCTGGAACATTGACAAATTATCTGTAAAGAACTTATCTTGGGAAAAACAAAGAATCTTAGAAATACATTTACCTTTAATTCGACCAGATTTAGTAAAACAATTTTTAAAAGAATAAATACTTCATTTACTTCGAAAATGAAGAACACTGTAAACAATTCACGGAATTAGTAATTTTCTTGTTTAAAAAGGAACTTGTACAATTTTTCGAATGCACTAAAAGAGTCGTATATGTAGATAATGAGAAAGAAGAAGGAGACATAGTTCAGAAATGTCACGTTGGAAAAATTTGTCACCGTGGTATTAAAGAAACCCTATCCCATATCAAACGCTCATACTTCTAACATAATATGGCCCAAATCATAGTCAGTGTCATAAATTCATGTGACGCATGTAAAAGTAAGTAATACGATCGGAACCCCATAAAACCTAAACTCTCACCGACACAAACAAATAAACCTCTTGAAGGATTTTTTATAGATCTCTTTAAAGTCGAAGGTCACTATTATTTAAGCTTTTTAACCTATTTGATGCCTTTAGTAAATTAGGACAGGCCTTTGAAATAGTT
This sequence comes from Parnassius orleans, assembly GCA_029286625.1. NCBI lineage: Eukaryota > Metazoa > Arthropoda > Insecta > Lepidoptera > Papilionidae > Parnassius > Parnassius orleans. The sequence goes on along the minus strand of JAGSMP010000006.1, from coordinate 5,239,866 downwards.
AACAGATCGACTCCCGACGTCGTCAGAGCTCTTCTTAAATATTTTTTTACGATGTCCCTCACAAAATAAGTTAAGATCCCGGATCTGATTTTAACAATGCTTTGCTTAAAGAATTACTTTCCTTTTACAAAATGGAACTACATATTTTCACCCCTACCCTAACTCTATGGGATTAATTGAAAGATTCCACTCAACCATCCTGTAAATATATATAGATTAGTAAAGTAAGAACACAAATATGCGGCTCCGTGGTGCAGTGCCGCCTCCGTGGCACAGTGTCTTAGCAATGAGTTGCAGCGCTAAGGGCCGTGGGTTCGAATCCCGCACGGAACAAGTATTTGTATGGCCTACAAATAATTGTTCTGGATCTGGATGTTTGTCCTTGTGAAATCTATGTTTGTAAACTGCCCCGCGATACAGGAGAAAATCCTAGTGTGGAGGTAAAATATATATATATAGATGCCTCTTCCTTAATAACATACCCCATAATGGCATACAATCACAGCATACACTCTAATATAGGTTCGGTTTAACACCTTTTGAAGTCTTATTAAGATGTACGTAATATCTCTATAAATATTTAACAGACCAAGCCATACAAAAGAAAGAAAAGATTATTGAAAAGAAAGGTGGAAAAGCGGAATTTAAAATAGAACCCGGAGACACTATTTGTGCAAATAGAACTAATAAAAGGAGTAGTAAAGGTAAGCCACGTTCAAAAGGCCTAATAACCGACACCGTTATTAGAAATGTTATTCCCGTAAACATTAAAGGACGATAGTAAATTTCCTCTAAATAATGTAAAATACCCTTCACAGGCACCTCCTACTCGTCCTGTCTCGTCCATTCCACGGTGACATGCCTCCAGGCCCTCCAACTTCAGGAGATAAATAGCAATCCTGGAATACTGCCCTTGAAGCAAGGAACTGCTGTCATCAGTAATAATAGATGGACCCTTACCTGTACTATTCCATAACCGTACTGAAAAAATATCCTCATGCATCCAAGTTCCAGTCATTTTGGAATCGGTAAGGGTGCAACTTATACAACTTAACAGATGGATTATCTACACCAAGGAGTCTACTTTACTCTCCGAGATTTGTAATAATACAAAAGCTTATTACGTGGTAGAGCCATGCTGCAGCTATTTTAGTAGTATAGTTGTAGCACGAATGGGTCTGCTCGACCGGGGAGGACCACGCTCTTACAGAATACCAACGTAAAATAGCAGCTTAACACTGCTGTGTTTCGTATGGCGAGTGTAGAGAACCGGAGACTCTTTTTACTGGAAACGAGGCATTCCATCTTAGTCCTCACGGGTGACAACGCATCTGCATTTTGATTCGTAATCGAGGATAGATGTAGATGTCTATGGGCCGCAGCAACCACTTACCATCAGGTGGGCTGTGTGCTCGTTTGTCACCTTTATCCTATAAAAAAAGCAAGATAGAAGATTCAAGGCACATATATCTTAACATTGGACGATAATTGTGCAGCCAAAATCAATGATATTAATCTAACAAGGAACCCTGTGGAAAATGAAATTATTTCACCCCCTATATTACCTATAATTAACCTACCTGCAATAAACTTATCTCTTGAGATGTCAGCCCCAGTGCAGCTGAACCTAGAAGGAAATCTTACGAACCTCAAACTTCTGTCAGTTGCATTAAGAAAAAATGAAATTAAAAACGGTGAATGTGAAGAGGCAATTGTGGTGATTAAAAAACTATGGACCATTTTATTGCATAGACTGTTATTCATTATTGTAACCTGTGTTTTAGTTCATAAGTATCATTTAAACTTGTTTAATTTTTGTATCCGAAGTTCTCCTGTAAACGAGAACTTCGAACTTGAGGAGGAAGGTGTTACGGTTGGCGAGACCCACCAAGATGTCCGCATCAGCAGAATGTTCTGAATGCAGACCACAGGCATATGTACACACAGGACACACGGAAACTGCCGAGTTCCTGCGTGGGTTCTCATGCATTTGTTTTAAGCATAGAATTTTAAGTTAGTCTTAAGCGAGTTCTGTTAGCCATTAAACATCTTTTAATTAATAAATTAGTATTTTTAAAACGTTCTCCGGCCCCTGCATAACTTGACTAGGTACGAGAATATACGTAATAAATACATAATGTTTGTGTTATTTGTAATAAAACAATTACTTTTGTACAGCAAACCAGCTATTATATTTCTACAATTCACCAACCTTTACCTTGCTCGCTTGTTATTTATTTATTCTTTGAGATGTGACGGACGCCTCACTTGTCTTATAGACTGCCTGTTTGTGGAATCATCTGAGACTAAGGGAAGATTATTGGATTAATTACTAATGGGATTTTCAGGAGGATCATCCTCAGGATGTGACACCTGACTGCGATTGTGAGTTTTCACAACTAGGTATTTGTTATCTTTATACCACCATTACAGTTGTCTCTTATTTGTATTGAGCGAGGATTATTAAGATTTTTTCCTATGCGTGCTGGCATCTGTAATATTTTGTAATATACACTTTGCCCTTCATTTAAATAAAGTTTCCTATCCTTGACATATTTCTTATAAGATTTAATTAAAGGTTCCTTAAAATTACTGATTGTATTGTTATTATTAAATCTTTATTTATTGATAATTTGCATAGAAATATAAAAAAGAGGAGAAGTGGCAAGGAGGCGTGTCTGTGTCCGCGCGCTATGATCAAAATAATCATGTTCTATGCAAATGGCCGTTCCTGCGAAGTAGTACGCTTTCGACTGTCATCGTGAAACATTATCAGAGTGCCGTGTTGTTCAGTGGTTTCTTGTAAAAACCGATGCCAAAACAAAAACTTTTTAAATCATGGAATCACTTATCATATGTATTTTACTCTATTTATCTTTAAAATTATGAAAAACAACAAATCGTAAAATATTTCTTGCTCTTACTACGTTATTTTTGTTTTCAAATATCACAGCGACTGTACTGTTTTACAGTAAATACATTGCTCCTTAACCACTACTTAAGTATGTCTCTAAGTGACTATAAAATGCGAGTGTATGCGCGACTCTGTATATATTTGCTTATACTGATCTGCATGTGTAGTAGTTGGCGTGTGGTAGGGCCAACTGGAGACATCAGGTTCCGATACATTTTCAACTACTGGGCATATCTCCTTCTTTTTATATCTATAATAATTTGGTTCTGCACTTTTATTTCAAATAGTAATTAACTAGGGGAATATTGAGTTCAACAAACAGAGGTGTTTCTATATTCTAGTTAGTAGTCATTTATATCCTTATCAGTTTCCTTATACATGTTAGGCATAACTTTACAAATACCTACCGCCTTTTCTGCTGTACCATTACTCTTGTGATAGTGAGGACTTGAAAACTGTACTTTGAAATGCCACTCCTTTCTGTTTTAAATCATAATAATGTTTGTAAATCATAGTATGTTTAATTTTTTATGGACTTTTGTTTTAGAGTTAGACCACCCATTTATATGGCACTGTTTGAATTATCTGCAGTTGAATCATTTCTTAATTCTTGATGAATGTATGATAATCTGTCATCAGAGATTTAGATCATCATCAGATGTTCGTTCACTGAATGTATAAATTTAATTTAAATCATCATCACAATCTCTACTAGCCTAAGAACAAGCGCCATAAGCATGGGCAATGTGCATTTATTTTCCTGGTACATGAATCAACTGAATGTTATAAATACTTAGTTTTAGTTTTATTCTCCGTAATCTAGCAGACGGAATATCATTTATAGTTTTTCATAATGGAAACCAGGGGTAAGTGAACCGACTGCACGACAAATTTTAATTGCAAATTGGACTTCTAAAGTTCCTTTTCTATCTGCCCATAGTTTATTTATGTGAAAATGAGAGATTTTGATGCATAACACACTGGTATGTTTTCTTGCAAAAGCACACAAATTATACTAGTTTTGCTAACATTAGTTTCTATTGTGATGTCTTAATCTGCATCAAATACAGTACAAGTACAATCAATGTACAGGTTGATTTGTTAAGATAGCCTAAATTTTATAAAGCAGTCAAAGTGAGCCTTTTTCTGATCAAAGATAACATCTTTTATTTAATAAGTCTCTTAAAGGGGTTGTAACTATGACAAGATCTGGAATGAATGGGCGCAAGTAGTTGACTAAGCCAAGAAATCTTTGCAATTCACTTTTAAACTTAGGAATGTCATATTCAAATACAGCCTTTATTGATCCGGGATCTGGACTGACAGTACGATTTTCAAAAATATGCCCCAGGTAGAGAACTTTCGTAGCCATACATTTGAATTTATTTTGATTAAATTTGATATTATGTAATCTAGCTCTATCAAAACCTTGTCTAAAGTTTTAATCATCTCTTCCTTAGTATTACTAAAAATTAATATGTCATCGATATAGTTTATGATACCAGAAATGAGCTCAAAACAATTCAGAAAGTATTTGTTCAAAAATTTCAAACGTTATATTTTTACATAATGATTTCTTATCTTTACACGAACACTACACATTTAAATAAAACTAAGTTTTACGGGTTTTATCAATTTAGAAAAACGTAGGTATTATTAAGATACATGTCCTAAACCACCTAGCTGTATTATTATAGGGTCACTGTTCACATGCTTACCTGTTGAAGACTGCATCTCAATTGTAACTAGAAAGCTGGAAGAAAACAACATGCCCGTAGAATATGCTGTATTACTTAGACACTGCCTCACATCTGGCTATCTATTGTGGAAGGAGGAGTACTACAAGCAAGTAGATGATGTGGCGATGGGCTCACCTGTATCTCCCATCGTCGCCGATATATTCATGGAGGAATTTGACGAGAAAGCCCTTCTTACTTCTCCCGTAAATCCAAGATTCTACAAGCGGCACGTAGACGATACTTTCACAATTCTACCTTTAGATAAAAACATAACATAAACACTCACGCCTGTCACCCAGAGGGGTAGGCAGAGACTACGGACTTCCATTTGGCACGATCCTGGCATACCTCTCTCGCTTCCTCCACATCCATATACCTACGCATACATACTCGTCGGTTAAAGGTACTCTTAATTTGGCTCATTTTCAATATATCGCCAATTTGATCGATAAACCTTCGCCTATAAAGGGACGATAAAGGACGCCCCCTTGCCTACTCTGCCGTTCACTTCTGCAGCATAAATTTGCTTTGTCACTCTTTCTTCATTCATTCTTTCTACATCAGACCGGAGAAGGACCACGCTCTCACTAAATACCAACGTAAAATACCAATATTGTTTTGATGCTGACGTCGAAAGCTGCTGCTAATTCAGTCGTAGATTGAGTATCATCAGCTACCACAATCGCCTTTAATTCTTTATTGTCAACCAAAGTTTTCAGACAACTACGGGGTTCATTCTACAGGTCGAAATTTCCAGAACGGAAGCGGACAAACCAATAACAGGTGATGTGTTCGTTTATAGTATTCGCTCCGTAACGTCGTTTATGTTGCGTGCCGCTTGAGCCGCGTTGCTGCCACGACTGCACTCATATTCCATAATTACTCCAATTTTTAACGTATCCATGATGATGAAAAAGATTCAAATGCGATGAAAACATAACGCTAATTACTAATTATGAAAAAAAAATCCATGTTTTTAAAATAAAATTAATTTGAAATTAGAATTCTTAGCCAAACCAAAATTATTTTGATTTGAAATGGCCAGTACTGCAGAACGGCAATTTCATAGGTAAAGACCTATTATGTAGGGAGGTCAACGGAACCCTATTACTAAGCCTCCGCTGTCTGTCCGTCCGTCTGTCTGTCAGTGGGTTGTATCTCATGATTCGTAATAGGTAGACAGTTGAAATTTTCACAGTATGTGTATTTCTGTATAAAGTATAAAAATAAATTAAAAGTTAAAGGGGGCTCCCCTACTAGAAACGTGTTTTACGATGGTACGGAACCCTTCATGCGCGAGTGTGGCTCCCACTTGGCTGGTTATTTTAGTTTTAGTACCAAATCCTCTAGACAACTGAGAAATCACTTCATGAACTTCTATGCGTTTTACTGAGTTATATTTTACAGAGGCATCACTAAATATAAATTATTAGTAAAAAAAACAGTTTTAAAAACAAGCTTTTATTTAAATGCTCTAAAAAGAATAAAATTAACTTTAAATTTAATCAAACCCATCAATTTATTACATTACACAAGTTAAATGATATAAAAGCTTGTCGCGAGATTTACCTATTTTATAAAAACTTTTTTTACAATTACTTACTTATGTCAATAAAAGGTAAATCAGGTAAATCTCGTGACAAGCTTTTATATCATATAAATTGTGTAATGTAATAAATTGATGGGTTTGATTTAATTTAAAGTTTATTTTCTTCTTTCTATAGCATTTAAATAAAAACCTTTTTTTTCTTACAATTACCTACTTATGTCAATAAAAGGTAAATCAGGTAAATCTCGTGACAAGCTTTTATATCATATAAATTGTGTAATGTAATGAATTAATGGGTTTGATTTAATTTAAAGTTTATTTTCTTAAAAACAAAAGCTTGTTTTTAAAAATATTTTTAGTATTAATATATTTATGATGATGATGATGATGTTTCTAAGTCTGTTCATTTAATTTAATGCGTCATTGTTGGTTTTTGATCGCCATCCTTGATCGGCCATCTTGAATTTTTTTATCGCCTACAACATTTTTTCGAGCACCACCAAACTATCCCTAACCGTTGCCGAGTTATAACTCTTTAAAATTGGTATGGCGCCGCCATTTTGTTTTCCCCCATTTTGATTTTTATTCACCACCGATAGAATTTGACCAGGGTGTAGGTCAATATTTGTTAAGACACGACGCCGCTAAGTCTTACCGTTTAGTCGGACAGTAGTACACCATCTCCTTGAACAGCTGAACACGGATGTAATTTTTTTCGTATTCTTCTCACCAAAACCTTTCATTTGATATCCATATCATGGGGGAGAATAAAAAAACTTAGCCCGTCATCTTGGGTGGTCCGCCATATTGGATTTAGAATGACGTCATTTTATTTTTCGTATTCTCCTCAGTGAAAGGGCTACCTTTCACTTAATACCCATATCATGGGAGGATATAAAAAATAACTAGTCCGCCATCTTGGGCAGTCCGCCATATTGGATTTAGAATGACGTCACATAGGTAGGCGTAATTTTAAAATTCATTTGTAAAATTTGATCTGAACAAATCAACCTTAAAATCGTAATCGGGGTCTCCAAAAACTAAGTTTTTGATCGCCAACTTAGATCCACCATCTTGATTTTTTTTATCACCAGCAGTTGACCCTTGTCGGTCCCTACAACGTTTGTTCGAGCACTACCAAACTATCCCTAATCTTTGCCGAGTTATAACTCCAGAACTCTAAATTGGTATGGCGGCCAGTTTGAATTTTTTTACCACCGCCACAATTTACCCAGGATGTAGATCGATATTAGTTAAGTCACGACCTCACTGAGTCTTACCGTTTAGCCAGGCAGTATACACCATCTCCTCGAATAGCTGAACGCGGACGTCATTTTATTCGTATTCGTCTTAGCAAACCCTTTCATTTTATATCCATATCATGGGGGTGCATAAAAAACATAGTCCGCCATCTTTGGATATCTACCATATTATTGGATTTAGAGTAACGTCATTTTATTTTCGTATTCTTCTCAGCAAACTCTTTCATTTAATGCCCATATCATGGCAGCGCATACAAGATAACTAGTTTGCCATATATATTAGCTATGCAAAATTAAATTTAATAAAGGTAAGCTCATCTATACATTAATTGAATTTTTATTTTTGCCAACATCTACTTAGTTTGTTCATTTATTTTGTTGGAAGACACTGGCTCCTGATATATAGGTTCACCTACATTAGGAGCCAGGGACTTTTCATTTATTTGTTAAAAGTTATTGCTGAAATAAAGTATTATTATTATTTACATTTATTATCACATATAAAGTCACAAAATTATAATATTATAAATATAAATACAATTTAAAATAGTAATATTATTATTTCGGCTGTTATCGACCACGGCGAGGAATCCTAAGCCATCAGTGAAGTTAGACAACCAAAGATAGGAACGTTCTTACTATCTGCGCTGTATTTAATAAGGCCGCTTTTTGAATTAATTCATTCAGTCATTTGCCCAACCCTAACTTGGACAGATAATCATCCATATTTTTACTAATAAGCCCATAGACTGATACAACTATTGGCACAATAATAGTAGAATCAACGTCCCACATAGCAACAATCTCATGTGCCAATTCGATATTTTTTTTATCATTCTCTGCTTTTACGAGATTCTCGTCATGAGGAACACTGATATCCACCATTATTGCCTTGCGTGTAGTTTGGTCTACCACCACAATGTCAGGTTTATTTGCTACTATAAACCTGTCTGTGATAATTATCCGATCCCAGTAAAGCGTGACATTTCTATTTTCAGGGACTGGCTTTGTTTCATACTTATAATATGGTACGTCCTGTTGAGTAAACCCAAATTCAATGGCAGGCTGCTGGTGTATTAGTCTAGCTACTTCGTTATGTCTGTGCAAATACTCACCATTCGATAGTTGTGGACAACCGGAAATTACATGTCTGAGGGATTCTCCAGGGCAATGACACGCGCGACAGACGTCAACCGTGCCATCCCTCAGAATGTACCTCCGGTAGTTGTTGGTTGTCATTCCAAACCTTTTTGCACTCAGCTATAGTTATAAAGCCTCTGTCAGTCCTTTGTCGACATATTAAGCGGGGTTAATGATTTGTCATTAAAATGCGCGATGCTTCTTTCTTGTAATAATATAGTATCTGAGGTTGTATACTTCACGATTGTGTAGGTTTTAATGTTGAGTAAGCCCCGCCGAGTAAAACTTGAGGAAAATCTTTTCTTGGAAGATACAACCTCCTGACAGATGATCGTGGATGGTGCATTCTTCGTGTAGTCATAAATGTACGGACACGTCTATCCAAGGCAAATCTTGTAATACCAAAAGTATATAGAAGGCTAGGTATTACCCAGGAGTTATGTGCTCTAAAATTGTTTCCGTCGGATAAATAACTTTTAATAACTTTGTTTAATCTCGACATAAATTTTTCTTTTGAGTTCTCTTTAATATTTTTTGTCATTAATACCTAGTCTTTCCGCCATGCCCAAGTATTTATAAGTTTTTGTTTCAGAAAGAGAACTAAAATAGTTTGGAAAATCCAAAAATGCACGCCTCATGAGCGTTTCATTAAATTATGATGAAAGATATTAATTGTATTCCTGACTTTTAAAATATATTATTTAGGTGTATTAAATTTAGCGCTCTATTATTTTAAGAGGTAGTGTTACCTACAGGGAAAAAATAATAATGTTTACCAAAATAAATCGATTACAGAAATTATAAAATCAATATAGGCTGTATCGTACATTTGTCCTTTGTCTATCAAATGCTAAAAAAATATAGCGCCGTTAAATTTTTAATAGCAATAAAACTGTAAAAAATTATGGCTATTGATATGAAATAGGAAACCAGTTGATGTAATTCTGAAGCTAATAAAAAAAACGATCTCGATACGTCAATTTTTTCGGGAGTTATCGTGACCACATACAAAATCAACATTCGGACGTCCACGTTAATTTTTTTTCCAAACCGTTTTTTTTTTTTTCAAAGTAGCTATATAAAATTATTTTTTAGAAAATACAAGATAGATTAATTAAAGTGTTTTCTTGACATACGGTTACTCATATTATCGTATAACTGCAATATGGTTATGATAGAGGCATTTTAAGAACACAACATTGCTTGGCTTTGACGTGTCGAGAGTAGAACACACCTATAAGGCTTCGCGTTATGAGGCATGCAATATAAATCATTTGTTATTTCTAAATTATTAAAAAAATTAACCCAGATATTACTGAAACTTTTTTTGTTTCGGATTGCACTGATTTTTGAGTATATTGTACTAAAACAAAATAATAATATTGAAAAAATATTGAAAAAAAAATTCGTGGTCCGGAAAAGCCGGAAAATCAATACCCCAACCTAGTTGCACCTACACACAGTTTATACCCCCATCGGATTGGTTTTCCGCGTATAAACTGTTTGCAGCTATGGCCTCAATAGTATGGTACCATAGCTTCGTCAATGCTATAATTTTGCTCAAAACGTGCCATGTCTGAGAAAATTTTATTTAGTAAATCAAACAAAGGCCTAAGTTTCGCAAATTTATCACTATCTGTACGAATGACATTGTTGTCACAGCAATGTAGGTGTTTCATTATCATTGTGAAACGATCCCTTGACATGGCATTATAAACAATATCAAAATGAGTATCAGAAGATTTCTCCCAATACATATACCTGCGTGGTTCCACGACATAACCGCTGTATAAAAGTATACCCAAAAAACACTTCATTTCTGGAATAGTTATATTAGCGACGACATTCTTTTGGCTTGCGTACAGATTTGTGTACTAGATTCATTATTCATTCATTTGTATTACTTCATCATTCATCATACAATACATGTTAATGCTTTAGTAGTATAAAAAATCTCAGGATAATTGCCAAACTATTTTTATTTCTGTACATTAATATCACTCACTTGGGCGTATTTAGCTATCTGACGACAATCGTAGGTCCGAGTGGCCGGGCGCTTGACTGTTTACCGGAAACGGAGGTTTATGGAGTTATTGATATACGTGAGATGGTAAAATTTTCGACTTTACCTGCTCCAGTCAGAATACTGGCACTTGAAGCTTCGTCTTGTTACCTAATCTGGGTGTATCATAATTTCGTTTAATAAGTATGACGACTGTTAATCCACAGTAGTGCTCTTTAATAGACAGGCTTGACCGGAAAAAATCACACTAATACACAATAATCAAAGAGCAGCATAATGCTACTGCGTTTCGTATGGTAAGTGACAAGAAGCGGAGTGCATTTATACTGGTAATAAGGTAATTTCATGTGACGCAAATATCAAATGAAACCATGCTCAATTATTGCAAGAACACGCACTCACGCACACATATTCATCTAAAATCATTTGCAACCAACAACATGGTATTAAATGCATATGTGTGCGTCCAGCAGTTAACTTTTACGGTGTAATAAAGCAAGAGAGAAGAAAGATGTGTGCGAAAGTGCGTGTTAGAAGTTCAGCATGGTTTCGGCGTCACTTTAAATGAACATAGTTAAGGTTTGAGATAGCAGAATGTAGTTGCTTTGTTTCAAGAATTATTATTATTATTTTCTTCCCCCCACATTAGGATTTTCTCCTGTATCGTGAAGGCAGTTTACAAACATAAATTGCATAAGGACAAACATCCAGACCCGGAACAATTATTTGTAGGCCATACCAATACTTGTTCCGTGTAGGATTCGAACCCGCGGCCCCCAGCTCTGCAACTCATTGCTAAGCCACTGCACTACGGAGCTGCATCTACGCCGAAGAATGAGTGACGAGAAACTTAATTATTTAGTAATTACTGTAGACATCTTTCTGACAGATCGAACCCCATACGATTGTGTCCTCGTTTTCATTCCAAAATAAATCTCAGAATAAAATACACGTAACTAAAAAACCAATAAGAGCCGTGGTAGCTCAGGGGCTTAGCGCTCGCTATTTTCACAGCACGCGAGCAACCCGGGTTCGATCCCCGCCCGCACCAACGAAATTGTTAACTGTAATTTTACGTGCTGATTTACCACATACGTGATTTTCCTTATTAATCATTCTGTCTATTGATGAAAATCGCATCAAAATCCGTTGCGTAGTTTAAAAGATCTAAGTGTATAGATGGCGCGAAGCGACTTTTATTTTGTTTCTCTTTTTTTTTAAACGTTACCTCCACTAGGATTTTCTCAAGAGGATGATTTGTAGGTGTCTATGAGCCGCAGTATCAACTAATAATAGTGAACTAATGTTGAGGTTAAGGCTACTCAAACCAATTATTGTTGTTTTGTATTCAATAATAGGAATCAATTTAGATTAAATGCAATTCCAAATGTAATTTTACGTCAACGCAATTTCATAGACAGGAGATCTTGCACGTTGCAAGGTGTTTACGTACGTCAACAACATAAGTTCAAGATCAAGACTACACGAGACAATAATTTAATGTTACTTTATTATTGATTCATACCTCTCAAACTTGTTATCTTTTAATAAACTTTTATATGTGGCATTTATTGTTATTTGCTTGCTCGAAATCGTAACCTTAAAGGTCGCAGACACGGAAATTATATATCTAAAGGCACTAGGCTGTTATTTTGTACCTGTCCTAGTTCTTTGATTTTTTTCAATCGAGTCATTCTCTTACGAAACATTAAGCCCTGAGACTTACAATTTATAAATATCAATAGTAGTAAAAGTAAACTATATTTAGTAGAGAGCCATAAAAGCAATTTATAAACTAAGTCCAAAGGAGTCCCTTAGAGAAAAGTTTAAAGAAATAAAGATATTAACTTTGGCGTCTCAGTATATTTACAAAAATTTAATGTATTTACCTACACAAAAACAAAAATAGTTTTATTAAAAATAGTGATGTACATTCTGTAAATGCTAGGAACAAGCACAAGCTGCACCAGTGACTCGACTCTAAAGTCAGTAATTCCTTCATGGGGCAATGTATACAATATGCAGAACCTATCTATCAAGAAGTTAAAATTTTTATTAAGCAATTTTTTTTAATTTAATAAGGATTATTATACTACTAAAGATTCCATGACTGATAATAACCCCTGGGAATGAGGTGATCACTACCATGCTCTTTCTAATGTCTTCATACCAATTGTATAAAATAATATATTGTAAATTGATTTTATTTAAAAAAAGTCCCGCTGGGGTTCTTGCTGGTTCATCCCAGGACAGAGATTTTTTTCCGAACCAGTAGTAAAAGTAAAAAATTACTTTCAATAAGTATTGTTGTAATATATATTGAATAAAAATTATTCTATTCTATTCCGTTGTTTAAAATATTATATTGTAAATTCTCATGCCTAAATCTTGATATAATATGTGACAAATACCTTCTTTAGACATTTTCATAGCCTCTGCTATCTCCCTCACTTTAATTCAGTGGTTTTCTCGCACCCTTTGGTGAACTTTAGCGATGTTATCGTCAGTAGTTGCAGTTTTTGGACGTCCCGAACGTTCATCTCACTTATTTCATTTAGGTCGAGTTCTTTATTATGTAGGTATACTTGGAAATAGATTAAACGTATAATATTCAAGGAATAGGAAAAAGTAGTTAACAGTCAGTTTCTATGAGGTAGAGTCACGCTGCAGCGTATATCTGGTAACCAGGCATTTCATATTAGTCCTCAAGGGTGACAAAAAATCTTCATTTTTATCCTTAGCCGAGGTAATTAGCAGGAAGACTACAAAATTTCTAACAGCCAGGTCACTTTAGAACTAAGAGACTATTTTATATTATTTAAGCTAACTGCGAAAACGGGAGATGGTGGGTCGACATTTTTGGCTCTAGTGGCTTGGACGGCAGAAACCCATGCTACGCCAGTCGCTTTATTAAACAATTAGCGAATGGAACAAATAATGATCTCTGCTCAGACACGTGTAAGATCGTTTAACTGACCAGTATAAGTGTTATTCTAATACCTTCTGAAGTTATATTATAAGAGTTTTTTATTATATCAATTAAATATATTTGTAACACATAATTATCAGATTTTACCAGACTTTCAGTAAATTATTTAAAAAGTTAAAGAAGAGTGTCCTCTATCATTACCTATTTTTTCCGGAAGTACAGACCATCTTCGACCGGAAGACAATATGGAAAGAGAAGGAGCTCCTCGGAAGGTTCTCCAAGGCTCTATAAGAGGGTTTTGTTTGTGCTATACAGGCAAGGTCGGTTTATTAAGACCAACAATTATAGAAGCTATACATAGTAAAGCGTGTCACACCAGATATTTTGTCTTCTTATCTGTTTCGGTTTTCACAAGGATCTTACCATGCGTAAAGTTAATGTCCGTAATACCGTGAGAGGTGGTACCCCAGTCGAGCCGACTAATTCGTGCTACAACCATAATATAGCTGCAGCGTGGATTTAATACGTAAAATAGCTAGCTAGCTAATAAATAGCTAAATAGCTGCAGAGCTTATTCTGATTACTAGTTTATATATGGGGACCCAACTGATGTTTTGCGATATTATATAAAGACCTAAAGATATGTCTTGGTGCTGCGTAAAATTACTTATAATCATCATTACAGCTCATTACATCACAAATGCACTGCTGAACATAGACCTTTCCCAAGGAACGCCACAAAGCACAGTCCTGAACCAGATGCATCGAAGGACTTCCTGCATCTTTTAGCAAGTCGTCACTCCATCTAGGAGGTTTAAAGTTAAAGTTACAGCCTATTTACATCCCACTGCTGGGCACAGGCCCCCTCTCTTTTCTGAGAGGGTTTTAGGGCAAGGAAGTGTCCGCCGCGCTGCCCCAGAGGGTGTTGGCGAACTTCACATGTCTTCGAAATATTTGTTTTTCTTATTTCTCAGACATGCAGGTTTCCTCACGATGTTTTCCTTCACCGCCGAGCACGTGGTAAATCAGCACTTAAAATTGCAATTAACAATTTCATTGGCGCCGGCGGGGATCGCACCCGGGTTACTCGCGCACTGTGAAATTAACAGCGAGCGCTAAACTTCTGAGCTACCACGACTCTTTCTAGGGGGGTACCACCTTCATCTCGCTTATTGGTACGAGACTGCCACTCAAGAACTCTTCTTCCCCGTGTTGTCGGTGTTGTCAGGTGGGTTGTCGATTCTTCGAGCTGTATGGCCGGCCCATTGCCACTTCAGCTTACTGATCCGTTGGGCTATCTTCATTACGAAGTCTATCACGCAGAGAAACTCCGAGCATAACCCCTCTATAGCTTGCTGAGCAACCTTAAGCTTCCTCATATGGCCTGCAGTGGAGGACCATGTCTCAGATCCATATGTCATCACTGCCAACACACACTGATTTTATACTAGTCTTTAAGTTTCGAGGTAAACGTGACGATAAGATGTATGTACCATTACAGCATAATAATTTATTAATAAAGTAATTTGACTTCTAATTACAACATGGGAAACAAGGCTAATATAGCTACACTGCCGGGCTATAATTTAGATTTATCTCGTAAAGGTTAGCGGTACATAGTGATTTTTAATAGCTATTAAGCTGATTCGTGTACAAGAAAATTGTTTTTCCCCATACACTAAGCATAAGTTACAGATTAGATTAGAAAAGTAAAACTGTTCTCCATTTTTAACTATTTGTTTAAAAATATTTACAATTAAAGTTACGACTTTATTTTAAAGAGACCATGAAAATCAGTCTACTTGATGGTCAATGGACATTTCAAACAAAGATGGCTACAGGTGCGTTGTCACCTCTAAGGACTACGATGCAATACCCCACGACAATGGAAGTTTGCTGCAGGTTACAGTTTTGGTTACTGCTGCTCATGGGCAGTCCATGAACAACAGTAGCCAGTTACCATCAGATTGAGTGTAAGTTCGTTTGTTATTTAAGTTTTAAAAATAAAAAAGTAAGCCGTAACTTTAAATGTTAATTTTCAAAATATATGTTTCAAAATGGAAAACAGTTACTGTTCTCATCTAATCTTTAAATAATGCTTAATCTGTAGGGAAAAAACAATTTTCTTGGACACGATTCAGCTTAATAACTATTGATAATGGCTATGTAGATTGATTTTTATTTGTTTTTCCTTTACATAATTATTTCTTATATTTACGCGAACACTACACATTGAATAAAACTATTTTTTTACGGATTATATCGCGTTTAATTAACTTTTTTATTAATTCCCGACGTTTCGAGTTACTAACTCTGACATCGGGACGTCAATCACCTCAGTCCCCCGTGACCATGGCTGCTGTAAAGCACCCGAAACGTCGGGAATTAATAAAAAGTTAATTAAACGCAATATAATCCGTAAAAATATTTTATTCAATGTTTTTCTTTAATTAATTCATTCATTCATTACAGCTAAACAAAAGACCACAACTGAACATGGGCCTTTCACATAGATTTCCTGATAGAAGGATATTTGCCATAGTTACTATGCTTGGTGGGTGGGTTAGCAAGCACGGATGTTTCTGATACCCATCTCCTGTTTCATTTCTCTCTGTCACCTCGTATTACACCCACGGGATGTTATGGGTAGTGGGTTCTCTTACGCCGTCAAATCTAAACGTTCTTTGTTGGCAGTAATAGCAAAACGAAGCTTGAGTAGGGACTGCCGAATTTTGAGTTGAAACGGGTAGTTTGTGGGAGTTAATTATTTACGTGAGATGGTAATATTTTCGCCTTTACCTGCTCTTATCGGAAAACTGGTATTTGAAGCTGTACGGGCGCTCTCTAATGGATAGACTTGACCAGAAAATAATTTCGCTCTCAGAATAATCAAATGTATAACAATAAGCAGCATATGTTAAGAACCGGAGACCATTTCTACTGGTAATAAGGTATTTCATCTTAGTCCTCGGGAGTGACAATTGGCAACGCATCTGCGTTTTGGTTTTTAATTCAACGCAAATGCAGCTGTCTGTCTACAGGCTACAAAATCCACTTGCCACCTACTTGACTCAATTCTCATTTGTGAATCTTACTAGTATAAAAATATCCATGACAGATAAATGGTGACATTTATATTCTTAACTCGTTTTAAATTCACTCAAATAATATATTTTATAATAATTCACTACTCAGTAAAACAAGCACGGTGCAGCTACGATTATATTATGATTGCAGCACGAATTGGTCGCCTCAACCGGCGAGCTTAATACTGCTGCGTTTAGTAAGGCGACTGTAGAAATCCGGAGACCCAGAGAAGGTGGACTGTACGCTCACTTGTCACCCTTATTCTATATAAATCATCACAATGTCAATTATTTAAATTGAAAGTCAAGTCTTAGAATAAACGGTCAAAATTATGATTATTTTATTTATTTACTAGCAGCAACGCGCCGGGTACCAGGCCCGGCGCGTTGCTGCCACAGAAAAATAATTGTCGAAATATCGTTTTAAATTTGGAAGAGTTATATTGTTTAATTAGGAAATTAGGAATGATATATTCATTGAAGTTGAATGATGTATAACTTTCAAATAAATTTGTTGGTACGATACGCACGCCACCTATTGTAAGTTAATTGTACTATGTTATGCCTATAACCTTCGCACAAGTGGAAGCAATAAGTTGACAAAGTTTTTGCGCAATCTGATGAACGGTATGGCAGCGCATAAAATACGAACAAGCAAAAATTAATTTTTATATATTAGATTTACCATTTTAGCAAACCCCTTAAACTAAGTATATATTACAAACGCGGACCTAATACCTTATGACATTCCTTACCGGTCAACCCTGGAAGTAATAGAATAAAACAAAAATGTTGTCGAGCAAATTAAGTGCAATTATT
Organism: Parnassius orleans; assembly: GCA_029286625.1. NCBI lineage: Eukaryota > Metazoa > Arthropoda > Insecta > Lepidoptera > Papilionidae > Parnassius > Parnassius orleans. Next base: position 5,222,405 of record JAGSMP010000006.1, on the reverse strand, counting down.
TTGATCGTTGTTCCTGCTCCATAACTGGCTTATAAGGCCAAGGATCTTTAATGTAAATACGAACAGTCAAAAGTGAAAATCTTCTATCATTTAGTTTATGATTTGTGAAATAACTTTTATGGATTTTATGGCGTTAAATTTTTTCATATTCCCGACGTTTACTTTGCAGCACCCATGGTCATGGGGAACTTGGAATCTACCACGTACCTACAAAATGGTGTATGCTGGCGTTATTGACACTTATCAATAATCATTTATTCAATAATCAAACACTGAATGACTTGCCTCAATCTACGGTTTCAATAATTCAGTTTTACTGGCGAAATTTGTTAATTCTTAGTCATTATTATTTAGTTGTTAATCCTTAGCCATATATCAACTCCCTGTTCTGTTTCTACGAACGACATCTTATAGAAGTCAAACTAGGTCGCATGATAGCTGCGTTGTCAAATTAGATTGAATTTTCTTTTTCAAACCATCCATCCATCCATTACATCCTATAAAAGTCCACTGCTGAACCATAGTTGCCACGCTTGGCTAGCGGGTTGGCAACCGCACTTTTTTATCGGTAAGATGCTGCTGTCCATCTCCTGCTTCCTTACCCTTAAACTAGGAACTGATTCTGTATTGTAGAGGTATTTCATACCTAAACTGAACAAGGCTCGGAATAATTGCCTAACTGGAACGACAATCGAGCTGTCGAACCATCGATTCATAAACCCTACAGCCTATACCTTATAATTTGTTTAAGTACTCTTTGGCACAGCGACAGCGATACGTGTCGACAATATGCAATAAAATACGCTATACAAATAAAATACGTTTTCATGTTACATATTACTATTCATTATTAAGGGTTTACCGGGGGTCCAACGTAGGGACGGATCATTACTTGGTCTTATGACGAATTAATGGTCTATTCAGGCGTTGGCGACATCGGACATGTGTTTCTACCACTGCGTTACAGCGTATAAGAATAGAGAGGTTACAAGATGAAGGTGTGGTGAAAGAGAAGTATAAATGTAGACTGAGGGAAAATATAAGTGGTTTGAATGAATTATGTACGAGTGATTTAGACTTGAAGACTGTATGGAATAATGTTAAGAAAGTTTTGGTGGATGCAGCTACCGAAGTATGTGATGTAAGTAAGAGAACGAATGAAAGGAAAAATAATACGTTGTGGTGGGATGATGAGGTTCGGATGGAAGTTAATCCAAAGAAGAGAGCATGAAGTTGTTGAAAGGAAAAAGCAAGAAAGAAAGGATAAGAATGATAGAAGGATATCTGATAACTTCCAGGCAAATATTAAAATGTTCTGGAAACTCGTAAGAACTGCCAGGTGAAATTCAATACAGCCTAGAATGAATGCTATACGAGACGAGAATGGCTGTAAGCTGTATGATGAAGTTTCGAATTTAAAAATATGGAAGGAATACTTTGAAAGCATGGTTATGAGTGAAGAGTCGTCTGAATTAAGTGAAATAGAAACTCCGAAAGAAGTGGAGGGAGGTAGGGAGATAAGTGTAGATGAAATAATGAAAGCAATGAAAAGCATGAAAGCAGGTAAGGCAGCCGGATATGATAGAGTATCACTCGAAATGCTAAGGGTTGGAGAGGGAGTGGTGGCAGGCCTGCTGTACACCTTGTTTAATTTATGTTGGGATCTGAAGCGGGTACCGGAAGACTGGTGCAAAGTCGTTATAGTTCCAATATATAAGGGAAAAGGGTCACAGCAGGACTGTAAAAACTACCATGGTATCAGCTTGCTTAGTATTGTGGGTAAACTGTATGCTAAGGTGTTAATTGAAAGAGTTATGGAAGAAACTGTTGGGAACTGAACTGAAAAATTTGGGATGTACAAGCTGGATTTAGAAAGGGGATGGGGTGTACGGATCAAGTCTTTTCCATGCGCATGATTGCGGAGAAGTTTTTGGCCAAATACCAGAATTTTTTTTTGCGTTCATGAACTTGGAAAGGGCTTATGACAGAGTGGACAGGAATGTGTTATGGCAAACACTGAACTCATTTGGGTTGAGCGCTGGTTTGATACAGGCATTAAGGTCTCTTTATAGGGACTCTAGCGCTTGTGTCAGGATCAACGGGGTCTACTCGAACTGGTTTGGCATCCAAAAAGGTTAACCTATTTATGGACAATTATTAAGAAACATTGAAAGTTGAAGAATGTGGGTTGAGAATGGGTGAGTTAACCGTCAAATGCCTTTTGTACGCCGACGATCAAGTCATATTTGCATCGTCGGCGGCCGAGTTGCAAATGATGGTTTCTTTAATGAACTGGTCATTAAAAGAAAGGGGTATGAAAATGAACGCAAGTAAGACGAAAGTGATGGTTTTTGAAAGAGAAGAAAGTAAAACGTTATGTGAAATAAGAATAGAAGGGGAGTTGATTGAGCAAGTGGATGAGTTTGTATATTTGGGATGTTTATTTAGCAGGGATGGTAGATATGATAAGGATATAGAAAACGACGAGTGAACGCAGGAAATAGAGTGAATGAGGCTCTACACGCTATTTTGAAGAGTCAGAATGTGTCAAAAAAGGCACGTTTGGCAATTCATAATGCTGTGTTAGTCCCTACTTTCATGTATGGTAGTGAAATATGTAATAATAAAAAAAAAGAAATAAATGCTGTAGAAATGCGGTTTGCGGGTGTAGTATGCTAGGGCTGAATCTGAATGACAGGGTGAGAAATAGTGTGATAAGAGAAAAGTGTGGTTTGGAAGATGACGTTGTGACCAGAATTAAGAAAGGAATGCTTCGGTGGTTTGGTCATGTAGAAAGAATGAACGAGGAAAGAGTGACAAAGCAAATTTATATTGCAGAAGTGAACGGCAGAGTCGGGAAAGGACGCCCTAGACGAAGGTTTATCGACCAAATTGGCGTTATATTGAAAAAAGGCCAGATTAGGAGTACCCTTAACCGACGAGTGTATGCGTAGATATATGGATGTAAAGAGGCGAGAGAGGTGTGCCAGGATCGTGCCAAATGTAAGTCCGTAGTCTCTGCCTACCCCTCTGGGTGACAGGCGTGAGTGTTTATGTATGTATGTATGTATATTACTATTCCATGTTAGGGTGTTACTACACCAATCGATCGATCGTCGATCGATGGCATAGATCGATGGTGGAATGGATTAGTCGTCGTCGATCGATAGCTTAGATCGATCGATAGCTTCGATCGATGGTAGAATGGATTAGTCGACGTTGATCGAGCTGTTTGATTATTCAAAAACCCGCCCCGCTCCACCGACCGCATTTTGAAAGATACTCATTATGAGCACAAAACTATATCGATTAACTGTCGATCGATATTGAACAATGTTTTATCGACGAGAATCCGTCGATCAGCTAAAGCTACCACACCAATCGATCGACATCGATCGACGTTAATCAATGGCATCGATTGACGATCGATCGATTGGTGTGGTAACACCCTTACCTATATATTTTACGAATATTGAAACATAGAGGCCGTTTATATTAGTAAGCCATTTGTATAGTAGCACTAGCATGCTATATATAGATTGATCACAAATACTCTGGCTATTTCTCAATCATTGACCGACCACCCAAATTATACATAATATGTGATTAGCATAGAAAAATCAATTATTTTGAATTATTATATTTTTTTTATAGATAAGGATGACAAACGAGCACACAGTCCGCCTGATGGTAAGTGGTTGTTGTGACCCATAGATATTTACGTTTAGCCTCAATTAAGAACCGAAATGCAGATGCAATGCCTCGTTTCCAGTAAAAAGGATCACCGGTTCTCTACACTCACCATACGAAACACAGCAGTATTAACTATTAAGCTATTACTTTAAGCTTGTATTCTGTGAGAGCGTAGTCTTCCCTGTTCGAACCGACTCATTCGTGCTACAATCATAATATAGGTTCAGCGTACCATTACCACGTCTACACAAATTCGAAACTAAATACAAAAATAGTTGTTACAAAAATAGTGTGGTTGTCATGCCTAGTTGCCTTATGAGTCCATGTCCCTAACCAACCATCCAATCTTATTTATTTATTTATAATCGCTTACAGAGTTTACAATAAATTTACAATAATATATATTTGATATGTACTGTAGTACTTCATTATCATCATCATTATAGCCCTTGATGAATCTTCTTCTGAACATAGGTCTCTCCGTAGGTATACCACAAAACATGGTCACGAGTCTCCTGCATCAACCAGCTTGCTGTTCGTTCTTTGAGCTATGTGTCCAGTCTGTTTCCACGTCTGATCCATTGGGCTATGAGCTGAAATGTTTACAATGAATGATAAGCACATTAGATTATTATAGCTACAATTACGACATGAACCAAATAAAATATAAAAAGTATGAAATCAATTAATATTATCTCAATAACGTTCCATTTTTATGTGGTTATAGGATTCCTTTACTGTCTGGAAGTTCGTCTGGTACCATTATCTTAATTACTTATTACTTAGGCTTTTTCTGCCACTAAGCAAGCCCACTGTGACTCTGATGCATTGGCGGTGCGTTGCTGCACGGCAATGATTTCGCCGCAACGGTTGGTGCAGCTTGCAACATAACGCATTTTTAACACGCTTTTATATATGAATGAGTGAATGAATTAATGGAATGGAGTTAACACCCAAAACGCGTGCGAGAGAAGTTGCGCTTTACTGTCAGCTTAACAAAGTTCGAATACGCTACCCGCTCTCATTAAATTCGGTATATTATTTTAAACTGCATTAACACGTGATAAAATACCCATTAATATTAAGAGGAAACACTAATGAATAAAACTGATGCTTCTTTTTAAGTTTTTTAATATGTAATATCCACTTTTCAACCCCTTAAGGATATCTGAATATTTGGAATTTTTTCAAATCTTATAGGCGTATTAAGAGCTGAATTCAATACAATCGTTTTTTTTTCATTTTTTTTTGGATTGTCAACATAAGATACAGCAATGAATATTTGGTTACATTACAGTATTATAATTTTTACAAAATTAACTGCTCTTATAATTATAAGCATCACAGCATGCGTTGTGTTACAAAAAGTTTAACAAATTGAACAAAAATATGTTATTTAAAAAATAAAAATAAAAAGAAATAAAAGCTGATTTGTACAGCCGCAGTAACGTACGTCAACATGCTTAAGTTTGGTAATAAATTGAGTGAGCTATGTATGAGGTGAATAAGTTTCATGGCCAATAGTATTTTAACTAGGAACATTAGGAGAGCGTTGTTTGATTGTTTTCAAAGTCTAATATTATTTAACGGTAAATTAGCGCTAGATGCTGAAACGTACTGTAGATAATTAAAACACTACATCAATTATTATGCTTAGTTTACAGTTTGCACGCATGTCATCATCATCATCATCATTACAAATTGAAATTGAAATTGAAATAGCTTTATTGAAATAATCTTTATTGAAACCAAAAACATTTTAACATGAACATAGTTAGCGGTAACATCCGCAGTAGTCGAAGACTGTGTCGCAGATGTTAGCGCCCACCTCACATAGACAGGCGTTTCCAGTTAAAAGTAGTACATAATAATATTTATAGTGACTTATACTAAGGACAAAGCAAAATATTCTAAGTAATTTAACGTGTGTGTGTGTGTGTGTGTGTTTATGAGCGTGTGTGTATGTGTGTGTTTATGAGCGTGCGTGTGTGTGTGTGTGTGTGTTTAAGAACTATTGCCCAATTATAGCTTCTACCTCGTCATAATCAAGGCTTAGTAGCCACTCATTTAGCAGGGCTTTAGATTTATTTAAAGGCAAAGGGTAGATGTTTAATTTTTTATTAATTTTATTGTAAAGTACCGGAGCAATAAAGTCATAATGTTGTTTTACCACTTCAAGCTCACACCTCACCGTAGAGCATACTTTGTCTTTTCTTCTTTTATTCATTAAAATTTTAGGATCATATACAAGGGTTTTGTGTTTGCGAAGAACCGTATTTAATATAAATAATTTACGAACGGAAAGAACTTCCCAATATTTAAATATAAGTTTAGTTGAATACCTAATTGGCTTGGAAGCCATAACTTTCAATACAGCCCTTTGTGCCCTTTCGAGCTGCATAATGTTAGTTTTTCCGACAGCACCCCATATCGTAATACAGTAAAAGATAATGGATTGAGCTAGGGAAAAATACGCAGTCCTAAGAATCGCCATGTCAGCGCCAACACGAAGCTTGCTAAAGACAAATATAAGTTTCCTAATACGTGACGTCATACATTTAATGTGTTCACTCCATGACAACACACTGTTGACCACAACACCTAAATACTTAATGCTGTGCGTGCGCAATATTGAAATACAGGTACAAGGAATTTGCGTATTACATTTGTGAGCATATATTACGAACGATGCGTCTGGTTGTGACGAAAGCCTAGGAGCAAATGTAATAAACTTCGTTTTGCTAAGGTTTAATGTTGAGCGCGCCTCCTCCCAACTCTGTCCATGAACAATGATCGCCGTGTCGTCAGCGTATGTAATAATTTTGCTATTTTGTAGTTTTAATTGACACAGATCATTTATATATATCAGGAACAGAGTCGGACCAAGGACACTGCCTTGCGGCACACCATATTCAATCAATTCACCCCGACTAGTGTAATTACCAATCGTAACATATTGCTCTCGATTACAAAGGTAGCTCTTAAACAAGTCCAGTACAATGCCCCTAATTCCAAGACGTTGGAGTTTGGAGAGAAGAATGGAGACAGATACTGTGTCGAAAGCCTTAGAAAGGTCAAGGAATATACATAACGATTTTATTTTACAATTAAGATTTTTAACAACAGTACTGGTTAGATCTAATACCGCATCTTCTGTTGATTTACCAGGTCTAAAGTCGAATTAAAGTTTAAATTAAAATTAAATAAAGCCTTCACAAGTCCACTGCTGAACATAGGCCTGCCACGGAATGCCACGGAATGCCACAAAGCACGGTCCCGAGCCACCTGCATCCATTCATTTCCTGCATGTCTTACCAGGTCATCACTCCATCTAGTGGGGGGACGCCCTACACTTCGTCCGCCGGTACGAGGCCGCCACTCGAGAACCTTTTTTCCCCATCGGTTGTCGGTTCTCCGAGCTATATGGCCGAATCATTGCCACTTCAGCTTACTAATCCGTTGGACTATGTCGGTCACTCTAGTTCTACTGCGGATATCCTCATTTCTATGTTTATTACGCAGAGAAACTCCGAGCATAGCCCTCTCCATAGCTAGCTGAGCGACCTTGAGCTTCCTTATCCGGCCAGCAGTGAAGGACCACGTCTCAGTTCCATAGGTCATCACTGGCAACACGCACTGGTTGTACAGTCTCGTTTTCAAGTTTTGAGGTATGCCTGACGAGAAGATGGGTCGTAATCTCCCGAACGCTGCCCAGCCGAGTTGAATCCGTCGATTGACCTCTCGGTCGAAGTTGGACTTACCTAGTCGGACGATTTGTCCCAGGTAAACATATTCGTCAACAACTTCGAGCTTAGTGCTCCCAACAACTACCGGCATAGGTGTGAAAGATTAAACAAGATTTTGTTTTGTCCATGTTCATCTTGAGACCTATCCGTTGGGAGACACTATTGAGGTCATTGAGCATAGTGCTTAGGTCCTCCAGCGATTCTGCCATAAGGACTATATCGTCGTTAATACCGTATCCTTTCCAGTCCAGTAGCTTGAAAATGTCTTCCAATGCAGCGGTGAAGAGTTTAGGGATATAACGTCACCCTGTCTTACACCTCTGCAGTTGGATAGGTTTCGTACTCTGGTTCTGTACTCGGATAGCCATCGTAGCCCTACTGTACAAACACTTCAGCACCTCGATATACCGACAGTCCACTTAGCACCGCTGAAGGGACTGCAGCACCGCCCAAATTTCGACGGAATCAAAGGCTTTCTCATAGTCCACATACGCCAGACATAGTGGCAAATTGTACTCTTCGGACTTCTGTACAATTTGCCGAAGGGTATGTATGTGGTCTATGGTGCTAAAGCCTTTTCGGAAACCGGCTTGTTCGGGAGGCTGGAAGTCGTCGAGTCGATGCGAGACGATTCGTAATGACTCTCGAAAACAGCACGTAGACACGGCTCAGAAGGGAAATCGGTCTGTAGTTCTTCAAGATAGCGTTATCGTCTTTCTTAAAGAACAAGACCACCGCACTTCTGCTCCACGTCTCCGGTGTAGTGCCACCATGGAGGACGGAATTAAAGAGCTTCTGAAGGACTACAAGTACCGGTTTTCCACCCGCTTTCAGAAACTCCGCTGTAATTCCATCCTCGCCTGGGGCCTTGCCGTTTTTAAGGTGCTGGAGAGCCATTCTAATCTCGCTCAGACTGACGTCCGGAATATCATCGGAATAGTGTCGGATAAAACTTGCTCTTGGATCGTTACTCACACTTGCGTGTGGTTCCAACGATGATGTATACAGCTGCCCATAAAACCTCTCAATCTCACTCAAAATCTCAGGTGTCCCGGAAACGACGCTGCCACACTCGGTCTTCAGCTTCGACAGTTGGCTCTTTCTGGCAGACAGATCTCTAGCAAAGACTTTGGAGCCCTGGTTCCGCTCGATCGCTTCTTCAATACGAGCAGTATTAAAGTTGCGTAAGTCCCGCCGCATGCATTTGGAGATCTTACTGTTCATTTGCCTGTATGCTATCAAATCTACTGAAGATTTCAGCTTCATTTCCGTCTAACAGCCATGAGATTAAGAGTGTGATCGGAGAGTTTTTGTGTTCTTCTGAGGCGGGTCTTACAAAACTTAGCTCCGACCGCATGGACAGTTTCCACGAGCTTATCATTCATATCGTCCACTGCATTGCAATCTTCTAGGCACTGAAAACGGTTTTGTAACTCGAGCTGAAAGGTTTCGGGACTTTGGATTAGAGCACGAGGGGACGGAGCGTTGACTTCATTAGACGACACCTCTCCAACTTAACATTTAGGTTCAGTGTGCCTCTAACCATTCGGTGATCGCTACCAGTTTTCACCCTCGCGATCACTGAGACATCACTGAACAGTTGGCGTCTGGTCGTCATAATGAAGTCAATCTCATTTTTTGTCGAACCGTCGGGGCTCGACCAGGTCCACTTCCTGTGGGGCCGCTTCTGGAAAATAGAGTTCATCATAAAGTCCTCTTTCTCCATAAAGTCGGCCAGCTGCTGGCCCTGGGTTCCGTTGCCCTAATCCGAATTTCCTACTTTCAGCCCACCGTTCTCTCTTGTGCCTAGCTTTGCGTTGAAGTCTCCATTAACACCGTATAGTGGGTTTTGGAGGAATGCATGGCTCTAGAAATATCCTCATACATTTCCTCCACCTCCTCATCGGGGTGTGCCGAGGTTGGTGCGTAAACTTGTATGACCTTCAGCGAATACCGTTTGGTGATTCTGAGTATAAGGTACGCAACCCTCGTCGACACTCTCCCAATCTTTACAACGTTGTTAACGAGAGACTTGTGGACGATAAATCCGACACCTCCTTGGGACAGATGGTCGCCCTCCCGGTGATAGAACAAGTTGCCGGATTCGAGGATTACCGTGTCCTCCCCCTCTCTTCGGACCTCGGATAATACTATAATATTCGAGCGCAACTTGTCTATTTCTTCTTCCAGCTCCAGGATTTTCTCGTCAGTCCTCAGAGTGCGTGCGTTATAAGTTGCCAGGTCGAGTCGTTGTAGGTGGCAACCGAACCTCCACCGGAGATTCTTAGCACCCCCTGCCCCACCGTTGCCATGGTCGCCACCGTAGCCAGGAATAGCGGGGCCGCCGGGGACTGGGGGCCGTCTCTTCGTAACTCTCTTCATAATCTCTATATTGCCGTAGTTGCCACGCTTGGCGAGCGGGTTGGCAACCGCAGTTTTTTTATTGTTATTTGCTGTTATCAGAAAGATGCTGCTGCCCATCTTCTGCCTCAGTTTCCCTCTGTCGCCTCTTACGACACCCACGGGAAGATATAGGGTAGTGGGTATTCACGCATGTAATGCGCAAATATTAATATGTACGACGCCGCGGCGGAATCGTTCAGGCTACGCGTCGTCTCAGCGGAACCCTTCTGGCAGCGCTATCATAGCGGCAAAATAGTGTCAAACGAACAGAACCACAACCAAAGCCTAAGAAATCACGATATCAAAGTTTCCAAACGATTGTGGATATATTAAACTAGCTCCGTACTGAACCGAACTGAACACCTTGCCCGGCGGGAGATGTCCCCTTTTCCGTCAACGACCAAACTCTTAAATTAACTTCTTGGCACTATACCGCGGGGTGTAGGACTGTATGAGAAATTTTATTTTAGATATATTTTTATTTTTTATAGCTACAATAAATATTGTATTTTTTTTAACTTTTTATAAGACTAAGATGACACAAGAACCGCCAGTCCACCTGATAGTAACTGGCTACTGCAATCCTAAACACCTACTTTCAACATCAAACAAAGAACGCTACAGATGCGTTGTCACCTCTGAGGATGAAGACGAAATGCTGCAGAATGGAACGCAGCGGTGCATGCACTGCAATTTGGCGCCAGAAATAGGTAACAAAGAGTCCCATCACCTAGTAAATGTACTTAAAATGTACATCTTTTAAAAAACGTACTTTTATAAAATAATATTTTGAATGACATTTTTAATGTTTATTTATAGAATATCACTCGTATCATTTGTTCGAAACCGGTTATTCAATTGTTATGAAATCCTTCACCTATGCACATGACCACGATAAACTTTCCGTTGGCAAATATTTCACGCAGTGGTCATTATACCTTGTATTAATATTTGTAGTTTTAAACACCTCTCTCGCCTCTTATATATCTACGCATACATGCTCGTTGGTTAAGGGTACTTTTAATCGGCCCAACTTCAATATATCGCCAATTCGGCTGATAAGCTTTGGTCTAGGGCAACGCTTCTCGACTCTGCCGTTCACTTAGGCAACATTGCTTTGTCAATCTTTTACACCGTTTTAGATAAACATCATAAAAAAAATTGCAATTTTATTTAATATATTATTGCAAAATTATGCAATGGTATGGATTAGCGATTAAAAACTTAGATTTTTTTAATATGAGTGGGGGCAAACGAGCATACGGCTCACCTGATGACAAGTGGCTATTGCCGCCCATGAACAACTGCAACACCAGGGGAATTGCAGATGCGTTGCCGGCCTTTTAAAAAAAGAGTAGGCTCTTTTCTTGAAGGTTCCTAAGTCGTATCGGTCCGGAAAATTGCTGGTGGTATTCGAGTCCACAAGTAAGTTGTGTGAAGAAGAAAACTTCTTCTAAATCGCACAGTAGTAGACCGCCAATCATCCAGATGGTACGGATGGTATTTCGAGTTCTGTCGCGATGTGCGATAGTGACATTGAGCAGCTGGAGTCCGAACAATTCCTCTGAGCACTCCCGTGGTAGATACTCTTCGAAGCGCCAGTGAGTCAAGCCGATCAGAAAGAGCTCGGTCGCCGACAATTCGAACCACCCTGGGCTGAATGCGATCAAATGGAAGGAACTGGTACTGGGAAGCTCCGGCCCAGAGATGGGAACAGTATTCCATGTGCGGCCGAACCTGCGCCTTTTAAAGTTGCAGACGGTGTGCCGGCATGAACTACTATATATACAAACAAGCAACAATACAAGCTTTATAGAGGCCAATTTGGCCTTGTCTTCCAAGTAACCACGAAACTGCACGTCATTCGATATGTCGACGCTGAGGATTCCGATACTAGCTGAGGCGACAAGGGGAGTACCCTGCAGCTGAGGAGACACGACAAAGGGGTTCTTTTTAGTGGTAAACGCGCAAACTTGTGTCTTCTGGGGATTGAACTAGATTTAGTCGCCCCCAATCCGAGACTTTGTTGAACAAAGTCTCGACTTCAGACACAAGTTTTTTCCGGTACTCGGCGACGTTTTCCCGAGAAATATTTGCACGGCCGGTGTATAAAGCATCGCCCGTGCTGTCTTTCACATAGCAATGAATGTTACCGGTTTGCAACATATCATTGATATGCAGAAGAAACCGTGTTGGTGATAACGCGCAGCCTTGTGGAACACCAGCGTTAATAGGCTTGTAATCAGAGCATGCACCTTCTACTACGACCTTGATGCTCCGATCAACCAGAAAACTGGTGATCCAATAGCACAATTTCTCGGGAAGCCCATAGGAAGGAAGCTTCGAAAGAAGCACTTTGTGCCGAATCCGATCGAAGGCCTACGCTATGTCCAAACTAACTGCCAAAGCCTCCCGCTTGGACTCGATCGTCTGCGCTCATATTTGTGTTAGGTATACAATAAGATCAGCAGCTGAGTGACCCCTACGGAAACCGTACTGGTGGTCACTAATCAGCTAGTGTTCCTCAAGGTACCACATGAGCTGGCAGTTGATAATGGACTCCATTATTTTGTCATTATTTTGGAGGTGATGGTGATAGGCCTGTAGTTGGACGGATCAGAGCGGTTACCTTTTTTAGGGATCGGGTGCACGAAAGCCGTCTTCCATGAATTCGGGACAACGCCTAGGGAGTAGAAGTACCGGAAAAGGCGCGTTAGAACCGGTGTCACCTCTGGATCGCACGTCCTCAGCACAATTGGCGGGATTCCGTCAGGCCCACTCGACTTATGGATGTGAGACTTATGGATGACTTATGGATGAGGGAGAGGAGTGCTTTGCGTACTGAGCTCTGTGTGAATTGCACATCAGGCGTAGAGCACTCACACTGCGGGATGGTCGGCGATGTGTTCCCACCGTCATCGAGAGTCGAATTGGATGCAAAAAGGGAGCCTAAAAGGTCGGCTTTCTCTTTTGCGGTGTGGGCCAGTGAGTCGTCCTCCCTTTGCAGAGATGGTAGTGATGGTTTACAGAAATTCCCTTGGACAGACTTGGCGAGAGACCTGAAAGCACGGGTTCCCGAAGGAAGGCGAACTAATTCCTCGCCAATTCTGCCAACGTGCTCATACTTTGCCTTGGCAAGATTAGATACATATAATTGTTAAAACTGACACGTGCAAGCCTTCATACAGAGTTCTTTTTCTTCATCATCAAACCAATATAGTCCACGGCTGGACATGAGACTTCCAAAATTTGCATAATAGGACATGTACACAGACTTTCTTATTTCTGTTAATATTCGTTGCGGTTACTACCTTCAATTCGTCTGCCAAGCGTGACGATCAATCACTCAAAGTCAGTACAGTCCTGGGTACTGCACCTGAAATGGGTGCTGCTATAGTTGCCCTAATTCTATAGTGCATCGAGAATGGCAGAGTCTACTTAATATGCGTGACAAATAAAAATTCATAGATCGATGAATCAAGGAAAAAAATGTCTCTCTCTCAATGTAATTATCATTTATCACATTCTCGATAATAATATGACCGAGATACTTAAACTGCGCAACACGTTCTAACTTAATTCTGTTTAATAACAGGGGAAGCTCGTAATGGAGTTGTTTATTTGGACACTTCAACACGATAAATTTAGATTTTCTTTCATTGCACTTCAAGCCGTGTGACACAGTGTAAGAATCACAGACCGTTAAGGAATCTCTTAATCCACTAATCAATGGACACCGATTTGCATGCCGCTGAGTTCACCAATCAGCGGATCAATATAGAAATTAAACAATCTCGGAGAAGTCCTCTCTGCCTTTCACCACAATTAAAACTATATTCATCAGAGAATTATTTGCCCATTTCATTAGATTTTTGGTTCATGTACAAGAGCGAAAGCAAACCTACAACTTCAGAAGAAATGCCACGTCCTTAGGGATGATTTTTTATCTTAAAATTTATAAGGGCCTACCCCTGAAGTATAATAATCTTTTTAATGAAAAATTTATTACTAAAATCGGTTCAGCTGTTTCCAAAAATCGCTTAGTTTTTTTTAACGTTACCCCCAGGTTACACTCTAGGATTTTCTCGCTATCATGGAGGCAGTTTGCAAACATAAATCGCACAAAGACAAACATCCAGACCCGTAACAATTATTCATAGGCCATGCAAAAACTTATTCCGTGTGGGATTCGAACCCGAGGCCCTCAGTGCTGTAACTCAATACTTAGTCACTGCGTCACGGAGCCGTCAAATCGGTCAAATCGCTTATAACCTTCTCGTTTTTGGAACTTGGTTAAAAAACTAACTGTTTAATTGCTGCAATAAAAATCTTAGTAGAAGTCAAAAAAACATTTCTTTTATTTTATATTAATGTTGTGTCGTAGTTTGTTATATAATTTTATCGCCATGTAGTATGGATTGCAATTGAGCATTTTTATTTTAGAGATTGGTTATTATAAGGTAACGTATTAGTAAATCCTAATGTTGTGTGTTTATATTGAGAGTTTATACATTTATGAAATATGGTCTGGAGTTTATTAGTCTGACACAATGTAGAGTCAGAAAAAAAATTGTAATTAGTTGTTGCTGAGTTATTATTGTAAATTGTGATTAAGAAGAGTTCTAATTTATTTTGATGCCTTTCAAAATGTAAAATATGATAGTAATTTCATTTAGATAAAGGTGTCATTATAAGTAGGTATGTGCAATGATGGTCGGGTACAATATTGCTTTCAGGTTCACGTACATTAAAATTAATGTGGTTAAGCCATTCGCCCTGACCCAAATCTATGTCTACATTATAAATAATATATTTTCACTTTCATAAATTTATTTACAATTTTCTGATATAAAACGTGTGACTGATTAGAACACCTTGTCGGAGTATTTTAATTTATTTGTGATGTAATAGTTTCCGTATCTCTGACACTAAATCTGATGATTATATTCTGCGCAGTTAAGGTTGCCACCCTAGTACGAGTATTTCGTGTCACCATCCTACGATTAATACGTGGTAGAGTCACGTTGCAGCTATATCACAGTTTAAAGAGAGTCTAACTGTTGGGAAACGAATGTACTTGTGTAGAGCAACGGAGGGGCCTTGCGGGGACCTTGTGCCAGCACACTCCATTAAGTCTGCTGTACAATACATGCGGTTGACATGTGAATGCACATGTCATGCGAATAACACTACATAATTAAATTTCGCAATCGAAAACTGAAAGCATCTATAAAAAGAAAGTGTCACGAAAATAATTGGCAGTGCAACACTTGCAAATGTATTTTTTCTTGTATTAATAAAAAATGATCTTGTTCGATACATTTTTTAACTTTTAAGTATGTACTTAATGTTAATAAAAATAATAATTATTATAATATCCAAAATTATTTTATTCCCAATTTCGTGACAACCCCTAGCATATTTGCGACGACGGTGTAAATATTAAATACCTACGCGGGCGACGGCATCGCCTGACATCAAAGACATTTCACCGCAAACTGTGGCAATATTATTGTCATATGTGTTATTGTGGTTGCACGAATGGGTCGGCTCGATTGGGGAATTATCACGTAAAATCGTAACTTAATTCTGCTGTATTTGGTATGGTCAGTGTAGAGAACCTGAGACCCTTTTTACTGGAAACGAGGCATCTTAGTTTTCAGTGGTGTACAACGTATCTGTATTATGATTCTTAATTAAGGATAGAAAATCCACTACCCCATATCATTCCGCGGGTATCATAAGGGACAGATGGAAAATGATACAGAAAATGTGCAGCAGCATCTTCATGATAACAACGTAAAATAATAAAATACTGCAGTTACCAACTAGCCTGGCCAAGCGTGGTGGTTAATATGGCAGATATGGTATGTGGAGGCCTTTGTTCGGCAGTAGAACTTGATATGCTATAATGATCATGATCATGATAATTATTTTTACAGATACCTAAATAATAAATGTCCTAGATTGTAGGACTCCTTTTCTGCCTAGGAGTCCATCTGGCTTATATACCTACTACGTTAAAAATATGTAGATGCTTTACTAAACTATTGTTAACTAAGTTATTGTTATAATTTATATTATAAACTAGCGAAATAAAGGTGATTTCTGGATTTCGACAACAGCGCCACCTACTTGATACAATTATGAATCAAAACCATTCATGGACAAACGCAAACGAACACAAAAAATCTCCAAAATGGGTTGAGCCGTTTTCGAGTTTTAGCGAGAGATTTTAGAGAAGTCGGTGTCAACGTTGTTCTTCAGTTTCTTTTGATAAATACTCATATAGCAAACGGAATCGGTGAGAAAGTTGCTCTTAAGTTTCGTTTGATTAACACTCATGTATCGACCCGAGTCGGTGAGAACGTTGTTCTTCAGTTTCATTTGATAAACACTCGTGTATCAAGCGAAGTCAATGAGAACGTTGTTCTTCAGTTTCATTTGATAAACACTCGTGTATCAAGCGAAGTCAATGAGAACGTTGCCTTTCAGTTTATTTTGATAAACACTCGTGTAGCAAGCGGAGTCGGTGAGAACGTTGCTCTTTAGTTTTGTTTAATAAACACTCGTGTAGCTACCCGAGTCGGTGAGAACGTTGCTCTTCAGTTTCGTTTGATAAACACTCGTGTATAAAGCCAAGTCAGTGAAAACGTTGCTCTTCAATTTTTTCTGATAAATGCTCGTGTATCAAGCGAAGTCGGTGAGAATGTTGTTCTTCAGTTTCTTTTGATTAACGCTCGTGTATCAAGCGGAGTCGGTGAGAACGTTGCTCTTCAATTTCGTTTGATAAACGCTCGTGTATCAAGCGAAGTCGGTAAAACGTTGTTCTTCAGTTTCTTTTAATAAACGCTCGTATATCAAGAGGAGTCGGTGAGAACGTTGCTCTTTAATTTTGTTTGATGAACGCTCGTGTATCAAACGAATTCGGTGAGAACGTTGCTCTTCAGTTTCGTTTGATAAACACTCGGGTATCAACCCGAGTCGGTGAGAACGTTGCTCTTCCCGTTTCTTTTCATAAACGCTCGTGTATATAGAGAAGTCGGCGATAACTTGTTCTTCAGTTTCTTTTGATAAGCACTCGTGTATTAAGTGGAGTTGGTGAGGACGTTGCTATTTAGTTTCTTTAATAAGTACTGGCGTATCATACGGAATCACTTAGCACGATGTGAAAGTCTTTGACCACTCTGCTCATCACTCTCTTTTGAAATACTTATTGAATTTTTCTCAAACGATCTTTGATTTCGTCATTTGTTTTCTCCAACCGTCGCTGTCTTATTAGAGCAGCGTGTTTAGAAGGCATATCCATGTTAACTATAACAGTTAACACTATTAAAAAAGTGTGTTTGTACTTATGTACGCACCTAGGAAGTTATACTTCTTTAGCGTAACAAAACAAAAAAACTTGAGAGACAGTTACCCACTGCAGTTGTCGCTTTGAGGTGTCAGTGTGCACGCGCATCGTAATAACTTCATGGTGTCGTTTTTAGGTGTCGGTGTGCGCGCGCATCGTAAAAAATGCACTCTCATCATTTTTCCCAAACGCCCCATAAGAAGTATAACTTCAAAAAGTTAAAATTAATATTTTAGATTGCTAAGGAAAGAAGAAATGTATGAGGAAAATATACACAATTATTGTTATGCGTGCGTTAATTAGAGGTGAAACAACCCGCCCTAAGTGTAGGTATTATAAAGTCGTAATATTATTATAAAATAGTAATTATAATTAAGTAACCTTTTAAAGGCATTGCAAAAACATATAAGGTATAAGTAGTAAGGTATAAATAAACTAATTAACAAAAATTATTCATATTATTTTTACAAAAATAAAATAATTTAACTGAAAATATTAAACTTTAATAATATTCTATGGGTATTTTGAATTCTCGGAAGCATAACACGTTATAAATTTTCATTATAGCATTAAAACATCTTTGATCTTTGAGATTTTAATATTTTTCTTTAATAAATGCATCTTTTTTTGTTTTTTCTTTAGTATTGGATGGTTGAGTTGGGTAAGGTATATAGATTTAATTATAAAATTTTACATACATGTTGTGTACCACTACTTTGCGATTACAAGGCGACGCAAATAATATAAAGTACGAAAATAGAATAATTATTTTCTATTTGACGACCGCGATATATATATGTTACATGTTATGTTTTTATGTATATATATATGTAAAATATTTATGTCTTTAAAAATCAAATAAATAAATAACTAGCCAATATCAAGCCTATTTACTTTTTTATCTTTTCTTTTCGTTTTTTCCGTTGTTGGTGTATCGAACAACCTTGAAGTTCACCTTTAATAGTAACTGGCTTCTGTAAACAACAAACAGTAGGAGCTAAAATTAAACGAAGTTGCATTACTTTTATAATTTGTATGCATGTGAATAAGCATTTACTAAATAATTTTAATATTATTCGCACATCAATTAGTGTATATCTTGTTACTGGTAGGTACCTTCCACTTCAAAGGTTGGAAGACTAGCCAAAATTAAAAACTTCGCACCCATGGAGTCACAGACACAGACGCACCATCTTTTTGTACATTCTTAAAATATCATGTCTCGTTTATTTTTCATCATTATATCCGCTTTCAGTTTATTTAGTGACCTTCGTGTTTGACACAACGCAAAATGTTATTTCTAAACGGAAATTTCCAGTTCGAAAACACTTAAGCCGACGCACTGACAAGTTGTTGTTGGTCCGGTCCGTATTCTTGCGTATTTTTTGCCTTTTGGAATTACCTCCACATCGCACTCATAAACCATCACTGTAGATATTTTGTAAATGATTTAAATTTGAGAGTCTTAATAGATAATGGTTTCTTATGTTTACGCGAACACTACACATTGAATAAAACTATTTTTACGGATTTTATCGCGTTTAATTTTACTAATTTTGATTCCCGACGTTTCGGGTGCTTTACAGCACCCATGGTCACGGGGGGGACTCCCCGTGCTTTACAGCACCCATGGTCACGGGGGGGACTCCCCGTGCTTTACAGCACCCATGGTCACGAGGGGGACTCCCCCGTGACCATGGGTGCTGTAAAGCACCCGAAACGTCGGGAATCGAAATTAGTAAAATTAAACGCGATAAAATCCGTAAAAATAGTTTTATTCAGTCTTAATAGATTCAAGTGCAATTTATGATGCATTGCATTACACGCATATTTGCGCTTTACATGAACACTGATGGAGCTTTTACCCGTCCGTGTACTATTGCTTTTTTTTATATTAGAGCGATAAAAGTGTGATGGTGGAGTGAGTGGTGTCGTAAGAGACGAATATGGGAATTGCCAAAAGAAATCTTCATGTGGCAAAGCTATGCTATATTATGGTTTGAGCACGAATGGGTCGGCTTGACCAATCGTGACTAGGAGCAGTCATGCTAGAAAGTACACGGTGAATTTTTGAAAATTGTATCAATGTGTACACAATCCAAGTTAGTCTTTTGATAAACTTTAACCGCAGTGCTTAATCCTTTTTACAAAACTGAAGCTTCATGATTCCTTGGTCTACCAAGGTATTCTAACACCCATAAAACCCGCATAAAACTGTGATTGATGCAGTGTGATGACCTCGTTGAATTTTTTTTAAATTGCGAAGCTTCCCTAGAGCTGTAAACCTAAATTTTTCAATTTCTACAAATAATTTTCTACAAATAATTCTACTTCTTCTTCAGTGGTAATTTTTTTCTGTTTAGAGTACATTTTTGTGCCTTCCACCAACTAATCGGAATGGCAAGTATTTTGATCGATCCACTCTCTTAAGCTGCAGGGACTGATTTAGGGCAGGTCCTGTGTATCGACGGTAAGCACCTAACCTTCTTTGACAGCGTTCACAGTTCGTCTAGTCTTAACAGAATAGGATCTCCCCGATCTTTTATGTTCTTCGACCAGAGGAATTGTTTGTGTACCTGCCGATAGAGCAAAAAGCAAGCATACGGCCGATGACTAGTTTTTCAAAGTGTCTTAAAATGACTGACGGCTCCATTCCCACTTCGTGGAAAGCAATTACTGAAATTCTGTTTTCTTTAACGACCCCACATAATAGAAAAAGAAAGTTTTTAAATTGTATCGTTATCTATGGCTACAAGCCACGTATAGCCATTCAGCATGGAAACGCAGCCAACGTTTTTGGCACTATACCACAGGGAGTGGGACTGTATGTTTTTAGTTTTAGTTTTTTAATGTTGTATATATTTCAATGTCATGTGAATAAATGGCTACAATAAAAAAAACGTAAAATATTTTTTGAAAGAAAGAAAAAAAAGAAATATTTTATTTCACCAACACAACATTAAGAAACATAGAAATTCGTAGTACAAATTAAAATTGAGTAGTAAAATTTTAAATAATATTTTCCTTAAAATGCAAAAACATAAAAAATAAATCAACAAATCGGTATACAGCTATCTGTGCCAAATCGCAATAAACCTTAATATTCATTAGTCAATGAAAGTCAATAAAGAAAGAAAGATCTCAAATGAAGTGAATACAATAACAGTATATCTATATACCTATGTAATTAATTTGTTGAAATTGTCTCATTGATTTATGTGACAATTTATATGTCATGATTTCTTATATTTACGCGAACACTACATTGAATAAAACTATTTTACGGATTTTATCGCGTTTAATTTTACTAATTTTGATTCCCGACGTTTCGGTGCTTTACAGCACCCATGGTAACGGGGAGGACTGAGTGTTTGACGTCCCAATGTCATAGTTAGCCCGGCTACCTTCAATTTTTGGTTAATTTGGTTTTTGTAAATTGGCTCAACACTTGGTAAAAGTTCTGTCACCGCTGAGAGGACAAACCAGAGCACACACGAAGGATTCGTACCATTTTGTTAGTGAGATAAAAGACCTACATCTCGCTGACAATGAAACTATGGTCAGTTTTGATGTTCAGTCACTATTTACATGCTTACCTATTGAAGACTGCATCTCAATTGTAACCAGGAAGCTAGAAGAATACAACATGCCTACAGAATATGCAGTAGTATTAAAACACTGCCTTACATCTGGCTATCTATTGTGGAAGGAGGAGTTCTACAAGCAAGTAGATGGCGTAGCAATGGGCTCACCCGTATCTCCCATAGTCGCCGACATATTCATGGAGGACTTTGAGAAGAAAGCCTTCTTACTGCTCCTGTATATCCAAGATTCTACAAGCGGTACGTAGACGACACTTTCACAATTTTACCATCTGACAAAGTAACTGCATTTTAAACCACCTTAATTCCATAAACTCTAAAATACAATTCACAATGGAGTTAGAGGCAAACAATTCTTTAGCTTTCCTAGATGTTTTAGTCATCCGAAATCCTGATAACACTATTGGTCACACTGTGTATAGGAAAACGACCCATACCAACCGATATTTAAATGGTGAATCGCACCATCATCCATCACAGTTAGCTACCGTGGGAAAATATTTGTTTCAGAGAGCACCAGGGATCTGTGACAGAAAACATCTGGCCGCCGAGCTTCAGCACGTCGAGCAAGTATTACAAGACAACAAGCTTCGGGTCCCCCGCCTACGTCACAGTGACCGAGTGAAGCCGGCCACAGTCGAGCGTGTGCCTGCTGTACTACCCTATGCCAGAGGAGTCACAGACAAGGTTGGCTACATTTTGAAGCGAGCTTCTATTAAAACATACTTCAAGTCGCCGAAGAAGATTAGTCAATTTTTACCATCCGTCAAGTGTAATATCCTCTACAAGATGCAGGAGTGTACAAGCTTGATTGTGAATGTGGTCTCTTACATAGAACAAACAAAAAGATCCATTAAAACCCGCGTGAAAGAACATATAGCTGACGTGAGGCACCGACGCTGTGGGAAGTCTGCAGTCTGTGAACATGTTCAAGATCGTCCCGCCATTACATCAGATTTGATAGACCACAAATCCTCGCAAAAGAACACCGATTTCAAGGATGATACGCGAGGCTATTGAAATTAAAAACATCCTAATTTCAATAGAGAAGATGGATAGGTGCTGCCATCTGCTTAGGATCCTATAATTAACAAAATTAAATCCAAACCCAAGCATACCACTGCAAGACTTCAAGACACAGTTAGTTCATTCTGCGTAGATCGGACCAAAATTTATATTCAAAAACTGAAGGTAGCCGGGCTAACTATGACATTGGGACGTCAAACACCTCAGTCCCCCGTGACCATGGGTGCTGTAAAGCACCCGAAACGTCGGAATCAAAATTAGTAAAATTAAACGCGATAAAATCCGTAAAAATAGTTTTATTCAATTTATATGTCATTTGTAAAAAATCCAAAAGGGCCCTGAGTTCCCGGCGCCCTTTTATAGAACAGGGTGCGAAGAATCTCCGGGTGGAAAACCGGCGACGAGGTTTGCCACCCGTCACGTTCTGTCTCCCGGAGGGCGAAAAGTGGATTGCGGAATCGCGTCTGGCTACGCTGAATGTATGTGAAGCAATGAATGATAAGATGGATGAAGTATGCGATATGATGTATGATAGAGGAATAGATGTGTTATGTGTAAATGAGACGAAACGGAAGGGAAAGGATGCCACTACACATGGCATGTATACTGCGTACTGGTCTGGTGTAGACGAGACCGAGCGGGCATGCCAGGGAGTCGGTATCATCCTTTCAGAAAGAATGGGTCATTGTGTGAAAGAGTATGAATGTGTAAGCCCGAGACTGCTATGGATACGAATGAAAGTGGGCTTAAAGAAGTTGTTTGTAAGTTATGAGGAGATGGCCCCAGTATCTGGCGGCCTGCTATTCCTGGGTACGGTGGCGACCATGGTAACGGCGGGGCAGGGGTTGCTAAGAATCTCCGGTGGAGGTTCGGTTGCCACCTAAGACGACTCGACCTGACAACATGCACCCTGAGGACTGACGAGAAGATCCTGGAGCTGGAAAAGAGATAGACAAGTTGCGCTGGAATATTATAGGATTATCTGAGGTCCGAAGAGAGGGGAGGACATGGTAATCCTCGAATCCGGCAACTTGTTTTCTCACCGGAAGGGCGACCATCTGTCCCAAGGAGGTGTCGGATTATGGTCCACAAGTCTCAACTGTTCAGTGATGTCTCAGTGATCGTGAGGTGAAAACCGGCAGCGATCACCGAATGGTGAGAGGCACACTGAACCTAAACGTTAACTTGGAGAGGTCACGTCTAATGAAGTCAACGCTCTGTCCCCTCGCGCTCTAATCCAGAGTCCCGAAACCTTTCAGCTCGAGCTACAAAACCGTTTTCAGTGCCTAGAAGATTGCAATGCAGTGGACGATATGAATGACAAGCTCGTGGAAACTGTCCATGCGGTCGGAGCTAAGTTTTGCAAGTCCGCCGCAGAAGAACACAAAAACTCTACGATCACATTCTCAATATCATGGCTGTTAGACGGAAATGAAGCTGCAGTCTTCAGTAGATTTGACAGCACACAGGCAACTGAACAGACAGATCTCCAAATGCATGCGGCGGGACTTACGCAACTTTAATACTATCGTATTGAAGAAGCGATCGAGTGGAACCAGGGCTCCAAAGACTTTGCTAGAGATCTGTCTGCCAGAAAGAAACAACTGTCGAAGCTGAAGACCGAATGTGGCAGCGTCATTTCCGGGACACCTGAGATTTTGAGTGAGATGAGAGGTTCTATGGGCAGCTGTACACATCATCGTTGGAGCCACACGCAAGTGTGGTAACGATCCAAGAGCAAGTCTTATCCGACACTATTCCGATGATATTCCGGGCGTCAGTCTGAGCGAGATTAGAATGGCTCTCCAGAACCTTAAAATGGCAAGGCCCCAGGCGATGATGGAAATACAGCGGAGCTTCTGAAAGCGGGTGGAAAACCGGTACTTGAAGTCCTTAGAAGCTCTTTAATTCCGTCCTCCATGGTGGCACTACACCGGAGGCGTGGAGCAGAAGTGCGGTGGTCTTGTTATTCAAGAAGGCGACAACGCTCTTGAAGAACTACAGACTGATTTCCTTCTGAACCGCGTCTACATGCTGTTTTCGAGTCATTACGAATCGTCTCGCACGCAGACTCGACAACTTCCAGCCTCCCAAACAAGCCGGTTTCCGAAAAGACTTTAGCACCATAGACCACATACATACCCTTCGGCAAATTGTACAGAAGACCGACGAGTACAATCTGCCACTTTGCCTTGCGTATGTGGACTATGAGAAAGCCTTGATTCCGTCGAAATTTGGGCGGTGCTGCAGTCCTTCAGCGGTGCCAAGTAGACTGTCGGTATATGGAAGTGCCGAAGTGTTTGTACAGTAGGGCTACGATAGCTATATCCGAATACAGAACCAGAGTACGAAACCTATCCAACTGCAGAGAGGTGTAAGACAGGGTGACGTTATATCCCCGAAACTCTTCACCGCTGCATTGGAAGACGTTTTCAAGCTACTGGACTGGAAAGATACGATATTAACATCAACGGCGAGTACATCACTCATCTTCAATTTGCCGACGATATAGTCCTTAAGAATCGCTGGAGGACCAAAGCACTATGCTCAATGACCTCAATAGTGCCCCCAACGGATAGGTCTTAAGATGAACATGGACAAAACAAAGATCATGTTTAATGTCCATGTCACATCTATGCCGGTAGTTGTTGGGAGCACTAAGCTCGAAGTTGTTGACGAGTATGTTTAAATGGGACAAATAGTCCGACTAGGTAAGTCCAACTTCGACCGAGAGGTCAATCGACGGATTCAACTCGGCTGTACAGCGTTCGGGAAATTGAGTCACATCTTCTCGTCAGGTATACCTCAAAACTTGAAAACGAGACTGTACAACCAGTGCGTGTTGCCAGTGATGACCTATGGAACTGAGACGTGGTCTTTCACTACTGGCCGGATGAGGAAACTCAAGGTCGCTCAGCGAGCTATGGAGAAGGCTATACTCGGGTTTATCTGCGTGATAAACATAGAAATGAGGATATCTGCAGTAGAACCAGAGTAACCGACATAGCCATAGAAGTGGCAATGGGCCAGCCATATAGCTCGAAGAACCGACAACCGATGGGGAAAAAGGTTCTCGAGTGGCGGCCTGTACTGGCGGATGAAGTGTAGGGCGTCCCCCCACTAGATGGAGTGACGACCTGGTAAGACATGCAGGAAGTCGATAGATGCAGGTGGCTCAGGACCGTGCTTTGTGGCATTCCTTGGGGGAGGCCTATGTTCAGCAGTGGACTTGTGAAGGGCTGTAATGATGATGATGATGACACGGCTTATGGTCTGGTAATATACATTGTCCAAATATTTTATCTAATATATCGTTACTCATAACCGAACTAGACATACGCCATTGTTTCACGTACCATGAGCAAACACAAATTACACAAAAAAATCTTGTTTATGTCGTATATTTCAAAACTAAAATAAGTATTAATTACGCTGACTTGAATATTTTCCACCTATCCAAAAGCCGCATCAAACGCGACGTTGTAAACAAAAATAGTAAATAACCAATAACACACACATACAAGCACAATCAACACACGCACACTTACTCAAGCACACACGAACGCTCAATAATTAATTGTTTAAAAATTGTGTAATCACTATTGGCTTTACTGTAATATTTTATGTACTTTAAATATTACAAAAATGATGTATGATTACCTGAATAAAATAAAAAAATATTCCAACTGCTAAATTTTACCATCGTACACTGTGACGAAACTCGAAATTCCATCAACATAATCTCAATGGTTGGCAGTCCACTACCTCGTGTTTTACGATGATTTTCCTGCCACACTGATAAATTTACTAACCAGCGGTTTTTCCGGACTAAAAGCAACTTAAGTAGAGACCTTCAAGAAAAGAATCTACTCCTTTCTAAAAAGCACCTGCAATCCCTCCGGTTTTGCCGCTGTTTTGCGCTCGTACTCTGTGAGAATGTGGTCCATTCTCGGAATAGCCGCTTTAACGCTTTAAAATTCGAGAATAATCATTTTTTAATATTATTTAATAAAAAACATTGTTGAAAATAATAATAACTTATATAAACAAAAAGATAACGATTAATAAACACACATAACCCTAAAACTCCGTTCCAAACAAATTCATTTTTGCAAATTCAGTTATCTAAATAGATTTGATCTAAATTGTCATGTTCCATTTATTAATTGTCGACAACCTGAACTTTACTTATAGTCCAGGAGGAATCGGCGCATAAGTACCGAAAACTATTCCACCTCAATTTTTTTATGCGATTCTCTCCAAATTGTCCTACTGATAATATAAATGCATGTTGCCATGGGGCAAATCGTTGCCATACCGATTCAACCGAAATTGTTTAAACAATTGCAAGAAATTTTATTTTCAAACGGGACAACGAAAGCCAGCCTTTGAAGCCGGCCACTATCGAGCGTGTGCCTGCTGTACCTACTGCTGTACAGAGGTGTCACTGACAAGATTGGCTACATCTTGAAGCGTTCTACTATTAAAACATACTTCAAGTCGCCGAAGAAGATTAGTCAGTTTTATCATCAGTCAAGTGTAATGTTCCTCTGCAATGTGCAATTTGCCGGGTGCAACCATCTGCCTGGGATCTTATAATTAATAAAATTAAATCTCAACCCAAGCATACAACTGCTAAACTTCAAGATACATACTATAAGTTCATACTGCGTACATCGGAACAAAATTAATAATTTTAATCTGGAGATAGCCGTGGTTATCTATGACATTGGGACGTCGAATAACTCAGTCCCCCGTAAACATGGGCTGTAAAGTGCTCGAAACGTCGGGAATATAAAATAAGTTAATATACGCGATAAAATCTGTAAAAACTAGTTTTATTTAAATCTTTTATATTTTATTATTTTTCTTTATATATTTTAATGGGTCAAAAGTATCCGAATTTGGGATTTTTCAAACCTTTAGAAATTCATAACGCCGAAAATATTATTTTTATCGTAAAAAGTCATAGGACCTTTTTTATTCGTATTTCATCAAAAAAAAATATAAAAAAAATATTTTTATGTTTTATTATTTTTCCTTATATATTTTAATGGATCAAAAGTAACCGAACCGGATTTTTGAAACATTTAAAAATTCATAACTCCAAAATTTTAACTTTATCGTAAAAAGTAGGATTTCTCTTATTTGTATTTGATCAAAAAAAAATAATTAAAAAAGAAATTGTCGCTTTTGAAAATAACAATTCCTCGCTATTGTTTCAACAATTTCGGTTTAAATAATATGGCACCGTAGCAAGATGCATTTATATCATCAGTGGGACAATTTGGAGAGAATCGCATAAAAAATTGAGGTAGAGTAGTTTTCAGCACTTATGCGCCGATTCCTCCTAGACTAATATTAACGCTTTATCTGTACGTGTAATTTTCAAAGAATCATTCCAAATTTTAAATGATGAACAGTTTAAATTGTTGTTCATTGGCTTAGCAACTCTGCGATCCCGATGAAAGTATTTTAACTCCGATAACTTCCATCAGCGTTGTTCGGTAGTGATCGAATAATGAACAGTGTAAATAAAATAATTGAACAATGAATGGATCCATATTGCTTTTTATTCAAGAATCTTATTCCATTCTCCATTACTTACATTTATTAATCGTACGTGAACATTTTTCTGATCTATAGTGTTTTTGAAATATTTTCAGAATTTTAGAATTTATCACAATGAGAATTAAGCAACCTTCAACATGAATAAAGTAATTGACTAGAAATGATTGACATAAAATGAAAAAATAAATCTTTTTATAGATTCTCAAGGATTCTCACGTAAGGAATTAATTTTATTTGTTAAAATGTCAATATTTGTTCAAATCCCTTTCAAAATGAGATTCTTTTGTCTGGAAAAGAACCAAAAAGAAAAAAGAATGGACCCATCTATATTGTAATAATAACGATGTAGTGTTCACATGCATATAAAGTCACTAGAAGATGTAGATCTGCAAAGAGGGTGGTTAGTGGTTGTTTGGCAAAATAAGCATTTGAGCGCTTCAGGCGCCTAATGTACGAAAAGTTATAATGTACTAATGTACGAATAGTTATAAGATAAGACTAATGAAAATTTCAAATAATTGTTGGATTTTATTTTCATACCTTATTTTAAAAAGTTTATCTATTAAAAATTTTCTTTAAAATAAATAAGCTAATTACAGATAATTTATAACATAACCTATTGACACGTTTATATTTGTAACCAATCTACTATTGAAATAAAAATTTATGGAGTTAGATAAATGAATTTTCCGAATTATACTATGCACATGTAGTGGCGGTAAGAGAATCCACTAGCCCATATAATCCTGTGAATTTCGTAAAAGACGACAGAGGGAAATGAAGCAGAAGATAGACAACAGCATCTTCCTGATAACATTTCAAAATAATTTAAAAAAAACTACGGTTCCAACCCGCCTTTTAACTGGCAACTCTGTCAAATATCTCTATGAAAAATCTATAGGGAAGGCCTGTTTAACGGTGGACTTTTGATAGGCTGAAATGATGAATACATACTAAATAATTATACTGTGAGCATGCTCCAGTGTTATACAAGCTAGTCTTTCTGCCAGTGTTTATTTTTTTTACATCCCCAGGCTGATTAACACTACTCACTTACAAACCAGCATCTTTAGTGTATTTAAATAAAACTAGTTTTACGGATTTTATCGCGTATATTAACTTATTTTATATTCCCGACGTTTCGAGTACTTTACAGCACCCATAGTCACGGGAGACTAAAGTATTTGACGTCCCAATGTCTCTTTTAATCTGGAGGTAACCACGGTTACCTCCAGATTAAAAATTAATAATAATTAATAATTTTTAATTTTTAATCTGGAGGTAACCGTGGTTAACTATGACATTGGGACGTCAAATACCTGTCCCCCCGTGACCATGGGTGCTGTAAAGTACTCGAAACGTCGGGAATATAAAATAAGTTAATATACGCGATAAAATCCGTAAAACTAGTTTTATTTAAATGTGTAGTGTTCGCGTAAATATAAGAAATCATTAAGTAAATCTTTAGTGTATTTTTAAGTTATTGTTATTGCCGTATAGATTAGTAACATATTATGTCCATCCCCAATTTTCCAGTGAAATGTTTAAAAGTATTTTATTTTCTATGATAATTTATCAACGATCAAGAAAAACATCCTAAAGAAACCTGCACGTCAGAGAAATAAAAATAAAATACTCAAGGACATGGGAAATCCGCGCGGAATTGGTGGATTTGGCGATCATACTCATAAATATTTTTTAGAAATTAAAAGAAGCCTATCCAACAGCAGGGTGTATAAAGGCTGTAATTTTTTTTGACTTTTTAAAATAAGGGTCATTAGTATTATTGTTATTAAAAATTCAGATTTCTAGCAAACTTGCTATAGCATTATCAATATAGAAAAGAAATAATATTATACGAACAACTAATAAATCGTGCAGTTTATTAAAAGTCTCTTAGCATTTTTGTTGTAAGAGATATTTAAAAGTATACCATTATTTCTATTACACATTATAATGCATATCTTTTTGAAAGTAACAGTGTAATAATAATGATCTGTATTTATCATTTTTTTCATCAACATTTCGAGTCTTCAGCCAGCATATCGGGACAGCAAGTTTTTTTTCGTTGATCCACTCTCTAAACCTGTAAAGACTGATTTAGTACATGTCCTGTACAGTAAGCACTTATCAGGTCCTGTTTAATAATTCGCGACACAGTCTAGTACCCAGATTCTTTACTTCACGCGATAATATTTTTTGTTTCTTTATTTAGTCGAATTCTGTCTTTGATATCCAATTTGTGACAAGTTGGTATCAAAACACTCCTGTTTCCTCTAAAGCCCCAATGGCGGCAAATTGATCGACCGAACAGGATATACAAGGGCGTACAGAATGAAATTATAAGAAGTAACAATACCTAATTGTAAAATATATATTGATTTTCGTAAAAATAAATGTAGGTACAATTTTTAAAATATAAGTAGGTATGTATGTTTTTAAAAAAAATACGTGTGAGTAAATTTTAACTAAAAAGTCCAAGTATGATTTCTCAGAATTTGATTCATCAAAACGTAAATAACGGAACTTGATGCCTATCAAAAACTTCGCTTTCGAGACTGGAAGTCTACATTCTATGCAAGGTTGTACGTCCATCAACCAGTTCGCCTTAAGCACTCTTAAATAAAATGTACTACGTGTCTTATTAATATGACCATTGACAAAAAAATTATCTCGTCTCGCTACTATCGCGTGACATTTACCCATTTCACCTTGTGGAAACATCATGTAATACATTCATTTGTAAATATTTAACCCAGTGCCTTGTGTAAGAAATTGCAACCTTCGCTGATGACCGTACATTTTTACGAGTTATAAAATTTATACTATAGGTATAGGTACTTCCCAATAAAACAAAACAGGAAAAACCTTTATCTGCGCGCCTTCTTTTTACATTAGTCAGTCACCGAGTAGTGGCGGTGTCCATCCACAAGCCCATGTCGTACCGTGTGTGTCGTAAAAGGCAACAGCGGGAAACAAACTAGGAGATAGGCAGTAGCCTCACATGAGTAAAGAAACTGTAGATTTCTATACTCATGTGGTAGCGTCTTCCTATTCCATTAACAACTAAAAAAAAAACTTCGGTTGCCAACACGCCTGTCATGCGTGATAAATCAGTACTTAAAATTGCAACTAACAATTTCATTGATTCCAGCAGGGATGAAACTCGGGTGATTTGGAATTTCTCTTATGATATATTAAGTTAGTTATTTTGAAACTCAATTAAATAAAAGTTAAAGTTAAATAACTACACGTTTAATACAATTGTAACATAATTGACGATCTAAAACAACCGGGATAAAATAAAGCATGATTAACACGATTTGATTTGCTGGTTAGAATGCAGAGTAAAGGAAATGACATGACATGACATTAACATCACTTGCAACTTGCTACACCTAAAAGCAAAAAAATATTATTAAGCATATTATTAACCCCATTGTTAACCCAAAAGCAACAAAATATTATTAAGTATAAATCAGAGTACTTAAATGACTGTCGGTCTTTGACATCAAATACACGTGACGGTAAAAACAAACGGCCTCCATCGTAAAAGCCCTTTGCCGCTTATTTCTCATTTTTATACCGATGACGTAAATGGAAAGTCCCAAAGGTTGTTTTGTTTTTTTATTTTTAAAGATTATTTTAGTTACGTAGCAGAGGGATGTTACAGGGCCACGGCCCCGGGCGGAACTTTTTTAGATGGCGGCATTTTAGTCAGGTCAGGCTTAACTTCTTAAGTAAGGCCATTATATATTTTATTAACCTCCGACGAAAACAGAGGGATGTTATATGTTTAACGTGTGTATCTGTATATATGTGTCTGTGTGTCTGTCTGTGGCATCGTAGCTCCCAAACGGATGAACCGATTTAGATGTAATTTTTTTTTTAAAGGTGACTTGATCGAGATTGTTCTTAGCTATGGTTAAAGAAAATCTCCCTCGTTCGCTTTTTTCGTTTCGGGGGTATTTTAAATTTAACTTATTGGAAATGAGCCCTTCCATAGTCTTTAGGAGTGATATCACAACTGCATTTATATTCTTAATCGGGTTCGGGTTGACGTCTGACGACAAATATTAAATGTTGAGGGCCATATAGACAGCCGAATGGCCCAGTCTGTACAAGCTGGAGGTGCGAGTGCTATTTCCGCTGCAAACAACAAACATTTGTATGACGAAATTTTGACATTTTGCCCCACTAAAGGGTATTTTTGTATACACTTAAAATATTGATCATGCGATTGTGGTATCGTTCAAGCAGCGTCGCTGACGGATATGTAGAGTACCAACATTTATTAACCATTTTGGTCGGCTGGCTTCCCATGAGGAAATGACTGTGTAAGAATATCCACTATCGTCCGTAAGAGAATCAGGAGCAGCAGCGGCGGCAGCGTCTTCCTAATAAAAACTAAAAATATAAAACTGCGGTTGTTAACCCGTTTGCCAAGCGTGGCAACTACGCAATGAAGCAGGCTACGGGTAGGCCTATGTTCAGCAGTAAATGAATTTATAATAGTGATTGATCTATTTTATTTTCCCGATCTAAGTGATGACTATCGTATGTATGATAATAAATAGTAATAATAATAGAATATGAAATATGATACGGTTAGAAAAATCTACGTTTTGGGTGATAAAATAAAGCGAAGAAAGTTTATGATCTCTCCAAACTATAAATCCGCTCCCGCAAGTCGCGGTATTTATTGTCCAAGCAAAGTAGATGCTTCCATCCGTTACAGCCTAACAAAGTCGATTGCTGAATATAGGCCTCCCCATAGATTGCGTTACCGTGCTTGGCAGGCCGGTTGGCAACCGCAGTTTTTATAATTTTGAGTTGTTCTCAGGAAGATACTGCTATATCATCTCTTCTACATCTCTTGTTTCAGTTTCCCTTTGTCGGCTTTTACGACACCCACGGGAAGATATGGGGTGGTGGGTATTCTTAGGTGTTTCGCTTTATACTCATTCAAGAGGTAAAACACCTTCTTAACATTATAACCGTTGGCAATATCTGTGTCCACCAGATTCTCGTAAGAAATAACGAATTTGAGCTGTGTATCACTGTAAAGATTTGAAGTATATTTATAAAAGAATATTAATAAAAACAAACCAAATCTACGGCTTACTGAATTGAATGTAGCGATGGTTATGTTTTGTACAATATTTTACATTTTTACTGAAGTCTGTACGCTATAGTTATTTCAAATTTCTTATGCGGTTTTAAAAAAAATATAAGACTTGTGTTAATACATATGGTTTTTGTTGGCATTGAGATTTCCTTTAGCAAATAACAATATAAAGTACAACAACGTAACAATTTCCTTATAACTAAGTAACGTTCGGAAAGTAATAAAAATTTAATAAACAAATTAAAATGTTTTATAATGAAAGTCCGAAATTTCAATGTAATTTAAGCATAATATGCAATATAGAAATATCATTCAAAACATGCGTTGAGTTCAGTCAGTTTCTTATAGTCAGGAACAGTACAATTTATAAAAAAATTCTACAACCATATTAAAAAATAAATTATTAGTAATTAACCTCTCAGGCCCCGACATTGTATTGGATCAACTTAGTCAGACCTATGGTCAGGCCAAGGACAATATTTTTTTAAAGAAAGGTAACGTCGAGTCATTTTGCCAATTAATTTTACTATGTTCTTATCCAAAAATAAAAAAATATCAAAATTAAAATATCGAATTATTTTTATGAAGGTCAAGTGAACGCTAGAGAAAAACGATTGCAAGACGTTGTCGATAAATAAAATGTTTTGAGAAATTATCAATTACCGTGTAGTGGCGGTGTATGAATATTCATATCATTTCGTGGGTGTCGTAAGAGGCGACTAAACTTGGAGAAAAGTGTTATTTTCAAATAACCGTGACCGTCGTTCCGGTTACAAAAAAGTCACAGTGAAAAATTATTGTGACTTTGTCACGTTGATAACGTTGGATAACTACTTGGAACATTACGATTTATAACGTGACATTAAATATGCATTTTAGATTTAGTATTAGGTTTTATTTCAGTAGTCGATTTTTTATTACCTTCCTTACCTAAGCTACGTGGCTATGTTATAAGTACCATTCTAATTACTATATTTGAAATATACGAATTTCACCCAACCTAGCCGATCAGCCGGTGTACCGTTCCAGCACACGGTACATGTACATTGTTACACAGTAACAAGGTACGCGTAGTTCCTTTTGTTTGGTTAAATCAGTGACAGGAGTAACGGAGAAAATAGTACAGTGGCGACGCGAAGGAACAACGTTATTTTGGAACTATAAGGAACCGCCGAAATAAAGTGCGTCGTCGTTGCTAACAATCGCAGTAATTGACCGACTGAGCCGCCAGCCAACTATCCGAAAGTATTTTAATAATTTTAAAATACAAATTTTAACAAACGGTTTTTTGGCATAGATAATAATTAAATAATGACAATTTTACAGCTAAAAAATATGTTTTGATATAATATCGGTATCGTAATCAACCTTAAATAAAATAAATTTAACATAATTAAAAATAATTTTAACCTATGTAGAAATGAGCATGTATAGAACGCGCGTGTCGCCTACAGGAACGTAGTTAGTCATCGTGACTTTTAGGCTAATCAAGGTGACTTTTTTACCGTGATGTTATTTATCACTCATGTCTAGAGGCGAAAGAGGAAAATAAATCAATAGATGGGCAGCATCGTCTTCCTAATAACGACTAAAAATAAAAAACTGCGGTTGCCAACCCGCTTGCCAAGCGTAGCAACTATGACAAAAAAAACTATGGGGAGGCCTATGTTCATCAGTAGACTTTTATAGGCTGTAACGTTAAGTGTTTGTTGTAATAGTGACAAGAAAAAAAGTGTGGGAGGAAAAAAGACGATTTTTTTTTATTTAATCTCGGTGGAACGCGGATGCTCCGTGCGATGTATAGGGCAGCGTTGCCAAGGTGGGCGATATTTGTGGCAGTAAAATTTTGAGCTCTCCTTTATTTCCATGGCCCATGGCCAGCAGTGGAAGGAAACTGTAAGGAGAGGGAAGGGGTAATTTTATTATTTGAAAAAATGTTTTTGTGTGTAAAAAAGTCTTCAAATATCAACATCAAACAATTTATTAAGCAAAAGTTGCATAAACAAGTTTAATGGTTAAAACAGTAATAAATAACAAAACCAAACAAGTTTACTGAAAAGAAAAAAAAACAAATATTATATGTCACTTTTACAACTAAGGCAAATTTAATGAATCCCCATATCATGTTAAAATCAAATAACTACTATGAAGAAAGAAACAAGGACACTCAGGAGAAGAAACACTCAAAATTTCATAAAGAAAAGAAATATATAATATATTTATATCGATATACTCAGTAGGAGCCTCTAAAAAATAAAAATAAAATATTCAATCATAGGTATGGCGTTGGTCAAATATAGCGTAATAAATTATAGTTTATTACGCTATATTTGACCAACGCCATTTTTGTTGATAACAACTTCGCCACAATATTCACTATATATCGAAATTATAACATGAAATGTAATTGTCGCACATTGGATTTTGTGGAGTATGAAAATTTGTGTTTTTTGCATGATTTATAGTGATAACTCACACTTTATATTTCATTTTCAATTACTTCTTGCTTTTTCAGATATTTTTATGATGACGCAAATTTTACAAATATCCTCAAATATATTTATAACAAATGACATCAAGCACCCCACGCTTTTTTACAATAAAATGATTTTTTTATGTTAATCACTATTTTCTCATCTTAAACTTATTTTCTAATTTTTACTGGTTAACTACAAAATTGTGGTTTTTTTGGAACGAAGTTCTTTAACGCGTCTTACAGTAGATTGAACTGGTAGAAATCGTAGTTGTTTTAAGAATTATTCGCAAATACTGAGGATCCTGGCAAGGATAATAGGACAAACTACTTAAATTATTGCATTGTCATCGGTCCTTGATAAGTGTGCGAAGTTTCAAATCAATCCGACGTTTTGAAGGGGATGAAAATCACATTCAAAAATTCCGTTACATAGATACATACCAAGCTAATAAAGCGTGTTAAAAAATAATTGTTCTGAGCTCCCTTCTTATCTATGGTTCTGAGTAAACGTAGTGATTATGTACACTTTGGTTCTGAGGGATCCCTTCTAAATAATACTATACTCTTTGGAGAGGTCTACAAATTTGTCATTTTGGTATCCGATGTATTTTTTTGGAGTTTATGGCCTGGTATCTAGACCTTTAGACCAAGTCTTAGGTATTTTTATTCGGTTTATTATAATTTCCCAAATGTTTATTTATCCTTCATAGTACACTACTTCACAATATGTTGATGCGTCACATTGGGCTTGTGCAGCCCTTGGGAGATTTTGACGGCAACTTGAGTCAGCAGACAGCTGACAGTTGGCGATGGTATCTCAAGGCGCCTAAGCAGATAGACACCTTATCTTGAGAATCACATCACCATCAGAGCACTTGCTTCACCGTTTCCTCTAATAGTTAACATGCGCAGACACTTAATACACAAAATCGCACAACTTTTACATATCAAAATCCACTTCAAACCATTATTCAAACAATAATACAGGAGCAGCAAACCGCCGCCGATCAAGTTCCGCCAAAACTCCTGTATCCGATGTATTTACCCGATAATCCACAGATTAAGCGATAAAATCACATTATTTTGTATTTAATGAGAGATGGTGTTAATAACCAGTTTTTAAAAATAAAAGATAAAAATTTCGATGCGATTGATACTTTATACAAAAGAACCTTTGAATTAAAAAGATAATGACAGGTTTTCAATAATCGGGAGCATAGGGATTATACGTACTTTAATAAATTTATAGGTACCTATATTAATAACAGAAGGAGTGCCGTGGTAGCTCAAGAAATAAGTATCCGCGCATAGTAGGCGAAAAACCTTTAAATTTGATTTATCACATTTTTGGTGGTGAAGGAAAAATGCAGGGGCAGAGCGATAAACTCATCCCTTTAAAAAAAATAAACTCTCTCAGAAATATGTAGGTGCATTTTCCCAGCTTTGGGACGTACATAAAGGCGGTTAGTTTCCTCTTTAATTGAAGTAGAACATCTTACTTTTTTCAAGTAATAAATAGACGCTATTAAAAAAAAATACAACTTAAATATATGATTTGATTGACATCCTACTCTACACCACAACGTCTTTACCGTTAATATTTTAAGGAATTACATAACACACATAATACATTGTTTACATTGGTATACGAGCTCTTCCGCCTATGAGTAATATAAAGCAGCAATTATAAAGGCACATCTACTGGAAAGAAAAAACTGCCCACCTTTTTGCATTACATTTGCAAATCTGTCGATGACACTGCATAACTATTGTTCTTTTTTTAACTAAGACGGTATGAATGGATTAACGTAAATATTTGTGAGAAAACATATCCAATTTTTTGTTGACTGAGTTAGTTTTAAGTATATTATTAGTATATTTATAGAACAATATTTTGTTAAATTAACGCCACCATTGAACAAATTTATACCTATATTACGTAGTACTATTGTTTATTCTGCTCGTACTTCAGAATATTAATCATACGAGTAACTTTTAATATTATGAGGCAGCTGATGTTATAAGGAGTAACTGTGGCTACTTATAAACGGCTAAACGATATAATAACAAAATAAGTTCAAATTTTGAAAATGGAACTCTTTGCCAATATTATTGTGTATGTATTTTATTAATTTGTCATTTGTTTACGATTTGGCGGCAAATTGAAAATTGTCTGTGTCACGTCAGTACAATGACTTTTTATGACTTTCGATGTCATTTAAGTCAACAAGAAAGTTATGATAGACTTCGATTGGCCTTTCACGATGAAGCCCCATCTCGTGCCACTGTTTACAACTGGTTTAATGAGTTTAAACGTGATCGCACTAATCTCACCGATGATCTGCGTGAGGGACGGCCTTCTACGGCGACGACTGAAGATAACATCAGTGTTGTGAAGCGTGTGATAGAGACTGACAAAAGAGTGATTTATCAAGTATGAGTCAAGTGCACAAAATCCTCCATGAACATTTAGCGGTCAGGAAGCTTTGTGCCCGGTGGATACCTCATAATTTGAAAGTGGCCCAAAAACTGTCGTGTTGATTGGTGTCGTAAAATGGTTCAAAGATTTAACGGAGGTGACTCAAATGCTGTGTTCGACATACTTACGAGTGACGAAAGCTGGATTTATTGTTATGATCCTGAAACTAAGAGACAGTCTGCTGTCTGGGTGTTTCCTTCCGAGGAGTTGCCAACTAAAGTGAAGAGAGGTCGAAGCGAGGGAAAAAAGATGGTGGCCTCGTTCTTCGGAAGGACAGGTCATTACGCAACAATTGTTTTAGAGGATCGAAAAACAGTTACTGCAGAGTGGTACACTAACAGTTGTTTGCCACTTGTCTTGGAAAAAGTTCGGGAGAAACGACCTCGCAGTAGGATCCTCCTTCACCACGACAACGCCTCGTCGCACACCGCCAAGCAAACAATCGACTACTTGGCCACGTCAGACGTGGAATTACTGGGTCACCCGCCCTATAGCCCCGACCTCGCAACTTGCGATTTTTATTTATTTCCGAAAATAAAAGAAAAACTTCGAGGAAAACGTTTTATGGTCGCCGAGGAAGCAGTGGCTGCGTTTCAAAATGCCGTCGAAGAGACCCCTAAGGACGAGTGGGCAAAGTGCTTTTCTCAGTGGTTCCATCGGGTGCAGCGATGTATTGATGTAAATGGACACTATTTTGAAAAGATATAATAAAAGTTTGTTGCTAGTTTGTTCAGTTTGTAATTTTCTAAGTACTTTCAGTGTCACCCTCGTATTTACGCGAACACTACACATTTAAATAAAACTAGTTAGTTAGTAACTAACTAGTTAGTAGTAGCTATTGAAATCAAAAAACGTCCTAATTTCAATAGAGAAGATGGCTGGGTGCTACCATCTACTTGGGATCTTATAATTAATAAAATTAAATCCCAACCCAAGTATACAACTGCAAGACTGCAAGATACTAAAAGTTCATACTGCGTAGATCGGAACAAAAATTATAATTTTATCATATGTCATAGTTAACCACGGCTCCAGATTAAAATTATATTTTAATCTGGAGGTAGCCGTGGCTAACTATGACATTAGGACGTCGAACACCTCAGTCCCCCCCGTGACCATGGGTGCTGTAAAGTGCTCGAAACGTCGGGAATATAAAATAAGTTAATATACGTTAGTACGTATGGTTTGAACTCAGGCGGCCCGAAACATTGAACAGAAGTCAAAAAATCCAAAGGCGACATAATCAAGCCACAATTGCATCAGCCAACGAACAAACGAATTCACAACATTATAGAAGGGATTTTACAAGGCCTTAGGTTTTTCTAGTATTTTTTTAAAGTTATTATAAGCCAGTGTTTGACTGAAATACAACCTGTTGA
Source organism: Parnassius orleans (assembly GCA_029286625.1). NCBI lineage: Eukaryota > Metazoa > Arthropoda > Insecta > Lepidoptera > Papilionidae > Parnassius > Parnassius orleans. The sequence goes on along the minus strand of JAGSMP010000006.1, from coordinate 5,183,548 downwards.
TAATTAGTAATACAGGCTGGGATTGTAAATCACACTGTCTTAGCGTAAAAAAGCCTATTGACTCTTGCCTTGAAGACGGCCAAATAGTAATCGGACGAGAAGACAAACGCTGGCAATTTATTCCATTTTACATACAACATTACATACGTATTTATCCACATTTTCCTTAGTTGAATCATACGAAATCTGCTAAACGAGATAAAGCGATTATTTTCTTATGCCGCCATAATAAAGTAACGTATTAGAGCCACGCTGCAACTATATTATAGTTGTAACACGAATGGGTCGGTTTAACCGGGGTCCTACCACGCTCTTACAGAATACTAGCGTAAAATAGCAGCTTAATGCTGCTGTGTTTCGTATGGTGAATGTAGAGAACCTGAAACCCTTTTTACTGAAAACGAGGCATTCCATCTTAGACCTCAGGGGTGACAACGCATCGGCACTTTGATTCTTAATTAATGTAGACGTCTATGGGCCACAGCATCCATTTGCCATCAGGTGGCCTGTGTGCTAGTTTGTCACCCTTATTCTATAAAAAAAGTAACATACGAAAAGGTTCTTTGATATGCTATTTAACTTGATGGCTCTGCTTGTGAAACAACAAAGCGTATACTAAATAAATAACAATAATATAGATAAACTAAGTTTCGAAACGTTTTTTCATCATTTTTGCATAATATATTTAATGTAAACAAACCGATTTAATTTGTATATTTTGAAGATCAATTTACAAGGACGTTAAAGGATAGCGTTATTTTTGTGTTAACAGCCAATTTGTTTAATTTTAACCGCTTTTGTTCAATTTTAACCGTGTAATGGCGGTGTAAGTATATCCACTATCCATCTTCCCGTTGATGTCGTAAAAGGAGTCAGAGTGAAACCGGAACAGGAGATGGACAGGATTCTCCTGATGACAACTAAAAATACTTGAAAAATGGGGTTGCCAACCCACCTATATAACCCACCTACCAAGCGTAGCAACTATGGCAAAATCCCCATAAGAGGCAATCTATGGGGAAGGTATGTTCAGCAATGTCACTCCATCTAGTGGGAGAACTCCCTACACTTAAATAAACATCATGATTCTAATTAACGCTTTTTGTATATAATATCATAGAATAAACGTATAAATATTTGAATATTATAGTAGGAGAGCTGATAGATATTTTTGGTAGACATTAGTGGTAGATAGCTGCCGATATATGCACTCTCTCACACTGCAACATACCTATAGCACTTCTTACCCACACGCATACGTAACTTTCTCGATCACCTGGCAGATAGAATGCCCCACCGAAATGATCTGCTTTTTTTTAAATATTTATTTTTAAATATAAGTAATACCCTGTCAAAATTTCAGCGTGCCTCAAATACATTCTTTCAAATTTTTTGCAAAATAATTTTGCAAGCACCTGGCAAAGTTTAGACCCGACTAAGTAATCTGTCTTATTTTTTACTCTATAAATATTAAATTAAAGTGTATAAAATTTCGAAATGCATCAAGAATATTTTTGCAAAAAAATATAGTTTTAAAAATATAAGGCTTGATTTAACCCCGCTACTCCCCAGTCAGGTCTACGGTTCTCGTACTGTTTGGGTGATAAAGGAGAAGTATTTGACAAATTTACTCAAATTTACTTATTTATTTACCCAAAAATGTTTACCAGCTCTCTGACTATTTATATGAATATATATTTGAATGATTTATTTTTCAGTAATAAGTTAAAAATATAGATCTATAAATAGATTAAAAAATAGTAGTCTATAATACTATTGATGGCTCTTAAATATAAATTGAATATGAAGGTAATAAAAAATTCTTATATGTATTTACTTTAATAGTACACATTAAATTAACCAATTTCGAACGGGTTTCATTAAGTCTAATTTCTTATGTACGTACCTATTTCTTCAACAGCCAAAGAAGAGGCAATTATTCATGGTTGAACTTCTCCGTATCCATGTTTATTTTCAAAAAACATTGTACAATTTACACGCAACACCCGAAATTCAATAAAATAACAACTATGTCCTACTAATTATGTCACCATTATTCAAAAAAAAGCTTTGATTACAACTTTTATCTCAGTAAGATGCTGACCCCTGGGTTCGTCTAAATTAACAATAAACTGTTCGTTATAACAATGAATCGTTATAGCGCACGCGAACGCAATCAGAACTAGTTGACGGGTAAGATTTAATTTTACGTATATATTGTGAGGCTGGCTGCACGGCTCTCCATTTGCTTACTTGATGTTTACAAGTCCTTAACATTGAATGTACTGTTGTGATGGGAGTGTTGTGGTTTTTGTTTGTGATACTGGCAGCGGGGAAAGCGCTGGAGTTAACAAGTAAGTTAGATTTTTTTGTATTAATCTGCTAATTTGAATTATAAAAATATTTTTTAATATTTAATGTAAACAGGTTAATAATTTTTATATTATTTATTTAAATATAAACATGAAATATCCTTTGAAAGTGCAGACAAAAACTTAAATACAAAATATAATAATTCAACTTATAATAAAAAGGAAAAACCGAATTCAACAACCAAAAATAAAATTCCACTCGAAATCAAAATCGGGGCTTTTCTTCGATACACCATATCTTAGCACCGACTTCAGGGAGTTATTATATATCATTTTAGTTTTTAATGTCGGTTATTACTTTTTATTTTTATTACCCTTTTGAGTTGTCTTAGGAATTTATTTATTCATTTATTAATTATTCTAAACTATTATTTATTGCAATTTTTTTTTTTACTGGAATTGGTGCTTTTTTTGTGGTGTTTGTTTAGAGTTTATATGTATGTTGTTTAGTTTTTTTTTTCATATAATGATGTATACACCTGTAAAGACATATCCTTTGTCTAAAAAATTGTATTTCGTTCGTAACAATGCATATTGATATTGTCGATGGTGTATCTATCTAAATAAATAAATAAATAAATAAATAATAAATAAATTAGGCCTTCTTTTCAAGTCAACCTCAATCGTATGTGTAAAAAATTGTTTGGAAATAACATATAAATTTAACACATACGTAGAAGTGTAATATTACTAAAAATCCTATATAAATATATAAATAATAAGATACATAAATGATCACATATAGATATGTAAATAGATGTTATATTATATCACAATTTCAAGGTGACAAGAAGTATGTCTTTCAAATAGGTACATTAAATTTTTCATCGCCTACTTTTCCACCCTTAGTTATGGAACCACCACTGAATAACGTATTTTGATAACAAAATTATCTATTTCGATAAATGTAAAATAATTGTTTGGAAATAACATAAATTTAACACATACGTAGATGTGTAATATTACTAAAAATCCAATATAAATATATAAATAATAAGATACATAAATGATCACATATAGTTATGTAAATAGACGTTATATTATATCACAATTTCAAGGTGACAACAAGTATGTCCTTCAAATAGGTACATTAAAATTTTCATCCCCTATTTATCCACCCTTAGTCATGGAACCACCCCTGAAGTATAACCTATTTTGATAAAAAAATAATCACTGAAATTGGTTTAGCCGTGTCACAGAAATAGGTAAAAATATATATTAAAAATAAGCGTCGAATATAGACCCTGCCGTTTATGAACTTTGTTAATGAAATCGTAAAATGATTAAATAAAAATATTAAATGTTTTAGTTTAGAAGACTACATTGCGGATATAATATTAAGATTTATTATCACAATTACTATGAAATTGTATTACTGCTGAGGACATAATATATGTACGCATTTTAATATTATTATAAGGTACCTAAAATATTTTTTAATTAAAAAGAAATTAAAATTCTTCGTTAAGCAGCCTTCGAATCAAAAATTATTTATTTTAAACTTTGAATATTAATCTGAAAAAAATAATTTGGTGTATGTTTTAGAAATTGTCTTAAATATTATAATACGGTAAAGGTGTAAATCACCTTGCAAAGATCCGCGCAATAAAATAAAATGATGTGTCTTACCTAGTTTGAACAGCACCTCCCGCCCTCCCTCAATTGCGTGCACTATCCCCGTCACCACTAATCCCAACACCACTACACTAGGAAAGACACACCACCGTCGTGCACGCAATTGAGGAAGGGCGGGAGGTGCTCTTCAAACTAGGTAAAACACATCATTTTATTATATTGCGCGAATCTTAGCAATTCAATTTGTAACACATTTAATATAATGGATTTCCACAAACTAACGCCTGATTCCATTAATTATTATAATATGGATTTTTACTGGATAAACCAGTTTCATAAATAGTTGTAATTGATGACTAAGTATTGATTCTTCTGTGAAGTAGCGACGTAAGCGGATCCTGTCCGGTACGGTATGTAGATCATACTGTAGGTGTCGTAAGAAGCGACAGTAGAAAATGAAACAAAAGAACGGCAGCACTGTAACAGCTCAGAATAATAAAACTACGATTGCCGAGGGCTATTCTGAAATTATGAATGGAATTTAAAATATCTTGATCATTCATTGGAAATTAATGATTCAAGCGATTGACTTTGGAGATATGGGCGGCGAGTTTGATTCCGGCACGCACAGAAAAATTATTTGAAATTTGAATTTTTCCGGATAGAATGCTTGACAATACACCTCCGCGACACCTTCCTCACATTAATATTTTTTTAAGTAAATATAAAAAAGTGTAATTTATCTTTAAGTAATTGTGTTTAGTTTGGCAAAAAGGGTATAAAGTTTTAAATAAAACTATTTAGACGACATAAAAGCCGACTTAAAAAATTAAAAAGAATTTATTTATTTCACATTCTGAAGTCGTTGCATAATAGAAAGAGCCGTGACATCAAAATGTAAAATTATTTTATTCATTTTAGTTCTTTGAAGTTGGTTCTTTTACTTTTAATTAAAAGTTAATTTTAGTGCTAACGAGGTCTTCCACATTAGTAACTCAGGGGTGACAACACATCTACATTTTGATTAATTAATTAGGAGTGTAATTGAGGATTGTAGACAGAAAAGTGTCTATGGGACACAGGAATCTCTCATAATCAGGTGAACTGTGCTCTCATTTGTCACCCTTATTTGGGGCTGGCTGGGCCCAGCATCGTTGCATTTTGTGGAACATTTACCCACTGCGCTGTTGGACTTTGATTCGTGTAATTAACTAATTATTGTGTTTAAAAAATATGTAACACTTATTCTCACCATCTCAGCATCATCGTCATCATTATTACAGCCCATTGTTACAAAGCAGGATCCTTAGCCATTAGGCTTTAAATAAGCCAAGCTCTTATGAAAATCAAAATCTAGCACCGGTTCGAAAAGTGAGACTTTTAAAGATGAGAATCGGCAAGAAACTTTATGATTAAAACGCTTGTTATTGTCCTAATTGATAAAGCTTATTATAAATTAAATGATTTCTTTTGTGATGACTTTTTTGATATACAGTGATCTTCCACATCATCGGGGCTTGCATGGGCAGGAGACAATTTTATCCCCGGGGAAAGGAGAAAATGTTTATCCCCTCGTTTAGTTTTATCCACCCTTCGAGCTTGGGTAAACTGGTGGATATAATATCCACAGTAGATAAAATGGAGATAGACTTAGACTTAGATAGATTTTTTGTAAGGATATAAACTTAAACCCACGTTCAATGAACTAGAATAAAATTGTCTCTTCTCAAAAAAGCATAATTTTTTATCTTTCATTTGGCTCCATGCTACAGACGGGGGATATATATGTCTACTCGTTATGTCAAACGGGGATATACTTCTCCCCGTTTGACATAACAAGATAATTTTATCTCTTTTTAGTGGATATAATCGGAGGATAAATTTTTGTCCCCAGCCCATGCTAGCCGTGCATCAATCATTAAATAAATAATTTATCTTTTACTATATATATTAATTAAAAATTATATTAATTTTTATTATATTTTATTTTATATTTTTTTAATAAATTTAAAAATTCATATGAAAAAAAAAACAATTACTTATATGTTTCACTATTTATCCATATATAAAATATTGCATGGTCATTATTTAATAATGTAATAAATTTGCATAGTCATTATTTGACATTTTTATGACATAATTATCCACTAATGCTTTGTTTTTTTTGCATTTGCATTTCATACAATAATTTTTTTAGGTACATAATTAATTGATATGCAAAAATATTGTACTTCGTATGCACACAGGGTAGGACATAGTTGAACTTTTTTATATGTAGTTAACATCTATGTTATACCTGTGTATGTGTAACGTTATAGTGAGGTGGTAAGATCTAAGTCTTTGCTTTATTATAAGATGTTAGTTGTAGCTTGTTGATAAATAGAAATAAAATAAAATAAAATAAAATAAAATGTTATACCTGTGATCCACGAAATAAATGATTCCGATTCTGATCTCAAACTCTGGTGTCATTATTATTTCCTGTTTATTAATTAAAATTGATCAACCATATTAAATTGGAATAATTTAACAAAAAATTCGGCAATTCGCTCGCAACAGCGAGGCGGATATTTTTATTGTAAATGTGTCAATAAACTGCCATGACCTACATAAAATTGTATCTATTATTCATATAACGAAACTAAACAAAAAAAATAACGAAACTGACCTATCTAAGTAGTAAGTTTTTAAAAACTGGAAATTCTAATTTAATACAATTTATTTAATTTTTGCCCGTGTAGTGGCGGGTAAGAATACCCACTACCCCATATCTTCCCGCACCAAATTGATTTTCTACTAAGCAATCAACCAAAAAGGTTCACAAATATAGAAACCATAAACATCTCAACATTCTCAAGTGATCACAGACTGCTACTAGATACATATAGTCTTAATAAATTAAAGAAATCTAGAGCTAAGTTTAATAATAATCGAAATATATTATTGACAGACAAAGAAAACGAAAATTGTTTTCTAGCTACACTGCAACAGATGGCTCATAAACTATCCTGGGAGAAATCTGATGACATAGAGTCGTACAACAGCAAAATAAAGACGGGGATATTACAAAGCTTAATCTCTATAAGCCCTACAGAAAAAACAAAAGTTATACTCAAAGAACAGACCAAGAAATGATAAAAAGTCAAATAGAATTACAAAGGAAACAACCCAAAATTAAAGAAGAGAAGAAACAATTTGCTAATCTATATAAAACTATCAACAAACTTCTAAAAGGGATCACGAAAACCACAGGATGAAAATAATAGCAAAGAACTACTAACAAAAAATGGTGTATTTTAAAATCACAAATAACGTCACAAAACGCAAGAACACGAATAGATATAGTCAAAGTTGCCACACAATTTTTAGAGTCCTCTACAGTTATGAAAATAACCTGCCTACAATGCAGATACCAGTGGATATAACTAAGACGACAGTATCAGTAAAACCCTTTGATGAGCTAGAAATCTTGAGACAAATAGAAAAGCTTAAATCAGAGAAAAGTCCTGGGCCGGATAATATTCCTAACGAAGCTTTTAAGTTAGTAAATCTATTCTCATACGCCCACTTACCACACTTTACAATAAAGTACTTCAAACACAAAATACACCCCGAAAGTGGGCAGAATCGAGAATCACACTATTATACAAGAAGGGAGATCCAATTGATTTCAATAACTATCGGCCAATTAGCTTACTTCCAAGCATTTATAAGTTATTTGCGACGTGCTTAGACAAAAGGATTGAGCCGTATGTAGAAAAAAATCAACCTATAGAGCAAGCGGGATTTTTGAAAAGGATACTGTACAACCGATCACATCCACACCTTAGAGCAAATAATAGAGAAACAGCAAAAAAAAAAGAACTCAAGCAACCACTCTACCTAGCATTCATTGACTATATGAAAGCTTTCAACTCTATATCACACGAAAGCATATGGCAAGCCTTATATAGTCAAGAAATCCAAGAAACTTACATAAATATGCTGAAACATATTTATAGCAATAGTAAAAGCTGAGTAAAGCTGGACAGAATAGGTTCAAAAATCAAAATATGTAGAGGTGTTAAGCAGGGGGATCCTCTATCACTGTTTTACAAAATATAATGAAAGACCTGAGTTGGAAACAAAAAGGAATTTACATGAACGGATAGTTTCCATTTACTTAGAGTATTGGCAATGTTCTACACGTCGTGCCTTCTGTACTACCGGAGATATTTATAAAGACGGTGATTGTATCAGTCCTAAAGAATATAATTTTAAATTGAAAATTTTAAAAACCCCCGAAACAAGAGCTGATGATCTAAGCTGAGAACACTCTCGATCAAGTCACCTTTCAAACAAAAAAATGTATCTAAATCGGTTCATCCGTTTGGGAGTTACGATGCCACAGACAGACGCACAGATACACAAACACACAGATACACACGACCCCTACAGTACCGTGGACGTTAATAGCTCTCCGCATTACGTGACCGTTGAGTACCGCTGACGTGAATTTATGTCCGCATTACGTGCTGCTATTTTCGTCTTAATTAATATAAAAATACAGTGTATTTTCAATTAAAAACTATTTCATTCGATTCTGAACGAACTAAAGAGTATTCTCAAGTATTATACTCACTCGGTTACATAGACAAATTTAAAAATAATAGACAGTCACTTTTGGTTAGTTGGTGCTGTTAGTTGCGTAATTGTTTTCTTTTTGTGTTTGTGATTTTTGTTGGATTTTCTCTCAAAAACTGGTAAGAAATGTTAATGATCTTTACTAGTTAAACATATAACACCCCTCTTTTTGTCGCGGGTTAAAAGCAGTTGGTATGTCGGTTGTCCATAACTATCGGCCCGTCTCACCTGTCACTGTAACAGCCAAGATTTTTGCTAAACAAACATCTATAGTAGGTAATCTAAATCTGTAGTAAAATCTGTAGTAGGAGAAACAAACTCACAGTCCACCTGATGGTAAGTGGATACTGTGGCCTACAGACATCTACATCTATCCCCAGTTAAGAATCAAAATGCATATGTGTTGACACCCCTGTGGACTAAGATGGAGTGCCTCATTTCCAGTGAAAAGGGTACCCGGTTCTCCAGACGCACCATACGACACACAGCAGCATTCAACTGCTATTTTACGCTGGATTCTGTGAGAGCGTGGTCCTTCCCCGGTCGAACAGACCCATTCGTGCTACAACCACAATATGGCTCTACCACGTATAAAACGTATTCGTTGCTATACCATTCATCCAATTCCGATACAACTTTAGAGTTATGGGCGCGCCCGGGATGGCTTCGGGCAAACAAGAAATTTATTTGATCCTTTTCTAATATTTTATATAGCATTCATCCCATTATTATGAAACTTTGAAGCATTGTTGCACAGGCCTGTGAATGTTTCTGACAGAAAATGCATTGTTGCGTATGCCGCCAGGCACAGCTAGTATAAATAATAATAATAATAATAATAAAGGTCCCCCAGACCAAATTTTGGTCACGGCTGCCAGTCTCAACGAAGACTAGCCAGCTGCGCAGGACAAAATTACAGTGCACAAGTGTATGCGCAAGTACAGGTGCACTCTCCATTCCCTCACTTTTATAGTCCGATGGGACGATGATTCGACACAACCGGAGAGAGATCAGGCGCAAGACGAACGTCTTTACGACACAGGGGTGAAACACCGCCAACTTCCTTACTCCGGGCTGCTACTGAGAATTTCTTGTCAGAAAAACCCAATAACAGATTTCGGCCCGACGCGGGATTCGAACCCGGACCTCATGATCAGCAATCGAGTTTACGACCACTAGACCAACGAGGCAGCCAACGAGAAATTATAGACGTATTGGGTGATATGTTTTCTTTAGATTGATTTTAATAAATGTCACATAACACTGCATAAGACTGACTCGTGAACTTTGTCAGCTGTTTAAAACCAAAACAAATCTTAAAAAGGGATTTTGAATGTATTTCCTACACACTTCGACCTCTGTTTATGAGAATTTAATGTATTGTATAGTATAATTTATAATGTAGCCGTAAAAATATAAATTACTTTTAATGAAAGATCCGGGACGTCCACGTTACAAAATTCCCAATATAATAAAACTTGAATATAAAATAGGGATACCGTTAAATAACATACTAAAAATTACTATGACCATGTGCAGTACCTACATGAGTTGCTATTTCTTCAGTAAATTTATTCATAACTAAAAAAAACGTATAATTAATATACTACCATTTTGTCGGAAGTCATATAATTTTTCTTTTTAAGGGATTATTTTCGTGAAATAAAAAAATACTTTGTGAGTTGCCTCACCGTTTCTCGACGATTTCGCATTTTTTATTTTATTCTGCATACAGTGTCCGTTACAAAAGCACTCAAGGGGTAATTGAATATCTCATGGTCGATATAATCAATCATTACTCCTAATTGACTATCCCAGGAAAGAGATCTTACCGGCCGGCGGGAGGAATGGCTTTGAATTCTTTAGAAGTTGTAGATGATGGTCTTTTCCAAATTAAAAAGTCTACTTTTGTTTTGGGATCGTAATGGTGCAGCCACGTTTCGTTTTAAATCAAAAAATTTTAGAATAAAAATTTAAAATTAAATTAAAAAATTAAAATAAAATTTGTTTTAATTCGAGCCAAAAACGGTCAGGATCTTTTAAGAACAATGAAAACAAATTAATTTAAGTGATCGAGGTGGGCATTTTATAAAATCTAATTCTGTACTTAGATTTTCTTTTCTGATGATCTTAATTTTGGTACATAATATTTGCAATGATAAATATAACAAAAGGAGTAATGATCGGTTACCAAAATACTGACTACGAATTAATGTACTAAACGTTATGTAAACAATGAAAGATTTAGAACGATCACAACTAAGACGCAAGAATATGACCTACTCCGAAGTCATACTAAGATACATATTATAAACATAATTACACAAATATAATATATAGATATATATATAATATATACAAATATATACATAGGGAAAAGTTGGAATTTCAGGATATAAAAAATAAATGAAAATCTACAAACTGCCTACTCCTGCAACGTTACATAATGATTCCAGAGCAAGCGTTTGAACGATGCCTTCATTTGAAATATGTGTACTATTAGGTATTTCTGCCGCTATAAGGCAGTGTAGGTACTCTTATACTTCTTTTTGAATTGTATAGTCTCATTACCAGGGCTATGCTCGGGGTTTCTCTGCGTGATAAACTTAGAAATAAGGACATACGCAGTAGAACCAGAGTGACCGACATAGCCATACGGATTAGTAAGCTGAAGTGGCAATGGGCCGGTCATATGGCTCGAAGAACCGACAAGTAGGCGAAGTGGAGGGTGACCCCCCACTAGATGGAGTGACGACCTGGTAAGACATGCAGGCAATCGATGGATTCAGGTGGCTCAGGACATTACATACAGGATACAATTAGTATGGGTGTGGAAGTCATCTGTATTTTTCTTTATTAGAAGAAAAGAAAGAGAAGGCATTTATCAATAAGTGGCGACCAAGTTTGTTAGTCACTTTTAACGTTATGAAAAAGTGCTTTATGTTTAACCACGACAATCTTGATTAAAATATATCTAATCACTCGCGATTACGTCTAATAAACAGTCATGTTTTATAATTAGATGGAAAATTACTAAGTTCGATCTAGCAAAGATCGCTGAACCGGTAAAAGGATCTCAACAATCTATATAACGATCGCAAAAAAAAACAGAACAGAAATAGACTTTACCGTTAAGGCAGAAATACAGAGGTTTTCCCCATCATTATACGACAATATAGCTGTCATTTCTTAAGAAGTATCTTTGTATAAGCGATATTAACGTCAATCGAAGAACAGAGGTCGCTGATTGCACGAGATTATAAATAGGGTTGTCACTCGTAGTCTAAAAAGTTTTGAATAGAGTAAAAACGTTAGATTATCAGTTTTTCTTCTTTATTATTTATTTATTTAACACAACAGAATATTTTCACGGTTTTTTACATTCTGCCAAACTGCTCAGCAGTTTGTTGGCAGAAAAATGTTCTCTTACTTCCTAACATGCAAAGAAATAGTCTTATATTTCAATATAAAACCAATAGCATCAATATAACATTTATAAGGGATTTAAATGACAATGGCATTTTCTATATATGTATAAATGTATGTATATACACACATAATTCATACATACGCACACATAATAACTACAGTTTCTATTACCAGTCCCAACAGTTCACGGCTGTGTTTCTATTACGATTGCAGTGCCAGATGTCTTGCATCTCTGACGCTGTTCCCTGTCGCCGGTCTTGATAAGTCACATATGGTATGTCTGGCATCTTTTAGATTGTATACCACCATCTATCGGAGACCTCTTACGACAGCCAAAGAGTAAAATGGGCGATGGATTCTCTGTTCTCTTTAAAAAAGAAATTTATAGCATATATACATCACACACGCACAGGCATACTCTCATTTTTGAGATGGTTATAAACTATTTGTCCGCCGCGCTGCTTCACTGTTTGTTGACGCATTTCACGTATCCTCGGGATATTTTATTCCTCAGACAACTTCGTTTATCATTTCAATGAGGGCATCCACGACTTTTTCTGCCACCAGGGCGGCGCCACTAGAAAGTGAGGAATGATATTTGACAGATTTCATAGCGGGGAAGTTAATTTGTTCGGAAAATGTAAAATTTAGTGTATCTTTCTGTACTATTAGCTATATTTTTATTAATAACATTAAAAATCAATAAACCAAACCACAGATATTCATAAATGTAGATTTTTTTTAAAAAATGTTTAAAATGTGCTATAAATTAAAGAGCAAACCACTGACGCATTGTTTTGTGTATTAATATAATACTCTAGAAACTGATAAACTTTTATTAAAAAACAACTTCTCAATTAAATTGCATTGTGTAACAAAAAACTTTACCTCAGTGTCAACTAGCGACATCTGGTGAGCAGAAAATTATTAGCCCTCATTATACATAAGAAAGTATAAAGTGAGGCATTACATCTTAGTCCTCACAGTCTGTGATTATACTTTGTTGGTTGCAGATGTATGTGCAGTAGCCACTAACCATCAGGTATACTATAAGTTTGTTTGTCTATAAAAAGGTTACTAAAAATTTCTTTAATGCCTGTGGAATTTTCCCTAGTGCCTGTAGCAATTTCTTTAGGGAAACCATTATAAGATGATTTACCATGTGCTAGGTGGTGAAGAAAAACATCGTGAAGTCCGTCATTCCACTTCCCTGATCCGAATTCGTCTCTCAGAAATGATAGGAGGCCTGTATCCAGCTGTGGATATTGGCTGTTACCTGTTACGTTGCAAACTTTACTTTATGAATAAAACATGGTTATAATGTAATCTATCAAATGCCGCAGGGTGTTCCGATGATTACTCATAGATATCTCCCACGATACACATTGCATAAGATAGGGTAATACATACTCTTCTACTATTTATTATATTTCTTAAATTAATATTTGTAAGACCAATACGCAAAACTAAAAGGCAAATCTTAAAAGGAAAGAAATTCAAGGGACTCAGTCAAAACGTGGAAAATAAAATGTATTTTTACGTACTAAAAAATTTAAAATATTGCTGGCATTAGGATTCAAATAGCTTAAAATAATAAAGTAAGCTTCGTTTTTATACGGTGTGTACTTTACATTTTATATAAAATAAAATTATATTTTATTCGGTCTGAAAAAAGGGCAACCCTAATCAATACATAACGAGTTTTTGCGAGCCTTTGCTTTGGTCTTCCGCTTATTGTTGTAGATCAATTTAAATATTATAAATATCGATGTGCTCTATTGAAATACGCTTAGAATTAAAAAAGTGTCAGCATACACAAGCTGGTAAGGAATGAAGAGTCCGACATCGCGATCCAGTGCGGTCTTCACCATGTTAATAAAATATTTGTTTATTTCTCGGACATTCAAAATATAACTCGCTGCAGTTCAATACATACCTGCTTTAAAAATAATAATTTTGATTCATTCTACATTTATACATACCTCAATATGCATGATTTTTTTTAAAAATTGCTCAAAATGTTTACAAAAGGAAGTATAAAAGAACAATGTTTAATTACCATATATTTGCATAACATTTTAGTTTAATCTTAGATCATAATTTTTCACATAATTGTTTAATTCCATTGCTCTTGATGTAGGATCGTATGCGACCCAATATGGGCTACTTGCAAAATGCCCTTGAATTTATCAATTGTCAGTGGCACCATTAAAGTTCTTTTAAAATATTAAGGTGGATCAAACCACATCAATATATCAATTAAGCCAAATGTATCAGAATAAGAAGCTTAAAATCAAAATAATTGTTTATAACAATTTTTATTGCGATTATATTTTGGATTTTCTATTGCGTTGCGTAGTGACAGCATAAAGGAATCTCAATCATCCCTAGGGTGTCATAAGAGGTGAAACAGTATAGTATAAGTATATATAAAATGAACTGGAGATCAGCATGTTCCTGATAACAACTCCATATAATAAAAAGCTGCGATTGCCAACGCGCCTGCCAAGCGTGTTAACTATGGGCTTACTACTTTTGATAGGATGTAAAGAACGAATTCATTAATTTTTTATTAAACTTCCTTTATCGCCGAGCAGATGGTATATTAACACGTCAAATAAACAATTCCAGTGGCTCTGTAAGGTAATGAAGTAGACCTGCTTGCGTATTAGGAAATTTAGGTAGAAAATCGGGCGACCCAAAAACAACCGCAGCCTTCCAAAATGTTAATTGATTAATGTAGGCGTTTTATTCAGATACTAGCTTTTTACCCGCGGCTTCGCTCGCGTGAGCTTGAATTTAGGAATATCATATGCTGTTCCGTGCCAAATTTAACGAAATTCGATCACTTTTAGAGTCACCTCGGTGTCTGTGTCTCTATGTCTTTCAAAGATTTTTTTTAATTCTAAAAGACTATTAGACGTAGATGATTGGTATTTTGCATAGATATAATATGCTACAGGAACACGTGAATATATATGTCTAGAAACACCTACTATTTTTTATATCGGGCGTGTCTTCCGATGTATCCATAAGAAAGGTAAATTGTCTTAGAATCAAAATTTATTATTATTATTTACATTTTGCTCTTTACATTCACTCATAATTAAAATTAATTTAGTTTTAGTTGTTTGAATTTCGTGGTCTTCTATCAATTTACGGTATAATGTTTATTTGAGATATTTTATTCATATTATTGGTTCTATTTAATATTGATTGGCACCATAAAACTGATGTAGATATTTTTTTTTTAAGTTTGAGTAGACTTCAAAATTTCATAAAAGCAAATCTATAACTATGTATACTACACATGGAATAAAACTAATGTTACGGATTTTATCACGTTTAATTTTAACTATTTTTACGTGGGGTTTTTTTTACGCATCTTTGGATGAAAGTTCCACAAAAACCCGCATAAAAGAACATATCGTTAATGTTAAGCACCGATGCTCCGGGAAGTCTAAAGTATGTCAACATGTTTAGTATCGTCCCAACCATTATATCGGATCTGATAGACAACAAATCGTTGCAATAGAACACTGATTCTATTGCATTTAAAAATTCGGCTATTGAAATTAAAAAAAAACATCCTAATTTTAATACGGAAGATGGCTGAGAGCTACCATCTGCTAAAGACCCCATAATTAGTAAAATAAAATTCAAACCCAAGCATACTACTGCATTTATTCTATTCTATTCTAAATATGACATCAGGTCGTCAAATACCTCAGTCCTCCCGTGACCATAGGTGCTGTAAAGTGCCCAAAACATCAGGAATTAAAAAAGTTAAAATTAAACGCGATAAAATCCTTAAAATTAGTTTTATTCCTTATAAATTTTATTCACAGTGAACGTGGGAAGGAATATACTTATGAACGGGAGTAGAAAAATGTTCACCTTGTTGTGGCGGTGAAAGAGAATCCGCCACCTCATATCGTACCGTCGTAAGAGGCGACATAGGAAAACAAACAGGATAAGGGCAGCATCATCTTCCTGACAACAGATCAAAATAATAATAGCTGCGATTGCCAATCCGCCTACCAAGCGTGGCAACTATAACAAATATCCAGCTACTTGACAATTTATGGGGTAGGCCTAAGTGGACTTTTGATAGGCTGACGATAATGAATTCTACTCATCTTTGCAACCCTTAATATTTACGGTAGAGCGAAAACAAAAAAGTAACATACCCGAAAATATGAATGAAATAAAAACTGCATATATTGCCCCTTGAAAAGTAAAAAAGTAGCAGCTTACATACATGTTACTACTGAGCATAGGCCGCAGAGTTTTTAGCCAATAAAGTGTTTGCTGCGCTGATTCCAACGCGGGATGACCTCAACTGGGAAACTTCTCAGATATGCAGGTTTTACTTCACCGCCGGGAACGTGGTAAATCGACACTTCAAATTGCAATTAAAATATATGCTAAATATATAATAATGCTTACGTACCATGAAATTTAAGTTTGAATCAGTTTGATTAGCCTTTGACACGTAAAATAAAATGAACCTTTGTTTAAGTAAAATCTGCTTTCTTTAATTAAAGTATTTTTCCGCAAGAGCCTGTTCATTTACATATACTCATATGAGCTATGAAAGCAGGACTGTCACAAATATCTTAATATGTTTGAAAATATGAAAGCTATCTTAAATTACAAACTGATTTATAAGTCTCATTAATGGTAAAAAAGTAAAGTAGCAGTATAAGTAAAGGTATACGTCTCACTACTGTGCACAGGGCTCCTCATTACCTATATTTTGTGGACAGAAAAATGGAGTATGCTGCAATGCTTCTTACATCTCCACGACTATTTTAATTACTCAGATATATAGGTTTCCCCACGAAGTTATTCTTCACCACTTTAACGGACACGTGTTTAGTCAGCACATAAAATTTTATATAACACATTCATCCTCTAGGGAATCGTACACGTTTTGCTCCCGTGCCATGATGAAATCTCACGGCGAGCTACGCGGCCCTCGTATTTGTTTAAATACATTTCATAAAAACTGAAACTAAGCTTAGGCATGATTGTTGACCACATCTACCTAGTAATTACATATCTAACGATGCCACGAACGAATCTTCAATTATTTACATCGTATATTCAGTAGCATTCTATTATTTAATTTTATCAGTGCCTTACCATTTTAGTTTATTTAGAAGTGAGTAGATGGCGCTATTATTAGATGAATAATGAAAGCCAAAACTATACTATCTAGTAATATCAGCGATAGAAGCGAACATTTATTTATTATATCAATAAGGCATAAAGTGATGTCAATTCTGTTAAAAACTCTGTTTCTGTTAAAAAATTGATTAATGTAGGCGCAGATGATATACGCTATCAGCGCCGCTAGCGGTGAAAAACGATTTAATGATATCATCATATGACCATATCATGAAATAGCAACGTTGTGTTTAGTTATTAATATCTACAAACAATTTCTATTCATTGATTTGGTCAAGCTATATCATGACATGGTCAACAAACAGTGTTAAATATCATGAAATGACAACACCATTTCACGAAATGAAAGCCTACTTTATGGTATATGATCATATAAAAATCTCTTTAATAAAACTATGATTATAATGAAAATTTTGCAATAATTGCGGACAGACCAGTTTTAATCAGTTTACGTATAGATTACGTATAGATAGACGTCACTATTATCTATTGAAATTAATACGCTTTTAAAATACAATAACAAAAATATTAAAAAACTAAACGTTGGAATTTTTAAATAATTTTAAGAATGTAATTATTAAACATATAAATGAGAAAAGAAAGTTATTTATATTATTTAATTTATTTGTAACTGAAGGCAAAACATACTACTTTTTCCATTTGATGATAGAGGGCGCTGTTTTGATATCTAAATCGGTGTAGTTTCAAATTATTTTACCAAGGTTATAACTATATTTTAAACTTTATTTTAAGTATGGTATTTATTTGAAAATAACATCGATTATAGAAAAATAACATCTAAAGGAAGGAAAATACTTAACCTTCTTTTTTTGAACTTCCGTAATCGGATAAAAAGAAGCCTATAAGTTGCCCGGGTTACTAACTACCTACATACAAAATATCATGTAAATCGGTCCAGTAGTTTTTGTGTGAATCTGTAATACACAGACAGACAGACAGACAAAAATTCTAAAAACAACTAATTTGGCTTCAGAACCCTTTATTTAGTCCCCTGGACTTGTTTTTTCAAGAATATATTACAATTACAGACACGACTTTTCCACAGATTTATTATATATATAGATAACGCCATTTATTGTCAGAATTTTAAATCGCATCTTGATTACATTATCTATACATATTCTATTCTAAACATATAATAATAAAAATGTAAATTGCATGCAATGTAATGTTTGTACATTGTAAATTTTTGTGACAAAAATGATTGAAAGGGACTAAAAACAAGTAAATAAATATATTTCTATCATTTTTAGAATTGTCTGTCTGTTTGTTTATGAACGTATCACATCTAAAGCATTTTTTTTTCATAAGAATCGCTAAGAAAATCAAAGTTAGTGTTTGTTTTATTAAAATCATCAGAAAAAAAGTTATATAACAATATTAAAATAATATTTTCTCACAAAGATTAATGTAAGTAATACTATCTCAGTTAAAAAAGTACAATAGAACAGTGTTGTCGATAGATGCAAAAAGTCGGTTTGTTTTTTTTTTCCTGTTGGTGCGTCTTCATAGCTGCTCCTGATCTTTATATTAGCCATAAGCAGAATAACTCATATACCAACCAATGTATGCTTTATTATG
Source organism: Parnassius orleans (assembly GCA_029286625.1). NCBI lineage: Eukaryota > Metazoa > Arthropoda > Insecta > Lepidoptera > Papilionidae > Parnassius > Parnassius orleans. The sequence continues at coordinate 5,164,754 of JAGSMP010000006.1, read as the reverse complement.
TATTTCTTAAAATATATTTACATAATGATTTCTTATGTTTACGCGAACACTACACATTGAATTAAACTACTTTTACGGATTATATCGCGTTTAATTAACTTATTTTATTAATTCCCGACGTTTCGGGTGCTTTACAGCACCCATGGTCACGGGGGACTGAGGTGATTGACGTCCCGATGTCAGAGTTAATCCGGAGTACCTTCAGCTTTTTAATTATTAGTTTTGGTCTGATCTACGCAGAATGAACTAACTGTGTCTTGAAGTCTTGCAGTGGTATGCTTGGGTTTAGTTTTAATTTTATTAATTACAGGATCCCAAGCAGGTGGTAGTACCCAGCCTCCCTCTCTATTGAAATTAGGATGTTTTTTAATTTCAATAGCCTCACGTATCATCCTTGGCAGGAATCGATGTTCTTTCGCGAGAATCTATGGTTTATCAAATCTAATGTAATGGCGGGGGCCGTCTAGGATATGATCACAAACTGCAGACTTCCCGGAACGTTGGTGCTTCACGCCAGCTATGTGTTCTTTTACGCGGGTTTTGATAGGTCGTTTTGTTTGCCCTATATATGAGAGACCACATTCACAATCAAACTTGTACACTCCTGCATCTTGTAGAGTAATATTGCACTTGACGGATGGTAAGAACTGACTAGTCTTCTTCGGCGGCTTGAAGAATGCTCTAATAGAAGCTCGCTTCAAGATGTAGCCAATCTTGTCTGTGACACCTCTGACATATGGTAGTACAGCAGGCACACGCTCGACTGTAGCCGGCTTCACTCGGTCACTGTGACGTAGGCGCGGGACCCGAAGCTTGTTGTCGTGCAGAACTTGCTTGACGTGCTGAAGCTCGGCGGCCAGGTGTTTGCTGTCACAGATCCCTCGTGCTCTCTGTAACAAAGATTTGCCCACGGTAGCAAACTGTGAAGGATGATGGTGAGATTCACCATTTAAATATCGGTTTGTATGGGTCTTTTTTCCATACACAGTGTGACCTATGGTGTTGTTAGGATTTCGAATGACTAACACATCTAGGAAAGCTAAAGAATTATTTGCCTCTAACTCCATAGTAAATTGAATTTTAGAGTTTATGGAATTAAGATGTTCTAAAAGTGCAGTTACTTTGTCTGATGGTAAATTTGTGAAAGTATCGTCTACGTACCGCTTGTAGAACCTTGGAGTTACTGGTGCAGTAAGCAGGGCTTTCTGCTCAAAGTCCTCCATGAAAATATCGGCGACAATGGGAGATACCGGTGAGCCCATTGCAACACCATCTACTTGCTTGTAAAACTCTTCCTTCCACAATAGATAGCCAGATGTAAGGCAATGTCTGAGCAATACTGCATATTCTGCTGGCATGTTGTTTTCCTCTAGTTTCCTAGTTACAATTGAGATGCAGTCTTCAACAGGTAGGCATGTAAATAGAGACTGAACATCAAAACTGACCATAGTTTCATTGTCAGTAAGACATAGGTCTTTTATCTCACTAACAAAATGGTATGAATCCTTAGTGTGTGCTCTTGTGTGTCCTCTGAGTGGTGATAGTGTTTTTGCTAAGAGTTGAGCCAATCTGTAATTAAAAAACATCCTAATTTCAATAGAGAGGGAGGCTGGGTACTACCACCTGCTTGGGATCCTGTAATTAATAAAATTAAAACTAAACCCAAGCATACCACTGCAAGACTTCAAGACACAGTTAGTTCATTCTGCGTAGATCGGACCAAAACTAATAATTAAAAAGCTGAAGGTACTCCGGATTAACTCTGACATCGGGACGTCAATCACCTCAGTCCCCCGTGACCATGGGTGCCGTAAAGTACCCGAAACGTCGGGAATTAATAAAATAAGTTAATTAAACGCGATATAATCCGTAAAAGTAGTTTAATTCAATATATTTACCGTAAAAACGTTGTGACGTAGAGCTAAAATGTCAATCAAATCAAAGATTTATGAAGTATTCTATTAAAATTTATACAACCGACTTCAAAGTCAATTACATACGCATTATTAAGAATAATTCAAAAACTACTGGTCTGATCTTGAGCAAATTTATATGGGACTACATGAAAATTATCAACTTTCAAATAAAAAAAGAATCATCATAATCGGTTGACCTAGATAAATGTTCTGAAGTAACACACATAAAAAAAACAGTCGAATTAAGTACCTCCTCCTTTTTTGAAGTAGGTTAAAAAGACGGATTAAAGATATTCTACTTCTATCAAGAACTAATTTTACAACCTTTATATATCATACTGCTAGGCACAGGCATCTTCATATTTCTGAGGTTCCTTTTTGAACAGGGAAGAATTCGTCGCGCTGACCTTGATGACAAACTCAAATTTTATTTTAAGTTATAAATGTTTAGGTCTAATTTTGCTCACACTGTTTTTCTTCACCGTCGAGTACGTGTTAAATCAAATTTTAAAAGTGCTCCAACAATTTCGTTGCTTTCGGCGAGGAAAGAACTTAGGTTTTTCGCGTAGTATGCGCAGACACATTTCCTGAGTTAACACAGCACTCCTTCTATTTTAATCTAATAATTTAATAATATACGTATGATCTCTATGCTCTCAATTATTGAAAACCTGTTATTATCCTCCTAATAATTAATTATTTAATAATATACGTATGATCTCTATGCTCTCAATTATTGAAAACCTGTTATTATCCTCCTGGTTTAAAGGTTCTTTTATATATTGTCTCGGTGTTTAATAATTAATGATGAAATTACTCTTTATAAGTACTGTTTTTTTATACTAGCAATGCTATTAACATTACTAATATTCCCTTTACCCATCCCTGGTAAGCCTAAAATTCTTGTGTTTGGTAGGAGTGGTTCACGACGGTAGTTGAATGGCGGAACCGAACCCACGACCTACGATTTGAAAAGTTTGAGTTCTAACTGTAGTGTAGTTTATAAAATATAATCAATGAGGTCCAAATTAATAAAACTTCAAAACAAACAAAATTTCTATGCGAACGAAGTCGCGGGCTAAATAAAATCATGTAAAATACTTGTTAATTTGCTTATACGCAAGGGTAATTTCCGAAGCGGTATTTACGTCAGTTAAGCTCACGCATAATTTATTTATTGAAGGCTGAATAATAACAGAGTAAAGAATCCGCTGCAATACTACGTCGGATGTAATGCAATTTTTCGTATAAAAGCTGTGGCAGCTCAAACGCTCGTCATACCGTAATAAAATTGTTAATTGCAATTTAAAGTGGTAAATTAACACATACTTAGCGGAAAAAGAGGAAAATGACTAAAGAATGACAAAGGATGTTTATGCGGCAGAAGTGAGAGGCAGTGTTGGCAATAGCCGCCCTAGACGGAAGTTCATCGACTTATCTAGAAGACATTATTTTGAAGATGGGCCAAAAGAGAGCACCCTTAACCGACGAGCAAGTATTCGTAGATATCTGGTTGTGAAAGAAGCGAGAAAAGATGTGACAGAATTGTGGCCCAATTCTTCCCAATTTGAATAGAAATTCGTAGTCTCTGTCTACCTCTCTTAAGGAAAAGAGGGTTTGGGTTATAATATGACACCTACACTTCTGAGGAATTAAATCTTTCAGAGGTATGTGAAATCTGCCAACACGCACTGGAGTAGCTCGGCGGACAAATTGCTTCATAACTCTCTCAAAAATAAGAGGAAACCAGCAGTGGAACTTAATACAACTTTTAAAAGAAGAGAGTTGCTGCTACCATTATAAAAAAATATAAGATATATGTGTTTTATAAAATATTTTATAAAACACAAATAATCTAGTAATATTTTATGCCTGCCAGTATTTTTGTTAATCTTCTTTTCAATCTTCCGGTTATTTATGTTTTTTTCGCTCGATCAACAGGAAAAGATTAATTACTAATTTTAATCTTATCATTTCAAAACATTTATTAAAAACTTTACGTTGCATAGAACATAAAACACTTAACAGAAGCAATAAATTATTTAACGTCTCTATAATAAAATATTAAAATTACTAACATGTATTTTGCTTTTTATAACATAAATATACTATATTAAATTACTAACCGTAGTTAACCGTGTCCAACCCAAATCCCTCCAACATGAAGTGTTCATCATAATGATGTTGATGATGAACGCTATCATTCATCATATCATCACCATAGATTGCCTCATAGGTAAATACATTCCATAGTTGCCATGCTTGGCAGACGGGTTGGCAACCGCAGTATTTTATAATTTTGAGTTGTTCTCAGAAAGACGCTTCTGCCCAACTCCTATTTCAGTTCACTCTAATGCGTCTTACGACACCCACGAGGCGATATGGGGTAGTGGTTATTCTTACACCGCCACTACACGGCGAACTTAGCCGTAACATATACACTATATACCGTGTAGTGTCGGTGTAAGAATATCCACTACCCCATATCATCCCGTGATTGTTGTAAGAGGTGACAGTGGGAAACAAATCAGGAGATGGGCAGCAGCGTCTTCCTAATGCCGACTAAAAATAAAAAACTGCGGTTGCCAACCCGCTTCGCAAGCGAGTCAACTATGGAAAATATCCTCCTCTAAGGCAATCTATAGAGGAGATCTATATTCTGTAGTTGACTTTAATAGTCTGTAACGGTAACATATACACTATATGGAAAGCACAAAGTGATGGCAATCAAGAATAAATAAAATATGTAATGCAAAGACATATTCATTTATTTTTCATAACTAATACAACAGGAATTAGATATAAATAAAATATTAAGCTTTGATTTAAATTTAAAGGAAAAAGGGACTAATGACATTTAATGTTTAAAAATCTTTTTACATATATGTATGAAAATCCTAAAAACCTTATTATCGTCATCAACATCATTACAGCCTATTTAAAGACCATGGGTTGCCATACAAAGAGGATATTTGCTATATAATTGCCACGCTTGGCAGTTTTTTTATTAGATTAAATTGTTATCAGGATGATATTGCTACCCATCTGTTTCGGTATCCTTGTACTGAATTTCCTTGTACTGTCGCCTCTGAACCACCCACGGGATGATATGCGGTAGTGAATTTTCTTACGCCGTGCCGATTCTACTAGGCAAAAACAGTGTATATATGAATTATTTTACATGATAGAGCCATGCTGCAGCTATATTTTGGCTGTAGCACGGATGGGTCGGCTCGTCCGGGGAAGGATTACGCTCTCACAGAATATCAGCATGTAATAGCTTAATGCTGCTGTGTTTCGTATGATGAATGTGGATAACTGGAGACCCTTTTACTGGAAACGAGAAATTCTATCTTAGTCCTCAGGAGTGACAATGTATCTGCATTTTGATTCTTAATCTAGGATAGATGTATATGCTTTAGGCCACAGCATCCACTTACCTGGATTGTGTGCTCGTTTGTCACTCTTATTCTATATAAACAAGCAAGGTTAATACTGTTTTAAAAAACCGATTGCGTAAAAAATTACTAATAATACCCATTATACAATGATTTCATAAGGAAGGATGCGCCCATCTAAACATTTTACTTATACCTTCTTCATACAAGCAAAAGTAGCACCATCTGTCGTAACACATACGAACTACAAGAGTGCCGCGTTTGATTGGTCGACGACGTGACCAAGGCTATGTGGTATCCTAATAAATAAAATAAATAATAAATAAAAATAAAAATTCATTTGTATCTCAATAATACTATTTCATTAATTAGTTGTGAAACAACCCCAGAGAGTAATTTAATTCCTCATGTTGGGGTGTTTCACTCTTACCTTGGTGCTTAAGTTTTATACTGTACTATGCCACTATACTACGCGAAAATACTATAATTTTATCTTCAGGTCGACCGACTTATATTATTGGTAGCCCTTTTACTTTTTATAAGAATATCGAGAATTTCTGTATGTTCGGCAACACCAAATCAGGCAAAGACAGGGTAGGCGGGATTTCTTCATGTGATGTTTTACTATCCCGGTCGTTCTGACAGAGATGATATCATGTTCATAGCAATATTTTTATTTTCTATGAACATGATATCGTAATGCAATTTTATTTCAATTCAAAACAAAAACGCCAAAAATGAAACGCATAGATACGCTAGACGCGTGACGCAAAAACCCCGGCGCATGGGAAAAACATGGAACGTCAAACGTGGTATAATTTTGGAAAAATAGTAAGTATAATTTTATTTTCGATGTACAATATTTTTGAGGGTCTGAATCCAACCCTGGTGTAAATTAAAGTCGCGTTGGTCCTAAACTGTCATATTTTAGAGCCAACGCATTTGTGCTATTTAGTTGCGCGGTTGGCCCAGTCCTTACGCTAGTAATGTATAAGTCAATGCCATTATACGACTATATAAGAACTTTATCACTGTTTTATTATAACTTTTAAAAATTTAAGCGAGAATGGTCGCTAACCAACTTTAACTCGTTATAGATCCTAAGTCTTCAAAATTAAAATTGACTTGAGAAACCTAAATAATATCTTTGATAAGTTCTTTGAAAATCATATTATGATTTTCAAAGACCTTATCAAAGATATCCCACTTGACATAGTTCGTTGACTTTCATTTTTTCTTTTAAACAATATGGCGTCTGGTTGTCGCCATATTGAATTTTGATTACTGTCATGTCTTTAGTGACACTTACAAGATTAAGACAAATCGATTGACGTAAGAATCATCAAAATCAGCCCACGCACATTACCCTCCGCAGTCGGGTAAAAAAGTTAATATTGAGTCTCAGGATTAAACTAAAAGTCCTTCGGAAGTATGCGAACAAAAATGAAATTTAACAGCAAAAATGCCAAATTTCGTAAAGACTTTGGCACCGCAGCCAAGAGACTTCTTTAGCTAGAAGGACTATACTTATACCATAGTTTAAAGACACCGAGATTATCAAAAAAAATATGACAGAGGATTTAATAAAACAAAGGATTTTTATGCCGTTAATAAGTTCTGGCAATTATACGGAGCTTAATTACACAATTAATATAAAATTAATATTAAAACAATGCCGTATATAATCTAATTTTAGTGTGTGGGAATAATGTTAAATAAACAACCAATTAGATACCTTTAAAATGTATTATTTCAAGGTAATTAATATTTCACACAATTATTATCAAATACAATATGATGTTCGTACCATTAAAAGGTTTGTTTGCGGCATCGCCAGAAGAGTTTTCAGTTAAACAATTGACGTAAAATTAATATTTACACATGCAGATAATTTATATTTGTGTTATGACGAGCTTCCGGCTCTGGCGATAGGCTGATGGCAAAAAAATCTAAAAACTGCATTCGACCTAGAGTGTCTTGAATTGACGACGTCCAAGTTCTTTCCGATTGATTCCGATAATGAATCCGCTTCTTCTATCGCATATATCCGATAGAACCAATAGCAACTTAATGCTGCTGTGTTTTGGATAGAGAGTGTAGAGAACCGAAGACTCTTTTTACTGGAAACTAAGCATTCGATCTTAGTCCTCAGGGGTGACAACGCATCTGAATTTTGGTTCTTAATCGAGGATAGATGTATCTATGGGCCACAACATCCACTTACTATCAGGTGGACAGTGTGCTCGCTTGCCATCTTTATACTATTAAAAAAATATAGCATGGGAAGTGCTCAGACGACAGTACTCTAAATTCTATCCCCATCATCTCGATGGTTGGCAGTCCACTACCGTGCATTTTAATGGAATTTTCTGCCACGATTGACGACATTGTGGAATTTACTATTGCCAGCGGTTTTTCCGGACCAATACAACTTAGGGACCTTTTCAAAAAAGTGCCTACTCCTTTCTAGCAACGCACCTGCAATTCCTTTAGTGTTGTAGATGTTCATGGGTGTCGGTGACCCGTATGCTCGTTTGCCTTGTCTTCTATAAGAAATAAATAAACTTTTTGCATGTGCACAAACACTCAGACGGGGAACAATTATTTCTACGCCATAAGATCAATTGTTGTGGTACTTAATCCGTGTAATACATACCGCAGCCAAACGAATATTTTAGTGCTTCTGATTTGATCGCTGTCCTTTACGAAAACTGCTAAACCAAAAACGAATGTGAAATGTCACACCACGGCTAATATAAGGTAAATACAATAAAGATAGAGAGAAGTGAAGATATATTTATATCGAATAAAATGTAATACACAGAAGTGCAATTTAATTTCAACTTATAGGAATTGACTAACTATAGATCTGAAAGGAGATTGTTTATTCAGAATAAACAAATCAAGTCATTCTTATTAGAACTGAATAAGGAACTAATATGCATTAAATTAACATCAAAACATTTTATTCGTAGTTACTGATAATTGTTTTGCTTTATCTTCTGAACTGTATTATCTTTAAAATATCATAATATTATGTAAGTAAATACTATATTTTCTATGATATTATAATATACTATAATTGTTAAAGTAATTCACGTCCGCGTGTGGTAAAATTCTTAAAGGAACTGTATCCGCGTCTGGTGATCCTTGCTGGTGATAAGAGGGCTGGTTCTTTTCTTGCTCAAAGGCTAAGTATAGCCATTAAGAAAAGAAATGCAACCAGCGTTCTTGGCACGATACAACGGGGAGTAGGACTGTATGATAATTTAATTATTTTATTATGTTTTTTTAATATTGTATATAAAAGTTAAAGTTAGTTAAAGTTACAGCCTATATACGTCCCACTGCTGGGCATAGGCCTCTTCTCATTTCTGAGAGGGTTTTAGAGAGTGTCCGTCGCCCCAATGCGTGTTGGCGAACTTCACATGTCTTCGAAATATTTTTTTCTTATTTCTCAGACATGCAGGTTTCCTATGTCAAGCTATGTTTACGTATACTTTAAAGTTTTACCCTACTCCCAAGGAACCAATGTCATACCGTCGTGTTTCCTGCCATCGTCTCAAAATTTTCCACATATTAGGTGTAGGTTGGTTTTAAAAGGCTACAGGTTTTCAAAGCACTTCAAAAAATAGAGGTTATTAGTTTGTATGTTCTTTTTAAATGTAATATTAAGCGATATTTTCGAGACTAATCAACCGATTTAGCTGATTTTTTGATAAAGTATGTTGAAAAAGAAATGAAAACACTGCATTTTAATATATATTTATAGGTCGTAGGTCTCTTTTTCTGTCTAGGAGTTCGTCTGGATAAGTACCACCATCTGTAACCACTTAGCTATTTCTGCCACCAAGTAGCAGTGCATGCATTGCTGTGTTCCGGTCTGAAGGTCTAGAGAACCAGTGTATTTATAGGTTGTGAGTTACATTAGCCCTCAAAGGTGACAATGCATCCGTATCCTTCATCTTTAGTTCCTTTGCCTCTTCAATTTTATAAGAAAAATCATATTTTTTAGCCTCTAAATAGTCTATTGCTCGATACGATGCAAATCCATTATAAAAAGAACAAATAATAAAAGCCGACCAAGCGCGAGTCGGACTCGCGCATGAAGGGTTCCATCGTAAAACATGTTTCTAGTAGGAGAGCCCCCTTTAATTTTTTAATTTATTTTTATTATTTGTTGTTATAGCGGCAACAGAAATACACATTCTGTGAAAATTTCAACTGTCTACCTATTACGGATCATGAGATACAGCCCGCTGACTGACTGAAACCCTAAACAAATAAACACTTATAAAACTAGCTTTTATTCACACACACTACGCAACGTTACAAGTACGTAAGTAGAATGCGTAATGCGAAGCACTTACGCCACAATTACTTAATGTTTAAGTTTTACCATTAATGTGACTATAATGTACAAATTTTATTTTGTCCTGTTTTCCAATCACAGTTTTATATATTAAATTAAATAAATCTTTTGGAGACCTCTTACGCCGTAATCAATTTATAATCAGCCTAATTATTTAAAAAAATCTCTTATGTTTTAGATGAACAGTATCATCAGATGCCACAGCTGTTTCAGCTGGACGACTACGAGAAGTGCCTTGCGAATCAACGTGGTGCCTTCTGCCTCGGTAGCTTCGACCTTGTAGCACCGCCTAATAACCGCTTGTTTGATGTCATACAGGTAATTATCTTAAAGTAAAAAAGTACAATAATGTTCTCCAGGACGAATTCCGGTACGGCGGTCAGTCTCAACGGAGATTGGACATCTGCGCAGGTCACTATAATCGTGACTATAGTGCACTATAGTCGTAGGTGATATAGTCACTATAGTCGTAGGTGATATAGTCACTATTCATTCTATATCACCTACGACTAGTGCACTATAGTCGTAGATGATATAGTCACTATAGTCGTAGGTGATAGTCACTATTCATTCTATATCACCTACGACTATAGTGCACTATAGTCGTAGGTGATATAGTCACTATATCACCTACGACTATAGACTAGTGATATGGGCACTATAGTCGTATGAGAGTGAGGGAATAGGTGCACTCTCTATTCCTCACTCTCATAATTCGATGGGACGAAAATCCGCGAAACGAGAAAAATTAGTTGAAAGATCAACGGCTTTACGTGCTTTTCTAGGCACGGGGGTGAAACAACAACGTCAACTTCCTGACTCCGGGCTGCAACTGATAATTTCTTGACAGAAAAACCCAATAACTGTTTTTCCCGACCCAGGATTCGAGCCCGGGACGTCATGATCAGCAGTTGCGCTTACGACCACATGACCAACGAGTCAGTCAAAGTATTAAATAATAAAATAAGAAATTAGTGAATCACGCTAACGAAGTTTCCAGCCGACTCTGTACAAAAGCTCTCCCTTTTTCTTTTTACGACCAAAACGGTGACCCTACGTAAAGACCCTATATAAAGCAACGTAACGACCTTCGGAAATTTCACAAGCAATCATGTCTACTTTGTGCTCAAGAAACTTCGGCACCATACATATGTTGTCATGGCTCAAGTGTGAAATACTTTTTCTTCAAGTACCAACATCACCTGAACGCATTAAACCTTGATGATTGATAGATGAAGCTTTGAGAGGCGATCAACTGGTTGTGGAATATCCATTCAAAAGTGCTGTACCAAAATTTCGAAGTGACGCAGCATGATCGGCGCAAGGGTATCGGTTTTGACCTCACCGACCCGCCTTTTTTTATATAATAAGTGTGACAAACGAGCACACAGTCCACCCGATGGTAAGTGGATTCTGTGATCAATAGACATCTACATCTATCATCGATTAAAAATCAAATGTAGATGCGTTGTCACCCCTGAAGACTAAGATGGAATGTCCCGTTTACAGTTAAAAGGTCTCAGGTTCTGCATACTCGCCACGCGAAACACGGCAACATTGAGCTGCTATTTTACTCTAGTATTCTGTGAGAGTGTGGTCATTCCCCGATATAGCCGACCCATTCGTGCTACAACTATAATATAGTTGCAGCATGACTCAACCTTACCTACTAAGTACCTACTTTATGCTCCTGCCCGATACCTATTAATTAAAATATTATTTACTCTTAAACAGATTTAAATTCAATAGAGTTAATTATGTTGTAGTGGTAGTCATGAAATCTGATTCCTTCTTTACTAGTTCCTAAATTTAATATTTAACATTTCAAATGGTTGTTTTAAAAAAATATTACAAAGGCTTTCTTTTCTCATCGACAAACCCTTTTTTTTATAGAAGTAAGGGTGACAAACGAGCACAAATTCTACCTGATGGTAAGCGGATCCTATTGCCCATAAATACCTTCTATCCTCGATTAAGAATCAGAACGTGTCACCTCATGGGACTAAGATAAAAGTGTCGTTACTATTTAAAGGGTCTTCGGTTCACGTCACTCACCACACGAAGCACAATAGCATTATGCTGCTATTTCACGCGCGTATTTTATGCGACCGTGACCCTTCCGCGGTTGAGCCGAACTATCCTTGCTACAGCCAAAATAACCTACCACGTACTTTGTGTAATTATAAAAAACACATTTACAAAAGAAGAAGTAACGAAGCTAAATTACTAATCGACCGTTGAATATATTTTTTATAGTATAAGGGTGACAAACGAGCACAACACAGTCCACCTGATGGTAAGCGGATACTGTGGCCCACAAACATTTACGTTTATCATCGATGAAGACTCAAAGTGCAAATGTGTTGTCACCCCTGAGGGCTAAGATGGAAGGCGTCGTTTCCAGTAAAAAGGGTATCCATTTCTCTACGCTCATCATACGAAACACATTAGGATAAAGCTGCTATTTTACGCTGGTATTCTGTGCGAGCGTGGTCCTTCCCCGGTCAAGCCGACCCATTCGTACTACAACCATAATATAGATGCAGCTTGACTCTACCAAGTAAAAAAATATCCAAAACTTACGCCATTTTCCTTATAGAGCTTACATTGACCTCTGCCCAGTTTGTTTGTATTGCAATTCATATTTGGAAATAGCGTATTCCTTGGCCTTACTCGTTCTAAAATCGGAAGGAAGATTGCCAAAACTGAGGCCATGCAACCGACTTTCCATTTTATGACTCAGAAAGCTTGTTTATGTTCACGTGGAGGTCATGAATAAATAAATAACAATTAGTAATTCTATTGTCAGAAATCCATTTTTTAAATGTAATTGGGTTGTCTTTTTAGAAGGCCCGCGAATTAAGGTCTCAAGAAGTTCAAGTAGTATAGAAAACTTCATTAGCGTAATTTGGGCTTCTACAGTTGATCGAATCCGTGTTCATCATTGTAAAAGTGATAAAAGGTAGCTTAAAGATGCTTGCAAATAATAAAAAAGATAAAAATAAAATATTATCATTCTCTTTCTTTCGTTTCAAAGAACTAAAAACAATAAAATAATTTCCACATTCCATAACGGCTTATGAAGGACTGTTGATGTGATGTGACCAATAATTTTCCTAATTTCGACGGCTCGATAGCGCAGTAGCTTGGCATTTAGTTTTGGCTTTGCGGAGCCACGGGCTAGAATCCTGCACTAAACTGTTTTTTGTATGGCCTTTAAATTAATATTCCGGATGTCCATCCCCGTGCAATTTATGTATTTACCCCTGAGGTCTAAGATGGAATGGTTACAAGTATATGTGGTCTCCGGTTCTCTACACTTGCCATACGGGCTATGCTGCTATTTTGCGCTGGTAATGTGAGAGCGTGGTCGGGCTGTCCCATGCAGGCATAATTCGCTGCAGCGCGGCTCTACCACATTAACCTTAAAGACACGAAACATTGAGTTCTGAAAACCAACGAGTGTTTTTGCACAAATTTACAGGAATCGTAATTTAGTTGTCAAGTATTTTGCGGTTATTATTCGGCGGTTATTATACAAACGACACTATGATATATTAATATGATAATGTTACTGCCTCGTTGCTCGTTGATTAGGTGGTCGTAAGCGCGACTGCTGATAATGTGTTCCCGAATTAAAATCCCGGGTCGGACCAAAAAATCAGTTATTGGGTTTATCTGTCAAGAAACTCTCAGTAGTAGCCGGAAGTCAGAATGAAAAGCACGTATAGCCGGTGGTCTTGCATCTGATTTCTCTCCGGTCTTTTGACCGAATAGAGGGAATAGAGAATGCACCTGTTTTTGCACTTTATCTTATCTTGCGCAGATCGTCTCGAAATTCGGTATGGAAGACATTATATAAGTATATTGCTCAAACAAAGAGTCCCATTTTATAACCGTCCCTAAATTTAATCTTTAAAAACTGCCTCGTTGCTCGTTGGTCAAGTGGTAACCGCGACTGCTGATAATGTGGTCCCGAATTAAAATCCCGTGTTTTTGGTCGAAGTCGACGAAGGACATATTCTTCTTCATCACCAACCCGTAAGCATCCACTCCTGAGCATGGGCTTCATGGATCGTTGTAGGGAGGACCTGCATTAATCATCACGCTTGACAGGCAGATTGACGATCGCAGTACCTGACGTCTCGCGTCTTCGACTCTATTGTCCATCGCTGACCTGGATATTTCTAGTTCTGGGTACTGTGACCGCCAAGCGTGTCTATTGTGACAAATCCTCCCTTCAATGGGAGAGACTCATCTCCAGATTGTTACGGGCAGACGAAGAAGGAGTATTCAACTGACTCGCATTATTCCAGAAATTCTCTGAAGAACGCTACAGCTTCAATCACACACGCATCCACCGGGGCTACTGCGTTTCATCAAGATGCTCAGACGTCGACGAGGTTTCCCTGAACAGAAAGTTCGTGAAGTGCGTTAAAAAAATTACCCAAACGCATTACGGCTTCGATGCAAAACTTTCGTCCCTCGACTACTGCAAGACAAGTAAAACACCGCCGTCGAGACCAATCGACGGTCTTGACGTAGCATTTATTTATTTCTGCGGAATTATATTGTTAATGAATGTGATTGGAACTATTTACGACTTCGCACGCAACCCTGACCACAAACGTGAGTAACATGGCTATTAAATTGTACATAAAAACTCGTAATAACTAATAAAAAATGATGTATTAAATATAAAAAAGTGATGTATTAAATATTTTATTTAATACATAAGTTGGAGATAACAACTTCGCAGTTATTTATCACAATATAACTTTTGCTTATAACAAACATTGTAGCAAACTATTTTGAAAACGTAGTCGTATTATTTTTACAATTTAATTTTCATTGTTAAAACATAGTATAAAATTAAAACTAACTAAAAGATTACACACAATATTAAAAATCTATAATAAATACATAATTTTTAAAAAAAACTATAATAGCAAAACGTCATAAAATCTAACTAATGAAGTTTTAAATAGAATTTAAAACTACGCTGGTGCGATGTTACCTCTTAATTTCTTCTTTGTTCTTTTTGGCTCAGTTTTCATAATCTTCTCGCTTTGGCATGCTGGACTTAAGATTCTTCTATTTTCATAAATTCGCATGATGGAATATTTATCTTCACACCTTTGCTATTTTCATTATATTTTCGTCCATCGTTATTTTCAAAATTTTATATTCTTTAGTATATCTTCATACTTTTTAATATTTAGGCGGCTTCTGTAAAATTATTATTACGGTCTCTTCTCGTATTTGCCATATCCGGTATTGTGTCAATCGAATTAAATTAATTTTCCATTTTTTTTCAACAATTTTGCTGACCGCCGCGGTTCGCTTGCATTGTCGCAGCGCACCGCCTGGCAGGGTCGCCATGTAATGTTGGGAAGGTATCAGTGAGAAGGAGACATATTGTTATGTCTAAGACGTTAATTAGACTACTGTTAATGTACACTTAACACAAATAAATAATGTTGTGGAAGCTACATTACAATATACTCTTCTTCTTAAACCGCTTGGCGGATTTTAAAGCTTTTGTCTGCCTCTCCGGAGTGTCGTGGAGCGTCAACGTCCTACATTTTTTTGTTAACAATACCGGTAGAATTGTATAAAAAATCATTATAATTATTGTGGTGTAAAAGTTTGTGTACTGATTACTATTCAGTCTAAAGTCCTCTTTTTGTTTATTTATAAAAAAAAGTTTCGTAACATATTAAGCCACAATCAGTGGGCATAAATTTCAATAACTTGCTAACATCGAAAAACGTAAATTGTTTTGATGTTTTGGCCTTTATAAGTCCTCTCTATATTTATAATATGCATTGTTTTGTTACAGCTAACCGGTATTTAATAACTTGGTCCTTAGCTGAGAGCTGGAAACGACTGACAAATCCGTATGAAAATGGAGACCCTAGGCTTACGTCTTTTAGTCCTATACATGGAATGAAGTAAGTTCTTATTTAAGGTATATTTAAATATTATACGCCTTGTATTTGTTACGGTTGATCTGACCGAGTAGTGGCGGTGTAAGATTATCCACTATCCCATATCGTCCCGTAGCCCGTAAATGTTGTAAGAGGCGACTGAGGGAAGTAAATCAGGAGATGAGCGGCAGCATCTTCCTAATAACAACTTAAATTAAAAAATAAAATCTTTACCCATGCAATCTATGAGGGATGCCTATACTCAGCTATGGACTTTTGATAAGCTGTAAACATACTATTTGTTTCTAAGAGGTAGGGCTTCTACTATACCTAGGAGTCCGTTTGGTTGTAATTCTATTAGATATTACGCTCTGCAAATTTTTGAGTGCGTCGTTTATCCGCCTGCCGACCGAGGAGATTAAGGTAAATCTTCCCCACAACGGGTCAGTCCCATATCCACCAATGTATTATTTAGGGATGATGATGCAACAGTGTAACTGCTGTTTAGATTCAATTTATAAAAGAGCAAGAATTTTCTATCTAGGAGTCCAGAACCAGACGGTTAGGTATCACACTTTTGAAAGAGTTCCGGTTTGAAAGATCTATAGAGCCATCAAAATTACAGGCTGTGAGGTATTCCATCTTCATAGATGACAATGCAAAGAAGGCACAGATTTAGATCTGTGCGTTCTTTGTTAGCCGCAGATGTCCATAGACCGCTGTAGCCACTTACCATCAGGCGGACTGTAAATTCGTTTGTAAATTCACTTTATAAAAAATAAGATGGCTAATTGACTAACCTGAGGGGTTAGCCATCTTATTTTTTATATTTACAGCACTGTAATAAAACAGCGTGTTTGTCATGCACGCCGGACGTCCCGCCCCGCTGCACGCTTAAACGTATAACTCGATCTATGTACGTAATTTGTACACGTAGTCACGGAATAAATAATTGTTAATTGAGTGTAGCACTTTTCTTTAATGAAGTTATATTTACTGTGAACAATTATAAACTACATCATTAAAGTTTTTATGACATATTACATGTAATCGATGTCGGAGATAATGAAAACAACCTATGAATGTAATTTATCGATTACATCAGTGATAAAATTACTGTGTCATGTATAGTTGCTGCTGTAGAAGAAATAATTGTGGAAATATTTCGTTGTCCTTTCTTTGTAAACGTTATTTTAGAGTATGTCTTAATTTAATAGTTTATGTACATATTACATATATTACATTTATAAATGTGCGATAGTAATTACACTACCTAACTCCCACCGAAATAATTTTTTTCGGTGGGAGTTAGATAGTGGTAATTGATAGTAATTTAACAAATATATAATTAATAAATTTGTTTCGATTTGCTTTAATTTAACTTCTCGCTATGAAAATCAATGATTGTCAAAAATGGGGAATTTATTGGTTTCACTCCAGTTTTCGAAAATCGAAGTTTCATCAGATCTCGAAGTTTTGAGGTCCTAGGAAGCTATTCTGACTATTCCTACGAGGATGTCACTATGTCTCTATGTACGCGTGTGTATGTGTGTGTGTGTGTTTGTGTGTGTGTATGGATGTATGTAATTTTATTACATTATATTACATATAATGAACAGTAAGGGGCCCAAAATAGAGCCTTGTAGTACGCCGTAGGCTGAAGTTTCGTGATTACTTTTTATACCTCCAATCTAATAATTTGCTGTCTGTTAGAGAGATATGACCGAAAAATATCGCGGGCAATTACTCTAAGTCGATATCATATAGTTTTTGAAAAAGCAGTCTATGGTTAATTGTATCAAATGCCTTTTTCAGATCGATAAATATACTGAGTGCTACGCATTTTTCATTAATATTATTTTTCAGCTTTGTCACAAAGTCGATTGTTACAGTTGCAGTTAGCGTATTAGATTTTGTGCGGAAACTATATTGATTTTTTTAGAAGAGGGGGCAAACGAGCATACTGCTCACCTGATGGTAGGTGACTACCGCCGTCCATGAACAACTGCAACACCAGGGGAAATGCAGATGAGTAAGCTCTTTTCTTGAAGGTCCCTAAATCGTATCGGTCCACAAAAATCGTCGTTGGTAAACAAGAAAAAAAAACTCCTAATAAAACGCACAGTGGTAGACCGCCAAACATCTAATAATATAAGTAATTGTATCTTAAGCCGTCGTGAAATAATATGGATACTCCACCTCCTATGGCATTTTCTCTTATATTATAATAATAGGTGCAGTTTCAAACTTTTGGCTTTAGATTCTGACTTCCAGGTTTCTAATAGTGTAATTACAACCACAATACTAGATATGATATATTATATAATGCAGTTTAGTTCGTCGAGTTTTCCTAGCTTCACTATGCTTCGTGCTTTAGCGTTAAGAAATTTTAATGATTAAGTGCTTTTTATTAAGTTAGTGTATGAATCAAATTCTTCTTGAGAAGTATTCGGAGTTGTGTTATCTATATCTCGAATCGTTAGGTTTTTGGCTGGATGTTCGTAATTTTAGATGGAATTTTAACAAATTTTATAGTTAGACCCTATTCACCGTTTCAGTTCGTCTCTCAAATTGCTCTGCTACTTTTGTTGGTAGGGTGTCTCATCAGAGTAGATTTTGATATTTTCAGATTTTATGTTTGATCTTCTACGTGCGTGATTTTGCTACTTCGGGTGTCGAGCATAACCTTTATGGGCTTGGATTTATCAGGATTGTATTTTCCTAAACATATAGTTTTCTTTGGTTCCATACAGTCCGTTTTATTTTATTTACTTCGTCGCTATCATGGATGTGTCTCTCTTCAGAGTTTGGGGATCGTATCTCTTTTATTTCTCGTATGATAACATTCTTCTCGCTCTAAGATGGTTCGTAGTTTACGATATAAAATCTTCATAACTAAACGAAGGTGTAGTAATCAGGGTAGTCGAACCAGATTTTAGTGATGTTATTTCATTTTCAATAGTTTCCACTTTTCTGAATATTAGCTCTAAAACCTGAGATGCAAGCCAACTCCGATTTTATTTTAACATGTTCCGAGAACAAAAGATTAGTTTTTACGTCTTAAAGCCCCGCTGCAACGTCTTATAACTGCAGCAAGCACAAACTTAGCTCGACCGGGGAAAGATCACGCTCTCATAGAATTCCAGCGTGAAAAAGCAGCTTTATGCTACTGTATTTCGTATGATAAGTGTAGAGAACCGTTGTCCTCAAGGATGACAACACATTTGCATTTTGATTTTTAATTGAAGATTTATGTCTATGGACATATTCAACAAAAGATTGCGCACTTGACCGCGAAAGCGTTTGATGTGCTTTACTGTCAAAATAATAGAATAGAATAATTTTAGTTAATATATATTATTATATAATACTTATTCAAAGTAATTTTTATTATTTACCACTGATTCGGAAAGTTCCTCTGTCCTGGGAAGAAGCAGCAAGAAACCAAGCGAGATTAAAATAAGCCGCCATGACGCGATGACTTTTCATTTATTTGTGTGATATCATAGATAACACTTAATTAATCTTTTTATTTGGTGATTTTTATAAACTTTTAATTTCTATTATTCATTTTTAATCACAGATTGTGATACCTTTATGAATGGATAGATAATACGATTTAATTATTATTTACTGACTTACTGTTCAGTCTTTTGGACTCAAATTTTTGGACTGTTGTAATATTATGTACTTTTGGATTTCCCAATTTTGTAATTGTTTGTGTAAACAATATCCAAGTTGTGTTGTTGCTTTTAAGATATTATTACAAATTAACTGTCTGGCGTGGCGCACACGGAAGACGTCTCAACTATCACTACCAGTTTGTCCGAGCCTATGGTGATTTTACATCTTAGATATTAGAAATCTAAGATAGCCCCTTTACTCATATATTTTAAGCCTAACAATATTTGAGGAGAATATTTTGCCAACTTAGGCAGAAGATGTAATTTTTCCCTTCATCAATATCATGTAATATATGCTTTTAATATTCTGTGATCAAAATGATGACGATATAGTTAGGCAATACCCATACCAACATTGACCAAAATTAAATATATTTTAGAATTTTACTTTCATTTCAGAGTGATTACTTTAATTTTCGTAATGATGGCACATTCTATCATCGCATTCCACATCTCATATCTCCAAAATCCTCAGTTCCTGGAGAACGTAAGTTATTTTCTGATTTTTTAGAATAATTTGACAGATTTATTTTTCATCTTGGTCTTCAGGAATAACAATGCATTTACATTTTGATTATTATTTGAGGATATATATGTGTCTATAGGCCCATACCATCAGCTGGAATGTGTGCTCGTCTATCTAACTGACTTTTATAAACGAAACAAAAGGAGGAACTGGAAAGTTTTTACTTTACGAAGTATAAATAAAACAAAAGTTCTCATAATCAATTTCATTTTTGGACTCTGTTAATAGATATTTATTGATAAACATTTCATCTGATGGTAAGTGGCTCAACATAATTCAAACAACAAGGACTACAGACTACAGGTACACATCTAGTCCTTGTTGTTTAAAGTCAACACTGTCATAATATTAATACGCTTATTTTCTGTTCTCACAATACATATTGTACTATATTATGTTGTAACTAACATTATGTTATAAAATTTTAAACTAACTAGTACAATTTCATTCCAAAATATGTAAGTAGTTGGTGTCTGAGACTGGCACAGGAATGCCTGAATTACAGATCATCAGGACTTCATCCCAAGAATACAAAACAAATTTAAAATCAGCAGTTTAAAATTGCATCAGGATGCTAGGGTTACACTTACACAGCTAAAATGCATGTGATAAGAGAACAATACAAAATTAAGAAATAATTAGTTTCTTACAAACTAACGTTTAACTAAGGTGGAGTATAATAATAAACAGCTAAGTACTCGTACACTAACTACATCTAAGAGAGTAAAGAAATTGGAATGTGCCACGCTGTCCTATTTCTAGGACACATGTCCTAGAAATATTTTTGATTTCTTTTACATGTGATTCCTGTGCTATAATTTCTTGATTGACGAGCGCCTGATAAATGAGGACTTAAATTGCGTTCAACAAAATCAGCAGTGGTCAGCACCTGAACAGTTGCTTACGAGTTATGAATTAAAGGATGAACGCATGGCCCCTAGACTACTACCGCATTGCGGCTCAAAATATGTATATCGCTATATATCATTCTTCCTCATTTGGAACTTGTTGTTTTATAACATGTTCCGTAAAAGGTATGGATTGACGTCGCAGTACTCTAGTCTTGAATCTTTACTATTCTCTTATTCATATTATTGTACAAAATTGAAGTGACAAACAAACCTACAGTCCACCTGATGGTAAGTGGCTACTGCAGTCCATGGAAATCTGCAAAGAAGGCTACAAATGCATTATCATCTCTGAGGGCTAAGATGAAATTTCTCACAACCTGTACTGGCTCTCTGTACCCTTCAGACCGGAATACAGCAGAGCAGGCACTGCTATTTGGCGATAGAAATAGGTAAAAGGGTAGCACTTACCAAGACTCCTAGATAGAAAAGGAGTCCCACCACCAGTGAATTCATCACACGGTTTTTTCGATGATTTCGATGACTACGTGTATTGTAATAATTTTAAGACTTACAATTTTATTTACGAACAGACAAGTCGACACCCGCTAAGCACCCTGCTTCATAACGGGTCTATAATCGTACAGACGTTCATCATGCTGTCCAGTTTTCTCCTCGCCTACAACCTGTTGATCAACGGTGAAAAAGACCCAAAGGAAGGCCTTAGCCTTCGCTTACTACCACGTGTCCTCTTTAATCGTGTTGCAAGGTTAGTTCCTAATTGACAATATTTTTATATCTTTCTATAATGTTACAAATGTAATAATTTTCAAAACAACTTTCATCCACTTCTAGACGTCAAAATAATCTGAAATTTTGCGTATTCAAATGTATTTAACAACCGATGACAACAAAATAGTTTCATGACTATGACCTAGTATTCTCACTAAGACCATCACAGAATGGTCTTAGATCACAGCTTATGATCAGTGCGTGCTGTTTTAGTTTTCTTAAACCCTAATTTTATTATAATATTAGTTACAAGAGCTCTCACCGACCCGCCATTTCAGCGCGGTCAGTATGTAATTTATGAAGCACGTAAAACCTTCCAGTAATGCAAGCCAGTAACGCATCCTTGAAAAGGTTTATGTCCAGCAGTGGCCTTAAAAAGACAGTTTATGTGATGCGATAAACAACAATAAAGTAATGTTACATATATAAGTCCCACTTCGTATATTTAGCTCAAAATATTTTATTTCTCAGACATATAGGTTTCCTCGCGAGGTTTACCTTCTTCTCCAAGCATGTTATTAATCAGTTAAAATTGCAATTTTAACAATTTCATTGTTGGCGACAGTGATCGAAACTGGTTTGCTCAAATACTGCAAGAGCGCTAAGTCTCCGAGCAGAATCATGGTATTCTGATTAAAATTAGGGATATCACAACGAAAGAGATCCGATATTCGTGAATACCGAAGATCTAACGTTGTAAATTTAAAGTTGCCATTCGAGAACTACCATTAATAGTTCCTTCTTAATTATTTACGCGTGGATATTTTTTTTAAATAATATCAATTTGTTTAACAGAATTACGCCATTGAATGTTTTTATGGTTGGCTTGACGGCAACTTGGTGGCGACACATGAGCGACGGCCCTCTATGGATACCATTAGTGGAGGCGGAGTGTGCACACTGCAGGGACAAGTGGTGGGCGCAGTTCCTGTATATCAACAACTTTATTGATCCGGACAAAAAGTGCCTGATACAGACATGGTAACTACATCCTATAAATATGTTACTTTTACTACTATCCTTTTAACTTTTAACAAATAGACCAAGGGCTAGAGTACATCTAAATGTCACTCTGGCGAGACGTCAAAATGTATATATAGCGGTAACATTTCCCCACGCCCTTAAAGGGTCACCTTTAAAAAGGATAATATTATGATGCGTAAAAATATCCAAGTAATACTAACTAAAGCTATGCAGAATAAAATATATATTATAATACATAAATGTAAAGAAGATGTTAGTGATGTAGAGTTTATTATTGCGTGGGCAACGGACACAAACGCACCACAGGTCGCACGAGTGTACCCCTTGCCGTTTTTACTGTAGCGACACGAACTATACCGTCCTTAGACGGGTGAACCTTTACTATCTCTCCCTAAGGCCAGGAGAGGGTCGACGAGTTATCATTTATAATTATGACTACTGTGCCAACCTCTTCGGAGACTGAGGCTTGAGTCCATTTCTGCCGCACCTGCAGTTGATGCAAATATTCAGTTCTCCAACGACGCCAGAAGGACTGGACCAATTTTTCTAAGAGCACGTGTCGTTGAAGAAAATTAATTGGCGAATATTCCACATCAGGTGCAGGTAGGGAGCGTAATGGTAACGTAATGGTAATGTGCGGGTGTTAAAGCCGTCGGTTCAGTTGGCTTGGAGCTAAGTACAGTGAGCGGACGCGAATTTAGTAAACACTCAATTTGAAGAAGGACTGCATTTAACTCCTCATAGGCTAAGATCTGCTGTTCAATAACCTTGAAAAGGTGTTTCTTATGCATTTTACCATACTCTCCCAACAACCACCGAAATGCGGAGCGACGGGCGCTATGAATTTGAATTCAATACGACTTTCGGCCAATTCTTTCGAATTATATAAGTCGCGTAGATAAGAGCGTGTGCCTACAAAACTTCTACGATCCACGATCAGAGTAGAGACACATCACGGGACCCCGTCGCGATATGTAGCGCTTTAAAGCTGCGACAAAACTCACAGTGGAAAGATTCGTGGCTACTTCGATGTGGAGTGCATATTGCGTAGTGCAAGTAAATATACATAAGTGAGATTTAACACCACGAGCCCGTATGGACGTATATGATATAGAGCCGCAATAGTCACAACCAGAATGAGCGAAAGCTTTCTTTACTTGCGTAATTCTATGTCCCGGTAGAGCAGCCATTAAAGGAAATTTCGGGCGCGGTTTTAATTTAAAGCAAGTGTTACACTTATTAATTCTAGACTGAATAATTCTTCTAGCAGGCAAGATCTAAAATCATTGCCTTAACAAAGACATGGGTAACTCTGGGCCGGCGTGTAAATATTTTTTATGATAGTAGTCGATGAACAACTCTACAAGAGCGTTGTGACGCGGTAAAATAATCGGAAATTTGCAATCTAAACTTTCAGCTGAGTTAGTGAGACTGCCACCAACGTGGATAAGGCCATCGTATAAAAATGGTTTAAGCTTCATTAGCGCGGGAGAGCAATCTCTACCAGGTCCTAGCTGTCGAATGTAGAGTGCGAAATGTCTCTTTTGAATATCGCCTATTATTATGCGTTCGGCGAAGCTATAGCTATTTATGAATCTGTAGACGTATACAAGGATACGCATGAGCTTACTCCATGAGGAGATGCGTTTATTACCCTTATTTTATTTAAAAAAAAACTATGTAATTGCTTTAACATTTCCGGCCGCATCACCACTTACTACCAGGTGGGATAGAAGTCAAGCTAAGGCCTTCTTTAGAAATTATCATAGTTTCTGAAGAATGCCTAATTTCTACAGTGATTAATGAACTATACTGCACATAATTGTACGAATGAGGGCATCCACGACTTTTTCTGCCACCAAGGCGGCGCCACTAGAAAGTGAGGTATAATATTTGACAGATTTCAAAGCGGGGAAGTTAATTTGTTAGGAAAATGTAAAAGTTGTTGTATCTTCCTGTACTTTTAGCTATATTTTATATTAATAACATTAAAAATAAGTAAACCAAACCACAGATATTCATAAAAGTAGAAAAAATTTAAAAAAAAATAAAAATGTGCAAAAAATTAAAGAGCAAAACACTGACGCATTGTTTTGTGTATTAATATAATACTCTAGAAACTGATAAACTTTTATTAAAAAACAACTTCTCAATTAAACTACATTGTGTAACAAAAAACTTTACCTCAGTGTCAACTAGCGACATTTGGTGAGCAGAAAATGATTAGCCCTCATTACTATATTTATTCTCTAATATTGGGCTATATTATTTTTAGAGCCCGTTAAATTCATTTATTTAAATTAACATCAAACTGCTTACATATTGAAAATCTATAGTCTTAAAGTCAAGGATTTAACCTTAATTTCAATTAAAATGGTCGTATTGATCAATTGACTCATTCTAGGTTTCTCGCGGTGGACATGCAACTTTATGTATTGGCGGGCTTTCTGGCTCTCACCTTGGGCCGGTCACCGCGCAGAGGTGTCAAGGTCCTAAGCTGCCTTCTCGTTTGCGCGATCGTTGCCAATTTCGTTATCGCCTACAACTGGAACTTGAAGGCAATACTCTTCCTCACTTATCCTGAGTGAGTATTTATAGGAAAACTTTTATGACATAAGTGTATCTCGTAAGCATTAATTATATTCCGCACATGTCAATGCGCGATCAATAATAATTAATTATTACAAGCTTTTATTTAACTTGCAATGTTTGTATGTTTGTTCGGGTCAAATCTTTCAACTGAATTTTAAAGCAGTTATCCTCAACCGATTGAGCTGATATTATTTATGCACGCACATTTAGTTTGGATGACAATGCATGGTTACCTAAGTAACGTCGTCATTCTAAATCTAATATGGCGGACCGCCTAAGATGGCGGACTAGTTATTTTTTATACACTTCCATGATATTGGGTATGAAATGAAAGAGTTTGCTAAGAAATAACGAAAAATGAAATGACGTCACTTTAAATCCAATATGGCGGACCGCCTAAGATGACGGACTAGTTATTTTTTATACACTTCCATGATATGGGTATCAAATGAAAGAATTTGCTAAGAAATAACGAAAAATGAAATGACGTCACTTTAGATCCAATATGGGGGAACGCCTAAGATGGCAAACTAGTTAATTTTTTTGCACTTCCTTGATATGAGTATCAAATGAAAGGGTGTGCTGAGAAGAATACGAAAATAAAATGACATCACTCTAAATCCAATATTTATTTATTTACACTTTATTGTACACCTTAATAAAAGGATTACAAAGGGCGGACTTAATGTCTTTTGGCATTATCTCCCAGTCAACCCGAGACGTGTAAAAAATAATGTGATAGGTGCCAAATATAAAATGAACATATTTACAAATTAAAAATAGGCTAATATTATATAATTATATTAACATAAATAGAATAAACTTATATACTATAAAATTTGCTACACACACACTTTATGTATGTATATATATATATATATATTTATATATATATTTATATATATATGTTGCTGCTGGTTTAACGTTTAAGTATTTTCATGATTTTTAAATGAAATATCGTTTCATTTAACTGTACTAACATGATGGATCGTACTATCATCTGTCTTCGTTTCCGGGAGCGTTTATATATATATATATATATATATATATATATAAACATATTTTGCACAAATAAAATAACGACAAGGGTAACCAAATTGACCAAGGTAACTACCATCTGTTACCTTCATAAAGTGTTTACGCACCAATCTTTTAAATGCAGTCTTATTAGATATTACGTTAACGTCTATTATAACGTCTTCGGGCAAGGAGTTCCAGAGCAGTGCAGCCTGTATGGTGAATGATTTGCCAACAAAATTGGTGAAATGGTGGAATACTTATTTTATTATTAAGCGAGGAACGCAGAGTTCTATCATGCGTTGATGAAATATACTTAAATTTGACCTTGAGATAAAAAGGAGTGGATGGATCATTTAAGATAGAGAAGAGAACAAGCAAAATTCTAGAGTCACGCCGGAAGGTAACCTCGCGGTATCAATTCTTGCAAGCATCCTTGAGCTACCTATAATCATCGCTCGGCATTTCGTAGGGTTGACAGACACTCCGAAACGCATGGACCAATAAAATACTGACTTTGTAATTCAATTTGTCAATCGCATTATAAATGTCACAAATGTCAGATTTTACATAAATTTGTAGGTCATCAGCATACAGTTGGTACGAACAATCAATATTAGATGTGATGGAATTAATAAAAACAGAGAAAATTAACGGGGAAAGTATACCGCCTTGCGGTACGCCAGAAATCAGGTCAACCCACTGTGAAGTCATTTGCACCACGTGGACAGACTGCTGACGTCCGCGAAGATGAGATGAGAACCACTCCAGGACTGACAGTGCAAACTTCAAATAGGAAAGGATAGCAAGAAGGATATCATGGTCAACTGTGTTAAAAGCATTAGAAAAGTCTATGAGCACCACAACTGTAACTTTCTTGTATTCAATTCAATGTGTTACTGCGCTGAGGGCCGCGGGTTCGAATCCCGCACGGAACAAGTATTTGTATGACCTACAAATAATTGTTCCCGGTCTGGATGTTTGTTCTCGTGCAATTTATGTTTGTAAACTGCCTCCACGATACAGGAGAAAATCCTAGTGTGGGGAGTAACGTTTTAAAATTAGACATAGACTCGACTAAATGAGGTGATATATTTTCTCACCTCCCAAACACGAGGCAAATATGGTATTAAAATTTTATATTGTCCAATCCCTTCTTTACAAAATAGTTGTATATTATCTAACGGTATATTTTTTCTTTACAGACTGATGCGTCACCAGTACGCTGGTCAGCCCTCTTTTAACTTGATGTACATGGCTCCATGGGGCAGCCTACCTTCTTCACTGATCGGACTCATTGCAGCCTTCCTTCTTTACTATTGGCAGCAGGTCAATTTCAAGCCCGAAGAGAGTTTGGTAAGTAGTTGTAATTTAGTAGTAGTAAGTAGAAATTTCGAGTTTATCTCTTTTTTTACCATCTGGTAAACGTCCACTGCTGGACATGGGTCTCTTTAGTTGTAAGGAGGGTTTGCCTTGATTATCACGCAGTGTTTGACGATCGCAGTACCAGATGCCTTGCACTTTTGATTCTGCCCCCGTCCCTGGTCTAGGCATTTTCCGCTCGTAAACGAGATTGTTAGAACGCCATCTACCGAAATCATGGTCGCCTTTAGGATGGGTGTCCTAAAGGCAAACCGAAGTCGGAATGACACAAACTGAAGTGATCTTTAACGTCCCTACCATACAGTTAATACAAAATTTATCTAACTTAATCGCGTCATAAAGCATGGGCTATCACAAATATTCAAGTCTAAGCAAAGAAAGCGAAATATGTGTAGAATAGTATAGAATAGAATGAATTTTATTCAATATTGATTATTACATAATACTTATTGAAAGTCATTTTTTATTTACCACTGGTTCGGAAAATACCTCTGTCCTGGGAAGAACCAGCAAGAAACCCAGCGGGACTTTTTTTAAACATATTTCACTTAACAATAATTTTGTTTATACAATTTTAAATGAATTTACATATAACCAGCATGGTGGTGATCACCTTATTCCCAGGAGTTATTTTCATTCATGTAGTCCTTGATATTATAATAACCCTTGTACAGTTTTCTTTAATAAAACTTACTACATTTCCTTGTCCTAAAACCCTTTCAAAAATGAGAGGAGGCCTGTGCCCAGCAGTAAGACGTTTATGGGCTGTTACTTCACTTTTTACTTAATTTTTTAATATCAGTATTAAAAATTAATATATGTAATTTGTAATAATGCACTATATTAAATAATGTAATATTACATGAGTGATTTGTTTTTAAGGTGTGATAGCATAAGTTACAGAACATTTATTATTCTGTACAGTAATCAAGGACCTCATTTATCTTTAATTTCTTTTCACAGATATTCCGTATCCTGTATCGATGCTCCGTGCCATCTATATTTATTTGGGTCCTATCAGGATACTTTGTAAAGAACATCAGTTCACCGATCTTCATTGCTGCGTATGCAGCCCTTGACCGACCAGTGTTCTGCCTAATTACCGTCGTAGCTATGCTCGGATTTATAAACAAAGTCGACAGTAAGTAAATTAACAATTGTTTAATTAGATGTTTCATTAATAATAATATCAAAACAGCTTTTGAAAATATTCTAATTTATCAACAGCTTGGACTCAAGCTACTTTACCTATAAAATTTAGAGGTATCGGTGTAATAAATATTTCTAGTGTTGCATTGACCGATGTCCTTGCTTCTATGCATAGTGTCACTGACTTATGTAACATAAAAGTAATAAAATAGACCTGTGTATTGCTGGCAACACAGACATAACAAACGCTCTATCCCACTGAAAATGTTCCACTGGAAGTTTACCAACAAATACAGTGGGATATCCCGTTGGTACGGAGTGTGCATAAAAATTTGTTTCATAATTTCCATAGTGACCAAGCTCAGCCTGCCCTCTAGCTGTTTCGACTGAGGAATCTAGTCACTGGTTACATCGATCAAGTAATCTCGGCATATTACATAATATAGGATAAATGTATATGTCTATGGGCCATAGCATCCACTTACCACCAGGTGGACTCTGTGCTCCTTTTTCCCTCTAATTCCGTAATCATCTATTGTAGACAATGCATTTTACATGATTCATCCATTTAATATATATTGCTAAACAGACGCATATATTCATAGATATTTGTATGTACTAATTATATATGTATTTAAATATGTATATTTGTATGTATGTATTTGTATACATATGTCATATATTTGTATATATGTATGTATAGGTCATATATCTATAGTTTATTTATTAGTAAAATGTATATATTATGTAGTTAATTATCATTTTGTGTAGTGTTATTTTATTCTATATTGCCACACCTACGTCAAATTCTCACCACTCCACGGGTTGACTGGTAGAGAATGCCTCAAGGCATTAAGTCCACCTTTGTATTCTTTTGTTTTTAAGGAATGCAATAAAGAATTAAAAAAGAAAAATTCAAAATATTACTTGATATACTCGTAGGATTCGGTTAGCTGGATCATACGAGCGGCAATCTGTCAACATCATCAGTGCCCTTGTGATGCGACGTTAACGACTTTAGGCTATACGGACTGTCCGGAAAAATCAATGGTGGTAGTCGATTCAACAAGGAAGTTGTGCGAGGAAGAAAACTTTTGTAAATCGCACAGTGGTTGACCGCCAATCATCCAGATGGTATGGATGGTATCACGAGTTTTGTTGCGATGTGCGATGGTGAAATTGAGCGGCTGGAATTGGTCCGAACAATTCCTCAGAGCACTCCCTGTGATAGATGCGATAAAATACGCAAAGAGATGCAACATCGCTTTGCAGTGGCAGTGAGTCAAGCCGATCAGTAAGAGCTGGATCACCGATGATTCGATTCGCTCTGTGCTGAATGCGATAAAATGGAAGGAACTAGCACTGGGGAGCCCCGGTTCAAAGATTTGAACAGTATTCCATGTGAAACCTAACCTGCGCTTTGTTAAGTTGCAAGTTGTTTTTAGAGGCCAATTTGGCCTTCTCTTCCAAATGACTATGAAACTGAACGTCATTCGATATGTCGACGCCGTTTAAAGTGGTAACAGCTGACTTAAGTAAGTGGTGCAAATATTAGTCTCTGAGAGTTGACTTCGTATTTCAAACGTGGGGCCCATGTGCAGTGAAATTCTTAAAGGAACTGTATCCATTACTTTCGTCGTTTACGTCGCTGCTGGTGATAAGAGGGCTGGTACTTTTCTCCCTCAAAGCTAAGTATTGCCATTCAGGGAGGAAACGCAGCCAGTGTTCTTGGCACTATACCGTGGGGAGTAGGACTGTATGATCATTTAAGTTCTTAGTTTTAGTTTTGTCATTATGGTAATATATTATACTTTATATGTGAATGTAAGTAAATAAATGATATTAAAAATTAGATGGTAGATTCTTTATTGTTTGTATATGGCCAATAATATTATCATGAAATGGCAGAGCAGTAAAATTTGTCTGCATGTTCAGTCTTAGTTTTGTTAGTATCAACTCTAAATATTAGACTGGAGGAACAGCACCCGCTATTTTATTGAAGTTGGTCTGGCATAGGACATACATCAACCAAGAACAATACCCAACAGCAACCGCAATAACGCACAACAGACTGAAGAAGAAGAAAGAGAAATTTAGATTATAATGGCCGAACTATTGTCATAGAAACAACAATATATGTACTTACAATATACAGCTAACCAAAAAAAAAATTTTTCTTTAAATAATATAATACTGTATCACCTAGGTCTATGGTGGCAGTTTTTGTCGTGGAATGGCTGGCGACCACTCAGTCGCATGTCGTTACCCATTCTGCTCGTGCATTGGAGCTATAATCTTACACAAATTGCTGTGAGGACGAACCTTACACGAAGCTCTGTATTCGAAATTGTAAGTATTATTAATTTATACACTATAATTCAGATAAAACATCTTTTTAGTGGCCCGTGCCAAAGTTAGCCAAATATAATTTATAGAATTTTACCATTCTAAATACAATTTATCTAATAATTTGAAATTTAGCACAAATATTGTGCTAGCATAATTATAGACGTACAGTATACAAAGTAAAATTTTGATTCTAGGTGTTAATTTCAAAAAATTGTTTCGTCATTAATAGGACAACGTTTGACCAACACCCACCCTGGCAATAAGTGGTGATAGGGACAAATCAGCTTGAAAATGCCTAATCATTATTGTTTTGAAAGACCAAATTTATAGTACCTATGTGTATGTAAAATTTACAACCGTTTGTATTGCATAAAAATCTCTATCTATATATAAAAATGAATTGCTGTCCGTTAGTCTCGCTAAAACTCAAAAACGGCTTTTGATAAAGTATATGATTTAAATTCACATTTAGACCTGGTAGGTGGCGCTGTTGTGGAGATCCAGAAATCACTCGTGCAAAACCGATCGCTAGTAAATAATAAATGTTAAACACGCCTTTATTTATTTGTGTAACAGCCATTTGTATCCATAACATCTTGCAACTTGTTTAATTTTTTTTTATAGGTTAAAGTGACAAACGAGCACACAGTCCACCTGATGGTAAGTGGTTGCTGTGGCCAATAGACATCTAAATCTATCCTCGTTTGCGAATCAAAATGCAGATGCGTTGTCACCCGTGAGGACTAAGATGGAATGCCTCTTTTCCAGTAAAAAGGGTCTCCGGTTCTCTACACTTACCATATGAAACACAGCAGTGTTAAGCTGCTATTTTACGCTGGTATTCTGTGAGAGCGTGGTCCTTCCCCGGTCGAGCCGACCCATTCGCGCTACAATTATACTACTAATATAGCTGCAGCATGGCTCTACTACGTATAAAAAGTAACAAGAAGATTTCTTTCCTATTTCAATTTTCGAAGATTTTTGAGTCAAACTGTTTTACTGCAATGAACGAAAGAGATTATCCGAGATCGGGTGAATATTGAGGGTAAGCTAAGTCTTCCCATTCCTAGTCTTATATTGTTTTGAATCGAGTAAGTTACATGAGGTCTAATAATTTAGAGACGCCTTTACACACACGTTGCACAAGACTGAAAGCTTAATTTTATACTTTTCGTTTAGTTTTCCTAATTGTTGATGAAAGATGTACAAATGAACAGATATCGTTTGGTTAAGGAGAATTCACTCCTAATGTGATTTCATTATTGAAGATTATTTCTTTGAAATTCCACCTTAATTCGCATGCGGGTCGGTTTTTGGACTCATGAACCCGGTTCTCAGATTCATAATACAATATTCAGGAATTAGTATTTTTGTAAACGACCCATTTTTCATTACAGATCACTGGTTAAATTCGTATTGATGATCCGTCTGTGTACAGAAAATCTCTGATACTTTTTTAACGATTTCTTGCTGGTTATTTCATAAAACGTGATTGTTATCCCCCATAGAAAACTTTAAAGGCCGTCAAGATCGCAGTTTAAATTATCAAATTCAAAGTAATGTGTCGGATGTGGTCCTTGATAGATGATTTTGTAATTATACGTTTTTTAACTTCCCGCTTTGAAAATTAATAATTTTCAAAAGTAGGTTAGGTAGGTAGGTAACTATAGATTTCGGTCCGATTTTGAGAATGCGAGTGTGTGTGAATGTATGTATGTAAATAATTTTAGTCCTACGATATCTTTAGAACGATCCGATCGAGATGGGCGACACGGTGCGGCGTTCGAAAGTGTTCATTGAGACTTCGAGCTGATTACATTTTCAAGTCAATCGGTCGAGCTGTTTTAACGATTTTCAAAAAATAAAAAACAAAAATTAAATAGAATTTCGAGCGTTGCGCTCAAAAATAAGCGGGAAGTTCTAGGGATGGCTTGCAGGGTCAACCGCATATTTTAAATTAGTTGTTCTCCGTTTTCGTTAAATTTGTTGTTATCTCTTTTTGTTACGTGTTTTTATCTCACTGACTGAAAATGAGTAAACGAGGCGCTGTTTTGCATGGGAGATTGTCTGCAATGTACATAAATACAAATACAACACGATAACCGCATGACTGCAAAGATTGTGAAAGTTTAGAGGATGTCCAACATTCATTGATAAAATGTGTCAAATATAAATGTAAAAGAGACTCGCTGATGAGAGAATTAAAATGGGTCCGGCCCAAACTATACTGTCGTAACTACCATCAGTTGTTGCTAGGATGTTTTATATAGAAAGTAATAATATAATTGTTTTTTACAGAGTGGTCACTGGTTTTTGACTATATTCATGACATATGTAACATCTCTGCCGCTGCATCTACTCATCGAGCTGCCCATGATGCAGTTCTTCAAAGTGCTCTTTTCTTAATTCTACTTATAATTACTATAGTTATAGTTCAGACAAAACCAAATAAATATACGTCTAGCTTTGTTCTAGATAAATTAAATTACGTAGTAGGTAAGTATAACGCGTGCACAATAAAATGAGACTCGCGTGAAATCACCACCTCCGAGTGTCCGAGCACCATTGCTTGTACAGCGAGCGACGTTCGTTCAAAGATATTATAAATAAAATATAATATATTTTCGTTAGTCTCGTTAGATTTCCTCACGACGTAATACCTACATTGTCAACTTTTGTACACTGTACAAGCATGTCGGTGTGATGTCATCGGATTTAGGTCCCATGTTATTATGCTCGAGTATTTATTTAGCTTAACTAAATTATAAAGTGATGAATATTGTGAATATGGGAACGTTGGGAATGACGTTTTATAACTACTAATATAAGAATATTTTATGTTTTACATAATCATCATGGGTAAAAGATGTAATATTTCATATAAACCTTCACTTTAGTTGAATTATTTAGCATTTATACCTAAGTAAAGACCTGATAAAGACTTCTATTGCAAATAATTTTGCGTTAAATATTAAAAATATCTCGCAGATCTGTACAAAAATTTATATACTGAATACATGAAAACGTTTTTTTTTTTTTTTGATGACTTAAAACTATATTATAACATACAACATACGGCCTTATTCATAAAAGTATGTAAAGAAATTCATAAATGTACACTCAAATAAAACTAATGAGTATGGAAGCTGACCGTCCTGCGCGATTCAATAATCGTTAACGTTAATAGAAAAAAGTATCATCATCATTACAGCCCTTAACAAGTCTACTGCTGAACGTAGGCCTCACTCAAGAAATGCCAAAGCACGGTTCTGAGCCAAACTGCACCCATTGACTTCCTGCATCTCTTACCAAATCGTCACCACATCTAGTGAAAAGCCTACATTCAGCTTAATTTTTGGAACGAAATTCCTTATCGGACGGTACGAATTTGGCGGATGGGGACTAAGCGAGAAAAAGTGTAAGATTTTTCCGTTACGACCCCTTCCGACTGTAGACGGCCTTAACGGCTATAAGGAAGCGCACTTTTTGTTATCTTGCCATGAAAGAAATATTATTTTATTTTAAATGACGCTTCATTTTAATCGACGTTACGTATACGTTTATCATAATAATATACTACGAAAGGAACTTCGTTCCAACCGAGTGTTCCCCGACACTCACGCATGTTTTTTTTTAATCTCTAGCTCTTTGGATAGTAAGTTTAAAACCGATTTCAAAATTTGTACCAAACAAACAAACGGAAAATAAAGCGACTTAATAAAAACATGGTAAAAATAAATGGAAATGACATTCCTCAATTGTTAAAGTTGAACGTTGAATATATTCATTTTTTTTTTACCTCGCTTTCGTGTGTCTTTGTGGGTGAAATTTAGTAATTGATTTTAAACTAACTTCCCCATGAGCTAAAGACTTGAAATTTTGAACATAGGTCAGAATTGGTTGGCAATGAAAGAATATGAAAAATAATGTGGTATATTAAATTTTTATTTTTCATAAATTTTAAAAATTTCACTTATTAGCTTTTTTTTATGCGATAAACAATTATTGAAAATCAACTGTGCTAACCGCGCTAGTCTTTACGAGATAGCTGGTTTAGATAAAGATTTTGTATGGTATGTATCATACCATACAAAATCTTTACCTCAATTCGGTTTTCGTTCTATTGTTCAAACCATGAGCATTGAGCACATTGAAAAATGTTATGTAAGCTGTTCGTTCTAAAGTTCTCATATTATGTATAAACCTTTACAACATACTGCACTTAAAATTTGGAATTAATAAAAATGCCCCACGTGAAAAATGATTACTTTAACTTATGCTATTAGGTTATAAACCTACTATAGATTTTTATAAATATGACCCAAATTGTATACAATATAATTACTTCATATATAGACTAAGAATTAGGCGTATAGAATCCTAGCTTTTTATTTGAAAGAGTCATCAGGATGCTGTAAAGTGATTAACCATGCCACTCATTATTCTTACTTAGTTTATCTAAGCAAGTCTTTATT
Organism: Parnassius orleans; assembly: GCA_029286625.1. Taxonomy (NCBI): domain Eukaryota; kingdom Metazoa; phylum Arthropoda; class Insecta; order Lepidoptera; family Papilionidae; genus Parnassius; species Parnassius orleans. The sequence continues at coordinate 5,129,340 of JAGSMP010000006.1, read as the reverse complement.
TTGTGGACACTTGTTGTTTTTCACTCATCTTCATCGTCGTTTTAATTATGTAATCTTAGGTATTTTGCCATTTATTTCTTTATGTAATCTATAATATAAGTCATATTTATACATTATCAGCATAATTTTGTGAAATCGCTAGTTCACTCTTCATTAGCAACCTGTGATATATTTTTACCGTTTGTGTACATAAAATTGTTTTGATATTCTCAATAAATTATAAAATGAAAGTAATGTTTTATTATTTTTAATCTTGTTCCTAGTTATATATTTTATTAAATTAATTATAATATCTAGTATATATTTTATGAAACTTTCATAAAATAGAGACCACAGAGTAGATACTCTGTGGTACTGTTTTAATTTGCCTCTTCATATTTTATGAAAATTTCATATATTTTATGAAATATACTAAATAGTTTTAAAATTAGGTAGGTTTTGAAAAAATTGTATCTACTATGAATATAATGAATACAAAAAATAAATATAATGCTACGCCTAATGTTAATGTAAATAATTAACTACCAGATTACCTGTTTAAACTTAGGTTTAGTTCTGAGCATAGGCTAATGTTAACACAACCAACACTAAACGTTTGCGCGAAGTTCCATCATAAACCGTATCTCTGTATAGACGACATAAAATAAACGCGAGAAGGTCAATGGTACCAAATTGACCCGCAGGACAAAGAGGGGAAAACAAAGATCATCAGCTGTTCAAAAGTCCAATGCTGAACATAGGCCTTCCCCAAGGAATGGCACAAAGCACGGTTCTGAGCCACCTGCATCCGTTATCAGGTCGTCACTTCATCTAGTGACGGGCCGCCCTACAATTCGCTAATTTTCGAGGTAAATAACATGCTTTTTAGAACTTCAACTTAATGATCTGTTGGGCTACGTCGGTAACTCTTGTTCTAAAGCGGTTAATATAGAATAAAACTAAATTTACGAATTTTATCGCGTTTAATTTTAACTTTTTTAATTTCTGACGTTCCGACTGGGTGGGAGGGAGGTGTTTGACCTTTGACTTTAAATTTTTGGTCCGATTTACGCAGAACAAGCAGTATCTTGAAGTCTTGCAGTAGTAGCATACATTTATTTAATTAATTATGAGATCCCAAGCAGAGGGTAGTACTTAGCAATCTGTAAATATTATATTAATTAAAAAACACCCTAATTTCAATAGCCTCGCGAATCATCCTCGGTAGGAATAAGCTGTGTTCTTTTACGAGGATTTGTGGTCTATCAAATCTGATACAATAGTTGCGACATGTCGACATACTGCATACTTCCCGGAGCGTCAGTGCTTCACATCAGCGATATGTTCTTTTACGCGGGTTTTTACGGATCTTTTTGTTTGCCCCATGTAATAGAGACAACATTCACAATCAAGCTTGTACACTCCTGCATCTTGTAGAGGGTTATTACCATCGGATAGTGAGAACTGAATCTTCTTCGGTGGCTTGTAGTATAATCTTATACAGACAATCTGCTTCAAGATGTAACCAATCTTGCCTGTGACAGTGACATATGGTAGCACACATACGCTCGCCTGTGGCTGCCTTCACTTGGTCACTGTGACGAAGGCGCGAGGCCCGCAGCTTGTTGTCGTGCAATACTTGTTTTACGTGCTGGAACTCAGCGGCCAGGTGTTTACTATTACGGATCCCTTGGGCTCTCTTAAACGAAGAGAACTCTGATCAGAGAGCAAAATGAGAGTCTGAGTTCGGCCACAGCCGAGCGTGTGCCTACTGTACTACCATTATTGATATTTGTTACGAGTACTGAATTACTGACTCTGTGAAGTCCAGTAACTGGTACCTACTACTAGTTAGTGTCTGTTCCTAGTATTCTGTGATTATTACGTAGTACCACATGAGTTTTCTTTACTCATGTGGTACTACGCAATAATCATCGACCACGTCCAAATGGCTACAGATTCCTTGCTACAACAGGTCCCATCCGCAGAGATCGTGATCCTTGCGATTTTAACGCCCACCACGCCGAATGGCTCGGTTCACGTTTAACCGATCATGCGGGAGATCTGTTTATGATTTTGCCTTGGCATATGGTCTGACACAGCTGGTTACTTCGCCTACGCGGATTCCAGATGTGAAGGATCATACACCTTCCTGTTGGACCTTCTGCTGACCTCTCATCCGGACGGATATCAGGTTTCCGTCGATGCCCTCTTGGCTCTTCGGACCATTGTCTGATCCGGTGTGGTGCCACTCACGCTCTCCTCGCGGTTGCGTTCTGCAGGTTGTCACCGTGTTTGGCATTACAGGTCGGCGGATTGGACGGAATGCGGTCTTTCTTTGCATCCTACCCATGGGGCGGGTTTGCTTCTCGCCGGATGATCCCAGCGCTGTTGCTGACTCTGTCACTGATGTGGTGCTACAGGGAATGGAACTATTTATTCCATCATCTGTGGTACCCATCGGAGGCAGATCGCAGCCTGGTTTGGTCGCTCCTGTAAGACTGCATTACGCAGTAAGCAGGAGTGCTATCAGGCCTGGGCTGAGGCTTCGGCGGCTCGGGATGTAAACACCAGCATGCTTTAAAAGTATAACTTCGCCTCCAGGTCCTTCAAAAGTGTTATTGCCAAGGTAAAGTCAGAGCATATAGGCAGAATTGGCGAGAAGCTAGTTCGCCTTCCTTCGGGAACCCGTGTATTCTGGTCTCTCGCCAAGGCTGTCCAAGGAATTTCTGTAAGCCATCACTACCATCTCTGCACAGGAGGACGACTCACTGGCCCACGCCGCAAAAGAGAAAGCCGACCTTTAGGCTTACTTTTTGCGTCCAACTCGACTCTTGATGACGGGGGGAACACACCGCTGACCATCCCGCGGTGTGAGTGCTCCATACCGGATTTGCGGTTCTCACAGCGCTCGGTTCGCAAAGTACACCTCTCCCTGGGCATCCGCAAGTCGAGTGGGCCTGACGGAATCCCCAATTGTGCTGAGGACGTGTGCCCGGAGTTGGCACCGGTTCTAACGCGTCTTTTCCGGTACTCCTACCCCTAGGCGTAGTCCCGAAATCATGGAAGACAGCTTTTGTCCAACCGATCCCTAAAAAAGGCGACTGCTCAGACCCGTCCAACTACAGGCCTATCGCCATCACCCCCTTGTTCTCCAAAATAATGGAGTCCGTTATAAACTGCCAGCTCATGCGGTACCTTGAGGATCACCAGCTGATTAGTGACCGCCAATACGGTTTTCGTCGGGGTCGATCAGCTGGTGATCTTCTGTTCTACCTGACTCATAGATGGGCGGAGGCAGTAGAGTCCAAGGGGGAGGCATTGGCCGTTAGTTTGGACATTGCGAAGGCTTTCGATCGGGTTTGGCACAAAGCGCTTCTTTCGAAGCTCCCTTCCTATGGGCTTCCCGAGAAATTGTGCAATTGGATCACCAACTTTCTTGCAGATCGGAGCATCAAGGTCGTTGTAGACGGTGCATGCTCCGACTACAAGCCTATTAACGCTGGTGTTCCACAAGGCTGCGTGCTATCACCAACGCTGTTTCTTCTGCATATCAATGATATGTTGCAAACCGGTAGCATTCATTGCTATGCGGATGATAGCACTGGTGATGCTCTATACGCCGGCCGTGCGAATATTTCTCGGGAAAACGTCGCCGAGTACCGGAACAAACTTGTGTCTGAAGTCGAGTCTTTGCTGAACAAAGTCTCGGATTGGGGGCGACTAAATCTAGTCCAGTTTAATCCTCAGAAGACACAAGTTTGCGCGTTTACCGCTAAAAGAACCCTTTGTCGTATCTCCTCAGTTTCAAGGCACTCCTTGTTGCCTCGGCCAGTATCGGAATCCTCGGCGTCGACATATCGAGTGACGTGCAGTTTCGCGGTCACTTGAAGAGAAGGCCAAATTGGCCTCTAAAAGCTTGGCGTGCTCAGCAGAGCGGACAGTATTTCATGCCGGCACAACGCCTGCAACTTTACAAGGCGCAGGTTCGGCCTCACATGGAATACTGTTCCCATCTCTGGGCTGGGGCTCCCCAGTGTCAGCTCCTTCCACTTGACCGCATCCAGCGCAGAGCGGCTCGAATCGTCGACGACCGAGTCCTTTCCGATCGGCTCGATTCATTGGCGCTGCGAAGAGATGTTGCATCTCTTTGCATTTTCTTTCGCATTTACCACGGGGAGTGCTCTGAGGAATTGTTCGGATTAATCCCAGCCGCCAAATTTCACGAACGCACATCACGGCAGAACTCCGATACCATCCACACCATCAGGATGATTGGCGGTCCACCACTGTGCGATTTAGAAGATGTTTTCTTCCTCGCACAACTTCCTTGTGGAATAGTTTACCACTAGCGATTTTTCCGGACCGATACGACTTAGGGACCTTCAAGAAAAGAGCCTACTCCTTTTAAAAGGCCGGCAACGCATCTGCGATTCCTCTGGTCCCCTGGTGTTGCAGTTGTTCATGGGCGGCGGTAGTCACTTACCATCAGGTGAGCCGCATGCTCGTTTGCCCCTCTCCTATAAAAAAATCAGAGAACACAATTACTCTCTACCAACAGAAGAACGCCAACTTCATACTAAAAACGGAAACACGTCTTTATGAGTATACACTAAAAGCGCTACGGTGAGCGCCCATATAAAACTTTTTAGCGGAATTTTAAACCTTTGTATTTTGTACTTTGTACTTTTATTTAAGGCTTATTTGAGTAATTTTGCTCAAGCCTCACAAACCTAGGGTAAATTCCCATACAGGAGAGGTTGCACCAAAATTACTCGAATATATTTTAGATTAGTATGTGAATTAAAATAAAACTATAAATATGTATAGTTATTTAATTTTATTTTCTGGAAGACAGATTGTTTTATAAACTATACATTATTATTTATGTTTTTATTGCTTTTGCACATAATATTTCCACGCTTGTTACTGATATATAACGCGTGTTATTGTCAGAGAGTTATTCTTCACAGAACATTAACGTAAATTTAAATCAGCAAAATTCTCATAGTGAAAACTTAACACAGCCGAAATACGTGATCTGAAACAGATACAAATAACGGTCAATAAATTCAAAATGTTTATAGACTTACCACAATATAGTCATAAGTTTTCTTTTCCTACTATAGGAAACCTGGAGAAAGTAATCAGATGATTTTGTGCTTTTATTTGCACAACACTTAACTTACTTTCGATGATGATCATACATCGTGCATAAAATTTTTAAATAATGAATTCATTTATAGTCAATATCTTATACAGAGTTATAATCTCACAAAAATCTTTACTGTATATTATGACTGTGTATTCGCCTACAAACGAAAATGAAGTATTCTGAGCCCATTATAACTAAATTTAAGCAAAAATCAATAATAAATATTAAAATCTAAACCTATGGGATAAATTTGAATAAATTTCAGAAAATATTTTCAATATGAAAGACGTTGACAAACAAATGTCATTTTTTTCTTCTATTAATTCATGGCTTCTTTTGATAGAATTCTGCTAATATTTAATAATTTAATTTTAATCAATTAATAGGTAAATTAATTGTGCAAATCTCAGAGTAATATGTATGTAATTATACTTTAAAGAGCAAACCAAAAAAAGCTTAACACAGAATTAACATTTTAATTTCTTCCGATATAATATGAATTTTTGTATCTAATTTTTAAAATGGCAATCTAAAACAACATGAAGGAAAGAAACAGCGATATTTTTTCTCGCTTTATTTTTACAAGCCCAACATGCACATTGACAAAATCATGATTGTGTGCAGATTTTTCAGCTTTCATACAAAGTTGCATCAACCTGGTAATAATGCATTAACAAATTCACACACACATAGACACTTTCTGTGTCATAACAGTGTAATGAAGTGACGCAACTACATTGACATGTTGCATACAGCCATGGCTGTAACAATACTGTCGATACGCATTATCGATGAAAAGGTGGATATTATAATAAATGTAGGACTTTATAATTCTATGAGGACTTTATTTATTACTACTATAATTACATATCATTTTACAAATAAACTTATGTTTATATATTTTAAAAACCAGTGATACTTTTATTCTATCACTGGTTTTAAAATTGATTAGTTTTGTATATATAACGAATACATTTTTGTGGGTTCACTATATTCATTAAGAAAGAAATTCTTGTATCAGTATAGAGAGTTAAAGAGTTAAAACATCGCAGTTGTGGTGAATACTTCCCGTGCTCGTTAGAGCTCATGAGAGCTTCCACTTTTACATTTTTACTTAAGTTGACGCTTAATAAGTTTTGTTTCTTCAACGCCAATTTTTCAAAACCATCTGTTCCTCTAAAGATTTTCATCCAGATTCTGAAGATTTTTCAACCCAGCAACTTTTTTCTTTAAAAAAAATCTGATAATATAGGTGTTGCTGCATTTTCCTGCTTCTTGGTGTAAGTGCAATGGTGGGAATCGAATTATAATTTTCAGATACTTATTTCTTTGACTGAACTTGAAATATAAATAGACTATATTATGTTGTCATCATCTCTCTATGCAGCTTACTCAACCTCAATAATAAAATAGTAGAAATTACTATTTAATAAATTTAACTTGTACCTAAATACATTTTAATCAAACATATTATCTACAGTAAACTATTAAAAGGAAACTCGCACGTGGAGCAGTTGATGTTGTACATGCAGATGTCAACGAATCAGGAATAGTGAGAGTGGCACTAATAGCATCGTAAGATGATAGTCTGTCATCTGGTAGAGTAAATGATAATTGATGGCTCTGAAAAATTAGATTTAACATTGTACATTTTTAAGTGGAGAAATCTGAGCTTCATCTCACAACTATGACTAACCACACACTACACTATACTACATATTCAACATTTTACGGGGGGCCGGGGGCCGGGGGCACACCGTAAAACCATCGTAAACCACAAAGAAAGAATTTCATCTGGCAGCACTACCTACAAGTTGTAGTTATTACCTAATACCTAATACCTACACAGAGCACAGAGTACCTTATTAATAAATACTTCGGGTATATATTATACCCACTGACTTCCATGTATACTAGTACGCTGGACTGGCTATACCCTTCAAGACGTTTGTGTCAATTTGAAGTGCCGGTATTGAGAAAAAAAAACTACTGAGTGAAGGTAGCACGTACAGGTCTTGCTGATTAATAGGAATACGTATTTCGTCATTCTTGTTAAAGCTAGTGACATATGGTTTGTATGAATGATACTCGAAACTTTCAATGTTGTTATCGTATGATGTTTGTTGCGATATGTTTAAACTATACATTTTATCAAGCCAACTAGCTTAAGAAATTCTTTGTTAGTCTTGATAAGCTTCTTTTTTAGCTGAAGATGTAAATTTATCTCTTTATTCTCAGCGTCCAACAGCTTTATATTGATAGCACTTATAGAACTTTGGTTAACAGGAAAATAAATTAAGTTTTTAGGTATTTTAATTATTCTATAACCAGGTGGTACATTAGGTACAAATTCATAAATTATATGGCTTGCTTTCCCGTTGACAAATGAACCACTAACTATATCGCATTCAATCCGCTTGATGGTTGTCGATAGAATGCTGACAGGATACTTTGATTCAGTACTTATATTTGCTTTTATTGTTTCCATACCAAAGCCTAAAATTTTACCCAGTGATTCGCTTCTATTAAAGTGAACATCTTCAGAGCAAAACATATTTGTTTTCAATGTATTATTGTTACAAGTTAGTTTTAATACAGTGTTCTTAATGTTGTTTTTTAGATAATCACAAATATCTTGAACCTCGTAAGACCCTTTGTATCTTTTCGATAATTTCTTTTTCATCATAATAAAATTTATTGTTTCTTTCACCTATATTGGGAATAGAATTGAAAGTTGAAAAATGCAAAAGACCGCATTCGTCGTCTCCTCGTAGTTCCAATGTCGCTGAATAGTTTGTTGATAAAGAGTCTCCTGTCCCAGTTATAGACACAGTGAAAGACATTTTTATACTGATACGTTTATTTATTTCATACACTATATAAATGATTTTTACAGTAATTCCTTAAAAATTTAGACAAAGATGACCACAGTTTGCAACGCCAAACGCTTGATGTCGTGCATAATTATAGTTGATAGGTAAGTTATGCATATATTTAACTAATTCTAACGGTGGTTTTAAATTACCAAAACTATCATAAAATTCTACGTATTTATTGTGCTTTACAAAGGCTACCCAATGCGTTCCAGGATTTCTATAGCTATCCAAATTGAATATTCCACATTCTATCTTTCTCGGTTTCAAAGGTAATTTATTTCTCATAAAAACGCCGCGAAAGTATGGAATGTCACTTGCATGTTCTAATATGTCTAGATTAGTGGGCGCACGTCTTTGTTGCCGTCTAATTAGTTTTTTGAGGGGTTAAGATATAAACCTGCTCCTTGTTTATGAGGTTTAATATATAATCCTTTTCCTAGAGCAACCGCTTCCATCATTCTGTTGTGTCTTTCAGATTCCTGAAGACTCTTTTGTGCTGCTTTTGAATCATTAACAGCCTTTGCTATACCCGCTGCTCCACCAGCTAATGATCCTAAAGCTGACAATCCCGCAAATATGGGAATAAGCGGTAAAAGTCCTCCACACTTTGGAAGAGGAATACAACGAGGTAAACTTATTCCTTTTTTATTACTAAATATTTTCTTTGCAGCTGCATAGGCATATTTTATAGCCGAGTGGCTGTCTTTGGATTTTAGTTTTTTTAACTGAGACTGTATTTTTTATCCCCTTCTTAAATGCTTTTATACCACTCCCCGCCCGGATTTTTGCTTTCATCGCATTTTTGACTATCCATGAGGCAATTTTTTTTCCTTTTCCAGCATCTTTCGATTTCAACCTCCTCTTAGCCATATTCAAAAGTTCTAAGTCTAAATTCGATAACGCTCGATAATAAAAATTGTCGAGCGTTCGAATCTTTGTTAATGTAAGCAATATCATGGAGCATACAAGCTTCATCCAATTTGTTTACCCCTCGATCGCCTTTGAGTAACCGTTTTTGAATTTTCGTTCCGGGGCGACAAAATTGATAGCTGGGTAAATGTAACTCAAACGGTAAATTATCTATCATGTTGTTAATTATACCACCGCCCTCCTTCATCGATAAGTATAAAATGAGATAATTAAGTAATAATGTGTTATTTATATAACTACACTACTATCCTATGTAAAATGGTTAGGCTTATATATATATATATATATATATATAAATATATATAAGCCTAACCATTTTACTAAAAGCTTGTTTCCTTTTCTTTTAATAACTTTTTCAATAAGATAAAGGTAAGGTAATTCATAACCGTAAAAAGAGCCAAGAATATTTTGATTGTGTTTGTCTTCTATTTGATAAGTTTGAGGATTGGTTTGGTAGACTTTAACGATACGAAATATTTCTGTAGACCAATTAGGCGTATAACCTTTATAAAAATCTCCTTTATATTTGCTTATACGAACATAATCGCCAACGCAAAACGTTGGTCCTTGGCGTATCTTAGACTTTTGAGATTTCATGATGTTTGACATAACTGAAATCGCATTTGAATCATTAACGTTGATAGGCTTGAATTTTGTAATGCGATGCAAAGTATTATTATACTGCTTTACTACAAAATCTAAATTATTTTGGAACCATTGATATCGTCCGCATAGACTGAATATTTTGTAAAGGCGAGTTTTTAAAGTTCTTAATTACTCGTTCTACAATGGAGGCTTTTTTAATGGAGTACGTGGAATAATGATTTATATTATAATTTTTCATTAAGTTCTTAAAATAATCATTATAAAACTCTGTACGAAGATCTGTTTGTAAATTTTTAGGTTTTCGTCTAGATTCAGATAATAAACTTTGCATCGCATTTTTGACACAATTTTATGCTTTGATTTCAATGCTCTAGCCCACACGTATTTCGATAGAGTATCGATTACTATTAAAACATATCTATATCCTTTATTAAACGTTGAATATTTTTGAAAATCAATCAGGTCAGCTTGCCATAAATCATCTATTCCTTTAATAATTGTATGTTGACGAGAAAAATTTCTTCTTACTGCTTTGTGAAGCTCATTGACAATATCTTGTTTACTAATTTTGTGTAGGTTTTGCTCCAATCATGAGGTCGATTTCCTTTTTCGTGTAATACAATGTACTAAAATTGATAGTAGTCAATTTTTCTAAATAGTTAAGGTACTTTTTGATATTATTCTGAATTGTTTTCATTTCATTTTTAAGTTCTTAAACACATTTATCCACATATTCTTTATCTACAGCCTCATCGTCTTTTTCAGGAGATTGCAGTCTTTTTAATCTTTTTGATTTCAAATCAAAGTCACCTACGTCTGTTCTTACTAAAGTATCACTGAGAATATCAGTGCATTCAGATAATCGCAAACGCTTGTGAACGTGATGACCAAATTTGTCTATATTCATTGCCGTCTTGTCGGCTTCTGTAATGAAATGGTACTGCGTAATCCTCCTGTAGCCAGCTTAATATAATTAATATCTTTTATGATGCTAGCTTCACGCATTTCTTCGATTATTGCATAAATATCAGTGTTAAACCCCAGTGTTAACAGTTGCCCATGATCCGAGAAGTAATTTTAATCGTTCCACTAACTCGTTTGGATCGTTCCAGTAAACCAAATCAGTATCTTTTTTAACTTCTTTTAAAATATCAACTCTTTCTCCCTTTGGAAGATTTTCTACACTTCTTTTATGATTTCTCGAGTACTTAAACAATGGTTTGATCACTCGCATATATTTAAATCCTTTGTTACTGTTAATCGGTTTGAATGGATCACAACTACGTTTGTATGCATTAGTATCCAAAAGTAACAATTTATAATTTTGTAAGTCTTCCTCTGTTATAATATCTTTTGGTAGGTTTTTAAACAATAACTCTTTTAACCCTGGAGTTTTTTTTTAAACTATGATTTCCAATTTTTAAGATGTGACCATCGTCATAGACGCGAGTTGTGCCAAGCATTAGTTTCCCACGCTCATGTCTGACACTATAAGGTACATCTTTTAGTACTTTAGATGACGTAGACCATGATAAAGAATCATTTGCAATACTTGGTGTTGATTGAAGTGATTTAAACGAAATTTCATTCGCGTCATTATCATCCGCAGGAAGCGAGTGAGTGAGGGTTTTGTTGGATGTTGTATAAACATCGTTATCTGAGTTTTCTTCATTATTAACAGGATCCTCAAACACATCACTTGAAGAAATCGATGACTCACTTTCGCTGTACTTAGTTTTTTTTATAAGGTGAGTTTGCTCTGTATCTTCATTTAAATGTTTCTTTTCTTCAGTTTTTCTGGTAAGCATATTAAGCGGATCAACGATAGGTTTAAATATTGTTTCCAAAGCCAGATTGTTTGTATTTTTTGCGTCTTTTATCATTTCTACCTTTCTTTTTACAGCTGTAGCAGATTTTACAAATTGTTTCTTGAGGTCTCGTTCCATTGTAAAGGATTATACTCTCTTTGACTACTCAAATGAAACTGATTGCTTTGTGACATAGCAGCTATTTAAACGTTTAGTCTACTAGTATGAATGTATCAAACTTCATTCTGTAACAGTCTTTATTTCGTTCACAGTCTTTATTTATAACAACATAATTGAAAGGTTTACTCCACACAGTTGAGCACATTTCACGGAACTGAGACCCTACATGTTCATCATAAATGTGTCTCAGATTTATGTAGTCTTGTTTAAACAATATGATCAGGTTAGCGTTATCTCTTACTAGTTACTTAGGTATCTTAGTATATGTTTGATTAATATAAAAACAGTCAATGTTCTTATGTCGACCCATGGCAAAATAATCGCGTATGTTGTTCTGATTTTCACAAGCTACATCATCAAATATTATAATTGAGTTAGGTGAAGCTTCCTGTGGACTCAGAATTTCACTATTATACTTGTAATAAGATGTGCCTGCTACCTTCTGCAGTACTTTTTCTAAAAATAAGTATTTAGGTTGATATAAAGACTTTGAATATACATAAAGGTTGCGGAAACGTGGTCCATTCTTGTGTAACAATAAACTGATAACTAAGTTAGTTTTTCCGCAATTCGATGGACCGCAGACAATACTACGTATAGTGTTTGGCAATAAGTTTCCATGACGTTTAACCTCATTTTTTTGTGCAGGACAGATACATTCTAATTGAAGTGATTCTTTTTGTTTGAAAAATTTCATAACAGGTTTGTTAACTTGACCGTATTGGTTGATAGGTTTCAATGAACTAACGTTATTTCAATCGCGTTAATAATTTAAACTTGAAAGAACTACTGAAGATTTTCTTAACCACCTTTAGTTCAAATGCATTCACTCACTCTCGCTTCGCTCGAGCTACGTGCTGAAGCCCCCCCCCATTCTCTCCGGTGGAGGTCCAAATTTTTAGTCTAACCAAATTAGTGCCTACATGCTCGCAAGTTTCTGTATTATATCAATTTATTTAACCAATGGTGTTGATCGCAATGGTCTAGTGGTTTGTACTACGAGCGGACTATAAAGCCTGATGGTTGCGGTTCGATTCCCACACAGTACAAAAATTATTGCGCATGAACACGTTTGTTTGTATTGTTGGAGGCCTTTTTTATGTGTAACTAGCGATCGCTAGTAGCTTCGCCCACGCAGTCTACTATTTTCAGGATAAAAAAATTTCATCCATATCCGTTCAGCTGTTCTAGTGTGATTGAGTAACAAACATCCAAATTTCCAAACTTTCACATTTATAATATTATTTCCAGGATAAAAAGTAGCATATGTGTTATTCCAGACTATATTCTATCTCTATACCAAGTTTCAACCATATCCGACACCTAAAAATCCAGGACTTTCACATTCATAATATTAATTCCGGAATAAAAAGTAGCATGTGTTTTTTTCAGACTATATTCTATCTTTATGCAAAATTCCATCCATATCGGTTCAGCCATTCTATCATGATTGAGTTACAAACATCCGAAAACCATCTAAACATCCTGACTTTTACGTTTATGATATTAATTAATAAGATAAGTATGTATTAACGAATAGTATAAAATTCAGCTTAAAATTAAAATTAGCTATTTATAAAAAAAGCTTTTCTTTTACAAAGTATTAATTTTGAATAAAGATATATTTGTAATGGATCTCAATTTAGTTACTTCGTCGACCGCTATATGTTAACCCATTCCGTATTTGCATGAGTACATACGTTTACCATATAAAAATTTCGTCTCAACTTGCGGCGACATTACGGCGCCGCTAGTCTCTAGTTGCAGCGCCGTCGTTGCAACTAGAGACGAGTGCATGATCAGCGCAATAACAATTAAGCAAAGCGATGTTCACATATGAGCATATAAAGTTTGAATATTAATAAGCAATAATATTCCGTATGACTTATATAAATACAGATAAATGCTAATTGTATCAAATGAAATATTTCTTTATTTTAAAATATGACAAATTAAAATACTTTCAGGTGGGGCATAGTCTTATAATTTAGGGGTATAAAATAGACTGTTGGGAGGTGTTTCACCATTAGTTACAGTGTGTTTCCCGCAGTCTACCAGACTTGGAAGCGTTCATCATCATCAAGGCGGCAAGTATGTACGTAACACTTAGGCTCCTCACTCATTAAATACAATAGAATAATAATTAATTTGTTATATATGTTACAGTAAAGTTATATGTTTCGCTTTATAAGTTTTCATAATATGAGTGTTTCTGTACAGTGATGTTTTTTTTATAGAAAGAAGTATTTTTCTTGTAATAACTTTGTGTTACATTTTAGGTATTCCAATCCTTTCGAGTCAGAGGCTGAAGTACAGTCGACTTCGCAAAAGAAAAAAGCGGCTAAGAAACCAACTAATGTATTAAAGACAAAAACAGCAGCTCCTAAGTCCAAGAAACCACTTGATTAAGAAGCGACTTGGAATCTGAGGCTGATAATTTGCCGTCGCTCAACCCAGCTTCGACCAGCAAGAAACGAAAATTAAACGTTTTTCCTAATTCTGAGGTAAGCAAATCTTATGTAATTTTTATAATTTGAGTTACCATTCACATGATGAAAAGTTAGGTTCTATTTGATCGGATGTCTACTTTGTACAGTATTACATTTTATTATTGGTTGTAGTAACTTGGCCCCCTCGCCTTGAATTATTGTTTGTATGATGAGTGCAAAGATTTATATCTTTTATCTTTGTATACAATGTTTACTCGCAAATAAATTACAATTATTACTATCAGTCATAGGTTTTTATAAAAACGTATTTAATTATATTCTTAGATGATTGGTGTGATTGATACAATTGTTAGTGAACCGGACTACTAAGTCAAGTCATGAGCATTGTATAAAAATATGCAGGTAGCAGGGCAGCAGGTATTTATGCAGGTAGGAGGGAATATAACTATTGTTCATTGCTTATCAGTATGTTTTTGTTGAAATAGTATTTTTATTGTTTCCAGGATGAAGATTTTGAACCTATCCAAGCGGGGATTTTAAAAAGCTACTTATCACGCCGAACAGGTTCAGGATATACGCACCAGAGCGAGCCTGCGAAGCGAGGAGAATATTACGTCGAGGTTCGCATCTCTAACTTCCGCGAGCTGGAGGCTATTCCATCAGCCGACCGCTGGCAGCATTCTCTGATCAACTTTAAATCAGCTGTCGACGAGAAAATCCCAATGTGGAAGGTTGTGACCCAGTTGGTATCATGAATCAAAGAAGATTATCGCAACGTTCGTCCAGTTTTGTATCCAACTAAGCGTTAGTTTTATGAGTGTTGCTTATCTACCAGATTTAATTCACCGGTTTTCTTTCAGAAATCTGTATATCAAAACTCAAATACAAAGTCTAAAGCCATAATTTAATAAAACATAAAAATGATGACTACCAAAAAAATATTTGAGTTTTGAGTATTTCATTACATTAAATATAGCTTATTTAATTACTGACTGGTTAAAGTAGTAATATAATGAGTATTTAATCATTTTTTTAGGAATATTTAGTACCTGACTTAATCCTTTAAATAACATGTTGTTGCTTTCAGATAAAATCGAAAATCGAAATAAAAATATAAACTAAAATTTTAAATCTAACAACTGAAAACTATATTTTATTATAATAAACTGATCTATATTTATATCATAACAATAAAAAATCTACAAGCGCTTATTTTATAGCGATTTTTTATTCAATATTGATTATTACATAATATTTATTGAAAGTCATTTTTTATTTACCACTGTTTCGGAAAATACCTCTGTCCTGGGAAGAACCAGCAAGAAACCCAGCGGGACTTTTTTTTAACATATTTCACTTAACAATAATTTTGTTTATACAATTTTTAAATGAATTTTCATAGAACCAGCATGGTGGCGATCACCCTATTCCCAGAGGTTATTTTCATTCATGTATTCCTTGATATTATAATAACCCTTTTTGTACAGTTTTTGTTTAATAAAACTTTTAAACTTGTTTATTGACCAACTTTGAACATGTTCTGGGATTTTGTTGTAAAAGCGTATACATTGCCCCATAAATGAATTACTGATTCTGTGGAGTCTAGTAACTGGCATTACAAGCTTATGTTTGTTCCTAGTGTTTATAGTATGAACATCCTTATTCTTATTAAAGCTATTTATGTTTTTATGTACATACATTACATTTTCATAAATATATTGCGATGCCAAAGTTAATATGTTTATTTCTTTAAATTTTTCTCTGAGGGACTCTTTTCAATTTAGGTTATAAATCGCTCGTAAGCCCATAACAAAATTCCATAAGACATTATGCTATGAAAGTAACTAAAATACACTGTCTCAACATCTGTAAGATTTGTAATCTTTCTTACAGCATATGCTGCAGAACTAAGTCTGCTTGGTAATTTAGATATATGGGGGCCCCATTGAAGTTTCGCGTCAATAGTAATACCAAGAAAAACAGTGGTATCCACAAGAGTCAACTCCTCCCCATGTAAGAGCACATTGGTATTCGAATGTTTTACATTAGGTATTGTAAATTTAATACATTTTGTTTTATTGCCGTTTAAGAGCAAATTGTTGGCGTTAAACCAATGTACTAATTTCGATAGAGCATTATTTACATCGTCATAATTAATTGACTGCCGTTTGAGTTTGAAAATTAAATATTTAATTACGGACTCTTTTTACTGTAGTAATATAATGAGTATTTAATCATTTATTTTTAGAAATATTTAGTACCTGGCTTAATACTTTAATAACGTGTTGTTTGCTTTCAGATAAAATCGAAAATCTAAATAAAAATATAAACTAAAATTCTAAATATAACAATTGAAAACTATATTTTATTATAATAAACTGATCTGTATTTATATCATAATAATAAAAAAAATCTGCAAGCGCTTATTTAATTACTGACTCTTTTTAGTGTAGTAATATACTGAGTATTTAATCATTTATTTTTAGAAATATTTAGTACCTGGCTTAATACTTTAATAACGTGTTGTTTGCTTTCAGATAAAATCGAAAATCGAAATAAAAATATAAACTAAAATTCTAAATATAACAATTGAAAACTATATTTTATTATAATAAACTGATCTATATTTATATCATAATAATAAAAAATCTGCAAGCGCTTATTTAATTACTGACTCTTTTTAGTGTAGTAATATGAGTATTTAATCATTTATTTTTAGAAATATTTAGTACCTGGCTTAATACTTTAATAACGTGTTGTTGCTTTCAGATAAAATCGAAAATCGAAATAAAAAATATAAACTAAAATTCTAAATATAGCAACTGAAAACTATATTTTATTATAATAAACTTATCTATATTCAAAATAAAAAAATGTTTTTTGCAAGCCCCGTGGCATACATGTTAAACATTATTCCTCTCACCAAAAGCCCTATATTCACAAGTCTAACTGCTTACTACAAACCGAGTTTGACAATGTAAGTATAATAGCATGTGCTTTCAAGAACAGAATTGTCACTTACAAAATTAGTCCTGAAAAATTAACTATTTCACCGGAAATTTTGTTATCTGACATTTCGCACACATCTCTTCAACTAATTAAACAAATGTTGAAGAAACATACAACATTAAAAATTAATTTTGAACTGTTTGTTACATATACTTTACCAAAGAACAATGAATCATCTATTAAATCTTTTAATACTAAATATGAAGTTATATACCAAAACACCGATCTATTGTCTGTTTACAATAGTTTTGCAAAAAAAATTACGAACAAGTGTTCGGATTTCGAGCTTTGCGAATCGGGTTGGACTATTGAGTCCATAAGACACTTAGAATTAAATATTGTAAAATATAATCCGTTAAGATTTGGTTCTTATACAACATTACCCGAAAAAATACGCAAAACAAAATCATGCTTAAATTTAAAAAACAATGATAAGCACTGCTTTCTATGGAGTATTGTAGCTCATTTGTATCCAACTACAAGTAATCCTAATAGAGTGAATTCATACCCTCATTACTCGGAAGTTTTAATAACAGATAACATGACATTTCCTCCAAGTTTTAATGATATTAAATTATTCGAGGAAACTATAAATCCTAATGTGAGCGTTAATATTTATAGTTTAGATAAAAAATAATGTGACTGGACCGCTGTATAAAACTTTAAAAAGAAAGATAATGCATGTTAACTTACTTTACTTAAATAAAATAATAAACATCATTTTGTTTGATAAAAGATTTGATAAACTCGTACAAGCAATTAACTAAGCATAAATCTAAAATACATTTATGTGAAGAATGTTTTATATATTTTAACACAGCAGAAAAAAATTTAATCATGATTGTACAAGAATCCAAACCATTTTACGGAAGAAAATGCTAAACTTTATTTTCAAACTATGAAAAGACTCAAAGAATTCCTATTGTAATATACGGCGACTTTGAGAGTTTATTACATGAGTATTCAGACAAAATAAAAAGCATATGTGGAAAATATTCAAATCCATGAGACAAGTTGTTTTGCATATTATATATTTTATGATTCTACGCGAACTCAATAAATTAGTTTCTTATAGAGGACCAGACTGTGCTAAAAATTTATTGAATCAATTAGTAAAGATGTTAAAAGGTTACATAAATTACTTTCAAATAATGCACCTATGGTAATCAGTGAAACAGGCGAGACTGTTTGAATAATGAAAAGGAATGTCGTTTGTGTAAAAATATTTAGTAATACATATCATAGTTGCAGATCATGATCACTTAACTGGAAAATACGGAGGACCTGCTCATAACGAATGTAATTTAAAAGCTAAGACTTGCTTGTTTATACTGTACCTATAATATTTCACAACCTTTCTGTTTAGATTACTTATTTATAAAGGAACTTTCAGCCACTTGTGGTCGTATAAATCTAACACCCAGAAATAAAGAAAATTTTATTTCATTTACTATAAGTTTATTCCAATAGAAAATAATAATAATAATAAGAACTCAGCTCAGCTGAAATTTATTGACTCTTTCAACTTTTTGAGTTCGAGTTTAGATAATTAAGTAAAAACAATAGAAGCGAAAGATTTTAAAAAATTTCGCAAGTTTTTTGAAGATAAACATTTATTTAATTTAGTTCGAAAGAAAGGTATCTACTGTTATGACTATATAGATTCATGGGATCGGTATGAAGAAAATCAATTACCAGAGCAATCGAAATTTTTCAATCACCTTACATCCCAATCTGTTTCAGATGAAGATTACAGCCATGCATTGAAGGTATAGAATGATTTTAAAATCCGTAACTTAGGTGAATACACAAATTTATATCTAAAATGTGATGTATTACTGTTGTGTGATATTTTTGAAAAATTATGCGCTATGAGTTTAAAACATTATACTCTTGACCCGTGTTACTATGTGTCGTCTCCTTCATTAAGTTGGGATGCTATGTTATTTTATACGAACATACAATTAGATTTACTTTCAGATATTGAAATGTACCAATTTTTAGAAAAAGGAATTCGCGGTGGTGTTTCTCAATGTTCTCTAAGATATGCAAAAGCAAACAATAAATACATATGCTATTATGACAACAAGGATAAAAACAATTTTTTAGTTTATCTTGATTGTGTAAATTTATATGGTTTTGCTATGATGCATTACCAACGGGAGACTTTAAGTTTCTAAGTGAAAAAGAAATAAATCAATTTGAAGTAATGAGTGTTCCTGATGATAGTGATATTGGATATATTCTTGAAGTAGACTTGCACTATCCAATTGAAATACATGATGATCATTCAGATTTACCATTTGCAGCAGAGAAGTTTGCTCCATCAGGAAGCAAACATGAAAAATTAGTAGCCAGTTTGTACGATAAATGTAAATATGTTATTCATTATCTGCATTTAAAAGAATGTTTACGTCATGGTCTCATTTTGCTCAAAGTTTATAGGATATTGTCGTTTAGTCAAAATGCATTTTTAGCACCATATATTTTATTAAATACAACACTTAGACAAAACGCGACTTCAGACTTTGAAAGAGATTTTTAAAAACAAAACAATTCAATTTTTGGAAAGACATTGGAGAATAAACGAAAACAAGTCGATGTAAAATTGGTTAGTGTATGGAAAGATACATCCAATAAGACTAATAAACTATGTGGAGCTGAAAAATATGTCAGCGCTCCTTATTTTAAAAATTTGTCAATAATTTCAGATTCGTTAGTAGTAATCCAGTTAGAACTAGCAAAAGTTATCCTTGATCGCTCAATTTACATTGGGTTTTCAATTTTGGATTTAGCTAAGAGTCATTTGTACCATTTTCATTACTCTATAATGAAACGCCTGTATAAAAATTCACTGCAACTCTGTTATACTGATACTGATAGTCTGTTGTATGTAATAAATACAAATTATTTTTATGAAGACATGAAAAAAAAAATATTTTGATACAAGTAATTTCAAAAACGATCAGTATGATATGCCTAAAGTAAATTGTAAAATTCCAGGGTTTTTCAAAGACGAAATGGGTGGTGATATAATAACTGAATTTGTTGGATTAAGAGCGAAATTATATTGTATAGATTCCAAAACAACCTCAATAAGAAAAGCTAAGAGTATTAAAAATCTGTTACTAAAAACCTTAATATTGAAAAATATAAACGAACGTTATGGTCTAATGAAAACTTTAGAAAGAGTATGTGTATAATTAGATCAAAGAATCATCAAATATTTACTCAAAAAGTTGATTAACTTGTACTTAATAGAGATGATGACAAAAGACAAATTATGGCAGATGGCTACAATACATACTATGGGAACACTATAAAACTGTATTTTAATAAATTTGAATGTAAAACTATGTAATGCTACTACTATGTACCTACTGTATAAGTAAGTAAGAGATAAATGTATAGCTTAAGTTACATGTATTAACATGTTTATAACTATATATTCAGTTTTAATAAATATATTTTCGTTAGAACAATAAATGTCATTCTCTTTTTTTCGCTCTACACAATTAAATAATGATGATGATACATAATGAAACAACAATAAAATTCAATGTATAATAACTTTTATTATATTTTCAAGCTACATTACTTAAATTACTAGTTCTCACATAATTTTTCACCTATTTTTTTTATAAAACAATTTGTAGCATCTAACACTTCATCATACATTGAATCCACGACATATTTAACACTTATATTAGCACTAAGATCGTTGATGACATTTTGTTATTGCTCATTAAGTTCGTAAATGTTAATTTTAATTATTAGACGACAGCCTCGTTTATCTTTATCTTGACGGATAATGTATGATGATGATGATGATTCTTGAGAACGGCTTCTCTTCCTGGAATATTTCTTTGATTTCGATTGCTGCTCTTTATTTATAGCTATTCTATTTGGTGGTAAATGATGAAGCCGCTCCTTTTGGTTGTAATTATTTAGTATACATTTATCCACAATCTGAGCATAATGATTAGTGATAGGATTAGAATCAATGATTTCCTCAGTGTTGGCCATAATCTGCAATAAACAAAACAAGTATGAATATGAAGTCAAAAAAAAAACAAATAAAAGTTAATCACGACTGAATTTCTGAATAGTAAAAATTATTAAACTCACCAATATAGATATTTGACGAACGTTGTAATCAACGTGCACTCGCTATGAGAATAAAAACAATAATAAAACAATAGCATAAGCTCAGTTTCGCACACTTTTTAATTTGATTCCTACACATGTTGGAATACCTGGCCATAAATAAAAGAAATTGTAGAGGTGTTATATTGACACGATAGATTTTGCTAATAAGGTAATGATAATTGTACTCGTGCAAGTAATAGGAGCTAGTGCTATATTAGGTATAATTAACCAAAAAAAAACATTGTTTTATTAGCACTGACCATAATGAAGTTAGTCAAAACAAGTCGTATCATTAGAAATTAATCATATAGATGCAGCAATACCAGCAGTATCTTACAAACCCTCTGAATATAATGCTCAATAACTCAACTGGAAGTGGAAGTACACTTGTTCCCGCGGGATAGAAAAATTGCAAACTGTGCAGGTGAAGCCACTGGTGTTCGCTAGTTACACTTAGAAAAGGCCTCCAACAATACAAACAAACGTGTTCATGCACACTAATTTTTGTACTGTGTGGGAATCGAACCGCAACCATCACGCTTTGTAGTCCGCTCGTAGTACAAACCACTAGACCATTGCGATCGACACCATTGGTTAAATAAATTGGTATAATATAGAAATTTGAGAACATGTAGGCACTAATTTGGTTCGACTAAAAATGTGGACCTCTACTGGAGAGAATTGGGGCCTTCAGCGGCACGTAGCTCGAGCGAAGCGAGAGCAAGTGACGCAGAAGCCCCAATTCTATCCTACTTGTAAAGTCAATGCGAATTTACGTGAAGGTACATGCACTGTATAATAAATAATGCGTGCTCTGTTTATTCTTTTTCATTAAAGTTTTATGTAACTCGACAACTTCTGCTTTAGCCATTAAATAAATCTCAGCATTTAAGTTGAGACCGAATTTATGTTTCAAATTTTGTACAATTGATTTGTAAGAAGCACATTTTTCTTTAGATAAATATTTTGTCTTTGTATTTTCTTAAATTTCGCAGTAAGTTTCTTTCTAGCTGCAGATTCCTCGCTATTAAATACAGACACAATATTACAACCACAGAATACTTTTACTCCTAGATTACAACGTGCTCATATTTTATTATTTTTTTAATGACCTAGAATATTGATTCCGTTACTAAGATAATGCCGTAGAACTATATTCACAGAACACTAATACCCTTAAGGACGCGTTTGCAAAATTGAAAGGTATAGAATCGAACTATTACATTGACACGGGTCACGCACACAAGTGTACGCACGGTTAGCTGCGGGTGTGGGAATCGTAATCAAGTAAAAACATTTTGATAATTTGAAAGATTGATTTTTTTTCTCATTTCTTATACCTACAAAAATATATTACACACGAAATGCGAATAGCTGCTCCAGAGACTGCTAGGCACTAGAAGCCCACTACTGCCGAGTTTAGGCTCGTTTTGTTAGTCATGATGAGAGCTTACCTCCGGACTTGATAGAGTGACCTGATGGTGTACTTCGGTGACTACTGCTGGAATTCCTGGACGAGTAGAACTAGGTGTGCCGAGTTTGGGCTCGTTTTGTTAGTCATGATGAGAGCTTACCTCCGGACTTGATAGAGTGACCTGATGGTGTACTTCGGTGACTACTGCTGGAATTCCTGGACGAGTAGAACTTGGTGTGCCGAGTTTGGGCTCGTTTTCTTAGTTATTATGATACCTAACCTCCAGGCTTGATGGAGAATTGATGGTGTACTTAGGTGCTTACTGCTGGAACTCCTGGACGAGTAGAACTATGTGTGCCGAGTTTGGGCTCGTTTTGTTAGTCATGATGAGCTTACCTCCGGACTTGATAGAGTGACCTGATGGTGTACTTCGGTGACTACTGCTGGAATTCCTGGACGAGTAGAACTTGGTGTGCCGAGTTTGGGCTCGTTTTCTTAGTTATTATGATACCTAACCTCCAGGCTTGATGGAGACTTGATGGTGTACTTAGGTGCTTACTGCTGGAACTCCTGGACGAGTAGAACTATGTGTGCCGAGTTTGGGCTCGTTTTGTTAGTTATGATAAGAACTTACCCCCGGACTTGATGGAGTGACAGACACACCTAGTTCTACTCGTCCAGGAGTTCCAGTAATGGTCACCGAAGTACACCATCAGGTCTCATCATCAAGTCCGGGTAAAGTCTCATCATAACTAACAAAACGAGCCCAAACTTGGCACACCTAGTTCTACTCGTCCAGGAGTTCCAGTAATGGTCACCGAAGTACACCATCAGGTCGCTCCATCAAGTCCGGAGGTAAAGTCTCATCATAATAACAAAACGAGCCCAATCTTGGCACACCTAGTTCTACTCGTCCAGGAGTTCCAGTAATGGTCACCGAAGTACACCATCAGGTCTCATCATCAAGTCCGGAGGTAAAGTCTCATCATAACTAACAAAACGAGCCCAAACTCGGCATCTAGTTCTACTCGACTAAGTTCCAGTAGCAGTCACCGATGAACACTTTCAGATCACTCCATAAAGTCCAAGACGAATAGGCATTTATATAATTATTTATATATATAAATCCCACTTGCTTTCAGCGAAACAAAATATTATAACAAAAATGTGTGATTATAAAAATAATAATATTATTTTGCCTTGTCAAGTACCTATGTATCAAATTCGAATGTTTTGTGTATGTACAGCGATCTTTTTCCGCTGCTGCAATCAGGCAGGCGATACAGTATCCACTCATGACGGCGACCGAGCGCGGACTGAGGTTTCATCGAAATTTTTGTACAATAAATCAAAACCGGCACCAAAAATAAAATAACCCTTATTGCAATCCATTATGATTCATCCGTATTAGCAAAATATGTGAAAAAATAAGCATCAGTTTTTTTTTTTTACGACTATTTGTGACATTTTGATAAAAAGTAAACACTACTATTTTTATTGAATATGTCTGCCTACTTATAGTATTTTTAGAAATCTTAATATATGTTGATAATAGAACAAAAATGTACCGAAATATGAGCCGGTATCGTTAATTTTGTAGAAAATGGCTAGGGAAGATCGTATTTACATTATAAAAAACTATTATTTTCAACAAAAAGTCACCACCATTTGAAGATGAAGAACCATTCTATACGTGGTAGCAATTAACTATCTTTGATTTGGTTTAGTTTTGTCACAAAATGTACCGAAAACAGCATAATTTCGCCTGATTTGCAAACGCACCCTTAAGCTATATTTAAAAGCTTAGGCTTCGAATACATCACTCGAAATAGGCTTAGGACACATCACTTGCGTAATTTATTTTTAAGTACCATTTTTCTCGGACTATCAAAAATTGAATTTGAACTGCTTACTGATATACACAACGGTTCTGATACTTCCTGTTCACCATATTTTGTTGGCATAAAAAAAAAGATACTAGTTATTTCGGAAGCCTGTAAAAATTCTAGCGTTACAGTATTAAAAAGCCGCCATATACTAGTATGAATCGCGCGCTGATGGTTCCGCCTCTCTTAAGTCCCGTAAATATACTGAACATTACAAAAAATTCGTTCGTCGTCTAATCACAAAATAAAACAAAAATCCCAGCAATGTTATGTAATAATATAATTACGTTATCGCATGGTACTGCAGATTTCTTTAAGTATACTCTTCCTATTTTTGTGGTGTATTTGTCGTTTTCTTTAAAATGCACGAAACATATGCGTGAATAATCTGACGGTAACCACGTTTCTTCGGTGCAATTCTTCGGAACAAATTTGATCCTTGTTTCATGACACGGCCGAGGAAACCTTTAAATCAAAATAATAATAAAAATATTAATTTTAATGCATTAACATTTGCTACCGTGATTATATAATAATATTTTACTGTTCATAATTACTTAACATTATACATCGATAGTGTCAAGTCTGCGCATAAAATATTTTACTTTGACATTCACGTATACGTTGCAGTTGATAAAATATAATCAAATTAAGCGTGTTTTAAAGATAATATGTTGAACATACTGGTGGAAATTCACCCTTGACTTTTTCTTATGTTTCTCGAGTTGATTGAACAGTATCTCAATGCACACGACGGCATGTTAATTTAAAAAATTCTTCACTTAAACGTCTCACGTTGCAGCAACTGCTTGACACAGACTAAGTGAGTTGGAGCGCGCGCGCTCTAACGCTTGTTACAAACAATCGAGTTGAGGCATCTCCTCTAGTACGTAGTACATTATAACTCAATGTCAAAAGGACATTCGAGGAAGCGCTAAGATCTTAAATCAGGCAAGTAAAAGTTGTTACGAACGGTGATTCAGTAAAAACGGTTCGATATACAATTCATAAATAATACCATAGACAATTTGTCCAGTGAGTTAAAGACAGTTTTAACGGCATTTGATTTTAATCATTGCATGGAAATTTTAGACAAACGCGGAAAATCTAAACATAATGAATGCAAAAATAAACAAATAGAAAAATACAAAAATTTACGATCAAATCAAATGCCAAATATCCATGTCAACGTAGAAACAAAACGCAACCGTTGACCACAGAAACGAACTATAAACAACGCATGGTCTATAATCTGTCAAAACAAACACTAGACCCGTAGACAGACTATTCAATAGACAGCGTGATATGTTTTGTTTCATTCTCAAAACAAAGGACGCATATATCATATTAGCGCTTATAAGAAAGAGATATAATTACTATATTGTTGTCCTTATTCCGTACCACCTAACAAGCTGTTTGGACCCCTCCCCCACATCCCAGCCTACGAATTTTGAGTATATATATAAAAAATACTGAGAGACGTAATTCAAATAGCACATCTCAAAATATTAATTATTTAAACTGCACCCATGTAGTTTAGAAATAAAAATAGTTAAAGATCGCTCACCTTATAACGTCGATATTTCTTCAAATAATTAGAATTGGGTACTTTTGTTATATAAAAAACTACACCTTGATTGAATATAATTGCACCATCGTTAAAATGCATAAAATGCAATATCAAGTGCAAAACGTCAATAAAACCAAATTTGTTAAGTGTCGAACGCACCACCCCTACCCCAACTAAACACTAGTACTAGTGATAAGAATTAATATAAAAGTTGTAGTTATCATTTCATTTATTCAGTTTTTATTGAATGCTAAAAATATTGAAATTATGTGATATTTTTCCAGCGGGACGTTAAAATTACTAAAAATGGGCATTAGATTGATGATATAGTTATGGAACTACCAAGCACATTTGCGGTAGGTTTTAAATTTTTAAAAGATTGTGTTGTGTCGCTTACGAAAACTGGTGGTACCTAACTGTCATACAAGTAGGCTAATGGATTATACACTAAAACCAGAGACTGAACAGTAGCGTATGTTATTTTTACCTATAAATGTGTATATGTAAAAGAAGCTGAACTACTCACTGACTGATTAGCTGACATTACGCACAGCATTATTTGTCGTTGTTTTTGAGAGCCATTGGTTTCCTTGTTTACATTTTGTATTTTGCTTTGCTGAATATAGTATAGGTGACATGTAACATTAAGAACACAATTGAAAATCTCTTGTTTGCGATCCATAACGGCCGCTAATATGTTTAATGGATTAAAACATTTTAACTTTCTGTTTCAGCCACTGGGTACGCCAAGAAGTCTTACCAAGAGATTGAAACAGCAGCAAAATCTGTCGGAGAAGAGGTTGAGAATGGAGCGCGCTCTTCGTCACAAAACAAGGGGTCTAAAAATAAAAGTGGCAAATCTGGAACAAAGTCTTGAAGAGTTTAAGGCCAAAGCTCTTGGGAACGAAAAGGATAGCAATCTACTTAACTCGATCGATCCCATCAATAAAGATTTCCTTATATTGATAATCACAGAATACTTCTCATTAAAGTTGTCGCTTTAAGATATTTTGAAATAAGAATACATTATGAAACCACAATAATTAGTGAGTCCGTCGAAAAAATTGAGAATATTCATAATAAATTAGTTTTATTTCAAGGACAATTATAATTAAATTGGAATTACCAATACCTATAAGTGTAATTATTATGATTTTATTAACAAATAAATATGTTTTAATATTTGTTATTAATATTACCTATATGTTTCATTTGCTTTAATTATTCTATCCTAATAACATGTGGCCTAGAATTACTGACGTACGCTTCACAAACAAAATCTCCCTATTTTGTGGGTAATATTGCCAAAATGGCAGCACTGTGATGCGTGAATGAAAGGCAGAATAGCGGTTACGCGACCCCGCCGTCTATTGGATTCTCTGTCTACGCACTAGACGAACCTACAATAAAAGTATTGTCGAAGGGCCTGAATTTCACAATAACACCACGGAGAATCACGTATGAACAAATTATCTGTAACGTGGAGGATTGTCTGTTTAAAAACAATGTGGGAAAGGAAGATTTAGAGGCCATACGTCAAGACATTTCGTCCTTGTTACGTCGAAGTTCAGCGCCGAAACTTAATCTCCCCAAAGACGAGATTAAAGCGTTGTACAACTTACGCAAAAGAACAGAGTAATACGCTATAGTTCGGCCGTTCAGAGAATGCGTTCCTGACACCTATCAGTTAGTCACGACTAGTGATGGGCACAACATAACACTGAGTTCGTTACCGTTCCTCCAAAATGAACCGCCGCGTTATTTTTAAGATTATTTTCACACAATCAGGTTTTTAGTCTTCTCAACAACCTTTGCCCAGTCATCTCTTGTGACTTCCCGCAGGCTTCTTTTAATAGGGTCATCATCTTTTCGTGCTGAATGGCGGGGAAGTATTGTGGCGGGCGGCGTAACCTTTATTTGAGCCCAGATTAGCTCAATCGCGTTATATTGGCAATGATACGGTGGAATTCTTAGAACGCGATGACCGTACTCAGAGCCAGTTCATCGATTTCGTATCGCACATTTGCCGCTTCATTTTCTTTAACTAATTTAATTAGCTCTGGTTTTAGCATCTGCATATTTGCGTCAATGCCTTTTGCTTGTAACCAAGCCACCATTTCTTCTTTTTATTAGCTTGGGTAGGTGGTTTCTGTATTTGAACCGAGTGATAGGAGGCATTATCCATGAATATTACAGAAGGCTCTGGTAGGCTGGGCAAAAGCACGTTCTGGAACCACTCTTTAAATGTAGTGGCATTCATTTCCTCGTGGTAGTCATTTGTGGTTTTGATTGAAATGCCAGTAACGCGTTCTCCACAAAGCCGTATTTTGCAGAACCTGCGTGGCATATTATCAGACGGGCCCCTTACCCATTGGTATTTTCGACGTCGACGCTTGTATCATCCGTCCAAGAACGGGAAACCGTGTGATTGGCGTTTAGCCATGTCTCGTCAATGAACACGACATTATCCCAGTTATCAATATTTTTGCTTCTCTCAAAATAATTATCTGTTTTAAAATTATGTCGTATCGTTCTAATAAAATTTTTCTTTTGTCTGTTTTTATACGAAAACCAATATCTTTTAAGATTTTGGTTAAAGCAGTTTTACCCCGCTAAATAGTCCAGCTTCTCTTAACGATGCCAAAAGCTTCTTCCTGTTGAGATATTCATTTCTGGAATAGTAACCATATATATGATTTCTGATTGCATCGGCGTCAAAGGTGTCAATATCTGTCACGGGTTTAGTTCTACGTTTCTTCTTCGAGTACGTAAAATATTATCTTCCGTGCCAGTAGAGCCGAACTTTTCTTTATTAATATTTGTTATCGTTCGTTTGCTAACTCCAAGCGCCTGAGACGCGTTCTTGTACTTGTTCGACAGGTAACAGGGTCCGCCATTTTGCCGCTCCCGCTCAAAGTAATCTTGCAGCTTGATGATTAACTCACGGGCTCCACTTTTCAATGTTTGTCCACGTTTAGGCATTATTATGCACCAAAAGTAAAAGAACGCAATACAAAACACAATCGAAGTCCGATTTAGTGCCGATGTCAGTTTGAAAAGCAGAAACAGTCCATTAAACGAAAACCGGGTAATCAAATAAAACAGATCGAAAACACTTCAAGAACGTGGTCTATGCACACGAAACGACAACAGACGACTGTTTTAGCGTCACAAAATGGCGGCCCATAACGCCATTTGGGGTTACCATTTTCAACCTAAATATAAAATGCTACTTTCTTTCGCGCGTTCGGTTTGGTCGTAGTTTTATTTTAATATTTAATAAAAGTTATCTTATAGTCCATTATTTTCAAATTCTTAAAAGAAAAACAAAACGTATTATTTTATAAAGTATAACTGTATAAGAACAGATTACGATACTGTTATTGCCTGTTATTGTTAGCACAGCACTACAAATATAAAGCGCTGACATAACCTTGTAATAGCGCAGTATAGATTTAGAAAATATTGTTTACCAAGTTATTTGACACTCAGTTTGGCACAAAATTATAACATTCATTGATTATTGATATAATAATGTTGTTTTAATGCTCATCAATTGTTAAAACGGTAAACAACCAGCAAAAATATTTTTATCGTAACTGCAACGCCATTACAAAGTTACGTCGTCAGTTCAATCGCGACGTGTCAGGAACGCATTCTCTGAACGGCCGAACTATAGTAATGGATACGTCAGATTATAATATTAAAATACAACAACTTTTATCGGACGAAAGTACGTAGAAAAAGGTCAAAACAGACCCTATAACCAATGTGCTTAAAACAACTAGAGATCTAATAAAGAATTACTCCGAAAAATTAAATCTCGACGTAAATTCGATAATACCACCGTGTACCAAACCACCAAGGTTGTATGGGTTACTGAAAATACACAAACCAAACGCTCCACTACGTCGCATAGTGAGCCAGATACATACAAAATTAAACCATTTATTTAAAAAAATATAAACATTAAGTTTATTTGTGAAATGATAGGTAATTATAGCAGAAATAAATAAAGTCATATCTTTATTATAATATCCACCTTTTCATCGATAATGCGTATGGACAGTTATTACAGCCACGGGTGTATGCAACTTGTCAATGTAGTTGCGTGCGTCACTTCATTACACTGTTATGACACAGTATGTATCTATGTGTGTGTAAAATTGTTAACGTATTATTTTAATTGTTATGTATGAGTTTCGTAGTGACAGACTATTATTTTTGTATGGGAGGCTGAGAAAGTGTTGACTGGCGGCGGATTGCTGCTTCTGTGTTATTGTTTAAATAATAGTTTGAAGTGGATTATGATATGTAAAATGGTGCGATTTTGTGTATTAAATGTCAGCGCATGTGAATTATTAGTGGAAATGGTGAAATTAGTGCTCCAATGGTGATGTGAATCTGAAGATAAGGTGTCTATCTGCTTAGGCGCCTTGAGATACTATCGCCTACTGTCTGC
This sequence comes from Parnassius orleans, assembly GCA_029286625.1. Classification (NCBI taxonomy): domain Eukaryota; kingdom Metazoa; phylum Arthropoda; class Insecta; order Lepidoptera; family Papilionidae; genus Parnassius; species Parnassius orleans. Next base: position 5,098,866 of record JAGSMP010000006.1, on the reverse strand, counting down.
TGGCTCAAGTTGACGTCAAACTTTCCCCAAAAACTACGTAATGTGAAGCATCAACATATTTTGAAGCAGTGTACTAAAAATGATTATTATCACTTCATACTGAAAATCTATAAGAACGAAGATCCCGAATGAAATGAAGACATGGCTCAAAAAACAAGCATCCAACCTAAAATTTTTAATAGAAAACAAATCGTTTGATCCGGAACGTTCAAAAATGTAATTCCAATCATCAGTACTTTGATGTGAACTGGGTCAAATAAACGAATCATTCACGATTTCCTGTATAGGACAGTTACTATACTCTTTCTTCACGATTGACATATGTCTATTATCGGAGTTTTGGCGGGAACTTGACCGGCGGCGGTTTGGTGCTCCTGTATTATTGTTTAAATAATGGTTTGAAGTGGACTTTGATATGTAAAAGTAGTGCGATTTTGTGTATTAAGTGTCTGCGCATATGAATTATTAGTGGAAACGGTGAAACAAGTGCTCTGATGGTGATGTGATTCTCAAGATAAGGTGTCTGTCTGCTTAGGCACCTTGAGATAACATCGCCAACCGTCAGCTGTCTGCTGTCTCAGTTTGTCGTCAAAATCTCCCAAGGGCTGCACAATGTGACGCATCAACATATTGTGAAGCAGTGTACTATGAATGATAATTATATATTGTAACTTCAGGCTCAGAAGGGCTAGAACCCAGAGCCGTAAGATTGACGTTTGAGCCAGTTATTAAAAAAAATGTCTATTATCTATGCGGTGGTTGTGTTGTGCTTGTGTGTGTTAAACGTAGTGATTATATTCTCTTTGGTGTGATGGTGTGTGTCATGTGTGTATTTTAGTCAATAATAAGAGCTAAATAGGTTTTTTTTAGTTTTTATTTCTGTTTTCCTTTTTTTTAACGAAAAATAAAAGTTACGTTACGTAACAGCAGGTATATTGTGGTTAAACTTTGAGAGTTAATGAAACGAAATGGGAAATCATAACAGCCATGAAAAGGCCGCAGGTGAACAAGGAGGCAGCAGTTCCAGCACTCCTCGAGGGTCCCAGCGTGGTTCACGATCAGGCTCAAGTGGGGAGCTACCTGATAAACAGGAAGTTCAACATTCTACATCCATGATACCTGTTGAAAAATTGGCAAAGGTAAAGTTATTATTTTATACAAACAAGGTTGTTGTCAGGGTTACTAAATTAAACTAAACATCCTTTCTATTTCTCAACTTTTTATCTTTATGATGTTGGTGTTGTTTGCTGAATGATGTTTCAATATGTTGAGTTTGAGTTAAACTAAATGTAATTTCTTATCAAAAAAAATTGCATCAATACAGTGCATGGATAAAAGATTATTTTTTATAGGTTTTAAAATAAGAAATATAAAGGTTATTCTACCTATAGTGACATCAAGGTGCTACAATCTATACCTGTTTACATGCTGCATGACTAATTTTACTTTAACTACATTTTTTCAATATTTATGTAAATTAGAATAAAATTCCAAAAAGTATTAAATATTCACAAATTTATCATAATTTGGTTTAGTTTTCTAACAAGTGACAAGAATTAAAATAAATAAAATTACATAATCTGTTACTAAATGTGTTTGGCTTCTTCATTAGGGGAGGTAGGGGAGAGTTGGGCAGTTGGGAGACATGGGCACCCTCTCGTAATTTTAATTCAATAGTAGAATTAATTTTAGTTTTCTGTTGGTTTTTTATTTTACTCACTGGCAAAACTGTTCATCTATAGACAATCTGTAATTTCGTTCAGTTATCAAAGTTACAGGCTCTTTAAGGTAAAGTGCGCGTCAATGTAAATATTTTGTTGTGGTTTCGCAATAAATAATCGAAGAACCAGTGAAGGTATGTATTTTATTTTTATTTTATTTCCGTTGTATATTTACTTACCTATATATTAACCTGTAAGCCACGCTAAAATTTCTAACCAACAAACTTGACAGGAAACTTAAGTTGAAAAAGTATGCAGGTGGAGCAATGGGCAGTTATTTTGAGGGTGGTTTGGGCATGCCCAATGCTCCCATCTATATGTAATGTATATGATGAAACTGTTTGTTTTACATAACCTGATTTAGTTAAAATGTTTAGATGATTTTAATTGCAGAAAGATGCCGTTCAGGTGTAAAAAGAAGGATAAGCGACGCGAAATTCCGAAAGACATAATATTACGTGCCATAGAAGAAGTGTCAAAAGGCGGTAAGATAAAAACAACTGCAGATAAATTTGAAATCCCTAGAACAAACTTGCAACAATATCTTAAACAAGAATATGTAAAGGATTCTTCATCCAGGTTTATGTCTTCACTAATTTTCGGTTTATATTATGGATTTTGGGTATTTTAAACATCATGTCCAAACCTCCCACAGAGGGTGCCCGAACCTCCCTACCATGGAGAGCTTTGGGCACAATTCACATATTTCTGAAATCCTTTTGTAACTTTGAGATTGATAATAAATTTGTAAAACACCTTGCCAAATGTATGGTGCAATTGATCTTGCAATAAATATTGGATATATGAAATATGTGCTTTTTTATTACCTCTTATTTGAATAAGTGCCCATCTCTCCCCTACCTCCCCTATTTATAAATTAAAAGACAGCAAATTATTTTATAAAAAATAAACTTGTTTTTAATACATTAGTATTGAGCAATGTTTAAATAAAGTTTTTATTTAACACATATTTTTATGATTTTGGTGACCTGAATCAAATACTTATGTATTGGTTTTCTGAAATAACTATTGTTTTAACTCATTTAAAAAGCTTTTTTCTTATGAATGTTGATGACTTACAGAACCCAAACATGGTCCGTCGTTTTTAATACATTAGTATTCACACAAATTGAGCAATGTTTAAATAAAGTTGTTATTTAACACATATTTTTATGATTTTGGTGACCTGAATCAAATACTTATGTATTGGTTTTCTGAAATAACTATTGTTTTAACTCATTTAAAAAGCTTTTTTCTGATGAATGTTGATGACTTACAAAACCCAAACATGGTCCGTCATTGCTGGCTGTATGATGAAACTGAAAGTGACTCCAAAAGCGAGAGAGCAAGAGAGCTTATGCTCAGAATTTCTCAGCATGATAAAATCCATACAAGGATATCTGCTGAAAAACAAGAGTAACTGACAAAGACCAAGAAATTATTAAGCTAAAATGTCAATAGGCTGGCTATATAGCTCTAAGAACCAACAACCAACGGGAAAGAAAGTTTCTTTCAAGATTCATCGTTAACGCCGCAAAGGAGCGAACCTCAATTTTTAAAAAATTACAGTAGAGCAAGAAAACATTTATTATTCCCTGATTACTAGCTTTTTTCATCAGAAAATTAATCTTATTTGTAGTTTTCTATTAAGTCTAATATATATTCGCCCCTTTGCGGCGTTTGGGATGGATTCTTTCCCCAGTCAAGCCGGTGCCCTATGCTTGCGTCCCATGTGCCATTAGGGTAAAGTGGAACTGGTGAAATCTATCAGATGCATCATACTTGAGTACAGAAGTTGCTTGTAAGAGCTGGTCTGTTCGGGTTCCCTATAAACTTACATTTTTTTTTAAATTAGAATAAGGGTTACAAGCAGGCACACAGTCACCTGATGCTAAGTGGATGCTGTGGCCCATACACACACCATCTATCCTTGTTTAACAATCAAAATGCAGATGTGTTGTCAAGTCTGAGGATAAGATGGAATACCTCGTTACCAGTAAAAAGGGTCGCTGGTTCTCAACGCTCACTATGCACAACACAACAGCATTATTCTGTTGTTTTATGCTGATATTCTTTGAATGCATGGTCCTAGCCCTTCATGCTGCAGCAATAATATAGCTGCAATGTGGGCTCTACCACTTAAATAAAATGTTAGACATTTGTCTTGTTTTTCATCTTGGATCAAACAAAGGTTGCAGATGGGTCTTTTACTTTCCAATTTTTTTATATTTTTGTTTTACTAAGTTTTGGTTGTTGAAAAATGGTAAAAGAAGAATACTTGCAGTTTCTTATGCATTTTTCAGTTAGAGGACCCAATTTGGATAGATAAGAAGATTTAAAAAATGAAGTTTGATGAATTAAATCATATTTTCTTATGTCAAAATATACTGGGACTCCATACATTCGGCCATGTTGTGAAGCTATTAATTAATCACCCTGAAATGAAATCTCTTTTATTCATCATTTTTTATCTACTCATTTTATCTCTTTGTACTATAAATTTTCTAAAAGTCAGTAAAGAAAATACTTAGATATAATGGTCTGCAATAGGATTAAGAATAAGCATCTTACATGGCATATCAGATTTAAAATACCCAAATTGGTAGTGAAGTATTGAAGATGCTGCATCTAGAATAGCGGTAGGTAATCTTCCTGCCATGTGTGGCAATTCTTCTTTCTTCATCAACTTGATGATTCTACTGCTGAACATATACCTTTTAAATACTATGCCAAATGCTGCATTCCTGAAAGATACCCATATTTGCCTCTCGGAGTGGATTGGTAAGCGCAGCCCCAAAAGCTAAAACCTTGAATTTGTAATATTGCTTCTTCTTACTTGTTAAATAGTTCGGTTGATAGTTTCTTACATGTAGAATACTACAGGTTATCATCCACACTGTTGACATTCCGAACACTCGCACTAAGCCCTATAAGTCATCTTTTATAATGCCCACAGCCAAGGAGTAGTATGCCCTGCCGGCGTTGTGCATATAATCTGAACCTCGTCAAGGTGTGTGTGAACAGGCTTCTTCTAGGCAAATTCGCTCCATCGTAGACCTCATCTTTGCCCTTGGGCTAGATAGAGGTCAAGAGTGAGTCATTAGTAGCAGCCAGGTTGTCAGTCATTCCATCTTAGGTGGACTCTGGAGGACTTCCAGGTGACAAAGCATCTGTAGCGTTCTTTGTTTGAAGTTGGGGTTGGCTGCTGGTGTCTATGGACTGATTTTTTTTCAATCCATTTGATAATAAGTGGCTAACACTTATTATCAAGCAGATTGTAAGTTGTCGCTACAGTTTTATAAAATAAAAACTAACATCAATCAAAATAGTTTTTTAGCATGGACTTTGTTAAGCATTGTTATATAAATTCATAAGATAAATTATTATGAGTGTACTGTATTGCTAGACAAGTGCAGCCAATTTATACTCTAGAACTAGGGTTACAATATCATAATTTTGTTGTATTCATATTTTTTAACCCTAATAATATCATTATTTTTACATTACTAATATTACTGTTAACCACACCAAGTAAGCTTAAAATGCTTGTGTTAGGATTGGTTCAGGATAGTAGTCAAATGGAGGATTCAAACCTACAACTTTTAACTTCAACAGTTTCAGTTAACCATTAGGCTACTGTCGCTATTATATTAGTTCATTAGCACAGAATAAATAATAATACTTGAAATTAGCACTGATATAGCAAAAATACTTTAAAAGTTGTTTCGAGGACGATTTTTACAGAAACAGAAACAAAAACTTTTTTATTCAATATAGATTATAAATAATACTTATTGAAAGTCACTCTTTTGTTTAATTACCACTGGTTCGAAAAAAAACCTCTGTCCTTGGAAGAACCAGCGAGAAACACAGCTGGACTTTTTTTTTAAAAATAGCTTACAATCATGTATGTTACACAATTAACAACACAACAAATTAGAAATAGCTTGGTAGCGATCACCTCATTCCCAGGGGTTATTATCATCCATAAATTCCTTAATATTATAATAACCCTTTTTATACAATTATGATATAACGTGACGGAACATGTTTACAATGTAATAAAGGAAATTGATTTGTCTAATGAATTACTTAAGTTCATATTTGCATGTACTTGTACTTAAACATAATATATATATATATATATATATATATATATATATATATATATATATATATATATATATATATAAGTATACGTTTAATATACATCTAGAAATTCTTGTTGGCTCCATAACACAATGAATTAACATCTGATCGTGGCGATACAGTGCCGCGGGTTCGAGGCCTACAAATCATGGACTAGATGTGTCCTTTTGCAATTTATATAATATGTAAAACTTCATCACAATACAGGAGAAAATCCTACTGTAGGGTACCGTTTTTTTTAAATAAGTGTTAACTTGTGGCCACTCGCGCATTCGGGAGGAATGTGTATATAATTTGTATTGTGTATATATGTACATATATGCAAATATGAACATTAGTTGTTGATTTCAGAGTATATTTTGTAATGTTCCCACTTAAAATACACCATGTGGTCCAAAATGATTTGGACTTCAGTAATATGTGTTAATGTGTAAAAAATATTGTGCAAATTTTTATTGGACAAAAGTTACCTATGTAACTATGTAAAAGGTTTTCTTGCATTGTTCAAAATTTATGCTTTATTTGATTATCATTTTATGGGATGTGACAACCCTAGATCCGTACACAATACACATATCACGTGCGAAACTTTAAACGTGATCACATGGTTGAGGCAAACACTTATCACCTTCATTCGCACTTCATGTGATACGTATGACTCATCAGTTTTGCGTCGAATGTCTATCAATAATACGCCATTTTTGAGAGCAAGACTTTTTGGTCTCTTTAAACATTGTCTGTCATTCTTCGCCACTTTTTAGTACTTACTATCGTTCATACAGCGATGCCGTCTGCTAAGTCTTGATTCATAGATTATGAGTGATACATACCCTCTAGTGGTATGAGACTGTCGAGAACCTTTTGTTCCCATCGGTTGTCGGTTCTTTGAGCTATGTGGTCGGCCCATTGCCACTTCAGCTTACCGATCCATTGGGCTATGTCGTTTACTCTGGTTCTACTGCGGATTTCTTCATTACGAATTTTATCACGCATAGAAACTCCGAGCATATATATATATATATATATATACATACGAGCGAGCTATGGACGTGGCCCATAGCTCGCTTAACGACAGTTATTTTATGCTGATCCTAAAATGATCTAAGAATAATTGATTCGTGCAACTTATTACATTGTAGAAGTGGAACTTTAAACAAAACCCGCTGGTTTCTTTGCTGGTTCTTCCCGGGACATAACTTTTTCCGAACCAGTGGTAAAAGTCAAAATTACTTTTAATAACTATTATTTATAATCTATACAATGATTAAAATTATTGTATTCTATGAAACAAACAGTTCAGCTTGAACTGTTCAGGGCGTAATGCTTTGCCAATTTTTGTCGTACACTTAGTATAAAATATGAGAAATGTCATGACTGAAAAGTGAAACCCACCCAAATTTATATACATGGTGGAGCCACGCTGCAGCTATGTTATGGTTGTAGCACGAATAGGTCGGCTCGACCGGGGAGGCACCACACTCACAGAATGCGAGCGTAATATAGCTACTTAATGCTGCTGTGTTTCTTATGGTGAGTGTAGAGAACCGAAAACCCTTTTTACTGAAAACGATGCATTTCATCTTAGTCCTCAGGTCACCTTCGCATCTGCATTTTGATTCTCTATTGAGGATAAATGTAGAGTAGTCTATTGGTCACAGCATCCACTTACCATCAAGTGGCGTGTGTGCTCTTTTGTCAACCTAAATCTATTTAAAAAAAATGCTGAACCCAAATCTTAAGAAGGGTCGGTATTCTGAAATAATCTCGTAACAAACTCAATTAATGTCAAAATTAGTGTATTAAACTATGGTCTAAACCGGGCCTAAGAAACACTCGTCCGCTGGCGTATCCTTGGAAAGCAATAACCCTATACGCTATAGTAGTTATGTAATAATGTTCTTCAGTCTTTCTGTCTTTCGGTCACGGCGGCCAATCTCAACAGAGACAAGCCATCTATGCAGGACAATATTATAGTGCAGTTGTTGCTTTTGCAAGAAAATCTTTTTTGCTTCTCAGTAACATGTTTTTATAATACGTTTAGCTATCCTCCAAAGCTTTACTTTGTGTTGTTACATTATGATAATAAAATCTTCGTTATTTTCTATTATTTACACAATTTTAAATAAGTTAAAAATGCACAGACAATAAAATGGGGTCTGCGGAAGCACACGTGCGCAAGTACACGTGCACTCTATTCACTTCATACGAGGGGACATTTTAAAGTTCGCGGAATGGGGGGTAAGGAGTGGAAATAAAAATCCAAATTTATTTTTCCTTTTCAATATATTCACCTGCTACCCTAATACATTTTCGGATCTTTCAATTACCGTAGAATGGTCCTACTTTGCTCCAATATTTGCTCCAAAAATTATGAATATTGTTTAAACTATTAGTTATGAAATATACTTAGATGTATTAATTTGAAGCACAACTTGTTATCTAACATATTTTTAAAGTTAAATCAACGTAATTAAGTATTTTATAATATATATAAAACTATGAATAAGGCGCAAAGTTACCCATGACTATGGGTAACTTTGCTCCTGTGTATATTTCACAAGCAATCTCCATTGTGGAAGCTTTTTGAGCGAAGTTATACTTTCCTTATTCAAACTTTGCTCCTGTGAAATTACTCTTTACCTTTTTTGATAGTATCAATAGTCGAAAAATGGGTGAAAATTAAAATAAACTGTGTTTTGTAAAGAAAAATTGTTATATTCTTAAAGTTAGTTACAAAATCACTTTGTATCATTGGTTTATTAATATTCTTAAATTATAATAGGCACTACTATCTTAACTAGTAACTTTGGTTACAAATGTTTAGTCTTTGGACAAAAATCAGTCAAAACTAAACTAACGAGATAAACTTCTCAAAAATGAAAATTTACATCTAAAAATATTTATGAAACTTCAACATTTTAAAACTGGATATATTTAAAAACCCCAAGTTTGGTCTAGTTCAGGGACGGAATATATTTCACGGCGGGTACTAATTTTTTTAGGGACTTCAATACATCCCAATATATCCTGCCAATTGTATTGAATTTCATCGACGGGTTTAGGCCATGTCCAGGATTTTAGTGACCTCTTCATTGAAGAGATATACGGCCCTTCTTTAGTTATTTTTGTAATTTTACCAGGAAAAATTTCCCCCTCATACGTGAAAACTACATATTGCCCGACCGCCTTCACAATTGGTCTGAAATTGCAATTTTCATAACAAGTTTCGGCCGCTGTATCAGTGTCAGCTTCAAGATTTTCTAAATCTCCAAGAGAACCTAGATCTGAAGAATCATTAACTGACATGTCGATACTTTCTGTGTAAGAGCTCGCTACTGGCTCTGCGGCGACATGGTAGCTTTGAAGTGGACTGTTGAGCCAACTCTTCATTTTCTTTGTCATCCAAAAGAGTGCTTAATTCTTCAGTTACACTCTTTCCAGGAGTGATGTGTAGTTTCCTGCGACGTCCTCTTGTAGTTCCATTTGTCGTCCATTCTAGCCTCTTAGCTTCAAGACTCTGTAAAAAAGAGTCTTGCAAAGCAGTCTTGTCAATAGTTGTAGGCAACCTCTCTAATAATGGATTGGCATCAACCGGATAAATTCCACATTTCCGAAAACCTGAAATGAGGTTTACCTCTCGCGTCGGTTCCAAAATATTGATGAGTCGGTTTAACAGAACTGAAACTGCTTTTTTGGAGTACTTGCTCTCGCCTACCTTGAACACTCGCCTTCCACTCGGTCAGGATTTTTCTCCATGCTACCTTCATTGGGTGGAAAAAGGCAACATCTAACGGCTGAGTTAGATGAGTGCTATTAGGTGGCAAACAAACAAATCTAATATTATTTTTGTCACAAGCATTTAGGACGTCTACAGAAATGTGAGATGACAAATTATCTCCTATTATAACTTTCGGACCCTCTTGTTTCTTTAATACTGGCAAAATTTGTGTAAAAAACCAATCGTTAAATATATTCATGTCAAACCAACCTGATGGGCTATTGTTAAATCTGGCATCTTTTGGCCCTTGTTCCGTCCATGTATTCCATAGTTGCTTAGACTTATAGACATCATACGGCGGTAATAATTCTCCTTAGCACTACCACAAAACATGATAGAAGTTGAGCTTTTGGAGGTATTACTTATAAGTTCAGGGTATTTTGCACCTCGCTTCGCTATTACTTTTTTTTGACCAGGGTCGTCGGATAAATTAGTCTCATCAAAATTCCATATATTTTCAGGTGGTATGTCTCTAACCACCTCTTTCAAGTTTTCTATGTAGGCAGTGATGGTTTCCTTGTCAATGGCTGCTCTGTTGCGTTTAATGTTGGTCGCAAATCTTTGTGATAAACATGAATGTCTTTAGGAAACTTGACACCCACTCAGTACCTGGACAATTATTTTTAAATTTTGTAACTCTCCGACCAATTTTCTCCAAATATGTTCTAATAACAATGCGAAGATCGAAAATTGTGAGAGGAAAGCCGTATTCGCTCAGCTTTAAAATGCAGTCGACAAATAAGGCTTCTTCTTCACTTGAAAATGTTGTTGGTGCGCCTGGAGGTCGAGATGGCATTTTAGATCGTAGAAGTCTTAGCTGATTAATAATGGTTCTGCGTGGGATGCCATACTTTTCACTAGCTTTTCTTTGCGTTATTTCTTTATTTTCTATGGAAGCCAAACATTGTCTTAAAGTTTCGGCGCTGTAATTTTTATAATTTCTCGACCCTATACGTTTTTTATAATTTCTTGGCATCTTTTCTGAAAATAAATAATAATTTCTTTGATAAAAAGTGTATTAATAACCACTTACAATGAATTAACTATGTTTACTTTTGAAGGGATTATGTTTGGGTTTACTTTGCTCCAGGCGCAAAGTTACCTTATCGTACCAAAGAAAATATGAGCATGCCAAAAAAGTGGGGTTAGATTATGATCAACTCAGCAATTCAATGAAATATTTACGTATTCGTTTACCTGATTATAAACATAATAACATTAGAACATATTTACCTTAATGCGCTATGCAGATTTCAAGATGGAAGTGGCTTTTTCGGATACAAAAAAAAAAATAACCTTTATTGTCTTACACTACAGCTGCAACTGATATGAGATAAAAATGGCGGATGAAAAATTTGCCGGTTCTGTGTTGCCACTTACTAATAAAATTTTCGGATGCGTTCACAATTAAACGAAATGTTGCGCCGATTTGGACATATTAAGCGATAAAACATTTATGAGAATTGGAGCATAATTAACCATATAGGAGCAAAGTAGGACCATTCTACGGTACCTTATGTATACCCTCAAAAAATGATTTGCCTTTGTCTAAAATTACGCCGAAACTGCTTCTTTCACTTCTTCATCACTTAAAACTTTTCCCACAATTTCTTTTTAAGTTTGAAAATAGATAATAATCACTGGGGGCCAGGTCAGGACTATAGGGTGGGTGTGGCAAAATTTCGAAGCCCACCTTCTGCAGGGCAGCCATCGCAACATGGCACTTGTGAACAGGCGCGTTGTCGTGCAGAAGAAGGATTCCTTTGGTCAATTTTTCCCCTTCTTTTCTCCTTTATGGCTTCCTTCAAATGTTCTAGGATTGAAGCGTAGTAATTTCCGGATATGGAGACACCTTTATCTTTATAATTAATCAATAGATTCCTTCCGAGTCCCAAAAGACTGTCGCCATGATTTTCCCAGTCGATTGTGCCACCTTAAATTTCTTGGGTGGTGGTGTGCCTTTTTTGTGCCACTGCATAGAGTCCTGTTTGGACTCAGGTTCATAATGGTGAACCCAAGTTTCGTCACCAGTAACAATTCGAGCCAACACTTCATCTTTGTCTTCCATATAGAGGTCCAAAAATGCACGAGAACACTACACGCGCTGTTGCTTTTAAGGCGGCGTGAGCATTCTAGGCACCCATCTTGCGCTGACATTAGTCATGCCAAGATGGTCATGAAGAATTTTGAAAATGGTTGTATTTGATACTCCAACCATTTCTGCGAGCTGTTTTTTCTTCAGGCGGGCATCTTCTAATATTAATTTTTCGACTTATTGAATAATTTCCGAAGTGGTCACCTCGATCGGCCTTCCTGGCCGTGGGTCGTCTTCAAGTGACTCCCTGCCTTGTTTAAAAAGGGTATGCCACTTATAAACCGTAGTTTTACTTGGACAAGAGTCTCCGTAAACGGATGACATCTCTTCCAGTATAGTCTGAACTGATTTTCCGCGCTTGGTAAGGAACTTTATAACGGCACGAAACTCGATTTTCTCCATGTTTCACAATTTCTTCCCGATTGACTTGTTTGGTTGACGATAACTCAAAGACTAATGATCTAATTACAATAAAACCCGGTATTTATACTAATAATGAGTTGCTCAATTAGTACGTAATTCAGCGACGTCCCCACTTATTACCTACCTACCCATTCCGCGAACTTAAAAACGCACCCTCGTAGTTCGATGGGACGGCAATCGCACACGACCGGAGAGAGATCAGGCGCATTTTTTTTTATAGGATAGGGTGACAAACGAGCACACAGTCCACCTGATGGTAAGTGGTTGCTGTGACCCATAGACATCGACATCTATCCTCAATAAAGAATCAAAATGCAGATGCGTTGTCACCCGTGACGACTAAGATGTAATGCCTCTTTTCCAGTAAAAAGGGTCTCCGGTTCTCTACACTCACCATACGAAACACAGCAGCATTAAGCTGCTATTTTTGGCTTTACGTGTTTTCCGGAACACGAGGGTGAAATTCCCGCCCACTTTCTGGCTACGATGCCAAATAATCAGCAGTCGCGCTTACGACCACTACACCAACGAGGGAGTTAACTATGTCAATAGTTAGAGCTGATAAACGAATTACGTCGATAGTGTGTTCATAGCTCAATTTTTAAAATGTACACTGTAGGAAATAGGCCTTTATAAAGTTCGAAGGATTTTCCACGCTTGCTAGACAGATAGGTGATCAAACCGACAAGCGACAGACTGCAAACTTAAAGTTGTGAGCTCGAAACCGCCATTTAACTACTGTCGTGAACCAATTCTAACAAGCATTTTAAGATCACTTGAAGTGTATAACGGGGATATTAGTATTCTTTTTAGGGTTCCGTACCCAAAGGGTAACCAACGGGACCCTATTACTAAACATCCGCTGCCCGTCCGTCCGTCTGTTAGCGGGTTGTATCTCACGATCCATAATAGGTAGATAGTTGAAATTTTCACAGAATGTGTATTTCTGTTGTCGCTATCACAACGAATAATAAAAATAATAATAAATTTAAAAAATTAAAGGGGCTTCCCTACTAGAAACGTGTATTACGATGGTACGGAACGCTTCATGCGCGAATCCGACTCTCACTTGGCCGGCTTTTTTATAGATAAGGGTGAAAAACGAGCACACAGTTATTATTTTAAAGTATAATATAAAAAAACTTACCTTACTCTTTTACGTTTTTATTAAGAGTGCTATGTTTCGAAAGGAATATTATACACAGGTGAAGCCTTTTCTAAGTTCGATTAAAACAAAAAAACTCACATTCAGTTTTAAAGTCGGCATTTAATTTTTGCCGACAAACTGGCTTAGTTTGATAAAATTTAAAAAGTAAATAATGTACACTCTTTCTAAGAATAAATAAATAATTATAAAAAATTAAAAAAACCGCAGAATATCCTTTTTCTAGTTTAAATCATAATATATATTTTCAAAATTTTCAGAATAGATTATTGTTCACCAAGAAACCAACTCTATCTTCGCAAGGCGTCTGAAGGGCGTCCTTTTCACACGCGCCTATTATAGTTCTTTATGAACTGCCCCGTTGGTCTAGTGGTCGTAAACATGACTGCTGGTCATGTGGTCCTGAGTTCGAATGCCGGTCGGGCAAAAAATCAGTTATTGGGTTCTCATTAGCAGCCCGGAGTCAGGAAATTGGCGTTAATTTCACCCCCTCGCCTCGGAAAGCACTTAAAGCCGTTGGTCCTGCGCCCAATCTCTCTTTTTGATAGTGTCAGATTACCGTTCCATCCGACTGTGATAGCGATGGAATAGCGAGTACACTTACATTTCGGCACCATAATCCTGTCCTGCGCAGACGGCTAGACTTTGTTGAGACTTGCCGCCGTGACCGAAGGCCTAGAGGACATTACTATTATTATTAGTTATTTATTGATATTTAGTTATTATTGAAATTAAAAATCGAAAATTTGAATTTGGTTGTAATTAACTAACCAGCAAATTCATTGTTGGCATTGAATATAATAATTTGTTTTGAATATACCTTATCATTGACACCATCTTCTTCCCCATCCCGGTACAGTCCACTACTGGACATGGACTCTTCCCCTTTTACACACCCGAAATCATCACCATTCTGGGGCAGTAGAGAAGAAGTTTTCAGTGATTAATTATGGTAAAAGTTGCGTAATTAAAAAAATATATCGTACATAGTACAAAGCATTTAGAATTAAATTCTAAAAACAAAACAATAGTATAATAAAAAGAAAGCATCCAAATAATAGTAACGTATGGTGAGTGTATATTATACCTTTTTTTTATAGAATAAGGGTGACAAACGAGCATAGTCCACCTGATGGTGAGTGGATGCTGGCGCCCATAGACATCTACATTTATCCTCGATTAGGAATCAAAATGCAGATCCGTTGCCACCCTGAGGACTAAGATGGAATTGCCTCGTTTCCAGTAAAAAGGGTCTCCGGTTCTCTACACTCGCCATACGAAACACAGCAGCATTGAGCTGCTATTTCACGCTGGTATTCTGTGAGAGCGTAGTCTTTCCCCGGTCGAGCCGACCCATTCGTGTTACAACCATAATATAGCTGCATCATGGCACTACCACGTTGAAAACCTACTATATTACATTATTACTGCGCAGTGGTAATGTAAGAATATCTCTAGGTGTCCTAAGACGCGATAGATGGAAACTTAAACATGAGATGATCAGCAGCATCGTCCTGATAACTCAAAATACTTATTAAAAACTGTGGTTGCCACCCCGAATGCCAAGCGTGGTAACTATGGCAAAATACCCCCGTAGGGCAATCCATAACCAATGTTCATTAGTTGACTTTTATAACCTGTAATGGATGGATGTATGAATGGACCTATATAATAGTCTATTTTATATATATATATATATATATATATATATATATATATATATATATATATATATATATATATATTAAATAGACGTTCCACTGTTTACCTTTCTCCTGTGCTACTCAAAATCCTAACATCATTAATGAATTGTTTACAATATTATGTAAGTACCCATATGAAAATTATATTTGATTATAGTGTAGATAAAAGTGATTAATTATTTTTAGACTTTATTGTACATTAACAAACAATTCAACGCATCACGTGATGTCGCGTAGCACTGCCGAGCATGTTGAAAGTTCAGGTGATTTGACACTAGTAACATGTCGAGTACAAATGCTACCATATCTAAATTGAAACGGCAAAATGCGTTTTTATCAGACGAATTAAAGTCATGTCGTAGGCGTGAACTCAATCAATCTTATCGTACCTTAATCCGTATGGGATAGCACTGATTTGTTCGTTTATACCCAGCAATGTGATATTAAGAGCAGCGAAGGACAGTTGTGAATTACAAAACAATCTTAGCTTGCGTGTTATTGTCGCTTCAGTGGTGTTCAATTGTTGTAAATTGTTTAGTTTCACTAGCTTTAGTCCACTTACCGTCTGGTGAACTGTGTACTCGTTTGTCTCCATCACTTCTATAAAGAACAGTAATGTACTGTGCATAAAATGGATCGTAGGAATCTGGTGTCGAGGGACCTCCGGTTCACGATAGTCGGTATACAAGTGAGCCGCATTCCAACAAAAGTAACCGCTGCGCGGACTTGCAAGGTGTGATTGATTATAAACATACGAAAGGTCGCAAAACATGCACGATAACAGAGTTAAGGAACCAGAATCACGTATACAGGGTTATTTTGCAATGAACGGCCAAATTTGCAGAGAAGGTTCAGAATAAGTAATATAGGCAAATGGTGAAGAAAAATTAATTTAAAAACTCAATAATTCTGTCGTTTTTATCTTTTAAATTCTAAATGCGTGGTAATGCATTATTTTCACTGATTTTACTGCGCACGCACACATTCGTAAGGTTCACTCAATAGGCATAAACTTTGTTGCCAATAAATCACATTCAATTTGGGATAGTTTCAAATAAAAGTAGAAGCCTTAATATTTACTCGTATTTTCAAAAACTGCAATGACGGTATTACATTATTTATATATTTGAAATTAAGTTTAAAATTTGGCTACTCTTTGAAGAATAACCCTGTATATTTTAAATATTTGTTTTCTGAGATGTCGATTAGACTTCTACAAAGTAAACAAAAAAATAATTTTCACATAGGTAATAGCTTCTGAAGTCGGTGCTAAGACAGTGTAACACAAGAATTAAGGCTCCGATTTCGGAAGATAATATTATGTAGAAATTTATTTTATTCTTTTTAGTTCTTTCAAGTTCGCTTTCGTGTTTTACCCGACAACGCGACGTACAGGAGGGTAATGTGTTTAGAAGCCTCTATATTATGTATGTTTGCTCCTTTGTGGCGTTTTAGAGACCAAACACGTGAGCCGATTTTGATGATTCTGACGTCAATTGATTTGTCTTAATCTCGTGTGTGTCACTAAAAACATGAGAGTAATCAAAATTCAAAATGGCGACAACCAGGCGTCATATTGTGAAAAAGAAAAAAATGAAAACCGACAAACTATGTCAAGTGGGATATCATTGAAAAAGTCTTTGAAAATGAAAAAAATTAGGTTTCTCTAATCATTTTTCATTTTGAATGACCATTTTGGATCTATAACGATTTAAAGTTGGTTAGCAACCATTTTCACTTAAATTTTCAAAACTTATAATAAAGCCGTGATAAATTTCTTATATAATCGTATAATAAGGTCTATTAGTAATTTTTTATAATGTTTTTTAAACAGTATTTAACCATTAGGCTTGTTAGAACACTTATGGCCAAATATTAAAAAGCTACTCAATTTTAAGATGTCGTTATGTCTCGTGGTGTCACAGTCACTTTGACTTAAAGTGATAGAAACAGCACGAGACTTAACATATCTTATAATTGGGTAACATTTGAGTATTTGGGCATATAATTAAGTAACACGTTTGTTGTTGCCTTTTCAAAGTTGCGATACATGCAGTTTTCAATTCTTTTCACTTACCATACAAAAAAATTAACTTTTATAAAAGTTAATTCACGGCTACACATAGGTCTCCCTTTAGATTTCCTCATAGAGGCAAAAAAAAAGGTGAGAACGTTTAGTGGCACCACTCGTGTAGGGCGTGTTCACCCTACACGAGTGTAAGTCGATGGATGCAGGTAGAACAGGACCATTTTTTGTGTCATTCCTTAGGAGAGGCATATGTTCAACTGTGGACTATTGAAGGGTTGTAATAATGGTGATGATGAATATAAATACATAGTATGGTATTTCCCTTATTTAAATTTTACATCACCCACGGGACGAGATGGTTTCTTAGATTCCGCACGGCGTTATCAAGCTTTAAGTATATATTTATTTTAATGTAAAAAAATCCCACATAAAAAATAAAAAGATTAAATCACATCAATCAAGAATGTTTTCGACACTATCTCGCTAAATCTTTATCGATGGAACGTTCAGTAAATGCTTATTAAATGAAATCGTCTAATGACCTGATAAAAATAATAACATAACTGTTTGCATCCGTTTCCACTTGCATAAAAATTCTAACTGATTTTGAAGTCGGGTTCGACCCGGGCTTTTTAAATCAGTTATTGAGTTTTTCTGGCAATAAATTCTCAGCAGCAGTCCGGAGTTAGTAAATTGGCGGTGTTTCATCTCCGTGTCTCGGAAAGTACGTAAAGCCGTTGGTTCTGCGCCTGATCTGCTGATGATCCCGTCCTAACGGACTATGAGAGTGAGGGAATAGAGAGTGCGCCTGCGCTTGCGCATACACTTGGGCACTAATCCTGTCCTGCGCAGATGGTTAGTCTCCGTTGAGACTGGCCGCCGTGACCGAAATTCGGTCTGGAAGACATTATTATTATTATTATACTGCCTCTCTTACTCTTCAAACGGAAACAGCAATGCGTGAACTCCTGTTTGGGAGCAGAAATAGGAGAGTGGTCTATCCATACGGACTCGTAGATAGAAAAGGAGTCCTGCCACGTAGTATTTAATGGATGTAAGTCAGTAGAACTTTAAACAGTTCATAAAAATCATATTTACGTAAAATCTCTTATCGTTGACTGTAAAAAGTTGCATAAAACTAATTTTATGGATTTTATCGCGTTTAATTTTACTTTTTTTAATTCTAGATTTTTTGAGCACTTTACATACTACAAGCTGCCTAAGGAGTTCTATTAGTCAGTTCTTATCATCCGTCAAGTACTGTGTACAAGTGAGTGTACAAGCTGGATAGCGAATGATCCAAAAAATAAAAAATAAAAATTTGCGTATAGCTTAGGTAAAGCATCGAATCGAATCGAATCGTCGAATCATCATCGAATTTTGTGAGTGTCACACCGTCATTACATCAGATTTGATAAACCACAAATTCTCACTGAATTACCGATTACGTACTACCGAGGATGATTCGTGAGGGTATTGAAATTAAAAAAAATATCCTAATCCTATCCATCCTAATTTTAATAGAGAAGACGGTCTAGTGCACCCATCTGCTTGGAATCTTCTAAATAAAATGAAGTCCAAACCCAAGCATACCGCTGCAAGACTTCGAGATAGTCGTTCTGGATAGATCGAATCAAAAATAAATAATTAAAAGTTGTGAGTTAATTATGACGTCAGGGCGTTAAACACTTTCAATCTCACTGTGACCACAGGTGCTACAAAGCGCGTGAATTAAAAATAACTTAGAGTTAAACGCTATAATACATAATATGTAAATGTAAGATAATAAGGCACGCTATTGATGTTTACCACATAACTGTTTGGCCCTCAACTAGTCTCTACTGCTATTTATGACATATTTTTCAACGTTTCACCTTACTATCCCATATAAAGTTAGCTCTAGTTGTCTTTTTTATTAATGCTGTTTATTGAGTAGGCTCCGTTTAAGCCCGTAAAGCGACCAAGTGTTATTGACTTACTTCTTACGACTACTATCAACTGTCGACGCCAATTGTACAAACAATCTTAAAGGTTAAACAGTAATTAAAAAACCCGACTGCGTTTACTGGAAAGAGAGAAATGTTATACCCTGTGTCACTTCCACAACTAACACAAATCTAACGACATCCCATATGTTAAAATCCATAAATCCGTTTAGGCTACAAAGCATGCCAAAGAAAAAGACATACATACATACTATCAAAAATCTTACCGTATTTCTGGGGCAGTCGGATAAAAAGTATATTGTTGTTTTTCGGTCCCAGCCTGGCTTCGGTTTCATGAGTTATACATTGGACAAGTAAATGCCTCCGTATGTGCGTAGACATCTGTGACCGTATGATAAAATATATCATACGGTCTCTACAACTTTAAGTTGTATTAGAACATTATTGTTGTAGTCGAAATTATTGAGAAGAAAATCGTCAGGCTGAAATCTAACGAGCGATGAGATAGGCCACTTTTAATTTAGAAGGCCGGCGGCAGATCTCTGTGACAGATCGTATAACTTACAAGCTATGCGATCCCTAATAAACCCTAAACTTTTTTCAAAGGTACTAACTGTCCACCTACACGGCTAGCATGGGCTGGGGACAAAAAATGTATCCCCCGATTATATCCACTGACAAGAGTAAAATGATCTTGTCCTTATGCCAAAGCACGGCAACGGGGGAAAGGAGAAGTATATCCCCGTTTGACATAAAGAGTATACATAATATATCCCCCGTCAGTAGCATGGGGCCAAATGAAAGATAAAAAATTATGCTTTTTTGACATTTGAAAGGGACAATTTTATCCTAGTTCATTGGACGCAGGTTTAAGTTTTATTTTGGAATTTTCTTATAATAGCAATAATTGCGGGTATAAGTCTATCTCCCATTTTATCTACTGTGGATAATTATATCCACCGGTGTGCTCATGCTCGAAGGGTGGATAAAACTAAGCGAGGAGATAAACATTTTGTCCTTTTCCCGGGGATAAAATGTCTCCTGCCCATGCTAGCCCTACTGATTGTTTTATTTATTTATTTATTTTCTTTTTAAGGGAGACATACAGTACAATAACAAATTACATAATAAAACATATAAAAGTAATCCTATAAACCAATGAAGTTTCCACAGATACCTAATACATAATAAAATCTTGCCACCACAATATTATGTTGTATAAAAATTAAAAAGATAAAAAAATATAAAAGAATAAAACTAACTAAATGGTATTTGTAAATTAAACATTACCACTTTGATCTGAAATATCTTCTCTTTGGTTAAGAATTCCAAATTCAAATTTATAAATTCATTTAGCTGGTACATTTGAGTTTTGAAAACAGTTATTCATTTGTTTTTTCCTCATTATTTTTTTCTTTGGCGTCGCTTATTACCGCACAATGGAAAACATGAAATATCGGTATATTTACGAGTACGAGTTCTACCGTGGCACAGTGCTGCAGAAACAGCTCGAAGGATTAATGATGTGTACGGCGCTGGTGTCGCAAAAGAAAGCACGGTACGTTTTTGGTTTCAACGTGTTCGTTCTGGAAATTTCGACCTTCAGAACCAACCCTGTGGACGGCCGGAGACCAAAGTGGAAAATGAAGAATTAAAGGCTATTGTGGAAGCGAATCCATCACAAAGCACTTCAGAGATAGCTGCAGGCTTCGGGGTAAGTGATAAAACTGTATTAATCCACTTGAAGCAAATCAGGAGTAAAAAACCTGAACGATGGGTACCTTATGAATTGAGTGAATCGAACTTTGCAAACACGCTCGACTGCTGTGTTACTTTGCTGAACCGACACAATAATGAAGGGATTTTAAATCGAATCATTACTTGTGATGAAAAGTGGATACTGTACGATAATCGGAAGCGCTCGTCGCAATGGCTGAACCCTGGAGACCCAGCCAAATCCTGCCTAAACGAAAATTGACTCAGAAAAAGTTACTTGTGAGTGTTTGGTGGACTAGCGCCGGTGTCGTTCACTACAGCTTTCTAAAATCTGGCCAAACGATTACGGCAGATATCTATTGTCAACAACTGCAAACCATGAAGGAAGAACTAGCTGCTAAACAACCGAGATTGGTCAATCGCTCTAGGCCACTGCTGCTTCACGACAACGCAAGACCACACACTGCACAACAAACAACCACTAAGTTAGATGAGCTACAATTGGAATGTCTGCGACATCCACCGTACTCCCGGACCTTGCTCCAACAGATTACCATTTTTCCGGAATTGGGACAACTTCATACAAGGAAAAAATTCAACTCCGATGCGGCAGTCCAAACTGCCTTCAAAGAGTTTATTGATTCTCGCCCCACGTTTTTTTTTATTAAAGGGATCAATGAACTACCTATGAGATGGCAAAAGTGCATAGATAACAACGGCGTATACTTTGATTAATTAAATATATTTTACAAAAAAAAAATGACTTTATATTCCTCCCGTACAAAACGCCAATTTCATATGTAAGGACCTAATATATACAACTTAAAGTGAAACTACCAATTATATATTAAGTTTTACAATATTTTCTTCGTAACTATTATATTCAAGGTGAAATATATCTAATTTACAATATTTTAAGTTAAATTTTTTGCATGTACGTGCTACAAAATTATTTGAGGCATACCTTGTTTTAACTTTACATAAAGCAAAAAGAGGTTTATTTCGTGCACCTAACTTATGACACACAAGATTCACTTTGCTTAAAAGTAGGGTACAGGCGATGATATTATGAAGCAATTTGTACAACAACATTTGATCTCTTATATCACGGCGTTTCTCGAGGGTATTACTGTTTAAGTTATTAATAATGGAGTCTACAGAAGAATTATATCGCTTTAAGTGACGCAGAAACTTATTTTTGATTGTTTCAATCATTTTAATATAAACTTTGTATTGAGGATTCCAACATGAAGAACAATACTCAAGAATAGACCGCACCAGAGTGTTAAATAGTATGATTACTGTTGAAGACTTTTTAAAATCTTTTGAGATACGCATAACAAAACCTAGCATTTTATAAGCTCTTTTAGTTATTATATTAATATGTGACCTCAGTAACAACTTACTATCCAACTGAACACCAAGATCACGCAGTTCATTTACTCTCGTTAGTAAATTATCGTCAAGCTTATAATCAAAGAGGACGGGATTCTTTTTCCTGGTAAAAGAGATAATGTTACATTTCCTGATGTTCAAGCAAAGATCATTTACTTGACAATATGCACTAAGCCTACACAGATCTTCTTGAAGTAGATTGCAGTCCTCTTTAGTTTTAATAGACCTGAAAACTTTCATATCATCTGCAAAAAGGAGAATTTTGGAATTATGGAAACAGGATATAACATAATTTATACCTAAATATTATAAACAGTAGTGGACCAAGATGAGAACCATGAGGAACGCCTGAAGAAACTGGGAGAAATGATGAAAATGAAGATAAGAGGATATCCATCGAAGTAAATCACCATGTACAGCGATTTGATCTAATTTATGTATCAGAATATCATGTGAAATTTTATAAAATGCTTTTGTATAATCGGTGTACACTGCATCTACCTGCAGTCCACTGTCCATAGCAGTATAAAGATGATCAAGAAATTCGCAAAGATTACTTTCTGTAGACTTTCGACTTACAAAACCATGTTGTTCAGGAATTATAATTGGTCGAATTATTTGAGAGAGTGTGTCATAAATAATTTTCTCAAATGGTTTTGGAATCGAGCTTAATTTTGAAATAGGACAGTAATTTGAAATATCGTGCTTATTACCACTTTTAAATATGGGAGTTATGAATGATTTTTTTCCGTTGTAAAGGCATTTCACCCAACTTCATGGAAGTTCTAAACAAAATTGCTAATGGTTTAGCTAATTGACGGTAAAATCTTTGTAAAAACAAGGATGGAATGCCATCAGGTCCTGGTCCCTTACTGACATCCAAGCCTTTTAAATACATAGAAACTTGAGGCGACTGTAAAAGTGACCGAATTTATACTGATCGACTGAGCTGAGGTAGAAATCTGAGTATTTTGATTTTGACTATTAACACTAAAAGCTGAGCTAAAATGAGTATTAAATAAATCACATATATTCACAGGATCTGAAGTCGTATAATCATCTAGAAACATTATGTCTGGAAGATCTTTACATTTTCGTTTTGATTTTACGAAAGACCAAAAGAATTTACTATTAATACCAATCCCTATATTCAGTATTATTGATAAATTTGTTATAACAATCGTTCTCCATTAATTTTTGTCTCTCTCTTAGTACGGCAAAAGAATTGTAATCACTATCCTGTTTATACACCTTCCACTTGCGATGAAATTTAAATTTTTCATTTATAGTTTTAATCAAAGCCCTATTATACCATATTGGGTACTTAGTGTTAAATTTAATAGTTTTAGTAGGTACGTGTTTTTCTATTATGTTATTTAAAATTTTATAAAAATTCGACACTGAGACATCAATATTACCGTCATTCAAATTAGATTCCCAGTCTTTTTGCGAAATATTTATATTTATTGCCTTATCTTTCTTATCTCTATATAACTTGACTGTGTGAGCCCGAGCCTTGAGTAGTTTCTTATTTGATTTTAAAATCGTAAACTCAAAAGCTGGATGCTGCAAATCCTCTGAAACTATTGGAGCAGTTACTAATCTGACTTTGCAATTAATATTGGCTATTAAGAGATCCAAAATACGATTATTAAATTTTTTAAATATATTATACTGATTAAAATTATTAAAAGAAAGAAAATTAGCTAGTTCAATAACTGTATCCGATGAAAAGTCTCCATGTAAGGTCACATCAGTATTACTATTAGAGAACTTCATCAGAGATATGTTCGTAAAAGTTTGACAACACATCTTTGTGAATTCGACATTGTGGGAAATAACAGCAGTATATGTTGCATCGTGTATGTCGTTCAAATGAAATAGAAACACGAATCACGTCAGCAGCTGAATTTGTTGACGGGATGCATTCAACGTTGGTAACTTTTAGCTTACGACTCATTGCAATCAGAACTCCTCCACCCATTGTATCACCTCTGATTGTATAGTTACGATCGCTTCTATATACGTAATACCGTGCGTCAAATAGTTCTAAGTCGAATATACCCGAATGTAACCAAGTTTCAGTGAAACAGATTATATCATACTCATGACATAAGACGTTTCTGAAAAGCAAGTCAGTCTTAGTCCGTAGACCCCGAACGTTTTGATAATAAATTTTTAAATTAGAACCGATTTGTATACCGATGTAAATATATATATGTCGTACATAGTTTAGAAAGAAGTGTATTAACAAAAATATATTCAAATGTTGTAGTAATAGTATAAATTAAATAATATAAAATTAAAACTATCACCGAATGTGTCAAGGTCACGTGCCCCATGAAAATAAGTTTATCATACATAACATTTGAAACAAAATATAGAATTACCAACAATGATACAAATAACACATCATAAGCCATAATGTAATTAAAATAACAAGTAATAACAATAATTCCTATTTTATTTTGAATAAATCCGCCGTATTATTTATGTGTAAAATAGGACTAGATTCAGATTTTCTAACCATAATACTACAGTTCTTAACCCATACAAATCTATAGTTATTATCTTTAGCCTTAATTTTCACCTGGCGCAATAAAGATTTATTTAAACTGGTCAAGTGGTCGTTGAAAAATATCAAGGATTGTTGTTGTATGTAGCTGTAGCCCGTAGACAGAAGGAACCCACTTCAAAGAAAGAAGTTCACAGATGCGTTGTCACCCTAGGTGAGGACTAAGATAAAATGCCTCATAATTTGTAACTTACTCTTGCTCTTTAAACCAGAACTGTACACTTATAGTATGTGTGGAAAATACATCGATTTCTCTTTCTAATCGATATTTTAACCATCTCGCACGCAACATAAATAAGAATTAGAACGAATAAAGATTGAAAGATTTAAAAGGAATTTCTTTTTGTGCAGTTGCTGGTTCAACGCTCACAGAAGGAAGATGGCGTCAACGGCGTCACGGAAAATTGTTTCACCGTAAGCATGAATTCTTAGAATTTTTACAATAACTGGATAATGCAAAGAGTCCCGATGCATTAGATATTAGTACAGGTAATAGATGTAATCGTGCCATAATTGCTCTACATTTCGTTTAAAATCCCTTATAGATACAAACCTCTGACAATGACAACATTCTTCAGTGAAATTGATGCAAGTTTTGCATCGTTTTGTAGGTGTCCAATTTTCTTAGTGTACTAGCGTAGGCTTCGGAATTTCATAACATGAAACAAGTCTGTCACGAACCCACATCTTACGAGTTTGTTGTCTTCATAAGTATATTATTTCAGATGGGAATTACTATAATCACTACGCTTCGCAAGCGTAGTGATTATATCATTGCCGGGATGAGTATTTAACTCATCCCGGGTCGAGTAGCCTCAAATGTGCGAGATACTACGATAGACGGACCGCTTGCGAAGCGTAGTGATTATAGTAATTCCCTACTGTGATAGGTACTTCCATCTCCAGCTCCACTATTACGGAACAATGAAGAAGATATATGGTAAACTAGGTCAGCAGTCCCCAATAACAAAACCAAAAAAAATTATCTCTTAACTGTGAAATTCCGTTAAATTGAGTTGTCAATATAATTAATAGCGTGCCGATTCTAGCAGATTCTACGCGCGAAACACATTGCTATTTTTTTTTCTTGTTAATAATTATCTGAAAACTAATTGAATGTCGGGAAAGTAGTGGCTAGGTGGAGTGATTCACGCGATTTCGTTTCACTATTCGGTTGATAAATATTTTTCCTACACTTCAAATAATCCTGTAATTAAAGGATTTTACGGTAAAATTATACGTGTTTAAAATTATTTTAGTTTTGCTCTAATCTCTACTCTAAAGAGTAGAGATGCTGTAGGGATTTTGGAGTAGTCCGCCGCGCTGCCCTAGTGAATTATACTCCCTCTCAAAAATAAAAGGACACGTGTGCCTAGCTGTGGGAATTATGTAGGCTTAGACACTTTTTATACGTGATTGAGATTAATATTATATGGCAAAAAGCTGCGGCTAAGGACAAACATTTTTAAAAGAGTAATTCGAACTATTGAGTAGGGTAGGGCGGGGCTAGTTGAGCAATTTTTCACTTGAGCAGTCATAGCGCCTCAACGATAAGTCTTCATGGCTTGTTATTGATACTGATGGGTAAGTAATTTATCCCTTTCCAAAAGAGTCCATGGTAATTTATTTCTAACAAATCGCATTTACGAGCTACAGCCGTATAAGTGAAGAAAGTCAAAGATGCTCAACGTACCCCTTGCTCAACTTACCTTACCTAACGTACGTAGGTAAGGTAAGTTGAGCAAGGGTATGGGGTAAATTGAGCAGTTAGAAATTCTAGCCATACCATGGGTGGTTTACAAGACATGAAATAAAATTTCTGTTTTACAATCAACTTTTTATTTTTAGTATTTTAGTGACATAACAGTGAAACTAAAAGTAATTTTCTTTAAAAATAAAAAATAAATAGAATCAACAAAAACTCAACATATCTTAAGCTTAACTTTTAGAACTCAGTCTTTCTACTTAAAATCAGACTTGAACATTTATATAATCATCAATAAAGCATATATTAAAAAAGAAAATATTAATGAGATTTTGGAAACTCAATCATCGTTGTCGCTGTTGCAATTAATACAAACGAAAGTAAGACCGGCAGCTGGCAAAAATTTTGTAAGTGCCCACTCCCTGCAAACTTGGCTTTGGATCCATGTTTTCCCTGGTAAACTTTCAGAATAGGCTTCGCAACAAACCAGGCTGGAATAATCATCAACATCATCGTTGAAACACTCTTCTTTCTTTTATTATCAATGTTCTTCTTTGGCTTCTTAACTTTTTTAGTGGTTTTATTTTGTTCCTCTTGCAATGCGTTCTTTTCGGGCGTGTCTGTTAGAATAACAGCTTTCTGCTTTCTTCTGTTAGTCTTGGCTGTTTTTCTACTACCTGCCTTTGGATATGGTCGAACTATTCCTGGGGAACATGCATGAAATGATGAAAAATACATATTGAGCAACTATTGCTCAACTAACCCCACCTCAAACATTTGAAACAAAAGTGAAGTTATAAAAAAACTGTTAGAATTATATCCAAAACCTTTATACATATCAAAAATATACTAAATTTATGGAAGTTTCACACTTACCTGATTGAAAACAGATGATATTTGACTCGTACAGAAGAAATATTCCCACTCACAATTTTTTTACTTTTTGGTCGCTAAACAAACAAAGCGTGCATACTTCACTCGATCGACAAGTCGTCACCGGCAACTTACCCCTATGCTCAACTAGCCCCGCCCTACTCTACTTTTCCCAAGTATTCTATTTCCAGTCTATTTCGCGACAGGGCCAAAATCCGTTCACTGATGTATTGTAAGCGATAATACTACACGGATCAATTTGGTAACACGGGTGTTTATTTGCCACTGGTAGTGACCCTAGTAGTGACCCTAGTAGGGTTAGTGGTAGTAGGTATTGTATTTGTATAGTAGTAGTAGGTATGGTATAGGTAGTGTATTTATTTCCCACGACAGTAGAGTATCATGTCCACCCGTGGACTACAGTAACTACAGGACCATACAGTATTCGAGAATATACCACGAATGTTGCCATTTCACAGAAATACCTGTTCCCGATGTACCCGGAGCTTTCGCATCACTTCTTCAGATATCTGCTCAAGGTTGGCAAGTGCAAGAACAAGCATATCCCGCTGGCGACGTTCCGACAACAATGCGAGCGCATCATGGCGATGCTCGATGACGCCGCTATTATCGAGGCATATGTCAGGTATTGTTGACGCTTCGGGAACTAGTTTAATCATTCCCCATTCTTTGTCTTTTCATTCATCATTCATTAAGCCTATCAAAAGTCTACTGTTAAACATAGGCCTCAATATTCCCAATATTTGCTATAGTTGTCACATTGTTAGTTGTTTGTAGTCGTTTTTATTATTTTAAGTTGTGAAGATGCTGTTGCCCATCTCCTGTTTCAGTTTTTCTCTGTCGCCTCCTACGACATCCACGGGATGATATGGGGATAGATTCGATAGAAGCACGGGTGTAAAACACCGCCAATTTTCTGACTCCGTGCTGCAACTGAGAATTTCTTGACAGAAAAACTCAATACCACATAATCAGCAGTCGCGCTATAAACCACTAGACCAACGAGGTAGTTTTTGTCATACTTATTAGTGCGTATAACTATAATCCCGGTAAGTGGTGAAATTCTTGGATGGCGAAACACTCGTTTTGTAAAAGCCTATTGAACTTCTTTGAAGTCTTTTCTACCGAATTCAAAAATGATTTAAATTCGTCTGTATGTTTTTTTTTTATGTGTGTTACCTCATAACTTTTTTCTGGGTAAACCGATTTCGATGATTCTTTTTTTATTTGAAAGCTGCTGCTTCTCATGTGGTCCCATATCAAGGTCTAACCAATAGTTTTTGAGTTATTCTTAATAATTTATATTGAAGTCGATTATACAAAATTTTTAATTATTAGTTATATTGAAACTAAACAACACGTTTTGTATTCGAATTTGTTCGAGGCTGGCTTGCCTCGAACAAATTCGAATGAAAAATAATTCAAATCCTTTGTTTTATATTAAAAGGACGATGAGTCATCGTACTCAAGAGATAAGTGCTTAGTTTCAAAGTTCGATCTATATGGGCACCAATGAAATAATATTTTTAGGACATGTGAACTTCTTCAACATGCATTGAAATATCGCAGCGGCCTCTTTTCTCCTCTAAAAACCCATTTAGGAAGGGGAAGAAACCCGCCTTGCGTCTTAAAGTCAAAAGGGCTAGAAAGTGGTTGAATTGGGTTGGAGGAGAGGGAGATTAAATCATAATTTTTGTTTACAGGATGTTCAGTTCAGAAACAGACGAAAGTGTGATAACGCCAGATGGCTTACGAAACCTCCTCTACATAAGCTACAAACTCTCTATGGACCACTACCCTGAAGGTCCTCAGACTTGTCTCATGGTGGGTAGGACTTCAATCTGTAGCTAACAAGGAACCGGCGCCATCGTTGACTGAAGGTTTAATGTTTGTTGACAGATAAACAAAACTTTGTCGGCGGTAATCAACGGATGTTTCAACAAGAAAGATTCGCACAGTGCCGGTTTTGTAGTCCGTTGGCTGGAGGAGCATTGTCACAGGCTTATATTCCCAGTTCATAGGTGAGTTGTTTACTATCTTTGTACTGGTTGAGAGACGTAATAGGTCAAAACTAGCCTTCTAAATGCGTTCTAAAATTTTAATCACATTATAGTTGACATCGTCCTTAATATTAGGTCCGTACTGACCACTTTGATCTGAAATATCTCCTCTTTGGTTAAGAATTCCAAATTCAAATTTATAAATTAATTTAGCTGGTACATTTGAGTTTTGAAAACAGTCATTCATTTGTTTTTTCCTCATTATTTTATTCTTTGGCGTCGCTTATTATCGCACAATAGAAAACATGAAATATCGGTATATTTACGAGTACGAGTTCTACCGTGGTACCAGTGCTGCAGAAACAGCTCGAAAGATTAATGATGTGTACGGTGCTGGTGTCGCAAAAGTAAAAAAGGTACGTTTTTGGTTTCAACGTTTTCGTTCTGGAAATTTCGACCTTCAGAACCAACCCCGTGGACGGCCGGAGACCAAAGTGGAAAATGAAGAATTAAAGGCTATTGTGGAAGCGGATCCATCACAAAGCACTTGAGAGATAGCTGCAGGCTTCGGGGTAAGTGATAAAACTGTATTAATCCACTTGAAGCAAATCGGGAAGGTAAAAAAACTTGAACGATGGGTACCTCATGAATTGAGTGAATCGAACTTGCAAATACGCGTCGACTGCTGTGTTACTTTGCTCAACCGACATTAACCGGATTTTAAATCGAATCATTACTTGTGATGAAAAGTGGATACTGTACGATAATCGGAAGCGCTCGTCGCAATGGCTGAACCCTGGAGACCCAGCCAAATCCTGCCCTAAACGAAAATTGACTCAGAAAAAGTTACTTGTGAGTGTTTGGTGGACTAGCGCCAGTGTCGTTCACTAAAGCTTTCTAAAATCTGGTCAAACGATTACGGCAGATATCTATTGTCAGCTACTGCAAACCATGAAGGAAGAACTAGCTGCTAAACAACCGAGATTGGTCAATCGCTCTAGACCACTGCTGCTTCACGACAGCGCAAGACCACACATTGCACAACAAACAACCACTAAGTTAGATGAGCTACAATTGGAATGCCTGCGACATCCACCGTACTCCCCGGACCTTGCTCCAACAGATTACCATTTTTTTTCAGAATTTGGACAACTTCTTACAAGGAAAAAAATTCAACTCCGATGCGGCAGTCCAAACCGCCTTCAAAGAGTTTGTTGATTCTCGCCCCCATGGGTTTTTTAGTAAAGGGATCAATGAACTACCTATGAGATGGCAAAAGTGCATAGATAACAACGGTGCATACTTTGATTAATTAAATATATTTTACAAAAAAAATTGACTTTATATTCCTCCCGTACAAAACGCCAATTTCATATGTAAGGATCTAATATATTCCTACATCATATGATTTTCTATTTTTAGTAATACATACATATTTAAATACATATATACATATTACATACATACATACATGCGTATGTATTCATCTCTTTGTTCTACATCCTTTTATTTATTGACTAGCTTTTTACCCGCGGTTTCGCTCGCGTGGGCTTCAATTTCGGAATATCATTAATACTACTCGAAAACAAAATTAGCAAAATTGGATCACTTGTAGAGTCACCTCGATGTCTGTGTCTGGTCTGTCTGTTTGGCACGGGTATTTTTTTTTTTGAATTCTCAGAGACTATTGGACATAGATGATTGAAATTTGGCATAGACATATTACGCTACAGGAATACGATTCACGATTATGTGGGTATTTTAGAATTGAATTAATATTATACGTTTAGCAACTCCTACCACTTTTTACATCGGGCATGTCTGAGAGTAGACTTCAAAATGTCATAAACGCCAAACATGAGTAGAAATATATTCGTTCTTGTACTATTATTTATTCTGTGCTTGTAGTGGCGGCCGAGAGAATCCACTACCCCATATCGTCCTGTGGGTGTCGTAAGAGGCTAAGGAGAGAAACTGAAACAGGAGATGGGCAGCAGGGCTCTTCCTGATAATAGCTCAAAATAATAAAAACTGCAGTTGCAAAACCGCCTGGCAAGCAATGCAATTACGGCAAATATCCAGCCTATTAGCAATCTATGGGGAGGCCTATCTTCATCAGTGGACTTATGATAGGCAGTAATGACGACGATGATGAGTTCTACTTATCTTCGCTACCCTTAATATTAACGGTAGAATGAAAACAAAAATGAAACATTTCCGAAAATATGAATGAAATAAAAACTGCATAATTAAAAGTAAAAAAGTAGCAGCCTACATACATCCCACTACGGCACAGGCCGCAGATAGTTTTGGGATTAACTTATCAGATATGCGGATTTCCTTTCCTTCACCGCCGAGAACGTGGTAAATCGACACTTCAAATTGCAATTAAGATATGAGTGGTGTCGGCGTGAATCGAATTTGGTTTGACATACTATGAAATTTTGGTTCGGTTCGATTACCGGCTTTGACAAGTGACTTTCAAACTTTCAAAATTCTATCAATGCAGTTTTACTCATGGTTAAAATAAAGATAAACCTGTGTTTAAGTAAAATTTGCTTTCTTTGATATAATATACTTTTTTGCAAGAGCCTGTTCATTCAGATAATATACTTGATGATGCGTGATTTAAAATTGGTATAAAGTGGATTTAATATAGGTAGTTGGAATTGGATTTCGTTCAAATTTGCAACCGACACATAAAACTGAAGGTACGCACCTGGAGAACGCCAGCAGCTTCTCTTCGTACTTGAGGTTGACACTCGCGTGGTACACTCCTAGTTTTCTTGCGCGATTTACACTTATTTGATACAATTCACGGCCGTGATTTTAAGTATATGATAATTAAATAGATATAGCGAGCGTGACACAATATGCTTCCGCGTGCGGGCGTTTTTTTACTTAGACTCCTCTTTTACCCGGTTGTCGGTCGCAAGAAGGAACGAATGGAATGAATAAAAGGTATTATAGAGAAATCTGATTCGACAATAAGATTGACCAAAAAAACGCGGAATATTTATATTTGAGAAGTGGCAGTAACAATACTAATATTCGCTATGAAACCAAGACTGTCGCAAAAATGTTAATATGTCTGAAAATATGAAAGCTACCTTAATATATTATGATAAACTGTTTCATAAGTGTCATTAAAAGTAAAAAAGTAAAATAGCAGCTTACATACGTCTCACGACTGTGCACAGGGTTCCTCATTAGTCACTACCCATAGTGTTTTGTGGGCAGGAAAGAGTTCGCCGCAATGCTTCAATGCGTATTAGCGGTTTTCACATGTCCACAATTTTTTTAACTACTCAGACATTTAGGCGTCCCCGCGAAGTTATTCTTCACCACTTCGCCGAACACGAGGTAAATCAGCACATAAAATCTCCTATACCAGTTTCATTGGTCCTCGAGGGAATCGTACACGTTTTGTTCCCATGCCATAAAATCTTACAGCGAGCTACACAGCTCTCGTATTTGTTACAAAAATATTCATAAATACTGAAAAGAAATTTCTGCACGATGGTGCTCCACATCTATCTAATAATTAATCATCCAACGATCATTATCATCATTACAGCCCTTCACAAGTCCACTGGTGAACATAGGCTCCCCAAGAAAAGTCACAAAGCACGGTCATGATCTGCCTGCATCCATCGACAGGAAGCATATCTTACCACGAACTATTCCATTAAAAAGAGATAAAAATCTCACAATGCCCTAAATTTTCAATTACTTACATCAGATAACTTGATAACAAATGATGTTAGTAAAATTATTGTATTGCCGATAGACACCCAATATATTCAACTAAAGAGTTTCTCTTGATCACAGTTTTGTATATATATATTATAGTTAGTCATTTTGCTAAACGTGGAAATTAGGTAAATTATCCCGTTATTGGCCACCAGGATATTATACAAATCTGACAATTTTTGATGCTGCAACAATAAGTGTTCTGTATCATTCTTTTCAATCTTATCAGTTACTTATTGTGAGTTTATTTAGCAGTAAGTAGATGGCGCTAATAATATATTATAACTATGAAAGCCAAAACAGTACTATCTAGTAATATCATCGACAGTAATTTGAGGCGTGACTGGGGTAGCCCAATAGCACAACAAAGCCGCGAACACTTATATAACACAACAGAACAAAATGGTAATCAATGCTGATAGCGGTAAATGGTGAAACTATTTTATTTGATCATAATATCATGAAATTATTATATTCAATTAAATACTAATGTAATTTTAAATGGGAGGAACTGAGTCTTGTCGATACCACCATTTTCTTGAATAACACTAGACGCGAAGCTTCAATGGAGCCCCATATATCAAAGTTAGCAAGCAGACTTAGTTCTGCAGCATATGCTGTAAAAGATTAGAAATCTTACCAGTGTGGAAACAGCTAGACTTGTATACTTTAGCTATTTCCATAGCATAATGTCGTATGGTATTTTGCTATGGGGACGTGTCCCCATAGCAAAATACCATACGACTGACACTGAAATTATATTTGTTTTACAGAAGAGGGCCATAAGAGCAATCTATGATTTAAAACCTAAAGAGTCGCTCAGACAAAAATTTAAGGAAATTAATATATTAACTTTGGCCTCTCAATACATTTATGAAAATGTAATGTATGTACACAAAATAAAAGTAGTTATACAAAAATAAGTGATATTCATTCTGTAAATACTAGGAACAAACACAAGCTAGTAGTACCAAACTCGACTCCACCGAGTCAGTAATTCATTCTTGGGGCGATGTATACGCTTTTACAACAAAATCCCAGAAAATATACAAAATTCGACCTGCTCAAAATTCAAAAACTTTATTAAACATAGTTTGTATAAAAGGGTTATTATAATGTTAAGGAATTTATGGATGATAATAACCCTGGGAATGAGGTGTTCGCTGCCAGGCTGTTTCTAATTTGTTTTGTGTGGTTAATTCTGTAATATACATGATTGTAAGCTGTTATTTAAAAAAAGTCCCGCTGGGTTTCTTGCTGGTTCTTCCCAGGACAGAGGTTTTTTTTCGAACCAGTGGTAATTAGACAAAGAGTGACTTTCAATAAGTATTATTTATAATCTAAATTGAATAAAAAGTTTCTGTTTCTGTTTATAGTAATCAGGGCGGATTTATTAAAATAGAAGTCGTAATAGGCTTTTTGGCTGCAGCCCAGGACCCCGAAGATATAAAGGGCCCCCAGCCCCCATTGAAGACAATGGCTATCGAAACTTAAAACCTTACTAAAACTTATAAAAATAATTATGATGATATTATTAAAAAATTCAAAACATTTAGTGAAAATGGCGAAACTCGATACTGCAATTTTAATTATTTTTTGGGAGAAATTTTAGAGAGACTCAATTTGGTTAACAAAAAATTACAGAGGCATTTGTGAAGGCAACAAGTTAACTATGTCAATAAAAAGTTCATGAGCAACATTAGACACATATCAGATCAGAAACTTAAGGAATACGAAACGAAAACTAAATAATTACCTAAGTACTAGTGTGGAAACAGAATACAATAATATAAACAAGAGACACATTACTTCAAAATTTTCAGATAAATCTACAGACTACAGATAATAAAGTCTCAGTATACGTCGCAGAAAATTTTTATAGAGATACGCTAAACGTTGCGTTGGATAAGCTGATTATGGATTTAAATAGAAGTCGTAATAGTATGACATAATATAGTAAAAATTTTTTTTTTATGGATTTGTAAGACAATAATATGGAAAACATAGATCTGAAAATATACGTAATATTATTGATTATTATATTATTATGACGTAGACGAACATTTATTAAATGAGTGCATTCAGTATAATTTTCACTTACGATAGTTACCATAGTCTAATTTTTATACGTGGTAGAGCCATGCTACAGCTATATTAATAATATACTTGTAGCACGAATGGGTCGGCTGGACCGGGGAAGGACCACGTTCTCACAGAATACCAGCGTAAAACAGCAGCTTAATGCTGCTGTGTTTCGTTTGGTGAGTGTAGAGAACCGGATACCCTTTTTACTAAAAAAAGAGGCATTCCATCTTAGTCCTCACGGCTGACAACGCATCTACATTTTATTCGCAAACGAGGATAGATGTAGATGTCTATGGACCCCAGAAACCACTTACCATCTGGTGGACTGTGTGCTCGTTTGTCACCTTTATCCTATATAAAAAAAAGTAAGTCTTACTACACCTCTTCCAATGAAATGTTTATGCTAATTAATGAAAAGGAACTTGTTGATGTTTTCCTAAATTGCTATACTACCTCAAAACCTCAAATATTATTTTAACGTTGCCAATCACTAGCTGTAGAGCACAATTTTTCCAGGATGTCGTATATACAAAACAAATACAGGATAAATCCATAATTCAAAGAATCCATAACTTACAACGTGATGAGCGAATAAAGGAATTTGCAGTTCAGAAATCTAGAAAGGTTGCTTTATATTTTATATAACTACAAATAGGTATTCTGTTAATTACTCTGCAATAACGTCTTACAGTTGCTGTTTGTGTATAAGTCATATAAAATAAATAAAATATTTCGTTGTCCTAATTGTTTTCGTAGAGCGTATTCAATATGTTTGGAGGCCTACCTAATTAAGGTAGGCCCCCATAGTAGTGTGTGTAGTGTATTTGTAGGGTCCTACAAATATTCTGTTAATTTCCGATAACGAATTATCGAGAAAGGCTAGAAGGTTATTCAAATTCTTAAGAGGGAGACCTATATAGTATTTTGAAGTATATATTACCCCAGAATAGTAATATGATTATTTAAATTTAAGTTTAGGCAATCGAAGTGGACTGTCGGTATATCGAGGTGCTGAAGTGTTTGTACAGTAGGGCTAAGATGGCTATCCGAGTACAGAACCAGAGTACGAAACCTATCCAAATGCAGAGAGGTGTAAGACAGGGTGACGTTATATCCCCGAAAATCTTCACCGCTGCTTTGGAAGACGTTTTCAAGCTACTGGACTGGAAAGGATACGGTATTAACGTCAATGGCGAGTACGCTGAAGTGGCAATGGGCCGGCCATATAGCTCGAGGAACCGACAACCGTTGGAGAAGAAAGGTTCTCGAGTGGCAGCCTCGTACCGGCAGCCGAAGTGTAGGGCGTCCCCACTAGATGGAGTGACGACCTGGTAAGACATGCAGGAAGTCGATGGATGCATTCCGTGGGGAGGCCTATGTTCAGCAGTGGACTTGTGAAGGGCTGTGATGATTAGGCAATCGCACTAATCTCTCAACGGTTCATAAAATAACATATACGGTGACACCTCTACTTTTATGAAGGTTATTTTTTTTGTTGTATATTCTGGTATTTGCGTAGTTGATTATTTCATGTATGGTAGTATTTCATAAAATTTAACACTATATGATGATGTGATTGCGTCAACATACTCGGTTGAAAAAACACCTGTAAAACATTGCTCCGTATTTAATGATATTATTATTAACTACTACTACTGATATTATTATTACTTACTTATTTTAGGCATTATTTATAAATATGGTATCTATATAAAAGAAAAAAAACACTACGTTATCCCACTTATAACTAACAGGATCATTTAAAATAGAAATTAACATCTAAAAGAAGGAAAACACTTAACCCTCCTTTTTGTAGTCCTTTTTGTAGCCTATAAGTTGCCCCGGATCCCTATCTTGCGTGAATCGTGAATACACAGACGGACAAAAATTCTAAAAGCCACTAATTTGGCTTCAGTAAGTTCAGTAAAGAAAGGGTACCTCCCTTTCTTTAGTCCCCTGGACTTGTTTTTACCAGAAAATATTAGAATTACAGACACAACTTTTCTACAGATTTATTATATGTATAGATATTATGATTTATATCCTTTTAGTAGTCCTAAAATTGGTCGGTTTCTGTTTTAAGTTAAGTTAGATTTAAGGCTTTTAATTTAAATTCTTGAGATTATAAAAGTGCCTTGTGATGGCGTCTTAAGGTAATACCAGACGAAATAATAAGCCTAAGTTTACCTGGGCAAAATGTATGTCCGCGGCTTTGGGGTGGCCGAAGGATCATCCCATTCGCACCATAACCTACGGTCGCCGATATTACTTGATACGTACCTTCAGATATTCCGATTTTGCCATAGTTACCAAGCTTGGCAGGCGGGTTCGCAACCACAGTTTTTAGTTATTTTGAGTTATCAGGAAGATGCTGCTGACCATCTCGCGTGTTAGTTTCCCCCTGTCGCCTCTTACAACTTCCACAGGACGTTAAGGGGTAGTGGATGTTCTTACACCGCCTCTACACCATTTTAAATGATGACCGCGGCAAACAGGTACTGCGTGCACATGCTGGCGACGCGGCACCGTGACATCGAGGCGCGTGTGGAGTCGAACGGGGTGGGCGCTGGGCTGGAGCTGGCGACGCCGGTGCTGGAGCGCGGCGCGTGGGGCGGTGCGGGCGCTGGGGTGGGGGCGGGTGGGGAAACGGGGAAGGGGGCGGGCGGGGGCTCGCTGCTGCCCGTGTCTGCAGCCTGGCTGCTCGCCGGAACTGCTCCCCAGCTGTACTCGCGACCGGCACGCCCGCCGCCCGCGCTACACGCAGGTAGTTTTTTTTTCTTTTTCCTAGACTTGTACGATTATATTTTTGCCAGTGTCAAGTAACAAGAAATTATTAAGACGAAATTATCCAATGTAATATTATTTTATTTAAAAACGTCTTTATAATATGCTGATGCGTTACATTGCTTGCAGTTTTTGGGAGATTTAGACGACAGCTCAAAGCATTACATATACGCGAGCAACAATCGGGCGACGGTCAAGTTCCCGCTCAAACTTCACGAAGATATGGATACCACTGTTTTTCTTGGTATTACTATTGACGCGAAGCTTGAATGGGGCCCCCATATATTTAAATTAGCAAGCAGACTTAGTTCTGCAGCTTATGCTGTAACAAAGATTAGAAGTCTGACAGATTTTGAGACTGCTAGATTAGTTTATTTTAGTTACTTTCATAGCGTAATGTCTTATGGAATTTTGCTATGGGGTAATGCGACTGAAGCCATATTTGTTTTGCAAAAGAGAGCCGTGCGGGCGATTTACAACTTGAATTGTAAAGAGTCCCTCGGAGAAAAATTTAAAGAAATGAACGTATTAACTTTGGCATCGCAATATATTTATGAAAATGTAATATATGTACATAAAAACATAAATGCTTTAATAAGAATAAGGATGTTCATACTTTAAATACTAGGAACAAACATAAGCTTGTAATGCCAGTTACTAGACTCCACAGAATCAGTAATTAATTTATGGGGCAATGTATACATTTTTACAACAACATCCCAGAACATGTTCAAAGTTTGTCAATAAACAAGTTTAAAAGTTTTAGTAAAGAAAAACTGTACAAAAAGGGTTATTATTATCAATACATGAATGAAAATAACCCCTGGGAATAAGGTGATCGCCACCATAGTTCTATGAAAATTAATTTAAAAATTGTACAATCAAAATTGTTGTTAAGTGAAATATGTTTTAAAAAAAGTCCCGCTGGATTTCTTGCTGGTTCTTCCCAGGACAGAGGTATTTTCCGAACCAGTGGTAAATAAAAAACTGACTTTCAATAATTATTATGTAATAATCAATATTGAATAAAAAATCATTCTATTCTATAGTTTGATGTTACGATTCTCCATTTAAGGCAGGCAAAGTTTTTCTAGTTTTTTTTTTGTATTTTGTTCATATAACTCTTCACAATATTTTGATGCGTCACATCGCAAAGTTCTAGGGTAATTTGACGACAACTTAACCTATCGGACAATTGGTTGATGACATGATATCTAAAGACCCCTAAGTGGATAAAAATCCTAAGATATATCACCATCAAAGCACTTATTACATCGTTTCCACTAATGGTTTACATCCGCAGACATTTACTACACAAATTCAATCGATTCGCTATTTAGGGCTGGCAAAGTTCTTAGACCATACAGCCTAGTCAGGTTTTTATTTTGTTCACATAACTCTTCGCAATACGCTGATGAGTCACATAGCTATGTTTTTGGATGATTTAGACGGCAGCTGAACCCATCGGGAAGTCGATGATGATAATAACTAAGGCGCCTAAGCAAACAAAATAACTTGAGGTTTATGTCAACATCGAAGCACTTCTTTCGTCGTATTCACTAATAGTTCACATGCATAGACACTTAATACACGCAATCGCATCATTTTTACGTATCAACATCCATTTCAAACCAATACATATACGGGAGTAACAATTTGGCGACGGTCAAGTTCCCGCCAAAACTTCACGAAGGTAATTTGTTATTACGATTCGCAATTTAAGGCAGGCAAAGGTCTTAGATCATACAGACTAGTCTGGTTTGTATTTTGTTCATATAACTCTTTACAATATGTTGATGCGTCACATCACGAAGTTCTTGGGAGATTTTGATGACAACTCAACCCATCGGACAGTTGATTGATGACGATGATATCTCAAGGCCTCTAAGCGGATAAAAAACCTAAGATTTATATCACCATCGAAGCACTTTTACATCGTTTTCACTAACGATAAAACAGGAGCAGTAATCCGACGGCGTTCAAGTTTCCGCCAAAACTCCATACGCGAGTAGAGTACTCTACCCTCTCTCTTTCTTTGGTAATGAACTCGTACGGTTTTACTTTTGCCAGTGTCAAGTATTATGAAACTATTCTTTAATATATATAATTATTCCTTTATAATATTTTGTTTAAAAACTCAACAATGTGTTGATGCAATACTTTGCGAAATTTTTGAGAGATTTTAACGGCAGCTTGAGTCAGCAGATAGTCGACGATGACAGTATCTCAAGGCGCCTAAGCAGACACAATAACTTTAAGTTCACATCTCAACCGGGGCACTTGTTTCATAGTTTCCACTAATAGTTCACATTCACAGATATTTAATACATAAAATCGCACCACTTTTATGTATCAAAATCCACTTTAAACCAATATTTAAACAACAATACAAAAGTATTAATCCGTCAGCGGTGAAGTTCCCGCCAAAACTCCTACTCTACACTCTACCAATATAAAGTCCGTTCGACGAGAGGTGATAAAAAACACGTTCCCTAAACTCATTACAAATTGCGGCCGCTAATTATTTTTGGAATAAATAATTAAAAAAAGCCCCCGCGTCGGCTCTCTGACCTCACTCTTGTTAACGGCTGCGAGTCTCGTATCACAAAACTTTGTGCTTGCGGCGAAAAGCTACGCCTGTCACACAGATTGCGATACTTAAGCGACTATTGCGAGACGTTTTCATAATATTTATCAACTCACACCGAACTCATTTTGCAAATTCCAAACTTTAAAGTTTTGAAAGTAACTTGATCGCCGGCCCCTGTATTATTACCATGTTTTTTTTTATATA
Organism: Parnassius orleans; assembly: GCA_029286625.1. Taxonomy (NCBI): domain Eukaryota; kingdom Metazoa; phylum Arthropoda; class Insecta; order Lepidoptera; family Papilionidae; genus Parnassius; species Parnassius orleans. The sequence continues at coordinate 5,058,156 of JAGSMP010000006.1, read as the reverse complement.
GGATAAGGGTGACAAACGAGCACGCAGTCCACCTGATGGTAAGTGGTTGCTGTGGCCCATAGACATCTAATCTATCCTCGATTATGAATCAAAGTGCAGATGCGTTTCCACCAGTGAGGACTAAGATGGAATGTCTCGTTTCCAGTAAAAAAGTTTATCCGGTTCTCTATATTTACCATACGAAATACAGCAGTGTTAAGCTGCTATTTTACGTTGATATTCTGTGAGAGCGTGGTCCTACCCTGGTCGAGCCGACCCATTTGTGCTACAAGTATACTTCTAATATAGCTGTAGCATGGCTCTACCACGTATACACGTGTGGTGAAAGAGAATCCACCACCCTGCTTCATCTCGTAGGTGTCGTAAAAAGCAATAAGAAAAATGCAATTCCTCTGGTTCCCCTGGTGTTGCAGTTGTTCATGGGCGGCGGTAGTCACTTACCATCAGGTGAGCCGCATGCTCGTTTGCCCCCTCTCCTATAAAAAAAAAACCGTCGTTCCTACACTACATCTAGACTAGTCTCTATCCATCTATTTAATATCATCCTAGTGCTGTAATCGAAAACGAGGGCTGAATGTTATTCATTTTCAGTAGGACAAACACTTAAGTGGCGTGTGAATCTTTGTTTTTATATCAGTCTTTGAACTATCAAAGATCTAAATGCATTGTCCTCAGGTGGAGGATCGGCAGCGGCTCTGTGGCTGGCGCGCTTGGTTTGTGCTGTGCCTTCCCATTGGGTGCCACTATATGCCTCAAAAGAGCACGGCCTCGGAGCCAACCGATTCCTCCATCACACGCTCGCGTACAGGTAAGGTAAACAAACATATAGACATTAATACATAGATTCTGATTCTTTCATCATCATCATCATCATCTTTACTGTCCTTCAAGTCCATCTGTAAATCAAATCAAGTCCACTATTGAACAAAAACCTCCCTCAAGGAATGCCACAAAGCACGGTACTGAGCCACCAGAGAACTTCTCTTTCCCATCATTTGTCAGTTCTTCCACCTATATGGACGACCCATTGCCGCTTCAGCTTACTGACCCATTGAGCTATGTCGTTTACTCTGATTCTACTATGAATATGATGCGAATTCTGATTTCGAAATCTATTCCGCATAGAAACTCTGATCACAGCCCTCTCCATAGCTCGAACTTTGGGGACCTTGAGCTTTCTCATACAGCCAGCAGTAAAGGACCATGTTTCAGATCCATATTATATCATCACAAGCAACACGCACTGGTTGTACACTCTTGTTTTAGATATACGTGACGAGAACATGTACTCGAGTCCAATGTGTGAATCTGTCAATTGACCTCTCGGTCGAAATTAAACTTACTCAGTCGCACAATTTGTCCTAGGTCCAACAACTACCGGTATATGTAACATGTAACTTACACATGACCTTTGTCTTGTCCATGTTCATCTTACGACCTATCAGTTGGGAGACACTATTGAGGTCATTGAGCATACTGCCGAGGTTCACTACCGATTCTACCATAATGAATATATCGTCGGCAAATTAAAGTGGAGTTTTTTTATAGAATAATGGTGACAAACGAGCACACAAGTCCACCTAATGGTAAGTGGATGCTGTGACCCATAGACATCTACATCTATCCTCGATTAAGAATCGAAATGCAGATGCGTTGTCACCCATTAGGACTAAGATGGAAAGCCTTTTTCCAGTAAAAGGGGTGGCCGGTTCTCTGCAATCACCATACGAAACACAGCAGCATTACTGCTATTTTACGCTGGTATTCTGTGAGAGCGTGATCCTACCCCGGTCGAGCCGACCCATTCATGCTAGAACCATAATAAGTAATGAGTACTTGCCGTTGATATTGATACCGTATCCTTTCTGGATCTTTGCTTTTACGAACTTTAAACTGAGTAGTAAGTTAGCCTTAGAAGCCTCTGGTATTGTGTTGGATGTACAAAAAATTTCAGAACAAAACTTTGAAAATAACTAGTTACCGCCTCATGAGGGTTGAAAATATTAATGTACATTTACTACAGACAATTTAATACATATAAAACAAAGCAAGCATATAAGGTGGTTATCAAAAAGGGTTGCATGTTTGTGTTTCCAAAATAATAATTTACCATCGAGTATCACTGCTGTACCTGATTTCAGTTACTCTTGATGCATTATGAATGACTTCAAATATACTTTAAATTAACTTTGCTTAAAGTATATATTTAACATTTCATATTTAACAAGATTAAGTTCTTACTTGGTATATTCACATAAAATTCAGCCAAGGAGTGGAATGCCCTGGCGGCGTCTGTTTTCCGAGTGCTTATAACCTGAACCTCTTCAAGGTGCGTGTGAACAGGCTTTTCCTGGGCAAACTCGCTCCAAGGTAGACCTCATCTTTGCACTCGGGTCAGGTGGAGGTCAAAAGTGAGCCCCTTTTTAATAAAAAAAAATCTCTGTACTTTATAAGTTAAAACTTTATAAATATTGTTGGTTCACTCGTAGAGAATATCTATAAGTGTTATAGCGGTTTCAGACTAGCGTATTTTTTGCGCGTATACGGTCGTTTCAGCATACGCGCTTATACGCGCGCTACATTACGCGCTTCTAAAACCATACTCGCGTAAACGGGCATATTTCGGCGTGTTCGCTTTTGCATCCTTTATTTTGATAGGGAATGCATAGATTCAAAAAATCTAATTATGTTATAGTCTGCACTCTCAGTGTTTGTCTTTTGTAATCAAATATATTTTATGAATATATTAAAAAGCAGACCGATATGTGAGCCTTCGAGCACACCTAAAAGTACCAATTTATGTAATAATTTATTACTTTTTGCAGCGCTCTCGCAAATATTATAACCAACATAATAAACAACCCTATAATATAATGACAGCTTGAAGTTTTATTACAAAAATACTGTGATTTTTTTTATCAAATGCATTTTAGTTATCCTACTCATATTATAAAAATAAGTTTGTTTGATTTTGTCATTCAATTACGCTTGAATAAATAAACCGATTCTAATGATATTTTTTTCATAGAGGTAGATAAGTTTAATTTACGCCAGGTTGTGAAGTATTTGGAGGCTTCTTTCTTTGGAGAAGGATGCCGTTACCCATGTGCTGCATAAGACACAATCAAATGAACTAATAAACTGGATAATTCCGTTATCAGAGGCCCAACGCTGGTGGTGGTGGCATCTGACGAGGTTACCGTCGTGGTAGCGTGTCCTCAAGAGTGGCGCGAAACGCACCAGTATTGGGGTGGGCCTGATTGCGCACTAATACAACTATACCCTACGTAAGTGAATTATACACTCACATATTAAATCCTCGTATACGTATACGCACGCAACAAGTGCACACGCACATATACAGATGCAGTTTGTCTTATATTATAATCACTATCAGCCTATGAACAGCGAACTGCAGACTATTATGTAGTGTAAGCTTTCCAGGTGTATTAGCTATCACCTTCTTACCTTATTCTGCCACTAAGTAGTAGTAGCGTATAATTACAGGCTATGAGGTATTCTATCTTTAGCTTAAACGAATACTTCGTTGATGCCGGCGGGAATCGAACGCGGTCTACTCGAATATAAGGTGTGGCCTAAGCGACCAAGGCTCACCAACCACAGTCATATATTTTTACCACAGATATTTTACTTTAACCACAGCGATAGTACATTATCATATAGCTTAGAAACCCATATGGGTTGATCTCTTACTTTCATACCTTTCTATTTGTAAAATAAAAGTGGCAGAAGAGTACACAGTCCACCCAATGGTAAGTGGATGCTATCCTCGATTAAAAATCAAAATGTAGATACAAAGAGTGCCTCGTAAAAAGGGGTTCCGGTTCTCAATACTCACCATTCGAAACACAGGAACATTAAACTGCTATTTTATGCTGGTATTCTGTGAGAGCGTGGTCGTTCTTCAGTCGAGCCGACCCATTAATGCTGCAACCATAATATAGCTGCAGCATGGTTCTACCATGTTAAAAATTGTTCTCTTTCTATTTACTTTATATTTCAACATTTTGACGGAATTTATTGATTATAGTTATATTAAACTGGAATTCAGATAAATGTTAGTAGTACTTTATGTATGTTAGTGATCATATCAAAAACATATAACAAGCAATAAAGGAAGTTCCATTCTATTTAAGTTCATTCTTATTAAGGAAGAGTGTGAGTTACTATGATCACTCCTTGCACAAGACAGCTCCATAGTGGTGATGTATATCTATTCGTTAACATCTTCGGGATGCTAAAACATATGAAATATATTTTTTCAGTTTCGGGGTAATAGAGCATGCTTCAAAGATGTTATATCTAAACACCTCGATCCGTGGCTATCCTCATGGTCTCCGAGCTGGCAGTGATCCGCGGAAGCCCTTGCTCGCTGTGAACGAGGACTTCGACTCCTTCACCTTTCAGGGAGTGCCGTACTACATACGAGCTGTTGAGGTTTGTGATGAACACTTGGCCTATTTCGACCACGCGACACCTTTTGAATATTTTCGGAAACTGCCTATCGCACAATCCATGTTATATTTTATAGTTCCGGAATGTAAACCGGAAAAATCGATTTTGCAATTGTCAGTGATATAATTGGATATTTTTAATAATTCTGGAGAATCCCTAGTTTTTGAAATTATCAATTATTGGGAAAAAACTAAACATAGGAACATGCAAGGTCTATTTTACCTGACTGTCTGTATATACTCGTATATATGTTTATTTGTCTGTTTCCTAGTGACATCTTGTAGCTTAATTTACTTAACTTTTTCTGAATTCTTGTCTTTATCACTATTGTCATGATCAATATTTTATGTTAGTAATGCCAATACCAAAGTAATTTCATTACTTAGCAGTGTGCTTAAAATGCATTCATATATTATATCGAGTATATTTTTCCAGCTGTTTAAAATTAAACTATATGGAAGTATTATTATAATCAACTTTCAGGTATGGGGTTGTGGTGATCAGACCTCACGAGAAAATCAACTGGAGGTCAAGAAATGGCAGGTGCGAGAAGCAGAGAGACAACGACAGGTCAGTTCTCATAATTAACTTTGTTAAGGTGAAGGCTTAAATCTCCTATTTGACTAAGGTTGTGAACTCTTTTACCACAAACAATTATTTAACCACTCATGTCTTTAGATACAATAAGATCTTAATTATTCTTTCCAGGTAAAGCTATCTGCAGCTGACTGGATCGAGCATCCTGACCGATATTTACTGGAACTGGCCGGTCGACCTCAGTACAACAACTCGGCAAGCTAGTAGTGCCTCTTCGAACCAAACAAGCCTCAAGCAAGGACTACTTGACAGAATGGTGAAGTGTAAAAGACAATTGTGCAGTGTTTAAAAATCTATTATAAAAGTGTTATTAGTGGAGAGTTAAATTAAAAACACAAATTTGTCTTTGGAAAGAAGATACCTAAGGTATGTTTTAAAGAGGTGGTTCTATTATCATTTCTATAGAAGCTTATGATTCTTTTTCCATACTCGAACAGGAATAGATTTGTAGATATTTTAATAATTAAGTAAAAAGACAGTTTTAATTCAATAAGCATTTTACAATTTTTTTGTTAAATGAACCAAAAACACATTTCCTTTTTATCATTAGATACAAAGGAAGAGAATAATTATTGCATGTGTTATGATTTCTTATATTTACGTGAATACTACACAATAAACAAATCTATTGATCGTGACCGGCTGATATAAGGGGCCGTGGATGTTGCAAGGCCGGAAAAAATATATATTATTATGTATTTATGTTCCTAAAATCACACTTTTGAGAACAGAACTAATATAACCAAAAAGCAGTGGTAACTGAGATTTTTTTTCATTTGAGAAAATATTCTATTGTGTATTTGAAAAATTACAGCACTTAAAATTATTCTACTTAGCTTGACTTTGCTTTGTGCACAGCCTTCAGAATAAGTTAAATGCGATAAAATACATGTACCTATTTTTTGATGAGAGTTCTGAGAACTGACGAGGATAAGAGTCCTAAAATATTATAATAAACCCTAAATTAAATTCTTTTGGAAAAGTTTTGTTTACAAAATGATATGTTTTACTGAAAGCGATATAATATCTCACAGAATAAAGATATATTTTTGCGAATTATGTCTTTAACACCCAAATTTTAATTTTACATTTGTATTAAATACAATTTGCCTAATTACATTGCCGTGTGTTCACGGCATGATTGAATCCATCAGCCCAATTCGCCTTGTACGTGTCGTAAGAGGCGGCTTTGGAAATGCCAAAAATATCTTATGGCTTCCGCTAGATGGCGGTATAACCGTCTAGTTTTCACCAGTCGTAAATGTAAAGTATCCTATACTGATGACAGACAGAAAGATACAAAACATCTGGCAACGTCTGGTCTCTACGGTGGGAGAGACCCATGTCCAGCTGTGGACTTTCACGGGCTGTGTCTTTATTCCCAATTTAGAAGAGACTTCATCTGACTTGTTTGACAAATTGGCGAACACAGTTCAATTATCAATCTTGCTGATATGACTGAATACCTGGAAACGAAACTAGATATTTATTTCACCATCTATCGGATGATATAATTTTATTGTTAACTAGCGATCCGCCCCGGATTCGCACGTGTGATTTCTGGATCTCGACAACAGCTCCACCTACCGGGTCCAATTGTGAATCTAAACCATCCAGGAACCTCTCAAACTCAAACAAAACAAAAAAAAATCATGAAAATCGGTCGAGCCATTTTCGAGTTTTTGCGAAACTAACGGACAGCAATTGATTTTTATATAAAGAAATATTCGAATTTAATCGACTTTACTGGCAGAACAAAAGTTGTTTTAATATATCCATCTGGATATATGGATTTTATGGTGGTATATCATAGGCCTTTGATGACATATAGACACATACACAATACAGCAGCCTTAGTATAGTTGACAAAATTGGAACCTAAAACACCCCAAATATTATATTTAAAGAAACATACTATTATTATATTGAAGAAGAGAGTAAAAACGTTTTAGAATATCATAATCAGGGTTGTTACCTATTTATCGCAGTGTACTTCTTCTTAATGTTCTAAAACGCAATTACCTACATTTTTTCCAAAAAAGGTGGCAACCCTTATCATTATTATGCCAACTAAAAATTTCAAGGCTAGTCTTTAACTTAATTAATTTGATTATGGTTAGCTTACGGAAGTCATTAGTTTTATCAATTATATTATAAGCATGTGTTTATCGTGATTTTTTGAAATTTCTTTTGTTTGATTTAAAATATTTTCTAAATGCTTACTAAAGTGCTTACTAAAATGCTTACTAAAGGCCCGGCTACACGCTCAATCTTACTTGTGCAAATTCTAATTTGCACAAGCAAGCATGTACGTTTAGCCAGCAAAACAGTATACTGCGCAAATGGCTTGCACTAATGATTCATTTGCTCAAACTAAAGTTGCACAAACAAGCATATACGTTAAGACGGCGCGTGGACGCCACACATGTTCTTTGCGAAAACTTTGTACAAACTGTTTGTTCATGCAAGAGGCTATCGTGTGGACGTTGTGCAGTGCACCATGTTGTTTGCGCAAGTTTTTTGCACAAATTGTTTGCGCATGTCAATCCTTGTGTGTAGCCGGAGCTTTATGAAAAATTAAAATAATTTTGCAAAATAAAAAAAAAATTGATTTAAAAAATGCCTATGAAAATTTTTTTGGAACATATTATATTGCCTTACTAATTTTTCATTATGATTTAGCCTTAGAGCATATATATTTAACATATTAACAACATTTATCTTATTTAACAATCTGCTTGAAATATTAAAAATATATATGCTATAATTTCTTATCATGTTATGACAATTATATATTTTAATGCCAGCCCAAACCAACAGACAATATGACAGAGAATTTTAATTTATCTGATTGTCTGTCACTCTCCAAGCATCAAAATATTTTGTTTTATTTTTAGGAGAAGGAATTGGATATAAATTGCCTCTGCCGTACAATCCACCAGTTACCGTTACTTCTGACTGCCTCATTGATCTAGCGGTTGTAAGCGCGACTACTGATCATGTGGTCCTGGGTTCTAATCCCGGGTCTAACCCTTCTAAACCTTCCTGTTGGTCCTGCTCCTCATCGCTCTCTGGTTGTGTCGGATTGCAATCCCATCAAACTTTTTAAAGGAATGATTAGAAAGTGCACCTGTGCTTGCAGCCACATTCATGCACTATTATTCTGTCCTGTGCAGATCAAGTCTCCATTGAAACTGGCCATCGTGGCCGAATTTGGTTTGGAGGACATTATTATCCTTAATCGTAGCAAATATTAATTCTCCTAGCAGATATTAACTTTCTTATGCTTTTTAGAATATGCTTATATATTTACAAAATACAAATGTCATTATATTTTTAAAAAAAATTATTAATTATTGGTCCTTTAATAAGTGTCAAATACATAAAGATATTTTAAAAACCGTTTTATTTTAATCTTGACAGACAGATCAGCAACTGCAGTTCACGCGAAATTACGTCTTTTAGAATAACTTGTTTAATAGGGAACAGTTAATTTAGTGTTTTAGAGCGGTCCATGTATAGATTTTCAATAGGTAATAAAAAGTTGATTTAGTAATTAATAACAACTATAGGATTAGACTGAGTTAGCTTTCTGTAAAGCTTTTTGCAAAAGGTGAAAAACTATTTTTCCCCTTTTTACATAAATGGTACTTTTTTTCGTATTTAAACTTTTGCGGAATATAATAATAATAATAAAAATATTATTTTATTTCAAACCTAGATCCATATGGGTTGTTAGTAATACATTGAGCATCTTATATACTAATGTTAGTTCCTTAAATAAATAAACACTAAGAATTCTTTGTATCTGAAAAATAAAATATAGAAAAACAAAACGGTAACATTGTTAATTATATTTAATTATTTTTTCAGAATAATATGCTCAACTAAATATCAAAACAATATTTATAAAATTGGAGAATGAATGCACTATTGTGTATATATTATACAGGGTTATTTTGCAATAACCGGCCAAATTTGCAGAAAAGGTTTAGAATAAGTAATATAGGCAAATGGTGAAGAAAAATTAATTTAAAAAATCTCAAATATTCTGTCCTTTATATGTTTTAAATTCAAAATACGTGGTAATGCATTACTACGCACGCACACATTCGTAAGGGTCGATCGATGGCCAAAAGTTGTTGCCCTTAAATCACAATTTGGGATAATTTCAATTAAAAGTAGAAGCCTTATTTACTCGTATTTTCAAAACCTGCAATAACGGTATCATTATTTATATATTTGAACTTAAGTTTAAAATTTGACTACTCTGAAAAATAACCCTGTATATACTCGTAATGTGTAATATAGCCAAACAAATATTTCCCATGACTATTAAATCTATCATCACATTAATTTAGTCTTCTTTAAGATATTTTTTTGAAATAGCTTGTGAAAAATGATAAAAACCCACTGCATTTCATTTTTTGTTGTAGAAGATTGAGTGAAGTGTTTTGTTTCTATACAACTATTCTATTTCTTTTTGTTTTTAGCTATACTCCACCAAATTTAAGAAATACGTTTAAGCAGCTGTCACATTTATTAGACTAGGCACTCCAACTGAAAAATCGGTACCTTACTGCTAATTTCTAAATATAAATTTATAAAAAATAAAGAATGTACTAGATGATAGATGATTCTGGTATTTTTTTTATATTTTGCTTTGTTCGTAAGATTCAAATTAAAATTAGTGATAAAGAACTACATGTTGTAATGAAATATACGTAACTTCATAATTCTTTACATTTACGTAAAAGGTTATTTTAAATCGTGTGAGTACGCTTGTACAAAGTTAAAGTTACAGCCTAAATATAGGTCCCACAACTGGGCACAGGCCTCCTCTCATTTCTGAGAGGGTTTTAATGCACGGAAATGTCCGCCGCGCTGTCCCAATGTGTGTTGGCGAACTTCATATGTCTTCGAAATATTTTTTTATTTTATTTCTCAGACATGCCGGTTTCCCCACGATGTTTTCCTTTACTGACGAGCACGTGCTAAATCAGCACTTAAAATTGCAATTAACAATTTCATTGGTGCCGGCGGGGAATGAATCATCGAACCCGGGTTGCTCGCCTGCTGTGAAATTTACAGCGAGCGCTTAGCCCCTGAGCTGCCACGGCTCTTATTATATAAATTTATTGCGTAATGATTAATGTAAAATGTCAAAAGGTATTTCTTAGATTTGGTGGAGTATAGTAGCCCTCCTGTTTTCTAAAGTGTAGTGTTGAAAAGTATAATAAAGATAAAAACTTTTGCTCACTAAGTACATTGCTATTAAATATATTGGAGATTTTATAACATTTGGGATAATGGTATATAATTTAAGAGTTTAATCTCTATCACATTTTTGCTTATTCTTTAAGTACACAGTTCACATATTTTTACTTTTACCTAGAATGGAAATAATCACAATCAGTTTGATATCTATCTATATTTATATTTATAAGCTATTGGATTCTACAATAAGTTTAAATAAATAAGGTTGACAGGCTGTTTCTTACTTTACCTTTTGTATTGAAGGACCAAATTGTTGATGTTGATTATAGCTATAGCTTTAGTAGTTTTAGTTTGTATGTATTGTTTGTAGTTTGTACATTGTATATTTGAATGCGCTTTAAGTCATCGGTGCTAATGTAAGACATAGCTAGCAACAAATGGAGTGACAAAATATTCTATACATTACATTTTGCTTTTTATTCAACATTTGTTCCATTCAAAAAGTATAAGGTTATAATTCTAGCATATATTATACTACTCGCGCAGATAATTAATGGGATTATAAATGGCGTCTCATGTATTCACCTCTCGCTTGCACACTGCCGATGTCTATACTCCCACCCATCGGTAATAACCACAAAAAAATAACGTCATTTATTAGTTCCGATAAGAGTTTTTGTGCTTCTAATTTCAGGCTCCAGTAGTAAATGAGGGGCATAAATGTTCAATACAATTTTGTCTTATGAAGTATCAATTATTAAATTACCAAAAATAAATATTGTCAATTGTTAATTATACAGTACAGATTCGGCAAGCTGCCATTTCTAATTCCATTGTTTATCCGCACGAGTAGTACAGTTACAGTACAGCCCTGAAATTAACCTGTTCTATGCTAGAATAAAAATAAAAAATTAGGAAGATAGTCATTAAGTTGAAAATTATACATTTATTTTGAAATTTTGTATTGCTTATTTATATAATTTTATTCTATGGAAAATTTTACAGTGCTGGTATGCTTGCTTTTACATTTGTATTATATTGTATAATAAATTATTTAATAAACGGTATAAGTAATTTAATGGTTTTTTTGTTGAGATGTAATTATTTTTATTGATCATTATACTAACTTATTTTTCATGGGGTAACTAATGCCTACGCATACCTACCCTCCTCGCGGGGGCAAGACAGATTATATCGGACTCGCACCGAATAAATCCCCATGGTGTTCCATTTTTTCCACACGGGCTCGATCTCCAACTGCGCAACAGACTCAGAGGACATAGTAGCAGGAAAAACGTGCAGTCGGAAGCACCGCATTTCCGGTCCCAGCGGTGGATGTGGTTATACGTAAGAACCTCACTCCTCGCCATGACAAGGCGGGAACTCTTCGGGAGGTCATCATACTAACCTAAGGGTCCCACAAAAATACTCATTGTCATCAAAAACTTAAATTACTGCAGTGTTTTCGCTACTGATTTTTGGATTGATGTTCTCTAGTGGTTTAAGTATTTTCACCATTAAAGTATACCTCATGTACTACCGTGTATATGTAAACCGTATAAAGCACGGTCGCGGAGCAGGATTTTTTTTATTGCTTCGCATTTTTAAACTTAATTCCCATCATAAAAAGTTTTATTTCTATTGCAACAGATAGTTTTAAGACCTTTTGAACAGTATTTGTGATTCGAAAACCGAGTTTATTCTCAAGTTATTAAAGTTCACATTTGTATGAATTGAAATAATTTGAAATTGTTCCTGCTCCGTGATCACGCCATAGTAGCGGTGTAAGAATATCCACTACCCCATATTATCCCGTAATTGTTGTAAGAGGCGACAGAGGGAAACAAATCATTTAATGGGCAGCAGAGTCTTCCTAATAACAATAAAAAATAAAAAAACTGCGGTTGCCAAGCGTGGAAACTATGGCAAATATCGCCCTATGAGGCAATATATAGGAGAGGCCTATGTTCAGCAGTGGAATTTAATAGGCTGTAACGGTAATCTACTACGTACTAGAACAGCTACCTCAAACAAGTCATGCCCCACACGTGGTGGAGAATAACAAATTAATATAATTTTGCCTCTATAGGTCCCATTGCGGTATTACCGACACATCGACCACATCCAAATGGCGACAGAATCCTTACTACAGCAGATCTGTTTATGACTTTGCCTTGGCATCATCCGGACGGATATCAGGTCTCCGTCGACGCCCTTCTTGGTTCCTCGGACCATTGTCTAGTCCGGAGTGTGGTGCCACTCACGCGATGTTAGCGTTGCATTCTGCAAGTTGCCACCGTGTTTGGTACTATAAGTCAGCCGATTGGGATAGGATGCGTTCTTTTTATTATTTTGTCTTATATTATCTTCTGTTGTGTCCATCGGAGGCTGATCCCAGCCATGGTTTCGTCGCTCTGTGTCCGAACACCCGGTAGCACTCCTGCGTGATGCTGTTGGTGCTAGGAGTGCTATCGGGCCTGGGCAGACGCATCAACGTCTCGGGATGTAAACACCAGCGCTCTTAAAAAGAAGTTTAATTCCGCCTCCAGGTCCTTCAAAAGAGTCATTGCCAAGGCAAAGTCAGAGAGCACATCGGCAGAATTGGCGAAAAACTAGTTCGCCTTCCTTCGGGAACCCGTGCATTCTGATCTCTCGCCAAGGCTGTCCAATTGAACTTCGACTCACTGGCACATGCAGCAAAGGAGAAAGCCGACTCTCGATGACGGGGAGAACAAACCGCCGACCATCCCGCGGTGTGAGTGCTCCATGCCGGATGTGCGGTTTACACAGCGCTTGGTTCGCAAAGCGCTCCTCTCCCTTTATGCCAACAATTTGAGTGGGCCTAATGGAGTCCCTCCCATTGTGTTGAAGACGTGTTCTCCAGAGTTGTAACCCGTTTTAACGCGTCTTTTCCGGTACTTCTACTCTCTAGGCGTAGTCCCAAATTCATGGAAGACAGCTTTGGTCCACCCGATCCCTAAAATGGTGACCGCCCAGACCCGTCCAACTACAGGCCTATCGCCATCACCTCCTTGTTCTTCAAAATAATGGAGTCTATTATAAACTGCCAGCTCATGAGGTACCTTGAGGATCACCAGCTGATTATTGACCTCCAATACGGTTTTCGTCGGGGTCGATCAGCTGATGATCTTCTGGTCTACCTGACTCATAGATAGGCGGAGGCAGTCGAGTCCTTGACGGAGGCCTTGGCCTTTAGTTTGGACATAGCGAAGGCCTTCGATCGGGTTTGGCACAAAGCGCTTCTTTCGAAGTTTCCTTCCTATGAGCTTCCCAAAACATTGTGCAATTGGATCACCAGTTTCTTTGCTGATCGGAGCATCAAGTGTCAATATTTCTCATGAACACGTCATCGAGTATCGGAACAAATTTGCGTCTGAAGTCGAGTCGTTGTTAAACAAAGTCTCGGATTGGGGACGACTAAATCTAGTCCAGTTTAACCTTCAGATGACACAGGTTTACGCGTTTATCGCTAAAAACTAACCCCTTTGTCGTATCTCTTCAATTTCAGGGCACTCTCCTTGCTGCCTCAGCTAGCATTGGAATCCTCGGCATCGACATATCGAATGACGTGCAGTTTCATGGACACTTGGAAGAACAAAGAACTTCGCTATCTGGCGCTCAGTGGCGCTACAGCATATTGTGAAAAGATTTATTGTGAAGAAAATACAAATCAGACTAAGCTCTATGGTTTAGGACTTTTGCTTGCCTTAATAGCGAAGCGTAACAACAACTACAGTACGTTCACCGTAGATGTCCCTGCCTTGGGAAATGGCAGCATTGTCTACAGTGCTGCCAACAATATATAGAGCATTTACCCCTTGGTGGTTGCTGGCAAAATTATCTAAACTTGAAAACCCCGATTAATATGTTTTACTTGCTTATTTAAATAATATACAGTTAGTTATAAGACTAGTAATGTTGTGAATGATAACACAATTTAATTTTTAAATTATTTATTGATTTATTTTTCCGACAATAATTATGGTCGAAAGGAACAATTCAGACATACTCGTATCACTGTCACTTTCATAAACGTCGTTATCATCATCTGTCGTATCCGAATCTGTGCTGTCATTCCCTAATTCAATTATGAATTTATCAGTAATATCATCCAAACAGCCATCAAGTACATAAAACTTGTCTTCTAAATTTTTACGTGTTCACTGCTTTTGCCAATCCTGAGGGTTATAGATGAAAAAGCTTCTTCAGTTAACTTCACGATATTCCCAGCTTCTTGGCCGACATTATTGCTGGCTACTCGTCTCTTTAAAGACTCACATAAACTCAATCGCATTTAAATCGCAGTGGTAGGGGCAACCTAACCACTTTATGGCCATGAGAAAGCAATAATTGGTCAGCCTCATAAATCAGCGCTTCTTTGTGCTCTTTTATAATTTCATAAAGTTCTGCTTTCAGCATTGTTGGTATATAAGACAATCCTTATTTGTTATCAATTTTGCATTTGAAGTTTTGAGGAACTCATAGTAGGTGCTTTATTTACTTGTACGGTATGATAGGGAGCGTTATCCATCACGACTAAGGAGTTCAGGCAAATTGGGTATAAGTTTCTCTGAAAGCCATTTTATAAAATTGGTTCTGTTCATGTCGTCATGGTAGTCCCTGATTTACTCTGTGATTTAAAATCAATTGAGCATTAGAATAAACCCTGTTTCTCCACCTGCATTAATAATTATCCACCGCGTTCCAACAGAATCACTTATTATTACTCCGTCCTCGTCATCTTTTGCCAACATTTTTCACTGCATACGATGCGTGAATGTATGTTTCATCTAAGAAAACTATTGGCCGACCATCTGCTCGATTTTGCCTCATAGTAACGATATACTTGCGTCTCCATGCAACTATGTCGTGCCTTTCCATTAAATTTTCCGTTTCGAACCACACTTTTATACTGAAATCCAATTTGTTTAAAATTTTCCACAAAGTCGTTCGACCTCCACCAAAGTTTATGTCATTCTTTAATTCTACAAGTAATTTATTTAAACTAGGAACAACTTTTCTTACAGTATACATTTCATGGATTTTGTTTCTTATTGCGCATAAATCAAATCATCAAGATCCACCGTTTTACGTCTTTGACGGTGTTTTCCAGGAGACTTGAGTTTTTGAGATGTAGAGGCAGCAGCTTCACCTTCTTTAGATATTCTACTCACGGTTTTCTCTGACATGCCTGAAATAGACACCAAAGTACCATTTTATAAAATTACATATTTATAAAATACAAATACGAACATTATGATAAAAAGTAAATTAAATTAACTGAGATACGTACTTTTTATCATAATGTCTGTATTTGTATTTTATAAATATGTAATTTTATAAAATGGTACTTTGGTGTCTATTTCAGGCATGTCAGAGAAAACCGTGAGTAGAATATCTAAAGAAGGTGAAGCTGCTGCCTCTACATCTCAAAAACTCAAGTCTCCTGGAAAACACCGTCAAAGACGTAAAACGGTGGATCTTGATGATTTCGATTTATGCGCAATAAGAAACAAAATCCATGAAATGTATACTGTAAGAAAAGTTGTTCCTAGTTTAAATAAATTACTTGTAGAATTAAAGAATGACATAAACTTTGGTGGAGGTCGAACGACTTTGTGGAAAATTTTAAAACAAATTGATTTCAGTATAAAAGTGTGGTTCGAAACGGAAAATTTTAATGGAAAGGCACGACATAGTTGCATGGAGACGCAAGTATATCGTTACTATGAGGCAAAATCGAGCAGATGGTCGGCCAATAGTTTTCTTAGATGAAACATACATTCACGCATCGTATGCAGTGAAAAATGTTGGCAAAAGATGACGAGGACGGAGTAATAATAAGTGATTCTGTTGGAACGCGGTGGATAATTATTAATGCAGGTGGAGAAACAGGGTTTATTCCTAATGCTCAATTGATTTTAAATCACAGAGTAAATCAGGGACTACCATGACGACATGAACAGAACCAATTTTATAAAATGGCTTTCAGAGAAACTTATACCAATTTGCCTCCGAACTCCTTAGTCGTGATGGATAACGCTCCCTATCATACCGTACAAGTAAATAACTATGAGTTCCTCAAAACTTCAAATGCAAAATTGATAACAAATAAGGGATTGTCTTATATACCAACAATGCTGAAAGCAGAACTTTATGAAATTATAAAGAGCAGCACAAAGAAGCTGATTTATGAGGCTGACCAATTATTGCTTTCATGGCTGGCAAGTGGTTAGTTGCCCTTACCACTGCGATTTAAATGCGATTGAGTTTATGGAGTCTTTTAAAGAGACGAGTAGCCAGCAATAATGTCGGCCAAGAAGGGAATATCGAAGTTAACTGAAGAAGCTTTTTCATCTATAACCTCAGGATTGGCAAAAGCAGTGTGAACACGTAAAAATTTAGAAGACAAGTTTTATGTACTTGATGGCTGTTTGATGATATTACTGATAAATTCATAATTGAATTGAAATGACAGCAGCACAGATTCGGATACGACAGATGATGATAACGACGTTTATGAAAGTGACAGTGATATGAGTATGTCTGAATTGTTCCTTTCGACCATAATTATTGTCGGAAAAATAAATCAATAAATAATTTAAAAATTAAATTGTGTTATCATTCACAACATTACTAGTCTTATAACTAACTGTATATTATTTAAATAAGCAAGTAAAACATATTAATCAGGGTTTTCAAGTTTAGATAATTTTGCCAGCAACCACCAAGGGGTAATGTTTATATTGTTGGCAGCACTGTAGACAATGCTGCCATTTCAAGGCAGGGGACATCTTACGGTGAACGCACGGTACTCACTGGTCAACTGTTAGATGCAGTGTTACAAAAGTTCCCGATTTATCGGGAGATCTACTGATTTTGGTTATTGTCTCCCGATATCCCGATTTAGCGACCGTATTTCCGATTTTTTGCATTTTCAACTAATGTAAAATAATATTCATAAATAAAATTGAAAAATAATATTCTAAATACGGTAGCTCGAAAATGAACCTTTAACACAAAATCTATGTACGGGGACTTCCCAAAATTGCTCGCACCACGTCCTATTGGAACTTTATTAGGTTATTAGCTTCGCGGTAGGCTTAAACCAAATTGCACTGAAATATCTTAAAATAGAGTTCATTATTGTCTGATGAGTGTACGGGGGAAATCACTAAAGATAACTTTGTTCGGGTTGTTCTCGAATTAGGTAGCTTAAGTCGTGTATATACCGCGTGTTTGTGAAACGCTCCCGAAAACGAAGACAGATGATAGTACTAAGGATACCTATGATGATGGGTCACAAAGAAATTCGATCCCGAATAATCTTGAAAATACTTAAACATAAAACCAGCAGTAAAACTTAAAAAAGAAAATCAGCTGACAATGGGGTCAATATCCTCGCGGGCGCCGAACTCTTATCTAGATCGGTACGAAACAAAGCATTAGGTATACTACTCACTCTACCCTTCCCTTTCACACACACGCTGCCTCGTGTCGCCTCGCGCTGTGGAATTTACACATGCTTCAAGGACGTTACCTCCGTGCGCATTTGTTTTAGCGGGATTGATTAATAATTTTAGTTTTTGAGACAGTTCCATGTTGACTATCACGAGCGACAGTTCAATTGTTTTGTTTATTAAATTATTGTCGTTATTACTTGTTATTTATTACTTAATGATATTGTTCTTGTTGTTACGTTTTGTGTTTTTTGTTTTGTTTTAATAATACCTAACGCGTAGGTACGTTTATAGTGCTCGTGAATACGGCAACATGTTAATGTGCCTTGGAGAATCTCATAAGGCCACGGAGGATAGGTAAGCTGTTTCATACCTTTTTTTTTTAAATAACTTAGTACTGAACTGATCTGAAAAGATGCATAACTGAATACATCAGAATAATAAACATAACTACACAATGGATAAAAAAGCATGACTCTAACCTTGTTAACATTTAATTTAAGTATTTTTTTCATTAGCGGGGAATCGAACCAGTTATTTGGTTTATTTAACCTGTGAATTCGAATTAAAGTGGCTACGTAGAGACAAGCACAGTGGCAAAAGGTTAAGCTAAGTTAGGTATTTAGACGAGTGTTGTAAATTATTAGGTATTGTGGTACCATCGCTAGCTGCGGGCCGCGCGAATTCGGCGTTCGCGCGTACATTGACCCCTAGTCAGCTGATTATAATTCAGTAATTGCACTGCTGGTTTTATGTTTAAGTATTTTCATGATTTTTTAAATGAAATTAACGTTTTATTTAACTATACTAACACGATGGAGCGTGAATAAAGCTAATAAAACGTTGTGAAAAGATGTTTTTTTTTTCATCAGGATCGATTTTATATTTCACCCATCATCAAAGATATAGTTAGTACTGTCGTCTGTCTTCGTTTTCGGGAGCGTTTCAAAAAGACCCTGTATAGTGTTGTTCGTTCATACAATTGCATTCACTAATTACTTGCCTTCTTCTGTTGTGTTGTGAACTGTTGTGCTTTATTATGTCTAAATCCGATAGTGACTCTGATAATCAACCAAGTACTAGTGCTGGAGATAAACGAAAAAAAACTCGCAAAATCATAAAAATGAATAGGAATTACGACCAGAATATTTAGAACATTTTGGTTGAAAGAAAGCCGAAAAGGGAAAAAAAAACTACGCATGTTGCCAAAGTTGCAATAAATATATAATATGTCTTTTACGCAGCAAATGCCATGAACACTTTGCTTACAGATAATACATTAACCTCTGAACAAATCCACTTGTTCCAAACAAGATGTATTTAAATATTTTCATCCATCAATTTGATGAAAACTAAACAACGTAGTAAACTTTCCACTGATTTTATAATAGGTCTTCTACAGACAAAAACATGTATAGGTGAAAATAATCTCAATTTTAATATAGATGAGAAATTGTTTACAAAAATAGCTAGTAAGAGGTGGTATGAAGACGAAAATTAATGATAAATGTTATTTTTATTTCCTTTTTATTTGCTAAGTTTGGTTATTGAATAGATTATAGTAAATAAACAAATGATTGTAAAAATTAAATAAATGATTGTATAATATTATCTTAAAATAACCTTGTTTTATTCTATTCTCTAGTTTTTAACTAAAGATAAAGCTTATTTCAAAAATATATAATTATTAAAATTTAGTTTAAATTATAAAATTTAGAATTTAGAATTAAAAATTAAAATTAAAAATTTAGAACGAGAAAGAACGACATCTAAAAGAACCTGTTTTTAATACATTTCTAAACCGATGGATGTAAATAGAAATCTCCCGATTCCTCCCGATTTTTTGCTGACAAATCTACTGATTTTTTATTTTTCACTTTTGCAACACTGGTTAGCTGTCAGTTTCCATTGACAAGAGTGTTGGGTGCATGGCACCATAGAGATATACCTATGGAGCGGCATATTCTACTATAGAAATAATAGTTATACAAATATCTATAATATCGACACACACTTGTCAAAAACAGTTTTGTCTCTTTTAACAAAGCAGTAGCTGCAATAGAAAAGAGACAACTACACTTTGTCAAGTGCTTATTTTCGTAACACTTTCGTGTGACGTCATTAGCTCATCCATGCGTGACTGCGCCGCCATGTTAAGCGCCAAGTTTTGTGGTAGATCTGCTGTCAAACTGTCAAAAGCAGTGGCAAAGTGTTGTACTAGAAATTATTTTAATAGATTAATTTTGTTCAGAAATGAATAAATAATATTAATAGTTTATAATTCCCGGATATCATGTTTCATGATCATGCCAGATTTTCAATTTCAAATAAACAAAATTAATGTACCTACCTGTGAAAATAATATTTTCATTAAAAATCTGAATATATATATTATTTTATATTAAAATACTATAATATGGGATTATAATATGGGATCAGGGATCTCCATCCCAGTAATATTGTACAGTAAACAAATTTGGTATACAAGCAAAAAATCTTCTCTAGAATCTTCCCACTACTCTGTCAATATTTATTTTTATTTTGTGCGTTATAACTTTTTAACTTTGTTCACAATTATATAAATGATGTAAAAACTTGAGTAAGTACTTAGCACACTCAGAACATTGTTTAAAACAAGTTGCAAGTTAGCTGCCTGCATACTTAACTCTTTGTTTGACTGTACCTAATACAAGAAATCTGTAGCAGATTATGCACTGCGTAAGTGTACATATGCGGTGAAGCCTGGTGAAGCAGCTCAATCGAAACTTAAGGGATAGCAATTCAAATCTAATTTGACAACCCAACAATAGCCATTGCTTCATGTGATTGAAAAATTTGTTTGCTCGACAACAAAAACAACGCAATGGATATTGTTAAACTGTCAAATTGGTATGGTGTTACACAATTAGGCTACGGATTTAATTTCTATCTACACAAAAGCCATAAAACTGCCAGACACATTATTTATTCCTCAGATAAGTTATTTGACGATTGAAAATATAGCCTGTACCTATATAAATACCTACGGAATAAAATAAATAAAGCAACAAATTCAATTATATGAAATGAGAACAAATTCATATTAGTAAAAATATCGATATCAGCTGCCCGTATTGCTGAGTTACAACCCTATAAAAGGCGGCCATTTTATGCGCCAGTGTATTGTAGGTAGTCACGCTAATTCTGTAGGTATGCCCAGTCCATATACTTCTAAGTCAGTGCATGGCACTGACTTAGATAGTTATATCTCTATGGTGCATGGTGCTAGGCATGTCGATTCACTTAAAATAAAATCGATCTCCGATTCGATTCAAATCGAACATACTAGATCGATCGAAAATCGATCATTAAGAGATCGATTTTCGATTAATCGCGACATTTTCAAACATATAAACAACAATACTTTAACAAACGTGCAAACTGCAACGTACATTCCTCGATAAATCAAATTTAAATGAATACTACACGAACATAATACTGTTTATTTCGTTACTAGAAACTTCAACAAATAATTGAATAAAACTACTTTTACGGATTCTATCGCGTTTAATTAACATATTTTTATTAATTCCCTACGTTTCGGGTGCTTTACAGCACCCATGGTCACGGGGGACTGTGGTGATTGACGTCCCGATGTCAAAGTTAACCCGGAGTACCTTCAGCTTTTTAATTATTAATTTGGTCCGATCTACGCGGAATGAACTTACTGTGTCTTGAAAGTACATTTTTGATAAATAAAGTAAATTCATAGCACAGATTAGGTTAGACACCAGAATCCACGGGTAAGATTAGAAATGACAATGACAAGTGACAACTTTTTTTGTTAGTAAGTAACATATATTATCGTGGTAGATCAACACTGCAGCTATATTAGCTGTGTATTGATCAGCTCACGCGAGGCAGGACCACGCTCTTACAGAATACCAGCGTCAAATAGCAGCTTAAGGTTGCTGTGTGTTGTATGGTGAGTGTTGAGAACCGGAGAACCTATTTACTGGAAACGAGACATTCGATCTTAGTCCTCAGGAGTAACAACGCATCTGCATATTGATTATTAATCGAGGATAAATGAAGATGTCTATGAGCCACACCACAGCCACACCATCTGGTGGACTGTGTGCTCGTTTGTCGTCACCCTTATTCTTTAAAAAACGTAACTAACGACATCTTTGGATACGTTCATAAATATTTATTTGTTTCGTTCAAATTATCAACCAAGTTTTTGCGTCCAACAACAGCAAAAAAATTAAAAAGGTAAGATACCGCAGCCAGTTTAGGAACTTTATCACTAGTTCTTGAATCAGTCCGATTCAAGAGGTATTTGTATCGATTCATCAGATCGATATAGTGTTCCAAATCGATCTGAAAAATCAATTATTTTACTCTAAATAATCGATTTTTCGATTAACCGATTTCAGATCGACATGCCTACATGGTGCATTCAAGCTTCCAACATTGGCCTAAAGGTCTGGATCCCAGGCCATAAACTCCAAAAAAAAAAAGCTTCCAACTTTAGTTTAACTTCGTATCAAACATCAATAGTTTTTCTATAGTTAATTTGTTTACATGATTCCAAATATAAATTATAATAATTTATTAATAATTGATAAGCAACAAAAATTATAAAAATGGCGTCTACTCTCATGAAGGTAGAGTTAGAGAGTGATTCTTGTGCGGTTTGTGGTTCCGCCGGTGATTTGCTAAGTCCTGAAGAACATGACGCGGGTGCACCGCCTATGCAAGTGCCTCTTCGTTCAATGCTGCTGCACCTTAATAACAACAAGGTATAAATAACATTTTTTTTAAAACTGAATTGACAAATGAACTTATAGTCCAACTGATGGTAAGCTACTGCAGTCCATGGACACCTGCAGCCAACTAAAAATAAAGAAGGCTACAGAAGGAATGCCTCTCGGCCTGTAATTATACTGGCTCTCTATACCATACTGTCCGGAAAATAACTATGCACACCCTGCTATTTTTCAGCAGAAATTGGTAAGAGATACTTACCCAGACGAACTATTAGACAGACGAGGAGTCCTAACACCTAGTACTACCATAATACTATCATGCTCATTGTCTTTTCTTATATTAAAAAATAAAAATAGTGTATATCATCAGTATAAACCTATTACAAAATTAAATTCAATTATTAAAGAACAATTTATATTTCTTCTTCTTCATCATCAGCCTGTAAAAGTCCATTGCTGGACATTAGTGTCTCTTGTTGTCGGAAGGATTTGCCTTAATCATCATGCTTTCCATGTGGATTGGTGATTGCAGATGTCTAGCAGCTTTGACACTGCCACCAGTCGCAGATTTACGTATTTTACATGTGTTGTAAACAAGATTGTTATATTGCCATTTATTAGAAGACATAAGGGGCCATCTAGCTCAGGGGCTAAGCGTTTATTTCGCAGTATGTGAGCAACCTTGGTTCTATCCCTGCTGGCACCAATGAAATTGTCAATTGCAATTTTAAGTTCTGATTTACCACATGCTCGTCGGTGAAGGAAAACATAGTGGGAAACCTGTGTCTGAGATTTTTTTTTCTTTTCGAAGATGTGAAATTTGTCAACATACATCAGGGCAGCACAGTGGACATTTCCTAGCCCTAAAACCCTCTCAGGAAGGAGAGGAGACCTGTAACTATCAGTGGGACGTTGTATATAGGCTGTAACTTTAACTTTTTAAGGTTTTTATGGTATCTATTTCCCATAGTTGCCTCTTACAACAGCCACGGGACAAATTAGGGTAATGGGTTATTTTAAGCTGTAACTATATGGTATGTTTTTATGTGCACCTATTACATATCCTGTTCAAGAGTTGAAGGGACAAAATTAGTATTCTAAATTTGTGTGATAGAAATCTGTCTGTTTACAAATAGGTTGTTCCAGAAGGTCGGCTATGTACTGACTGTATTCGCCGGGCTATTGAAGCATATGAATTCAGCATGGCACTAAACACAAAAGGAACACCACCATTAAGTGAAAAAATCAGAGCTCTAAGACGTAAACTACATGAACTGACACAGAAAATTGATGTATTCATCGTGGTTGGTGGACCAGGAGTCAATTCTGGTGGTACATACAGTGAGGATGATATCATCATGGTAGAGCGTGATGCTTTAGCGGCAGCTGCTGCTGCTGATGATGAAGATCTTGAGCAAGCTAGGAATGCCTGTGGTGATACTGTATATCAATGCTCTGTTTGCCCACTATCATTTCAGGTGTGTTGATACGTTAAATATTTGTATAATGATTATGTAAAATTAAAAAGTAGACTTATGTTCAAATACTCTAATACTAATCATTTAAAGATGCCATTAAGTCTTGTGCTCTCTGTCACATTAAGTCAAAGTGACTGTTACACCACAAGACTTAACAAAATCTTAAAATTGAGTAGTAGCGTTTGAGTATTTGGTTGAATAGTTGTAGTCTACACATAAGCCACTGCTTGGCACTGGCCTCCACCTGATTAGCTTAGTTTGCATTGGGCTATTTTGTGCAAATCCACATCTAAGTTATCTTTTGATGTACAGACTGTAGAGATGACTAGTTTGGGATGACTAAGAATCTGTATCACTTGTATAGTGTGGATTTAACAATAAGTGCAATCCAGACAACTTTAAAAAGTTTGATTCATTGAAATATGGATGTTCTATGTCTATTCAATCTTTTGCATTCTAATCTGCCATGTTTTTTTTTATAGCATAGGGTGACAAACGAGCACACAGTCCACCTGATGGTAAGTGGGTACTGTGGCCCATAGACATCTACATTTATCCTCAATTAAGAATCAAAATGCAGATGTGTTATCACCCCTGAGAACTAAGATGGAATGCCTTGTTTCCAGCAAAAAGGGTCTCCGGTTCTCTACACTCACCATATAAAACACAGCAGCATTAAGCTGCTATTTTATGCTGGTATTCTGTGAGAGCGTGGTCCTACCCCGGTCGAGCAGACCCATTTGTGCTACAACTATAATGTAGTTGCAGCATGGCTCTACCACGTAAGAAGCGTAAGAGTTTTATGTTCTAGGAGTAGGAGTAAGAGTTACCACATATCATTACATCGGTGTCGTAAGAGGTGACAAAGGGAAACAGGAGATGGGCTGCAGCATCTTCCTGATAACAACTTGAAATAATATATAACTGCAGTTGTCACTGTCAGGCGAGTGCTTGCCAAGTGTGGTAACAGTGGCGAGTATCCTCCCTATGAGACAATCTATAGGGTAGGCCTATGTTCAGCAGTGGACTATTGATAGGCTGTAACGGTAATACGCTCTGACGTCATCCGAGATAAATATAAATTTTCACATAGTATTATATTTTCTAGTTTCTGTGATGTTATGTTATGTTATTTTAGTGGAACGTTGCACAAAAATCGATAATCTTGGGGCGATAATATTGTGTTCAGTTATGTGATCACATTAACATAACATGAATGAGTTATCTAACGGCCGTCCGAACAGGGGGTGATGGGCCCCAGACATAGTATTATAATTATTTCTATTTGTAGCGAGCAAGCGAGTACCGTGCGCATGTAGCTCAACATCCGGGCGGCGCTCGCCATTCCTGTTGGACTTGCGGCGCACAGTTCGCGACGCGCGCCGCTCTCACGGAACACTCGGCGATGCACGCAACCCCTGATATAGTAAACTCCACTTGTCGCCTCTGCCATACTAATTTTCAGGTGAAATTATTTATTTATATATTTACACTCATACAATGATAGGAAAATAGAAGTACAACAACCTTTTGTACATGTGTTCTTACGTCACTGCTTGTTCCATATTTAAATTTCTTCTAGTAGGCCTATTAAAGGGTAGTTGTAAAAGAGACTCAGTATGTACTAGTGTCCGACCTAGCAAAAATTTACAGTCACCCTTTATTCGTTTATTATTATTTATATGTTCATTTTTACTTTGAAACAATATACATAATGTGTATAATTTAACAAACATCAGTCTACAATTATAAAGGAAAAATATACACATAATATATTGAAAAATGTAGTTTGTAAATTTTATTATATATGCCTTCTTTACCCTTTTTTGATTAGTTGCGAAGGGGCTCACAGGATCTACAGTGGAAGAGGCCCATGTCCAGAGGTGGATTTTTATAGGCCGATGAAGAAGAAGCAACAGATTATAAATTATCTATATTGTATTGCTTATAGTTTGCTATAAAACTTTCGATGAGGGCTTCTTGTTCACAACACAATATGGTGCCATTATGAGCATATTATCATTTATACCTGCAGTCGAGGTTTTATTTTTTAATGAAATGATAATTTACTTGTTTACTATGATTTTGTTAACCGACTTTAAAAAAGGAGGAGGTATTCAATTCTACTGGTTTTTTTTATGTGTGTTACCTCAGAACTTTTTTTCTAGGTGAACAGATTTTGATGATTCTTTTTTAATTTGAAAGCTGGTGCATCTCATGTGATCCCATATAAATTTGATCAAGATCTGACCAGTAGTTTTTGAGTTATCCTTAATAATGTGTATTTAATTGACTTTGACTACATGATGATGTTCTCATTTTATTTATATTGAAGTCTGGTGTACAAAATTTTTATTTTACCACTTGTTTAGAACCCATTATGTAATTGTACAATTCAATATTATTTTTATATGTTATAATATTATTTATTACAGAGCCACTCAGATCTCCGGCGTCACGAAGCTACTTGCGAAGCCCGTTGCCCTCTATGCGGAGTGTGCTTTGCTTCGCGTGCGTCTCTGTCTGCGCACGCGAACGCTTCGCATTCGACCAATGCGCCATTTTTATGCGGAGTTTGCTTCCGGTGCTTCACCACGCGGGAACTGTTGGCCGCGCATCGTTTGCGCCATCGCCACGCTGATCGCTTTGTCTGCGGATATGACGCGTGTATACTACGCTTCGCAACAAGGTGTGTGTAGCAATGACATTCTCTAATTTGAATAATAAATATGATTACAGAAAATACAATATCATATTAGTTCTTTACCTATGAAATTGCCGTTTTTATGAAATAAGTTAACGTAATTTTCTTTTCTATATTTTTTATTTCTATTAATCAAAGTAATCACCCATACAATCGATGCATCTTTGTCAACGCAGTGGCAGTTTATTGATGCCCTTCTTGAAGAAATCAGCTGGACGGGAGGCAACATTGATGAATTTTGAAATATTTTATGAAATTTAACAGTGGTAGAGCCACACGGTACGAACACGAACTCACAGAATACCAGCGTGAAGTAGACCGCCTCCCCCAGGGTACCAGTACCCTGGAGAATCCCTCGCTGAGCATCCACGACCAAGCGACTCCACTCCTGAGCGTGGGTGCTCAGGCTGCCCCGTATTCTGGGGGGGCGATATTCCGCTCGCGACTAAACCTGCTCGGGGCAAGCGGAGCAATAACACCAAGGCGACCCCTGTCACGCTATCCGTGAATCTTTGCAACATCAGGGGACTTCATTCAAACCTTAATAGTCCCATAGCGGTAATGCCGAAACAGACCGACTCATCGACCACGTCCAAATGGCTACAGATTCCTTGCTACAGCAGATCCCATCCGCAGAGATCGTGATCTTTGGCGATTTTAACGCCCACCACGCCGAATGGCTCGATTCACGTTTAACCGATGCGGGGAGATCTGTTTATGACTTTGCCTTGGCATATGGCCTTACACAGCTGGTTACTTTGCCTACCCGGATTCCAGATGTGGAGGATCATGCACCTTCCCTGTTGGACCTTCTGCTGACCTCTCATCCGGACGGATATCAGGTTTCCGTCGACGCCCCACTAGGCTCGTCGGACCATTGTCTTGTCCGGACTGTAGTGCCATTCAGTCTAACGTCGCGGTTGCATTCTGCAGGCTGCCGCCGTGTTTGGCACTATAGGTCGGCCGATTGGAATAGGATGCGGTCTTTTTTTGCATCCTACCCTTGAGGGCGGGTTTGCTTCTCGCCGGACGATCCCAGCGTTGTTGCTGATTCTGTCGCTGATGTGGTACTTCAGGGTATGGAACTTTTTATTCCATCCTCTGTAGTGCCCATCGGAGACAGATCCCAGCCATGGTTTGGTCGCTCCTGTAAAATAGCATCACGCTATAAGCAGGAGTGCTACTGGGCCTGGGCTGACGCATCAACGTCTCGGGCTGTAAACACCAGCGCTCTTAAAAGAAGTATAATTCCGCGTCCAGGTCCTTCAAAAGAGTCATTGCCAAGGCAAGGTCTGAGCACATCGGCAGAATTGGCGAGAAGCTAGTTCGCCTTCCTTCGGGAACCCGTGCATTCTGGTCTCTCGCCAAGGCTGTCCAATTGAACTTCGGTCAGTCATCTCTCCCATCTCTGCACAAAGAGGACGACTCACTGGCCCATGCCGCAAAGGAGAAAGCCGAGCTGTTAGGCTCTCTCTTTGCGTCCAACTCGACTCTTGACGACGGGGGGAACATACCGCCGACCATCCCGCGGTGTGAGTGCTCCATGCCGGATGTGCGGTATACACAGCGCTCGGTTCGCAAAGCATTCCTTACCCTGGACGTCTGCAAGTCGAGTGGGCCTGACGGAGTCCCCCCCATTGTGCTGAAGATGTGTGCTCCGGAGTTGGCACCGGTTTTAACGCGCCTTTTCCGGTACTCCTACTCCCAAGGCGTAGTCCCGAATTCATGGAACCGATCAGCTTTGGT
The DNA here is from genome assembly GCA_029286625.1 of Parnassius orleans. NCBI lineage: Eukaryota > Metazoa > Arthropoda > Insecta > Lepidoptera > Papilionidae > Parnassius > Parnassius orleans. The sequence continues at coordinate 5,029,706 of JAGSMP010000006.1, read as the reverse complement.
CCACCCGATCCCTAAAAAAGGCGACCGCTCAGACCCGTCTAACTACAGGCCTATCGCCTTCACCTCCTTGTTCTCCAAAATAATGGAATCCATTATAAACCGCCAGCTCATGAGGTACCTTGAGGATCACCAGCTGATTAGTGACCGCCAGTACGGTTTTCGTCGGGGTCGATCAGCTGGTGATCTTCTGGTCTACCTGACTCATAGATCGGCGGAGGCAGTAGAGTCCAAGGGGGAGGCATTGGCCGTTAGTTTAGACATAGCGAAGGCCTTCGATCGGGTCTGGCACAAAGCGCTTCTTTCGAAGCTCCCTTCCTATGGGCTTCCCGAGAAATTGTGCAAATGGATCACCAGTTTCCTTGCAGATCTGAGCATCAAGGTCGTAGTTGGCGGTGCATGCTCTGATTACAAGCCTATCAATGCTAGTGTTCCAGTAGGCTGCGTGCTATCACCAACGCTGTTTCTCCTGCATATCAATGATATGTTGCAAACTGGTAACATTCATTGCTATGCAGACGATAGCATTGGTGATGCCTTATATACCGGCCATGTACATATTTCTCGGGAAAACGTCGCCGAGTACCGGGACAAACTTGTGTCTAAAACCCCTTTGTCGTATCTCCTCAGTTTCAAAGCACTCCCCTTGCTGCGTCAGCTAGCATCGGAATCCTCGATGTCGACATATCGAATAGCGTGCAGTTTCGTGGTCACTTGGAAGGGAAGGCCAAATTGGCCTCTAAAAAGCTTGGCGTGCTCAGCAGAGCGGGACAGTATTTCATGCCGGCACATCGCTTGCAACTTTACAAAGCGCAAATTCGGCCTCACATGGAATACTGTTCTCATCTCTGGGCCGGGGCACCCCAGAGCCAGCTCCTTCCATTTGATCGCATCCAGCGCAGAGCTGTTAGAATCGTCGACGACAGAGTTCTTTCTGATCGGCTCGATTCACTGGCGCTGCGTAGGGATGTTGCATCCCTTTGCATTTTCTATCGAATCTACCATGGGGAGTGCTCTGAGGAATTGTTCGGATTAATTCCCGCCGCCAAATTTCACGAACGCACATCGCGTCAAATTTCACGATACCATCCTCATCATCTGGATGCTTGGCGGTCCACCACTGTGCGTTTTACTAGGAGTTTTCTTCCTCGTACAAATTCTCTGTGAAATTGTTTACCACCGTAGATTTTTCCGAACCAATACGACTTAGGGACCTTCAAGAAAAGAGCTTACTCCTATCTAAGAGGCCTGCAACGCAACTGCAATTGCCTGGTGTTGCGGTTGTTCATGGGCGGCGGTAGTCACTTACCATCAGGTAAGCCGCATGCTCGTTTGCCCCCTCTTCTATAAAAAAAATCTTCAAAGGCATTTTAGACTGCCTCTCGGGTATTGTTATCCAAAAAGTTCCGCCAAAAATTTATCCAAATTCTGGAAAAAGTAGAAGTCTGTAGGCGCAAGGTCTAGTGAGTACGGCGGATGACGGAGAGCTTCCAATCCCAGCTCTTGTAACTTGGCGGCCGTCTGTTGTGCAGTACGATGTCGCGCGTTGTCGTGCAGGAGCAGCGGGGACGAGCGATTGACCAAAGCTGTTTGGAGACGTGCGAGCTTCTCCATCATTGTGTTCAGTTCTTCACAGTACATATCTGCAGTAATTCTCATCCCGTTTGGTAAGAAGCTGTGATGAATCACACCGGCGCTAGACCACCAAACAGTGACCATCACTTTTCTAGGGCTAAATTTTGTTAAGGGCATTGTTTAGGTTCTGAACTAGGATCTAACCAACTTGCTGAGCGCTTGCGATTGTCAAACAGAATCCATTTTTTGACGCAGGTGTAAACAACAATGAGGTTCAAAATTTCGTTTGAGTGCCTGTTGAGCAGTGCAAGGCACGTCTCAACGCGTATTTCGCGCTGGCGATCAATGAGTTCGTGGGGCACCCATTTGTCAAGCTATTTTACCTTGCCAATTCGACGCAAATGGACCAATATTGTTTTTTTACTCAATCTACGGCTGAATTAGCCGTAGATTGAGTATCATCAGCTTCCACAATCGCCTTTGATTCGTAATCGTCGACCAAAGTTTTCGGACGGCCACGAGGTTCATTTTTCGGGTCGAAATTTCCAGAACGGAAGCAGGCAAACCAATAACAGGCGGTGCGTTCGTTTCGTTTTTAGTATTCGTTTGTAGTATTCGCTCCTTAAACGTGGTTGATGTTGCGTGCCACTTGTGCCGCGTTGCTGCCACGACTGTACTCATATTCCATAATTACTCGAATTTTTAACATCCATGATGACGAAAAAGTTTCAAATGCAATGAAAACACAATTTGTTATATCGCTTCAGAATAATATTTGTTTTGCAGGAGCGACCTCTTGTCGCACATCCGCAAGTGCCACAGCGGCGCGGCCGAGTCAGAGCCCGAGCCAGAGCCCGAGCCGCAGCCCGAGCCGCAGCCCCCGCCCTCCACCAACTGCCCGCATTGCCCGCGCACGTTAGTACATTAAACAACTAACATATTATGAAAACAATAAAAATTAGAGAGATTTTATCATGAGCTGTGATGAAACTCCTTTGAGGTTATATAGTGATAAAATTATTGTAATGTCATTGTTAATTAATATGTCTATAAAATTTCGGATTGTTTAGGAAGTGGGTGAAAACAAAATTGACAAATTCCATTACGTTTATATGTACATACAGGTTAAGCCAATAATAAAACCATGTTTATAAAGAATGGTGATTCACTTTTCATGTGATAATATAAGCTGCATTACTTTATTGTTTTTTAGGTTTTAACTTCTGACAGTTCATGACCCTTTTTTATATTCAGAAGAATTATTTTATATATACATAATACGTTAATCAATGCTATTATGGCAATTCAAAAATTCGACAAGTTTGAGTTACCGGTCGGACAAGGAAAGCGATATCATACTTGCCAGTATTTTGGGACCGGCCGCAGTCAAGTAAAAATAGATTCAGAGGCAAATCCATAAATGCAAGCAAAACGGTATTTGTCAAACGGTCATCCTATTTGCCAGTATTTAACCACCGACGAAAAAGAGGGGTGTTATATGTTAAAGTGTGTATATGTGCGTCTGTCTGTGGCATCGTAGCGTAGCTCCCAAACAGATGAACCGATTTAGATTTAGTTTTTTTTTAAAGGTGACTTGATCGTGGGTGTTCTTAGCTATGATTCATGAAAATCTTTTCAGCCGTTTGAAGGTCATCAGCTCTTATTGTTTTGGGGGTATTTAAATTTTTATTTAAGTTATTATTTATTGTTAGGGTGACAAACAAGCACAAATTCCACCTGATGGAAGTGAATGCTGTGGCCCATAGACTTCTACATCTATCCTCAATTAAGAATCAAAACGCAGATGCGTTGTCACCCCTGAGGACTAAGATGGAATGCCTTGTTTCCAGTAAAAGGGGTCTCTGGTTCTCTACACTTATCAAACAAAAAAAGCAGCATTGAGCTGCTATTTTATGCTGGTATTCTGTGGTCATCCCCGGTCAATGCATGCAATGCAATGCACATTCATGCATCTATAATATAGCTGCAGTATGGCTCTACCACGTATAAGTACCAGTTTTAATGAGTTCCGTCGCATTCGGGTAAAATAGATTGACTGTTTCGAAAACCCGAGCCCTTACCGCTCTTAGTGGGCGTAAATAAAACAATGTTTGTCATACAAAATTGCTCTTAGGGATAGTTACTCACTTTTTAACCCACTTTAAAAAAAGGAGTAGGTACTCAATTCAACTGTATTTTTTTTATGCGTGTTTCCTCAGAACTTTTTTCTAGGTGAACCGATTTTGATTATTCTTGTGTTAGCTGGTAATAAGGTGGTGCTTCTCATGTGGTCCCATATAAATTTTATCAAGATCTGACCAGTAGTTTTTGAGTTGCGTATTTAAATTGACTTCAACTACATTGATGACGTTCTCATTGGATTTATGTCAGTGATTCCCAACCACTGGCCCGCGGACCACCGGTGGTCCGTAAGAGCTTAAATATGGCCCGCGAAATATTAAAATATTTTACCTACCTAATCGTTTTAAATAATACTTTTATTATGTTCTCGTCACGCGGGTAGTGCAACACCGCGCGTCGCGTCGCTATCAAAATGCAATTTTTTACCTAACATGTATGATTTCATTTACAATAAATACACAAATAATACTCTGAATGAATGCTTTTTTTCAGTTTATTGTATAATAATGTTAAAAGTTGTAATTAAAATTTATTATTAGATTAACATACTTTTTTTTTTCATTTTGTGGTCCCTGCTAACAACAAAGAAATCAAAGTGGTCCCTGGTCAAAAAGGTTGGGAAACGCTGATTTATATTGAAGTCGGTTGGACAATTTTTAATTTTACCACTTGTTATTAATTTTAGGTTCGGGTCAGTTGCAGCGATGAAACGACACATACGCGTACATCGCAACGAACTGAATACGCAACAGGTAAGAACAATTGCGTGAATATAAATATTATATTATAAAAATGACGGCTCCGTGGCGCAGTGGCTTAGCAATGAGTTGCTGCGCTGGAGGCCGCGGGTTCGAATCCCGCACGGATCAAGTATTTGTATGGCCTGCAAATAATTGTGCCGGGTCTGGATGTTTGTCCTTGTGCAATAATTTATGTTTGTAAACTGCCTCCACGATACTGGAGAAAATCCTAGTATGGGGGTAACGATTTATTAAAAAAAAAAAAAAATGTATTTATTGAATTAAACTACTTTTGCCGTGATAAAATCCGACAAAGTAGTTTTATACAATGTGTCATGTTCCACTAAATATAAAAAACCATTGTGTAAATAATGTATTATATATAGAGCAGTGACAAAGGTACGACATATTTACTTTCTTGCCAATTTGCCTGCCAAGCTTGTCGATACTTACAGGCTGATGAAAAAAAATTATGTAGTCATACTACAAGACATATCGAGCGAGGATGTTAAAGGTCAATATTCCATTAGTCGCATTTTACGACATGCTAGGCAAGTAACGCAGTTAGCATATTGTTTTAAACCGACTTCAAAAAAAGGAGGAGTTACTCTATACGACTGTTTTTTTAAATGTGTGTTACCTCGTGAACTTTTTTCTAGGTGAACCGATTTTGATGATTCTTTTTTTATTTGAAAGCTGGTGCTTCTCATGTGGTCTCATATAAATTTGATCAAAATCTGACCAGTTGTTTTTGAGTTATCCTTAATAATGCGTATTTAATTGGCTTCGAGTATATTGATGATGTGCTCATTTTATTTTTATTGAAGTCGGTTGTACAAAATTTTTAATTTCACCACTTGTTAGTTATAAGTTTTTAAATTACATAATGGACCATAGACTAACATGGGACACATACCTCTACAATTTACTTATGTACGAGACATGAGAAAATTCAACCGTGGAAGTAAAAATTTTGTTTTCTAAGACAAAGCAAAAAAATATGAATTGAACTTGTGTTTCAGGCGGACGGTGTCGAGTGGAGGGTTGTTATGAGGGGGGATGGTGAAATGGAAATAGAAGGAGGGGGCGAGGTGGAGTATCTTGAGATGGATACACTGGAAGATATGGTGGACTTACAGACGGAATGATAGATAACAAATGACACAACACCTTCGTGAAGATTTGTTTTTGATTGAATACATTATGTTAAACAGATCATTTAAAGTTACAGGCTATATACGTCCCACTGCTGGACACAGGCCTCTCCTCATTTCTGAGAGAGTTTTAGGGCAAGCAAGTGTCCGCCACGCTGCCCCAATGCGTGTTGGCGAACTGCACATGTCTTCTAATTTTTTTTTCTTATTTCTCAGACATGCAGGTTTCCTCACGATGTTTTCCTTCACCGCCGAGCACGTGGTAAATCAGCACTTAAAATTGCAATTAACAATTTCATTGGTGCCGGCGGGGATCGAACCCGGGTTACTCGCGTACTGTGAAATTTACAGCGAGCGCTAACCATCTGAGCTACCACGGCTCTAACAGATCATTTGTTCTAATTGAACATTTGGGTGATTCCAATTTGTTCCATTGAACACGACATCATGTTATCCCACTTCCCCACATTATGTGGGAGTCGCAAGAAGTGACAGAGGGAAACGGAAACAGGAGATGGGCAAGCAGCATTTTCCTGATAACGACTAAAAATAAGTAAAAACCGCGGTTACCATCTCGCCTGCCAAGCGTAGCAACTATGGCAAATATTACCTCTATGAGGCTAACTATGAGGAAGTCTATGTTAATGATGATGAATGAAATGCTACTATGTAGTTTCTACATGCGCAGTGTTGGGCTTCTCTCTGCCAGATGCAGCGAAGACCTGATGACACGGTAGTCGTGGATACAGGTGGCTCAGGACCTTAATTTGTGGCAATCGATTCGGGGAGGCACATGTTCAGTTGTGGACTTGTGGCGGGCTGTAGTGATAGTAAATGTGATGTAATTCAACTAGTAAAAAAATACTTATTGTCTGATGAAGTACAGGAGTATTATGAGTATATAAGCTATGCAGCCCACCTGATGGGATGGATGGAAGTCATGTTCCATGAGACAAACGGAAACCACCCAAATATTTTAAACCTTATTAAGACTTGCTTTAAAGATTTAAATTTCGTAGCGTCCACTACACATTTTCAATGTATATTGATGATTCAATGAATATCAATACAAGATAGATTATAAATAAAATTAGTGTCATTAATATAAATTTTATATTCTTGTAAGACTATAGGACTGACACTATATTGTTTGTGACTTATTTATAACTCTATTTTATGTTTCAAATTGCATACTGTTATATATTACAATATTGGGAGTTTATTCGATAATAAACAGACTAATTCAGTAACTTAAGTTTTTAATATAGTTCCTTATGAATCCATCATCCGTCTCTCCCTATGGTTTTCACAGATTTGTGGGTAGTATTAAAGTGATGCCGGGAAAATTCTGCTTTCACTTCACATATCGGAATGTTCAGTCTGCCGTTCATGCCAAGATGTAAAATACTCAGTTCGGCGACGACGGCAGCGTTTGAAGTGCGGCATATCCTCTTTACAACGGGAGAGGCCCACATCCAGCACTTCCTGGACTTCCACCCATACTTGTACACAAAAAAAAGCAGGATAGTCTTTTAATATTTGGTACGGTTTAAAAGAACCATTTCAAAACAACAACATGCATCCAAATACACCATCATCATTGCAGACCCATCATAAGTCCACTACTGATAATAGGCCTCCCCCAAGAAACCACTTGCATCCATCGACTTCCTGCATCTTTTACCACGTCGTAACACCATCTAGGGGAGGGGGGAGGGGTCGCCCTACACTTCCCTTACTGGTTCGAGGCTGCCACTTGTGAAAACTTTTCCCCATCGGTTGTTGGTCCTTCGAGCTACATGGCCCATTCCAACTTCAGCTTATCGATCCTTAACATACACCATAAAATCTGTTATGTCATCATTATTTAAATAAAAAACTTATTTTAGTTTTAAAATATATTTATGTACAATACAAACAATGTTTATTTAAACAACAAAGAACTTCCTCCTATGGAACCTTAACTAAAACATTTGACTTGCGAAACACATTGTCATTTAATAAGAAATAAGCTTTATATAATTGTAACTAATACTGGGATATGTCTTTCCTAATAAATTATTTAGATAGGTCTTGTGCACTATTAATTATTTACAATTAAATGCTGTTCTGATAGTTCCAATCCGAACCACCATTCGATTGTGCACTAGCTACAGTTTCGGGAAATACGAAATTACCTTGAGTTCCTAATATATATACTAATATATATATTAGTAATCTATGGATTCAGAACCGGATTCCGTCTGGAGTAGGCTGGTTAAACGGAAGAACCCTACGTGTCTCACGCGTCTCCCAAACTTAGGCAATTTTTACAAAATATTAAATAAAATCATGCTACCACACATAGTCCTATTCCTGTATAGGACATAGCAAGTGAAAAATAAATTTATATTATTAAACATATTTGTGTAGTAAGCAGTAGTGGTGAAAAATATCTATTGCCCCATGTCGTCCCGTGGGTGTAGTAAGAGGTGACAGAGGGAAACTAAAACAGATGATGGGCAGCATCTTCTTGATAACATCTTAAAATTATAAATAAACTGAGGTTGTCAACTCGCCTGCCAAGGGTGGCAACTATGGGAGAGGCCATGTACAGCAGGGACTTTTATAGGCTGTATTGGATAGATAATGGAAAAATATTGACAAATTTAAAATTTTCAACGTTTTAAATAAACTAGAATTTGTAATTCAGTCGTGATCGCTAGGCCGCTCTCGACAGATGATGGCGACGCGACGTTTTCGCGGCAACTTCTCCCCTCGCCACACGCTGTGTTCACCGCCCAACACTGCGTGCGAAAATTCGTAGCGAGCCACGCCACTAACAAAATAATAATATTAAACTCTTCACAAGTAATTAAAATATTTTAAACTAGCGACTCGTCCAGGCTTCGCCTGAGTCTGTTTAGATTTAAAATATTCATCAAAGGCCACTTATTTATCAACTTTTTGATTTCCCAAAAAAAACTCCCAAGATTTTTGGATAAAATATAGCCTAGATTACTACTGGCATTGCTTCTCATCTATTCTTGAAGTTTCTTTACAGTCGGTTCAGCCAAAAATTATAGCCCGGACAGACAGACAATATTTTTAAGATGGTTATTCATGGCATACGAATAATAACCTCCTCAGCTCAATAACAGGCAGTTATTTCGACACTGCAGACAGACTTTAATTGTATTTATATATTATGTATAGATTAATTATGATGAGGATATTAGGGGTGACGCTAATCAATTTTTTTATTTAACCACTCTGAGGAATGTTATTGTTGGTGCAACGACAAATAAATAAAATAATAATGAATGTACTCTTGGCCGAGATCTATCGTTTAGCACATTAATCAATTAAATGTCAAACAATTTATTGGTTCAAAAAGGGATTACGATTAATTCAATTTCAATAACAACAAATAGAAATAATAAATTAATTAGAAGAAAAAACTAAAAATTCAGTAACACTCTTACCTCATGACATAGAGGCACCGGCGTTCAAGCAGTGCGTCCAACTGAAGTTCAGGTCGCGTCTCGTGCACTAGTCTCATGACCGCGCTCGATAGGAGGCAAAGTCCAGCTATAGTGTTGCCACAGAACTATCATCATAATAAATAAATTATTAAAACAACATTATGTTATTGTTTTTTTATAGGATAAGTGAAACAAACGAGAACGTAATCCACCTGACGGTAAGTGGTTGTTGTGGCCCATATTCATCGTACATCTATTCATGGTGTAATATTTGACAGATTTCATAGCGGGGAAGTCAATTTGTTCGAAAAATTTAAAAGTTAATGTTTCTTTCTGTACAATTAGATTAAAAATAAATAAACCAAACCACAGACATTCATAAAAGTAGAAAATGAACATTCATAGAAGTATACATTGCCCCATGAAGGAATTACTGACTCTTTGGAGTCGAGTAACTGGTATAACTTGTGCTTGTTCTTAGTATTCATAGAATGTACATCACTATTTTTAATAAAACTATTTTTGTTTTTGTGTACATACAATAAGTTCTCGTAAATATATTGAGAGTTAATATATTTATTTCTTTAAATTTTTCTCTAAGGGATTCCTTCGGACCTAGGTTATAAATTATGGCTCTCTTTTCCAAAACAAAGATAGTTTCAATGTCAGTCGCATTACCCCATAGCAAGATTCCATATGACATTATGCTATGGAAATAACTAAAATAAACTAATCTAGCTGTTTCAACGCATGTAAGGCATCTAATCTTTTTTACAGCATATGCTGCAGAACTAAGTTTACTAGCTAGTTTAGATATATGAGGGCCCCATTGAAGTTTCGTGTCAACTGTAATGCCGAGAAAAACAGTGGATTCAACAAGACCCAGCTCCTCCCCACTTAAAAGCACACTGGTATTCACCTTTTTAACATTAGGTGTAGTGAATTTAATACATTTCGTTTTATTATCGTTCAAAAGCAAATTATTGACGTTAAACCAGTGTACTACTTTTGATATAGCATTATTTACTTCGTCATATTTCAATAATTGCCTTTTTAGTCGGAAAATCAACGAAGTATCATCAGCAAATAATACTATATCATGGCTATTCCCTGTCAAGTAAGGTAAGTCATTAATATAAACTAAGAACAGAAAGGGATCACGAACTGAGCCCTGAGGAACACCCATAGATACTACCGATTCGGAAGAACTGCATCCATTAATAACAACTGTTTGCGTTCTATTATTTAGATAGGACATAATAAGTTTAAGCGCTATGTTTTTTACACTATAATGATGTAGCTTCTGATTAATGTCTCATGGTGGAAACAGCCGAAAGCCTTGGAAAGATCACAAAATATACCCAAAGCATCTTCTGAATTTTCCCATGCACAGAAAATATGTTTAATTAACTCAACACCGGCATCAGTTGTCGAGCGACCTCTTGTAAATCCAAACTGATTGTTATGTAGTAATTTATTTACATTAAAAAATCTTAACATTTGATCTAGAATATTTTTTTCAAAAATTTCACTGAGCGTTGGCAGTACAGAAATAGGTCTAAAATTAGTGGGGTCCAATGTACTGCCAGATTTAAATAAATGTGTAACTTTACTATGTTTCATTAAATCGGGAAACACACCAGATTCGATACTAGCATTGAAAATAATAGCAAGTTGGGGTGCGATCGCATCTATTATAGGCGCAATAACTTTAACAGAAATCCCCCATAGATCTGCTGTTTTCTTAATATCAATAGTTTTGAAATATTTTACAATATCACCTGATAAAATTCTATGAAATGCAAATTCATTTTTTTTTTTACAGACATTTACATTTTGTTTGAGTAATGACTCGGCGACAGCAGGGGAGGAATTGAGTGACTGTAGTCAAAATCGGAATGTCGGTAAAATATTGTTCAAAAGCCGTTGTAACGTCTTGATCTGATATTGTTAAAATTTAATTGAAAGTTTGAGTTGTGTAGTTTCATCTTGCCAGTTTCACTATTGATTATACTCCAAGTCATTTTAGTTTTATTAGAGGCATTCTTAATTTTGTTTCTTAAATATAAAGACTTGGCTGTGCAACACACTCTTTTAAATATTTTGGAATATTTTTTTACACATTCTCTAAATGAAACACTATGGTTATATAATCTTTCATTATAAAGGTCATACAACTTTTGTCTACTCCTACTTCCTACTGTCGCCTACTCATTAAACGATTTGCGACTGTTTAAAGATAGTGTTTTAGAAGTAAATGTTTTATTAAATTCTAGACTTATTAGTTTAAATAATGATCTATATAAATAGTTAGTATTGTTTTTATATGGAAGAAAAGACAGCTTTTTCACTATACGTAGGTCACCCAATAAGTTGCTTGAGATGCTCGAAATTTAAAAATGGAACGCACCCGTGTTATATGTTTCTAAAAAGCAAATTTATTTAAAAATATAACTCCATAAGCCAATTGCTCAATATTACAAAAAAACAAAGTTCTATTCATTTTCTAGCAACGCTTCTCGCGCTTTTCATTTATAACGATGGATCTTAACCGTGAACATTTGCGCGCTATGATATATTATGATTTTAAATTTGGTTTGACCGAACAATTAAGTTTACCACGGTTACAATCAGCATTAGGGGACTCAGCTCCATCACGCGCAACAATTTTTAGGTGGTTTGCTGAATTCAAAAGGGGTAAAATTAATCTTAAAGATGACCAAAGAACCGGGGCCCCGAAAACAGCAGTAACGGCAGAAAATGTATGGACTACTGAAATGTTGGTGCGAGAAGACCCACGAATCACATATACGGACATCGAAAAGATTGTAGGCATTAGTTCGGGGAGCGTTCATACCATCCTACATCAACATCTTGGAATGAGGAAGCATTGTTGTCGATGGATCCCTCGTTTGCTCTCCGTAAGCGAAAAACTGACTCGTGTGTATTGGTGCCATGAAATGCGTCTACGTTTTGAAAACGGGGCATCTAGGCGTGTTTCATAAATCGTTACTGGTGACGAGACATGGATCTATCAATATGATCCGGAAAATAAAAGTCAATCATCGGTATGGGTCTAGTCAGAAGGACATTTACCGACAATAAAACAAAGACCTCGCAACGTCGGCAAAAAAAATGGTGGCTAGTTTTTTTTTTCGCGGAGCGGACATTTGTCGACGTCAATGCTGGAAAATTGTAGGTCAGTCAACTCTGAATGGTATACTACAGTTGCATTACCCAAAGCTTTTCAATCTGTGCGGGAGAGAAGACCAAAGACCGGGCTTCGGGGAATCATGCTGCATCACGATAACGCCTCTTCACATACCTCCCTTAGAACAAAAGCATTTAATGAGGAATCTGGTGTTGAAACAAAGTCACCCACCCTACAGCCCTGACTTAGCTCCTTGTGATTTCTTTTTGTTCCCAAGAGTCAAAAAATAAATAAAAGGAAAGTTTTTTTCAAGCGCCGAAGAAGCCGTGGCTGCCTACGAAGAAGCGATTTCCGACCTGTCAGATCAAGACTGGCAAAAGTGTTTTCAGAGTTGGTTTAGGCGAATGGAACTTTGTATAGAGCATGATGGAGAATATTTTGAAAAGATGTAAAATAAATATTAATAGTATCTAGAATACTTTTTGTATATCTTAAAACTTATTTAGTGTCCTACGTATTACTTCTAAATCTTTCTAAGCGATGTTCATTTATTGGAACAAGCACAACTTTCTTAACTTTCTGTTTTTTGTGCATGTAAGGTAACGAGACTAACTGTCCACAGTGAACAGAACTTAAATTTTGAATAATTAATTTATGTAAGGGCTCAACATCTATAAAAATATTATCTATACAAATTGCACTAGGCCCTGCAATACGTGTTGGCTCAAAGAACAAATTAACAAGGTTGTATGATTTGACATTTGAGCAATGATCTAAACTTAATACTCATGGAAGATTGATATTAAAGTCTCCACATACGACCACAGATTTATTCTGTTTATTAAGTATAAGCAAAACTTCCTCCATTATTTTTTCAAAACAATCATACATAGAATGTCTGTAAACACTGACAACAATGAAGTGCTCGAACTCAACACGTGCCATTTCTACAGTTTGCTTAACAGAGAGGCTCACAATATCCTTACGTTCTTTATTTATTAATAATTTATTAGCTAATATTAAGGAGCCACCGCGTAATTTTCTTTCTCTGTTAAAGCAACTGACCATCTTGTGTTTACTGAAATTAAACATATAGTTATAATCTTTTAACCAATGTTCAGTTACACAAAAAATAAATATGTTGTTACTATTTAAAAACAATTCAATTTCTAATTCTTTGCCCAACATGCCTTGCATATTTTGATGCACCAGGTGTATACAATTTTTATGATTGTTTTTATGAGAAATTTTAATTTAAATTTTAAAATTCTGGATAATTTAAATTGTTACTATGATTGCTAGAGATTACCTCTATTATCTCATTTTCTAATTTAAATTACTTGGAACTGATTCCAAATTCAATGTAAAGTCACTAAACTGCTCAATAGAAGCGGATGTCTGGATAGCCAAATCCTTGGCTGAGTTAAAATATAAATAATAAGATAGCACATTTGCTATCAGTCTTATACTATACTTGGATAGGTAATACCTATCTCCAGTCATAAATATTATTAGCCCTCATTATGATCAAAGAGTACAATCAAACATACATATTTATGATATTATGTTTGAAGAAAATGAAGAGACGAAAGAAGACTTAATTGAGATGGTACTCAACTTGTCCAAAACTGTAGTGTAATTTGGACAGAAATAACATCAAAGATATATATAGAGTAAAGACTAAGAGGGAAGAAAAAAATACACCTATTATTGTAGAAACTTTATCCACACTTCTAAAGAATGAATTTCTTAGGACTTGTAAGAAATTTAATACAAAATGTAAAACAAAACTCTGCGCTAAGCATTTGGGCTGTCGCATTAAAGAGGATACGCCTATTTTCGTATCGGAGCAGTTGACAGCTAAAGCTTCGCGCTTATACTTCTTGGCTCGTGACCTGGCAAAATCAAAGAAGTTTAAGTATTGCTGGACAGCTTATGGTAAAATTTACGTTAGGATGAAATATGACTCGCCAATAATTAAAAATAAGCTGCGAGGCCCAAGTTAATCAATTGATTGCCGTGAGATTTCATCGTGGCACGGGAGCAAAACGTGTACGATTCCCTCGAGGATGAATCTGTTAAAGAAAGTTTTACGTGCTAACTTAACACGTGTCCGTTAAAGTGGTGAAGAATAACTTCGTGGGGAAACCTAGATGTCCTGAGTAATTAAAATAGTCGTGGAGATGTGAAAACCGTTAATATACATTGAAGCATTGGAGCATACTCTATTTTTCTGCCCACAAAACACTATAGGTAATGAGGATCCCTGTGCACAGAAGTGAGACGTATATTAGCTGCTACTTCACTTTTTTACCTTTAATGAGACTTATAAATCAGTTTGTAATTTAAGATAGCTTTCATATTTTCAGACATATTAAGATATTTGTGACAGTCCTGGTTTCATAGCTCACATGAGTATATGTAAATGAACATGCTCTTGCAAGTAAAATAAAAGGTTCATTTTATTTTACTTGTCAAAGGCGGTAATCAAACTGATTAAAACTTAAATTTCATGGTACGTAAGCATTATTATATATTTTAGCATATATTTTAATTGCAATTTGAAGTGTCGATTTACCACGTTCTCGGCGGTGAAGGAAAACCTGCATATCTGAGAAGTTTCCAAGTTGAGGTTATACCGCGTTGGAATCAGAGCAGCGAACACTTTTTGTCCAAAAACTCTTTGCGGCCTGTGCCCTGTAGTAACATGTATGTAAGCTGCTACTTTTTTACTGTTCATGGGGCAATACATGTAGTTTTTATTTCATTCATATTTTCGGGTATGTTCCCTTTTGTTTTCACTCTACCGTAAATATTAAGGGTTGTACAGATGAGTAGAACTCATTATCGTCAGCCTATCAAAAGTCCACTGAAATGAACATAGTCCTCCCCCATAAATTGTCAAGTAGCTGGATATTTGCTATCGTTGCCACGCTTGGTAGGCGTGTTGGCAGCCGCAGCTATTATTATTTTGATCTGTTGTCAGGAAGATGATGCTGCCCAACTTCTGTTTGTTTTCCTATGTCGCCTCTTACGACGGGACGATATGAGGTGGCGAATTCTCTTTCACCGCCACAACAAGGCGAACATTTTTCTACTCCCGTTCATGAGTGTAGTGCTTCCCACGTTCACTGTGAATAAAATTTATAACGAATAAAACTAATTTTAATGACTTTTATCGCGTTTAATTTTAACTTTTTTAATCCCCGATGTTTTGGACACTTTACAGCACCTATGGTCACGGGAGAACTGAGGTGTTTGACGACCTGATGTCATAAAATAGAATAGAATAAATGCAGTATAGTATGCTTGGGTTTGAATTAAATTTAACTAATTATGGGGTCCTTAACAGATGGTAGCACTCAGCCATCTTCCTTATTAAAATTAGTATGTTTTTTAATTTCAATAGCCTCACTAATCATCATTGGTAGGAATCGGTGTTCTATTGCAAGGATTTGTTGTCTATCTGATCCGATGTTATGGTTGGGACGATACTAAACATGTTGAAATAATGATTTCTTATATTATATATTATAGTAAAGTTAAACGCGATAAATTCCGTAAAAATAGTTTTATTCAATGTTGAAATACTTTAGACTTCCCGGAGCGTCGGTGCTTCACATCAACAATATGTTCTTTATGCGGGTTTTTATGTAACTTTCAGCCAAAGATGCGTAAAAACCCCCAAATATCTACATCTATTTTATGGTACTAATCCATATTAAATAGGACCAATGATATGAATTAAATATTTCAAATAAACATTATACCGTAAATTGATAGAAGACCATGAAATTCATCATTATTTTGTTAAAACTAAATTGACTTTAATTATGAATGAATGTAAAGAATAAAATGTAAATAATAATAATACATTTTGATTCCAAGACGATTTACCTTTCTTCTGGATACATCGGAAGACACGATTGATATAAAAAATAGTAGGTGTTTCTAGACATATATATTCATGTGTTAGTGTAGCATATTATATCTATGCCAAATACCAATCATCTACGTCTAATAGTCTTTTAGAATTCGAAAAAAAATCTTTGACAGACATAGAGACACAGACACCGAGGTGACTCTAAAAGTGATCGAATTTTGCTAAATTTGGCACGGAACAGCATTTAATGATATTCCTAAATTCTTGCTCACGCAAGCGAAGCCGCGGGTAAAAAGCTAGTTTATATATTCACATTCAATATGATTGTTAGATACAATTTCATGCGAAAAAACGTTGGAATCTTGATTTTTAGGCGCTAGTAGAACATACCTACGTGCTATGCACTTAGGTATGCAATAAATAATCCAAACCACAGATATTCATAAAAGTAGAATTTTTTAAAAAAAAGAGCTAAATATTTGAAAAAACTTAAAAAGTAAATTACTGAGGCATTGTTTTGTATATTAATATAGTACTCTAGAAACTGATAAACTTTTATTTAAGACTAAAATTTTAATTAAATGACAATGTGTAACAAAAAAACTTTTCCTCAGCGTCAACTAGTGACATCTGTTGATCGGAAGATTAGTAGGCCTCATTAAGAATTAAAATGCAGATGTGTTATCACCCCTGAGGACTAAGATGAAATGCCTCTTATCCAGTAACAGGGTCTCAGTGAGAGTGTAGTCCCTCCCCGGTCGAGCCAACCCATTTATGCTACAACTATACTATTAATATAGCTGTAGCATGGCTCTACCATGTATAAAATATGTCATGTTATTGTGCACATGTAATAGGTAGGAATCGAATTGATCTTACCCTTACGGCATCGACGTGTGGTTTAATATATCCAGCGGCAGCGAGGTCTAGAACGTGTGCCCGAGGTAGCAGCACTGTCTCGCGAGAAAACGCTATTTCATGTACACGGTTTAAAACCGCCGTGTTCCGTTCGTTCCAAGACTCGCGTTCCGTTTCACGGTAGCCTTCAATGGCCTGGGAACAATTAATGGAATAATATACTTAGTTTTAAGAGTAAAGAGTACACATTTTTTTATAAAATTTATCTTTTAATAAAAAGTAAAAGTTGGCTCCAAAGAACTAACAAGAATAAAAGTATTTCCACATTAAAGCTTCAGAAGTTGGTGAAAAGACATAATGTATAGAAGAATTATAACCCTTCCAGAATACCTGGTGGACCTTTGCACTATGCTCTATGACCTAAGAAGTGCCTAAGTAAGTCAGGGGCTAAGCATTCGCCTTAAAAATCACAGTAGCTCCCCCAGTTTCTAGAGAATAATAGTTATATTTTATATTACTCAATGTACATGCATATAGTAATGAAAATAATATATTTTATCAAAAAAAAAGAAACAAAACTCACATTGTCCCAATGGTCATATTCGTATCTTAATTTTTTGAGTTGTGGCTCAACTTCAGTAAGCAAAGAAGCCTCCTCTTCCTCAGTTACAAAATTTGGGAAGATGCGCATAGTGCTGATAGCTTTCATTCTCTTTTCTGACTCCTCTGCTGGCCATGATGGTGATACTTCAATGTAGTTAGTATCAGATAAGAAACCTGTCAATAAGTAATTCATTTTTATAACATATAATTTCTTAACACCAAATATACATTCATGTGTATTAAGATTTCATTCATACATATTAGGGCTGCAGCATGAATGGGTCAGCCAAGCAAGGACCACACTCTCACAGAATTATTCTCATCATTACAGCCCCCAACTGAACACAGGCCTCCCTTTAGGTATGCTCAGAAGTCAATTGGTCAGTAGTTCTTCAATAGAGCGTTTTCGCCTTCCTCGAAGAATAATACCACCACGAAATGAAAAAAAAAACAATTAAGTAGGTGATTCAAAACAGATGATATGAGGCAATCTGTGAGAGAGGTTTTTCGCTTAGTAGAGAACATGTGATGGGCAGTTATGATGAATAGAATACACTAATATATAACATTACTTTTTAAGACGATATTGATAACAAATTAATTATATATACCCAACGCATTTGGCTCGTTTAATTTTACTTGATTCACATCACTGTTATGCCTTCGCAGCATTGCATAGACCATAGGTTTACGTTTAAAATGTCGAAGGATACAAAAGGTAATCATCCGCATTGTTCCGAATTGATAAAAAATAAAACTTCTTTATTAGATAATTTAGAAAATTAAGATCCACAGTTATTCTGTGAAAATAAATATCTCAGGAAGTTCATTGACATGACGTTATATCATATGTCATTATGACAATCAGCTGCTTAGTTTTTTATATTTGGTTATGACTCGAAAACGTGGTGATTTTATCGGATTTTATTCTCTTTGATGACTCGTACGGCTCCATTATATTCGAAGTCTATGGCACGGATAGTGTTTTCCCCAACGCCAAACACATCAGAATGTAATAATCAATTTAATACATTAGGAATAGTGTTGTGTTGTGTATAGTATGTACAATACGGCCGACGTATCTTGGCGAGTCTGAATATAGGCTCTGCGAAGTTTAGCGCATGAACACTCGTGAAGAAAACTGTTATTATTATTTTTATATATACCAATGTACAAATAAAATTTCCTAATACAGTGACCAAAAATATCAAAACACTTTGGAGACATTATAAATTAAAGATTCAATTTTGATACCTCACCTTCGATAGGGGCAGATTTTATCACAAACACATACAATATTATTTACATTTAATACTTTTATTTATTTACACTTATTATTATTTAATCACTGTCGCTGAGGGGAAATTCTAACATAAAGTCGTCGGCCCCTTGTGTACCATGTGAGGTACTTGGCATAGGTTCATCTTCGTAATCGTCGCTCTCACTTTCAGACTCACTTGAATCTGAAGCTGTATTAATGATGAATAATTGATCCGTCATTTCGTGCGGAATACTGAAAGTAAGCCCGAAATATTGCCTTCAGTTGCGATCCGCTGTACTGTGCGTTGGGACACACCAGTTGCGTTAGCAACTCTTAAATAAACTTTATCGACATCTTTTACGCCTTCTTCTTTTTCTTTTTTCATATATTGCGTTAAATCGTAAATAATTTTTCTCGCCTGGCGATTTAACACACTGTTATGTTTTGGTGGCATGTTTGGCGAATAATATAAGTGCTAACTGACACTTGCAAATAAAACAAACAAAACAAACTTAACACTATTAATAAAAACAAACAACAATAACAACGAAAACTTTTGTAACCGACTGTGCTCAAGACAGAGATAGCGACACGAACACGACACCAATGCTAACGTGTGACTGAGAAATATTACCGTGTACCGAGCATTGCCGAATAAGCACGAAGCTTTACGAAGTAACCAGAAAGGGATGTCCAACACGCGTGCCTGAGGGTGTTGTTTAATCGATTTTTATTCAAATCGATTAAAATTAAGACATAAAAATATATTTATTTGCAATTTATAAGGAGGTTCTAAATTTTCTCAAATAGTCGTTACTCAAGAAGACGTTAATAGATAATTGATATTTAAGTACATTATGTCTTTCAGCTGAGAAAATAATATGTTTTAGTTTTTTTTATTTAAGTCGAAATCTTGTTTATTATCAACAAAATTCACTATATTTGTAAATCTATTTCGTTTAATATCTTATATAAACAAAATCAATAACTTCTAAATAAAACTAATCGATTGCGATATTTTATGACTAAAGGGTCGATTGTGTTTACTTATGGTCAATCTCTAGCCTAGACCACCGCCCCCGTACGTCGCCTCATGCCACCATTTTGTTCCTTAAAAGCTATTGCGCAACCTTCTGCGCGAAGGTCGGACTCGCCAAGATACGTCGGCCGTATTGTATAGTTGTGAAGTTTCTGAAAGATTACGACGGCATTCGACAATCCAGCGGAAATTTGATGACGATAGGCAATCATCGGAGCACTTGTTTTAGTATAGTACAAAAATATCACCCATATTCTACATATAAAATTATTAAAATCCAAGTTTCCGCCAAAACTACGGTTAATAAACAGCACAAGTTATTTTGTCCAATTAGGTGCCTGATTTCTCTTGTCATCATCGACTGTCTGCCGCAAGCTAGGGATGTGAAAAAATCGATTTTCATATTAATCGATTTTTTCTTATAATCGATTTTGAAAAGTAGATTTTTGATAATAACAATCGATTTTAATAAAACAAATAAAACAAACTTAACACTATTAATAAAAACAAACAACAATAACAACGAAAACTTTTGTAACCGACTGTGCTCAAGACAGAGATAGCGACACGAACACGACACCAATGCTAACGTGTGACTGAGAAATATTACCGTGTACCGAGCATTGCCGAATAAGCACGAAGCTTTACGAAGTAACCAGAAAGGGATGTCCAACACGCGTGCCTGAGGGTGTTGTTTAATCGATTTTATTCAAATCGATTAAAATTAAGACATAAAAATATATTTATTTGCAATTTATAAGGAGGTTCTAAATTTTCAAATAGTCGTTACTCAAGAAGACGTTAATAGATAATTGATATTTAAGTACATTATGTCTTTCAGCTGAGAAAATAATATGTTTTAGTTTTTTTTTTTATTTAAGTCGAAATCTTGTTTATTATCAACAAAATTCACTATATTTGTAAATCTATTTCGTTTAATATCTTATATAAACAAAATCAATAACTTCTAAATAAAACTAATCGATTGCGATATTTTATGACTAAAGGGTCGATTGTGTTTACTTATGGTCAATCTCTAGCCTAGACCACCGCCCCCGTACGTCGCCTCATGCCACCATTTTGTTCCTTAAAAGCTATTGCGCAACCTTCTGCGCGAAGGTCGGACTCGCCAAGATACGTCGGCCGTATTGTATAGTTGTGAAGTTTCTGAAAGATTACGACGGCATTCGACAATCCAGCGAAATTTGATGACGATAGGCAATCATCGGAGCACTTGTTTTAGTATTCACAAATTGCATAGGCGTATAGTACAAAAATATCACCCATATTCTACATATAAAATTATTAAAATCCAAGTTTCCGCCAAAACTACGGTTAATAAACAGCACAAGTTATTTTGTCCAATTAGGTGCCTGATTTCTCTTGTCATCATCGACTGTCTGCCGCAAGCTAGGGATGTGAAAAAATCGATTTTCATATTAATCGATTTTTTCTTATAATCGATTTTGAAAAGTAGATTTTTTTGATAATAACAATCGATTTTTAATAAATCGATTATGTAAATTACACGTTTTAATAGATTTTTGTAAACAGCGTCATCTGTGCGATGGACCGATGGATGTAAAAACGTGAAATAAGTTCACTAACATGAATAAGTCGATCAAAAGAACAGCGTCATCAGTGAGACAGATGAAAAAACGCAAAGTAAGTTCACTAACTAACATGAACAAGTCAATCAAAAGACGGCGCCATCTTTCTATGTATGTAAAACAGTTTGTAACTTTTCAACAGTTTTCTTTTGTTGTTAAAGGTTTATTGTAAAAGGTTGTTATTTTATTTCTTCTACTAAACGTGTCATTTCCTTTTATTTTGGTTCTAATAAAATGTTAAATGACACTGTACATTTCTCGCAGTAATTATTTTTAGTTTTTTATTCTTTAAAGTGATAGGTTAAAAAAATTGTTTTGTAGTTTAGTTATGAAACCAAATCAGAAGATAATTAATAGAATCGGGTGTTACTTTGCGGAAATCCATTATATTAAAGTTGGTAAAAATTATCTTGCGTACATCCGCTCGATAAAATAAGATGATGTGTCTTACCTAGTTTGAAGAGTGGCTGACCACTAAAATGTAGACTCTGCGGTGACTGACTAAGCGTTCAGCCACCGCAGAGTCTACATCACCTAAAGATGCATCGTGTAGAGGTGAAACACGTGTCGTATTGTCGTCAGTGGTGTGTTTTTCCTAGTGTAGTGGTGTTGGAAGTAGTGGTGCTGGGATTAGTGGTGACGGGGATTGTGCACGCAATTGAGGGAGTGCGGGAGGTGCTCTTCAAACTACGTAAGACAATCATTTTATTTTATCGAGCGGATGTACGCAAGGTAATTTTTACCAACTTTAACAAATCAGAAGGTTGTCGTTCTGTTTATTTTTTATACTTATCATTTTATTTGATTTTTATTCTGATAAATTGTTAATAATATACTAATCTCTTAGTTTTATTACTATATAGGAAAGTTAGCATTTTTTCGAATAATAGATTTTTTTTCGCAAAATCGATTATTTCTTCTAATAAAAATCGATTTCTAAGTAATCGATTTTTTTCACTCAATGTCACATCCGTACCACAAGTCTGCTAGGCTAAGATTCCGTCAAAATCTCCCAAAAACATCGCAATTCGAAGTATAAACGTACTGTAATTTTTTTTTTATTTTTGTTTTACATATTTATATTCAATAAAATTAACTTAGTATTCTTTTTGGCTTAAAGCTTTGTAGCCAATGTCACAATAAATAAAAAATAAGAATATCTGTTTCGCGTCGCTGGCTGTCGATTAGGGATGAGCAAGTGAAAAAATGACCTGGTAAGACATGCAGGAAGTCGAAGGTTGCAGGTGGCTTAGGACCGTGCTGTGTGGCATTCCTTGGGGGAGGCCTATGTTCAGCAGTGGACTTGTGAAGGGCTGTAATGATGATGATGATGAAGTGAAAAAATATATCGTATAGATATTTTTTTTAAACAGTATCGATATATATCGCGTGATTAAATATCGATATTTCGATATATAGATATTTTTACCCAAGCCTACTGTCAATTTGCCTTACCCCAGTTATACTATACTCTTTGCCTTTCCCTTTGTTTGCTGCTCCTGTATTATTGTATAAATAATGGTTTGAAGTGGATTTTGATATGCATAAGTGGTGCGATTTTGTGTATTAAGTGTCTGCGCATGTGAACTATTAGTGGAAATGGTGAAACAGGTGCTCTGATGGTGATGTGATTCTCAAGATAAGGTGTCTCTCTGCTTAGGCGCCTTGAGATACCATCGCCAACTGTCCGCTGTCTGCTGGCTCAAGTTGCGGTTAAAATCTCCCAAGGGCTGCACAATGTGACGCATCAACATATTGTGAAGCAGTGTACTATGAAGGATAATTATTATACATTGTAACTTCAGGCTCAGAAGGGCTAGAACCCAGAGCCGTAAAGCCAGTTATAAAAAAAAACAAATGTAAATAAAACATACGAGGCATACATAAGTACTCAGAATAATAAATGTAAATAATAATTAAGCGATATATTGTGATGTGTTCAATCAATGAAAATGTTCTGAGTTTAATAGCGCTATTAAAAATATTATATTAAATATTCAAATTGAAGCATTTAACATTAGCAACTGAAACTTTTCAAAATTTAATTATCATGGATAAATTTCCAGACGAAATACTTCTTATGATTTTTGAATGGTTGCCTGCCCACGAAGTATGTGCTGGTGTCGCACGCGTCTGTCGACGCTGGGCTCGTGTAGCGCGAAGGCGTGCGTTATCCTTACGCCATGCACGACACCTTAAACGATTACGCCATCGTCCAAGGGCTGTCCTTGCTGCTGCGCGCTTGCCCGAGCCCAATGTTTTATTTCGTAGCTTAGAACTTCTTGCTCCGTGTCTGAAAGAGCTTAGTATTCACGCTGAAATGCCTCTTAGTGACAACGAATTACGAATTTTGGCAAGCTTACCTCATCTCCGACATCTCGACGTGTTTGCTCGTTCACGTTTCTTCGGATCATCTTTTCTTCCAGTTGCTAAACGTCTTGGATCTCTGGTTGTTAATGAGAATGTAGCAAGAGGAGTTTTTCGCGCCTTGGCGTCTCCAGCTTGTCTCCATGCACTCCATATGTATGGTCGTTCATTGCACTATCCACGACGTGATTTATTATTTTTATTGCGTGCCAGTGTTAATGAACTTTGTGAACTAACACTGCGGTGCAATGAGCTGACTGATGCAGTTTATGAAGTGATCTCTTCTTGTTCAAATCTTAAGACTTTGCAGTTGTATTCTTGCTGGCTAATGACAAGAACTGGGGCAATGTACTTAACACATCTCAAACAATTACGTTGCCTTCATATAACTGGAGCCCGTATGGTATGTTGTGTTGAAATTTTGTGATGTAATTGTTGAACAAGTATCTTTATTAGCAGTTGTTTATGAATTATGAAATTACATAGTAATATTATTGCTATAGACAAAAATTGTATTTGTTCTGATCTTATTAAAATACTATTTATTTCTATTTTTTTAACATATCTATAATAAACAAAGGCCTACTGCTTGATATTGCCTTAAAGTATCTTGCAGAGTTACATTGTTTCATAATGTTTCACCGTGGTTACCAGAATGAGGCTGCACTTCCATTAAATTATTATATTGGATAGACAGTTTCTATGTTACTGGAACCAGCAGTGTAAAATCACTCCATAACTGTGTCTTGTTCTTTTAATTATGATAATATTTTGTAAATTATAAGAAGATATTATAAAAAACATTGGCTTACATTTGATACAGATATGATATAAAATTATAATGTAATCAAATATCGAGCGTCGGAATGAAGTAAAAAGATCCCTACCAGTTTTTTTTTATAAATTTAAAGTGACAAACAAACTTAAAGTTCACTAGTAGTAGCTACTGCAGTCCATAAATACCTACAGCCAACTTTGAACAGAAGCCTACGTATGCATTGTCTTCAAGGACTAAGATGAAATACTTCACTGCCTGTAATTATTATAAAGGCTCTCTATACCCTTCATACTAGACCACAGCAGTGAGATACTTGACTGGTATTTGACGCCAGAAATAGGTAATGGACCCTAGGCAGCAAAGATCATTATTGTTACTGCCTATTAAAAGTCCACTGCTCAACATAGGGCTCTACTATAGATTGATTGATTGATAGGGGGTATATTTGCCATTGTTGCCATTTTGGCAACTGCAGTTTTTTATCTTATAGTTATTATTGGGAAGATGCTGCTGCCTGTCTCCTGGGTTGTTTCCCTCTGTCACTTCTTATGACACCTTCGGGACGATATGGGGTAGTGAATATTCTTACACTGCTACTACACAGTACAAGGAAAGGAGTCCTGCCACAGTAGTTACACAATTGCACTGCAATGGTCCGCTTTAGAGTAGAAGCTTCCAGCATAGTCCCCATCATAGCGTACTAACTACTTGTTCTTGTCTTTATACAAAATTACTAAATCACATTTAAAATTCTAGGTGAGGAACCGTGCCTTAGCAGTCTTGATACATGGTCTGCCTCAAACAATTGAAGAACTAGTGTTGAGTGCTTCATGGTTTAGTGATGAACATATACCTGCATTAATTGAAAAGTTACCAGGACTACGTGTTCTTGAACTATGGCGTTGTCGGGCATCAGCTGATGGACTAACAGAGTTAGTGAATTCATTGCCTGTTTTAGAACAATTTGACACAGATATGATGCTTGGATCTCATAATGAACATATTATAGCAGTGCATCCATCACTCAGAATAGTGCGGTGTCGTTTAGATACAACATCTGCTAAGATAAAATCGAAAAATGAACAAGTTAAGTATTTAGCTGCAGATGCGAAATATCTGAATGCTGTGTTGCGAGGAGATGGGGAAGGTTATCGTGCTGATTTATTTTATTACTGGACTCAGAGAGTGCCCTTGGAAACATTACCACAAAGTTCAAAATCCTGGGATCAACCATATAGTTGACCGTTTAAAGTTAAAATTGTTTCTCTGTTAAGAAAATATACTGTGATATTTTGTTAATGCATAGATTGGCCACTCACACGCCTGTCAGAGCGACAATCTAGGGTGCAGGGTGGAAGAGACAATTTAGGAGGATTTTTTACACATGCCTACCCCTTAGTGTGAGATTTCATGGAACACACATGTTGTTTGAATTGGTAAAAATGGCAGTATAAAAAAATCAAAAAAGCGCCTTAGCCTTGACAGTTTCCGTGGTACCACTACAAACTGGTACTGGGTAAAAACTGGTTCATCATCATCATTACAGCCTATCAAAGTCCACTGCTGAATATAGGTACCTCCCATACATTATCTCATAGGGGGATATTTGCCATAGTTGCCATGCCTGGCAGACGGGTTTGTAACTGCAGTTTTTTATAAATTTAAGTTGTTATCAGGAACATGAGAAGAAAAAAAAGTGTAATAATTTTCTCATAATAGCTTCCAAAGTTGGGGCTTCAATTCAATACACTATGTCTTAGCACCTACTTAAGAAGCTATTATTTGGAAATTATTATATTTTTTTTAATTTATGAGCTACACAAATCAAATATGCAGCCTACTTCGAATGGCAGTCGACGTCGAACTATAGCAGAAATTGTCCCAATCACACTATAAACGCCAATTGTAGCAAAGCGACAGGGACTGAACTAAGAAGCTAAGAATATGCAGAGCCCCTGCCGTCCTGTTTAGGAAACGATTCACGAAGTTACCCCTGCTTGTCTATATCCCCACCTCCACATCCTCCTGGCACACTGCAGCAGTCGTATGAATAGCCGGCTTTAGTTATTTTAGAAACTATATTTATTGTCATCCATCTTCTGTAGATTTCTGTAGATATAAATTAAAAATAAGTAATTAAATATGCACAAAGATAACAAAAATACTTTTATTTTAAAAGTATTAATTAAGGTAATTTGTTACATTAAATTGATATTTTTGTTACCGTTATAAATAAGAATTGAAACAGAAACAAAAACAGAAAAGGTTTTATTTAATATAGATTATAAATAATACGTATTGAAAGTCACAGTTTTGTTTAATTTACCACTGGTTCGGAAAAAATCTCTGTCCTGGAAAGAACCCGCAAGAAACTCTACGGGACTTTTTTTTTGAAAATAAAATTAGGAAGATAGATAGATGAGAAGATATAGGTATCTTACTTTTCCAAGTTGCATTGTCAACAGAATGTTAGTATTTTTGTGTGTTTACGAAAAAAAAGCACGACTGATTTCTATAAAATTTGGTATGAAGGCCTTTTTATGTACCTAAGAGCAAACGAGCATGCGGCTTACCTGATGGTATTTGACTACCGGCGCCCATAAACAACTGCAACACCAGGGGAATTGCGGGTACGTTGCCGGCCGTTTAAAAAAGAGTAGGCTCTTTTTTTTGAAGCTCCTTAAGTCGTATCGATTCCGGAAATCGCTGGTAGAAGTCGATTCCACAAGGAAGTTGTGCGAGGAAAAAATCTTCTAGTAAATTGCACACAGTGGTGGACCGCCAATCGTCCAGATGGTATGGATGGTATCGCGAGTTTAGTAGCGATGTGCGATGGTAAAATTTAGCGGCTGGAATTAGTCTGAACAATTCCTCTGAGCACTCTCCATGGTAGATGCGATAGAATATGCAAAGGCATGCAACATCTCTTCGTAGCTCCAGTGAGTCAAGCCGATCAAAAAGAACTCCGTCGTCGACGATTCGAGCCACTCTGCGCTGGATGCGATCAAGTGGAAGGAGCTGGCACTGAAGTGCCCCGGCCCAGAGATGAGAACAGTAAGTAAGTAATGACACCTAGACTGCGTTAGACGACGGCTCAAATCTGCCCGTGCATGTGGTTTAAATTCGAAAATACATTGAAAAACGCGGTAAAAAACAATAAAAAGTAAAAGCCGACTACAAAGAACTAAAGTTACAGTCTATATTACGTCCCACTGCTGGGCACAGGCCTCCTTTAATTTCTGAGGGGGTTTTAGGGCAAGGAAATGTCCGCCGCGCTGCCCCATTGCGTGTTGGCGAACTTCACATGACTTCGAAATATATTTTTTTTTGATTTCTCAGACATGCAGGTTTCCTCACGATGTTTTCCTTCACCGCCGAGCACGTGGTAAATCAGCACTTAAAATTGCAATTAACAATTTCATTGGTGCCGGCGGAGATCGAACAGCGAGCGCTAACCATCTGAGCTACCACGGCTCCTAACCATCTGAGCTACCACGGCTCACAACACAGAACTAAAAAGAATAAACTATATAATTCCACGTAATAACTTCAAAATATATGGATATATATATCATGTAAAATTATAACATAGCAAAGAGTTAACCATCAAATTAAAATTACAATTGATGGTTAACTCTGGCAATTGTCATAAAAATATATAATAACCATCATAACCGTGCAGTGGCGGTATAAGAATATCCACTACCCATGTCGAGTGTCGTAAGAGGCGACAGGGGAAAACTGAAATAGGAGATAGGCAGTACCTAGTATCAGCCTGATAACAATTGAAAATAATATAAAAACTGCGGTTGCAACCCGCCTCTCTATGAAGTAAACGGGAGGTCTATATACAACAGTGGACTTATGTTAGGCTGTAATGTATTAATGAATGAAATGATAAATAATATGAACACAGTAACAGCAGCCAACAGTATAGCGTGAACTATTGAGTCATATAACACAATTTTTTTGTAATTGTGGAGCAAGTTCCACTTTTTGCCAAATTTTAATTTCACTCGCACCTACACTTGGCGAGATTGATGGCGGAGAATCAGGAATCAGAGGCTGCTAATAAGAAATAACATTCATTACCAGTACCAGAGTATCGACTCTGTGGTTACAAACCAGTCTTCCCAGCGTGGTAAGTGACATTAGAAAAAAAAATCTTAATTTCAGCAATGGATTAAGAAAGCTAATTACAAAGAGAAGTATAGAGAACTTCTTGCAAAAGCTAAATAATATAATGACTATGACCTACTACTTTTAATTACGCAAATTAATTTATTTTTCTTTTTGCATTATTGACGTCGACACCCACAGGACGAGGCATAGAATTCTCATATGCCATCACTATATGGTGAATATTATTCATATTATTTAGCACCATATTGTTGGACAGTGACCCTATTTTAATTAATTCTGTTTCACGCAGCGCTGGACATTTGATATACAAAGGAAGTTCGAGTCGCGGTCAGTACCCGCAAAGCTAATGTTGGGTAAATTGTTAGGTAAAACTCTAATTATATTAAAACTGGGTTTCAGGGACGCGATCTCCTTTGATCACTAATTCGAGAAAACTGTTGCTTAGCGAGATGAAATTTAACTGATATACAGCGATCTTTATGCTGAGTGTCGGACCGTGGTTATGACGGTGTAAATATATATTTTTGTTTCAAATGAAGTTATTAAGCGACAAGGGCTCGGCATATCATATATCTAAATGAATTTTATACGTATGAAATATTCGTGTAAGTTTCTGGAAAGGTTCTTCATGCTAAAGATTACTGAAAGTTACAGTCTATATACATTTCCTTGGGAACAGGCCTCCTCTAATTACTGAAAGGGTTTTAAGACAAGGAAGTGTCCCCTGCGCTGCCCTAATGCGTCATGGCGGACTTAGCGTGTCTTCGTATTTTTTTTTAATTTCTCAGACATGCAGGATCCCTCACAATGTTTTCCTTCACCGCCGAGCACGTGGTAAATCAACACTTAAAATTAAAATTAACAATTTTATTGATGCCGATGGGAATTGAACCCGGGTTGGTCGCGCGCTTTGAAATTTACAGCACGCCCCTGATTTGAGAGCCGTAAAAAGATTACTGACCCTTCTATAAAATATATCCATTACAAAAGTCAGAGCACATCGGCAGAATTGGCGAGAAACTAGTTCGCCTCCTACGGGAACACGTGCATTCTGGTCTCTCGCCAAGGCTGTCCAAGGAACTTCTGTCAGCCATCTCTGCCATCTCTGCAGGGTGGACGACTCACTGGCCCATGACGCAAGGAAAGCCGATCTGCTGGGCTCTCTTTTTGCTTCAACTCGACTCTTGATGACGGGGAACATACCGCCTACCATCCCGCGGTGTGAGTGCTCCATGCGGGAGTGCTGTTTACACAGCGCTCGGTGCGTAAAGCACTTCTCCCTGGACGTCAACAAGTCGAGTGGGCCTGATGGAGTCCCACCTATTGTGCTGAAGACGTGTGCTCGGGTTGGCACCGGTTTTAACGCGTCTTTTCGGTACTCCTACCCTAGGCGTAGTCCCGAACTCATGGAGGCAGCTTTGGTGCACCGATCCTAAAAGGCGACCGCTCAGATCCGTCCAACTACAGGCCTATCGCTATCACCTCCTTGTTCTCCAAAGTAATGGAAACTGTTATCAACTGCCAGCTCATGCGGTACCTTGAGGATCACCAGCTGATTAGTGACCGCCAGTACGGTTTCCGTCGAGGTCGCTCTGATGGTGATCTTCTAGGTTACCTAACTCATAGATGGGCGGAGGCAGTGGGTCAAGGGAGGCGTTGGCCGTTAGTTTGACGTAGCGAAGGCCTTCGATCGGGTTTGGCACAAAGCGCTTCTTTCGAAGCTCCTACCTATGGGCTTCCCGGTGTGCAATTGGATCACTGGTTTTCTTGCAGATCGGAGCATCAAGGTCGTAGTAGACGGTGCATGCTCCGATTACAAGCCTATTAAAGCTGGTGTTCCACAAGGCTGCGTGCTATCACCCACGCTGTTTCTTCTGCATATCAATAATATGTTGCAAACCGGTACCATTTATTGCTATGCGGACGACAGCACTGGTGATGCTTTATACACCGGCCGTGTCAATATTTCTCGGGAAAACTACCGGAACAAACTTGTGTGAAGTCGAGACTTTCTTGAACAAAGTCTCGGACTGGGGGCGACTAAGTCCAGTCCAGTTCACAAGTTTGCACGTTTACCGCTAAAAAGGAACCCCTTTGTCGTATCCCCTGTTTTAGGGCACTCCTTGTTGCCTCAGCCAGTATCGGAATCCTCGGCGTCGACATATCGAGTGACGTGCAGTTTCGTGGTCACTTGGAAGAGGCCAAATTGGCCTCTAAAAGCTTAGCGTGCTCAGCAGAGCGGGACAGTATTTCATGCCGGCACCGCTTGCAACTTTACAAGGCGCAAGTTCGGCCCCATGGAATACTGTTCCCATCTCTGGGCAGGGGCTCCCAGTGCCAGCTCCTTCCACTTGACCGCATCCAGCGCAGAGCAGCTCGAATCGTCGACGACCGAGTTCTGTCCGATCAGCTTGACTCACTGGCACTGCGTAGAGATGTTGCATCTCTTTGCGTATTTTATCGCATGTACCACGGGAGTGCTCTGAGGAATTGTTCGGACTAATTCCAGCCGCTCAATTTCACCATCGCACATCGCGACAGAACTCGAGATACCATCCATACCATCTGGATGATTGGCGGTCCACCACTGTGCGATTTAGAAGAAGTTTTCCTCGCACAACTTCCTTGTGGAATCGATTACCACCAGCGATTTTCCGGACCGATACGACTTAGGGACCTTCAAGAAAAGAGCCTACTCCTTCTTAAAAGGCCGGCAACGCATCTGCAATTCCCTGGTGTTGCAGTTGTTCATGGGCGGCGGTAATCACTACCATCAGGTGAGCCGCATGCTCGTTTGCCCCTCCTATAAAAAAAAAAAAAACAAAACGTGTCCTGTTATATAGGGCTTTCATCAAGACATCTGTTACTACAGATAGACACGGGATGAGATGGCAGTGATGGTTTCTGCTACTACCTCATAACATTATACTTGATTACACTTGAGAATATAGGTTCTAAATAAGTCGAGGAAAAGCATGTCTTCACGCAAAATTACTCATAGCCTTTCAGATTTGTATAAAGTTAAATAAACAAATGTTTAATTATTTGTTGGTAATCGTGCTTCCTTAAAACAATCGGTGTATCATAGCATAGCATGCAATTAGGCAGGAGGTCAGCTCCTGAGAGGTGACTCGTGACTTCCGTGGAGGCTAGTTGCGTAATCATTCGGGGTCCATCAGACGCGCGTGCTTTAGAGATGGCCATCGTGTCGATAAATATACTGAACTGTTTGATTGAATAAATATCAGTGATAATAAAAGTCATATTTTTCTAAATAATATTTGAGGAACATACACATCATAATGATATAAAAAATATATACATATACCATGGTGTCCTAGCTGTGTTATTTTACCATTGATTTCGCGAATAAATTTACACATAAAATACATTTTTCTCGAACTTATCGTCGGAATTCGCGAGTCACAAGTAAGATTAAAAAATTAAAACTGGTGCCTATATTAAAAGCAAGATAAAAAGAAAAG
Source organism: Parnassius orleans (assembly GCA_029286625.1). Lineage (NCBI taxonomy): Eukaryota > Metazoa > Arthropoda > Insecta > Lepidoptera > Papilionidae > Parnassius > Parnassius orleans. The sequence continues at coordinate 4,997,456 of JAGSMP010000006.1, read as the reverse complement.
TTATATTTTGATTTTAATATTGTACAAATTAAATCTACGTTTATTTTTAAACATATAAAAAATCAATGCAACAAAATTGTTTGTTGTGCTAAAATGTCGTCAATAACTGGTTGTATTCGCACGCTCATCTCTACATACCGCTTAGAATTTAATCCGCGAACACGCGCTGCACTCGGAATGCTAATACAAAGAATTAAGGCAACAACACGTTTCAATTAGTGATGACAACACTCGCTATTTCATTTTTATACTTAATCTTATCCTACTTTGTATAACGATATCGATATGGAAACTAAATCATGTTTATTTTCCAATGTCAATAATAATTATTGCAATTTATTTCTCTTATTATAAAATAATGCAATTTGTTGTCTTTTTTGAAAGACAATCAACACGGGATTTGAGGTCGTTGAAGTGTCTAAGTAGTGATTTCGTTGTTGTTATCTTGTCAATATGTGGAGATATAAGAATGTAAGGTTTTATAATATATTATATTTTAATTATTTATGTGATATTTTAATACTACCACTTTTTAAACACGCTGCAGCTGTATTATGGCTGAAGCAAGAATGGGTTGGTACGACCGGGGTAGGTAGGACCAAGCGCTCACAGAATACCAGCGTAAAACATCAGAATAATATTGTGTTTCGTGTGGTGAGTTTAGAGAACCGGAGACACTTTCTACGGGTAACGAGCATTCCATATGTGTGGAATTCCATATTCCTAATGCGTGGTGGCGGACTTCACACGTCTTCATTTTTTTTAGATGTATATGTATATATTGTGTAGATGTGTATGGGCCACAATACCCACTTATCATCAGGTCGACTGTGTGCTCGCTAGTCACCCTTATTCTATAAAAAATACTATAAAAATACTTGCAAACTTATCTTTGCCTTGACTGTTTTTGTAACATTCATAGGCTTTAAAGAATTATTTCAAAATGTAAATCATAGTTGACTTTTCCGCCACGACGATATGCTTTTCAAAGAGTTTCTAAATTAATAACTGTAAGCGTCTTTGAAAATGTTCACTAAAATACGAAAAAAGACTGCGAGATCGTAGAAAAAGTCGCACAAATTAAATAACATCAGCCTCTACTCTTTAGCATTATTTTTTATATTGAAATGACCAAGTGAACGATTAATTTTGTTTTCAAAATACCATAGAAAGTTTATTGGAATATCTATCTATACTTCAAGATTAAATTAAATTTCTTTATCATCATCATTACAGCCCATCACGAGGTTACTGCTGAACATAGTCTTCTCCCAAAGAATGTCATAAAGTACGGTCCTGAGCCACCTGCATCCATCGATCTCTAACATTTAGGTTACCGGTAGGTACGAGGCTGCTACCCGAGAATTCTTCAAAAACGCCTATTGCCACTTCAGCTATATGGTCGGTTGGGCTAAAAACTTTAATTTCGTCTGTTCTTTCGACGAAATTAAAGTTAATTAATAATATTTAGTACGAAGTACTTTATCGTCTTTAAATCAGCAAAGAGATTTATAAAAATAAATTTCAATGGCTTTCTTTAAAATTTCGGAGTTCACTGGAATATTGTTTCGCCCCTAACTTTATCGGCGCTCTTTCTTTATCGTTGGGTATAAGGGTACACTTTAAGCCTCTTTTGGAGTCTAGAGGTCCTTATGAAGTTTCGCCCTTTTACGAAATATAATACCTTTTTATTAAAAAAATGCAGTCCATGTAAAGTAACCTACATGTGTTTGATTAACGTATCAAGTGACATGGTAAATAATAAATATAAAATACCTTACATAAATATGTATAATGTATATTGATATCATTAAATAAAAAAGGCGTATGTGATGTTGTATTATTAGGTTTCATTTACTAACTAAATAATTAAATATTTTAATTCCATAGACCAAAATTCTGGTCCTACATCACTCACAACACTAACATTATAAAGTTAAGTCACATATAAAGTGGACGAGCTTATTGCAGCAAACTGTGTGATTGAGGAAGATATTTAAATCAACAGTCGACATTTCAAGCATCTACGTATAGATTCTTGAAATTGTCTCGGCGTGTGGTATGCTTTGAATGTTGTTTTAACGGGATTTGTTAACGGGATATCTTGGAGAAGTTCCGAGATTTTCGGAATTTTACGTGGTCAAGATTTATAAAAGATTCATCACGTAACATTAATCTTAATATTTTAAATGAGCAGTATTGTTTAAAATTGCCTTTTACGTCTATTGCTGTGAATGCATACGTTCTGCATATCTACATTACTGTAATGGACGTAATGCGTACTTTTGATTTGACCGTACTCCATGCTAGCAGAGGCGGGTTGGTGAGCCTGCGCTGGTATTGCTGCTAAAGTTTTTTTTTTAAATCTTTACCTTCAAACTAGGCTTTTTGTCTGTACCATGGAAGCGTTTTACGTAAATAAATTGCTCATGGACAAAAATCCAGACCCGAGACAATGTTTTTTTTATAAAATAAAGGTGAAAAACGAGCACACAGTCCACCTGATGGTAAGTGGATGCTGTGGCCCATAGACACCTACATTTATCCTCAATTGAGAATCTAAATGTAGATGCGTTATCACCCCTGAGGACTGAGATGGAATGTCTCGTTTCCAGTAAAAAGGGTCTCCGGTTCTCTACACTCACCATACGAAACACAGCAACGTTAAGCTGCTATTTTACGCTGGTATTCTGTGAGAGCGTGGTCCTGCCCCGGCCGAGCCGACCCATTCATGCTACAACCATAAGGCTCTACCACGTAAAAATGATTAGCATAAACACTCGTTCCGTGCGGGATTCGAACATGAGACTACTCAGCGCTACTGTTAAATGATCAGCCACTGCTTTACGAAACTCGACTTGTATTAACACACTAACATTAAATTACGCTCTATTCCCAAGGTACTTTTTATTACTGCTGGATGAATTTTTAAACAGTTTAATACAATAGCAGTCCTGAGTCAATAGCGTCGGCTAAGACTGACACCTGTTACTGATCCAGTAAATAAATCTAATAACTAAGTCTTAAACCTGTCTAAAAACAGCAGATATATAATTTCTATCACAAGAGGCCGATGTCCGAGCAGTTCAGTGCCCGCATATGACAGATATCGACACAGGAAGTTGTTGACGCACTATGACGTATCACATCCTCTTTACGCTGCCCGGTCCCAGTTGGCTTTTTGTTTTATTATGTAAGCTGTCAGTTGTTTCATGTTGACAATGAAAACTGTTTCAAAGTCAAGGATTTTATAGATTTTAATTGTGTCCACTGATGGTCACTCACCGTTGCTGAGGCGATTGTCGCTTCTATATTTGTTTATTAGCACATTGATATATTATTCATATATAAATATATAATTAATGCTATATTATCCGATATAAATATTATGTAATGGAGGTACAACCGTGTAGTGGCGGTGTAAGAATATCCACTACCCTATATCTTCCCGTGGGTGTCGTAAGCGGCGACAGAGGGAAACTGAGGTAGGAGAAGGGCAGCGGCATCTGTCTGATAATAGCAAAATAACAATAAAAAACTATGGAAGCCAACCTGCTCGCCAAGTGTGGCAACTATGGCAATATGGGGGTATATTGCAATAATGGCGAGAGTTACAATGAGCCTCCGGTCCCCGGCGGTCCCACTATTCATAGCTACGCTAGCGACCATAGTAATGGCGGTGCAGTGGGTGCTCAGAATCTAAGGTGGAGGTTCGTTTGCCACCTAAGACGACTCGACCTGGCAACATATAACGCACGCACCCAGAGGAATGATGAGAAGATACTGGAGCTGGAAGAAGAAATAGACAAAATGCGCTAGGATATTATAGAATTATCTGAGATCCAAAGAGAGGGGGAGGACACAGTAATTCTCAATTTGGGATGGGCCAACGAAACCCAAGCGGCCAGCAGTTGGTCGAACTCTTTCTTTCAGAAGCGGCTCTACAGGAAGTGGACCTTGTCGAGCCTCGACGGTTCGACAAAAAGGAGATTGACTTCATTATAACGACTAAACGCAACTGTTTAGTGACGTCTCAGTGATCGCGAGGGTGAAAACCTGCAATCAATCATCGAATGATGAGAGGCACACAGACCTAAGCGTCAAGTTGGAGAGGTTATGTCTAATAAAGTCAACGCTCCGTCCCCATTGTGCTCTAATCCAAAGCCCCGAAAACTTTCAGCTCGAGTTACAAAATCGTTTTCAGCGCCTAGAAAACTGTAATACAGTGGACGATATGAATGAAAAGCACGTGGAAAGTGTCCATGCGGTCGGAGCTAAGTTCTCCAAGACCCGGTGAAGAAGAACCCATAAACTCTCCGATCACACTCTTAATCTTATGGATGTTAGACGGGAAATGAAGCTGCAGTCTTCAGCAGATATGACAGCATACAGGAAACAGAACAGACAAACCTCCAAATGCATGCGGCGAGACTTACGCAACTTCAATACAGCTCGTATTGAAGAAGCGATCGAGCGAATCCAAGCCTCCAAAGTCATTGCCAGAGATATGTTTGCCAGAAAAAACCAACTGTCGAATCTGAAGACAGAATGTGGTAACATCGATTTCAGGACACCTGTGATTTTGAGTGAGATTGAGAGGTTCTACTAGCAGCTGTACACATCATCGTTGGAGGAAACGCAAGTGTGAGAAACGATCTAAGTGCAGTCAAGTCTTATCCGACACTATTTCGATGATATCCCGGACGTTAGTCTGAGTGAGATTGGAATATCTTTCCACCACCTTAAAAGGCCCCGGACGAGGATAGAATTACAGCGGTGCATCTGTAAGCGGGTGGTAAACCGGTACTTGAAGTCCTTCAGAAATTCTTCAATTCCGTCCTCCATGGTGGCACTACTCCGGAGGCGTGGAGCAGAAGTGCAGTGGTCTTGTTCTTCAAGAAGGTTAAAGAACTACAGACCATTTTCCCTACTGAGTTGCGTCTACGTGCCGTTTTCGAGTCATTACGAATCGTCTCGCACGCAGACTCGACGACTTCCAACCTCCCAAACAAGAAAAGGCTTTAGTACCATAGACCACATATATTATACCCTTCGGCAAATTGTACAGAAGACTAAAGAGTACAATCTGCCCCATTGCCTTGCGTATGTGGACTAAAAAGCCACTTAAAATTCGCGTGCACTTCAAATTATGTGCTTTTAAATTAAGTAATTTATTTCTAAATTAAGTAAATCATTTTATTTTTACGCGGATCTTAGCTTATTAATATAATTTTCTCATCCTTAATGCAATCAGTGAATGTAATGAATAAGGAAATGCTCTTTTTATTCTTCATCATCAATCCGTAAAAGTCCACTGCTGGACATGGTGGAGAAAATTATATTAGGAAATTACACCAGCAATGTAAAGCCGTGCCGAGTGGCTCGTAGTTTTAAAAGTCTTATTTTTTTAACGTGCTATCATTTGACCTTCCGGCTTTTCGCATTAGACACGCTCTGTTAAATCAAGAATCATGTTCGGCAGTTTACGTAATTACCTGCTAGTTATTCATCATATAACTATCTAATAATGCATGATGAATAGTTATTACTTTATTATTCCTGAGTAAAATGCCACCCATTTGATATTTTTTGTATTTTGCGCAAAAAACGAATTTCGATGTTTCGTATAGACCGAAGCAACTACAAATAAATATTTGTCTCGTAAACGAAAGCAAATAAAATTACGCCGTCGAAAATTACGAAATATAGAATAATGGTGACAAAAGAAAAAATATTTAACCTGACTGGTATGTGGAGGCTATGTCCCATAGACATCTACATCCATCCTCGATTAAGAATCAAAATGTAGATGCGTTGACAGCGCTGAGAATGAAGATGGAATGCCTCATTTCAAGTTAAAAAGGTCTCCAGTTCTTTACACTTACACACTTACCATACGAAACAGCAGTGTTATGCTACTATTTTACTCTGGTGTGCTGTGAGAGCGTGGTCCTTCCCCGGTCGAGCCGACCCATTCGCGCTGCCACAAGACAACTGCAGCGTGCCTCTACCACGTATAAACTCTATGTTGTCTATCATCGTGCACTGTTGTGTTCCGGTGTAAAGGGAATAGAGAACCAGTGTAATTACAGGCTGTGAGGCATTCCGTCTTGGTCCTCAGAGGTTACATCGCTTCTTTGTTTCTAGTTAGCTGCAGGTGTCCATGTACCGTAATAACCTCTTACTTATAGAATAAAGGTGACAAACGAGCACAGAGTCCACCTGATGGTAAGTGGATGCTGTGGACCATAGACGTCTACTCTACATCTATCTTTATTAGAAATCAAAATGCAGATACGTTGTCACCCCCGAGGACTAAGATGGAATGCTTCGTTTCGGGTAAAAGGGGTCTCCGGTTCTCTACACTCACCATACAAATTTGAATTACAGTAGCGTTAAGCTTTTATTCTGCGAGAGCGTGATCCTTCCCCAGTCAAACTGACCCATTCATGCTACCGCTGCAGCATGGCTCTACCACGTAAAACCATTAGGTTACCATTAGGTGGGCTGTAAATTGGTTTGTCACTCCATTTTTATTAAAAAGCGACGTAATTCGAAAACTGCCCGTAGCTACACGTATCACTAAAAGTCAGTTTTCACGATTGTCATCGAAACTTCACTGCAACATTACTTACCCTCTTTTAAAGACTGCTACAAAATAGGTTCTTGAACCATCTGCTGCCATCGACTCTTTATATGTCTATTTAGGTTATCTAGTGGGAGCCCGCTCCCCTTTTCTGTGCTGACAGGTACGAGGCTGACACTCGAAATTATTTATTCTCACTTGGTTTGCCAGTTCTTCAAGCAATGTGGTCGGCCAATTGCAACTTCAGCTTCTGATTCGTTATATCTACACTAGTTCTACTGCGGATATCCTCGTCACGAATTCTTTTCTTTACAGAGTTACTCCAAACAGAAACTTGTCCATAGCTCGCCGAGTAACCTTGAGCTTCCTCTTACGGCCATTGTTGGTGAAAGCATACGTCCCGTCTCAAAAGCCATCACTAGTGACGCGCACTTGTAAACTTTTCTTCTTTTAAGATGTTAAGGAATACTGGATGTAAGTATGAGTTGTAGCTCTCAGAACCATGTCCAGACGAGGCGGATTTGTGAATTGACCACATTAATACTATCTGTTCTTACTTTCCTTAAAATCTCTTTATCAAAATTATAAAAAAAGCCGTTTCACTAAACTAAACTATAGTAAAACAACGGTCTAATGACTTCGTAAGCAAGAATATGGCTTAAAATGACGTTTTATTTTAGTTTATTTACAAGCATAGTATTTAACTGATGTATATTTAACTGAAGGTTCGTCGATAACGATCACTTTTCATATATACTTTAATTAAACATTAAAAACAAAATCAAGCTCCCTCTGAAAATAAAGGGTTAATAAAGTATAGTTGACCGTGCAGAAGAATATCCACTATCTAACCAGGAGATGGGCAGCAGCGTCTTCCTAATAACAACTGAAAATAAAAAATTGCGATTGCTGATGCTATACCACCTGCCAAGCGTGGCAACTATGGCAAATCTCCTCCTTATGAGGCAATCTATGGAAGACATTTATTAGCAGTGGACTTTTGATAGGCTGTGGCGATAACGGTAACGTTAACGATAAAGTATAGCTTCTAGAGACTTGCTGCAGCTGTATTATATCTGCGGCACGAGTGGGTCGGCCGAAAAGGACTACGCTCTCACAGAAAACCAACGCAAAATAGCAGCATGCTACTGTGCTTACTTGTGTTATATACTGGGCTTTTTGCTGGTTAGGAGGTATTCCATCTCCGTCCTTGGCGGTGACAACTGACAACGCATCTGCATTTCAAATCTTAATCAAATATGGATCTGGGTGTCTGTGGGATACATCAGGACATCATCAGTTCGACTGTGTCCTTGTTTGGCACTCATACACACGAGATGCTTGGTAGTCAACTTTTCTTGAAATGGGAGAGTCTCATACTCAGCAGTGCTACGTTACGGTCTACCGAAGAAGGTACCAGATATATTTACTTTTATATGAGCAGTGTTGCCGTGTAGTGGCGGTGTATGAATATCTACTACCCCACATAATCCCGTGGGTGTCGTAAGAGGCGACAGGGGAAAATTGAAACAGGTGATGGGCAGCATAATCTTCCTGATAACAAATGAATACAAATAAAAACTGCGGTTGCCAACCCGCTTGCTAAGCAACAAGTGGTAAAATTAAAAGAATTGCACAACCGACTTCAATATAAATTATTAAGGATAACACAAAAACTACTGATCAGACCTTGATCAATATTTATGTGGGAGCACATGAGAGGCACTAGCTTTCAAATAAAAAAGAATCATCAAAATCGGTTCCCGTAGAAAAAAGTTATGAGGCAACACACATAAAAAAACATACAGACGAATTGAGTACCTCCTCCTTTTTGAAGTCGGTTAAAAATCAGGCAATCTATGGGTGAGGCCTATCTACAGCAGTGGACTTTTATAGGCTGTAATGGATAATGGATAGAGCAATGTTATTTGAAGACGACGTGTTTATTATAGCCTTTAATAATTGTAGTTTCACTATTAAATTATAGTACCTTTTAGGTTGATTTTAAAGTGCCTAATGACATCATTGTTTAAGATTACATATTTAATTGTAACCAGAAGTTGTCAACTCGCCAAACAACCAATTGCGTGTTGCATAAATACAGGTTTTGACTGACTTAACTATATTTAGTTGTCCACTGTCCACTGCTGACTGTGCTAAAGGTGATCGCACTTTTGTCAACATTGTACGCAAAGTACTCACCATATTCCATTTCTTTTTCTATATAGCCTTGCACATATACGCGTCACATTAAATGTGCAATGTGCAAGGCTTTTAATAAAACTGGTTAAGAAACTGTGCAATATGCGACGGAGCTGATAAATGTGCGATCACCTTTAAAGTACCTATAATTTGAATACTAGTTAATTGGATAATGTGGTATTCCGAACAGGTTTGCGGTTAATTTAATAATTCTGATGTACTATTTTAAGCAAAAGCGGCTAATGTAGTTATAATACCAGACCGTGTTTAGTGTAGCTCACAACTCAGAGAACGTAAGACATAATTATAGTACTTAAGATCTTTAGCTTCATGAGTTGTGTGACTACGTTTTGTTTTACGAGGGACCGTATGTAGAGGACAGGAACTACTCGCAAAATTAAAGACATAACATTTTAAAAATAATTTGTAAATATTTAAAAAAAATTAAATCATCACATTTGAAAAGTTGATTCGTAATAATCAGCGTAAAAATTAAAGAATGTTGTATATAACATAATATTTATTGTTTTTGAGTGAAACTATCCGCTTTTAATTTGCTAATTTCAATTACAGTTAAAATAAATCAGTATTCGGCGTAGAAATAAATCATAAGTTTATGATTCTCGCTGTCGTTGAAGTCAGTAAAGGGATAACTTAAAATGAAAATGCACAAAAATCTTGTCACTTCTGAATAATGGTTAATAAAATTCAACACACATATTGTAACCACATAAGCTTTCGACTATGTAAACTATAACATTTAAATTAGAAAATCGGGAGCTCAAGGAATAAGAGACAGTGTATTAAATACGTTTTTAATTAAACATCGTCAAATATATAAAACAAGACTGAATTTCAAACAAAATAATGAGGATATATATTTATCAATAGAGGGTAAAAATACCGTGTAATGGCGGTGTAAGAATATCCTCTATCCCATGTTATCCCATGGGTGTCGTAAGAGGCGACAGAGGGAAGCTGAAACAGGAGAACTGCGGTTGCCAACCCGCTTGCTAAGCGACTATGGCAAATATCTGGCAATCTATGGGGGAGTGTAATAGTACCTAATGGTATTAATACATATTATGTATTAATACCATGGTGGATGTGGTGCTTATTAATATACAATAATATCTTTATCTATATCATCAGAATATGCTGGATGATGACATGCTTACTATTCCCTAAATAATATTGTTAGGAATGAGGGTAAAATAATAAATGAAAATAAGAAGAATTGAGGGTGGAACTGTAATCTCCCACCCGTTCTAGCAGTATAAAGTATCGCGTGGGCGACTAAGAGGGATCAGTCTGTAATTCTATGAGTCTCATGTCGTTATTATGCCCATTGGGCTAAAACATTACCTCTACACTGAGATTCTGCCTAAATAAGACAAGTGATGTGGTTCCATTCGTGTAGTAGTTCTTCTAGTGTAAGCAAGGAAGATCGTGTTGCTGAGAGGCTGCCCTGTGTTACATTGAGATGAGTAGTGTAGCTGTTGCCTTGCATACTTTAGTGTTATCATGTAATTATGTCCTTCACGTTACACCAATGTGGGATCGTGACTGGTACATATTACGGGTGGTCGAACTGCATTTGCTCTATACTGAATGTGTAGTGCTGTACACTGTCTTATTCCTGATAATGATTAATTGCGTAAGCAAGAGAGCAAGTTGAACATCCGCTCTTACGCTTTTATTATTTTTAACAACTAACCTTAAGAGTAAATTCTAATACGAGTAACATTATTTTATTCAAATAATTTTGAGACTAATTTCTAACATTAGAAGTGGAATAGTTTCTAAATATATAATTAATAATATACTGTAAATATAAAGACTAATATACCGTGTAGTGGCGGTGTAAGAATATCCACTACCCCATATCATCCAGTGGGTGTCGTAAGAGGCGACAGAGGGAAACAAATCAGGAGACGGGCAGCAGCGTCTTCCTAATAACGACTAAAAATAAAAAATTGTGGTTGCCAACCCGCTTGCCAAGTGTGGCAACTGTGGCAAATATCCCTCCTATAGGGGAGGCCTATGTTCAGGAGTGGACTTTTATACGCAGTAATGTATGAATGGAAGCTCGGTGACGATAATATTGATATGCTTACTATTCCCTAAAGAATATAAATAATACTCCCTAAATAATAGTATAAGCATATCAACATGACTCTGATGTCCCGCTTTAAGTTAAAAACGAATGGTCATTACACGTTTCTGAAAATATGACGCATTTACGAGTAGGTGCCGGTTTGGGTTTTTACTAGTATCGATAGGGACACCACACCATTCAATAAAAAACCAAATTATATTAATTGCAACAGCAGAAAAAAAAAACAATAATAGGTATATGTATATATATATATTTTAAATAGATGTTATCAATCAAATCCTCGGTTTGGGCCAAACTTTATGTACTACTTGCGACCCGCCCCGGCTACACCTGGGTGGTGTCTAATAATCGATGACCATTTATTTTAACAATATTTTTCGATACAAATTTCCAAGCTTTTTGGATAAAATATCACTCCTGGCATTGCTTTCTATCTGTTCGTGAAATTTCATCACATTTGGTTCAGCCATTCCGAAGATTAGCCCAGACGGACAGATAGACAAAAATTTAGAAATGGTTATTCATGTCTTACTGGCACGCAAATAACCCCTTGAGCTCAATAAAAGGCAGTTATTTCCCTATTACGGACATATATTTCAATGTTATTTATAAAAGGATTGTTAATGAGAGTAAAAATATTTTTTTCTTGTTATAAGGAGAAGAGCCCGAACTCAGTGTGAGTACTTTCCGTAACTTAATCCGTCACCAAAATTTGCTCAGACTATTCAGTGCCACGTTACGAGGTGAGACGCATGTGTAACTTGACATAAGTAACAACTTTGGCATAAGTATTTACTAATTTAAAGGCTTTTGTGATATTATTTAATATTGAGTTTAGGTTATTGAATCGTGATCTCATTTGCAAAAGTTCCGGCCAGGTTTTTCCTCATTAAAATAGAAAATACACATATTTTTTTTATTGCATGTGGATCTAGCATAGTTACTTTATGTCTGTCCATAGTGTATTATTTTATGTTATAGAATATATTGTTAATTCTAACTATTTATCTACGTATCCAATTAGGGTTCTTCGGGTGCTATGAAATTTTCTGCGAGTTTCTGAGCTACCTCGAGTTTCTTAACGGGTTCACGAGTTTAAAAAGTTTGCTTTACGAAAATTACCCTCGCTATAGTATTTATTTACTTTTTTTTATAGAATAAGGATGACAAACTATCACACAGTCTACCTGATGGTAAGTAGATGCTGTGGCCCATAGACATTTACATCTGTCCTCGATTAAGAATCAAAATGCAGATGCGTTGTCACCCTTGAGGACTAAGATAGACTACGGGAAACGAGGCATCGTTTCCAGTAAAAAGTGTCTTCGTTTCTCTACGCTGACCATACGAAACACGACAGAATTAAGCTGCTACGAATGGGTCGGCTCGACCGGGGAAGGACCACGCTCTCACAGAATACCAGCGTAAAATAGCAGCTTGTTTCGTATGGTGAGTGTAGAGAACCGGATACCCTTTTTACTGGAAAAGAGGTATTCCATCTTAGTCCTAAAGGCTGACAACGCATCTGCATTTTGATTCGCAAACGAGGATAGATGTAGATGTCTATGGGCCACAGCAACCACTTACCATCAGGTGGACTGTGTGCTCGTTTGTCACCCTTATTTTATAAAAAAAAAATATACTGGCTCTCTTTCACTTCATACCGTAGTACAGTAGTGGCTGTACTGTGTATGTACTGTGAGATTTGTGGTGGGTTACCATTTAGTTGTTCGGAATACAAAGCCTATTTTCACAATATAACGAACTCCAAGAAAGACGTGGTATTTATTTACGGGGACACATAAAAACCTTAAATTTTCTATTAACTACGTATAAACTAAAGCCCTGACCCCCTAACAAGTATGTACTAATCTATTATTAAACAGTTTTTCGTAACGTACAGCTTAAGTTATTTTAATGTGTTAAGATAATTTATTTGTTTTTACGTAGTAGCGATGACTTTATCCAATTAGCATTTAGTTAAATGACATTGAATTTGTACAATAAAAACGTTGTCACTGAAAATCAGGGCTAGGCTGTCAATTCCTAGCACATTCTGAATGAAAGTATTTTATGTCATTACGAATGTTTCACTTGTCAAAAGTTTTGGCTTAATTTATTTTTGTGTTATCTTTTTCTCTTATTTGTTATGATCTAAGATTCTAAATAATAATACCTATTAATATGATATAGTAAGCTAACTAATAAACTAACTATCTACCAATTATACCAATGTATTATTATATATATTTAGTATGGAATGGCCAAATAAGTATCTTTCTTTACCTCTTTCAATAAAGTATTTTCTTTTTTTTTACTCAGAAGGACCCCTAGATATAAAACAGGTTGTGTGTGGATGCGGTTCGGACTCCACACAATATCAATATCCTATTACACTAATTAAAAATTATTTTTGCCCTTGGAAATTAAGGCTAGTTAAAATTGTCCCACTGTTTTCAAATACACCTTAACAGCATGTTTAATGCCTGTTTTAATGCAGGTTTCCAACCTGCATTAAAAAAGGGCATATTATATTTCATTTTGTGTGATATTGTCAAGATGTGCGAAAGTATTTTTTACGATACAATCAATATTTACTTCTGTCAAGTCCCTTTTTAGGGTTCCGTACCCAAAGGGTAACCAACGGGACCCTATTACTAAGCCTCCGCTGTCCGTCCGTCCGTCCGTCCGTCCGTATGTTGTATCTCATGATCCGTAATAGGTAGACAGTTGAAATTTTACAGAATGTGTATTTCTGTTGCCGCTATAACAACAAATAATAAAATAAATTAAAAATTATAGGGGGCCGCCCTACTAGAAACGTGTTTTACGATGGTACGGAGCACTTCATGCGAGTCCGACTCTCACTTGGCCGGTTATTTATTTTAAAAACTAGAAACATTCTAAAGTTACTAGAACTTCCCATTTAGGTATAACTCGTTATTAAACATTCAGCAAACAAATTTAACAAACATAAAAAATAAAAAACACATGAGCTGCAATAGTCTCTCTCGGTTTTCTAGGTCGATCGTTCGGGCACATCATCATCATCATTACAGTCCTTCACAAGTGAACTGCTGAACATAGGCCCCTAAGAAATGCCGCAAAGCACGGTCTGAGCCACCTGCATCCATCGACTTCCTGCATGTCTTACCAGGTCGTGACTCCATCTAGTGCGGGGATGCCCTATACTTCGCCTGCTGGTACGAGCCTGCCACCCGAGAAAGTTTCTTCCCCAGCGTTTGTCGGTTGTTTGAGCCATATGACCTTCCGTTCGGGCACAGCGCGACAGCAATAGAGCGTTAAAAAACCTATTCTTAAAATTTCTTGTAGCCTGGGTAACCTTTTAAAGTAAGAACTTACTTTTTTATAAAACTGACTCGACAAACGTACTTACAGTCCACCTACTGGTAAGTAGCTACTGCAGTCCATGACAGTAACACCTACAGCCAACTTCAAACGACAACAAAAACTGCGTTGTCATCGCTGAGGTACAAGATGACTGAAGGAAAGTTTGCGTAGAATATATATTTTTTTAAATTAAACTGTATACCAATTAATTCCTCCTTAAATGCTCTCTTAGAAACCGTAATTGCTCCACGTCTATTATTAATAGTTGATTTATAATTAATTAAAAAAAAAAACGAAAATTTTATTTTGCTATAAAACATAAAATATGTAAAAAAAATAATTATAAATTAATTAATAGTAATAGACGTGAAGCAATTACGGGTTCTAAGAGAGCATTTAAGGAGCAATTAATTGGCACACAGTTTAATTAAAAAAAATATTCTGCGCTAACTTCCTTCCGGTTACAAGATGGATGATATTTTATGTGGTAGAGCCACGCTGCAGGTATATTATGGTTGTAGCACGAATGGGTCGGCTCGACTGGGATAGGACCACGCTCTCACAAATTACCAGCGTAAAATAGCAGCTTAACGCTGCTAATGAGACTCTCTTTACTGGAAACGAGGCATTCCATCTTAGTCCTCACGGGTGACAACGCATATGATTTTGATTCGTAATCGAGGTTAGATATAGATGTCTATGGGCCACAGCAACCACTTACCATCAGGTAAACTGTGTGCTCGTTTGTCACCCTTATCCTATAAATAAAAGGATGGAATACCACACAGTCTGTAGTTATATTGGCTCTATATAACCTTCAGAACGAAACACAGTAGTGCAAGCACTGCTAATTGGCTGCACAAATAGGTAATAGGGTGATACCCACCCAGACAGACAGCTGGGCAGAAAAGAAGTCTTATCACGTAGTTTTTACCTTACAATTTATCATTTTAATTAGAATTTACTGCTTCATCTGTAATCATTTTAGTTTTTATGAACTTAAAGGTCAATTCAATTGTACTATTAACCCGACTACGAGGTTCTCGTGGTCGACTTGATCTTGACCCGTGCGTCACGTCTTCTCAAATGTATCAAAAAGTTTTAAAAAACAAGGTTTTTTTCTTAATCGTTAATACATTAAATGCACGATTAGTTAGATCACGTTTGTCTTATATGTTATTAAAGATGCCACAAAATATCACGCGTTTCTCTAGGACTTTCCTTCCCCCGCATGACCACATTCGAATTCGAAAAGTCCTTAAGTCATTAAGTCATATGACTTAAGGACTTTTAATAAAGACTACTCTGTTTTAAGAAGTCGGCATCGCATCGGCGATTCTTTTCTCCAATGTTTATGTGAGGCGGTAGTCATTTACCGTCCGATGAGCGGCATGCTCTTTTGAACCCTCTTCTATAAAAAAGTTCTTAATAAATATTTATATAGATACTTGAATTGTTTTAAATTATTAGTAAAAAATTGTTTAATACACCTTTTTCAAGGATTTTGTTGATGTGTGCTCTGCACATTGTGCAGTTCTTTTTTAATAAAAAAAACACTAGTAACGCTATTAAAATAAGTACCTAATAGTCGCATTATAATTATAATTAAATATATAATTAGTAATATTCGTACTCACGACTTTTTCTGAGTTTGCAGTCCGAATCACATTATTAGGCTAACTGTCGCTTCATTAGTTCCTTAATTATTCCTTGGTAATGCTGCTATTCTTCAGCAAGCTGTTTAAATTGAGTACGATATATTCTAATAGAGTTGCGGTTCAGTCAAAATTACAACGTAATCGATGCGGCTCAGTAGCGCAGAGACTAAGCGTTTAAGTCGGTTCGAATCCCGCACGGAATTTGAATAAGTATGACCTACAAATATTCATCCATCAACTTCCTGCATCAGTTACGAGGTCATTGCTCCATCTAGTAGGCGGCCCCCTTACACTTCGCTTACCGGTACGAGACTTCTATTCGAGAACCTTTCTTCCTCATCAGTTATCGGTTCTTTGAGCTATATGGCCGGCTCATCCCACTTCAGCTTACTCATTCGTTGGGTAATGTCGGTTAATCTGGTTCCACTGCGGATATCCTCATTACTAAGTCTACGTAGTACGTAGAGAAACTTCGAGCATAACCCTCTGCATAGTTCCCTTAGCGACCTTAAGCTTCCTCATACGGCCAGCGGTGAAGGACCACGTCTCGGATCCATAGGCCATATGTATGCACTTGGCTCAGGACCGTGCTCTGTGGCATTCCTTGTGGGAGGCCTATGTTCAGCAGTGGACTTGTGATGGGTTGTAATGATGATGATGAAAATAATGACAAATAATTGTTAACAAAATAATTATTTGCTGCCATTTTGCAGCACTTTGTTATTCCTAAAAACCTTAGTTTGTTCCATAACAGAAATTGTTACATAAAAATTTTTAATTGCAAACGCGTCCCTTCATATTGTAATCGAATATGCTCGAAAACGTTGGGAATTACGAAACTGAAAGGCGATAAACAAACAAATGAGTGTCACATTGCTTATGAGAATATTATGGTTATTGTTACGAATTGCCAATATTATTTTAATGCTACTTGCAAAATTGTTATTACAAAATTATTATTAAACGTACAAAACTGAACGTTTAACCTTATTTAACAAATTAAGTTTCATTCATTTAGCATATCCATTCTAAATATAGCTCTCATAGTTTGCTTCATATATTTCTCATAGTTGCTACGCTTGGAAGATGGGTAGGCAATCGCATATTGGAACGAAGTTCCTTATCGAGCGGTACGAATTTGGTGGATGGGGGCTAGGCGAGAAAAAGAGTAAGATTTTTTCGTCACGATTCACGAACCCTTCTGACGTAGTGTAGACGGCCTTGGCGGCGAATAAGGAAGCAAGATGGAATAATATGCATCTCCCTCGCGCTTTTTCTTATCTTACCACGAAAGAAATATTATTTTATTTTAAATGACGCTTCATTTTAATAGACGCTAGTAATTCATTTATTTGTATTCGTTTATCAATAATAATATACTACGAAAGTTACTTCGATCAGACCGAGTTGTTCCACGACACTCACGCTTATATTTTTTTTGAGTTGTGTTGTTATCAGGTCTATGCTTCTGCAAGTCTCCTGTTTAATTTCCCTTTCCCTGTCGCCTCTTAAGACAGCCAAGGGTTATATGAGGTAGTGTATTCCCTTGCGCCGCCACTATTAAATCAATTATCCTAATACTCGTTTTTATCTTATTATTTATATTTGCATTTTATCTTTTTTCAAAATTAATGTCCTGGCCGTTTTGACCACATGGCTGCTTCACTTCTAATTAAGAGGGGTTTAAATTACTTTTTACGGTGAGATATTCTGGATACTGCATAATATTGCTGTTTTTTTATGGCGAGTGACAAGAACCAGAGACGCCTATGCAGGTCCTGATTTACCCACAGGCTAACTAGGCTGGAGCCTTGGGCGCAAGGTTTGAGGGGGCGCTGTGCTTGCCTTTGCAAGCACAACTTACGTTTAGAATAAAATTTTGTATAATATTCTCAATAAATAATAGAGTTAGTGCTGCAAGTATTATACTTGTTGCTCTTTCTTTATTTTTGGTACAAACAAATAAATATATTGTAAAAATAAGACTGAATTATTTGGTACCTTTGGTCTTTCGTTGACCGACTGGACGTGATTTAAAGATTTTAAACTCTCTTCTCTAACTCTAATTTTATTAAAGTGTTTTGCCAAGGCTGTCCAAGGGAACTTCGTTCAGCCATCTGTTCCATCTCTGCACAGGGAGAACACACCACCGACCATCTCGCGGTGTGATTGCTCCATGCTGGATGCGCGGTTTACACAGCACTCAGTGTGCAAAGCACTTCTCTCCCTGGACGTCAACAAGTCGAGTGGGCCTGATGGAGTCCCTCCTATTGTGCTGAAGATGGGTGCTCCGGAGTTAGCACCGGTTTTAACGCGTTTTTTCCGGTACTCCTACCCCCTAGTCGTAATCCTGAACTTATGAACTTACCGACCCGTTTAACTACAGGCTTATCATCATCGTCTCCTTGTTCTTCAAAATAATGGAATCCATCATAAACTTCCAGCTCATAAGGCAACTTGAGCTTAACCAGCTGATTAGTGACCACATTGGCGGTTCTAATCTTCTAATTTACCTGACTCTTAGATGACCGGAAGTGGTAGAGTCCAAGAGGGAGGCCTTGTTCGATACTTTGGACATAGCGAAGGCCTTCTTAGGATAGACTTTTACACAAAGCGCTTCTTTAGAAGCTTCCTTACTATGGGCTTCCGAGAAATTGTGCATTTGGACCATCAGTTTTCTTGCAGATCGGAGCATCAAGGTCGTAGTAAATGGTGCATACTCCGACTACGAGCATTATAATGCTAGTGTTCCAGAAGGCTATATGCTATTATTAACGCAATTTTTTCTGTATATCAATTATATGCTGTTCTTACTGATTGTAACACTGGTGATGCTTTTTACACCGACCGTGCTAATATTTCTCGGGAACACGTCGAGTCTAAGTGATAATCAAAATCTCCGATTGAGACGACTCCAGTCCAGTTTAAAACTTCAGAAGACACAGGTTTGCGCATTTACCGCTAAAAAGAACTCCTTTGTCGTATCTCCTCAATTTCAGGACATTCCCCATGCTGCCTCAGCAAGCATCTGAGTCCTCGGAATCAACATATCGAATGACGTACAGTTCCGCAGTCACATCGAAGGGAGGCTAAATTGATCGCTAAAAAGCTTGGCGTGATCAGCAGAGCGGGACAGTATTTCATGCCGGCACATCGTTTGCAACTTTACAAGGCGCAAGTTCGCGCAAGGCGCAAGGAGTACTGTTCTCATCTCTGGATCGAGGCACCCCAGTGCCAGCTCCTTCCACTTGACCGCATCCAGCAAAGAGTGGCTCGAATCGTCGTCGCCCGAGTTCTTTCTGTTCGGCTTGACTCACTGGCGCTGCGAAATGATGTTGCATTCCATTGCATTTTCTGGGAATACTTAGACAAATTGTTTGGATTAATTCCAGCCGCCAAATTCCACCAAAGCACAACGCGACAAATCTCACAGTACCATCAACAGCATCTGGATGCTTGGTGGTCCACCATTACTGTGCAATTTATTAGGAGTTTTCTTCCTCGGAAGACTTCGTTGTGGAATCATCTACCACTGGCGATTGTTCTGGACCAAAAAGACCTTCAAAAAACGAAGAACGAAGCTCCTTTTAAAAAGACCGGCAATGCACCTGCAATTTCCCTGGTGTTGCAGTTATTTATGGGTGATGATCGACACTTATTATCAGGAATTTTTATTTAATTTGAGCGAAAAATTTATTGAATCAGAAAATTTGATTTAATGTGAGCGAAACCGAAAGTCATTACGAATCGTCTCGGACGCAGACTCGACGACTTGCAGCCTCCCGAATAAGCCGGTTTCCGAAAAGACACCATACACCACAGTAACAAAGGCTACATACCCTCACCGGCGAATTGTACAGAAGACCGAGGAGTACAATCTGCCACTATGTCTTGCGTATGTGTCTATGAGAAAGCCTTTGATTCCGTCGAAATTTGGGCAGTGCTGCAGTCCCTTCAGCGATGCCAAGTTGACTGTCGGTATATCGAAGAACTGAAGTCTTTGTACATTAGGGCTACGATGGCTATCCGAGTACAGAACCAGAGTACGAAACCTATCCAACTGCAGAGAGGTGTAAGACAGGGTGACGTAATATCCCCGAAACTCTTCACCGCTGCATTGAAAGACGTTTTCAAGCTACTGGACTGGAAAGGATACGGTATTAACATCAATGGAGAGTACATCACTCGCCTTCGATTTACCGACGATATAGTCCTTATGGCAGAATCGCTGGAGGATCTAAGCACTATGCTCAATGACCTCAATAGTGCCTCCCAACGGATAGGTCTTAAGATGAACATGGACAAAACTAAGATCATGTGTAACGTCCATGTCACACCTATGTCGGTAGTTTTTGGGAGCACTAAGCTCGCAGTTGTTGACGAGTATGTTTACCTGGCACAAATAGTCCGACTAGGTAAGTCTTCGTCAACTTCGATCGAGAGATCAATCGACGGATTACTCGGCTGGGCGGTACACCTCAAAACTTGAAAACTAGATTTTACAACCAGTGCGTGTTGTCAGTGATGACTTATGGATCTGAGACGTGGTCCTTCACTGCTGGCCGTATGAAAAAACTCAAGCTCGCTCAGCGAGATATGGAGAGGGCTATGCTCGGGGTTCCCTACGTGATAAAATTAGAAATAAGGATATCCGCAGTAGAACCAGAGTGACCGACATAGCCCAACGGATTAGTAAGCTGAAGTTGCTTTTACGTGGTAGAGCCATGCTGCAGCTATATTAACTGTATGGTTGTAGCACGAATGGGTCGGCTCGACCGTGGAGGACCACGCTCTAACAGAATACCAGCGTAAAATAGCAGCTTAACACTGCTGTGTTTCCTATGGTGGGTGTAGAGCCGGAGACCCTTTTTACTGGAAAAGAGGCAGTCCTCACGGGTGACAACGGATTTGCATTTTTATTATTTATTGAGGATAGATGTAAATGTCTTTGGGTCACAGCAACCACTTACCATCAGGTGGACTGTGTGCTTGCTTGTCACCCTATCCGATAAAAAAAAAGCACTGCCCCTAGGGGTTGACAACATATCTGCATTTTAAATCTTAATAGAGGATAGATATATAGATAGTCTATGGGTCACATCCACACACATCAGCGTTGTCATCCTTCTATATAATACCTAATCATTCGTAAAACGTAGCTCTACCAGTTAACTACTTAAATTTAGCTATCGCGTATTACCATTATAGTTCTTCACAAGTGAACTGCCTAAAATAGCCCCCTCCCAAGAAACACCACAAACCTCTGACATTCCCTAATAATATATGGATTTCACTCGTTGACCTCTATTGTAAAATACGGGTCAATGATTTAACTTGAATAATCAAGTATGTTATTATGACTATGCCGCATAAATTTTGTACAAATATATTGACATCGCATTCGTAGCGACTTATTGCGTCACATGAGGTATAGTTCTAGCAACAAATCCTCATAAAAATTTAAACGAGTTCTCAAGTCTTATCAAATCGGGGTCGCACCATCATTATAATTACTATCTGACTGCCTCGTTGTTCTAGTGATCGTAAACGCAACTGCTGATCATGACATCCTGGGTCGAGTAAAATCCGATATTAACTTTTTCTTTCAAGAAATTCTCAGTAGCAGTCCGAAGTCAGGAAGTTGGTGGTGTTTCACCATAGTGCCTCGGAAAACAAGTAAAGCCGATGGTCCTGCGCTGATCTCTCTCCGGTCGTGTTGGTTTGCCTGGCACTATAGGAGTGAGGAATAGAGAGTGCACCAATGCTTATGCATACGCTTGGATACTATAATTCTGTCGTACGCAAATGCCTCAGTTGAGACTGGCCGCCGTGAACGACATTCGGTCTGGAGGATATTTTTATTACAATCACGTAGGCATCCTCTCAAAGACGTCATCCGTCTTGTTACTAGGAGGCGCTTAGCGCAAATCGTCGCTACATTAAGGTAGATTCTAGCTGCTAGAATATTATGTAAAATAGGTGTTCCTGATTCCTTTAAACTTTTTTTACGATAATGTTCTGTGAGAGAGTACAATTTATTTTAACAAAAATAAGTAAAGTCAAATGTATAATTATCTTTATTGCTTAAATGCAAATGATTTATGAAACATTTAAATGGCATAAGTGAAAAATGGACGCTAATTATATCCTCAGTGCTGACATTTGGAATTTTTATTTATATTGTTAGTGTTTATTTTTATATTGCAACTAACAAGTGTTGATATTTCTTACTAAAATTATAATAATTGTGTTTATGATTGTGTATGTTATTCATTCATTGCATTATTACAGCTTATCTAAAGTCCATTGCCCAATATAGGTCTAATCCATAAAATGTCTCATAGGCGGGACATTTGCCATTGTTGCCACGCTTGGATTTGTTAGCAGATACATATATGCTGCTGTAAACCTCCTATTTCAGTTTCCTCTTTCTTTCGCGTCTTACGACACTCACGGGATTATATGGGGTGGTAGATTGTTTTCTCTGTGCTGTGACTGTACGAAAAATGTAAAAAAGTAAAAGCCCTACTACTAGGCACAGGCCTCCTGTTATTACGAGAGCATACTTTCAGGTATATTCTGTTACCTATGCGTTAAGCGAATTCTTAGAAATTCTCGGAAAATAATTGTATATATCTAATTAAAAATATAGAAGATCTTATTTAAAATAATCTTCATTATTTTGGATTTTTTAATCTTATTAGATTTATAATATTCCTCCGATGATTGATGGTATCCGCAGTACGAGAGTAATGGACTGGCCATATAGCTTGAAGAACCGACAATCGAATGGGAAGAAAGGTTCTCTAGTAACAGGCTTGTACCGATAAGCGAAGTGTAGGGCGGTCCCCCAATAAATGGAGTGACGATTTAAATGTAACACAAGTTGTGATGATTTGTGACATTACTTGGGTGGGTGGTCCAGTTTCTTTTTTATAAAACTGAAGTGACAAATCAACTTACAGCTTATCTGATGATGATTACACGTGGTAGAGCCATGCTTCAGCTATATCATAGTTGTAGCACGAATGGGTCGGCTCGACCGGGTAAGGACCACGCTCTCACAGAATACCAGGGTATAATAGCAGCTCAATGCTGCTGTGTTTCGTATGGTGAGTGTAGAGAATCGGAGACCGTTTTTACTGGATACGAGGCATTCCATCTTAGTCCTCAGGGGTGATAACGCATCTGCATTTTGATTCTTAAAAGAGGATAGATGTAGATATCTATGGGCCACAGCATCCACTTACCATCAGATGAGCTGTGTGCCCGCTTGTCACCCTTATTTCATAAACGTAAAGTGGCTACTTTAGCTAATAGACAAATAATAAGAGTAGAGAGAATAGAATTCAACCAACTTCAAAACAAAGAACCACAGATGCGTTGTTGCCTCTCAGAATTAAGGGAGAATGATTCACAGCCTGTAATTATCCTGGCTCTCTATACTCTTCAAGCCAGAGCACAGTACTGCATGCACTACTGCTTGTGTTCTTGGTCAGAAATAGGCGAGGGGGTGGTTCCTCTTTAGATGGATTTCTAAGTTAAAAAGGAGTCCTACAAACTGGAATACTAAATACTAGTGTAAAATAGCAACACATACTTCTGTGCTTGTTGTGAATGACAAGAACCGGAGACCCTTTCTTCTCATTCTCTACTTTGTTCTCAAGGGCTATACATATAACGCAACGGCATTTCTTAATCTATACTAAATATCGGTGTGTCTACGGGCCCAGGTATCATCAGGTAGACTAAAGGTGCGTTTGTTACTCTTAAAAGTTAAAGTTACAACTTATATACGTCTCACGATTTCATGAGAGTTTTCTTCCATTTCTGAGAGGGTTTAGGTGCAGCAAATGTGCGCCGCGTTGAACCATTGCATGTTGGGAACGTAACATGTCTTCGATTTTTAAATCTTTATCACATCATATTATATCATCAGTGGTACCTCTGAAACTCGTCTCTACTCTCTCTTTCGTAGAAATTTCCACACAATAAGAATTTCCCCTGTATAGTGGAGGCGTTTTACATGCTACCAAACCCGGGATAATTATTTGAAGAACATACGCATAGTTCTGGTGAGATCAAACCCGTGCTTGCCAAGCGTGTCAACTATGGCAAAATCCTCCCATGAGGCAATCTATGAGGCCTATATTCAGCATTGGACTGTAGGCTGTAATGGTAATGCATGTATTACAGCACCATTTATCGGAAGCCTTGATCTTTCAGACATTTCCCGTAGTCGCTTCTTAAGTCACGTACGAGGGTGACACTGAAAGTTCTTAGAAAATAAAAAACTGAACAAACTAGCAAGTTATTAGTTTTATTATATCTTTTTAAAATAGTGTCCATTCACATCAATACATCGCTGCATCCGATGGAACCACTGAGAACTTTGCCCACTCGTCCTTAGGGGTCTCTTCGACGGCATTTTGAAAAGCATCCACTGCTTCCTCGGCGTACAAAAAACGTTTTCCTCGAAGTTTCTCTTTTATTTTCGGAAATAATTAAAAAGCGCAAGGTGCGAGGTCGGGGCTATAGGGCGGGTGACCCAGTAATTCTACGTCTGTCTGTTTGTTCAAGACAAGTGGCAAACAATTATTAGTGTACCACTCTGCAGTAACTGTTTTTCGATCCTCTCAAACAATTGTTGCGTAATGACCTGTCCTTCCGAAGAACTAGGCCACCATCTTTTTTCCCACGCTTCGATCTCTCTTCATTTTAGTTGGCAACTCCTCGGAAGGAAACATCCAGACAGCAGACTGTCTCTTTGTTTCAGGATCATAACAATAAATACAGCTTTCGTCACCCGTAAGTATGTCGAACACAGCATTTGACTCACCTCCGTTAAATCTTTGAACCATTTCACGACACCAATCAATACGACGGAGTTTTTGGGCCTCTGTCAAATTATGAGGTATCCACCGGGCACAAAGTTTCCTGACCTGGAGGATTTTGTGCACTTGACTCATACCGATGCCTAAGCTTGTCTGAATCTGCTGATAAGGCATTCTTTGGTCAGTCTCTATCATACGCCGCACAACACTGATGTTATCATCAGTCGTCGCCGTAGAAGGCTGTCCCTCACGCAGATCATCGGTAAGATTAATGCGACCACGTTTAAACTCATTAGAACAGTTGTAAACAGTGGCACGAGATGGGGCTTCATCGTGAAAGGCCAATTGAAGTCTATCATAACTTTCTTGTTGACTTAATTGACATCGAAAGTAATAAAAATTTATTGTACGAAAATTTTCTCGCATTAAATTCAATCTGCCGCCAAATCGTAGACAAATGACAAATTAATAAAATACATACACAATAATATTGGCAAAGAGTTCCATTTTCAAAATTTTAACTTATTTTTTTATTATATCGTTTACAAGTGGCCAGTTCTAAAAACTTTCAGTGTCGCCCTCGTACGAGAAGGAATGGGGTGATAAATTTTCTAACGTTCCCACCATACTTCACTTCATCACTACAGGTGATTTTGTGTTTTTAAGTAATCCCAAGTATCCGTTCATTATTATTTTCGGTTGTTGACGTCATGTCATGACAAAATGGCTTCGACTCTATCTATAAACTATAATTAGCCTCGTTATGCGACAAACGTAATGCGGCTTTGCACGATATAATTGAAGTTTTATCGTTGAAATTGAGGGGGCTACGTACGTAACTGTGTAAGAGTAACCACGCGTTATTGTACTTATTATGAAATAATACGCTTCGTCATGATAAAAACCTTACTAAGTAATAGTCCGTAGAAAGAAATATTATATATCTACACAAAAACAATATTTTGAACGAGCACACACAGTACACCTGATGATATGACCATGCCTGGATGCTATAGACATCTTCATCTATCTTCCATAAAGACTAAGATGGCTCGTTTCCAATAAAAAGGTCTCCGGTTCTCTACACTCACCATAAGAAACAGTAGCATTAAGCTGCTATTTTACTCTGGTATTCTGTGAGAGCGTGGTCCTTCCCTGATCGAACCGACCCATTTGTGATACAATCAATAAAGGTAAATACTAAATAATAAAGATGCAGCATGGCTCTAACACGAAAACGATTTACTTGTAATGTTAAAAAAATACTCCCACAGTAGGGTTTTCTCCTGTTATATATGTAAAACTCCTATACCGTACTGGCGTTTCACATATATAAATTTCTCAGGATAATAAGCAAGTTCGGTCCTTGTCCCCTTCAATGAAATA
Source organism: Parnassius orleans (assembly GCA_029286625.1). Lineage (NCBI taxonomy): Eukaryota > Metazoa > Arthropoda > Insecta > Lepidoptera > Papilionidae > Parnassius > Parnassius orleans. The sequence goes on along the minus strand of JAGSMP010000006.1, from coordinate 4,971,320 downwards.
ATAATTGCAATATCTGATTTATTACCGGCTCTGCGGTGAAAAACAGCTCAAGAAGTAGAAAGGCTGATGAAAACCAGAAATAAAAAAGTTAGAATATACGTAGCTTAGCTATAGCATGTCTAGAGTAACAGTTTTATACGTGGTAGAGCCATGCTGCAGCTAAATTAGTAGTATAGTTTTAGCACGAATGGGTCGGCTCGACCGGGGAAAGACCACGCTCTCACAGGATACCAGCGTAAAATAGCAGCTTCATGCTGCTGTGTTTCGATGGTGAGTGTAGAGAACCTGAGACCCTTATTACTGGAAACGAGGCATTCCATCTTAGTCCTCACGGGTGACAACACATCTGCATTTTGATTCTTTATTGAGGATAGATTTAGATGTCTATGGGTCACAGCAACCACTTATCATCCGGTGGACTGTGTGCTCGTTTGTCACCCTATTCTATAAAAAAAAAACACTGATAGTATAGAGTCGGTAAAAGAATGCGTGAAAGCAAAGTGATCAAGTCGGAAGTTTCACACGTGCACAGTCGTCGAGAGTAATACGCAGACAAAAACACCCACACACAATATCACTGTCACTAGGTTACCGTTACATCCCACGCTTCATCTTAGCAATAGGAAAAATAATTTTCATAATAATATAGCTTATTCAAAGCTTCGTCGCCTGAACAAATAAAGCTTTGAACGTACATTCATCATCATCATCATCATCATCATCACTACAGACCATCATCGTCCACTACTGAACATAGGGCTTCCGAAGGTATGCGAAGCCGCCTGCATCCATCGAATCCCTGCGTATCTTACCAGATTGTCCCTCTATCTAGTGGGGGGCCGCCTTACACTTCGCTTACCGCTACGAGGTTGCCACTCGAGAACCTTGCTTCCCCATCGATTGGTCGGTTCTTCGAGCTACATGGCCAGCCTATTACCACTTCATCTTACTTATTACTATGCCGGTTACTCACTCGGTTCTACTGCGAATACCTATCCTCATTTTCAAGTTTTCGTACTTTAGCATGAATTAACTAAAAGATTTTTATTTGGTTTTTGACCCAGAAAAACAAAGAAAAATAGACAGAACACTCATCATCGTCATAATTACAAGCCATCATCACCCACCGCTGAACATAGACCAAAGAATACCACACAACACGGTCCTGAGCTACCTTTATGCATCGACTTCCTGCATCTCCCACCATGTGTTTGCCATTGTTGCTACGCTTGGCATATTTGTTGGTTTGTTTCCCTCTGTCGCCATGGACGATACCACGGGACATCGAGGCGGGTCGCTAGTAACAAATAAAAGATATGCCAAGTGCTCGCTGTAAGTATTTTGCATAATTAGTGTTCTGTATTACCACCAGTCTTCGCGTGTCTTATTTTTATAGCGTTTTATAAGGTGTGAAACCAGAAGCTCGAGAAAGAATCAATATTATTGTACTGATACCACTGATGTCATAAATCTTGACAAAAAAGAACACAGTGATGATAACCTAGCATTAAGACTACACACAATATATGCCATTATCGGACCACCAGACGCTCGGCTGGTCTCCACCAATTTGCTGTCCAGATCCAACGCCATCCGACATAGTGCGTACAGCAAAAAAGTGGAAATTGCCATTATCTGTCTTTCCATCTGATTATAATATGGGTGTATTCAAGGCAAGAGTGAATAACGTCCTTCAGACCGAATTTCGGTCATGGCAGCCAGCCTCAACGGAGATTAGCCATCTGTGCAGGACAGGACTATAGTCTGAGTGTATGCGTAAGCACAGGAGCACTCTCTATTCCCTCACTTTCATAGTCCAATGGGACGACACTCCGACACTACCGGAGACAGACTAGACGCAGAACCAACGGCTTTACGTGTTTTCCGAGGCACGTGGGTGAAACATCGTCAACTTCCTAACTCCGGTCTGCCATTGAGAATTCTTTGACGGAAACACTCAATAACTGTTTTTAGCCCAACCCGGGATTTGAATCCGGGATCTCATGATCAGCAATCGCGTTTACTACAACTAGACCAACGTGTTGTCAATAGCAAGAGTGAATAGGCTTTTGTTAATAGTTAATGGTTAAGAAAGACTAATTGATATTCTAAAGATTTAAAATTATATCAATTTATAATCATATTTCGTAAAAACCACCAACTGTTTAATATGCAAATATTAGTTCATAATAACACACACAGCTTTGTTTATCTATAATATACATATTTATTTATAACGAGGCAGTAAAACCGTTTAAATACAGCAGACGACTTGACTTGCGCAACAAATATCTCTAACAAACACAAGCAATTTTGCAAGTAAATACAATATGACTTTAAATATACAATGTAGCTGATAATTAAGCAATTCGAGGCTTCACGAAGGTTGTACCTTCAATGCAAGTTGGCAAACAATGAGCTAAGAATATCTGCCTGCGATCGAAATATCAAAACACATCGTTGACAAGGTGACAAAGACCGGTTATCGACATGACAACTTTTTCTCTAAATCTAAACATTTTATCGTTTTAAAGTACCTCATTTGAATGATGTTAATGAAAGTAATAATTTATTCTAATCAGAATAGCTGAGAATATTTAAAATTAGAGTGTAACGGTATTTCATTGCTAAACTGTTAAAAATATTCACGTAACATTTGTATTAAAATTATTGTTATTGTTTAGTAGTTTTATAAATAACATCATTATTGGATAAAACATTAAAAGAAACCAAATAACGTTTCAAACTTTTTTTTAAATAAAATGGATAGTGACAAAAGCCAGGAAAGTATAGGGTTTTTCTTATAGGATAAGGGTGACAAACGAACACACAGTCCATCTGATGTTAAGTGAATACTGTGGCCTAAAGACATCTACATCTATCATCGGTTAAGTATGGAATGCCTCATTTCCAATAAAAAGAGTCTGACAAAATTTATTTTTGTTTTCAGGAATGACAATGCATTTGTGATTTCTTTGTTCAAATATTAAGTATGTTCGTTTGTCACTTTTATAGAATAAAAATTGGATTTGGTTATTGAAGTAACTATCTATCGAAAGATATAATCATTACCACCACCAATTTACGAAGAGAATAGAATTGGGAGAGTAGAATAGAATATGGTGCATCATGTTATGGGCATTAGTTAGGAAGAGATGTAGGAGAATATTATTGACCCTGAAGGAATGTCAAATTTAAACAATTGATAGCCACACTGCAGTTGTATTAAGGCTGCAGCAAGAATGATTCAGCTCAGCCGGTTAAAGACTACGCTCGTTCTGAATACTGGCGTAAAAGCTGCATGATTTTGCTGTGTTTCGTTTGGTAAGAGTCCAAAACTCGTTTACTTGTAACAAGGCAATTAATTTTAGTCCTCAGGGGTAACAACGCATCTGCATTTTAATGAGACGTGGGTACGATGACCACGACATTGCCTTACAATCAGGAAGTCTGTGTGCTCGTTTGTCACTCTTATCGCACAGAAGTCTGGGATGAGTATGTGATGGCTCGAGAAGCGCGGAGTTCCGTTCAACCAAAAAACTACTGCGCGCGAGTTGTTTGTATACTCTGCAATGAGACTATTACATGTTGCTACTTCTATACTTTTTACGGTCATTACTCTGTGGCCGTTATGGTTGAGGTCGTACCGAATTGTCGTCAAAAAGACTTCGCACATACTTGATCGTACATTTGAATTCCAACTGTTACCTTTCGTTATTTACGCGGAAGTAATTTTAGCTTTGATTCAGAGGGGCGAGATAAACCTAAGTCTAGGGCCTCAATGGAGAATGTTCGGCGGTGCGTGTGGTGTAGAGGTGCATTCGGCATATATTTTGAGCCACCGCCATTGGAGCTCAGGAGACAGCATTGTACAAGAGCATGTGTTTATCACGTATGTCGAACACCACCTCGCTACCCTCTCATCACTTAGCTTCTACTAGTGTTTACAAGTTGAATTTGTTTGTCGTAAATATATAAGCATTAATTTTAATTAGAAGCGTCCTAATTAACCAAAAAAATTGTGACAAAAATTTTAATTACATTAAAAAAATTCGTGTTCAATATTTATCAACATTATAAATTAATCATATAAGCTAATATGTATTTAATAACCAAGGACTTATTCCTACAATATTTTGCTTTTGTAGCGCAAACATTCGACAATCCAACTCTGCTTGTAATGAATATCGGACGTGTAGTGTAATATAATAAAACAAAAACTAAGTAATATTATACTCATTTGATCGATTCTGATTCTAAGTGTCCAAATTCTTTTGAGGTCCACGCAACCCGATTCTTCTGTATTGAAAAGGTAGGCGTGCGTGCATTCTGCGTATCTAAGTGTTACGTTACGTTTGTGTGATTTTACGTATTCGTAAGTTTGAGGCCAATTTTGTTTAATGATTTCTTATATTTACGCGAAGACTCGGCTTCTATGACATCGGAACGTCAAACACCTGACAACCATTGATTGAGAATAAATGTGGATATCTATGGGCCACAGCATCCACTTACTATCATGTGGACTGTGGGCTCTTTTGTCATCCTTATTCTATAAAAAAAACTCATAACTTGTCACTAACAGCCATTTTATAAATTATAATTTTTGTTCAATTGTAAAAAAATTAGACCAATTATGTGTTTAAAAAATTAGTAATGATATTCCCTCACAATGAGTTTGACCTCAGTTATCATTTATGAGGTCGTAGTTCCAGTTGATCGACGTGAGAGGCGCTCCACCTAGAACGAGTTGGTGTACAGTTAGCTGCCGTTAGGAGTTAGGAACAGGTTGTGGCTGGGAGCCAATTTGGAAATTAACTTGCTCTACTTGCGTAGGTTTTCACAAAGTTAGTATTATCTATTATGCGTCGGTTTATATATTCTTCGAATTTATGTTGAAGCATTTTTATATAAGTAAGTGGGATTCTGTGTAGTGGTGGTTTAAGAATATCCACTATCCCATATCATACCGTGAGAGTCGAAAGGTGACAGAGGAAATGAAATAGAAGATGGGCAACAGCATCTTTATGATAACAATTCAAATAAATTCAAGAAAAAAAAAACTGCGATTGCCATTTCGCCTGCCAAGTGTGTCAATTTTGGCAGTTGAGAAAGGCAATGGCAGAAGGCAGAATCCCTTTAAGGCAATCTATGGGGGAGGCCTGTGTTCAACAATGGTGTAAACAAAAATACGTCGTTTACCATAAGTGCACATTCCACTAAATGGGTTTTTCTTTTTAATAAAAAATGTGAAATAAAGAAATCCTTTATGTGAATTATGTGGCAATTAAGACGATGTCTAACATTTTCTAGTGGGATGATGATAACATTGAAAATAAGAGACAAATGTTAAATCGCCGATATGGATTGAATATATTGGATGTAAGTGTACACATATTGGCAGTTTCCTTTATCAGATGAGGTGGTGAGGATAATAAGGATAAGTATGTGGTATTTAATTTTAATTTGAGTTAATTTGAGAATTTTTTATCTGTATTGTTTTACCTTAGGTCAGAGTACATCATCACACTGTGTCACGTCCGTAGCTGGGGGCACTGTGGTACCTTGAAATCACAATGCCCTACCTTAAAAATACCAAAATCTAATATAAATTATTATAATTAAATTGTTTGTTCAAAGTTTGAGATAAAAAAAATTGTAGCGATAGGTATCTAAACATTTCCGAACATACCACAGTTTGTGAAATTCATTTAATATTATAATAATTCTTTGTTCTGTGTATAGATGGCTTTTGAAGCGCCATCACATGAAGCATCTATTTAATTATAACCCTAATAGCAACTTCAGCTTGAAATTGACGGTAATTTGATGTTGAAATTACCTGAAATTTGCTGCCCGAATTTGCCGACAATTTGACGGCAAAAGTTGAAAATAAAAATTTGCGGTTAATTTTTCTTCAATTTAAAGGTAACTTTTTACGAAAAAAAAGTCGTAATGTCTGTGATTCATTCTTACCATTTCAGAAGGTAAGCAAATTTATACATAAAATTGTCTACAATTTGACGATAAAAAAATACTTAACAATTTTTCAAGTCAAATTAACAATAAATTGACATAAAATTTGCCTGAAAATTGACGACAACTTTTTCTAGTCAACTTTTGGTGAATTTGTTCTAATTCGAGCATAAACCAGTAAATTTACGTCAATTCAATAGCAAGTTGCGCCAAATTGTTGTAAAAATACAAAAGTCCGAAGTTGACGGAAATTTGACGAATAATTCAAGGAAACTTTGTAAAATAAACTTTGCTAAAACAAACTGTGATATTAGGAATATCTGTGATGCAGAGAGTTCCCAGTACCATAGATGCAATATGGGCTATATTGCAATCTATGGTACGCAAAATCTCCTAAAATAAACTGAGATTGATTATGATTGTTTGGTTTGGTTAAGTGAAGTGTACGGTAAAAGTGTTATAGTAAAAAATCGATACAATTGTTATTTTTGTTGCTAATGCTATAAATTGAAGATTCATTGATTTTGCGATGGATATACGGGCTTTCTTTGGAAAAAAACGAAGAGTTGAAGAGCAAATTGACCACGAAGAACTTCACTGCTCAAAACAAATGGAAGCAAAAAATACAATCGCTACCCCTAGTTCCATGGCAACAGGTTGGTCAACACATGTTGGTAATGTTAGCTATGGCATTCCTTCTGATATTGCATCGAGACCAATAAAACAAGTTGTTTAGACACATATCCAAAACAACATAACAGGCCTTTGTTTTCGATAGGTTCAAGCGTTATAAATGGTTGCAGTATTCTGTAGAGAAAGATGCTGCTTTTTGCTATCCATGCCAGCAATTTTTACCTCATGGAAGCAAACAGACTTCGTACACTTCCACAGGATTTCGAAACTGGAAAAATGCCACTGAAATTTAAAACTGGTTTTCCAAAACATGAAAAATCAATTTCTCATATTCAAGCTATGTCGATGTGGCAGGAGAAATTACAAAGAATATCTACATCTAACAGTGTTGAAACGTTAATAAATCAAAAAGTATTAGAAAAATATAGGTATTACATGAAGTCTATCATTGAAGTAATACAATTTCTAGTTGTCAACGAATTAGTTTTGCGTGGAAATTATATTTTGGAAGAAGAAAAAGAACAAGGATTATTTCAGAATTTATTTGAATACACATGTATGAAAGATCCAAATTTGAACGAGGTTCTCACTCATCACACATATCGTTCACCTGAAATTCAAAATCAAATAATTCAAGCAATGGTTCAAGCAGTACGAAGTTCCATTGTCAAAGATATTAATGACTCTGACGTGAAATGGTTTACTCTAATGGAAGATGGGACGAGAGATAAAAATAACCGCGAAAAAATTTCATTAGCAATACGTTACGTCAAGGATGGTGTCGTGAATGAGTCGTTGTTGATTGTTAAGACTACTGAAAACCTTGATGCAGCCACTTTTAGGGAGTTAACGTTAAATACCCTTACGGAAAATAACATTGACCCCTCTTGTATGCTTAGCCAATGCTATGATGGCGCAAGTGTAATGAGTGGGAAAGTTTCAGGAGTTGCGACTGGAATAGAAAATAAATTGGGCCGAAAAATTCCTTACGTCCACTGCTATAACTATAGCTTGCACTTAACAGTCATCAGAACTATCTCAGAAATTACTTTCATTCGTTTATTTTTTTACCAATGCATCATGTTATATGAATTCTTTCATCATGACAATAGCTGCCTTATATAGTGGATAAGGGATTGGCCGACTCCTCGAACAACGCTGGTCTGGACATTTGCAGTTACAAAAGTTGTATACGATAATTATTCATCGATTTTGCAGACTTTGAAGAAATTAAAAATGGCAGATTCAACGGCGATGACGTCGCCAAGAGTATCGGTATTAAAAAAGCCATGCTTAATCTGGAATTCCGAATGGCCATGGTTGTAGCCAAAAAAATCTTATCCACGCTACAATCTGCAGACGCAGCTTTGCAAGTCCGAAGCGCAGAATTGAAAGACGCCATAACAATCATAAAGTGTGTCGAAGATGAAATTATAAAATTAAAATCAAATCAGATGTATAATTAAATTCTGGAAGAAGCTAAGTCTTTAACAAGCGACAACTGCGGCATATCTGAAAATAGGACACAGACCTCGAAGACGCAAGTAAAAAAAAACAAATCGGATGGATGACTATTTGACGTATGGCCCCTCCTGTTTCTCCGCCAGACAAAATATAGAAGAGAACGACGAGCCATTAAATCTGAGTATTTCGAAACGTTGGACATACTTATTGCTGAATTACAAAGGTTTTCGGACAACGATGATCTAATCAATTCGATTGCAAGTCTCGATGAGTTGGATGTAGATAAAATGGTTCCACTGAAAAATTTGGGTAAGTTTGAAAACATTAAATAATTTAAATAATTTGTCATGTTCAATTTACAATTTTAACTAATTTTTCAGGTCTGTAAATTCCATCAAGAGAAGAGGCTAGTGTGGTTAAAGCTTACTTGAGTCGTAACGAGGATAAAATGGAAAATACATTGCAAGTTTTGTATAGGCAACTTTTTGCATCTGTGGCGACCGTAGGATGTAGCACCGCAGTGTGCGAATCTACGTTTTCAACTTTAACTGCAATCAATAGGCCTCAAAGGATGTCATTGGGTCACGAGAAAATGCCTGGTATGGTATTTCTGGCCTTTGAAAGAAAAAAGAACAAAATCAGTTGATCAGAACGAAGTTCTTCGCATTTTTAATAACATGGAGAATCGTAGAATTCAGCTGTTTTAAAACATCTAAATGGTATTTTAGGTCGCATCTATTTACTCGTATCACCTCACCCAACAATTAATTATCACCTCATCTCTACATCCAAATCTGGAAGTTCAACCATCTTGTTCGCTTGTTCTTCATCATTGAGGATTTGATAATTCTTTGATCCATGCTCATGTTCTGTCACAGAAATAATTTGTCTACGAATAGCTATTGAATGCACATCACTGACCTTGAAAATAAAATATTTGGATGTGTTTAGTGTCTATTTATCTTGTTTATTAAATATTAACCCGGCGTCATGGGGGTGAAAAAGTGTAACACGGACGTAGGGGGCGAGTCGTACAGACCCGCTTTTTATATATCAGTCATTCTAGCACTTGATTAATAAAAAAGATTTTATTTATTCGGGTTTATTATTTTAGGTATTCATGTAAATAAATAAAACAAAAATTTCATATTGTATTATATTTTAATCATATTTAAAAGAATATTTTAATAATACTAAAAATGCCGGCTCGAGCTGGGTTAGTAGTCGAGAGGTCAGTGATATACATGGTGATTGATTTCGGAGACCGTGCTTCAAGGGCAGATCAATTGTTATAATTTTTTTACTTCCGCCCTACCTGTAACCAATGCTGCCCTACCTCAAATTCGACCCTAGCTACAGCCCTGCCCTGTGTATGAAAGTTCCTAAATGAAATGAGATTTAAAAAAATGTCACAATTATGTCGGTAATTGTTGAGAACCATTGAGTTCTATGTACTACGTACTAGAGAAGCTATTCCAAACAAAAAATGTGCACTACTCTGTTTTCGCGCATGCATGAGATAGTAGATTTTAGTCTATGATTGTAGATAGCGTGGCATATAAATGAAGAAATTTATTTTTTCTATTGTAATATTATTACCTATTTATTCACTTGAACAACAAATAATTTTACTTATTTGACTACTGAATTATTAATTACGTTCAGGTTTAAACTTTAATTTTAAATCTCATATTATTAGCGCAGCTCCACACTATGAATATTGAAGCCACACTAAATGACACTAAAGGTGTACGGATTGCAGTACAGCTCATTTGAACATAGTGAATGTTCGGAATGCCAAATCTAGTACGTAGTACATATATATCGATGTTGAGAACCCTATGCTCGAACTTGTTGATGAGAATGTTTACCTGGGATAAATTGTCTGACTAGGTAAGTCTAACTTCGACTAAGAGGTCAATTGACGCATCCAACTCTGAATATTAGAGACATCTTCTCGTCCCGTATTTCTCAAAACAAGAGTGTACAATAAGTGCGTGTTGTACAGTGATTGACTGAACTGAGACATGGCCCTTCACTGTTGGCCATAGGAGGAAACTTAAGGTCGCTTCGCAAGCTGTCGAGGGTTATGCTGGGTGTTTTTCTGCGTGATAGAATCCGTAACGTTGATATCCGTATAATCAGAGTAACCAACATAGCCCAAAGAATCAGTAAGCTGAATAGGCAATGAGCCGGATATATTGCTTGATGATCCAAAAATCGTTGGGGGAAAAGGTTCTAGTGATTGAGTCTTGTACCGACAAACGCCCAAATACTACACTGCTGTGTTTCGGTCTGAAAGGTATACATATATAGCCAGTTTAGTTACCGGCTGTAAGGCATACCATCTTAATAATAATAATTTATTACTTTGTGTAATGATACATCATACCAAAATCTTAATCCTCTCAGGTGACAACGTATCAGTAACCTTCTTTTTTTTAAGTTGGCTGCGATGTCCATGGACTGGTGACTGCAGTAGTCACTTACCATCAGGTGGGCTGTAAGTTCGTTTGTCTCTTCAATTTTATAAAAAAAAAACTTTAGAACAGCCCCCTACTAGATGGAGTAACAACCTAGTAAGATATGCAGGAAAACGATGCATGAAAGTGGTTTAGAATCGTGCTTTGTGGCAATAAAGTGGAGAGACCTATATTAAAGTTAAAGTAAAGTTACAGCCTATACATATACGTCCCACAGCTGGGCACAGGCCTCCTCTCATTTCTGGGAGGGCTTTAGGGCAAGGAAATGTCCGCCGCGCTGCCCCAATGCGTGTTGGCGAACTTCACATGTGTTAGAAATATTTTTTTTGATTTCGAAGACATGCAGGTTTCCTCACGATGTTTTCCTTCACCGCCGAGCACATGGTAAATCAGCACTTAAAATTGCAATTAACAATTTCATTGGTGCCGGCGGCGGGGTTGCTCGCGTACTGTGAAATTTACAGCAAGCGTTAACCATTTGAGCTACCACGGACCTATATTGAGCAGCTGTAATAATGATGATGACGATGATGAAACTATAAACACGCGTCGGTTTTCGTTACGTTCGCCTATTTGCTGTATTTCTACATTTAGTCATACATCCACTGACATCTATGTGTCTATGAGTGTTACCTTGACCCTATAATCAATCTATACAAATAAATAAAATTGAAGTGTCTGTTTGTAATGTCAAAATAACAGATTTTTACTAAATGCTATGAAATTATATTCGGTACTAATAACAAAATTATTATTTTTAAAAAATCTGTATGTCTGTCCGTCTGTCTGTCTGTCTGTTTGTTCTGTCTGTTTGTTCTGTGTTTATTGTCTTATTTTAGAAAAAATTAGGGTTCCGCGCAAAAAAATTAAAACCCCTGAAATCCAATCGTAATAAATTCCACGCGAGCGAAGTCGCGGGGGACAGCTAGTTTAATAATAAACGCAGCAGCACATAAATTAAGAAATTTTGTATTTTGTTCGAAGGTGCCTTATTATATAACGTTGACATATTATGTAACTTTGGTATAAGTATATAGTGCCATAAGGAATATCCTTAGAAAAATTATTGACATTTTAAAATTAAAAGGTTATATTAGTAATTTTATCTAACATTATTAATTTATAGTCTGTGGTTTTCATAAGAATATTATGAACAATGTTATATTACGAGTATAACCCGTATGTAATAATTTATGAATAATGTGGACATTTCATTAATTTCGTTCTAATATTCATTTATATTTGACATCGCTCATATTTTATCCCGTTTGGTATACAGAGGCAATAAGCTTACAAATTCCGAATTAATATTACGTTTCCACTCCATATATACGAGTATATAAAATTATACAACTCAAGCGGGAGAGAATAGATGGATTATTATATCTTTATTCATATTTTATCTTCAGAATAAAATGACGGTAAAACTTTATCGAGTAGTAACTCTACTTCCAGCTCCAGGATCTTCTAGTCAGATGCGTGCGTAGAATGTTTTCAGGCCAAGTCGTCTTAGGTGGCAACCGAACCTCCATTTTTAACACCCCCTGCCCCGCCGTCACCATGGGTGAAAACGCAGCAAGAAATAGCGCGGTCGCCGGGGAGTGGAGGCCGTTTCTTAAGACATAAATGTGGTTGCTCATGAGCACTTAAAATAATGTAATGTCCTCCAGACCAAATTTCGGTCACGGCGGCCAGTCTTCACTAGCCATCTGCGCAAGACAGGATTATAGTGCCCAAGTGTGTGCGCTGCATAGGAACACTCTCTATTCCTCCACTCTCATAGTCCGATGGGATGGTAATTAGACACGACCGGAGAGAGATCAGACGCGGGACCAACGGCTTAACGTGCTTTCCGAGGCACGGGGGTGAGACACCGCCAACTTTCTGACTCCGGGCTGCTACTAAGAATTGACAAAAAAAACAGTCACTGATTTTGGCCCGACCCGGGATTCGAACCCAGCGATGATCAGCGGTCGCATTTACGACCACAAGACCAACGAGGCAGTCAGATTTTAATATTATCGTTTAGTGGTCGTGTAAGAAAACTCATCATCCTATTACGTCTCGTGGGTGTCGTAAGAGGTGACTATGAGATATGCCAGAAAGATCTGATGGCTTCTGATAGATGGCTGTAAATCCGTTCCGTTTACGCCAGCTGTAAAATACCCAGATCGGCGACGTGGGAGCATAGTCAAAGGTTCGAGACGTCTGGTACTGCGATAGTTTGCGCGTGCCAAACATGACTGTTAGGGAAAAATCCTCCCTAAAACGGGAGAGCCATGCCATGTACAGCTGTGGTATTTTACGGGATTGAGAAGAAAAGGAAAAATCCCGTTAGGAAACTCCGTTGATAAATCAAATCATGGATTAAGTTTTTTAAACGCCCGTGTTAAATATTATTAAATATACTCGTAATAGTAAGACATATCAAAACAGAACCTTATATACAAAACTTGATTGTTATATAGCCGAGCCAGAAAATCCGAATAAATTGCTGATAATTTTTTTTGTGTTTTTTTTTTATAGGATAGGGTGACAAACGAGCACACAGTCCACCTGAAGGTAACTGGTTGCTGTGACCCATAGACATCTACATCTATCTTCAATAAAGAATCAAATGCAGATGCGTTGTCACCCGTGAGGACTAAGATGGAATGCGTCTTTTCCAGTAAAAAGGGTGTTAAAATGTCTGGAATAATAATAATAATAATGTCCGTGTAGTAGCGGTGTAAGAATACCCACTACCCCATATTGTACCACAGACGTCGTAAGAGGCGACAGAGGAAAACTGAAACAGGAGATGGACAGGCATCTTCCTCATAACAACTTAAAGTAATAAAAAACTGCGATTGCCAACATGCCTGCCAAGCTTGGCAACTATGGTAAAAAATGTTCAGCGGTATGCTCTTAAAGGTAGTAATTGGGAGGGTTCTGGAATAACACCAGCATTGGCGTATACAGACGCAAAATTAGAATTTTTAAAAACTTAGTTTGATTAATTGATAATGTTATATTCCACATAAACACTTTACACATAAATCTTTGTTTTATTTTTTTTCAAATTGTGAAATAGAAGACTGGGCTTAGGCTTCATCGGCCCTGGCTTTTTAGTTTGCCAGGTCCCCTGGAATATAAACTTAGACACGCCGATGTATACCAGGAAAGCATAAAGATATATTATAAGCGTGACACACTAAATTATACAAAGGTGTATTGTAATGACTAACTTTCGTCAAAGTGATATTTGACCTTTAACAGTATGTATCGATTGAACAATGAAACGGAGATCGCGTGTCGTCATTGGTGGTTAGCTCTTTAGAGCATCACTTTCACAGTTGTCTCATAATTATGGATTGAAATTTTTAGCAATGGTACACCACGACATAAGGCCTTGTGCAATATAACCTTATTTTTTAGCGTCTATCTGCTATAACCTATTCTTCTTTTTATCTTCTATTGTAATATTATGAAGCAATTTCTCACATCGGGGATAATAGCAGAAAAATAAAAGTTTTAGTTTAAGGACTGAATAAATAATAGTACAAGAATATGAAATAAAACTCCCCGCACTTGTATTAAAAAAGTAGTATCCATTTGTTTCACCTGATAGTAAGTGGACGCTGCGGCTTATAGACACATACATCTTATACTTACTCAGGGCTCATAGTCCCAAATTTAAGCCGAATATACGCAGATTCGGCTTTTTTGAACCAAGTTTACTTTAGTTTACTTCATCATCATCATCATCATCATCTACAGCCCTTCCCAAGTCCACTGCTGAACATAGGCCTCCCCCAAGGAATGCCACAAAACACGGTCCCGAGCCACCTGCTTCCATTGACTTCCTGCATGTCTTACCAGGTCGTCAATCCATTTAGTGGGGAGACGCCCTACACTTCGCCTGCCAGGCTGCCACTCGAGAACCTTTCTTCCCCATCGGTTGTCGGTCTTTCGAGCTATATGGCCGGCCCATTGCCACTTCAGCTTACTAATCCTTTGGGCTATGTCGGTTACTCTGGGTCTACTGTGGATATCCTCGTTTTTAAGTCTATCACGCAGAGAAACGCGAGCATAGCCCTCTCCATAGCTCACTGAGCGACTTTGAGCTTCCTCATACGGCCAGCAGTGAAGGATCACGTCTCAGATCCATAGGTCATCACTGGCAACACACACTGGTTGCACAATCTAGTTTTTAGGTTCTGAGGTATGCCTGACGAGAAGATTAATCTCCCGAACGCTGCCCAGCCGAGTTGAATCCGTCGATTGACCTCTCGGTCGAAGTTGGACTTACCTAATCGAACTATTTGTCCCAGGTAAACATATTCGTTAACAACTTCGATCTTAGTGCTCCCAACAACTACCGGCATAGGTGTGGCATGGACGTTGAACATGATTTTAGTTTAATTAAAAAGATACAAATCATACATGAGTTACATTAAGTTCTAAAATTAAAAGCCATCCAAAAGAGTGTACACAGCATATGAATATAACTGCACTAGAAACTTAGCCCTAGCAAAAATAAACATGTGATAAAAAATATACATCTATCCTCGATTGAAACTAAAATGCAAATGCATTGTCAGCCCTAATCTCCCTGTTTCTATCGAAATTTACACAATTAATATCAGGAACAGCTAAAGCCGAGCCGTGCGAATGCGGCGTAAGGGAATCCCCGTTTCGTCACGTAGGTGTCGTGAAAGGCACTAAGATAAATGCAGAAAAGATCATGGCTTCCATTAGATGGTATAACCATCCCGCTTACACCAGATGACCCCTAGACCGATAGAATAGAATAGAATAGAATAGAATATCGTTTATTTCTTAGTATATGGTAATTACAGATGTTGAAATTATAGAATGATTCACATATACTACCGTATTCGGTGTAGAAATATTACAATTAGAATAATATTTAACACTTTATAGTACTTATTTAAACAAATTTATACATTTATAACATTATATAGGAATTATCAATTGTAAATATATATTATTATTATTATTAATACAATATTGGGAGCATTCATTTATGTATAATTTATAAATTTATAATCTATGAAATCGTTAACAGAATAAAACACATATCCAAAAGCCAAGAAAATATTGCACGTTTAAATTTATTTATAGGCAACTGTCTGATCTGTGGTGGCAGCTTATTAAAGATTGTTATTGCCATGCAGTGGGCATTACGACTATACAAATAAAGTCTTTGGGATGGTGCCACCAATTGGTTTGGTTTCTGTCTTGGATCCTCTTGGAAACACGTTCATTTATTGGAAATAGATAGGAATATCTCTTAACGAACAAACATATTTCAAAAATATAGAGACAGGGCAGTGGAAGTATCTTTAATTTTTGAAATAATGGCACAATGATCTAAATAATTAGCGCCACACATGGATCTAATACATTTTTTTGTACTTTAAACGCCCTGCCTATATTCACTGAATTACTATAACTAATCCATAGCAGTACTGAAGAGACGTACCCATGATATGCACTGAGGACTGTTTCTTTACTGGCTGTGAGTCTTAGTTTGCGAAGAGCAAATACAAATTTATCGAGTTTACTACACACTTTATCTACATGTTCTTTCCAGTTCAATTTACCATCAATAATTATACCTAAAAATAATGTAGATTGTACTGGTTGCAAAACAGTATTATTATATTGTATTTTAACAGGGTGGCACTTTGAATTTAGAGTTTGGTACTGTATTAATTTAGTTTTTTTTTAATTCTTTTTATTATTGATTTTAATGGTGCCTTTTTTATATTGTTGATTTATATAAGATTATGTTATATTTATGACGATTTATTTCACAACGGAATATAGATATTATTTTTAAAATTATTTAATTACAATGTTTTTAAGCAGACTGTACACACTCAAGCATAGGTATTTTAAAAGCTTTTATTTAACTTCACTTGTATGTATGTCCTGGAATTTTGTAATTAATATTTCACCCACTTCCACTGAAGCTATCGCACTATCGCGCTATATTAGCACACACGTTTGGTTCTTGTAATGATGCACGATTACTTCCATTTTTTTATTATAGTTTCGCAATCTGTTGAGTTAGCTTATAAGGAATACAAATCGGTTGAAGAAGGAAAAAAATATCATAGGGTGAGATGTCATAGGATGAATATGGAATAACCCATAAAATATAAGCGGCCAAAATTATACTAATTTAAAGAAACTTACTGAAAAATTTCATGTATTTTTCATGTATATTAATCTTCATTAAAATACACTTGCTAGAAGCAAGTGTATTTTAATGAAGATTAAATTTTTAAGAAAAATGCCACACTTTTAGAGCTGTAATTTTATATATATATATATATTTTTTACAATTCCTAGTGCCTGTATATTATATGTCCTATTTATACGAAGGCATTGTGTGGAGAGCAGTGTAGTTCAGCGAGCAAAATTAGAAAATTGAAATTCATTTTTGTTTTTGATTGAAAAATTGATTGTTACTGTAAAGCACCCGAAACGTCGGGAATTAAAACAAGTAAATTAAACGCGATGAAATCCGTAGACTGAAACTGAAATTCGTAAGTAGTAGTGTTCGCGTAAATATAAGAAATAATTAGAAAATTGAAGTTTGATTGAGAAAACAGAGAATAAAATCAAAGGTAACATCGTATCAGCTATATTTTTATAATAATAATAATAATGTCCTCCAGACCGAATTTCGGTCACGGCGGCCAGCCTCAATGTAGACTAGCCATCGGCGCAGGACGCGATTATAGTGCCCAAGTGTATGCGCAAGCACAGGTGCACTCTCTATTCCCTCACTCTCATAGTCCGATGGGACGGTAAACCGACACGACCGGAGAGAGATCAGGCGCAGGACCAACGGCTTAGCGTGCTTTCCGAGGCACGGGGTGAGACACCGCCAAGTTCCTGACTCCGGGCAACTACTGAGAATTTCTTGAAGGAAAAGCTCAATAACTGATTTTTTTTTGCCCGGCTCGGGATTCGAACCCAGGACCTCATGATCAGCAGTCACACTACTACAACCACTAGACCAACGAGGCAGTCAATATATTTATAATCACTGTGGAAATGGATTTAAGACTATTACCTAAATGTTAAAAGTTTGGTATTGAATATAAGTTGAAAATATTTGTCAGATAAGTACTTATTGGTCAAGGTTTTAATTTTGATATTTTATATTATCGTCTCCTAAAAATACTTAATAATATATGATAAATTGACAATGAATGACAGCATGTCTCGTTACCAGTAAAAAGCTAGAAAGTCACCGGTTTTCGTCGGTAACTCAGCAGCGTTATGCTGCTGTTTCGCGCCAGCATTCTGTGCGAGCGTTGGCCTTCTTCGGTCGAACTGACCCATTAGTTCTGCGGCGTAGCTCTACAACTTAAAAATATATAAGGCCACTGTAAAAGTGTAATTTTTTGGTACAAATATCGGTTATCTTATATTCCGGAGACATTGTGTTACATCGAATATATAAAATACTGTGAATTTGATAACCTCCTCCTTGTTTGCAGTCAGTTAACATAATGCGATCGAATGACATTTCGCTTTCACGTATAATAATTAATGTACCTTCTTGATAGTTAGTGAAACCTGGATTTGAAGACCAAATGGACTCAGTATTTCTGAATATAGCACACATTATTTGTTTTGGAATTTAAATTCAAATTAACCTATAAGCTTGAGATTGATTACCCGAACGTGCACCCACGTATTTGTGTAAAGTAACAGCTAACATTTGTCCCACCGCTGGGCACAGATCTCTACTTATTTTTGAGAGGGTTTTGAAGCAGAAAAAATCCGCTGCTACGCATCAACACTCATATCCACTTCATATCTCCTCGAAATAATTTTATATTCCAGATATACATTGCTTCTTAAAAAGATCTCATGATAGTTTCCTACACCGCTAAGCATGTGATAAATTAGCACTTAAAATAATGTAATGTCCTCCAGACCAAATTTCGATCACGGCGGCCAGTCTTCACTAGCCATCTGCGCAGGACAGGATTAAAGTGCCCAAGTGTGTGCGCTGCATAGTTACACTCTCTATTCCTTCACTCTCATAGTCCGATGGGACGGTCATTAAACACGACCGGAGAGAGATCAGACGCAGGACCAACGGCTTAACGTGCTTTCCGAGGCACGGGGGTGAGACACCGCCAACTTTCTGCCTCCGGGCTGCTACTAAGAATTGACAAAAAAAACAGTCACTGATTTTGGCCCGACCCGGGATTCGAACCCAGCGATGATCAGCGGTCGTATTTACGACCACAAGACCAACGAGGCTGTCAGTTTTTAATATTATCGTTTAGTGGTCGTGTAAGAAAACTCATCATCCTATTTCGTCCCGTGGGTGTCGTAAGAGGTGACTATGAGATATGCCAGAAAGATCTGACGGCTTCTGATAGATGGCGGTAAATCCGTTCCGTTTACGTCAGCTGTAAAATACCCAGATCGGCGACGTGGGAGCATAGTCAAAGGCTCGAACCTTTGACTATGCTCGACGTCTGGTACTGTGATAGTTTGCGCGTGCCAAACATGACTGTTAGGGAAAAATCCTCCCTAAAACGGGAGAGCCATGCCATGTACAGCTGTGGTATTTTTACGGGATTGAGAAGAAAAGGAAAAATCCCGTTAGGAAACTCCGTTGATAAATCAAATCATGGATTAAGTTTTTTAAACGCCCGTGTTAAATATTATTAAATATACTCGTAATAGTAAGACATATCAAAACAGAACCTTATATACAAAACTTGATTGTTATATAGCCGAGCCAGAAAATCCGAATAAATTGCTGATAATTTTTTTTGTGTTTTTTTTTTATAGGATAGGGTGACAAACGAGCACACAGTCCACCTGAAGGTAACTGGTTGCTGTGACCCATAGACATCTATATCTATCTTCAATAAAGAATCAAAATGCAGATGCGTTGTCACCCGTGAGGACTAAGATGGAATGCCTCTTTTCCAGTAAAAAGGGTGTTAAAATGTCTGGAATAATAATAATAATAATGTCCGTGTAGTAGCGGTGTAAGAATACCCACTACCCCATATCGTACCACAGACGTCGTAAGAGGCGACAGAGGAAAACTGAAACAGGAGATGGACAGCAGCATCTTCCTCATAACAACTTAAAGTAATAAAAAACTGCGATTGCCAACATGCCTGCCAAGCTTGGCAACTATGGTAAAAAATGTTCAGCGGTATGCTCTTAAAGGTAGTAATTGGGAGGGTTCTGGAATAACACCAGCATTGGCGTATACAGACGCAAAATTAGAATTTTTAAAAACTTAGTTTGATTAATTGATAATGTTATATTCCACATAAACACTTTACACATAAATCTTAGTTTTATTTTTTTTCAAATTGTGAAATAGAAGACTGGGCTTAGGCTTCATCGGCCCTGGCTTTTTAGTTTGCCAGGTCCCCTGGAATATAAAATTAGACACGCCGATGTATACCAGGAAAGCATAAAGATATATTATAAGCGTGACACACTAAATTATACAAAGGTGTATTGTAATGACTAACTTTCGTCAAAGTGATATTTGACCTTTAACAGTATGTATCGATTGAACAATGAAACGGAGATCGCGTGTCGTCATTGGTGGTTAGCTCTTTAGAGCATCACTTTCACAGTTGTCTCATAATTATGGATTGAAATTTTTAGCAATGGTACACCACGACATAAGGCCTTGTGCAATATAACCTTATTTTTTAGCGTCTATCTGCTATAACCTATTCTTCTTTTTATCTTCTATTGTAATATTATGAAGCAATTTCTCACATCGGGGATAATAGCAGAAAAATAAAAGTTTTAGTTTAAGCACAGTTTAAATAATAGTACAAGAATTAAGAAATAAAACTCCCGCACTTGTATCAAAAAGTAGTATCCATTTGTTCCACCTGATAGTAAGTGGACGCTGCGGCTTATAGACACATACATCTTATACTTACTCAGGGCTCATAGTCTCAAATTTAAGCCGCACATACGGCCAGCAGTGAAGGACCACGTCTCAGATCCATAGGTCATCACTGGCAACACGCACTGGTTGCACAATCTAGTTTTGAGGTTTTGAGGTATGCCTGACGAGAAGATGTGTCTTAATCTCCGAACGCTGCCCAGCCGAGTTGAATCCGTCGATTGACCTCTCGGTCGAAGTTGGACTTACCTAATCGAACTATTTGTCCCAGGTAAACATATTCGTCAACAACTTCGATCTTAGTGCTCCCAACAACTACCGGCATAGGTGTGGCATGGACGTTGAACATGATTTTAGTTTAATTAAAAAGATACAAATCATACATGAGTTACATTAAGTTCTAAAATTAAAAGCCATCCAAAAGAGTGTACACAGCATATGAATATAACTGCACTAGAAACTTAGCCCTAGCAAAAATAAACATGTGATAAAAATATACATCTATCCTCGACTGAAACTAAAATGCAGATGCATTGTCAGCCCTAATCTCCCTGTTTCTATCGAAATTTACACAATTAATATAAGGAACAGCTAAAGCCGAGCCGTGTGAATGCGGCGTAAGGGAATCCTGTTTCGTCACATAGGTGTCGTGAAAGGCACTAAGATAAATGCAGAAAAGATCATGGCTTCCATTAGATGGTATAACCATCCCGCTTACACCAGATGACCCCTAGACCGAGTGACGTTTACACATTGACATATCGAGTGACGTGCAGTTTCGTGGTCACTGGAAGAGAAGGCCAAATTAGCCTCTAAAAGCTTGGCGTGCTCAGTAGAGCGGGCAGTATTTCATGCCGGCACACCGCCTGCAACTTTACACGGCGCAGGTTCGGCCTCACATGGAATACTGTTCCCATCTCTGGGCAGGGCCCCAATGCCAGCTCCTTTCACTTAAACGCATTCAGCGCAGAGTGGATCGAATCGTCGACGACCGAGTTCTTTCCGATCGGCTTGACTCACTAGCACCGCGTAGAGATGTTGCATCTCTTGCGTATTTTATCGCATGTACCACGGGAGTGCTCAGAGGAATTGTTCGACTAATTCCAGCCGCTCAATTTCACCATCGCACATCGCGACAAAACTCGCGATACCATCCACCATCTGGATGATTGGCGGTCCACCACTGTGCGATTTAGAAGATGTTTTCTTCTCGCACAACTTCCTTGTGGAACCGATTACCACCAGCGATTTTTCCGGACCGATATGACTTAGGGACCTTCAAGAAAAGAGCCTACTCCTTTTTAAAAGGCCGGCAACGCATCTGCAATTCCCTGGTGTTGTTGTTGTT
Source organism: Parnassius orleans (assembly GCA_029286625.1). Taxonomy (NCBI): domain Eukaryota; kingdom Metazoa; phylum Arthropoda; class Insecta; order Lepidoptera; family Papilionidae; genus Parnassius; species Parnassius orleans. Next base: position 4,949,482 of record JAGSMP010000006.1, on the reverse strand, counting down.
CATGGGCGGCGGTAGTCACTTAACATCAGGTGAACTGCATGCTCGTTTGCCCCTCTCCTATAAAAAAGACCGATGACAGCAGCCTTAAGGGTGCGACACGTCTTCTTTATAAAATGCGTACAGCTAGGGATCGGAATAATTTGCCGGCGTCAGGGCCGCTGGACGGATTTGTCTTTCGTCCGAATACAAGCCGGGCGCCTTTAAGACAAGAGTGAATAAGCATTTGTTATGCTAAGACAGTGCGACTAACCATCTAGGGCTTCATCACCACTTGTCACTGTAAAATTGAAGTGACAAGCGATCTAACAGTCCTCCTGATGGTAAATGGCTATTGCAGTCCATGGACAACTACCTACTAACCTACCTTTCAATAACGAGGGTTATAGATGCGTTGTCACCACTGAGGACTAAGAAGGAATGCCTCTCAGCCACAGCACTGCTGTTTGGCGACAGAAATAGGTTAGAGGGTACCTACCTAAATGGACCAAAAGACTGAAAAGGAGTCTGGTATTGGGATTGCCAATCTGCCTGCGTGTAGCGATTAAGGCAAAAAAAACGTATATATTATATCTCTGTATCATACATGTTTTGTTTATATATTTACATTGCATAATATATGTATACTAGCGATCCGCCCCGGCTTCGCACGGGTGATTTCTGGATTTCAACAACAGCTCCACCCACCGGGTCCAATTTTGAATCTAAACCATCCAGTTACCCACTCAAACACACACAATTTTTTTTATCAGAATCGGTCAGCAATTGATTTTTATATATAGAGATTATAGTACGTATGTATGTATATATATAATTGCATTTGCCACATAATCTCATCACTCCACGAGTTGACTGGCAGAGAATGCTGATAGGCATTAAGTCCGCCCTTTGTTACCCTAGTTATTAAGGTGTTAACAAAAAAGATTAGATAAATAAAATTAAGGCAAATCCTCTTTACAATAGAAAAGACATTTGTCAAGCCGTGGACTTATAATTTTGTAATTTACATATTTTAGTTTTCTCACGCAACGATGATGGCGATGAAATCATATTATGCATATGAATACCTTATTCACCGTGTAATGGCGGTGTAAGAATATCCCCTACTCCACTATCGTCTCGTGGCTCGTGGGTGTTGTAAGAGGCGATAGAGAGAAACAAACGATAGAGAGAAACAAAAGGGCAGTAGCGTCTTCTTATTAACAACTAAAAAACTTCTAAAAAAATGCAGACAGAAAGACAGATAGAAGTTTAAAAAATGGTTATTGATGTTCTAATGGCATTCAAATAACACTCTCAGCTCAAAAAAGGCAGTTACTTCGATATTACAGACAGACACTTCAATTTAATTTAATACGTATAGATAACAATATTTAAAATGGTAAACGGTGATGCTTCTACGTTCATTTATATTACACATTTATACCAACTAAGAAAGATAGACTCATGCTCAACTTCTTCTTCTTTCTTTTTTTAACAGCACGTAAAAGTCCATTGCTGGACGCAAACATATGCACCTAAAAGTGTGTTGTTGGTTGCAAATGATTTTAGATGCATATGTGTGCATTAGGGCGTGTTTTTAAAATAAGTTGAGTATGATTTTTTTAAATATACAATATTTATTACATAGATAGATAACACTTTACCTAAAACAACTTTTACCTATGTTTAACAAATAAATTATTTTGAATTTGAATTTGAATTTGAACTTTATTGTACGCCAAAAAAACTTCATTACCATAATAAAAAAATAAATAAACTAAAAACTTAAATTATCATACAGTTCCTATCCCCGCGACGTTTAAGCAAGAAAAGACGCAGTCCTCTTATCACCAGCAGCGACGACCAGTCGCAGATACAGTTCCTTTAGAAACTTCACCGCACTTAGAGCATACGGACCGGATAGTCTCTAGCAAATGGCACAAATATGTAGTCATCGCTCAGAGACTCTTGACTTAGTATCAGCGTCACTTGAAATGTACGCAGCGCTCCGTCTACCTTTCTTTGTGGTTCTGAGATTACACACGATAATTTTGCATGCAGTGTTATTGTGTGAATTTTAATGAAGTAATGATAACCATCGCATTGTTTTTGTTTTGTTGTACAATTAAAAATACAATAATACAGCTTTGTTTGATATATTTTGCTCTTATTAAATGGATGATCTTGCTTAGATTAAAAATTAAATTTATGACAAAGTAAAAACCGACTTTAAAAGCTAAAAATAATTAAGTAATTTCCACATACTAGCTTCCGAAGTCGGGTATTTAATTCTTCGATATATTACTTCGCACCGATTTTAGAATATGACAATATGTCTTTAAATGTCGTTTAAATAGTTACATTGAAATCTTTAGCTGGGTGGTATTTTTTTGTTCAAATTTATATGGAACCAAAAAAAATCATTAAAATCATGTGTACATAAAATAATAAAAACGTATTTAAATACAGAAGAATTAAGAACCTCCCCCTTTTTTGAAGTCGGTTAAAAGTTAACAGACTTTTTAGGTAGTAGATAGTAGACATACGTTTGGGAGGCCTTCTAGGTAAAAACAATCCTCTAACGTATTTCTGCCGCGAAACTGCAGTACACTGCTCATTTCTGCAGGCTGTGGAGTATTTCGTCTTTCCTCAGCGATGAAACACGCGTCTTAACATACATAAATATATAAACTCTTACGCCTGGTACGAAAAGGGGTAGGCAGAGACTACGGTCTTCCATTTGACATCCTGATACACCTCTCTAGCTTCTTTCACATTTAATATCTCTATGTATACATGTTCGTCGTTTAAGGGTTTTTAAATTATGAATTTTTTAATTAAAGTTTTATGTGTAAGTAAATCAGGTGCTAAACGGTAAAGTAAAAGATTCTGAGGTTCTTCAGATAATTATGGCTGGAGGATTCCGACCATTACTTAAAAATTTCACTTAAAAAAGTCCCACTGGGTTTCTTGCTGGTTCTTCCTAGGACAAAGGTTTTTTTTTTCGAACCAGTGCAGTGGTAAATTAAAAAATGACTTTCAATAAGAATTACACATGTGATCTATATTGAATAAAAAATGATTCTATTCTATTATTGGGCGGGGTGAATAATGACTTGGGATGGTTTTGATTTCTTCGTATATCTTTCTGGTTCAAAACTTGTAATCATTTTTGAGCACTTCCTACCTTCCGACTAAGATAAAATTTTGCACACTTATGTAATTACGATGACAATGCTCACTAAACTAAAAATTAACTAAACTCCTATGGAAGTTTGTTTTTAAATAAGTTTTATACCTCATTAAGTTTATTATAACTTCTTTATCTCAAGACATCAGAGGTTACCGATCGATTTGTTTGTTATAAATAAAGCTTCCTAGCGGAGAATGTAACGTTTCTTGGACTGAATGTAAGGAAAATGCTATAGAAAAGTGTTTTATAAATAACTATTTTTGTCAAATAAGATTTGGTATTACAGTGGCAAAGTGTTTGCGGCGCTACTAGCAGGTTCGATCTTAGGGGTGACGACCTATTCTTTATTGTAGATAAAAACCCTCAGGAGGACTGGGTGTTCGTTTTTAATTTACCGTTACAGCGTGTCAAAAGTCCAAGATCATCATAGGCCTTCCCCATAGATTACCTCATTGATGAAATATCTGAAATAGTTGTTTTTTTTTTGTTTTTTTAAAAAACGTAACCTCCACACTGATACTAGGATTTTCTCCTGTATCGTGGGGCGGTTTACAAACATAAATTGCACAAGGACAAACATCCAGACCCGGAAAAATTATTTGTAGGTAATACAAATACTTGTTCCGTGCGGGATTCGAACCCGCAGCCCTTAGCGCTTCAACTCAATTGCTAAGCCACTGCGCCACGGAGGTTGCTACGCTTGGCAGGCGAATTGGCTACAGCAGTTTTTTATTTTTAGTTTTTATTAGAAAGATACTGCTGCTCATCTCCTGATTTGTTTCTCTGTCGCCGCTTACGGCACCGACGGAACGATATGGGGTGGATATCCTTACACCGCCACGACACGGTGTACAAAAATATGTATACCTACATATAAAAAATTCGGTCAGATTAAGATAGTAATTAAGGTCATTTGGTATAGCGCAGTATCTTGGGATCTCGTGCCAATTTACAACTTCATGAATCACTTTAAAACAAACGTTTTTTAGGTCCTGAAGTAACATGTAGCCTATTGGCAGTCGCGAACTTTGGTTCAAAGCCCATAGGAAGTCTTCTTTGCTTGTAGGTTAATCCGATAGTGCTTGTATTTTTTATAGAATAAGGGTGACAAATGAGCATACAGTCAACCTGATGTGAAGTGGATACTGTGGTCCATAGAAACCTACATCTTTCTTCAATGAAGAATAAAAAAGTAAATGCGTTGTCACCCATGAGGACAAAGATAGAATGCCTTGTTACCAGTAAAGGCATTTCATCTTATCGAGGATAGATGTAGATGTCTATGGGCCACAGCATCCACTTACCATTCACCCTTATTCTATAAAAAAAGGTACCACTTTTATCCTCAATTAAGAATCAAATTGCAAATGCGTTGTCATCCCTGAGGATTGAGATGAAATACCTCGTTTCCAGTAAAAAGGGTCTCCAGTTCTCTACACTCACTATACGAAACAGAGCAGCATTAAGCTGCTATTTTACGCTCGTATTCAGTGTGAGCGTGATCCTTCCCCGGTCGCGTCGACCCATTCGTGCTGCAACCATAATATAGCTTCAGCGTGGCTCTACCATATTAAAAGTTACGTATTTAAAGTATAGTAATGTTAATGGTTAAGTTCAGCTATTGTATAAGTTGCAATACTGGACACAGGTCGGCCGCGCTCCTACGGTTTGTGTTGGCAGACTTTACATGTCCTCGAATTTTTTTATTTCCCAGACATGCAGATTTCACTGCCCAGCAAGTAAAAGCTTGTGTTAAATAGTAGCTTCATGCGGCTGTGTTTCATATGGTTAGTGTAGATAGATTCCCTTTCTATAGGAAATGAAGCATTCCAGCTTAGTCCTCAGGGGTGACGACGCATCTGCATTTTGATTCTTAATCGAGGATAGATAGATGTCTATGGGCCATAGCATTCACTTACCATCAGTTTGTCACCTTTATTTTATAAAAAATTGAAAATGAATGTCAAGCAGCCAATCATTACCGTCAAACATAAATACATAGCATCCACTCACATCAGCCATACAATGTTGCAAGTTTGTCAAATACAATACCTTTAGATACAAAATTTGGCTTAATCGCTAGTGTATAATTTGCACAATCACATATATTATCAGCGGGAAACATGACATCACGAGACTCCCCTGTCTCACGTACAATATCACGTACAATATTAACAGTGTCGTGTTGTGATGAATTTGGTATATGTCGAAATTAAGAGGCAACTAGCTAACTCTTGAAATGTTTCAACTTAATAATTAAACTTTTAATAAAATGAAGAAGTAGGATCGACTTCAAAAATTAAAAAAAAAGAAAATAATTTCTACATTTTTTGAAATCGGTGCTATAAAATACATGCTTTTAAGTGGAAATTAATTAACTTTTTTATTTTTGACGACTTTAAAGTCTACTTTTTATTATTTAAAGCTTTTGTTTCCTAAGATTACGGTGTTATCATAATACTATAACGGCCGTAACACAGCGACTGCAAAAAGACGGCCGTCTATACGGTGACGACACGTGGAAAGTTTTATCACCGCTATGGCCATCTTTTTTTAAATAAACGTATATACAGATACAGACATAGATATAGGCAAAAATGGACGATCTTAATTAATCTGCATTATTAATTTACTTGAGAGTATGAGCAGTCATTAGAAGAGGAAAATAAATTTTATGGTGGAAGATGAATTATGCAAAGCTCGTGATGCAGAATGTGCATTTGAGATTTTACTGCGTCGCCGTCTACGGTGCAAAGATAAGAAGTTCAGGAATACTTTCGCCAAACACCATTTTTTTTTGATTACGTACTTATTCACATAAGAGATGATTTAAATTACAAACCATACAATAGGCACGAAAAGCCAAAACTACCGATTATCACGAGCTCGAAGAACTACTGAAAATACGTTTAGAATTGTATGTAGTTACTCCAGATTATTTTTCCTATAAACCTATTGCTACTGCTCCAGCAGTGACAGACAAACTGATAGTGTGTGCGTGTATTTTATATAACATGTTACCGGAAGCAAAAGTACTGGCTCCAAGTAAAAATATGTTGATGATCCACTTCCGTTACTGAAAATTTAATACCTCTGGCAAATCACAATGTCCGAGCCCAAATTAATCCCACTCAAATATGAGAAATATTTAAAAATTACTTTAACGACCAGGGGCTATAGAGTGGCTACACAATTATGCGACACAACATTAGGCTATCTACGTAATAATATATTATAATTTATAATGAACATATATGTTTTTTATACACCATGTAATTTATGTATCTAGCTTATTATGTATAACATACTGTAATGTGAAAAGCAAATATATCACATGGAATACTGTTCCATCTCTGGGCTGGGGCCCCAGTGCCAGCTCCTTCCACTTGACCGCATCCAGCGCAGAGCGGCTCGAATCGTCGACGACCGAGTCCTTTCCAATCGGCTCGATTCATTGGCGCTGCGAAGAGATGTTGCATCTCTTTGCATTTTCTTTCGCATTTACCACGGGAGTGCTCTGAGGAATTGTTCGGATTAATCCCAGCCGCCAAATTTCACGAACGCACATCGCGGCAGAACTCCTGATACCATCCACACCATCTGGATGAGTGGCGGTCCACCACTGTGCGATTTAGAAGATGTTTTCCTCGCACAACTTCCTTGTGGAATAGTTTACCACCAGCGATTTTTCCGGACCAATACGACTTAGGGACCTTCAAGAAAAGAGCCTACTCCTTTTAAAAGGCCGGCAAAGCATCTGCAATTCCTCTGGTTCCCTGGTGTTGCAGTTGTTCATGGGCGGCGGTAGTCACTTACCATCAGGTGAGCCGCATGCTCGTTTGCCCCTTCTATAAAATAATAATAATAATAATTAGTAATTATTATTATTATTATTTTGTTTATTAGTAATTCTATCAGAATGGAGCTGGGGACGGATAAGTGTGCGGTCCTCCATGTTGAAAGGGGAAGGGTTGTTAACTCGAGGGCATAGACTTATCTATGCCCATCAACATAAGGACCCTTTCTGAGGCTGAAACATACCGATACCTGGGTATGTCACAGAGCATCGGTATCGATGAGGCGGGTATGAAGCAGTCAGTTTGCGATATGTTTTATGCACGCTTGACCAAAGTGCTTAACAGCCTTTTGTCCGGTGTGAATAAGACACACGCATATAACGGTTGGGTCATGCCTGTTTCATATATACCTTTGCATACTTAGGTGGACTCAAACTGAACTTAACGCCCTGGATAGAAAAGTCCGCACTACTATGACGTCCCATAGGATGCATCACCCGAGATCGTCGATTATGAGGCTGTACTGCCGCGGAAACATGGTGGGCGTGGCTTTTAAGCGCGCTTACCATGCATAATCGCGAAGTGTGCAGCCTCCGTAATTACTTTCGACGAGATCGGATGATCCATTCTACAGGACGTCATTTCTTGTGATAAAGGACTTACCTCTATCCTTAGCCAACGAGCAATGGCAAGACCTGGCAGTACATAGCATTTCCGACCGGGAGACCGTATGGAAGGAGAAGGAGCTCCACGGGAGGTTCTACAAGGCTCTACATGTGCCTTTCGTAGACACAGTTGCCTCCCTCCACTGGCTACGTTTTGGTGACCTCTTTGGGGAAACCGAGGTTTTGTCTGTGCGATACAGGATCAGGTTATTAAGACCAACAACTATCGGAGATACATCCTGGGATGGCACCGTCGACATCTGTCGAGCTTGTCGCCATCCCGGTGAGTCACTTAGGCATGTCATCTCCGGTTGTTCGGCGCTTTAACTCTGAGTACTTGCACAGGCACAACTTAGTAGCCAGAATTCTACACCAGGAGCTCGTTTCGAAATACGGTCTCGTGGACCGAAATTGCCGTATTACAAGTACTTGCCGGAAGCCGTGCTTGAAAATGATCGCGCCAGGTTTCACTGGGACCGCCATCATCACAGACAGGACTATTCTGCGAATAAGCCTGATATTGTGCTGATGGACCGGGCACAGTCAGGATATTTTTGGTCGACATCACCATTCCATATGACGAGAACCTCGTGAAAGCCGAAACAGATAAGCGAACAAAATATCTGGACCTGGCTCACGAGGTGACCGACATGTGGGGTGGACTGCCGACCGAAATTATACCTGTAGTCGTCTCTGCGAACGGGTTAATCCCAGTCAGCCTCGGGTCATCTGAGGCGACTGGGACTCCGTGACGGACCGCTCCAAGCTCAAATGCAGAAGGCGGTGCTCCTCGATACCGCCCGCATCGTCCGCCGGTTTATCTCCTTTCCTCAACCTCGGCCGTTTGGTCTCCTGCCGAGGGTTTCCATCTGGTTGGGTTTTATTTATTTATGTATTATTTATTTATTTATGTATTATTTATTTGTTTATGTATTATTTATTTATTTATGTATTATTTATTTATTTATGTATTATTTATTTATTTATGTTAGTATATTAAATATATATTTATGTTTATTTATTATTTCCTTTAAAATATTTATTCAGCCCAACCAGATGAGAATACTATATAAATACCCCACAATAATAATTATTATACCTTCAGTGAATTGTACATATACGTTTTTTTTTTATTTCTTATACGTCACAAATTCAGTTTTAATTGGGTTTTCCTGTGTTATAAATAGCGTAAGTAAATAGCGTCATGATTACGCACAAAATCTGTTAAAAATTCGTAGTCCCCTCTGCTCCAGTTGGAATTGGAACTCATTTTGTTTATCGTCACCGGTCACCGCTATCGAAACAAGGTAGCGTGGAGTCTGTGGTGGTTCCTAGAGAGCGGTATTTTATACCGTAGCGTCAATAAGTTTTGGTGCTGTTTGCGTCATAGTCCAGGAGGAATCGGCGCATGAGTACCGAAAACTATTCCACCTCAATTTTTTATGCAATTCTCTTCAAATTGTCCTACTAATGATATAAATGCATGTTGCCATGGGGCTGAAAATAACATTTATCGTTATATTTTTGCCAATTTACACAATATTTTTATGAATTATAGCTTATGTGTTATTCTGATGTATAAGCTATATTATTGTAAAGTTTCATCAAAATCCGTTCAGTAGTTTTTGCGTGAAAGAGTAACAAACATCCATACATCCTCACAAACTTTCACATTTATAATATTAGTAGGATTAAGGATAACTCAAAAACTATTGGTCAGACCTTGATTAAATTTATACGGGACCGCATGAAAAGCACCAGCTTTCAAATAAAAATAATCATCAAATCTGTTCACCTAGAAAAAAGTTATGAGGTAACACACATAAGAAATAAAAAATACAGTCGAATTGAGTACCTCCTTATTTTGAAGTCGGTTAAAAACCGGAGACCCCTTTTAATAGAAACTAGTCATTCAATCTCAGTCCTCAAAGGTGATTCTTAACTGAGGACAGATGTAGATATCTAGGGGCATCCACTTATTATCAGGAGGATTGTATGCTCGCTTGTCATCCTTATTCTATGAAAAAGCCATGGCCGTGGACCTATTCCGTTGTGTGTAGTGTGGACTTTTAAGTTCGCGGTCCGTACCCTTAACCATTAGGCTACTGCATACTATGTATAAGACTTGAAAGCTTGAGATATTTATCAAATTTGTTGATAGTAGTAAAATTAATCAAAAATTAATTAGCATTTTGGTATTCACTCAGCAGCTGCTGTAAACAGTTAACAAAGGTGACAAAAAAGTGAATGGCGTTTGGTGCAAAGCACGCTAATAGATGCTTGTATAGTTTCCGACGCCAAGGGCACTGTATACGTCATCTCTTAACATCAAGCCCACAAAAATATCCATATTTGTATGCACTAAGGATACCAGCCGAGTAGAATGTTCCGGATAGTCTTCTTTTTAAGCGATTTTAAATAGACGTAAGTCTCAATCTTTCGAGGTCGTTGTAATAAATATGCATTTTATTTGAAGGAAATTCGATATAAAACTATGAACCCTATAGATGAAACTGCTTAAAGACCAACATTTTACGTTCGGTACTTGCCAGAAAGCGAAGTCTTTTTTGTTATTATTATTATTAAATTCTCAGACCAGTAGCAGTACCGTGTAGTGGCGGTGTAATAATATCCACTACCCCATATCATCCAGTAGGTGTCGTAAGAGGCGACAGAGGGAAATAAATGAAGAGATGGGCAGCAGCGTCTTCCTAATAATAAAAAAATATGGCAACTGTGGCAAATATCTTATGATAAATATGAGGCAATCTATGGAGGAGACGTATGTTCAGCAGTGGACTTTAATAAGCTGTAACGGTAACGGTGAGGGTAAGCAGCGTCAAACAGGGCAATTTCGTGGCGATTATTGCAAAACCTCTTTATTGGCCCATGTCCAGCAGTGGGTTGTTACGGGCTGTTGAAGAAGATAATAAATATATTATATTACGATCTTAAGGCATTATTCTCTCTATTTCTCGTATATATTGAATTAGTATTCATTTTAATATAACAGTAACTCAGTTAACTTCACATAATCAACCTTCCCGGCCGGGCTCCCAACTGCGCTTGTTGAGAGTTAACCTAAGGCTTCCGTTGAAAGCACGTACCACTCAAACATCCTTCGCGGAACGTTGGAGTAAGAAGTAGCGCTCTAACCCCATCACTGCTAGCTTGTGTAGAAACGGACCCAGTGTAAGCCTACCATGGGTCAGGGACATTAAAAACGTGGTCAACATGAATGCAATACCCGTCGGCACCAATGAAATTGTTTATTGCAAGGTTAAATGGCGATTTAACAAAAAAGAATGTGCCAACTGTGTCACTTGTTCAGACTAGCTAGATGCTTTTTGGACTACGGCTATCTTTAATATAAGTGTTTTATTTAATAAAATAATGTACAATATTTTATTATATACAATATTAAAAAACTATAACAAAAAAACTAAAACTAATAACTTAATTATCATACAGTCCTACTTCCCGTGGTATCGTGCCAAGAACGCTGGCTGCGTTTCCTCGCTGAATGGCTATACTTAGCCTTTGAGCGAGGAAAGAACCAGCCCTCTTATCACCAACAGCAACGACCAGTCACGGATAGAGTTTCTGTAGGAACTTCACCGCACGTGAACCCCACGGACCGATAGTCTCTACAGCAAATGGCACAAATATGTAGTCATCTCTCAGAGACTCATATTTGCGCCACTTACTCAATTCAGCTGCCTCTGATACCGCCCCGGCTCTAGACGAGGTACCTTTGAGATGAGAGGCCACAAGGGCTTTACCTCTCTCCCAAGAGACCAATGTCATACCATTGGATAACCATCGGTCTCCAACATTGGTCTCTTTCTCTTTGCCATCGTCTCTAAATATTACACAAGGCTCTAAAACCGAGGGAACATTTATAGAGAGAAGAGCCCTTCGGATGACATCGTTCAAAGAACCGTGCCGTGAAAACCTACCAGCACTTTTCTTTCTTACATGAAAGTCCGTGGAGCCCAAAATTGTCGACGCTGCTACCACAGGAGCACTGGTGGGTTGACAAATCGCCGATCCTAGTCGGATTTCTACAGTGATGAGCAAGCTTTCCCCATCAAGTAATGTGCCGAGATTACTTGATGGTAAATCGTGTAACCAGTGACTAGATAGTAGACTAGTCGAAACAGCTAGAAAGCGTGCCTGATCTTGGTTACTATGGAAATTATGAAACAAATCTTTCTGCACGCTCTATACCAACGGAATATCCCTGTTTTTGTTGGTTGACTTCCAGTGGAACATTTTCGCCGGGATAGAGCGTTCGCCATGTCTGCCCTGCCTCCGTAGCAAAGCACAGGTCTACTTTATTATTTAAAATTATGTTACATAAGTCACTGACACTATGGACGGTAGCAAGGAAAGCAGGCAATGCAACGCTAGAAAGATTTCTCACACCAATTCCATCAAATTTTATAGGTAAAGTAGTTTGAGTCCAGGCTGTTGTATTTAAACTTAAATTTAGAATTTTTTATTTAGCTACTCGTATTTTAAGATTATTATCAATATCTTTTAAAATATCCGAACATTTCCAGACTGGACTCGAGCGGCGTAAGCTATGTAAATCTAGATACAAGGAGACAATATTTGAAAATAGTAAGAGTTTAAGTTATACAATTTATCAACGTGGTTTAAAAAGTGATAAAATTTTGTTTTTAAAATAGGTTTAATACTATCCAAAAACAACGGGGAACCTAGCAGGTATGGCGATTCCGTACTGACAGTTTTTATTTCTGGAGAAATATGATTAAAATTTTGAATTAAAGTGTCTCTGTTAGAACTAGATAAATTATTGGAAAAAAATATTTCACATTTATTGCTATTTGGCTCAAGACCAATATTTTTAAAATTTCAAAAAATATGAGTAAGATCACTGAGGACGTCATCTGCTCTACCTCCCAGAGTACCGTCGTCCAGCTAAAATACATTCAGCTTGGATTTCAAATTTGAAGTAATGGGTTGAATTCCAAACTGAAAAGTGCTGGACCTAGTGGGTCACCCTGCTGAACACCGACAGCAGAATCGATAATATGGTTTTCGTAAAACAAGTTAGTATTTTGACTGTAACATTGCCAAACGTAATGATAAATTTCGGGGTATTGTTAGCCACTTCTTTCAGCAGGGTTACCCTATCGATAGAGTTAAAAGCATTCCTTAGGTCAACCTTCACAATAACATCTGCATCACAGTTTTTTTAAATGTACGCACTGAATGTACCGCCGCCTCACAGCCTCTAGTGCCAAAGCCTAGTTGAGTAGGCTGAAATTTTGTCTTAAGGTTAGAGATTATGTGCCTGCAAGCTAATTTTGAAGTTAAGCGTCGAAATGTGGAACCAACGGCAATAGGACGGATCCGTTATCCTTTTTTTTTTAAAGGCGGCACATAAATTTGCCCCATATAAGAATGAAATGAAATTTGAATTAACATTACCAGAAAGCATAAAATTACATAATTTTGTGGCGTCATCGGCAGAAGTGCTTACAAGATGTTTAAGATGTTGAGGCGTAATGCCGCCAGCAGAGCCATTCGAAAATGACATAATTGCTTCTAAAGTGTCTCTTTCAGAAATTTGGAAAGGTTGCATAGAAGTCTTGGGAGACAGCGGGAAACTTTGAGAAGGATTGACCGAAGGATGCTTCTGACGAAGGCCTTCAAGAGTTTCTAAGTTTAATCATATATCTAAAAAAAAATTATCTCAATTTTAGAATTTTATCTTTTTCACATTTTATACTTTCAACCTCAGAGCATGAACTTGAAATTCTTCCATCTCTTTAATTGAGACGTTTATTCGGAATGGTTTTTAAATTTTCACAGAAGCTTGGTTACCTTGTTTACGGGTAAGTTGGTATGTACGCCACAGATGGGAATTGGATTCTTCGAGATGTCAAGGATTGTAGTTTCATAGAAAACTTAGAAAATAATATAGTATTTCATTTTTATCGTCATGCTACTTATATCTATTTAGATATCCCAGGCTAAGGAGCGTTGTGGCAGCGTTAGCGAATCCATCACCTCATTTATGCTTTCCGATATATCGTCATATAACGATATAACCATCTCTTTTACGCCAGAAATAAATTATCTAATCCGGAGCAGCATTAAAGGTGCGAGATGTCAGGTACTGCGTTAGCCAATAAGCCTACCAAGCGTGTATTTAGGCAAATAATTTTAACGGGAGAGACCCATGTCCATCAGAGGGCTGATCATGATGATGATGAAGTTCAGATTTTGATAGAGAGCGTTCAGCGAACGTGTGGCGTAGTGACGCAATTGGTATACATTAAGAGGTCGCCACTCAGGATATTGTAATACAAGAGCGTGTGTTTTGTTTTTTCCATATAATTGGAGTGACATACGAACTTACAGTCCACCTGGTGGTAAGTGATTCCTGCAGCCCATGGACACCTGAAACCAACTTTAAATCAAGAAAGCTACAGAGGGTTGTCACAACTGAGGACTAAGATAGAATGCTTTACAGCCTGTTATTATAAAGGTTCTCTATACCCTTCACACCGAAACACAACAGTCCGCGCACTGCTATTTGGCTGCAGGAATTGGTAAGAGGGCGGTTCCTTCCCAAACGGACTTCTAGGCGAAAACGGAGTTCTAGCACCTAGTAAATTTTGTCATGCATTTCGAACGCCACGTCCCGCTGGATGCTCGTCTCATTTCTCTTACTTAGTGTTTATTGCAATCCCACTTAGTTGTATGAGGTGAGCCGTAGATGGTGAACTGCGCAGTCTTAGTGTAACAAAATACTTCACTACATTCTGCGTCACACCCGAAATGAGAACAGAAGGACAAGACTCTTCTTCATCATCATCATTCGGTTGCAGCACGAATTGAATCCACTCGACCAGGGAAGTTCCACGAGCTCACAGAATACCAGCGTAAATAGCTGTTTAATGCTTCTGCGTTTCGTATAGTGAGTGTGGAGAACTAAAGACCCTTTTCGCTGGTAACGAGGCATCCTATTTTAGTCCTAAGGGATGACAACGCCTCTGCATTTCGATTCTTAGCGACTATGTGCTCGTTAGTCACCCTTATTCTATTAAAAAGCTGATACGCAACAAACCATAAAAATAAAAATAAATTAAAAATTTATGGAGGCTCCCCTACTAGAAACGTGCTTTACGATGGTACGGAACCCTTCAAGCGCGAATCCGACTCGCACTTGGCCGGTTATTTATAGAATAAGGGTGACTAGCGAGCACACAGTCCACCTGATAGTAAGTGGCTACTGTGGTCCACAGACATCTACATTTATTCTCTATTAAGAATCAGTGAGGACTAAGATGGAATCACTCGTTTCCAGTAAAAAGAGTAGCCGTTTCTCTACACTCACCATACGAAACACAATAACATTAAGCTGTTATTTTACGCTGATATTTTGTGAGGGCGTGGTACTACCCTGGTCGAGCTGCCCCATTCGTGCTACAACCATAATTTAGCTGCAGCGTGGCTCTACCACGTATAAACCTGATACATAATATACCTATATATAGATTACCTGATAGTAAGTTGCTACTGCAGTCCATGAACACCTTTTTTTTACAAGGGAAAATGCCTACGCATAATCGCCTCGCGGAGGCAAGGATGGGAAGCCCCATGACAGCCCGACAGCGGGGACTTTTCTTCCCCCTTTTCCTTCGCAGGCGCACCAGGAACATAAGGTGCTCCTTCCTCCACGGCCTCTAACTCCACCTGTGTAAAGAACGGAAGCTTTCGACAGATCAGGATTGTGGCTTCGCCGCCAGCCAACTTTCGGTCGCAGAGGGTAGGGAGCCAGGCCTCCACCAAGTGGGTTCCTCTATGTTCACTGTGGGTGACCAAAGCCACGGCTACTCCACCCCCGCCCCTGTTCGGGGAGTCTATGGACTCCTGCAACCAACTTTAAACAAGATTACAGATGTGTTGTCACATCTGATGGCATGCCTCAAAGCCTGTAATATAATGTGAGCAATCTGACTTAGATCTCTGACGATCCAACTGAAATTGTCATTTACAGTTTCACGTGTTGATAAAATACTTTATTTTTTTATACATGTCTGAAATTATCACTTGAAAATTCTATTATAAATTTTAGTGGCGACAGGGATAGATCTATAAATTTAGTATGATAACTATGGTTTTAATATAGTATCGAGAAATTGGGGGCGAGTAGTATGATCAGCTGCAATAAAACCTGTTAGTGTGATAGTTCACGGTATGCAAGCTTTGGCATCCGGTGAGAGGTGAGTCTAGACTAAGATAAAGTCAAACCTTGCGGAATGTTGCATTCTATGTTTGAAGATGATTTTTGAGAACTTGCTTTCCTTAGATATATGCTGAAATTTTAGATATTTTTAACCGATTTCAAAAAAGGAGGAGGTTCGCAATTCGAGTATATTATGTTCTTTTTTTTGTGTATATGGCGCGATATCTTCGCAGATTGTGAACCGATTTTAATGATTTACCTCAAGGGTGGTCCCATTAAATTTTGAAGAAAAACTTCTGCCTCCAGGGGTGGAAAATAGGGGAAAAAGTTTCATATTAGATTATTGTTTAAGGAATTTCATATGACATCTTCGCAGATTGGGAACCGATTTTAATGATTCTTTTTTTTTATTAAATAGATTATACATCAAGGGTGGTCCCATATAAATTTGGAGAAAAATTCCAACCCTAAGGGTAGCTAATAAATAACTTCTTTTTTAGCAATTTGAAGTCGGTTTTTACTTTTTGTTAAAAGTTATAATTATTTACAGTCTTGTCTTTATAAAATCGCTGACTCCCATCCTGAACGGGTTTGGTATAGATATTATGTATTTAAAGCTTCATTTTGGGAGACTTATTTTTTATTTTTTTTCTGTGTACGCTGTTGGCCCTTTTTTTTTTTTTTTTTTTTTTTTTTGCGGATGGAAAATCATCTAATGACGCCTTTCGCTGTGGGTGGAGCGGAAGGAGTGTCAGACTTTACTGACTAAAACCATCCGTGTTCCTTCAGTGCCCTTACGTTCCGGAGCCGCGGTATCTCTTTCGAACAGCCCGCAGCCCCGGCAGGCGTCGGCCCTGCGGGCCCCTTCACGCTGCTGACAGCTCTTTGAGGCGCGCGTGGAACAAAACGCGCCGTCGACACGGCCTGTCGTCGTTAGACGGACGGACGGCGAGCTACCCATTGCTCGCCGTCCACAGGTCCGCGCTACGGTGGTCAGGGCCACGACGTAGCCCCGACGCCCGCGCCCCTGCGGCGGCCGGGAAGGAAAGCTGTTGCTCTTTCCTTCTCCTGCTCCGCCACCTCCTTCGCTAGCATCACTGCTTCGCAGAAGGTGGTGACGGCATCCATTCCGTCTCGCTCCGGACCATGGCTTCGACCAGGCCGGACGCGAGGTCGCCGCCGCCTATCGCCGCTACGAGTACACGGCGGTGCTCCGCCCAAGCAGGGCACACCTCCACGGTGTGCTCCACCGTGTCCTCCGGTCGATCCTCGCAGTGGGAGCACCTGGCGTTTCCTCCCGCCTGATTCGGTGCAGGAACCTCCGAACACACCGTGTCCGGTGAGGACCTGCGTCAGGCGGAAGGTGAGGACACCGTGGCGTCTCTCAAGCCACTCCTCAAAGAGGGTCTTATCGCCGCTATAGTGGCGTGCCCAGCAGGGGTTGCGACAGTCGCTCTCCATGTCGCCATGAGATCATGCCGGAGTCTGTCGCTGCGCGACAACTTGCCGCGGCAGCGGGTTTCCCGGCATAGTGCCTCCGCGCGCCATTCGTGCAGGCGCGCGAGGACTATCGCCTCCAGATCCCATGGCGGCAATCCAGCAAGGAGGCTCGCCGCCTCGCGGGAGATCGTGCGGTAGCCGCGAACCATCTTTACGGCAACCACCCTTTGGGGCGCGTTTAGGTGGTGGACGGCAAGCCGCGCCAAACCACGCGCCCACACCGGGGCCCTGTAAAGGGCCATGGACCTCACGATCCCCGCGTAGAGCCTCCGGCAGGAGGCGTTTGGCCCCCCCAGGTTTGGCAGGAGCCGCCTGAAGGCAGCCCCGGTCCGTTCCAGTTTGGGAGCCAAACGTCGGAAGTGCTCAACGAAGTTCCATCGGCCGTCGAGGACGAGTCCTAGGTGCTTCAACGTCGACTCGACGCCGACGGATACCCCTCCTACCATCACTGAGGATCCCAGTGGTGGCCTGTTCCGAGGACCATGGAAGTGCATGGCCTCGGACTTGTGCAGAGCCACCGAGACCCAGTTGCCGGATCCTCTCAACGACTATCGCAGCCCGCGTGTCATAGTTTCGCCGCCGCCTCGTACGACCCCCTGTGCCAGTACCAGCGTATCGTCAGCGTAGCAAACTACGCTGACGCCGGTAGGAGGTCGGCGCGCAGCACCCAGTCGTAACCGATGTTCCACAGGGGCGGCCCCAGAACCGAACCCTGTGGGACACCGCACGACATCTCTCGCCGGTTCCACTCACCGTTTCGACCGGGGTAGATGACGGCCCTGTCCGTCAGATAGTCCCCGACTATACGACGGAGATAGGTCGGCACCCGGTGATACCGGAGTGCCTCCCAATGCAGCTCCAGGGCATGGAGTTGAAGGCGTGGCGATGTCGAGACACCGCCAATACAACCCTGGCCACTGCATCCCCGTCGTGAGGGCTCACGCGCATGATGGCGTCCACCGTAGAGCGCCTCTTGCGGAAACCAAACTGGTGTTCCGCAAGATCCGGCCCCGTCCCGCAAGGTGCTCGGCGAGGCGGTTTGCAATTACTCTTCAAAGAGCTTGCCCACCTCGTCGAGCAGCACCACGGGCCGGTATGCGGACGGAGAGTCCGCAGGGCGCCAACTTCCGAATGAGGACCAGCTTCCCGTCTTCCAACGAAGCGGAATTGGCCTCTCCAAGCATGCGCTTAGAGCCCTCCAGTCGGGGCCCGAGAGCCTCCGAGGCCAGGACCCAGGCTTTGCCAGGCAAGCCATCGGGTCCTGGGGCGGTATTCCTGGCCTTGAGCCCACGTACCGCCACTCAGGTCTACCCCGGTCCCTTCCGGGATGTCGTCGTCGTCGTCCTGGTGGTCCGCTTCCGGCACCGCAGGTGGCGGAGCCATAGGCGGGGCGGATGTTCCCCGCGCGCAGGAACAGAGCGCTCACCACATCCTCCACGAGCTGAGGCCGGAGACTCTGCGTCAGCCAAAGGTGCGGAGTTTATCCCGCACCATCTTGTAAGGGCGCCCCACGGATCTCTATCGAGAGTCTCCAGCATTCCTCACGGGCCCGATCCCGGCCCGCAGGACAGCCTCCCGGAGGCGGTCTTCGCCGCTCTGTATCCCTCGTACAGCCCCGCCTCAATGGCTGCCGCATTCGGTGGACGAATGCGGAGCCTGCGATGCCTGGCGTACAGGTGCCGCGCGGCGACACACGCCTCGCGCAGAGACGTCAGCTCACGCGACCACCAATACACCTGACGCCGGGCACTTCCTGGCCGGACGCGGGCATTGCCACGTCACATATCTCGGACATGGCCTCCTGGAACCACCCTGCCTCATCATTGACGTCGGCAGGCCTGTCCGATGATGACACCCAGGCCTGCACGATCGAGGCTTCCAGGAGGAGCTCCGGTCCAGCTGCTTCAGCGCCCAACGCGGACCACTGGGGCCTGTAGGACTGGCGCGCTCGAGGGCTGGTGGAGACGTCAAACCGGATGTACCGGTGGTCGGAGTAGGTCTCCACCCCTCCATGACACGCCAGTCAATGGCACGCGGCGACAGAGCGGGGCTAGCGAACGAAATGTCCACCACCGACTCGCCCGCATCCGCACACGTGGGGACAGAACCCGATTTAGGACGACCAGGCCTGTCTCCAGAGCCCAGTCTTCCACCATCCTACCCCGCACATCTGTACGACGAGAACCCCAAGCCAAGTTCTTGGCATTGAAGTCCCCGAGGACAAGTACGGGAGGATAGCCTGACGACGACTGCCTCAGCTCTGCAAGAGAGTTGTGAAACTCGGCGAGAGATCGGTTCGGGAGAAGTACACCCCACAATGACGAACTCCCGAACTGTGCTGTTACGCACCCCTGACCCCTCCTGACACCTTCAGGGTCGGGGTACCGGCGGCGGCTGAAGAAATGATGGCCACTGAGCCGTTAAGGTCCGCCACCCAGTCCTCCCTAGGCCAGACAAAATACGGCTCAGCGACCACAGCGATAGCATCGACCACTGCGCCATGCTCTGGAGCAACAGATCCTGAGCACAGGCGCAGTGGTTGATATTCGCCTGGAGGAAGCTTAATGGGGCCGTTATAGGCATTCCATTTCAGCTTCCTCCACGGGCGCCTCTGCGGGCGTCGGTGTCGCGGCGGCGGCGGCAGCGACAGCGACAGCGGCGGCGGCGGCAGTCGCGACTGCGGCGGTGGCCACAGAGGCGGTGGCGGCGGAGGGCCCTCCCTACCCGCGGCCTTGGCCTTGGCGGGTGGCACGCAGGCCCTGCTTCCGGCCCGGTGATCGGCTGGCTTGCCGGTCGCCGCACATGCATCACAGTGCGGCGTGGCGCAGCAGGTCGCCGATATGTGTCCGCTGACAGCAGCGGAAGCAAAGGCCACTGCGGTCAACCTCGAGGCGCATTTCACCGATACGTGGTGCCCACGAGACAGCGGTAGCACCTCAGAGGTCTGGGCTCCAGCAGACGCTGTTGGCCCTGCGGCCTGACAGCTTCATCGAAATTAGCTCGTAAGCGAGGACCTACGATCTATTTCGGGAGACTCTTAGGGTGCACCCCTCTTATATAGTCCAGGAGAATGAGGGTTGTTATATACATATAACTGTGAATTACTGTTACAGCCTACTATGTCATCATCTTCTGGTTTGTCGATTCTTACCACACCCAGAGGACGATATGGGGTAGTGTATATTCTTACACCGCCATTACACACAGTTTTTTTTTCAATTGTGAATGAATTGAAAAAAGAAGATTGTAACAAGTTTAATTTTACTTAAATTGCCTGTTGGGTAATATCACAAAAAAACTAATAACTTAATTATCATACAGTCCTACACCGTGGTATCGTGCCAAGAACGCTGGCTGCGCTTCCTCGCTGAATGGCTATACTTAGTCTTTGAGCGAGAAAAGAACCAGCCCTCTTATCACCAGCAGCAACGACCAGTCGCAAATTGAGTTCCTTTAGGAACTTCACCGCACGTGGACCCCACGGACCGTTAGTCTCTATAGTAAATGCCACAAATATGTAGTCATCTCTCAGAGACTCATATTTGCGCTACTTATTCAGTTCAGCTGCCTCTGATGCCGCCCCGGCTCTAAACGAGGTACCCTTGAGATGAGAGGCCGCCAAAGTGTCTACGCAAGTAGCATCCCACACTAGGGCTTTACCTCTTTCCCAAGGGACCAATGTCATACCGTCGGGTCTCCTGCCATCGTCTCTAAATATTCCACAAGGCTCTATAAAACCGAGGGAACATTTATAGAGACAAGAGCCCTTCGGATGACATCGTTCAAAGAACCGTGCCGTGAAAACCTACCAGCACTTTACATACATGAAAGTCCGTGGAGCCCAAACTTGTCGACGCTGCTACCACAGGGGCACTGAGGGGTTGACAAATCGCCGCTCCAAGTCAAATTCCTTCGACGATGCGTAAGCATTTTCCTTTAAGTAATGTGCCGAGATTACTTGATGGTAAAGCGTGTAACCAGTGACTAGATTCCTTAGTCGAAACAGCTAGAAGACGTGCCTGATCTTGGTCACTATGGAAATTATGAATTAATTCGTAACATCATTATTATTAATAACCATAATATTTGGACAGTGTGCACAGAACGGCATGATTAAATCTCCATAAATCATTAGACTACAAGACACACGGACATCGGACTACACATAAACGACGCGTACCTGCTTTCAGCAAAGGATTACAATGATCTATCAGAATCAATTAACTTACATCCTAAATATGATGTATGGCTTCAAAATGAAATAGGATAGGCTTTTATAATCTAATGGGACTTGGCATGCAGTGGCATGTAGGACTACATCAACACTTACTGTCAGGCGGGATAGTAATCAAGCAATAACTAGCGTATAATTTATAAAAACTTTCCGCCAGAGATGATTCGTGTGGCTATTGAAATAGAAAAAACACCCTTATTTCAATACAAAATAGCCTGGAATCTAACGGCTTGAGGTACAGTGAGTAAAATTAAATCCAAAACCAAGCATACGTTACATAAAAGTTACAGCCTATACGTCCCACTGCTGGCACAGGCCTCTCATTTCTGAGAGGGTCTTAGGAAGGAAATGTCCGCCGCGCTGCCCCAATGCTTGTAGGCGAACACATGTCTTCGAAATATTTTTTTGATTTCTCAGACATACAGGTTTCCTCACGATGTTTTCCTTCACCGCCGAGCACGTGGTAAATCAGCACTTAAAATTGCAATTAACAATTTCATTGGTGCCGGCGGGGATCGAACCCGGGTTGCTAGCGTACTGTGAAACTTACAGCAAGCGCTAACCATCTGAGCTACCACGGCTCTCGTTTATACGTTATTTATACGTTACATGTTACATATAAATTTACTAGGCGGGAGGATTCCTTTCCTATTTAGGAGTCTGTCTAGATAGGTACCATCGTCGTACTACTACTTTCTACTGCCGAATAGCAGTGCTGCACTGCTGTGTTCCTGTCTAAATAATACAGAGAACCGGTATAAATACAGACTTTTAGGCAATAATAAAATTCTTTTTACGTGGTAGAGCTACGCTGCAACTATATTATGGTTGTAGCGCGAATGGGTCGGCTCGACCGGGGTAGGACCACGCTCACAGAAAACCAGCGTAAAATAGCAGCGTAATGCTGCTGTGTTTCGTATGGTGAGTGTAGAGAACCGGAGACCCTTTTACTGGAAACGAGGCATTCCATCTAAGTCCTCACGGGTGACAACGCATCTGCATTTTGATTCCTAATTGTGGATAAATGTCTATGGGATGTCTATGGGCCTCAGTATCCACTTACCATCAGGTGGACTGTGCTCGTTTGTCACCCTATACTATAAAAAAAAATACATGTTAGTCCTCAGATGTAACAACGCATCTGTGGCCTTCTCTGTTTAAAATTGGCTACAGATGTCTGTGACTACAGTAGCCACTTACCATCAGGTGGACTGTAAGCTCGTTTATCAAAGTCTGTCTGCTGACTGTGAGTCGTGGGTTACAATCACTCGAGGCTGAATTTAAAATATGTAATATTAAACGCAATAAAATACATTTAAAGTTGTCTCATTTAATGTGCAGTGTACACGTGTAATTATAAAAATCATAAGGTAAATAGATGTTGAATAGAATTAAAGTTAAAGTTACAGCCTATATACGTCCCACTGCTGGGTACAGGCCTCCTCTCATTTCTGAGAGGGTCTTAGGGAAGGAAATGTCCGCCGCGCTGCCCCAATGCGTGTTGGCGAACTTCACATGTCTTCGAAATATTATTTTTTTGATTTCTCAGACATGCAGGTTTCCTCACGATATTTTCCTTCACCGCCGAGCACGTGGTAAATCAGCACTTAAAATTGCAATTAACAAATTCATTGGTGCCGGCGGGATCGAACCCGTGTTGCTCGCGTACTGTGAAACTTACAGCGAGCGCCAACCATCTGAGCTACCACGGCATATATAATACCAAGGCATATATGAATAGAATATAACAAAATAATGTTTTATTTAATACAGATTATAAATAATTCTTGTTCGGTTCTAACAGAGCAATCACTGGTTCGGAAAAAAAGCTTTGACCTGGTAAGAACTAGAAAGAAAGAAAAAATCTGGCGGGAATTTATTTCCACGGTAACATTTAACAATATAAAATAGGTTGAATAATTATCATGATTTTTTATATTTACGCGAATACTACACATGGAGTAAAACTTATTTACGGATTTTATCGCGTTTATTTTTTTTTTAGTTTAAGAGCCGTGGTAGCTCAGATGGTTAGTGCTCGCTGTAAGTTTCACAGTACGCGAGCAACCCGGATTCGGTTTCTTGCAATTTTAAGTGCTGATGTACCACGTGCTCGGCGGTGAAGGAAAACATTGTGAGGAAACCTGCATGTGTGAGAAATAGGAAAAAAATTATTTCGAAGACATGTGAAGTTCGCCAACATGCATTGGGGCAGCGCGGCGGACATTTCCTTGCCCTAAAACCATCTCAGAAGTGAGAGGAGGCCTGTGCCCAGCAGTGGGACGTTATAATCTTAACTTTTTTTAATTTTAACTTTTTTAATTCCCGAATTAAAATTAGTTTTATTCCATAAATAATTATTTACAAAACTCAACCCAAAGTCCAACCCAGCCCAAAGTTGCTTGTTGGGCTAGTTCTTATGAGGCTTAGAACATTGTATGTTGACTCTAAGTGACGATGGCAATGAACGGAGCGATTTTAAATTTATCTGGCAATGGGCTGGCCATATTAGCTCGAAGACCGATAGAAATGAAAAGTTCTCGAGTGGGAGCCTACAGCCTGCTTTCTGCTGCTGTTGGTTTAATTAGAAGTCATGTTATATTTACTTTATTTGAAGTCTGTGGAACTATTTCATTCGTTAACGGAAAGTCAAGTACTAGTGGTACCGTTAAATTATTCAAAGTTGGTTTACTCATAATTTGTGAGATCTTGTATAAAGTAACTGTAATGCTTATATCTATTTATAAAATTACAGTTTAAATACATCCTACTGCTGGGTACAGATTTCCTCTCATTTCCGAAAGTGTTTTTGAGCAGGAGAATCTCCCATGTCCTCAAAATACTTTATTCCATGTTTATTTTTTTAATATTTAAGACATTCAGGTTTCCTCACGATGTTTTCCTTCACCGCCTAGGACGTGGTAAATCAGCACTTAAAATTGCAATTAAAAATGGTGCCGGCGGGGATCGAACTTGGCTTGCTCGCGTGGTATATAATATACAGCGAGCGTCCATCCATCCATTTGGACTGGAACATCCATTTTGATGTACATAAGTATAATATAAATAGAATTATAACTAATCTCCATACTTATATAAAATCAATTGCTGTCTGTTAGTCTCGCTAAAACTCGAAAACGGCTCAAACGATTTTGATAAAAAAATTGTGTGCGTTTGAGTGGGTCTCTGGATGGTTTAGATTCACAATTGGATCCTGTAGGTGCGCTGATGTCGAGATCCAGAAATCACCCGTGCAAAGCTGGGGCGGATCGCTAGTATATTATAATTTAAGTATATTTTTAAATAGTTTAGTTGTCAATTTATAGTTTATTTGTTATAAAAATATAAACCTTTTTTTTTTTAGAATAAGGGTGACAAACGAGCACACAGTCCACGCGCGCACACGTACACACGCGCGCACACTAGTGCACGTAAGTGGATGATGTGGCCCATAGACATCTACATTTATCCTCGATTAAAAATCAAAATGCAGATAGTTGTCACCCCTGAGGACTAAGATGAAGTGCCTCGTTTCCAGTAAAAAAGGGTCTCCGGTTCTCTACTGTCACCATACGAAACACAGCAGCATTAAGCTGCTATTTTACGCTGTTATTCTGTGAGATTAGTAAGCTGAAGTGGCAATGGGCCGGCCATATAGCTCAAAGAACCGATAACCGATGGGGAAAAAAGGTTCTCGAGTGGCGGCCTCGTACCGGCGGACGAAGTGTAGGGCGTCCCCCCACTAGATGGAGTGACGACCGGGTAAGACATGCAGGAAGTCGATGGATGCAGGTGGCTCAGGACCGTGCTTTGTGGCATTCCTTGGGGGAGGCCTATGTTCAGCAGTGGACTTGTGATGGGCTGTAATGATGATGATGATTCTGTGAGAGCGTGGTCCTACCCCGGTCGAGCCGACCCATTCGTGCTACAACCATAATATAGTTGCAGCGTGGCTCTACCACGTATAACTAATATAGCTGCAGCGTGGCTCTTCGACATATTAATTTGTTTATATTTTCATAGAACGTTTTAAAAGTTCAGGGCCATGAATGAACGGTATAACTATGATCAATTTTCCTACGTTTACTTTCGCATAATGTGTTTTTAACAACAATAATAACGTATTGCTTTACCATTTACCAAATCAACACGGAAATCCTGTTATTTTAAAAAAATAAGCAGTTTTTTCACTTTATTCTTAATTTTGTTATTCTCTTATCGTTATTTTTTGAACAGTCTTTAGATTTATCTCACTTTCCTCCTCATGTACCTTAAATAAACAAACTACTCTCTTTTGTATTTTTTAATAAGTTTCATTAAAAAACATCTCTTACAAGAAATGAAATGTTAAGCCTGTAGGTAAGCACAGAACCAAAAAAAATGGCCAAGTGCGTGTCGGGCGGCGAGCCACGCACAAGTACAGAGATGTAGAGATAGGGTTCCGTAGTTGTCCGTCACAATACGTGAACTTAGAAGGGAGCATATTGATAATATGAGCATATTGAATTCCAGAAAAAGTGAGAATTGTATACGAAAAATAAAAAATACTTTTCGATTTTGAAAATAATCTACATCAAATCATTCACATGCCAAGTCTGTACAAAAATGGTTATAGTTCTCTATCCATCTATTACGTCCCGGCTGTGCAACCATAAGATATACTCGTACATGACCGTAACAAACCTTCCCCTAAACCATCACTGCCCTTAACTATCTTAAAGGTCGCCCGCGTAAACCATGAGTACTAGGTATTTATCTGTGATAGTTTTATTTTTAATTTCATTATATATACTACTATCGTGCATACTTTCACATTTCCAAAAACAGCAGTTTATACAAAAAAAAAAAGCACATGACTATAATAAAAAATACCACTTTAAAGCTAAATATTTCGTAAACGGACCCCTGAGTCGAAAAAACGTTGTTCCATACCCGCAATATCTTTGAAAGACCTATCCAACGACACCCAACACTATAAAATAGACGGGTAAAATTGTGTAATATAATATCTACACTCAGATTTTGATATTGTGACGTTTGAATTTAAGCTTCTGAACATTGACCAGTTTTCAATAATAAAATAATTTATTATTGGGATTGCTTCAGCACAGCGAACTTAGTTGCAAGTATAAAAAAATTCATAAGCAGTTATTACAGCTGACACTAAGTACTAGAACAAGGGAGAGTCTGTAACATAAATAATTCCCAGTATATTAATATCAGATATATTCCAGTTTGCAGTAAGTCTGCGGAACGGAGCTCGGTGGAGCGCGACGAGTCGGATGCGTGAACTTTTTATACAAACCACAACGCCGCTATGTTTTATAGGGTTTTATAGCGAATGAAATTATATTAAGCTAGCGATCCGCCCCGGCTTCGCACGGATGGTTTCTGGATCTCGATAACAGCGCCACCCACCGAGTCCAATTGTGAATCGACACCATACAGGGCTCATTTCACGAAAAAAAAATACGGTTGACCCTGCAGGCCATCCATTTAACTTCCCGCTTATTTTCGAGTGCAACACTCGAAAATGTATTTAATTTTTGTTTGTTTTGTTTTTATTTACTTGAAAATCTAATCAACTCGAAATCTCAATGAACACTTTTGAACGCCGTGTCGCCCATCTCGATCGGTTGGTTCGTTCTAAAGATAACGTACGACAAAATTTAATTAACACACACACACACACACACATCGCTACCAGGCTATTTCTTATTTATTTTACTTGTTAATTGTGTAACATACACGATTGTAAGTTGTTATTTTTCTACCGACTTCAAAAAGTAGGAGGTACTCAATTCGACTGTATGTTCTTTTTTTTATGTTTGTTACCTCATAACTTTTTTCTGCGTAAACCGATTTCGATGATTCTTGCTGGTGCTTCTCATGTGGTCCCATATAAATTTGACCAAGGTCTGACCAATAGTTTTTGAGTTATCCTTAATAATATATATTTAAGTCGGTTGTACAAAATTTTTAATTTTTCATTAATTTTTAAAAAGTTCCGCTGGGTTTCTTGCTGGTTCTTCCCAGGACAGAGGTTTTTTTTCCAAACCAGTGGTAATTAAACAAGAGTGACTTTCAATAAGTATTATTTATAATCCGCATTGAATAAAAAAGTTTCTGTTCTGTTACAAAAAAAAAAAAAAACCTTTTGTCTGTCTGTATGTTTGTTACGGCTAATCTCCGAATCAGCTGGACCGATTTTGACGGGACTTTCACTGGCAGATAGATAAGAATAAATAATATACTAAAATATATAAAAGAATAAATTCAAATTCCATTTTTTTTTTGTTTTTAGATTGGCACAACTGTTTTCCATTTTGGCGCGGAGTTCGAATTACATCTGTTATTTAGATTAAATACAGTGCTGTTTTTAGTTATATCATATCTAGTGTGTATTGTGAATTTCACAATGGAGAAAAACATCGAACAAAGAGTTTGTCTTAAATTTTGCATCGCTAATGGAATTTCGTGTTCGGAGTCACTAAAAATGCTACAGAAGGCTTACGGTGAATCGACTTTATCAAAAACACGTGCTTATGAGTGGTACAAAGCGTTCAAAAGCGGTCGAGATGTGATGGAAAATTTGCCTCGCTCTGGTAGGCCATAAACGTGTGCAACTGAAGTTATAGCAGCTTCCATCGCAAAAGTGAAGGAAATATTGACTGAAAATCCTCATTCAGGTTTGAGAGAGTTAGCTGCCGAACTTTCTGTGCCTCACGAGTCGATCCGTATCCTTTTAAATAATCACTTGGGTATGAAACATGTTGCCGCTCGGGTAGTCCCAAAAGACCTGAATTTTCTCCAAAAACTCAATCGCGTAAGTCACTGAGGACATGCTAGAACGAGTCAATTCCGACCCAAAATTCATGAAATGCATTGTTACTGGTGACGAGATGCGGGTTTACGAGTTTGACATGCAAACTAGTCAACAAGCTTCGGAGTGGCGCCTTCCAACTGAACCGAAACCAAAAAAAACACGACATAGTCGATTAAAAGTCAAATTCATGTTGACTGTTTTCTTTGACTACTATCCGGTGTTGTGCACTCGGAATTCTTGCCGGGAGGTCAAACGGTAAATAAAGAATATTATTTGAGCGTTATGCGGCGTTTAAGAGAGCAAATTAGACGAAAAAGGCCAGATTTGCCACGACATTGCGCCTTCGCACAATGCCATCACATTGTGAACGAATTTTTGACCAAAAACTCAACAAATACCATCGAGCAACCACCTTATTCACCAGATATGGCTCCAGCCGATTTCTTTCTTTTTCCTAAACTCAAATTACCACTTCGTGACACCCGTTTTCATTCGGTAGAAGACATAAAGGAGAATTCGCATCGACAACTGAACTGAACTGAAACTTCTTTCTTTATTTTTTCTTAAATTAACACAATAAAGTCCGTTAAGTAACTTTCTTTCAATAAGTATTGGTTTATTTAAAAGGAATTATTTACAATATTATCAAGTCCAATCACACAAAACATTAAATGGATTGGTTCTTCTTACAACTCTATCAAAGTTATAAAATATTGTTTTTTTCATATGAGTACCTTCTCATGTAATATTCAATGGAGTACCTATTTGCATAGGAGGCCTGGAATACATAATAATAATTCTATGACTTACAATTGTCAACAGATAATTGTCCCCAGAAAAAAGTGGGTCACGCGCGCTGATTCGAACTATTAACATATACCGGCCAATTGACACGCATCAGCGACGGTGGCAAGGAGGTCTAGGAGGCCGGCTCGCCCTGTAGAGCTTGATAGTAAACCTTCACCAACAATTTAGAATCGTATGCATTCATTTTAGTAATGACATAGGCAAGTACACGATATGTGCGGCTAATGCATCCCTAGAAATAAACTCACGCGATAATATTGAATTTGCGATGTGTTTTCTAATTGTAATATATATTTATATTAAGTTTTATAAACATATATATTTGCCATAGCCTCCCATTAGGTAGAATAATGGCCTAATAAAACATGCAGGATGTCGATGGATACAGGTGGATCAGGACCGTGTTTTGGAGAAGTCTTTGGGGAAAGCCTATGTTCAGTAGTGAATTTAATATGATATGTTGTAATCTCAGACGAAAAAACAGAAACGGAACGCTGCGTACATTTACAAGAGACGCAAAACCATGCCTAACTTATTGACACGCACTACTTCTTTCTTTCTTTATCATCACTGCTGGACGCACACATACGAGTATGCACCTAAAACCACATTTTTGGTCGCCAAAGATTTTTGATACATATGTGAACGTAAGTGGGTGTTCAATGATTAATAAGTCTTTAAATGATTTCTTTGACTCGATTTTATAGTACCACGAATATCTAATAGACATAGAATAAAACTAATTTTACGAAATTTATCGCGTTTAATTTCAATTATTTTTAGGTACTTATTTTTAATTCCGACGTTTCGGGACGGGACGTTTTTAACACATAATATAAAAAATTTAAACAATCTGACTTCCGCCATGTTTAAAAACTTTATTGTATAAAAAGGGTTATTATAATCTTAAGGAATTTATGGATGATAATAGCCCCTGGGGATGAGGTGATCGTTAGCAAGCTATTTCTAATTTGTTTTGTGTTGTTAATTATTGTGCAACTGAAATGATTGTAAACTGTTTTTTTTTTCAAAAACAATAATGTCCAGCTGGGTTTCTTGCTGGTCTACCCAGGACAGAGGTATTTTCCGAACCAGTAGTAAATTAAACATAAGAGTGATTTCATATAAGTATTATTTATTGAATAAAATGGTTTCTGTTCTGTTTCTGTTTCGGGTGCGTCACGGGTGGTCACGGTGGTCATGGTGGTCACTGAAATGTTCTCGTTGTCATATTTAACCCGGGCTACTTTCAGCTTTTAAATATTAATTTTTGGCCCGATCTATGCAGAATGGCCAGCAGTTGATCTGTTGGACATTCTATACATATATTAAACCCATCGATATATATGTACTACGTACTAGATTTGGCATTCTGAAAGTTCACTATGTTCAAATGAACTGCAATCCGTACACCTTTAGTGTCATTTAGTGTGGCTTCAATATTCATAGAGTGTGGAGCTGCGCTAATAATACGAGATTTCAAATTAAAGTTTAAACCTGAACGTAATTAATAATTCAGTAGTCAAATAAGTAAAATTATTGGTTGTTCAAGTGAATAAATAGGTAATAATATTACAATAGAAAAAATAAATTTCTTCATTTATATGCCACGCTATCTTCAATCATAGACTAAAATTTACTATCTCCCGCGCATGCGCGAAAACAGAGTAGTGCACATTTTTGTTTGGAATAGCTTCTCTAGTACGTAGTACATAGAACTCAATGATTAAAACCCAATAAATCAGCCATGTATCGAGTAGGATTCGCGTTCATTAAAATACGGGTGAATTTTAATTATGTGTAATCAATTTACTGCACCATAATTTCCAGGTACTAGGACAACATAACAAGCAGCAGATGATCACCAGTTCCTTGAAGTAAGCTCCTCATTATAATAGCACATCACGTCTCTCTAGCTTGTCCTCCAGTACGTACCTACGTATAACCTGTCTGCGCTTCCGCGGTCAATACCTATATGTATTGACTGTCAAGTATGTATCTACAAGGTATAATGTATTTGTTATCTATACTAATACTATAAATGCGAAAGTTACTGTGTCTGTCTGTTACGTAATTAAAAATAAACCAATTTTGATGAAATTTGGCACGGAGAAAGCTTGAACCTTAGCAAAGGATATAGGCTACCTTTATAAATTTACCTACTACTTGTAAGAGATGAAGTAGAGGGTCAAGGTTCGTATGCAAGGCACTCATTCTCGAAGATGGAAAATTAAAAAATATAGGTATTATATAAAGGTTTCTGATAATAAATTACAAAATATTATTACAGGTGATTTTTTAATTTATTCTTAAGGGGGTTAATAAGGGAATGTAAGTTATTATGGGCCCCATACGATCTGTTCGTAGTCTTTGAAGGTTTCTTGAAGATAGAAATTTATTGATACTAGATTCTTTATCTTTATGTAGAATCAACAATGCCTAAAAGTAAAACGTAGCATCAGTAGCACCATGGCAGCTTAGATGCGCGCTGCTCGCCACCTCTCCGATTACATTTTGTCACAAATCGAATTCTTTCCAGGCGAAACCGCAGGCATAGCTAGTATCGTCCAGCTTGTTTCTTATAAAGTTGAAAAGTAAAGTTTAAAGTTTCTAAAGATATTTGTAAGGTTTATTACATCGGCCGTTCCAATATTTCTCGGAAACACGTCATCGGGTACAGGAACAAACTTATGTCTGAAGTCGAGACTTTGTTAAAACATCTCAGTCTCGGATTGGGGATGACTAAATCTAATCCAGTCTGACCCTTAAAAGACCCTGGTTTTCGCGTTTACCGCTAAAAAGAACCCCTTTGTAGTATCACATCAAATTCAGGAATCAGAATTCTCAGCCAGCATTGATATCCTCGGCGTCAACATATCGAATGACATACAGGTTCGCGGTCACTTGGAAGGGAAGACTATATAGGTCTCTTAAAAGCTTGACATGTCCAGCAGAGCGGGACAGAGCGCAAGTTCGGCCTCGCATGAAATACTGTTCTCATTTCTAGCCCGATATATCCCAGTAGACAGAATCGTCGACGACCGACTTTCTTCTGATCGGATTAATTCACTGGCGCTGCGAAGAGATGTTGCATCCCTATGCATTTTCTATCGCATTTACCATTTGTTTGGATTTATTCCAGCCAACTAAATCCACCCTCGCACATCGCGAGAATTCTTACGATACCATTCGGATTAAATGGACAAAACTTACGATGTCATCTGGATGCTTGGCGGTCCACTACTGTGCGATTTACTAGGAGTTTTCTTTCTTGCACGACCTTTTTGTGGAATCGTTTACCACCGGCGATTCTTACGCACCGATACGACTTAGAGACCTCAAGAAACGAGCGTACTCCTTTTTAAAAGCTCGACAACGTACCTGCAATTCCCCTGATGTTGCAGTTCAAGGGCGGCGGTCTACATTTACTATCAGGTGAGCTACATGCCCAATTTCCCCCTCTTCTATAAAAAAAGTAAAGTAACAACATATGAACGTTTCACTGCGGTGCACAATACTCCTGTCATTTCTGAGAGGGTTTTATAGCACGGTGTGGCAAGAAGTGCACCGTATAGGGTTTTTGTTATTATTTCTTATTTTATTTAGGTTAACTTCATTTTCTTCTAACTTCTTAGCCTGTCAGCAGTCAGCAGTCCACTGATGACCATAGGCATCTTTCATAACAGTTCCCTACGGCTTTTTTACAGTAGGTACGTGGTAGAGTCATGCTGCAGCACGAATGGGTCGACTCAACCGGGAAAGGTCCATACAAGAACCGAATAGGGTGCGGTAGCAACTTATGCTAAAAACTAAAAGATTTGCCTTTCTTAACACTATCCGATTACAATGTGGGTGTCTTCAGAGGAAGAGTGAATAGGCTTTTGTTATGTTAGTGCGCTTTACCCTCTTCAGATACATTACCGTTTACAATCTGGAGGACTATTAGCCAAGCACTTTTTACATTTTTACGTGGTAGAGTTGCGAAGCTATGTTGTGGTTCCAGCACGAATGGGTCAGCTCGACCGGGGTAAGACCACGCTCTCACATAATACCAGCGTAAAGTAGCAGCTTAATGCTGTTGTGTTTCGTATAGTGAGTGTAGAGAACCGGAGACCCTTTTTACTGGAAACGAGGCATTCCATCTCAGTCCTCAGGGGTGACAACGCATCTGCATTTTGATTCTTAATTAAGGATAAATATAGATGTCTATGGGTCACTTACCACCAAGTGGACTGTGTGCTTGTTTGTCACCCTTATTCTATAAAAAAATATTATAAGCCATAAGAAATAATAAAAAAACACTACTAATTCTAAAAATATTAGATGATGCACATTTTTGTATGATGCCGATGTGTCTTTTTAACTTAAGAATGCAGCATTGGCTTTCGAGTTACGATATCTAAGTAAAGATAATCCGGCAGCCGAAGTTCATCCTTTCCGGTAGGTGGCGCAAAGAGTTTTATCTTCTAATTAACTCCGTACGAACTTTTTGAGTATAAATATCCTACCTATCGAGTCTAGAATTTGAGATTTTTAATTTTTTGGCACAAAATCATAATTAGATACAATATATTATAGGTAGATATGTCGTGATTATGAGTCATTTTGGACCATAAATATAGAATTAGTTAATAACCCAGCTATAAAATCCTAGCATGGCTATCTATAATATAATCTCTACGATCCTTAATTAATGAACCATATTTATATAGATATATGTATACGGTGACAACTGAATACTATTATTTTTTTTTCATAGAAGAGGGACAACTGAGCATGCGGATCACGTGATGGTAAGTGTCGTCCGCCGCACACGAATAACTGGAACACCAGGGAAATTGCAAGTGCGTGCATTTTAAAAAGGAGTAATAAGCTCGTTTCTTGAGGGTCCCTAAGTCGTATCGGTCCGGAAAAATCGCCGGTGGTAAACGATTCCACAAAGTAGTCGTGCGAGGAAGAAAACTCACAGTAAATTGCACGGTATTGAACAACCAAGCAAGATAATGTGGATGGTAAAGTGAGTTTTGTATCATGACTTTGCCCTAAAATAAGCCACTAAAATTACTCATGTTTATTTTATCTCAATCCTTAAATAAATCTGTCTTCTATATATTTTTGACAAAGGAAATAATATCATTCGAAGAGATAGATCACATTAGTTGCTTATTAAAACATTATTTCAGTAGATCGATATAATCAAATGCTGATATATTTTTAAATTTTAGATAAAATAAATCCTGTCTTCTGCCTCGGTTGTCTAATATTGTCTAAAACAAATAATTTATTTTATTTGGAACACCAAAACCATCGATACATTTCACTTATTATATCATTTGATATCGTCAGCTAATAAAAATCATCCAACTCATGCAAAATGTATTTCGAACAATCGTAGGTCATCAGATCTATCTGGCATTTCTTATAAAAAAGAGGAAGGGCAAAAAACATTTTTGCACAAAAAAGTCTCTTGTGACCAATTGTTTCTGACGACACCCAGGCACACAAAACGGCTTAATATAAAAAATCTATTTATGATATATAAAATATTTATAATGATGCTCATTTTTGAAACAATATAATTTTCTAGCATAATATAAAATATTTTTCCTTAACGAACTCGAGACTTTTGGAGGCCCTATTGCACTCGAATTGCACGTCGCCTCTCATTACGATTCAACAGGCGACGCGAATTGGATTCGACACACTGCTGTTACTCTCCATGATGAGATGCTTGAAGGTTGTTTTGCATCTACCATCCATTCTTATGACCTGAATTAAATCCAATTGATATAAACTTATTCGATAATAAAGCCTTAGTTATTGAATATATAATATCTTGTTAACAATATTTTAAATAAAACAAAAAAACACAAGAAACATTTCTTCAAATGGTTATGTTGATTAGTCTTCGTCTAATGTTTTAATAATTTTGCCTAACAGTTTTAATATAAGAAAGAAAAATGTCATTAATTCATGAAAAGGGAAATTACACATAGGGATATAATTAAGTAATGGCGTGTGTATCGACCAAATGAAAAGGTTATGACTCAGCGTAATGCTGCAGGGTGTTAACATCAATCCAATATAATATATATTTTATTTCATTGAGTTATAAGCATATATATCGACATTTTATTTAAACAAACCTTTCCCCACAAGGGACATGTATTAACGCCGATCGAAAGCGCCATTTGCTTTCTACATTAATGTCTATGTACATTTCAACTTTCGCTTTGTTTTTTAAAAGAAAATCTTCTCCCCTATTCTCAAGCGTACGTAAGTAGTAGACGCACCTTCCTTTATGCCTTCCATTTCATCAATAACACCGCAAAGAGTTCGATTTTCATCGGCGCTAACGAAATTGTTACCTAGTCTTATTACGTGTTAATCGCAATTTTTAAGTGCTGATTTATATGCACAGTGTTGAAGGAAAATATTTTGCTTTCTTTAAGATAGACGCCAGAAAATTATTCCACTCTTTTCCTTTGCCCATTACTATAGCTCAAGCAAGCCGTTTGGTCCAAATGGTCAACAAAAGGGTTATCCGATGGTCTTTGTCCTTTCCTAAATTGTATCATAGGGGTCCTATTTTTAACCGCCTTCAAAAAGGAGGAGGTACTCAACTTTTTTCTAGGTGAACCGATTTTGATGATTATTTTTTTATTTGAAAGTTGGTGCTTTTCATATGGTCCCATATAAATTGATCAAGATCTGACCAATAGTTTTTGACTTATCCTTAATAATTTATATTGAAGTCGGTTGTACAAAATTTTTAATTTTACCACTTGTCGGTTTTATCTTTTTATAGAAGTGTTTTCGTGAAGAATTGCCTGTTAGTCTTCCGAAAAGGAATAAAATCTGCTTCAACACTACTCGCCGATGGCAATTGAATCAACTTCTTTATAGGACACTATTAAACTAGCTCCACGTGTTCGGGAGTCATCAGTTAATGAACTCTGGGCGTCGGGAGCGCTATTATTAGTTTGTAGGTCAGCGCGTAGTGTTGGGTGGGGTATACCAACTGTTTGCAAACAGATTTAAGCCACACGAGATTATCTGCGTAATTATTTACCGACCAAACAGCACCCAGATATGATACTGTTATCATTGTATTAAACTTAGGCATCTTTAATAATGTTGCATGTCATTTTTTATGTTGTAGATAGAGCCTATATAAGTCCCACTTCTGAGCACAGGCGTTCGTTTTTTTATGTTGCAATTTGTCCGCCGCACTGAATCAGTACGTCAGTACTTTAAATAAATATTTAATTTTTAAGAAATGTGGATTCCCTCACGATGTTTTCCTTTACCGCCGAGCTACTAGGATAACAGCACTCGGCAACAAACAGAACCAGGCTTACTACTACTGTGAAGTATAAGACGAGCGCTCCCCCACCCCCCTCGTGCGCTATTACGGCTAATTATTTTTTTTTAAATCAGCGCTATTTGCACCTATTTGTGATGACCGTGCAGTGGCGGTGTAAAAATATCCACTATCCAATTAACAACTAAAATAAAAGGACATGCGGGCAACTGCAGCAAATATCCATCCTATGAGGAGGGAGGCCTATGTTCAGCAGTGGACTTTTAATAGGCTAAAACAGTAATGGTAATAGTATCGTTGGCGGGACCGCGAGGTATATTTCCTAATTAATGTAAATATTTCCAGACCGAAGTTTCGTCACGGTGGCAAGTATCAGAGGTGACTAGTCATCTGATAAGATAATTTCGCACGAGTGTGAGCGCAAGCACAGATGCAATGTATATTCCCTTACTCTCATTATCCGACAGGATGGCAATCCGACACGACCGGAGAAAGGGACAGTGGACATTCGTATATAACATTTCCTACAATACTCCCATAATATCTTGTCCACTTTTACAACCTGTCACTGTACTAATTTTGTTTCCTCTTCCTTAATTGATGTTGGTATAAAAATTCATTAAGCTGGGTCTGAATGCTAAATCCAAGTCATGGGCAGCAGCATAAACTGAGTAGAGTAACCCTTTCGTATGGGGGAGATCTATTTTATTTATCTACCTAGTCCTATTCTGCCTAGTAGTCCATCTGGGTAGGTATCACTCTCTTACCAATTGCTACCGCCCAATAACAGTGCTTGCACTGAGGACAAGTAAGTTCGTTTGCCACTTGAGTTTTATAAAAAAAAACGATAGGATAGACGTGTAGCAGTCGCTTACTAGTAAGCGAAGTGTAAGGTGACCCCATATGCGTGAAGTCAATGGATGCAGGTTTGACAGGTTTGGTAAGTGGCGTAGTGAGATAGTATGGCTTCATCAGTTTGGTTCACATTGGTCACGAGCAACCAACTTTGAACAAAAAAGGTTACAGATGCAATGTCGCCTCTGAGGAATTCACAGCCTATAATTACACTTGCTTTCTCTTGTACTTGTCACCCTTAAGTATCGGAAAACAACAGTACACGCTCTGCTGCTTGGTGGCAGAAATAGTTATGAGGGTAGGTAACCTAGACGGATTCCTGGACAGCAAAGGAGTCTTATTACCTAGTAGTGTGTTCATTTCATTTTAATCCTCAAGTCTGAAGATGTATTTGTAGGCTTCTTTGTTTGTAGGTGTCCATCTATAGTAGCCATTTAAATATACTTAGATTTTTAGCTCGCCTGTCATTATAAAAATGAAACAATACATACATTAAGCCCCTCATAGTGAGAGGAATCATGATGTCTGTAATGATACTTATTAAAGTCCATACGTGGTTGAGCCATGCTGCAGTTATCAGTAGTATTGTTGCAGCACGAATGGGTCTGCTCGACCGGGGAAGGACTACGCTCTCACAGAATACCAGCATTAAAATAGCAGCTTAACGCTGTTGCGTTTCGTATGGTGAGTGTAGAGAACCAGAGAACCTTTTAGTCCTCACGGGTGACATCGCATCTGCATTTTGATTCGTAATCGAAGATAGATGTTGATGTCTATGGACCACAGCAAATACTTATCATCAGATGGACTGCGTGCTAGTTAGTCACCTTTATCCTATAAAAAAATCCATCCATCCATTAAAGCCTTTATAAGTCCACTGCTGAACATGGGCCTCCCCCGTTGATTGGACTATAGGAGAAATTTTGCCATAGTTGCCAAGCTTGGCAGGCGGGTTGACAACCGCAGTTTTTATTATTTTGTGTTGTTATCAGGAAGATGCTGCTGCCCATTGCCCGTTTAAGTTTCCCTCTGTCGCCTCTTACGACACCCGAGGGACGATACTGGGTAGTAGATATTCTTACACCGTCATTACACTTTAAGGTTTACACTATTATATAATGGTAACCTAATAGGTCGGGGAAAAGGTTTCTTCTATTCTGTTTGCATAAAATTGAAGAAAAATCTCTTTGGTTGTACTGTTTGTATCTGGCTGGTTTTAATATCAATACATATAGGACATTAAAAAAAAAAAGTAAAAAATACACTTTCCCGCCCATCGATATATATGTACTACGTACTAGATTTGGCATTCCGAACATTCACTATGTTCAAATGAACTGTACTGCAATCCGTACACCTTTAGTGTCATTTAGTGTGGCTTCAATATTCATAGAGTGTGGAGCTGCGCTAATAATACGAGATTTCAAATTAAAGTTTAATTAAACCTGAACGTAAATAATAATTCAGTAGTCAAATGAATCTAAAATACGATAACACAATGTTTTATAAGCAAAGTGAGTACTAAATAGACATGGCATGAAAACATCTTTAATACTTTAAAGCACTATATTTTCAAGACTCCAAAGTCTTTCTGCAACTATCGTGCAATCTAAACTTAAACCTCGTAAAGGCACAATACCCTTTTATTTCGCAGCAGTCACAAATAATAATCATTCTGTAAATATTTCTTCGGTATTATCTAATAAAGATAAAACAGCTTTTTCGTAAGTAAGCGCAAAAATACCTCATTGTGCAGTATTATGCACCAAAATATTGCAGGTGCACTAAGTAAAATGGAAGATCTAGAATTAGCCCTCAATGAACTACAAGAATCAAATAAACGTGTTATCGCTGTATGTCTCTCTGAACATTTTATAATTAAAGGTGAGGAGCAATTTTTAGCACTAAGTAATTTTCATGTGTCAACCATCTTTTCTAGGCAATTGCAACGGAGAGGGGGTTCTTGTATTTTATTAAGAAATGACTTCAAAGGCGTGCCATTGCATGAGATTAATGAACTATGTATTGAAAAACATTTTGAAATTTGTGGCCTAGAAATTCCACAAATAAAACTAATTATTATATGTATCTATAGAACTCCTAATTCCAATATAAATGTATTTTTTCACAAAATGAATGAAGCGCTATCTAAACTACGCCACAAACACAAACAACGTAAATTAATTGTTTGCGGCGATTTTAATATTGACATACTGGTTCACAATAGCGTAAGTACTCAGTTCCTAGAACTTATATCCAATTTCGGACTCCAGTGTCATATTCAGGAACCAACACGAATTGATAAATGTATCGACAACATCCTTAGTAATATTTCAACTGCGGTAGGTAGGACGCACAACTTCTGTCTCTCAGATCACGATACAGCTCAAACAATTGAATTTGAAACCAAACAATTAGAAAAAATATCTAAACATTACTTCACAACTACACGTGACTATAGCAAAAATAACCTAAGTAAATTTGTAGAGTGCATTAGCTGTATAACTTTTTCTGAAATTTTAATAGATTAAATACAAATGAGGCTTTTAATGAATTTCACGAAGAATTAACACTATTCTATAAACTTTGCTTTCCCATAATAAGACGGAA
Organism: Parnassius orleans; assembly: GCA_029286625.1. Classification (NCBI taxonomy): domain Eukaryota; kingdom Metazoa; phylum Arthropoda; class Insecta; order Lepidoptera; family Papilionidae; genus Parnassius; species Parnassius orleans. The sequence goes on along the minus strand of JAGSMP010000006.1, from coordinate 4,909,465 downwards.
AATAGTTTTAGAGCTAGCGGAATATCTTGGATAACGAAAGGTCTTAAAATTAGTTGCAGAACCAAAGAATACTAAGATACAACTACTATTTAAATAGAAGTAATAATAATAAATTAGCGTATATAAAATATTCCAAATTGTTAAGGAAATGTATAAAAGCACGCAATCGCTTTGTAACCAAAGGTACATAACCAACTCTCGCAATAAAGGTAAAGCAACTTGGGACGTAGTCAAACGATATGTTGACGGTTCTGTTCCTAGGACTGGTCCATTCAGATAATATTGTCGACAATGGATGTTCATTTACATGTGGATCTGACATAGCAAACATATTTAATAATTTTTCATTGATATAGTTCAAAACTCTACTAGTTCTGCTTCGGCCAATAATGAAGTTAAGTATCCCACATCAAATTTTGAAAGTAACGAGTACAGTATTTTGTAAAACCCACGGATCCTAATGAAGTTTTCACACAATAACTTCATTGAAAAATTCAAAGTCGGCAGGGTATGACGAAATTAATTCCGACTTATTGAAACGTATTGCTCTATTTATATCGAAACCTTTGGCTCACATTATAAATCTATCTTTCGAACAAGGATGTTTTCCGGACAAACTTAAGTTGTCGTTAATAAAGCCGCTACATAAGAAAGGGTCAAAATCTGACAAAAATAATTATAGACCTATTGCTTTAACTCCAGTCCTATCTAAAATCTTTGAAAAATTATGCTCAAAAGAGTAGTTAACTTCCTAGATAAATATCACATTCTGGCACCGGAACAATTTGGCTTCAGGAAATACCGATCAACGCAATTAGCTACCTTCACTCTAATAAACAGCATCGTTAATAATATCAACCATAAAATCCAACATTAGCTCTACTTTTAGACCTCAGCAAAGCATTCGATTTTGTTGATCATTCAATACTCATCTCGAAACTTGAGAAATGTGGAATAAGGGATCTTCATTGTTATGGTTTCAGTCATATTTAAAAACAGGAAACAATTCGCTAGAATTACAAAATTTGATACTGAAACAAATAATATAGTTAAGTTTGACTCGAAACACAGGATTAATTGTACCAGGGTGCCACAAGGTAGCATATTAGGCCCCTTTATTTCTTATTTACGTGAATGATCTTCCACGTGCACTCACACATGATTGTGTCTTGTTTGCAGACGACACTACTATCATTATGGGCTGTAAAATATAGATACCTATGAGATGGAAATATATAAAACGTTAGAAGATGTTATCCAATGGTTAAACATGAACAAACTAAAATAAACATTGAAAAACGAAAATAATGAACTTCAAAACTTATCAGAGTAAAACATGGAATTGAATATTAGTTACAACAATTCAGTTATACAACAAATAAACACCGCAAAATTTTAGGCATTATTCTCGATACACATCTTTCATGGAAAGAACATATTAATAATTTATGCATAAAAATAAATAAGTTTGTTTTGCACTTGAAAAGTAAAAGACGTAACAAGCAGACATACCTCTATTATGGTATATCACGCTTATATTTGCTCTATTATACGATATGGCATAGTTGTCTGGGGAAATTCCTGCGACATCACGAGGTGTTTATAGCACAGAAAAATGTATTAGGACACTGTACGGCATGGATTGGTCGGAATCATGTAAACCGACCTTTAAATCAAATAATCTACTAACTGTTCCCTGCATATACATCTACGAAACAGCTAAATTTGTTAAATACCACAGTCATCTCTTCACCGCTAACGACAATACATTTAAACGAAAAATTAACCACGTGCCCTTAAAATGCCTGCGCCTAAGCTAGAACTGTTTAAAAAACTGTGCTTATATGGCACCTCTAATATATAACTCTTTGCCCAAAGGAATGACTGACCTGCCATATAAAAGATTCTGTTGTGCCTTGCAAAATGGTTGATCCAAGAGAGTTTTATACTATTAAAGATTTTCTTAATAATAGCACTTGCCGATTTGGTGCCCACTAAGATATCAGATCTTTCTTTTATTTCTTGTGTCTACTTTAATAATTCAATAATTTATATAATTGTAATCATGTAATTCAAATAATTGAAATTTAAAAGATAGTTATAATTGCAATTAAAACAGTTCTTATAAATTGTTATTCAAATAGTTCTTATAATTGTAATTTTATTCAAATAATTGATGTAAATTTACTATGATTTTGCATGCCCGTAATGAGGGTGAAATATGTCCTGTGCTATAAGTTTCTTTAACATCTTGTGTACCAACCATATTTCTTGCAAATAAATGATTTATGATTATGATTATGAATAAATAGGTAATAATATTACAATAGAAAAAATAAATTTCTTCATTTAAATATGCCACGCTATCTACAATCATAGACTAAAATCTACTATCTCCCGCGCATGAGCGAAAACAGAGTAGTGCACATTTTTTATTTGGAATAGCTTCTCTAGTACGTAGTACATAGAACTCAATGATCCCGCCCTTTTCCAATTGTTTTTCTGTCCGCCAAAATGAGTGAATCTAATGAAGAAATTCGATACATTCTGAAGTTTTATTGCAAAAAAGGGAAAAATGCAACTCAAGCGGAAAACAAATTTGTGACGTTTATGGACCTAAGGCAGTCCGGGAATTTTGATGTCAAAGATGCATCCGGCTCTGGTCATACGGATAAGGTCGATGCCATTTTTGAAAAACTGGAGCAAGATCAGCATATTAGTAGTACGACATAGCCGAGGAATTGAGGATTGATCACAAAACAGTTTTGACCACACGGGCTCACTTAAAGAAACCTAATGAATCGTGTACTCATTTGCGATTATCAATTGAAACGTAATGAAACCGAACTATTTTTGAAAAGATTGATCACTGGTGATGAAAAGTGGATCACCTACAACAAAAACGTGCGAAAAAGATCATGGTCAATGGGTAGTACCAAAAACTGTAGCGTAATCCGGATTAACAAGCAAAATAAGGTGATGCTGTGTTTATGGTGGGATTGGAAGGGCATCGTTTATTATGACCTTTTACCGCCGACCTAAACCATCGATTTGGATCTCTATTTTTTTGATTGACAAACAACTAATGAGACTCAAACAAGAAATTGAGAAAAAACAGCCTGAATTTATCAACAGAAAAAGAGTGGTCGTTCATCATGGTCGTTATCATTTCTCTCGTTATCAATCTCACACATTTTTGGCCACTCAGCAAAAATTGAGAGATCTTGGCTGAGAAGTGTTAATTCTACATTTTATTCCTGACCTTTCACCCTCAGATTTTCACCTGTTTCGGTCTCTTCAGAATTCTTTGGTTAATGTTAGGTTAACATCAAGAGAGGACTATCAAAACTACGAGTACTTGTCGAATTTTTTAATCAAAAATTCCAAGATCTTCCACAGCAACGGGATTATTTCACTACCTACAAGATGGCAACAAGTTATCGAACAAAATAGCACCTATATATTATAATTAAATTTAATTAAACTTTGAAAAACCATGTCTTGAATTTGTGTATAAAATACGAAGAAACTTTTCCCCGACTTTTTATTATGGGTCCGAATACAAAAATACGCTTGTTTTTCTAGCTAATAAATTAACTATACTTTTACCTTGCCTCTCTACACTCGTTAGCCTTCAGTTCGCAAAACTCTTCCGCAAAAGCTGCAGGTTGCTTCAATGGGGCAGCTGTTATTTATTTTTAACATAAACAATCCTGAGTATTGTAGCTAAAATGTTGAATTACATACATTACATAACAACCTATAAAAGTCCAGAACTGAACAAAGAAAGGCCTTTCCATAGATTGCTTCATATCTTCATATTTGCTTTTTTTTTTTCATATTCATTTATTGATAAAATATAAGCTTACAGTATATACAACCAAATCGGTTACATCTATACTAAACTTACAAAATAAAATAAAATACACAAAAAAAATCACTGATAATTAAATATTAACATACACAATATAAATTACAGACACAACAGTTTATAATGAGATGTTTTTACTTTATCATAAATAAAACTTAATTACCTAAACTTATACTATTCTTCTATCTTACGAAGTTATTTAAGAAAATTAACACATTTTTATACATTACGCTATGTTTGTCAAAAAATATATCTGCTTCTGGATTGGCCCTGAGAAAACAGTTTATTAGTCTAACGGCTCTGGAAGTGGGACTGTTATCCGCGTGTGGGGAGCGCCAAGTATGTGGACAGGAGAGGAGTCTACGCTTTCGTCTATCATCGCCTCGCATATATTGGTCCGGTACATAAAGATGTATGGTTTCACGTACTGCAGGGTTATCTACTTTGTTAGTTAACAAAAAATAATAGTGTATTATATGCATAAGTTCCCGCCTAAACTGTAGGGATCCAGACCAACCATGCCCGATACAAATGTTGACGGATATAGAAATGGGTAGTACCCATATTGGCGTTTGTGCAAATATCTGGCGAACTTACGTAGGATTTTTTCCGCCATCATTATATACATGGTTTCTCGGGGGTTGCATACTAAGACGTTATACTCTAACTTACTTCGCACGTAGGCGTTGTACAGGAGTTTTATCGCACGGACATTTTTAAACTGATACGATGTTCTAATTATGAAACCTAGACTTTTATTCGCTTCTTTGCGCGTTTTAATAATATGTTCATGGAAATTTAAATTACTATCCACTAATAATTAAATTACTATATACTAATTAGTTGCCACGCTTGATACTCTTGGTAGGCGGGTTGGCAACTGCAGTTGTTTATTTTCCAGTTGTCATTAGAAAGACGCTGCTGTTCATGTTCTGGTTTGTCTCTCTGTCACCTTTTACGACACCCATGAGACGATACAGGGTAGTAGATATTCTTACACTGTCACTACACGGTATATGCTAATAATTCCACTCTGAACATAGGCCTTCTCCAATGAATGCCACTAAGCACGGTCCTGCTACCAATTAATTCCTGCATCTCTTACCGGGTCGTTACTCCATTATTAATCAAAATTATTAATTATCAAGGCATGTATAATAATTCAAAACAAATTCGCTGTTGAAAATGTCTTGTATACCAGTATATATAAACGAAAATTTCGATGAAGCTACATATCCTCAATCAAACCTTTTTTATTTCAGTGTTTTCTTCATTACAACCGTACCGTAAAAATTGCACTGCTAAACACAGGCCTCCTAATAGATTATCTAGGCTTAATAGATTACCTCATAGAGAGGATTTGTCATAGTTGCCTCGCTTGGCAGACGAGTTGGCAATAGGAGTTTTTTTTTAAATTATTATAGAGTTCTTATCAGGAAGCTGCTGCGCATCTTCTGTTTCAGTCTCTCTCTGTCGTTTCTTACGACACCCGCGGGATGATATGCGGGAGTGGACTCCTACATGTCTTGGATCAAAATGACTCATATGATCAAACTATTGTTGGTTTAGTGTGAGGAAATAAAATCAAAATCTGGACCCGATAGATGGTGCATTGGTCACGTCACGTTATAAATAAGTTTAATTGAACACTGTAAAAAGTCCGAAGAATCCGGAGTGAAACTCATCGCGTCAACTCCCGGAAAGGGCAGAACAACATTTGTTGGGAACTTATATTACATAAGATTTAGCTTTGTTTAGAATTAGAGCAGATTGAGTGAACATTGTAACTACTTTGACATTTTTATGCCGAGTGTCTGATCCATCAGTCCCCACGACCCGCTTTAGTAACCAATCCGCGTCATAGAATTAAGATACATATTACTTATGAGTCTGTAAACTGCGGTTGCCAAAGCATGGCAACTTTGGCAAATTACCCCATGAGGCAATCTATGAGGGATGCCTATAATAGCAATGAACCTTAACAGACCGTGGTGAAAATACACATATGCTGCAGAAGTCAGAGGCAGATTCGGTTATGTACGCCATAGATGAATGAATGAGAAAAGAGGACAAAGCAAATTTATGTTGCATAGGTGAACGATAGAGTCGGGAGGGACGCTCCAGGCGAAAGTTCATCGACCAAATTGGCGATATATTGAAGATGGGCCAAATTAAGAGTACCCTTTACTCAGAAGTATGTATGCGTAGATATGTCATATGCGTATGTTAAAAGAGCGAGAGAGGTTTGTCAGGATCGACCCCTTTAGGTGATAGGCGTGAGAGTTTATGTATGAAATATAGTAACTTCGTGATACGATTAGGGTGGTCCTTCTCTGGAAACATCGAACCAGTTAGGAGCCACGACCAGCATGTCATAGCAAGGCTGCCGCTGATGCTGGACAACTAGATAGATTGGGTATATACCTCCTCCCAAACGAGTACACAGTCCACCTGATGGTAAGTGGTTGCTGTGGTCCATAGACATCTACATCTATCCTCGATTACGAATCAAAATGCGGATGCGTTGTCACCCGTGAGGACTAAGATGGAATGCCTCGTTTCCAGTAAAAAGGGTTTCCGGTTCTCTACACTCACCATACGAAACACAGCAGCGTTAAGCTGCTATTTTATACTGGTATTCTGTGAGAGCGTGATCCTTCCCCGGTCGAGCCGATCCATTCGTGCTACAACTATACCAATAATATAGTTGCAGCATGGCTCTACCACGTAAAATAAGGACCACGTAAGGACTTTGGGGCGTCAAATGAAACTAATTTTTACGGATTATATCGCGTTTAATTAAACGCGATATAATCCGTAAAAATTAGTTTCATTTAATGTGTAGTTTTCGCGTAAATATAAGAAGACTTTGGGGTAGTTAAGTCCGCTACTCTGCATCAATGAGTTGGCTTCACATATCTTCGACTTTTTAATTTTATATGCAGGTTTTCTCATAATGACTTCATGAGAAAACCTGCATTCACCGCGGAGAATGTGGTAAACTAGTAACTAAAATAGTAGTAATAAATTCGTTGGTACTGGCAGGAATTAAAACCAGTTTGTTCGTTTGCGATGAAATTTGAGGCGAGTGCATCTCATGAGCTATAGTGGGAGAAGCACATGGAAAATTTTACACTCCGGTTCAAAACACAAAGATAACAACAAGAATTGGGACAAAGTAATAATGAACTCATTCTCTTACATGTGACAACTTATGCTGGTGCATATAAAATTTTAATGATACCATCATATTTTATTTAATGCAATGTTAATGCTTACATATTAATACTTTTCCACTCATATCTTTAAAAACGCTTACAAAGGTGAGGGCGAACATTCTGTGAAAAAAAACCAGAGCGACAATGCGGGTAGTGGTAAAGGGGGACTGCGAAATTATGAAATCGTAGGTTCGAATTTGCCATTCGACTACAAAATTTCGGAGTAGTAGGTGAATCCCTTTTCCCGTAGACGATTGACTGTGAATGTTATTACCTGTATTTGCTAAACTAGCAAAGCAGTTGTCAAAAGAATCAATCATCTTTGCCGTAGCAGCGGTTTAAGAATATCCACTGCCCCATATCGTCCCGTGGGTCTCGTAAGAGACGACAGTGGGAAACAAGCTAGGAGGTGGGCAGCAGTGTCTTCCTAATAGCAACTAAAAAAAAAGTGGTTCCCAACCCGCTTGCCAAGCGTGGCTAATATGGCAAGTAACCCCTTTGTGAGGCAATCTATAAGGAGGCCTATGTTCACCAGTGGATTTTTAAAAGCTGTAATATTAATGATGATGATTATTATTATTATTATTACGAATGACATCTCAAATTATAGTGTATAATCTGAAGATTGTTAGAAACTTTGTGTATTCCGGCAGATTGCGAAATATTTGAATAGTGCAGACCTACAAATACCTTACCACATTAAGGTGACCAAAAACTAGGATGTGAAGTGGCCGGTATGACAAACATCAAAGCGCATAAGAAAAATCCTGGATTTTTCTTAGAGGTCTTACTATTCGATGATTACAGGTCAAAGACAATTTAACCAACTGGTTATGTCCTACATTTTACACGCTCATAAAAATTACATATTATGCTTGATTTATTATGCTCTTAAAGTGGTACATTGAAAACATTTAAAAGGAGCGTGAACTCAGTTAAATATTATTGATTTATAACTTTTTTATTGCTGTTCATTTTATGAGATACGCTCAAGGGCCAAGCGTTTGCCTTAAGTTCCGTTTATGAAAACATCCTTGATGGTGAATAGTATAGCATAGAATAGAATAATTATTATTCAATATATTTATTTATTTATTCTTTATCGCACCAAATATTTGTACAAAAGGTAAGCTTAATCCTATATGGCATTCTCTACCAGCTAACCTTGGGTAGAACAGAGAGTGAGTTTGGGCAGTAAGTTGTTATGATCAAATTCAATTCAAATATATACATGCAATATATACATAAAATATACACATATATATAAAATATATATAATTGATAAACATATATAAATAAATACACACATTTATACATACATATCTCAATAAATGTATATATAAATAACTATAAACATATAAAGTAATTTGACTTAACTTTATAGGCTACGGATATGCTCGTATAGTTTTCTTTTAAAAACATTTTTACAGGTATTGTTCGCAGGTATTAGGTAGGTATTAGGTATATTATTACTTAATACTTATTGAAAGCCATTTTAAGGTAAGGTGAAGGAAAACATCGCAGGGAAACGGGTGTAGTGGTGGTGTAAGAATATCAACTACCCCATATCGTTCCGTGGATGTCGTGAAAGGCAACAGAGGGAAACAAACCTGGAGATGGGCAGCGGCGTCTTCTTAAAAGCAACTAAACATAAAAGTCCAATTTTAGCTAATATTGTCAATTAATGTTTAAAAAAAAAGTAATTATCCAGATGAATTAAATAAAACATAATAAGACCTATTTATAAGGTGGCAGCCATCATGAATACACAAATTACCGGCCAATTACTATTCTTCCAGTAATAAATAAAATTGTAGAAAAGGTAGTCATACAAAGAGTGAATAGATTTTTAGAGAAATTCAACATTATTACCGATTGCCAACATGGTTCTAGGAGAGGACGGAGTAATAGTACTGCGTTAAATAAGTTTTCGGCGGCAATTAAATACAGTCTTAATAATAGTAAGCAGGTTGTAGCTCTTTTCATAGACTATAAGAAGGCATTTGATACTCTGGACCACGAGGTTTTACGTGGTAGAGCCATGCTGCAGCTATATTAGTAGTATAGTTGTAGTACGAATGGGTCGGCTCGACCGGGGAAGGACCACGCTCTCACAGAATACCAGCGTAAAATAGCAGCTTAACACTGCTGTGTTTCGTATGGTGAGTGTAGAGAACCGGAGACCCTTTTTACTGGAAAAGAGGTATACCATCTTAGTCCTCACGGGTGACAACGCATCTGCATTTTGATTCTTTATTGGAGATAGATGTAGATGTCTATGGGTCACAGCAACCACTTACCATCAGGTGGACTGTGTGCTCGTTTCTCACCCTATCCTATAAAAAAAAAAAAGGTACTTCTGGGGGCTATGGAGGAATGTGGAATTCGGGGCCCTGTAAATGAATGGTTCCGTAATTATCTATCAAATCGGACTATTCGCACTACGGTGAGTGGGACGACTGGCGCTGAAGAACACATCACTCTCGGTGTACCGACCAATTCTGTGTACGGCCCCGTAAGGTACATCATGCTGGTGAACTGTGTGGTTAATGTGGTGCATCACTGCGATACCTACATGTACGCCGGTGACATGTGCCTATTGTATGCTCCCAAAAACTTACATGAAGCCTGTGATAAAATACAGGAACACTTTGATCGGATAACCCAATGAGCACAAAATAACGGCTTAATACTGTATTTGAAAAAAACTAAGTGTGTGCATATACATTCTCCATACAACAGGATAGCTAAGAATGTACGCTATGAAGAATTAGGTTTTGTAGGGCATGAATATGAGTGCTTGCATAGGGGAAAAATATCATGTCAATGTGCCAAAATAGAATTTGTTAATAGTTACAAATATTTAGGTAGTTTTAATTGGAAGTTACACATTGAAGAAGTATGTTCAAAGTTAAGGTCCATTTTAGACAAATTCTATCAAATTCTAAAAATAGTAAAAGCATAAAAATATACTTCGGTTGCCAACCCTCTTGCCAAGCGTGGCAACTATGGCAATGATCCCCCCTATGAGGCAATCTATGGGGAGGCCTATATTCGGCAGTGAACTATAAAAGGCTGTAATGGTAAGCAATACATTGTTTGCGATTATAACTGCTTATTATTTTTAATCTTTAACTGTCCGACCTAACAATTTTTGGAGGACACTAGTATTAAACCTGGCATGTAATGGGATTATTTTTAATGGGATTTTCCTGAAGCTCTATAAGCAGACGATGCCCGAATTCTGTACCTAATTCCGTAATCCCCTAATTGAGTGTTGGATCAACAAAATGTGTCAGAATGTTAATCTGTACATGAAAAATTTTAACACTGGTTTTATCTTTTGTTGATCGTAATTTATTAAAAAAGTAAAAATGGTCGTTTTATGTGTACACGGTAGAGCTACTCAGCAGATATATTATGGTTGTACCGGGGAAGGATCACGCTCTCACAGAATACCAGCGTAAAAGAGCAGCTTAATGCTGCTGTGTTTCGAATGGTGATTCTAGAGAACCAGAAACCCTTTCTACTGGAATGAAGGAATCCATTTTAAATTAAATTTAAGGTGGACGTAATCATTCTTACCGAGTGCCGAATTGACAGACATAAAACTATTCCAAATCTTGATAATTACAAAATGTAATCGACGATAAATCACGTGAATCAAGACGACGGGGTAGTCGCATTTATCAAAAATGGCGTTCAAGCCCAAGTTATCGAAATAATATTATCAGATGCTTTCTGTATTCAAATTACTACGGCTTGCTTCGCGATTTTAGGCATTTACCGATCACCGGCTAATAATAATGCTGAAGCTTTTATTGATTCTCTGAACAACCATCTAGATCTGCTTAAATCTCGACGAAATATTTTACTGACAGGCGATATAAACATAAACATAATTCCAAAAACATCTGAACAAACATATGAGCGAAATAATAGATTTAATTATCTTAATGCTTTATCCCTTCACGAACTACTTCCTGGACACTACTTACCAACAACTTGAAAAGCGGAGTATTCTGCCTTTACTGCTGTTCTTAACACCACAATAACTGATCACTTCATGTTATTTCTATCGATTTCTTGTACTAGAAATCATAATGAGAATAGGCTTAACAAAACTGTCATCAATTTGACAAGGCTTGTCATAGTTTAGTTGCACAAAATCTCTCAGAGCTAGAGAAACAAAGTGACCTCAATACCTTCGCGAAAATACTAATTGAAAAGATACAAACAGCCCTCAAAGAAAACACCAAAATCACCCCTTTACTAGTAATAAACGCATACTCAAACCGTGGGTAACTGAGGGAATTTTACGCTGCATCCGAGTAAGAAATAGAATGCAGAAAAAGCTACGTTGCAATCCATGTGATGAAATTTTAAAAATTACATATAAAAGGTACAGAAATTTCTGTAACAAACTGATAAAAAAATTGAAACGTGACTATTACAAAAACAATTACTCCTTTATACGACTAACACAAAATTATTATGGAACACAATTAACGACATAACGCAATTTAAAGCCCCTAGAATTCCTAGCTCTAATCTTCTTAACCTAACACAGAATCCTCTGCAATCAGTCAACCAGGTCAAAAGCTTTTTTTCGGAAATAGGTAAACCTCTCGCCGAAGCTATTATCAATAGTGGAAACAACCAAACCTTAACTAACTCAGTTATTTCTGACTCTCAGGTCACTTCATTTGTCTTATTAAATACAGATCCAGCAGAAGTAGAGAGCACACTTATGACCTTAAATTCAAATAGCGCAACAGGATGGGATAACATATCGACTAATTTTCTTAAGAAGTCTAAAAATATTGTCGCTATTGCAATTAGTAATTTAATAAACTTAAGCTTCGAAAAGGGTATATTTCCGGAGGCCTTAAAAAAATCTATAATCACACCCGTATATAAGAGTGGAAACAGAGATGAAGTAACAAATTATAGACCAATATCAGTATTAACGTCAATTTCAAAAATTGTGGAGAAAATATTAAATAAAAGACTAGTAGGCTATCTTAATAAATACAACTTAATTTCAAAGTCACAGTATGGTTATCCACTGAAGATGCTGTTGGGGATATTACTAAACTCATTGTAAAGGCAATCGATAAAAAAAATGTATAACGGTATTTTTGGATTTAAAGAAAGCTTTTGATACAGTTTCCGTACCCATAATGCTAAAAAGACTAGAAAGCATTAGTTTAAGGGGTAAAACTCTCTCTCTTTTTGGTAGCTACCTTAGAAACAGAGAACAGTCGATAAAAATTGGAACAACTGTAAGTGAAACTGTAATTGTCAACTATGGAGTCCCCGAAGGAAGTGTGATGGGCCCAACTCTGTTTTTGATATACATTAATGAACTGTGTAATATGAAACTTTATAATGGGCAGATTTTTTCCTATACAGGTGACACGGCTATTGTATTTACAGGAGATACATGGGACTCTGTAAGGAAAACAGCAGAATTAGGTCTTGCTAGGATGGTGAATTGGCTCAATCAGAATACTCACTTTGAATATATCCAAAGCTAAATATATTTGCTTTACCATGTACAACAGCACTCAACCTACACCTGATTTTCAAATTAAAATTCACGAATGCTCTGTCGTCAAAGCTTTAGTTGTAACTGCTCTCAAATAAATAAAGTCTCAAATATAAAGTATCTAGGAGTAATGGTTGACCAAAGACTGTCTTGGTATTCACTCATAGAATTAATGGCAACTCGGCTCAGGAAACTTATTTGGATATTTAAGTCACTACGACATGTCTCCTTACTTAATAAAATATACATAGCTCTGGTTCAGTCAACGGTAGGCTACTGTATTCCTATATGGGGTGGTGCAGCAAAAACCAGGTTCCTTGAGCTTGAAAGAGCTCAACTAAACTAGAATATTTCACAATAGCAATCGTAGAACCAGTATCGATAAGAAAACATAGGGGCTTTTTATTAAAATTAGTCTTTAACATAACGTGAGGCAGAGAAATATTATTATTAATATTATTTATTGTATAAGTTTTCTTACGTGTGCCAACCCTAGAGAGTGACGTAAATTTTTCGCAATTTGTGGCGTCACGTTGATAACCGTTAAATTTTTTATTATAAAAATTATTGGAAATTGAGACATTATTTTCAACCTTTTGAGTCTTTGATTTTTTATTACCCTGTGTTAAAAATAACTTAGGAACACAGGAATCGAGTCTTTTATTTGAAGTGGAGCATATTAATTGAGACGAAGGTGCATTAAAATTAGAACCCTGTGCAACCGAGAATTGACCACAGGTGCGACCTTGAAGCTCCATTGAAGACTCGTTGGACGTATTATTTAAAGCATGGTCATCAATATTTTTTGTCATCCGTGTTTTATAACATAATTTAGGAACACGGGATTTAGTAAGATTAATAGTTTTCGTGTCATTTAAATTAATAGTACGTTTCGGCAGATACGGAACCGAAACCCTGTTTAGTTTAAATCATCATTATTATTTTCAGAGGCGCAAACGACGTGTATATTAGAGCGATTATTGTCCGGCACATTACTAGTGTTCGGTACTTGTGTACTTGATAGTGCAGCGTTATTGATCGAGACGCATATTATTAAATGGTTAAACGAACTTACCTTAAGTGAAGTTCAACCATAATTATACGAAGCTCCTTGTCCGAGACGTTCTTTACAACATGTAGTACGCCGTATTTTATACCAGTACCATCACAGTTATCCAAGCTCCTAAAAAAAATTTTGGAACGGCAGAATATATGCACAACACTATATCCCCCTGTACGTCAAATGCAATGTCATTATGTTTAAAGCAAGGGATTAGATGAGCAACCCTAACCCAGGAAGTGTTGGGCTTTTAGTACCGTCTCGGACAAGGAGCTTCGTATAATTATGGTTAAACTTCACTTAAGGTAAGTTCGTTTAATCATTTAATTATACTCCCTCCTTGTCCGAGACGTTCTTTACAACATGTAGATGTTTGAAGCCAGGGTTGCGAATTATAATACCAATGAATGGAAAATTTGCAAATTTCCTTATTTTATATAAATAAAAATTGAACGTATTATATGTATATTACATATTTGATTTAATAACATAAAGTAAATTATCTTTATTTTATAACAATTCCTTAAGGCCACCTTGATTGCAGCAGAAGTGGCCCGTAGAAGAACTATAATTGTGAAAAAACACAATAATCTGGAATATCTGTTCCCGTTTAATTTAAGTAAATTTTAATTTAACATCTTATAACTTGAGAAATGCTTTTCTAAATGGGTTTTTGTGAGTTAATGTTAAATTTATCAATATCTTGTGTTATGCTTTCTATTAATTATTCACAGGAAAGGCTTAAGCTTCTCTCATTTATTTTTTCCCATGCAATTGCTGTTGAAGTGAAATTCTACCTTATATCTTAACTATACCTCTGAACTCCACTTGGAATAAATGTAATATTTATGAAGGACAATATTTAATAAATTTTATGACCTGTGACTCATCACAGCTAAGCTTGTTACTAGTTTTGTAAATTTTTGTAATGTCAAATCTTTATTGCAACATTTTGATGCTAATAATATAAAACTAACTTATTATTAAGTCTATGTTTATAACAAAATCCAAAGTAAAAAATCACAAAAGCCCAGTAAGGAATTACATTACACTTACGGCAAAATTGGTACTAAAGAGAAATAATAGTTTTATAATTTATAGTATTTGACAAAGGAGAGTTCACTATGTATGAGTATAAATTTTGGAGTGCCATACTTTTACAAAATGCTTCACTAATAGTACCTATGATATGTGTGAGATGCCTATGAGGTGATAGTAACATGTGAAATAGTAGTGTATGATTCTCTGTAAAATCGTGTTAATAATTTGTTATTTTATTCAAAATGAATAATTCGAATCTTTTATTTAACATGCCTTTGCACTTGATTCACATTTACCCCCCCATGTGGACAACCAAAAAACCTATGGTTCTACAAACTTAATTTTTTGACAGCATATTAACAGCATAGCAACTAGTGGAAATGCATAGAAGCATCACCCCCAATCTAATATAATTGTCGTGGTTTCTGGGTCATACCTGCAGAAAACAATTGTTCTGTGTAATAGTATTAATATTTCTCGGTACAAATTGATCAATTTTTAGTTTTGACACCGTTTTATGATCTTGTTGAATACACTTGAAATACTTCTTATGACTATTCTTTGTTTACTTGGCTCAATTTCAGATCGATATATAATTTCTAGTATATTTCATTTAATTGATAGAATTGAATCCTCAATAATTAATGAAAGAGAACCCTCTCTATCTCGTCAATGTATAAAGCAGTGGTTTTATCAACTCTGAGTAAAATTGTACACCATAAGTATTACTTATTTGTAGTAAGTATTATTCAAAATATCTATATTATTGTTTTGTTTTAAAGGTTTTGTATTGTGTTCTACAATTTTCAAAATTATAAGCATATACTACTTTCATATCCAATAATAATATAAATCATATCCGATCATATCCAATAATAATATATGTAATTTCCTCACAATGAAGGACTAAAACCCAAAAAATTGTCTCAGTTCCAATGGCTTCTTTCCACCCAGTTGAGAAGTGTCCGTTTTTATATCAAAAAACTTTATGATTTTTAATAATTTTATCATTTGCAATATTATTCACTACCATCTAAGATCAGAAATTTGCAACTGAATATAATATATTACCTTCCATATACATTATTATGTACATAATAAAAACACAACATTATTAACCTTATATTACTAATAGCAACCTAAATGGCTTATGCACAAATATAGAGTAGCTATTCATATCACAATTATGTGTATAAGTATTTTTCCATAATTTCCTTTTACAGCAAATTAATTTCTTGCTAACATCTTTTGGTAATCTATTTTATGCATCTGTCAGACATAACTCTATTGTATGTATGTTTTATTAATAGCACTCATTTCTTTCCCAAATCTCAGGGTATATAATTTCGGGACCTGCTGCCCCTTTTAGAAGTTTGGTATGTTGAAATATAATTTGCTATCTTGATGCCCAGCGATCATGTGGGGTTTCTCTTATGTTGACAATTTTTGGACTTCTTTTTGACGAATCCCCCTGACCCTGAGACTTTCTGATATTTTTACATCTGTAATTTTGTAACAACTTTTTCATTATGTTGTACTCATAATATTAGTCACCTTTGTAATAAAAATTATACCATTATTTATTTTTATGCTAAATCCCAGTACAGCACAATGTTTTACTTTCTAGTGATAGCGCTTTATATGTCAATTCAAAACCTGTCTAACCTCTAAGTAATAGCTCTAAGGTCTGAATAGTTAACCATGTCTATCTTCTAAGTGATAGCTCTAAGGTATGAATAGTTAACCATGTCTATTCTCATAAGTGATAGCTTTAATGGCCTGAGTAATTTATACCATGTATATCCTCTAAGTGATAGCTCTAATGGTCTGTATATAGTATTTTATATAACTTATGCTAGATATTCTTTCCAACAGTTTTAAGTCCTCAGTAATTCTGCCAGAAACCAGAAAATCCTGTCGCAAGATGTTGATGGCATTTTATTTCTTATTTTATTATATATATATATGAACCCATATATATTCGAAGTAATAGTTCTAATGGTCTGTTTGTAGCATATCCATATAACTCATGTAATATATTTTTCCAAGCAGTTTTAAGCCCATTTTTTTCGTATTTGTATTTCATTTCATTTGTACATCATTTATATTATCATTCGTATTTGTTTTTGTATCTCAGTATTGCATAATATCTTGTCCAACAAAATGGTGTATCAGCCTGAGTGTTTTCCTTTTCCTATTTTCCCAATACTGTCCCAAAATCACCTGCATGTGCGCAATTTTGCCCAATGACTATGATAAATGGCGACTGCCAAGCTAATGCTCAAAAGACGAATTGAACACGAAAGTAAGAAAAAACATATTAAATATATCACTCCAATTTCTCAACGTATCTCTATATATATCTCAACCTACATTTATTGGTTGGAAATACCTATTTATTATTTCATATTATACGAGTGACGAGGTTATGTTATTAAAGCTTAATAGTGGATTTTCATTGATAATTAATCATACTTGATATTAAGTGTTTCGATACACAGTGAATCTGACTTTATTAATAAGTAATTTTTTTTTTGATTTTAACACGTACCTCCGAAACAAGATGATTCTTGTTTACCTTTAATCAGTATGCTCCATTTTGAATATCTTCTTTTTCCAAAGTATAACCCAATATTACCTCGCAAGCATGTAATAAATACAGTTGTGGTAGGTTTTGGATACAAAACATTTAATATTACACAACATATTTGATTTTAATAACAACATTTATAAAAACACACCGTGACGGCTGGCACAAAAAAACGTAATGACATTGCATTTGACGTACAGGGGGATATAGTGTTGTGCATATATTCTGCCGTTCTAAAATTTTTTTTAGGAGCTTGGATAACTGTGATGGTACTGGTATAAAATACGGCGTACTACATGTTGTAAAGAACGTCTCGGACAAGGAGAGAGTATAATTGTTTTTAAACTTAAGTTTGCGACACTCGTTTATTAAATGACCTTTATTTTTGCAATATGCACATATTTTATTGGGGTTAAAATTAGAATGGGGTTTATTATAATAATTATTTGGATTATTTGAATTTTTATTATGCAATGAATTAGAATTAGAGTTAAGATGATGGAGGTTAGGATAGGAAACCTTTGATTTATTTTTATAACACTCGGAAGAAGTGTGTCCGAGTTTCTGACAAATTGAGCACGATTTGGATAAGCGCTGCGATAATTTACTTAATTTAAATAATTTTTCTTCCTCGATAGCATGTGTAATCGCTTCGGATAAAGTTCGAGGGTTCCTACAGCGTACAATATGCGAATAACTAGGATTCATGCCCAATAAGAAAGTATTTAAAGCTAAGTCTTCCATTGCTGCAAGTCTACCTAAAAGTTCTTTTTCATCCTCACAGCTGTAGTGAATATCGGATTGGATCCGCGTAAGGCACGATTCAATCCTTAATGAATATTGTGTCACATCTTCAGAAGGCAACTGTTTACAATTTTGTAGGTCTACGAGTAAATGCGTTGAATGTTTTTTCTCTCCGAATGTCGATTTAAGAAATTGTTTTAATTCGGGCCAACTACTAAATTTCTTTAAACAACAAGCCAATTGTGCTTTTCCTTCAAGTTGGGACACAATATATTTAAACAAAACATTCTGTTGGTCTGTACTTGCTAATGAAATTGCGTTTTCGCAATTTGTAAGAAATGCGGGCAATAACTCGCGATCCCCGTTATAGGGCTTAATAAATTTGGTTAGGACTGAAAGAGTGATTTTTTCGGACATTTTTAATTTAATATTTTTCTGTGTTGGATTTGGTCCTGACAGTGAACTATCTGAGGAGTCATAATTTAAAATTTTAACTTCTTTGTTAACTTAACTTTTAACTTTCTTTGTTTTACCTTTTTAGAAAACATTAATTAATAGGGAATATTTAAAAATACAGTACAGATTATCAGAATACGACAAAATATGTTAAGCAAAATGTTAAAATACAATGACTTAATGTTAAAATAAATCTCTTACAATTGATTACTTTTTTTTAGATTAAATCACTTTCACTTGTAAAATCACTTTAATTAATAACTTTTGAAAACTTTTATTTAATATTCTATAAAATTACTCACAAAATGTAGATTCTCACGAACATCTCGGTTTTCCAAAACGTGTCAGTTAATTCGACACTGCAGCGCGCGGCGTGTGCAGCGATGACGTCAATGGCAACGGTGGCTTTGAGTGTCCGACGACTCAGGAAGTCTTAAATTACGGCGCTACCTCGAAGTCACGTTGCGTTGTCCGTGAGAAGACCTTACACGTGGTGATGATGATGATGATGCAAGGTCTGATGTTGGTGGCGAGTCAAAGTTGCGATGCGGGCTCACACTCGAAAGTAGAGGCTTAACGTCGACCACAATGGAGTAGCAGGAGCCAAATGAGTATTAGGCGGGAATTCTTTATCCCGACGCGCCTGACACCTAAGAGTCCCAGTACTTTAATTGTTTTCCCAGGACGTCCCACTTCTGACACCAAAATTGTTAGGATGGCTGTCCTTTTTAAAAAAAGACACCTTTTACTGCTGCAAAACTAATTTAATTTAATTACACTTCGGAATATATTATTATAAATTATAAGAAAGTTGTGTACCGAACAAAGGTTAGAGTTTGACTGCCTGAATTAATTGAAAAATCACTTTTATATATTTTACGTAATGCTTACAATAGCAATTACTATCACACTAACATACCACTACTTACACTAACTAACACTAACAAACACACACGCACACACACACGCCCGCCCACACGCACGTACGCACGCACGCACGCACGCACGCACGAACGCAAGCACGCACGCACGCACGCACGCACGCCCGCCCGCCCGCCCTCTCGACCGCCCGCTCGCCCGACCGCCCGCCCGCACGCACGCACGCACGCACTCAAGCACGCACGCACGCACGTACGCACGCAAGCACGCACGCACGCACGCACGCACGCACGCACGTACGCACACACACACGCACGCACGCAAGCACGCATGCACGCTCCCACGCGCGCCCGCACGCACGCAAGCACGCACGCACGCCCGCCCGAACGCCCGCCATAACGGCCGCCCGCCCGCACGCACGCACGGACGCACGCACGCACGCACGCAGGCACGCATACACACACACACACACACACACACACACACACACACACCCAAACGAGTTTATATAGATCTGTCGGTTTCATAGCTGTGATTGTATCAGTAGTGTTAATTGTGTAGTCGCCTGGTTTTATTTTGCCTCTTATTATGTGTAGTGTTTTGCATTTATCTAGTCCAAATTGCATGTTGATGTCTTTACTAAATTCTGTTGTCATGTCTATTAAGTGTTTCATTTCTTTTTCTGTTTTTGAGTATAATTTAATGTCATCCATATATACGAGTATGAGGTGTGTGATAGTGACATCTTCTGTGGTGTTGTTTTTGAGTCTATATCCGGCTTCGCACTGATGCAGTAGGTGAGACAGAGGGTTCAGAGCGAGACAGAACCATAAAGAACTCAGGGAGTCACCTTGATACCTTTCCTAATAAATATCTGTCGACTTCTGACGATGTTGTAGTGGTAATTCAATTGGAGTGTAGTTTTCCAGCGGGACATGATATGATGTAAGAAGTCTGTTATTTTTGGGTTTATTTTGTATATACGTAATACTTGAATTAACCAGGAGTGTGGAATACTATCAAAAGCTTTTTTGTAATCTATGTAGGTACAATGAAGGTTTCTATTATTATTATTTTAATTATCAGGGGTGACAACGTTATGCATTTTGATTCTAAATCAAAGATAAATGTAGTCTATGAGCTACAGCATCGACTCACCATCAGGTGGACTGTATGCTTGTTTATCAACCTTATTCTGTAAAAAAAAATTATATTATCACAACGCCGCATAACAATTCTATACGTGGTAGAGCCATGCTGCAGCTATATTACTGTTATAGTGTAGCACGAATGGGTCGACTCGACCGAGGAAGGACCACGCTCTCACAGAATACCAGCGTAAAATAGCAGATTAACGCTGCTGTGTTTCGTATGGTGAGTGTAAAGAACCGGAGACCCTTTTTACTGGAAACGAGGCATTCCATCTTAGTCCTCACGGGCGACAACGCATCTGCATTTTGATTCGTAATCGAGGATAAATGTAGATGTCTATGGGCCACAGCAACCACTTACCATCAGGTGGACTGTATGCTCGTTTGTCACATTTATCCTTTAAAAAAAACAATTAATTTTTTATCAGGAAGCTTCTGGGGCGCATACCTACACAACTTTTCACGGATGGATGAATGTTAGATGAAATAGAAGACGAAAAAGCAGATATTTATGTCTATATTTATAATGTGGTTGCAGGTGTTCAAGGGTTGCACACCATCAGTTACATCTCTTAGCTCTAATATTATTTAAAAAAATATGTACCAAACCCACTCACAATAAGAGAAATCATGAAGTCATGTTAATTGTTAATCTGTATGTTTTTCATGGGATGATAAAATGGTATCTTCCTGATAAAAAATCGACATAATAAAAAAATGCAGTTGCAATCTCGCTTGCCAAGCGTGGCAACAACGGCAATCCCCTCTATGAGGCAGTCTATGGGGGAGGCCTATGTACAGCAGTAGATTTTTGATGAATGAATAAAAATTAAAATGTTTTTCTCATTTTATAAAAAGTGGACAGAGTTAAAACTTTCATAATCATATACCCACATGAAAACATTCAATCAAGATTTTTTCTTCAATTTTGTTAGTTTTTTTGATACGGTCTGTCTGGTGTGTTTACTGTCTAATATAACTACCGTTACGATCTATTGGACGGCGGCGTGATGGACGGTTACACTCTGTTCCGTAACGAGCTCTTGCCCACAATTAGCCGGGGAAGTGGGTCACGTATCCCCCCTCTCCTCCCCTGTCCTCTTCCTCCTCTCCCCTAGCTCACCGTGTTCTGTTGAACACGTGCGGGGCGTTCCGGTCGATCTGCGTTGACGCAAAGTCGTGTGCGACGCAATATTTTGACATTCGGATAATTTATCAGTGTATTATTAGTCTGTGATGACTGTATAAAACTTGGCGTTTCTGGTTACTAGGCTGTGGGTCCTGAATTTAATCCTAGTTCGAGTTTACGTAAAAACCTTATTTATCACGAGCTTGGCGGTCAAGGAAAAGATTGAGAGGAAACCTGCTTGTCTGCGAAATAAAATATTCTCTCTCTCAACTCGCACTGAAGTAATCGGACTATTACTCCATAGCCCTCTCCGAAATGAGAAGAGGCTTGTTCTTCAGTTACAGTTATTGTCCAACTGTGGGACGAACAGAATAGGCTATCACTAGATATTAGCTTTGCTTTATTTAACACACTTTATGACGTCATTTGGAGGTAAAATAGATGTCAATTAATTTCATGCATTTTTCATAAAATAATTGCCATCCCTTGTTTTTTTGTTTACTCGCAACAGCTTCAAAATCTGCATGGCTTATAAAATTCTTAACATATCGTATTATGTTTAAAAAACATAATGTCATTTCTTGGCATAGGTTCTTGGTGTCGGAAATCATTAATTTGCCTTGTGTTGCACGTCGCTGAAGTGGAAATCTCACTCTGAATTTACACTTAAGCACGTCGTAGCCTTCATACTCAACGAGGACAACACAACTATACAAATTACATAAATTTGTACCATAATATCTTTTGCGCGCGACTTCGTCCGCATCGATGACAGAAAACGATATCATTTTGAAAAATTACAGGCAATGTGCTATTCCAAGACCTAAAGCAGCATAAAGAGATAATTACAGAACTACGTTTCAGATCTTCCCTTAGGAACCGTCCATTCTCCTGAGATAAAAAGTATACTATATCATTTTCCGATACATAAACTACCTCTATGCATAAAATAAGTTGAGCCGTTGCCCTATTGCCAGGTGAAAGTATGACGAAACATAATATTATATGTATAGGGATATTAGGGATGAATAATGAATATTTTGTAGAGCCGTGGTAACTTAGGGGTAGCGCTAGCTAAATTTTAGTACTATAAAACAACCGGAGGAACCCCAGTTTGATCATGCCACCAATGAAATTATTAATTCCAATTTGAAGTACTAATTTACCACGTGATCGGCGTTGAAAACATCGCGAAGAAACCTGGATGTTTGAGGAATTAATATATTTTGTAATAATCTAAATACTGTCAACGCGCAGTGAAGCAGCGTAGATGATTATTTACTCCATAACACACAAAAATGAGGATAGGCCTGAGCCTAACAATTAGATGTATATAATATCTAGGCTTTAACTTTATTTTATTTAATATTAATTTAGAATGTGCATTTTTAGTTTTTTGTACTAAATCTAGCAAAACGGAACACTTACGGAATCACCTCGATGTCTGTCAGTCGCAGAGATTTTCTCTGAGTGTTTCACGTAGATGATTGAAATGTGGCTTACTTATAAAATACGATCCAATTACGGATGTGAGTTCAATTTATTCGAGGTGAGGTTAATTTATTTTAATTAGTTAATGAATTTGAGCCTAAGAGGTTAAGTTTGAGAGTTAAAACCTTGAAATTTGAATTCGACTTTAAAATCTACAATTTGTTCATAAATTAAGACCATCCAGAAAAAAAACGATAATTTATTCAATTTTCAATTGATCAAGCCTTCAGACATTCTAATAAAAAATAATTAAAGAAGAAATCATCAGCAGTGGACTTGTGAAGGGCGTAATGATGATGATTATGATGATGAAAGAAGAAATTTAAGTGTTAAGAATAGATTTCACAAACGAGACTAAATAAAAATGAAAAATATAAAATCCTAAAAAAAATAAACATTCCGATAGGTTTATGACAAAAACATTGACTATAATTTAGTTACTGTGTAAGAACGAATCAACCGTATAACTTTACTAAAATAACTATAGGTAATTATTATTTTCATCTATGCATAATAAACTGTTTGAACTAAAATTGTTTTTCCAATGTGCAATTTCCCTTTAACTTTTATTAGTGTGCTAATAATAATGTTTGCGTGTGGTGGCAGTGGCCGTGTAGTGGCGGCAAAGCTAGACACACTCGGTCAGTTAAACTGATCAGTTAAACTAATCAGTTTAACTGATCAGTTAAAACGGATATAAGCCAAAACGATTTCCCCACTCACTGGCTTCAAATTCAACTTAAGATTTCACGATCACGGTGAGTTTTTGGATGTACGTCAGTTTAACTGATCAGTTAAACTGACGTACAGATATATGGGTTCATTTACTTCCTTTGCCTATTGTATATATTTTAAGACAATCGTTTTTCAGGAGTAAACTTTAGTCACGCGTCGGAGCTGACACGCACATTTTTTTTTTGCTTTTACTTCTGTTTTTAAAAAATCTACTATGTTGGGAAGAACCAGCAGGACACCCTTCTAGACCTTTTTTTCAAATTTACACTGAACAATAAAAAAAGCTTTATTTTTATAGAAAAGGGGACAAACGAGCACACAGTCCTCCTGATGGTAAGTGGATGCTGTGGCCCATAGGCATCTACATCTATCTTCGACTATGTACCAAAATGCAGATGTGGTGTCACCACTGAGGTCTAAGATTGAATGCCTTGTCTCCGGTTCACTACACTCACCATACGAAACACAGCGGCATGAGGCTGCTATTTTATTATCGGTATTCTGAGAGAGCGTGGTCCTTCCTCGGTTGAGCAGACCCATTTGAGCTACAACCGTAATGTAATGTAGGTGATCTGTAAACAATGCGGAGGCTTGGCCTGGCCTTACAAGACCCTTCTTGCGAGTATTTGCCATTACTGACTTTATAAGACTTGACACATAGACTTGAATAACATGATTGTATTAATTCTAAACGCATCGCACTTAAGATTCCGATAAATAGTTTCTATAAATGTAATTTTATATTTGGCATTTCTCCTATATTTTTAATTTAATTTTTCAAATGAATATAATTTAAATTGATTTGTCGTCACTTTATTTCAATTACGTTGGCTAAAAGATGGCAACTGGCCAATTTACTAACGTTGCATTTTAATTAGCTGTTCAATGTTAATTAAGCGGTATACAAGCCGGATCGTGTTACTTTTAGTGTCAAACGTGGAATGAAATAGAATTTATCTGTAAAAAAATTAAAGATTAATCAATCATCCAATAATTTTACTTATTATAATAACATTAAAAGTAAATATTATGCATTGGATATGGATTGACAAAAGGACATAACCCAATAAAAGCGACTTTTGAGATACAGTATGGATCGGTACGATATACAGGAATTGAGTGAAAAAGGCTTGCATTTGTTTGAAATTTTACTTTGAATTGACAGTGACTTTTGTTGGAATTTTTAGAAAGTTTACTTATATACACTACAGTGTAGTGGTGCCGTAAGTATATCCACTCCATATCGCCCTATGAATATCGTAAGAGCCGACAGAGGGAAATAAACTAGGAGAAGAACAGCAGCATCTTCCTAATAACAACTAAAAAAAAATGGCTGGCCAAGTGCGAGTCGGACTCGCGCATGAAGGATTCCGTACCATTGTAAAACACGTTTTTAGTAGGGGAGCTCCCTTTAATTTTCAATTTTTTTTTATTATTTGTTGTTATAGCGGCAACAGAAATACACATTCTGTGAAAATTTCAACTGTCTACCTATTACGGATCATGAGATACAGACCGCTGACAGACAGACTTGCTGCCTCAGACAGCATCGGAATCCTCGGCGTCGACATATCGAATAGAGTGAAGTTTCGTGGTCACTTGGAAGGGAAGGCCAAATTGGCCTCTAAAAAGCTTGGCGTGCTCAGCAGAGCGAGACAGTATTTCATGCCGGCACATCGCTTGCAACTTTACAAAGCGCAAGTTCGGCGTCACATGGAATACTGTTCTCATCTCTGGGCCGGGGCACCCCAGTGCCAGCTCCTTCCACTTGACCGCATCCAGCGCAGAGCGGCTCGAATCGTCGACGACCGAGTTCTTTCTGATCGGCTCTATACACTGGCGTTGCGTAGGGATGTTGCATCCCTTTGCATTTTCTATCGAATCTACCACGGGGAGTGCTCTGAGGAATTGTTCGGATTAATTCCAGCCGCCAAATTTCACGAACGCACATCGCGGCAAAACTCCCGATACCATCCACACCACTGTACGTTTTACTAGGAGTTTTCTTCCTCGTACGAACTCTCTGTGGAATTGTTTACCACCGGCGATTTTTCCGGACCGATACGACTTAGGGACCTTCAAGAAAAGAGCTTACACCTTTATAAAAGGCCGGCAACGCATCTGCAATTCCCCTGGTGTTGCGGTTGTTCATGGGCGGCGGTAGTCACTTACCATCAGGTGAGCCGCATGCTCGTTTGCCCCCTCTTCTACAAAAAAAAAAAAGACGGACGTACGGACGGACAGCGGAGGCTTAGTAATAGGGTCCCGTTGGTTACCCTTCGGGTACTGAACCGTAAAACTGCGTTTGCCTACCCGTCTGCCACTCAAATATCCCCATTATAAGGTAATCTTTGGGGAGTCCTATGTTCAGCAGTGGACTTTGAAAGGCTGTAATCGTGATGATGATAGTACACTCGTAATTATTTTGATGCTGCGTTTTACAAGTATGAAACGGCTTTAAAACCAGTCATAAACTGTTTTGTTTGTAAAATTAATGATATATGCTAAAATTTATTTTTTTAGTGAACATTTCTAATTCTACTCTATAATAAACTCCGGGCGTTTGCCCTGCAGACATAAACAGTACTATTTATATCAGCGCCCGCGTCTACAGTCAAGATTAAATTTACAACGTATTTGTCATAAAATAACGTAAACGTTGAGTCAGCAAACCCTTCCTCTTCGAACGATTTTAAATTTATATTTATTAGCACTTAAAGCAACTGACGAACGTTGTGTCGTAAACAAACAATCCCTTACCGTTTTAACAATTTTAAATGAAGTACAAAAATAGTACCCTAGTAGAGGCAGATGTTGTTTAAACAAATTGTACACTGAAATAGATTTTTCAATTTCACATTTAATTTCAGGTTTATTTGTTGACAAGATCAAATCATCCTCCTTCTCCTCCGCATTAGGTTCTAAACAGTCTCCTTCTGGAAATTGGCCCCAACCATAATAGGAAGGATTTGCCTTAATGACCACGTTTGCCAGGTAGTTTAGCGACCGCCGGTCTAGATGTAAGGTTAAATCTGGTTAAATATTTAATGGCTATACTGACATTTGACGTGACGAGGCAATAGATTCTTTGATGTTGGTATCACTCGATGGAAAAAATGACGTGCAAAAAGATAAAATATTAATTTAGATTTTTAAGAAGACATCATCTTTTGATGCTCTAGAAAGTAGGATATGATTCAATTAAAATTGAACAGGCATTCGTGAGATTAATGACAGAGTGTACTTAGCAAAATAATTGGAACAAGGCAAAATATTTAGTTTGTATAAACGCTTGTGTACTCAGTTTTACATAGGAAAACTCTTGTATTAGGCACTGCAAGAGAACAAGGTAAGTTTGCATGGTACCGTAAAGTAACATGTTTGCAATACAATCTACTCTACATTAACTTACGGTAACATTTACTATTTAGCCTTAAACGGCCAGTAAAGAAAATGGGGAAACGCTTATGCTGGTGACTGTATCCAAAGTCGTATTATTTAAGAATTTTGATGTTTCATTCCCATTGACACCAATAAAACCGTTAAAAGCAATTTTAAGTGCTGATTTAAAAAGCGCTTGGCGGTGAGGAGTACACCATGAGGGTAAGACATGTGAAATGCGCCAACGCCCGTTTGGGAGAGCGCGAAAACTTTACTTGATTCAGTGAAACATTACTAGATAACGAAAGACCAGCAGCATTTATACGTACATAATCCACTTTCAATCGAATATTCTACTACAATACCTTCTTCTTGTCATAGGTCTCATAATTAATTGATTTCGCTCTGGCATAGGAATTTTTACGACGACATTAACCACTCTTCAGTTATGTGGTTATTTGAATAACCAAGAATTCATATGAGATTTCCAGGCTTAGATCTTTTGTTTTATCACCATATAAATTTTATTGCTTAGACTTATAGCTTCCTCTGCCAATATTTAGAGTTCAAAGATGGGGTCGTTTAGACTCTAGTCTTAACTTCCGCGAAATGCCAACTCATCGGGCCTGAGTCATTGTGGTAAAAGTTAAAATACTACAAGCTTTGCAAGTTCTGCTAGTAGCGTCTAAATTTGAATGCGTTGGGCTGCTAGGGCTTGAAGTGTTGCCCCGAGCAAATCTCGAACCGGTTCTTATTTTTTCTTTGGCTGGCTGGAAACAGGCCTGCATCCGAGTCAGACGGAAACTTTTGACATATATATTCGGTATGTTTGAGTTATTGACTTTTGTGTAAACAGTTAAGTGTAGGTTGAAGGCCAGATAAGAGAGGGCAGGTATATTAAGTAAAATTTACTATAAATTAAAAAATTTTATCATCATTATTTAGTTTTGGAATTGTGTTATGATTACTTCTCCTTAAAAAAGCGCATTATCATTTTAATCATCAGTTTCTTTTCCTCTTTAAAAAGTCTCCTCAGTTGCAGCTGAGAGTATTTTTTACCGACTTCAATAATGCCTATTTAATTGACTTCGACTACATTGATGATGTTCTCATTTTATTTATATTGAAGTCGGTTGCACAATTTTTTTAATTTTACCACTTGTTAGTAAAAAGGGTTAAAAACCGATTCCAAATTTAAGTGAGATTTTTCATCCAAGTCCAAAAAACTACCGAGGTAGTACCTTTTTTGGACTTGAAACTGGAGCCAGAACCGGAACTAAGGAACCCTGTTCCTTAGTTCCGGTTCTGGCTCCAGTTTAGGTATCGATTTTAAGTTTTAAGATAACGTTAAAAAGTTTCAAGTCAAGGAGAGAAGCCTTCGTGGCTTCGTGGTTTTAAGAAACCAGTTCTGGGAGGGAAGAAGTCTCCATGGCGTTTTAGTTTAGTTTTACTTTCATATTAGGTATTACTTCGATCGTGTGTGCGAAAAAGAAGGTCACTACGGATCCTACTGCAACAAATTTAAAGAAGCAGATGGCAATAAAAGATGGTAACCGCAAAAAAAAAACATTATGATTCCGCTGCCTACACTCCAGAAATTAAACACACAGATGACAGACCATCAAGTGTAGGATAGAAGTATGCAACGCGACACACAATCGACTTCTCCACTATGATAGAAAGGAGAAGACAGAAGTTATAGAAAAGGGACCACAAGAAACCGTGGCCAACTCATTCGCTGTATTGAAGCCTCAACCTACCTTAAAATAATTCCAGTGCGAGTAATTGGACCAGCGGGAGAAATAAACACACACGCCCTGCTGGATAATGGGTCAACAGTCTCATTAATGGATGAAGAGATCGCCGAACAGATTGGAGCTACAGGGCGGTTGGACCCACTCCAGATCACCGCTATCGGGAACACTACTCTCAACTCGCCGGGTTCCCGAAGTGTCACAGTTACGCTGAAGAGCCTCCACAGCAGGAAGGTGCCGTTCAGAGCACGCATGGTCGCAAGCCTGAACTTGGGGCCACAGACTGTGTGTGGACGTGTGTGTACGCTGTACGTAACATAGGACAAAGGAATTTTATATAATATTAATACTGCATGATGTTTTTTAATGAAAATATCATTTTAAGACTGTCAGTCAATGAAATCAAGCAATTTAGTACTTATTTCGCTTGTTTACCGACAAAATAAAGGTGCCTAACAGTTTCTATATAGTGTTTGGTTTTGATACTAGGACCGAAACCGCTGATAAAAATAAGCTATCGGACCTTGCCGGTAGTTTTTGTAATCTTTTTAAATAATTTTTTACAACTAAAATTTTTCTTTCTTTTCAACCTCCTTCTTTTGATTTATTAACTTCTTACTTTGATTTTATGAACTTTTCTCATGATAAGTATTTTACCGTTTTTCTTTTTTGCTGAAATCCTATTTTTAATTTTGATACAATTTTAATAAAATTTGGTCCGGAAGAGTTTTGATAATTTTGTGACATTCCAGTTAAGCAATGACATATTTTAAGTTATGGCTACGATGGAATTCGAGGCAAAGTAGGTATCGTTTTTTTGCGTGTTTCGTGTAAATTGCCTATAATTGTCAAAAGAGCTTAAAGGCTGAGGGCTTACTTCGTAAAGTTGTCTGTAAACTTTTGTTGTCGACGGATGCGCCAGCGCAGTGGGCCCAACTCTTGCAGTTGGTTGCCGGGGATCAGCGGGGTGGGGGCGGTCAAGGCCGCGGACGCACGCGGCACCGCACTTCAGTCCGTCCGGAGCCACCATCGTGTACGGTTGTTCGTTTTTCCGGTAGTAGTGACAGTGTTTGTGTGGTACAGTTAGCCGGCGCCGCCAGGTCGTCGACCGCGCGAGTATGAGCGCGCACCCCCCGCTCGATCGCACCACCCTTTTCCTCTGAACGGCTATAGACCAGGTGAGACCCAAACCACCGTCGGTCCTTGCTCTTGGCCCATAAAATAAGACAAGATACGCTTAAGTTGACAATGCCAATGTTTGCACCACTCGCTTTTTGTTGTTTAAAGAAACGGTCAATTAAAAGTACGGTTAGCAAATTATTTATTTTAATCATCATTATAACCTTATGAAGATTTCCCGGAAACTTTGAAAGTCTTTAATAGTCCTAATAACATTTAAAATAAAATGATATTTTTATGAAAAATGTAACTTATTGTGGAAGATTGAGTTAGAAACAGAAAATTGTGCGAATATTTATTAGACAAAGATCTAGAATTACGAACCAATATATAGTTCATACTACAGTATACGTTTTGCAAGAATACCTAAGACCACATTCATTGCTTATATATATATTAAGTGCATGTAAGTATGTGTGTGTTATTATTGAAGAATCTGGTTTTAATATTTATACCCTTTTGAGACCATAACTTGATTCGACCAAAACATCGTAACTGTTTAAAATAATCTAACTTAAAAATTAAAAGCTTCTTGGACTCATTTTGAACTAGTAAAACTTCTATTTTAAACAAACAGCATTGAGATGAAGGTCTACTTTTTGCGAGGTCGTTGATTCGATTCCATTGTAGGAACAAACGGCGAACAAACATTACTATACCTATTTGGAGTAAAAGTTGTTTTAAGTCATTCTCCTTAAAGTTATCTCACTATTCTTGCGGTCACTACAATTAAAATTATAGTTAAATTGTTTATGTTTTTAATTAGACGTCTTCCACTTAATTAGCAAAGACTAAACGCGTCCTCCCTTGTTGATAATGTACGACTTGTAATATCCCGGCGTACATCGTACAATCAAGCCGTTTCCTTTGCCTCGTAGTAATGATTTGACAAGAATGCTGTTCGAAATACATCCTGCGTAATACACACTAGGTGAATTAATTGAA
This sequence comes from Parnassius orleans, assembly GCA_029286625.1. NCBI lineage: Eukaryota > Metazoa > Arthropoda > Insecta > Lepidoptera > Papilionidae > Parnassius > Parnassius orleans. The sequence continues at coordinate 4,878,290 of JAGSMP010000006.1, read as the reverse complement.
CCAGTATTTGTCAAGTCTTTTGCATTGTTTGCAAATATAGGTCTAAAATTGATTAAATTCAAGCTGTTCAAGCGGCTCTTTCAGAAAGTGTTTCGTATTATTAGCTTTAGGGTTGATTTTTGATAGTCAGATAAAAGGTATCTTCGTCGAATAAATATAACCTGAATAAATAAAAGTGAAACAAAAATTAAGGTTCGATAACGAGTAGAATTAGTTGTTATAAGTTTTGTTCAAAATAATTTAAATAAAAAACTTTAACTTGATGAAACAAAATAAACTTTTTGAAAGGGAGTTTTAAAGAACTATTATTAGCCCCCTTATCCTCCAATGATCTTAAGATTTACTTATCGCTTGTTTGCCGCCCAAATCAATAATAGGATTGCAAAGTTTGAAAAACTAAAATTTCTTTGATCAATGATTACGTGAAATAATCTATGACACCGAGGTGATAGGTACTAGAAATATTACGTTTTTCAGAAATATTCCGTTTTTTTTTTATTTTGGCGCGGATCACTACAGCGGACTATTCTCGAAAATTATCTCTGATCATTTCATCTATAGTTTTGAATTTACTTTTATTCCTTCTGTACTACCTAAATTCTCATCGACTACTACCAAAACATAGTGATTTTAATATACTTTTTAGCTACTGCTGCAACAATGCGCATATGTCTTTATATTTAGAAACGATTTAAGTTTTTAACTCTTCACCTTTACATTTCGCAAACATTATCATCATCAGTGCGTATTAATCCGCTGCTCGACTCAGGCCATTCCCATTGTAAAGAATATTTACCATCATCCTTATATCAGTGATTCGTTATTAAATGTAGGTATTGAGTCTACAAGTTGAGCAAGAATTTATCTACAATTACAATTTTGTAAGACAATAATACAAAATTAAGTTTTTGTTGTTTGAAGAGGATTAGGTGAGAAATAATGATACTTTTAACCTAATAATAATCACAAAGACCTAATTCTAAAACACAATATTATTAAACTTCCTCAATATCTAACCGCCATTAATGACTTTTAAATTTTTTAAGTAATATAAATCTATCACACAACTTACTGACATAATTTAAAATTAAAATTTTGTACAAGCCACTTCAATATAAATTATTGAGGTTGACTCAAAAACTACTGGTCAGACTTGATCAAATTTATATGGGACTACATGAGAAGCACCAGCTTTCAAATAAAAAAAGAATCATCAAAATCGGTTCACCTAGAAAAAAGTTATGAGGTAACACACATAAAAAAAGAACATACAGTCGAATTGAGTACCTCCTCCTTTTTGAAGTCTAAGGAATATGGTATGAGGTGTGAAGGTATAAGGTTATAACTACATCTAACATCAGCTTTTCCAAATGGTATATCTACTGTAAAAATATTAATATATCTATATTCTGAGGCGTGGTTGCAACTAAAAAGTAGGTTGCAATACTGTAGAAGCGCAATTTTAATGTCGAAAGTGTTAGGACTTCCATTATAGCTAGGAGTCCGTCTGGGCTAGTAACACACTCTTACCTATTTTTGCTGGTAAGCATTAGTGCCCAAAGACTGATTTTCGGTTTGAATGGCTTTAAGGGCTGAAGGAATAGCCAGTATAATTACAGATTGTAAAAGATTATATCCCCAGCCCTCAGCGGTGGCATTACGTATTTTGTATTGTAGAATTTCATACATTATTTTATTAAACTTTCATTTGACACTCTTTTCTAATGCCTATTTAATATTTCAGTTTACCCTAAAAGCTGAAACAATACAAATCAAAATTGAACTTAATCTACTTCGCGTGCGTCAAATTGCTTTATGAAAATCGCCGGTGACAGATGGACAGGCATCGAAGTCGAAATGATTTTATGTGTCAGTTGCACCTTCACTAAAATAAATGTAATGAAAGTAATTTTCTTGTGTAATGTAAATTAATGCGAAATTTGAATTCCTTCTTCTTCTTTATCTACCTGTAAAAGTCCACCGTGAGCCTCTTTCGTTGTAGGAAATATTTGCCTTAACCGTGACGCTTGGTAGGAATTGACTAATCGCACCAGCCGTATTGCATTCGCATCTTCGACGATGCTCCCCGTCACCGGTATGGCTATTTTATGCCTTTAATTGGAAGCCATAAGATCTTTCTGACTTTTCCCGTAGTTGCCTATAACATCCACAGAACAAAATTGTGTTATGGGTTGGAAAGGGATGGGAAGATTTTAAATAGCCTCGTCTGATCTTTCAAAAAACGTTCTAATTTATTAAAATCACCCAGCCATCTTCTGTATTAACAGAAGATGGCTGGGTGCTACTATCTTCTTAGGAACAATAAATTTAAATCCCAACCCAAGCTTACAACTACAAGACTTCAATATACTATAAGCTCGTTCTGCGTAGATCGAACCAAAAATTAATAATTTTAAAGTGAAGGTCGCCGTCCCCCTGTAATCATGGGTGATGTAAAATGTCAGGTATAAAAACTACTTTCATTTAACGTCAATATAAGAAATAAAAATTATGCTTCGATGGATTTACCCCGCCATCACTCGGCATAAGCCATAATAAATGTAAAAATCAAACCATGCTACGAACTATTTTACCAAACATGTAAAACTTTGTGTATCCAAGAAAATACACAATCCGCGAATAGAAGATATTAATTGTTTGCATATAACCCAGTCGCATCAGTGGTCAAGCTGAATATCTGAGTTTGAACAGACATAACAATAAAAATCTTTTGAATTTGTTTAGCTATTCAACTAATCACACATTCTTTGACTTGTTTAAATTTTGACGGATTCCTTGAAAAAATATTTTGCCTGAAGATCAGGCTATCACTCTTGATCAAACCTTCAACAAGATCTGCTCACTGCTTTGATGAGATATTTATAAATACAAACAATATGAAAATATATTAAAATACCTTACTAGCTTTATCATATGTATAGATGACTTTTATTCAATGATTCACTTAAAGTTCACATGTATTTTTACAACAGACTGCTCATTAAATAACAAGGGATATCAAATTACTGTATTATAAAAGATATTCGCTTGATTTGAAACTATTACAAAATGACTGGTAAGCTTTGATAATTTAATTCAAAAACAAATATTTAAAAAAAAACGTGTGTGTGTAGTTATGTACGCACGTAGGAAGTTATACTTCTTTAGCGTAACAAAACAAAAATAACTACATTAAATATAGTTATCAGTTCCCACGAAAACTTGAGAGACAGTTACCCAATGAAGTTGTCGCTTTGAGGTGTCAGTGTGCGCGCGCATCGTAACAACTTCATGGTGTCGTTTTTAGCTGTCGGTGTGCGCGCGCATCGTAAAAAATTCACTCTCATAATTTTTCCCAAGCGCCCCAAAAGAAGTATAACTTCAAAAATTCTAGTCCTCGGTTTATCCTTTCACAGAGTGATTCTGGGCAAGAAGATTTACAAAGTGACGACTTACCCAATGTGTAGTAGTGTAACAACTGTACATTTGTTGGACGTTTTTGATATGGATACTCTGGCAACGGTAGTAGTAGTTCTACGACTTACACAGGACAAAAATATATTAGAATATCTAATGCGGCCTTACGCTACTTGAATTCAATGTCGAATTATAATTTAAAATACGGAAAATGAAATTTATTATACTGTCATTTAATATAGATGTTACATTTAGTCTAATTCTGCATTAAAACATTGCCCTTTCGAACTGATGGCCACCAATTATGTTAATAATTTTTATATCGAGTTGTTTTTGATATGTGCAAATGTCAATTGGTCGAACTAATAAATAACGGTGACATTTTCATCATGATTTGTGATCCGGAAATATTTGCTCTAATTATCACAGGTACATCAAGTTGATTAACATTTGATCAGATTAATTAATTTCGAATCATGATATGTATAGTAACTGAATATTTAAAATGCGTCTAAAATTTATTGAAGTACATACAACAAAAATTGCAAGAAGAGGATTGCTAAGCATTACGTCAACAACTTCCCTGTCCGCAGAAAAGACACGATAGTAAAACAATTGAAATGTTCATACATGATTCACAGGACAGTGAAATGGTTAAATAGGTTTCCCAGACCGAATTTCGGTCCCTACGGCCAGTCTCAACGAAGAGTAGCTATGATTAGACAGGACAAGATTATACGTAAGATAAGCACTTTTATCACACTCTCATGGTCCAAAAGAATGGCAATTCAACACGAACGGTGAGAGATCAGGCGCAGGACCAACAGATTTACGTGATTTTTGTGGCACTGGTGTGCATCACTACCGACTTTCAGACTCCGGGCTGCTACTGAGAATTTTTTGACAAAAGACTCAATAAATATCACGTCATTTATTGTGTTTTCATTGTCAAGAAATTCAAAGGTTTTGAAGAGAATTCAAACCCGGGACCACATGATCAGCAGTAGCAATCGTAAGTCGCAAAAAGTGGCGGTAACCACTAGATCAAAATGGCAGTCAACAAAGTGTTACGTTACTGCATATTTTTTTATTTATTTATTTATTTATTCTTTATTGCATTCCTTAATATAAAAGAATACAAAGGGCGGACTTAATGCCTTGAGGCATTCTCTACCAGTCAACCCATGGAGTGGTGAGAATTTGACGTAGGTGTAGCAATATAGAATAAAAACAAAATAAAAATGATAATTAATTACGTTATATATATACCTTTTACTAATATATACAATAAATAAACAATAGAAATATATTAATATTTAAGTGGCATTTGGAGAACTACTGCTTACGCAGATTCTCTTACGCCTACACCACACGGCAGTGTGCAACAAAGCCGATATTTTATACTTAGTTAATTATTTCTGTTGTTAAGAACTAACTGTACCATCGATAGAGATAAGGCCATATACGAGTACACCATTATTTTGTAACGTTTAAATTGTTATTTTTGTGACAAAAATCTTTATCATGTGATTGAAGCTTATAAAGTTGGTATACTTATTATTTGATCATTTGCATAAAATATGGTAGCAGTACTTTGCTGAGGGCAAACACCTAAAGCTATTGACACAACAAATTAATTATAGTTTTTGGTCGCCATGATACATAAATAGCTTGATCAATAAATAGTTTGAGGTTTTCACCTCACGCTTGGTTCTTGACACGAACGTTGTGTAGGTACAATACGTCGTGATTTTTTAATTTATAAATTATGCGATTGTTAAAAAATTTGATAACAACACTAATACACTTACAGATTAAAAAAGGAGTTCTGTATAAATCTACTATTTGATGATATTTTTTATTTTTATAAAATTATAATATATTATATTATTGGACTATAAATTAAAGCTTATTTCATTGCGAAAATTGACCTGAGCTCTATCACTGCTTAACAATATCATATCACGTTATAAAATTATAAAAAATTCTAAAATTATACTCACAGCATGTTATTTATCTTTTGCTAACGGAGGGTTAACATATTGTACCAAAATTATTCTCCGCTAGCAAAAGAGACTAACCAAACAATGACGTAGTTCAATTACCTGAAATAGAATCGAATACATAGATAAATGTGTTAATGTATATTTACAAAAAATATGGTTACCTAAATTGTGACGGCAAAATGCGACAGTGAAACATTTCGGTCACTGGGGATCATAGTGAAAATTATTCTTTGTGAACGTATGTAGTACCTATGCTTACATCAAGACAGCCCGCGTGTAAAAAACCGACAATGTGTAACATTGTCATGTTTAATAATATAGTGGTCTGTAGGTAGCAGTTAAAGAGCGTCCTCTAGCTAATTCTCAACACGCTGTCGCATAATATAGACTAAGATAAAAAATAAAAAACGTGAATTGTTTTCAAAAAATGTATTTCAAGTTTGCACTTCCGTCTAAGATTTTTTGCTACTACTTTGTAGTTTTAAACTAGTAAAGTTAATATGATAAAAAATTTAATAAAAACCGTTAACAATAAATTTCTTATAATTCATTTCTTTTAGAACAATATTCCATACGTTTGTTTATATGATATTTTAGAAAAATAAATAAAATATTTTTTTAGATTAATAAAAATAATCACTATCAAGTGGCTTTGCCAACAGCCAAAGTTTACCTATTTAATAAGTACCCCGATTTATTATTTTAGAACAGGAAAATCCAAAACAATTATATCTAACGTAAATAAATTACAAAATTAAAGTAACAAATTAAACTTTTTTACTTTCTATTTCAGAATTTAAAATACACGATTAGGGTTACATTAGAAATATATTTATTGACGCGATTATACCGCGACGTCTCAATGAATATAACGGCCCGCTGCCACGATTCTAACAACATGACAAACAATTTAAAATATGTGACTCCTACAAGTACGGAGTAAACATTTATACAATAACAAACTATTTTTGTTTAGTTATAAAACTGTAAGGATAAATTATTATAAAAATCTAAAATAAAATGTCTTGAGAGTTTCATAAACATTATTTCACTTGATCAAAATTGTCACGCCTCTATCATCATAGTTCTCAGTATAATTCATTCTCTGTTCCAACATGTTGGCTTCTATAAAACCAAAATATTATAAACATGAAAGTATCAATACATTTTTCTTTAAATAGTTCAAATATAGACAATACAAAGTATAGTTTTTACAAATTTAGCGTTAAATATCTGCTTTTGAAAATACAAATGTATTCCCGTCAAACATGTAAAGAAATTGATGAACCAATTGACTTACAACAGCGGCTTTTGTTACGTATGAGAGTCGTAATAGACATATTTCACTGCACATAACTAAACAAACTTAACTCCTTACACTACAATGTATGAAGTTAAGTTTGTGTTATTATCTACACGTGAACCTGTTAAAAGTATTAGAACAAAAAGTAAGAGTCACAGTATAGTTGATTGTCATGTTCCTCGCGGTAATCTCCTAGACAGATGCAATACTCACTTTAAACAATGAAGGCCACATACGCGTCACCTTTGCGGACTAAGAAAAATTATGAGCATTGTTTACTTTGTTAGACATAATTTATATTGTTAGTAGCGACTGATTTATATTTAGTAATTTTATATTCAAAATCTGATATTAAGCTTGTCTATAGTTCTTAACTATTTGAGTGTTAAATAGTTAATTATATACACTACCACATAATTTCTTATACATATACACTGCCTTCCATTTTCTAATAGGTACAAGTTTTCCTTAACCTTAAGTTTGCCTGGAAGGGATCGCTCTTTACTTTGTATAGTAATCTGTTATTTTTGTGTTTTTGTAGTGTGCAATAAATTATATATATACTTAAAAATTCACTAAGTTCTGTCTATCACTCTAATTTTATCTATATTTAACAATAAATAGAAATGGCACAAGCGGTGGTGAAACGGGTCCTTCATAGATCGTGAACGCACGACCGATTGTATGTTAGACAAGTAGGTCACCGGACCGGTCCAGTTCGACTCTACGTCTCGGGTTTCTTCGTTACGCGTATCAGATACGCTTGGGTCGTCACAGATGTAATTGCATTCATTGTGATGTATCTCTACGTGATTGAAAACATGTTGGTGAATTTTGCACACCAAACGGCAAATAAATAAGGCTACAAAAATTATAGTCAAACCTTTAGCAGAATACTAAACTACATCTAGCAAAGAAACTTCATTTTTTTATTAAATGGAGCTCACTCTTGACCTCCATCTGGCCCGGGGGCAAAGATGAGGTCTACGATGAAGCGAGTCTGCCCAGGTTTGATAATACGCACCTTGAAAAGGTTCAGGTTATACGCACTGAGAAAAACAAACGCCGGCAGGGCATTCTATTCCTTGGCTGTGTGCATTGATTTCTATTTATATTATATTATATCTCATTTCCAGCATTGATATCTACTCGTTGTGTAGTGGTGGCGTAAAAATCCACCATCCCATATAATCTTATGGGGTGTCCTAAGAAGCAACAAAGGGAAACTGAAACAAGAGATGAAATAATATAAAATCTGCAGTTGCCAAGTAGCCTGCCAAGCATGGTACTAAACATTGCTAGTTAACAATTTCATTGGTGCTGGCGAGACTCAAACCAGGCTTGCTCGCGTATCGTGAAATTTAAAGCGAGCGTTTAGCTCCTGTGCTACCACGACCCATGGCCCTAAAAATAACAATCAATATCACTTCGTGTTCTGTGTGGTAAAAGCTTTCCTTGCTTTGGCAATTTTTGTTGTTCAATACTCTATAAGATAGAATTATTATTGTATAACATACGTTAATTTTTAATAATGGAGATCATGAAATTATATTCTTCCGTAAATGCTGCGCTATAATTTAAAATTGAATATACAAATCATGATCTGTCCATTCTTAATGTACCCGAGTCTGGCTGACGAGTGCATTACCTTTCTTTTTCTGGCCATTCGAAAGCTCGAGGTCATTAGCGATTGTGACTTACTAATTGTGTGTGCAGTTTAACTTTGGAACAGTATTAATAACTTTTATAATGGATATATTCATCTTATGTAAAGTGGGTTCAATATTACCGGGTATATGTATATACCCTGTGTTATTGAACTCTGTTATACACACACACACACACACACACACACACACACATATATATATACTTTACGATTTGCGTTGTCACCCCTGATGACTAACATGGAATACCTCATTTCCGGTAAAAAAGGGTCTCCGGTTCTCTACACTCACCATAAGAAACACTGACTAAAACTGCTATTTTACGGTGCTTTTCAGTGAGTGATCCTTTCCCAGTCGGGCCGACCCATTCGTGCTATAATCGTAATATAGCTACAGCGTGGCTCTATCACGTAGTTTTTACAGGACTATATAAATAGTACAACCTTAATATTCTACAATATAATAATAGCCTTTGACCGCATCGAAGGCTCGTGCTTGCCTCGAGGCCAATCAGCCACAAGAATTAACCACGACTCCACTCATATAATAATGACTCGCGCAGTAGTTAATTGCCTTTGTTAATACTAATAAGATGAAGTACACCAAGTTGATTTTTTAACCTAGAAGATGCAATCTATGATATTGAATTGGGCAATGTTCCAAACTTTGAACGAGTTTAACTTTTTATTTGAAGTTCCCAGACTATGTCATTTTAATGTTATTAGGTGATTTGGAAGTTATGATATACACTAAAGCTTCAAACATTTAACTAGTACTTTGGGGATAGCAACCGTTATTATTGCTTCCATGTCGTTTCGCTTTAGTTATCGGCTACTGTACACCAAAAGGATATATAAATCATGCAAGACGAAACGGAAGCCGCTCCATCCAGGGGCTATCGTATAACGCAGCTAGCATTGAAGCTATTTAATACGTTAAGGTCGATTTGGTTTATGTCGATGCAAATGAAACAAACATTGGCTGGCTAACCTGGTTAGTACCAATGACAAATCACAGTTGTGCCCAACTGGGACTTGTCATTGCTTACTGAGGAAATACAATTATAATATAATTTATTTGATTATATTATATTTCTTACATTATTTAATCAAATAAATTATATTATATTTTTATTGATATTTCTTATATTTACGCGAACAATACACATTTAAATATAACTAGTTTTACGGATTTTATCGCGTATATTAACTTATTTTATATTCCCGACGTTTCGAGCACTTTACAGCACCCATGGTCACGGGGGGGACTGGGGTGCTCGACCTCCCAATGTCATAGTTAACCACGGCTATCTCCATTATTATTTATTTGATTAATTTTGTAAGTATAATTTTAAGAAGTGCAATATTAACCTTATTTAAATTAATCAGTTGTTTTACATCTAAAAGCAGGCCACTTACTTTCTCCATCTTTCAAGGAAAAATATTCTGTTGCCACAAACTCATATTATGTATTTTACTAGTTAGGTATTGTAGATTTGAAGCTTTTATTTCGTAAAATATAGATAACAAGACTTAATAATAAATTAGTATTATTATTAATAAGCTGAAGTGGCAAAGGGCCGGCTATATAATTTAAACAACGTCGTACAACAAACATAGTCGATGGGGAAAAAATCTTAGAGTTGCAGCCTCGCACCGGCAAGCGAAGTGTAGGGCGGCTTCCCACTAGATGGAGTGAAGGCCTGATAAGAGATGCAGGACAGTGCTTTGTGTTATACCTTGTGATGGAATTTAATGATTATGAAGAGATTTATAACAAGAATTAATAGAACTTAGCCGTGTGGTGGCGGTATAAGAAAATCCTTCATCCATTTCGTTCCGTAACTATCGTAATGGTAACTTTGAAAATAGAAAGATCACATGAGTTTCGAAAGACGGCAGTATAACCATATCCTTTACGCTAGACGTAAAATAACAGCAGCAGCGTCAAAGGTGCAAGACGTCTACTGCTGCGATCGCTAAAGCTGAAATATAATTTAAGCCGAGTGAAGCGGGAGAGTAACACCTATTTGCTTATACATTTCACCAGAAATATTGGTCAAGCACTGGCTACATTTAAAAAATAAGTTATTTGCGACAAATTGTTGTCAGCACAAAATATAATCTGTTGTTAAACAACCCACGACGCTTATTAAGTGCATACGTAGCCACTGTTTTCTCTGACAAACATTTTCTCGCAGTAATAATGAATAATAATTAACTAGCTTAAAGACATTCCGTGGCGCTAGAATCCGTCCGTCCTTTCAAATCCTCTTTGACATTCAGACTATCTTTAAAATTTATGGAGTCACGTCACGGAAGTCATTGAAACACTTTGAACAGAAATATGATTGAAAATAAATGTTAAATGAATTCACATATTTAATCTCTGTTGTTGCATCATAGGTTATTTTCTATAAAGAATATCACTAAATTTAACAGGATAATGTGATACATAACTTTAGTGTCAGGGCAGCCTAAGAGAAAGAACCTCGATCTCATCCATTGGGTGTCGTAAGAAGAAACTTAGGGAAAGGCTTCGAAGTGTTTGAGGATACTTAGAGATGGCTGTACAACCATCATGTATTTATATTAAATATTAAAATTGCCTTGTCGGCAACGGTAAATAGCGTCAAAGGTGCAAAACTTCTGTTACAGCCAAGTTACGGCGATCGTTAATCCGCCTGTCGAGCGTGGCGATTACGACATCTACTACGAGAGAGGCTAAGTCTAGCATAGAATGTGTACGTACTGATGAGGACGAGACCAATAAATAAACATACTAAAATAAGTTACGATAATTTGATGAGATTGTATAACTCGTAGACGTAGAGTAAAAGGAAGTGTTCACAATATATCCATATCTCATACATGGTAGAGCCATGCTGCAGCTATAACCGTAGTATAGTTGTAGCACGAATGGGTCGGCTCGACCGGGGAAGGACCACGCACTCACAGAATACCAGCGTAAAATAACAGTAGAGAAGTAATAGTAGAGAACCGGAGACCCCTTTTACTGGACACGAGGCATTCTAACTTAGTCCTCACGGGTGACAACTCAGCTGCATTCTGATTCGTATTTGAGGATGGATGTAGATGTTTATGGGCCACGGCAAATACTTACCATCAGGTGGACTGTGTGCTCGTTTGTCACCCTTATCCTATTAAAAAAAAATCCAAAAACAATAATTTGTATTTTCTGTACAAATGTCGATTCCGAATGGGATGCTAACGCAGGGCTCATTCATTTGTACAAATCTATACACTGAAATATTAACTATCAATGCCTTTACTTAATTGCCTTTACTCTTTAATAAGAATTGTCAGTCAATTATCAAAATGTGCCAAATATTCGTCTTTCTAAACAAACATGATATTAGTTCCTTCAAGCCAATATTCAAACCATTGCGAATTTAGACGTAATATTATTGCATTATCGGTTATTACTACTATTCGTGTAATTGCATTTCTTTGATGGAGCGTTTATTACCTATGCATTTGTTTTAGATTAACATTTTCTCTATTTCTAAGACCAAACGAGAATTTACAGACTTTTATATGACATGATTCAAGATGGCCAATTCAGATGGCGATCTAGTACACAACTCGTGATATTTTACTACCTACGAATATATACATATACATATATATATATATATATATATATATATATATATATATATATATACATATACATATATATATATATATATAAGATATATACTATAGAATATAATTCTGTTTACTTTCTTAATCCATCCAGTGGGGAATTTTTGACAAATCTTGCCGTAAGCCCTGGCCGATATTGTGTCCTTATTATTTTAAATATAATTTATTTACAATTGTATCATAAAAAAAAATCATTTTACTAATTTTGGAATTTTTAAATGATTTTTTTACAATACAATTTTGGAATTTATAGTAGACAGAAATCCGGATCAGTTTTGAAATACATATTTCCTTTCAAATATTGCTCCTAAAATTACAGATATAATTACTGACTTTGCGTCTAAAAATTACACACAGCTATTTAGAATAATGATTTCAAAAAGTAAAGGTTGAACACGTTCCGTGTATTAAAAAATAAAAAAGCCGCTAAGTGCAAGTCGGACTCGCGCATCAAGGGTTCCGTATCATCGTAAAACACGTTTCTAGTAGGGGAGCCTTTAATTTTCGATTTATTTTAATTTTTATTATGTGTTATTATAGCGGCAACAGCAATACACATTCTGTGAAAATTTCAACTGTCTACCTATTACGGATCATGAGATACAGCCCGCTGACAGACGGACGGACGGACAGCGGAGGCTTAGTAATAGGGTCCCGTTGTTTACCCTTTGGGTACGGAACCCTAAAATGAGCACACAGTCTGCCGAGTGGTAAGGGATGCCGTGACCTACATTCACCCTGCAAACAGATAAAGCGCTTCGCTTGTGGTCATAGTTTGTGCTGATGTCCATCTGCAGTGATTACTTTGATGCAATAAATGTTTTCTAAAAATTAACTTTATTATTTACTAACTCTTACAGTTATCGGACCTTTTTTTTAAACAAAACCGAGAGCCTATTTAAATTTTATCCATGTTTTATTCATCGTAATGTTCATCACTTTCTCTTTTAATTTACTGTCAGTTTATTGACTTGAATTTTCTTTAGTGGATGTAGCTATAAAATTATATTCATAGAAAGATACACATCCACAAACTCAACTATAATATACAATTCTATAAATGTTAGCTAAGTTATAAATGTAGGACTTATTTTATCGAGTTTTAAAAAAAAAGGTATCTGATTTTTAAATACTTTAGCATTTGCATTTAAGTTAGATCCCTCGTTAGATAGCTCGTACATACAATTGAAATTGCTAATGTTCATCTCAATAATTTAAATATGTACTATTATATTTCCCACGTGATTGATTGTGAAGGAAAACATCGTGAAATTAGACTCACACGTGTCTGAAATAAAATGTTTCGAGTATGTGAATTCTGCCAAACTTTACGCGGAGTTTTCCATGCTTAATAACTTTCTCAGAAATGAGAACAGTTCTGTGCCAATCAGTTGGACGCATGAAAATTATTTGAATAAAACTAAATTTTACGGACTTTATTGCGTACTTATTTCATATTCCCGACTTTTCGAGTACTTTACAGCACCCATGCTCACGGGGTGGACTGAGGTATTCGACGTCCCAATGTCATAGTTAACCACGGCTAACTTCGGATTAAATAATAATTTTAAAGTACTCGAAACGTCGAGAATATAAAATAAGTTAATATACGCGATAAAATCCGTAAAATCTAGTTTCATTTAAATTTGTAGTGTTCGCGTAAACATGAAAAATCATTACGCATGTAAATTCATCGTTTGTGTGTAATTTACACAAAATACTGTAAATAATTATGAGCGTGGATGTATAAACGGTATTAGCAATTTGTGTATACTTGCCTTTACGTTTGTAATAAAGCTTTTACATGCTTCATGTAGTGAATCTGTGTTTACTCCTTCGTACTTAACCTTTTCAATAAACCGTGTAATAACATAACGTACCTTACATAATGTTATTACTCTTTTATGGTAAGGTCAGGTAATTTGTTCCAGCTTGTTGTTCGAGCCGCGAGCTCCGCTTCGCATTCGTACGCCTCATTTGAATATCATCGCACGCGGTGTGCGTAAGCTTTACGTTTATTTGGTTCTCGTATCAGATGAGGACGCGATATCAGGTGTATCTGAAGATAAGTCACTATTAGTTAAAACACGTATTCGGACTGACGTCGCAGTGTCTCGCGCGGTCATTAAACGCTGTGAATATGTGCCCGGTGAATCTGTGATATGTTGCTTGTTTGTGATTTGCTTTTGCTACAATGATGAACGAACATTTCATTGTAAGTATTCGAATTAAAATTTATATTATTATTATTTTCTTTGAATTTTGACTTTAATAGAACTTTGAAGTTTGAACGTTTGACTTCAAATTATGCTATTCAATAAAAACATTTATGTAATTAAATTAATTTATTTTATTTATTCATTTCTTTTATGTTTATAATTATTTATAATATAATAGACTGTTTAAAAATATTTTTCCAAATTTCTTAAAAAAATTAAATAAAATGTACTGTAAATTATTCCGCTAGTAAATAATATAAAATTAATTACACGACTTAATTGATTACAACTAAACTAAAATTGTTTGAAATAATAATAATAATGGTTTCTAAATCCGATGTTAGCCAAAATGACAAAAAAAAAGATTAAATACAGTTAAAATATCATAATAACACAAACCAAAGGTGTAAATTAAATAACTGTAGATACCAAAATTCAGAAAGTTTGTTATGTAATTAAAATGTTTTTAATATTTTTTTAGTTGGGTTTTAGATTCTACGTAAATATTTTGAGCATTTATTTTCTTTATATATTACAAGACAATTCCTTAAGGAAATGTATTACTTATTTGGGTTTGGTACATTATTGGATTTCCGGAAATAGCCTGTGTTTTTTTAATATTGGCTTCAAAAGCCGATTAAAGAAAAGTCAGCATTTTTACGGTTGCTTCGAATCTACTTTTACTAGGAACACAGAAACCGGTTCCCATCTATTTAACGAGATTTCTAATCTATCTGATGCACGAGCAATTTTTATTTTTATTATTGTAATCGATTCCTTAAGTACAGATTAAATATTTTTGAAGCTAGAAATCGGAAAAAACAATTGAATGAAAATATTTTTTTCATATTGCCTTCTTTTATTTGTTGTTTAAAATACATGTAATAAAACTGTAGTACGTACTAGTCGGTTCTTCGAGCTATATGGCCGGCCCATTGCTACTTCAGCTTACTAATTCCTTGGGCTATGTCGGTTACTCTGGTTCTACTGCGGATATCCTCATTTTTAAGTCTATCACGCAGAGAAATCCGAGCATAGGCCTCTCCATAGCTCGCTGAGCGACCTTGAGGATCCAGGTGCCTCGGGACCGTGCTTTGTGGCATTCCTTGGGGGTGGCCTAAGTTCAGCTGTGGACTTGTGATGGCTGTAATGATGATGATGATGACGTAGTAAGTAAGTTTTATATAAAAATAAGTCTGTAATATAAATAAGAGCATACCCATATATTGATATTTATATCAAAGTTCTTATCAACTATTTTAATAAATCTAGAACTTAAAATTTATCTCTGATAACCAAACTATAAAGTAACATGGCGACGCAATTAATTACATTTTTGCGATAAACAAAATGATAAACAGATATTGTTGTCGCTTTTTATGAATTATTTATCTTTTTAACCGACTTCAAAAAGGAGAAGAAAGGAGGTTCTCAAATGGGGTGTATTTTTTGTATGTATGTTACGCGATATCTTCGCAGATTGTGAACCAATTTTGACGATTCTTTTTTTATTAAATAGGTTATACTTCAAGGGTGGTTCCATATCAATTTCGAGCAATTTCCACCCCTAAGGGTGCATAAATGCTAGCAATTCTTATCATGTAGTGTACACTTTTCGTTGCAATTTTCCTCACTGCACAATTAAATATAAAACAATAAATTATTTTCTTAAGAAATGTTCACAGACTCATGTTACGCATTCAAGTACCTATTGACTTATTTTTTTTTGTTCTACCTGAAACTTTAATCTTGAGGATTAGATAATAAGTGTGTACCATATTATCTTGTGTAATCAATAAACATTATTATTATTTGGGGTATAAATGTATTTCCTCATCTGGTTGGCCTGTGTAAATATTATATAAAAGAATACGATAAATATACATTAAATGTAGTAAAATATATAAATAAAAATACATTAAATAAATAAAAACCAAACAGATGGAAGCCCTCGGCAGGAGAGACCAAACGGCCGAGGGTTAGGGGTAAAGGGAAAGAAACCGGCGGACGATGCGGGTGGTGCACCGCCTTCTGCATTTGAGCCCGGAGCGGTCCGTCACGTAGTCCAAGTCGTCTAAGATGACCCGAGAGGCTGACCGGGATTAGCCCGTTCGTAGAAACGGCAACAGGAATAATTTCGGTCGGCAAACCACCCCACATGTCAGTCACCTACTGAGCCAGGTCTAGATATTTAACCTGTTTCGCTTTCACGAGGTTCTCGTAATACGGAATGGTAATGTCCATCAGCACAATATTAGGCTTATTCGCAAGACTAGTCCTGTCTGTGATGACGGCCCAGTCTATAGAGTAGAGTAGAGTGTAGAGTGTAGTAGAGCATGACGCGGTCATTTTCGAGCACGGCTTCCGGCAAGTACTAGTAATCATGGCAATTATTATTATTACTATTCCGAAAAGATTTTGATTATATTCAATTAAAAAAATAACGGAGCGACGCGGAAAATAATCGATTGTTTTTTGTATCCATTCGAATTCTCAGTATCAGCTTGATGTCAGAAGGTTGATTCACACCCGTGCCTCGGAAAGCACGTAAAGCCGTCCCGCTGATCTCTCTCCGATCGTATCGCATTGCCGTCCCATCGGACGATAAAAGTAAAGGAATGGAGAATGCACCTGTGCTTGCTCACACACTCGTGCACTATAATCCTGCGCAGATGGCTCCGTGACCGTAATTTGGTCTAGAGGCCTATTTGGTTATTTTATTTTATTTGAATGCGAGTAACGTAAACATTATACCTATGGGTCTTCCTTATGGGTTAATTTTCGAATAAAGCTTTTGTATATTTGTGAAATTCATATTTTATATTAAATGTCGATAGCTCGTTACAAAATTTTCAAAAACTTCTCGGAAAGTTATCATTAAAGCAGTTTTGAGAAACGTAATTTCAAACGCATTTCAAAACGGGCAAAGATGGCCGTGAACGGCGTCACTGCGCTCAGAAATAGCATGCAGTTGCACTCGGAGACGGGTTTTTTACAGGGCGACCGGTCGGCCGGCTTCTAACGTCCAATGGCGGCGGAAATACGCGCCTCTACCCCGCGGACTTTATGATGTTACGTATAGTGCTTACGAAATACTTTGGCTCCTGCTTGAGGTAGGCAGCTGAATAAAAATTCTTTAAAACAATTGAAGTTGCAAATATTTTGTAATATTTTATTTTCAACGAATTCATAGGTACTAAGTGAGAATATCTAATTGGGTCCCTCGCCCCAGCCTAAGCTAAAATATCGTGAGCTAGAACTAGCAGTCTCACAAACAGCTCAACCACTACCAACATTAAAGCAAAAAAAAAATCAACAAAAGCACAATTTATAGATGTTAAGTAAGTCTAATTTTGTTATGAGTTACGAGTATGACTGTCACGGGTATTTCCCAGTAAATATAAGTCTTCTTCCAAACCTATAAGATTTAACTTTTTTTTCCATCGGTCCAAAAAAAATCTCGTGCTATGTTTGGGCCTTTCCCGTAGTAGAGAGGGTTTCTTAATCGTCTCACTTAGAATGAACTGCCTTTTATTCGAATTAAAATGACGCATGTAACATTTTATGTTTGCATTTTACAAAGCGTAACCTACAGCTCAATCAAAATCCACCAACCTAATATTCAATTAATTTACCGTCAATGCGGCGCGCTTTTCACAAAATGGCATCAATAGCTAGTGTCATAAAATTTAATTACCGATGCAAGTAGCAATTTATGGATGTACTGACTTACCTACGAATGATCAATCAAAATGAAATTTAATACAATCTATACAAATAAATAAAATTGGTCTGTTTGTAATGTCGAACTAACAGCTTTTCACTAAAGTATATACGGTACTTATAAAAAAAACACAATTAAAAAATCTGTCTGTCCATCCGTTTATTCCGGCTAATTTCCGAAACGGCTGGACCGATTTTGATGGGACTTTCACTGGCAGACTGATGTTATAAGGAGTAACTTAGGCTACTTTTATTTAAGAAAAAGAATTAGGGTTCCGCGCAAAAAAATTAAAAACCTAAATTACACGCGAGCGAAGTCGCGGGGAACAGCTAGTTTCGAAATAAAACTTTTAACAAACTCTAGCACTCTCGCAAACAGTAATTAACTTCATTTAACTAGATTCCTAACAGGCGCGGAACTAGAATTAAAGTTTAGAGGGCGAGATGGTCAGAGGCTGAAGCTCCTCGCCACACCATTTTCTCATCTAAGTGTAAGATTTGAGTAAGGAGCAAAATTATACTTTTAAATTAGTTTAGTTGTAAACCCTTTTGATAGGAAACGAGGCTTTCCTTCTTAGTCGTCACTCGTCAGAGATGACAACGCATTTGAATTTTGATTCTTAATCGAGGATAAATGTAGATGTCTTTCGGCCACAGCATCCTCTTACCATCAGGTGGACTGTGTGCTCGTTTGTCACCCTTATACTATAAGGAAAAGGTTTCGCTAATCATGGACTCGCTTTTTAGTAACCGTTACGTTAAGCGATTTGACTGAGCGTAACTAACGAATCAGCTGTCAACCTACATACGTCCCACTGCTCAGCATAACTCTCCATTCCTTTCTGAGAGATTTATGGGGCAGTTCTCAAAATATTTTATTTTTCAGACATGCAGGCTTCCTTAACATGTAAGTAAATAAACATCAGCAATTGTAACTTTAAACGCAACTACGATAAAAAATCTTCTATGTCCTCAAAGTGATCACTAAGGCTACATAACTACATTCGTACCGTACAAAAATCGAAAATGATACCCATAGAATCACAGCCAAACGCTTTGCCTCTAAGGTATCGATGCCTCATACAATTATATGACGTAGCATCAACATCACTATTATTAATTTTAAGTATGCTTACTAATAAACTCGCGACGACGCATATTAACATTTCCCCTCACATGTTCTACATATGGCTCACAAATCAAAAATCAGACAAGAAATATATTCAATCATCATTATCATAACACCCCATTCACCGTTGGAAAACCAGATGCTTGGCTAGTCGCCACTCTCCACCCCTTTGTTATCGACTTACCAAGTATTCGAACCAAACGGTTTGCGTCGTCGTTCACATGCGCACAGCAAAAGTTTGGTGTAATTTGCCAGCAACTGTCTTTCCATCCGATTACAATGTGGGTGTCTTTAAGGCACAAGTATTTACTCGTGTCTGGCTTTTGTTAAGCTTAGACAGGGCGCTTTACCTCTTCGGCTTCATAACCTCTTACCATCAGGTGGTATAGCTGTCAAGCACTGATTAATGATAGTTTGAAATGTGGACGTACGGGGCATTGAACGGTTCATAGCTATTATATAACATGTAAGTGTATATATCAACAATAAAGATGAGTTATCCATTAAATTTTAAAAACATCGCAAGATCTAATCATTGAGTCATCACGATCTCACACACCACGCTCCATTTCTGTATCAAGAAAACATTAATATCAATTTGGGCTTGTTGTTTCGTGCCGCAACGTCTCTATTACTGAATCTCTGGAGCAAGAGGACCAGATCAAAAGAGCAGACAACGCTGCATGTCGACGACCTTAACAAAATCGGACCAAGTGGCATTAATAAATACTAAGGTTACCTACTTATTGCGATAAATGAGAAGTAAAATGTAAGTAGTCACCGGCAAGTTGTATGAATAGTGAGACATCTAGTTATTTTTATTAGTGGTGGGCGTTGATCGTAAACGGTAATTCGTTCGTCGATCTACCAACTATTTTAGTTTTCAAAACCCACTGATAATTCAACGCAAACGGAACGAAACACGATTTATTTTTTAGCGAAAATGATTAAAAAATAAAAGTCAAAATATTATCCTTGAGGTTCTTTTTAGTTAATGCAAAAACCAATTGAATTACAGGGCTTTTGCAAAAACTACTTGTCATTGAGGCTCCATGCAGGCCAATTCATACCTAGTTTATATCGTGTCGTTGAACTAAAATCGTCAATGACCCACTAATTTTAATTGCAGTGGCATTTTGATTAAGTGGCTGTTGTTGAACTCTATGCTGGTACTCTAACCCGTAGCGAAAAAACATGCGTGAGTCTCGTGGAACACTCGGTTGGAACGAAGTTCCTTTCGTAGTATATTATTATTAATAAACGTATTATATTATTGATTAACAAATACAAATAAATCAATTACTAGCGTCTATTAAAATGAAGCGAGGGAGATGGATATTATTCCATCTCGCTCGCACTATAGAAAGGGGGTCGTGACGAATAAATCTTACTTTTTTTCTCGCCTAGCCCCCATCCGTCAAATTCGTACCGTGCGATAAGGAACTTCGTTCCAAAAACCATACGTTCAAACTTATGTCATAAATGAATGAAGAAAACATTTTCCTTAATACTGTTAGTTATCATCCTTAGTTTTTTTAATGTGAGTACCTCCTTGAGTGTCACTCTCGGTGATTTCAAGTGATACTGCAATTTTTTTATTACGCTGAGACATTGCGATTTACCAACTAGGGCTACATCAATACTGACCGCCAGTGGTATTGTAGTGAAACACAGGTTTATAATAAGAAAAATAGCTATAGATGCTTGGTGACTTTGTTTTCTTGGAGTGATTTAGTAACGTTTTAGATTAGCTAATAAGACGTCCATATTGTACTTTTGCGGGCTGATGGTGATGAAGAAAAACGAATAAGACGTCATCGCAAAGTTACTGCATAAGAAAACGTTGTGGCGCGATAGCTTGTGCGATTATCAAACGTTTTCGTTTTTTGTATTTAAAATAATAATGGCAGTTATACGTAATAGCGTTTATTACATTCCCACAGTTCTGAATATGTATGTATGAATATGAATGGGTCGGCTTGACCGAGGAAGGACCACGCTCTTACAGAATACCAGCGTAAAATAGCAGCTTAACGCTGCTGTGTTTCGTATGGTGAGTGTAGAGAACCGGAGACCCTTTTTACTGGAAACGAGGCATTCCATCTTAGTCCTCACGGGTGACAACGCATCTGCATTTTGATTCGTAATCGAGAATAGATGTAGATTTCTATGGGCCACAGCGACCACTTACCATCAGGTGGACTGTGTGCTCGTTTGTCACCCTTATCCTATGAAAAAAATGTATTGCTTAAAATAAAAATAAAAAATTAAAATTTGAAATTAAAATAGATAAGGAAACGCAGCCAGCGTTCTTGGCACATAGACCACGGGGAGTAGGACTGTATGATAATTAAAGTTTATAGTTTTTTTTTTATTATGGCACTAAACATTGTGTAATTTAAAAATACATATAATAGTAAAAAAATAAGACAAAGGTAAATCACACAAATAAATTTAAACAAATGGTTGGAATAGATGTAAATTTAATTTTATAATACTCGTATTAATTTATTTGGGATTTCCGAAACTAACTTCAAACGTGGTAGTGCCATGCTGCAGCTATATTAATTGTATAGATGTAGTATGAATGGGTCGGTTCGACCGGGGAAGGACCACGCTCTCATAGAATACCAGCGTAAAATAGCAGCTTAATGCTGCTGTGTTTCGTATGGTGAGTGTAGAGAACCGGAGACCCTTCTTACTGGAAAAGAGACATTCCAATATAAAGATTGTATTGCGTATAAAAATTGCAAATTTGAAGCAACTTAAAAAATCTCAAGCAGATTATCTACTAAACTAACGAACTACCCGGTTAGAAAACAGATGCCTGTGGTTTATCTGGTTAAACTAAGTAAAAGTAATGACAACTTCCTTACATAGCACCGTGTTATTTACTAGAGTCAACGATCATTCATTGTTACTGATCCAAGTACAAGGAAAAAATGTAGATTCCTTAGAATAGTTGACGTTTTCATTGAAAAGATAATTTCTGCACACTATCAATTCAATGAAATTATTATGAATGAGGACACGGCGCATTTCCTGCGGCTGATAGCTAAGGGACCGTGCACATTTGGTCAAATAAATCTTTCTTTTTCTCTTTTATAACTCATTCATTGTGGCCAGTTGTAAAGACATATGATCTTTGTATAATCGGTATATTCAAGTGTAAATTGGTCTTAAGACAGTAAAGCAATTTCTATAGGATTCTTAAATGTACATGTACCGTAGACGTATGAAAATGTACACAGTACATTTTAATAGAATAAATGTGAAAAACGAGCATACAGTCCACTTGATGGTAAGTGGATACTGTGACCCATAGACATCTACATTTATCCTCGATTAAGAATCAAAATGCAGATGCGTTGTCACCCCTGAGGACTGAGATGGAATGCCATGTTTCCAGTAAAAAGGGTCTGCGGTCCTCTACACTCACCATACAAACTACTGCGTTAAGTTGCTGTTTTACGCTGGTATTCTGTGAGAGCGTGGTCCTACCCCAGTCGAGCCGACCCATTCGTGCTACAACCATAATATAGCTGTAGCGTTGTTATACCACACACATGCACAGCAGACGTATGTACATGTGCACAGTACATGTAGATAAATCTGCTCGACAGGCCCTAATGTCCTTTCGTTCATTTCATTCGTACATGTAATTTTCTATAGCCGTTTCAATACACGGTGCATTTATAAAAATATAATTCATAAAGATTTCAATCATTAATTCATTACAGCCTATCAAAGTCCACAATGCTGAATAAAGACCTTCCCATAAAATGCCTCATAAGAGGGATATTTGCCATAGTTGTCACATTTGACAGGCGGGCTGATAACCGCAGTTTTTTTAAAGTCGCTGCCTATCTCCTGGTTTGTCTCGCTCTGTCGCCTCTTACGGCACCCACGGAACGATATGGGGTAGTGGATATTCTTACACCGCCACTACACGGTTAATTCTTAAAGATACAAAATTTAATATCAATGCTTTAATAGCATTACTCGTAAAATTAATTTTAAACAATTTTTTAACGGTTTATCCATTTTAACGACGATAAAGACTTACTATTTCTCCTCGGAGTTTCTCTGCCTAATAAAATTAGAAATGAGGATATCCGCAGTAGAACCAGAGTGACCGACATAGCCCAACGGTAGGTATACTTTTACGTGGTAGAGCCAAGCTGCAGCTATATTTATAGTATAGTTGTATCACGAATGGGTCGGCTCGACCGGGGAAGGACCACGCTCTCACAGAATACCAGCGTAAAATAGGAGCTTAACGTTCCTGTGTTTCGTATGGTGAGTGTAGAGAACCGGAGACCCTTTTTACTGGAAAAGAGGCATTCCATCTTAGTCCTCAAGGCTGACAACGCATCTGCATTTTGATTCGCAAACGAGGATAGATGTAGATGTATATGGGTCTCAGCAACCACTTACCATCAGGTGGACTGGATGCTCGTTTGTCACCCTATTTCTATAAAAAAAAGGATTAGTAAGCTGAAATCGCAATCATCCAGATAGTGTGAATAGTATCTCTAGTTTTGTCGCGATGGCTGGATATATATCATCATATTTATCATAATTTTTACCACTACACTACTAAAGCCCAACGCAAGCCCACTGAACATAGGGCTCCCCTATGAAATACCACAAAGCACGAATTGATCCTAAGCCACTTGCATCCATCGACTTACTGATAGATAGACATATAAGTATAATTTCACAAATTAGCTTGAAGGTGCCCAGAGTTTCAGCAAGTTGCGTAATTTTATTCCCTTTAGTGTAAATTTCAATAGCAGACATTATGGTAACAACTCAAAAAAACAAACTCTCCTCTATGTTCTATGATGAGAAACTACAATGACATATTTGGTAAATGTTATATAGATCTCTTTAGTGATAGTCTGGGTTCCTTAAAAAAGAAAATATTTCTGTACTACACTCAAACTGAAAATAAAAACTAAACTAAATTATAAAATGTTAAGCTCTCTACCAAATTAGAATCTTACCTGTATTGCATAGAATAAATAGATGTAAAATAAATACTAAATATCCATATAATATCCATAGAACTTTAAAACGCAGTTAAAACCTACGATAAGTTTTATGTTATTGTAGTTACGAGGTTAGCATACCCACAAGGACGTATTATGTAAGTAGCAAGAAAAACATAAATTATTGTCATGGCACGGGTAGTGCGGCATGAGGTCTGTGACATTAAGGTGAACACAAACCGTTCCCTATGAACTTTAAAGTTCAATCATTAGGTCATTTACTTGCATGACTTTTCGAAACGATAGATTCTTTTTCTAATTAGTAGGCGAGTAAAAACATGTACCAAATCTAATTAAAAATTTACAAGTGACTTATCTATTGAATCTTAAATTCCTAAATAAGTGGATTTTTGTACATACTCGTATATACCAGTTACAGAGCAGCATTTTTACTGTGATCGGTAATACTCTTGACAAACGTAACGATTCTGACTTTAAAAAATAAGACTATGTATATCCATCAAGAAAAACTGACAAGGATAGCGATGGTAATTACAGAAAGGTAACAGCGTAAAACGTATGAAGTATACAATTGCGTGAATTATTGGCCTGAGTACTTACTTACTTAACTTATGCGTTATTACTTATTACGCGGTACTTATTTAATTTGCTTTTTGTGCCTGTCTGCGATGTGCCCGGCCTCGTTTGCCTGGCACTGTATTTTATTTATTTTAATTTTATTTAATTTGGAAGAGAAACAGCTTACGTAAGACAATCTATATAAAGCTAATGCTATTGACATGTTTTCAAATATACGATATCTAATTCTTAACCTGTCTTTTTATAAAAAAGAAGGTGACAAACGAGCATAAAGTGCACCAGATGGTAAATGGATGTTATGTTCCGTGAACACTTAAATCTATCCTCCATTAAGAAACGAAATGCAGATGCGGTTATCAGCCCTGAGGACTACTACTATACAAAACAGAAACATTATACTTCTATTTTACCCTGGTGTTCTGTGAGAGCGTGGTCTGCCCCCAGTCGAAGTGACTTTGTACTGCAGCTAGAATACGCTAGAGCGTGGCGCTACCACCTTGCCTCTAATCGTATCGCACAAGTGTAATATCGAACACGAGCTCGAGTAGATTAAGACAATTGACTGTCTCCAAATTTGGACATGCTACGTAATATACGTGGTAGAGCCATGCTGCAGCTATATTAGTAGTATAGTTGTAGCACGAATGGGTCGGCTCGACCGGGGAAGGACCACGCTCTCACAGAATACCAGCGTAAAATAGCAGCTTAACGCTGCTCTGTTTCGTATGGTGAGTGTAGAGAACCGGATACCCTTTTTACTGGAAAGGAGGCATTCCATCTTAGTCCTCACGGGTGACAACGCATTTGCATTTTGATTCGTAATCGCGGATAGATGTAGATGTCTATGGGCCACATCAACCACTTACCATCAGGTGGACTGTGTGTTCGTTTGTCACAAAAAAAAAACAGTCGATACCTTCCGGCATGATTTAAAGTTGTCACCGGGGTTGAAAATCGGTTAGAAGAACATTATGGCATACTTACATTATAGATTTATTTCTATAATGTAAGTATTACCATATATATGGTTGGTGGAGCATATGCGTCGACCTCATGCGGGTGGTAGCTGTCGGAAGGAGACAGTGGGGCCCGATTCCCTTGAGTATAGCAATGGACTCATGACGCGTTCTGCGCCTAGAAGCCGTGCTGATGCAGTCGATGGTCTTGTCGATGATTTCGACTCTATCTGGTTTCACTTAGATGCCACCATCTATATAAATAATATTTTGGAGCCTGAATTTATTTGTGTAGTTTGAATAAAAATAAGACTAGAGACAATTATAATAAAAAGAAAAAAACTGCGCGTGGTAACTATGAGGCAATTTATGGTGGAGAACTGTGTTCAGCAGTGGACTTTTGATAGGCTGTAATGAATGAATAAATAAATTTAATAAGATTGATCATGACTGTCCTTGTTTATCGCTAAAAGATCTTTAAAGTTTCGTAATTGATATTAATAGAACAAAGTGTATTTTTATCATTAAACGTGTATAAAAGATTAAAAAAAGCTATCGCAAAATCAGACAGATTATAAAAAAAGTATTTACCTTGATATTTAACTTTCGAATACAAAAGAGGAATAATGATAATTTGATTCGTAGATGTTGATATTATAAAAAATACTTAAATGTGTGCACGAACAAACATTATATATTATGCCGCCGTTGGCGTAAATTATCTACATCGATTACGATTTTATATAGCAGTTTATTTTTAGATAGGTACGTTTAACCAAAGGATACTATTATTAACTACGTTATTATTAATTACATAGTTTTACTAGTAAATTATTTATGCCTACTTCCTTTATTCTAAAAGAAAAAAAGAAAAATACATCAATTAAATCTGTATGCGAGGACATAAGTTTTACACATTATACATATTATTGTTTTGTTTTTTTTTATAGGATAAGGGTGACAAACGAGCACACAGTCCACCTGATGGTATGTGGATGCTGAGGCCGATAGACATCTACAATCCTCGATTAAGAATCAAAATGCAGATGCGTTGACACCCCTGAGCACTAAGATGGAATGCCTCTAAAAAAGTTTTTTTTTACTGGAACCGGTTCTGTACACTTACCATACGGAACACAGCAGCATTAAGCCGCAATTTTACACTGGTATTCTGTGAGAGCGTGGTCCTACCCCGATCGAGCCGACCCATTCGTGCTCAACCATAATACCACTTCAACCACAATACAAACATAATACAGCTGCAGCGTGGAACTACCACGTAAAAATGTGGCAGAGCCACGTTTTTATAATATCATAAAGTTATTTTATATTTTTTGTAGACTTACACAATAAAGTATAAATGAGCGAGCTTAAAGATTAGACAAAGTGAAGACTCTTCACGTTTTTCATAGCTATACAGCTCATGTTTATTTTATAAAGTTTCTAAACACTGGTTGTGAATCAAATAAAAAGAAAAAGAACAATGACTGTGCTATATTTTTTTACTTATCAGTAATAGACGAGGCCTGCAATCTAAGCCTCAATGGAAGATTCACAAATACCGATAACAGATATACTAAAGTGGATAACATTTTCGAATTAAGAACAAAAGTATTAAACAAATATTATAAAAAAAAAGTATTGTATGTTAAAACGTCTATTCAAAGACAGCTCTTTTGTCAATACAAAAAAACTTAACATTCCGGATCGAAGAAGGTCCTTTTCTTTTATTTTCTTTTGTATTGTAAAGTAAGCATAGCGATGCGACGAATATTTGCTAGTGAGGGTGAACCACAAGTCTACCAGTGGATTTGTTTAAGATGCCTATAAAGAAAACAGCATTAATTATAGTTACATAAATAGCTTATAAAGTAATTGTACGAATAAGCTGTTCGAGTCGAATTAGCTTAGCAGTTCTGTCGGGCACATGTAAAAGTACATTCGCCACTATATATTGCATAACATTCGACTTACCACGCTGGGTCATATTATGGGGACAAGGAGTTTGAGCGGCTGCATAAAATTTGCCGACCACTGCAATGATTTTTTTATATTTCGTTGACTCGTTCTCTTTGCCTGCTTCAATATGTTATAAAAATCGATTGCAAAAAAAAATATGTAAATACCAAATAACAACCTTATTGCAACAGTGTATGAAAACAACGATGACCCGAATAAATATTGCAACAAATTTTCTTCGTGTTTATGTTTATTTGCGTGTTTATGGTAATGAACATGTAAAACACTGGCTGTAACAATAATTTTACTGGATAAAATGATTTCCTACAGATAAAGTATACTACTTCGTTAAAGCCAGACGTAAAGTAGGCAGCAGCGTGCCTTTTTTGAAATCGGTTAAAAACTACAATGGAAAGATGATTGGGAGGTCGATTTAGTGGCAGTGGTTCAGCCGTGAACTGTAAAGGGTTGATGAAAACATCAGTAACGCACTTGCGATTCCTCTTGTGTTGCAGATGTGATCGACAACGGAGATCAATTACCATCAGATAAGCCGTATGCTAATTTGTTCGCTAAATGTGAAGGATAATTTTTAATAAATTACTCTTTTTTTAAAGCCGGCAATAGATGTTGGCCAAGCCTCAGTCAACGCGAGCGTAATCAAATTGATACAAGGCGAATGCTACAGTCTAGATATTGGTCAAGTTTGGAAAAGATCAATGCTAACTAACTGGGCTGTCTATTTTGTATTTGCCTTCGCTCGGCGAGCTATGCCGGCTTAATTTCAAAATTGATTTAATTCAGCCGTGTGTTCGAATCCATTCGACTACTGTCGTAAGCCGCTTCGCACAAGCATTTTCAACTTAGTTAAATTGATTAGCAGGAACACGATCGGCGTTAATGCTTTGCTGGTATTCTTTAGAAAATAGCACATTTAAAACTAAATGCTGGCTAATAATAGGGGTATAACTTGTAAAGATATATTTTTAATATATAAAACTTATTTATTATTACCATATAAGGTATGTTCTATGCAGCCGTACAGTATACATTGAAAAGATGGGGACTTCGCGCTCAATTCCAGCTCAAATATTATTTGATTTAATTTAATAATGCAATTCCCCTGATTCCCCTGGTGTTGCAGTTGTTCATGGGCGGCGGTAGTCATTTACCATCAGGTGAGCCGCATGATCGTTTGCCCCCTCTCCTATAAAAAAAAATGATGCCTTTGAGGTTGTTAGAAGATGAGTTTGATGGCAGGTAGATTAAAAAATATTGCCAGCATCCTGCATCCGTTTGTGTTAAAATTTTAATATGCATCAAAAGATACTTCGATAATTTAAACAATGAAAGAGATGAAATCTAAAAATTCCTTAAAAATGCATCGTTCGCGAGTAACCAGAGTTCGAGCTTCGCCGTCACAAGTAAATTTTATAAATTGGTAATTTTAATTTAAGTGCTGGTTAACCACTTACTTGTATAGGAAAATAAAACGGTTGCTAATTCGCACTGGAGTAGCGCGGAGTGCTTCGGTAGTAATAGATTCGTGAAATATTTTATAAATATTATTAAAAACGTTAAAAGTTACAATATCTTTACATATTACTAATTTCTGCACGCGGCTTTGCGTGCAGAAATTAGTAATATCTTGCGTCGAAAAACGCGACATCATAACGAAAAATATCACAACCAATGTGTCATTGGCAAGAAAATTACAGTTTAATCCCCCAGGTTTATCCCACCAGAACCACAGCACCCTTTTATACGGGGCAAAAGGTAACCTATGTCGCTGTATGCACTGCAAAAATAACTACGAATACTTTTTTATCACAGGTTTATGATAAACACGCTATCTTATCGTGATATTAGTTTTCGTCTAATTACGAGCCAACATCAGTGTCACTTGACATTTACATAACCTATAAGTGTTACGTTAATAAGCTTAGAAATTGAGGTAATCTTTACTTTTTAAGCTAAAGGTGTTTAACCTAAAGCTTAAACAGGTGTTTAACTTAAAACGAAGTTGTTATAACTTAATTTGCTTAATTCCGCGTAAAGAAAGAAAATATTGTGTCCTGCCCAGTTTGAAGGAGGCTGCGGAGGCTGGCCGCTAAGTATACTTATTTTCTTCACCACTCCGCTGAGTCTACTTCACCTGAAGGTGCCTCGTGTAGAGGCGAAACAGGTGTCGTATTATCGAGAGTGGTGTGTCGTTCCTAGTGTAGTGGTTTTCGGAGTGCTGGAATTGGTGGTGACGGTTATAGTGCACGCAACTGAGGGAGGGTGGGAGATCCCTTCAAAAGGGTGGGAGATCCCCTTCAAACTGGGCAAGACACATCATTTTCTTTCTTTACGCGGAATTAAGCAAATTAAGTTATAACAACTTCATTATAATGGATTTCCGCAACGTAACGCCTGATTCTATTAATTATGTTTAACATAAGGCTTAATTTTTTTTTAAAACAAGGCGGTTTAACCGATTGACTGATTTTTTTTATAGAATAATGGTGACAAAAGAGCTCACAGTCCACCTGATAGTAAGTCGATGCTGTGGCCCATAGACATCTACTTTTATCCTCAATTAAGAATCAAAATGCAGATGCGTTGTCACCCCTGAGGACTGAGATGGAATGCCTCGTTTCCAGTAAAAAGGGTCTCCGGTTCGGTGTAGAGACACTCACCATACGAAACACAGCAGCATTGAGCCGCCATTTTACGCTGGTATTCTGCGAGAGCGTGGTCCTACCCCGGTCGAGCCGACCAATATTAGCCAATAGCCAATGTTCCTTTAAATTCATTCAATACTTGAGTCGCCTTTACATATAGTCGTGGTCATTTTATTAAGTAGTAAAAATATCAAAAAGAAAAAGGACTGCATCTTGGTCTTCGTGTTAGCTCTGTTTCGATCTCTGATCGCATCTGTTTTTATAGAGCCTATCCGGGCTCTATAAAAACAGATGCGATCACCTGCTGCTGTCATACGGTGAGTGTAGAAAACCGGAGACCATTTTCACTGGAAACGAAGCATTCCATCTTAGTACTCAGGGTGACAACACATCTGCATTTTGATGGCCTCGCCGTCGCTTGGGTTTGATCTATATAGATCTGTATCTATATCTATCTAGATGATTATCTTATATTTACATTTAAGGTAATCATCTAGAACAATTAATTTTATAAATTTTTCGATTCCTCGAATAAAAACTCAAAAAAGTTTTTCTGATAAATCTGTTCGTATAGTTTCATTACAACCGGTTCAGCCATTCTGAAGATTAGCCCGGACAGACAGGCAGACAAAAATTTTAAAAATGTTTAGTTAGCTCGTTTAGTTTAGTTAGTTATTTCCATGTTACAGATACACTCATCAATTTTATTTTTATGTATAGATTAATAAAGCAAATAAGTGAAATAAGAAATTCGAAATCTATAAGTATAAACAAAAAAAAACTAGGGTATGGTTTAATCATCGTGAGCGGTGTCACGACTCGATGTAGTTTTATAGATTCATAGTTTTGAATAGGCACACTAAAATTTTACATATTTTGATAACATCGGTATTAGTTTTTCTTTCAAGAGAATCAGAAGGCATACATACATATAAAACCATTAAATTTAAGGCAGTCAAGGGTTTACGGCTCTATTCATATAAGTTATAAACCTTTATATACACTGATTTAATTATAATAATAATACTTCATAGTGTTAAGTACATATAATGAGACTAGCAAATTGCGCAGGACAGGATTATAGTGCCTGAGTATATGCGCAAGTACAGTAGCACTCTCTATTCCCTCACTCTCATAATACGATGAACGGCAAACCGACACGACCGGAGAGAGATCAGACACCGCCGGCTTCCTGACTGCTGTTGAGAATGACAAATAAACTCAATAACTGTGTTTTTTTGTCCCGACTCTGAATTCGAACCCGAGACCTCATGATCAACAGCTGCGTTTACGACCATTAGACCAACGAGGCAGTCAAAAGCAGTAACACAGAAGTAATAAACAAGGCGACCGTCCCTAAATCGCCGGACAGTCCCACAATAATCATTTTAAAGCCCCATGGTACGAGTTATGGAGTTTCCACATGTTCCGCATTACTTACAAAACCTTGCTCTATGCACTGCTCCGTTCATGAACATAAAGAACAAGTCTTAAGATTAACATAATCACGTTAATCGTAAAATTAACTTTAAGGGATTGTTGCAAAAGTAACAATTCAAAATTGATTATTCGAGATAGATCTTAAAACTAAAGTACATACTCCATAAAACTTAGATGTATCACTATTTATAGAGATTCCCATTTATATTAATAAGTTGCCTTTGCATAAATTCAAGGCACATTAAAAAGTATACTAATGAAAAAAGTTTTTTATAAATGAGATGATTATTTAAAAGATAAGAATGTTTATATACATTGAGCTTTCTTACATTTTCTTGAACTGTGTAATATATTTCATAAGGTTATATTATAACTGTTGGGAGAAAAATATTCTTGTGATTTTCTTGCCGTTTCTTCTCAACAAAAGTTGAATCATCCGCGACACACGCGTCTTATAGTCGATTTCATAAGCGAGGTGAACGCAACAAAATATAACACACGCTATTTACCGAATGGCACAGTTGGCAGCGATGCAATGCGACTACCCTGCAAAAGCATCTTGTACTACTAACACTTTATTTTTATTTTTGAAAATGAGTATGATATACGAGTACACTTCATAACAATTTCCTCCAAACCGAATTTCGGTCACGGCGGTCAGTCTAAATGGAGACTAGCCTTTTGCACAAGCGCACTCTTTATTTCTCCATCTCATTGTCCTCTTATTGTGGATATTCTCATACCGCCACTACACGGTATTGATGTTCATGCATACAATAAACACAATTTACAGGACCGTAAACTAACAGTGTGTTTATTTTCAATTCTCAATTGTAAACAGGTGCATCCGCTCACATCCGAAAATACATTTAAAGTGCAGCAAAAGTCGTTTACAAAAATACGTTGTGGTAAATGAAGTAGCGATTTTAGTTTTCTTTGAAAAATTTGACTGTATGTATACAGGTTTTTATAAAAGTACAAAACTTATGTAGAAAGAAAAAGGTGCTTGAGACCATGCTAAGTGACAGTCTTTGTGAAAGGCCTATGTTTAGCAATGGACTTGTGGTGCGATTTTTTACTACCACCTGACGGTAAGTTGTGATGTAACCGAAGATGGTTAAACGCACTGTAATTTAATGCTAGTGCATTTATTAAAAGCGTATTCACTTTTGCCTTGAAGTCACTCACATTGCAATCGAACTATATGGAAAGACAGATGATGGTGAATTAGTCCACTTCTGTGCTGTACGCATTAAGAACGAAGAAGCTAACCGTTAGATTTTAATGCGTGGTAGCTCAACAACACAGTGGTAATGACCAGCCAAGCTTATTAGACAATCTATGGGAAGTTCTATGTTTAGCAGTGGACTTTTGATAGGCTGTAATGAATAAATGGATGTATGGACTGCATAGCTTGAAATACCGAATACGTGGTAGAGCTACGCTGCAGCTATATTATGGTGATAACGCATCTGCATTTTGATTCTTAAATAAGGATAAATGTAGATGTTTATGGGCCACAGTATCCACTTACCATCATGCGGACTGTGTGCTCGTTTCTCACCCTTCTATAAAAAAATACTACAAAGCTGGGTAGGTGTAGATATACCCTCGCATTTGGTGATCTCACTCAATATCAACAGTCTTTGAGGTATGGAAGGTAGGTGATTACAAGTAGATATATACTACCATTGTTTGGTCACTAGAGCTCCATTCGTTGATCAGCTGAGAGCTGTACGTGGTTGACAATTTAGTCTAGAAGTTTAATTTAGTTAGTTTAGTTTAGAAGTTATTTCTGTTACCACCTCCCACAGAAATTCATTTTTAAACTTCATTGCATGTACCATTCATGTGACTCATAGTCCGATATTTAAAAAAAAATATTATTCCAAATTGCATCATAGAAAAATCCAACGAAATAGCTCAATTAGCTTTTTTGTTAAAACACTTCAAAATACCGACAAAAAAAAACTGTAATGTTTTTGTAAATTGTACAATATGAGCTAATTCGCATCATTATTTTTTGTATAGTTATAATGGTTCTTTGTAACCTTTGCTATCAAAAAACTTTATAGCGCTTACAGAACACAACCGATTTGATCGATAAATCGATTGAATCGAGACGCGTTAATTGATAGAAACCTAACCTAATCGATTCGATCCATTGTATCATATACTTTTATAAATTATATTTGTTCATCATATGAAGAGTAACAATAGTATATTTTGTAATATTTCATCTTATTTGTATAGTGATCGGTACGGTAACACTCTCGCCATATTTAAGCCGACTTTAAAAAGGAAGTTCGTATGTTTATTTCTTTTGTATGTATGTTACGCCGTATCTGCGACAATTGTGACCCGATTATGAAGATTATTATTTATTAAATGCATTATACTTCAGGGGTGGTCCCATATAAATTTGGAGAATAAATTCCACCTCTAATGGTGGCAAAAAATTACTTATTTTTCACGGCTTTTACATTATGTTAAAAGTTATAATTGTTATTTTTCGTATTCCTTAAAATTCGCAAACCCATAAAAGCGAAAACATCTGACTAATGACTTACGAACTACATGTCATTTAAAACAAACAAATCGGTATTAATTAAGTAAATCACGATTCTTGCAAGATCGTATGTAAATGCTTACCTTGCTTAAACCGTTTGTGCTTATGCGATTTTTATAGTTGATCTCACTTAAAATGCAATCCACGGCTGCCCACCCCAAGGTCCTATAAAAGCGTGATTGAGTGTCGCTGCCTTTTGAAACACTCGTTTCAAAAGTGCCAACAATTTTGTGTTGAAACACTATTTTCGTATGTTTAGGTGCACGCAATTTTACTTAGTATACACAAATCACTTAAATACTTAAATATTGTTATATTATTTGACTAGCTGTTCCCCGCGACTTTTCCCGCGTGTAATAATTTATTACGATTGGATTTCATGGGTTTTTAATGTTTTTGCGCGGAAGCCTAATTGTTTTCTAAAATATAAGTACCCTAAGTTACTCCTTATAATATCAGCTATCTGCCAGTGAAAGTCCCGTCAAAATCGGTCCAGCCGTTTCGGAGATTAGCCGGAACAAACAGACAGACAAACATTTTAAAAATTGTTTTTTGTTATAAGTACCGTAAATAATTTCATATGTATTTAGTAAAAAGCTGTTATTTTAACAGTACAAACAGACACTTCAATTTTATTTATTTGTATAGATAACGATCAAATCTCCCGTTTTAAAACTATCATTGAGGGAAATGGCCATTATAACAAAAACGGTCAAGAGCATGTTGAACATCTGTGGAAGACGGATGAACACCGAGTTAATAACATACGCATTCCACTGAACTTTTCACGTAACATTAAAATTAAAAAGGAGGACCTACTTGCGGAGTTTCCTTCGTTGTTGATGCTTCTATATCCAGGGGATTCCATATTTTAACTAGATGGGAGGATTCCATTTCTGTCTGGGATTCCGTCTGGGTAGTATTACACTTTGCCTATTTCTACCGCAAAAGCAGTACCTGCGCTGCTGTTTTGTAGTCTGAAATAATAGGTAGAGAGCCTGTATGATAATAACCACGTGAAGGGTAGGTATAAAGAGCCTGTACAGTTACAAGCTGTGAGGCATCCTATCTTAGTCCTCAGAGGTGACAACGCGTTTATTGCCTTCCTTGTTCGATGTTCGCTGCAAGTATTCCATGAGCAGTATATATATATATATATATATATATATATATATATATATATATATATATATATATATATATATATATGTACTGCTCATGGAATACTATTAATAATTTAAATAATATTTAATAATAATATTTAATAATTTAAATTTTCATCATCATCATCATTACAGCCCTTCACAAGTCCACTGCTGCACATAGGCATCCACCAAGGAATGCCACAAAGCACGTTCCTTTGCCACCTGCATCCATCGACTTCCTACATGTCTTTCCAGGTCGTCACTCCATCATTATATTTTGATTAGCTGTAGCTATTTAACTAATGGTGGATAAATTATATTTTTGATTCCTTACATCGAAAATACAATGAGTTTAATTCTCATAGCAACTCAGTAAATATGGTTTTTATTATTACAGTCTTGTTCTGAAATTGGAACTGCTCCGTAGAAAGTAAAATGCAAGGCAAACCCGTTTCTACAATAAACTACTTGTTTGGAAACTTATTACAAACTAAAGTCTTTTAAGTCAACGTAAGTAACCGAATTTGTAGTTTATAGTAACATTTTTATCCAACGTTCATACTAACGGTTCACGATTGTACGATTTACCAGAAGTTTTCTTCCTATCACTACCACCAGCTGTTTGTCCGGACCGATACGACTTAGGAACCTTCAAGAAAAGAGCCTACTCTTTGTTTAGATGCCAGCAACGCACTGATAGTATATTAATGATATGTACTACGTACTAGAGAAACTATACCAAACAAAAAATGTGCGCTACTCTGTCTTCGCGCATGCGCGGTAGATAGTAAAATATTACGATATTATTACATATTTATTCACTTGAACAACAAAAAAAATTACTTACTTGACTACTGAATTGTTATTTACGTAAGGTTTAAACTTTAATTTGAAATCTCTTATTATTATCGCAGCGCCACACTGCATGAATATTGAAGCCACAGTAAATGACACTAAAGTAAGGTGTACGGATTGCAGTACAGTTCAGTTGAACATAGTGAATGTTCGGAATGCGAAATCTAGTGCGTAGTACATATATATCAATGTTTATAGCACTCATGGTCACCGAGGGTTAGAGGTGTTCATGAAATTGGGACACACGCACGCGTGCAGCCACACACGTAGTCGTAGTTTTCAAATAAATAAATGAATAAAACCTTAATATATTGAAAAGAATGAGCAATGAATGAGGTGTCGTTCTTTCTGAGACACGGGGGAGTGAGTTCAATTTGTTATTGTATTTCAATGAATACGATTTTCTCGTCAGAACCTACGCTTCATATAATAGGTCGGGGAAAAAGTTTCTTCGTATTTTAAATACAAATTCAAGACATTTTTTTCAAAGTTTAATTACATTTAAGTTGCCATCTTGTAGGTAGTGACATAATCCCGTTACTGAAGAAATCTTGAGATTTTTGATCAAAAATATGCCAAAAGTAGTTTTGACAGTCCTCTCTTGATGTTAACCTAACACTACCCAAAGAATTCGGAAGAGACCGAAACAGGTGAAAATCTGGGGGTGCAAAGTCAGGACTAGATGCATTAACACTTCCCAACCAAGCTGTCTCATTTTTTGCTGTGTATGGTCTTGCGTTATCATGATGAAAGACCACTCCTTTTCTGTTGATCAATTCCGGACGTTTTTTGTCAAGTTCTTGTTATTAGTTGTTGGCAGTAGAGATCCGAATCGATGGTTTAGGTCGGCGGTAAAAGGCCATAATAAACGATGCCCTTCCAATCCCACCATACACACAACATCACCTTATTGCGTGTTAATTAATTTTATAAAAACAAAATATGAAGAAACTTTATCCCTGATCTATTATATTATGTAGTTTTCAAAGTCTTTAAGACTTCAAAATGAAGTTCAATTTGAAAAATAACTTAATTTTGATCTTCTTTTTTCTGACGTAAAAACGAGTCTGTAGCTAAGTTTTCATTACATTTTACATTATAAAAGGCTTTGTTGAGATATTCGGAACTTCAATTGAGCATACTTGTATATTTCGAACGTCACAAAAACGATTGCGGAGATGGGTGCCGTTGTCGCCAGCGGCGAGCACCGTCGCCGGCCCGTTACTGACCTGTGAAGATATTCCACAGCTATCTGTGAAGATGACGAGCATTTTTAATATCTTTTTAATAAAAGGCACTCTCAGAATATCAGGATACTACACAATAACGTAGGCCGTATATAAATAAAGTTACTAAGATATCAGCCTTTTTTTTTCAATTTAAATATAATTATAATTTGAAAAAAATTACTAATATAAAAATAAAATTAAATTACTAATCTAAATTTATTATTTTTTAATTATATTTTATAATTTTATAGTTTTTAATATTGTGTATATTGAAAGAACAAAGAGTGACAAAGCAAATTTATGCCGCAGAAGTGAAAGGCAGAGTCGGAAAGGGACGCCCTAGACGAAGGTTTATCGACCAAATTGGCGATATATTGAAAATGACGAAACCGACGAGCGTGTATGGTTAGATATATGGATGTAAAGGAGGCGAGAGAGGTGTGCCAGAATCGTGCCAAATGGAAGTCCGTAGTCTCTGCCTACCCCTCTGGGTGACAGGCGTGAGTGTTTATGTTATGTATGTAAAATATTGTATATTTTATATCAATTATAGTTATGTTGAGTAAAATTAAAATTTAAATATCCCGATATTAATTATCTAACTTGAGAAGTGCGTGTCGAACTGTGGAAATAGTCTACAAGAAGAAGTCAGTATAGAAATTGAATACACCAATGCGAAACTATGTGTACTACTTTTTACGTGGTAGAGCCACGCTGCAGCTATATCAGTTGTAGCACGAATGGGTCGACTCGACAGGGTGCGACCACGCTCTCACAGAATACCAGCGTAAAATAGAAGGTTAACGCTGCTGTGTTTCGTACGGTGAGATTAGAGAACCGGAGACCCTTTTTACTGGAAACAAGGCATTCCATATCGGTCACGCATCTGCACTTTTGATTCTTAATCAAGGATAGATGTAGATGTTTATGGGCCGGGCCACAGCATCCATTTGCCATGATGTGGACTGTGCGGTCGTTTGTCACCCATATTCTATAAAAATTGGTAGTATTCTGTTAGAACGTCGTTCTTCCCCGGTTGAGCCGACCCATTTGTGCTACTACCATATATAGCTGTAGTAGGAATCTACTATAAAAATAAAACTAGTACTACTATAAAATTTTCAGCTACCAAGACAATCGCTAGCTTCGTCATTTGTTATGGCGATAGCTCAGTAAATATTTATTTTCTATTATACTGTTATTAGATTAGATACATTTGATAAGGTAGACAAAGGCCTAAAAGCTTTTATAATTTGAATTTTTAAACGACTTCAAAAAGGAGGACGTACTCAATTCGACGGTATGGTTTTTTTATGTGTGTTACCTCATAACTTTTTTCTAGGTGAACAGATTTTCATGATTTCTTTTTTATTAAAAAGCTGGTGCTTCTCATGTAGTCCCATATAAATTTCATCAAGGTCTGACCAGTAGTTTTTGAGTTATTCTTAATAATTTATATTGAAATCAGTTGCACAATTTTTAATTTTACCACTTGTTGATAATATTTATGTACACTGTATATTATGTACTTTTTACACACGTAAACACGAATTACGTTTATCGTTCTACTTATATTTCCGAACTTATAATTATTGTATTTTGCTTCATAAGCGACTACAAAATAGTATAGCTTTGAGGTAACCGCTGTGAAACTGTTAGTCGTAGATGAGAAGATTCGAGTGATGATATCAAAATCCGTTCCTTTTATTTGATTCTTACATAAAACATTTGTAACAAGTGAATGGATGGCATGATTACGCTTACGTATTTACGAGCTTGGAGCGCCATTTTTTTTCTATAAAATTGTTTCATAGAGTTTACACTTTTGTGTTTTGTATTATACGACACATTAAACAAAATGTTCACTTTAATAACTGTAATACATAGTGACACATAAACAACATACTATGACGGCATAAGAGAATCCGTAAGCCTATTTAATATTTTTTGTGAGTATACCATTGGTGTTAAAAAACAATTAAGGGTATAAAAATTTGCCAGTAAAATCGTGTGGTCTTCGAAAAATGAAGGAAAGAACTTTTCAAAATTTAATTTAAAGCAACTTTTACGATAAAAGACGGCAGACATTGGGATCTCCAATCCGCCTTTTAAGTTCAAATGCAACCCAATACCTACGTTTTATCTTATCGTGAACTGTTTGCG
The DNA here is from genome assembly GCA_029286625.1 of Parnassius orleans. NCBI lineage: Eukaryota > Metazoa > Arthropoda > Insecta > Lepidoptera > Papilionidae > Parnassius > Parnassius orleans. The sequence continues at coordinate 4,838,582 of JAGSMP010000006.1, read as the reverse complement.
TGTGTTCAAAAAATTAGAGTTAAAACTAATTTTTTAATAGTTTTTCATGTTTAGGTTCATTTTTTCTTAATCTGCATATTTACTCACATTTCCATGCAAATATTTTTATTTATTATTTTTAATTATTCGTTATTTTAAAGGCAATGGTACATAAATAATAGACCCATTAGAGATTCCTGTTCATTGCCATTAACGCTTAAGTATTTATTTCGAAGCTGAAGCTGTACGTAACTGTACATTAATCAGAATGTCTGCTTTTAGATCTTCAAACTGTGCTATATATCAAGACTAAGTCTGATCTCAAGATACATAAGTTCAAAGAGTGCTTTGTGAGCATTGCATCGGTGTCGCAAGAGCGCGAGATCAGATTAGCCTGACAATGCATTCCGCGTCGACTTTCGCATTACGTGAACAGACGGACGCTGCGACCGGTGATAGATTTATGTTAGGTTAGTTCGCTTTGAATTTAGTGCATTAAGATGGGACTGGACACTTTTTTTTGTTTGCCTTTATATGTAAATTGCCTTTATATACATAACTGGTGTAAAATGTATATGCCCAGCAGTTAATGCATAGTTAAATTTATATTATATTATGTTTATTTCAATAAATGCTATTAACACCCATTTACTTACCAAATGTGAGTCTTTGTATCTTGAAATTTAATAATAAATAATAATAATCCTGTATTGATGCCCGAAACAATAATAATAACGGGTTAATCGCAGTCAGCCCTCGGCTCATCTGAGGCGATTGGGACTACGGGAACGTACCGCTTCGGGCTCAAATGCAGTAAGCGGTGCTCGATCATCGATCACCCGCATCTTCCGCCGGTTTCTTTCCCTTTACCCCTAACCCTCGGCCGTTAGGTCTCTCTTGCCGAGGGTTTCCGTAGGGTTAGGTTTTTATTTATTTATTTTACTTTATTTTATGTATTAGTATTATATTCAACTTATATTTCATCTTATTTGTCATCTTTTTTATATATTTATATGTCCCAACTCGACGAGAATACCACAAAATATCCGAAATAATAATTATTATTATCTACCAGCTGATATGGTAGGGAATGAATTTGACTACATATCAGGCCTAGGGTTGTTAAATTTTTAGAAGAAATATCGTATTTCAGACATAGTTAAAAAAGAGTACAAACTTAGATTTTTTTTATAGTATTTTAAACAATAATCTTTTGTATTTCTCGTGTTACTTAACGGTTTTTGTGTAATAGCTTGATCTAGGAAACTTGTGACAAAAAATCACGTTATCAGGTGTAAATAACTGAAAATTAAGTGCACTGGGAGATTTTATCTCTATTTGATGGAATACTTCGTGGCATTGTTGGGTTACTAGGTAGATATGGTCAACAATCGTACAAAAGCTTTGTTTCAGTTTTTATGAATTTTATTTAAACAAATACGAGAGCCGTGTAGCTCGCCGCGCCGTGAGATTTCATCATGCCACGAGAGCAAAACGTGTACGAGTCCTTTGAGGACAAATGAATCTGTTATGGGAAATTTTAAGTGCTGACTTACCACGTATCCAGTGAAGTGGTGAAGAATAACTTCGTGGGCAAACCTAAATGTTTGAGTAGATAAAAAAGTCGTGGAAATGTGAAAACCATGAATAGGAATTGAAGCATTGCGGCAAAAAGCAAATTGGGCTGAGTTGTTTGACGTCCTGATGTCATAGTTTACGAAGACTACAATCAACTTTTAACTCTAATAATGTTTGGTCCGATCTACGCAGGACGAGCTTACAGTATCTTGAAGTCTTGCAGTAGTATGCTTGGGTTTGGATTTAATTTTATTAATTATGGGATCCCAAGTAGATGGTAGCACCCAGCCATCTTCTCTATTGAAGTTAGGATGTTTTTAATTTCAATAGCCTCGCGAATCATCCTTGGTAGGAATCGGTGTTCTTTTGCGAGGATTTGTTGTCTATCAGATCTGATATAATGGTTGGGACGATACTGAACATGTTGACATACTTCAGATTTCCCGGAGCGTCGGTGCTTCACATCAGCAATATGTTCTTTTACGCAAACTTTTATGGAACTTTCTTCCAAAGATGTGTTTTGTACAACCCGCTTAAATAAAAGTTAAAATGTAAAGTGATTTATTAAAAATTGTCTTCATCTTATAGAACTGTATTTATGAAATTATGAAGTCTACTCGAACGTAGAAAAAATATCAGAATCTATTTTATGGTGCCAATCAATATTAATGGGACCAATTATATGAATCAAATATCGCATATAAGACCATGAAATCATCATTATTTTGTTAAAACTAAATTAACTTTAATTATGAATGAACGTAAAGAGTAAATAATAATAATAAATTTTGATTCTAAAACATTTTATCTTTCTTATGGATACATCGGAAGACACGTCCAATATAAAAAATTGTAGATGTTTCTGGACATATGATATTAATGCAATTCTGAAAAACTTATTTATTCACGTGTTCCTGTAGCATATTATATATATGCCAAATATCAATCATCTAGGTCCAATAGTCTTAGGGAATTCAAAAAACTTCTTTGACAAATTGACAGACTCCGAAGTGACTCTAAGAGTGATCGAATTTTGCTAAATTTGGCACGGAATAACAATTAATGATGTTTCTAAATTGAAGACCATGCGAGCGATACCGCGGGTAAAAAGTTAGTTATTTATATAAAAAGAAAAGAACGTAACCGTTTATTCGTTGTTCAAAAGATATGCAAGATCAAAAACTTTCTTAATACATATAATTTTTTTTGAATACTAGTTGTGCTGTTGACATCACTAATATTCCCGTTAACCAATCCAGGTAAGCTTAAAATGCTTGTGTTAGGAGTGGTTCACGACAATAGTCGAATGGCGGATTCGCACCTGTCTTTTAAAGGAACAAACACGATTCATAAATCTTATGCGTCACCAGCCCTCATTTCATAACAATGCCAAAGTTAAATCATCTACTAAAATCTCAGAGATAAACCTCTGTGATAGATAGACGAACATTGAGGTGATTACATAAATGTTCCGTTTGCAGAATTTAGCACGATACACTAAAGCGATGCCTTTCCTATATTCAAAAAATTAAAAATTAATAAAATAGTACTAGAGAAACCGAGAAAAACTTGTAGTGGTCAGGTGAGCCTCATGCTCATTTGCCCACTCTTATACATATAACAAAAATCGCAATCAGAACAATAGAGATAATTAATGTAGTAGATTCACCATTAAAAAACATCTATCTCGGCCATAGCAACATGAGAACACTTCTTAGTTTAAAGTAAGGATTTTTGTTTTGCTTTTTTTATGGAATAAACACACGACTCTAAAAGTTCACCTAAAGGCGATAAGGAAGTAACAGAACTGTTAATTATAGATGCGTTCAATGTGAGGGCCGACGTGCGTCAGTGAGTGGCTTTCCACCATTGCCACGTGTAATGGTGCAGTGTGCTCAGAAATAGAAGGGTGTAAACAAAACCAGCACAAAACCAGTTCCGACAGGCACACGTGCAGCCGTGATTTTGAAATATATTAACGTAGTTATTGTAGTTTGCGTTTAAATCGGTAAGTTTTATGAGGTTATGCAACTAACAATGTTTTAATAGCTATACCGATTCTTAGATTATTATCTTTGTAGTACATACCGTGTAGTGGCGGTCTAAGAATATCCACTACCCCATATCAACTCAGAGAGAAACAAACCAGGGATGTTATGGATATGACATTTCGGTACTGGATACAGATACGGATACGGGAATAATGTTATATCGGTTTCGGTTTCGGTTACCGATATAAAATTATTTCGGATTATCCGTTAGTTTCGGATCGGACTAGATTTTTGAGGAAAAGTAAAATACAAATAAGTAGGTAGGCTTTATTTCTAGGTTATTATTTGGTATTACAATCAGTCGTTTACTTAAGTAATTATTATAGTTACCTACACATTTTTTAAGTTATCTACTTAAAAATGCTATAACAAAATTATTATAATCAAAAACAATGCTTTTAGTTTTATTTTCTATTATATTCTTTAATCTTTCTAGGAACTATTACAACTCATCAATCAGTCTTCTTAAGTATTTTCATATTGAAGAATAAAAACCAAAATCTGAGCATAACATAAAGTCTCATTTATACTCCGTCCCTATCCGAAACTATCCGAAACTTTTATATCGGAATCGGTTACGGTTACGGATAGTTTTTGTTTCCGATATCCGATAGTTTCGGTTACGGTTACGGAGCTCCATAACATCTCTGAAACAAACCATGAGATCAGCAGCAGCGTTTTTCTAATAACAACTAAAAAATAAAAACTGCGATTGTCAACCCGCCTGCCAAGCGTGACAACTAAGTTAATATTGAGTAGATCTTTACGCAGCCTGTTATTGTAGTCGGAATATACCGTTACCGTTACAATTGTCAAAAGTAAAAAAAAAAGATATATTTGCCATAGTTGCCACGCTGGAAAAGCGGGTAAACAACCGCAGTTTTATTTTTTAGCTTGTTATAAGGAAGACGCTGCTGCCCATCTCCTGATTTGTTTCCATCTGTCGCCTCTTGCGACGATATTGGGACGATATTGGGTAGTGGATATTCTTACACCGCCACTACACGGTTTTTGTCGGAATATACATCGGATATAATAGCAAATGAGTACAAATGTTGAATCATCCGCGACACACGCAGATTTATAGTCGATTTCATAAGCGAGGTGAACGCAACAAAATATAACACACGCTATTTACCGAATGGCACAGTTGGCAGCGATGCAATGCGACTACGCTGCAAAAGCATCTTGTACTACTAACACTTTATTTTTATTTGCGAAAATGAGCCAGTTTGATATATAAGTACATTTTATAATAATTTCCTCCAAATGAATTTCGGTCACGGCTGTCAGTCTCAACGGAGACTAGCCATCTGCGCAAGACAGGATTATAGTGCACGAATATGTATGCAAGCACAAGTGCACTCTTTATTTTTTCAATCTCATTGTCCAATGGAACGCCCATCCGAAACGACTCAAGAGAGATCAGACGAGATCAGATCAGAGTGTTTCACCCCTGAGCCTAGGAAAACAGTTTGGACCAAAGGCCCAAACTGTTTTCCTAGGCTCAGAGGTGAAACACCGCCAACGTCCTGACATTGGCCTGTTACTGAGAATTTCTTGACAGAAAAACCCAGTAACTGATATTACGCCCAACCCGGGACTCGAATCACATTATTATCAGTCGCGCATACGACCACTAGTCCAATGAGGCAGTCGGTACATTTTAATAAAGCTATAAACAATGAAATCATATTTCAATTTATTTCAACATATTATGTAAACAATTTCGAAGGGATTTAATTATACATTATAGCAAACCATCAAGGCTACAAGTCACAGGGAACAGATAAACATACAAACATGCAGACAAAAATCAATGTCTAGTTTTTTTATTGGTTTAAAAATAACTAAAAAGTCACAATTTATACAAATGTGGCAGGACAAATTTAAAGCAATCGATTAATTGGCATCCCTATTACTTTACATGCTCCCAAACTGCCCAAACCGTCAGCCGTCAGTCCTGACGGCGCGGCGCGTGGCAGACTTTGATGTCCACTCGTAGTAATTGAGTAGTAATTGGGATTTGTTAATACTACCGGCAACATCTTGTTTTTCGAGTTATAATTCGGACTTCGTATTATTTTGTTTGCGTTCAACGACAATTGAGGAACTGTATTTATTTTGTACGTATTTTTATTTTTTGCGTGTACACACAACTGCGTATGTTTTACATCAGACATACAGTAGGTAGACCACAATATTTAGCTTTGTAGTTTTTAAAACTAGCGTTTACAATAGTATAATGTCTTTGTGTAAAGCGCGACCTACACGGTCGCACAAAGACATTATACTATTATGTCTTTGTGTAAACTATTATTATCGCGGTGTAAGAATATTCACTACCCCATATCATCCCGTGGGTGTCGTAAGAGGCGACAGAGGGAAACAAACCAGAAGATGGGCAGCATCGTATTTCTAACATCAACTAAAAATATAAAATTGCGGTTGCCGACCCGCCTACTAAGAGTGGCAGCTATGGCAAATATTCCCCTATGAGGCAATGTATGGGGGAGACATGTTCAGCAGTGAACTTTTAATAGTCTGTAACGGTGTAAGGCACTACCCGTAATGAGTAGAATGTCTCTATAATTTAGATCCCAAATATTAATCCTCCCCGCTTTAAAACAATAACCGTAATCGAAACCAGCCAGCCATAACTTTGTTGTTCTAATTTTGAATTTCTTCTACTTCCAATTACCCTTTTAAATAACAAATGGAAATTAATTGTCGCTCGTTGGATTAGCAAAGCTAATACGCAATACGTGCGAAAATCTAAATGCAATAATTTCCTAATAACTTTAGTGGGTCGCGAAAACTAATCGAATTGAAGGTTGCAATAATTCACTGCTCTTGTGATAAATGCATTAAAGAATAGTGATGTCTGAAAGTGTGATTTTAAATTAATGTTTGGTGTGGTCTTTCTTTTGTGTAGACTTTGAAAGCAAGAGAGGAGACTGATCTAAAGATAAATGTAATGCAATTATAGTGTCTCAGATAGGAAAGCCAATTTCTAAGTTTTATAGTTGTCCGTTCGAAGCTATTGGTGATGTGATTTTTTAAGTAACGGTGAAATTATAATTCTTACGACTTAGCCATAATTATAATTTGCTTTGCAATGTAGTAAAATATCCAAAGTACGCGTGCATCCTGGGTTTTATCCCCATAGAAATTATTAATCGTAGTTATAAGCGGTATTTTAGCGTAGTTTTGCGGAAAACATATTGAAAACCTGCATGTATGAAAAATAAAAAATATTTCGAAGACATAAGTTCTAACCTTTCCCAAACTCGCCTCTTACGACTGCCACGGGACAAAATGGGAGAAGTACGGTGAACTCTTCCTACAAAACCCTTTCGAAAATGAGATTAGGCATGTACTCAGCAGTATAATATATATATTAATGGAGTAAGATCAATGACACGGTCTTGCATCGACCATCACTAACGCGGAAGAGTCAAGTCAAAGCTGTCTGCGCTCAATATTAGTTACTCCTGTTTTTCGTGATGTCAGAAGTGGTACGTTAATACAAATTGTCACGCTATGTTAGAATTTAAATTTGTTTTTATTTTGCTGATAATTATCACTGCTTAATTCTACAGCTCTTTTGTAATTATACTTAATTATGATTTTCTATCTTTTCTAATTACTAATTACAGTTTTACCTATTAGATTTTTACGTGGTAGAGCCATACTGCATATTATGATTGTCGTAAGTATGAATCGGCTCAACCGGGGTACTAGCGTAAAATAGCAGCTGCTGTGTTTCGTATGATGAGTGTAGAGAACCGGGGACCCTTTTTACTAAAAATGAAGCATTCTACCTTAGTTCACAGGGGTGATAATGCAACTGCATTTAGATTCTTAATCGATGATAGATGTAGATCACAGAGCCACAGCATCCATTTACCATCAGGTAAACTATGTTCCGTTTGTCAACGTTATAATATACAAATAGTAAAATATAAATACATATCTTTTGCTTGTGGCAGCGGCGTATGACAATTGACGAGTCGTTTACTGCTCAACAAAATAGTCGAGGAGGACGATGACTGTCACATGCATCGCGTCATACTTGTAAACAGGTGCTACCGGTGGGGACTGTAGACTGGTCCGCTCGGGCTTGCAACACATTTATTAGCTTTTAGCTATATCTTTTTGTTGTGTAATTTTATTTAAGAGCCTGATTTGATTACCTATGGGTCTATTTCTTTTCATTTTTTTAGAATATAGTATTATTCGCCTAAAAAAACGACAAAAAGGAGAATACTGGCGTAGTTCAGAGGAACTCTTGGTAGGTAAAAAACATGTTGAAGTTTGACAAACGAAATTATAACTTGTTACCTCACAAAGAAAACTTTTCATTTCATTTCATTGTCGAAATTAAACAAAGAATATTAATGTAGATATTGAAATTATAATTAGTTATTAAACATGTTACAAAATTAATTAGCTTAAGATCCATAATAAATTAAAATTATATGTCTTACCTTGTTTTAAGAACTCTTCATATGAATTAGATTTTGAATATGATTAAAATAAAAATCCCAAAATAATCGTACTACTATACGCAACCTCTACTGCATAACAAGAAAGATTTGCCCAAAATTCACCATAATATGAGGTGAGGGTATGAGTGCAAAGTCGATACTGCCCGATATATTTTTTATGGTCGATATCCTCACTAATGATACTACCCAGAAACTGCTGGTATTAAGTTATATTTTTGGAAGAATTATTTACTGTCTGCCTGTCGCCAGAGCTACGTCAACCACCAGGAAGCAACAGTGCGCAGAGACATTGACATTTTAATAGGTAACAAGTTGGCAATCTGAAGCTATTGATAAAAACTGTAGCAAACTACCAAAGTCTGTTCGAAATGAAAATCTATGTGGGATTTGTTGGCGCTGGAGTATCTAAGTAGCGATTTCGTTGTGTTGTTTTGCCATTAATTGGTCATAAAAGTTCAACTGTAACATTTTGATACAAAATAGTAAATTATACTTACGTATTTATGTTTGTAAACTTTAACAGTCTTGTTTTTGTTACATCATAGATTTTAAGGTTTTTTTATCATTATGTTAGCTAATACACTTCTTTGTCACGACAGTTTTCTTCGTGAATGGAATTTGTGAAAAAAAAAATTGGCGGATTTTAAAGTCACTGGCAGGAAAGAAAAGCAAATTTGCGTTTAAATATGAATTAAAAGCATGAGCAGAATATTAATCAATCAATTTAAATGCGAATTAGTGACTGATTAAGCCTCCTCGAGCCCGATTATAAATTTGAATTCGTATGCAAATGTAGCGCCGAATGGTTCTTGCCTTTCAACTATTTATTGCTCTCAACATAAACGTTAGCCTATTTGTTTACTATAACGCCTACAACTATGCATTCATTCTGACAACTCGATTTCGTCACTTGTTAGTCAGCTATTTTTCTTAGCATGTCTGTTTCCTATGTTATCGGTTCTAATTTTAAATAATACAAATTATAGTAAAAGTTTTAAAAAGTCCTAGTTGGTTTTAAATAAAACTGGAGTGTAGGTAATTAATAGATGTATTTAGAATATGTAAATCAACAAAAAGATTCTTATTATGTTAATTTTATAACCATACGTCTCAATTAAAATATTTTTTTTATTATTTTATAAGTAAAGGTAATAAGCTAATAAGGTAATCAATTAGAAACCGTGACTCAGTCTTAAGTTAATAAGAGAGGCATCATCTTTCGGCTTCTAACCGTAACTTTCTTAACATTCTTCAATGTCACCAATTTTATTTTACTTTCTTTGAATATCGTCAGACCTTTTTTATATAATTTCAATCAATTTGAATATCATTGACCGTGTCATGGCAGAGTATACTATCCGACCTATTATATACTCGTATCATCTCAATCAATTTGAATATTATTGACAGTGTAGAATATTCCCTGCACTATATCGTCCTGTAGGTATCCTAATACAGAGGGAAACAAAGAAATCTGTGTCTTCCTAATAACAACTAAACATAAAAAACTGCGCTTGCCAACCTGCCTGCCAAGCGTGGCAACTATAGCAAACGTCCCCTATATGTCTATCTATAAGAATCAATGGGGCTAGCTTATGTTCAGCATCAGACTCTTGTTTTAATTCTGTTGTAATATTTGTTCATCTTAACTTGACGCGCAGGTTAGTTACCTGCGTTTTTAAAGTCATTCATCATGATCATCTTAATCATTACAGCCCACCACAAGTCCGCAGCTGAACAAAGGCCTCCCCCAAAACATGCCACAGAGCACGGTTCTGATCCACCTGCATCTATCGACTTCCTACTTCCCTTACCAGATCGTCACTCTACTAGATGTTGGACGCCGTACGCTTCCTTTGCCGGCACGATGTAATGCTGCCGCTCGAGAACCTTTTTTCTTTTTTTTCTCTCCTGTAAATTAAACAGTTTTCTGTACTTTGATTGATTGTTAGTCTCGTAGTCACCTGCATAAAATAGCAGCTGCGTAAACGCTGCTGTGTTTCGTATGGTGAGTGTAGAGAACCGGAGACCCTATTTACTTGAAACGAGGCATTCCATATTAGTCCTAACGGGTGACAACGCATCTGTATTTTGATTCGTAATCGTGGATAGATGTGGATATCTATGGGCCACAGCAACCACTTACCATCAGGTGCACTCTGTGCTCATTTGTCACCCTTATCCTGTAAAAAAAATTACGTGTTATTTAGAGTTTGAACTATAAAGAAAATTGCGGAAACTTGTAAAATGTTAATCATTTTAAATTTATATCACTGCAAATCGTATACGTCATGATGAACGGCGATTAATGCAATAAACTGCAAAAACATCTATGGGATTTCCATTCCGTTAAATATAATTAAAATACGTTAAACATGACCATAAATAACTGAGGTTTTACACGTGGTAGAGCACATTACACGAATGGGGGTAGAATATCAGCGTGACATAGCAGTATTATATCTGTGTATTAATTATAGTAAGTGACGACTGTAAAAATATTCATATCATGAAATTCGAATCCTGCTGTGCTATAATAACTTATTGTTCAACTGCACATAGTTAAATGTTAAACAAGTAAAAATATATTTAATGATAATGCCCCATTATAAGAATATAACCGGGACAACTGAATTATGCTAAACGTTAGAAAAATATAGTATATAATTTTGTCAGGAATGAAACCTATTTGTATAAACTTAGAAAGTAAAACATTATGTAAATACTAAATTTTGTCCAAATTGTTAAGACCGTTTCTGAGAAATGAATCACATATATAAATATTGTAAAAATTGCTCATTTAAAGTATAAGATAATATTAATTTGATATTCTTCTATAATATTGTTTTGTAATTTAACCTTCGTCCAAAACTCAAAATTAATATTAGTTTTAGTTGTAAATGACTTGTACTGCCTACTCATAGATGTGTCACCAAGGTCTTACCAGTCTAATATTACCTAGTATCAAATCGAACGTGGACATAGTTTAGCTCTTGCTAATGTCTATTCTTTCTATATATATCTATACATCTATACAAATAAATAAAATTGAAGTGTCTGTTTGTAATGTCAAAATAACTGCTTTTTACTAAATGCATATGAAAGTATAAACGGTACTTATAGCAAAAACACAATTTTTAAAATTTTTATCTGTCTGTCTGTTTGTTCCGGCTAATCTCCGAAACGGCTGGACCGATTTCGACGGGACTTTCACTGGCAGATAGCTAATGTTATAAGGAGTAACTTAGGCTACTTATATTTTAGAAAAAGAATCAGAGTTCCGTGCAACATAATTAAAACCCTAAATTACACGCGGGTGAAGTCGCGGGGAACAGCCAGTAAATATTAAAACTAGTTCAGTAGAATATTCTTCTTCACTAGTCCATATCGATTCCGTCGCTGGACATTGGCTCTCCTATAGTGGGAAGGACTTTCTGTAATAGCCAATTTCGAATGAACCATTTAAGTATGAAATATAAAATAATTAACAAAATTTTAAAAGTATACTTTAAAATAAACACGAGCGTTAAATTATATTTTCATAATAAATTAATTAAAATCCGTACGTATACATTTATGAAACACTAATAAGCATTTTTTTCTGACACATAATTGTTGCTAAGACTTCTAGTATTCTAAAAGATCAAGGCTAAAGGCTCATCTACCGTGTCATAACTGAAAGAAAAACATCATTTACATCTCAGTTATTATAATTATATCTATTATGTTTTGTTCTCTTTGGTTTTATATTTTCTGCAATAGTGTTCATATTTTTATTTTGTTTGTATATTAAAAAATAAAAATAAACATGGCCAAAAATAACTTAAATCAGCCGACTATTATTTTGAATAGATAATTTTTATATCGATTATTCAATTCTGCTTATCTCTATACTAGTCGTTACTGTAAAGCCGCTATTTAAGATAGCTGTTTTTTATGCATAAAATATTTTTTTGTGTGTAAAGTAAAGATGCATACTTTATTATCTTGAATATTATTGTTATAAAATAGAAAATAAGAAAGGTGTTCTTTTCAAAGAGGATTCGGTGAAATCAATTAATAAAATGCCATTTGAGATGCAGCATAGACATACACAGCCGGTTTATACTCATAAGGTAATGACCGTTAACATTTCATTTGCTTACAAATGACAAATACAAACATTCAAACGCGTATAAAATTAAATCTTATAAAACACATTATACTTTCAATAATATCCAAACGTAGGAGTGCTCTATATACTGATGCACTCAATTTTGAGTTTGCAGTTTTAACTAATCTCCGCAATTTTAAAAAATCCGTGATTCTTGGAGCAGCGCCCCACTTTTCCTGATCCATAATCCTCGCAGAATTGGGAGCATGCCTGTGCCTAACATTGAGATGCATAGAAGCTGTTTATTATTTATAATTTGTTCTCATATATTCGAAACAATTTACGCTATTCAGGTTGATTCCGTGAGCTGTGGTAGCTCAGGGGCTAAGCGCCCTCCGTATATTTCATAGTACGCTAATGGCCGGAGTTCGATCTCCGCCGGCACCAATAAAATTTGTTAATTGCAATTTTAAGTGCTCATTTACCACATGCCCGGCAGTGATGGAAAGCATCGTGAGGAAACCTGCGTGCCTATGGATGTATCTTAACAGAAACAGACACAGAAATAAATTTAGATTTCCATCAACATAAGCGACTAAATAAACATAGATGTGTTTGGAGAAGATTTTCGCTGTACATACTCTAAAATCGACAGTAAATAGTTTGTTTTATGTAGAATTACTTCAAAGTCAAAAAAAAATAATTTAAGCTTAGTTATAGCGGTTAAGAATGTCAAATCTACACCTTATTTACAAATTTACACATAAAAAGAAAGTCAGAGCTAAATTCAAATAGGACTTTGCTAGAATGAAAAGACAGTATTGATGTATACTATGAGACTTTAAGTCGAAACAGGTCTGTAATGTTGTGTGAAAGTCCACGCGTAATGTTTGCAGTTGCGTCGCAGGGCGCATCGCTACTCTCTACAAACAAATCGGTAAAGAGCAATTTGATCGCAAAATGTACATCCAAACCGAGTGTCATAATGTAAGCTTTTATAACTTAAAACACTTAAACCTAAGTAATACGGCTTTATAATTAGAAGTTATTCCATTTTACAAGCTTTTATTTACCTTGCTTTCTTCGTATCTTTCCAGTTCAAAATTTGTAATCAATTTCTGAGGCACTTGCTGAAATCCGATTGAGATCAAAGGCACGCTTATGTAATTTTGATGACAATGCTTTAATATACTACCATGGAGCTCACCTGTTTTGGACCCCAATGCTGACTCTAGCAAGGCCACTATAGGCTTATTTGAAATATATTTTATATTTATTTATTTTATTTATTTCAGGCAGAGGAGCAGAGCATAAGTGTTAGTAACAAATTAACTTAGGTATAGCACAGAATAAATAAAATTACATTAAAACACTACAAAAACAAAAGAAAAATTCTAAATATATTATTTTATTTTAATTTAGGTTCTTGGCGCTATACCGCAGGTAATAGGACTATGATAATGTGTTTTTGATATATATTAGAGGAAAATGATAAACCCAAAAAAATCAAGTTTAAAACATATTAATAAAAAAAATATCCCTATATTCAATTCAAAACAATGCCATGATAAAACATGGGGATGGGCGGCTGCGTATTCCTAATAAAAACTAGAAAATTAAAAATTGCGGTTGCCAACCCGCCTGTTAAGCGTGGTAACTTTGGCACGTATCTCCGATTATGAGGCTTATAGGGGGAGGTCTATGTTCAGCATTGGACTTAGATATACTGTAATGGATAGGTGGAGCGCCGTGATAACTGCCAAAACTAATGTACTTATTTTTTTGTTATAAATTGTTAGGTTGCTTGACCGGGCTTTACGTTTTAATATTTTATAAAAACTTGATTGCGGTATCCATTACCTCCATTTGATAAAATCATAATCTACGATAATTATACCATGATATACTTGCAGAAATGTTTCAAAATTGGCAATCATTTTGTTTAGAAATCGTTATTAAGTTTTCAATAAAAATAGTTCTTCTTTAGGAAAATCCCAGATTATGACTATTATTTTAATAGTGCAATTAACTTTATATTAATTATTTCAAAAGATTATCGTGATTATTTTAGTAATTACTAATTTTAAATATAGTTTTCCGTAAAACGTTTTAATAGGTATAAATTCTACGAATCTCTCAAATTCTACGTAGCGTTCTTTGTTTGTTCTTTTTCTTCTTCTCAGCTTCTCCCGTTTATGGAAAGGAAATCCAATTCTTGTATTTTAAAACTAAACTTAAAATAGTAGTATTTATAAATCAACTTTGGCCGGCTATGCTCAGTATCCTCTAAAAATAATGTTTTCTAACATTAATTAACAAGGCTAATTGAAGAAACAAATCTGAAAGCCTATTTAAGGAAATTCATAATTTTATACAATCAGATCCCGTAAGCCCTGCCATGTTTTGGGCTTTGTTCCAATTAATCATTATAATTTAAATCACTAAAATACGTTATAGAAAGCTTTAATTACATTGATTTTCTCTTAATGACCATAAATTATAGAGTACATACCACAAACGAAGTGACTTGGCAATAATCGTTAGTATGTTCAATTGCCAACTGCATATGGTCGTCGCCCACGCTCGGGCGGCGGACTGTCTACGTTCGATAGAAAGCTGTGAGTCAGTAAAGGGCAAGCTAGAATACAAGTTTCCGAGTTAAGTGTACACAAGTATTTCGTTACTATTGCCCACATTCAAGTTTATCGAGCATGTGTTTATCTGCGCACACATACTAGCTAGAGTTTGTAAACGTCACAACGTGTTGACTTCAACAAAATAAATAAGAAACGCTACTTAGTCTTACACGCGATAACTAAGATTGTCTTTGAATAACAATGAAACCTACCTGTTTGTCATTAATGAATAATAATACTAAATTATTACAATATGAATAAGAGGTAATACAAAAGGTATACCTCAAAACCTGAAAACGAAATTGTACAATCAGTGCGTGTTGTCAGTGATGACTTATGGATCTGAGACGTGGTCCTTCACTGCGGGCCGTATGAAGGCGCTCAAGATCGTTCAGCGAGCTATGGAGAGGGCTATGCTCGCGGTTTCGTTGCGTGATAAACTTAGAAATGATGATATCCGCAGTAGAGCTAAGCTGTAAGCTGAAGTGGCAATGGGCCAGCCATATAGCTCGAAGAACCGACAACCGATGGGGAAAAAAGGTTCTCGAGACCCTCGTACCGATAGGCGAAGTGTAGGGCGACCCCCCACTAGATGGAGTGACGACCTGGTAAGACATGCAGGAAGTCGATGGATAAAGGTAGCTCAGAACCGTGCTTTGTGGCATTCCTTGGGGTAGGCCTATGTTCAGCAGTGGACTTGTGAAGGACTGTAATGATGATTACAAAATGAAAATAGTCAATCAAAAATACATAATTTGATACATTAGCTCTACCGGTATCTTTTTTATAGGAATAAGGGTGACTAACGAAAACACAGTCCATATGATGGTGAGTGGAGGCTGCGGCTCATAAACACTACATCTGTCCTCGATTAAGCATCAAATGCAGATGCTTCATCTAGAACGACAACTAAAAAAATTCTTAGAGATAATGTTCGCGTTACTATAGTTTCAGTATAATACAATGCAGTGTTTTCATGAGCTCGTCTCGCATTTCGTGTTTTTTGCACAGCCGTATGTACGTCACACTGTTTGAAAACTTTTGTGGATTCTAAACGTTATCTATCCGGTACATGTACGTTATAAAACTATCGGTGTCAAAAGAATAATTATTTTAAGAGTTTAATACAATGTTTCGAAAACAAAGATGCAAAAGAGTTCTACTTACTACTCTTAGAAAAGCAAACTAATATTTATTTATATATGTATTTATTCTTTATTGCATTCCTATCAAAATAATACAAAGGGCGGACTGAGGCATACTCTACCAGTACCCATGGAGTAACATCGGATTCATTATGATTATCTTCATTGTGATTATTAGCCTATAAGTAATTTAAATCTTGAATTAATACCTCGTTTTAGAAGAATTGTCTGCAATACAAACGAATTAGCAATCGCAGTTTCAGACCTCCCCACCTTAGACAGTACCATGATCTGAATATTTTATATTTATACTAGCTGGTACCCGGCGCATTGCTGCCGCAGAAGAAATAATTGTAGAAATATCGTTTTAAATTTTGAAGACTCATATTTTTTAATTAGGAATAAATTTTTCGGTACTATACGCGCGCCACCTATAAGTAGCGGCACGAAAGTCTAGCGGTGACCGTTATTGCGCATAAGTCGCGCTGATTGGCTCTCCAGTCGCATTCGTGCAATTCAATTCGTGCGTGTCCCCTCCACGTTTCGTTCAGCGCTAGACTTACGTGCCGCGAATTGTACTGTAAGTTAATTGCACTATGCCTATAACCTTCGCACATGTGCAAGCAATAGGTTGAAGTTCTACAGCAATCTGATGAACGGTATGACATAATATACGAACAAATAAACATTATTTTTCATATATTAGATTAAAGAAGATATTCCCGCAACTTGTCGGAAGCCACAAGCCTTTCTGTGGTCGACTTTTACGACACACATGAGACGTAATGGAATAATAAATTCTCTAATGTACTGGCACATAATTATATTACATTCGAATAACAGGATGGGATTATGTTTTGGCCCTTTAAGTTCAAAAACAAGGTGTTATTATTAGTATTTTAATTAATTCACAATCCGTTACATTGGTGCTCTCAAAACGACGCATGCATTATTATGCCGTTTGGAAATATGAATGTTAAACATGGCCGCGGCTTGCTTTCTCTTGGATGTGCTATATCCATAGTATTATGTTTTGGTTTTGTAAATAAGTAAGATTTTAAATATTATTATAAGTAAGATTTTAGTAATTAAAATTATTTATATACTTAATAATTTTAATCACTAAAAGTTTTAAATATTCTTACATTTAAGTTGCGATCAACTCCTCTTTCAAAGATGTAATTCGAGAACAGAAACCCACCCGACCGCATAGGCGGTCATATACGGTGAGATCTTGACCCATGTTAGGCTTTATTACACACAGTTTTTGCAAGCGCCAATGGTCCTGTCGAGCATGGCATTATGGCAAAGCCTTTCTTCTATGGGAGAAGCCTATTTCCAACAGCTGTCTATTACGGATCAATAATGAAGAAGATTGTTTCTTTCTATCTCTATCTTTATTAGATCGTAGAACTTTACCAATTGTAAATATTTTTTGTCCTCATTTTATATTTTTAAACTAGCTGTTCCGTGCGACTTCGCCCGCGTGGTATTTATTACGATTGGATTTCATGGGTTCTTTTTTTTGCGTGGAACCCTAATTCTTTTTCTAAAATTAAAGTCTAAGTTACTCCTTATAACATCAGCTATCTGCCAGTAAAAGTCCCGTCAAAATCGGTCCAGCCGTTTCGTGGATTAGCCTGAACAAACAGACAGACAGACAAAAATGTTAAAAATTGTTTCTTTTTTATTATTAGTGCCGTATATACTTTCATATGCATTTAGTAAAAAGCTGTTATTTTGACATTACAGACAGACACTTTTATTTGTATAGATATCTTTATCAAGTTGTCGCATATCAGTAAAGACTTGTATCAGATAAAGGTTTGGGTTTGCCGTCACGTATAGAGCGAGACAATAGCCAATAATAATATTATGCATGTTATTACGATGTACCATTGTTGCTTGATGTTATTGTTCGAGCATTGTAGTTTTATCAACACTTTTTATTATGTTTATAGGTGCTAAAATTACACTAACCTTTACTGTATCATATCGACTTAGATCTTACAATTAGACCATTAGATTTTAGCGGTGTTATGACCTCTATTGAGAATTTTGAAAAGAATTTAAAATTTATTTTGTTTAAAGCTGGTATAGGCTTGTATTTATTTGAGCACTACTACATGGTCGCAGAAGATATGTATGTGATTAAAAAGTTATCTATTATTTAGTCATTATTATCAGACCCATTAAGTTAAGTTTAACGGAAAGATATTTAATCGTACAACTTAAAAACAGCCATACAAAACTGATATAGATCTATAACACAGCATATCAACAGTTGACATCCGGCTCGAAGGATCAAAAGTGAGTCGTGTGATTTTTTCTTTTACTGCTCTGGCATTTTATGAGAGGGGACGAAATTGTATGACCATGGTTTTTAAATTCACTTCTGAACCGTGATAATAGTTTAAAATTATTGAACAGGAATTTAGTCAGTGAAATAAAAGAACATAAGGGTTGCAATGTGCATATTTCGTGCTCGTATCAATATAAGTTCTACTGACATTACAGTACTTCTTAAAAGGTATTTCTAACAGAAGAAGTTCGTATTATGTATCGACTTCACTTTGATGCAATAACACCAGAGGACATCGGATTACAGCGTTAGGTCTAGTTTATTAGATCTGTCTAAGAGTCCGTGTCCGTGTCGGTACCTCTTACTTCTTTCTGTGTTAATTAATCCGTAAAATTATTATTTTTATCATATTATCACACTTTATAACAATATGAAATTAAGCTTATTTATAAATAAATCATTTATTATAAAAAAATCGTATGTATCAGACGCTACTTAATAATTATTACTTACGGATAACGCACTTTTTACTAAAGTGCCCATTCCGCCCTTCTCGTTTAGATGCCTGAGAGCTTCGGGGCGATGAGAAAAAACTGGTGATTCCAGTTTATAATCGGGAACGTCTCGTGGAAGATAAGGGGGGATAATGGGTTAGGGTTGCCAACATTTTAAGTTTATAATAATTATTTACCTAACTATTATAAAACGTATACTGCTGACTGGAGGTAACATTAGTTTGTAGTATCATGATCGCTATCTGCTCAACGTGATGGTGATAAGAGCAGATTCTTACAATTTGTAAAACTTCATCGCCCAGCAGTGCACTGTAAGAATCAATAAAGGTAATGATAAAAAAATGGAAAATAAAATTCTTATCAATGTACAGCGTAGCAGTATATTTTATGTTTGCTAAAACAGTAAGAACACGATTAATCAATTTGTTCAAATGCCAAAACGATCGTGATATTTATTTCTACAACTTACTCGTGCGCATGTATAGTATTATATAATTTCTAAATTGTCCATCTACATTGCATATACGAGTATATATATATCGACATTACATCATGCTTCAAACAAATGAATCGTTTCGATTACAAAGAAAGTTTGGAAAGCCCAAAAGTGCACGCCTCATGAGCGTTTCATTTAATTTTAATGAAAAATTAAAATAGTGACGCTAATTTTTACAATAAAAAAAAAACAGAGAATCTGATCGACTTTCATTTATAACTTTTAAACGGTGTTGAGTTCAATAACAAAAATCAATAGGGATCCTTCTTAGAATATATGGAATCTTATTTAATACTATATATCTCAATCTATTGCTTACATTTCTATTAAGTGAGCAGACTCGCACAGACCAACGGACGGCAGTCCATATATTTTTTCAATTACATCTTTTGTTATGTAATCTAAAGTGAATCAATTTGAAAATAAACTAATCTTATAATTCAATGTCTGTAGTTATTGTAACATTAATAATAATATGGATTTGATGTCTAGCTAAAAGTATAAGAACGATTTTATGTAGCGAAATTGAGGTATGACTACATATCGAGGGTAGAGCACTCCCTCACGTTGTGAGGCGTGCAATAGTAAAACCAAAACTACTGCAAATCAAAAATGAATGCACATTTTGTTTTTGTAAGCAACTTTTTTATGTTGTAAACACTTTACAAAAAATATACATATACATACATACATACATAAACACTCACGCCTGTCACCCAGAGGGGTAGGCAGAGACTACGGACTTCCATTTGGCACGATCCTGGCACACCTCTCTCGCCTCCTTTACATCCATATATCTACGCATACACGCTCGTCGGTTAAGGGTACTCCTAATCTGGCCCATTTTCAATATATCGCCAATTTGGTCGATAAACCTTCGTCTAGGGCGTCCCTTCCCGACTCTTCCGTTCACTTCTGCAACATAAAAATAATGTTAAATAAAAATAATGTAAAATAATGGTAAATATCTTTATGAATTATTGTATAATATATTTTTTTTTTATAGGATAAGGGTGACAAACGAGCACACAGTCCACCTGATGGTAAGTGGTTGCTGTGGCCCATAGACATCTACATCTATACTCGATTAAGAATCAAAATGCAGATGCGTTGCCACCCCTGAGGACTAAGATGGAATGCCTCGTTTCCAGTAAAAAGGGTCTCCGGTTCTCTACACTCACCATACGAAACACAGCAGTGTTAAGCTGCTATTTTACGCTGGTATTTTGTGAGAGCGTGGTCCTTCCCCGGTCGAGCCGACCCATTCGTGCTACAGCTATACTACTAATATAGCTGCAGCATGGCTCTACCACGTATGATAAAAGATATAAGACCTTTTATAGAAATTGAGAAAATAATCTATGGACGGCTTATATTCATAAATTTGTACATGTCCTCGTTGAAACTGTAATTAACAATTTCTATGTTTAGCCCCTAAAGCTGCCACGACCACTCTTATCTATACAACTAAATAAAATTGAAGTGTCTGTTTGTAATATCAAAATAACATCTTTTTACTAAATACATATGAAAGTGTATACGGTACTTATAACAAAAACACAATTTTAAAAAATTTGTCTGTCTGTTTGTTCCGGTTAATCTCCGAAATGGCCGGACCGATTTTGACAGGACTTTCACTAGCAGATAGCTGATGTTATAAGGAGTAACTTAGGCTAATTTTATACAAATAAATAAAATTGAAGTGTCTGTTTATAATATCAAAATAACAGCTTTTTACTAAATACATAATATGAAAGTGTATACGGTACTTATAAAAAAAACACAATTTTAAAAAATTTTGTCTGTCTTTCGGTTTATTCCGGCTAATCTCCGAAATGGCTAGACCGATTTTGACGGGACTTTCGCTAGCAGATAGCTGATGTTATAAGGAGTAACTTAGGCTACTTTTATTTTAGAAAAGAAAAGAATTAGGGTTCCGCGCAAAAAAATTAAATCCCTAAATTGAACGCGGGTGAAGTAGCGGGGAACAGCTAGTAAATTATTAAATTTGGTAAAATCCATATCATATACTTTTCTTTAATACACTATGTATAAATATAGCAGGCTGCTATAGCCAGCCAATCTTTCAAATTATTTCTTATTTTATAGCTGCGTCTGTTTATGGTACCATAATATGTCTCACATTAAATTCAAGAAAAAAAAACAAAATGACTTTTGACTTGGTCCCCCTCGACGTCCGGTTATCGACCCCACCAGCCCCGTACAACAAATGTAAGAAACAAACTCTGTGAAACATTTCGCATGCATTCTCCTTACACAGTGCTCAATTAATGCTCTTCCACCTTCCACGTAACACGCCACTTGGAAAGGTACCGGTTAGTTAATTATTTAGAAGCGAGCCTTGCGTTTGGTGTAACTCATTAGAAGCATGCAACGATGTTTGAATCTCCAACTGGACTGCCACTGCGTTAATCTTCGAATATTGTTACCATATTAAATATTTTAAGACACTGAGAAAACGTCTTTTAGCAACAGATGTCTCGACAATTTTATTTTGGAAGTTATACCAAGAACTTTAACATATAATAAAATGTATCCAGCCATGTGTATTAAAGTGGGATAATTTGAAGATATAAAATCAATAACATTATTTATTTAACAATTTATGTACACACAATGTAATGTTACAATGAAATATAAAAAGATATTTTGTACAATGGCCTATTGAAATCAGGTCCGATACTGGACAGATTCAATGTGAAGTGGATTTAGTGTGCACTCTCATTATAAATATTATAATATCAATATACATAATATAAAATAAAGATAATAAATACATATACATACATCCATACTTAAACACACATATATACAAGTCTACATATATTTATATATACAAGTCATGCATTAAAATTAAGTAAATTTATTCATGGATTATCAATTATTAAACAGATTTCTCTCTAAATTAACTAAAATACCGCCAAATTATTTAAGTTGCAATAAATCACTATCTACTATTTTAGTATTAATAAATCATAAAATTAAAATAAAATAAATTTTAATTCAATTAAAATTTCACTTAATAATTCAATATTTAATTTAAATAATAATTTGATGACATTCTTGTACTTTTAAAAAGAAATTATACCAACGACATGTATTTAACAACTTTTATGACGTTAGTTATTTTTTAATAATAAGTCAATCAGCCTGCCATCGGGCAAAGTCTCCCTAAAACGGGAAAGACCCAACAGTCCACTTTTATCATCAACCCGTGATTAAGAAGAACAAATACATAAAAGATTAATTTAATTTAATAATATTATAATAAGTAATATTTATTACTTTAAAAAAAAAGCTTACCATGCTTTTCTTTTTTGTTCGAGAACATCAAATTTACGTGGTAGAGCCACGCTGCATCTATATTATGGTTACAGCGCAAGTGTGTCGGCTCAACCGTGGAAGGACCACGCCTTCACAGAATTCAAGTATAAATAACATTCTAACGCTGTTGTGTTTCTTATACCGAGTGTAGAGAACCGGAGATCTTTTAAATGGTAATGAGGCTTTCCAACTTAATCCACGGTCAGCATATGTCGGTGTCTCATAGATAGGTACCAGATGGTAAATGAGCACATTTACCATCCGGTGGACTGGAATTGAACATTCGAATCAACATTGGCTTAATAAAACTCTTATTTTAATAAAATTATACTTCATTATCATCATCATTACAGCCCTTCACAAGTCCACTGCTGAACATAGGCCTGCTCAAAAGAACGCCACATAGCAAAGTCCTCAACCACCTGACGTAGAGCAAGGTTGCAACACAATTAGGTTGGCTCGACCAGTGAAGGACCACGCTCTAATAAAATAGCATCTTAACAATATACAGCAGTATTTCATATAGTAAATGTAGAGAAGCGAAGACCCTTTATATTGGTAACGAGGTATTTCATATATTATATATTAGTCCTCAGGGGTGGCAACTCATCTATACTTTGATTTTTAATTGAAGATAGAAATAGATGTCTATAAGCCACAACATCTACTTAGTATCAGGTGGACTGTGTGCTCGTATTTCACTCATATACTATAAAAAACCCGCATCTTGCCACGATCGTCACTTCATCTAGTTGGGAGCTTTTCGTCCCAAAATTTACGTATGTGCTCCGTTGCTGCTCCTTTTGGAATCACCCAGATCTCTTGACACAAGTAGACAACTTAATCAAAATTAGTTTAGAATCGATTCTTAATATGCACCTGAACGAGCAATCTTGGACCCAAGCATCCCTACCCATCCGTTATGGTGGTTTAGGGATTTGCAAAATTTCCAGTGTCTCTTTACCAGCCTTCCTATCTTCTGTCCATAGTTCAGCAAATTCCATAAGTAACATTTTAAGGGCATCCCCTTCAAACTTTGAGATTGCTGGCCTGGAAGAAGCTTTCTTAATTGCATGCCCAGGTCAAAATTTTCCAATTTCTCCAAATTCACAGAGGAGCTGGGACGACATAAACTGCAAATTGACTTATGACAATCTTTTGAGCTGTAGTACAGGTTCGGCGCGTAGGCTTGGGCTGGGTACGCATGAGGCGGCTACTGGCTTCACGCGTACCCTTCGTCAAATACAGGAACATTTCTTGAGCCTGACACGCTCCGAATCGCAACCTGTCTACGGCTTGCTGTTCCGGTCTGCGTTCCTCATAAATGTCCGTGTGGCAGTGACGTCGACAAGCTAGGACATCACGGACTGTCATGCCAAAAAAGTGCAGGCCGCTTCTCGAGACATGCAGCACTTAACGATATTATACGCCGGTCTCTTGCCACCGTCAACGTGCCAAGTCTACTTGAGCCGTCTGGTATTGCAGAGACGATGGCAAGACCGGACGGTATGAGTTTGATTCCATGGAAGATGGGCCGGGTGCTGGTATGGGATGCAACCTGTTCAGACACACTTGCCCTTCCCATCTACATGGAACCAACAACAGAGCTGGTGCGGCTTGTGAAGCGGCTGAAAAGCTAAAGCATGCAAATACAGGGTCTAGGCTCCGAATATGTTTTGTCCCATTCGGTGTCGAGACCCTTGGTCCGTGGGGTCCTAGCGCTATAAGGCTTTTAGGAAATAGAAAAAGGTTAGTCGACGTCATAGGAGACCGAAGAGCTGGCAGCTACCTCGGACAAAGAATTAGTATAGCTATTCAAAGGGGGAACGCTGCCAGTATCTTCGGAACCTTGCCTAAAGGGACTATTTTTAATAATATATTTTAGTTATTACAATATTTTTTTTAAGGGTTTTAGTTTTAGGTTCATTATCCTAGTATATATTTATTTTATAAATTGTATAATTTATTTGTCCAATATATTATTTCTGGCGATTTCATCGAATTAAAAATTAAATTATTTAATTAATTAGTTAAATAAAAATTAGCTTAAATGCATATTTCATTTAATTTGTTAACCTTATAAATTTTTATCATTATTTTCGTGGCATCACCTAATCAACATATTCGATCCGTTTCGTGTTGGCGTTTAGGTTTATTTACTAATTTTAATTACCTAGTACCAGAGCTCATTGGAAGCTCTAATTATATTTATAAATTAATCTGTGTGACAGATATCATGCAATACTTTAAATACGTTTAATTAAATGTCTCCAGAAGGTCATATTTACAATTATAATTTAGTCGTTGAGGTGTAACTGGTTCAGAGTTATAGCTCAAGGCGAATCAATAATTATCCGGAAATCAAATTTAGTCTCAGATGAAACAAGATGTCGCGGGTAGGCAGAAATTTTTATTTTTATATAATTTTTACGAGGTCACAGTACCAATAGTATACATTCTTTTTATACTGTTACCATTACCATTATAGCCTATTAAAAGTCTACTGCTGACCATAGACCTCTCCATAGATTGTCTGATAGGGGAGATATTTACGTGGTAGAGCCATGCTGCAGCTATATTAATAGTATAGTTGTAGCACGAATGGGTCGGCTCGACTGGGGAAGGACCATGCTCTCACAGAATACCAGCGTAAAATAGCAGCTTAATGCTGCTATGTTTCGTATGGTGAGTGTAGAGAACCGGAGACCCTTTTTACTGGAAAAGAGGCATTCTATCTTAGACCTCACGGCTGACAACGCATCTGCATTTAAATTCGCAAACGAAGATAGATCTAGATGTCTATGTGCCACAGCAACCACTTACCATCAGGTGGACTGTGTGCTCGTTTGTCACCCTTATTCTATAAAAAAAATAGTTACTACGCTTGACAGGCGGGTTGGTGACCGCAGTTGTCATTATTAGGAAGGTAATGCTGCACATCTCCTGGTTTGTTTCCCTCTATCTCTTACGATACCCACGGACGATATGGGGTAGTGGATATTCTTACATCGCCGCTACACGGTAATTTTTTGATCTGTCGACCCGTAAAAGTCCACTGCCGGATATGGGCTCCACTCGTTGTAGGAAGATCGTTACATTTGGCAGGTGGATTAACGACCGCATTATAACTTTAACGCTCTTGCCTATCGCCGGCTTATACATGTAGTTTTTTTACCACGTTTTATTAACTCGCTTCCGTATGTCTGTTGGAATCGAATTTATTAATTGGTTTTAACCTAACTTCCCGATGAGCTAGAGACTTGTAATTTTGAACATAGCTCAGAATCTAATAACAATATATTTTTTTTAGTCCGTTTTAAAAACGTGGACATTAAAAAAAAATTACTGATTGGCTTGTTAAAGTCTGACGTTAATGAGATTGTATTCCGCCATCTACCGAAAGCTATAATATTTCTAGCATTTCCACGTTTGCCTCTTACGACACCCACGGGCAAAAATGGGATAATTCATTCTCCTACGCCACTACCACACGGCATATGAATAATATTTTTTTTATACAGCCTATATACGTCCCACTGCAGAGCACAGGCCTCCCCTCATTTCTGAGGGGGTTTTAGGGTAAGGAAATGTCCGCCACGCTGCCCCAATGCGTGTTGGCGAACTTTACATGTCTGCGAATTTTTTTTTTCTTATTACTCAAACATGCAGGTTTCCTTACGATGTTTTCCTTCACCGCCAAGCACATGGCAAATCAGCACTTAAAATTGCAATTAACAATTTCATTGGTGCCGGCGGGGATCGAACCCGGGTTGTCCGCGTACTATTAAATTTACAGTGAGCGCTAACCATCTGAGCTACCACGGCTCATATGAATAATATATTATCTTTTATTACGCATACATATAATATATCCTTATATATTTCAAACTTCATCACCATCGTCATCATCAGCCCGCGGCCATTCTTTGCAGTTACAATAACTATATATTTAACAGAATGCGCATAAACTATACTATCCTAAGTCGAATTATTTTTTTACTAAAGTTTATGTTTATCCTAAGTCGAATCTGTCTTTGTTTAAGAAGTTTCTGTACGAGTATATATTTGTGGTGGTAAACGTACTTTTTAGACATATTCCTTTTAGGAGTTTGGGGCGCTTTACAACTGCCGTGGTCATGGGAAGACTGAGGTGAAGATCGAATCGTTATCTAAGACATTAGTCGTTACCTATAACATCAGGACGTCAACCATCTCAGTCCCCACCCTCGTGACCATAGGTGCTATAAAATCCCCGAAATCGTTAACTATAACTGTTGATTAAACACGATAAAATCCGTAAAAATAGTTTTATTCAATGTGTACTATTGTTTTTTTGTTTTCATTGAATAAAACTATTTTTACGTATTTTATCGCATTTAATTTTTAAAGTCCGTAAAAATAGTTGTATTTATTGTGTAGTGTTCGCGTAAATATAATAAATCATTGTGTAAAATTTACGTAAACACTTAATTTAAAGTTTTCCCGTCCTAAATTTTCTGTGCACATCTCCAATTATATCTTCAATGTTTTAAGAATTTCACCATCTCTAAATCGAAAATAATGACGATAGGTTAAGAAATAGTGTCGTCGTTGAAACATTAATTGAGTAGCTCTACAATTACCTGTACACAATTTAAGCAACAAGGACGTCGGTACATTTGTATAATATATTCCAACTTCAGTGAAACGAAAAATTTAAGGAATTAGATCGCACACAGCCGGCTTTTCGTTATAATTTTAAAGACAACATATATCTAATATTGTAGTCGCAACTCTCGTGACGTAACTTAATGTGAACAAGTCGCTCATAAAAACCCGCGATACGCTGCAAGTTAAGTTGTATGACTCATTGAAGTATCGACGTGATCTCCCAAGGTCTGTGCAGGCTTTATTACGACTTGTTTGAGGACGCAGCCTTTGATGCGGAACGGAAATGACGTAAGAATTATCTTTTGATAGGAATTCGTGATTAACGCAAGGAATTTTTTAGAGTGTGCATTCAAAGCTTAATAAATTAATGGCCTTCTAGAAATGAACATAGCATAATATCTAATTTATTCTAAACTAAGATCGATATGACGAACTGTATGTAGCAAAGATGATGCGAGATGCGAGGCGCCTAATGACGTCTAGTGTAGGAATTACGGAAAATTCAAGTCTGAAGCTACCATATTCAGCAGTGAAATATTGGTGTAATTTTATTTCATTATTCATTTTCAGTTAAGTCCACTACCACAAGACGACAACGTTAATTTATTAGGATTGGAAAACTGGATAATGTCAACCTAAAGTACAGATTAACTAAAAGATATTACGTAACCTAAATATCTAGACTGTATTAAAATAACCTAGTCAATTCGTGTTTTTATTGCACTAACAAGCCAATTTTTGATAACGTTTGCATTCATCAGCATTACAGATTATTAAAAATCCACTGATGAACATAAACCTCACCCAAAGTTGCAGGCGGGTTTGCAACCGCAGTTTTTTTTAAATATTTTGAGTTATTATCAGGAACACGCTGTTGCCTCTTACTACACCCACGGGTTGATGTGGGCCAGTGGATATCTTACACCGCCACTGCATGGCGGTTCACGGTTCACGTTTCATTATTCACACCTTAATATTTTTTTATAGAATAAAGGTGAGAAACGAGCACGCAGTCCATCTGATGGTAAGTGGATGCTGTGGCCCCTAGACATCTGCATCTATCCCCGATTAAGAATCAAAATGCAGTTGCGTTGTCACCCCTAAGGGCTAAGATGAAATCTCTCGTTTCCAGTAAAAACTGGTTCTCTACACTTCCCATATGAAACACAGCACCATAAAGCCGCAATTTCACGCTGGTATTCTGTGAGAGCATGGTCCTTTCCCAAATCGACCTATTCGTGCTGCAACCATAATATAGCTGCAACATGGCTCTGCCACGTATACGTAATATTCTCTAATTACGTTGTAAAAAAAAACAACAGGAAATTTGTTATTAATGACTTTCGTTACGCTTCTCTAGTCGCGTTATTTATGAAGCATTATTTCACTTTCGTATTGATTTAAAACGCAAGTTGATATATGGTGCCCCAATATTATTTTCTACTATGGTTTAGAGATCATATTATATAAATATTACGCATATTATGCACATATATATAGATGTAAAAGAAGTCTCTGCCTACCCCTTTAGGTGATAGGCGTGAGAGTTTATCTTATGTTATATGTTTAGTAATCAGCCCTTATATACGAGCACTAAGTCATTGATGCATTTGAAGTTTTCGGATTAAGCCGGATCGTAAACCCTGTGTTTCAAGGTAATTACATCAGTGATATGTTAGGCACAGCTATGGATGAGTAACCTTGTGGCATTTACACATGCGGAATTTTAATAATATACTGCACAGTAAAGAACTTTTAACGATATTTGCCGTGGACGAATTTAATCAGAAGTACCTGATAATTATCTGACAGAAAGTGAAAGCAAATTTGTATGCATCACATTTTATTAAATAAAAGGATATCTTGTTACAGGAACGTACCACGAGAAAAAAAATATACCGTGTAAACCTTTGTATATGAGCTGTATTTTTTTTTACTTCAATGGACATATACATATTATGTATATGTAATTAAATAATTTTTAACCGTTGTTCATTTGGCTATGGAAGAGCGGTGCCTCCTGTCACATTCAAAATTTAACAAAAAAAATTATTTAAAAAAGAATATTATCATATTTCAAATTGAGAAACATTAATTTATGACATACAATTACAGATATTTGTTTGATTAACCTTCGACATACTACATTAAATAACATCAATCAAACTGGTTTTCATATATCCATTGACCTATTCAGTTGGCTAGTGGGTCGTCAAGCTTTGCATTCATTTCAATTTTGGACAGTCCATACTTAGTCTCAGTGGTAAGGGCAAACTAATAAAATGCAATGATTTATCGGCCGATATTACGCGACATTTGGCGGCCAATGACGCCCGAGGACCGACGTGTCATGCATACGAAATACTAAGTTGTATTTTGGTATCCACAGACTGTTTGAAAAATTCTGTATGAAGGTCATGTCCATGCTACAATTGTGGCGTCTTCAGTATGACGCCGACATAATGTCTAATGATTACTTGTTTAGATGGTGAGATTAACTTATTCAAACTGTAACGCAATTATCATAAAATATGTCAGAGTAAGTTCTTTCTTTCTTTATTAGCCTCTAATAGTCAACTGCTAGACAGACCGCTTCCATGGTAAGAAGAATTTTCCGTAATTA
Organism: Parnassius orleans; assembly: GCA_029286625.1. NCBI lineage: Eukaryota > Metazoa > Arthropoda > Insecta > Lepidoptera > Papilionidae > Parnassius > Parnassius orleans. The sequence continues at coordinate 4,808,658 of JAGSMP010000006.1, read as the reverse complement.
TAGATGTTTGTCCATGTGCATTGTGCACTTCATTTATATAAAACGCCTCTACGATTCAGCAGAAAATCCCAGGGTAAAGTTTCCAAAAAATGAGATTTGAAATAAAATGAGAACCCTTGGCGTGCGGATTGGGAATCGCAGGACCAGTTGTCTTGCACATTTTACACTGCTTCCCATCGCCGTTTGTTATCATAAGATAGAGTGTAAGAAAATTCAAGAAATCACTACCCTAAATCGAGGCCTTTTCAATTTGTCGTACAACAATACAAGAGAAACAACAAAAAGATAATCTTTTACACAGAGAACTGTTACAAACAAGAAGAGAAGATGATGTAGTACATATTTAATCAATTTAACAGAACCACTAATGGTTTTACAAAAACAAAAAATCCCAGGTGACTTAATCAGGCGATGTTAATGCTATTAGCGAAAGCTTTTACAGCTTTACAATTCACATAAATCTTGCTACATCTAAAGAGATTCCACTCAAGAAAAACGCCATAGCATAAGCTCTAAATCAATTGACGGTACATAATTTTAATATCCAATAACCTACAAATAACTCTGTTGTTCAATCGCTATTCAATTTTCACGTCGATTTAATCAGCTGTTATATACATTTAAAATCAGATTCAAAGATGCGCATCCACAATTCATCAATTTACTCAAAATAGTTGCATAACATCAATACGTTTCGACCGTTTCGTCTTACTCCGTTGGGTCCAAAACGCATTTAATCAGATTTGAACCGTAAAGTAATAAAATGTATTCTATGTTTCGCCACTCGCACTCCCTCGGCCGTGACCGTTCCATCACAGCTGCGCAGAAGGTCGTCTCAGCGGACATCAGCTTCGGTCATCTTTGAGAGCGTTTGTTTATTTCGAAGCAGAACAATCTAGACAGAAAAAACAAGTAGTAAAATTAAAATTTTTGTACAACCGACTTCAATATTAATTATTAAGAATAACTCAAAAACTATTAATCAAATTTATGTGGGACCACATGAGAAGCACCAGCTTTCAAATAAAAAAAGAATCATCGAAATTGGTTCACCTAGAAAAAAGTTATGAGGTAACACACATAAAAAAAAGAACAGTCGAATTGAGTACCGTCTCCTTTTTGAAGTCTACCGACTTCAAGAAAACAAGTAGTAAAATAAAAAAAATTGTACAACCGACTTCAATATAAATTGTTATGGAAAACTCAAAAACTATTGGTTAAACCTTGATCAAATTTATATGGGACCACATGAGAAGCACCAGCTTTCAAATAAAGAAATAATCAGTTCACCTAGAAAAAAAGTTATGAGGTAACACACAAAAAAACATACAGTCAAATTTAGTTCCTCCTCCTTTTTGAAGTCGGTAGAAAAACAAAAAAAATACAAAGACATTGTTGATTTTAACTCATGACTTTACTAAGCATTAGTTACTTAATTATCATATTTACATATTTTTTAAGTTTATTGTTCCACAATTACTTTATAGCAAATAAATAAAATTATTCTATGATATAAAAAAGTATTTTTGTATGTTATTGACTTATGGCGGAAAATCCATCTAAAATATTGAGCCCATACTCACTGATTTATGAACGGGACCAATATTACCTGTACATGGTATTAGGTTATTATAGCTTTGCAGCTATATTAGTAGTATAGTTGTAGCACGAATGGGTCGGCTCGACCGGGGAAGGACCACGCTCTCACAGAATACCAGCGTAAAATAGCAGCTTAATGCTGCTGTGTTTCGTATGGTGAGTGTAGAGAACCGGAGACCATTTTTACTGGAAAAGAGGCATTCCATCTTAGTCCTCACGGCTGACAACGCATCTGCATTTTGATTCGCAAACGATGATAGATGTAGATGTCTATGGGCCACAGCAACCACTTACCATCAGGTGGACAGGATAAGGGTGACAAGCGTGCACACAACGCTTGTCACCCTTATCCTATAAAAAAAATTAAACGTCTTTGACTCAAGAATACATTACTATCATAGCCTGCATGAATAAAATTTTGTGAACATCTGATACACGTGGTAGAGCCAGGCTGCAGCTATATTATGGTCGTAGCACGAATGAGTCGACCCGACCGCGGAAGGACCACGCTCTTACATACTACCAGCGTCAGATAGCAGCTTACTGCTGCTGTGTTTCGTATGGTGAGTTTAAAGAACCGGGGATCCTTTTTATGGTGATAACGCATCTAAATTTTGATTCTGCATTTATCCTCGATTATCGCACTATGAGCCACAGGTGAGTTCACCTTTGGCTCATAGTGCTCGTTTGTCAGCGTAATTGTATAAAAAAAATCTGAAGTTCGCCACCAATACGCATTGGGGCAGCGCGGTGACACTTTCCTTCTTTTCCATCTCAGGAATGGAAGTTGAAGAAAATGAAATTACTTACGATTAGATGGAATGTGTTTTATTTTATTTACTTTACTATTTTAACTTTTCTCTTATATTGTATTTTTGTATATACGTATTTTCAACTTTTTAATATCGTACGCACTCGTAAAAATGACTTACGAGTATATGAACGCGCCCTTTTAACATTAGAATGTTGCTAAGTTTCTAAACCGTCACAGTTCTCGATTACGTTACGTGGGTTGTTTAAAAAAATTAAAACAGAACAAAGGTCGATGACGAGGACTAAGGTTTGAGGCATGCCCGTTAGCGTAATATGTTGGTATAATATCATTGTACCATGAAGAAAGAATACAATTATTTAACAGTTGGTAATTTTGTAATAAATCAACAATGGTGTGAATAAAATGCTTGATAGAAATCGGACTTGTTAGGATTATTTTCAATAGTAAACTAGCTGTGCCCGGCGTTGCAATACCTTTTTGGTCAGAAACCTTCGACAACAACTCACCAAATTTTCGGATGAATGATAGAAGAAGAACAAACAAACAAACAAATATTCATTTATTTGTCAGAAACATCGCCCTCAACAACTCACCAAAGTTTTATCGTAATCGAATAGATGGTATAGGGATGCATAGAAGGCGAACTTAGCAACAAATATTAATTTTATATATTAAATTTTGTATATAGATGTTCTCTTGGCCGATTTGTACCACGATAACAACTTTCGAATAAGTCAGACGATATTGACTATGCGGGAGGCAATTTTATAGTGCTACAAGGATACGTGCTTAACACATGGTTCTAATCGTGTACGACCGAGTTCCTTCTGATCGCCTTGATCCACTGGCTTTATAAAGAAGCGTTGCATCTCATTACATTTTTCCTCGCTCCGAGGAGTTGTAAGAATTAATTCAAGCCGCCAAGTTGCAAAAAAAAACCACTTACGAACCAGTGGTAAAAGTAAAAAATACTTTCAATAAGAATTATTTATAATCTACATTGGATAAAAAAATTATTTTCTATTCTTTAGTTATATTTCAAAATCTAACAATATTTTCTGTATATTTGCTCAAGAAATATGACATATTATCTGTGAAAAAAAAACAAATGGTAGCCCTAGTTGAACGTGATGAATGACTATACATTAGACACTGATCACGTGGACTTCGAACTTGATTGTTACTGACCTTCACCTGCATATTGTCATAGAAGGACGGTCATGGAAGGACTAACAGTATGCATATAAGGTGCATACCGACGAAACTTTCATGTTTTAATTTCTTTCCCAAAAAGGTCATTCGATACACAAATATTATGGCAACATAGTTATCATACTGCGAACATGTGTGGGTAGCCATGTTTGTTTTGCGAGTTAGACGCAATCGCCGACATTTGATCTGCGGGCATTGTATGACAATGCTAATTACTAAATATGCGCGACACTGAACGAATCCATTAATTATGGTTACATTTTTAGATATTGAATAAGTTTTGATATTTTTTTAATTGAAACATTGCGCTTTGTTAGACTCGAGGATAAATCACTTCTTCCCATAACGATTAAACAATGCATTACTATATACGTAAGTTTCCCACAATAGGAAGGACTTATGATCACTACGCTTGACCGCAGCTCGCAGCTCCAGACATCTGACACTTTTAAAGAGCCTCCATTGCCCCTTTGCCCCTTTGCCCCTCCACAGCCCGGGTCTCCGGCAACATCTCTACAAACTACAATACAACAACAACTCTAACAATATCTTCAAATTTGTCAACGAATAAAACAGAATAAAAATTATTTGTTATCTGGCTTTGTCTATCAACAAGTCTTTACAGACTCGTAAATATGAACAGGTTATGTAATCGGCAACACAGTAAATAATTTAAAAATAAATCGATGCCCGCGGCGGGAGTGCGACAATAGCTTTGCTTCCCGCAAAGGGAGAATTTGACGCCTTAGTAGTTTAATTACGAGATGGTCATACGACTATCCTGAGGTCACGTGACCATATGGAGATGGGGTCACATTTAATACTTTTTTGATGTTATGAATAAAAGGAAACGCATCCTATGTGCTTTATTCATTTTGATATACAACGTATATGCACGTATATAGTAGAGCCACGCTGCAGCTATATCACTGTGGCACAAATGGGTTGTCTCGACCGAGAAAGAACTATGTTCTCAGAGAATACTAGCGTAAATTGCAGCTTAATGATGTTTTGTATGGTGGGTTTAGAGAACCATAGCCATAGACACCTTTTACTGGTAACGAGGCATTCCATCTTAGTCCTCAGGGGTGACAACCCGTCTGCATTTTGATTCTTGATCAAGGATGGATGTAGATGTCTATGGGCCACAGCAACCACTTACCATCAGGTCAGGTGCACTGTGTGCTCGTTTGTCACCCATATTCTATAAAAAATGAAATCTAAATCAAAGCTTAATTACAATTTGCCTTCGTCTGACACCTCTATTGTATCACGATGATAACTACAATGTTTTAGAGTACGCCCATCAACCAGTATCCAGTTGCCACCCACCCAACACCACATTAATCCATTTTATATCGGCCTAGTTTACCTAATCATCCGCTATATAATATTATTCTTATATTTGTATTGCTAATTGTGTAACATATATGATTGTGCGCTGTTTTTTGAAGTTATACTTATTTTGGGGCGTTTGGGAAAAATGATGAGAGTGAATTTTATACGATGCGCGCGCACACCGACACCAAAAAACGACACCATGAAATTGTTACGATGCGCGCGCACACCGACACCAAAAACGACACCATGAAGTTGTTACGATGCGCGCGCACACTGACACCTAAACGCGACAACTTCAGTGGGTAATTGTCTCTCAAGTTTTTTTTTGTTTTGTTAAGCTAAAGAAGTATAACTTCCTACGTGCGTACCTAAGTATACACTCATTTTTTTAATGTCCCGCTGGATTTCTTGCTGGTTCTTCCCAGAACAGAGGGTTTTTTCTGTTTCTGTTCTGCTTCTGTTTAAAATGCCTAGCTTTTATCCGCGAACCCCGTAGAACGTTAACGAAGAAAAACTGTAGATCTGTAATAGTGGTCTTTGGGCACGTGGTTCAATTATCGAAAAACCATTTTTATTTTTATATTATTTTATATATTATTTTTATTTTACTTTTTTACTATTATCTCGAAAACTATGCGTGATGTGGAAAAATAATTAGAAACTGAAGATTGATTAATTTGACTTAAAAAGGTGTTATTTATCACGATATAGTTTTGTTACGAGTATAAAGTGTTAAAGTAATACAAAAACAACAACATGTCTTAGATTAAATAAAACCAAAGCCCATTTATGTTATCAATATTACGTTTTGTTTTTAAAATCATATAAAATATGTAGCCCAGATCACTCCTGGCATTGCTCTACTGTTCGTAAAGTTTCATTACTATGGGTTAAGCCATTCCGAAAATAAGCCCGGACAGACAGATAAAAAATTTAAAAAGGGTTATTCATGTCTTAATGACATACAAATAACCTCCCCAGCACAATTATAAGGCAATTATTTCGAAATTACAAACAGAAACTTGAATTTTATTTATTTAACAGATCGGTTTTTATCGTCACTGTTAATAATTCCTCTATTTTGGTGGCATAATTGACCTTCCAACTTAAACGTTGCCTTTCGTTCTAAATAAATTAATCTAATTATTGAAACATTTTAATTAACCCATTAAAGTATTTTAATGTTTGCATAATACTATTTTGCGAAACTAAAGTTGATTATATAATGATTAAACATTCATCCGAATGCAAAAAGAAATCGAAATACAACTATACATATGATTTTTTTTTTATTTTTACGCTTGATAACGCATACAGTTAAAATATCTTTAAAAAAAAATCGACTGTGCATGAATTTACTTCTATCTTACATATTAAGGATTAAACCTTCAGTTGAGGTATGATTTTTATTTATATTATTTTTAATGCTTCGCGCATGAAGGGTTCCGTGCCATCGTAAAACACGTTTCTAGTAGGGGAGCACCTTTAATTTTTAATTTATTTTTATTTTTTGTTGTTATAGCGGCAACAGAAATAAACATTCTGTGAAAATTTCAACTGTCTACCTATTACAGATCATGAGATACAGCCAGCTTTACAAACCGACGAACGGACAGCGGAGGCTTAGTAGTAGGGTCCCGTTGGTTACCCTTTGGGTACGGAACCCTAAAAATGAGCACACAGTCTGCCGAGTGGTAAGGGGATGCCATGACCTATCACCCATCTATCCTCGATTAAGAATCAAAATGCAGATGCGTTATCACCCCTCAGGACTAAGATGCTTCGTTAACAGTGATAAGTGTCTCCGATTCTCGTAACCCACCATACGAAAAACAGAATAGCACAAAACGTCACAATTATGCTGCTATCACGCTGCTAAGAATAGCAATCCACGACTTTTTCTGCCACCAGGGCGGCGCCACTAGAAAGTGAGGTATAATATTTGACAGATTTCATAGCGGGGAAGTTAATTTGTTCGGAAAATGTAAAAGTTATTGTTTCTTTCTGTACTATTAGCTATATTTTATATTAATAACATGAAAAATAAATAAATCAAACCACAAATATTCATAAAAGTAGAAAAATTAAAAAAAAAAGTTAAAAATGTGCAAAAATTAAAGAGGAAACCACTGACGCATTGTTTTGTGTATTAATATAATACTCTAGAAACTGATAAACTTTTATTAAAAAACAACTTCTCAATTAAATTACATTGTGTAACAAAAACTTTACCTTAGTGTCAACTAGCGACATCTGGTGAGCAGAAAATTATTTGCCCTCATTGAAATAAAACACAAGCGAATTACTTCTTAAAACGCGTTTATATTGATTGGCCAATGAGACTTATGAAAATGAAATGAACAGTATTGTTATATAACATTAGTAGAATTTAGTTTATTTTTATTATTAAATTATTCAGTAGACGCGAATAAAATATCACTAAATAGTATACACGGGATCGCTTATTATGTGGGTCTGTCAGTGTGTTCGTTTGAAACTTAGAAACTACGTGGTGAATTGTGATGCGGTTTTCATCGTCATCTAAAGAATTCATTGTGGAAGGTTTTGTGTTCAAAACATACATATTTTGTGTAATTATAGTGCAGAAATGTAGGCGTTTTAAGTCGTTAACTTTACTCACTCTTCTGAATCGCAACCAACGAAGCCGTGCCGAGTCGCTAGCTCGCTAGTTTCAAATATTACAGAGATTGTAACGCTTAATAGCGGTGCAAAGCGGTATACCATATAAACTAACTGTTCTCTCCGTATTAGCAAATATGTTGTACACGCTTGGAGTTTCACGTCGGCACGGCGCGGCGCGGCGACAGCGCGGCGGAAGTCCAATTTTATAAAGAAAATTATAGTTTACGTGCTAAGATTTTCAACAATATAAGATAATACGATGTTACTTAGAAATTTTGGCTTGATTTTGATAAATTGTTTTATGTTCTTGAGTTTTTAATAATGTAAATATCTAGAGTTTTATAACTAATATATTATAAACGATAGTTCGTTATAGTTTCTCATTATGTTATAAATATATTAATTGCATATGGTAGAAGTAGTAAAATCGGTCTCTAGTTCTTTAGGTCTCGTTACTCATCACACGAAACACTGTTTCATGCTATTTCTTCACACTGGTATTCTGAGCGAGCGTAGACCTTCCCTGATACAGTGTGGCTCTACGCCGTTAACTGTAAAACATTATTTGGACAGAAATGAATGAAGGCAATGACGCTCAGCGTCAGGTGTGATTGTGAATCTTTCCTTATATGCCTACGCTTGAAAAAAAGCAAATAATGTCCATAATACATCTAATATAACTGTTGATTCAGCAAAGTGTGTTGTTCTTGTTTCGTAATGTATTTATTTAAATCAACATGCGATGTGCCAACATCACGAAAAGATTGACGAATAAATATAAACGCGGTCAAAGTATTTATCGAAAGTAATCTAACATTACTTGTACCGGGTCTGGGTGTTTGTCTTGTCATGTGCAATTTATTTATGTAAAACGCCTCCACAATACAACAATTAATTTCTTCTCAAATAGATTTTTCTTTCTTTTCTTAAAAGAAAAAGAAAAAATAATCTTTTATCAATTGTTCTTAGTCTGTCTATTCGTCCATGTTCTATTTATGTATGTAAAAAGCCTCCACGTTACAGAAATAATTAAACATCACAATGCAGATGCGTTGTCACCCGTGAGGATTAAGATGAAATTCCTCGTTTCCAGTAAAGATGTCTCCTGTTCTCTACACTCACCATACGAAACACAGTAGCTATTTGCTATTTTACGCTGGTATTCTGTGAGAGCGTGATTCTTCCCCGGATGAGCTGATCCATTCGTGCTACAACAATACATAATAATAACTGCACAAAGAATATAAATGCACTTACAAAGTTTTAGTACTCTTTTCTATGTTTTGGTCGCCATAGACACAAATATATACAAAGAGAATATACAGTCGAATTGACAGTTGCTATTATCTTTTGAAACAAGATGTCGCAAATTCAGTATTTACTTAGGTTACTAATTAAATATAGAAACCATTAGTTGAAATCAATTTGACGGCTCCGTGGCGCAGTGGCATAGCAATGAGTTGCAGCGCTAAGGGCCGCGGGTTCGAATCCCGCACGGAACAAGTATTTGTTTGGCCCACAAATGATTGTTCCGGGTCTGTTTGTCCTTGTGAAATTTATATATGTAAACTGCCGCCACGATACAGGAGAAAATCCTAGTGTGGAGGTAACGTTTTTTAAAGAAAGAAAAAAATCTAGTCGCAATGAAACAACATTCTTTTGGTATTTTTATATCGTAGGTGTACAAGGCTTATGGCCAAATTCTGAAATGCTATTCAATTTTAAGATGTCGTTAAGTCTCATGGTGTCACAGTCACTTTAACTTGAAGTGATAGAGATTTAACGGCGTCTTAAAATTTGAGCGTTTGAGTATTTGGGCATTACTAAAAGAAAGTGACTTAGATGAACCGCAAAATCATGTATCGCCGAAAATACTACAAGGGTTTCTTTGGGCTAGGTACTCGCTCTCTTTTAATACTGTTTGACATTACGTCACGCATCAACATCATTATATTCGATGCATTATAGATATTATTTCCTTTCCAAGTCATGGACTGGAAAGGCTGGATAATGATTGATCATTACTAAAACATTTTTTCATAATTAAAGTCACAAGTGCAATAAACAATTCATTTGATGGTAAGGGGCTACTGCAGCCTGCAACCTGCAACCAGCTTTAAATAAAGAATGCTATAAATGCGTGACCACCACTGAGGACTGAGATAGAATGTCCCTCTAGGACCAGAACACCGAAGTGCATACACTACTGCTTGGTGGCACAAATAGGTAGGAGGGTGGTACTTACCTAGACGGAAACCTAGGCACAAAAAGAGTCCTACCACCGAATCGAATGCCTGCGGAATTGAAGCCGCGACTTGAATTCTGCACCCTATCATTAGGCTTCTGTTGCTTAATCTCATCTAGTGATTAATAAATGAATTGCAGTATTGGAGAGCTTGTTCTAATATTGAATTAATTAAAAAACCTTCAATTTTGTAAATGTTCAATTACATTTTTTTATTACAATTTAATCATCTACTTACTTTCTTTATACTGGTCCGACATGTGTTGCAATGATTACATTATAATTCTTTTTCCACTAACCTCCACGTATTTGAATAATCTAAAATTTAGCAGACATATTAAGAACCGATGACAATAGAATAATTTCATTCTAATTAGGATCATCGCAGTTCATGAATCATAAACGAATTGTGGCGTGGTCCTTTCCCGATTGCAGCGTCAAGGCGACACATCGAAAATCATTGAAGCGGGCTATCGCTGGAGTGGACTGACCGGAATGAAACATAATTTCTATAAAAACTTAAAAAACGCCATCATAAGGTCTAAAATTGCGTAGCGCCCGCGACGATTAAGACCGCTTAGAAATCGCTTAGAATCTTAAAATATTAAAAAAAAATATTGATTTAAGTAATCAAAATAATGAGCAAGTAAATTACGAATATTGATGTTATGAATGTATTCGAGTGATTCCCAAGCATATAGATTAAGTAATTTCGTTGTAATTTCAACTATAGTGATTTTTAGAGGTGTTTTCGCAAATAATTATGATCGAGTCAAAATTATACAATTGTGTTTTTGAACAAGCAAATTCAAGATAAAGACATGAATTTACCTATATCAAAATTCCAGTTTCGTTAGTCGTGTCATACTCCTATACTATTCGATGAAAGGAGGTGCATTTTTTCGCGATGTCGCCTTAATGTCTGTATGTAGTCGTACTCATCTGATTATTTCTGCGTCCCTAGTGTTGCGTCTAAATCTACCGTCGAAGTTGCATAAATTTGACCTCCGAGACGGGGTGGTCGGAACGAATTAGTTTCGTTTGTATTCACAAATACAGACGCACTACGTTTCCCGCGTAGCTAACAGTTTACACGACGAATGTGGCATAATACAGCTCTCGCAAAAATGCATAGTGTTTGTAAGAAAGACTAGAATTAAGAAACATGCTTCATTTTAAATAACAAAACACTTCACTAAATTCTTTCGAAATACCTATAGTAACATTGTTCCAAAATAAGAACCAAATTACGAACAATGATAAATGATGATGAGGCCTTATAATAGAGGATACACTTTTAGTTTTCTTCTTTCTACAATACATTATAATACATCATAATCTAATATATAAAAATTAATATTTGTTTGTTCGTATTTTATACGCTGTCATATACACTCGTGAGCAAAAAAATCGACTCAGGCGACACACCTGCAGTCGCAAGTCACTGGCAAAAAAACTGAACGCGAAAATATTTTTTTCTTAGTAAAATGATTATAAAATATTGTAATGTTTCTTACTCACACAACCCAACAATATGTTGTGATCGGTAACCACCCTTTTTACGCTTGTTTACAATAGTGCTAATGAAGGGTTACTGACCCATATAAAAAGTTATCTACCTGAATCGGACCTCAAAGCGGCGCTCATTGAAGAATGGGATAGCATCGATAGATGTAAAGAAACTTATTCGATACATGAAGAAGCGATTGGAAGCTGTTATTAGAGCCAAGGGGGTAACACTAAATATTGATAAGTTAATTTCATAATATCATAATATTTTGACGAAATTAAGCTTGAATTTTCTTTACTGTTAATTATCACCTTGTTTCATTGTTTATGACTCCTTCTCATTTAATATTTTTTCCTTACCAAAACTAAATTTAAAAAACCAACGAAGACCATTCATTTTAAAGCTAAAACTAGCCGCTTTGAGATGTTAAAATCAGAAATAGAATGAAAGCTTCAGATTTTTTGCTATAGACTTTTAACGGCGACCGTGCGTCCTGAGTCGATTTTTTTGCTCACGAGTGTAATTTGCGGTAAAACTTTCTTAACTTATTGTTTGCACTTGCTCGAAGGTTATAGGCGTACAATTAACTTACTGTAGGTGGCACGCGAATCATACAAACAAATTTATTTGCAACATCAATCAATGTATTATCATTCCTAATTAAACAATATAACTCTTCCAAATTTAAAACGATATTTCCACAATTATTTCTTCTGCAGCAGTAACGGGCCGGGTACCAGCAAGTATATAATAAAAACTTAACAAATTATAAATGTTTATAATCATAGTTTTTAGTTGGTAGTGTCGTGCTGAGCCGTCTAGGCCTTTCGTATTTGGTAGTATCACTACACTAAAAGACTGATGTTGATTGATTTATAAGTTAAGATAATTTTCAACACAGGAAGAAAATGTGATTCGATCACTAAATATGCCGAACAAATTCCTCCTTTTCGTAATATTCTTGACTGATCACATTCTATTGGTTTAAAAAGTAAGAAGCGAAATTTGGCGTGTGGTGGCATAGGTGAATCCACTATTTACTACCACATATCATCCAATGAGTGTCGTAAGATGAGACAGAGGGAAACTAAAACACGAGTTGGCCAGCAGCATCTTCTTGGTAACAATCTAAAAATAATAAAAACTGCAATACCACCAGCCAGGCGTGTCAACTATGGCTAATTTCCCCCTATGAGGCTATAGATTATAGGGGAGTTCTATGTTCAGCAGTGGACGTTGATAGGCTGTAATGATGATGATAATGATGAAGAAGTAAGATGTTCTTTCTTTCTTTATTTCTTTGGTAATGGACTCGTATGGTTGTACTTCGCCAGTGTCAAGTAATAAGAAATTATCGTTTATCATAATTTGTTAAAAAAAAAACATTACAATATGTCGTTGCGTCACAATGCGATGTTTTGGGAGTTTTTGACGGCAGGTTGAGCCAGTAGAAAGTCAATGACGATAGTCTCAAGGCGCCCACGCAGACACAATAACTTGAAGTTTACATCATAATCGCATCTTGTTTTATGGTTTCTACAAATAGTTTGCATGCGCAGACATAATCGCACCACTCTTACGTATCGATAACCTCTTCAAGCCATTATTCAAGCAACAATACAGGAGGAGCAAACCACCGGCGATTTCCCGCCAAAACTCCCGGTATAAGATGTTAATTTTATGTTTGTTCTCTTCCAGGCAATGCGGGGCTGGTGCGCTCGGTGGAGCGGCGGCGGACGCGCCCGCCTTCGATGGCTCGCCGCGTTGCTCTGCTGGGCCGCACTGGCTGCTGTCGCCTTGCCGCGGCTGCAGGTGTCGCCCGCACCACGTCCGGCGCCTCCGGCTCCTCCGGCACGACTGCTGCTCCAGTCGGAAGCAGCTGCATCTACTCCCGCGATAGTCACGCAACCGCTCCCTGCCACGGACACGCGCGTGCTCACCGAAGATGAACTACGAGCCGACGCGGAACGTCGCCTCCCCTCTCTACCCCTCGCCTACTGGCACCGCCACAAGGACGACAAGAACAAATTTTACAAGAAGAAAGACTGCGCCCCGTTCCCTTCGATATACGACTTAGAATTCCACAACACATATTGGCAGACCCTGCGAGCCAGCCAGGGCGTGTTCCACTTTTATGGGGCGTACATGGACGCGCGGAACACGTCCCGCATCGGACCGGCGGTGAGGGTACTTGCTGTACATGACAGAATCAAACCCGCGCTCGCCACTCACTGCCAGCTCTGGTTTGAGGAACGCGAGGCGCCTGTGGTTGTTCGTAATTTAGAGTATAAATACGTGTGGAACAGCAAATGGGGCAACTATAGAGATCACGTGCTGCAGCCCTATCTATTAGCCTGCGTACTGCCGGCCGAAGTACGTCATCTGACCCCTGCTTCAGTATCAATAGTGGAAAACCCATGCGACCGCGCCACGAACAACCTGCGCGTGCATTACGACCGCCCTTCACCGCCTGCACCGCGCAAGGAATTCGCGGTCTGCGTCAAAGGGCTCGACTTTCTTCACGAGGACTTATCTGTTCGCCTCGTCGAGTGGATAGAAATAGTGCGTATACTCGGCGCCGACAAGATTTTCTTCTACGAATTGCAAGTGCACCCGAACATAACGAAAGTGTTAGACTATTATAAAGGGCTCGGTTTGATCGAGGTGACTCCGATCACGCTGCCCGGCGGCCAGCCGAATCTACCCGGCTTGCAGCATATGTATTTGAAGAAAAAGACAACACACAAACGCCAGATGGAGCTGATACCGTATAACGACTGTTTGTACCGGCACATGTATGAGTATCGTTGGCTGGCGTTGCTTGATATAGATGAGGTGATAGTACCATTGGAAGACGACGATTGGAGCGGGCTGATGAAACGCATACTGCCCCTGTCGGTTCCCGCTGCAGGGAAACCGGCGCGCTCGTCGTACCACGCGTCCAACTTATACTTTTTAGACTCATTGCGTCACGAGCACGGCTGGGAGGAGGGTGTACCCCGGTATATGCACATGTTGCAGCACGTTTACCGAACGCGCAATTTCACGAAGCCGGGACAGTACGTGAAAGCGTTCCACGAGACGGACCGCGTGTTAGCACTACACAATCATTTCCCGCTGGCGTGCTTGGGAGGTGCGTGCTCGTCGTACGCGTTGGAGACGCGTCACGCTCGCTTGCAGCATTATCGCGCTGACTGCGTGACAGCGCTTAGCAAAACCTGCGCTGACCTCAGAGCGCAGCCCGTGCGGGACACTACACTGTGGCGCTGGCGGGGTCCACTTCTAGAACGTGCTGAAAGAGTACTACGCGATCTGTCATTCTTGCCGCCGCACCGGTGACACGTATCCAGCTCAAATCGCCTCCTACGCTTAGTCTATAACTATTCAACGCTAGTATTAAACGTATTTTTATAGTTAATAAGTGTTTCCTTATTTCTCATACTCGATGCTCGAAATATTACGTATTTAAAAACCATATAAAATCTTATTTTTAATCGTGTAATAGATTCCGTTTTATAATATCAATTAATTCTCTTGAGTAGATACTAGTTCCGTGTTAGTTCCCGTACTGTTGTTTTTCCAAAGACAAGACAAGACAAGAGATAAAATTATCTTGTCTTTATGCCAAAGTACGGTAACGGGGAGAAGTATATCCCCGTTTGACATAACGAGTAGACATATATCCTCCGTCCGTAGCATGGAGCCAAATGAAAGATAAAAAATTATGCTTTTTTGTTATTTGAAAGGGACAATTTTATCCTAGTTCATTGGACGTGGGTTTAAGTTTATATTCATACAAAAAAATCTATCCAAGTCTAAGTCTATCTCCTATTATATCTACTGTGGATATTATATCCACCGGTGTGCCCATGCTCGAAGGGTGGATAAAACTAAGCGAAGGGATAAACATTTTCTCCTATCCCCGGGGATAAAATTGTCTCCTGCCCATGCTAGCCCTGCTGTTATAAGAATTATTTGTTCTTCCCACAGACATATAAAACCAAAACCACGTAAATTATGAAACGGATTTTACTTGCAAAGTTTTATATGAATTAAAATCGAGGGAAGCAGATAAGGATCCTGTATGTTTACCCACAAAAATCTAAATAAACAAATAGGTAACATTTCTAGATTTCCCCCTATACTACATACCTACAAGAGGGTAAAGAGACGAGGTGACAGAAGAAAACAAACCAGAAGATGAGCAGAAGCATCTTCCTAGTAACAAGTGAAAAATAAAAATCCGCGGTTACCAACCCGCCTGTCAAGCGTGGCAAATATGACACGTATATTATATTTATTATTACACCTTACCACATTTTGGTAAGCTGTAATAAATGAATAAATGAAAATAGTATTTTGTAATTTTATGTAGCTGTCCTACTTTTACAAATTACAAAAAAATCTATTCCGAAATATGTCAAAGTCGAAGTAAATATTTTCATTCAAAATTGGCCTTCCCCACAAAGCACTTTTTGTAAGTCAAAAAAGAAACTACGCCATAAATAATGTTACTGATATTATGTACGTCCAAGACCAATCAACAATCTACGAGTAGCTTGCGACCCGTACCTTGCTCCGATTAGTAGTAACTTCATATACAAGCTATCCGTAAAAATGCGTTATGCGACCAATAATTAATTCCATATTCACAAGCTGCCCTTTAAGAGGCTGCGAGTGGACCACTCGTTACAAGTCGACATTTGCTCCGTTATTAGGTGTGAATCACAAGGTGTAAATTCGCTGTTCGTGGGTGGATCGACCACCAACGCTGGATGCGAGTAGTCTACATATTATATATTCTGTATACTCGCACCCAGACGTGAAGCATAATATACATAAAAGAACTAGTAAAATATTAAAAACAAATATATAGGGTTATTTATTTATTTAATATATAGCCAAATTTTAAACTTAAGTTCAAATATATAAATAATGATATACCGTTATTGCAGTTTTTGAAAATACAAGTAAATAAGGCTTCTACTTTTATTTGAAGTTATCCCAAATTGAATGTGATTTATGGGCAACAACATTTTTGCCTACCGTCGACCCTTACGAACGTGTGCCAGTAAAATCAGTTAAAATAATGCATTATTACCACGCATTTAGAATTTAAAAGATAAAAAGAACAGAATGTTTGAGATATTTTTTAATTATTTTTTCTTCTCTGCAAATTTGGCCGGTTATTGCAAAATAAACCTGTATATATCGTGCAGTTTTGCTTTGAGTATGTTGGTACTGCAAAATGGTCCTTATTTATTTAATTAAATTGAAGTAACGAACGAACTTACAACCCACCTAGTGATGACCCACGTAACTACTGCAGCCCGTAGACACCTGCAAACAACTTCAAATTAAGAAGGCTACAGATGTGTTGTCACCTCAGAGGACTAAGTTGGAACGCGTCACAGCCTGTAATTGTTCTTACTTACTGTATCCATCGGACAGAAACAGCGGTGCAAGCACAGCTGCACGCACCGCTATTGGTAAGAGGACGGTTCCTTCTCAGACGGACACCCAGGCGGAAAGAAGTTCTACTAGATTGTAAAATTATAAGTATGTAAAATTTAAATTCAGAATATTAAAATGTCTAAATTTATAACCGTCTTAAAGCCACGCAATTAAAAACATGCAGTACTAGTCCGCTCGTCAACAGGTTTATGTTTGATGACCACTGCGTGACATCACTCCAAGGATCTCCGTTGTCTTCCTCTAATTTCAATCAGTCTGCTCCCATCTACATCTAGTGGATGTAGAACGGTGACGCTGTGATCGGAGGCCGGGTTGACGAAATGAACGATGAGCGACGACCTTTATAAAACTAATAATTATAGATTTATCTTCACTTATTACGTCATATTTTTATGGAAGAGGAAGTAAACGACCAAACAGCTCCCTGACAGTAAGTGATCACCGTCATTCATGAACATCTGCAACACCACGGCTCTTTTCTTTAGGTTCCCTAAGTCGTATCGGTCCGGAAACAGCCGGTGACAGTAAATTCCACAGTGATTTATTTCACAAATATTACAAATATTTTGTGTTTACTGGAGACACAATTGAAATAAATACAAAATATTAGTTAAATGGTATTTGCTAACGAAGAAAGTGTATGCAATTAGAGCGTTGGTGTTAATAAGAATTAAGTGGTAAAAACGGCATGCTCCGTTGGCTCAGGCATGTGGAGAAAATTTCCGGAATAATTAATTACTAAATAATGTAGCAAATATGACAAGGTTAAATTTTACAGTTATGATCATGACCAAAAACATTATTAATCTCTACCGAGAGAAGATTGCTACCTCCGTACAAAAACAGAATCAGCAACAAAACAAGAGGCGCCCACTGTGGCGCTATTAACTGCATCTTTTAAAAGTTTTGTTTATTATCTATTTTAGGGCCGATTTTTCAATATTCAGATAAAATTAAAAGTTATCCATCGAATAAATTATAACTTTTTTTTTCTTCTTTTGTCTAAAAAACGTTACCCCCACACTAGGATTTTCGCCTGTATCGTGAAGGCAGTTTACAAACATAAATTGCTCGAGGACAAACATCCAGACCCGGAACAATTATTTGTAGGCCACACAAATACTTGTTCCGTGCGGGATTCGAACCCGCGGCCCCCAGCGCAACAACTCATTGCTAAGCCACTGCGCCACGAAGCCGACAATTATAACCTGATTGAATATAAAAGTAAAACAATTGAACTATTTCATTCATAAAACGGTAATTTTTAATTTGTTTATGTTATTTTATCCTATGAATAACTTTTATGTGAGGATTGAAAAATCCTAAGTTAAATTCAAAAACCTAGTAGGTGTTTTTTGACAAACTGTACGTTATGTTTATAATATTTACTACATTCAGATAAAAAGAAAAATATATCACCCGTTATACCGTTACCATTAAAATCTATCAAGAGACCACTGCTGAAAATAGGCCTCTGCCATGGATTGCCTCATAAGGAAGATATTTGCCATAGTAGCCACGCTGGGCAGGCGGGTTGGCAACCGCAATCGATTTTTTGTTGTTATTATGAAGACGCTGCTGCCCATCTCCTGGTTTGTTACCCTTTGTGAAAACTAAATTGAACCAAAATACGTGATCTGAAACAGATAAAATTTAAGTCAATATAATATCACGTGTAATAATCCATTGAAATCCCAATATTGGCTCAGGTTTTCTCTTTTTTTTTTAGGAAACGTGTAAAAAGCGATAAATGGAACTATGCCAAGCGTGGCAAATATGGTAAAATCGCCCCCTTGCGGCAATCTATGGAGGGAACCTATGTTCAGCAATGGACTTTAAAGGCTTACAAAAGAAAAGCAATTTCGATCTTTTTAACTTTGCATGAACACTTTTTCTCCGCGTACTTTACTTTCTGACGGTACTCGATTTTTTTACTCTAACGCACATTAAAATAATGTGCATGTGCATCTACAATCACAGTTAAAACCTACCCTTCTTCGTGAGATAAAACATCATGCGTCGTAAGAATCTTGGGGAAAGATCTAGAAAATATTTAGGCTTCGAAAGATAATGATGTAAACATCTCCTATTTATTATAATACCAGATATAAAATTCCCAGATCGACAGTAGGAAGCAGCGTCAAAAGTGCAAGTGCGGTAGGGTTTGAATTAAGCGTTACATTTACGATGAAATTAATTCCAATTCTTCCTACGATGGAAGAGGCCTTGTGCCCTGGGGAACAAACTGCTGACAGAGAAACTGAGGAGAGAGAAGCAGAGGGCTGACGAAGAAGAAAAACAAGAATATTATTTGTTACCAGTTTGCGTATCTGTATATCAATATAAAAAGTTTTACGTTCGCTACCCTTTATTTTAAGTCAATAATAATACGTGCATAGCTACATCACATAGACCTGAAAGGTCGTGAGCCCTGAGTCCAATAAAGCTGCATGATAGAAAATAGAGTGCATAACTATCATTCCTTTTCCATTTTGCAAAACCAACATGTATTTCACACAGTTGCACTACATCAGCACGTTAAAGCCCCTTCCGTTGTAGGGAAGGTTCCTTGTGTTGTATACGTGGTCAAGCCACCATGCTGCAGCTATATTAGTAGTATAGGTGTAGCATGAATGGGTCGACTCGACCGGGGAAGGACCACGCTCTCACAGAATACTAGCGTAAAATAACAGCTTAACACTGCTGTGTTTCATATGGTGAGTGTAGAGAACCGGAGACCCAATTTACTGGAAAAGAGGCATTCCATCTTGGTCGTCACGAGTGACAACGCATCTGAATTTTGATTTTTTATTAAGGATAGATGTAGATGTCTATGGGTCACAGCAACCACTTACTATCAGGTGGACTGTGTGCTCGTTTTTCAACCTATCCTATAAAGAAAGGGAGAATTTGTCTTAATCGTCACGCTAGCTGGTGGATTGACATGTGCTTCTTTAGACAACGATGTCCAGTCAGGGCTCTTGCCAGAATACGCAGTTAATTCTTACTTAATCCCAGGGCTTCTGAAGCCAATTTACGATCATAAGCCCGGATTAAGGTTTTAGAACTTTATAAGCCTGGTGTATCAGACCGGATCTTAAGTGATTTATTTTGATAAAGAGTGTTAAGTTTCAATCATTACGATCACCAAACCGGATGTCTCGCACCTTTGACGCTGCCGCCCGTCGTTGCCGGTCTGGGTATTTTACGTCTAAAGCACAGAACACAATTACTCTCTACCAAGAGGTCTAAAGTAAGCGAAGTGTTATACCGCCATCAATCGGAAGCCATGAGATTTTTCCGGCATTTCCTACAGCCATAGTCGCTCCTTACGCCACCTATGGCACAGATTAAATAATGTTACCTTATCGCACGAAATGGGACCACACGGCTAAACTGCACATATGATTATGAGCAAATAGATGACAGCACTGAGTATTTATGTTGTGTCGTCAGTCGTCCATGATATGCAGAATAGCGGCAATTCATTTTATTTATATATACCTACTATCTTTATAATAAGCTTACCATATATTTGTTACCTTTAATAATAACTATTACAATCTTAAATTTTATCAAAGTGCCATCTAGTATGGAAAACACAACAAGCTTTTTCACGTAGAACTGTTTATTTCATAATAATTTCACTTTATCAAAACAGATGGCGCCACCACTTATTTAATAAATATATTATACCTACTTATAACTCTGGTAAATCAAATTAGATGTAGCTTTTAGCTTAATCGTGGAAAGATTTGAAACTTACAGATTGCCCAGGATGCGCCGGACGTGAATAAGGATTTGCAGACCTGACGAGTCACCGCTTTGCTGATTTCCTGGAATTGAAGCGCGCGTGGACTCACATTCCAAGCGTACGGCAGATGTATAAAAACGCCGTGACTTAGTGTGAGGCGCAGTGCTTGATTTAGAGTTCCGACAGCCCTAGGCTAACTATGAATATGCCCCCCCCCCCTACCGGCCTGTTCTGTGTGTGCCTAATCAACCCACAAATATATTTACTAGATTTTTATATTTAACTAGCTATCACTCCACCCCTCGGTTTCGCCCAGATTTAATCGAATTTTCCTCATAGGAAGTGCCGGCCATCGCCCATAAATAACTGCAACACCAGGGAAATTACAGATGCGTAGCCGGCCCTTTTTAAAAGGAGTAAGCTCGTTTCTTGAAGGTTTCTAAATCTTATCGGTCCAGAAAAATCGCCGGTGGTAGATGATTCCACAAAGAAGTCTTCTAAGGGAAAAATCCTAGTAAATCACACAGTCATGGTGGACCGCCAAGCATCCAGATGGTGTAGATGGTACCGTGGGTTTTGTTCCGATGTGCGTTGATGGAATTTGGCGGCTACAATTAATCCGAACAATTTGTCTAAGTACTCGCTGTGGTAAATACAACAGAAAATGCAATAGGATACAACATCTCTTCGCAGCGCCAGTGAATCGAGCCGATCAGAGGAGAACTCGATCGTCGACGATTCGAGCCACTCTTCACTGATTGCGGTCAAGTGGAAGGAGCTGGCACTGGGGTGCCCCAGTCCAGACATGAGAACAGTACCTCTTGTGAGGGCGAACTTGCGCCTTGTAAAGTAGCA
The DNA here is from genome assembly GCA_029286625.1 of Parnassius orleans. NCBI lineage: Eukaryota > Metazoa > Arthropoda > Insecta > Lepidoptera > Papilionidae > Parnassius > Parnassius orleans. The sequence continues at coordinate 4,787,249 of JAGSMP010000006.1, read as the reverse complement.
AATGCCAAGCTTTTAAGAGGCTGATTTAGCCTTCCCTTGCTTGCAAACATTAGTCACTTGTGATCGTGGAACTGTACGTCATTCGAAATGTCGATGCCGAGGATTCCGATGATGACTGAGGCAACATGGGGAATTCACAGAAATTGAGGAGATACGACTAAGGGTTCGTTTTAGCGGTAAACGTGCAAACCTGGGTCTTCTGAAGATTAAACTGGACTAGAGTCATCCCATCACAATAAAGACTCGACTTCAGACACAAGTTTGTTCCGATACTCGATGACGTGTTCCTGAGAAATACTAGCAAGGCGACTGGTGTAAAAAGCATCACCAGTGTTACAACGAGTAATCATTATCATCATCATTACAGCCCTTCACAAGTCCACTGCTGAACATAGGCCACCCCAAGGAATGCCACGAAGCACGGTCCTGAGCCACCTGCATCCACCTGCATCCATCGACTTCCAGCATGTTTTACCAGGTCGTCACTTCATCTAGTAGGGGGTCGCCCTATACTCCGCCCACCGGTACGAGGTTGCCACTTGAGAACCTTTTTTCCCCATCGGTTGTCGGTTCTTCGAGCTATATGGCTGGCCCAACGGATTAGTAAGCTGAAGTGGCAAACTTCAGCTTACTAATCCGTTGGGCTATGTCGGTCACTCACGCAGAGAAACCCCGAGCACAGCCCTCTCCATCGCTCGCTGAGCGTCCTCATACGACCAGCAGTGAAGGACCACGTCTGAGATCCATAAGTCATCACTGGCAACACGCACTGATTGTACAATCTCGTTTTCAAGTTTTGAGGTATACCTGACGAGAATATGTGTCGTAATTTCCCGAACGCTGCCCAGCCGAGTTGAATCCCTCGATTGACCTCTCGGTCGAAGTTGGACTTACCTAGTCGGACTATTTATCCCAGGTAAACATACTCGTCAACAACTTCTAGCTTAGTGCTCCCAACAACTACCGGCATAGGTGTGACATGGACGTTACACATGATCTTTGTTTTGTCCATGTTCATCTTAAAATCTATCCGTTGAGAGGCACTATTGAGGTCATTAAGCACAGTGCTTAGGTCATCCAGCGATTCTGCCATAAGGACTATATCGTCGGTAAATCGAAGGTGAGTGATGTACTCGCCATTGATGTTAATACCGTATCCCTTTCCAGTCAAGTAGCTTGAAAACGTCTTACAATGCAGCGGTGAAGAGTTTCAGAGATATAATGTCACCCTGTCTTACACCTCTCTGCAGCCAACTGCAGAGAGGTGTAAGTCAGGTAGGTTTCGTACTCTGATTCTGTACTCGGATAGCCATCATAGCCCTACTGTAAAATACTTTAGCACTTCGATATACCGACAGTCAACTTGTCACCGCTGAAGGGACTGTAGCACCACCCAAATTTCAACGGAATCAAAGGCTTTCTCATAGTCAACATACGCAAGGCAAAGTGGCGGATTGTAGTTTTTGGTCTTCCGTACAATTTGCCGAACAACCTGTAACAGCAACATGTAATTGATATACAGTAGAAACAGCGAAGGTGATAGCACGCAGTCTTGTGGAACACTAGCATTAATAGGCTCGTAGTTGGAGCATGCACCGTCTACTACGACCTTGATGATCCGATCTGCCAGACAACTGATGGTGCAATTACACAATTTCTCGGGACGGAAGCTTCTAAAGAAGCGCTTTGTGCCAAAGCCCATCGAAAGCCTTCGCTATGTCCAATGTAACGACCAAGGCCTTCCTCTTGGACTTTACAGCTTCCACTCATCTGTGAGTCAGGTAAATTAGATTAGACTAGAACCAGCTGATTAGTGACCGCATTGGCGACCGCATCAGCTAGTGGTTCTCAAGATACCTTATGAGCTGGCAAGTTTATAATGGATTTTATTTTGTAGAACAAGGAGGCGACGGTGATAAGCCTGTAGTTGGACGGGTCTGAGCGGTTGCCTTTTTAGGGATCGGGTGCACTAAAGCTGTCTTCTATATGTTCAGAATTACGCCTTAGGAGTAGGAGTACCGGAAAAATCACTTTAGAACCACCTGTCTTCAGCACAATAGGAGGGACTACATCAGGCCCATTCGACTTGTTGACGCCTAGGGAGAGGAATGCTTTGCACACTGAGCGATGTGTAAACCATCCAACAGCACATCCAGCGGGCAGCAATCACACCGCGGGATGGTCGGTGGTGTATACCCCCGTCATCGAGAGTCGCGTTGGACTCAAAAAGAGAGCCTAAAAAATCGACTTTCTCCTTTGCGGCATGGGCCGGTGAGTCGTTCTCTCTGTGCAGATGGAACAGATGGCTGACAGAAGTTCCCTTGGACAGCCTTGACAAACACCTTTATAAAATTAGATGTAGAGATAATTTTAAGCTCAAGCAGTTTAAAATTTGTGAATACGTCTTTGAATCAGTGAGTCAACGAAAAACGAAAGGTACCAAATAATTCAAAGCTTTATTTTACAATCTATTTTTTTGTTTTGTACCAACAATAAACATAAAGCAACAAGTAAAATACTTGCGGCACTTACCCACCCTACACATCAAAGCGGCTCGTGTTTAGACCATTTTGTGATTAAATCAAATAAACCTTTGTCAAATAAAGTATAAACCTTGTCGTAAGCGAGGAATTAGTAACATTTGCTACTAATTCCTCGCTTACTGATTATCAAGTAATTTTAATAACATTACAATTAATCTTACCTAGAAAAAACTGCATACGCAGCTACACTAAAGTTCGTATGACGAACCTTGAAAATGACATTCGTAGCATTAATTTTGACTTTGTTTATCGCTCCGACGATGCAAATACGTCTTTGCGTTACTTTATAAATTCTTTACAATACGCAATAAACAATAATACATCAACAATAAAACTGTCACGTAAGTATTATAATATTAAACCTTGGATAACACCTGGTCTCGTCCGCTGTATAAGAAATAGAGACAAACTTCATTTAAAATCTAAACTTTCTCCCGATAATTTAATACTTTCTGCTACTTATAAAAGATATAGAAATTTTTGCAAAAAACTATTAAAAAAACGTTAAAATACAATATGATAAAAATGTTTTACAAAAGGTCGGTAAAAACAGTAAACTTGTATAGAAGTTCATTAAAAATAATACCTTCAGTTCAAAAAACCTTCGACCCCCACTTGATCTACTATCATTAGACAAACGCCCAAACGAAGCAACTAATAAAGTAAATAATTTTTTTATTAATGTTGGCAAAAAAAAAAATAGCTGAGACAACTTTAAAATTAAGCAACACTCGAAATCCAATTTTTATGCCGACATCCCTTTCTAAGTTAAATTCTTTTGTATTTTTAAATACCGACATTGACGAGATTTTAAGTATAATAACTGGCTTAAAAGAAGATTGTGCAGTTGGATGGGACAATATACCTAATAGCATACTCAAAAGATTTAAACATTTACTGGCCGCCCCGTTAACACATATCTTTCAATTATGCCTATCAAAAGGTATTTTTCCGAAAGTGCTTAAAAAAGCTGTGGTTTCTCCTACATACAAAGCTAGTGATAAAAACTTAGTTAGTAACTATAGGCCGATTTCAGTTTTATCTGGTTTATCTAAAATTTTAGAAAAAATCATAAATACCAGGTTAATAAAATACCTGGAAACTAATAATTTGCTGTCAGACAGACAATTTGGTTTTAGGCCTAAGAGATCATGTAATGATGCCTTGCACAAATTGACAGATTATGTCACAAGTAATCTTGACAATTGTATTCACTCAATTGCGATCTTTTTAGACCTTGCCAAAGCATTTGATACTATTTCTTGCCCCATACTATTGCAAAAGCTTGAAACACTTGCCATAAGGGGAACTCAACTACAACTTTTTTCCGATTACCTCAGTGATCGCTTTCAATGTGTAAAAATCGGTGAGAATACAAGTACTGAATTAGAAAACAGCTTTTATGGAATCCCACAGGGCATTATCCTGGGACCTACATTGTTCCTAATTTATATAAATGACTTGTGCAATCATCAACTTCAAAATGGTGTCATAATGTCGTATGCGGATGACACAGCCCTGTTGTTCTCAGCTAAATTACGAATTAAAAATAACATATATTGCGTTTATAAATACGCTCAGCAAGCCTTTAACATAGTATCTAATTGGCTTCTTAACAATCTCCTGAGTTAAAACGCAGATAAAACGCAATATATGTTATTTTTAATGAGAAACAATAACATACCTACTAACATAAATTTTTATACTTGTAATTGTAACTCGTATGATGACACTGCATGTGCATGTCCCGCATTAATAAAAACAAACAATATAAAATATCTAGGTATCACGATTGACACAAATTTAAATTTCCGCAAGCACATCGATTTACTTTGTGCTAGAGTTTGTAAATTAATATATATTTTTAAATATCTCCGTAACATCGCTGACTTCAAATTGATAAGACAGTTCTATTTATCTGGGGTGGTGCTTCTAAAACAATATTGCTCCCACTAGAACGTGCTCAGAGAGCAGTTCTGAAGGTAGCCACTTTCCGTCCATTCATGTTTCCTACACATCAACTTTACTTGGCATGTAGTGTGCTAACTGTCCGTCAGTTGTTTATCCTGAACATCATATTAAAACAGCTTACCGAACTTCCATTTAACTTAAAATCCATAGACAGGAGAAGAATGGACTTAGGTTGTGTAAACCCTAAAACCAAACACGCATTTGTGAACAGATTTTACATATTTTTAGGACCATTTCTATATAACAAGCTCAACAAGCCACTAAAGATATAGGTGTTATAAGAAATGTAATATAACTGTAAGGGAATTTCTAAATTAATTAAATTACGAAGACACAGAGAAGTTGTTAGAAATTCTAAAATAGTTTGTATTAATTGTAGGTAACAAATAATTGTTATTAAGTTATTTTATTTATTATATAATATAGTTTAATTATTTAAATTATCTAGTGTTCTACATTATTAAACCCATAGTGTAAGTGATGTCTGAAACACAGGTACTCAACCTAGTTCAGGTAGGTAGCTAATATTACAAACTTGACTTTTCTATTTTTCTTTTGTAGATTCTTCATTATTAAGTATAAACATACATAGTTTTAATTTTATCATAGCATGTTATTTTTGTTAGACTTATTGTTACTTTATTTAATTGTAATCATATTTGTTCCTGTATGTAAACATGTAACTGGAAATGAAATAAAAATAAATACAAATACTTCTTCCGTGTGGGACTCGAACGAGGTTGCACGCACTGCACCATGGAGGCGTCAAAATTGTATGTACGAGTAGATATTAATTTATGGTGGCACACGAAACAATATAGTACAACAGAAGAACTTGACTAGTTTTAGGAAGTCATTCGCATAGTTATTTTTTATTATTTATTTATTTATTTATTTTTATTTATTTAAAAAAGGTCTACCTACAATTGTTACAATTTAACATACTAAATCTAAATGTATAATAAAGTCTTATACTAATTGCACAATTACTTACAGGTAAACACCGCTAAACCATAATTAAAGTGTTAATTTACATATTATGTTAAGAAAAAAATAAAAGTTAATTAAAACATTTTAAAAACAGAACAACAAAACAACCAGTGATTTAGATATTATGTGTAAAACATACAAAATAAAAATAACTTAATTTGAAATTGTGTCTAACAAGTACTTGCGAAACTTGTACAAGGAAACAAAATTTATATCTGTCCGGCTACTGACCCCATTATAAAGTTTACTTAACTAGCTACAGGAGAGTTGTTACCAAGCACAGTCCTACGAAATGGTGGGGCAGTGGCAGAATGGGAGCTCATGGAAGTGTCCTGGGCACCTAAATTTAATGTAGCTTAGAAGTTGGGGACAGTCTATTTGACTTCTTAAAATTTTAAAAATAAAAGTTAGGTCGATAATAGCTCTGCGTTTTCAAGAGAGTCCATGTTAAAATGTTTTAGCCTGTGGGAGTAAGAGTAAGAGAAGCCCCTTCGTCCCATTCCAGAAGAGTACGCCAGGTGCCAAAGAAATCTCTTCTGTATCCTTTCTAGCCGCAAATAATGGGTAGCATAGTGCGGTCTCCATACTACGCTACAATACTCGAGAGTGCTACGAATAAAGGCATTATATAATATTTTTTTTGTTTGATAACTGCGAAAAATTTTACCGTTTCTAATAATAAATCCTAACATTTTCGATGCTTTCTTGACAATATAATCATAATGTGGAATAAATGTCAATTTGCGGTCAAACACTACCCCTAAGTCTAAAACAGTATCTACTTCACTTAAAGTAGAATCATCTATTATATAATGCGAGCTTATAAAGTTATGATTTCGACAAAATTTAATATGAAAACATTTATTTACATTTAGGTTCATTGAGTTATTTTTACACCAGTGTGACAGCCTATTTAAATCAGATTGCAATAGTACTACATCGGAATCATCAACAATTTTACGAGAAATCTTTAAATCGTCTGCATAAAGATAAGGTTTAGAGTAAATAAAACTATCAGTTATATCGTTAATAAAGATGTTAAAAAGTATGGGCCCAAGATGTGATCCTTGCGGCACACCAGATGTTATATCGTAAGTATCAGAGTCAAACCCATCCAAGACTACATAGAAGGAACGGTTACTTAAATAGGACTTAAACCAATCCCAAATCTTTCCTGTGAATCCATAGGAGCTTAATTTTCTTAGCAAAATTGAATGTGAAACTTTGTCGAATGCCTTGCTAAAATCGGTATAGATAACATCAACTTGATTTCTATTGTCAATGGCATCTACAAGATCTTCGACAAAAGTTACAAGATTAGTTAAAGTTGATCTATTTTTCACGAAACCGTGCTGAGAGTCAGTCATAAATTGTCGGAAATAGGTTTGAATATGAGGACAAACGATTGATTCAAGAAGCTTGGCTAATGTAGAAAGTATCGAGATTGGCCGATAATCGAAACAATACCAATATCACCTGATTTAAAGACTGGTACTACCTTTGCAAGCTTCCACAGATCTGGAAACACTCCAGTACTAAATGACTCATTTATAATTTTACACAAAGGAAAAGCTAAACTATCAGCACAATTTTTAAGAAATATTGGCGCTAATCCATCGGCACCAGTACCTTTGGTAATATCTAAAGTTTTGAGTTTCTTAACAATAACATTGAGATCAACGGTAAGATTGGAAAAACATGAACTCCCATTATCAATGATTCTAAGACTTTCAAATTCAGAATGGGGTCCTTCTTTTGGATTATCACCATAGACCCTTGAATAAGTTGCAGCAAACAATTCACAAATGCTTTGGCCATTGTTTGCTATAGTAATACCATCTGTGACAGACCTGGGATAGGCACTAGACCCTCCACGTTTGCTTTTGATAAATGACCAAAAGTATTTTGAATTTTGCCTAATCGTATAATTACTATAAAATTCTTTTGCTAAATTATCGCATCTTTGACTTAAAATTTGTAGTTCAATTTCGTCTAAAGGGTTACTATATTTTTTATACTTAAGCCGAAGTTTATTTTTTTCCTTTAGTCTTGCAATCAGCACTTTATTAAACCATGGGGGATGACGTTTAAGGCAATTAACATTTTTAATTGGAACAAATTTTTTAATGACTTCATTTATAGTATCATAAAATATTTCTAACATCCTATTCACGTCATTGCATAGGGAAAAGATTGAGTCCCAATCCAAACTAAAAAGATACTTATTTATTGCCTCGTAATCAGCCTTATAAAATTATACTTAAGAACACCATATTAGGCGTTAGTTTTCTGTTTCATCAGATGCGATATAAGTGCATATAGGTGGATGTTGTGGATCGATGTTGGATAAAACATCATAAGCAGAAGACACAGTACAGTTATCAATATCAGTAAGAACTAGATCCAATATTTTATCTCTAGAGTTAATTATACAGTTAATTTGTTTTAGATTATTAACAAAAGTAAAATCTATTAATGTTTGACAAAGACTGGTGGTGCAGTAGCTTGAGTTGTGATTAACCTGCGTCCAATCTATATTACTCATATTAAAGTCGCCAATAATACATAGATGTCCGTCAAAATTCTCAAGAACCGCATTACAGTTATTAACAAAATGTTCTAACATGCTACGTTGAATTGGTGGCGGGAGGTAAACGGCGCAAAGTGCGATCTTTTTAACTACTGAAAAAGGCAAATTTATCACAATCCAAAGATCTTCACATGCACTATTCCATTCATTTATACAGTCAGAAGATAAGCTTTTTTTGACCGCAACCAGAACCCCACCTCCATCCTTGCCACCATGAAATCCTGACGTTTCTATCCCTTCTGAATACTGTGTAACGGTTATCAAATAGTTCGGAGCTCAATACGCTGCTGTTTAACCACGTCTCTGTTAAGACTATTACATCATAGTCACTAGTTGCTAATTTACGATTAAATGTTTGTGTTTTGGTCCTAAGACCTCTAATATTCTGGTAATAAATTACAAACGAATTAATATTAGCAGATGACATTATATTTTAACTTTATATTAACTAATAGAAACAATTAGCGAATTACTCTAGTTTTGACAATGAATCAAAATTTTAATTAGAATAAAGCCTGAATTTTCACTTTTCTTAGAAATATACGTCCACCTCTCACCCAAACAAATTTAAACCTTTTTCTTTTGCAGTCTTCCTCGCCGCCGAATGCAATTCCTTATTTGCAGCTGACAAGTGCTCTGTTACGTATACCGGAGTCTTAGGACCATTAAAACCAAGGTGACTAGAGTTCAACTTGTTATCCGGGTTAGCTTTATTAAATTTGATTGTGGCTGCTAAGAAGCTATCTCGTACTCTAGTGTTATTAAATTCAACTATCACCGAACGAGGACGATCATTATTCGGATTGAGTTTGGCAATTCTTGTTATTCGATTTATCTGTTCAGTTTTGATGTCACACTTTACTATACTGCAAATGTTGTTGAACACCGTGAAAAGATTTTCTGACTTCTTCTCTGGCAAGCATTGAATTTCGACGTTGCTGCTGCGGGCGTTCTGCTCAAGGTTGTTCATGCGTGTCTCAAGATATTTTACAGTACTCTGCAATTTGGCATTTGTTTCAATCAGACTCTTAGTATCTTCCAGAGACTTAGTATTTTTATTTTGAATATCTTCACATTTACTATTCATATCATCCATTTTCTGCTTCATGTTACAAATTTCTTCCCGAAATGTTTTAAGTTCAGTATCTAGAATGGAACGCACGTTTTTGGTCATCTGAACCATAAGGTCTGATATATGCTTTTGAATAATTTCCTCCATAATGTTACGCACCTCTGTACGTGTTACAGGGCCTTCGATTTCCGGGGGGGATGACAATGCCTGTCTTTTGGAGGCTCGTACTGTAATATTAGGGTCACATTTTACTGGTGTGTTATCCTTATTGCCAGTCGCGTGGAGAGGTCTAATGCAACATGGACCGATCCAGTCAGTAGCATGCTTTATCGCTTTCAAATTGTCGTCATCATTGGTTAGACATTTAAGATGATATGCCTTGTTACATGTGTTGCAAAGCTTATAAATATTATCTTCAAACCCTAAAGAACAACAACCCCATTCAATTAAATCTTGATCCATTTTTTAATATAATTTTAGTTATACTTGTCGTGATAAATAAATTATATTTTGGCACAGCAATAAATGCCCGAACCAAAATCCACAGCAACAAAGTTTTTTTTTTTTCCACAACAGTTTTTTCCAATCGACACGGGAAAGATTCACTACCGTCGTCGGGTACATTAACAAAATTATAATTCACAGTTTATAACGGCGCGGCAGTAGGTTAATTATTCGTTAACAATTACTTTCAATTTTATAGTTTATAGGTATTTTAAGATTAAAACACAATACTCTACACAATGTTAAATTTAAAGTTCACTTAATTATCACTTGTTTCAGTATTTTAAACGTTCTTAACATAAAGAAATAAATTAAATTGCGGAGCAAAATGACACCGCCGCGTTCACCACTTACCCACTTGTATAACGTGTGTTGATTGGATTTTTGAACTAGGGACATGAATGCAATATTTAGAACATTCATCTCATAAAAATCCGCCTTTTATCGGATTATAATTTTATTATTTAAAATAATAACTTCATTCTAGAACTTACTTCTGTATCGTGAGGTCATTATACATACATATGACTGGCACGTAAGTCTTGTTGTACTAAGAGCGTCTGCTGATCATGTAGTAGTAGTAGAATCTCGGGTCAGGTCAAAATCAGTTATTGGGTTTAGAGAGAACCCAACTGTACATTTTTTTTATAGGAGACTGGTCATGCGAGCATACGGCTCACCTGATGATAAGTGAGTACCGCCGCCCATGAACAACTACAACACCAGCGGAATTGCAGGTGGGTTGCCGGCCTTTTAGAAAGGAGTAAGCTCTTTTCTTGAAGGTACCTAAGTATTATCGGTCCGGAAAAATTGCCGGTGGTAAACTATTCCACAGAGAGTTCGTACGAGGAAGAAAACTCCTAGTAAAACGTACAGTGGTGTGGATGGAATCGGGAGTTTTGCCGCAATGTGCGTTCGTGAAATTTGGCGGCTGGTATTATTCCGAACAATTCCTTAGAGCACTCCCCGTGGTAGATGCGAAAGAAAATGCAAAGGGATGCAACATCTCTTCGCAGCGCCAGTGAATCGAGCCGATCGGAGAGGACTCGGTCGTCGACGATTCGAGCCGCTCTGCGCTGGATGCGGTCAAGTGGGAGGAGCTGGCCCTGGGGAGCCCCAGCCCAGAGATGGGAACAGTGTTCCATGTGAGGCTGAACCATGCGTCTTGTAAGCCTTGCAAGCCTTGTAAGCCTTTCATGCCGGTACACCGCCTGCAAGGCATTAAATACTATCCCGCTCTGCTGAACACCCCAAGCCTTTTAAAGGTCTATTTGGCCTTCTCTTCCAAGTGACCACGTAAACCAGGAGACTAACAGCAGCGTCTTCCTAATAAAAAGTAAAATTAAAAAACTGCAGTTACCAACTCGCCTGCCAAGCGTTTATCGGGAACGCCTATAGGTTCACCAGTGGACTTTTGTTAGGCTGTAGTGATACTGATATTAGCTACCTACAGTAGTTACAGTTAGCTAATACTCTCGCATTAGTTAGTTAAAGTGCTCGTCATCACTAGTCTGTATACCATTTGAATTCAGCATTTTCGAATGGATCTGTCTGCAGGACATCATCCCTACCTTGTTAGTAGAAGCGGCAAGACTTAAAACCCCACAAGAAAGTATAACAAAGCTCATTCTTAGACATTCTTTAAGAATAATCTTTTAAATGTTGTTGTCCACGCATTCTTATCTTTTAATATTTATATTGTTTTTAATATATTTTTCCTCATCAGCTTTTTATATGCGCCTTGAACTTATGCTTATATTATAATCGGTAATATTACAGGGAATCTTTTATCTTATAAATAATGTCTACCCAAAAACGCGACCGCCAGTTTTATGAAACCTATACTTCGCAGAAAAGTGGTCAGCGGAACCTTCATCAAGTCCACGCTCACATATAATTATCACCTACTCTTAATTTGGCTAAATGTTATTACCGTGTAGTGTCGGTGTAAGAATATCCGCCACTACCACATATCATCCCTAGGGTGTCGACAGTTTGAAACATTGATATATATGTACTACGCACTAGATTTCGCATTCCGAACATTCACTATGTTCAACTGAACTGTACTGCAATCCGTACACCTTCTTTAGTGTCATTTACTGTGGCTTCAATATTCATGCAGTGTGGAGCGGCGATAATAATACGAGATTTCAAATTAAAGTTTAAACCTTACGTAAATAACAATTCAGTAGTCAAGTAAGTAAATTTTTTTGTTGTTCAAGTGAATAAATAGGTAATAATATCGTAATATTTTACTATCTACCGCGCATGCGCGAAGACATAGAGTAGCGCACATTTTTTGTTTGGAATAGCTTCTCTAGTACGTAGTACATATAACTCAATGGTTTGAAACAAAACAGGAGATGGGCAGCAGCGTTTTCCTAATAACGTCTAAAAATAAAAATAAACTGTCGTTGCCAAGCGTGGCAACTATGGCAAATATTCCTCCTATGTTAAGCAGTGGACTGTAATAGGCGGTATTGGTGTTGAAGTCGTCGCCGTGATCGAATCTTCGGCCAGAATATCATCATCATCGCCCAAAAATTTACATATGCGGTTAAAATGGTACAATGACCTTTTACCCATAAACGATAAGGCCCATATCAGGTCCAACCTTGACAATATTATCATTTCTAAATGCAAATTAGTAATAGCTATCTTAATATCCACATAATCAACGTTATTTCATGTAATAAAATCGTAACGAAGAAAAACTTTAAATTGAAAATCAAAAAAAAATTGCTACGCGTACTAGAAACTGCACCGGTGACGAAGCAGTCATTTTTGGAATTTTTACCAGTTTTTCTGTATCTGTTTATTAGATGGTAGGTCTCCTTTATTGCTTAGGATTAGTCTGGATAGATACGAGTACTGCTTTATTTCGGTTTGAAGGCTGAAGGGTGTAGGAAGCGAGTATTAATACAGGTTGTCATACCTTAGCGTTCGGGCCACAGGTTCGATTGCTGTAGAACATTTATTTGTATAGCCTAAAAATAATTGTTCCAAGTCTGACTGCTTGTCTTCAAGTAACTTGTGAGAGTATTATGCTCTCCAGAACGAATATCGGTTATGGCGGCCAGTCTCAACGGAGACTAGACGTCTGCGCGAGACAGGATTATAGTGTATGCGCAATATTTCTCGGGAAAACGTCGCAGAGTACCGGAACAAACGTGTGTCTGAAGTCGAGTATTTGCTGTACAAAGTCTAGTCCAGTTTATTCCCCAGAAGACACACGTTCTTTTTAGCGGTAAACGCTAAAAAGAACCCCTTTGTCATATCTCCTCAGTGTCAAGGCACTCCCTTTGTTGCCTCAGCCAGTATCGGAATCCTCGGCGTCGACATATCGAATGATGTGCAGTTTCGTGGTTACTTGGAAGAGAAGGCCAAATAGACCTTTAAAAGGCTTGGGGTGTTCAGCAGAGCGGGGTAGTATTTAATGCCGGCACACCGCCTGCAAGGTGGTGTACCGGCATGAAAGGCTTACAAGGCGCATGGTTCAGCCTCACATGGAACACTGTTCCCATCTCTGGGCTGGGGCTCTCCAGTGCCAGCTCCTCCCACTTGACCGCATCCAGCGCAGAGCGGCTCGAATCGTCGACGACCGAGTCCTCTCCGATCGGCTCAATTCACTGGCGCTGCGAAGAGATGTTGCATCCCTTTGCATTTTCTTTCGCATCTACCACGGGGAGTGCTCTAAGGAATTGTTCGGATTAATACCAGCCGCCAAATTCACGAACGCACATCGCGGCAAAACTCCCGATACCATCCACACCACTGTACGTTTTACTAGGAGTTTTCTTCCTCGTACGAACTCTCTGTGGAATAGTTTACCACCGGCAATTTTTCCGGACCGATACTACTTAGGGACCTTCAAGAAAAGAGCTTACTCCTTTCTAAAAGGTCGGCAACCCACCTGCAATTTCCCTGGTGTTGTAGTGTTCATGGGCGGCGGTAGTCACTTATCATCAGGTGAGCCGTATGTTCGTTTGCCCCTGTCTCTTTTGTCTCTGTTTCAACGGCTTACGTGCTTTTTTGAGGCTAATACTGAGAATTTGAAACCCAATAACTGATTTTGACCTGACCCGAGATTCTACTACTACTACATGATTTGCAGACGCTCTTAGTACAACAAGACTTACGTGCCAGTCATATGTATGTATAATGACCTCACGATACAGAAGTAAGTTCTAGAATGAAGTTATTATTTTAAATAATAAAATTATAATCCGATAAAAGGCGGATTTTTATGAGATGAATGTTCTAAATATTGCATTCATGTCCCTAGTTCAAAAATCCAATCAACACACGTTATACAAGTGGGTAAGTGGTATTATAATAAAAAAATAACTATGCGAATGACTTCCTAAAACTAGTCAAGTTCTTCTGTTGTACTATATTGTTTCGTGTGCCACCATAAATTAATATCTACTCGTACATACAATTTTTTGACGCCTCCATGGTGCAGTGCGTGCAGCACTCCGTTCGAGTCCCACACGGAAGAAGTATTTGTATTTATTTTTTATTTCATTTCCAGTTACACATGTTTACATACAGGAACAAATATGATTACAATTAAATAAAGTAACAATAAGTCTAACAAAAATAACATGCTATGATAAAATTAAAACTATGTATGTTTATACTTAATAATGAAGAATCTACAAAAGAAAAATAGAAAAGTCAAGTTTGTAATATTAGCTACCTACCTGAACTAGGTTGAGTACCTGTGTTTCAGACATCACTTACACTATGGGTTTAATAATGTAGAACACTAGATAATTTAAATAATTAAACTATATCATATAATAAATAAAATAACTTAATAACAATTATTTGTTACCTACAATTAATACAAACTATTTTAGAATTTCTAACAACTTCTCTGTGTCTTCGTAATTTAATTAATTTAGAAATTCCCTTACAGTTATATTACATTTCTTATAACTTACCCTATATATCTTTAGTGGCTTGTTGAGCTTGTTATATAGAAATGGTCCTAAAAATATGTAAAATCTGTTCACAAATGCGTGTTTGGTTTTAGGGTTTACACAAACTAAGTCCATTCTTCTCATATCTATGGATTTTAAGTTAAATAGTAGTTCGGTAAGCTGTTTTAATATGATGTTCAGGATAAACAACTAACGGACAGTTAGTACACTATATGCCAAGTAAAGTTGATGTGTAGGAAACATGAATGGACGGAAAGTGGCTACCTTCAGAACTGCTCTCTGAGCACGTTCTAGTGTATATTGTTTTAGAAGCACCACCCCAGGAAGTAATGCCGTAGGTGAGTATGGATTGACACAAAGCTAAATAGACCTGTCTTATCAATTTGAAGTCTATACAAGTTTACTGTTATTACCGGCCTTTTGTAAAACATTTTTATCATATTTTATTTTAAGGTTTTTAATAGTTTATTGCAAAAATTTCTATATCTTTTATAAGTAGCAGAAAGTATTAAATTATCAGGAGAAAGTTTAGATTTTAAATGAAGTTTGTCTCTATTTCTTATACAGCGGACGAGACCAGGTGTTATCCAAGGTTTAATATTATAATACTAACGTGACAGTTTTATTGTTGATGTATTATTGTTTATTGCGTATTGTAAAGAATTTATAAAGTAACGTAAAGACGTATTTGCATCGTCGGAGCGATAAACAAAGTCAAAATTAATGCTACGAATGTAATTTTCAAGGTTCGTCATATAAACTTTAGTGTAGCTGCGTATGCAGTTTTTTCTAGGTAAGGTTAATTGTAATGTTATTAAAATTGTTTGATAATCAGTAAGCAAGGAATTAGTAACAAATGTTAAAGAAGGTTTATTTGATTTAATCACAAAATGGTCTAAACAGGAGTCGCTTTGATGTGTAGGGTGGTAATGTGTTGGTAATTGTCCATGAAAAAAGCAGATATTTAGGTAGTAATGTGCCTGATTATCTGTTTTCCTAGAGGTAATATTAATATTTATGTCACCGGTTAGGATTATATTTGTATATGTGCTAAGTTTGTTTAAGGTTATATCAAGGGACTCTAGAAATCTATCAATATTTTGAGAAGGAGGTCTGTAAATTGCAATAATAATCGTATCGGAATTAATTCGAATGATTAAGCAATTACTATCCTGGAATGTAGGTTCTGTGACAGTTACTTTTAAATTATTTTTAACATAGATTACTAAACCGTCATTTTGATTAATGTTTTTCTCGGTTTTTTGTAAAGAATAGCCATCTAGAAGCGGTAGGTGGAGTGGGAGGTTTGACAGCCAACGTTATGTACGGACAATAATATCACATTTTATATCCAGTCTATGCAACAAAACTTCAAACCCGTTTATGTTCCGATTTATGCTTCTAATGTTTTGTGTAAGTAAGATTAACTTATTTTCAGGACGAGGAAGGAAGTGTTTACAGTCTTGAACATTACATGTTTTAGCGTCAGACACAGAAAAATTGTCTAGGTCATTGAGTAATTTATTCGTCATAATTAAGCTTAAAGATAAACTAAAACTAGTGTTTAAGAGCTAAGTAAATAAAATAATACGTGGCGCTCTTAGGCGCCCTCATAGTCTATGGAGTTAATATACGAGTATTTGTCCTCTGCGAGTTTACGTGCTGGACAGCTTTCATCACCAGTTTTGTGGTCGTATTTTCTCTTAAAACGTTTGCACGTCGCGCAAACGGGGAGATGCGATTTGTTATCCTTAAAGGAATGCCCGAGCTCTCCACAGTAGTTACGCGTAGGGCTACTTTCCCAACATTTGGCTGAATGACCAAACTGCTGGCAGTTGAAGCATCTTGTTACTATTGTAAAGTCTCTGACTGGACATGAGGTCCAATTAAAAAATTGTATGGCCTACAAATAATTGTTTCGGGTCAGTATGTTTGTTCTTGTGGTATGTAAACCATGTTACAGGAGAAAATCCTAGTGCGGAGGTTACGCTTTTTAAAATAACAAACAAAAAAAATTAATTGCGGTGTAATTGCGACAGAGGGAAAAAAACCAGGAGAAAGAGGGAAAAAACCCATCACCTCCAGAAGCGTCATCCCACTTAGAAAATAAGAAACCGCCTGGCAAGCGTGGCAACTATGGCAAGTTTCCCACTTATGAGGGATGTCTATGTTCAGCATTGGACTTTGATAGGCTGTAATGATGATTATTATTAATAATCCGTATACCTAGTAATATAAATGAAACTTTGTCTTTGCTGTAAAAAATCATAATTTGGAGATGTTTTGGTTAACTTGAATTCTATGGATTGTAGTTCACAGGGGCCGCGGGTTCGATTCTCGCACGGAACAAGTGTTTGTATGATGTGCGTCTTTATGAAAATTTAGGTAAACCGCCTCCATGACTCAGGAGAATATCATTCTATGAAGATAATGTTTTTAAAAGAATAAAAAAACATGCGTGAGTGTCGTGGAACACTCGATTGGAACGAAGTTCCTTTCGTAATATATTATTATTGATAAACGTATTATATTATTAATTAACAAATACAAATAAATGAATTACTAGCGTCTATTAAAATGAAGCGCCATTTAAAATAAAATAATATTTCTTTCATGGCAAGATAAGAAAAAGTGAGAGCTTCCTTATAGCCGCCAAGGCCGACTACACTACGTCAGAAGGGGTCGTGACGGAAAAATCTAACACTTTTTCTCGCTTAGCCCCATCCGCCAAATTCGTACCGTCCGATAAGGAACTTCGTTCCAAAAATAAAAGTAACTGCTAACTAATGAAAGTTAAGCTATTAGTTATATTGTAGCACATAGTCTAAAGAAATCTGCATTTCTGAGAGATTATAACAATATTTCAAAGACACGTAAAGTCCGCCGACACGCATTGCGGCAGCGCGGCGGGTATTTCCTTGCCTTGGTAACTTCTCAGAAATGAGAGGCCAGTGCCCAGCAGTGGGATATACGTGTATAGGCTGTAACTAATTTACGGTTCAAAAAAATTGACACCTATTAAAATAATTTATACTTAATCGCTGCTATCAACGAATAATTTTTTGTATGACCTTAATAGTAAAAATAAGTTGCCTCCTTCTGGATTGAGAGTACCTTTTTTCTGACGGATTTAAAGTGCGCGATACAAAAGAAATAAGTCTCTCAACTCTGTCGCCGTCTGTCTGTGATAACACCGCTCCTAAATCGGTCGGGGAAGCGTCGACAGAAATTATTTTATTATTAGGGTTGAAATGCACTAGGACTTGCTCAGACGCTAAACACTTTTTTATTTTATTAAATGAATCACTGTGTACACGCGACCAACACCACTGAGCACCTTTTTACAAAAGATCGTATAGCGGACTAAAAATGCTAGATGCATTTTTTACTAAATTTCTGTAATAGTTAACCAACCCTAAAAACGACTGCAGTTTATTTGTGTTAGTTGGAACCGGTGCTTTTAGAATTGCTTTTACCTTTCGCGATGCTATATAGAGTATAATTTTTACCCGTGATTAAAATATCGTCTAAAAGACATAGAACCCCATCTAATCCCAACAGTACACAATCCATCGCACGTTAGAAAATCGACGGTGCACTGGAAAGTCCGAACACCATGCGCGAATATTTATATAACCCGCGATGAGTGTTGATACATGTGATTTTTTGTGAATCGTCATCCAAAATAAATTGGTTATACGCCATCGACAAGTCTATTCTGGAAAATTGCTGTCCGCCGTGTAATTTGGCAAATAACTCGTGTATTGACGGCAATGGATATTGTTCAACTACTGCTTGTCAATACTTACTGAATAATCGGCACAAAGTCTTACAGTACCGTTTCGTTTTAATACTGGTACTATAGGGGAAGCGTATTCGGAATATTCCACGGGTTTTAAAATCCCTAAATCTACTATTATAATCTGTCGATCTCTTCTTCTATTTTATTTTTTAGTGAAAAAACTACTGGCCGTGCTTTAAAAAAATAGGCTGTGAATTTGTTTTTAATTGCAACTTTACTTTATATTTATTGAATGCACCAAGATTATCGGAAAATACTTCAGGATATTGTTGCTGAAATTTTAGCAATATGTATTCAGTATTCGATACAAAATTACAATTAACTAATTTAATTTTAAAAATCGACATATAATCACGACCCAATAACGGCGGTTCGCCGCCGGGCACTACGTAAACAATAAGTTCGACCGTCTGTCCCGACTATATTACCGGCACCCTTATCAGTCCAGCAGCGCTACCATGGGCAGGAGACAATTTTATCCCCGGGGAAAGGAGAAAATGTTTATCCCCTCGCTTAGTTTTATCCACCCTTCGAGCATGGGCATACCGGTGGATATAATATCCACAGTAGATAAAATGGGAGATAGACTTAGACTTTTTGTATGAATATAAACTTAAACCCACGTCCAATGAACTAGGATAAAATTGTCCCTTTCAAATGTCAAAAAAGCATATTTTTTATCTTTCATTTGGCTCCATGCTACGGACGGGGTATATATGTCTACTCGTTATGTCAAACGGGGATATACTTATCCCCGTTGCCGTGCTTTGACATAAAGACAAGATAATTTTATCTCTTGTCAGTGGATATAATCGGGGGATAATTTTTTTGTTTTTTTTTTGTTTTCCCCAGCCCATGCTAGCCGGGCTGCGGAATTAATATTGTTACCAGTATAAGATCTAAATTTTTTAGCGCTTCGCTGTAAGGGAATGCTATTAACAAAGAGATTTAAATATATAGGTTACTACTTAAATGTCTTTAGCTATTAAAATATAAATCGTTTATTATGTCTTTAGATATTACCGACACCGTCGACCCACTGTCAATTTCAAATTTTAACGGAATGCCATTAATTTTCAACAGCTCAACTATGAGTTCTCCATTCCTAGAATGTACGTTAAACAACTTACCGTCGTCCCCGCTCTCATCCACCTCCTTAACTTCAACGTAATTAAATTTACACATTTTTTGTAAGTGACCCTTTTTATTACACTTTTTACACTTATACTGTGCAAACCGACACTTTGCTGAACTGTGGTTAGAGCGTCCACACGGAACACTTTTCCACTCGTCTGGAATTGGATGAACCTTCAGTGATCTTGAGAAGCTGATCTTCCTTGACGTCAGGGAGCACCGCTACTGTATATCCTGTAGCGAAGGAGTATAGCTCTGCCAGTTCCTGAGCGAACAACTTCTCGCGCTCGGGTCCCGGCAACATCCCCATTACAAATCTATCCCGTAATGCTTCTTCTACATTGCTGAATGAGCAGTGAGCTGTCAACCCACGAAGCCTTGCGGCCCACTGAACATGTGATTCGCCTGGATGTTGCGTTGCCGAGTAAAACGTACTTCTTTCACTAAACCCGTGACGCTTTGGTGTAAAATGTCTATCCAGGAGGTTCAAGATATCCTCAAATGGCACCTCTTGGACTTCCTTAGGCAGTGCAAGATCTGACGCTAGTTGGTATGTACCGTCAGAGAGTGCGCTCAGGAGTATCGTTCTTCTTTTTTCCCTCGTACATTAGTTGCAGAAGTAATATTATTTGCAATGAACCACTGCGTGAGGCGGCCTTTGTACGTATGGAGAATTTACCTTAATCGTCACACTTGGCAGATGGATTGACGATCACAGCGATAGAAGTCTCCGCTTCGACACGTTGCCAGCACAAAAATAAAGAAAGATGGTCTCTTTATTTTGTCACTATTCTGGGTTTTAGTGAAGAAGCAGTCATTTTTTAAATTGTAATCAGTTTTTCTGTATCTGTTTACTATATGGTAGGCCAAATAGCAATACCTGTACAGCTTTGTTCCAATATGAAGGCTGACGGAGCAAGAATATATACAGGTTGTGAGACATTACGTCTTAGTCCTCAACGGTGATAACGTGTTGACAATGCATCTGTAACTTTCTTTGTTCTAAGTTGGCTATGTGTGTCCATAAACTGCAATAACCACTTACCATCAGGTGGACTATCGCCAGCACAAAATAAAGAGAGATGGTCTCTTTATTTTGTGTCGGTATTCTGGGTATTTTACATGAGATTGTTATACCATTCCAACGGAAACCATTTATTTTTTTCTAGCATTTCCCATAGCCGCTTCTTACGGCACTCTTGGGACGAAGTAGGGCAATGGATTTGAATTTCATTATAAGTAAACTTGTACAGGTATGAATTTCACTCACTGAGCGTTTAGCCATCTCAGTCTGTTTTATGAAGACGCCTAGCTTGGAGGCGAAATGCCATATGGACAGAGGTGTGCGTTTCCTAGTGTAAAGTCTAGAATAAGGATAGTGGGGGTAGTGGTGTTTGTTGTTGGGCTTAGATTAGCATAGATAGTAATAGATAGATTTCTGATTTACGGAATTGGTAGCCTTACAAATCACGACTAACAAAGCACGACCTCCCAAATTAGAGACGGCAATATATTATATTGTATTTTCAAGCAATTCAAATCGACAATAATTTTTTTTATATCGTAATAGCCTTCACGCATTCGCGCCTCTCATAGGGCTGCCTATTTCAGCAAATTTTCTAAATATTATAAAATAAAATATAATCACTTCAATATATTTTAAAAATATCAAAAAATAAAAATTGCTTCGTAGGGGGGATATTTGCAATCTATGGGGGAGGCCTAAGTTCAGCAGTGGACATTAATAGGCTGTAACTGTAACGGTAATACATTCTTCGCGACAGTAACATCTTAGCGGTAGCACAGAAACCTAGAATCCGGCTGCGATGCTAGGCTCGTGGGTTCAATTTTCTCATGGAAATAAATATTAGATATGAATGTATTTTACATATGTGGAGTTAATGTATGTGAAATGGCTCCAAAATACGGGCAAAAACTTAGTATGCGATTGTTATTTAGAAAAAAGTAGTGTCTCATTGATGTGAATATAGATCGTTTGTTTATATGCAAGCTGCAATTAAGTGTCCAAGAACCGTCAAAATGACGCCTAACACTATACAGGGTTATTTTGCAATAACCGGCCAAATTTGCAGAGAAGGTTCAAAATTAGTAATACAGGCAAATGGTGAAGAAAAATTAATTTAAAAAAATCTCAATAATTATAAAGATAAAGTCCCCATTTATCTTTTAAATTCAAAATGCGTGGTAAGGCATTATTTTAACTGATTTTACTGCGCACGCACACATTTGTAAGGGTCGATCGTTAAGCAAAAACGTTGTTGCCCATAAATCACATTCAATTTGAGATAATTTCAAATAAAAGTAGAAGCCTTATTTACTCGTATTTTCAAAAACTGCAATAACGGTAGATCATTATTAATATATTTTAACTTAAGTTTAAAATTTGGTTACTCTTTGAAAAATAATCCTGTATATCTAAAATAGTACTCATAAATTGTTCTTCAGTATCCACTGATAAGAACTAAACTCCTCTATAGGTTTCGACAGATATCGACACACTATTTGGTTAACGTCAGGAGTCTGACCGATGGCAGACAGTAGCTTGAAAGGTGCTTGATGTCTGATACTGCGATCGTTAATTCGCTTGCCAAGTTATGAATAAGGCAAATCCTCTTTCCTTAAAGTGCAATGGACTTCAGCGGGCTGATAATGATGAAC
Source organism: Parnassius orleans (assembly GCA_029286625.1). Taxonomy (NCBI): domain Eukaryota; kingdom Metazoa; phylum Arthropoda; class Insecta; order Lepidoptera; family Papilionidae; genus Parnassius; species Parnassius orleans. The sequence goes on along the minus strand of JAGSMP010000006.1, from coordinate 4,765,012 downwards.
ATAATTTAAAATCAAAAATTTTGTACAACCGGCTTCAATATAAATTATTAAGAATAACTCAAAAACTATTAATCAAATTTATATGGGACCACATGAGAAGCACCAGCTTTCAAATAAAAAAAGAATCATTGAAATCGGTTCACCCAGAAAAAAGTTATGACGTAACACGCATAAAAAAAAACATACAGTCGAATTGAGTACCGTCTCCTTTTTGAAGTATGTAGGAAATGAACATTGACATCAAAGTCCTTAAATTTTTCCGCTACCGATAAATCGGTCAACTGTTCATTATGTTGAAGATTTATTTATTTTATCAATAATCAAACATGCAAAACTATTGTTTTTACTTGCTTTATATTAGCTCGACCTCTACGTATCTCTATGTGTGTGTGAATGTAACGCAATTTTGAAATTTAGTTTTGACCAATTAGGAGAGTGGATGTATATAAGAGTAGAGAAAGACCTAAGAAAGATGGATGGACTGTGTTAGTAATAATATGCATAAGAAGGGAGTGGGTGAAGAGATGGTAGCTAATAGAGAAGAATGGAAGAGAATGACATAATATAACGACCCCAAATAACTTGGGATAAGGGCAGGAAGAAGAAGAAGTTTTTACCCACTTCTACACATCTAAATAATCTGTAATTGTGCAGACGTATTAAGAACTGATAACACAGTTCAATAACTTCATTCTAGTATTCTCACTAAGATCATCACAGTTAATGCGTGTTGTTAGTTTTATTAAACAGTAATATTATTATTTATACTCCTGTTGATTATCAATGTAATTTTCATCACTTACAATGTAGTCACTTTTCAACTTGTTATGCACAGTCTAAATCCACGTGTGGATATACTCGTCTCTAACTCTAGATCAGCTATACCTACTCAACCTGCGGCCCGCCGGGCCTTTGTGATTGGCCCATCCTTCAAAACCTTCTTCCAAATCTAATCTAATGTAAATGTTCCAATCTAATGTAATGGGGGGACGATCTTGAACATGTTCACAGACTGCAGTTCCGGGAAGTCCGGCAAGACTTCAAGACTACTATCTCATTCTGCGTAGATCGGACCAAAAATTAATATTCTAAAACTGAAGGTAGCCGAGCTAACTATGACATTGGGACGTCAAGCACTTCAGGTAAATTAAACGCGATAAAATCCGTAAATATAGTTTTATTAAATGTGCAGTATTCGCGTAAATATAAGAAATCATTAATTCTAAATTTACTCGCGATGATACATTAGATAACCTAGGAAAGAAAATGCTGCAAATTTTTTAGCTTGGCATTCGATTCCAGCACCGACATTTCAGCAACATCGCTCGGTGTTTGTTAGATATTGTACAGAAAACAATTTCATCATTATCATCATTACAGCCCTTCACAAGTCCACTGCTGAACATAGGCCTCCCCCAAAAAATTCCACAAAGCACGGTCCTGAGCCACCTGCATCCATCGACTTCCTGCATGTCTTACCAGGTCGTCACTGCATCTAGTGGGGTGGACGCCCTACACTTCGTCCGAGGCCGCCACTCGAGAACCTTTTTTCCCCATGGGTTGTCGGTTCTTCGAGCTATATGGCCGGCCCATTGCCACTTCAGCTTACTAATCCGTTGGGCTATGTCGGTCACGCTGGTTCTACTGCGGATAACCTCATTTCTAAGTTTATCACGCAGTGAGACTCCGAGCATAGCCCTCTCCATAGCTCGCTGAGCGACCTTGAGCTTCCTCATCCGGCCAGCAGTGAAGGACCACGTCTCAGTTCCATAAGTCATCACTGGCAACACGCACTGGTTGTACAATCTAGTTTTCCGGTTTTGAGGTATACCTGAAGAGATGTGTCGTATTTTCCCGAACGCTGCCCAGCCGAGTTGAATCCGTCGATTGACCTCTCGGTCGAAGTTGGACTTACCTAGTCGGACTATTTGTCCCAGGTAAACATACTCGTCAACAACTTCGAGCTTAGTGCTCCCAACAACTACCGGCATAGGTGTGACATGGACATTAAACATGATCTTTGTTTTGTCCATGTTCATCTTAAGACCTATCCGTTGGGAGGCACTATTGAGGTCATTGAGCATAGTGCTTAGGTCCTCCAGCGATTCTGCCATAAGGACTATATCGTCGGCAAATCGAAGGTGAGTGATGTACTCGCCATTGATGTTAATACCGTATCCTTTCCAGTCCAGAAGCTTGAAAACGTCCTCCAATGCAGCGGTGAAGAGTTTCGGGGATATAACGTCACCCTGTCTTACACCTCTCTGCAGTTGGATAGGTTTCGTACTCCTGTTCTGGACTCTGAATCAGAAAACAATTCCTACCAATTAAAGGTTAAACCCGAGGCACAGTTTACTTTGATACTATTTGCAATTTTTTAGAGCAGAATGAAATTGACATACAAAAAATCGTGTGTCTGTATACAGATGGTTGTCCTTCAATGACTGGATCCGAAAATGGATTTATTTCGTTATATAATTTAACCAATTTAATAACATTTCATTACATTATCCACCAAGAAAAATTGGCGGCGCGTGTTCTAAATCCAGAAATAGAAGCTGTAATGAAGACAGTTATCAATATTGTAATTATATACGAGCAAGAGAATTGAACCACAGAAGATTTAAAAGCCTTCTGGAAGAACTGGGAAGTCAGTATAACGACGTCCACAGTGTTCACAGTATCAAAAATCGCATTAAAACATATAATCTTTGTTAGTGACTTTCAATAAGTATTATTTAGAATCTATATTGAATAAAAAAGTTTCTGTTTCTGTTTCTATTTCTGATAAAACTTCTTTTTTCATTAATAAAGTAATTACATCGTTAACTTGGAATTACGTTTTAATTAAGACCTAAATAATTTTTGCTTGCGGCCCTCGACACCATGACTGAAACGTATTTGTGGCCCCTATAAAAAAAAGGTTGAGTATGGCTGCTCTAGATAGAGATTAATCGTGGGGGCTGAGATGTTTGACGTCCCGATGCCACAGTTAGCCCGGCTACCTTCAGTTTTTGAATATAAATTTTTGGTCCGATCTACGCAGAATGAGCTTACAGTATCTTAAAGTCTTGCAGTGGTATACTTGGGTTTGGATTTAATTTTATTAATTATAGGATCCCAAGCAGATGGCATCACTCATCCATCTTCTCTATTGAAATTAGGATGTTTTTTAATTTCAATAGCCTCGTGAATCATCCTTGGTAGAAATCGGTGTTCTTTTGCGAGGATTTGTGGTCTATCAAATCTAATGTAATGGCAGGACGATCTTGAACATGTTCACAAACTGCAGACTTCCCAGAACGTCGGTGCTTCAAGTCAGCTATATGTTCTTTTACGCGGGTTTTATAGATCTTTTTGTTTGTCCTATGTCCCTGCTCCTGTCTCCTGCATCTTGTAGAGGGATATGACACTTGACGGATGGTAAAAATGTACTAATCTTCTTCGGCGGCTTGAAGTATGTTTTAATAGAAGCTTGCTTCAAGATGTAGCCAACCTTGTCTGTGACTCCTCTGACATAGGGTAGAACAGCAGGCACACGCTCAACTGTGGCCTGCTTCACTCGGTCACTGTGACGTAGCCGCGGGACCCGAAGCTTGTTGTCTTGCAATACTTGCTCGACGTGCTGAAGCATTAAGGCATTTAAATGATATTTACTTCAACGCTATAACCAATATCGTCATATTTCTTGTTTTTAATAACTAAAAAGTGGCAACCCTACGAATGATCCCTACAGGGAAACAATGGTATATTATACGGACACAGGAAAGGATGTACGTTCAATGTTACAAAAGAAGCGCAGTCTATTTTTGCTACCTTTATTGTCGACTGTGTCCAGGGTACGTATATTTACAAGAATAATAAATTTTAAAATTAAACGATGAAAACAAATAGAACACAAACATTTTCAACTAGTTGAGGTTGTTTATTGATATAAATATAGAGTCTATATTATAGACTATAATAATCGAATTCATTATAACACAATAATTATACTATCAAAAGTGTTCAACATTTGTTAAGAATAAGGCAATGAGGCGACGTAAGAGTCCACCAATACATTTTATTGCGTAGGTGTCGTAAGAATTAACTGTGAAAATTGCGGAAAAAAGTCTTATAGCTTCTGACTGACAGCAGTTATCCTATCTATTTTACGAGTACGTAAGTCGGAATCGGTAATCCTATCCAGGCCGCAAGTTAGTGATTATATATTTTTTGGTCCTATCTACGAGCATATTATAGATAGATTAGACTTTCATGGGCTAATAAAGATGTAGAAAGTAAAAAAATCTTATTATTTGCATATTTATGTACTACTTCTTAACTCACTCTACTTTTTATCACTCTTTAACACTCTTACCTATTTCAGCCTTTTAAAACTGTGGACACAAACTATTATTAACTTATTAGGTATTTACCTATGAAATTGCCGTTTTTTATGAAATAAGTTAACGTAATTTTTGAAATGAAAAATTCTTTAGCATCGTTGTGAATTGAAACAAATGAAACGAAAAAGCGACACTAAAAGAGATAAATATATAAATCTATAGGAGAGAATGAGATAGAATCTATACTAATATAATAAAGCGAAAGAGGTTTTTTGTTTGTTTAATCACGCTAATCTCTGGAAATACCAGTCCGATTTGATACATTATTTTTGTATATGATAGCCAGATTCACAAGGAATAGTATAGGCTATCTAGTATTAGGCTACACCGCTCAGCTAGCCTTAAATATTAATTTTTGTTAAGCAAGTCGGAAGAAAAAGCGCTCCCGAACTGCTTAATCCGTGTGCGCTGGCGTAATGGTTGGTGATACGTAAATACTATGTTCTACAAAAATATAAATCTTTTCTTCATCTAAAAAAAGTCCGCGATACCATAGTCCTATTTCTTATATATAAATCACAATAAGGTACTTTGTGACAAAAAAAAATTTAAAAATTAAAAAGTGATTAATGAGGTTATTATTAGACATAGCATATAATTCCTTACGAACGAAAGTTACTTCATCATCAAGACAATTTTATGAAGATTAACTTTGCTCTTTATAGCATGTTATTTGGACACATAGCTTAAGAGATAATGAAAAATTCAACACTCGGTTTGGCGCGCGAACTGCTCCTAGCCATTCGATGAGAATCGAAAGAGAATAAGCGAGGTGTCATATCGCGCGGGTTCAGGGCGTGATATACGCGGGTGATACCGCGGGGAACAGCTAGTTCAGTATAAAGTGTTTTCTATTATCTCGGCCTCCTCTGTGTGCAGTGCTTTAAAAATAGCTAATATAACTTTTAAAACAAAGAATTAAAAAATTATAAATTTATTATCCAATAAATAAAATTAATTATATTAAATAAAATTATCATATCCAAACCATTCTTAACAATCCACGATTTCATATCTTCCGATTTATATTAAATTAGTCTATTTTACGGACCACCTTGAGAGTCAATCAATTTTTGTTTACTTGTTCGATAAAATGATTTTACATGTAGAATTCATGGTATGGGTAAAATCATTTTATCGAACAAAAATTGATTGAGTACAGTAGACGTCGCTATTACAAAGCAATTTTCGTCGAAAGAAAACAATCTTTTGATTTAATACATGTCATAATATAGTATAATAAGAATTGTAACATTTATTTGCTATAAAATTAAACTTTTATGTTATATTTTATGCCGATGAATCACACCGGCGCTAGAACTCCAAACAGTGACCATCACTTTTCTAGGGTAAGTTGAACCAGGATCCAATCAACTTGCTGAGCACTTGCGATTGTCAAACAGAATCCATTTTTCATCGCAGGTAACAATGAGGTTCAAAATTTCTTCGTTTGTGTGCCTGTTGAGCAGTTCAAGGCACGTCTCGACGCGTACTTCGCGTTGGCGATTATTGAGTTCGTGGCGCACCCATTAGTCAAGCTCTTTTACCAATATTGTTTTGATGCTAACGTTGAAAGCCGTAGCCGTAGATTAAGTATCATCAGCTTCCACAATCGCCTTTGATTCTTCATTGTCGACCAAAGTTTTCGAACGACCACGGGGTTAATTTTTCAGGTTGAAATATCCAGAACGGAAGCGGGCAAACCAATTAAAGGTGGTGCGTTCGTTTGTAGTATTCGCTCCGTAAACGCCGTTGATGTTGCGTGCCGCTTGTGCCGCGTTGCTGCCACAACGGTACTCATATTCCATAATTACTCCAATTTTTAACGTTTCTATGGTGACGAAAAAGATACAAATGCGATGAAAACATAACGCTAATCAATAAACAAATGACTAATTATGAAAAAAGAATTCCATGTTTTTAAAATAAAATTAATTTGAAATTAGAATTCTAAGCCAAACAAAACTTATTTTGATATGAAATGGCCAGTACTGCAGAACGGCAATTTCATAATTAAAGACCTATTATTTGATAGATAAACTTTTCCCTGACGTTTGAAAAATCGGCCCTTAGTAACTTCCTCTACATAAACATCAATATTATAACATGCCGTGTGGGTTAGCTATAGATACATTACCAATTACCATCAGGTCGAATAGTAACCAAGGACTGGGTTTCGTATAGAAGTAAGGGTGACAAACGAGCGTACAATTCACCTGGTGGTAAATGGATACTGTGGCCCATAGACACCTTTTTTATCGTGGGGAAATCCTCGTGGTCACCATCAGCGTATATGAGGGATCCCGGGATCTCCGTTCGAAACGCAACCGGGACCCCTCGCTTTGCTTTATTAAAGCACGTCCCGAGGGCAGTCCTTACTGTCCCCAGCACCCTCGCAGTGCTATCACAGTGCTCGAGACCACTTCCGAGTCACCGTCCTCCTCAGGTGTTACATCACTAGCCGTTCGGGGCCCCGTAACCCCCGAGGCCCCGTTTCTGGTAGGGGAACACCATCATCAAGGGGAGGGCCGAGACGAACGCCTTGGTGACGTCGTCTCCGAGCGGGATCTGTCGTCTCCCGACACCGTTCAGCAGCCTCATTCTGGACCATAACGGATTCACAGAAGGCGGCAACGGCCCTTCACGCCGAGTCCCTGCTCAGCATCGCCGACACGATTCCTGCCAGGGATAGGTTCTGACCAATCCGGCTTATCAGGACCGTCCGTTCCCGTTCCCACGCTTTACATGTTGCCAGCGTATGGGACGCGGAGTCCTGGTCCTGCCTGCCAAATAATCACCGAAGCACCCGTGTCCGATCATTAGGCCCATAGACACCTACATCAATCAGTGATTAAGAATCGAAATGCGGATGCGTATTACTACCCCTGAAGACTATGCTGAACTGCGTCGTTACTAAAAAAAAAATTGGCAAATATTTAAGTTAAAATTATAACACGGAATAAAAATAATTCCCCAGTATTTTTAGCCGGATCTTCTCTGAGGTCTTGTTTCTTGAATCGGTGTAGATTTTGACGTTTGTAGGAGCTTTTTAAGCTTAAATTGAATTAAAAAGAAAGGACTCCGGTTGCCGAATGAAACACAGAAGCATTATGATGCTATTTTACGCTTGTAACCGTGTAGTGGCGGTGTAAGAATATCCACCACCACATATCGTCCCGTGAGTGTCGTAAGAGGCGACAGTGGGAAACTGTAAAACGAGATGGGCTGCGGTTGCCAAGCTTAGCAACCATGACAAAACCCCTCCTATGTGGTAATCTATGGGAAAGACCTATGTTCAGCAGTGGACTTTCATAAGCTGTAATGGATGGAATGGTTTCCGTACGTAATGTGGTCCATGACCCATTCGTACTGCAGCCATAATAAGCTATACCATAGCTCTACTCCATCACGTATGACGTATGACTTATATTAGTAAGAAGAGATATACAAGCACATACATATGTATTCTTAAGTATATAAATGTGAAGGTGGCGTCAGTGTCAGTAATCAGCATTGTGCCAAATGTAAGTCCGCAGTCTCTGCCTTCCCCTCTAGGTGAGACGTAAGTATTTATATGTACGTTAGTATGTATTACTCGCAAGTATTCGTTTGTAATATAACTTCTCAATTCGTGACGAATAATTACATTTTTCATATGTGCTGGGTGGTAGGTCTCCTTCTCTGCCTGGGAGCCCGTCCGGGTGGGTACCGCTCTCTTACTTATTTCTGCGGCCAGCAGTAGTGCGTACAGCAGTGTGTCCCAGTCTGAAGGGAAGCCAGTATAATTACAGCTTGAGGCATTCCATCATAGTCATCAGGGGTGACAACGCATCTTTAGCTTTCTTTGTATTGTTGTATCTTTGTTTGTCCTCTCCCCCTACCGCTGCAGCCGAGGTAGAGTCGCGGGGGAAGAGGAGTGTCGGTATGGCGATGCGCTACTCGCCCTATCCTCCGAGACTCTGGCGGGGCCGCACCGATGATGCGGTGGTGGTGGGGCCGCGGAGGGAGAGGAGTGTCGGTATTGCGAGGCGCTGCTTTCCCTACACTCCGCGATGACAAAGATCAAAGCGTTCCCGTGGCCCTGCCAATATTCGGCGAAGGCGAAATACCCCGGGGTTTTAGTCGGTGCGAGTCCGACATAACCTGTCCTTGCCCCGCGAGGCGGGTATGCCTAGGCATTTCCCACATGTAAAAATAAAGGCGTCCAGGTGTCCATTGACTACAGTAATCATACCATCAGGTCAGGTGGATTGTAAGTTCATATGTCACTTCAGTTTTATAGAAAAAATGTGTTATGAATTTTGTGATATTTTCTTTTAATCCTGTGACAAAACATAGATTTCATTTATCACTAACAATGTTTGCCCTTCAATGGAAATAGACAAATAGTGGCCAGTAATTAGCTACATAGTCTTGCTTGTTTATCACTAATATCCCAAGATCCGCTCTCTGTTTCTAATTAGTGCTGCACTTTATTAATTACTAGCTCACTGACGTCACCTACCACACGCCGCGCATACGCTGCAAAGTCCACTAATTGACGCTATTTTAAATACACGAACAATTTATTATGTATAAAGCTGGAAAGCGCGGCTCTGTACCCACAAATTTATTTCATATTATATATGTACATATTCAATAGAATTTTTTTAATAAAATATTTTTGTGCTCTGTGCCCAACTCAGCAAAACCGTTTTGCCAAAACCTATGAAATCGGACATTGTCGCATAGGCCTGTACATGCGTGGGGTTAATTATTGGACTAAGGGGCTAGTTTCTTTTTTTTAAAAGGAGTGTCATTATTAATAAAGAAAAGTTACAAAGAAGTTACCAAGAAAAGTTTAAAGAAATAAATGTATTAACTTTAGCCGCAAAATATATTAGAATAGAACAGAATCATTTTCATTCAATATAGATTACAGTACATAATACTTATTGAAAGTATTTTTTACTTTTACCACTGGTTCGCAAAAAAACCTCTGTCCTGGGAAGAACCAGCAAGAAACCCAGTATTAATGATAATATTATTATTTTGTAAATGTTATTAATAATAATATTATTTATTTTGTAAGACTCAGTTTGACAAATTACACTTATGTATAATATCTTTATTAAATTACAAAACTACTATAAAATGTAATGTCACATACATAAAAACATTAAATGGCTTTGATAAGAACAAAGATATGTATTTATACTTTAAATACTAGGAACAAACACATGCTTTAATGCCAGTTACTAGACTCCACATAATTAGTAATTCATAATATAGTGCAATGTATAAGTTTTACAACAAAATCCCAGAAAATGTTAAATTTTTTATAAATCAACAAGTTTAAAAATTTAATTAAACAAATAATGTATAGAATAGAATAGAATAATTTTTATTCAATATAGATTCGAATTCGATGGATGCACGTGGCTCAGGACCGTGCATTGTAGCATTCCTTGCGGAGGCCTATGTTCAGCAGTGGACTTTTGAAGGCTGTAATGATGATGATGAATGATGATGATAGATTATTACATAATATTAAAGATGTTCTAAATTACGCGGATCTTAGTGAAATAATTTAACATCTTCAAGTCAATTTAAAAATGCATCAAATAATTATATACTATTATTGTTAAATGTTATGTTTAAAAAGATAATCCCGCTGGGTTTATTGCTGGTTGAAACTTGACTTTCAAGAAGTATTATGTAATAATATTAAGTTGAATAAAAAATATTCTACTCCATATATTTGTACTCTTATACTTACGTAGTAGAACCACACTGATTGTTGCTGCAGTATGATTGGGTTTGCTAGGTAAAGGATCACGATCTTGCAGAATATCAGTGTAAATAGCAGCATAACGCTGCTGTGTTTTGTATGGACGAGAACCGGAGACCATTTTTATTGATAACGAGGAATTTCATGTAAATATTCAAGGCTGACAACACTTTTCCTTCCTTGCGTAACGTGTGTAGATGTGTAGGAGTATATAGGCTGCAGCATCTACTTACCGTCACGTGTAATGTGTACTTGTTTGATTGCATTACTTCTTTAAATACATACATACATAAACATCACGCCTGCTACCTAGAGGGATAAGCAGAGATTACGGACTTCCATTTGGCACGATAGTGACACACCTCTCTCACCTCCTTTATATCTATACACCTACGCATACATGCTCGTCGGTTAAGGGTACTCATAATCTCTTAATCTCTTCTTTAAACTATTTATAAAAAAAAACATTTTACCCGACACCCCGGTGCTGATTCAGTTAATGGAACCAATAATATAACCACACGTTGGAGCACGCAGGAGTCGGTCGTCCGTAACGGTCAGAGGTCAGTTCGAACAGTCACGATAAGTGTCTAATTCGTTCAGTGGTCATAAGTTGTCAATAGATGGCGTTACTAGTAAGTTAAAACGCGCTATCGAAGGTACGCATCGAAAGTAAGACCTTAGCCGATAGGCAATTTGTTTTTTCGAGTTTTGAGTTTAATTAATAATACAGTGATACGTGTTACAGTACTAGTGAGTGTTTTATTTGTGTTGAACCCCTCTACAGTGGACGTTTTATTCATGGTGCCGAAACCAGGGATTGAAACATGGGCTTGTAAAACAGTGAGTAGATAATAGACATAGTGCAGTAAAGTGATATTAAGATAGACAAATTTGGTGATTGTGCGATTTGTGTTTACGTAAATTAACTTTAAAAAACACTTAGAAAAATTAATGAGTTGTGACTTGTAGACTTGTAAAATTATCGGTTGTGTACGATATTGGACTCAGAGAATTTCATTTACTTTTGAACTTGTAAAATTTTGCGATTATATCACATGAACTCAGAGAATTTCATTTACTTTTGAACTTGTAAAATTTTGCGATTATATCACATGAACTCAGAGAATTTCATTTACTTTTGAACTTGTAAAATTTTGCGATTATATCACATGAACTCAGAGAATTTCATTTGCTTTTGGACTTGTAAAATTTGGTGCTTATATTAAAGTGTTTATTGGACTTGTAGATCTTTGGCGACCAAACTATATTAACTTAAGAGTTTTCAATTATCAACACATTATCACATAGACTTTAAATAACTTCACAATGGCTAACGAATTATTAATTATACAAACCGAACTGCATGAAAGACTACAAAGGCCGAAATAAATTATAGGAAGTCACCTAAAGAGATTAACTACAGCTTATATAGAAACAAGATTACAGACCTTAGAAGAACTTTGGAATGAATTTAAGGAAGGACACAAAAGTTTATTTCCACTGTACCGAAGAGCAGTAAAGAAACTTTAACATATTTTACGAATGACGTCTATGGCTTGTTCGAGCAATACACTACATATAAAACTGCATTAAAGTCTGCCCTTGATGAAAGAGCTATCAAACCTACGAGTTCATATGCGCTATCACCCGAGGCCATGAAATCTTCAGAAATACCACTCCACGAATTCAGTTACCCATATTTAACGGAAAATATGAAGAATGGCAGAGTTTCTATGATATGTTCGTTTCATTGATTCACGATAACATCGCTATCCAACGTACAGAAACTGCACTACTTAAAAGCTAACTTAACAGGCGAGCCAGAGACATTACTACGCAACTTTGCTATTACAGAACAGAATTATGAGGAAGCTTGGAAACAGCTGGTGAAGCGTTATAACAATAAAAGATATAATGCTAACGCTATACTTAAAACTTTATTTTCACAAAGACACTTACGTTTGCATCAGCAAATTCGTTAAAGCAACTACTTGATACTACGACGTCATGTTTACAATCATTACAGAACATAGGAGTTGATACGAAATCATGCGACGCTTTCATCGTTTACCTAGTTGTCTCTAAATTGGACACAGAATCACACAAATTATGGGAACAAATGTTAAGTTCAACAACTGACTTACCGACATGGGTACAACTTACTGAATTCTTAGAAAGTAGATTCCGCAGTATTGAAATGATTGACCCTTGCAAACAATTTGTGAAGTCTTCAGTTTCTAACAAGATCAACCAATTTTCTAAACCTAAATCATTTCACTCAACAGTGCAAGAGATATCCAAATCCTCAAATGTTACTTGTGCCTTATGTAACGGTTCACATTACATTTATCACTGCCAGAAGTTTGATCAGAAACCAATAAAGGAGAATTGATTTCGTACAACATAAAACTTTGTTTTAATTATGTGTCAAACCACGTAGTAAGCAAATGTCGTCATACTACAAGCTGCAGGAGGTGTGGTAAACATCACACGATGCTACATATTGAGAAGGAGGGTTCTACACATAAAGAGAGTAACACGAACGAGGAGATACACACACAAAGAGTGACAGGATTAACACTGAGACAAAATTGTGGCTAATTTTTCGCAAGGATTACAGAGTCACAATGTACTATGGCTACAGCCATTATTAACACACACGCTACAAATGGAAAAATACCAAATACGCGCTACTGGATCAAGGATCGCAAGCGTCTTTTATAAACGAATCGACTGTACAATTACTTAATCTTAAACGAATACCAGTGAATGGTGTGGTGTCAGGCTTGGGAGACGGTCAAACAAAATTAAATATTCTGTTTCTTTATTACTAAGTCACGTTTTAATCCAACTGCTAAATTCCGTGTTAATGCGTACGTGTTAGGAGTACTAACGTCTCTAATTCCAGGAGACAAATTATGCGCTTCTAAATGGGTACAGTTGGAGCAACTTCAGTTAGCCGACCCAGGTTACGCAACGCCAGGAAAATAGATATTCTTTTAGGTGCCGAGGTCTACAGTGAGATTTTACACAACAATATGGTGAAACACCCAGAGGGCAATTTAATTGCACAACATACGGCTTTCGGATGGGTACTATCTGGAAGAATACAAAGAGATTCACTACACAGAGAGTATAATAAACATGCACATACAAATGAGAAGTGATGAGATACTTAGAAAATTCTGGGAAATTGAAGCAGAGCCCGATTTGATTAGGAAGAAACTTACCGTAGAAGAAGAGAAGTGTGAGATATTTTTCAGCAGAACTACCACTAGAAATGAGAACGGAAGATTTATAGTACGCTTACCTTTTAAAGTAGAAGATCCTAAATGTCAATATGGAGATACAAGAAAGATAGCGGAAAGAAAACTAATATATCTAGAGAGAGACTACAGAAAGATACAACTTTGAAAAAGAATATAAAAGTAATGGAGGAATACCTTACCTTAAACCACATGGAGCTTGTTTCACACGATGATCTGGAGAATCATAGAGCTACTTACCTTCCCCACCATGCCGTCGTTAGATATGACAAAGAGACGACCAAAGTACGAGTCGTCATGAACGCATCTTCACAAGGTAACAATGGTGTTTCGCTTAATGATGAATTGATGATCGGACCCAAACTTCAACAAGACCTGAGACATATTTTGATGCGCTGGCGAACACATCCTATATGTATCATAGCTGACCTTGTCAAAATGTACCGGCAAGTTCTTGTGCATAAAGATGACGCTAATTTCCAACGGATTTTGTGGAGATCAAACCCAGACATGCCAATTCAACACTACAGACTAATCACTCTTACCTTTGGAACTGCTTGTGCTCCATACTTAGCAATTAAAACATTACAGAGACTTGCTGATGAAGAGAAGACGAAATATCCAATCGCAGCTGAAATAACAAAAAATGATTATTACGTAGATGATTTGATGACGGGCTGTGACACAGAAAACGAGGCCATAAACATTTACGAAGAAATGAATTTACTTATGAACAGTGGAGGTTTTCAACTACAGAAGTGGTCTAGCAATAGTAAAAGGTTATTGGAATACATAGGACAAGACAAACACAGCATAGAAACATCAGTACCAATTAAGAGCGACAACATGTTGAAGGTGTTAGGAATTTGTTGGAATAGATTAACAGACAGTTTCGAGTATACGATTGACTTACCTGAGATAAAAGGAGCTGTTACGAAACGGCAAATGCTGTCAGATATCGCAAGATTGTATGATCCCCTAGGATGGATTGCTCCCGTAGTTATGAGGGCTAAGATTATCATACAGAAGGTATGGAAAGCACAGTTAGGTTGGGACGATGAATTACCGGAGGAATTATTAGAAGAATGGTTGAGATACAGACAGCAGCTAAAAGAAACAAAGGCAATAACTATTCCAAGATGGTTGAATTGTACTAAAGCATGTAGATTAGAACTACACGCATTTTCGGATGCATCTACTTCTGGTTACGCGGCAGTAGTGTATCTTCGAGTTGTGAACCAATTTAACCAAGTATACTCATCTATTGTGTCAGCGAAAACAAAAGTAGCCCCAATAGAAAAGGAACTTTCAGTGCCCAGGCTGGAATTATGTGGAGCAGCTTTAGCGGCTAAGTTACTATCTGAAATATCCCAAGTATTGAATATTCCAAACAACAACTTCATGCTTGGACAGATTCCACAATAGTGCTGGCGTGGCTGAAAGGAGGTGCTTCAAGATGGACTACATTTGTAAGTAACAGAGTTTCGGAGATATTAACCATACTAGACTATGAACAATGGAGTCATGTAACAACGGATATGAATCCAGCAGATTGCGCCTCACGAGGGCACGACCTACAGAATTACAAAGCAATACTTTATGGTGGCATGGACCTAACTGGATATATGATGTAAACTTAAATAGAAAATACGACGACATACCTGAAACAGAAGAAGAACAAAAGATTAAATCAATGAACATTATACAAGACATAAACGAAGAATTTGAGTGGACTAAATTTTCAAATTTAAATCGAATGTTGAGAGTTATTTCATTTTGTAAAAGAATTTTATATTGGAAACAACCTAAAGAAGAACGTGATAAATTACCCAAATACATTACCATTCAAAATAAACAAATTGCCTATCAGCTGGGTCTTACTTTCGATGCGTACCTTCGATAGCGCGTTTTAACTTACTAGTAACGCCATCTATTGACAACATGACCACTGAACAGATTAGACATTCCGCCACCAAGAACTCCGTTCTTTTATAAACTTATAAAATATAAACAATAAAGTATTAAATATACAGTATCTATAGTAAATTCTAATTGTTAAGTTATCAGTTACACCAGTGGCTATGTACATTAAGTTTGTTAATTATGTAAATCGAGGTGTAACTGATAACTTAACAATTAGAATTACTATAGATACTGTATATTTAATACTCTTTATTGTTTATATTTTATAAGTTTATAAAAACGGAGTTCTGGTGGTGAATGTCAATTCGTTCAGTGGTCATAAGTTGTCAATAGATGGCGCTTAGTAAGTTAAACGCGCTATCGAAGGTACGCATCGAAAGTAAGACTCAGCCGATAGGCAATTTGTTTTTCGAGTTTTGAGTTTAATTAATAATACAGTGATACGTGTTACAGTACTAGTGAGTGTTTTATTTGTGTTGAACCCTCTACAGTGGACGTTTTATTCAATAAGTGTGCGCAATTTGTAACAACAGTATAACCGTTATTTATGAACACGATGTTGCATCACATTGATTACCTTTTTTTATAGAAGTATGTGTAACAAACGAGCACGTAGTCTTCCGGTGAGCATTGTGGTCCATAGACACATCATCTATCTATCATCCCACCACAACGTATTATTTTTCCTTTCATTCGTTCTCTTACTTACACCACATACTTCGGTGACTGCATCCACCAAAACTTTCTTAACATTATTCCATACAGTCTTCAGGTCTAAATCATTCATACATATTTCATTCAAGCCACTTATATTCTCCCTCAGTCTACATTTATACTTCTCTTTCACACCTTCATCTTGTAACCTCTCTATTCTTATACGCTGTAACGCAGTGGTAGACACAGATGTCCGATGCCGCCAACGCCTGAATAGACCATTAATTCGGCATAAGACCAAGTAATGATCCGTGCCTACGTTGGACCCCCGGTAAACCCTTGTATCTACCACTGCGCTCTTCATTCTTTCATCCACTATTATGAAATCTATCATGCTTCTATCATCACCTCTTTCCCATGTATACATGTGAATCCTCTTATGGCGAAAGAAAGTGTTCGTCACAAAAATATTCTTTTCCACACATACGGTGAGGAGCTCTTCACCATTCTACTTTACTTGACTAAGAATCAAAACGAAGATGCGTTCTCCCCTTGAGGGTTAAGATAGATTATTTTCTGAATACTACTAAAGGATACAAATTGGTGGACTCTAACGTTCAATGCCAAATACGTGTGACAACCTAAAAATTTAGGTTACTTAAATTAAATAAGTGTCAACAAATTCTCCCGACTACAACCCCAAAGTCCGGACATTTTCAAATTTTGTCCAGATATTTTGGTCTTCCGATCTGGTTACCTGATAAAATAAATGAACAATCCATGTCATCAGCCTTGAACCTCTCCTGCAGTTCGGATGATTTTCAATTATTGGTGATTATGGAATTTCAATAATCGCGACGATTGATAGTTGCATCATTATCACAATAGCTGTAGGTCAAATTCCTCGCCCCCTTGACGCTGCTCTCCATCGATGGTTCAATATTTTAAATCTACCAGTCTTCTAATAACAAGCTGAGAGGCATTCCATCTTAGTCCTAAGAAGTAACAACTACGCATCTGTAGCCTTCTCTGTTTGAAGTTCGGCTACGGTGACCACTTACCATGAGCTGGACGGAACGTTCGTTTGCCCCTTTAGTTTTATAAATTAAATATCCACGGTTATTTCAACATCTCTCAGAGAATATAAGATCTTTATGACATCGCTAGTCAGCTGATAAGATCATAAACGTGTTAGAGCCACGCTTTAGCTATATTATAGCTGCAGCATGAATGCCACGGATGTCGGGGAAGAGCAACAGTCTCATACGTGGTAAAGCCATGCTGCAACTATATTATAGTTGTAGCACGAATGGGTCGGCTCGACCGGGGAAGAACCACGCTCTCACAATATACCAACGTAAAATAGCTGCTGTGTTTCATATGGTGAGTGTAGAGAACTAGACACCCTTTTTACTGGAAACTATGCATTCTATCTTAGTCCTCAGGGGTGACAATGCTTCTGCATTTTGATTCTTAATTGAGGATAGATTAAAATGTTTATGGGCAACAGCATCCACTTACCATCAGTTGGACTGTGTGCTCGTTTATCAGCCTTATTCTATAAGAAAATAACATAAAATAAAATAGCTGCATAATACTGCTATGTCGTAATTAATAACGAAATGTATATTATATATATTATGTAATACATATACGTTGTAGAGTCACGCTGCAACTATGCTAGTTATACATAGCTGCAGCACGAATAGGTTGGCTTGACCGGGATATGACCATGTTCTCGCAGAATACCAGCGTGAAACAACAAAATAATGTTGCTGTGTTTCGTACAGTAAATGTAGAGAACCGAATACCCTTTTTACTGGTAACTAGGCATTCCACCTTAGTCCTTAGGGATGTCAACGCACCTGCAGTAGGATAGATGTAGATGTCTATGAGTATTTGTCACCCTCATTCTATAAAAAAAACATGAATATTGAAATTGGACTTAAGTCATGCGGACGACAATGTTAAATAAAAATTAACATTTAAAAATATGACATAATACATTAAGTGATCTTAGGCAATGTTTGATTATAGCTTTCCCATTCGAAAAGCTTTATTTTATTAAAGTCTATTCACTTTAATTTTACATATTAATATTGTTAGATTTAGGTCTCACACCTTGTTACTAACATAGGAAAAGTTTTACTAACAAGCAATGCATTTTGGTTATCTTGTTGGATAAATGAATTTTTATAAATATTAATTTTGTGTGAAAATATTGAATGGACTTAAAATAGTTTGTTTTCTTAAAATAAATCACACCAATGAATAAACTAATGTAATGGACTGTGAAAATAAATCATTAGTTTAATGTTAAATAATTGCTGAACATCCATTAACTTGTTTATTGAATTATTAGTTGTAAACAGATGTTTTGAATTTTGAATCAATGCTTGTGCATGTAGAAGATAAAATTTAAAATTAATAGTAATAAATAATTAACGAAATAGTTTAATTGCATTGAATAATCAATGACTAAGCATTGACGGCTCAGTGGCGCAGTGGCTTCGCAATGAGTTGTTGCGCTGGGAGTCGCGGGTTCGAATCCCGCACGGAACAAGTATTTGTATGGCCTACAGATAATTGTTCCGGGTATGGATGTTTGTCCTCGTGCAATTTATGTTTGTAAACTGCCTCCACGATACAGGAGAAAATCCTAGTGTGGGGGTAACGTTTCTTTATAAAAAATAAATAAATAAAAATAAATAATGACTAATTAGTACCTATGATCACAATGCCACATTTCGTTGCATGGTGAATTATAAGCATTTTTAAAGGTTAAACATAAATTTCAGGCCTAGGATTGAAGTAGAACATAATTAACATTGTACCTACCATACCTATTTTCATCATATAATTACTACCAAAGTTCCACAAATAAACTAATTCAATAAATGTAAATAAACAATTCTAGGTATTTTATATGTGTATGTTTTGGAACTTAAGCGATAGTTATTATTTTTATTTATTAAAATATAAGTTCTCCCCACCCATCCCCTTATTCTTAGCTGCCCGTAAAGAATCCACATGGTCCAACTTGACATAGGTTTTTGTTGCCGTAAATTGCCTTGCTGAACAAGGGTATTCGTCTCGCACCTTATTTACTTGGTAGAGTCACCCCAGCCATATATAGCCAGCCAGCAGTAGAGTTAGGCTATAGGATAACCAATGAAAGAATGAATAAAATTATAAGTTTATTTGGTAAGTGAAAAATATATTTAATAAAGCATTCTCATTTTTTTAGAAAACCTGTTAAACTACTGTTTTATACAGAATTCTATTATTATTATTATATAACAGTCAATTTTGAAATGTCTCTTTATTATGAAAACTAAAAAGGATAAAATAATATAATAAAAGTTTCTGAAGTCTGTGATAAGACTTATGTAATCTAAGAATTAAAGCTCCTACTTCGGGAGCTTTTATGTGGAAAATATTATATTCTTTTCAGTTTTAAAATTGGTTTTTACGTTTTATTCAGTCATTTTTTACCCTTTTATGTGGATTAAGGAATATCACAAGGTCAAGATAAGAACTGGAATATCATCCCAACAGTTATACTAAAACTTCATTCCCTTTTTTTCCACCCTTAAGGTGTTTTTTTTCAAACTTATATGGGACAAACCCCAAAATAAAACCCTTTTTAATAATTTTAATCGGTTTAACCATTTCCAAGGAATCGATGAGAATACATAAAAAAAACACACGCGTTGAATGTAGGTATTACTACTTCCTCGTTTTTTGAACACGGTTAAAGACATAATAATACCATAAATAACTGGTGTAAGGATAACAGTTTATCAGTTGATGCTGATAAAACTGTTATAATAAATACCCTTTACCAAAAAGAGACGGTTGGACAAATTATTCACACCGAAACTTAATGGTAAAGAACTACTATTCTCCACTGAAGTTAAGTATTTGGGCGAAACAATCGACCAAAAACTAACGTGAAACTCTCACCTTAGCAACGTATGTCATAAGGCTAAAATTGCTTTAGTTATGTGCAGTCGTATTGTTGGGAACAACTTGGGCTTGCGTCCCAGTATGATCCTATGAGTGTACAGCAGCACAGTGAGGCCGATTTTACCTACGCCTCCATTGTCTGGTGTAATAGGGCCAACCAAAAGACGACTGCGGACAGACTACGAAGGACTGTCTGTTTAATGGCAACTGGAGCGGTGAGAACATCGTCTGTAGCGGCTCTTATTGCACTTTTATGCCTGACACCCCTTGATCTTTATTTAGACAAGGAGGCGAGGGCTAGTTTGTATAGGATTAACGCCCAGGGCGGTTTGAGCTTGCTTTCCTATAGATTGAGATCCATGATCGACTCAATAAAGGAAACACCGATCTTATGCATGATCTCAGATATCATGCGTCCACTATACACTTTTAATAAAAGATACGCAGTGGTACCCTCCAGAGAAGACTGGCTAAATGGACAGATTATGTGTGAGGTCGGTAGCCTTATATGGTATACCGATGGGTCAAAAATGGGCCTCAACGTAGGCTTTGGAATTTATGCGGGACGCACCAAATTCAAACTTAGTATGAATTTCGGTAAATTCACCTTTGTCTTCTAGGTAGAAATTTTCACCATACTTCAGTGTGCGGAAATCAACCTGCAAAAACACTACGTCAACCATGTTATCTACATAAACTCTGATAGTCAAGCGGCACTGCTAGCGCTGAGATCAAAAGTAGTGAACTCGAACCTAGTTGGAGACTGCGTGAACCGTCTAAACGCCCTGGAATGTAACAACAAGGCTTTCTGACAAGCTCGCACAGGAGGGCTCAAAGAGTACACAATTTGGACCCGAGCCATTAATCACTTAAGATCTGTTCTCATACACCAGGCTTAAAACTTTCTAAAACCTTAATCCGGATAATTATGTTCGTAAATTCCTTCAGAAGCCCTGGGATTAAGTAAGAATTAACTGCGTATTCTGGCAAGAGCCCTGACTGGTCACTGTTGTCTAAAAAGCACATGTCCATCCTGGGACTAAGCTACTCAAGGATGTGCCGGTTCTGTTCCTTAACGGAAGAAACGTCTCTGTATATCCTGATTGTGGACCCTTAATGCGCAAACGTAACACTCATTTGTGAAACTATGTACTTCGCCCAGAAGAAGTGAAATTGCTCACAGCTCCTTCAATTCATTGAAGACATAGGCTTAGTAGTGATCTTATAGGTCGCAGTGATGCTGGTCTTTCTAGACCTGCATAGCTGCTCGCAAAAAACATAATAGTTATTGTCTCATAATTTAGAAGAGTTTCATCGTTCATTAATTACAGCCTAATCTAAGGCCTCCCCATAGATTGCCTTGTTTTTTTTTTATAGGTTAAGGGTGACAAACGAGCACACAGTCCATCTGATGGTAAGTGTTTGCTGCGGCCCATAGACATCTACATCTATCCTCGATTACGAATTAAAATGCAGATGCGTTGTCACCCGTGAGGACCGAGGTGGAATGCCTCGTTTCCAGTAAAAAGGGTCTCCGGTTCTCTACACTCACCATACGAAACACAGCAGCGTTAAGCTGCTATTTTACGCTGGTATCTGTGAGAGCGTAGTCCTTCCCCGGTCGAGCCGACCCATTCGTGCTACAAATATACTACTAATATAGCTGCAGCATGGCTCTACCACGTAAAATTGTTTTTGTTGTAATTAAGTTATTATTTGAAACATGCTCCTGCCCACTTCCTGCTTCAGTTTCCCTCTGTCGCCTCCTACGACACCCACGGGATGATATCGGCTAGTAGATTCTATTACGCCGCAGCTACATAGATACATTACATTTAAACGTTATAAAATGTTCTCAAGGCACCATTTTTACTCGCACTTGACCGTCGTTATTTCTACGTTCACAGAAAAATGTATTATTTTTGTTTTAATACAAAAATACAGTAACAAAGCTATTCACTTCTAATCCCAAGTATTTTACTGTTCAGGATACGTTATCTTCGAGACAGCGGACGAGAACAATAAAGAAATACCTAGACTTATTATGTCAATTGAAATGCTTTTTTAAAAGCTGTGACAACGAAAACTTCAATAGAAATTGTTTAAATAACCAGTAAATGACGTCAAAGTTTGATTTTTTATTAAATAACAATCTCATTTATAATTTTTTTTAATTAAAAAATGCAATCTTAATACTTTATATGAGTAATTCTTATGGGTATACATATCACTATTAATGGTAGCAAATTTTTATTTTATAATGCAATAATTCATTAAATAAAGGTATCAATGGTAGTGCAAGTTGGGTGTGGCAGAAGAAGCACGAGAGTAGTATAAATGCTGTAGAAATGCGGTCATTAAGGAGTATGCTAGGGCTGAATCTGAATGACAGGGTGAGAAATAGTGTGATAAGAGAAAAGTGTGGTTTGCAAGATGACGTTGTGACCAGGATTAAGAAAGGAATGCTTCGGTGGTTTGGTCATGTAGAAAGAATGAATGAGGAAAGAGTGACAAAGCAAATTTATGTAGCAGAGGTGAACGGCAGAGTCGGGAAGGGAAAATTTATCGACCAAATTGGCGATATATTGAAAATGGGCCAAATTAAGAGTACCCTTAACCGACGAGCGTGTATGCGTAGGTATATGGATGTGGAGGAGGCGAGAGAGGTGTGTCAGGATCGTGCCAAATAGAAGTCCTTAGTCTCTGCCTACCCCTCTGGGTGACAGGAGTGAATGTTTATGTTATGTTATGTAAAGGTATCAACTATCCGATTATGGGCATTGACTTATTACTTGAAGCAAATTTTAGTTCCGCAAATCGCGTACTGTATTTGTAATTAATTTAATTCAAGTCTCAGCTACTTATTTAATGCTAACGTCTTAATATTTAAAGAAAAACGGTATCCTCGTTAAAAAATTTGTCCATAACAAAAGACAATTGTGTTTTATCAACCGTATTATAAAGTACTTTTCGTCATTCTTTGGGGGAGGCCAGTGTTCAGCAGCGGACTTGAAAGGCTGTAATGAATATGATGAACCACAGACATCATATATTTTTTATTTAAAATACTAATAATGTTATTAACATAACCAATATTTCCTTTAACCAATCCTGGTAAGCTTAAAATGCTTGTGTTGGGAGTGTTCACGACAGTAGTCGAATGGCGGATTCGAACCCAAGACCTTTTTAGTTCGCGGTCGTTCCGATTTGTCATTAGGCTACTATCGCTTCAAAAAATATATGTTACTAACTTCTCGGTTATTAGAGGAGGCATATGGCCAGCAGTTGGACGTATATAGGCTGTAACTTCACCATATTTACATAATCATCATCATTACAGCCTATCAAAAGTCCACTACTAAACATAGGCTTTCCCCTTAGATTGCCTCATAAGAGGGATATTTGCCATAGTTGCCACGGGATGACAACTGAATTTCTCAACATTTTGAGTTGTTATCAGGAAGATTAGCTGCCTATCTCCTGTTTCATATCCCTCTTCGTAGTAGATTCTCTTAAGCCACCACTAAGCGGCGAAAAATACGTACTATTTACACAGAGTCTAAATAGTACGTATTTTTCGCCGCTACTATTTAAACTAAAGTAAAATTATATCCAAGCATACTTTCCTGGTATCTGCAAATAGTGATAACGCAAAAAAAGGAATGGGTAGCTCATAACTTGCGAACTGTATTGAAAAATGATGTTGATGATTTTTTACGTGGTAGAGCCATGCTACAGCTATATTAATTGTAGCATGAATGGGTCGGCTCGACCGGGGAAGGACCACGCTCTCACAGAATACCAGCGTAAAATAGCAGCTTAACGCTGTTGTGTTTCGTATGATGAGTGTAGAGAACCGTAGACCCTTTTTACTGGAAACGAGGCATTCCATCTTAGTCCTCACGGGTTACAACGCATCTGCATTTTGATTCGTAATCGAGGATAGATGTAGATGTCTACGGGCCGCAGCAACCACTTACGCTGTACTTAGACTGTGTGCTCGCTTGTCACCCTTATCCTATAAAAAAAAATGTTGCACAAAAAGTTTTGTACGGGCGTAAGAATTCTTAATTCGCGTAAGTAGGTCAAAGGATCGGTGCAACAATAGTTAGTCACCGGCTCATAAGATGACGACCCGGAACCCATCGATAGCGTATCGACTACAAACATTACTAATTATTTGTAAACACTTCGCAGGGCGTCTTTAGGAAATTTTCAAAGAGTGTGGACCTGATATCAGCTACCCCCTCCACCACACCGGCCCGTAACACGTATATAAATTGCCAACGTCCTATATTCAACACATTCCTTCGGGCTCTCTCGTTTGATCGACTACTCCAAACACACAAAATGGCCAAATTCATCGTTCTCCTCGTCGCCACCATTGCTCTGGTAAGTTATGCTCTTAATTATCAATCTATCGCTAAATTTATGTAAGTGATAAAAAAATATAATTTATTATACATAACATTTTGAATTTGGAAATTATATTTTTTAATATTTTTTCCGCAACAGACGCAGGCGCATTTGGTGCGTCGTGATGCCCCAGCCTCAGCCCCAGCCACACCTCTGCAAGACCTGCAAAAACATGCCGAAGAGTTCCATAAAGTATTCGCCGAGCAGTTAAATAGCATATCCACCTCCAAAAACACACAGGAAGTTCAAAAGGCGTTCAAAGATGGTTCAGACACGTTGCTCCAACAGCTGTCAGCCTTCACCGCCAGTCTGCAAAACGCTGTGAGTAATATTTATATTTTCTACTAGCTGATACCTGCGACTTCGTCTGCGTTGCTTACCTACACACATCACTGAACACGTAGTGCTTATAAAAATCGTTGTTTCTTAAAACTTAAACAACTATTTTAAATGGAGATATCGTAATAAGTTTTTTTAGATAACGGCCAAGTGTCTAAGAAATAAAACTTAGAAAACCTAATTGAAATCTATCCAGTAGTTTTTCCGTGATGCGCGCACAACTGCAAACCTTTATCATTTTATTTATATAGATAAGTATGGGCATAGTCTATTAATCATTTTATAAAAGCCTTCTTTTTTACCAGCCCGTAAAGATCTACTTCTGGAAATGTGCCTCCAGTTGTAGGAAGGATTTGCCCTTATTGTCTGAAATTGTTTAGTAACGGTTATTATACTACTAAAGGGTACATGATTGATAATAACACCTAGGAATCAGGTGAATGCTACCACGCTGTTTCTAAATGTATTCATACTAGTTGTATAAAATATTATATTGTAAATTATGGTTTAAAAAAAGTCTCGCTGGGTTTCTTGCTAGTTCTTCCTAGGACAGAGATTTTTTCCGCACCAGTGAAAATGACTTTCAATAAGTATTCTTGTTATCTATATTGAATAAAAATGATTCTATTATATTCGTCACGCTTGGTAGGCGAAATAACGACCACAACAAAAGATTTGTGATATTGATTGTATTTTACCTGGCCTAAACGAGATCACCACATGTCAGAAGCTATAAGATCCATATTATTTAAAAAATGAAGTAAAAGTAAGAGAGTAATATATTTTTATCATTGAAATTTTGCCAATCTTCAACAAAGGTCATAGGTTAGAAGTTTTTAGATTAACTAAATGAACATTATATAACTTTGAATCTGTTACCTTTATCAAAATGCTACCAGTGTTATCAATCTGCTGTCTCTGGTCAAGGCGAACTAAAGTCACACAATGTTGCAAATTTTACTCTGAATTATATATTTTATATTATCTTAACATTGACCACACTCGTGATACAGTTTACTGGATGATGCTCGATAATAATGGCTTTCTACTTTAGGCAGTAAATTCAGAAACTCCTTTACATTCTTAACGATATTTGATCTCTGTCGTGGGATCTGCGCTTGATGATCTTCGTTTTCATGGCCTGTACTGGGTTGGTCTGATAAAGTCTATGAGTGCACCGTCTTCTCACCAATACTTAAAGTGTTTTCAAACATATTTCGGCATACACGTTTTTTCGCATCATCTTCCATCACAATTTTTTTCGTAGTCTCCCTGACTTAAGCTTGGCTGACTAACTGAGCTGGCTTGTTCTTCCCTGAATACACCAGTACTAGTACTAATAGCTAGCTTCACCAAGTGGTGGCTTCTAGCTCCTGACATAACAGGTAAATTCTGTTGTTATTCCTGCAAATAATAACGTACTCATTTGTCAAAATGTAACAGCAACATTACCAAACTATGATTATCGCAAAATCTCCTTTGACAACAAAAATATAGGTACAAAAAGTTTAATTATTTCATACAAAGAAAATTAATCATAACATAAGTAATATAAACCTAATTATTTTATTGAAAAACATTTAAAATCACAATCAATCAAGCATGAATTCGAAAAAAAAGTAAGGTTAGTATTAAGTTAGAAATTTAGTTCTTTGTTATGATTAAAAATATAACGTATTATTACTGTTTGTTAGGTTAAATTATATTAAAAAAGAATTGATTACTTACACAACAAATTAATGAAGTTTAAATTCGTAAATTCACCTCTTGGACAACAAAATATGTCTCGCCACACCGGAATACTATGACATACGACAATTTGCAGGAACCAAAACAGAGACGTCTGTCATTGGTCATATTGCAAGTAATTCAAACGCTTGCTTCTGATTGGACTTAGACATAGGAGTTTTTGTAAACGTTGTAGAAACATGTTTTGGATGCTTACATGCCAAAAAGGAAAAATTTAATTTTTTTCACATTCGACCTATTGCATGTACCGCGACGATATTTTATATTATCTTAACATTGACCACACTCGTGATACAGTTTTCTAAAATTAATAATATCTCAAAACATTATCTAAACACAATTTAGGTGATACTTAGGACTTCTTTCCTGCCTAGGAGACCGCCTAGGTAGGTCATCACCTTTTTAGCTATTTCTGCCGCCAAACAACAATGCTTGCACTACTGTGTTCCGGTCTAAAGAGTAGAGAGCCAGTGTAATTTCAGGCTGTGAGGTATTTTATCTTAGTTCTTAAAAGATGACAGTGCATCTTTAGCCTGCTTTATTTAAAGTTGTCTGCTGGTTTCCAGGGACTGTATTAGCCACTTACCATCAGATGGACTATAAGCTCGTTTGTCTCTTCAATTAAATAAATAAATGTAGGACCGTTTAACAGTATCTACCAGTATTCTCAAAACAAACTCACGCACTGTTTTTATTATATATTTAAAGCATAATAATTCAAGTACTTAGTTAAAACAAATGTTAAAAGTAAAGTAAAGTTACAGCCTATATACGTCCCACTGTTGGGCACAGGCCTCCTCTCATTTCTGAGAGGGTTTTAGGGCAAGGAAATGTCCGCCCCAATGCGTGTTGGCGAACTTCACATGTCTTCGAAATATTTTTTTGATTTCTCAGACATGCAGGTTTCCTCACGATGTTTTCCTTCACCGCTGAGCACGTGGTAAATCAGCACTTAAAATTGCAATTAACAATTTCATTGGTGCCGGCGGGGATCGAACCCGGGTTGCTCGCGTACTGTGTAACTTACAGCGAGCGCTA
This sequence comes from Parnassius orleans, assembly GCA_029286625.1. Classification (NCBI taxonomy): domain Eukaryota; kingdom Metazoa; phylum Arthropoda; class Insecta; order Lepidoptera; family Papilionidae; genus Parnassius; species Parnassius orleans. Next base: position 4,737,497 of record JAGSMP010000006.1, on the reverse strand, counting down.
ACCATCTGAGCTACAACGGCAATATTATTTAATTAGAATTAACATTTATTTTAATTCTAATTAAATAATAATATTGTGATTTTATCCGGGTTACATTTGAGTAGGCGGTAGTCCATCAACTCATCTTTTTCTCGTCTGGTGAGTGCGTAAGAGGTGACTAGGAGAAATGGAAAAAATCAGATAGATGGAAGTATAACCAAGTCGCTTTTTTACACTACACGTAAAATACCCAGACCAACGACGGGCAGCAGCGTTAAAGGTGCGAGACCCCTGATACTGCGTTTGCCAATCCGCCTGACAAGAATCCTCCCTACTACGGAAGAGGCCGATGTACAGCGGTAGACTTTTATGGTTCGATTAAGAAAATGTAGAAACCGCGTGTTTGTGGCGTAAGATTATGTCATACTTTTTCTCCCCATGGGTGTCAATAACCTTAGATCTTGGCATAGTGATCTCGATAACAATGAATAAGGTGCAAGAGAAGAACAGCGGTCAGCAATCTGCTGCACTAGGATTTTCTCTTGTATCGTGGAGGCAGTTTACAAACATAAATTACACAAGGACAAACATCCAGACCCGGAACAATTATTTGTAGGCTATACAAATACTTCGGCGGGCTGCGAACCCGCGGCCCTCAGCACTGCAATTCATTGTGACGTTATTTAGATATAAGACATTTATTTCATCAATTTTCAATCACTCCTGGCATTGTTATCTATTGTTCGTGAAGTTTCATTACAATCGGTTATGCCATTCCGAAGATTAACTCGGACAGACAAAAAATTTTAAAAATGGTTATAGCATGCAAATAACCCCCTGCGCTCAACGAAAGGCAGTTATTTCGATATTACAGGCAGACACTTATATATGGTATACTATATATATACCATATATTATAATATATACCATATATTATAATATATACCATATATATGTATACTATATGGTAAACCTATAGATATGGATCAGACAATATTAATTTGACAACTTTATCGATCTTAAAAATGGGTACACTACATACGCTACAAGGCTTCTACATAAGCATGTTTTTGTTCAGTATTTACATAAATTACTTACTACGCATTTTAGTTTAAGTAAGGTTTAAAAAAATAGAAAAAACAGCCTATATACGTTCCATTCTTAGGCGTAGGCCTCAATTAGTCTGGCGCGCTTCTGCAGTACTACATGTCCTTGAAATATTTTTCCTCAGAAGTCCTGATTTACCTCTTGCACTTTGCAACGTGCAAGAGGTAAATTTTAAGAGGCCTTAAAATCGCAATTAACAATTTCATTAATGCCGTCGGAGATAGAACCAGGGTTGCTCATGTACTGTGAAATATATAGATTAAGAAGAGAGAGAAAGAGAAATATATATAATACAGCAAGCCACTGAGCTACCATAGCCTTAGTTTTGCAAAAGATGCCAGCGGATATGTAATGTTGCTCGTGTACTGCGAAATTAACAGCAAGCAAGGCACCATAGCTTTTTACTTTTGCAAAGAGAAGCCGGCGGATATGTAACCCGGCTTGCTCGTGTACTACCTACTGCACACTGTACCTTTTTTGATTGAGTTACCAAAGTTTTTAGTTTTGTAAAAACTAAAAAGCTTTGGTAACTCAACTTGGTAAACTTGTGAGATGTAACCCGGGTTACTCGTGAACTGTGAAATTTATAACAAGCCCCGAAATTCGATAATAGCCTAATGGTAGGGTGCGAACTACAAACTCTAAGAGTCGTGGGTTCGAATCCGCCATTCGTCTTCATTACTACCGCCGAGACTCCTGGTAAGACTTCAAGACACCTTTAGCCGTCAGAACCTTTGATAAGTCTTGTGAGTCTGCTTGACTGCCAGTGAGAGAAACCCATCACCTAACCCTGACATCCTGTCTCTGTCCGTCTGTTACCTTAGGTCTCATGGTGCAGGCATCCCGCACTTATTTATGTTTGTATATTTATATGGTAGGGCTAGATATTAGGGACTGCTAGGTATAGGGAACTTAGTTAGGGTTTGTAGGGTCTAATACTCCTACCATATTCATGTGCAGCCAGGTAGTCGAACTATCGAAGAGACACTAGGTTAATATATAAACAAACAACTACAATACGGCCGACGTATCTTGCGAGTCCGACCTTCGCGCAGAAGGTTGCGCAATAGCTTTTAAGGAACAAAATGGTGGCATGAGGCGACGTACGGGGGCGGTGGTCTAGGCTGAGATTGACCATAAGTAAACACAATCGACCCTTTAGTCATAAAATATCGCAATCGATTAGTTTTATTTAGAAGTTATTGATTTTGTTTATATAAGATATTAAACGAAATAGATTTACAAATATAGTGAATTTTGTTGATAATAAACAAGATTTCGACTTAAATAAAAAAAAAACTAAAAACATATTATTTTCTCAGCTGAAAGACATAATGTACTTAAATATCAATTATCTATTAACGTCTTCTTGGTAACGACTATTTGAGAAAATTTAGAACCTCCTTATAAATTGCAAATAAATATATTTTATGTCTTAATTTTAATCGATTTGAATAAAATCGATTAAACAACACCCTCAGGCACGCGTGTTGGACATCCTTTCTGATTACTTCGTAAAGCTTCGTGCTTATTCGGCAATGCTCGGTACACGGTAATATTTCTCAGTCACGTTAGCATTGGTGTCGTGTTCGTGTCATATCTCTGTCTTGAGCACAGTCGGTTACAAAAGTTTTCGTTGTTATTGTTGTTTGTTTTATTAATAGTGTTAAGTTTGTTTTGTTTGTTTTATTTGTTTTATTTGTTTTATTTGCAAGTGTCAGTTAGCACTTATATTATTCGCCAAACATGCCACCAAAACATAACAGTGGAATAAAAAGTATTAAATGTAAATAATATTGTATGTGTTTGTGATAAAATCTGCCTATCGAAAGGTGAGGTATCAAAATTGAATCTTTAATTTATAATGTCTCCAAAGTGTTTTGATATTTTTGGTCACTGTATTAGGAAATTATTTATTACATTGTATATATAAAAATTACAATAACAGTTTTCTTCACAGTGTTCATGCGCTAAACTTCGCAGAGCCTATATTCAGACTCGCCAAGATACGTCAGCCGTATTGTACCTGACTGTACAACAGGTTTAAATATACAGCGTTATTTTAGAGTAGCCAAATTTTAAGCTTAAGTTCAAATAGATATATCGTTAATGCAGTTTTTGAAATTACGAGTAAATAAGGCTTCTACTTTTTTTGAAATTATCCCAAATTGAATGTGATTTATGAGCAACAACGTTTTTGCCTACCGATCGACCGTTATGAATGTGTGCGTACGCAGTAAAATCAGTTAAAATAATGCATTACCACGCATTCTGAATTTAAAAGATAAAAAGGACAGAACGATTGAGATTTTTTTTAATTAATTTTTCTTCACCATTTGCCCTTATTACTTATTCTGAACCTTCTCTGCAAATTTGGCCGGTTATTGCAAAATAACCCTGAACAATTAACTTTTAAAATAACAGCTTATGTGGAGGTTGAGATGTAAGTCACACAAATAAAACATAATGTAGTGGTAAAATTATTTATTGTAGGTTAGATAGCAGAAATACAAAAATGTTGTGTTTTATTAACCAATAGCACTTATTGTAGGTTGTACACTTTTGGCAGTATGTGAAGTTTAATTAAGAACATTTGTGACCTATTCTGTAGATCTTTATATTGTCAATACATATTTGCAATAAAAATAAACATACTTAAACATACTATGCACGCACGATAACAATGGTGCCATCATACTAGGATTTGACTTTGCATTTCACCATATTTAAGTGTGTCGTGAAGCGTGCAAAATATAAATGTCAAAGAATATGTATTTTTACTTATATCGCATTTTAAAAAGAAGAATTTCAAAATGGCGGCTACCAGTATTTCAAAGCAGATATGAAATATACCGCCTTTTACACTGACGGAATAAATACCATAAATTAAAGTCCATTATGAAGTTTCATTGGTTTAAGATAATTTAAATGTATCTCAAACCAAGGTTATTAAGTAACAACACATATATAGCAATTAGTTTTACATAAGTTTGCCACTAAAAATATATAAAAAGTATTGTAATAGTTGTTTTAATAATCGTGTATGTAATTATACAGACGGTTCCATTCAAATGGTAGAAATAGTACTTTAATTGATTTGCTAAATTATTAGGGATACCAAGCATAGGTAAACATGAGTCAGATGGGTTCTATACACGCAAATACTCAAACTAACCATGTTTGTATATTAAATGCTTAAACGATCTGAATCTACACTTTCGTGTTAAAAATTACATGAAAATTATCTATATGTTATTGCCTCATTTGATGTTTATTTGAACGAATATCTTTGACGCGATATATGCAATGTTTGATACGAATATATGTGAAACAATAATTACTATATTGTATAATATACCAATTTTATTCAGTGAAATATTATTTGCACAATAAAAAGCCTGAAATAATGATGCTATAATGTATTTAATAAGCATGTGCCTAAAAGTATTATGACACTAAATAAAATAGTTACATGAAAAATTCAGGGCCCAGTAACATTAGTGAACCAGCACAAATGGTTTAAGATAACTTTGAAGCAATGATAAACATGTGTAGCTAAAATGTACTGAACCCCTTACATAGGCAACGACGTCGGAACAGAAGAACACCTTAACGTCTGGTGACAGGTTGCCACTCATCGCCATTAGGGTCGCGGGCTGAAAAACGATATTTTATATTATAAGTATAAAAAAAAACAGAAAAACAGTTAAAATAGAGCAGGATTGATAAGTTGCTTAGACTAAGGGCGGGTTGTTTCACCTCCGCATAACGCACGCGTACACATTACAAGTGGTAAAATTAAAAATTTTGTACAACCGACTTTAATATAAATAAAATGTGAACATCATCAATATAATCGAAGTCAATACGCATTATTAAGGATAACTCAAAAACTTAATGGACAGATCTTAACACATAACAAGACACAGTCCACAGGATTATAGTGCATAATTGTGTGCACAAGCACAGGTGCATTCTCTATTCCCTCACTCTCCGAGGTACGGGGGTGAAACACCGCCAAATTTCTGACTTCGAGCCGCTACTGAGAATTTCTTCATAGAAAAACCCAATTACTGATTTCGGCTCAAACTGGGATTCGAACCCGGGACTTCATGATCAGCAATCACGTTTACGATCACTAGACCGACGAGGCAATCAACAACTCCATACAAAATGTTTTGTCACTGCTCTAATTAGTGTCGGGACCGACAAATGTGAACGGGCAGAACATAAGAAACAGGAACACAATATTTTTTTGTAGAGCTTTGTTATTTCTACTCACGTTTGTCCTCGCGCCGCGCCGGCGGCGGCGGGCGACGTTCGCGGTCGTCTCTACGTGGCCCATCCCTGTGCAAACAAACCATTATATTTAAGGTGAACAAGTGGTAAAATTAAAAAAATTTGTACAACCGACTTCAATATAAATAAAATGAGAACATAATCAATGTAGTCGAAGTCAATTAAATACGCATTATTAACGATTACTAAAAACAGAGGTCAGATCTTGATCAAATTTATATGGAACCACATGAGAAGCACCAGCTTTAAAATAAAATAAAGAATCATCAAAATCGGTTCACCCATAAAAAAGTTCTGAGGTAACACACATAAAAAATACAGTCGAATTGAGAACCTCCTCCTTTTTTGATATCCGTTAAAAAAGTAAAGTTCTTTTCCATTTTGAGAGGGTTATGGAGCCATAATATTTACTCACAAATTATTTTGAACTTCTGTATATATATTTATTTTATTAATTAAATTATTATTATTTTAATAATATCGACAATGAAGTGTAATTTTGCAGCATTCAAAATAAAGCAACAGTTGAAAGATACAAAATACACACAGAAAAATAATACATAACATAACATAAACACTCACGCCTGTCACCCAGAGGGGTAGCCAGAGACTACGGACTTCCACTTGGTACGATCCTGGCACACCTCTCTCGCCTCCTTTACATCCATATATCTACGCATACACGCTCGTCGGTTAAGGGTACTCCTAATCTGGCCCATTTTCAATATATCGCCAATTTGGTCGATAAACCTTCGTCTAGGGCGTCCCTTTCCGACTCTGCCGTTCACTATGCCGTACACAGAAAAATTGCAAAAGATTTTTAAAATTTTTGAAAGCTTACCGATCATCCCTTCTTGGACCATCTCTATCGTCTCTTCGTGGCGGGTAGCGGTCGCGGTCACGGTCATCGCGCCGGTCTCTAAAATCACGATCGCGGGGCCCGTCACGATCTCGAGGCCCATCACGGTCTCTCGGCCCGTCGCGGTCTCTAGGCCCATCACGGTCTCGAGGTCCGTCGCGATCCCTAGGGCCATCACGTTCTCGGGGGCCATCGCGGTCACGAGGACCATCACGGTCTCGGGGACCATCGCGTTCTCGGGGACCATCGCGGTCTCGAGGAATTTCACGATCGCGAGGGCCGTCACGGTATCGATCATCTCGCAGTGGCGCGTCTTTAGCACGCCAAGTGCTAGAACGCTCCTATAACAAAATATTTTCATCTCTTACAGATTCTCATACAGATCTGTATAGAAAATGCCATTAAAGCTTATTAAATATATCATTTACATTAATAACAGTTTGCTGCCTATGGCCAATTGTCAGGTACCAAAAAGAATATTGCCGTCCACCATAATAATAATAAATTATAATATAATATAAATTATTATTATTATAAACTAGATGTAAAATACCTAGCGCAGCAACAAGGAGTAACATAAGAGTTTCACAACTGGTACTGCAATCGTCAACAAACTTTCCTTTACTCTGAGAGAGACTCATGTTAGGCAGTGAAATGTTACAAGTTGATATACGAGTTGATAAGAAAGATGAACATCTAAATCTAAAACCAATTCCAAATGTAGACCTTTATAGAGAACTGACAGGAGGCGCAAAGGGTCCTCAACTTTTTTTATTTTAAATTGTAGTTTATAAAAACAATTCTATTTTACATTTATAAAATAATTGAAAATGGAATTATGGTCAGTAATGAAATGGCAATGGGCAGGCCATTAAGCTCGAAGAACTGATATCTGATGGGGAAGAAAGGTTCTGGAATGACAGCTCCATACCTAAGCGAAATATAGGGTATACCCCACTTGTCACAGGACCTTTACGAGGTCGTACTACTTCTGATACAAGTGGCTCAGGACCGTGTTTTGCTGCATTCCTTACGACGATGTTCAGCAGTGGACTTGTGAAGGGCTGTAATGATGATGATAATGCAATTATGAATTTAAAGGATAGTCTACTAACTGTGGGTGCAGGTGGAGGGTCAGCAGGTCCTCGTCGCCAGCTGCCTGTCTCAGGACCGCTGGAACGTCCGCCGTAAGCTGGGCGGGGCCTGTAAAAACATGTTTAGCACACAATTGAAAAAAAAAAACATAAAAATAAATGACCAGCATTTACTCTACATTTTTTCTCCGGTCAGAGAAATCTCATTTGGATATGATAATTTATTAAGTCTAAAAAAATTAAACGATTTTTTTTAAACTGTCTGGAGAAAAAAAGTAATAACTACTTGATATTGAACAGAAAGTATTAATATCTATTTGTATCAATATTGAAAAAAATTAATATAGTTACAATGTCAGTTGTCCCCATAGCAAAATTTTATAAGGCTACGAAAATAATTAAAACAAAACAATCTAGCTGTTTCAATTAGTGAGAGTTATAATCTTTTTTACATTATATATGCTACACAACTCACAGAAAAATTTAAAGAAATAAACATATTAACTTTGGATTAATATTAAGGTTAATATTAATGTATTTACATAAAAACTACACATATATATAAAAAAATCTCATGTCTTATGATTTATTGATTGATTATCTCCGGACAGTTTGAAGTTAAATAAAATCCTTTTACTTTTTGACGTATGAAATACCACAATGTATTATCAAAATGAGGTTCCTCTGACTGGAGAAGAAATGGAGATATTTTTGTAGGCGAACCAATTTAGATGAGAATACTATACCTATCATCCCTCGCAGGCAAGCGGTCATCCTTTGGCGGGGGCCCTCTCTCATCACGCAGGGGACGTCGCTCAGGAGACCGGGGAGGAGGACGTACTGCAAATATACATACAAATGTTAAAAACCTGATAATCATTAGCCTGGTATTAGACAAGCATCACATCAACAGCCTAATTAAGTCCACATCTAGTATTGACTATTCAAGGCCCCTTCTTTGCCTCGGACCAATACCATTAAACCCGGCTCTGGGTTAGATCGGGGTATTCCTAGTAGTCTTAAGACTACTAAGAATTTTCTTCCCCAGTGGTATTACCAGTTAGGTCTAACTTGATATGAAATCACAAAAATATGACTATCATAGAATATTAGAAATATTTTTTTCTGCAAAAATAGAAATAAACTAGCAACACTATTAAACCAATTATTGAATAATAGATACATACAATAATAATTATTACCAATTTTCCCATTAACCACTCCAAATAAGCTTAGAATACTTGTATTAGGATGGCGGATTCAAACTCACGATTTCTAAATAGCGATCCGTAACCTTGATTTGAGTTGGCGCTTTAATTTCATGAGTTTCTATGACAAACTTTGTGTCATAGATGTGGTAAGTAACGACTATAAGAAATTCAAGAAAGATCTCATGTATTCAAACAGATTGTGGTTTGTCCATCCTATTAACGCCAGACTAATGCTCAGACTAGAGACGGAAGCAACGTCAAAGGTGCGACATGTCTTGACCTACGATTGCTTATTCGCTTGCCATACATTAAATGAATAAGGGTGACAAATGAGCACACAGTCCACTTGTGGATGCTGTGGCCCAGTCTTCTATATCTATCCTCGATTAAGGATCAAAATACAGATGCGTTGTCACCCCTGAGGACCAAGATGGAATGCTTTGTTTTCTCTTACGGCAATTATTCCCTAATACAGAAGAGGTGTAGACATGTAATACATGTCAAGTAGTGTACGGACAGATAGAAATGAAGTAGGATTTTTTATTTATTATCACATACAGAACAGACAGAAATATTTAAATTTTAGATATCTTACCAGGTTCACGCCTCCAGCTAGTCATAGCGGAAGCCTTTTGTTCTTCCAACTTGCGTGCAACATTCGCTTCTTGTGCGCGCGCCTTAGCCTCAGCACGAGCCAACATCTCTTGATATTCTCTGTAATTTTTTTGAATAAGACCATTAGTATAGCTTAATGGTGAGTAATGATATCGGTACGTACGTACGTCAGTCTACTTATTGTCGTTTTGCATCGTGCATGACCTAAGCGGGACATATAGCAAGATGGACCGTGAATAAGACGCTTTACAAATTGACAATAGCTAATGGTCAGTGTACCATCAGCACAGTTTGTTTGTTAATAAAATGTTATAAAATAATTATTACAGCAAGCAAATTGTAGAAAACACACATAATACAAGAATATCATCATCATCATTAATTATCATTAAATAATTCTAAATATGTTTATATATCTCATTATTCGATTTTTAAATTGTTCAAAGGGATGTATTTACTTCTCTTGGCGTTCCTTGCGTTCGCGCAGCGCGGCCAGCTCCTCTTGGCGCTTGCGTTCGCGTTCCTCTTTCTCTCGCTTCTCCTCCTCTTCTTTAAGGCGTTGCGCTTCTTCTGCTGCGCGCTCTTCTGCCTTGCGTTTCTCTGCCAGCCACTGAAATATGAAAATTAAGACATTGACAATATATAGCTTTATAATAATAATAAATAAAATGTATTTATAGACTAGAAATATAACTGTACTTGATAGGTTAGTTTTATAATAAGTTTCATGTTTAAAAGATAAAACATAGATAACTAAAAGCCATCTTATACAATATTTAAAAAAATATGTAGGTTTATCATTTGCGAGTCTTTGATCAGGTTTGAAATGACTTTACTTAAACTTAGTGATAAAGTCAAGACTCTTACACCTAGTTTTGAAAGGTAAATGAAAACCAGTCATTTGATTAAATATTTTGTATAATATTTATCATGTGCTCTCATAATAATTGATTCTGTTTTTGTTTTCAATATTTTTTCTTATTTAGTTAATTAACTTATTTGCATAATTTCTCAATGGATGTTATTCATACTCCAAATTAATTCAAAATTAAGTTTGCATGACTCAATTTGAGAATGGTATGTATACTTGTAATTAATATCCATATCAGAGAGTATAAAAATGTGCACCTTTTTGTGATAATAAATAAATAAATTTTACATTTTACAACAAGTATACTTTCTGAATCGCTTTTGTAATGAAATTGAGACAGTGCAAAGTGTTACCATCTAAGAGCTTTCAGAGAAGAATGTAGCGCTTCTATTGGCCAACTAGCGCTTACGTTTTAAGTTTTTTTGTCAGCAAAAGGGTTAGAAGCGTGCGTGTGTACGTGTGCGTATGTGTGCGTGTGCGTATGTGTGCGTGTGTGTGTGTGCGTGCGTGTGCATGTGCCCGTGCGTGTACGTGTGTGCGTACCTCCTGGCGGCGGCGCTCGGCGCGCTGCTGGCGGCGCTGCGCGAGGCGCGCGTCGCGCTCGGCGGCGAGCTGCAGCTGGAAGTGTATGTGTGCGTGTGCATGTGCCCGTGCGTGTGTGTACGTGTGTGCGTACCTCCTGGCGGCGGCGCTCGGCGCGCTGCTGGCGGCGCTGCGCGAGGCGCGCGTCGCGCTCGGCGGCGAGCTGCAGCTGGAAGTCGGCGAGGCGCTTGGCGTGCGCGGCGCCGCGCTCGCTGCGCAGGCGCGCGGTGAACTGCTCGCGGTGCGCCGCCATGCGCGCCAGCCGCGCCGCCGTGGCCACGTCGCGCGCGCGCGCCTCTGCCATCAATCATACTTTTAATTAGCTCCTTCATTTTGTGTGTGTGTGTGTGTGTGTGTGTGTGTGTGTGTGTGGTAGTGGCGGTGTAAGAATATCCACTACGCCATATCTTCATGTGGGTGTCGTAAGAAGCTACAGAGAGAAACTGAAACACAGGGTGGACAGCAGCATCTTCCTGATAATAATTCAAAATTATAAAAAAACTGCGATTTGACAACATAGTTGCCATGTTGGTCTACCCGCCTACCAAACATGGCAACTATGGCAAAAAACTCTCTATAAGGCAATCTGTGGAGGAGGCCTATGTTCAGCAACAGACTTTTATAGGCTGTTATGGATGGATGAATGGATTATTTTTGTCAAGCAAGGTAATAGACCCGGGGAATGGGAAATGCTCCATGTGGTTGTGCAGAGCTATTCTACGTATACCGCAGTACTTCGAAACTATGATAGCGCGATTTAAACTTCGGTGTGTTTCGCTTGTGACGCGACGACAATGCCGCCACACATTTATAACGTAGCTATAGTAGCCTAGTGGTAAGGTGCGCACCGCAAACTCAAAAATTCGTAGATTCGAATCCGTCATTCGATTATTTCTTCTGTCGCCTTTTACGCACCCACGGGATAATATCCCCCATATTTTCTGACATCGCCACTGCATGGCTTCTCACCCGGGATGCACGGGCTACATGTACGGTGCAACCGTACATATAGCCCGATCAGCATTTTTTCATCGAGTCAGTTCACATAGCATCGCCACACAGCGCGTTCGTGTACTCATTATAGCTATTAGCAGTTTTTAAATGTATCTACCATTTTATCTTAAGTAGCATATTTTATTTATCTTATCAGCAGCAGTGTCTTAGTGTAACGTACAGGACCTCCTGTATGTTACACTTAAGATGACACCATTTTAGTAAATTACAATTTGAATTCGCCACTTTTTTATATTTAAACTTTAATGCACAAAATATACATGGAAGACTTAACCCCAAAAGGCATTATCTTTGAATTACCCATACAGTAAAGCAGAGATAAACGATAAACGTCGTGTCTCAAAACTTGATCGATTTTTATTACTGACTAGCGACCTGCCTCGGTTTTGCCCGAGTGGGATCTATTAATGTGGCGTCAATAAGATCATCAATTATTTTATTATACATTTTATCAATTTTCCATTTCAAAACAAAAAAATCTTCAAGTTTTTTAACAGACTTGAAAAACGAGGAGGTTCGCAATTCGAGTCTATTTTTTTTGTATGTATGTTACGCGATATCTTCGCAGATTGTGAACCAATTTTGACGATTATTTTTTTATTAAATAGGTTATACTTCAAGGGCGGTCCCAAATAAATTTGGAGAAAAAATTTAACACCGAGGTAGCAAACTAATAACTTCTTTTTTAGCAATATGAAGTCGGTTTTTACTTTTTGTTAAAACTTATAATTGTCGGATAAAATATAGCTTAAATCACTCCTGGCATAGCTCTCTATCTGTTTATGAAGTTTTATCACAATCGGTTCAGCGAATCCGAAGACAGACAAGACAAAATTTTTACAAATGGTTGTTTATGTCTTAATGTAATGCAAATTACCTTCCGAGCAGGCAGACGCTTCAATTTCATTTATATGTAAGTAAAATGTACAAGAAGTTAGTTTGATTACAAGAACTTCATTCTTTAAAAAAAATCATCTAATGAAAAATATTACATTTACAAAAGTGATATTTCATTTAAATATTGTTACTTGTTACTGTAAATTATTTATTACGAACATTAACATGATATTTTTGGAACCAAAAAAAATAGAAGTGCACAACATTTTTTAGTACTACTTGTGTTCACAAAATCATAATCTATCCTCCCCAATGTCAGAGGTGGTAATATCAAAGACTAATTACAACACGAGGAGAATCAAACAGTTTAAGCTTTTGTTAAAAGTCCTGCTGGGTTTCTTGCTGGTTCTTCCCAGGACAGAGATTTTTTTCCGAACCAGTGGTAAAGTAAAAAAATTATTTCAATAAGAATTACATGTAATTTTTATTGAATTTAAAAAAAAATCTTATTCTATTCTGTATAAATGGATCTAAGATTAAGATCTATGATTCAAGCCCAGAACCCGGAAAATGCTTGAACAGGCCTTCAGTTTCTTTTTTATATCATGAGTGCCTGCACAAATAACTGACAGTCCAGAGTACTTTTTGAAAGTAGAACACATCGAAATGTTATATAATTTATAACACACACGGAATATATAAGCTACCCATTTTAAAATACGTTATACTGCTCCAAATTCTACCGGACAACCAGACATAGACGTCGCGGACCATTGATTATAAAGCCCATAAGGACTTTTTAACAAATAAAACCTTAATGTTATTAGACATCTTACCTATGAGCTGTTGAATTCGTTCCTTCTCCTGCTGCTCCCAAAACGCCTTATCTTGGACTTGTTTCTCTTCTAAACTTTTTTGAAGGAGCGGAATTTCTTCTAAGCGCTTGGCTCTCTCGAAATAATCAACCTGTTGAATGGTTAAAAAACTTTTAAATTTAAGTTATCAAAAATGATTAAACTAAAAATGATCATACTATAACAGTTGCAAATATATCCGGCTCGAAGGACCACTTAATTCAGTGTTTGAAATATGTTATGAAAATTAGTATAATAATTATTGTGTTTAAATAATAAAACATATTACCTTTTTCTCCTGAGATTTCAATCGCGCTTGCAGTTCCTACGTTCTTTCATAAGCTCTTCAGCCTCACGTTGAGCGATTGCTTCCGCATCCATTTTCTTCAAATCCTAAATAATGTATATAACGGATATTATATAAAAGTTATCTATAAAATTATAAATTAAAATCATGTCTCTCATCATATTATATGCGAGTCATATAAGATATGATTTCTTTGAAAATTAATGTATTTTATTCATCAATAAATTTAATTTATAATATTTATTATTTGTACAAACCTCCTCATCCAACTTCTGCAGTACTTTCTTTCCATGCATGGTTTGCGATATATGCGCAATACGTTCACGCAAGTGTCTCTCACGCATGGCTGCCATTTCGGATGCATGGCGACGTTTCTCACGCTCCTCTCTTTCGGCTTCCAAACGACGAGCTTCGGCAGCAGCGGCAGCCCTTAGTTGTTCTTCTTGGCGACTGAAATTACACAAACATCTTATAGCTAAGCATTTCCTGTAAGGTTATTGTTATAATTTACGCATGCAATCTAAATTCAAATCTGAAATTTTGAAGGAAATCTTCAGTAGGTAAATTGCATATCTGAGACTTGTTACTTATACTTTACACAAAAGGAACTCTTAAAGTGCATCCCAATTAAAGAGAGATGAGAAGAGATTTTTCTAGAGGCGAGGCTAGAGATATACCCTAAAGATATAATACATTAAAATATTAGCATACCGTAGTTCCTCCTCCTCGCGAACAGTGTTAAGTCGTTCTATATACTCCTTGCGCTCCTCGATAATCTTATGTCGCTGCAACACTCGGTGATGTTCGGCGTGCTTATTCTCATGGTAATGTTGCACCATGTTTAAGCGGGCTCGCTCTCGTTCGGCGCGACGTCGATCCGGGTACAGTTCATGTACAGCTCGGGAGAGGACTTCAGCGGCACGGACAAGTTGCTCACGCATCTAAAGAGCAAATAATATCATAAGTTTATTGGTAACATAGAGTCTGTATGGTAAAAAGAACATAACATCGGCTAGATAACACTAAATTATTTCATAAGTGTATGTGTAATGTTACAATTGTCTTGTACTGCTCTTTTAGATTTAAATTCTATTTTATATCTTTTTATTTATATAAAAAAAGATACCGGACTGTTGCACTTTGCACAATAGATTATACTTGAAAAACTTGTAAATTATAGTTGAATACTCTAAGATATAATATTCTAAATCATTATAGGGAACCTTAAACTATTGAGCTTGTAATATAACTCGTATAATAATAAATTAAAGACCGAATACCTGTTCAGCAGGAGTAGCCTGCAAGATGGCCCCGCCGCAAGCTTCATCAGCGGCAGAACACCATTCGCCACCGCCCGCTTCTTCGCCGAAATGTACACATCTGTAATAAAATATTATTTTGAGACCTGTGAGGAAGGGTACGGGTGTACGTAAGTTGTTAGAAAATACGTCATAAATATGATTATATATTCGATAAATACATACATAATGTAATAAATAAATTTCAATTACAAAAATATAGAAATACATATACAAGAGCAGAAAGGAGTAAGCAAGTATGTGAAATAAAAGCCTTAACATAAGGAAAAATAAGTAGTAATTTTTAAATGAACAATGTCAAAAGAGATACAGGAATGACTAACTAAGGAGGAAAGAAGTGCGCTTTGAAAAGTTTTTAAACTTTTCAAAAAATATGCATGCACTTGTAATGTGCTGCAGTAAGGAGTTCCAGAGACGAACAGCTACAATAGAAAAGGATTTAGAATAGAAGGAAGTATTATGGGACGGAATTTTGAAAGTGAGGTTTTATAAGAGCAAAGAGAGCTACAGTTAGTGTCACCAAGAAACTCAAACCACTCTTTGAGGTAACCAGGGAAGTGGGTTTGAATAGCCATCTTGTTTTTCGCGAAATTCGGAAACATTCATATTTTCGGAGTTCAAATATGAACCGTAAATAAAGGTTCTGAATGCGCTCAAGTTTATTAATTAATATCTCATTGTGGTTGCGACATAATTAATGAACAACTTTATTACATTTTTGATGAATAAATAGAAAGTTATGCAATGAAATATATATCATGAAGAAAAAGCTAATTAAATCAATTATACTTTGAATTGGAATCATTATCATGATGATGATGATGATTCCAAGCCAAATAAATGTTACTTCTTTAAATATAAATACAAAAAAAAACTGAATTTTATTTAGTCTTGAGACTGTCTTATAGCAAACATCTCATTACAGCATCACGCCTGTAATCCCCGAGGGGGTAGCCAGAGTCCAAAGTCCAGCGAGTTACTTGGACTACATTTATATAGGTATAGATGGAAAATTGTGAAAGAAGTAATATCCCATTAATCACTTTTACACTATGCTATGCAAGTTACAAAGTAGGTTATATACGTGGTAGAGCCATGATGCAGCTATATTAATAGTATAGTTGTAGCACGAATGGGTCGGCTCGACCGGGGAAGGACCACGCTCTCACAGAATACCAGCGTAAAATAGCTGCTTAATGCTGCTGTGTTTCGTATGGTGAGTCTAGAGAACCGGAAACCCTTTTTACTGGAAAAGAGGCATTCCATCTTAGTCCTCACGGCAGACCACGCATCTTCATTCTAATTAGCAAACAAAGATAGATGTAGATGTCTATGGGCCACAGAAACCACTTACCATCAGGTGGATTGTGTGCTCGTTTGTCACCTTATTCTATAAAAAAAAAGGCACATTATAATTCCCAGGCTAACATGGGACTGTCTGATTAAAGAAAAATAAGCAAACTCACTGATTAGCATGATCAATCCGTATCTGCATATCGTTGTGACGGACGCAATCAACAAGCAGACGCTCCAAATGGAACAGATCATTGGTATGCGCCAACTCCAGCAAACGTGAGAACTGGACGCAGGAGTAGCACTGTGCCACTTGACGTACTAGACGAACTAATGCTACGTCTGTCAATGCCACTGTGTATTGTGCCAAGGATGAGTCTAGAAAAGTAGATAAAGATTTTTTAGCTTTCAAGTCAGTGTACAATGAAACTCTTCTTCATCTTCATCAGTCCCTAACAGTTCACTGGTAGTGCCAGAGATGGGCAAATTCTATGGTGGAGCCTACCTCATCACAGAATTTGCCACATGCATTTAAGGCAAATTCTATGATATATAACTACACAGGCAGGCAGATTGACACTGCTCGCATTGTCTGTCGGCATATTTTACATCTGGTTTACATTAATAATAATACCACATTTTATTGGACGTAATGACATTTCTACGGCATTTCCCATAAGCGCCGCCTCTTATGACACCAATGGGATGAAATGGAGTGGTGGATTATCTTACGCCACTAACACACGGCAGTACAATAAAATAAAAGGATTTAACACATTTAAGCAAGAAGTTAAAACTATGTTTAAAGTTCATTATTAGTATTTAATAGTACCAAAGTGGCCATCACTAAAGAAAATAATCAAAAGCCATTTAAACTTTATAAATAAATTGGAAATGAATTCCACTCACTAGGATCTTCTTGCAGCATTTTAACGACGCTCTGCACATTGGCGCAAATGGTAAGAGGATCAAATTCTACCTCAAGCCAAGAGTACAGTTGCTGAAGTTGAGGAGACGCCAAATTCACCACATTCAAACGGATCACATCTGAAACATTGGAATTTTTAATTATTCCATATATAAGGCCAGAAAGACTAGATATTATATAATATAAGCAGACTTTCAGGGGTTCATAACATTTTACGGAAGATTTTTTTATTTTGTTGTTAAAAATAAGTTACATGTGCAAGTGTAAATTAACACAGACAGCCCAGTAATAAGCCACCTGTCGCGTCTAACTTCCCATTTAATTTACCTCTGAGGCCTACCACTTGCTGACTATGTCAGTCAGAAATGGGATTTAATTCAGAGGCACGAGACACAAAACACATTTCATTCACATAACATCATTCTTTCTATTGACTCTTTTTTTAAGGATGTAAATAGGTATCACAATGTTTTTATTAACCTTTGATAGGTTACTGAACTGGTTGTGAAGTAATGCAGAAAAAATATTAATTTACTTAAAGGGAAAGATTTTTTAAATGTTTCATTAGACATTTTGAATAAAATAATATGTAACAATTCACAAAGTCAAAGAGAGAACAATTACTAAACTGCATAGGGAATATCACAATTTCAAATTTTAATACAGTGATTAATAAGCCCGCTTTGTATTCTCATAGTAAGAGTAAAATGATTACAGTGCATCACTTACCTTTCAATAAGTTAGCTCTAGTTGGTGGCTGTGCCAGTCCAAGTAACACAGCCAGCCTTTGAGCTTTTTCAACTGGACTCTTGTCAGTTTCCACAAAGCGGTCAAATTCTGGATGTAGTGATGGTAAGGGCACTGAAAGTACTGCCACTAGGACCCGACATGCCATTCTGTTTGTAAGAAAGATTGAGAAAAATTATATTTGATGGAAATATGAAATTAAATTTGAAAGGAAAAAGTTTATAGAGCTAATGTTCTATCATCGAATGAGTTTATTTCTGTAAACATCTTATTAATAAATATAACTTTGAAGGTTATAGGTAAGGTCAATCTCAATTTAAGTTACAGCCTATATACGTCCCACTGCTGGGCACAAGCCTCCTCTCATTTCTGAGAGGGTTTTAGGGCAAGGAAATGTCCGCCGCGCTGCTTCAATGCCTGTTGGCAGACTTCACTTTGAATTTGTTTTTAATTTCTGACATTAAGGTTTCCTCACAATATCTTTCTTCAACACCAATGTTATGGTAAATCAGCACTTAAAATTGCAATTAACAATTTCATTGGTGCGGCGGGGATCGAACCCCGGTTGCTCGCGTACTGTGAACTCATCGACTCCGCTCATTTGACTATGTTAATTACATTTTTACCGCTCATTTGACTATGTTAATTACATTTTTAAGCGCCGATTTACCATAAAATTGGTGTTGAAGAAAGACATTGTGAGGAAACCTTAATGTCAGAAATTAAAAACAAATTCAAAGTGAAGTCTGCGAACAGGCATTGAAGCAGCGCGGTTGACATTCCTTGCCCTAAATGCCTCTCAGAAATCAGAGAATACCTGTGCCTAGTAGAGGGATGTATAAAGGTTTTATATATTTAAAAGTTCGCAAGCAAGAGACGAGAGCTTACAAACTTATATATTAGTTGGGTCTTACAAATGATTTACGTGTATAATATGGAATCACATAACTATACCTAACAATATTTGTGCAGGCATAAATTAACACAAGCAATAAATGCAAATATTGCTTGTCGCGTCAAGCCTCTATTATACTTTGCCTCCAAGGCCTACCACCGCATAACCATAAATGTTAAGGATGGGATTTATTTTGGAGGCATTGCTGTAAAATATTTTAGTACTATCTAATATTTTAGTTACAGTGAAACTTTAAATAACTGGAATCTCAATAGAACAGTAATTTAGGTTCAATAAAAAAGTATCTCATTCACTGAAGTTTACTAAATATATAGGAAAAAAGTTATCCTATGAACCAAAAGTTCCACTAATAAAAAAGTTAAACAGAGAACTCAATAATAATAATTTATAGATTTAATTGTATTATTTTATTATCTGGCTTAAACTTAAAACTCACTTCTGTAATTCCTCCTGTGTGATGTTCTTTTTCATTTCCCTCGAAAGTTGGAATAGCTTCAGAAGAGCAGCTGCGTGGAATAGACAGTGGCCAGCCTTCCAAAACACTAAGGCCAGCTTGCCATAGTAGTTGGCCATTGTTTTAGCCACTGGAGTCTTTTTGGACATGTTCATGAGATTGTGGATATCTTCTATGGCTTTGTATGCTTCCTGTTGTAATAAGAATAGTTATTGGTATAAACAAAAACCACTAACTGTACTCCAAGTTGAGAATAAGATGATATTTTAATGTAAATAAATTTCCCTATAAATTTTTATTTTATGTAAAATCGTTATTATTGAATTAGAACATAAATATTTAAACAATTCCATAAATATCAGTTACATAATTGCAGAAAGAGATAAGCCTATACTAATAAAATACCAAGAAGATATTAGCAAAATACGCTCATTTGACTATGTTTATTTGTTATGATTTCACTTTTTAATTATTTTATGTGCCTCTGTTGTTGTCTGTTGCCATACATTACAGTTTGTTACCTTTTTGTCATTTAGTTGATAGATTTTTAATTCTTTTCCCTTTACCATAACACAACATCCAACCTATTTACATCACAAAACTCTCATATCACATTAAAACAATATACAAATGTTAAGAATAACGCGCACAATATTGGAACTCAATACATGAACACATTTCTTTAACCTATATTTACAACTTTTTAAAAACAAAAAGCACATTTACACAAAAATTTGCGTCTGTTATAACTAATGTACTGGAGAACATTAAAAAACAATATCTTGGTTATGATTCGTATCCATGCATGACTTTGCCCAGCTCCAGCATAGTATTATTAAATTGTTTAATATTGATTCAAGTCAATTGCTTCAACCTAAATACCAAGTTACTTTCATCGGAAATGCTGCTCAACATTTTAACGGGTTCCCTTGCTTTATACATATATTGCATATTGTGAGCACTCAGTTGATGTGCTGTTGATGTGTTGATGTGCAACAAGGGCACATCATTTTAATACTTGTAATATTATATCCTTACAAAAATAGGAGCCATGAACCTTCCTAAATATCGTGACAAAAACATATATAAATTATTATTTTTACTAGCTGTTCCCCGCGACTTCGCCCGCGTGTAATTTATGGTTTTAATTATGTTGCGCGAAACCCTAATTATTATTTTTAAATATAAGTAGCCTAAGTTAATCCTTATGACATCAGCTATCTGCCAGTGAAAGTCCCGTCGAAATCGGTCTAGCCGTTTCGGAGATTAGCCGGAACAAACAGACAGACAGACAGATAGACAGACAAAATTTTTAAAAATTGTGTTTTTGTTATAAGTACCGTATATACTTTCATATGCATTTAGTAAAAAAAGTGTTATTTTGACATTACAAACCGACACTTCAATTTTATTTATTTGTATAGATTATATCTTAGTTATTTGAACAGTAGTTTTTAATATAT
Organism: Parnassius orleans; assembly: GCA_029286625.1. NCBI lineage: Eukaryota > Metazoa > Arthropoda > Insecta > Lepidoptera > Papilionidae > Parnassius > Parnassius orleans. The sequence goes on along the minus strand of JAGSMP010000006.1, from coordinate 4,716,748 downwards.
TAAAATTCAACTCTCAATCTGATATAAGTTATGCACTGGACAGAATGTCCTCTTCTGTCTTAAGCTCACAAGAAAATTGTATACAACTACTAGCAAAGTTCAGCTCTAAGTCACTTAATTTGCCAAAATATACGTAGCATAAATGCAAATATTTACAGTTTCCTATCATTACTGGCAAGAATTAGCATCGAGTTTGACATAATAGTGCTTACCGAGTGTTGGTTGGTTGCAGAGATATAAGCAGATGGTGTCTACAAATCCATTTAATCAAAATGATGGTGTAATAGTTTTCATAAAAAATATACACAGGATTTCGGTGGAAGAACCACAGCTCTTAGATTCAAGCTCTCTTTTAATTAAAATAGGTAGCGATACGGCGGTATTAGCAATTTATCGACCTGATGCCTTACGTAAACAAACTGACCCACTTTTTCAATCGTTGGATACTCTACTTGGTAATCTAAGCTCATTTCGAAACGTAATTTTGCTGGGTGATATTAACATTGATATATCTCCCACTAATACTGATGTAAACTCTTCTGCATATCTAAATTTGACAGGTGAACATGGTCTTCTTCCTTCCCACTTAATACCTACGCATAACCATACATGCCTTAACCATGTTCTACTGAAAACCACTTACCCAGCCCTCACTATTGTTGTTGAAGCCACTGTAACTGATCACTTTGCGGTGATATTCTCCCTTTCAAAGAAAGTACAGTACATCCCACCCAAAAGTGTTAGGAAGATAGATGAAGAAAAATTGAGTCAAAGTCACTTAGGTGTAGATTTTGAGAACTTGCTTAATTTAGATGATCCAAATTCTGCAATGGAATATTTTATAAATGCTATATGTAACTTCATTTCCTATGCCACTATAACTTATATCCAATCTAGCAGGCGTAGAATTATTAAGCCATGGATGACCCCAGGTCTCCTAGTGTCTTAGAAATAGGGACAACTTACACAACAAGCTGAAGAAGTCACCCCATAATGTGGTTCTCAAAGTCACCTACAAACCCTACAGAAATTATTGGAATTCTTTGCTCAAGAGAGTCAAACGTGATTATGAAAGAAGTAAATTTGCTGAGGCTGGTAAAGACACAAAACGTATTTGGGATACAATAAAAGACGTTACCAATACTAGCTCTAGAAGAACACCAGCCCACGAATTATTACAATTGTATCCATCCCCAAGTGAGTCGGCCGATAAAGTTAACTCCTTCTTTATTAGTGCTGGCAAGTTTCTTGCTGAAAAATTTGACCAGAGGACAGCTATCTCAATTCATACCTCTTCTGCGGTTTCAAGCCATAATTTAGTAGAAAACTCTTTCGTTCTTTTAAATACAGATGAAGAAGAAGTTGAAAGGTTTATAATTGCTTTAAAATCAGATAGAGCTGTTGGATGGGATGGCATCTCCACTGGTCTACTGGAAAAGTACAAAAGCATCCTTGTGCGTCCTCTGACCTTTATTATCAACTTGTGTTTGACGGCGGGTGTTTTCTCGCGGGTGCTGAAAAGAGCTGTGGTAAATCTAATTTACAAAAATGGCGACCGAAGTCTACCTAATAACTATCGCCCTATATCAATTCTGCCGTCGATATACAAAAAGTTTTTGAAAAAATCATAAATAATTCTAGACTGGTGAACTACCTTGAGCAAAAGAATTTATTATCAAATTCCCAGTTTGGTTTTCGTGCGAAAAAATCAACATCAGATGCATTACTTTCGGTTACCAACTTTATAACGCAAAACTTAGATAGGGGTAGAAAGAGCTTAGCCATCTTTCTCGATCTAGAGAAAGCTTTTGACACCATTTCAATTCCACTGTTGCTACAAAAGCTTAAGAATATTGGCGTGTGAGGCCACCAACTTGCATTATTTTCCAGCTATCTCAGTGGCCGATCTCAGTGTGTCAAATTGCTTAATAATGTTATCAGCTCCGATCCCCTGTCTCTTTTGGTATTCCTCAGGGCAACATACTTGGTCCGATCCTGTTTCTCATTTTTATCAATGATTTGTGTGACATTTATCTTCACGATGGCAAGATAATTACATCTGCTGATGACACAGCTCTCCTTTTCTCTGGAAACACCTGGGAGAAAGTTTTTCGGAAATCTCAGGCTGGTTTTAATATTGTATGTGCTTGGCTTAGGTGAACTCTAAATTGTAAGAAAACTAAGTATATGCCTTTTGATATCCGTACCTCATCTTTACCTGGAGACATGCACAAAATCATTGCTCACTCTTGTGGTAATCCTAACACTTTCCAAAGTTCCTGTCACGTTTTGGAGAAGACTAACCGTATCAAATATCTTGGTATATTATTTGACAACACCTTAACATTCCACTCTCATATTAAAACACTATGTGGTAGAGTGCGTAAATTAATTTTTGTATTTAAAAAATTGAGACATGTTGCTAATAGAGAAGTCCTAAAATTGACTTATTATGTCTTGTGACAATCTTTATTAACATACGGAATTGAAGTCTGATGCGGAGCCGCCAAAACACATGTTATTGAACTAGAACGTGCGCAAATATCACTTTTAAAAGTTATATATTATAAACCTTACCTATATCTAACTTTAGATCTTTATAAAATTAGCGAAGTTCTTACAGTTCGACAGTTATTCGTGCTGCATATAGTTTTAAGACAACACACAATTACAAAAATAACTCAAAAGGAACATCGCCGTAATCATCTTGTAGCTTGATCAGTGCCTTGCAACACGTCTTTTGCAAGGAAATTCTTCACGTTTTTGGGACCGTATTTGTATAATAAATTACACCAAAAATTGTCTATTTATGAAGTCAACAAATGGTCATGTAAAAATAGACTCGTGGAATATCTTCACTCTTTCCTACACAGACACTGAACAATTACTCCAAATAATCTCATAAATATACACAAACATATACATGGACATACTAACAGTCACACACTCACATACATACGTACATACTGTTATATCATAGATTGTCATAAATAGTTATGAAGGTGGGTACTTGCATAACATTGTTAAGAAATAATGTTAGTTAAGTCAACCAGTTTGTCATTAGTTTTGCTACCTAGCACAATACACATATTTACCTAAATTACGTTGTTTTATTGGATCTAACACATACATACATGGTTTTTATTTTATTTATTTCTTTATAACCAAACTGTTAATTCACTCCATATAATATTATTTCTAACCATAACAAATGTGATCTCTGTATATTATACTAAGTGCCTAGTAAATCTGGGGGGGCCTGGTGACCTGTAATATGGGTCTTTGAACCTACACGGGCACCAGTCTCCCACAAAAGACATAATGTTGTTAAATAGAGATGTAACACTAACATATCTTCCATGTCATTTGTGGTGAGAAATAAATAAATAATTATTAAAAATTATTGTTATTATTATATTATTATTATAATTCATCCCAATATGTTAACACTCTACAGGAAGTATAACAGCTCACCAATTTAGAAATAGAAACTTTTTTATTCAATATAGATTATAAATAATACTTGTTTAATTTACCACTAGTTTGGAAAATACCCTCTCCTGGAAAGAACCAGCCAGAAACCATAAATTCCTTAATATTATAATCCTTATTATACAATCTTTGTTTTATAAAGTTTTTAAATAATTGAGATCACCAATTTTAACTCCATATTATTCATGAGCTGAGACAATCAGTATATGTTCTCAAATAAAAATCGCTATTACAATAATAATATTTATAAATAACATCATTTGTAAATATTTCATTATTATTATCTTCAGTCCAACCTCAATATTATCAGACTTAACATTATTACACAAACCTGCCACAACTCCATTTGAATAGCACTATCAAGCTGGAACAGCCTGGTCTCCAAGTTCAATTGTTGGGTTTCTGGCTTTGAGATGCTTACGTTGCCAGTTTGAACCTACAATAAAAAATATTAATGTTCAGTATATCAAAAGCATATCTTTTTATCATCATATTTTAAAACTAAAGTATCATATTTTAGAACTAACATATTACTTAAATTACTTTAAGATTTAATGTATGTATATATGAAACACACAATCTCAGTGAGAGTTTAAGACTAATTTAATTTAAATTTAAACAGCTGTTCTATAGTACTCACAGTAGGTTTACAGATGTCCTCAAGATGTTTTCGTAGTTTGTCGCAAAGCTTTCTGAATTCAGTCTTGCGTGAATATTTGAGGCAGAACTGGAATGCCATTCGGGCTATGTCATGGTATAAAGTTTCCACATGTGCATTGGTACGAAGCAACTCCAGACATTGACAGTATGACTCCCATAGAAATTTGACCTGAAGTACATAATATGAAAATAAATTTCTAAAATTATAACTTTAGATAGATGAATTTATAGTTTAGAAATTACCCATGGTGTAAGTATAGTTCGATCTGAACGATCTTGTGCATCTTCTCCAGACACTGCACTAAGCAAAATACTTTCAGGTGTAGCCAAATTGTCAAGATCATCAGTTTCAATAACTGCCTGCGTAGATTGAGCTCTAGCTGCTTCTGTTCGCTCTTCTGCCATACGTAGGTAACCTCTATAAAATGATAAATTTATAATTTGGACAGCCAGCATATTATTAGTAGATTATTTCGTAACATAAATGAGCCTTCTTAATGAAACTTTAAGTTTAATTGAGCATAAAAAAAGAAAGGTCTAGTGGAGATGTATTTTTCAGACTACCAGATTTTTAATAACATTATTTAAAATTGTTAGGTATGATTTAAATATTTAAAGACCATAACACTTCAGAAATAAAATAGTTTTATTCACACCTGTACCATATTAATACTTTGACTGTCCGATGTTCAGACACAATAGTAAGACAATAGCAATGACCTATATGTAGTGCATGGGACAGCAAAAGGGTTAAAGTTCAGGTTGTATATCAGGTGAATTTATTCTTATGGATGAGGTGAAGACTGCACTATGAATCAGTTATGGATGATGTACTAACAATGGCACTTTTTTAAGACACATAAATCAAAACCATACACTTGAGAATGATATACATTTTTGTTATTGTACAATATGTAAATTATATTACTATTAAGAATTTAATTTACTTTTAATACTTTAAATTTAATAAATCAAATACAAACCTTATAACTTGTTCCAAGGATCCCACATTTACGGACTGAAACATATTTCTATATTGAAACAACCCTTCTTTTGCAATATGAGACTTCCGGAGGTCAACACAAAGTTCTAGGTATTTGAACATAATCGGTTCCAACACTGATTCGGACCAGTTGTATGCCCATTTTTTATTTCGGAATACTTCTTGGAGAGTATCTAATGCCCTAGCTGGTTTGTCCAGGTCCATGAACTCTGCAGGGAGAAGATAACACATTGTCTGGTTATGAGGCGATTTTATTTAATTAATTAACTACAGTAGCAAATTAACAAAAATAGTAATGCCGTTAATAAACGATAACATTTTTCTAAAGATTAACAGATTTAAATGCAATAAGGCCTTAACGTAACATGCAACGTGGTATGATTTGAAGAAACTTTCAACGAACCATTAGCCCGTTTAAGGGCATTTTCCGGTCTTTGACCGTAACGCGCCATCATTTATGTTGCAATTTTCACTTCATTAACGTAAATCCAGATGCCTTAAAATTCGTGGTGAAGAATCCAGAAGAATTAGAATCTTAACACTTTACCACAACCACTTATCTGGAGGTGGAGGACAAGCAACCAGTGTTGCTAACGGATGAAATAGCAATCCGCCAGACAAGGCTCCTCAAACCACCAGAAAATCACTAACAAAAAGATGTCCCTCTGAAAACCACTAAAATTTCCACTAAGATATATGAATATGATTAAAGCAAAAAAAAGTAAAAGTACGTTTATTATTAAAAATCTCATTGTTGTTAATATAATTTTTACTTTTAGTAATTAAAAAAAGTTGCTTAAGATATTATTTATTAATATCGTCGTCAGATGAATCTGCATTTTCATTTTCAGCCTTACTGTTATCCTTATCGGACTGATATGACTTCGTCCCAATTTGTTTTATAAGATAAAGGAATTTCATAATTGTTGCAGCACTTTCCCATTAACTGCATACCATATTTTTAGAATTGATTTCGAGTTAGCTTCATTCTGTTTCATGCTTGTTTTTATAATATTCATGCTACTAAAAAAGTCTTTCCACATCGGCATTCGAATGTGGCAATACAAAAGTAATCGCAAATGTTGCTAATTTGAAATCGAGCAACACCAGTATCTTTGAATTTCAAGACTTCTGCTCCAAAAATTTTTGTATCTTTTGTTTCATTCCATCTCAGTAAATGAATTTGCTGCCATTGATCGTCAATTTTTGCAATTAATTTGTACTTGTTATGAACCGAGCCATTATATCAACAAGATTTTCTTTTGTGATGCAGGCTTTTTCGACTTATACGGGATATTTGTTTCATGAGAGTAATATTTTCCGGCAATCTGTTTTTATTTCGTCAATGAGACAAACTATAAACTGTGCACCTATTCCGCAATACTTCTTCCTTCCTGGGAAAACTTTCTTCATTTCTTGAAGATGTTTTCGTAGTTTGTCGCAAAGCTTTCTGAATTCAGTCTTGCGTGAATATTTGAGGCAGAACTGGAATGCCATTCGGGCTATGTCATGGTATAAAGTTTCCACATGTGCATTGGTACGAAGCAACTCCAGACATTGACAGTATGACTCCCATAGAAATTTGACCTGAAGTACATAATATGAAAATAAATTTCTAAAATTATAACTTTAGATGGGTGAATTTATAGTTTAGAAATTACCCATGGTGTAAGTATAGTTCGATCTGAACGATCTTGTGCATCTTCTCCAGACACTGCACTAAGCAAAATACTTTCAGGTGTAGCCAAATTGTCAAGATCATCAGTTTCAATAACTGCCTGCGTAGATTGAGCTCTAGCTGCTTCTGTTCGCTCTTCTGCCATACGTAGGTAACCTCTATAAAATGATAAATTTATAATTTGGACAGCCAGCATATTATTAGTAGATTATTTCGTAACATAAATGAGCCTTCTTAATGAAACTTTAAGTTTAATTGAGCATAAAAAAAGAAAGGTCTAGTGGAGATGTATGTTTCAGACTACCAGATTTTTAATAACATTATTTAAAATTGTTAGGTATGATTTAAATATTTAAAGACCATAACACTTCAGAAATAAAATAGTTTTATTCACACCTGTACCATATTAATACTTTGACTGTCCGATGTTCAGACACAATAGTAAGACAATAGCAATGACCTATATGTAGTGCATGGGACAGCAAAAGGGTTAAAGTTCAGGTTGTATATCAGGTGAATTTATTCTTATGGATGAGGTGAAGACTGCACTATGAATCAGTTATGGATGATGTACTAACAATGGCACTTTTTTAAGACACATAAATCAAAACCATACACTTGAGAATGATATACATTTTTGTTATTGTACAATATGTAAACTATATTACTATTAAGAATTTAATTTATTTTTAATACTTTAAATTTAATAAATCAAATACAAACCTTATAACTTGTTCCAAGGATCCTACATTTACGGACTGAAACATATTTCTATATTGAAACAACCCTTCTTTTGCAATATGAGACTTCCGGAGGTCAACACAAAGTTCTAGGTATTTGAACATAATCGGTTCCAACACTGATTCGGACCAGTTGTATGCCCATTTTTTATTTCGGAATACTTCTTGCAGAGTATCTAATGCCCTAGCTGGTTTGTCCAGGTCCATGAACTCTGCAGGGAGAAGATAACACATTGTCTGGTTATGAGGCGATTTTATTTAATTAATTAACTACAGTAGCAAATTAACAAAAATAGTAATGCCGTTAATAAACGATAACATTTTTCTAAAGATTAACAGATTTAAATGCAATAAGGCCTTAACGTAACATGCAACGTGGTATGATTTGAAGAAACTTTCAACGAACCATTAGCCCGTTTAAGGGCATTTTCCGGTCTTTGACCGTAACGCGCCATCATTTATGTTGCAATTTTCACTTCATTAACGTAAATCCAGATGCCTTAAAATTCGTGGTGAAGAATCCAGAAGAATTAGAATCTTAACACTTTACCACATAACCACTTATCTGACAAGGTGATTAAGTGACAAGCAACCACGAATTAAAATGGCGTCATTCATAGAGTAGTTTCTGTTACGATTCGCTAACCAAGGCTAATGGTTTACACCATACAGCCGAGTCTGATGTGTATTTTATTCACTAATTTCTTCACAATATGCTGATGACAAACATTATAAAGTTTTTATGAGATTTTGTCGACAGCTTGACCCAGCAGCAATGGATAACGACAGTATCTCAAATCGCTCAAGCGGATAAAAACCTTATTATTCATATCACCATCAGAGCACTCGTTTCATCGTTTTCACTAATAACCGCATACAATTAAAACACAAAACCCACAGACATATAATAGAGTAGCAGACCAAACATTCGCTTGAAATTGCATAGCCATTACGCACACATAGGTAGTGTCATAGACTTAGAATATACTGGCGTATAGACGACCTGACAGCCCGAAAACACGTCACTAATTTTGATTTGTCATTGTGTGCATTAGCTAGTGATGTACATTTTACTTACAAGGACTATCGAAAAATGATTATTAAGGAAGCAGTAAAAAGATTTAAAAAAAATTGTTTAGTGCACGAATTGAATAACTTCAAAATTAACTGAATTTCTCTACCGATAAACTTAAAAACACTCCCCAAGAATCAGATCGGAAAGTTGTATTTTCGAGCTATGATATTTGGAGAAAAATATTTACTGCCATGGACTTCTTTTTTAACATATTGTTAATATAAATAGATAGATACTTAACTAAGTATACACGTATTTATATTTTATATATTTTATAAAATATTGATGGGGAAATAAAAAAACGGGGACACGGAGTACACTTTACTATTTACTATTTTACTATTTACTGCTTTATTTTTCATATAAGTATTGTATTACTTTTGATAATTACAAACAATTAATAATTAAATACATTATAGAAGTTTATTTTAACATTCGACTTAAAATGAATGTGAACTTAATAATTTAAGTAAGGAATAATGTAGGAATCAGTTAAATAAGATTCATCCGTTTAAAGGCCAATATGTTTATGAGGCTTCATCATGATGCATGTTTATATTCTTTCATCTGTAACTGAAAAGTATAAAGTAATAATAAACTTACGAGTCACGTATTATCATTTTAGCTGCATGAGATTTAAAAACATACTGATCTTAACAGAGTAAAGTGCACCAAGTGTCTGAAGATACAGATGTACTCTCTATTCGCCCCATCTCGGTATATTAAGAAAATGGTCACTCATTCATGGACTGACTGCGGCAAGTGCAACTTAATCTCGCAGATCTATTGATACACGCAGCTATTACTTAACCACGAATTCCTCTTCACTACGACTAACGCTGTAGGCGATGAACCACGCTATTTAAGCCCTCGGTACAATGTCGTCGGCCATCAAGCATGAAGCGTGCATCGAACGTTCTATCAAATACTATGGAATTTATACTATCACGTCTCATGCGCGGTCGTCTACTGGCGTATCAGGAGCATTACTGAATATCATCCGAAGCTGCGCTCAACCCCTTGAGGAAAATATGAATATTGTACTAGTGTGAACGTGAGACTATGCGGTTGGTTAAGTAAGGTTATACATTTATTTTGGTTGATAAATAGATACTTAGTTGGGTTCATAATGGCTCAAATTTTTTTAATCTCAATTTTTTTATCTTTAATGTACCTACTACAGTTTTATAATGTATAAAATCTGTCTCTATTTTTATCTAAAGTTTTGAAAGTTAAATTTTTGAAGTCTTATTATAACAATATTATACTTACTTTTACAAATAATGTAGAAATGTCTCTAAAAAACTACAAAATATCTAGGAGTTATTTCTTGCGTGCCGACTTGTGCCGACCTGTCATTCAAAATCGGTTACAGAGTCATGAGATTTGGTATCCTTTTCTAAGGAATTTTCTTCTCCCTTGCACACTATGTTGGTCTATACGCTAGTATATTCTAAGTCTATGGGTTGTGTTGTCATTACAGGGTCGAACTAGGGCCGGTTGCAGTATTTGCAGAATTATAATCATTAAGATCATCAATACAACCCTCTAAGTTTGTATAATCCCATTGTAACGCTATTTCCAGAAAAACTCATTCAAAGGGTTGATCCTATAAAGTGAAAATTTTCAGCAAAAATTAACTAGATTTATTTTTTAACTAGACTTATTTAATCACCAATGCAACCAATTGGTGATTTAGGTATTTAGGTAATTAAGAAAAAAAAACGTCAAAAGGAGAGTTGACCGCTGTCCATCGTCCTCTTAAAATACTCCATTAGTCGCCTTTTACAATAACGACGGGAATTGGTTGTTCTATTCGTTAAGACTTACTTTACTGATAAGTAATCAACACTCCTTATACCCAGACAATATCCATTTTTACGGATTTTCAGTAAGTATATCGGTTGTTTTAATATCGTTAAATATTACTAGCAACCAGCCCTAGTTCGGACCTGGCCCAGGTTATGTTGCAGATGTTGCTTATTAATATGGCGGCGCGGGATGGTCAAGCTACGCATCAAATTTTGTCTATGTATGTGTCAGTGTGACAACAGGTGACAAAACGAGATACTGTTTACGACTTGTCGTTTAGCAAAAAAAGGATAAAGAATCATGCCCATTTCTATAGATATAACTATTGATTAATGTTTGGTCTGCTACTCCATTATATGTCTGTGACAAAACCGCACCACGTAAACGTAACGAAATCCATATCTAACTATTACCGTAAAACGGGGTGTATGTATAGAAATTGCGGGGTGAATAGAAAAAAATCAAGATAGTTTTCAAGGTTAATATTTGACTATTTTTCGTTGAAGGATTTTGGTAGAATTTTAAATTATTACATATCAACATTTTTTCTTTGTGATGGTAACAAATTTTGAATGTCAAAATTGATATTTATCCTTCAAAATTTACTTCAAATTCTACCTTCTGTGAACGCGTTTAATCTAACTGCCGCAACTCTTAATTTTAGGTGTTAAAAATTAGTGAATTGTGCTGTTTAATGTGTTTATCCTATTACTTGTGTGATTGAGGGGTTAATAGAGATAAATAAAAAGAGTTGTCAAAAACTGTTAACATAACTAAATAACTACTTTCATAGTTTCTGTATTAATAAATAGTAAGTCCATAATATATAGATATAGTATCTGAGAGCTGTGGATTTAGTGATTGATAAATAAATAATTTTTAAAGTGATAATTTAATTTAATTTACAGGTACATACCGCCGTAGGTATATTCAACATGCCGCGTGTATACAGACCCGATCCTACAAGGAAAAGGTATAAAAAATATGACACGGAAATAATAAAAAAAGCTGTGGAAGAGTATGTAACTTCTCGAAATGTTAAATTAGAAGAAGTTGCTAAAAAATATGGCATACACAAATCGGTGTTGTATCGTCACAGTACCCGGGATATGAAGCGACAAGGAGGCCAAAGTGCTTTATCCGATGAGATTGAAATGTTCTTAATAGAAAACATAAACAAATGCGCAGAAAGGGGTTATCCCTAAATACTATGGATCGCAAATACATAGTAAAAATTTATCTTGATAAGATAGGTATAGCCCATAAGAGATTTAAAAATAATTTTCCAGGACCGGATTTTGTGCAGAGCTTCCTATTAAGACACAAAAATGAGCTTTCTCAAAGAGTTTGTGAAAATATCAAGCGTGTGAGAGCTAAGGTATCTCCAGATACGATCAAAGAATATTTCATCGAACTTGAGAAGTCTTTAAGTGGAGTACCTACTTCTAACATTTTAAATTATGATGAGACAAATTTGTCGGACGACCCTGGGCGAAAGAAAATATTAGTCAAGTGGGGATGCAAGTACTCTGAAAGGGTTTTAAACCGTACCAAGGCTTCCGTATCTATTATGATGGCTGGTACCGCAGATGGTAAATTATTACCGCTATATGTAGTGTACAAAGCAACCCATTTATATGACTCCTGGGTCCAACAAGTTCCTGACGGTACTCGATATAACAAGTCGACATCTGGATGGTTTGATGGAACCTCTTTTGAGGACTGGGTGCAAAATATGGTGGTTCCTTTATATATATTCCTTATTTATTCCTTATTTAAAATGAAAAAAGACAGATGATCGACAATTATCCACAATTCCAAAAGGTTGCTTTCCAAAATTATTAAAATTGTTAATTGATGAGCTTAATATAAATGCTTCAAGGAATATTATTGCTGGATTTAAGAAAACAGGGATTAGCCCTTTAAATGTAGATGAAATATTAGCCAGACTTCCCGATGGAGAATTAGGTGCAGACCATCAAAGTGCTGTGGAAGATTCTGTTGTAATACTCCGCAAAGATATGAGATATGGTTCCATGAACATCATGGAGCCTAAAAGAAAGAGAAAACTCAATGTACTCCCAGGTAAAAGTGTCTCTGCAGAAGAAATTGAAGATTATGCAGAAACTGATGTTGATTACAGTATGGAAAAATCCTAAAAAAAACAAAATACGAAAAAAGTGCTAGTGGTCCATCGGGTTTAATTAATAAAAATAAAGAAAAAGGTAAAAAAATGACAAACTTTAAAATAAAAGCAAATGAAGAAAAAGTAAATTGATAAAATAGAACCTAACAAAGGAAAAAGTAAAGGGATTGAAAAAAAAAACTAAGATACCCTATTTGGAAGCAAAAGAAATACAAGAAAAAGAAAATTTCGACAATAATATAGAAAACAAGAAGACTAAAGGAAAAGATATCGAGAAAATAACAAAGAACTCAAGTTTGGAAAGAATAGAAAGAGAAGACAAGGACAATAATGATGAAAATAATAAAGAACGAAAAGAATTAGATAACAAAAAAGAAAATTACGATAACGTCACGGCTTACGAAAATTATTATGATAATAACATAGAAGAATTACAGTGCAAAATACATAATAATATAGACATCAAAACTCTATCCATTCTCTTTTTTGATAGCTTATGTGAAGAGGTTACGATCAGTACTGGAAAACTGCTGATGACAATAATATTATGGAGAGTAAACTAAAAATTATATCGAATGAGTTGGTGAATGACAGGCAGTATAACAAAAAATACAAATTACCTATTATAAAAAAAAGCAAGACTGTAGCGGTACAAGATCTCATTAAATTGCCAAGGAAAAACCAAATAAATAATTACTACAATAAAAGTGACGAAATATTAAAAGTTCTAGAAGAAGATGATGTGAACTAGAAGATCCAGATAGTTTAGTCTGGTTCTATACAAATCTATAACGTAGGCTCAATTTGATTACCTGTGATAACGTTGTTATGATAATGGATAAGTTCAGAAGATTTATAATTATTGTTATATATATTTTTCGTCGTATATTCGACTTTTAATTCAGAAAATTGTTTTTTATTTTGTTTTATTTTATTCAAATAAAAATACGAATAAACTGTTAAGTATCTTGTTTGATTTTTTGAATAGAGTTCATTCCGTAAAAATGAAATCAGTTAAAATACATATATATTGATGTTTATTTATGTATATTTATAAATTAAATATATAATATAAATTGTTTAAATCAAAAACCAAAAAAATTTTTGAACACAAAACCTTATATTTTTGCATGTTGGATAAAACTAATTTGTGGCAGCCCTAACAGTTTTTCCATTCTGCCCTTTACGCGTTTATATTGACCCCAGTTCTTGGGTGAATAGAAGTGGTAAATATTTTACAAATTTTCTGGAAAACCTGTGCATGTGAATATTTTTTTTAACCTTATAGTTAAAAAAATATTGTTATAGATCTTTCTATATGGTACCGGACATAATATAAAATCACCTGAGGTAAAAAAATAAGTTATTGACAACAAATTCTTTGTACAAAGTTGAAAATCATTGCTATTCACCTCGTTTTACGGTACCTAAATAAACCATAATACAACAGCAACAATCCGCTTGCGGCACAGCGGTGACACTCTCTGTAGGTGAGAGTTCAAGCGCCGGTGACATTGAGCCAGAGCGTGTAACGCTAGGGTTGATTCCGAACCGAAATGGAATATTATAGACTTGTGCCAAAGAAAGTTTTTGTTACACGACGGTGATTTATATACTACGTGTAATAGAGACGGTACTTACTACTAGTTAATAGAATATTAATATTAAGTAGGCACTTACTTTTCTGGTTCGCTAGGCAATGAGAAGAAGCTTTTATCTTTATTCTGTTTTTGGTTATTGTCACAACCATAAACACAACAATAAAGCACGCCGGGCATGATTATTTTTGTATGAATCGCAGTCAGTCTGTTACAGCAACAGGTTGCGTCGAAAATAAAAATGTAACCTGTTACGACAAATCGCGCATTAGGTTTTTCTTTAACGTCCAAGAACTAAACGTTATTATACAATAGGTTGCGCCAATTGCTAAATGTGTTATCACTGCTACCAATAAGTTGTCAATTTTGTTTCTTTTTTAGTTATATTATTTTTCTCCATCGATTAGTGATGAAATTACTAAATTTTCAACCAAAAAGGTTTGTCAATTGATTAATTCAAATGCCAATAAAAATTAAAATGTTGGTACATCATACTGTAAATAATTGTTTAGTTAAGTTCATAGAGGAAAGTAATACATTTAAGTTTTATTGCCCACCAATAAATTATATTTTTCATTGCTTTCATTTCATAACGAAATAGTTAGCTACCTAGTAACGACTATACAAAACAATAACTAAGTAATAGTACTTAAAGTGCTAGCTAACTAGCCCTCGGCCAAGGCAGTCGGCGGCGGCCCGTTCCACGCCTAGCCGCAAGCGATTTTACGTGCACACATACTTAAGTGTCGTTTCTTTTCGCGTAGTGTATTATTTCTTTGCTTGTGGTGAAGTTCAAAGAGTATGTAAATGTATACAGGAGGTCAAGTTTCCGCCAAAACATTATCAAAGAATTGTTGTTACGATTTCCTAATTAATGCAGGCAAAGATCTTAGAGAATAGAGTCTAGCCTGATTTTGTATTTTATTTATAAAACTCTATTTACTTTACTACTATTAAAATTTGCTGATCCAATAAAGTATATCTTATAATAGTACCTTCGTAAAACACGTTTCTAGTAGGGGAGCCCCCTTTAATATTTAATTTATTTTTATTTTTATTATTTGTTGTAATAGTGGCAACAGAAAAACACATTTTGTGAAAATTTCTACTGTATATATGTATTCTATTACGAATTACGAGATACAGCCCGCTGACAGACGGACGGACGGACGGATGGACGGACAGACGGACGGACAACGGAGGCTTAGTAATAGGGTCCCGCTGGGTACCCTTTGGGTACAAAACCCTAAAAAGCGTATAAGGGAAGGCTTCACGAGCTATCTCTTTCTTATACTTCTTTGGTGTGGCCAGTCCACAAATTGTGGTACTAGATTATTGTCTAGTACCACAATTTGTGGACTACATGAAGTGAAGATATATTATCAGACAATTGTGCCGATTCTGTCAAAACACAATAAGCTTATTTTAAACCTTCGCTATCTTTTACAATTTGTGAAAACAAGAAAGAGAGAGAGAGAATTTTAATGCTGTCAAATTAGTTCACGCAGTGCATTTCAACGTGTTTTTAATCAACATGTTTTTAATCAACATGTTCTGAGGTGCCGACTAAAATTGTTCAGGAATTTAAGTTTCACTGAAATAACACCATTAAAATTATTGCCATCTCTTACTTTTGATATGCGTAAGTAAAAGATAGCAAAAGTTTAAAAGAAGATAAGTGCGTTTTTAACTAAATTGTTGCCAATATAATATTTTAGTGTTAAAGAGGATTGTAAAAAATGTGTATCACACTTATTACTAATATTTTAATTTATTTTAAACGCATAAACGCATGCGAAGCGAACATTGACACTTTCTTTCGACAAAATATTAACATTATTGACATGTTGGTTACCATCATACTACCCTAAATAAATTCAATTTAAAGGTAAAGTATTCAGGGTCAAAATAATTATGTATATTTTGTTCATATTATAATAATTCGTATATATTCTAATCTAAGTCTATGTAATAATTCCATGACTACACGACTGTCATGCTAAATCTTTGCTGTCATATCATCTGTCACTGTCATATCGCTCAGAAGGGCTAGAACCCAGAGCCGTAAAGCCAGTTATAAAAAGTCACTGTCATATTCACATGTTATCCTAGCACTTCTTATTTTGTGACTTTTATTTTTATACCACAAACTAAATAAGAAGGCTACTAGCGATAAAAACTAACATTTCGTTTTTGTGATTTGGTTGGTTTATTGTTGTAATAACAATGAAAGTGCTTATCGATATCTGGCTATTTGGAAGCTCTTACACAACTTGCTTAATGACTGAAGAAAGTTTTATGCTACCGGATAAGCATTTCTATAAATCTATTGGTGTAAATGTAGGAGACTGTTGGGATGTTGACATCAAACAAATAATTTTTTCAAAGGCGAAAAAACTAAAATTTGTAGCAAACGCTCTGTTTTTACAACCTTTTGTTAAAGAGTGTATTATTTTTGATATTTATAGAGCTAAAGTTGTGAAAAATATCAATAAGTTTTGTGGAAATATAAATAATGGAACTGTGTTTTTGAAACTTATTTTGGAACCTCCAGACAAGGAAATTATTGACTACGCATGGTAGGTTCAAAATAAAATTATTTCACTTCCATGAAGTATACAATAATATTTATGTCATTGAATGGCTTCACTTTACAAAATTACAATCAATTTGAAGGTTCGAACTTTCATAAAGGATAAATCTTGTTTTTGTTAGGGTTAATCTTAAAATATTTATAGTTTTTTAATTTTTACATGGCTCAGCCATGCTGCAGATATATTATGGCTGTTGCACAAATGAGTCAGCTTGACCAGGGAAGGACCACACTCACAGAATACCAGTGTAAAATAACATCTTAGTGTTGCTCTGTTTCATATGGTTAGTGTAGAGAACTGGGGACCCTTTTTACTGGAAATGAGGCATTCCATCTTAGTCCTCAGGTGTGACAACACTTCTGCATTTTTAATCTTAATGGAGAATAGATGTAAATGTTTATGGGCACAGCATCTACTTACTATCACATAGACTGTGTGCTTGTTTGTCACATCTATATCTATACAAATAAATAAAATTGAAGTGTCTGTTTGTAATGTCAAAATAACAGCTTTTTACTAAATGCATATGAAAGTATATACGGTATTTATAACAAAAACACAATTTTGTAAATTTTTATCTGTCTGTTTGTTCTGGCTAATCTCCGAAATGGCTGGACCGATTTTGATGGGACTTTCACTGGCCGATAGCTGATGTTATAAGTAGTAACTTAGGCTACTTTAATTTTAGAAAAATAATTAGGGTTCCGTGCAAAAATATTAAAACCTAAAATTACATGTGGTCGAAGTCGCGGGGAACAGCTAGTATAATATAAAAAATAAAATAAAAAGTGTAATAAGTGGTTTTTAGTATGCTCTAATTTTAATTAATGAATAGTTTTTCAATACTCAGGCTAAATATTATTTATCATCAAATACACCATAACTGTCCACGAAAGTTCACTGCTGAGGTTCTCCCACAGATCCCCACAGACTACAAAGTATGGTCCTGAGCCACCTGCATCTATTGCTGCATGTTTCGTCAGGTTGTTACAGGAGGTTGCCAACACTGCGCTTGCAAGTGTGAGGCTGCCACTAGAGAACATTTCTTCCATTGTCAGCTTTTCAGCTATATAGTTGGCCGATTGCCTCCTCAGCTTACTGATCTGCTGGCCTATATCAGTTACTGTGTCTTTTACTCTTGTTTTTCTGTGTATAGTCCTCATAATACAGAGAAATTTTGAACACCTCATATGGCCAGCAGTGAATGACTTTTTGTTCTGTATGTCATTACTGACAACTCGCATTGGTTGTACAATATTATTTTAAGGCGCTTGTCGACATGATGATTTGTCATATTTTCCTAAATGAGGCTGAGCCGAGTTGGTTTTCTTTGGTTGACTTCTTGTTCTAAGTTAAACTTGGTTATAAAAAACAACTACCCATGTAACAGGCGTGACATGGATGATAATGTTAGGACATACAACTGAGGTTATTGAGCATAGTGCTAAGGTCCTCTAAGGATTCTGCCAGAATTATTATATTATGGTCGGCAAATCGAAGGTGAATGATTTATTCATTATGGTTGTTAATACTAGTCCAGTAGCTTGACAATGTCTTCAAATGCAGCAGTAAAGAGCACCAACCAACTTTCTCAACCTGCTTCAAAAGCTCTGCTGTAATTTCATCCTCATCTGGCTTTTTGCTGTTTTTAAGTTGCTGGAAAGTCATTCTAATTTCGCTCAGACTGACATCTCATTATTATTATCATTGGAATAGTATAGAATGAAATTTGCCTTTTGGTTGTTACTCACACTAGTGAGGTACTATTAACATTGTGTATGTTCATAAAACTTCTCTATGTCACCCAAAATATAATTAATTAATATTTTAATATTATAAATAAACAGATATTACTCTCAATTATATAAATATTTTTGTCTTTCTATCTTTCAATAAAATTTCAAATCTTCTATCCTGAAATTTTTGTGTCTATACATAAAAATTCCAAGATAAATTTCAAAGCTCTTGCAGAATTTTTTATATTTGATAGGTATTTCAGACTATAAATAATCCTCTATATTTGTCCTTTGAGTTGATGTTTACATAGTAATCCAGATAGACCAGACTCTTTGTATAACTTCATTAAACACTCACAGTCTTTAGGAATACCAAAAAAATAAAATTAAGAAATGAAAATGTTATACAAATAGAGGTTGCATGTTAAATTGTAATTGGAATAAGAGCTAACTTATTGTTTTATAATAAACTTGCCATAGTCAAAATGGTTACAAACCATCACATTATATAAGATATTTGTGTGAAAAATGAATTCCTTTCTCCATTCCGTTCCTCTTATAACATGATATTTTATACGTGGTAGAGCCATGCTGCAGCTATTAGTTGTACAGTTGTAGCACATATGGGTCGGGTCGACCGGGGAAGGACCACACTCTCACAGAATACCAGCGTCAAATAGCAGCTTAACACTACCTTGTTTCGTATGGTAAGTGTAGAGAACCGGGGACCCATTTTACTGGAAACGAGGCATTCCATCTTAGTCCTCATGGGTGACAACGCATCTGCATTTTGATTCGTAGTTGAAGATAGATGTAGATGTCTATGAGCCACAGCAACCACTTACCACCAGGTGGACGTAAGCTCGTTTGTCACCCTTATCCTATAAAAAAAAGAGAATCGCTAAGTACATATTAACACCAACCAGTTACACAAAACCTCCATATTTACAAAATAGGAACAACTTTAAGCAATACAGCAGATTTTTTTAAATTTGATTATTAGCATTAAAATAAAAGAAAGTGTATCAACCAACACAGTCAAATTAAAGCCCCATAATTTATTGCAGGAATGACAGAATGCAGTATTTGATTTGGACTCGAATCGAATTAGAAAATGCTTTCTCATGGCTCTCAACACTGGGAGGAGCTTACTCTGCTTTAGGTGATTACTTTGAGCATTGTGTAAGTTGTGATTTGTTTTTTGTCTTATCATCAATACATTATATACTTTTTCATAATAGTAAATTGCCACTTTTGCAAAATGTGCACTTATGGCAAAGGCGGATTGGGGATATCGTCTTGCATTTATGACGCTGCTCCCCGTCGTCGGTTTGATTTACACCTAGTGTAGGAGGTGGTTATACCATCATGAGGGGCCATAACATCTTTTAGCTATAGCCCAGCAGAAGTCCACTGCCGAATATGGGCCTCGTATTTCAATAGTTGCCACCCTGTGCACTGCAGTTTTTATTATAAATATTATGGAGTTGTTATCAGAAGAAAGTTGCTGCCCATCTCCTACAATGATCATAAAGTGCTAAAATTATTGAAATGTGGGAGGAGTAAGTGATTTTTGATGTTAGCAGTTGTATTATTGTACATGTTTGTTTAAAAAAAAATTGTGAGTTAAAGTGTAAAAAGTTCCTACTCTCAATATTAATAATAATCTCTTAATATTTTATGGAAGTTTTTTAAGTTAAATTCTTTGGGGTCTTATTGATATTCATAAGTATAGCCCTTATACTTATGTACATACATCACTAAATTCTTTAAACATTTTACAGGCAGAGGAAGCCGGAAGAATATCACTGAGACAGTATAAACTTTCTAGAATGCTTGGTGATGACGGATTAGCTGCTCGTAGCAGATTATACTCAGCTATATCCTATGCCCAGAAAGGAAGACTGAAACTCGCCAGACACATTGTCAGAAACATAGCAGCTTTTGCAAGGGAGACACATGACAAACGTCTTAATCGAATGTGTCAAGGTGTTTGGGCAAAGTTGAAGTACCTTAGGACATTAAAGTCAAAATATGGTACAGAAGGAAATCGCAACGGTAGAGGGTATTGGTATAATAGTAGTGGATAAAGTGGTGTGATTTACTTGAAAATGAATTGTTTCAATTGAACTTATTTAAAAATATTTTTGTTGTTTCCTAATTTGGGTGCTGTGTAGAAATAAAAGATTTATGGAGAGTAAATAAAAACTGACTAAATGAGAGTCGGACTCGCGCAGGAGGGGTTCCGTACCATCGTATTATATCGTATTTTGTTTTTTTAGGATTTTTCCATACTGTAATCAACATCAGTTTCTGCATAATCTTCAATTTCTTTTGCAGCGACACTTTTACCTGGGAGTACATTGAGTTTTCTCTTTCTTTTAGGCTCCATGATGTTCATGGAACCATATCTCATTTCTTTGCGGAGTGTTACAACAGAATCTTCCACAGCACTTTGATGGTCTGCATCTAATTCTCCATCGGGAAGTCTGGCTAATATTTCATCTACATTTAAAGGGCTAATCCCTGTTTTCTTAAATCCAGCAATAATATTCCTTGAAGCATTTATATTAAGCTCATCAATTAACAATTTTAATAATTTTGGAAAGCAACCTTTTGAAATCGTGGATAATTGTCGACCATCTGTCTTTTTCCATTTTAATAATAATTGTCTCCAGGCACGCTTCATTGGACGAAAAAATGCCACGTCCAGCGGTTGCGTCAGGTGAGTTGAGTTGGCTGGTAAGAATACAAAATCGATATTGTGCGCTTTACATGTTTGGATCAAATCTCCCGATAAATGTGAAGACAGATTGTCTCCAATTAAGCACTTTTTGCGTGGTAAATCCTAAAATAAGGAACCACCATATTTTGCATCCAGTACTCAAAGGAGGTTCCATCAAACCATCCAGATGTCGACCTGTTATATCGAGTACCGTCAGGAACTTGTTGGACCCAGGAGTCGTATGGTCAAAATGGGTTGCTTTGTATACATCATAATAGATGCGGAAGCCTTGGTATGGTTTAAAACCCTTTCAGGGTACTTGCATCCCCGCTTGACTAATATTTTCTTCCGCCCAGGGACGTCCGACAAATTTGTCTCATCATAATTTAAAATGTTAGAAGTAGGTACTCCACTTAAAGACTTCTCAAGTTCGATGAAATATTCTTTAATCGTATCTGGAGATACCTTAGCTCTCACACGCTTGATATTTTCACAAACTCTTTAAGAAATCTCATTTTTGTGTCTTAATAGGAAGCTCTGCACAAAATCCGGTCCATGACCTATAATCGGACAATTATGTGGAGGAATTTCCTTAATCTGACGGTTGAAATTTTTTTCAAATTTAATTTTTTTTTAAATTACTGAATGTAATAAATACAATATAAAATATATATCGTCACCTTAATATGCAAAACTTGTAACTCCATTTTGGCTTAGTTGACACAATGACAGTGCCAAAATATTGAGTTGGTCAGAAAATCCAATAAAATTCTAGTATGAATCCAGTTTTTTTTTGCAAAACTTTTGGTACTATAACAAAATTTTATAGCTACAGTAACAAAATTGTTATGAAAAATATTTTTAATTTTATTTTCCACATTTTTTTAACGTAAATTAAACTTTAAATAATCAGATTTAAACCCATAAATATTATAAAATAAACGAGACGAAAAAAAAGAGAGGGAGACATTACAAATAGCAAATTATTAAATCTCTGAGTATCAATGTTAAAGGTATTATTATAATTTGTACCTAACTAATTTTGTTTTAATAATACTAAAAACAATAAAATGAGTCTTCTAAAGAAATATTATCGTAGTAACTATGGTAATCTTTTGGAAGAGAACATTTCAGACTTTGTAAGTCATCATACTTTATTTTTTATTTTTAGCCTTTCATTGTAGAGTTTTGGCAAGGCACTTAATTCTTTTGGGACCACAGCAGGGTGTTTGCGTTGTGGCAAAGTTGACCAAGGCTCTGAAAATTTTAGTTTGTAAAATATGTCTCCACGGATCTCTGGGCTTCCTCCCAGGTCGAACGGATTTGAAAAATGCCAAGTCACTGTATGAGTTAAAGTATTCGTGTGTCGAATAATGCACGTTATAGGGCTTTGGATTCACTCTTGCTTCTCTACATACACCAAGATACTCTGCAGGAGCGTTTATTACTTTAGCCTTCATTTTTCTTTCAATGCAAGCGTGTACACTGTCTACTTCCATTTGAGTATGCCCTTTTTCCAAAAAAAATTGTTCAATCACTACATTGTTTAACATAGCTACATTCAATAAAGCATTAGCCATCACGCTATTTCTATTTTGTGAAGTACATCCATCACTGTAAATAATTATTCTCCTGTCATCATCTTGTAAAAAGGGACAAACTCTGTATTTAAAAGCTTTGCAACAATTGATGCAAACTCCTCAGCATTCACACCGCCTTCTGTCTCATTCCATAGGAAACAGTAAGCCTCTTTGGTCTTTAAGTTGTACATACAATAGTTGTGCACCTTCAATTTCATTTTGTAGTAAAGACTGGATACATTAGACTTGGGGCAATGTAAAACCGCTTGTAGGTCCATTGCAAAGACATGCTTCTCAGTCTCTTTATCCTTGACCTTTTCATCTCTCGCTTCATATTTTTTTGCAACATGCTGTTCATAATCACTTTGTTGTAAGTTTCCAGATTTATAAGCAGTACACAACTCGCATTCATCGTGTGTTTATATCGAAGTGATTATATCGGAACCGAATTCGGAAGCGGAGTTTTTAAATTTTGTTTGTTGGAACCGGAATCGGAGGTGGAGACAGAAGAGAGATGTGTTAAGGGCAGGTCTAATAAAATAAAATTATCACAATCATTTCAGAAATCAATTTATCTATTTCTATTGATTTAGGATTAGAACTACACCATTTTTGAGTGTCTTTGAGAGTAATTTGTTTTTTTTTACCTCTTGTACAGGCGTTGAAGTCGAAGGCTGCACTGTATTTTTATTTTCAGTTTAAAATTTTTTGAATTCTCGAATTCAGTGGCGCGCACAGACTTTAAATGACTTTTTAACGAAGTAGTCGTACCTCAATTTCGTGAATATATCTTCTCACATAGTTTACACTTTGCCGTATTCCCGGAAACTTCATGGAAATAATTCCAAATGGCACTTGATTTTGGCTTCATTGTCCGATTCAAATAAATTTGTCACACGTCAAATAAAAGACTACTAAAACTAATCAAAAACTCGGATAAATATAAATGAAGCGCGAACGCACAACATACCAATTGTCAAATATGAAACAAAACATCAAGTTAAAGAGTAATCGACAGAAGGCAAGGGGGGATAGAGGTTCCCGGGGCGACAAGTATAAACTTGCTTGTACACGCTGGTCGCGGCCGCCGCCGCCACTGTGCATCGACCTCCGATATATAACTTCCGATTAAAATTTAACGGAACCGAAATCGGAATCGAAGAGTGCAAAATCAATCGGAAGTGCCGAACTTTCGGAATCGGAATCGAACCTCCGTAACATCTCTAGTTTGAATATAGAAACATTTTTTTTCTCCAGCGCATTATAAAATGAGCAAGATGACAAAGGTTTGACATCATTTTCAGATCACCAAACTTTGTAAAATTTGAAAAGAGCCTGTTTAGATGGCCAATCAGGCTGCAAGTAAAGTTTCGATGTCGATTTTCTGCAGTAATGGCTTTCCATCAATGGCAAAGACTTTATAACCTATTTTTCTATTACAAAAGCAGTCGTCGATACTTTTGACTTAGGAACAGTGGTATTTGCATCATTTAATCCCTGTTTCTTCCAGTTTAAAGCAGTCCATTCCCCAATTGCTAAAGTATTGATATACATTTGTTTACAGACTCTTAGGCCCGTATTAATAAACGTTACTCAGCTCAAGTACACGCACTTGAGTACAATCAGGTTCAAGTCAGGTACAATAACAAAAAGGTTATGATCTTATTAATAAACATATCTCAAGATGCGGTTTAGGTTTACGATATCAGCTGAGTGCCACACTGATTAATAAACGAAACTCGACTCTCAAATGTGTATACTTGAGTGCAAGTCACAGAAAAGTATTCCTAAGTACAGCGTTATGAGTTACTGTTTTTATGTGTTTATTAATTAGCAACGATCTTGAGAAGCTGATTTCGTAATGAGGGCGTATCAATTGATTACGCACTTGAGTTCGTCGTTGAGTAACGTTTATTAATACGGGCCTTAATACCTCATCTTATACTTGGAGAAAGTACTCATTTGAAAATTTACGCCTTGATGTTACTTGGTTTTTTCTGTCTCTTGGTCTATGAACTTTTGAAAGTCTCATTGTGTTATTCACAAAAACTTTTTCTGATCCCAACTTAGTTTCCAAAATATGTTAAAAATGTCTTCTCTATCTCTATCTGTTAATTTATTGCAATTCAATTTACTGCTCTTCTCACTAACTCTGCATTTGCATCTGGGCTTTAGAACTCTTCCATTCTTTTCAACATCATACTTCCAGATGGTTACTTCTCTTACCTTTGTATGGATAGCCAAATTGTCTTTTCCTTTTATTTATCTCTTGTCTTGTCTGCCAGTCAGCAGTTTTCATATTTACCTTTTTTTTCGTTTTACTCTCTTCTCTTGTGTTGAACTGTCGGAGCTGTCGGAATACGGCACAATTTCTCTGTACGTACTGTCATCGCTTATAAGATAGCCTGGAGACTCTATTGCAATCGAAGTAACTGTGTTGCTCGCTGAAGCCATGTTTCATTTATTTTCATTCACATTTGTGTCAACTACATCTTATTTTTCTTCGTTGTTTTTCAGTTCCAGGGTATTATCAGAAATATACTCAAAAATAACATTATCTTGTATCGTCATTATATTGAAAGGTTCATGGCTCGTGCTGGCTCCTATAATATCTGATAAATCTGCTGGAATTATATCAGCTTTCTTCTCGGCTTTTTTTTATAATTCTGTTTTCAAGAATAACGATTTTTTGAGGCGGCCGTCAGAGTTCTTGAGTTTGTGTCTCACACGTAACTGGTTAGGTGATACGCCTTGCAATGATAGTTCAATCATTTTCAAGCTTCTTTTGCTCTGTAAAAGAAAACATACACCCGAATTGAGAACCTCCTTCTTTTTGAAGTCGGTCAAAATAACATACTTCATTTAAGACGAAAACACAATTAAATTTGAATGATGAAGCGTATTTAGTAAAACAACTAAGGAGTTACATGGTAAATAAAGTCTGAAAAACATTGAAAGTAAAACTCCATACGTAATTTATCGTCAAGCTTTTGTATTAATGCATTAATAAATCATTCCAATCTTTTGAAAAAACACTGCACAATAATGGAATTAACACTTATCATATTAGCTAAAACGTAGTATTTAACAAAACAAAATTGTAAAACGATTCACCGGTCCACGTGCGCAACCTCACGACATCAGGCCGCCATTTTAAAAGGCATAAACAACGGAGTTACGCGCTTTGCTTTTAAAAAAAATGTGATGGTATAGTTACGGGGTTAGCTTGACACAAATTGTCTATGCTTTTATTAGACTTGCATTTACGAGGTTTGAAACGAAAAATTTCTTTTTTTTTTTAATGCGTCCAATGGTATCAAAATGTCGTTTCCGCCCATATGTGGAGTTACGAGGTATGCGTTTTAAGGTGACGATATGTATACAGGTAAAATTCTATGCTGTATTTAGAAAAAAATAGTATAATGAGAAATTTTTTTTTTCAATATTTATCGTCAGTAGACTCATCTTCATATTAGAAGTTCGGTTCGACTTGATCGTTTTCATCTACGGTAGAAATTTCTACTTCATTAAATGTGCCGCAGGATTTTCTGCGAACCGGTTTACTTCGACGATACTCCAAAATAGTGTTGCATTTTTTTAATGTTTCCGACGTAAATTTTACATTTTTTTCAAATGTTTTTTGTCGACAAAATACACAACTCGAACTATTGTCACTCATTGTTGTAACATATAATGTCAAACTTACTACACTGAATTCAATAAACGTTTTTTAAAACACAATAAAAAACGTAAACGTTGTACATGCACTCGTTGTGAATTGTGATACTCCGTGGTTGTGATCAGCTGTGATGGCGTCATGGGGACGGAACGTACTATGGGGACAGTGCGAGAGAGTGAGAGATAGAGAAAGAGTGAGAATGGCAGAGTGGCTAGAAGTAGGAAATACATAGTTCTCAGCGGCTACTTCGGCTTGTGCAAATCGTCAGATTTTGTTATTTCCGTGATCCGTGACTAATTTCCTTCAAAAAAAAATATATAATATATACCGCGCTCGAGAATGTCCAGGTAACATTTTTTTTGCAACTTTGTGACTCCCATTTCCTTGTGTCACGCTCAAATTGATTATAGAATGCTCAAACTTTTTTGATTATAAAATGTATAATCAAAAAAAGGGCCATGTATCTTTTTAATTTTTCTGCTTTTAGAAATATCCATACTTTGATTTATCCATTTCTAATTTAATTAATATAAAATATAACTAATATTTCAGAAATAAAAATTAATCCTTACATATTCCAAACAAATTAACTTCCCCCGCCATTAAATCTGACAAATATTTCACCGCATTCCTAAATGGCGCTGCCCTGGTGGTAGGAAAAAGTTTTGGAAGCCCTCCTTGATCTATCATTTACGATGGCTTTATCAATTGCTGTAGTCTTAATAGATAATGTTTTAATTGATATTTTCACTTGACCTACTTATTAGCTAAGTTCAAGTCTAACCCATAAGTTACACTAGCGCCACTCGACTCATTATTGCTTTTTAGTTCTAGTCCTAATATATTTATGATATGGCCCTCTTTATACTCTACACTCCAAGGTCTAGGCCAATGATGTTTAATACACGGTTGTATGATATTGTAAAAATATAATTTATTTATCAATATGTAAGAGTAATACAGCAAGTAAATACAAAACTATCTAAACTGTATGTTTCATTTTTTTACTAATTATTTGAGATTGTATTTCCCGTTTTAATGTGTCTTCTTTTTCTACCCATAACAGCTCACGCAAGCGGATTAGCTGAACTCCGTCGGCAATTTTGAAACTAGAATATTAAGCAGTGCACCAAAAACACAAGTCTTTGTAGTGGCAGTATTAACCAGTATGTAACTGGATGTCAGTTTATTTAATGATAAATTTTCTCTAGCCGAACTTCATTGAATTTTAAATAATCTAAAAGATTCTTCTCCTTAAGCTGACGGGATTTCCTATTCCTTTCTTACCAAGTCTGGTTCTAATTGCCCATATTATTTTGATATTTTTTTTCTGGAAATATCCCCGATGACTGGAAAACTCAACTTGTAATACCAATTTCAAAAAATAAGGACCTCTATTGTCCTGCCAGCTACCGTCCCATAGCCCTTACGCTGTGTAAGTTAATGGAACATTTAATCAAAAACCAGTTAAGAGTGACTTTCAGATACAAGAGGGATTACGTCTAAAACTCAGTTTGGTTTTAGAAATTGATACAGCATGAGAGTCACAGCACAGCATAGACAGTCTTGGTGTCTTCACATCCGAAATCCGCTTGGCATTCTCGAAACGGGAATCTATCACCTTCAAGCTCAGTGACCGATTAAAATCTGCGTCGCTTTATAAACTTTCGTTATATTTGCTTTCTGCACGACGTGCTGAATGCGGTTCTAACAGATGACGCAATTAACGATACCCACAGGACTGAACACTGAGGTGATGGATTATTTTACGCCACCACCTGATGATAAGCGGCAGATGCATTGTCAACTTCTAAGGACTAAGGTGGAATGCCTCACAGTAATTATACCTACCTTCCCAGACAGACTCCCACTCAGAAAGGAGTCCTTTGTGTTATAAATAAATTAAAACCATATATAGTTATGATTATATAGTATACAAGAGAGCCATGCCGGCTTTTGGTGGGATCTATGGCACCATTTAGGTTTGAGATGATCATCAATGACCATTTAGTATAAATTTTTTGAATTCACAACAAAAAAATAACAATTCTCCAAGTTATTCGGACAAAATAAAGCCGAGATCACTCCTCGCATTAATCCCTATCTGTTCGTGAAAGGTTCTATAATTATATAACACCACCATGTGCCAAATCACCGAAGTTGTACGGGTTACCAAAAATACACATAGCAAACGCTCCACTACGTCTAATAGTGAGCCAAAACGATTTTCCAAGTTATAAATTGGCTCAAGATTGTTCTAAAACACCGGAATCCATCTGCTTCCTGTATGTCTTACCAGATCGTCACTCCATTTTGATGACGGCCACCATTTATACCATATAGTATACTTGCTTTGCCAAAATATTTAAAACTACATATCTCTAAAACTTTTTTCTCTATCTTTTATTTTATGGCCCTGTACAAAATCTCATTTCTAGGTTGTAATACAAATAAATCAAATGAAAATTGAAATGAATCTGACGTTTTATTAACAAAAGTAACAAATATCATTGAACAGTGTATTTTACTCTCAAAGTTATAGTTTATATACCGGTAACTTTAAGTGAACACTTAATTGAATCATTTATTACAAGGAAAAGCACCAATCTAAAACCACGAGTTATGTTTCTATGTATGAGTAAACGCATTTGTGAGAAAGCAGAATTGAATAAGCGCAGGTGTCGTCTGTGTCACTTGTGTTTGTGTGCGTGCGTTCGTATGACGCCCATTACACAGTAGGTTTTGCTGTTAGTTTTACAACAATCACGGTTGTGATTGACGAATAACCTACCGTGTAATGCGGTGATTGACGGTTGCACGAAATTGATTGACAAATATCTGGATATTTTGATATTTACGTCAATCAACTATCAGTCACGAATTTTGATTGAACGTGTAAGACGCCCATTACACAGTAGGTTTTGCTGTCAGTTTTACAACAATCACGGTTGTGATTGACGAATAACCTACCGTGTAATGCGGTGATTGACGGTTGCATGAAATTGATTGACAAATATCTGGATATTTTGATATTTACGTCAATCAACTATCAGTCACGAATTTCGATTGAACGTGTAATGGTATTTCGTCAATCACGCGTCAGTCAACGCTTAGACAGCAATGAAGGCGAACGCAGAATATATTGAAGAGGCGGCTTACATGCGCTCGCGCAGCCCGTCGCCACTCCCGCCAAACGTGCATCAGCCAGAAAAAGATTTCATTTTAAATTTTGAGGCTCCCCCCGCCCCGAGTTGTGGGACACGAAAAACCCAGGGTATACGAATAAATATAAAAGGTAAGCTTTTTTCGTAAATAAATTCGTTTCAAATAAGAAGCACATCGCGTTGATATTTGAAACTACGTAAAAGTAGCGTTAGCTACGTTCAATTTTTTTTCATAAATTAAAATAAATAAAATGATATTAAAATATTACAATTTATCCTATTGTTTTTTTTCTTTTACTTTTCGAGATATTAAATTACAGTTAAATGGTGAATCGAAAATGAACTTAGTTTATAGGTATATATGTGTATTATTTACCAAACATCGCTACCAAAATTAAAGGTAAGTAACAATAACGCGATGTGCTTCTTATTTGAAACGCATAGTAGGTATGTTGTTGTTTATTTGATTGCAGAAATGAAAACTTGGCCAAGTTGCTGCCCATATTGAGAAAAATTGAGAAAAACGCTACCATAGATGATGTGAAGAAAAAATTAATTCAATCAGATCAAACTACCGCCGAGAATTAAAAAAAAATTATAACATCTAAGCTTAGTAATAATTTGCATAATCTTTATCCTCTTTTGAAACTCGTATGTCAGTCAATAAGTTAATATGGGTATAGAAATCCCTTTTTAAAAGCCAGCCTTTTAAACAGCGCCTTCTTTTTATACGTTTTTTTACGCAAAATTGCAATCAAAATTGCAGCACAGGCCTTTTTTTATGAATATCCATCCTATCCCTCTGAAATTTTGAGATTGACTGACGATCAGTCAGAATGAGCGTGTAATGTAGAAATTATTCTATCATTCAAACATCAATCATGATTGATCGAACTGATTGACGCTTGCCTAGGCGTGTAATGGCCGCTTATGTGTGTGTGCGTGCGTATATGTATACAATGTCTCTATGTGTGATTTATATGCTTTTGCAAATGATGTTCCTTTATATTGTTTGGATAGCATCGAAGATTTTAAAGCGGTCGCCATGAGGAGTATAGAAGTGTTTTATATTTTATTCTTGCTTAAGCATGTTCGGATATATGCGCATATACAAGTCTCAAGGAAAATGTGTGCTTTAGTAAGATGGAACATTCTTTATCCCCCTATCAGCTCATATTTTTACTTATTTACATAAACCAATTCACTAGTTTTTAATCTGATTGTAAACATTTCACCTTCAGAAGCCCTGATGTACATTATTAAAAAAGTGAGAACAGTGAGAAAAAAAAAATATTTTCTAATATATTATTTACATAATATAATGGCAACATTCGAGTTCATTTTAATTAAAAATTTAATTTTTATTGTATTTTTTCTCAAATCTTAGAACATGAATTTACTATATGCATGAAAATTGCCTTGAATATCGTTCAAGTTAATTTTAAGATTCAAAGCTTCTGAAGATAAACAAAATAAAAAATAACAATCTTTTATCTATTCTTTACAACACACTGGACAGGCTAAAGTACCCATCGGGTCCCAGGCTGGCAACACTTTGGCTTTTTGTTTAAAAACTTGCAACACTTCTTCGGGTACGTATTTCTTATCAACCGCGACCTGTAATGTTAAAAATAATTTGTAATCTTTATACTGTATTTAAAAATAATTAAATGGCGCATAGATAAATGAATTGAAATAATAATGTATGAAGGTGTCGATAGCTCGTTGTATGGTAGTTGCGTTGCGTTGTTGGTTACTTTGGAGATAATCTAGCAGGTTCTATCACATAGAGAATCTTAAATATAGTATGGCGGCGCTGTCGTCGCGCCACAAGCGAAAATACATCGAAGCCTAAATCGCGCTATCAAAGTTCCGAAGCAAAAACAGTATATATAGAATAGCTCCGAACTACCACTTGGAGCGTCGGCCGCTCCTCGGGAAGAACACCTTGCCCGGCGGGAGATCTCCCCTTTTCCTTCCACCGCCACAATAGTGTAAATCACCATCATATTTTAAATGAAATGTTTATATCAAGTGAACCATTTTCAAAATGTCAACTGCCAGTGACAAGTGTTCCCGTAGTTTAAAACTTTGATTCATAGGTTTTAGGTTTCAGTTGTAAGTTATTTTTTTACGTTGTAGAGCCCAGCTGCAGCTATATTATGGTTGTGACACGAATGGGTCGACCCGACCGCAAAAGCACCACGCTCTTACAGAATACCAGCGTAAAATAGCTACTAAATGTTGCTGTGTTTCGTATGGTGAGTGTAGAGAACTGGAGACCCTTTTTACTGGAAACGAGGCATTCTATCTCAGTCCTTAGGGGTGACAATGCATCTGCATTTTGATTCTTAATCGAGGATAAACGTAGATGTCTATGGGCCACAGCGTTCACTTGCCATCAGGTGGACTGTGCACGTAGCACGTTTTTCACCATATAAATAAATTCTATAAAAGACCTATATAATGCTACCTCACCTTATAAGTCACAGATAGATGATTTTAATTGAGCATACCTCAAACACAAACTCCTTGAACCACGGTGTTGTGAGAAGAAGATAGCCTTTATCATAATCCTTGTCACCGTAGGAGTTCTCCACTCGGAATTTTAACGGGTTACCTTGTTCCTGAGATCATTAACCATAATTGTTAATATAAAAGCAGTTATTTGTTGTTAGGTGTAATTAAAAATTTGGGGGAACAAATAGAAAAACACGTGTCAATGAGAAAATTAATACAAAATGAAAATACTATTATTAGAAAAATTGGAATATAAGAAAAAAAAAAGATATTGGTAAGTGTTAATTCAAAAATAAAAAGAATTTGGAGAGTAAAAATTGAAAAATTTGAAGAATTTTGTGAGTATAAGTTCAAATACATCGCCATATTTCTTCCCGCGGGTGTCACAGGGCACAACTATGTGGAATGCCAGAAAAATCTTTCTTTCGATAAATAGAAATAGATTTTTTTTATTCAATATACATTATAAATAATACTCATTTTATTTGGCTTTAATGGCCAAAGACTTAAACGCGACACAATTTTAAGATATCGTTAAGTAACTTAAGTGATAGAGACAGCACGAGACTTAACGGCGTTTTGAAAATGAGTAGCGTTTGAATATTTGTGCATAAATCTTATGTATTACGCCAGACTTAACCCTTTTGCTGTCCCGTGCACTACATATAGGTCATTGCTATTGTCTTACTTTTGTGTCTAAAAATCGAACAGTGGAAGTGACCCAAAACCCAAAACCGACGACGGGCAGCAGCCTCAACCGTGCAAGACGTCCGGTATTGCGATCGTCTATCCATCTGACAAGTGTGATGATTAAGGCAAATTCTCCCTACAACGGGAGAGGCCAATGTCCAGCAGTGGACTTTTAAAGTGATAAAGAAGTTTTCATTGCAACATCCCTTCCCCAAAATACAAGTCATAATGACCACAATTAATTACCCCTTATGGCAAAACAATTTTCTATCATAAAACGCACTTTTTTACGTGGTCGAGTCATGCTGTGGCTATATTATGGTTTTAGCATGAATGGGTTGGTTCGGCCGGGGAAGGACCACGCTCTCACAGAATACCAGCATAAAATAGCTGCTCAATGCTGCTGTGTTTCGTGTGTATTTTTTTTGATGTAGATAAACGGAGACCCTTCTTACTGGAAACCAGGCATTCCATCTTAGTCCTCTGGGGTGACAAGGTAACTGCATTTTGATTCTTACTTGAGGATAGATGTAGATATCTATGGGTAGCATCCACTTACCATCAGGTGGACTGTGTGCTCGTTTGTCACCTTTATTGTATTTTTTTTGTAATGAACAGCCTTTTTGTCTGGACTTACCACTGCTGGACACAGGCCTGTTCAAGAACGTGCCAGCTGGCAAGAATTACTTGAAAGTCACCAATACTCATCACACTGAGCGAGCAGGTTGGTGAGGGAAGAGCCTATACCGTTGCACTGGTAATGGCCATCACCAATCTATAAAACTTAACAATTATATTTGAAGGCCATACAAATACTTGTTCTGTGCGGGATTCGAACCCTTTGTACAATGTTAAGTGTCGTGTAAATAAGAAATCATAAACATACGTCAGTTCCAACCGCCGTGAACACCATGGCGTGCGTCATACAAGAATCACCATACAGGAGCCTGTCGGCCTTGTTCAGTCCGATCTGCACTTCCGTGTTGAACACGAGCTTGTAGTCTTGTCTGAGATGATAAAGGAAATATTGTAATGTTACTAAAGATTTGAGATGTGATAGTGAATTTAAGATGAGGGTAGATATTTTACAGACGACTAGCTTCTCCCTGCGTGGAAATAAACACACGCTCAAATACATTTTCCTTTTGTGAAAAGTAGTACTATGGATACTATTTAGGCTACTTTAACGGAGACCCTTTTTACTGGCAATGAAGCATTTCTTCTTCTCGGGTCATAACGCAACTACTTTTTGATTCTTAATCGAGGATAGGCGTAGAGATGTCTACGGGCCACAGCATTCATTTACCATCAGGTGGCCTATGTGCTCGTTTGTCACTTGTTGTGTATTTATATACAGGGTTATTTTTCAAAGAGTAGCCAAATTTTAAACTAAAGTATAAATATATAAATGATGACGACATACCATTATTGCAGTTTTTGTAATAATAGTTTTTGCCAACCGATCCACCCTTACGAATGTGTACGTGCGTAGTAAAATAGTAGGCGTTAGATATTTATTAATGACAATCAGTTAAAATAATGCATTAACGCATTTTGAATTTAAAAGATAAAAAGGACAGAATGTTTGAGATTTTTTTTTATTTTTCTTCACCATTTGCCTATATTATTACTATCCAGTTACTGGAGATCCTTTTTAGTGGAAACGAGGTAATCCATCTTAGTCTTCAGATATAACAATGCGTGCAATGCAATCTGAATTTTGATACTTAATCAAGGATAAATGTAGATAGATGTCTAGGGGCCACAGCATACACTTTCCATCAGATGGACTGTGTGCTTGTTTGTGACCCTTCTTCTATAAAAAATCTAAATAGTAGAGTTTGTAAAAAAATAAAATATTTAGTAACACTCACGCGTCTAAATCTTCAAGACCATTCTTGCGTTCAAACCTCTTGGAGACTTCGCAGCCAAACCACACTGCTTCGCCTCCTTGTATGCTATCTTTTACTACCCTGTGCAAATAGAACAGATAAGTTAAACCACATTTTTAGCTAAACGACTGTTAGAGAATATTTAAGGGCAGTCATGTCTTTCGTATCGGCATTATCAAGTGGCCCGCAACCAGATCTACAGATTTTAATAATGTAATCTACTTATACTACATAGTTCAGTGAATTCCTCTACCATTGAGGTATAACCTATTTATTAGAAACAATCATTAAAATCTGTTCACAATTAGCGAAGATATCGCGTGATACAAAAAATACAGTCGAATTAAGAACCAAAGTCGGCTTAAAATAAATTATTAAAAAGAAAGTGAACAAGACCAAAGGTCTCAAAGTTTATCATACGGTCGTTTAAACCTCTTCTGTTTACCTGTAAAGCCGCGTATCGATTATGCGCTCCAAGAGGTCGAACATTGGTGCGCGCTCCAGCAGCGCGAAATGGATACCGCTTTGGAACGCGCGCCAAATTATTCGTTGGAACCATTGAGGTTAGAGAGAAGGTAGTGTTGTGATATATGTAGGAAAGGTCTTGTGTGAATTAGGAGACGTGTTGATGCTTCTATAACTTTAATTATACTGATCCGAACTTATTCTACCTTAACACTAATATATACTATTGTGGTGGCTACACTACCTCCCAAACAAAAAAAAAAAAGTTATCTATTTTTTATCAAACCTAAAAAACTATTCTAAACGTAATTAAAGAATATCTAAATCAAAACTATAATCTAAGGCATAATGTCTAGATTTATGAGGACGTTTGGCACGAACAACCTTTGGCACGTAAAAATGTGTAGTCACATTAGTTATAGTCATTAATATAATCAGGCTTAATTATGTAACATAACATAATATAATATTATTATGTTTTGATTTTCATAAACATTTATGTTATTTTTATTCGTATCCTTAATCATTAAGACAAGTCATCTAGTTCCGACATTTAATAATACATAGTATTCATTTCATTATCATATCTCTTTTCACACTTCAATACTTTTATTCCTTTTTACTTCATATATTTATGTACTTCATTCTTGTTTAACAATTATTTATTTACTTCATTCTTGTTTAACAATTATTTATTTTCATTTTACTTCACAGCATTTTAGCTACATATTCATTCAATATTTGTGTCATTTCTTTCACGTACACGGCTCGCGTACATACATGATCAAGACAATGACCAATATCCTTCATCAATTCTTTACATTTATAGCGTTTCAGTTCATATAATTTATTATTTAATTGTATCATAACAATAAGCACACGACTCGCGTACATACATGATCAAGATAATGGACAATATTCCATACAATTCTTGATAAATTCTTATTTCACTCAATAACAATAGTTAGAACTCATTCTGGTTTTATCGAATCCTGTTCGGATTTAAAAATGTTTAAAATTAATCGGTTATTAGGTTTTCAAACTCTCAGCTGATCAGGCCGATTGTATGTGGATATGCTAACCTCCGATAATTTTCTTTACCTTACTCTCACAACTACACTATTAATATTTTTGATTTATAATTCCGTATTTCGTAACTTAGCCATAAATCTACTCACATCTTTTACAAATTTATATTATACAGTCTCCTATAATATTTAGGTATATCATTGTCAGTCAGGATTGAGGCTCACAATATGGGCACAACAAAATTGAAATTAATTAATTGTATACATAATATAATTGAGTTTCTAAATCGTTTTGAACGAAGTTATTATTTTCATAATCCACATAAGTAAGTTAGATATTCAAACTGTTATCTTATGATTTAAAAGTTTAATCAATATTAAACCAAAAATAAATTATTGCATTTCATATTAAGATACAGAACAAAGAAGTCAAAGCAACGTAATCATTTTCAGTAACAATAACATAATCACATAACAAGAGACAGATCAAAATACAAATTGCAATCCCACTCCAGCAGGGCAAAACGATTTGAGACACCTTTGTTTTAATTACTAAAGTATGTATATGGAAACGTTTGCGATTACATAGAACTATGACCACACAGTGTGATTAACACCTAATTTTAAGATAACTTGTACAAACTGTTATAATATGAATGCAAGTAAAGTAAAATGTACCTTAAAGTGATAGTTTTAAATATTTTTGAATTTATACAGAAGTTAAGATACATTACATCGTGAATAGTTTTATTAGTTTTACATACATCGAAAAATACATTAGCTTTTTTTTATTTTTATAAATTACTTTTGCAAGAAATATGATGTTTATTTTTTCGTATATACAACATTATTGAAAAATTACTACAACTACTACCAAGTTTATATAACAAAACATTAATTTATTTTAACATTCAAAAGAACAATTTTAATTTTTATGTAGGTTAGCATATAAATTTAAGGTTTATTGCCTTTAGAGAAGAAAAAAAAACTTTTAACAATAGCGAATGTTTAAAACCCTTTTCAAAATTGAATACTACCATTTAAATAAAATTTACTACAGAAAAAAAAATAACAGCGGAATATATCATTAGTATTATTTTAACTATAAAAAATTAATTGATGATAAACCATGGTAAATTTAAATACGTCAAAATGTAATCTACTATATTATTTCATTCGGTTTTGCAGGACACAGTAATAAAAAGAATATATAACAATAAACAATAACTGTATAAAATTGAATATAAAATCGTCTTGTGCCAACATACAAGAGAGCTTAAAAGTAACTTAATTTTAATATTGCATTATGATTTTTTTAGCAGGTGCACTAATAAATATATTAAGGTATCAATTAAATCGTGAAGTATCTGATTAATAAACTCAACTTTATCATATTATATTAAATACAAAATTTTAAAAACATAACTTTTTTATAATAATTAAAACTTTTTAAGAAATGTTAAAAGAAATGACGAAAATATGCTGATTCGATGTTACCTCAAATTTTCTTCTTTTTCTTTTGTGGCTCAATTTTCATATTCTTCTGGACGAAGCTTGCAAAAGTACAACTGTTACTTCCTTTTAAAATTAATCTGCCGTTTCTTGAATTTTGAACTTTGGTCATCATATTTTTAATTTTAGTTAGTTCCTATACAATTATTATTGTGGCCTCTTCTTGTATTCATATTTATTTGTTTTTCGTCACATCCGGTATTGCGTCCATTCCGTTATAATATATTTTTCCATGATGATTTATTATTTTAT
This sequence comes from Parnassius orleans, assembly GCA_029286625.1. Taxonomy (NCBI): domain Eukaryota; kingdom Metazoa; phylum Arthropoda; class Insecta; order Lepidoptera; family Papilionidae; genus Parnassius; species Parnassius orleans. Next base: position 4,678,707 of record JAGSMP010000006.1, on the reverse strand, counting down.
TTTTTAATTTTTCTCTCTTTATATAAGCCCGGCGGTGCGCGTACATTGTGCAGCACCGCCTGGCAGGGTCGCCATGTGATATATGTAGGAAAGGTCTTGTATGAATTAGAGACGTGTTGATGCTTCTATAACTTTAATTATACTGATCCGAACTTATTCTACCTTAACACTAATATATACTATTGTGGTGGCTACACTACAGTGTCCCAGAAATATGGAAATAAGTGAGACGCTGCGATCGCTAAGTTGTCTCAATAAAAGGGCTGTTGTGCGCTAGTTTGAAATGATCTATCAACGTTTAATATACGTGTATATAATATCATTCAAAGAAAAAAAAAATAAACAAATTATTATTTATTAATAAATAATTTATGTTTTTATAATTTTAATTATTATAAATATTATAAATTATTACAAATATAAATTATTAATTATTATTGTTTTTTTTGGTAAGATAAATAATATTTATTGTTTCAAAATAGATATATATATATATATGGCTCTTGAGTAGACAAGATGTTTTTAACTCGTATTATCTACAGTTTTTTATATAAAAAATACATTATTGTCTCTCATCAATTATGAACAATATTATGCATATTTTGATATGACTACTTGTACTCATAAACAGCTAACTTCGCAGACATTACTTACCGACGGCAGCGCCGCTATAAATTCTACAAATTTTCAGGGACAGGCAGGCTATGCTTTAGTACGTAGCGATCGTTCTCCTTCTCTCTTACCTCCATGGTTGGAACGCTCAAACGTGGAGCGGGCCGCTCCATCTGGTGTTGGTTTTTTATCGCGCATCAAAGTAGTTAAGTTTTGGCGCGCGCGCCAGTTGGGACAGTTGTTTTCATTATTCGTGTGTTCGTTGCGTTCCGAGCTATGGATAACCAAAGTTGCCGTAAATTGATAAAATTATATGGTTCAAAAGAACTACTGTGGAATAGCAAAAGTCGTTTTTATCATAAAAAGCGCTCAGAGAGATGCATGGAACTATGAAAGCGGCAGCTGCTCGTACACGACCGACATCCATGTTGAACGGTACTGAAACGACAGCCGCGCGCGCCTGGCGCGCTTAGTTGATACCATGATACACTTGGAACATTTGGAGCGCGTTCCGCGGAACGCACTGGTCGGCGCGGTCATTCATGGCGCGCGTAATCGATACGCGGCTTAAGAGATACAATTCGACTTGTAACTTTTTGAGTGAACTAAAGAATATCAAAAGGGCGAATGTCGTCTAAATAATAACATTAAAAACTTTATTCCCTATTTTTCCTCCCTTAGGGATGGTATTTTTTCACCAAATTTGCGATTTAATTTTGCACCGAATTTTTATGCAGGAAATAGTGCACATCAATCTTAAAACAGATACTTATATTGAATGCATATTTTCAAAAAAATACGATTTAATTTTGCACCGCATTTTCATGCAGGAAATAGTGCACATCAATCTTAAAACAGACACCTATATTCAATGCATATTTAAAAAAATTACGATTTAATTTTGCACCGCATTTTCAAGCAGGAAATAGTGCACATTAATCTTAAAACAGACACCTATATTCAATGCATATTTAAAAAAATTACGATTTAATTTTGCACCGCATTTTCAAGCAGGAAATAGTGCACATCAATCTTAAAACAGACACCTATATTCAATGCATATTTAAAAATTACGATTTAATTTTGCACATTTTCAAGCGGAAATAGTGCACATCAATCTTAAAACAGACACCTATATTCAATGCATATTTAAAAAAATTACGATTTAATTTTGCACCGCATTTTCAAGCAGGAAATAGTGCACATCAATCTTAAAACAGATACTTATATTGAATGCATATTTTCAAAAAAAATTACAATTTAATTTTGCACCGCATTTTCAAGCAGGAAATAGTGCACATCAATCTTAAAACAGATACCTATATTGAATGCATACACTCTTAAATTTTTATATTATTTGGCAATTTCAGAATTTATGTGGCAAATTAAGAGCGAACGAAATTATTGAGGTTCCTTGTTTTCGAGAGTGGAACCCTAATTATCTACTAACTTCATAAGGGTTTCGATGGGTTGGTTGTTGTATGCAGTCTGCCTACCCCCAACAACGTTGCCGAGGCACTGTAGAGTGTAAAGATTTCCGAATGGATTCGATTCCCGCGGGTCGCTCACCAGGCATACCTGTAATAAATTTCGGTTTGTTTTTAGATAAATCACGTTTTATACGTGGTAGAACTACGCTGCAGCTATATTATGATTGTAGCTGTTAATTTACTTTCTACATTAAATAAAATTATTTAATAAGCGGACGTTTTCGCTTATTAAAAGTTAATTTCATTTTTTGTTTATCATAACAGGTGATTATGAGAAAATCCAGAAAGTTCTCATGGCTTCCGATAAATGGAGGTAGTGCCAGGCCCGCATTTAGTGGGAGAGTGGCTATGACCCCATCCCTTAAAAATAAATATATATTTTAATGAATGGAGTGGGGAGAAACTTTCTCTCTGTCCCTATCCAAACTTTGACTCTAGATCCGCGCCCTGTGATGGCTGATGATGGCGCGAGACTGGGGATCGCCAATCCCCCTGCCAATCGTGCTGAAAACGGCAAATTCTTTCAAAGTGAGAAATTCATGTCCAGCAGTCCAATGTCTTTGAAAAGTGATAAAGAAAAAAAGAAGATGTATATCATGTTAGTCCTTAAGGGTGACTGATCTCGGATCATTGTATGAAAAGTTAAAGTTTAGTCACAGCCTATATACGTCCCACTCCTGAGCACAGGCCTCCTCTCATTTCTGAGAGTTACAGGCAAGGAAATGTCCGCCGCGTTGTCCCGATGCGTGTTGGCGGTCGTCACATGTCTTTGAAATATGTTTTTTAATTTCTCAGACACATTTTTCATCACATTTTCCTTCACCGCCGAACACGTGTAAATCAGCACTTGAAACTATAACTAAGAGCTACCTTGGATTCTTCTTTGCTTTTATTTACTATGGTAAAAAAGGAGATCTTGTAAAAGCTTTGAATATATTGTGTGTGTTTTTAAAATGGATGTTAATAAAACAGGTAAAACATTGACTTTGTTTTAGTCTGATTACAGTTTGTGTCTATTTTGTAAGACTTTTTGTTTGAAGCTGTTTATGTTCAAGAACTTCGTTCACCATCAATTTCGGATGTTAGTCCATATGTCACTCTTCATTTTATTAATTTATTACAGCCCATTGCCAGCAATGTCTCGTGGGTGAGGAGGCCGTATATATTTGTCGTAGTTATCACGCATGGTTGGCGGACTGGCAACCGCAGTTTTTGAAGTTGTACTTCTTTTGGGGCGTTTGGGAAAAATGAGAGTGAATTTTTACGATGCGCGCGCACACCGACACCTAAAAATGACACTATGAAATTGTTACGATGCGCGCGCACACTGACACCTCAAAGCGACAACGTCAGTGGGTAACTGTCTCTTAAGTTTTCGTGGGAACTGATAACTATATTTAAGGTAGTTATTTTTGTTTTGTTACGCTAAAGAAGTATAACTTCCTACGTGCGTACATAAGTACACATACACGTTCTTATTATTATTATAAAGTTGTTATCAAGAAGATACTACTGGCCACCTCCTATTTAAGTTTCCCTCTGACGCCTGTTACGACAACCACGGGATATTATTGGGTAGTGGATTCCCTTGCGTTGCCACTACATGGCGAATTTCCTCGACACTAATATTATAAAAAAGAGGGCCATGTTATAGAGATTTGGAAATACTGATACAGGTTAAGAATGTCGATCTCTCATTTTGTGCAAAAAAAAGGACGAAGCAAATGACTTTATGCTAGCACGTTATTAGTTTGTAGAAAGGTCTTAAGCACATTTTATATTTAGATTAATTTATATTGCAACAACTGAATGAACAATACCTTATCATCTACGTTGAATAAAGGACGGACATGTTTGTTGTAGAATTCTTGAGGTGTGAGAGAACCAAAGTTATTGTAGGCCTTCTCCTTATTGTAGAACTCGAATGTAAACTTCTCTGGGGGAGTACCTGCAAAACATTTTATATAGAGATAACAGTATTGTCATGCTCACTTGAAGGTCTCTGCATAAAACCGTGTCTTTTTTTATATAGAATAAGGATGACAAACGAACATACAGTCCACCTGATGGTAAGTGGATGCTGTGGCCCGTAGACATCTACATATATCCTCAATGAGATCGACACATGCGTTGTCATCCCTGAGGACTAAGATGGAATGCTTCATTTCCAGTAACATACGAAGCACAGCAGCATTAAGCTGATATTTCACGCCGGTATTCTGTGAGAGCGTGGTCCTTCCCCGGTTTAGCCGACCCATTCGTGCTACAGCCATAATATAGCTGCAGCCTGGGTCTTCCACGTATAACGTCGTTTTTTACCCTTTTGAGTGGACTACCTTTTTTACATAGTAGAGCCACGCTGCAGCTATATTATGGTTGTAGCACAAATTGGACATATTGTTTTGATGAAATTCGATAATTGGAAATATGACCACGCTCGTTTATGTATGATGAGTGTAGGGAACCGGAGACCCTTTTTACTGGAAGCGAGGCATTCCATCTTAGTCCTCAGGGCTGACAACGCATCTGCATTTTGACTCTAAATTGAGGGTAAGTGTAGATGTATATGGGCCACAGCATCCACATACCATCAGGTGGACTGTGTGCATGTTTGTCACCCTTATACTATTAAAAAAAAACCTAAGGAATATCACAATCTCAATGCCATCTAAATAGTTTAATTAAAACTTAATTTAGCCACCCTTAGGGGTGGAAAATTTTCTCAAAATTTATATTGGACCATAAAAAAGAAGAATCATCAAAATCGGTTCACAATGACGCATCGAACATACATACAAAAAAAGAACATACACTCGAATTGAGATTCTCCTCCTTTTTTGATATCGGCTAAAAACACGACGAACAAGGCGATAACAAGGCGAGACTTACAAATATTTGTTTTGTGCGAGATATAAACAGGTGGCCCGCAGCGTCCCGAAATTCTTTGCAACTGCACAACCGAGCCGTCAATTTTATATTTTTATTCATCATCATCATTACAGCCCTTCACAAGTCCACTGCTGAACATAGGCCTCCCCAAGGAATGCCACAAAGCACGGTCCTGAGCCACCTGCATCCATCGACTTCCTGCATGTCTTACCAGGTCGTCACCCATCTAGTGGGGTCGCCATACACTTCGCCTATCGGTATGAGGCTGCCACCGAGAACCTTTCTTCCCATCGGATGTCGGTTCTTCGAGCTATATAGCCGGCCCATTGCCACTTCAGCTTACTAATCCATTGGCTATGTCGGTTACTCTGGTTCTACTGCGGATATCCTCATTTCTAAGTTTATCACGCAGAGAAACCCGAGCATAGCCCTCTCCATAGCTCGCTGAGCGACCATGAGCGTCCTCATACGGCCAGCAGTGAAGGACCACGTCTCCGATCCATAAGTCATCACTGGCAACACGCACTGGTTGTACAATCTAGTTTTCAAGTTTTGAGGTATACCTGACGAGAAGATGTGTCGTAATTTCACGAACGCTGCTCAGCCGTGTTGAATCCGTCGATTGAACTCTCGGTCGAAGTAGGACTTACCTAGTCGGACTATTTGTCCCAGGTAAATATACTCGTCAACAACTTTGAGCTTAGTGCTCCCAACAACTACTGGCATAGGTGTGATCTGGACTTTATACATGATCTTTGTTTTGTCCATGTTCATCTTAAGACCTATCCGTTGGGAGGCACTATTGAGGTCATTGAGCATAGTGCTTAGGTCCTCCAGCGATTCTGCCATAAGGACTATATCATCGGCAAATCTAAGGTGAGTGATGTAGTCGCCATTGATGTTAATACCGCATCCTTTCCAGTCCAGTAGCTTGAAAACGTCTTCCAATGCAGCGGTGAAGAGTTTCGGGATATAACGTCACCCTGTCTAACACCTCTATGCAGTTGGATAGGTTTCGTACTCTGGTTCTGTACTCGGATAGCTAACTGTACAAACACTTCAGCTCTTCGATATACCGACAGTCAACTTGGCACCGCTGACGGAACTGTAGCACCGCCCAAATTTCGACGGAAAGCAAAGTGGCAGATTGTACTCTTCTGTCTTCTGTACAATTTGCCGAAGGGTGTGTATGTGGTCCATGGTACTAAAGCCTCTTCGGAAACCGGCTTGTTCGGGAGGCTGGAAGTCGTCGAGTCTGCGTGCGAGACGATTCGTAATGACTCGAAAACAGCACGTAGACGCGGCTCAGAAGGGAAATCGGTCTGTAGTTTTTCAAGAGAGCGTTGTCGCCTTTCTTGAAGAACAAGACCACCGCACTTCTGCTCCACGCCTCCGGAGTAGTGCCACCATGGAGGACGGAATTAAAGAGCTTCTGAAGGACTTCAAGTACCGGTTTTCCACCCGCTTTCAGAAGCTCCGCTGTAATTCCATCCTCACCTCGCCATTCTAATCAATCTAATCTCGCTCAGACTGACGTCCGGGATATCTTCGGAATAGTGTCGGATAAGACTCGCTCTTGGATCGTTACTCACACTTTCGTGTGGCTCCAACGATGACGTGTACAGCTGCCCATAGAACCTCTCAATCTCACTCAAAATCTCAGGTGTCCCGGAAACGATGCTGCCACACTCGGTCTTCAGCTTTGACAGTTGGTTCTTTCTGGCAGACAGATCTCTGGCAAAGACTTTGGAGCCTTGGTTCCGCTCGATCGCTTCTTCAATACAAGCTGCATTGTAGTTGCGTAAGTCCCGCCGCATGCATTTGGAGATCTGTCTATTCAGTTGCCTGTATGCTGTCAAATCTGTTGAAGACTGCAGCTTCATTTCCCGTCTAACAGCCATGAGATTAACGAGTGTGATCAGAGAGTTTTGTGTTCTTCTGCGGCGGTTCTAGCAGAACTTAGCTCCGACCGCATGGACAGTTTCCACGAGCTTATCATTTATATCGTCCACTTCATTGCAGTCTTCTAGGCACTGAAAACCGTTTTGTAACTCGAGCTGAAAGGTTTCGGGACTTTGGATTAGAGCACGAGGGGGACGGAGCGTTGACTTCATTAGACGAGACCTCTCCAACTTAACGTTTAGGTTCAGTGTGCCTCTAACCATTCGGTGATCGCTACCAGTTTTCACCCTCGCGATCACTGAGACATCACTGAACAGTTGTCGTCTGGTCGTCATAATGAAGTCAATCTCATTTTTTGTCGAACCGTCGGGGCTCGACCAGGTCCACTTCCTGTGGGGCCGCTTCTGGAAGAAAGAGTTCATCATAAAGAGTCCCTCTTTCTCCATGAAGTCGGCCAGCTGCTGGCCCCTTGGGTTCCGTTGCCCTATTCCAAATTTCCCTACCTTCAGCTCACCGTTCTCTCTTGTGCCTAGTTTTGCATTGAAGTCTCCCATTAACACCGTATAGTGGGTTTTGGAGGAATGCATGGCTTTAGAGATATCCTCATACATTTCCTCCACCTCCTCATCGGGATGTGCCGAGGTTGGTGCGTAAACCTGTATGACCTTCAACGAATACCGTTTGGTGATTCTGAGTATAAGGTACGCAACCCTCGTCGACACACTCACAATCTTTACAACGTTGTTAACGAGAGACTTGTGGACGATAAATCCGACACCTCCTTGGGACAGATGGTCGCCCTCCGGTGATAGAACAATTTGCCGGATTCGAGCATTGCCGTGTCCTCCCCCTCTCTTCGGATCACGGATAATCCTATAATATACCAGCGTAACTTGTCTATCTCTTCTTCCAGCTCCAGGATCTTCTCGTCAGTCCTCAGGGTGCGTGCGTTGTATGTTGCCAGGTCGAGTCGTCTTAGGTGGCAACCGAACCTCCACCAGAGATTCTTAGCACCCCCCACCCCGCCGTTACTAAGGTCATATTTTTATTACATACAATTATTCTGCAAAGAAATAGTTTATCTATTTATTTAAAAATAAAATTCAATGTACCTAGGCAAGTGGCGACTATCTGGTATATGATAGCGACTTGGGCGTTTATTGTGCTCTGTATTTCTTCATCAGAGGCTTTAGCGGCGACCTTATCTCTCAGCTCCTTCGCGAACTCACGCAACTGTAAACAAGGAATCGATTTTACACGACTGCGGTCGCACGGTCCGCAGGCAACTTCTAAGCGGCGTTGCCAACATGTGGGGAATTCCCCAAACTGCGGGGAACCTCAAGTTGATTTGGGATTTTTTGGGTATTGGTATTATGCGGGGATTTTGAAAATCGATAGCCCGGGCCAAGTCAGAACCTTTTTTCAAGAAATCTAAATACTTATCTCAACATTTGTGTTAGGTTACTTATGGATATCGACTGACTCCTTTTTTTTGATTATCTTCATTACATTTAATTTTCGAATTTATTTTGGCATTTTTATTTTTATTTTAAAGCAGAGAACCGCATTCATATGAATGTAGATACTGTGGTACTTTTTTTATAGCAACAAGGGAAGGAATTAAAAACACTCAATTTAGTAAAAAAATATACGGTAAAAAACAAAAAAATGTAAGTTAAAAAAATAAATCTTATAAAATTAGTGGAAACTTGATTGGAAACTTTCATTTCTTAAAATAAAATTGAGGGGAATCTGTTGATATTTTGTCCCCAAATTGGGGGGAATTTAACTTGGATTTTCGGGGAATTTGACAAGTTGGTGTTGGCAACGCTGCTTCTAAGTTAGTCATTGAATTTTTAACAAACATATCTGAAACTATATATCATAATTGCGCAGATGTAGAGTATATTATTATACGTCAGCATAAAATAAACATGACGGACATAAACTGTTAAAAGCTTTTGTAGCGACTTTAAAAAATAATAAGCAAATATATCTTGAAATTTGTATAAGAAATATCTTACATTAAATTTAATAATAGATTACTGCATAATTAATAAAATCAATCAATCGTTTCTTTGCGGAAATTATATTTTTATTTTTATTCATTATTTTCCATTAAGATGTTAAAAACTTTCCGAAACTTTTGGAAGAAATGCAAGAATTTTTTATATTAAAATCTCTAAAATATGTATCTTAAATTATCATTTGTTTTAACATGTTTAATAGAACACTGCAGTCAAGTTCTTTGTTTAAATTAATTATAAATATTTTTACAGACCTTACTGTATCAATTTTTTACTGTTTTTTTAATTAAATCTTTTTTTAATTCATTACAGCCAATAAAAAGTCCACTGCCGAAAAAAGGACTTGAATCTTATAGTTATAAAATAGTAAATTATTACCTTGGTTTTGATAAGTGCGTTCATATGTAAACTCCGACGAGAGCTGAAGGACTCGGGGTAGCATTTCTTGGGTACCAGGCCATACTTGTTCACCAAGTTGACGATCATGTCCCATTGTCCACCGTCGTTGATGGGATCCTGGATGTAAGATTAAGATGGTATTTAAATACTATATAATGGAGCTCTAGACTTCTTATTATATAGTAAAGAATGCCTCCAACTTTAGCTCGCATGGTATTGATATAATATAACCAAAACCAATCAATACACCTTGCTTTATAAAACAACTTAGTATGAAGAGTTCAAGCTTTAAACTTGATGTACTCAAACTATTGAAATAGAACAGAGATTATAAAGACAAATTTATAGATTACCGTGCAGTGGCGGTGTAAGAATATTCACTACCCTGTATCGCGTAGTGTCGTAAGAGGCGACAGATAGAAACAAACCAGATGGACAGCAGCATCTTCCAAAAAACATTTGAGGAATAAAAAAAACTATGGTTGCCAACCAGTCTGCCAAAGTGGACTTTTGATAGTCTGCAACAGTTTTATTTTTATGTTATTCTTCCTTCCCAATTTATCTACATTCCTAATTTTACCGCTTATAAGTGTGGAATTTTTCTCCGAATTTATATTGGACCACTCCTGAAGTATCTGCCTGGATGCTTTATAATGTAGAAACTATAAGCTATGAAAAAGACACAAAAAAATCTAGAAATTCTACTATATTCAAAACATCTTTCTTCTAACTTCTACTACCAGGACGTACATATAAAACACAGTCTTTTTGATTAGTCAAATATTAATGTGCACGCAACTTACCTTCAAAAGAAAGTTGACAAGACGTCCCTCCAATTCTTCTCCTTGCTTAGCAGTCTCCACTATGTTATTTAGCCAGTAGTGCGAACGCTCAATTTTGTCCCAGAAAAATAGGTAACTGTAACAAAATACGTATAGGTTTAGGAAAAAAATGCCTTTAGGCATTAAGTCTTTGTATCCTTATCATTAGGGAATCCAATAAAGATTAAAAATAAATAAATGCTGCAGTAGCAAAACGAGTCCAATTCCCGCGGGTACCAATGACATTGTTATTGCAATTTGAAGTACTCAACTGAAGTTCCGAACACGTGTTAAAACGTGTTCGGCGCATTAACTTTCGGAATAATTTCTGAAAATTTTAAATATATTCTACCGACTTCAAAAAGGAGACGGTACTCAATTCGACTGTATGTTTTTTTTTCGTTTTTTTTTAATATGTATTACTTCATAACTTTTTCTGGGTTAACCGATTTCGATGATTCTTTTTTTATTTGAAAGCTGGTGCTTCTCATGTAGTCCCCTATAAATAAATTTGATCAAGGTCTGACCAATAGTTTTTGAGTTATTCTTAATAATTTATATTGAAGTCGGTTGCACAAAATTTTTAATTTTAAATTATAATCAAAATATAACGAAGATTGTAGCACTTAAAAATAAAATATTATAATAAAACTAAAACAATATATTTAAAATTATAAACTGATTTCTATTATGAATTTATTATATTTACCTATATTATGTCCTTGAGTCATGATACAAGCGATATATAATTTGCATTACAATGTCACCTTAACAATTTAAAACATATGTGCAAATAATTAGGACAAAATAGCTTTACAGTTAATAATAGCGATTTAAAGAAACATTTCACAAGCTATGAAGGTCGTAAATAAGTCAAAATATGATACGTGATAAGTCTACAATAATAAAATTTCTTCTATATCAACCAGTAACAGGACTTGGAAGGTAGGTTCTCGAGTGGCAGCCTCCTGCCGGTAAGCGAAGTGTAGGACGGCTCCCCGCTAGATGGAGTAAGATATGCAGGAAGTCGATTGATGCAGATGGCTCAGGAACGTGCGTGCCCAGGACTATGGCATTCCTTGGGGGAGGCCTACATACAGCAGTGGACTTGTGAAGGGATGTAATGATGATGATGGTAATGAACAGGACTTGTGAACAAGGGCCTCTCCCATTGTCGGGCGAATTGTTTATCACAGTAACTACTCCACGTGTCGCATCTCAGATGCTGCTCTCAGTTGCCGGTCTTGATACAGTATTAATATATAAGGAATAGATCACACAAAGCTGTCTTCAAAGAACTAAAAAGAATAAAATAACTTCAAGAGCATGAATGATTTTTGATAAAAAAATCTTGTAATCTATATTGAATAGAAAATATTCTATTATAGGCCTGTTCAAGAATGTTTCAGCAGGCATATATTTTTTGTCATACAATGCTACAGCATCAGGTTTTTTGTTATCCTCGCATATATATATATATACTAGTAAATACATAAGATAGTTATGCCACCTTCTGTGGTTTCTGCTATAATTCCCAAGAGTGCGAGATTCCATAAAAATTGCTATTGGATGTGTGTGACAGTATATAATATAAGATACCACAAGTAATTCAAGACCTAACCTTCATTAAATTTAAAAGAGAATCATACAACTGGCTCAGTGAAAAGGTACACAACTGTACAGGAATATTTGAACTAAGATAGGTAATAGCAACTTGACTGAAACTTTACTGGACCAATTATGAAATCTTTATTAATTATTACCTATTTATTGATTACTTGTTGACGTTTTGTTAATATTATAAACATTTTAATCTTAAGTACTATTATCTCGACATTTTTTTTTATAGGATAAGGGTGACAAACGAGCACACAGTCCACCTGATGGTAAGTGGTTGCTGCAGCCCATGGACATCTACATCTGTCCTCGATTACAAATCAAATTGCAGATGCGTTGTCACCCGTGAGGACTAAGATGGAATGCCTCATTTCCAGTAAAAAGGGTCTCCGGTTCTCTACACTCACCATACGAAACACAGCAGTGTTAAGCTGCTATTTTACGCTGGTATTCTGTGAGAGCGTGGTCCTTTCCCGGTCGAGCCGACCCATTCGTGCTACAACTATACTACTAATATAGCTGCAGCATGGCTCCACCATACATACCAACATAGTTCTAAGTTTTGCATGCCATTAATAATGGCTGACCTTAAAATATGCACATTCAATGTGAGATCCCTATCAACAAAAGAAAGAACTTTAGAACTAAATAATGCAATAGAAAAATTAATTGGGACATCATAGGACTCGCAGAAGTTAAAAAGATAGGATATATCATTGAGGAACATAAAGACTATATATTTTGTTATAGGAGAGACACAGGGACTTCATGGCGTAGGCTTCTTAATAAAGAAATCACTAAAAGGCGACATATTGTAGAACTTTCTAGAAGTTTTTAATTAACTGCATAATAGTTGATCCCGAAAATGATGGAAATAATTTTTATGTTCTGGAAGAATTATAAATATAATATTGAATTAGAATAAAATTTATAAACTAAGGAAGTAAAATAATATTAAGCGTAATTAAACTTATTTCCTTTTTATACCTAGTGAAATTAAAGAATTAATGTACCCAAATATTATGAAAATTCGGGACATTTTGTTTAATAACTTTTTATAACGCTAATATATTAAGAAACCTTTATGGACTAAATTGCCGATATATAGTACATTAGTGTAGGAATTGACCATGTATGAATAAAATTATAATTTATGACAATTGTGTAGTAAAAATGTTATGCAATAAAGAGGCAAAACGGACAATGGCAAGCGGCTCACTTTAAAGTAACGCTCAAGTCTACCTTAGGGGCTCGGGACTCAGTAACGTTGTAGTGTGAAGAGCTACCTGTAAGAAGCGGTAGTAATCAGTAGTAGCTGAAGTGACTAGTAGCAGAATATAGTGAATAGTAGCTAGCAACATAGTAACTGATATTCGCAGTTACATATTTAAAAGTGATAGCTAGTCGCATAACGTGGTAACTGATATTCGCAGTTACAAGTGATAGTGATAACTAGTTGTATAACGTGGTAACTGATATTTGCAGTTACACAAGTGATAGAAATAGCTATTTTATTTGATAATAGCAGCTAGTCAGACAGTGTTGATAATAGCAGCTAGTCAGACAGTGTTGGTAATAGCAGCTAGTCAGACAGTGTTGATAACCATAATAATTTGAAGAAATCTTTTGAAAAATATAGTGACCAACCGATATAGAACAACCGTAGTAGACCAACCGTATTCAACAACCGTGGTCAATAACCAATAGTCAGAAGATTTCCGCCGAATAGTTGAGCAGTCGAACCGCTGGCCACTGCCTTGCCATTTGTATTCTATTTCGTGCATTTTGATTTAACCTCAGTCCACAGTACCCCAGCTGCACCCACAAAGACGGCAGTAGAAGTATTCTCCGGAACCTATAGGTGTAGGACGTGAGCGACTCGCGGAGTACTTTCGATAACACTTACTCCCGAGTTTCGCCCGTCCGGCACAAATCTTATAGTTATAAAATAGTAAATTATTACCTTGGTTTTGATAAGTGCGTTCATATGTAAACTCCGACGAGAGCTGAAGGACTCGGGGTAGCATTTCTTGGGTACCAGGCCATACTTGTTCACCAAGTTGACGATCATGTCCCATTGTCCACCGTCGTTGATGGGATCCTGGATGTAAAATTAAGATGGTATTTAAATACTGTATAATGGAGCTCTAGACTTCTTATTATATAGTAAAGAATGCCTCCAACTTTAGCTCGCATGGTATTGATGTAATACAACCAAAAACCAATCAATACACCTTGCTTTATAAAACAACTTAGTATGAAGAGTTCAAGCTTTAAACTTGGATGTACTCAAACTATTGAAATAGAACAGAGATTATAAAAGGCAAATTTATAGATTACCGTGCAGTGGCGGTGTAAGAATATTCACTACTCTGTATCGCCTCGAGAGTGTCGTAAGAGGCGACAGATAGAAACAAACCAGATGGACAGCAGCATCTTCCAAAAAACATTTGAGGAATAAAAAAAAAACTATGGTTGCCAACCAGTCTGCCAAAGTGGATTTTAAATAGTCTGCAACAGTTTTATTTTTATGTTATTCTTCCTTCCCAATTTATCTATATTCCCAATTTTACCACTTATAAGTGTGGAATTTTTTCTCCGAATTTATATTGGACCACTCCTGAAGTATCTGCCTGGATGCTTTATAATGTAGAAACTATAAGCTATGAAAAAGACACAAAAAAATCTAGAAATTCTTCTACTATATTCAAAACATCTTTCTTCTAACTTCTACTACCAGGACGTACATATAAAACACAGTCTTTTTGATTAGTCAAATATTAATGTGCACGCAACTTACTTTCAAAAGAAAGTTGACAAGACGTCCCTCCAATTCTTCTCCTTGCTTAGCAGTCTCCACTATGTTATTTAGCCAGTAGTGCGAACGCTCAATTTTGTCCCAGAAAAATAGGTAACTGTAACAAAATACGTATAGGTTTAGGAAAAAAATGCCTTTAGGCATTAAGTCTTTGTATCCTTATCATTAGGGAATCCAATAAAGATTAAAAATAAATAAATGCTGCAGTAGCAAACCGAGTCCAATTCCCGCGGGTACCAATGACATTGTTATTGCAATTTGAAGTACTCAACTGAAGAACTGAACTGAAGAACGAAACCTAAATATCTAAAAAGAAATTCAGGGACATGTGAAGTTCGCTTACAGCGATTGGGGCATAGCGGTGGCTTTTCCCTTCTCCAGTGTACTTACTAGTCTGTTTCATGAGAAGACATAAGGCGGAAGCCTTATGTCGCCTTCTCTCTATATAGGTATTGCATCCACATGCAAACTACTTCTTCTGCGTTAGACATGGACCTTCTCCATTATAAGAAGGTTCACAATCGCTTGGCAGGCACATCGGCGGTCTTGAGACCACTGCTTCGCAACTTTGAGAATGTTTCCCGTCGCCTGCCGTATATAAGATAGTATATCGCTAACTATCGAAGACCATGAGCTCTTACTGGCTAGTTTATATGTATGGCAAAACATATAAACATGAAAACCTTTTTTATTATATATTTTTTTATTATACATAAAGTTCCATAAATCACTTTTATTTATTACTAGCGATCCCCCCCGGCTTTACACGGTTGGTTTCTGGATCTCGACAACAATGCCATCTACCGGATCCAGTTGTGAATCTAAACCATTCTCTAATCAACTTAATCACACACACAAAATTTCATCAAAATCGGTCCAGCCGTTTAGGAGGAGTTCAGTCAGAGTTCAATCGGAGTACACACGGACAGAAGAATTATATAATATACTAGCGATCCGCCCTGGCTTCGCACGGGTAATTTCTGGATCTCGACAACAGCGCCACCTACCGGGTCCAATTGAAATGTTTAAACTATCCCACTCAAACATACACAAAAAATTTCATCAAAATAGGTCGAGCCGTTTTTGCGTTTTAGCGAGACTAACGGACAGCAATTGATTTTTATATATAGAGATAATATTATGCATGTATTATACATATAAACTTTCCCTTGAATAATTATGTCTATGGATGACGCATCAAAATCCGTTGCGTAGTTTAAAAGATCTAAGCGTACAGACGGCGGGAAGCGACTTTGTTTTATACTACGTAAAGAAGTTTAGTTTTCGAAACATTAAGCTTCAAATAAGCCTGCAACATTACTCCTAACGTAAAATTAACTTTCGGAATAATTTCTGAAAATTTTAAATATTTTCTACCGACTTCAAAAAGGAGACGGTACTCAATTCCACTGTATGTTTTTTTTTTCGTTTTTTTTTTAATATGTATTACTTCAACTTTTTTCTGGGTGAACCGATTTCGATGATTCTTTTTTTATTTGAAAGCTGGTGCTTCTCATGTAGTCCCCTATAAATAAATTTGATCAAGGTCTGACCAATAGTTTTTGAGTTATTCTTAATAATTTATATTGAAGTCGGTTGTACAAAATTTTTAATTTTAAATTATAATCAAAATATAACGAAGATTGTAGCATTTAAAAATAAAATATTAGAATAAATCTAAAACAAGATATTTAAAATTATAAAACCGATTTATATTATGAATTTATTATATTTACCTATATTATGTCCTTGAGTCATGATACAAGCGATATATAATTTGCATTACCATGTCACCTTAACAATTTGAAACATATGTGCAAATAATTAGGACAAAATAGCTTTACAGTTAATAATAGCGATTTAAAGAAACATTTCACAAGCTATGAAGGTCGTAAAAGTCAAAATATGATACGTGATAAGTCTACAATAATAAAATTTCTTCTATATCAACCAGTAACAGGACTTGGAAGGTAGGTTCTCGAGTGGCAGCCTCCTGCCGGTAAGCGAAGTGTAGGACGGCTCCCCGCTAGATGGAGTAAGATATGCAGGAAGTCGATTGATGCAGATGGCTCAGGAACGTGCGTGCCCAGGACTATGGCATTCCTTGGGGGAGGCCTACATACAGCAGTGAACTTGTGAAGGGATGTAATGATGATGATGGTAATGAACAGGACTTCTGAACAACGTTCTCTCCTATTGTCGGGCGAATTGTTTATCACAGTAACTACTCTACGTGTCGCATCTCAGATGCTGCTCTCAGTTGCCGGTCTTGATACAGTATTAATATATAAAGAATAGATCACACTTTGTTAAGAAAAATCTATCTTCAAAGAACTAAAAAGAATAAAATAACTTCAAGAGCATGAATGATTTTCGATAAAAAATCTTGTAATCTATATTGAATAGAAAATATTCTATTATAGGCCTATTCAAGAATGTTTCATATTTTTTTTGTCATACAATGCTACAGCATAGTACACCCACCTATATGGACTGCTCTAAGAAATAATGATGTAAACAAAAAGTATGTAAATATCATAAAAAACATCTACTCTAAAAATGTAAGTAGAGTAAAACTGGAAAGACAAGGGGAAGAGTTCACAATTGGTAAAGGGGTGCGGCAGGGCGACCCGTTGTCTCCAAAGCTATTCATAGCTGTACTAGAAGACATTTTCAAAACATTAAATGGGAAAATAAAGGCATATGGATACTCAATAATAAATTAACATAACCTAAGGTTTGTAGATGACATTGTTCTTTTAGTGAATCGGCGACAGATCTAGAAGCAATGCTACAAAGATTAAACTTTGAAAGCAAAAAAATAGGTTTACACATGAACGCATCAAAAACTAAAATAATGTCAAACAGTCAAAAGAAAACAATCAAAGTAGAGCAAAAACCGATAGAATATACAAATGAATATGTGTACTTAGGTAAATTAGTGTCCTTGATGAAAATAGTAATGTAAACGAAATAGACAGACGAATAAGTGCAGCGTGGAAGAAATACTGGGCTCAAAAAGAAATTTAAAGGAACTATAGTCTTAATATAAAAAAGACTATAATGGATTCTTGCATTCTTCCAAGCTTAACTTACGCTAGCCAGACTTGGGTCTTCACCGAAAAGTAAAAACAAAATTTCATCTTGTCAACATGCAATGGAACGTAGTATACTGAAATTGAGAAAAATACAAAAAACGAGAAATGCAGACATCCGCATGAAAACAAAATTAACAGATGCTCTTAATTTTAGTTTGAAACAGAAATGGAACTGGGCAGGGCACTTGTCTAGATATAAAGATAAGAGATGGACTTACCAAACAACAAAATGGCAGGGCCCAAAAGGCAAAAGAAATGGGAAGACAGAAGAAAAGATGGTCCGATGACATAATAAACATAGCAGGAAAAGTTGGATGCATGCGGCCAAGGACAGGAAAAATGGAAAATATGGAGGAGGCTTTTACCCACAGGGGCCATAACAAAGAAAAATGGGAACGAAATTATTATAATTAGATTTAATACATTTGTAACAATTGTTAAGTGGAAAATAAAGCTGTAATAATAATAATAATAATGGCTGACTAAGCGGATGTTTAATTACAATGACCTTCTTACCTAACCAAACGCAAATAAATATTTCATTTCATTTCGTTGGTGGCACAAGAAATTCTGGGCATTTTCCTTAGTCAACTCATGCAACATGCGGTAGATGATATGGGGTGATGAATTCCCCTGTGGTACCACTATATGGTAAGATCACAGTAGGAGCCATACAATGTATCTATAAATAAATATAGGCTAAATTATACTTACCCCTGAGAGAACTCGAACTCTTCAATACCATATTTCTTCATGAAAGGTAGTCTCATCACATTAAGTGCAGCAAAAAGCCAACACCGACCAGTGTTCTCTTGATTAGTCACTGGCTTACCTTCAGACTCAACCTAAATGCAATAAATATTTTATGTTACATTAAACATACATTATGAGTCATGCTGCAGTTATACTATGGTGGTAGTTTGGGAATAGGGGAGATCTCCCGCCGGGCAAGGTGATCGGTCCGGGGAGCGGGCAGTGCTCCATGTGGTAGTTTGGAGCTATTCTATACCTAATATACACGCAGTACTTCGGAACTTTGATAGCGCGATTTAGACTTTGGTGCATTTCGCAACAACAGCGCCGCCAAGGTAGTATGAAAAGTCGTCTCAACCGGGAAAGACCAAACTCTCACAGAATACCAGCGTGAAATAGTCGCATAACGCAGCTATGTTTCATATGTTTCATCAAAGCGAGGCATTCCATCTGTCCTCTGGGGTGACAACGCATCAGCATTTGCCTAAGGGCCACAGCATCAACTTACCATCAGGTGGACTGTGTGCTTGTTTGTAACCCTTATTTTAAAAAAAAATATAACATAAATTGATAATATAAGGCATACAAGAGCCCTGGTAACTCTGAGAATGAGCACTAACTTTAAAACTTTGAAGTTTGTGTGATAACAGAGTGTTGATATATTAAATTATAATTTTATGACCTGATTAGCACATCATGCTCAGCAATTAAGGAAAACATTGTGAGGAAATATGCATGTTTGAGAAATATAAGAAAATATATTTGCAGGCATGCCATGATCATCATCATCATCATCATTATCATCATTACAGCCCATTAAAGTCCACTGCTGAACATAAGCTTCTTCCATAGATTGCATCAGGGATTTGCAATAGTTGCCACACTTAGAAGACAGGTTGCCAAAACCGCAGTTTCTTATTATTTTCAGTTGTAATGGAGATGCTGCAGCAGCAGTTTCAGTTTCTTTCTTTTGCCTCTTACGACACCCATGGGGTAGTGGATTCTCTTAACGTTATCAATTTATTTTGTGGCAGAGAGGCAGATTTTTCTTTGCGCCCAGCAGTAGACATTGCATTATTGATAATATAAATATTGTAACTTTGTAAAGGGATTTTATTATTTCAAAGTTTTTTCGAATTTATAATTTCATGCAGCTCAGTATTTATTGTATCAAATTTGTCAAATATCACACCACTACATTGTAGCATGGTGAACAAATCAATCTGCTCTAGTAATAATGACTCCAAAACAAAGGAGCTGATGCCTGGTGGTGGTATATACACTGTTCCATTATGGGAAAACTTTAGGGGTACTTACTTTGATGTTATATACATGTAATGTACTATCAGCCTTCTTTCTACTAATGGCAACTTCAAAGGGATCAAAGCGGGTGCAAGCATTCTGGGCCAACTCATTCTTAGGATCTGCGTAGAAGTTCTCCCGCAGTTTTGTCAGTGTTTCAAGGCTAAGAGGTTCTGAAAAATAAACAAGTGTTTGGGTGAACTTTGTTTAAGAAAGTACATCTATAAAATGCCAGGTTATGTTGTATCTTGAAATAAATACAAGAGCTGGATGACTAAGCAATTTGAAAAGTTATCTAAAAAAATAGCATATTAATTCTGCCAAGCATTTCATAAATGGGCATTTCTCTACTCATTGGAAAATCGCTGTCCCAGGCAATTTTTTTAAATTAGATCTTATTATTGCTGTGTTCAATGTATTAATAACGACAATATATTAGCTATTTTAACACGCCATAGCACAAAATAGTAATATAATATTAGAATATTCAATTAAATACACTTCAAACATCTCAAGCTACAGTCCTCTGTCGTATCCCATTTCCAAAATTACAAGATTTAATAAGAAATATTCATTTTCAGTATGATTATTACAGGAATAAAAATAAATAAATAGTACTAGGATACTGTACGCATCTATAAAAAACACAATCATATTTTTAAAATAATATTTTATTTAAAAAAAAAACAGTAACTAAATGCTGTCCTCAATTTTTTGGAACAGTAGTCTGTCACAATTTGAAAATTGCGCTAATACCATTCTGTGCATTGGCGAGGTCATTTATATTGTGAAAAGAAAGCAATCGGTGTGAAGTTAGTCCGGTTGCAGAACTAAGCGGGCTAACGCCATTTTGTGCACTGTCACCACTGCGTTTATAAGTGAACCACGTGTCTGGGCGGCTAGTTGAAACAGTCCACTGGTAAGCATTTTCATGTCCATCACGCAAAGAAAAGTTTTGCAAGAAGTCACAAATACTTTTGTTAGGGAAAATACGCCCGATTCAGTTTTCAGCCACAGCTGATATTGCCGGAAATGCATAAACTGGTATAAAATATAAATGCATTGGAGTGAAGAGATTCAGGCGTATCATTTTGGTACTCACAACTCACAAGCTACTGACATTGATAGTTTGGAATCTTTTATAGAACAAAGATATCCTAGAATCACCAAAGCCACAGTAAACATATTAACTCCTCTTTTTGTCGGGTGTTAAAATTAATTATTTTTTTATATAAATATAATGATAGAGGTTGCATTCATACCCAAACCAGGTAAGAGCGACTATACAGACCCTAAATCCTATAGACCCATTAGCCTCACATCCTTTCTCCTAAAGACGATGGAGAGGATGTGTGAAAGGGAATTAAGGAGGTCGGCGCTGATGAACTTACCGCTACACGATAAGCAACAGCCCTACAGCTTAGGTAAAGCGACATAATCGGCACTTCACCAGGTAATAACAAAGATTGAAGAGGCTATCCAAAACAAAGCAATATGTCTAGGTTCCTTCATAGATATAGATGGTGCTTTTGACAGAACGAACTTCTCCAGCATAAAAGTTGCACTAAGTAGACATAAAGTTGAACCGGCACTGATTGACTGGATAGTAAACATGCTCAGTACACGAACAATAAAAATTGCTGGTGAATCCCAAACAATCCAGATCAAGAAAAGATGCCCGCAGGGTGGGGTTCTTTCACCTCACCTGCGGAATATGGTCATTAATGAACTCATCAGCAAATTAAATGCCAATCACTTCTACACAGTAGGTTACGCAGATGACCTGACAATACTGGTCTCTGGAAAGACAACAAGCATGGTGTGCAACCTGACCCAAGCGGCTCTCCATATAGTGGAGAGATGGTGCAGGGAAGATGACTCAACCGTTAACCCAAATAAAACGGTTCTAGTAATGTTCACACAAAAACGAATGCTGAATAACTATCACCTCCCAAGTCTCTTCAGCACAAAACTCCAGCTATCGTCTGAGGTAAAATATTTAGATCTTACCTTGGACAATAAACTGAACTGGAATAAACACATAGAAAACAAAATCAACACGGCTATTATAACTTTCTGGCAATGCAAAATGATTGGTAAACGATGGGGTCTGACGCCAAAAATTATACTGTGACTATACAAAATCGTGATTCGGCCCATGATCACATACGGTGCTCTGGTATGGTGGACCAAAGCAAATGAAGTCACCACCATTAAGAAGCTTCAGCGTTACTAGAGACTGGTATGTATGGCTGCCACGGGCTGCATAAGAACTACACCAAAAGCATCCTTAGAAGCTATGCTAGAGCTATCCCCGCTTCACCTACACATACAACAAGAAGCAACTTTAGCTGCCATCAGACTCAAGACCCTAGATCTATGGAATAAGAGTAGAGTCTCCCATACAGGTATAATTGACAGAATTTACTCCAAAATTCCCATCTTACAAGCCAAATACGATCTAAACAATTTGTGTTTGATAAGAAATACAAGATGCAATTAAATGAAACTAACCAGCTGGAGGGTTTAAACCCAAAAGAACTCAGAATATTCACAGATGGTTCCAAAATAAATGAAGGACCTTTCTCAAAGTAAAAGACTCCTCCATCAGAATACTGACCGACAGCATGGCGGTACTAAGCTCTGAGGTGCAATGTGGTAAACTCAGGACTAATATATGAATGCCATCAACGACTAAGTGCGGTATGTAAACACAACAATGTGACTCTGCAATGGATAAAGGGACAAAGTGGATCCAGGGACAACGACGCAGAAGACGAACTGGCCAGGAGAGGATCAGCTCTGGCCACTATAGGGCCGGAACCAATCATACCAATCCCCTTTGGTAACTTTCATTCACTGGTACGTAAAAACTTCACTAACCAACACTCTCAGCTTTGGAAAAATTTAGTAGACTGTCGACAAGCTAGGGAGGCCCTGCCTGAAATAAACAGTCATTTAACCAAGGTTGTAATGAGATTGAACAAGCCACAGATCAGAATAGTAACAAGTGCTATCACAGGAGATGGCACCATTAACAAACATTTATTTATATAATAGGTGTTCCAGATAGTCCCCTGTGCAGGGCATGTATGAGGGAGGAAGAAATGGCAACCCACGTGTTGCTGACATGTCCGGAGGTCGCGGCATACAGGACTAAACATCTCGGCACGCCGAGATCACTCCCCGAAGTTGCTAGCAACATCAAAAGACTGTTGAAATTCTGCGGGGACATTTCATGGCTCGAATAATTGCATTATTCCTGCCCACACGCAAAATACGCCCTTAGACGTGGGAGTTGCAGAAAACAGCCCGACGTTATCTTATATTATCCTTATGATAGAGGTTTGCAGTTGTGCACGCATCATGGAAAAACTACTAGATAGATTTCAATTAGGTTTTCTAAGTTTTATTTCTTAGACACTTGGCCCATATCTAAAAAAAAATATATTGCCATACCTTAATTTAATATAAAGTTATTAAAGTTTTATGAAACAACGATTTTTATACTACGTGTTCAGTGGTGTGTAAGCAACACGGACGAAGTCGTGGGTATCAGCTAGTATTTAAATATAATCGTAAATATGATGAAAAGAAATATCTAATCCACGTCACATCATCATTCTGCTGAAACTCTAAGTAAACAATAGTTATGCATATTAAAAAAAAAGTAGCAAAATATACCTAATAATTATTATAAAGTTAAAGTCCACCGCCGAACATAGGCCTCCCCATAGATTGCCTCATAGGGGGATATTTGGCATAGTTGCCATGCTTGGCAAGCGGCAAGTAACATATACATGCTTGAATAATAGCATCAAGTATAGATGTACCTACGTATTTCATTTAATCAGTAAAGAAATAAATAACTAACACTAAATGTATACCAACCACCCATGGACCTCTTTCCTTGGTCTCCATTATGAAATGACTCCAGTTTTTATTACTTTATTATTGTTTAGTCATGTGAAATTAACTCACTTGAGTGACAGAATTCAATGCCCATGAAGTATTTATTGAGTTTGATACAAAATGAATTAAACAATGCTACTTTTACTAATTTATTCATTTATTTATTCGTGAAACTTCGTATCGAAAGACATTTTGACAATTAGTAAAAAAATAAAATTGACAACTTACATACTTCAGTCAACAAACTTTTTTTAATTTGTACGTCAGCAAATATGTTTTAAATGTAGGTAGATTTAATTAGTTTATTAGTCAGGTTTATATACATACAATAAACAATAGAAATATAAAATGTATTTCTTACTTGAGGACATCGCAGCTGCAAATATTTTTATCGGTGGTTTGTACTTAAATAAATTACCTACTATAGATCTCAACAGCATTTATTAACATAAAGCACTAATAAAAACCTAAATATACATAACTAAAATGGCTTACACTGATTAAACATAAAATGAGGTCTCATAAGAAAATAAAAGAAAGGAAATTACGTGACGTGAGCGCTAAAGTCAATTTTGTTTGGATTTTGTTGAACTTAAGACTTTTATCACATTTCGCTATTTGACAGATGATGACTATAGTATTTTCAGTACCTAGTCGTTGAACTTTTATCAGCTGTTCGCAATTTTGCATTAAAATTATTTTACAATTTTTATATTTAATATTTTATTTGTTTTAGTTATTTTATGTCAAAAAAATACTTTGCCATTGAAATAATATGTACAACATCTTATTTTAGTATTATCTTATTAGGCCGGCCACATACATACAAACGCCGAACGCAGCAAATCCATATAAAAATTATAAAATCAAGACCAATCACACACGTACCGTAGTTTTCCGTTCGAAATTTTCTTCGATTCGAAATTCCGCATGACTGCCTTTGCGTTCGGAATCCCGCACGGAAAAAAAAAGTTCCGAATGCAAGTTTTCCATAGATTTTGTATGAGTCGCATCACGCATTCGTAAATTCCGTACGGAACGCACCCAGTATGCATCGAACGACCGAAGCGAGTTTTTTTGTATAAGATATGGTGACAAACGAGCTCACAGTCCACCTGATGGTAAGTGGTTGCTGTGGCCCATAGACATCTACATCTATCCTCGTTTGCGAATCAAAATGCAGATGCGTTGTCATCCGTGAGGACTGAGATGGGATGCCTCTTTTCCAGTAAAAGAGTCTCCGGTTCTCTACACTCACCATATGAAACACAGCAGCGTTAAGCTGCTATTTTAGGCTGGTATTCTGTGAGAGCGTGGTCCTTCCCCGGTCGAGCCGACCCATTTATGCTACAACTATACTACTAATAGGTGTGTTTGTGTATGTTTTTATATGTAATCCTTTATGTGTATCTCTTTTCGTAACCTTTCATCTTATTTTGTTTAATAATTCGTCGAAAGAGTTTATAAACATCCATATTTAAAAAAAATCTCTGGATAGATAGATCTTTTTACATAATATTGACTATATTGCAATCTTAGGGTATTAAGGGGATGCATCCAGTAACAATAATACAGCAACAATGGAATCGCAATCAGAAAATCGTCGTCATTATTCGCTGGCAGAATATCTAGACTCAATGGCAGCGTGTCTCAACTGAGCCTTGTTATTCCGAAGGGAAATAAACGTATGTGTGTGATGTATTTATGGAATCCGGAATCAGAATTCCGAAACGGAATCCCGAAACGGAATTCCGAATGTATTTGGCCGGCCTTACTATATGATTATACAATGGCTTGGGTAAAAAATATAAAGGCATCGATATTTTCTCACAAAATTATCGATATATATCGTTGATAGTTTTAATCGCGATATATCGATATTCGTTATTTACTTTAGAGTATCGAATTCGTATCAATTTCGATATATTTTATAATGCAACTCTGGTTTCGTATTTAATGTTACTAGATACTCCTTGTATGCTCCTCGCGCATTATTTAAAAACCCGCAACAATCTTGATCAAATCGAATATCACAATGAGACTATAGGCAAAACAAAAGCATTCATTTGTCTATGTATTCGTGTACAATTTTTTTTAGAATAGTATCAATCATATCTTGTATGTGGAAGTTCTTCAAAAAGAAGGTAACAATGAGTCAGCTTTTGTTTGCAATTTGTACAGCAAGTCGTAAAAAACGTCCTGTAATAAAATTTGGCCACTCATCTAAAAACTAAGCATCATTTTGCTTATTTGCAAATGATAAAAATACAAAGTTATAACGATTATAATCACGCGAAAATTATCGACACTGTTTATAAATATCGATATATTTTTACTTGCCTACCCCTACTTCTATGTACTTTGCCTATTTTTTCATCTAGCAACCTACCATGGAAGTAGGTAGGATGGGGTGGAGTCATATCTGAGCGCTAATTTTAAATTTTGAGAACTGTACGACTGAAAATAGTAAGTACTATACATTATACGCAATTTAGCACAATTAATTCATATATTAGTTGTATTTTAATTTATTTAATTTGCTTTCATATGTTAACCACTTAAATTTTGTCTCTTTAGTTAGATTTAAGTAGTTAGGTTTAATTATAGGACTATAACTAAACTGACTGGACAGTCAAAGAAAATCAATACTTACAACTTTGCTTCCATTGGGTAACACTGTAGAACTGTAGAAGAAAATCTTCATCATATGAAGTAGTTTACAGTTATTATGCTATATACCTTCCACTATATATTACATTTTTATTTAAAAATACCTATAAATTGAATTCAGTGCATTTTTAAAAGAAAGTAAAATACAATGTCATTAAAGGCATATGAAGATGCTTGTATTAGAGCAGAATTGTTTGGTCAGCCTTTACCAAATAGAGAAGAATTTTTGGAAAAGCACAGATATTTGGATGTTGTTGAGTTCGAAGAAGTGGATATAAGAACAGCTGAGGTACCTTAACAATTTATCTATGATATTATTTAATCTCAGTCATTAATAGCTACTGCATCAGCGTATTAATTGCAGCAAAAAATAATGAAGAATTTAAGCTGAATTTGCAAGATTTTCGTAATTTTCTATTATAAATTGAAAATAAAAGCTCTTTATGTAATTATTCTGAATGATATAGGTCAAGCGCGTCATATTTTTCGCAAAGTTGGGTAAGGTAACATAGAAATTATTTTATTATATTATCTTTCGACCATTAAATGAAATATTTTAGGGTGTACATTTGATAATCGAATAGCTTTTGTTGTATATATTTTTTCCAACTACTCAACGCATTCCCCATGAAATAAGGCAAGCGTGGCATACGTTCACAAAATACAAATATATAATTAAGTTAATTTTAAGTCTTAATACAACTTTGTTTAAAGCTGTATATGAGCTAAATATTCTTAACCTTATTGCCATAAAAAAGTCCCATATCGATTGGCAATAAGAAAAGGGGAAAGTGTGCCATACTTTTATAGTCAGGGGCAGTCTACTTTTTTCTTATAGCCTAATTCAAAAAGTAATTTAATGCATTAAAGTCAAATAGTTATTAAGTCCAACCAATGGATTGGTAAGCTGAAGTGGCAATGGGCTGGCCATATAGCTCGAAGAACAGATAACCGATGGGGAAGAAAGATTCTCGAGTGGCAGCCTCGTACCGGTAGGCAAAGTGTAGGGCGACCTCCCACTAGATGAAGTGATGACCTGGTAAGATGTACACGAAGTCGATGGATGCAGGTGGCTCAGGAACGTGCTTTGTGGCATTCCTCGGGGAGGCCTAGGTTCAGCATTGGACTTGTGAAGGGCTGTAATGATGATGATGATGATGATGAGTTATCAAGTGTCAACGTTTTGGGCTATGACACTTTAAGAGAAATATTTTTTTTAAATAATTTCATAAACAAAATAAACTTATCACCGAAGATCTGAGTGACAACACTGATGTAGAGTGTGAGTGCAGGTCGCTCCCTGTCCGCTGTTATATAGCGCCCCGCAAGTTTGTACGCTGTCCTAAACAGGTTAAGGTTACGCTTTTTAAAGCCTATGGTCAGTCCTTCTATATGTGGATCCTGTGGGTGAACTACACACGGAGGGCATACAGCGATCTGCGCGACCAATACTAAGTAATGCATCCATGATTAATGGGTAGCCGCGGTATTGTAGTACCTTGGGCATGTTTGCAGAGGCACAAGTTGCTGGGTTCGAAGTCATAATGCGCAAAATATGTGCCTTCATGATGGGTCTCATGCACCAACATCATCCTGAGCGTACTAGCGGACACATGGGACTCACTAATGTTGGACGATGCAGGGGCGTTGGATAAAACTACATACATTAAATTAGACGCACTCTGACCTTGAATAGGTCTGTTAATGTTAATGTCAATTTTATTTCAATTTTAGGTTATAGATCTTTTGATTATAAATTACTAACTATTATGGATATATGATCTGAAATAAATGAATTATTATCTACATGCTTATAAATAAAATTGAAGAGTCTACCTGTAGTACCGAAACATCCGTCTTCTATTGAGCTCAGGGTTATTTGCATGCTATTATTAAATTGTAACAGACAAACTTAGCAGACATTAATTTTAACGGCTCGCATTTAATGGCATACACGTGGTAGAGCCATGCTGCAGCTGTATTATGGTTGTAGCAAGAATGGGTCGGCTCGACCGGGGAAGGACCAATGCTGTTGTGTTTCGCATGGTGAGTGTAGAGAACAGGAGACCCTTTTTACTGGATACGAGGAATTCCATCTTAGTCCTCAGGGGTGACCCCGAGGACTAAGATGGAATGCGCGTTTTCATTTTGATTCTTAATCGAGGATAGATGTGATTTCTATGGACCACAGCATCCACTTACCATCGGGTAGGCTGTATGATCCGCTTGTCCCCCTTATTCTATAAAAAACGTAACAACGGTTTTAAATTGTTTATAAGAAACTCAATTGTTATAAAGGGCATCCACGACCTTTTCTGCCACCAGGGCGGCGCCACTTAAAAGTGAGGCATAATATTTGACAGATTTCATAGCGGGGAAGTTAATTTGTTCGAAAATGTAAAAGTTAATGTTTCTTTCTTTACTATTAGCTATATTTTATATTAATAAAATTAAAAATAATTAAACCAAACCACAAATATGCATAAAAGTAGAAAAATTAAAAATAGTTTAAAATGTGCAAAAAATTAAAGAGCAAACCACTGAGGCATTGACTTGTGTATTAATATAATACTCTAGAAACTGTTAAACTTTTATTAAAAACTAACTTCTCAATTAAATGACATTGTGTAACAAAAAACTTTACCTCAGTGTCAACTAGCGACATCTGGTGAGCAGAAAATTACTAGCCCTCTTTGATGTGCATTAGCTAAAACCGGTTTTTACTGTCTGTTTACAAGCATATTATAATTCCAGAAATCGTTAAGTATTAATTGAAGTGTAGTGACAGCGAAGATTAGCTTCAATGTCATGGCACTTAATTATCCATTCTTTGACCTAACATTGTCCCAATAAGCCAAAAAAAAATAATATAGATCTGTGTAGTTTTTGTTTAAGTTTTACGCGGAGGATGTCGTTGATAAAAGTTAGTTAAAAACATTTAGCAACATTTGTGTAGTCTTAGAGCAAACTCAATATGTTTTGTATTTATATAAACTCAGAATGGTTATAGTATATAGGTATTAATCACTATTTATCATATTAAAGTAGTAACCATATTTTACCCTGTTTACGGGAAGTAAGTTCAAGCCGAGCTACAGGCTACACCTCCTGATGAGCTTGACTTATAAGTTTTTTTTTAAAAGTTTTGTAAATACCTTCAAGAAAACAATATGTCTTCCAGGTAAGTAAGAAGGCAATTACACATTTAGTGATATGTATCAAAGTAACACTGTTGGAATACAAACATAAGTAACAAAATGATTTTACTACATGCAGACGTACACCCATAGAAGTCGTACATTTATTTAAAATTACAAATGTACTAAAAAGGTTGACAATCTCTGATTTTGTTGTTGTTATAATTTGCTGATTAAGACAAGCAAAAGTCTTAGACCATACAACCTTATGTGATGTGTATTATTATAGTCACAAAAATTTTCACAATATGCTGATGCGTCAGATTGCGAAGTTTTTGGGAGATTTTTAAGGCAGCTTAAACCGGCGCACAACTGATGAATATATTATCTCAAGCAGCCCAAGCGCATAAAATAATTTGTGGTTTTGTTTCAACTGAATAGTGCACAAGCGCAGACATTTAATATACAAAACTACACCACATAAACGTATCAAAATCTGCTTCAAACCAATTAAGCAATAACATAAACAGGGGCAGTAATCCGACGACGGTAAAGTTGCCACCAAAAACCATCTGAGCTGGGGTAATCTATAGATCGATAATGTGTTTCGCTAAATAGCGGCCCAAAAATGATATGAGGAGTATAAAAGTAATTTTTCCTTATTTTTATTAAATACGAGTCAAAAGTCAAAAAGGCCAGATTAAATACAAGAAAGATAAAAATATAAATAAAATTTACGTTTATAAAAAACGAACAATAGATGGCAGCACAATGTAACAAAAATAGTTTAAGTATATTCTAATAGTTGTAGGTGGAAAACAAAGGTACCAATAGTACCTATGTTTTTACCTACAACAATTAGATAATTTAGGTGATATATATTGATTTATTCATTACAGTCTTTTAAATTCCATTGCTTAACATAGGCTTTCCCATGCATAGCCTCATTATTATCATTAACCCCCGTATATTTACTCATTACCCACCGTATATTTGTAATAGTTCACGTGCATGGCAAGCGGCTTGGCTACAGTAGTTTTGTTATTATTTTGAGCTCTTACCAGAAAGATGCTTGTTTTGTGTTTCAGCTTCCCTCTGCCTCTCACGATAAACACGGAATGATACGGATAGTGAAAATTATATCTTATTGTATTTATAGTTAGGAATTATATAGGTATTGTATAAGAATTCACGATAAATAGTCATTTGTCCTTATTACAGTTTGTAAACTAAACTAATTCAGAACAACCTAAATACAAGCCTCCTTCTCCTTTAAAACGGAAAAGACCACATAGGTTATTTGTATAATTATATTTAACACCTACATTAGCGATCGTTTGAATCAGAGGTCAAATTATACCACTCGAATATTTGGCTACTAAGCCACGGATAATGGGTTCCAATTCAAGCTGTAGTCAATGTTTTTGTGAAAAACACAAATTGTTTTATGTTCGGGTTTTGGTTGTATTAAAATTGGCCAATTTTTGGGACATTTCGTTCCAACCTACTTCCAATCTTATTCCTAATCCTGAGGCGTTAATCGATGACGGGTAGTGCAGATAGAGAGGGCGTCAGTGTTTCCTCATACACTTGTACACTTATATACACCTCATACACTAATATCTTCTACATAGTTGGTAGCTTTCAATTTTCTAAAAGTTGTAGTTGGGTCGAATCACTCAGGAAAGACGTATCTAAAGCTAACCATTCCATCAGTTACTAAACAAAAGCACATTCTATTATTTACTTTTATATAATTCGCAGATTCATGCCTTGAAAGTTGCCGTGGTATCCCAGGCTCGGGGCTAAGCGTTCGCCGTAATTTCAAAGTACGAGTAACTCAGGTCTGATACCTACTGGCACACACACTAACTACTGACAGTAGCCTAATGGTTAAAGGTGCGGTCTGTGAACTCGGAAAGTTGTAGGTTCGAATCCTACATTTGACTACTGTCGTGAACTGTGAACCACTCTTAACACAAGCACTTTAAGCTTACGAGGAGTGGTTAACGAGAGTATTAATAACGTTAATTTAGCGTTACTAGACCTCGGGCAGGAGTTTGTGTGTACGTCACAGATAATATCTGTTCTCGACGCCTCGGTAGTTTGTAGGGACCTGTCCATCCTATGGCAACGCATAGACCGCGACTAATTACTAAGTATGGATGGTTTTATAGGTGCCATAGCGGTAATGCCGAGACAGACCGACTCTTCGACCACGTCCAAATGGCCACACATTCCGTGCTACAACTGATCTCACCCACAGAGATCGTGCTCCTTGGCGATTTCAACGCCCGCCACGCCGAATAACTCAGTTCTCGTACTACCGATCATGCGGGGAGATCTGTTTACGACTTTGCCTTGGCATACGGTCTGACACAACTGGTCACTTCGCCCACGCGGATTCCAGATGTGGAGGATCATGCACCTTTCCTGTTGGGCCTTCTGCTGAACTCTCATCCGGATGATATCAGGTCTCCGTGTATGCCCCTCTTGGCTCTTCGGATCACTGCCTAATCTGTAGACTGTCGCCGTGTATGGCACTATAGGTCAGCGGATTGGGATGGGATGAGGCCCTTTTAATGCATCCTACCCATGGCGGCGGATTTGCTTCTCGCTGGAGGATCCCAACATCGTTGCCGAGTCTGTCGCCGAAGTGGTGCTTCAGCTGATGGAAATTTTCATTCCGTCATCTGTAGTGCCTATCGGCGGCAGATCCCAGCATTGGTTTGGTCGCGCAAAATTGCGTCGCGGCAAAAGCAGGAGTGTTACAAGGCCTGGGCGGACGCATCGGCGTCCCGGGATGCAAACACTAGCGCACTCAGAAAGAAGTACAACTCTGCCACCGGGTCCTTTAAAAGAGTTATCGCTAGGGCAAAGTCGGAGCACATTGAAAGAATTGGAGAGAAACTAGTTGGCCTTCCTTTGGGAACTCGTGCATTCTGTTCTCTCGCCAAGGCTGCCCAAGGGAATTTCTGTAACCCATTATTACCACTTCTGCTAGGGAGGATGACTCGCTGGCCCACGCCACAAAAAAGAAAGCCGATCTTTTAGGTTCTCTTTCTGCGTCCAACTCGACTCTTGACGACCGGGGGATATCTACCGCCGATCATCTCGCGGTGTGAATCCTCAAAGCAGGATGTTCGGTTCACACAGTGCTCAGTGCGTAAAGCACTACTGTACCTGGACGTCCATAAGTGGAGTGGACTCGATGGAATCCCCCTAATTGTGCTAGAGACGTGTGCTCCAGAATTAGCACCGGTTCTTACGCGTCTTTTCCGGTTTTCTTACTCTTAAGGCGTCGTTTCAAGCTCATGGAAGACAGCCTTAGTGCACTAGCAGCCCTATAAAAAGTAACCGTACGGACCCTTCCAACTACAGGCCTATCGCCGTCACCTCCTTGTTCTCCAAAATAATATTAACTGCCAGAGTTATTAACTGCCAGATCATGAGGTACCTTGAAGAACATCAGCTGATTAGTGACCGTCAATACGGTTTCCGGCGAGGTCGCTCAGCTGGTGACCTTTTTGTCTACCTGACTCACCGATGGCGGAGGCAAAGTTTTTTCAAAGTTTCCCTCTTATGAGCTTCCGGAGAAATTAAGTAATTGGGTCACCAGTTTTCTTACAGATCGGAGTATTAATAATATAAATACAATAGTTGACGGTGCATGCTATGACTCCAAGGCTGTGATTGCTGGTGTTCCACAAGGCTGCGTGATAGCACGTTTCTTCTGCATATCAATGATATGTTGCATCTAGTAACATAAATTGTTATGCAGGCGACAGCACTGGCGATGCCTTATACATCGGCCGTGCTAATATTTCTCGAGAAAACGTCGAGTGAAACTTGTGTCTGAAGTCGAGTTTTTCGAAATCTAGTCCAGTTTAACCTCCAAAAGACACAGGTTTGCGCGTTTACCGCAAAAAATAATCCCTTTGTCGTATCACCTCAGTTTCAGGACACTCCCTTCGTTGCCACAGCCAGCATAGGAATCCTTGGCGTCGACATTTCGAGAGACGTACAGTACCGTACTCAACGGAGAACGGCCCGAATCGTCGACGACCAAGTTCTTTCCCATCGGCTTGATACACTGGCCTTGCGAAGAGACGTTGTATCTCTATGCATCTTCTACCACATATACCACGGGGAGTGCTTAGAGGAATTGTTCGGATTAATTACAGCTGCTGAATTCCACCATCATACACTGCAACAGAACTCCGGTGCCTGACTACGGTGTCACCAAATTTAATTATTTTATTAATTATTTAAAGATAATATAAATATAAATTTAAGTTAAGAAGTATAGATTTTTAAGATCTCCAGTTTACCTTATGTTACGTTACGTTATTGATATACATACATACATATAATCACGCCTCTTTCCCGTAGGGGTAGGCAGAGACCACTTCTTTCCACTTGCTACGATCCTTACATACTTGTTTCCTTCGTCCACTTTCATTATTCCCATCATACATGCTATTCGGTTTAGGGTACTCTTGACCTGGCCTTTTTAAGACGTCCCTGATTTGGTCTAGAAACGTCCGCCTAGGTCTACCCTTATACACTTTTTCGTCAATCGTTCTTCATTCATTCTCTCGACATGGCCAAACCATCTCAGCATACCTTTCTCAATTTTGTTACTACATCTTCATTCAGACCACAACGTTTCCTTATCTCACTATTTCTTATCCTATCACTCAATTTAACTCCTATCATACTTCTTAATGTTCTCATCTCAGAGGCATTTATTCTGCTTTCATGTTTCTTCTGCCATACCCAACTTTCACTTCCGTACATGAGTGTCGGAACCAACACCCTCATGCACAGCCAAACGAGCCTTGTTAGACACCTTCCGACTGAAACATGGTGAATGGAGCTTTGCACTCATAAAAAGTGCAAAGCTCCATTCACCATGTTTCCTGCATTACTCTTCTTTCGATATCACTCTCACACTTTCCATCTCTTGTAAACTTTGAACCCAGATACACAAACTCCTCCTTATTGATATAGAATATGAAATAGAATTATCAACAACCTAAATATTTACAGCCGTGGCGTGGTGTTGGTATATTACTTATTATTTTATCTCAACCATTGTCCGATAACTTCACGCACTATCTGAGCTGGGTATCAAAATGTAAATTGAGTAATTATACTGCATAACATTGTAAGGTATGATGGGACTGTTATATATGTACATCAGTATCAAAGTTCTTAAATTATAATTTTGATTTTCGACGGCTCAATAGCGCAGAGGCTAAGCGTTTGGTTGCGCAGTCGCATTTTCGAATCCCGCACGGAAAAGGTGTTTGTATGGCCTACAAATAATTGTTTCGGGTCTGGATGTGTGTCCTTGTGCAATTTATGTACATAAACCGCCTCCACGATGTAGGATAAAATCCTAGTGTGTGGTTAAAATAATAAAAAATATATATAAAAAGAATTATAAGCGGTTATTACAAAAATAAGCTTCTAAAGAAAGAAACAACATAATCCTACTGTATTGCACTGCTACTAGCACTATTGTTGTTCAGATTTTACGTGGTAGAGTCACGCTGCGGCTATATTATGCCTGTAGCACGAATGGATCAGCTCGACCGGGGTAGGACCACGCTCTCACATAATACCAGCGTGAAACATCAGAATAAGTGTAGTGAACTGCATATTTTTTTATTGGTAACGAGCCATCTGCATTTTGATTCATGGTCAAGGACAGATATAGATGTCTATGGGCCACAGTATCTAAATAACCTCCCTTATTCTAAGAAAAGACGTAAAATGGTTAGGTTTCTTTGTGAAGCGCAGTAATTATAATTTTACTGGCTTTCCCGTACTTATTTTGAGATACTGCACTCTCTCACAACATGGCCTACCTAATTATAACGAAATTAATTAATTTCTGCGTAACTTGTCAATACTGTTTATTTACAATTAACACTTTTGTTGCAGAATACCGCAATGTTAAACGATGATTTGAAACAAACTAGCAGTGGACTGAATGAGCTGAACACAATTTTATCTTCGACTCAAACTAAAATCAATCGCTTAAAGGCAAGTTGAAGTATATAATATTAACCTATGTTGTAATTTGAAATCGTGTGTTTTAATGACATTTTCTTTTACAGGGTGTATGCGGTAGTCTGACAAATTTTTTTAGAATAAAACTAACATCAAAAGACAATTTATCTTACTCTAGTGAGCCAAGTTATATCGGTCAAACGAATTACGACAAAGATTATGTTCCTCCTAAAAATTCTGAAATAGGTTCTATCAACACAGGCCTTGGAGCCAACGACACTGAGTTTACTCCCCGTGCGAGTAAACCGAAACAAAATGGAGGCGACATTAATTCGGCACTTGATGATTTAGAAACTATGCAGAAAGTCGAAAAAACTCCTATACTTAAGATTGATAGACAGGTAACGTCTCAAAATAGTAAGTTAGACAATTTGATTATGAAGGCGGAGAGAGCCGAATCGTCGTTGCAACATCAAAACAAACAATTGAGAGGTTTTCTACGATAATTATTAAATAATGACCTTATATACGTGATACTAAATTTAATTTACATTTCCCATTAAATATACTGAGAGCATAAGAAAACCTTGGTGAAAATATATATGGTGAAAATATATTGGTTTATAATGTTAAATTTAATTTCAGAAGTTATTAAAAATCTGTTAATAATCAATTGATGCTCTCAAAACGTTTAAATTACAAGGATATTATCAATTCTTAATAGCAGTCTTTATGATAATATCCATAACTATTTCAATAAGTATGAAAAAGTTTGGTGCTTTAGTAGATTTTTGTCGTAAGCTTAATGACAATATTTATTATTAATGAATATATAATATATCCTAAAAATTATGTCAGTTGTTACTCTGCAACGAATTGGCTTTTGCGCTATTTATAAGTGTTTAATGCGTCTCTCCCATTTTTCAATGTCCGCTTGACTCAACTATATAGTTGAGTCCTTCGTACTCGTACCTTCCATTTATGAACATTACTAATCATTTAATGATTGAAATAATGAAACATATATTGTGATATGAATGACTGTTTGTATAAAATACCAAATATATTTACTCATAATTTTAATTCCAATATTTTTGTTGAATTAAATAAATTTAAGAGGATACTGTTGTTTCATTTTACACTTTTACACTGTAAACGAGATTAAATAGCTTTAAATTTTAATTACATTACATGAACACATCTAGCAATAATAAGGAAACTCTTAAATCTTCCTGGTCATTCGTCAAGCGATGAAGATCAAAGAAAATCGACATTGAAAATGTTACACTTTTAAGGTCAAGTAAAAAGTGGATTGTATCAACCATGAAGTCGAGTTATATAAGTATCTGATTATTGTACCATGACATTACATTTCTGTTTAGTGCTTCAAACGTTACAATGCTATTTGCTTTAGTCATTTGCCAAATCGTAGTTGCAAGTGTTGCCAATCCATTTTATAAGTATCCATTTGTTTTCTTACTGGACGTGGGTAATGAAGAACTAGAGAAAACGAATACTGATCAGATCCGCGTATCAATCCCGGGTGGTTCCTTGGCTTTGCGTTACCCCGCAGTTGGTGACGGTGAAACAATAACTAACGTAAGAGTGAGTGGAATAGACTTTGGTACAAAGCTCAAAGCAAATATAATCGACGGCGGTCCTGGTTATAAATATGTTTTTCTAGTATTTTCCGGTAATAAAGGGATCCCTTATGACGCGGTCATAACGTTAAAAACGGTAGCGAGTAATATGAGCCTGGTAATAATGATCAGAGTTTAGACACTAACACAAGAGCAGACAAACCAGATAGCTATCAGACTAATGATGAAAGTGATTTGAATAACAGCGCAGAAGAAATAGATGATAGTGTGGAAAAAACGATAAATAATGACAGTAATGCAGAATTAGCGCAACCTAGTTCTAAAGTATTCAATTATGCACAAGAAGAAGACGATAATGATGAAGAAAAAGATAACGATAATGACGTAGAAGATGAAAATGACGACATTTCTGATAAAACAAAAGATATATTCACAGATTATAATGAAAACGTAGATAATTACAAGGATAAACGTGCTGATGATCGAGATTCTTTAGAGAATAGTCTGAGTAAGGGAAATGTCGAAGACAAT
The DNA here is from genome assembly GCA_029286625.1 of Parnassius orleans. Lineage (NCBI taxonomy): Eukaryota > Metazoa > Arthropoda > Insecta > Lepidoptera > Papilionidae > Parnassius > Parnassius orleans. The sequence continues at coordinate 4,641,107 of JAGSMP010000006.1, read as the reverse complement.
AAGGAAAATCAATACAGAGCAGAAAAATTACAAGCAAAATCTAACGAATATGTTTACAGTAATAATAATAACTTCCTTGATAGTGACACATTAGATCAAGGAATCTCTTTGGATGAAGATGCTAAAATGTATCGACAAGACACCTTATATGATGCTCAGGGTCACGATAATGTTTATTCTGCTGAAGATCCCGATGAGTTTGATCAAATGTTTAACGATGAGGAAGTGCACAACGACGCTAATAAGTATAAGGATTCTAATAATAATAACTTTGATTCAGATTATGATTCTGCGGTAGCGTATTGAAAATACATTCACTATTTATATAAATAAAATATAGTATAAAATATGATTATAAAATATTTATCTGTATTCAGGCATTATTGTTTGTATGTTACGTAGAAAAACGAAAAGACTTAATACAAATTTTTAGTTTTAGGCCAATTTCTTATTAGTGTACATTATGCTATTGAAACTGTATAATATTTTTAATTTAATATTATTATAATATTGTTAAAAACATGTACGTAATAACTAGTTATTTTATGCATTTAAATAGGAATAGTTCCAGTGTTAATAAAATAGCACCGTAATTAACAAACAAACACTATTTCACCTGACAAGTTAAATCACCATTTTAAATAGACACCAAGTTGATAACACTTTTCCGCGTGGCGGACTGGCAGTCGCAGGAAGGTGTGTATGAAGGTACGGTAGTCGGTAGCGATATAAAATATGCCTAATTATATAATATTTACACAATTAAAGAACTCAAGAACTATTTCACGAACTGCGTGATACACAGAAGAGGCCCGCGTTCAAGCTTGCATCATATTGCTGATTCGGCATAGAGAAGAGGGAATTGTTTTGAGAAATTTATCTTATACCACAATCACAAACGTTCATTAGAGTGGTAAGATCCAGGTGCCTAAGTCAATTAGTATGAAAGAATTGCTAAAAGAAGGTTACGGTGACAGTTTGGTCGCTTACTGATGGTGTAATTCACTATAGCTTCTTGCAATCTAGTGCCACAGTTAGGTACTGACCGCTATTGTCAAAAATTGAAAATATCGTGGTTAATGAGCACTCAAAAATCCAGATTGCTGAACTGCTCTTGACCATTGTTTCTCCATAACAATACCTAGCCACAGATTGCACAACAGACGTTTGCAAAAATAGCAAAGCTTAAGTTAAAGACCCTTCTACATGCACTATATTCCCCAGACCTTGCCCCAATAGACTTTAATTTTTTTCGAAGTATTGATAACTTTTTGAAAGGCTATATAGCATTTTTGATAGCATAATAGCATCACGCTATAAGCAGGAGTGCTACCGGGCCTGGGCTGACGCAACAACGTCCCGTGATGTAAACACCGGCGCCCTTAAAAAGAAGTATAATCCCGCCTCCAGGTCCTTCAAAAGAGTCATTTCCAAGGCAAAGTCAGAGCACATAGGCAGAATTGGCGAAAAACTAGTTCGCCTTCCTTTGGGAACCCGTGCATTCTGGTCTCTGCACAGGGAGGACGACTCACTGGCCCATGCCGCAAAGGAGAAAGCCGATCTGCTAGGCTCTTTCTTTGCGTCCAACTCGACTCTCGATGACGGGGGAGCACACCGCCGACTATCCCGTGGTGTGAGCGCTCGATGCCGGATGTGCGATTAACACAGCGCTCTGTTAGGAAAGTACTCTTCTCCCTGGACATCCACATGTCGAGTGGGCCTGACGAAATCCCTACAATTGTGCTGAGGACGTGTGCTCCAGAGTTGGCACCGGTTCTAACGTGTCTTTTCCGGTATTCCTACTCCTTAGGCGTAGTCCCGAAATCATGGAAGACGGCTTTCGTCCACCCGATCCCTAAAAAAGGCGACCGCTCAGACCCATCCAACTACAGGCCTATCGCAATCACCTCCTTGTTCTCCAAAATAATGGAATCCATTATAAACTGCCAGTTCATGTGGTACCTCGAGAATCACCAGCTGATTAGTGACCGCCAATACGGTTTTCGTCGGGGTCGATCAGCTGGTGATCTTCTGGTCTACCTGACTCATAGATGGGCGGAGGCAGTAGAGTCCAAGGGGGAGGGAGGCATTGGCCGTTAGTTTGGACATTGCGAAAGCCTTCGATCGGATTTGGTACAAAGCGCTTCTTTCGAAGCTCCCTTCCTATGGGCTTCTCGAGAAATTGTGCAATTGGATCACCAGCTTTCTTGCAGATCGGAGCATCAAGGTCGTAGTAGACGGTGCATGCTCCGATTACAAGCCTATTCATGCTGGTGTTCTACAAGGCTACGTGCTATCACCAACGCTGTTTCTTCTGCATATCAATGATATGTTGCAAACCGGTAACATTCATTGCTATGCGGATGACAGCACTGGTGATGCTCTATACACCGGCCGTGCCAATATTTCTCGGGAAAACGTCGCCGGAACAAACTTGTGTCTGAAGTCGAGTCTTTGCTGAACAAAGTCTCGGATTGGGGGCGACTAAATCTAGTCCAGTTTAATCCTCAGAAGACACAAGTTTGCGCGTTTACCGCTAAAAAGAACCCCTTTGTCGTGTCTCCTCAGTTTCAAGACACTCCCCTTGTTGCCTCAGCCAGTATCGGAATCCTCGGCGTCAACATATCGAGTGACGTGCAGTTTCGTGGTCACTTGGAAGAGAAGGCCAAATTGGCCTCTAAATAGTTTGGCGTGCTCAGTAGAGCGGGACAGTATTTCATGCTGGCACACCGCCTGCAACTTTACAAGACGCAGGTTCGGCCTCACATGGAATACTGTTCCCATCGTTGGGCTGGGGCTCCCCAGTGCCAGCTCCTTCCACTTGACCGCATCCAGCGCAGAGCGGCTCGAATCGTCAACGACCGAGTCCTTTCCGATCGGCTCGATTCACTGGCGCTGCGAAGAGATGTTGCATCGCTTTGCATTTTCTTTCGCATCTACCACGGGGGAGTGCTCTGAGGAATTGTTCGGATTAATCCCAGCCGCCAAATTTCACGAATGCACATCGCGGTAAAATTCTCGATACCATCCACACCATCTGGATGCTTGGCGGTCTACCACTGTACGTTTCACTAGGAGTTTTCTTCCGCGTACGACCTCTCTATGGAATAGTTTACCACTGGCGATTTTTCCGGACCGATACAACTTGGGGACCTTCAAGAAAAAGCTTACTCGTTTCTAAAAGGCCGGCAACACACCTGCAATGCGACTTGTGTTGCAGTTGTACATGGGCGTCGGTAGTCACTTTCTATCAAGTGAGCCGTATGCTCGTTTGCCTCCTCTCTTATAAAAAAAGGCAAACATTTCAGTTCCGAAGAAGCAGTAAAGAGCGCCTTTAAAGAGTTCATCGATTCTTGTGCAGACTTCTATAGTAAGAGGCATCATCAAACTGCCGATGATGGTTCATAGCTAATAGGTTCCGATAGCTGGTGCTGTAATAAATTTTCAACAAAATATATACACGTATTTATGAACCGACATAACTCATATTCACAATAAAAATGTTGGTTAAGCGCTAATAACAAAATCTGTCCTTATAGCTGGCGCTGTGGTCGAGTTTTTAATAAATTTTCAAGTCAAGAAAAGCCCGTATTAAACTCGGAGTGAAACTCATCGCGCCACCTACCGGAAAGAGTAGAACAACGTCTAATCTATCTGTATCTAACTAGTATACAAAAAAGAACTACTTCGATTATTTTATGATTTTATGGACAAGGATAATAACATTTTTGTCATTCTTAAATTGCGTAGGTAAATGTCGGCTATAGTGTTAGTAGTACATTTTTTTACTTCATTTATATTTTTGAAGTAGTCTAAATTTCAGATAAAATTTTACTAAAAAGTAAGCTTAAAGCTCTTTACTTAATTCCCGGAGTTTTACATAGGTGGCGTTAAACACAATTTGCGATGTAATTAAATTTAATGACAGGGTACCTTTGAGTATAAATAAGCAAACTACTTATAAATACACTTAGCGGGGTATATAGTCCGCTAGGTAGAGATTAATAATATATGTATGACCCCCTCGTTAGTTTAGTAGTTATAAATTTGACTGCAGATCATGTGATGGGCTCAAATGTCGTTTTGGGCCAGAATCAAAAATTGGGGTTTTCTGTTAAGAAATTCTTAGTAGCAGCCCGTATTCACGAAATTGGCGGTGTTTAGTCTGCGTGCCACGGATTGTAGGTAAAGCCGTCGTGTCGGATTGCCGTCTCACTCCTACCGGACTATGAGAGTAAGGGGATAGATAATACACCTGTGTTAAGGAAGACAAGCGAGCCCACAGTCCATTTGATGGTAAGTGGATGCAGTGGCCCAAAGATATCTACATCTATAATGTGGTAGATCCACGCTGCACCTATATAATGATTGTAGTACGAATGGGTCGGCTCGACTGGGAAGGACCACGCTCTCACGAAATATCGGCGTAAAATTGCTAGTGTGTTTCGTATGGTGAGTGTAGAGAACTGAAGGCAATTTTTATGAAAATGAGATATTCTATCTTATTCCTCAGGGGTGACAACTCATCTGTATTCTGATTCACAATTTCTACAGATGCTTTGTTGCCACTGAGGATTAAGATGAAATATCTTTCAGCTTGTAGTATAGACAGTATACACCCTTAGTGCCTACACTGCTGTGTTCCGGTCTAGCTGGTCTTCTTGTTGGCGGCAGAAATAAGTGGTGGTACCGAATCGAAGAATCATTAGAGTTCCGTTAATTTTGGCATTAATTAAAGCAATTATAAGATTCATAAAGATCAATAAATCAGTTGTCCTTCAGATATAGAGTTATTACTTAGCTCACTTAACCACAATATTTACGTTTGCATAAAATGCTCCAGTAATTTTCTATGTTGTTTTCTATGTAGGCGTACACGTGCTGGCTCCGAGTGAATAAATTTATGTAAAATCAATTGGAGATTTCTTATTCCACGTGAATATAATTTGATCGTCTTTCTCCCTATCTTATAACGATTATCGATGTCGGTTGTCGGTAGTAAAATTACTTTGTTATAATTATAAACTTAAAAGTGAGACAAGTGAGATCTTCAAGGTCTGTCTGTCTCTTCACATGTCAGATTGATTTGAAGCTTACTAAGATTAGTCGACAAAAAGCGACAAACAGAATCGTCACAGATTTAAGACAGAATCTAGTTCTGAATCAATCGAATTTAATTTGAACTCAAGGTAATGTCGTACTCCCGAAACCATAGTGCACTATCGAGTGCGCAAATCGGAATTATCAGAACGGCAGTTTTCATCTGTCTGCTTCTAGATGGCGCTGGTAGTAGTAAAATACCTGAATCCTTTTTTATGATTGTCCTACACGTTAATTAATGTTTTAAATAAATATTCGAAGGTGCCTAACGGTGTTGAAAATACCCAAATGTGTTTCCGAGTAAGCTTTCGAAATAAACAACTTCGAAACAACGTCAGTTTGAATCGAATTCGAAATCAATTTTAGGAGTAAGCCGGCTGGAAACCCTAAATTATGTAATCCGATCAAGAGGTGCATTAGGTTTGCGTATTTATTCGGTCTCATAACTTGTCAATAGAAATTCAAATTTGGACGTTTCAGGAATACGTCGCCGTTCTATAATTCTCATTTCCAAAGTTCGTGAAACCGTTTCTTTCAGGTAGCTCTGGATCCATATTGATTTGGTGAGCGATTTGATGTTAGGTATGTTCAGAAAAAAGCGTCAATTTTCAGGGGAATGTAAACTACAATAAGAGTAGTATGTGAGATACTACCATCACTAAATAATGTTAAATAAAATACGATTTTGAAGCGTTCTTAAAAATATTTAGATAATTTGTTGAGGAAAGTCTTAAAAAGTTTTAAATGCAAATGTGCGCATTATATTGAAAGGACAGGATGGAAATCTCGTATCTCTACGTTGCCAGTTACTTTGGTGTTTAATAATATTCCGGAATATAAGCTTTATTGCCCAAAGTTTTATAAAAATCTCATTATTATTTTAAAAGATCTAAAATTATACCCCGCTTAATAAATGTCGAAAAAAATTGCAACACTTGTTTACATGTAGGGAAGTAAATAAATAATATACTTAGTGAAATGTAACAGTAACTCATCTAGAAAGACTATGACTCATTAGGACAGGCGGATACTCCCCGAATAGTACGAAATTATGACCGGTGATGGCAATATGATAGTACAATATGGGATGACAATATACCTACGGGTAATGTTTGAATGAAATTGCTGGCCAGTTACATGATGACCTTTTACATATCCCTCATACATTTTACATTCAGTTTTCTTTTTTTGTACTTATACGTCAAAAGTTCCATGTTTTAAATTCAACAGTTTCTATTTACATATTTTATACGCCAATTTTTATTTTTGATATAACAGCGTGTGTCATATTTCTGTATCTAAAGGTCGCATTTTTCAAGTTTGTCTAAATATGCATGAACAAACAACATTATTTTATCGTTTCGGTTTAATCTGTATTTTATAAAAATGTATGTAATGTTTATGATTTACAAGACATAGTTGAATTAAATTGTTTCAAATTCGTTTAACATAATATAAAAATTTGTTATCAAGAGTAAGGTTCACACAGCTTCCGAGACGTTAGTAACTTTACTTAGGACTCGCTTCTCGGTTCCTTTCTCTTCCTAGTCTATGTGAATAACCTTACCCAGTAGGTAGGGGATAACAAAGAATTATTATTTGACTTAGAATAATAATCAAATAACTTAGAATTATTATTCTAAGTTATTTGATTATTATACTTCATTCAGTCAGGAAGCTCCTTCCACTTTACCCACAAGGATAACTTTAAAGTTATCCGAAACTTGGGCATTCAAAATCTTACGTTTATTTCTTTATAATATATTGTGATCGCTTTGATTATCTATATAAGATCATCAATTGGCAAATTCCTCCTTCTATGAGAGTATTTGACGATGAAGACGTGATCGCTTAAGTGATGATTTATTATCAGCTTAAAGTTGTCCATCGCTGGACATAGGCTTTGCAAAAGCGAGTCATTTAGCGTAACAAATTATTACTGTATTCAATTTCAATCCATTTTATCCAAAATACATCAAACACAAAATAAATTCAGCCTGTAGATTTAAAAAAGTAGCAGTATTCCAGTTTAGCATCTGCTAAATAAAACAAAACACACAATTGATTCTGACAGGCCACCGGTAACTGCATATTTAGCACAAAACGGTGTCTGAGTGCAATCCGAAATTCAAATGGCTCATCATACGAACATTCAAAAATAGAACGTCGTCGCGTCGCCATGTCGACCTAGAGTGAACCGCTATCTAACAAACAGGGTCATGATTCCCTCTGATCGAAAATATCGACAGATTGAAATTGTAATTTCAGAGCAACAATACACATAATCTAGAGACCGATAGACGGAGTGCTGCCATGCTCAACTTCTTGGCATGCACTCACGCATACATCCTTCTTTTTTCTTTCTTTATCGACCCATAAAAGTCTACTGCTGGACGCACACATATGCACCTAAACCTAAAACCATTTTATTGGTTGCAAATGATTTTAGATGCATATGTGGACGTGAGTGCGTGTTCTTACAACAAGTTAAGCATGATTTTTTGCTTGGTTTTTGCGTCTTTCGAAATGTACGCAGCGCTTCGCCTTTCTTTCTTTGTTGGTCTGAGATGGTAATTGCTAATTTCATAAAAAATGCTAAAAATCTCTTTATATTGACATTCTTTTGACTGGAATTAGGAATATCACAAGCTCTAGGTAATAACTATAATGCCATCTAAATAGTTACATTAAAAACTTCATCTCCTATTTTTCTACCCATGAAGTATTTACTATATATTCGGGGGATATTTGCCATAGTTGTCACGCTTGGCAAGCGGGCTGCTGCCCATCTCCTCATTTCTTTTCATCTCCCTTCTCTTACGTCACCCACGGGATGATATGGGGTAGTGTACCTTTATTTTTACACCGCCATGACACGGTAAATGAAGTATTTAATAAAAATAATCATCGAAATCGGTCCTAAATTGACGAAGATTTTTTCTTTTTGTTTTGAGAGATTGACAAAGATATCGTGCAACATGAATACACAAAACAATGAACATACGGTCGAATTGAGAAACTCCTCCTTTTTCCTACGCTAATACTACGAAATAAGTTTTCTTCTCCGTTTGTCTGGTCGACACAAATTTTGTAATAGATTTTAAAAAACTTACTTATGAGCTAGATTTAAAACATTTAGCTCAAAAGTGGATGACAATGTAATAAAATTTAATTCATTGTCTGTTCAGTACGAATTTTGAAATCAATTTTGAACCAACTTTCCGATGATCTTGTAAAGTTAATAGACGAGGTAAAATGGTTGCCATTTTTAATTATATATAATTATTATTACGTAACTAGTTTAAAGTTGCTGTCAAACCTGCCATTTTTTAATTTGGTAGCACCAAATGGTAAATCGTAGCGGAAAATATCTTTTTTTGGCAGCACTAATTAATTACCTACTAGTTTTTAATGCTAACATCATTCAGTTTTCAGGCAGCAGTTATCAAAAATAGCGTGATATGTGTGGACTAATTGCATCGTGAGCATGAGTTGTCTAGGTCTGGAATTTCCAGCTGTATTATAGAATGATGTACGATCGTTGTGCTATGCATTTTTATTTACAACAATGTCTTGGCATATAAGAAATGTGAATGGACAATGTCACCACAGGGTTACCAAACTCGGGTTGTAAAAATATTATTTACCATCAAATTTGTACTAGGCTTGCATAGATTTTAGGAAGTATCCGCGTAAGGTATAAATAATAATACATTACTACAAACGACAACAAAGACATTACGATGTTTTTAATGAGAAGCAGCTTCTCTTCATTAAAAACATTATTAAATTTATAATTGCAGATTTTCTTCTTCGAAAAAATCTTTTTATACATTCAGACTTCCCCAAACCGACCCAGCTCGAAAGATAACTCGATATAGTTATTAATTTTAGGATGATAAAAGCAGGTATATTAATAAGAACAACCCCAAAAACTCTGGAAGTTAATTAAATATTTTTGTAATTTTTCTAACAATGGAAACGATTCCATAGAATTGTTAGATATAAAATGCTCCGATAAAACACACACTCCACTTGATTTACGTAATGATCATTTTTCAATGGTAAGAGTAAACCAAGCAAATCAAACAATACGTAAGTACGAATCAATTGTAATTCCATCATTATTATTTAGTTAATCATTTTTCATGACTTCCACTGACCCCAAAGTAGTCGGTGTTATGATTTATTATAGATAGACAGATCAGGGGCTAAAACGATTCTTTATGAAATTATTGTTAATACTTTTAAAAGACACTGTGATGCATTCCTTTTCATATCTAGCAATCATTTGTTATCAAAACCCATTATATCCTTTAAAAATCAACCAATAAAAATCAATGTTTGTTGCAAACACCACTAAAACTGCACAGGTGCGTTTCAAAATCCGCTAAAACTGCGAAAACCAATCACATCGCGGCATGCATATCACGTGACGCTTAAAACAGTATGGCGTTGCGTCCAAGTCAGTGAAGATCTATGCGGGGATTTAATTAGTTTTTACCGTTTTAAAATGGAGGAAATGTTATCAAACATTGAAAAATGTGATCCAAAAAAATCAAGAAAAAGAAATAGTGATACGACAAAGTGGAAACGTAAGGCGGAGCAAATAAAACGGTATGTTTAAAACCAGTATGAAACTAACAATACTGTCTCGTGGTGATGTTATGCAGAATGAAGCCAGGTAGAATGAATTACGTACATATTATATATATATATATATATATATATATATATATATATATATATATATATATATATATATATATATATATATATATATATAGTAGTTTCAGACCGTATGAGTCCGGTGACGTTTATCATTATCAATTTATATAATATGTCCAGTTTTTCATATTAACTCTAAGGTTTAAGTTTTAAATTACGATGTTATTATTATTAGTTTTAAATTACGATATTATATTATTATTATAATTACGATATACACGATTGTGTATAATATTAATTTTGTTTTTGGCGATTTTAAAATGAAATTGACCGTGTCACTGCTTCGAATGTGATATTTTGCAAAATGTTGGATTGTCGAACTCATCCAGTTTGAATTTGGTTTAGGTACTAACTGCCGTACTTAAAGACTTTTTGTATGGGGCAAAGTTTTATTTGAAACCTTAAAATTATTATAATTTAACTACAGTATTTTTTTAAGAATTGGGAACTATGTTATAGTAAAATGGTATCTATTTGTGCATGTGTGTTTGTGTGTATGGGTAGGGATGTATTTGTCCTATAAACATGCTTTAGAGATAGGTAATGCCTGTGCAGATTTTTGGTACAAAAACATAATTAAAGCAAATATTGAAAAATACTCTACGATATACTACAATGAATGCAATGTTTATGAAAAGCTGGTGTGGTGCTTCAACATTAACACTATTGTTTCAGATATGAAAGCAAAGGATTGCCAATATTTCCTCGATGTGGCCATGACAAAAAAGCGTTCAAATGTGATAAATTGACAGCGCAAGACATAAGAAGGTTTCATGAAAATTTCTACAAATGCAAAACCAAGATATCTCAAGATAATTTCATCCTAAAGTACTGCACGGTAAATAAAGCAAAAAACAAATGTCATTTTAGCAGAAGGAAAATTTCGGCAAAATACCATATTATAAATAAAGATGCTCGATTGATACCTGTGTGTCAAAAAACTTTTTTAGGCGCTCTTTTGGTTAATGTTGACAGAGTGAAGGGAGTCATTAATAGATTTTATACATCCGGAGGTGCTCAGGCAGTAGAAAGACGTGGCGGTGATCGAAAATCCATGAATTATGAAGCAAAACGACTGTCTGTGCAATGGTTTATAGAAAAGTTCAAAGCTCAAGAAAGCCATTATTGTCGCACAGATACAAAAAGATTATATCTTCCACCCGAGCTGAACATAAGAAAGATGTGGCGTATGTATAACTCAGAACGTGAATATGACTTGAAAGTAAAGCAAAGTTTCTTTAGAAAAATATTTTGTACAGATTATAATATTGGTTTTGGGTCACCAAGGACAGACGTTTGTTCTACTTGTATTTCATTACAAGAACAGATGAAAGCTGAGACTGATCCTAGAAACAAAAACCAACTAATCACCGAAAAAAGAATTCACAGATTGAAATACAAAGCCTTCTATAAAATCCTTCAAGAAAATGCGGATTTTCTGAAAACGATTACTTTTGATTGCCAAAAAAATCAAGCTTTACCTAAGCTTCCCGATCAATCCGCCTATTACAGCAGGCAGTTCAGCTTTTATCATTTTGCTATAGTAGAAGGTAATTCTAAAGCAAAATTAAACAAAGAAAATGTTCATTCTTATTATTGGACTACTAGACTAGAGACTAGAGACTAGTCACAACAAAGGCAGTAATGAAATTATTAGTGCCGTATACCATTACCTGCAACAAGTGACATTCGATGAGCGAATTAAAGTCCTCCGTGTTGTGTGTGACGGTTGTTCTGGCCAAAATAAGAATACTGGAATGTTAGTTATGTTGGGTAAGTGGCTTTACTGCGAAGCACCACGACATATCAAAAAAATTGAAATAATATTTCCGGTTGTGGGCCATTCTTTTATACCACCCGATCGCGTCTTTGCGAAAATAGAAAGAGAACTCAAGAAAAAGGAGGTATTGACTTCTCCGGCGCATTATGTGTCTGTACTTAAAGAACACGCAACTGTCACTGAACTTTCTTCTATTCCGGTATATGACTGGAAAACTAGTTACGAGCCGATCATAAAGCCAACAACTTCATGGAATTTTCCTTTTATGAAGTCGAAGCGATTTTTTTTATCCAGAACAAAAACAGAAAATATTTTTGTTCAAGGTGAGATGCACTATAAAAGCGAAATTAATAAAAAAATATTAATAACGAAAAAAAATAAAAAAATTACAATGATAAACCCGAGAATAGTTTTACCTCACACTGTTACACCGAAAAGCGCCAAAGTAAATGATGTAATAAAACTTCTGGAAAAACACTTTGGAAGCGATTGGCGAAATGTACCGGGATTAGAGTATTATAAAAGTATCGAAGAAAGATTGTCACCTACTAACAATATTTTTGAAAATAACATGTCTGTAGACGAAAATTGTGAACATGGGTTTGAGGATAACTATTCGCATATTTAATTGTACTTACTTTTACTGTCACTAACTAGAATAATAATAATAATAAACACTTGATTTTTTGGTAACTACGTATTTCATTTCATGAAACCTACATTTCATTCATTTTATAATGGTGTTCATTTTGAATAAAACCATCCATGCCAAAAAAATTGTTCGGATCAAAACCCGCCAAAATAAAACATGTCAGTTTCAAAGTCCGCCATAATGAATAGTGCACATCAAAACCCTCTAAGTGAATTTAATTTTTAGTTATATTTCCCTAATTAATGCCACTTTTGAATTAAAAACATAGCCAAAGTGTTGCCACACAAATAATACCTAAAAATAAATTGTAACATGAACATTTTTTTCCTAAAGCCCATCATTAACTAAAATTTTTAGTTTCACAATATTTATTAAAAAGCATTTTAGTGGATTTTGAAAGTAGACCCCTCAGATATAGATTTATTATATAGATGATAAGGCTCTCTATTATAAAATGATAAGGAATGCCTATGTTCAGCAGTGGACTTGTGAAGGGCTGTAATGATGAAAGCTCTCGGTATGGCTTAGTTAACTCCTAAATAAAGGTCCCTGGCCTTTGTACGAGTATTATACGTCGATTAATGAGATGGTTGTGCCTCAATCTATCGTAACCCACAAGATTTCTCCGGTATGTCTCATAGTCGTCTCTTACGATACTTACGGGACGAAATAGGGTAGTCGATTTTTTTATAGGATAGGGTGACAAACGAGCACACAGTCCACCTGATGGTAAGTGCTTGCTGTGACCCATAAACATCTACATCTATCTTCAATAAAGAATGAAAATGCAGATGCGTTGTCACCCGTGAGGACTAAGATGGAATACCTCTTTTCCAGTAAAAAGGGTCTCCGGTTCTCTACACTCACCATACGAAACACAGTAGTGTTAAGCTGCTATTTTACGCTGGTATTCTGTGAGAGCGTGGTCCTTCCCCGGTCGAGCCGACCCATACGTACTACAACTATACTACTAATATAGCTGCAGCATGGCTCTACCATGTAAAAAATTCTCGAACGCCGATTCTCCTACGCCGCTGACACACGACGGATCATATCTACTTACTCATAAATAAATATTGGTATTATTGTCAACATAAATAAGTTTAGGTTTACATGTTTTGTTGAAATGATATTTTTAAGAATCATCGTGTAATGGCGGTGTGATAATATCCAGAGGAAATAAACCAGGAGATGGGCAGCACGGTCTTCTTAATAAAAAGTAAAAAAAAACTGCAGTTGCCGAACCGCCTGCTAAACGTAGCAACAATGGCAAATATCTCCTCTATGAGGCAATCTGTGTGGGAGGCCTATGTTCAGCAGTGGACTTTTGATAGACTGTAATGGTAACGGTAACGGGTATCAGAATAAATCGAAACAGTTGCGAAACAAAGGAATTTGATGTTTTGTTAGTATCGTATGTATACATATGAATTAATCGTGATTGAATTAAGTTAAATATTTACACTACATAAAGGTCGTGTTGGCGGTCCGCGTTTAAAAATAAACGCGAAACTCGAGCAAAGGTTAATCGGAATTCGGAAGCCTAAAAATTTACAAACATCGGTATGTTCGGATGTTATAAATTGAAACGATATGCGTTTCCTCCGTTGGGTGTAGCATTGGCTGAGTCAGTTATGTACATTCGAGAAGATAACTGTTTATTAAATGATAATGGGTAAATTTTATTCGTAACCAACAGAAATAACTACATCTGCAATTTATCAGTCTCGATATAAGGACCAATTATGTATTTTTTATAATTCGTTGGAAGAAACAAATATTCGAATTTACGTTCGAAAAATATTGATGCTTTCATAAACTAGCCGCAGAAAAGAAGATAAAAATTAAATATTTTTAATTAAACAATCTCGTTTAATGTCGCCAGTCCTAATGGATACTAGCCATCGGCGCAATACAATATTGTAGTGTACGAGCGTGTGTGAATTCACACGTGCACTCTCTATTCTCTCACTCTCATGCAACTTGCTGACTCAGGGCTGCTACTGAGAATTTCTTGAAAGCAAAAAAAATGTAGTAGAGCCTATTATTGTCCCACACAGAATCCAAATGGGCCAGGAATTTCTACTCACGCACGATAATGCTACTACCCATACGGCGCGGCTGGTGTCGGCCGCTCTCCGAGACCACGATATTCAAGTTTTGGATTGGCCTGCACAGTCGCCCGACTTAAATCCTATCGAGCATGCCTGGGACATGTTACAACGAAAAACTTTGAGAGATTTCCCGCCAAATTTGGCGACGGAACAACAACTTTACGAACACTTGCAAAGAACATGGAACCTCATACCGCAGCAAGACATTGACAATTTAATTTTAAGTATGAACAATCGATGTCGATGTGTAATTAATGTAAGAGAATAGAATAGAAAATTAATAGTTTTATAAGAAGAAATAAAGTTTTTTATCATACTAATTTTCTACGGCGATTAAAAAATATTTTTTTATTTAAAACAAAAAAATATTAAAACAAATAAATGTTTTTTATTTTTTATTAAATACCTTAAAATAACCTATTATTCTTCCATTTACTATACTGAAAATTCTTCATAGATTTTATTAGATATTTGATGAAATATAAAATATTCCTAGATTCTGTTGATGTGTATATATATATTATATATATTACTTATGGTTAATGAGATATAGACGTAGAAAAAGGAAGAAAACATAATCGGACTGAGGAATAAAAAATCTCAAAAATTTTGAATGAACTTAATCCATAATTTCATAGTATTTAACATTTACGTAGACGAGTGTACAGTTTTATTAATAGGGCCCTTGACATTTACCTTTGCGTTCATTGTGGTTTTACAGACGATCGCCAGGTGCAATAGATGAGTCTTTTGCATATAAATATTTTGGTTATTTGATAAATAACGGATGCCAACGTACTTTGATATGGACTTTCTATACCAAGTGTCGGAATTTACAGTTTGTCCTTAATTCTTAGCATAAAAACATTATCCAACCTTCAACCCTTAGCTAGCTAATCACCTTTCGAATCCAGTATGTATGTGATGTAATTGTTTGTGCGTTTGAGTGGGTCCCTGGATGGCGCTGTTATCGAGATCGCTAGTTAACTATAAAATTAAACAAAAAATAATTACAAATTAATAAATTCTGTTCTTAATACAGCCCTGTTCTTAGCCTTACGAAGTTAAAATTATGCTGCTGTGTAAGCGACATTATGCTATTGTGTATCGTATGGTGAGGAACGAGAACTGGCGACCGAATCCGCCATTAGACTACTATCGTGAACCATTCCTAACACAAGCACTTTCAGCTTACTTGGAGTAGTTAACGGGAGTATTAGTAATATCCATCCACCAATTCCTTTTATAAAACCGAAGTGAGAAACGAACTTACAGTACACGTGATGGTAAATATGTTACAGCGCACCAGCGGATTGGAGGGGAGTAGCCATACGCAGGCGTTCCCCTCTGTCAAAGTTTAAGTCCACGTGGTCCTACGCGAACAATAAAACTAGTTATAGCCGCACTACTTAGCTACTTACTAGAAAAAATCTAGTTGCGCGGCCGACAAAATCGACGTCCAACAAAAATGCCGAATTGTTCAGTTTTTTTTGCTGCAAAAGCAAAATGAGATCTACCAAGTCAAATTTAAAAAGATGGCGTTACCTTTCATAATATATAAGTACATTTTAATCACATTATTACTATTTACTTCTATTTAAACTTAAACATTACAATAATAACGGTTGTGTTGTTTCAGATTTGTTTACGAACATAGGCCGCTCGCTCTCATAATATGCTGATCGTTTGAGCGACTGATCCGAGTCTGTATCCGAGTCGTCACTATCACCGAGCGATACTGTTATAATGTGTGTGTAAAATTGTTAGTTTGTAGTGTGGACGTTGTTGTAGTGACAGATGATTGTTTTTGTGTGCGCCAATTTTCCCCCGCAAAAAATGACAGACATTTCTATATCGGGTAAAAACGTTATGGCTACTCCCCTCCGGTCCGCCGCGCCGGTGCTCTATGTTTACTTGTATTAAATAAAAACAAAAACTTTCTAAAATATTTAAACTATGAACAGAACAATGTATTACAAATAGCTGGTACGGCCTTATCTGTCCGTAATGCATTCTTGCTATAAATCGAAAAGGTTCTGGCAAACATTTGACAACGATATAACGATCCTGGACTTGACCTGGTTTGAACATATCTAGGTCGATAGCGGGATGAGAAATAGGGCAACTCGTTTGTGACCGTGCAACTTAAGGGTACTTGCCTTTAATATCATATTGTTTACATTATATTGTGTACCATCCGTAGTATCGGTGCCACATAATTGTTAATTGAAATTATAAACTGCCATTTTTCTGTATGCTCTGCAATGAAGAAAATAATCATGTGGCATTTCATCTTAGTCCTCAGAAGTGAGAACTCATCTGTATTTTGATTTTTAATTAAAAAAATAATTTTGGTGTCGTGTGATGGCGCCATAAGAGAATCCATCCCCTATTTTGTCCCCTGGGCATCGAAAAGCGACTATGGTAAATCTTATAGCTTCCGATAAATGATAACAACCATATCGTTTATCCCAGGTGTTAAATACCAATACTGGTGACGGGGAGCAGTGTCAAAGGTGCGAGACGTCTGGTAATTACCTTACAGCATGGCCTATCACCTAACGTGGTAGAGCCATGTGCCAGCTATATTGTGGTTGCAGCACAAATGCGTCGGCTAGACCGGCTAGGAACACGCTCTCACAGAATACCTGCGTAAAATAGCAGCTTAATGCTGCTGTGTATCGGTATGGTGAGTGTAGAGAACCGGAGACCCTTTTTACTGGAAACGAGACATTCGAGGGGTGACAACGCATCTGCATTTTGATTCTTAATTGGGAATAAATGTAGATGTCTATGGGCTACAGCATCCACTTACCACTCAGGTGGACTGTGTGCTCGTTTGTAACCCTTATTCTATAAAAAAATGTGTCACAATATGTCGGTCAAGCTTGGCAATTAGGGCATATATTCCCTACGATCGGAGAGTGACCATCATGTCCATCATGACCAGCAATAGACTTGAACAGGGTCATAAGAAGAAGAAAAAGACTAGATACCTAGTCCTTATAAAGTGAGGAAGGCGTTCACCCATCCTAATTTTGTTTTCCTCAAACATGTATATTTCCTATCGTTGTTCTTCACCGTCGAGCATGTGGTAAACCAACATCTTTGGCGTGGATAGAAATCGGGTAGTTATTGTATTATGAAATTTAAGGGCGGCGAGTTACCACGGCTCACCTTTACATGCCTTTCCACAACGTAATATGTAGGTAGTACTCTAAGATTGCCACGAAGCACGGATAAGTTACCTGCATAAGTATCAACTTCTTGAATACCTTATCATTTTCGAATTATCACTTCTTATCGTGTCGACGGCAAATCTAATGTTTGACTATATCTTGGTGTAAAGGGTACATATGGATATAAAGTGAATTCGAACAAACGTTGGTTTGAAAAATGGATATACACTTCAGTTTTAACATTCGATATCTGTCACTCATTTCGTAATTATTGTTTTTCTTCTTCACCCTGTCGAAGTTTACCGCTGGTTACGAACCTTTGTGACTGCCTCTATGTCTGGCGATGATTGTACTGCCTTCCCTTAGAAGTCTTAAGATCTTTTTGGCTAGTATTATTACCACGTGCTCTACGGTGAAGGAAAACATCGTGAGGAAATCCTTCTTAATAATCTCTTTTCTTGAAATAAATCTCTTAGAAAAAAAAATTCGAAGACATGTGAAGTCCATCAACACGCATTGGCGCAGCGCGGCGGATTTTTCTAGCCCTAAAACCTTCTCAGAAATGAGAGGAGGCCTGTGCCCAGGAGTGGGACGTAATAGGCTGTAACTTTATTAATTCAATGAATTGAAGGAGTTGCTTGGCTGTGAGCAATTTCACTTCTTCTGGGCTAAGTACATAGTTTCCCCAGATGAGTGTTATGTTTGCGCATTAAGGGTCCACAATCAGTTAGGATTTGCACAGGTGTTTTTGTCGTTAAGGAACAGAATCGGCACATCCTTGAGTTGCTTAGTCTCAGGATGGACATGTGCTTTTTTAGACAACAGTGTCCAGTCAGGGTTCTTGCCAGAATACGCAGTTTATTCTTACTTAATCCCAGGGCTTTTGAAATGTATTTACGATTATAAGTCTGGTGTTTCAGACCGGATCTTAAGCCATTTATCGTGATAAAGAGTTTCAAGGGGCAATCGGGCCAGGCTTTTTGAGATTCCACAAAATGGGTCAGGTCGGGTGGTATTTGTACGTTGTAGAGAAATGCTACAGTTACATCATGGTTGTAGCACAAATGGGTCGGCTAGACCGGAGTAAGACCACGCTCTTACAGACTACCAGCGTGAAATAGCAGAATAATGCTGCTATGTTTCGTATTGTGAGGGAAGAGAATCGGAGACCCTTTATACTGGAAACGAGGCATTCCATCTAAGTCCTCAGGGGTGACAACGCATCTGCATTTTGATTCTTAAGCGAGGATAGATGTAGATGTCTGTGGCCCAAAGCATCCACTTATCATTAGGTGGACTGTGTGCTCGTTTGTCACAATTAATTCTATAAAAAAATCTATAGTTGCCTCTTCTGACACTCAGGGGACGAAACGGGGTAATGAATTCTGAATTATACGTAATAATTGGTCATTACCAAATAGCTAAACCTATATCACCACACGACCTGCCTCGTTCTGATTAAATGCTTATTGCTAGCTATTAAATTTTAAAGATGTTAAAAATTAATTAGATTAAGATCCGCGTAATACAATAAAATGATGTGTCTTACCTAGTTTTATTTTATTAAGGGAATCTTATCGGATTAATTTTTAACATCTTTAATATAATGGATTTTCGTAAAGTAACGCTTGATTCTATTTAATTATCTCATTATATTTTTGGAGTAAGTTCTTTCGCTAGTCGGTTTCATATACGAGCGGGTCTGATTCCCATGCACAAACATCCTCCTGCGTCCGTTATGCAGAGGCCAGGAAAAACGAGCACTGAGAATCACCAGGCTTCCTAATCCCAGTGGCGGATCTGGGAGTTTCTGGTTCTGAAGCCGTCCACGTTCTGGCTTCACAGGGTAGGAAAAGCGGCGTATCGTAATATCGACATTCCTCTACTACCGCGGATTCCCCTGTCGGTGCGGCCCTGCCCATGACGTGGAGGATAGAGCGAGTGACACATCCAAATTTTAAATTTTGTACATTTTAGGGTCAGAAAGATTTTTAATAATATATAATTTAAAAGGGTCCTTTAAATTCATCTTCTCATAAAATAGCAGTAAAATTTCCAAGACTTTCATGTAACAATCATGTGTGAATTGATTCGTAATCATGGAGATCGATTGAAATAAATCGATTAAAGGAGTAAAGGAGTAATATCGATCATCATATAAGAAAAACAAATTGTATATAAAGCACCTAATATGATACATTTGTGTAGTATGAAATGCTGTAAATTATGCAAATTTTCTTAAATCAAATCTGCTTTTATTATTTTAATGTTTATCTTCAATTTTAGATATGACCATTTCTCTTGCTTTTTTCTATTTATATCTTCAACAATTGTTCCGAAATGTATCTCATTTGGCGGTATTCTGGGTTTTCATCCAAATAACAAATAAGGAGGTGAAAATCCAGTTGTTTTTTGTTTTGATGTATTTATAGCTAAACAAGTTTTTGGCAATAACTTGTCCCACTCCTTTTTATTTTCCATATAAAAATTTGATCAGTGTAGATATTGAAACAGCATTGGCTCTTTCACATAATCCTTTTGATTGGATCAAAATGTTATTCTTTTTCCTACTAATATGACTAATATGAAAATGTTTGGATGCTTGTATGTTTATGGCTCAAACACCCAAAACTAATGAATGGATTTTGATGACACTTGACAATAACATAGATTATAATTATACTTTAAAAAAGTTTTACTTTATTCCAAATTAAAATTAAAAGAATATCAATAAAAATCTCTAGACGTGTGCTGCGTAAACTATAAAAGATATAACTAATATGTAGGTACTAACGAATTGGACTTTTTACCAATATTTTCTGAAAAGTGATTACAATAAATTTTTCCTAGTTTACAAAAAAAAGTTGCGAGTATTTTGGACGTATTTTATGATACTATTAGTTATGACACTATTATGGATAACTCATAAGCAAATGTATCTCTGTATCTGACGAGAAATATGTGAGATTTAAATCATTGAAATTGGACAGTTTTAAAAGCTCAGGCCACAAAAAGACGGTCTGGTAAGCGTTCCGGGAGTGGACTTTTTTTCAATTAGAGTTTTCTATCACATAGTGACCAACCGGGACTGTTGCAGGACGGATACGGTACCTGTGATACGCGAACGCGAACGCTATGACAAACAGGTGGAGCGCGGTCTGCTGGCGCGTGATCTGTATTCATTCTCTCTCTTCGTATTATAGCGGGAGCCGTGTGACGTGGTCTGGAGGTGGACCTTTACTTGCGGACTTGTACGTTGTATTTTAAGCTTTTGAGTACGTTTTTTTAAGTTTTAATATGAAATAAAAAAGTCTTAAATTTGCTTTATTCAATAAAGCCTCAAATCAAAGTTCTATGATTGTTGTTGACTAATACAAATAATACTTTTTTATTTTTGGAATAAAACTTTCTATAAATTTTCATTTACTCATAGCTTTTTAATATTTTTAGCTACAAAATTTAATGCGGCTTCCAATTTAATTTTAATCACATCGAAATAAGGGGCTGGTAGCGCGTACCAGATGGCTCGGGCATTGCGGGCGTACTATAGGGCGAAAGGGGAAGAAACTGGAGGGATAGCGTATCGGGCTCGGATCCATCGCTTTTTTGCTGAGCTGGAGCCGTCGGTTCCCGTCACAGAGCAAAACCTGGCAGACCGAGTTCGGTACATCATGCGCTCGAAAATATTTGATGATGCCGAACTTGAACGACTACGACGTGAGGCTATTCCCTCATCGAATGGACCGGCTATAGCTAGGGATGCGGCTCCTCAGGCCACAGACCAGCAGCCAAATGTGGAGGCCGCCATGGATCTTCCCGCTCTGGTTGATTCAGGCGATGATTGAATGGTCACCCACGAACTAGAGCAGATGAGGAGTAAATTGGAGTAGGCAATTTTGGAAACGCGCAGTACGCCTCTCGAAAATCGACCGCGACTCCCGCGCATAACCCTAAGCAAGCGGAATCGGGATGTCGTGACGGCCCTGAACCCATTGCTGGCAACCTACTTGGAAGCCAGCCGGGACCTTTGCGATACGGACTCAATACTTTTTGGCGCCGCTTTGGCAGTTTGCCGCATTGTTGGTGCCAAATTTCCCACGTCTGGACGTGCTACTGGACAAAGTAGCGCTATCCCAGCCTGGAGAAGAAGGATTGAGGACTGTATCGCAAAGGCAAGATTCCTCATCGGCAGACTGATAAGCTTCAAGGAATAAGGTCGGGCAATAATAGTCCGAGAAATGTGCGCACCGCCAGGATGGCGTTTGCTGGGACAAATATCAGTTTATCCCAGCTGGATATAACACAAAAACTGACGGAGCGCATAGATGACCTGAAGCAGAGAATCGCTGCTTGGGGGAAGCGGATTCGGCGATATTCCGAGAGGTCGACACGGTTCAACCAGAATCGTCTCTTCCAGAGTGATCAGAAGAGGCTCTATAAATCATTGGAGCGCCCAATGGTACGGGGAACGGGCCCAGTACCGAATCAGGCCGACACTGTAGCATTCTGGCCCGGCCTGTGGTCAGAGCCCGTAAACCACAGCGAGCCCCGAACTGGAAAAGTCCGGGGCTCGACGGACTGCATCACTACTGGCTGAAGGGGTTCGTGGTGTTTCACGCTGTGCTCGCCCGACAGTTTCAAGAGGCGCTCGACCAGAAGTCGCTCCCGAGCCTCTTCACTACTGGGATCACTCATTTGGTTCCTAAAGACCAAGATACCGCAGACCCAAGCAAATACCGCCCCATAACGTGTCTACCTACTATATACAAGACACTAACATCCATTTTGAGCGCGAGAATCACTCGTCACCTGAACTCAAATCAGGTGACGAGTGATTCTCGCGCTCAAAATGGATGTCGGGGCGGTGGTCGTGGAACCAAGGAACCACTCCTCATTGACGCGGTCATTGGCAAGGTGGTTAAACGCAACCGTCGAAGATAAAATAAGAAGGGGTATCTTCCAGGGCGATTGTTTGAGTCCAATCTGGTTTTGCCTCTCTCTAAACCCTCTCAGTACCTTATTGGAGGGTTCCGGGAGGGGATTTCTGCTTCGGAAAGGAGGCACAAAAGTAACCCACCTTTTCTATATGGAGGATCTCAAGTTGTTCACCTCCAGTCGCTCCCATCTTATGGAATTGCTAAACATCACTTGTGATTTTAGTAATTCTATTAGAATGGAGCTGGGGACGGATAATTGTGCGGTCCTCCATGTCGAAAGGGGTAGGGTTGCTAACTCTGAGAGCATAAACTTGTCTATGCCCATCAACATAAGGACCCTATCCGAGAATGAAACATACCGATACCTGGGTATGTCACAGAACATAGGTATCGATGAGGCGGACATGAAACTGTCAGTTTGCGATGTGTTTTATGCACGCTTGGCAAAAGTGCTCAACAGTCTTTTGTCGGGCGTTAATAAGACACACGCATATAACGGTTGGGTCATGCCTGTCCTCATATATACCTTCGGCATACTCAGGTGGACTCAGACCGAACTGAACGCTCTAGATAGAAAAGTCCGCACTGTTATGACGTCCCACAGGATGCATCATCCTCAGTAATGAGGCTGTACTTGCCGCGGAAACATGATGGGCGCGGCTTTTTGAGCGCTCTCACCATGCATAATCGCGAAGTGTGCAGCCACCGTAATTACTTTATGGCGAGATCGGATGATCCATTCTACAGGGACGTCATTTCGTGTGATAAAGGGCTTATTCATCTATCCTTAGCCAACAAGCAATGGCAAGACCCAGCAGTACAGTGCATTTCCGACCGGGAGACCGTATGGAAGGAGAAGGAGCTCCACGGGAGGTTCTACAAGGCTCTACGTGAGCCTTTCGTAGACACAGTCGCCTCCCTCCACTGGCTACGTTTCGGTGACCTCTTTGTGGAAACCGAGGGTTTTGTCTGTGCGATCAGGTTATTAAGACCAACAATTATCGGAAATACATCCTAAAGGATGGCGCCGTCGACATCTGTCGAGCTTGTCGCTATCCCGGTGAGTCACTTAGGTATGTCATCTCCGGTTGTTCGGCGCTTTCTAACTCTGAGTATTTGCATAGGCACAACCTAGTAGCCAGGATTCTACACCAGGAGCTCGCTCTGAAATACGGTCTCGTGGATCGGAAACAGCCATATTATAAGTACTTGCCGGAAACCGTGCTCGAAAATGACCGCGCCAGGCTATCCGGACCGGGCCATCATCATAGACAGGACTATTCTTGCGAATAAGCCTGATATTGTGCTGATGGACCGGGCACAGTCAAGGATATTTTTGGTCGACATTACCATTCCTTATGACGAGAACCTCGTGAAAGCCGAAACAGATAAGTTGACAAAATATCTGGACCTGGCTCACGAGGTGATCGACATGTGGGGTAGTCTGCAGACCGAAATTATTCCTGTGGTCGTTTCTGCGAACGGGCTAATCCCGGTCAGCCTCTCAGGTCATCTGAGGTGACTGGGACTCCGTGACGGACCGCTCCAGGCTCAAATGCAGAAGGCGGTGCTCCTCGATACCGCCCGCATCGTCCGCCGGTTTCTTTCCCTTTCCCCCTAACCCTCAGCCGTTTGGTCTCCCCTGCCGAGGGCTTCCATCTGGTTGGGTTTTTATTTATTTATGTATTTTTTATGTATTTATTTTATTTTATTGATATTTATGTATATTTATATCTTTCGTTTACAATTATATATTTACACAGCCCAACCAGATGAGAAAACTATATAGATAACCCACAACCCGATTTAGTAGGGACTCGTCCAAATCCTCTCCTTTGTCACGGAGCCAGTTTATGATTTCATGTTTTCTTTTGTCCTGCATTGGCATTTTAATACATTTGACGAGAGTGATATGGTGCATTCTCAATAAATATTATCGATGGCTCTACGAGGAATATAAGCATTTCTCTGAACCACTTTTCATACACCATCTCCTCATAATAGTCTCCTGTTTTTTTGGGATTTGAAAGCTAAGAGAGCGTCTGGCACAAATTTTGTTTCTGTTCCCACTTGTTAAATGACACTGCGGAAGTGGAGGCAGCAATGTGGTTAGTTCAAGTTTTTGACAGTATATAATTCGCATTGAGCCAAGTTTCATCTGTGAAAGCAATATTTGACCAGTCTTCTATTTTCTTTGCTTGTCTTAAAAATTTGCATCGAAACAAAGCAATATCATGGCGTTACATTAATATTTTTCTTTGTCATATTTTTTTTATATAAGAACCCAATCTGTTTCAGCACCTTTGCCAAAGAAGATTTTTCACCACGGAACAAGCCGCTATTTCCTAAAAATTCTACTAGTTTTTCAAAAGTTTGAATCTCTTTTTTTAAAACTGTCAACTGCTGTTACTTTACGTGGCTGATGTTTTTACTTAGGTGGAGATAGCTTGTTCTGTTCCATGCCACTATTGCTGTAGGCTTTTGGTTATTTTCGCCACTGTTTGAGAACCTAATTCTAACTACTACTACTAACTAACTTCTTACTAACCTAATTCTGCTACAACACGGAGCTCCACCGTTACGGATTTCCTTTTTAAAATAGTCACAAAGCCAAAACACGAGCTCTCTTGATTGTCCTTTTAACACCATACCTTTAGGCATTTTGCAGGTATAAAGAGGAAGAAAGATACGCACAGCTCAACCATACGTAAGAATTCACAAGTAAATCAAAGCGGAGGAATATAAATACTCAGCTCGACGTGTGAATTTTTTATATTTGAATGAACACTCGGCAAAAGGAAATGCATTGATTAGTACAGGCACTGAATACCCTTACCGGAGGGAGTCTCGTTGCGATTGACCACAAAATGGGGTTGGCGCTGCGTCATTGGCGATGGATGTTGTCTATGATCTGCCTGATTGATGTTGCCAAATAATAGATACCTTTACTGTACTGCTTGACATAAATGGTTTATTTTAGTACATAAAATATAGTCGTTTAAACGCTTGAGTATGTTTATAAAACAATATAAAATGTTGAGCAAAAGTGAAACATATGTATATATGTTAAATCTATTAAAACTTCTTTAATTATAAAGTTGATTGTTATAAAAAGTTGAATCGCTAACGCATTGGGACACTAATTGATTAGGATTGGAACTGTCAGAAGTAAAATAAATCGTTGGACGGAGTATAAACGCTACAATTTTGTAAAGCATACCAAGGGAGAGACTTTGCTCTTACACGCATTCCTATTTAACAAATGATTTACAGTTTAATTTTAAACGATTACAATTCCCATTTAAAGGACCATCTTTAATGACAATTAACAAACCCCAGAAAAGTCGAATATTGAAAGTAGCGGGATAGCACAGTGTTTCTATGTCACTTTGACTCGCTTTTCTGAGCGAAATTATTTAAAAATCAAATCATTTAATGTAGTCTATAGAAGTGTATTGCAGTAAAGCGGTCTGCTAATTTTATTAAAATAATCATAATCATAATCACTCACGTCTGTCACCCAGAGGGGTAGGCAGTGACTACGGACTTCCATTTGGCACGATCCTGACACACCTCTCTCCCCTTCTTTACATCCATATACCTATGCACATGCTCGTCAGTTAAGGGTACTATTAATCTGGCCCATCTTCAGTATATCGCTAATTTGGTTGATAAACTTTCGTCTAGGGCGTCCCTTCCCGGCTCAGCAGTTCACTTCTGCAACATAAAAAATTTAGAAAAAAAATCGGCTTATTATTAAACGCGAGCGGAGCCGCGGGTATAAAATAAAACTCGACTGTTCTGGTTTTGTTGTTGTCAATCGATCACAAGGAAGTCTGAATTCAATATATTTTTATGACACGTAATTTAGAATGTTCCATTTCTCTCGAGTCTCGAAACACCCGCGCTTATTTGTATCGGGTAACACGTGGATTGTTGAATTGTATACTCCTTGGGGAATTGTTTGTTGTTTGGTTTAAGAACAATCACGAATCGATTGGTGTTATTCGTCCGGGATATACGGGTAATTAAGATTTAAACAGAAAAATGTCTAAATTATAAATATTTCTTGCGGTATTAAGTATATTTTTAAAGAAATATTGGAAGTGTTATCAGGAAGGTGCTGATGCCCATCTCCCGTTTCCTTTCCCCTCTATCGTCTCTTACGACACTCACGAGATTATACAAGTCGCGGCACGTAAGTCTAGCGCTGAACGAAACGTGGAGGGGACGCGCACGAATTGAATTGCACGAATGCGACTAGAGAGCCAATCAGCGCTTGCGAACGATACGCACGAGCCAATCAGCGCGACTTTTGCGCAATAAGCCAATCAGCGCGACATGCGCAATAACGGTCACCGCTAGACTTTTGTGTCGCTACTTATATGGGGTAGTAGATTATTATGATGATGCTTACTTAAAATTACTATGATTTGATTTCATTGCATAGATGAAAGGAGACTTTGATAAAAGGTTTTTATAGATAGAGTATAACATTTTATATGACACTCGAAGTTTGATTTTAAATTCGTCACCATCATCGACTGTAATAAAGCTACATACCTCTTTCGCTTTTAAATGATGAGCTTTAATCTCAGACAAACAACAAAAGGAGGATAAGACACTACGTACATTCAAGGCCGGCAACACACCTGCAATTCTCCTGCTGTCGTAGTTGTTCATGGGCGGCGGTAATCACTTACCATCAGATGAGCCGCATGCTCATTTGCCGTTGCCCGTTAATTAAAAAAAGAAACCATGCTCAACTTCCGGACTCGTACTTACGTCACCACCTTTGTTAGTGTTCTGTCTATCTTTCTTTGTGGGCCTGAGACTTTAATGTGTACTTAAAATATTTTTTAACTTATAAGTCAGTGCTTGTATAGTTGTAGCACGAATGGGTCGGCTCGACCGGGGAAGGACCACGCTCTCACAGAATACCAGCGTAAAATAGCAGCTTAACACTGCTGTGTTACGTATGGTGAGTAGAGAACCGAGACCCTTTTATTGGAAAAAGGCATTCCATCTTAGTCCTCCTGGGTGACAACGCATCTGCATTTTGATTCTTTATTGAGGATAGATGTAGATGTCTATGGGCCACAGCAACCACTTATCATCAGGTGGACTGTGTGCTCGTTTGTCACCCTTATTCTATAAAAAAAAAGTAACTTTTACCGATACAGATAAGTATACGAGTAATTAAATAGCTGCTTTCTATTATTGTTTTGGGTAGTTATGCTTGATAGATATCGCTTTCTTTGTCAGAGGTTAAGTGATTTTGCTGCCATTTTTTTCGTCTAAGAATTTTATAAAATTTCGTTAAATTGAAATAAATGCCAATTAGCGTCTTCCATTCATATTTGAGAGGGTAATCGCAAAATTGAAGTACACTTTATTTCAGTGCGGGCTGGAGATTTCTAACCGTTTTCATATCTCAGCCGTACAAGTATCCTTACTTTACGGCTGAGATATGAAATTACAAACTTCGTAAGTCGGCATTTCAAATGGTCTTCAATTTAGAAGACTCTTCATTCATTGATTACAGCCTTTAGACAACGGGGTGCGAGTCAGAAGTCCTCCACGTGTGCCTGGTAGTTGCGGGTCCTCTCGATAAGTCTGAGGGAAGAGCAGCTACTGGGCCGGTGCACCAAGCGGGTAATCTTCCTCGAGAAATGAGAAGAAATTTACTCCTTGGGAAGGTTACTGCCGCGGCTAATTATTCTGACATGGGTGGGGTCCGTCCGGACCACGGCGCGTTCCACTGCGTGACCTCTGATCAGCAGAGGGCATAGCAGAGGAGTGAGGGCGGGCTGGTGTGCACTTACCTGCCTCCGGGCAGACAGTGAAGGATTCATCCTTTGCTGTCACCGCCGGTCTCGTAATCCCAGTATCGAAGTGTCGTGATCATGTCTCGCGGCTTTGATTGGGACCGAGGGTCTTGGCTTAACCGCCCGGACCGCGAGGAGAAACCTCTATAAAAGTTACCCTGAATCAAGCGGCGACGCACCGCGAGGGATGGATGGCTGACGGGGTTCTACGAACAAATCAGTCGATAGTGCGCCTCGCCAGGGTACCTGCAGACCCCTGGCGAGTAATAAATCCTCTAAATCTGCTTACCTTGGTATCACTGCCAAGGTGGACCTTAATTACCCCATACTGTGGGTACAAATATGGAAATAAAACCAAAACCGCCGACAACGGCAACATAGAGGAGAGGAGGAACGATGGGGACAGAGTCCGACGCCGCATCGAGCAGCGTGGGAGGCCCAGAGCTCCCGACGCGTGGAGCCTGGGACCGCGGAGACCAGTAAGTTCTTCCGCAAGCGGTCCAGGCGGGATGGCGACCAGGGTCGTCAGCCGATGAAGAGGAGGCTTGCCCGGAAAATCACCACCAACAGGCGGGGCGGGCTGAGAGGCAGAGGGGCCTCTGACAATCAGAGGGCTTGAACAAGCGGCAAAGCATGCCGAGGAGGGCGCCACCCGGGCGATACGGCTCATATCAGGCGAAGAGACGGATGCGACTGGCGGCCCGAGGTGGAGCGTGCCAGATTCGCAAGGTGTGGAGGCCGCGATCAAGGTCGTGGCCCAACAAAAGGCCCCTCAAAGTTAAAGGCCATTTCGCGCCTCCGCCTCCATCATGGCGGCTGCGGAGGCCAACTTGGTAGCGGAGCTGCGGGCGGATGGCCCGCCTGACGTCCGCCATGGAGACCTCCAGAAGGAGAACGAGAAGCCCCGCAGACCTGGCCAGTCTACGTGAGCTCGCCTCTCGCGGGCGCCCCAGACGCAGCGCCCAAGCCAGCCCGTGCCGATGGAGAACCAGGTTCTGAACCTGGTCCGGCAGGAGCTGGCTGCCCAGCACCGGTTCTCCGTGCTGGAGGGCATCGTCCTGCGGCCCCCTAGGGCAAACAAGACGGCGGCGAGGCCGGCAACGGTCTCGTACGCGGCGGCCACAGCCGCATCAAGCCGGGGCCGTCCAGCCAGCCTTCGGCGGGCTGCAGTTGCCTCCTCCTGAAAAGCCGGCTCCGGCAAAACCGGTACCGGCTGAACTGGCTCGCTGCCGGCAACGGGAAGGAGAGGCAAGCAAGGGAAGGCAAAAGGGCAAAGCGGCAGCACAGGCGGTGGCTGCGCCAGCCCCAGTGCCTGCGGCGAATGTGCCAGCGCCAGCGGCAAGCCAGCGCCGCCGCCGCCACCGCCCTCAGCTCCCTACACCCTGCGGCTGAAGCCGGCTGGCAGGTGGTCGGGAAAAATAAGGAAGAAGGCAGCCAAAAGGCCAAAGAGCAGAGCGGCAGCGCCAGTTGGGGCGCGCAAGATCGCGGCTAGGCTCCGCGCCCCGAAGACCGCAGCTGTAGTGATTACACCAGCCGGACGCGGAAAAGAAGGGCGTTACCTACCGCGATCTGCTCGCAAAGGCGAAAGAGGCGGTGATCTCGGGAGCTCTGGATCACTGGGGCCTCCGGCTCAAAGTCACCCAGACGGGGCCCGTATGCTGGAGATCCCGGGAATCCAGTGGCGGACCGCGGACGCCTGGCTGCGGCTCAGAGCGTCCCTGGACGGACGAGCCCGAGTGTCCAGGTTCGTCAGATGCGCAGACCTGCGCATCATGGGTCTGGACGACTCGGTATCGGAGGAGGAGTTGGCCGCCGTCGCCAGGTCCGGGGTGCACTACTGACCAGATCAGGTCAGGCGCCATACGCCCGGTCCAACAGGGTATGCATGCCGCCACGGTGTGCTGCCCTGTTACGGCGGCCAAAACCATAGTGGAGGGCCGAAGGCTTCTGGTGGGCTGGGTCTCAGCGCAGGTTAAGCTGCTGGAGCCCAGACCTCTGAGGTGCTACCGCTGTCTCGTGGGGCACCACGTATCGGTGAAATGCGCCTCGGAGGTTGACCGCAGTGGCCTTTGCTTCCGCTGCTGTCAGCCCGACACATATCGGCGACCTGCTGCGCCACGCCGCACTGTGATGCATGCGGCGACCGCGCCAGCCGATCACCGGGCCGGAAGCAGGGCCTGCGTGCCACCGCCAAGGCCAAGGCCGCGGGGAGGGCCCTCCGCCGCCACCGCCTCTGTGGCCACCGCCGCTGTCGCTGTCGCTGCCGCCGCCGCCGCGACACCGACGCCCGCAGAGAGGCGCCCCGTGGAGGAAGCTGAAATGGAATGCCTATAACGGCCCCATTAAGCTTCCTCCAGGCGAATATCAACCACTGCGCCTGTGCTCAGGATCTGTTGCTCCAGAGCATGGCGCAGTGGTCGATTAACATCGCTGTGGTCGCTGAGCCGTATTTTGTCTGGCCTAGGGAGGACTTGGCGGACCTTAACGGCTCAGTGGCCATCATTTCTTCAGCCGCCGCCGGTACCCCTGACCCTGAAGGTGTCAGGAGGGTCAGGGGTGCTAGCGGCACAGTTCGGGGAGTTCGTCATTGTGGGGGTGTACTTCTCCCCGAACCGATCTCTCGCCGAGTTTCACAACTCTCTTGCAGAGCTGAGAGCAGTCGTCGTCGGAAGCTATCCCCTCCCCGTACTTGTCCTCGGGGACTTCAATGCCAAGAACTTGGCTTGGGGTTCTCGTCGTACAGATGTGCGGGGTAGGATGGTGGAAGACTGGGCTCTGGAGACAGGCCTGGTCGTCCTAAATCGGGTTCTGTCCCCACGTGTGTGCGGATGCTGGGGGCGAGTCGGTGGACATTTCGTTCGCTAGCCCCGCTCTGTCGCCGCGTGCCATTGACTGGCGTGTCGCGAGGGGTGGAGACCTACTCCGACCACCGGTACATCCGGTTTGACGTCTCCACCCAGCCCTCGAGCGCGCCAGTCCTACAGGCCCCGAGTGGTCCGCGTTGGGCGCTGAAGCAGCTGGACCGGGAGCCCTCCTGGCCCTCGATCGCAGGCCTGGGTGTCATCACCGGACAGGCCTGCTGACGTCAATGATGAGGCAGGGTGGTTCCAGGAGGCCATGTCCGAGATATGTGACGGCAATGCCCGCGTCCGGCCAGGAAGTGCCCGGCGTCAGGTGTATTGGTGGTCGCGTGAGCTGACGTCTCTGCGCGAGGCGTGTGTCGCCGCGCGGCACCTGTACGCCAGGCATCGCAGGCCCGCATTCGTCCACCGAATGCGGCAGCCATTGAGGCGGGGCTGTACGAGGGATACAGAGCGGCGAAGACCGCCTCCGGGAGGTTGTCCTGCGGGCCCGATCGGGCCCGTGAGGAGATGCTGGAGACTCGATAGAGATCCGTGGGGCGTTCACAAGATGGTGCGGGATAAACTCCGCACCTGGCCCTCGCTGACGCAGAGTCTCCGGCCTCAGCTCGTGGAGGATGTGGTGAGCGCTCTGTTCCTGCGCGCGGGGAACATCCGCCCCGTTTATGGCTCCGCCACCTGCGGTGCCGGAAGGACCACCAGGACGACGACGACGACATCCGGAAGGGACCGGGTAGACCTGAGAGTGGTGGTACAGCTCAAGGCCAGGAATACCGCCCCAGGACCCGATGGCTTGCCTGGCAAAGCCTGGGTCCTCTCCGAGGCCTCGGCCCCGACTGAGGGCCCGCGGCGCTGAGAGAGGCAATTCCCGCTCGTTGGAAGACGGGGCTGGTCCTCTCCGAAGCCGGCGCCCTGCGGACTCTCCGTCCGCATACCGGCTCGTGGTGCTGCTCGACGGTGGGCAAGCCTTTGAAAGAGTAATTGCAAACCGCCTCGCCGAGCACCTTGCGACGGGGCGGATCTGCGGAACACCAGTTTGGTTTCCGCAAGAGGCGCTCTACGGTGGACGCCATCATGCGCGTGAGAGCCTCACGACGGGGATGCAGGCCAGGGGGTTGTATGGTGTCTCGACATCGCCAACGCCTTCAACTCCATGCCCTGGAGCTGCATTAGGAGGCACCGGTATCACCGGTGCCGACCTATCTCCGTCGTATAGTCGGGGACTATCTGACGGACAGGGCCGTCATCTACCCCGGTCGAAACGGTGAGTGGAACCGCGAGATGTCGCGGTGTCCCACAGGTTCGGTTCTCCCCCCGGAACATCGGTTACGACTGGTGCTGCGCCGACCTCCACCGGCGTCAGCGTGGTTTGCTACGCTGACGACATACGCTGGTACTGGCACAGGGGGTCGTACGAGGCGGCGGCGGAAACTATGACACGCGGGGCTGCGAGTCGTTGAGAGGATCCGGCAACTGGGTCTCGAGGTGGTTTCAGCACAAGTCCGAGGCCATGCACTTCCATGGTCTCGGAACAGGCCACCACTGGGATCCCCAGTGATGGTGGTAGAGGGTATCCGTCGGCGTCGAGTCGACGTTGAAGCACCCAGGACTCGTCCTCGACGGCCGATGGAACTGTTGAGCACTTCCGACGTTTGGCCCCAAACTGAACGGACCGCTGCCTTCAGGCGGCTCCTGCCGAACCTGGGGCTAAACGCTTTCTGCCGGAGGCTCGCGGGATCGTGAGGTCCATGGTCTTTACGGGCCCGGTGTGGGCGTGGTTTGGCGCGGCTTGCCGTCCACCACCTAAACGCGCCCCAAAGGGTGGTTGCCGTAAGATGGTTCGCGGCTACCGCACGATCTCCCGCGAGGCGGCGAGCCTCCTTGCTGGATTGCCGCCATGGGATCTGGAGGCGATAGTCCGCGCGCCTGCACGAATGGCGCGCGGAGGCACCATGCCGGGGAAACCCGCTGCCGCGGCAAGTCGTCGCGCAGGACAGACTTCCGGCATGATCCGCGCACATGGAGAGAGCGACTGTCGCAACCCTGTGCTGGGCACGCCACTATAGCGGCGATAAGACCCTTTGAGGAGTGGCTTGAGACGCCACGGTGTCTCACCTTCCGCCTGACGCAGGTCCTCACCGGACACGGTGTGTTCGGGAGGTTCCTGCACCGAATCGGGCGGAGGAAACGCCCGTTCCCACTGCGAGGATCGACCGGAGGACACGGTGGAGCACACCGTGGAGGTGTGCCCTGCTTGGGCGGAGCACCGCCGTGTACTGTAGCGGCGATAGGCGGTGGCGACCTCGCGTCCGGCCCTGGTCGAAGCCATGGTCCGGAGCGAGACGAATGGGATGCCGTCACCACCTTCTGCGAAGCAGTGATGCTAGCGAAGGAGGTGGCGGAGCGGGAAGAAAGAGCAACAGCTTCTCCCGGCCGCCGCGGAGACGCCCGGGCGTCGGGGCGTCGTGGCCCCTGACCACCGTAGGCGTGGGACCTGTGGACGGCGAGCAATGGTAGCTCGCCGTCCGTCCGTCTAACGACGACAGGCCGTGTCGACGGCGCGTTTTGTTCACGCGCGCCTCAAAGAGCTGTCAGCAGCGTGAAGGCCCGCAAGGCCGACGCTCGGGGCTGCGGGCTGTTCGAAAGAGATACCGCGGCCCGGAACGTAAGGGCACTGAAGGAACACGGATGGTTTTAGTCAGTAAAGTTCGACACTCTTCCGCTCCACCCACAGCGAAAGGCGTCATTAGATGATTTTCCATCCGCAAAAAAAAAAAAAAGCCTTAGACAACGGCCATTAGACATTATTAGATTTCTTATCAAAACAGCCATACGAAATTACATACAATTCATTTACATCTTATTTTTAATACATTTGTATTTATTTAGCATTTTCCGAAGGTCAGGGAGAGGTTAAAGAAGGTTTCCTCACGATATTTTCGTAAACTTTCGAGCACATGTTAAATAAGCACGTGAAATAACTACTACAAATCAAATAGTGTCTAATCTTTTATGTTTATATAAAACATCTTTATATGAGTATCCACCATCGGACGACCAGGCGGTCGGCGGGTCTTCACCCCTTTGTTGTCGATATTCCACGCATTAGAACCAAACGGTTTGCTTCGACTTTTGTAATGCGTACAGCAAAGGAGTGGAATAATTTGCCGGCGTCTATCTTTCCGTCCGAATACAATCTGGGCGTCTTCAAGGCAAGAGTGAACAGGGCTGCATCACCATCTAGGGTTGCATCACCATTTACCACCAGGTGGGATTGTGGTCACGCACTGGCTTATAATAAGTAAAAAAAAAAATATACTCGATTTTTCCTCATAAGCAAAATAAAAGTTAAAGTTAAAGTTACAGCCTATGTACGTCTCACTGCTGGGCACAGACCTCCCCTCATTTCTGAGAGGGATTTAGGGCAAGGAATTGTCCGCCGCGCGAATTTTTGTTCTTATTTCACAGACATGCAGGTTTCCTCACGATGTTTTCCTTCACCGCCGAGCACATGGTAAATCAGCACTTAAAATTGCATTTAACAATTTCATTGATGCCGGCGGGGATCGAACCTGGGTTGCTCGCGTACTGTGAAATATGCTCGATTTTTCCTCATAAGCAAAATAAAAGTTAAAGTTAAAGTTACAGCCTATGTACGTCTCACTGCTGGGCACAGACCTCCCCTCATTTCTGAGAGGGATTTAGGGCAAGGAATTGTCCGCCGCGCGAATTTTTTTTTCTTATTTCACAGACATGCAGGTTTCCTCACGATGTTTTCCTTCACCGCCGAGCACGTGGTAAATCAGCACTTAAAATTGCATTCATTGATGCCGGCGGGGATCGAACCTGGGTTGCTCGCGTACTGTGAAATTTACAGCGAGTGGTAACCATCTGAGCTACCACGGCTCTATTATAAGATATTATAAAATATAAGCAAAATACTTAGTACTTAATTACTTGCTCGCCGTGTAGTGGCGGTTACGTAGTAACATTATTTAATCTGTGGTAGCGGTGTAAAAGAATCAACTGCCACATAATATCAAAACCGTGAGTATCGAGCTATCGAGGCCACAGAGGAAACCGAAACAGGAGAGATAGCAGTATTTTCTTGATAACAACTCAATAAAAACTGTGGCATATATCCCTCCTATGAGACAATCTGTTAGTAAGGCCTATGTTCAGCAGTAGACTTTGATAGGCTATCATGATTGAGTGAATGAATATAAATTACAAAAATACGAGTAGGGCTAGGTTATTATTTAGCATGCTATATTTAGCAGATATAATTATTGATTTCTTATATTTTACTCGAATACTACGCATGGAATAAAACCAATTTTAAGGATTTTCTCGAGTTTAATTTTAACTGTTTTAATTCCCGACAATTCGAGCACTTTACAGCACCCATGTTCACGGGAGGGGGGGGGGGGGACTGAGGTGTTTGACGCTACCTACCTTCAACTTTTAATTATAAATTTTTGTTTCGATCTACGCAGAACGAGCAAAGATATAGCTAATGATTAAAAGAAAACAGACACAAATAAACACAATATATACATATATTTTCTGTAACATCACGAGTTTCAAGATAAAATTGCAGTTAAAGCGCGCTGTAATCTGTCGGTCTTTGGTATCGGATACTTTTGAAGCAGTACATTTATTTAAGTGCCCATTTATGTTGCAACATTTAAATTCTTGAGCAAATTTTAGTAATGGGATGTGTACTCACTCTTAGTGAGTATTGGTACACTCTCTGTGCTAAGTATCCAGTTTAGTCCAGTGCTAAGTATGATATTTCGTAGGGTTGACTAGTAGAAAATGCCATAGGGCATTAAGTCCGCCCTTTGTATCCCCAAGTGGAAGGTGTGTTGCAATAAGGGATAAATAAATAAAATAAATAAACCTAACTTAATTTCAGAGGCATTGGAATATTCTATCTAAGGATTTAAAAAAGAAATGTTAGAAGGTTCATTGCGTTATTTGTGCAACAAGGCTACACGTATGTATACGAACCGAGTGTTACGCTGTTTGACTCACTACTTTCGTTTTGGTTCTTTATCATCATCAATACAGCGATTCACAATTACTCTGCCGAACATAAGTCCCCCTCAAGGAATGTCACAAAACACTGTCCTGAGCAACCTGCTTCCACAGAAATCCTTCATGTCTTAGCAAGCATTCCTCCCTAGTGGGGAGCAGCTGTACATTTATCTTACCGGCGAGGTTGCCACTCTAGAAACTTTCTACTCCATTCGTTATCGGTTCTTCGAGATATACGGCTGGCTCATTGAGAGAATTGGCTTGAGAACGTTTATAGGAATTTGCTTCGTCTGGAACTGCAATTCAAGTTCATACCTACATACATACGTCTTTAACTCCTACGATTCTAATCGCTGAGCAATGCAATCTTAGTAAATTTAAGAAACTACTTATGAATGGATAGCAGTTATCGCTGAAAACGCTTGATGGTAGATGGTAAACGAATATTTTATAGTTATTTTGTTTATAAACGTAAATTATTTCTTTCGTTCTCTTTGTTTTTCGACAATTTCAGTGGAATATCAAATATCTGTACCATTATTTTAGGTCTGTGGTAACATTGATAATAAACAATCTGGCTGTCACTCATTACCACATTTCAAGTTTAAAACGATACTCGATTTTCCATTTTTAAACTGCATCGTTGAACTGAGTCATAGTTATTTTCGCGCGCAATCGCGTTAACATTGACCGCTTGCACATTTGCAACTGAAAAATCATGTGTCTATTCATTCAGAACAATTAACAATTATCTTTTGTCGCTTTGTTTAGTATTGTTTCGTGGATTTGTAAAGGTGCATTATTAAATATGACATCCACGTGGCCTAGCAGATAGAGTTATATGTGGTAGAGCCATGCTGCAGTTATATTAGTAGTATAGTTGTAGCACGAATGGGTCGGCTCGACCGGGGAAGGACCACGCTCTCACAGAATACCAGCGTAAAATAGCAGCTTAACACTGCTGTGTTACGTATGGTGAGTGTAGAGAACCGGAGACCCTTTTTATTGGAAAAAAGGCATTCCATCTTAGTCCTCCTGGGTGACAACGCATCTGCATTTTGATTCTTTATTGAGGATAGATGTAGATGTCTATGGGTTACAGCAAACACTTACCATCAGGAGGACTGTGTGCTCGTTTGTCACCCTATCCTATAAAAAAAAGAGTATCTAAATATTAATATTGGGATCGCATCCTCGCCGGAGTGAATTTACAAAACATTCTTTCAGGAATGGAAAAGCTGTGTCGGAGATAATATCGGACAATATATTCAAGCCGGTGGGATCCAGGTTATAGATTAAATAGAAATAGGCTTATGCAATAAATATAACTAATTTCCCTTGATAATCTTATTATCAGAAGTAATTCTACACACTCCTGTAACCTTTAAAAACATACGAGGTATATATTTAAGAAAAACATTTGTTATTCTGAAGGGTTCTGAAGACTTTGATTTCAAATTTCTTGTTGATTAAATTACCCATAAAATTTTTAATGAACTACTTACAGTATGTGCAGAGTGTAGACGTTCTTTATTGTCATCGCGGTTTGCGACGGACACGATGGTGATCTGCGAGACAGTAATTTTTATATTTGAAAATTGAATTACCAAAAATATCTAATACAATTTTTTTTAGCTGTCTGAAGTCGGCTTTTACTTTTCATTAAAATTCAAATACTGTTAAATTGCAGCTCCGACCTCATTAAACTCGGCACCTCGACCTGCGTCCATGTGGTGGTTCAACAAACGCTGCCAATGTTAATTCATCAAAGTCGGTGCTGACTCAGCCGCTTTACGATCCCGTTAAATAGCTCATAACAGGTTAAATGACACCGTTAATAATTCTTACAATAAGACTGCATGGTTGTCTTTTTAATTTGTTAATGTGTATTATTTTTTTGTTTTTCTTAATGGGCTGGTGAAGGATATTTAGTAACTTCCATTTGTAAAAGGTTTCATGAGACCAAATGTCAATATACATAATATATACACGTATCATCATCACAACATACAAATATACATCACCATATCAGTACCCTGTAAAAGTACACTGTGCACTCTGCCTTTATAGGGAGGATTTGTTTTCTTTACAGAATGACGGTGATAAGCTAGCACACAGTTCACCTGATGGTAAGTGGATGCTACGTCCCATTGAGATCTACATCTATCCTCGATGAAGAGTGAAAACGTAGATTGCGTTGCCACCTCTGAAGACTAAGATGGAATGCCTCGTTACCAGTAAAAAGTTAATACTAGTCTTTAAAGTGTCAGTCATGAAAGTGTCTCTGGTTCTTTACACTCAACGTACGAAACACAGCAGCATTATTCTGCTGTTTCACGCTAGAATTCTGTGAGCGCGTGGTTTTTCCCCGGTGGGGTTGACCCACATATGGGTCGGTTCTCCTTCATTTTTTATCGCTGTCTTTTTTTTAACTAAGCGAGTAGGATCAATATTCGACGCGTATGTTTTTAACAGAGTAAGAAACACGAGAAGGTTTTATATTCAAGCTTTAAGGAATTTGGGCCCCACATGAATTGAAGATAATTCTACAAATAAGGGTGGAAAAATAAGGCATGAAGTTTTTAATGTAACTATTAAGGCGGTACATTCTAATTGTTACCTTGAACTTGTTGATATTCCTTGGTCCTTCAAAAGGGTAAATAAAGGCCAAGTGCGAGCCGGACTCGCGTATGAAGGGTTCCGTACCATCGTACAAGGTCTAATATTATGTAGGTAAAAAACACGTTTCTAGTAGGGGAGCGCCCTTTAAATTAAATTGAAATACACATTCTGTGAAAATTTCAACCGTCTACCTATTACGGATCATGAGATACAGCCCGCTGACAGACAGACGGACGGACAGCGGAGGCTTAGTAATAGGGCCCCGTTGGTTACCCTTCGGGTACGGAACCCTAAAAAGACATAGCTATGTATATTACTACATTATTGTACATAGAATTCTATGTATAGTAATGTAGTAATATACACTTCTATATATATAATAGATCAGGAAAAAGTTTCTTTGTATTTTGTTCGTATAAAACTGAAGAATAATCCCTTTGGTTGTACTGTTTGTATCTGGCTGGTTTTAATATCAATACATATAGGACATTAAGAAAAAGAAAAAGTAAAAACACTTTCCCGCCATTTTTCAATTGTTTTTCTGTCCGCCAAAATGAGTGAATCTAACGAAGAAATTCGATACATTCTGAAGTTTTATTACAAAAGTAAAAAATGCGACTCAAGCCGCGAAAAAATTTGTGACATTTATGGACCTAATGTCAACCCAGTGTCAGTAAGAGTAGCACAAAGTTGGTTCAAGCGTTTTCAGTTCGGGAATTTTGATGTCAAAGATGCAGTTCGCTTTGGTCGCACTCATACGGATAAAGTCGATGCCATTTTGTCAAAGTGGAGCAAGATCGGCATTTTAGTAATTACGACATAGCCGAGGAATTGAGGATTGACCAAAAAGCAGTTTTGACCCGTTTGAAGAAGTCTGGCTATATAAAAAGCTCGATATTTGGGTACCATACGAGCTCACTGAAAGAATCCTTGTGATTCGTGTACTCATTTGCGATACTGTATTGAAACGTAATGAAACCGAACCATTTTGAATAGATTGAACACTGGTGATGAAAAGGGGATCACTTATGACAAGAACGTGTGAAAAAGATCATGGTAGTTAAGCTCCACAGAATGTAGCGAAACCCGGATTAACACGCAATAAGGTGATGCTATGTGTATGGTGGGATTGGAAGGACATCCTTTATTATGAGCTTTTACCGCCAGGCAAAACCATCAATTTGGTTCTCTACTACTAACAACTAATGAGAGTCAAGCAAGGATTTTGAGAAAAAACGGCCGGAATTGATCAATAGAAAAGGAGTGGTCTTTTATCATGATAACGCCAGACCACACACATTTTTGGCCACTCAGCAAAAATTGATAGAGCTTGGTTGGAAAATGTTAATGCATCCACCATATAGTTCTGACCTTATACCTTCAGATTTTAATTTCCTATTTCTGTCTCTTCAGAATTATTTGGGTAGTGTTAGGTTAACATCAAGACAGGACTGTCAAAACTACTTGTCTCATTTTTTGATCACAAATCCCTAGATTTCTACAGCAACGGGATTTTGTCGAGATGGCAACAAGTTATCGAACAAAATGGCACATTTACGAGTATATCAATATTATAATTAAATGTAATTAAACTTTGAAAAAAATGTCTTTAATTTGTATATAAAATACGAAGAAATCTTTCCCCGACCTAATATACACTTCTTTATATAACTACAGTACTACACAGAAGTCTTTGTAAAAATTGAAAAGTTAAAACCATAGACTTAGAATATACTGGCGTATAGACGACCTGACAGCCCGAAAAGGCGTGACTAATTTTGATTTGTCATTGTGTGCGTTAGCTAGTGATGTACATTTTACTTACAAGGACTATCGAAAAATTATTGTTAAGGAAGCGGTAAAAGATAAAAAATTGTTTAGTGCACGAAATTGAATTTCTTCAAAATTAACTGAATTTTTACCATGATAGTTCTAAAATAATTAAAAATATTCATATTACATGTTCCTGGGAATAAGCTGAACCTACCTGCCTTTTGTTGGATTTTAATTCAAATGTATAAAATCCCAGATGACTCTACCGAATACCGATAAACTTAAAAAGCTCCCCAAGAATCAGATCGGAAAGTTGTATTTTGAGCTATGATCTTTGAAGAAAATATTTACTGCCATGGACAGTTTCCGAAATTTCTTTTTAACATATTGTTAATATAAATAGGTAGATACTTAACTAAAATGTACCTATATATATTTTATAAAATGTTTTGATGGGGAAATAAAACGGGGACACGGAGTACATAATGACTGCTTTATTTTTCATATAAGCATTACTTTCGATAATTACAAACATTTAATAATTAATAATTAAATACATTATAGAAGTTTATTTTAACATTCGACTTAAATATGAATGTAAACTTAATAATTTAAGTAAGAAAACATCAAAAAATAAATCAGTAAAATAAGATTGCTCTGTTTAAAGGCCAATATGTTTATGAGGCTTCATCATGCTTCATGTTTATATTCTTTCATCTGTCCCTGAAAAGAATAAAGTAATAACAAACTTATTATCATTTCAGCTCCATGAATTTTAAAACATAATGATATCAACAGAGAAGTACAAAGTGTCTGAGAATACAGATGCACTCTCTATTCTCTCAATCTCGATATATTAAGAAAATCTCGGTATATTAAGAACTCATTCATGGACTGACCGCGGCAAGTGCAATTTAATCTCGCAGATCTATTTATCCGCGCAGCTATTATTTAACCACGAGTTCCTCTTCTCTACGACTAACCCTGTAGGCGATGAACCACGCTATTTAAGCCCTCGGCACAATGTCGTCGGCCATCAAGCATGAATAGGGCATCGAGCGTTGTGAGTATCAAATACTGTGGATTTACACTATCGCGTCTCATGCCCGGGCGTCTGTCTAGTAGTGCTTCAGAAGCATTACTAAATATCTATACCTAACTACGCTAAAAGTTTTATCATTGTGACTTGGGAATATAATCCGAAGCTCCGCTTAACCCCTTGGGGAAAATTGCGTGATGCTGTGAATATTGTACTAGTGTGACCGTGAGGCTGAAGGGTCATCAGCACGCTCTTCCCAGAGGACCGGTCAGGTCCCGAAGGTCACCTGCCGTCTTCATGGGAGTGGCGAGATGAGATGGTGGTGACCGTCGAGGAGTTGGACCGAGCCGTTAGCCGCTTGTGTCTGGAACACAGCACCGGGGCCCGACGGAATCCTGGGCTGGGCCCTAGTGCTGAGTCTGGCTGCCCTGGGGAACAGGCTCAGACAGCTGTTTACCAGCTGTCTGCGGTGTGCCAAGTTCCCACAGCCTGGAAAGAAGCAAGGCTGGTCCTCTTGAAGAAGGAGGGCAGGGCCGCTGATTCTCCTCTGCGTACCACCCCATATGCCTGTTGGACGAGATTGGCAAATTGTTCGAGAGGATAGTTGCCACTCGGCTCAGCGGGCACCTGTCGCGCGTCAGTCCCGATTTGGCTGACAGCCAGTTTGGGTTCCGGCGGGAGCGTTCCACTGTAGATGCGATTATGCGCGTCCGCTCCTGTCGGAACAAACAGTATCACAGGTGGCGTGGCGTTGGCGATAACCTTGATATCGTCAACGCCTTTAACTCTACCTGGGACGCAATCAGGAGGGCACTGATACATCATCAGGTGCCCCCGCCTGCAAGGTATTATTGGGGACTACTTGCGCGACAGGTACATTCTGTACGTGGGGCAAGATGGTAGAAAGATCCGGAGGAGATCAAACGTGGGGTTCCACAGGGCTCGGTGCTGGGTCCACTACTGTGGAACCTCGCGTATGATGCAGTTCTGCGAGTCGACCTTCGCTGGCGTAAATGTCGTGCTATGCCGACGACACCTTGGTGATCGCCAGCGGGATAACTTTCGAGAGGGCCAAGGAGCTCGCCGAGCTTGGGGTGAAGTCGTCGTCTCCAAAATCCACGAGTTGGGCTTAGAAATAGCGCCTCACAAGACCGAGGCCCTATGGTTCCATAAATTACCACGGCGCAGGAACCACCTGACTCGTGCGTCCGCGTGGGTGGGTCCGAAGTCATAATGGGAGGTACATGAAGTACCTAGGCCTCCACCTGGACAGTCGCTGGGGCTTCAAAGAACATTTCGAGCGCCTAGTACCCCGGATCGAAAGGGTGGCGGTGCTATGCATAGACTGCTGCCCAATCTAGGGAGACCGACGGAGGAAGTAGGTCGCCTCTATGCGGAGTTATACGGTCCGTAGCTCTGTATGGAGCGCCTGTATGGCAAAACGGCTGGCCATCCGACGCTGTAGAACTAAAATTTACAGTGTCCAGCGGAGGATGGCCATACGGATCGTACGAGGATACCGCACTATATCCTTGAGGCGGTGACAATCCTGGCTCGCTTTCCACCACTAGATATACTGGCGGAAATGGACGCGAGGGTGTACGACCGAATCCGTGCCTCCGCCAGAGTGGTGGTAGTGAGCCGGAAGAGGCGCTCGAATCAATTAAACGGCATAAACGACGAAACGCCCTGGCGACATGGCGCACTCGACTCGAGGAGCGCTATGAACGCAAACGTGTCATTGGAGCAATCCTGCCGGTATTCGAAGCCTGAATGCAGCGACGAACAGGAAGACTTACCTACAGACTTACACAGATAATTACCGGGCATGGGTGCTTCGGTGATTATCTGTGTAAGATCGACGCGAGACGACGGCGAAGTGCTTCCTCTGTGGTGGACGAGACCAGGACCCGCTTCCCATACGCTCGCAGTATGCCCAGCGTGGAACGGGAGCGGACTATCCTGGTGAACCGCATTGGACGGAACCTCTCCCTGCCAGCAGTCGTGTCGGCGATGCTGAGCGGGATTCGGCGTGGAGGCCGTAGCCACCTTCTG
Source organism: Parnassius orleans (assembly GCA_029286625.1). Lineage (NCBI taxonomy): Eukaryota > Metazoa > Arthropoda > Insecta > Lepidoptera > Papilionidae > Parnassius > Parnassius orleans. The sequence goes on along the minus strand of JAGSMP010000006.1, from coordinate 4,597,399 downwards.
TGAATCTGTTATGATTCAGAAGGAGGCTTCTGAGTGGGATCGGGAGGGCAGATCCCGCGCGGAACGACGTCGCCAAGGCGTTCGTCACGGCCCTCCTCTTGAAAACGGTGTTCCCCTACCAGAAACGGGGCCTCCGGGGTTGCAGACACTCGGGACGGGGCCTCGAGCGCCTAGTTATGTAACCCCGAGGACGATGACTCGAAGTGGTCTCGAGACATCGTGGTAGCACTGCGAGGGTGCTGGGGTAGCATGTACTGCCCCGGACGTGCTATTAGTGTAGCAAAGCGATGGAGGCCCCGGTTGCGTTCCGAACGGAGATTCCGGGACCCTCGTATCGTTGATGGTGACCACCGTGGGTTTTAGCCGGTAGGAGTCCGGCATAACCTTTCGTTGCCCCGCAGCGGAAGGTTGTGCGGTTAGCTAAATAAGGTTATACATTTATTTTGGTTGATAAATAGATACTTAGTTGGGTTCATAATGGCTTAAAGAGGACAATCTATTATATTTTTTATCTTTAATGTACTACAGTTTTATAATGTATAAAAATCTGTCTCTATTTTTATCTAAAATTTCGAAAGTTAAATTTTGAAGTCTTATTATAACAATATTATACTTACTGGTACAAATAATGTAGAAATGACTTTTAATAAAATTGTTTTATTCTACTTTTCTTTTATACTTCTCAAGAAAATGTTTGCTGCAAATTGTTGAGTTCTTCTTGGATTTAAACCAACCCGTCCAACCTTAACCATTTTTTCTAATTATAGAATCCGAGGAATCTTTGACAAACGGCAAAATAAAATTACATTTTACAACGCAAACCGAGGATTTATTTTCTTGTTTAGTGGTCAAGTCTATCGATCCACTATAAACATTCAAGATAAATATCGACGTTAATTTAAATATAGTTGAGCCACCCTAGCGTACATGTAAAATATTTTGTATAAAATGTATTTACCAAATTCATGCAAATTATCAACAACGACTTTTTCTTTGTAAAATATCAAAATTTACAAAATAATTGAAAACATTCTATATTTTAAACAGTATGTAACATAAATTTAACTGAAAATAAACGCGTCATAACATTGACGACGTCTTGAGAATTTACCTGTGAAATGTGCAATTATCAGGATTATTTCTATTATTAACACCACAGTCACTCATAGAACAAGTAACCATTTTGGAAAAAGTTACTTACTAAAATAACCACTATTACACTCTAAAAATTACAAAATATCTAGGAGCTATTTCTTGCGTGCCGAGTTGTGCCGACCTGTCATTCGGTTACAGAGTCATGAGATTTGGTATCCTTTTCTATCTTGCATTTTGTCATAAGGAATTTTATTCTCCTTGCACACTATGTTGGTCTATACGCCAGTATATTCTAAGTCTATGGTTAAAACCGACTTTAAACACTAAAAACAATAAAATAATTTCCACATAATAGCTTCTAATGTCGGGGCTTTTCTGACATTTTGTAAGAAGAGTGTTACAACAAAGAAAATAAAAACAAGAAAATATCTTGAAATATCATATGTAAATAAGTTTAAGTTTATAATATAGTGTAAATATTTCTCTTTATAGGCCACAATCAATCACTATTATGATAAATGAAAATACATTTTTGTTATAAATTAAACACAAGCTTACAATGATTCACTACTGTATTATACGAACACGTTCTTTTCTTATGATCCCGGAAGGAGTTAATTCGTATCCCGAGAAACATTAAAAGAGAACCGCTTGTAATTAGTTAAAATGGCGTCGTCACGAAATGGCGGCTTTTCAATTAAACTTGCTATGGTTGCTCGTTCGAGTTTGTTTATGAAATGAAGTAGAGACGTAATGTCTTGTTACGTTTAACAACGCCTCCGTTCTTTGGAAATGCCAGTCGTAAATAATGAACAACTCTCGATACACATTACAGATTGTTATAGGGATGGGCAAGTGGAAAAAAATTATCGATATATATCGTATCGATATTATGAAACAGTATCGATATATATCGCGTAATAAATATCGATATATCGTCATTTGCATTATGTGTTAGGATAAGGCCAAAAATTTTATTACTGACAGTTAGACGACGAAAAAAAAAAACGACAACACCACATGAATGTTTTTGTAGCTGCTTTTGTTGCTATTAATGTTTTTTATTACATAATTTCTATTCTAAATTGATACGAATTCGATACTCTCAAATAAATATCGATATATCGCAATTAAAGATATCGACGATATATATCGATATTTTTTACCCAAGCCTAGATACGGCGAGCATGCCCGTAATAGTCGACTGCACTGGACAGGCCATGACGCAAGTTTGTATTAAGATAAATTTATCACGTCTTGCTATTTAAGGAGAAACAATTTTGAGACGACATTATTAAAACATTGCATATTGCTATAAGTATCTATTATTATCTTTTGATCTGGTAACAGATGCAGGAAGTCAATGTATGCTCAGGACCGTGCATTGTGGCATTCCTTGAGGGATGGCTGTGTTCAGCCGTGGACTTGTGAAAGGCTAAAATGATGATGATGATGATGAGTGCAAAAAATGTGAGTTTTTATAGTCTCACGCAGCAGTAGGTAGTAAGTTGGCTGATCACGAATTATTGAAACGCGTTACCCTACACCACAGATTTATTGAACTTTGACACTACGAACAACTTTAAAACACTCTCTCAATCAGCTCTCTCGTTATTAAAAACCATAGATATGTAAACATAGATAAAATAAAACTGACAGATACATTTAGAGTATCACAAGCTATGTTCAAAAGTTACCGTTACTACTACAGCCTACTAAAGTCCACTGCTGAACATAGGCCTCCCCCATAGATTTTTTAGTGTTTATAATAAAATCTAGTCAGAACATAATATTATCTATAAGTAAATAAAATGAAAACATTTTTCCAAGTTGTAAGTACGGAATAGATAGGCAGACAGACGTTTCGTTTTATAATAAAAGTAGCTATTATAAAATAAAAATGTCCAGTTTTCTCTGTTCTATACTTTCTGAAAATTACTTCTACTTTCTAAAAGTTTAAGTGATTATATTTCTTTCGATGTATTTGTAGAAGAAATAAAAAATTAGGAAGGAATTAAAAAAAATATAATTGTAATTAGGTGAGGCAAATGCAACATAATCTAAAGTAGCTTTTTCATTGACAGAAATTATTATTTTTATTGTTAGAATGTGAGGTCGATCCTCCTCTTAATAATGTCTTTTACAGATGTTTTATACCTAGAATTTTTTTACATATTAAAGATTTCTTTTCATTTATTTGTTTAGGCTTCAATATTTACTTTATTTATCAGTGTAGTGGTTGGTTTAGGAGGTTCGAATCCCGGGTTGGTACAAAATAAGTAATTGAGTTTTTTTCAACAAATTTTCAGTAACAACCCAGAGTCTGGACGTTGGCGGTGTTTCAACCCCGCGCCCTGGTAAGCGCGTAAAGCCTACCTAAAAAAGGTCCTGAACCTGATCTCTCTTCGGTCGTGTCGGGTCTATCCCATCGGACTATGTGCTTGTGCACACACTTATGCATTTTAATCCTGCCCGTCTCCTTTGAGACTGACTGCTGTGCTCAAAATTTGGTCTGGAGGACATTCACATGACAAGCGTAGCGATTATTATAAATACTCGCAACTATGGGAGAACCTCATTGTAGCGAGTTGACTTACCTTACAGGCTAAACAGTGTAAATCTTGTTTACGTGAGGTCCTACAGGGCGCAGAATGACAGTCCTGGCAAGCGGGACCATGCATAAAATATTATTAACTTATCGACCTACTTATTTCGACAAACTGCGGAAGATTGAATAGAGTTTATTCCATTTCGATCTTGATTACATTGTGTAGAATCTATTTTTTTGGGAGAAGATAAATAGCTTATTGCATAAGCTAATATTAGCCTATAGACGACTGGAATCCTTAGACTGGCCCTTACCATATTCAGCAATGGACCAAAGTTATCATTATTCGTTGCCACATAATTAAAAAATAATAAAATCAACGGCTGAGTATGGTTAAATTTGGTTAAATGATAATTAAGGTAAACGGATTGGCCATCGCAGAACCTTCTTTTTTGCGCCATTGATAATCATATATTTCATACGGTCATACGATCTTGTACCTTTATTTCTGTATCGTCCTTCACTATGGCATTTACCTTTATTCTATTAAAAAAATCTTCGTTGTTTCTTGTAGCTGGTTTTAGATTCTAAAGTCTACACTAACGACGCCTACGGGACGAGTGGTAGGTACATTATCTCATGCCGGTACTAACAACAAATATTTTTATTTCCATTTACATGAACAGATTTACAGACGACCGATTGGGATGAAAGGTTCTCGAGTGGCAGCCCCGTACCGGCAGGCAAAGTGTAGGAGCAGCCCCCCACTAGATGGAGTGACGACTTGGTAAGACATGCAGGAAGTAGATGAGTGCAGGTGGATCAGGACCGTGCTTTGTGGCGTTCCTTGGAGGAGGCCTATGTACAGCAGTGGACTTGTGAAGGGCTGTAATGATGATGATGATGAACAGATAAAAAATTAGTTTATAATGGAAATACATTGAGCCATTGTAGTCTTTTACTCCCGATGAAGCATTGTTTAGATTCGAAACGCCTGTCATAATTATTGTTAACGGCGTTGTTTGTTTTCTAGTACAGGGGTTAGAGTGGTGTTGGGGTAGTAGTGTTGGAAGAAGTGGTGTTAGTTGTAGTTTTGGCAGGTTTAGTGTTGATAGTGCACCTTTGTGAGGGAGGAAGAGGTACTTTCCAAACTAGGTAATAATTACATTTATTTTTTGCATGGGGATCTCATTTACCGTGATCTGAATATATATATATTTATCTAGTTCAGACACAGATGTTCCATCATTCATTGTGAACTAAGTATAGATCATAGAGTAGTTATTTATAAATGTGATAGTTATGCAAGTGGTGAAAATAATATACGATAACTTTGTTATTATTTACAATAATAATCGAAAATCTACACTTAAAAATATTCTTTAAACTTTTAGTAATACAAAGGCCTCACGTTTAACAATCGGAGGCTTAAATTATATGCGTAAATTATTTTTATGTAGATCCATATCTCGTATTAAAACATAAATAATGTCTTGGTATTTAAAGTGAAATATACAAAGTTCAGGAAATCTCAAGAGTAGATATGAAAAATAAATAAGGATATTACATCGGCGCCAAAAAGGTTATTATTTTTTAAATTTCACTGTATTTTCTTTTGTTATGAAATCATCAATGGTTAACTGTCGTTTTTAAACAAAAACGGCGAAAATGCTTTTGTTTTCGGAATTTTATTTAAAATTTAAATAAAGAAGGTAAATTATAAATAAAGTAAAAGCCAGTCATAGTAATCTACTAATACCTATAAGAGGGACGGTCAGTATGAAATAGTATTTAAATCATTACGTTGAGCCAGAATATGTAGGCATTAAAACCAGATATGTACATATTAGTGATTTTTCAAAACGTTATTTATTTTAATTTCCAGTCCATTAATTTACGTAAATTCATCCTTTTAATAACTCTGAACCAGCAGTTGGTCATTTAAACCAACACGCTATTATTGGCCCTTCGCCAGGATCAAACCATAGCTGGGCCTTCTCGCCGAATTAATTAATTAGCCAATTTCTGAACACTCCGGCCGGGATAAACTAATTTCATCCACCATAGCTTGTGAAATTAAATAATTTCATCCATCATAGCTGGTGAAATTAAATTTTCCCGGCTTTAGGTGAAATTAAATTATCCCGGCCGGAGTGATCAGAAATCGGTTTTTACGTGGTAGAGCCATGCTGCAGCTATATTAGTAGTATAGTTGTAGCACGAATGGGTCGGCTCGACCGGGGAAGGACCACGCTCTCACAGAATACCAGCGTAAAATGGCAGCTTGACACTGCTGTGTTTCGTATGGTGAATGGTGAGTGTAGAGAACCGGAGACCCATTTTACTGGAAAAGAGGCATTCCATCTTAGTCCTCACGGGTGACGACGCATCTGCATTTTGATTCTTTATTGAGGATAAATGTAGATGTCTATGGATCACAGTAACCACTTACCATCAGGTGGACTGTGTGCTCGTCGTCACCCTATCCTATATAAAAAAAAACTTAATTAATTCGGCGAGAAGGCCCAGCTATGGTTTGAAGGGCCAAAAATAGTGTGTTGGTTTAAATGACCAACTGCTGGTTCAGAGTCATTAAAAGGATGATTTTACGTAAACTAATGGACTGTACGAGGCGGTGCGAATTTACTATTTCACGATACTGCAACCCTAAATTCTTGTTGCTTAGCGTCAGAAAAAAGTAACAGAGAGGTACCAACAAAGTTATATTCCCAGGTAAAAAAAAGTTATTTATAAATATATAGTAACTGCTTATCTGAAAAATCTTTATGTAAATAATTTTGGTTTGTTTGCTGATGACCATTCGAGGTCATATTGGTTCATAGCTCTTCAAAGATCTAGGTGACGCTGTAGTCAAGTTTACAATTTCTATATTTATGTACCAAATGGTTTAGTTCCAAAAAAGAAAATTACAAAATCTTGACTCGATATGTCGCGCATTTAACTGTGATAAGTCCAGAGTGACTTCGGAGTAAAACTCATGGCGCCACCTACAGGAAAGGGCAGAACAACGCCCTAGCTAGTATTTTATAGAAAGTTTTGTCATGTAGCTCGAACTCGAAGACCTACAAACAGTGGAGTAGTAAGGTTCTCAAGTTGCAGCTAAGCGTCGTACTGGTAAGCGCAGTATTGGGCGACCACCACTAAATGAAACGACCTGATGAAACATGCGGGGCGTCTGAATACAGATGGCTCAGGATCACCCAGGGTCACCCTCACCCTTTGTAGCAATCTATGCAGGAGGCCTATGTTTAAACAAGCATTTTTTCAATATTCTTGGATTGGTGAACCAGAGAGGTGTTATAAAATATATTTATTAATTTTATGAAATCGTTCGGTTATTATATTTATATGTCGGGTTCAAAATATAAAGAACACAATTATATGGCCGTCTCCTTTGATGATGATTTATTTCAAGCATTTTGACAGCGTATTTAACAAAGGTCTTATCTGATGATGTTAAACCACCAAGTCGGCAGTTCAATAATTCTTAAAAAGGGCTTGTGTCACGTTGACAGGAAGAAGGCGCGAGACAAATTTTTTACAATCATTTATTTCTTTAGTTCGTGTAATTTAAAAAAAAGTTCAAGGGTCAAGTAAAAAGTTGCGATTGGCGGTTTTTTGTAAGTCTTCCTTGGTCATCTCATCAGTTAATTAAATAGCGAGTGGACCGTGACTTGCCTTGGTTTTTTATTGCCGATTCTCTTCCTCAATTGTCGCGATAAAGAGTCTTTGTTCCAGTAACTTTTATTACCTGGTAAAAGATTGATAGGCACTGCTGACGGGTTACATGGTACTTGTTTATTCCACAATACTGCCCTTTGCCTGAATGCCATCTTGTTTTCTAAACGTTGTGATACATTATTGGTTTTTCTTTGACGGAACCACGATCCGTAACTGAATGGTATTCGAATGAGTTTTAACTCTAAACAATAATAATAAGTTAAAATAAAAACGCTACACCTTACCTTGGCGAAAACATTAAGAAAGAGGCAAATAATAATAATGTCCTCCAGACCAAATTTCGGTCACGGCAGCCAGTCTCAATGGAGTCTAGTCATCCGCGCACGACAGGATTATAGTGCCTGTGTGTACGCGCGAACACAGGTGCACTTTCTATTCTCTCACTTTCATATGAGAGTCGGTCTATACCGATGGGACGGTAATTCGACATGACCGGAGAAAGATCAGGTGCAGACCCAACGGCATTACGTGCTATGAGGCACGGGGGTGAAAAATCGCCAATTTCCTTACTCCGGGCTGCTACTAACAATTTCTTCATAGAAAAACCCAATCACTGATTTTGGCCCGAGAATCACTAGACCAATAGGCGTAATCTTAAATTATTGACATCTAAAACATATTTCAAGAGTTTCGTCTTGCATAGTCATGTGTTTGACTACTGGATTCCCGAAGAGACAGATGAGTATGGTGATTTTAGAATTGTTCTCGCATACCACTTCAAATCAACAGTCTCTTCATGTCCTCTGATCGACAAAAGTCTTTTCTCATTAACAGCTTATACATGCTCCACTGCTGAATACAGAGCGTCTCTTATTTAAAAAAAAAAACATTATCAGGAAGAGTTCGTTGGTAGGGGTTTAAATTTTTTACAAATTTACTTTATATTACCTTATAATACCGATTTTAATATTGCTGAGTACTTAATAAGACTATTGACATGATTCAGCGTTTCAGGCTTCAAAAATCTTTTTTCTCTGATGCGCATATTATGGCCAAATACTCAAACGCTACTCAATTTTAAGATATCATTAAGTCTCCTGGTGTCACAGTCACTGACTTAAAGTGATAGAGACACCACGAGACTTAACGGCATCTTAAAATTGAGCAGCGTTTGAGTAATTAAGCAATAGTTACAGATAAAAAAATTGTTTTGGAAGGTTATGGAGCACTTCTTTGTTGCTCCAGCTGTTTCTCATCTACCACGGCTGTAGAATAAGTTTTGTGAAATTTAAGCCAAATTGGGAATAAACGGCCATAGAGCTACCTCCATGCATTGTGAACGGGCTTATAACTTTCACATTATTGAACGGAAATAAAATATTTTTTTTAAATGATTTTACTTTAATATAAACTTTACTGTTAATGTCGCAAACGCGCCAGTCCAAGCCCCCCTAGGTCGTGATTTTCTTATGAAACTAATATTAAATTAACAACATACACCACTACACTACAGGGCGGCGAAAGAGAATCCAATAAGAATTAGAATACCCCATATCATCCCGTGTGTGTCGTGAGAGGCGACAGAGAGAAATGAAACAGAATGTGGGCGGCAGCATTTTTCTAACAACAACTAAAAATAATAAAAAAACTGCGGTTGCCAATCCGCCTGCCAAGGGTGGCAAATATGGAAAATGTTTCGCCTATGAAATGTTGGTATATATTTTGCAGTGGATTTTTGATAGGCTGTAATGAAATTCACAATATACAAAAGTGTAGCATTGTATCTAACATTTAGCTCTTAGTCTTAGGCCGGTGTAATCTAGAGTTTAAGCTCAACTTCACATGCCTAGATGTCACATGTCTACAATTAAAAAAGGTCATAGACTTTTATATATACTTAACCACGTTCAAAAAATGAGGATGTTCTATATTCGACGATGTATCTTCTTTTATGTATGTGTGGAGATTATTTGAATCTTTTTAGTTTTCAAAGAAAGCTTTCACATTTGATTAAAAGCTTATTTTACTAATACTTTTTTTACTTAGAGTCGACTTCTAAAAAACACCCGAAGGCGCAGGGGCTAAGCATTTATCTGCGTCACTGCAGGCTGGTAGCTCACTGAGCCGTGGTAGCTCAGATGGTTAGCGTTCGCTGTAAATTTCACAGTACGCGGGCAAACCGGGTTCGATCCTCGCCGGTACCAATGAAATTGTTAATTGCAATTTTAAGTGCTGATTTACCACGTGCTCAGCGGTGAAGGCAAACATCGTGAGGAAACCTGCATGTCATAAAAATATTTCGAATACATGTGAAGTTCGCCAACACGCAGTGGGGCAGCGCTGCGGACACTTCCTTGCCCTAAAACCCTCTCAGAAATGAGGGGAGGCCTGTGCCCAGCAGTGGGACGTATATAGGCTGTTAACTAACCCAACTAACTGCAGGCTGCGGGTTCGAACCCCGCACGGAACAAGAATTTGTATTGACCACAAAATAATTGTTCTGAATCCAAATGGTCCATATGCAATTTATGTATGTGAAACGCCTCATTGATACGGGGGAAACTACTAGTGTTTTCTAAATAAAAAAGACCTGTCTTGAAAAACATTCAGTGATGTCTAATAGCGCTAGTAATATTTGAGTTCTTCAAGTGTACGCAAAAATTTCACAAAAGCTTAAGTTTGACAGAGGAAAACTGTAACAGGATATAGACACCAGCATGTACGTTTTGTTACATGGTAGAGCCATGCTGCAGCTATATTAGTAGTATATTTGTAGTACGAATGGGTCGGCTCGACCGGGGAAGGACCACGCTCACACAGAATGCCAGCGTAAAATAGCTGCTTAACACTGCTGTGTTTCGTATGGTGAGTGTAGAGAACCGGAGACCCTTTTTACTGGAAAAGAGGCATTCCATCTTAGTCCTCACGGGTGACAACGCATCTGCATTTTGATTCTTTATTGAAGATAGATGTAGATGTCTATGGGTCACAGCAACCACTTACCATCAGGTGAACTGTGTGCTCGTTCGTCACCCTATCCTATAAAAAAATTGTACCAGTTAAGAACACAAATCTATACAAATAAATAAAATTGAAGTGTCTGTTTGTAATTTCAAAATTACAGCTTTTTACTAAATGCATATTAAAGTATATACGGTACTTATAAAAAAAACTACAATTTAAAAAAAATGTCTGTCTGTCTGTTTGTTCCGGCTAATCTCCGAAACGGCTGGACCAATTTTGACGGGACTTTCACTGGCAGATAGCTGATGTCTTAAGGAGTAACTTAGGCTACTTTTATTTTAGAAAAATAATTAGGGTTCCGCGCGAAAAAACCCTAAATAACACGCGGGCGAAGTCGCGGGGATCAGCAAGTAATAAAAAAAATACAGCGGTTTCCAATCCACCTGCAAAGCGTGGCAATTATGACAAGTATTTGAGGCAATCTATGGGAGACACCTTTGCTCAGCAATTGATATGATATGCTGTATGATAGGCAGTAAGGCATGAATATATTGCATATAATTGCTCATGTAATCTGTTATTGCGGCATTTTTAATACATCAACCCATTTCGTCCTGTCGGTATCGTAAAAGGCGACTACGTAAAACGCCAGGAAGATCTTGTGGGTTCCAATAGAGGGCGGCATAATAATTCCGTTAACGCTAGGCGAAAAATACCCAGATCGATGATGGGAAGTCGTAGTGTCAAAGGTGCGAGACGTTTGGTACGACGATCATCAATCCGCTTGCTAATCGGGTCGATGAAGCCGAATCCTACCTGCAACGGGAGAAGCCCATGACCGGCAGTAGACTTTATGGGCTGATGATGATGAAGAAAATGCGATAATATAATAAATGTATTTGTTTTATACATACAAGCTTCAACCAAGTTTTTGCCATTTCATTTTGCCAGTCGGGTTTATTTGTTTTTAATTGTATTAATCTAGCAAAATATAGGTAAACAAATCAGGAGATGGGCAGCCGCGTTTTCTTATTAACGATAAAAAAACTGCAATTGCCATCCCGCTTGCCAGAGTGGCAACTATGGCAAATATTCCCCCTATGAGACAATATATGGGGGAGGCCTATGTTCAGCAGTGGACTTTGATAGGATGCAACGGTAACGGTAAGAGTAATCTAGCAAAAAATAGACTTAAGAATGTTTTAATTATCTGTTTATTCTAGCAAAAAAAAAACAAAAACAAAAGCAAAAGTGAGCTGTATTACTGAACCTTCTCGCTTGGCAAACGTTCTGCCTTTTCCGATAGGTGGCGCGATGAGTTTCACTCAAGACTTAATAACTCGACCACTGAGTCACCAGAGTTTATTATTGGGTGATTTTTTGGCCACTAAGCCAATATAAATTGTAATATTGTATATATATATGAGTCATCTTAGTTCATGAATATAATATTTGATAATAACTTGACTACCACGCTATCTATCGGATTATAATACAGATAATGAACCATAATCTTGAAAAAAAATTGAGTAAATTTTCCCTAAATCGTTCAGAAGTTACACGATTACTAACAGCCGCACCGTCGATATAAAGAATATTCAAAGTTTATGCTTAAACGTTAAAATGGCGATTGCAACAGCTGCAGTACATATTATTGAGATCTTGGCTCGCGATGCATTTCCTGACCCGGTTTCGAATTAGGCTCGGTTTGTTTACGTCTCAAATTACCTGACACTGAACCACTCGGCCACTGCCAGTGTACCCTACATTGATACTCTCTTATTTACAAACAGCCGCTTATGTTGTGAGCTTTTAAGGTTATGTCTTTTGATAGATTTTAAATTTGCTACTATTAGTAATGTCTTATTTTTGGCCGATTTTCCATATTGTTGAACGCCACCATTAATGCCTGCTCCAAGCTCGTAACAATATTAAATTAAATTAGATTTTTATAAGTATTTAAAAATATATAAATATGATCATTATTTGACTATAAAAACTATGACGCTATGATGTATTATATTTACGCAAATAATACACATTTAATAAGACTTATAATATTATTTAAACTGTTGTTTTTACTTTTTTATTTCATTTGTCGGTTAAAATCCGTAACATTCATTTTATTCAATTATGATGACATTATACAATTTTTTGACTGCCTCGTTAGTCTAGTGGTTATAGTAGTGCGACTGCTGATCATTATGTCCCGGGTTCAAATCCCGTGTCGGGATTCGAACCCGGGACCTAATTTTACTAAAAAAATATTTATTGAGCTTTTCCATCAAGAAATTCTAAGTAGTTGCCCTGCCTGCTACTCAGGAAGTTGGCGGTGTCTCACCCCCGTGCCTCGGAAAGCACATAAATCCTTCGGTCCTGCGCCTGACCTCTCTCTGGTCGTGTCGGTTTACCGTCGCATCGGACTATGAGAGTGAGGGAATAGAGAGTGCACCTGTGCTTGCGCATACACTTGGGAACTATAATCCTGTCCTGCGCCGATGGCTAGTCTGTCTCCGTTGAGGCCGGCCAAATTATTATACAAAATTTTTATACAATGTTTATGGAAATATTTGTCTTAACAGCTCTTAAAAGTATTTCAATTGAATAGATGGTTAAAGTGTCCTAATACCCGATTTTAATTAAATTGAATAGAAATCTAAATACATATATAAAAATCCCAGGTTCTCAGGTGTTCGTTGGCGCTAATATCCGAACCCGCTCAACGGATTTTAATGAAATTTTTAATGATTTTTATCCTATAATTAATAGAAGAAGATAACCCTCAATATTTTTTACTGCGAATTTAAGGATTTTTATATGTGACAAAGGGTCATTGGAAAGGGCAGAACAACGTCTGCCTGCCCATCTAGTAGGGCTGGGCATCTAGCTTTTGATGCAATTTTCACTATCATTTAATGGAATCTTTGAGGCAAGTTTTCGTGAATAATACTTCTGTTTTTTCATAGTCCTAAAAAGATACATCGAATTCGTATGAAGTCGGGAAGACTTGTAAAAATTAAATTTTGTGTCTTATCGGTAATTCATAATTGTAATCCATAATTCTTCCCGTGGATGTCTTACGGCTTTTGATATATGGCGGTGTAATAATGGCCAAAAGTCGTTTAAGCTTGATATAAGAAATACCCGGAGCCAATGGTGCGAGATATCCTGTACTACAGTCGTCAATCAGCCTTCCAAGCGTGAAGGCATATCCTCCCTATAACGAGGCCCATATTGAGTAGTGGAATTTTACGAGCTAAATATGACAAGAAGACGCAATAATTTTTTTAACTAATTTTAGAAATTAGGACTCTGATGCCCAAATACTTAAACGCTGCTCAATTTTAAGATGCCGTTCATTCTCATGGTCTTGGATCATGATGGATGATGGCGAATAAATGTTTTTAATACATATAGGTATGGGTGACAAACGACTACACAGCACCTGGTGGTAGATGCTGTGCCCTACAGAGGCTATCCATATACAATTTAAATCTCTTTTTGATTTTCGATTTTATTCGATCTATCTTCGATTAAAAATCAAATTGCGATGCTACCCTCAAGGACAAAGATAGAATTGGTCGTTATCAGTTAAAAGGCAGGTGAGTATTCTACCATTCAACTAAACAGGGAGCTCAGGGGCTAAGCGCTCGCTATAAATTTCACAGTCGCTAGTTTTGTGGAGCCTTACTTTGAAATGGCACGTTTAGATTTACTACGTGTTGAAATCATTACTCATTTTGTGAAATGTTTTAAATAGTTTCTTACTTGAATAATGTTATATAAAATGAACTGTGATGCAACAGTTAAGATTACTTTAAAAAGGGCTCTGAATACCACGCTCTCTTCTTAAATATATGTTTTCAATATCAGTTGCTGATCTCTCATTAGTTATCCATAGCACATAACACTATGGAAATACCTCAAATAAACCAATTTTGTTGTGCCCACGACCTGAAAACTATCAATTCGAGTTATATGTGAATTATAATTGACTGGGATTAGAACCCACAACTTAGGTAGGTGTATTCAGACCACTAGCTCACGATGGTCTCAAGAATAGTGTTTACCTGGTAGAGCCACGCTGCAGATATATTACGGTTGAAGCACAAATGGGTCGGCTCGACCGGAGAAGTGTAGTGGACCGGAGACCATTTTTATTGGCAACGAGACTATCCATCTTAGTCCTCAGGGGCGACAACATAACTGTATTTTGATTCTTAATCGAAGACGAATTATATGGACTGTATGTTCGTTTGTCATACTTATTCTATAAATATTCTATTAAAAAAAATCGAGCGCCTTGTCCCTTTATTGAGAGAGTAACGGGTGGCATGCATAGGCTGCTGCCCAATCTAAACATCTAGGACCGAGCTATCACATTATGGTTAAGAATTAATATATCAATATTTTCTAAGATGACTAACAATCTATTGCGTAAACAAAAGGCACTTCAGACCTACCGCTCGCCCCAGTTTTATGATATTTAAATATATCACATCCAACAATCTATAGATCAAGGCAAATGTTACCTAACGCAATATTTGTAGGGCATTTGACCTCATTGCATCCTGAACAGACCGCTACGGTATAATCAGTAACCCCGGGTTCTATTCTTAGATTTCGTGAAGAGTGAAGAGGTTTTTTATCGGATTTAATAACTTTAGAATATGCCGGCTTAAATGTATTTATTATTATGTATTAAAATGTATAATCTAATATGTATATAAAAATTAATGTTTATTTGTTCGTCCTTTATGCGCTGCCGTACCGTTCATCTGATTGCGGTAAAATTTTGTCAACTTATTGCTTGCACAATTAGATGGCGCGCGTATCGTACCGACACATTTATTTGAAAGTTATACGTCATTCAACTTCAATTAATATATTTTCATTCTTAAACAATATGACTCTTCCAAATTAAAAACGGTATTTCCACAATTATTTTTTCTGCGGCAGCAACGCGCTGTGTACCAGCTAGTTTATTATAAAATTATAAGGACAGATGAATTTACAACTATGTAACACCTGATTAGAAGTGGTGTGCCGCAAGGCAATGCAATATATTATCCTATAATGTTTTCTTTATTTATAAATGCTATTACTTCAGTTCTCAACTGTTCGTACCATCTGTATGTAGATGATCATGAGCTCTGTGTGCAATCTGGTGTTAACGACCTTAACAATAATATTAATAAACATGCCAACATGCAACCAACTTCAAATAGAGAAGGTTACAGCGTTATCATCTCCGAGAACTAAAATGAAATGCCTCACACCGTCTAATTATAGTGGATCTCTATCGTCTTTCAAACATTTTCATATATTATTACAAATGGCCTTAGAGTATACATAAGAAGCTACAAATGGCGCATTTCATTTGCTATAAGCACAATATTTATCATATAAACGTACTCGCAAAACATGATTTATGACTGAATAACTAACACATTGTAAGATATACCTAATTTATTATGTTATATTTATGAAATAATAAATCTATACATGTGAATAAAATTTGGGTGTCTGTCTGTCTGTTCTTCGGAATGGCTGAACCGATTTTGATAAAACTTCACGAGCAGATACTAGAGAGCAATATTAGGAGTGATCTAGGCTATACTAGGTTGATCAATAAGTTTTCGGAATAGGACACTTATCAGAGTTATAGAAATGCGTTCTATTTTTTTCAAATCTTAAATTCGTAAGTAGCCAAGGCCAGAAAAAATTAAATAAAAAACTTTACGCATATTTTTTTTAAACTTCACTTTTGATGGGAATTTGAGTCTTATGCAAAATGGAGAAACTAGAACTTCGTGCGGTTATTAAATATTTCTGCCTAAAAAATTTTTCTACAAAAAGTATTTTTGAAGAACTGCAGTCTACTTTGGCAGACAATGCTCCGTCTTATTCCGCAGTGTGCGCTGAATTTAAACGCGACAGAACCGCCTGCAATGACGACACTCGCTCGGGCGGCCAGCAACGGCCGTTACTGAAGTAAACGTTAAAAAAATCGAAGAAATGGTTAAGGTAGATCGACTATCCGTTATTTAGCTAAGATTCTAAAGCTTTCGTTTGGGAGAGTTCAGTTTATTTCAAATCATACGATAAAATTCAAAAAGGTGGCTGCGCTGGGTTCCTCGAATGTTAACAGACGCCCAAAAGAAAGCAAGAGTTGACATTTCAAAGCTAAATTTAGCAATAATTGAAGAAGATCCAGATCTTTTTGCACTCGTTTCGTAACCGTAGATGAAACGTGGGTACACTATTATGACTCGAAGACGAAAAACCAAAGCAAGGTGTGGAAAGGACCGTCTTCCCCGCCATCCAAGAGATTCAAGGTGTCTGCGTCCACTTTAAAAATAACGGCGTCTGTCTTCTGGGATGCGGAAGGTATAATAATGATCGAATATTTAAGTACACGAGAGACAATAACCACAGATTATTACGCATCATTAATCTAAAAACTACGCGAAGAACTAAAGAATAAAATTGCGTGCTGGAGTGGAGTGCTTTTTCATCATGATCTACCTGACCTAGATGACCTACAAATCGATCTGATTTTGAAGGCGCTGCCATCCGGACTGCTGGGTTTCAGTTGATGCAGTACTCACCATATTCTCCGGACTCCGGAATATTAATTCGAAAATGGCCGCCAGGCTCTACTGGGATTGGGTAATCATCGCAGACAGGACTAATCTAATATAAATTGGGCATAGTCAAGGATATTATTGGTAGACGTTAATGTAATGTATGAGGAGAACCTCATGTAAGCCGGACCGCTACGAGCTGATGATACGAGTATGTAGAAGGCGGTGTTCTTTGATACCGCCCGCATCATCCGCCGATTTCTTTCTCTTTTCTTCTTCCCTTCGGCCGTTTGATCTCCCCTGCTGACTTCCGTTTGGTCTTTATTAATTTATTTTACTTTATGTATAGTATTTTATTTAATGTATATTTTATTTACCTTGTTTATCAGTTTTAATAATAATAAATATAAATATATATTGAATATAATCATATATTTTCCTATTTAACAAAATTACTAAATTTATTACGTAATTAAATGAAACTGAAATTTAAGGAAGTGTTCTTTTAAATTAAAGTAATGCGAAGATCAATTGACGAACAATTCGTTTCAATTAATCAAGGCGATTAATTGTCAGTGTTGTAGTGCCGGCAATTTCCTCGTTCTTACAAAAAGAGGCAATGTGCGATGCCTTAAGTCCAGTCACGTGTAACGTACAATGCAATGATTCAGCCTCGAATCATACACGAGACCAAAGATCACTTCTAGATTCAGTGTTTACGTACAGATGAGTAAATAGTTGAATTAAGTTTATATCACCACTAGGTGGCAGGATTTCTTTTTTTTCTTCTTTTCTTTATAGGATAAGGGTGACAAACGAGCACACAGTCCACCTGGTGGTAAGTGGTTGCTGTGGCCCACAGACATCTACATCTGTCCTCGATTACAAATCAAAATGCAGATGCGTTGTCACCCGTGAGGACTAAGATGGAATGCCTCATTTCCAGTAAAAAGGGTCTCCGCTTCTCTACACTCATCATACGAAACACAGCAGCGTTAAGCTGCTATTTTAACATTTAATTATATTATATTTGTGCTATTTTGTTCGATAACTTGTTGCCATCTTGTAGGTAGTGACATAATCCCGTTGCTGTAGACCTCTTGGGATTTTTGATCAAAAAATGCGACAGCTGTTTTGACAGTCCTCTCTTGATGTTAACCTAACAGTACCTAAAGAATTCAGGAATATATGGTAGATGCATTAATACTTCCCAATCAAGCTCTCTCAATTTTTGCTGAGTGGCCAAAGATGTGTTATCATGATGAAAGACCACTCCTTTTCTGTTGATCAATTCCGGTCGTTTTTTCGCAATTTCTTGCTTGGGTCGCATTAGTTGTTGGCAGTAGAGATCCGAATCGATAGTTTTGCCCGGTGGTAAAAGCTCATAATAAACGATGCCTTTCTAATTCCACCATACACACAGCATCACCTTATTGCGTGTTAATCCGGGTTTCGCTACAGTCTGTGGAGCTTGACTTTGTCGTAAGTGTTCGACTTTTCATCACCTGTGATCAATCTTTTAAAAAATGGTTCGGTTTCATTACGTTTCAATAGAGAATCGCAAATGAGTACACGATTCATTAGGTTTCTTTCAGAGAGCTCGTGTGGTACCCAAATATCGAGCTTTTTTGTATAACCAGACTTTTTCAAATGGGTCAAAACTGCTTTGTCATCAATCCTCAATGCGTCGGCTATGTCTTAACTACTAATATACCGATCTTACTCTACTTTTTCGAAAATGGCAACGACTTTATCCGAATGAGGGCGACCAGAGCGAGCTGTATCTTTGGCATCAAGTCATTTTGGCGGACAGAAAAACAATTGAAAAATGGTGGGAAAGTGTTTTCTACTTTTTATTTTTCTTTTTCATAATATCCTATATGTATTGATATTAAAACCAGCCAGATAAAAACTATATAACCGTTTGACCAATTAGAAAGAAATACAATTGAGATCACAGTTGAGCTTCTCAATCACATCATCGATACACGCCACCTCAGCTTGAGCATAAATTTGTAAGTTATCAGCATACAGATGGTACGAACAGCGAATGTGAGATGTAATGAGATTTATAAAGACTGAGAACAGGAGAGGAGAGAGAATTACGCCTTGAGGAACGCCAGCAGACAACGAGCACCAATCAGAGATAATCTGACCTACCCGAATTGCCTGCTGACGACCCCGAATATATGAGGAGAATCAGTCCCGCACTGACGAAGAGAAACCCAGGTGACAAAGTATAGCTAGGAGACTATCATGATCGACAGCATTAAAAGTGTTAGAGAAATCTATTAGGACTAACACAGTCAATTTTGAGTTCTCCATTCCAGTACGCATATCTTCCGTAACTTTCAAAAGAGCTGTGGTACTGTGCCCAGGCCTAAAACCAGATTGGTATATGTTAAGAAAGTCATTTTTGAAAATGTAACTAGAAATTTGTTTGTGGACAATAATTTCAATTGGGCGAAAGTGAGAGAAAGAACTGGGGTTATTTATTTTGGGCAGCGGAATGACAAATGCTTTTCTCCAAAGTGAAGGAAAATCCCCAGTCAATAGTGAATGATTAATGATGTGAGTAATAATAGGAGTAACATAGTCTAGAATTAAGGTGATCATAAGTCTATTTACATCATCGAAGACTTAATACAATAAATGGTCTTTTTTATATCCTCATCAGCAACGGGAGAAAAGTTAAATGTGCAGTTATGAGATTGTGGCATGGAATGCAAATAAGAAATGGTACTTGATTTAGCAGAAGCCTGCATTTGGGTAGTTGAAGAAAATGTAAATTGAGATCACTTATAGAAATGATTGCAGTGTCCACGTTACACGTAGGTTTACCGATCCCGGTCGTCCGGAGAAATTTCCATGTATCAGCCATAGAAGAGTTCATGATATTATCGTGAATATAGCGGCATTTAGCGGCTCGTACCATCTGATTAAATCGATTTCTCGCAGCTTTGAATTTTGTCCAGTTAAGTTCACAACGGTTCTGCTTGAATTTCCTAAACATCTGATCGCGCTTAGACATAGCCTAACGGATATTTTCAGTAATCCATGGCGCAGGCGTACGTTTTAACCTAACGTCACGAATAGGTGCGTGTTTGTCAAACAGCTTATGAATATGAGAATTAAATGTCGTAATCTTGTCATCAATACTCTCTGCGTTAAATGTATCGCTCCAGTCTAAAAGCGAAGCATCATGTTGGAGCCTTTCGACATTTAGCCTAGCAAAATTACGCAGACGCATTATTACTGGCTTTACTTTGGAAGGTTTAATTTTATAGGAAATGAACAGCAAGTCATGTCGCGAGAAACCTGGAGCAGGGAGCTGCCCGTGGCAGACAACGCGTTCTCCTGAGGAGACAAATATCAAATCTAACAATGTATCATCAGCAGTAAGATTGTGATGGGTGGTATCAAGTGGAAGTATTGAAAAATTTGCCGACTCAATAATTGAACGCAGTCCACGCGATCTAGGAGTATCACTGAGAAGATTCGTATTAAAGTCACCCATCAAAATATGATGTTGATAATCAGAGATTCACATAAGTAACTAGAATTCGATGAACAATAAATTGCACCAAGCACAACTTTATTTCCACTAACAACAATCTCTAAAAAATATATTCATGTGATCCAGTATATTGTGAGGGTGAGGCTGATAAAATTTTGTAAGGAATACTACTTCGCAGGTATACTGCCACACCACCTCCTCTTTTATTAATGCGATCGTTACGAAGTAAAACAAAACCTGGTATTCCGTAAGAAGTAGAAGGCAGAGTTGGGTTTAACCAGGTTTCTGAGATAAGTATCGCGTGAATGCTTTGAATGTTAAAAGTTTCTAAAAGTTCATTATAATGCTGCGGAATACTCTGGGCGTTGATGTGACAAACGTTGAAATTTTTATTATAATCATCGAATTTTTGGGTTAGGAGAGAACGAAGTGTAGGTAATTCCAAGTCAGAGTCAGAAAATGAATAAAAGGAATCAGAATTAGCAGAGGTGAATGAATCGTTATCGGAAACTGCCATGGCGCTGAAAATCAGTATATAATATTATATAAAAATAAATTTAGATATAAATAACTAATTTACATAAATATATAACTTATATGGCTATAAATAAATATATAACTTATTTAAGTAAATAAAAATAAATATCTTTAATATATTATGTTTATGCTATACTGTAATTTTAATTACTGCTACCAAACCTGCTGGTAAACTGTTTACAAAACGAGATTAAAAAAAAGAAAAAAAATCAAAAATGTATAAATGAGATAGATATTAAATCACTTTGGTCATAAAACTATTAGCAAAACATTAAACATAAAATGCATCAAAAGTTTTTCTTATGCACCTGAGTTATAAAACAAAAAAAATATATAAGACATTGAAACACCACTAATAAAATATTCCATAATGTTAGTTCGTAACCCTAGATATACACACATAATATAGTTGATGATTACTTAAACTAAAAGTTGTTTACTAACTCTGAGCGGCTAGCGAATGAGGACAATGGGGATTGCATTCACTGTACAGAAAAAAAGAGACCTGCGCTAACGCTATTAAGCTGAACAACCAGTAACCGCACGACCGTCTATGTACGAGTATAATCATCACACAAATTATCGTAACAATAATCTAATATTAATGTTTATTAACCGTACAATTTGAAGACCAGACCTTTTTCATCCCAAATTGTCTACGAGCTTGCATGAACAAATTCTAGCTTGCATGAACAAATTACCAGTAAATTAATTCTTTACTTGCCCTGCGGGCATAGTAATTGAGAACGCACCTGTACCTTTTGATAAAACTTAAAATTGCAGTGAGACGCCATTAGTAAAATAATGTCAATGCTGTATAGTTTGCGCGGGACTTTTCAGGTTGTGACGTCCAACTCTGCTGAAACTAGCTGCTTACCGTACACAAGGTTGTGATTGTTTGTATACATGAACAGATATTCAGAAAGGTGTTGACACCATCATTAATAAATTACCAATATAAAATTAAAATTAGCTACATTTAGTAAAATATAAGCAAAGTTACAGCCTATATACGTCTCACTGCTGGGCACAGGCCTCCTATCATTTCTGAGAGGGTTTTAGGGCAAGGAAATGTCCGCCGCGCTGCCCCAATGTGTGTTGGCGGATTTCACATTTCTTCAAAATATTTTTTCTTATTTCTCAAACATTAAGGTTTCCTCACTATCATAACCATTTTTGGCTAAACTAGATTCTTAATATTTAAAAATATCACATGATTATAATTATGTACGAGGGGAGGTCAAAAAGTTCGCGGAATAGCAGGGTTGGCGAGGGTGATTTAGAATTCGTTGATATTTTCATACAATTTCTATTGGAATGTTGGTTTTGACAGCTCTTAAAAAGTATTTTAATTGTCTCGAGTGTCAAATACCCAATTATTAACACAATTATTAAAACATTGTTTGCTTAATTATTTTTATATAATTTGTGGAATTCGCATAACCGTGATAAGTATTATTGTGTAGGATGTTATCCATAGTTTTTACTTAATTTAACCCAATTTTCTCGAAATTTTACACTGCTTCTAGCGGATAAAAATTACGTGATATTTGTCGAGACACGTGAGATTGGGTGAGTACGTAATTAATGAACGCCCCCTTAGCTCGATATTGCCCTTATAAGAATTTTGTCATTACATACATACACAAACAATCACGCCTGCCACCCAGAGGAGTAGGCAGAAACTACGGACTTCCATTTGGCACGAACCTAACACACCTTTCTCGCCTCCTTCGCGTCTTGGCAGGTGGGCTAACCATACGAAACACAGAAGCACTAAGCTGCTACTTTATGTAAGTATTCTGTGAGAGCGTGGTCCTACCCCGGTCGAGCCGAACTATTCGTGCTGCAATCCCCAAGTTTTAATTATAGCGTTCAATTGCCGAAGAAACTAACTGACAATGACAACTAATATAAAGGATATTAATTATCGTATTATCTTATTCTACGTTAATGCAATGAAATTATAGTTTCTCGTTAGCATTGAAATAACGAAGTTGATATATTTTCAACAATTTTTAGCCCACAAACAATGCTGAAATGACGCCAAAGAATGAGAAAACAATAAAGAAAAACAAAAGAAAACGCAAAACATTTTATTTCTGAATATTTAATTTATTCATTTTGTCAATGTGTCATTTGTATACGTTAAGAAAAATACGTCAAGTGCTATTTTGGTATATGCAAATGTACAGCAGCCATTCGGTCCTACAATAGGTCATGTGCAACTGTGGACTGATACAGACTGTATAAATCATATTGTAATCATCTAATTTTTTTAAATTTTGTCAATACCAATTTTGTCAAAACACGAGGTACGAAGGTGTTAGAATAAATATAATTGGGTCTATACCAATTTACAGAAATGGTGTACAAAATATCACGAGTTAAGTTATTGTATTTATATTTCCATGTTGTAAGAGCATGAGAGTGAGTGGCTGTTTTAAGATTGACCCCAAACAAATAACCTTGAAATGAAAACTAGTAGCTAAAGATGAAGTTTGTTGGCTGATTTCAGAAATGGAGAAAATTTCCTAACACTGCTGAAAGTAAACTGCTAAGTCTATTCTAGCTAAAGTCTAGTCTGTGACAAAAGATATGCATGAAAATTTAGGCACTCGTCTTAATCTATCCACTTCCGATGTTTCTTTAATAGGATGATAGTTACAAAGTAATTACATTAGATCCAGGCGTCTGACTATAATTTGCGTATACTCTTAAATGTTGACTCTGTAATCAAACCGTCTTCTTTGCCAGATGTTTGTTTTTATGATATTTTTTATTGAAGAACAGGCATCCGAACAAATCCTCTAATCACTGCCCTTGGTTTATGCGATAGAAGATGCACAGAGATCTTATGTAATATCCCTAACAATCTGATAAGGGATTTAATAGTCCACCAAGTGACTACGAGTATATCATTCAAACAAAGTAGATAAGATGGACAATATGAAACGACTTCAATCTACAATTGCACTAGCTCTCAATATCCTTTAAACTAGTACAGATTATTGGATGCAAGGCTGAAGAAGTACATTAGAGGGTGGAGTTTATTCAGACGTACTAAACTGCAACAGTTCTTGATCAAAGGTTTATTATGCAGTAACGAACATTTTTGAACTACGAAGAAATCATAACAAATATAGTAGATGTGTAAGATAATCACTACCTTTTTTTAGTTATTTTACTCTATGCTACTACTCAATATTATTTAGTCGTAAGAGGCGACAGAGGGAAAATGAAATAGGAGATGAGCAGCGGTAGCATCTTCCTGATAACCGTCACCGTTACCGTTACAGCCTATTAAAGTCCACTGCTAAACATAGGCCTCCCCCATAGATTGCCTCATAGAGGGCATATTTGCCATAGTTGCCACGCTTGGCAAACGGGTTGGAAACCGCAGTTTTTAATTTTTAGTCGTTATTAGGAATACGCTGCTGCCCATCTCCTGATTTATTTCCTCTGTCGCCTCTTACGACACCCATAGGATGATATGGGATAGTAAATATTCTTACACCTCTTACCTGATAACTAAATAACAAACTGCGGTTGCTAACCTGTTCCATAAGGCAATCAATGAAATTTGAAGGTAAAATAGAGATATATAGAAATAGCAATCGAATTGGAAAACCGTAAAAAGACGCTATATTATTGCTATAAAATAATACAAATTTTGATTTTGAGCCGTGGTAGCTCAGATGGTTAGCGCTCGCTGTAAATTTCACAGTACGAGGGCAACCCGGGTTCGATCCCCCGCCGGCACCATTGTTAATTGCAATTTTAATTGCTGATTTACCACGTGCTTGGCGGTGAAGGAAAACATCGTGAGGAAACCTGCATGTCAGAGTAAGAAAAAAATATTTCGCAGACATGTGAAGTTCGCCAACACGCATTGGGGCAGCGCGGCGGACATTTCCTTGCCCTAAAACCCCCTCAGACATGAGGGGAGGCCTGTGCCCAGCAGTGGGACGTGTATATAGGCTGTAACTTTAACTTTAACTAACTAATACAAATTTTATATTATTACCATTGAAGTTAAGTAAACGGCTTTTTTATACTATAAGGGTGACAAACGAGCACAGTCCACCTAAGTAAGTGGATACTGGAGCCCATAGATATCTACATTTATCCTTCATTACAAATCAAAATGCAGATGCGTTGCCGCCCTTGAGGACTAAGATGGAATGCCTCGTATCCAGTAAAAAGGGTCTGGGGTACTCTACACTCATCATACGAAACAAAGCAACATTGATACTACTAGTTTACGCTTATATTCTGTGAGAACGTGGCCCTTCCCCGGTTAAGCCATACCATAATATAACAGCAGCATGGTTCTTCCACGTCTAAATTGTTAGTACATACAACAGTACATACAAGAGTAAAAGTATCAAGGCCCCATTCAAAATTCATAACCCAAAATAGCCGTGAACATGAAAACATTACGAGAAAACTCTCAAATTAAAATTTTCACGACATTCAAGGGAACGCATCATTCATCACTGTAACATTTACAATTCAACTCGCTTTAAAACAAACCGAGAGACGTAAAAACTCGAAACAAATGCATGTTTATGCGTTATATGATTTGTTACCTTCAGTCTCTACACCGATTTGGATAAATTTAAACAAAGTTTAACATATGGCTGAAACTTTTCTTTTGTGGACTGAAATACTTCACTAATCGCGAATCTAAAATAATATTAGGGTTATTTGATATGATTCATTTCACTGATTATTTTTTTTAATAGAATAAGGGTGACAAACGAGCACACAGTCCACCTGATGGTAAGTGGTTGCTGTGGCACATAGACATCTACATCTATCTTCGTTTGCGAATTTAAATGCAGATGCGTTGTCAGCCGTGAGGACTCTTTCCAGTAAAAAGGGTCTCCGGTTCTCTACACTCACCATAAGAAACACAGCAGTGTTAAGCTGCTATTTTACGCTGGTATTCTGTGAGAGCGTGGTCTTTCCCCGGTCGAGCCGACCCATTCGTGCTAGAACTATACTATTAATATTGCTGCAGCATGGCTCTACCACGTAATTGCACCCCATCAATATTCCACTGCTGACTGTCATGTTGGTCGTAAACGCGAATGCTGATCATGAGTGTTCGAAGCCTGGATCGCGCAAAAAATCAATTTACCGTCGAGAAATTTTCTTTAGCAGCCGCTAGCTCCGTCAGGAAGTTGGAGGTGTTTCACAGAGAAAAATTAAACAGGAGATGTGCAGCATCTTCCTGATAACAATTCAAAGTTATAAAAAAACTCGTTTACCAACCCATCTTTCGAGCGTGGAAATGAGACAATCTATGTGATCTAGGTGAGATGAACATATCAGTAGCGGACTTTTATAGGTTGTAATTGATGAAATTGATGGGTGGACGGCATTGCCCTTAGCCGCCTCTTAGGACACTCACAGTACCTACGAAATGTGGTGATAGACGTCACCACAGCAATTTTTTTTGCCGTGAACGTGGATAACGTTAAATTATGAACTTCAAAATCTATTGCATCATAGCTTTATAATATTAATGTTTTTTTAATCATCTACATTTCGAAATATTAAAATAATCTATTGAGCTCAGGGGTCATTTGAATGCCATTGAGAAATATATAAACATTTTTAATTTTTTTTATCTGTCCGTCCATCCGGTCTAATCTTTGTAATGGCTAAACCGATTTTGATAAAACTTTACGAACAGATAGCGATCAATGCCGGAAGGCATCTAGGCTATATTTTAATCGAAAACTTGAACATTTTTGTAAAAAAACTAAATATTTATAAAGTAAATGGTCTCTACCGTTACAGCCCATTAAAATCACAGAGCTTCCCTCATAGATTTTGATTTGCCATAGTTGCCACTCCCGGCAAGTGGGTTACTAACCGCAGATTTTATTTTTAGTCGTTATTAGGAAGACGCTGCTGCCCATCTCCTGATTTGTTTCCTTCTGTCTCCTTTTACTACAACCACGTGATGACATGGGGTAGTGGATATTCTTACACCGGCACTACACGGTAATCAAATGGTCTTTAATTATCTTTAATAGATCTTATCCAGGCGAAGCCGGAGCCGGTCGCTAGTAAAATATAATTCTGGATCATTTTGTTGCAGCGTGCTTTTGACATAATCACTCTTGCGGTTAGATATTTGAATAGCTGCCAGGTGTGCCGTGAACTGGCCCGCGCCCGACGTATCCGTTTCATCTCGCCTTGTGGAAATGTGAATGAATGCGAGCTGTATCATAAACTGCAGGTAAGGTGACGGATATACGGGTAAAAGGAGTTATTAATTGGTCTTAATCTATTTATAAAAATAAAAATAAAGTTTGTGTCTGTAATATTGAAATATCTGCCTTTTATTGATCTGAGGGGATTATTTGCGTGTCACGACCCCTTCTGACGTAGTGTAGACGGCCTTGGCGGCTATAAGGAAGCGAGATGGAATAATATCCATCTCCCTCGCACTTTTTCATAGCTTGCCATGAAAGAAATATTATTTTATTTTAAATGTCGCTTCATTTTAATAGACGCAAGTAATTCTTTTATTTGTATTTGTTAATCAATAATATAATACGTTTATCAATAATAATATACTACGAAAGGAACTTCGTTCCAACCGAGTGTTCCACGACACTCACGCATGTTTTTATCTGTCTGTCCGCGCTAATTATCAGAATGGATTAATCAATTGTAATGAAACATCAGGAACAGATAGAAAGCGGTGGCAGTAGTAATCTAGGCTATACATTATATAAAAAATTGGGAGCTTTTTAATACGAAAATTTGATAAAATAAAAAATCTTTGATTATTTAAATCAAAATAACGTCAACTAATAGATCTTATCCATGCGAAGCCGGGGCGGGTCGCTAGTTATAAAACATTAAGAATAAAATGAGGTAAACTTATGTACGCAGTCTAAAACCGAATCTTTATCAACGCGGTATTTCCATAATATAATAAATTAAAAGTGACAAATGTTGTCAAGCTCTTTAGTGAGTTATGGATTTCGACTATTCTTAATTGAATAAAAGAGTTTTCTTTGTAGTGTGGTTCCCTGATGGCACTAATTTTTTAACGTGGTGGAGCCATGCTGCAGCTATATTATGGTTGCAGCACGAATGGGTCGGCTAGACCGGGTTAGGACCACGCTCTCACAGAATACCAGGGTAAAATGGCAGCTTAATGCTGCTGTGTTTCGTATGCTGAGTGTAGAAAACCGGAGACCCTTTTAACTGGAAACGAGGCATTCCACCTTAGTCCTCAGGGGTGACAGTGCGGCACTTTCTACTAGAAACGAAGCATTGCATCTTAGTCCTCAAGGGTGGTATTTTGATTCTTAATCGAAGATAAATGTAGATGTCTATGGGCCACAGCATCCACTTACTATCAGGTGGACTGTGTGGTCGTTTGTCACCCATATTCTATAAAAAATGTCTTATTGGTAATCCTTAATAAAAAAAACCTCATATTAGAAATGGGTTGAGGTCTGTGCCCAGCTGTGGGCTGTATAAAGGCTGTAACTCTACTTTTACTTTAACATGCAGTAGCTCACAGATAGTGTGCAATTGCGTAACTAAACTATTAAAACTAACACTTACGCCACTGTAATGGTTCTTGCAGACTGTTTGTCAACTTTTGTTTCATATGTATATATCTTTATATTGTAATTATTCTAGCTTAGTAAAGTAAATTTAGAGACTAATCGTTCCACTGCTGGGAACAAACCTACTCTCATTCATCATTCATTTGAGTGTTTTAGGACAAGGAAAAGTCCACCGCATTGCCCCAATGTATGTTGGCGGACTTCACATAATGTTTTCCTTCACCGCTGTGAATGAGGTAAATCAGCACTTAAAATTTCAATGGATAATTTCATTGGTGTCGGAAGGGCTTGAACCTGAGTCGCTCACGTACTGTAAATTTTACAGCGAGCGCTAAGCTCCACGCTATCACGGCTTTAGTCTCCGCCGTCATGGCCTACCGTAGCTTAATTTATAATATTAAAATATAAATTCATATCATGATACTTTTGACGTAACAATAACGTGGAACAAACCTAAATTTTACTTGATCACGTAATAATGTACTCTGTAGTGAGTGTGTGGCGCTGTGAGAATATGCACTACCCCATATCATCCCCTGGGTGTCGTAAAAAGCGATAGAGGGAAACAAATCAGGAGATGGGCAGCAGCGTCTTCCTAATAACGACTTAAAATAAATAACTGCGGTTGCCAACCCGCTTGACATGCGTGGCAACTATGGCATATATCCGCTATGAGGCAATCTATGGGGGAGGCCTATGTTCAGAAGAGGATAGGCTGTAACGGAATGGACCGAATTTCGGGCAAGGCGGCCGGTCTCAAGGGAGACTAGCCATCTGTGCAGGACAGGATTATAGTGTCCTAGTGTACGCGCAAGCACAGTTGTCTTCTATATTCCCTCACTCTCTTAGTCCGATGGGACGGTAATCCGATACGACCGGAGGGAGATCAGGCGCACGACCTACGCCTTTTCGTGCTTTCCGAAGCACGGGGGTCAAACTCCGCTAACTTTTTTCTCGACAAAAAAACAAAAACTCAATTTAGCCTGACCCGGGATTTGAACCGGGACCTCATGATCAGCAATCGAGTTTATGACCAATATATCAACGAGGCAGTCCACAATTTTGCTGCTGACGCGAATTCTGATCGATGTTTCCATACATAAATCTTCCTATCGATTACTTTCCGATTAATGTTTAATGCGACAGTTTCGGTCAATTGGGGTCATGCCAATGTATACGTGGACTTGTAATACACTTCTTCAACAGTGGAGTGCGTAGACCGGCAAGCTTTTAGTGCGTCACAGTCACTTGTTTACAGAATGAGGAAATCGCTATGCGTTTCTTAAATTGAAATGTTGAATTATGGGTGTGTTCCGATATACACTGTGATCACTGTAAGGTGTGACGTCAATTCAGTATACTGTGAAGCCGTTCCTTTTTAGTTTGCTATACTGGTTACTGTTTAAAACGGAATGCAGTCCAGTATACTGTCATCCCCATTTTATAAAAGTACCATATACACATCTTCTGTTCAACAAGAAAAACTATTATTTGATTGTTGTTGCTTTTGAATAACAATATTAATTAATAATAAAAACATACGTGAGTTCCTTTCGTAGTATATTATTATTGATGAATTATTTAAATTACTATTAACAAATTCAAATAAATGAATTACTAGCGTCTATTAAAATGACGCGTCATTAAAAAAATATTCCATTCATGGCATGATAAGAAAAAGTGCGAGGGCGATGGATATTATTCAATCTCGCTTATTTAATCTCGCTCTTCGTCGTGACGGAAAAATCTTACACTTTTTGTCGCCTAGCCCCCATCCGCCAAATCCGTACCGTCCGATAAGTAACTTCTTTCCAATAACAATCATTCGTGAAAGCTGTTAAATGTATAGGCGCTGTTACGTTTTTTGATCACGTGATCAAAATACTGTGAGCACCTTACCTCGAAAGCGCCAGTGCTCACAGTACAAAATGGCGGCGATTTACAACGTCATATATTTCCCTAGGGTACTGCGGCAGTATACTGGCAGTCCATGACGGAACGAATTTTTCACCAGTGACAGCAGTGAGCAGTGCTCGCAGTGTATATTGGAACACACCCTTATCTAGAAAGCCAGTACAAATTGTGTAGATTTACTTGCTAGCCATAAAGCTAAATTTACCGTTATCGTTGCATATCAAAAGTTCACATGCACTGCTGAATATGGGTCTGCCATAGATTGCCTCATAGGGAATATGTGTCATAGTTGCCTCACTTGGCAATCGGTTTCGCAACCACACATTTTTTAATTGTCATAAGAAAGACGCTGGTGCCTATCTCCTAGGTTGTTGTCGTAATTCCGTTTCTATTGCGTCAATATTTCATAACACGTAATTATAAAACTTATAGATCATAAAATTCGCCGATATTTTTTTAGGGTTCCGTAAGAATTCCGTAGCCAAAAGGTAACCAACGGGACCCTATTACTAAGCCTCCAGTGTCTGTCCGTCCGTCCGTCCGTCCGTCTGTCTGTCTGTCTGACAGTTGAAATTTTCAAAGAATGTGTATTTCTGTTGCCGCTATAACAACAAATAATAAAATAAATTAAAAATTAAAGGGAGCTCCCTTACTAGAAACGTGTTTTACGATGGTACGGAACCCTTCATGCGCGAGTCCGACTCGCACTTGGCCGGTTATTCTAAATTTCTTGTACGAGCAACTGTTATTGACACGTGGCTAGTTGAGTGGGAAACTCGAGCATAAAACAGGGTAATGTACCTGTTTTACTGGTCGTACGTCACACAGTGTTTGCCTCACACACCACACAAGAATGCAGCGCTGTGATCTATCCTTAGCTTACGCTGAGTGGGTAGGTAACAAATTGGTGATTGACACCATCATCATCAATAAATAGCTACATCACACAAATTGTTAAATGAGACTTTTAGTATTAAAAATATATAAATAAAATGATTATCAAATGCCACTTTGGACTAGTAGCTGATTATGTAGTCCCAGGTTCAAATCCCGGGTCCGGCTGAAATCAGTTATTGGGTTTTTCTGTAAAAAAATCTCAGTAGCAGCTCGGAGTCAGGAAGTTGGCCGTTTTTTAGACTCGTGCCACGGAAAGCACGTAAAGCCGTTGGGTCTGCACCTGATCTCTGTTCAGTCGTGTCAGATTTCCATCCCAGTCCGATGGGAAGAAAATGAGAATGAGGGAAGAGGGCGCCCCCGTGTTTGTGCACACACTCGTGCACTATAATCCTGTCAACTGGCATGCAGCTGCAGCTGCATGACAGGCAGCATCCTGGCAGCTCTACGTTGAGACTCGCCGCCGTGACCGGAATTAGGTCTCGAGGACATTAAGATGATAATATAACCATGAAAGTTATGACCTTGATACAATATGCTATATTGTCAAAGAATTTTCATAGAGTTTTGACGGGTCATAAAAAGCATTTAAATTTACATAAAAAATACCCAATTTGCTACTCCTGAACCCTGTACGGCAGTTTTAGTTTCAGTTTTAATATAGTTTATTATTCTGTTATACGTAACAGAATAATAAACTATATTATGTATTATAAAATAATAGTAAATATAAGTACACATAAAAGGTAATTTATTTATAATATTAATATTAATCTATACAAATAAATCATATCTCTCTGTTTGTAATGTCACAATAACAGCTTTTACTAAATGTATATGAAAGTACATACGGTACTTGTAACAAAAAACAATTATAAATATGTTTGTCTGTTTACTTGTTCCGGCTAATCTCCGACGGGACTTTCACTGGCAGATAGCTGATGTTATAAGGAGTAACTTAGGCTACTTTTATTTTAGAAAAGAGTTGGGGTTCCGCTCAAAAAATTAATACCCATGAAATCCAATCGTAATAAATTGCACGCGGACGAAGTAGCGGGGAGCAGCTAGTATTGAATAAGTGTGTTATGTGAGCTACGGTAGCTTAGAGGATGAGCGCTCGCTGTAATTTTACAGTACACAAGCAATCCGGATTCAATCTCCGCTGGCAACAATGAAATTGTTACCCAATATTAAATTTCTTTATACTTTATTAGGCTACTTAATGTATTTTTAATTATTATCAGTAATAGTTATTAGTCTCTGTTTTTTAAATAGAATAAAAGTGATAAACGAGCATACAGTACACCTGATGGTAAGTGATTTCTGTAGCTTATAGATATTATATTTATACTGGATTAAGAATGAAAATGCAAATGCACCGCTGAATACTAAGATGGAATGCTGTAAAAAGGGTTATCAGTTTTGTACACTTACCATACGAAGCACGTCAGTATTAAGTTGGTATTTTACTCTTGTATTCTGTGAAAGCGTGATCCTTCTCCGGTTGTGCAGACGCATTCACGCAACAACCATAATAAAGCTGCGGAATGGCTCTACCACGTAAATTAAGTCTGGTACTCGTCATTCACCATACGAAATATTAACATTACCAGTAGCAGCTTATTTGGTTGTCTGATTGATGACACATAGTTGATGTTTTTATTTTTTATAAACGGCCATTTCTCTATTCTATATTACTCTGGCGAGGCTAAACCGCCGTTTTGAGAGGGGTAGTTTAAAAGGAGTCGCGGAGGGAGAAAAATGAGGGGAGATTTTTTTTAATATAAGAGGGGGCAAACGGGCATGCGGCTCACCTGATGGAATGTGGGTTGTGGTCAGTTGATGAAAAATAGACAACTGCTGCAGTCCGATTGTGTAATTATGGTTGGAATCATTTGTCAGTGACATTCACTCCGCAACTGTGTTATGTTTTTTTGTAGGATAAGGGTACAAAAGAGCACACAGTCCACCTGATGGTAAGTGGTTGCTGTGGCTCATAGACATCTACATCTATCCTTGACTACGAATCTACGAATGCCTCGTTTCCAGTAAAAGGCTCCGGTTCTCTACACCCACCATACGAAACACAGCAGCGTCAAGCTGCCATTTTACGCTGGTATTCTGTGAGAGCGTGGTCCTTCCCTGCTCGAGCCGATCCATTCGTGCTATAACTATACTACTAATATAGCTCCAGAATGGCTCTATCACGTATGAAATGTTTTTTTCATGATGTTAACAATTTGTAGCCTAAAATAATATAATATGAAAAAGACATCGGTTCCTAAACGAACTTGATACTAAAAACCACTGAACACTGATACTTTCACACAAAACAACGTAATCAAAGGTCAAACTTCAAAACGATGCCAACCACGACTCTCAGTCTCACCAGCGTGATACAATCGCACTGCTGCCAATCCAAGTAATTGATAAATAGCTTTTTATACCTTTTATACAGCAGTATTAAATTGTTGGCATAGCTCAGGCTGTCCTCCCAGGTGCCTCTCCTTAATAATGGAGTTCTCCTACCAGAGACGGAGCCAGATTGCGGGCGCTCGGGTGGGGACCTCAAACACTTATTAATATAACCCTCGAGGAGTACGAAGACACGTTAATAGTCACGAGACATCGTGATATTACTATGAGGGTACTGGAGGTGGTAAGTGCTACCCCAGGAAAGAAAGAAAAAAAGGAAGAAAGAAACACTATATTTTGGCATAAATGCAGTTTGAGCATGAGGTGCGGTTAATTACAGTACAAAGCTGATTTTCAGTGGTGAGCATACAGAGCGATCAAGCCTCAAGTCAAGCAAAGCAATTAAGGGGCTCGGTTGTGTTCCGAAAGGAAATCCGGGACCCCTCGTATAAGCTGATGGTAATTTTGGGAAGCGGAAGGTATCCAGGATTTTTCTACAATAAAAATCTCAAGCTGTTAGCATAGCTGATGTTAGCGCTGCTTTAAGCGATACGAATGCTTATAGCAATCTGATATTTTAGAATTGTTTTTCTCATTGATGATTCAAATTCAAAAACCATTGTTTGTGAATTTTACTATGGCTGGGATTTGAACCAACGACATGTAATGAACTGAGGTTAATTGAGCGTGTTGTTGTCCACTATGTTTGACAGTGTTTTCAAAGTAAGTTATGTCAGTGCTAGGTGGAAAACACACATTCTGGAATCCACTTCCAATAACTCGAGTGTCGATCGAGTGTAAATCGCGCTCATTTCAGTACTGCGCGTCGTAAAGCGTAGCTTTATCTATAACTAAACGATTAATGTTTACAAGTAGCATTCCCGAACAAATTGTTCCGATGACGCCTCTGCGTGGAAAATCGAGGAACCGTTTTAACAAAGGAGCGTGTTGGTAAACACGTTTTCTCTACTGCGTCAGAGTTAGCCGCTTACAGAATACTAGATACTACTTGTTTTGTTATTAGTAATGTGATTGTTTGTTGTTTTATTAGTCTAGCTGATGTTCTATTAGTATAGCTGATGTTAAGTGACAATCTAAGCCTATAGACATTTTTTATTGAAGTAGAGTATAATGACCACAGACACATTTTATCTTCGATTAAGAATCAAAATGCAGATGCCTTTGCAGTCACTCTTAAAGACTAACATGAAATGCTCCGTTATCCTTAAAAAAGCGTGGGTGAAACCGAACATATTTTTGCATAATGCATTTTGCATGGTAATCTGCGAGAGCATAATCTTTCTCTGGTCACATACAATCGTGCTCCAGTCATAATACACTTGCAGCGTTACTCTACCACTATCATATAGTAGAATTACGCATTTCAATAAATTGTTTTTAAACACAAAATATGTAATGCAATACATCTTGATAAAATATTATTTTACGTAGCAGAGCCACGCTGCAGCTATGGTTGTAGCATCAATGGGCCGGTTCGACCGGAGTAGGACCACGTTCTCGCAGAATATATAATGATTATATATATAATGAATATATGAATATGAATATATAATGAATATAGAATGAGTGTAAAGAACCGGTGACCCTTTTTACTGGAAACGAGGCTGCAATTTAATTAATAATTACAATTTGGGCCTGAGGGATGACAACGAATTTGCATTTTGATTCTTAGTCAAGAATAGATGTAGATGGCTATAGGCCACAGCATTCACTTACTATCAGATGGACTATGTACTCGTTTTTCACCCTTACTATGTCTGTAAATAAAACTATAGCCGCCAAAAGCAAAATACACTGTTAGCTTTGCTACAGCTATATTACTGGTATAGTTTTAGCACGAATGAATCAGCGCGACCGAGGAAGAACCACGCACTCACAGAATACCAGCTCAAAGTAGCAGCCTAATGCTGCTATGTTTCGTATGTTGAGTGTAGAGAATTGGAGACCCTTTTTACTGGAAACGAGGCATTCCATGTTAGTCCTCACGGGTGACAACGCATCTGCATTTTGATTCGTAATTGAGGATAGATGTCTATAGGCCACAGCAACCACTTACCATCAGGTGGACTATGTGCTCGTTTGTCACCCTTATCCAATAAAAAAGCTCCTTATCTTTACGAGTATAATCATTGGTGCGTCTGTTAGTGATCGTGTAACTTTTGAATGACTTGACCGATTGAGATCATTTCATGGCTATATTAGGATCCGATAGGTAACGCTATTGTTGTAAACTATTCATGACAAAAGTCTGTCGTACTAACGCTGGCTTTTGTTCCCCATTAAGACGCATAGTGAAATCATATATTGATTATTTTAACCATATTGATATTTTTACTGCCTCACATTTGTGCTTTAAAAAATATATTAAGAATAAATTACAAGTATTACAAATTTAATATTTAATTCGTGCAAGATTCTTTTATACTGTTTAAAAGTTATGTTTTTTTTTGTGATTGTAACTTTTTTTTCTTCAACTCGTTATTGTTTATACTTATATGTGGTACAAAGTGTTGAATGTACATTATACTATACTCTTTTTTGATAATAGTTTTATAAATACCTTTGTTTATTTGTATGTATATCTTAATAAATAAAATAAAATAAGTTATTAAAAATATATTTACATATTTTTACAGTTTGAGTTCCAGTCACAGTCAGGTGGAGTTAAAATTTCTACAAAATCCCTAAATGGCGTTTTTTGGTCGGATCATATCAAA
Source organism: Parnassius orleans (assembly GCA_029286625.1). Taxonomy (NCBI): domain Eukaryota; kingdom Metazoa; phylum Arthropoda; class Insecta; order Lepidoptera; family Papilionidae; genus Parnassius; species Parnassius orleans. Next base: position 4,560,881 of record JAGSMP010000006.1, on the reverse strand, counting down.
TAAGCATTACAAAATTTTTTGGTCGGAACATATCAAATAAGCATTCCAAAATTAACTTTTAATATTTGGTAATTAATGTCGTAGTCAAAAGCGGCCAAGAGATTACACCATTATATATTTAACTAACAATAAAAGCCACAGACGCCGTTAAACGATCGTTGCATCTCATGCCAGGAAATATTTAACTAAATTTCACAAACGCTCAACTCTAAAATAGCAGTCATAAATCACGGTCGAAGGTCGCAATATCGCATGGGTTATAAACTAAAACAGATATAAGGGCTTCATCCAATTGATTAGCATTTTAATAGAGCGCATCCATTACTAGCTAAACATCGAACTGTGATGTAAAAAAATGAATTCCTTTCTCCATTCCGTTCCTCTTATAACATGATAAAACAAAGTATACTTATCATCACGCAGACTTTGTGCACGTTTGTCACTCTTATTCTATAAAAATAGTTAATTTAACAATATTCGCATATATATAAACAAAAAACATATTTTATGTGTAAGGGGAAATATAGACTGTGTGGCGGCGAGAGAGAATCGTGTCGTAAGCAACTATGGAATGTGCCGGAATCATGTCATGGCTTCCGATTAGATGGAGGTATTACCATCTTATTCACATAACGATTAAGGAAAATGCTCTTTACAACAGGAGAGGTCCATATCCAGCAGTGGACTTTTATGGGGTAATGAAGAAGAAGAGAAGGATAAAAATAGTCTATAAAGCGCTGGAGATAAAGAACTGGGCTTAAAATTTCTCTAGTAAATTGAATCCGACATCTGTTTTGTCTGCATCAACGGTATTGTTAATAGCAATTTTAAGTGCTGATTTTCTACGTTAGTGAATATAAATATCTTAAGAATACCTACACATTCCCTACACCTACACATCAGAGTAATAAGTAAAAAATATCGGAGATATTTTTCACGTGGTAGAACCATGCTGCAGCTATATTATGTTTGTAGCACAAACGGGTCGGCTCGACCGGAAACGGACCACGCTCTCATAGAATACCAGTATAAAATAGCAGCTTAATGCCGCTGTGTTTCGTATGGTGAGTGAATCTACACTCATTTTTCACACGATTCACACGGTCCTCTCACCGGGGAGTCTTTTTACTGCAAACGAGCATTCCATCTTAGTCTCAGGGATGACAACGTATCATTTTGATTCTTAATCCACGATAGATGTAAATGTCTATAGGCGACAGCATACACTTACTATCAGTTGGACTGTGTGCTCGTTTGTCACCCTTATGCTATAAAAAAACAAAGGAGAATTTAATTAGATAAAATAAATAAATGAACTAAGATACGGGTGAAAATTAAAAACGATGTCTTACCTAGTTTTAAGAGTGCCAATCTAGATAAGACACGCATTATTTTTATTTTTCATTAGGATTTTCGCTAAATAATTTTAATATCTTTAATACTCGTATAATGGAATTCCGCTAAGCATCGCCTGATTCTATTAATTACATCGGATACATCTGAACTTTGTCAACGCGCAAATTTTACTAAAATTAAAGCAACACGGCGGATTTTTCCTTGCTCCAAAAATCATCTCAGTAATGTGAAACAAAGTGAAATGAGAACCATGGGACGTATGTAATACGTTTGCTAAGGTAATTGTTTGTATTAACCTTTCCTATCCGCAATTTAATTTACAGTGATTTCTAATATCCACTTTTTTAGGTTTTCGTACCTCAGAAGTGAAAAAACGGTTATCTTTCATAGTGTAGTGGTGCAGTGGCGGCGAAGCGTGCGTTGACACCCAGGGCGGTTTGTTATCAAGCACCCCCCAAAATAAAACAAAAAATGCTAAACATGCTTACGGGACTTTATTTTGCTAAAATATTCTATTACATTATCAAAATTTACATTCTTTTCTTTTTCGATAGATAAAATGGAAAGATTGGTTAGTCGCGCTTAGCTCATTGCGGACCTTAAAATTTTATTAACTTGAGTTTTGAAAAGCTTCTTTCACATGAAGCTACCGAAAGACAAATAGTTAAAAAAAATCTTAGACAGCGCTAGATTCGGAACAGACTCAAGATAGCCCCATTTTATGATGAATCTGAGAAGCTCCAATGAAGTTCATTGAACCGCTTCTTGGGAAGAAATGCTGGCGGCTTCCAAGTTGTGCCTCAGTCGTAAAATCGTAGATTTTTGTCAGATTTGGAACTATTACAGGAAGATCTTCTTCTGGTAAAGTAGCAGATGGTTAGGCTGAACATCACTAAATGTTATGAGAATATCATCCATTGCCCTGTAACAATGCTCTAGTTCTCCGTACAATCTGTCAAGACATTCTAACATAGCACTCTGCAGCTCCTCTGACAATGTTAGTCCCACATCTCCTCCTTCCTCTTTTTCCTTCAATCGAAATGTCCAAGTCCTCACATTTTTTTGTTGCGTAGGATAGCTTAAGAAAGCTTATTTCACTATTTGAATACGTTAGGTTTGAAGAAAAATTTTAGGGCTTTGATTTTTATTACACACTTTCCCAGTGATAGTCCAGATGTTTCTAAATACTTTTGCGTCTGATTAACTTCTTCTAGGACTTCTAGGACACACCAAAAGGAAATATAGCATAAAAATCTGAAGTAACACAAAGTTGGTAAGTAGATGCTGATTCCCTTGTATCGATGTTTTGTCTGATGCTGCTGGGATTACACATATCTTCGAGTGTTGATACAAGTTTCTCAAATCCGTATTTTGCAGTGGTTTAACAGCGTCGTGATGAACACAACATCTTGTCTCTAATAGTCTTTTGACAGATACGCCTACACTTTTCATAAAAATTTCCCATCGATGTGTGAATGATGAAAAGAACATGTAAACTCTTTCTAATGCTCCGAAAAAAGATAAACTGGAATTAACGCTCCCAAATGAGTGCACTCCACATACGGACTTGCGCTTTATATAAGGTAAGAAGATGCCCCGGCGTGAAGTAGCGCCACAACCTTGCAAGGACACCAAGTTTCCTTGCGACTGCTTTGGATCTGGACTTAATAAACCGCCCATAGTTGAGGTTCGGAGAAAATTCAACCCCTAACCACTGAAGGTGGTCAGTGTACTAGGCCGCTTACCTTGCTCAGGAATGTATATTCCGGAAAGTAGGAGCCAGGGTAAGCGGGCTCCTTTTAGCGGTGAAAAGACACCTTTTGTTTTGGAGGCGTTGAATCTCACGAGATTGGCATCACCCCATTCGGAGACTGCCTGTAGTGTGAAATTCACACGCTCTACCATAGCTTCTCTTTCGGACTGGATTCGATCTCGACTGCCCGGGCACATGGTTGGTATCTCTCCACAACTGTGCTATCGTTTGCATACCCATAGATACCGAGCATAAGCAGATCATTAATATGCAGCAGGAAGAGAGTTGCGGAGAGAACAGACCCCTGAGGAACACCGGCGTTAGTCGCCACAGGATCGGATGAGCAGCCACCGACGACGACCCGGAGAGACCATTCACTCAGAAAGTATTTTACTCATTCAATCAGACCAGGGGATAAGCCGTACGCTGGAAGCTTACCCAAAAGGCTAGCATGCCAAACTCTGTCAAAGGCCTTTGAGACATCAAGGGAAACAGCAAGTGCTTCCCCACTGTTCTCAAGTGCCTCGCCCCATACGTGTGTGACATACGCTAGAAGGTCCCTATCTGACCGATTTCGGCGAAACTCGTATTGCCGGGTCACTAAAGAGGTCATTCTGTTCTAGGTATGCCATTAAGCGGGCGTTCAATATACGCTCCATAATCTTGCAGAGTATGGAGGTAATTGAAATTGGCCGATAGTTGGCAGGGTCAGCACGGCTAGCTTTTTTAGGCACAGGCTGTACATTGGCCAGCTGTCCAAGATTTGGGCACTATTCCAGTCCTGAATGAGAGGCGGAACAAGCGCGTTAACACAGGAGACAACTCAGGTGCACAGACCTTTAGGACTATAGCTGGTATACCATCAGGTCCAATAGCTTTGTTCACGTCTACGTCTAGACTTCGCAAGGTTTTAAGAACCTTCGTGTTGGTGATACGGACCTCTGACATAGAGGTACCGTAGTGAGGTAATTGAGATGGTACGCTGTTGCTACTGTCCAGACGCGAATTACAAGCATAAAGAGAAGCAAATAAGTCGGCTTTCTCCTTAGGCGCATGCGCCAGTGAGCCTTCTGGTTTTACCAGCGGAGGCAGTGTAGACCGACAGAAGTTTGTCTCGACCTCTTTGGCCAGAGACCAAAAAGCTCTACTGCCAGTTGCAGCATTATCATATTCTTGAGCCGTTACTTACCTTCTTTGATCGCGTTACTCACTCGACCAAGCGCTACCTAACTTGAACTCATTTATTTAGGAAATTAATTATGTTCGAAAGTAAATAAAAATATTAAGATATAATATTTGTATGCAGGTATATACCTACTATAGTAAATAGCTATACATTTATTCGTATGTCTTTGCGCAGTAATTCTTCTGTAAATATTCTCTGGCTGTGCGAGTGAGTTGTCGTTGTCACCCCTTGGTGCTTGGCACCCGGGGCGGACCGCCCCCACCGCCCCCCCTTTACACCGCCACTGTAGTGGTGTTGGGATTAGTGGTGACCGGAGTGTTGCTCGCAATTTAGGGTAGGCGGGAGGTGCTCTTCAAGATAGGTTAGGTACACATTATTCTATTACGCGTATATCAGCTGATAATTCTTTAATATATTTATTTATTTATTATCTTTTACGTCAATTTAAGAAATGCTTCACAACTTTTTGCTCTCTCTCTCTCTTATCACTAAATGACAATAGAAAGACTAATTGTAAATTATCTATATACCTGATAGATAATAATGAACATTTAAAAGCAAGGCTTATTATGCTTATCCAGTCGTTATATATCTTTTTCTAGATGTCTGTGGTCATGTTTTGTCAAATTATCTTTATATATAAATTCTTCTGTCCGTGTGTATGTGACTGATCTCCTCCTAAACGGTTGGACCGATTTTGATGAAATTTGTTTTGTGTGTGATTAAATTGATTCGAGAATGGTTTAGATTCACAAATGGACCCGGTAGGTGGCGCTGTTGTCGAGATCCACAAATCACCTTTATGAAGCCGGAGAGAGTCGCTAGTGTTATATAAATGTCAATGCCTCTTATAAGTTCTGTCTTTTCCATCAATACAAATTACCTTCAAGAAAAGAGCCTACTCCTTTTTAAAAGGCCGGCAACGCATCAATTCCCCTGGTCTTGCAGTTGTTCATGGGCGGCGGTAGTCACTTACCATCAGGTGAGCCGTATTCTCGTTTGCCTCTTATCATATAAAAAACACAAAAAGATTGAGACATTTCAAAAAATTTAGAAATGTACTGAAAAAGAAATTAAATGGGAAAAATGCGGCACATGTAACATGTACTCGTAATACGCTTGGATCTCAAAGGCCACACAGCTTAATAAGTTTTACTTTCATGTACTAATTTTACCATGTACCATGTGAGGAGCAATACGACGGTAATTGCTTTTCTAGATAACTACACCGCTGTTGCAAATTAATATTTAATATTTTGATGAAATTTTATGACAAATTGGCAATAGCAGGTTATGGACATCTGTAAATATAAGTTAATTTATAGCCTACTAGCTGGTACTCAGCGCGTTGCTGCCACAGAAGAAATAATCGTGAAAATATCGTTTTAAATTTGGAAGAGGTATATTGTTTAATTAGGAATGCTAATACATTCATCGAAGTTGAATGATATACGACTTTCAAGGAAATTTGTCGGTACGATACGTGCGCCACATACGTAAGTTAGTTATATTATGCCTATAACCTTCCCGCAAGTGCAAGCAATAAGTTGACAAAGTTTTGCCGCAATCTGATGAACGGTATGGCAGCCCATAAAATACGAACAAACAAAAATTTATTTTTATATATTAGATATTCGTTCTACTTCTGGCTTCACATTTTGAAGGATTATGGATATGACTTAAAATTGCATTTAACAATATCATTAATGCCGGCAGGGGTCAATCAATCGAGTTGCTCGCTTTTAACCAATCCACATTTTTTTTAATCATTCTAAGCCAGTGATAAAAAAAAAACATGCGTTAGTGTCGTGGAACACTCGGTCGGAAAGAAGTTCCTTTAATAGTATATTATTATTGATAAACGTATTATATTATTGATTAACAAATACAAATAAATGAATTACTAGCGTCTATTAAAATGAAGCGTCATTTAAAATAATATTTCTTTCATGACAAGATAAGAAAAGGTCCGAGAGAGATCTCGCTCGCGCTATACAAAGGGGGTCGTGACGGAAAAATCTTACACTTTTTCTCGCCTAGCCCCATCCGTCAAATTCGTACCGTGCGATAAGGAACTTCGTTCAAATGTTGCAAAAAGTGATTAGAAGTTATTTCACTTGACTTTTCATACTTTACTATACTATACTTTAAAAATTACGTTTTACTACTTAACAGTGATATGTGGAATGTGCGCTCGTTTGTCGCGTATAGATTTAGAAAAAGAGATACTAAATAATATTTAAATAGAATTATGTAAATTTAATGTCGACTGTCGTTCTCTTAACCCACTACCCCATACGAGTATTATCCCGTGGGTGTCGTAAACAGCGACAGAGGGAAACTGAAACAAAAGATGGGTAGCAGCATCTTCCAGATCATAACTCAATAATAATAAAATCTTAGGTTGCCAACACGCTTGCTAAGCATGACAAATATGGCAAATATCGTCCTATGAGACAAACTATAGGGAAAGCTTATGTTTAGCATTGGATTTTTGATGGAGTGTAACAAACAAATAAAAAAAATCTATTCCATACATTAATACATACTGTCGTAATAAAGTAACCGTAGGATGAAAGTAGCAAACAGCCCACAATATGTTTATATGTTTACACTAATCAGGAACAAGGACGTACTGTGAAATTCAAAGCCTTAAAGTATAAAGTTATTTTTAATCTGTTTAATCATTTAGGGTGTGGAGATCGGCCGCACCTAGTGTGATAACCGAGACAACTCTAATGAGAGTGTCAGCCGAGCGAGGAGTACTATTCCATAGCAGTGCCCTCCCAGTTATCCGGTCGTTGGCTCCAGACAATCATGAGCATACCCAACAGCGTACCGGGTGAGTCGAAACCGTATGAACATAGAGTAGTTAACCGATAGAGCACTATAAATAAGTTGTCGTGTGGTGTCAGCATACTAGAGTCCACAAGCTTTACCTTTATCTCGCTTTGTGGTCTTTTTCGAATGTAATTTCAAATTTTGGTTACGAAAACATACTTCTCTTTTTGAGAAATTTAAGTACAGTGGGAGCTAATATCGCGTATATATCATAATAATATATTAAAGTTAATTTATAGCCTATTAATGTCTCACTTGTGGGCACACGCCTCCTCTTGCTGCGCGTATTGGAGAACTTCACATGTCTTCGAAATTTTTTTTTTTTTTTATAGGATAGGATGACAAACGAGCACACAGTCCACCTGATGGTAAGTGGTTGCTGTGACCCATAGACATCTACATTTATCCTCAATAAAGAATCAAAATGCAGAAGCGTCGTCACCCGTGAGGACTAAGATGGAATGCCTCTTTTCCAGTAAAATGGGTCTCGGTTCTCTACACTCACCATACGAAACACAGCAGTGTCATATTTAATTCATTAAAAAAACCTACACGTGTTTTCTCACGATGTATTCCTAATTTAGCTGGAAAAATGTTGGTAATTATTGCATCTAGCACATATCAGTAGACCAACAGGCTATGGTCTATCGTCGTATATATAAAAAGTTAATTTTCTCGTTCATCAGTGACACTTGATCAAAAACATCTTGAAACGATACACACAACGGTGTCATTGACAAACTTATTTGTTAACGACAACACTACACACTGATAATTAAATACGTAAATAAAATTTACGTATTGTAGTTTGTCTGGTGGCAGCGTAAGGAAATCTATCGACCCCTTTCGTCTCGTGTGTCCCGCGACTATGGGGAAAGATCCAATGGCTTCGATGAATGGCAGTATTACCACCCCGTTTAGACAAGACGTAAAATACCACGGGTGACTAAGAGCGGCGTCAAAGGTACGAAGCATCTGGCTGGGTACTGCGAATGTTATTTCGCCTGATAAGCATAGAGATTATGCAAAATTTTCTCTAAGACTATAGAGACCCATGTTTAGTAGTGGATTATACGGGCTGATAATTTTATGATCACGGTGAAGAATTAAATTGTAGTAAATGGCTCTCAATTACACAAAAAATATGGCTTATTTATTAACATCATAGTAATTTCACATAAGTCGTTTTGTATACACGATAAATCTATCTTTGACTGCCTCGTAGGTCTAGTGGTTCGTAAACGCGACTTCACAAGGTTCTCATAGCAGCACTGGAATAATGCTTCCTCTTCCTTCAAGCTACTCTCTGTGCTACAGTGTTCGGCACGGCTCTGAGCCTTACTGCTTGCCTCTGCAGACTACTTGCCTTCTTCTCGACTCGCCGCAGACTACAAGGCAATTCCCTGGCACTTACACATTCTTCGACATCTAGACTACACTATCGACCTCCGGTCAGAGCAGGGGGGTGATGGGGCGGCGCTGTCGCCGCTCCGTAAGCGAAAAGCCTAAATCGCGCTATCAAAGTTCTGAAGTTAACGCTCTATATATAGAACAGCTGCGAAATAACACACGGAGCATTGGCCGCTCAACGGGCCGACCACCTTGCCCGGCGGGAGATCTCCCCTTTTCCATCCACGGCCACACTGATAATGAGGTCTCGGGTTTAAATGCCGGGTCGGGCCAAAATCAGTTATTGGGTTTTTCTGTCACGAACTTCTGAGTAACAGCCCGGAGTCAGGAAGTTGGCGGTGTTTCACCACCGTGCCTCGGTAAGCACGTAAAACCGTTGGTTCTGCGCCTGATCTCTCTCCGGTCGTGTCTGATTACCGTCCCATTGGAGTATGAGAGTGAGGGAAAAGTGAGTGCTTGCGGAATACATTTGGGCACTGTAATCATATCCTGCGTAGATGGCTATAGTCCGTTTGGATTAAGAAATTAGTGAGTCATCAGTGCAACTGTACAGTAAAGGTGTATACACGGTGGAGTAAAAATTCAATCAATTTATTTTATATATTAAAAGATAAAGTTAAGTGAATAAAAATCCCAAATTAAATTAATATTATATTTTAATCAGTTTCGTACCCAGGCAAAACCATACATTGATATTCGTACATTAAATATTTCTTTTTAAATTTTAATTACATTATACTTATTGAATAAAACTACTTTTACAGATTATACCGCGTTTAATTATCTTATTTTTTATTAATTTCCGACGTTTCGGGTGCTTTACAGCACCCATGGTCACGGGGGACTGAGGTGATTGACGTCCCGATGTCAGAGTTAATCCGGAGTACCTTCAGCTTTTTTAATTATTAATTTTGGTCCGATCTACGCAGAATGAAATAACTGTGTCTTGAAGTCTTGCAGTGGTATGCTTGGGTTTAGTTTTAATTTTATTAATTACAGGATCCCAAGCAGGTGGTAATCCAGCCTCCTCTCTATTGAAATTATAATGTTTTTAATTTCAATAGCCTCACATATCATCCTTGGCAGGAATAGATGTTCTTTCATGAGAATCTGTGGTTTATCAAATCTAATGTAATGGCGGGGCCGTCTAGGATATGATCACAAACTGCAGACTTCCCGGAACGTTGGTGCTTCACGTCAGCTATGTCTTCTTTTACGCGGGTTTTGATGGATCGTTTTGTTTGCCCTATATATGAGAGACCACATTTACAATCAAGCTTGTACACTCCTGCATCTTGTAGAGGAATATTGCACTTGACGGATGGTAAGAACTGACTAATCTTCTTCGGCGGCTTGAAGAATGTTCTAATAGAAGCTCGCTTCAAAATGTAGCCAATCTTGTCTGTGACACCTATATATGGTAGTACAGCAGGCACACGCTCGACTGTGGCCGGCTTCACTCGGTCACTGTGACGTAGGCGCGGAACCCGAAGCTTGTTGTCTTGTAGTAAGTACTTGCTCGACGTGCTGGAGCTCGGCGGCCAGATGTTTTCTGTCACAGAAATAGTGTTATGCTGCTATTTACACTGATATTCTGCACGCTCGTGATCCTTTACCTAGCAAATCCAATCATACTGCAGCAACAATCAGTGTGGTTCTACCGTGACCGTGACAGTACCGTGACCGTATCAGTGTGACCGAGTGAAGCCGGCCACAGTCGAGCGTGTGCCTGCTGTACTACCATATGTCAGAGGTGTCACAGACAAGATTGGCTACATCTTGAAGCGAGCTTCTATTAGAACATTCTTCAAGCCGCCGAAGAAGATTAGTCAGTTCTTATCATCCGTCAAATGCAATATTCCTCTACAAGATGCAGGAGTGTACAAGCTTGATAGTGAATGTGGTCTCTCATAATAGGGCAAACAAAACGATCCATCAAAACCCGCGTAAAAGAACACATAGCTGACGTGAAGCACCAACGTTCCGGGAAATCTGCAGTTTGTGATCATATCCTAGACGGCCCCCGCCATTACATTAGATTTGATAAACCACAGATTCTCGCGAAAGAACATCGATTCCTGCCAAGGATGATACGTGGGGCTATTGAAATTAAAAAACATCCTAATTTCAATAGAGAGGGAGGCTGGGTACTACCATCTGCTTGGGATCCTGTAATTAATAAAATTAAAACTAAACCCAAGCATACCACTGCAAGACTTCAAGACACAGTTATTTCATTCTGCGTAGATCGGACCAAAATTAATAATTAAAAAAGCTGAAGGTACTCCGGATTAACTCTGACATCGGGACGTCAATCACCTCAGTCCCCCGTGACCATGGGTGCTGTAAAGCACCCGAAACGTCGGGAATTAATAAAAAAAAAAGATAATTAAACACGATATAATCCGTAAAAGTAGTTTTATTCAATGTGTAGTGTTCGCGTAAATATAAGAAATCATTATGCATTATACTTACTTTTCGACATAGAGATCAAAACCGTTTTTTAATTTTTGGCTGTCTGTCTTACCAATCGTGAGAAAACTCAGCCCACCAAAGTTAAGCAACGGCCCCACACTCTGCAGCGACACGTAATAGAAGCAGAGGTCTTAAGGGTGTATGGTGCCGGGGAGCATGCCTTTGTTCCTCTGATTCCATTCATACTATATGAGTCGTACCAACAATTTTCCTTTACGCTTCAGGCGCATGCAATTTTATATCAGCGTCTGCTTTGCAATGACAATAAATATTTTTACCGCTTACGACTGCAAATTCTTAAACGTTTGCTGTATAAACATACTGGCTGAGAAGAAACTTTTTTTATAGGATAAGGGTGACAAACGAGCACACAGTCCACCTGGTGGTAAGTGGTTGCTGCGGCCCACAGACATCTAAAACTGTCCTCGATTACAAATCAAAATGCAGATGCGTTGTCACCCGTGAGGACTAAGATGGAATGCCTCATTTCCAGTAAAAAGGGTCTCCGATTCTCTACACTCACCATACGAAACACAGCAGCGTTAAGCTGCTATTTTACGCTGGTATTCTGTGAGAGCGTGGTCCTTCCCCGGTCGAGCCGACCCATTCGTGCTACAACTATACTACTAATATAGTTGCAGCATGGCTCTACCACGTAATATTAAACTTCACGCTAAATATGTAAAAGAGGAAAAAAAAAAAAACAAAAAAGGAACGACCGACGCTACCGGTTGAGTGCACATCCACATAATATTTTTTAATACCGTTTTATAAAGTAATAAATTCATTAACTACTAAAAATAAAGTTTTGTAAAACATCGCTGTACTTTTGGATATTATATCATGATCCATTCAAGTTTTGGAGTTCTAACAATTATTATAGCACAGGAAAAAACGGGGAGGAATGGAAAATTTGATATTTTTATATAATATTTTAAAGTAATATTTTTTTAAAAAAAAAAACTTCAGATAATACTTGCCGTAATAAAAGTCCGTATACGTTATTGATATTGCGTAACATTTAACACATGCACAGCAGGTGCGATGGCAATTAGGCAGGAGGCATTACCACTATCGTTAAGTGTCTAGAAAATTTGAAGTTTTGAGATATTTTAATACTATTTTTCCATTTTTTTTAGTGACTGTAATTATTTCCTTATTCCGATAAGTAGATTTATAAATTTGAATGCTTGGTCTGGAGGGCAGCTAGTCTGTGTATTCGACTTATTGGCTGCATATTTATCATATGAAAAATTTTCCAAGTGAACCCTCGACTTATCGAGGGAGGGAGGAGAATTTGTACGTACATTTCGATTTCATGTTACACGAGCATCGTTAAGAAGTGGGGCACGTGCATTGAACAGGAATTTTTCCTTTTTACACACTAACATTTCTCCGCATTTTCAAGGTGATACTGCTAGTGTAAATGATGATTTGGACTGATAGTTCAATACAGGTTCGTTTATTTCAACCTTTTTGAATCAACTCCTGGAATCTTATGGGCATTTTGATAAGTTCTCTTTACCTTCTTATTTCAAAAAACTGACTAATTAATGTACATTTTTTTTATGACTGCTTCATTGGTTAAACTGGCTAGTGATCGTAAGTGCGACTACTGTTAAAGTGATCCTGGTTTCGTATCCCTGTTCGGGCCAAATTCAGTTATTGGGTTTTTCTGCCAAGAAATTCTCAGTAGCAGCCCCGAGATAGGAAGCTGGCGGCGTTCGTTGGTCCTGCGCCTGATCTCTCTCCATTCTTGTCGGATTGCTGTCCCAGAGTAATATGAGAGTGAGGGAACAGAGAGTGTACTTATGCTTGTGTTCGTGTGTGTACACTATAATCCTGTCCTGCGTAGATGGCTAGTCTCCTTTGAGATTGGCGGGTGTCCGAAGTTCGGTCTGGAGGACATCATTTTTGTATTAAGTTTATGCTATCGTTTGTTTTATAAAAGTCATACACATATAAAAAATATATATAATATTTTTATTATATGTGTATATGCGTGACGATTTCTTTAGTTTTTAGTAATCTGGTTAAGTAAGGCATTATTGCCAAGTTTCCCGTATAGGTCACAATTATGCCATTTTTCGGCAAAACTGTTATTACAAATGAGGGCGAATACACTATAACAACAAGTTTTGTTTACTAAGATTCTTTGTTGCGGGTTCACTGTACTGGAATGAACACGTCTTACAAAATTACTTTAAAATGAAGCGTCAGGCGGGTGAATTCGTTATTTTTTAACCGAGTTCAATAAACGAGAAGGTTCTATATTCGATGCAAATGTTTTTTATTATTATTATTATTTTATTCTTTATTGCACCAAATATTTGTACAAAAGGCGAGCTTAATGCTATATGGCATTCTCTACCAGCTAACCTTGGGTAGAACAGAGAGTGAGTTATAGGCAGTTAAGTAGTTATGATCAAATTAAGTTAAAATATATACATGCAACACATACATATAATATACACATATAACATATAATGACACACATATATAAATAAATACACACATTTATATATATATATATATATATATATATATATGTATATCTCAATAAATGTTTATATAAATAACGAACTATTTTTTATTTATTAAAAGGTATTCGAAAAAGAGGAATAGGAGACAAATCCCCTATTTGCCTATTATGATATTATTGTATAGTTATTCTATTTCACAATGAAGTTTTGAGTTTGGTTGTTGTTAGTCGTGCATTAACTAACACATTACACATTGTGTTAGTGTATGTAGGCCTCGAGAGTTAGCCGTGCACATACATATTGTGTTAGTGTGCGTAGTGCGCTCCCGAGGCCTACGCACACTAACACAATGTGTATGTGCACGGTTAATAACAACCAAAGTCAAAACTTCATCGTGAAATAGAATAACTATACCTATTTAAAGGACATTCTGCTTGTAACCTTCAGCTTGTGTTATTCCAAAAAACTTATAATTATACTTTTATTAAAACGTAAAAACGTCAAAACTAAAATAATAAAATTATTTCAATAGCTTCTGAAAATCGGAGCTTTACTCGTAATTCTTTGACACGCTATGTCTTAGCACCGACGTCAGAAGCTATAATGTAGAAATAACTTTTTTGAAGTTGGTTTTAATTTTATGTTAATTATGTTATAAAATGTTTAGTTATTACTGTTTTGAATCCAAAAATTGAATTCATTAGATATGAAAGTTGGAAAAATTTAAGTAAAGCCTGATTCTATTAATTATTTATTAGATATGTTAATTATTAGACTTTTCTTTTTATAAAAACATTAGCTTCACAATGTTTTAAATATTTACACGTATACAATAATAATAAACAGCTATTTTTTTTAAAGAAGAAGGGTAAGAAACGAGCACATAGTTCACCTGACGGTAAGTGGATGCTGTGTGTATACGACTACATCTGTCTTCGATTAATAATCAAAATGCGGATGCGTTGTCACCCCTGAGGACTAAGAACGAATGCCTCGTTTCCAGTAAAATGGTGACCGGTTCTCTACACTCAATTACGAAACAAAACAGGTATACGCCTATCCCGGTCGAGCTGACCTATTCGTTCTGCAGCCCTGTATTCTGAGCTGCAGCCATAAGACCACTGCAGTCTGCAGTCTATATACAGGGTTATTTTGTAAGCAGAAAAGGTTCAGAATAAGTAATGTAGGCAAATGGTGAAAAAAAATTAATTAAAAAAATCTCAAACATTTTATTTTGTCTTTTTTTTTATCTTTTAAATTCAAAATGCGTTATTTTAACTGATTGTACTAGGCACGCACACATTCGTAAGGGTAGGCAAAAACGTTGTTGCCCCTAAATCACATTAAATTGGGGATAATTTCAAATAAAATTAGAAGCTTTATTTACTGGTATTTTCAAAAATTGTAGTAACGGTATATCATTATTTATGTATTTGAACTTAAGTTTAAAATTTGACTACTCTTTGAAAAATAACCCTGTCATTTTCTGCATTCAGCCGCCTTTGTTACCGCCGCAGCTCTAATCAAGTCTATGCCTTACACTACGGTATCAAAGTTGTGACGTCGGATTTTTTGCTATCGACTCTAAAAATTCTGAAGGACACGGATAGGAATATTTATAGTACATTTGCCGCGTGGTGGCGTAAGAGTCCCGTGGGTCTCATAAAAGTTATACGGGATATTTGAGAAAGATTTTGTGGCTTCGGATAGATGGAGGTACAACCATCTCTTTTACATGGACCTAAAATAACTAGAAGGGCGACAGGGAGGAGTGAAAAGTGCAAGGAAAATCCGTCATACAACGGGAGAGGCCAATGTTCAACAGGGGACTTTTACGAGCCGATGATTTTTTTCTAAGTAAATAATTACTAACATGTAGTGGCGGTGTACGAATATCCACTATCCCATGTCATCCGTGGTTGTCGTAAGAGGCCATAGAGGGAAAAAATACAGAAGATGTGCAGCAGCATCTCCCTAATAACGACTAAAAATAAAAAAAACTGTGATTGCCAACCCGCTTCCCAAGCGTGGCAACAATGGCAAATATCTCCTATGAGGCAATCTATGGGGGAGGCAATCTATTTTCAGCAGTGGACTTTTATAGTCTGTAACGGTAATAAAAATGATAAATAGTTAAAGAGAAAATCCTGAAACAAGTATGACCATCAATATGCATTTTTATTACCTGGAACCAATTTTAAAATGGACAAATGTACTATCGGCCTGAAGGCAATCAAACTTGACCAGGCGAGCTCCCGTGGGCGGGTAATATCGCGGTCCACGTGTAAGCCAGTGTCAATGTCCTATATTGCAAACTATTGAATATCGGTAATGTTGACCTGATTCCACGCTTGTCTGCTTCCCTAAAGTCATCAAATTGACTACGGTATAAGTTTATTATTCCTTTGCCTGTTACAGTGGACATTACGTTTCATTTTTATTTTTATTATAGTTTTCTCATCTGGTTGGGCTGTGTAAATGAAAATGATAAATATACATAAATATCTATAAAATAAAATAAATACATAACAAATACATAAATAAATAAAAACCCAACCAGATGGAAGCCCTCGGCAGGGGAGACCAAACGGCCGAGGGTTAGGGGGAAAGGGAAAGAAACTGACGGATGATGCGGGCGGTATCGAGGAGCACCGTCTTCTGCATTTGAGCCCGGAGCGGTCCGTCACGGAGTTTCAGTCGTCTCAGATGACCTAAGAGGCTGATCGGGATTAACCCGTTCGCAGAAACGACCACAGGAATAATTTCCAGCCAGGTACAGATATTTTGTTCGCTTATCTGTTTCTGCTTTCACTAGGTTCTCGTCATACGGAATGGTAATGTCAACCAAAAATATCCTTGACAATGCCCGGTCCATCAGCACAATATCAGGCTTATTCGCTAGAATAGTCCTGTTTGTGCTGAAGGCCCTTTGTGCTGAAATACATGAACAGCTATCCGCCACCGGTCAAGTTCCCGCCAAAACTCCCTGTAACGTTTCAATTTTAAGTTGGAATACAGATAATAATTAACTGTAAAATAGTATAGTTTAAAAACATTTGAGCTGTTGTAGTTATGTTAGGTTTCGCTTTAAATTTTAAAGCACTCTAGCGACCCGGGTTAAATCTACGCCGGCAACGATAAAATTGTTAATTGAAATTTTAAGTGCTGATTTACCATGTGTTCAGCGGTGAAGAAAACATTGAGAGGAAACATGCATGTGTAAGAAATAACATATTTCAAGGCACGTTAAGTTCGCCATCACGCATTAGAGAAGCGCGTTGGAGTAATTGCTTCATAACCCCTCAGAACTAAGATGGAATGCTCCATATCCAGTAAAAAGGGTCTCCAGTTCTCTACACTCACCATACGAAACTCAGCAGCATTAAGCTGCTATTTTACGATGGGATTATCTTCCCCAGTTGAGTCAACCCATTCGTAAATGAAACCAGGATAAAGCTGCTGCATGGCTCTACCATGTATAAAACGTATAGATAAACTCAGATTGGTTTCTCTACGTACTTTCCCTTGTTGGAATAAGAACCCCTAGACCACCGACACGTCTGCACACGTACGAGTATACCACATCATTTGTGCTAATAACAAGGAACAATTATGAAAAGAATAGGCCCAAATCACTTGTTAAATCCAAATAATATAATTAACTTTTCAAAAAGGCCTGTTGGCCGGTGGAAGGAAATGGGGAGATCTCCCGCCGGGCAAGATGTTCTGCCCGGGAGCGGCCAACGCTCCGAGTGGTAGTTCGGAGGTATTGTATATATACTGTTTTTAATTCGGAACTTTGATAGCGCGATTTAGGCTTCGATGTATTTAGCTTGTGACGCGACGACAGCGCCGCCACAGGCCAATATAGATATAGTTATTTGTTTGGATAGTTTATGTGAATTTAAAGGAAATACTAAAACCAAAACAGGAATCTTAAAAACTTTTATACTAAATGATAATCTAAAAACACAGACATTGTTTATATTATTTTATTTTATGGTATATTACTTTTAATTTTAATCGTATAATGCTCCTTATTTTCATCCATTACAGTCTATAAAAATCCACTGCTGCTTTCGTTGGTACCGGCGGGGATCGAATCCGAGTAGTTCGCATACTGTCAGATATTTACAGCTAGCGCTCAGCCCCTGAGCATATCTGATCGTCAGATCGGAAAGAAATTCGAATACGAAGTCGCAAAATCGCAACTGAACACTTATGCTGCGCTCCATGTTTTTAAATGTTACCGCACTAGGAATATCTTCTCCCAAGATAGAATATCTCGTTACCAGAAAAAAAAAGGTTTTCCGTTCTCATCACTTACCATACGAAATACACCAGAACTTCGCTGCTATTTTAAGTTGGTTTGTTGTGCAAGCGTTGTCCTTTTCTCGGCTAAGCCGACATATTTGTGCTACAGGTGATACAGATGCAGCGTAGCTCTAACACTTTAAATCAAGTGTGAGTAACCAATAGTAATAACAATAGGATAGATGTAGATGTCTATGGGCCACAGCAACCACTTACCATCAGGTGGACTGTGTGCTCGTTTGTCACCCTATTTCCATTAAAAAAAATTATAAATTGTTGTCAAATGTTTTCTATGAAAATCAGTCTATAAAAGTCCACTGCTGAAAATAGGTCTCCCTCATAGATTGCCTCATAGGGAATTTCAGTAGTTGCCACGCTTGGCGGGCGGGTTGGCAACCGCAGAGTTTTTATTATTTTGAGTTGTTGTCAGGAAGATGCCGCTGACCATCTCCTGTTTCAATTTCTCTCTGGCACCTCTTACGACACCCACGGGACGATATGAGGTAGTGGGTATTCTTACACCGCCACTATACGGTAATTATTTATATTTATTTTTAATTTTTATATTTCATCGGTATATTTATTTTTAATTTTTATTGCTTTCCCTATAAGAAAGGATACAAAGAGCTGACATAATGCCTATAGGCATTTTCTACCATTGAATAAAACTATTTTTACGGATTTTATCGCGTTTAATTTTATTAATTTTGATTCCCGACGTTTCGGGTGCTTTACAGCATCGCATTCATACGGATTTTATTCAATGTGTAGTGTTCGCGTAAATATAAGAAATCATTATTTTCTACCAGTCAACCCATATTATTTCCTATCAGTTCAGATAGTATGTCACGTAGTGACGCTTTATAAAACAAGGAAAATGTTTCTCGAAACATACAGAGGAATTCTGCTCTACTAATATAGAACGGGTTGTCTCATTTAAATCGAATAAAACGTACTCAGATAATATTAATTTGTCTTCCCGCGTTTACATCACCTTGACAGTTATTGTGACAAAGCTTTGGTTATAGTTCACATTCATTCAAATTGGAGAAAGACACGGTGGAATAGTTACGCAGAGTGTGGACCAGTTCACGACACATCTGGCAAACGTTCAACGATGCACCACGCCCATTATGTCGGGCGTGTATTGCAGCCAGATAATCCAGATCTAAATTTTATTGTACATTTAAATACATATAATCGTCAGGTATATATCTCAATTGTAGTCAATTTGTATTTGTTCAAAATCGGATTTTTAACAGAATAGTATAGTTATTAATACATTATAAGTTATACTTATGGAAACTCATTTCTCTTTTACCACCACTGGTTTGGAATAAAACCTCTGTCCTGGGAAGAACCGACAAGAAACCCAGCGGGACTATTTTTAAATAATAATTTACTATAAAGTACGATTGAATATAAAATGTGTACATTAGAAACAGCATGGTAGCGATCATCTCACTCCTAAGGGTTATTATCACTCATGTATTGTTTTTTACCGATTTCAAAAAGGAAGAGGTACTCCATTCGACTGTGTTCTTTTTTTATGTGTGTTACCTCATAATTTTTTGTGGGTGAACCGATTTCAATGATTCTTTATTTTATTTGAAAGCTGGTGCTTCTCATGTGGTCTCATTTAAATTTGATCAAGGTCTGACCAATAGTTTTTGAGTTATTCTTAATAATTTATGTTGAAGTCGGTTGTACAAAATTTTAAATTTTAAATTATACTTCTTCTTCTATCTTTTTTCCCCATCGGTTGTCTGTTCTTCGAGCTATATGGCCAGCCCATACGCTATTACCAATCCGTTGGGCTATGTCGGTCACTCTAGTTCATTTCTAAGTTTATCACGCTGATAAACCCCGAGCATAGCCCTCTCCATAGCTCGCTGAGCGACCTTGAGCGTCCTCATACGGCCAGCAGTGAAGGACCACGTCTCAGATCCATAGTCATCACTGGCAACACGCACTGGTTGTATAATCTCGTTTTCAGGTTTGGGGGTATACTTGACGAGAAGATGTGTCGTAATTTCCCGAACGCTGCCCAGCCGAGTTGAATCCGTCGATTGACCTCACGGTCGAAGTTGGACTTACCTAGTTGGACTATTTGTCCCAGGTAAACACACTCGTCAACAACTTCGAGCTTAGTGTTCCCAACTGTATAAGAAATGCAAAAGGATAATAGTGGCAAAACGGTATTACGTTACCAATCGCGGCACAGGAACTATGCAATCAGTTAACCGTACTTCACCAACACTTAATAATTCGGCGCGAGATCACAGGTGTGTTAAAATATTTTAAAGGGCTAGGTTTTTACAGTACAATACCAATGAAAATGCTAACAATTTCTAGAGTAAACTATTTTATATTTAAGTTTTATTTGATGGCTTTTTCAATCTTAACTTCACTATAATAACGGTTTATTTCCACGTCTTTACTCGTATATCTTCTACATTTGATGTATGATTCCGTTTTACTGCAGTCATAAGTTTATAATTTATTGATATTATTCTTTCGATTTCGAAGTAAACTTAGATTAGTTCTAACTTCAAGTATAAGGCTTGTTATAGCGATTAATTTTGTTTTTATTATGTTACGCCGAACGTAAAATAAATACTAGTTCTGGATGAGATTAAATTCTTGATGAGTAATCGATACTCGAAGTTCTTGTTTTTCTTTATCTTGTAAAATGGCGTTCTCAGCTGTCTAGTATTTCAATTTTTTCTGCTGTTATTGACTTAAAAATCGAATGAAGTATTAGAAGTGTTCTTTAATAGTCTTGAGGTCATGTTTAAGGTGATTGCTGTGACCTAGGGATATCTGTAGCACATTGAAAATAGTGCAGATGTTGTTACTAACCTTAAATGAAGCCCAAAGTGTAGTGTAGTGTAGTTTGCTGCAGCTATATTATGGTTGTAGCACGAATAAGGACTACGCTCTCACAGAATACTAGCATAAAATAGCAGCTTAATATTGCCGTGTTTCGTATGGTGAGTGTAGAGCACCAGAGGGACCCTGGTTTTACTGGATACGAGTCATTCCATATTAGTCCTCAGGGGTGACAACGCATGTGGATTTTGATTCTTATTCGAGGATAAATGTAGATGCCTGGCCACAGCATCCACTTATCATCAGGTGGACTGTGTGCTCGTTTGTCACACTTATTCTATAAAAAAAGTGTGGTAAAAACCGGTAGCTAGTTTGCCATGGGGTAGTGGCGCATGTTAATTAAAATTCATCACCTCATTTTGTCACCATCATGTGAGAACGTCAAATACCCAGACAGATGACTGATAGCAATGTGAAAGGCGCGAAATTCTTTGTACTGTGATCGCCAAGACATCGCGCCCTACATCGATGGATGAACCCATATCTATTTGTGGACTTTGCGAGCAGATGATGGTAATGATATATTGCCATTTAGTTTCAGATACAACAAAAGTTCTCAAGTTCTAACAATTGGCCATATCTATATTATACAGGGTTATTTATCAAAGAGTAGCCAAATTTTAAACTTAAGTTCAAATATATAAATAATGATATACCGTTATTGCAGTTTTTGAAAATATAAGTACCTAAATAAGGCTTTTACTTTTATTTGAAGTTATCCCAAATTGAATGTGATTTATGGGCAACAATGTTTGTGCCTACCGATCGACCCTTACGGATGTGTGTGTGCGCAGTAGAATCAGTTAGAATAATGCATTACCACGCATTTTGAATTTAACAGACAAAAAGGACATAATGTTTCAGATTTATTTCAATAAAATTTTCTTCACCATTTGCCTATATTACTTATTCTGAACCTTCTCTGCCAATTTAGCCGGTTATTGATCTCAAAAACTATACTACGCCCGATTGACTTGAAATTTGGCATATAGATATATCTACCTACTCCTTTCTCGACGTAGACACTCACTAAGAAAGGATTTTGGAAAATTTTACCCCTGAGGGGGTGAAATAATGTGTTACAGCATGTTATTTATATAGTTATTTAATCTTAATTGAATAAATCTTGTATCGCATTTAATGGCATTCTATCCAGCGACCTTGGGTTATTTGAAATACTGTGCTGGTGTGTAATAAATTAAATAAGTACAGTTAAATGTATTTAATTAAATAAATTGAATACGAAAAATATACAAACATAATACAATATTCGCTACACTTGACAGCGTGGACATTCATTAATTTTTACTCGTGTAAATCGCCTGTACACGAAGGATGAAATAAATAGGTACCTAATTTGTAAACATCAATTCTTGATTTGCAAGTAGGTTCTAAATGAAGATAAATAATAAAAATACCTAAGTGATTGAAATAAAAATAATTACAATTTTTATTCGTTTAAAACTGATTTCTTATATTTACGCGAACACTACCCGTGACCATGGGTGCCTGTTAAAATACTGTTTCGCTAAGAATTAGGTAATTTTATAACCGTGTGGTGGCGATCACCATGTAATGGCGTTGTAAGAATATCCACTAACCCATATTATCTCGTGCGTGTCCAGAAAATGGGCAACATCATCTTCCTGATATCAACTGAAAATAATAAAAAATAAACTGTTGTTGCCAAAACGCCTGCCAATCGTGGAGTCTATGGCAAAATCCTACCTATGAGGTGGGAGGGTGTTCACTTCTGATAGGCTGTGATGTTGATAATGATGACTTTACATAACAAAACATTTTTGATGTATAATAAAAACTTTTATCTATATAAATACATGTTTTTATTTAAATCTACTAACAACTGTTCAAATCTGCACTACAAACTATTGACGCTTATAGTACACGTCGTTTCACAGAGCGTTGTACATTCAGATTTTCCGAGTGACGGCAACGTTTGTCTGACGTCAAGTGGCGTTCTGTCATATAGTCTTAAAGCATATATGTTACGGTGCAACGTTATTCGTCGCTTAATTTTGTATGAGAAAATATGCGCAGTAGCACTAACATAATTGATTTCGAGTTGCTCACGCGAACGTGTTAAACATGCGACATATTATCGCTACTAGGTTTTAAAACCAGGGCTCCCCTTCGAAATAGGGCCTTAGGACGGACGGTAAGTAATTTGCAAGTATGTTGGAGTTTTTTTATTTTATTTAACTATCATTTCAAAGTTGAATACAAAATTATAAATAAAATAGCATCTACAAACCACAAAGGTTTGTATATAATCTACATCGATAATTTCATAAAGTTTGATAAAGAGAAATAGAGTATACGTAATATAACATTGTGTTACAAATAGTTTAAAAATCGAGTTAATTTTATAATTTTGATAACTAAGGTAATTAAATAACTAGATGCTTGGTAAGTTCATTTCTAAATGTTAAAATTAGTATAAGTAGGAAGTAAGATTTTAATTTTGTTTTAATATTTTCTCGTGTAATGTCATAACGTAAATTAGAGGGTAAGTAATTGTTAACACATTGAATGCCCTTTAAATATCAATGATAACCACGGGGCCCACATAAAAAATTTATAAAATATTGAGTGTATGTAAGAAAACATAAATTAGGACTATATAATAATATTCATTTATTTATTATTATTGTTATTCTATATTATATCGCCAACACGGATCCGTGTATCAGGCCAATAACATGCGTGGTTAGCCACGGATCCGTAAGTTACACAGTAAATAGCCACACGGATCCGTGTTGTCCGTGGTGTTACAGTAAGTACTTCTGCTCCTTTGCACCATAATGACCACCCCATAAAATGACAGATAGTGTAAATAACAAACATTTTTATTAATTTAAAACATAAGAAGGTAGGTAAATAAGGCACATATATACACAATATATTAAATACATAACACTTTAAGAGTGGACATTGCTAAAACATGCTGTACAATATCCTGGGGATCCATCACATCCTTGCACTGTATAGGTAGCTACTCTTTTCTTCTTGGCCTGCAGCCTGCACTCCTTCCTGATGATTTCTAGTAATTTTGTGGAATTACCATCTCGTTTTCACGTAATTTAAAGTTTTCTATTTTCGTCAAATTGTGTTGAATTTTAACTTAATTTGCTCCGTTGTTAGTTGAGGTAAAAGATTTTCTAAGATAGCCATTCTAAAATCATAGAGTTCATCTTGTCGGAATTTGAGTATTTATTAAATAAGTAAAACGCGTTACTTAGGCTCATTTGCAGAATATGTACAAAAGTTTTTGTACCAGCGCAGCGTCTTTCTTTGGCATGGGTAATAGGCCAACATTTGGTCCTTGGTCTACCCCAGACATAAAGCTATTGTAATGGACGATAGCTGAGGGTTTTAAGCAACACTTGGCCCTACAGCAACTTCTACCATCTCGTCGTCATGTTCCGTGGATATATAGAGCACATTCCGTTTGTCTCTCCACTTACCGATGTGGACACCATTCAAGAACAATGATTTGTTTTCTCCTTTCTGAGTGACTGAACCGAGATCCACTGGATTATTTTTTCTGTTTTTTCAAGGTGCCTGTGCAGTAAGTTTTTCGTTCCAGTAATTTTACTGCCAAATTGTAGGAATTATAATAATTATCCATGTATATACTGTGGCCGTAGTCTAATCTTTCTTCGAGCAATTTCAGGACAATTTTTCTGTGTGTCCTTCTGAGGTAGTATCATTTGCACCACTATATACTTGAAAATTCAAGACCGTGCCATCCGGTTCCGCCAGAACATATAACTTTATACCGTATTTGTGGCGCTTGTTTTTAATATATTGCCGAAATATAAGTCGACCTCGCCATAAAACCATCGACTCGTCAAGCGATAATTGTTTACCTGGACTGTAAATACGTTTCATCGTCTCATTAAAATGGTTCATGATTGGGCGAATTGAACCAACCTATTTTCCTCATTTGAATCAGAAGAGAAGTGTAGGCAACGTAGTATTAACATAAAACGGTTTCTTATGTAACGAGAAAAACATGGTAATTTAAATAGCCAGTGCTTTTCCATAATCACTTAGCCTATTTAGGCGAATTGTTCCTATATGCAGGAGCAGTCCAAAAATGTCCAAAGTTCTTCACGTGTTACATCCTTCCAGCGTGTGATTCTTGATTGCTCTGTTACACCAGGTGAAGATAGTACTCTTACTGCGTGAGTGTTAGTTTTGCACAATTAGGTCTATCAATTTATCATTAATCAAAAGTCTCAATGCTTCAAAGGATTCGCTGGAGGCGGTACTAGTAGCTCTTGTGACTGAGTAGTAATTGTCTTCATTGAGCTTCGATCAGTGCTCCAAGTTTCTGTAGGGCAATCTAGAGAGGGTACATTTTCTTCGTTTCGAATAGCTGCAGCTACTCTCTCTCGAGTAAATTTTCTGCATTATTTGGAATAGGCGAACGGAAAATAGACGGGCTGACTAAATTACCACGTTCTGAAGATTCTTTTCGAGAGGGTAAGTTTTCCAATATTACGAATATGCGAGTGAGCCAAAGACGAGCTAGGTGAATTATGAGGTTCGGATGCTAAATTGCCACACAGTAGTCAGGAGAAACGTCCGATCTTAACAGGAAAAACTAGGGTAGACATATTCTCTCGCAATAGATAATCAGGTAAGTCAGGAAGTTCATTGTAATCCTGTTCTATGGAAGGATATGCAGGCTATTTGTTGTGGTGGTTGTGGTAAGCTCATCCTCCATTTCTAGAGATTGCGGCATAATATCATCTACCGTTTTTGAAGCAGAGACAATTTCGTTGACACATGCGATGGACGTGGCTTAGAAGCTATGTTATTTGATTTTGTTGACGTCAAGGCTGAACTTGACTTCTGGAGAGTGTTCAATGTATGCTTTATCATTTCAGGTTGTTTCCGAGTATCGAAAATGCTCAAATTACTGTCATCACTTTCCTCTTCAGATGATCCATCTTCATAATCACATTGCGAATAAACCTCTTCATCACTCGAAAATTCTAAGAAATCCATGTCAATTCCTTCACCTTCATCACTACTGTTACGTCTTTTTTTGCAAAACGATGTCTTTTTGACGCTACTAGAACGCTTAGAAGTACTCGGTTTACTATTCATTTTGGTAGGAAAACACGTCCTTTTCGTTAGCTAATCAAAGTGCAACTAAACAAGTTATCAAAAATCCAACACAGGTTTTAAGTTTAATTATATGTACGGATACAAGCAGACAACGTTAATTTGCTGCGAGAGCCCAAAGCTCACTAGCCAATAGAAAAATGTGAGAGTAATACACGGATCCGTGTAGTAGGCCTGCTTTACTCCCACTACCACACGGATCCGTGGAGGGCACTGAATGTTAATAGGGGAACTTAATAAGTAGCTGAGTGAGCGTTTGCTGTAGATGTTATTAGCTTGGGTAGTATAAAGCCGATTTTGTGCGACTGCTCGCGTGTATACAGAATATTTTAATTTTTTTACAAAGTTTTTTATTAAAAAATTGTTCTTTGAATTAGCTATATTTAAAAAGTATATAAATGGGTAAAATTTAGTAATTTTTTTAAGTATTGCTACTATAGCCGCGTAGTGGCAATGCGAGGCCGGGCGGTGGCAGGCGTTTGCTCCGAGTTCGGGGCTCGTTGGCCGAAGTTGTCCGAGTATGGACCGAAATCTATGTACGTGTTAACAAAGCTAATTTTAATTGAAATCTTTTGACTACACCTGCTAGTACAACCACTGCAAAAAAGGAACCAACCTACTGTTGTAGTTGGTTGGTAGCTTCTTTGCAGTAGTCAAGCAAAGACCCCAGATGCGTTACCACTACTGAGGACTAAGATAAAATGACCCACAGCTTGGAATTATGTTGTCTCTCTCACGTTTCAAACCGGAACATAAATGTGGGTGCACGCACCACTGCGTGACAGCAAAAATAGATAGGAGGGCAAAACCCAGACGGCAGAACAGGAGCCCCACTACCTCTATAAGTTTTTACATGTTTGTATAAGTTTTTATACTACTATCATTTAAACAACATTAAACCCGTTGCGATTGTTATTGAAATATTGCGTATTTTCAACTCCTCTTCGTGGCTACATGTTCATGAATAATTAAATAGACATATACGAATATTCAGGAGTGGAATTTAACAGACAGTAATGATAATGATGATGAAATTGAAAGAATGATATACATTTTATTCACGTAAATACGTTTGAAGGTTTATTAAAATACAAGACTAAAATAAGAGACTTAAAGAGGCTTAAAGTATTGTTGAAGTTTCTTCAAACGGTCTACGACTTGATTGGAACATCGTAGGTCGATTAATTTTAATCCGGTCAAGCACCTCCGATTGAAAACTTGAATAAGTAAGTACTTACAGTTCTAGCCCAAAATGAATAACAAAATACAATTCTATTTGGATATATTAATATGTACATTATAATGGTACAGCTGAACATCTGCCGTGGAAGTGATGTTAGCGTTACCGTTACAGCCTATTTAAGTCCACTGCTGAACATAGACTACCACATAGATTCCCTCATAGTTGCCACACTGGCAAGCGGTTGGCAACCGCAGTTTTTTTATTTCTAGTCGTTATAAGGAAGACGCTGCTGCCCATCTCCTGATTTGTTTCCCTCTGTCGCCTCTTACGACACCTGCGGGATGATATGGGGTAGTGGATATTCTTACTTCGCCACTACACGGTAGCTACGTTAAGGCATATTTTCGTTTATTTACGTAATTTAAAATTAAAAATTTTGTACAACCGACTTCAATATAAATTATTAAGAATAACTCAAAAACTATTGGCCAGACCTTGATCAAATTTATATGGGACTACATGAAGCACCAGCTTTCAAATAAAAAGAATCATCGAAATCGGTTAACCCAGAAAAAGTTTTTTATAGAAATAGGGTGACAAACGAGCACACAGTCCACCTGATGGTAAGTGGTTGCTGTGGCCCATAGACATCTACATCTATCCTCGATAACGAATCAAAATGCAGATGCGTTGTCAGCCTTGAGTAATAAGATGGAATGCCTCTTTCCAGTAAAAAGGGTCCCCGGTTCTCTACACTCACCATACGAAACACAGTAGCATTAAGCTGCTATTTTACGCTGGTATACTGTGAGAGCGTGATCCTTCCCGGTCGAGCCGATCCATTCGTGCTACAACTATGCTATAAATATAGCTGCAACTTGGCTCTACCACGTACAAACGTCTACCAACGTCCTTTTGAAGTCGGTAGAAAAGTACATCTTTTTAATATTGATATAAATTTTGGAATGTGAAAATTAATATCTTTTAAAACGAAATGGAATCATATTATTCTTTTTTCATTCAAAACACTTTAACCAATTTAATGAAAGGCAATTGATTACGTTCATGGCTGTATGCTGAGTTACCGTTACCATTACAGCCCATTAAAGTCCGCTTCTGAACATAGGTCGTCCCTATAGATTGGCTCATAGAGGGATATTAGCCATAGTTGCCACAGGTTGGTTGGCAAATGCAATTTTTTATTTTTTTTGTTATTATTAGGGTAACACTACAGTCCATCTCTTGGTTTGTTTTCCTGTGTCGCCTCTTACGACACCCACGGGACGGATATTATGGCGTGGTGGGTATTTTTACACTACCACTACACGGTAGTATGTTGTTTGTATACCTAAGTATAATTACACATAATTGATCAAATTTTGAATCTTATACGCAGGAGCGTCAGCGTCAGAATCGAAAATGGCGCCTAGGGCACTCATCAAAGTTGCGCCCCTTCGTAAATTATTTCAATATAAAACCAGATACACTAAATATATAAAACTGTCATAAACCTTACAAGACATATTTATTTTCTATTTTATAGCGAAAGTAAATCCGTAAAACAGTTACAGGTGTAACAGTTGCGTTAAAACCGTTACACCTAAAATTGCACCTTCCTCGCCTTCTGCGACGCAAACATATCGATGATGTTTTTGAAATCAGTTTTTTCTGTTTCTTTTCACTCTACTCTGAGCAACGCAAGGTCGCATAACCTTATTTGACCCAATGTAGCCCTCAAATACGAAAGTATTAATTTTAACTGAAAGGTCGCTCACAACTTGTGATCGATATATCACACTGCAATGGTGAGCATAATTTATATGAATATGCGCAGATTCGGAAATATGCTTTCATCCACATACTGCACAATAAATTCAAGTTGCTAGTTATGAATAAGTCTGGCCCTACTTCTTGTTTCAATGGTTAGATCGCTATCGTCTGTCATATCTTGGAGAAGGGTCAACAAATCTTCAGGATATTTGGATCAGACAATTCTTCGTAGACCCAAGAGGGGCGTCGACGGAGACATCCTGAGAGATCAGCAGAAGGTCTAACATGGAAGGTGCATGAGGACATCTGGAATCCGCGTAGGCAAAGTAATCAATTGTGTCAGACCAGATTATGCCAAGACAAAGTCATAAAAAGATCTCTTACTGCTATCTGCATGATCAATTAAGAGTGAACCGAGCCATTCAACGTGGTGGGCGTTAAAAACACCAAGGATCACGACCTCTGCGAATGAGATCTGTTGTAGGACGGAGTCTGTAACCATTTGGTCGTAGTCGATGAGTCAGTCTGTGTCGGCATTACCGCTGTGGGACCTATACAGGCATCCTTAGACGCGGAAATTGTCGCCACTGTCTACGCGCAGCCAAGGGATGTATAGTTTCTTAGCTTCTGGACGTCGTCGAGAACAGATATCCTCTCGGACGCACAGACTCTAGTCCGATTTACAAAGTAGTGTTCCAATTTGTACGCCGAGTAGAAAAAATAGGCGCAAGCAAGCAAGTATCAGCCGGAGAGGATACCTGCGTCTTGATCAAATAGAGTAAGGCTGGCTTCGCTATCTCCAGATGGAAGTGGGCGGCCATGAAATTCCGCTGAAATCCCGTGATGTTGCAGAAATTCACGGCTAGCGTGGCAGGGGTCGCCTTTGTCTTATTGCTCTGCTTGCCCCGAGCATTATCAGTGTTGAGCGGAATTAGCCTGAGCCTGAACACCCGCGTTAACGTAGAGTAGGGTAACTTAGGCGTAGATGCTCAGTAAGAGATTCTCCATTACCAGGGGTGCTATTACTTTCCTGGAGTAGTCTCTTATTTGATTCCGCTACCATGATTATGGCAGCCGAAACGCAGTAATTAAAGCATCTAATTCACGCTGGTATTCTGTGAGGTGGTACTTACCGGTTTGAGCCGTTCGAGTTACTATCAAAGGCACACATTTTTTGAGCGGCGTTTTTTGAGTTTCAATAGTTCCGGAAAACGTGACCTATAGTGTACTGCTTGGCTGAATCTATACACCGACTAAACTGAGTGAACGATAATCGTAATTTACAAATATCGCCAGATTATTCATATGTTTATGTTCAGTGACTTTTGCAGCGACAGCGACAGTGGACTTTAATAGGTTGTGACTAACGGTAAGGTAGTAACGACTACTTATGTGAAAAAATATTGATTTAGCATGTGTTTTTGTTGCATCTGCATGAAAAACACTTACGCGAATAGACGCATTTCAATAAACTAACATAGGCTTCTATTTTTTACATTCCTTTGAATTAAACTGGAAATTTAATCTTCATACAAGGCGCTAAACGCGTGTTAGGTCATTGAACTTTTCCGTAAAAAATCATACTTCATTTTTGTTATTGTTGGCAACGCGAGTTAATATTTCCAAAAAATAATTCATTATTTCTTATTTTCACAATAATAAGTCGAATTTATATTAAAGACGAATAACATCAGTTTCTTAAAGAAACAGATATTTGAATTACCACCAAAAGGCTGCCTACCTTACGCCTGTAATGTCTGCTACTACCTAACCCTTGAAACAGAAACAGAAACAGAAACTTTTTTATTCAATATAGATTATAAATAATACTTATTGAAAGTCACTCTTTTGTTTAATTACCACTGGTTCGGAAAAAAACCTCTGTCCTGGGAAGAACCAGCAAGAAACCCAGCGGGACTTTTTTTTTAAATAACAGCTTACAATCATGTATGTTACACAATTAACCACACAAAACAAATTAGAAATAGCTTGGTAGCGAACACCTCATTCCCAGGGGTTATTATCAGGCTGTCTACCATAATATGATTTTGAATCAAATTAATTTTACGAATTTTATCGCGTTTAATTTGACTTATTTTACTTATTTGTAATTTCCGTCGCAATGAGGTGTTTGACGTCTCGATGTCATAGTAGCCCAGGATAACTATCACTTAGGGATCATTATGTAAGGCGATTGTGTACCTCTGGTAGGAATCGTTTGCCGGTGGAAATCACTTCGCAACTACATCATGTGTTTACGTTGTGATAATATTTTCTAACCTTGCATAAGTTAATGACAATGATATTATCATACCGTGTAGTGGCGGTGTAAGAATATCCACTACCCCACATCATCCCGTGGGTGTCGTAAGAATTGACAGAGGAAACAAATAAGGAGTTGGGCAGCAGCGTCTTCCTAATAATGACTAAAATTAAAAACTGCGGTTGCCAAACCGCTTTGCCAAGCGTGGCAACTATGGCAAATATCCCCGCTATGAGGCAATCTACTGGGGAGACCTATGCTCAGCAGTGGATTTTAATAGGCTGTAACGGTAACGGTAACGGTAAGACATGAATTATCAATTACATAAAATTCTGTCTGTCTATCCGTCTGTCTGTCTGTCCGTCCGGGCTAATCTTTAGAATGGCTGAACCGATTGCAATGACACTTCACTGATCTAGGCTATATTTATTCATAAAGCTTGGAGATTTCATTAAAAATTGATAAAATAAATTGTGTTTGATTATCTTAAATCAAAACATACACACGCGCCACAATAATAGATCCTGCCTAGGCAAGGCTAAGGCGGGTCGCCAGTAAATAAATAAAACAGATATCGGCTTATAATCGATACTGGTACAAGTAATAAAAGTAACCTAACGTCGAACATCGAAATTAAACCACCCTCCATTTCCACTAGCGTTACATAATCGCAATGGTATATTTATATTCGTCAATTATTTTACGCCTAAAAATGTTTTTGAAATAAAAATATGAAAGGAACAAATGTTTTATTAACAATCCTCAAGAGACGTCGTTAGTACATTCGTGTCGCGTTAGTAACGAGGGTCACGGTCAAGGCTGACATATTCAGCTGCTTGAACATTCGATAAATTGAATACGAAGCAGTTTTCAAATTAAATATTAAAACATGTAAGGCTGACTACCCACAGTCCGCTTACAAAATGTTTAAATAAAAAAAAAAACTAGGCCCCTAAGTCCCGAGTCTACTATGCGATTAATTTTCATATGCAATATTTAGGTTAAAAAATATTTATATAGTAAATGTGTTTTAAATAGCCTTGTGTTCCTCCTTGTTTCGTGTGGATGCTATGGCCCATAGACATTTTCATCTATTCACGATTAAATATTGTTACTTTAATAAATTGATGCTTTTTCCGTGATTTCCGTAAAGAACCGTGCCGTGAAAACCTACTAGCACTTTTCTTATATGAAAGTCCGTGGAGCCTAAACTTGTCGACGCTGCTACCACAGGGGCACTGATGGGGTTGACAAATTGCCGCTGCTAGTCGGATTCCTACGGCGATGCGCAAGCTTTCCTCATCAAGTAATGTGCCGAGATTACTTGATGGTAAAGCGTGTACCAGTGACTAGATTCCTTAGTCGAAACAGCTAGAAGGCGTGCCTGATCTTGGTCACTATAGAAATTATGAAACAAATCTTTCTGCACGCTCTGTACCAACGGAATATCCCACTGTTTTTGTTGGTTAACTTCCAGTGGAACATTTTCGCCGGGACAGAGCACTCGCCATGTGTGCCCTGCCTCCGTAGCAAAACACAGGTCTACTTTATTATTTAAAATTATGTTACATAAGTCACTGATACTATGCACGGAAGCAAAGAAAGCAAGCAATGCAACACTAGAAAAATTTCTCACACCAATACCACCATATTTTATAGATACTTTAGCTTGAGTCCAGGCTGTTGTATTTAAAGTTAAATTTAGATTTTTTTCTATAGCTATTTTATGATTATTATCAATATCTTTTAAAATATTGGAACATTTCCAGACTGGACTCGAGCGGAGTAAGTATGTAAATCTAGGTACAAGGAGACAATATTTTAAAATAGTAAGAGGAATTTGGGGGTTTAAGTTATATAATTTATCAACGTGGTTTAAAGACTGATCAAATTTTGTTTTTAGAACAGGTTTAATACTATCGAAAAACAACGGAGCACCTAGCAGGTATAGCGATTCCGTACTGACAGTTTTTATTCCTGGAGAAATATGATTGAAATTTTGTATTAAAGTGTCTCTGTTAGAACTAG
Source organism: Parnassius orleans (assembly GCA_029286625.1). Classification (NCBI taxonomy): domain Eukaryota; kingdom Metazoa; phylum Arthropoda; class Insecta; order Lepidoptera; family Papilionidae; genus Parnassius; species Parnassius orleans. The sequence continues at coordinate 4,527,770 of JAGSMP010000006.1, read as the reverse complement.
ATAAATTATTGGAAAAAAATATTTCACATTTATTGCTATTTGGTTCAAGACCAATATTTTTAAAATTTCGACAAATATGAGTAAGATCACTGAGGACGTCATCTGCTCTACCTCCCAGTGTACCGTTGTCCAGGTACCAGACATTCATTGAAATAATTGGTTGAATTCCCAAACTTAAAAGTGCTGGACCTAGTGGGTCACCCTGCTGAACACCGACAGCATAATCGATAATATGGTTTTCGTAAAACAAGTTAGTATTTTGACTGTAACATTGTCAAACGTAATGATAAATTTCGGGGGTATTGTCAGCCACTTCTTTCAGCAGGGTTACTGCATTTTTAGACTCTAAATACAATTCACAATGGAGTTAGAGGCAAACAATTCTTTAGCTTTCCTAGATTCAATCCAGGATTTCGGATGACTAAAAGTCATCCGAAATCCTGATAATACTATTGGTCACACTGTGTATAGGAAAAAGACCCATACCAACCGATATTTAAATGGTGAATCACACCATCATCCATCACAGTTAGCTACCGTGGGAAAATCTTTGTTTCAGAGAGCACGAGGGATCTGTGACAGCAAACATCTGGCCGCCGAGCTTCAGAACGTCGAGCAAGTATTGCAAGACAACAAGCTTTTGGTCCCGCGCCTAAGTCACAGTGACCGAGTGAGGCCGGCCACAGTCGAGGAGCGTGTGCCTGCTGTACTACCCTATGTCAGAGGAGTTACAGACAAGGTTGACTACATCTTGAAGCGAGCTTCCATTAAAACATACTTAAAGCCGCCGAAGAAGGTTAGTCAATTTTTACCATCCGTCAAAACCGTCAAATCCGTCAAAGACAAACAAAAAGATCTATAAAAACCCGCGTAAAAGAACATATAGCTGACTTGAAGCATCAACGCTCCGCGAAGTTTGCAGTTTGTGAACATGTTCAAGATCCCCGCCATTACATTAGATTTGATAGACACAAATCCTCGCAAAAGAACACCGATTCCTACCAAGGATGATTCGCGAGCCGAAACGTCGGGAATTAAAAAGTTAAATTAAACGCGATAAAATCCGTATAAATTATTTTCATTGAATGTGTAGTCTTCGCGTAAATATAAGAAATCATTATGTGAACCAGTACAGACTGGTCAAAAATACCAAAAATTAACAATTAAAATCATATGCCAAACATCAATGTCAACGGAGAAATGAAACGCAACCGTTGACCACAGACGCAAACAATAAACAACGCACGGTCTATAATCTGTCAAAATAAACACTGGACGAACCTACAATAAAAGCATTGTCGAAGGGCTTGAATTTTGCACATAAAGAATCTGTAGTTTTGAGGATTGTCTGTTTAAGAATAATATCAGTATCTAAGGAGGATTTAGAGGCCATACTAAATCTCCCCAAAGACGAGTTTAAAGCGTTGTACAACTTACGCAACAGACCAGAGCCCACGATTCTCCACTCGGATAAAGGAAACGCTACGGTAATAATGGACACGACAGAGTATAATTTTAAAAAAAAATTTCATGCGACAAAACGTTGGAATATTAATTTTTAGGCCCTAGTAGAACATACCTACGTGCTTCGCGCTTAAAGCATGCAACTATGTGCTTCGCGCTTAAGGGATGCAATAATTTAATTAATATTTCTACGTCAATTATACCAATAGATAAGATAGATAAGAGCCGTGGTAGCTCAGATGTTTGGCGCTCGCTGTAAATTTCACAGTACGCGAGCTACCCGGGTTCGATCCCGCCGGCACCAATGAAATTGTTAATTGCAATTTTGACTGCTGATTTACCACGTGCTCGGCGGTGAAAGAAAACATCGTGAGGAAACCTGCATGTCTGAGTAATAAGAAAAAAAATTCGGAGATATGTGAAGTTCGCCAACACGCATTGGGGCAGCGCGGCGGACATTTCCTTGCCCTAAAACCCTCTCAGAAATGAGAGGAGGCCTGTGCCCAGCTGTGGGACGTATATAGGCTGTAATTTTTAACTTTAATTATACCAATTTCTTAATTATTTACAATTATAACCTACAATTACAACTTATAATACCATATTCTAAGAAATAAATGTTATAATTATGAACATGGAAGCCAATGTTTCTATTTGTCACTTTTTTATTGTTTTGAAGAGACCCGAAAAGTCGGAGCGTTAATAGCTGCCTTAGCGGTCGATTCAATTGCCGCCAGATGTTAGGTTCCGTCTCCTGTTGCGCAACCACACAAAGTTTATTTACCGCATCGGTCCGACTGACACATCGTGCACCTATTATAATTATTGGAATTACTAGCTGAATTCGTAATTGGAAAAACAAACGCATTTTAGCCGACTTCAAAAAAAAGTAGGAGGATCTCAATTCGATTAAATATTCTTTTTTGTATGTATGTACATAGGTACTCGATATCAAGTATATACTTATGTAAATATAAAATGTAAATATACATATATTTATTTATTTATTATTACGGCATCTACCACTTTATTTTCACCACACCATGGGTTGGTATAGAATACCAACTGACATTAAATCCGCATTTTGTTTCCTTATTAAGGTGAACGAAATAAAGGTAAAACTTTAAAATTAATAAAATCTTCGTCAATTGTGAACCGATTTTAATGATTCTTTTTTATTAACTTTAGGAAGAAGAAAAAACCACCTAGACCCATCCAATCCAAGGGTGGCAAAATAGAGGGAGCGTTTGAAAGGATGAACTATTTAGATGATAATCGAGCTTTGATATTTCTTAGTCTACTCAAAAAGGTCAAAAAAATTAAACTTTTAATTAAAAGTTAAAGCCGACTACAAATATGTTACTAAAAAGAATAAAATAATTTTCGCTCATACACTGCGCCGCATATATTATTATGTCTTAGCCCCGACTTCTGAAGTTATTATACGGAAATTATTTTAATATATATATGTAATAAAATAATAATTATATAGCAGCATAATGATGCTGTGTTTCGTACGGTGAGTGACGAGGCCCGGAAAGCCTTTTTATTGGTAACGAGGCAATTCATCTGGGGACTAAGATGAAATTCAGGGGTGACAACTCATTTTTATTTTGATTCTTCATTGAAGTTAGTTGCAGGTGTTAATGGGCCACAGCATCCGAGTTGTGAGGCATTCAGAGATGACAACGCATCTGTAGCCCTCTATATTTAAAATTGTCTGCAGGTGTCTGTGGACTGTTAGTAACCACTTACCACCCGGTGGACAGTAAGTTCGTTTGTCACTTCACTTTTATTATATATCTGATTACATTCGGGGTGTCTTACAGACAACAGTGAATAAACTGTAATCATACTCGTACTACTGTATTAGCGCAACAATTCTTTTGCTGCGCTATTACACCGCGATTTACCATCTAGTGCTTCATCACCACTTACCACACTTATCTGTAAGGATTTTAGTTGAAACTTGAAAGTCCTTCTTTATTATTTTTTTAAACGTTAACGCCACCCTAGGTTTATTCCTTTGTGTGGTCTAAGCGTATAACGTACGAAATTGTATACGGATGAAAAAACAAATTCGGAAAAAATTCGTACAAATCATTCGGATCATAAAAACTTTTGTTCCATACGGGGTTTGAACCAGTGGCCCTATATGGCCCTGTTATAGTGCCACAGTCAAATACTTAGACACTGCAATAATATGCCCATCGCACTCTTCGGAAATTGTCATCGCGGTCATAATCTGCGCTGAAGACTACATCGTCATCTATCTATAGCAGTCTGTTCGCTAAGATAGTGTCGGTACACCCGGAGGCGCACTTATTATTTTGCTTTTATTTTATTATATTTTACTGTGTTTATAAAATAAATATTTTTCTATTCTAAGAATAAAATAGAATACTATTTTATATGTATATTGAAATTGGTATATTCTATATAGTTATTGTAGTAAAATACGAATATAAATAATAAAAACAAGTTATATATGTATGTATGTATGTGTTTTAAAATGCCAAATTCTCCTTCGGGTGTACGCCGACCTTTGATGTCGCGGCGGCGACATCAAAGGTCGGCCGTATCTAAGCGAACAGACTATATGGTTGGCTTGAAACTCTATTCTGAAGGTTACTTATACTAGTCAAAGTTCTAGAATAGAATAGAATAGAATAACTTTTTATTCAATATCCATTACCATTCATCCATTATAGCCTATAAAAGTCCTCTGCTGAACATAAGCCTCTCCCATAGATTGCCTCATAGTGGGGATTTTGCCTTAGTTGCCACACTTGGCAAGCAGGTTAAAAACCGCAGTTTTTTTATATTTTTTAATTGTTATCAGGAAGATACTGCTGCCTATCTCTTGTTTTAGTTTCCATTTGTCGCTTCTTACACTCACGGGACGATATGGATGGAGGACGATATGACTTTAAAAGATTACAAATCATTCTTTTTGGTAAAAGTTTTTATACTTTTACCATTGACATTCCTAAAACTTATAAAATATTTGAAAGTTTTATTTCATTGAAAAGGTGTTTAAATGCAAACTATCATAACTGCAAACAATAAGTTATAATAAGCTAGACAACATTATGGCTTAATAAACTCTTGTTTGTTAACAATGCAATCGATTGTAAAGAACTTTTAAATTTGTACATAATGACCAGTCGAAGGTCAGATTGTTGATCAATAGAATGTGAGCTGGAAATAGAATAAATACATTCATTCAGAATAAATTTAACGAAGTAGCACGTGTACCTTTCATACAGTAAATAAGGGCTCCTTATAAAGAAAATTGGTACATAATATAAATAAAGAATATAAAATGAAGGCAAGACAGAATACGTCAACCTATAACCCAAATTATCTACATACTTTGTTTCTCTTGTCAAATGTCGTGGTAGTTCAGGAGCTAAGCGCTCGCTGTAAATTTCACAGTACGTGAGCAACCCGGGTTTGGCATCAATGAAACTGTTAATTGCAATTTCATCTGCTGGCACGCGGGTTAGCAACCGCAGTTTTTATTTTTAGTTATTATTAGGAAAACGCTGCTGTCCATCTCCTGGTTTGTTTCCCTCTATCGCCTCGACACCCATGGGACGATACGGGATAGTGGATATTCTCACACCGCCTCTACGCGGTTAATTTTAAAACAAAAAGAAGCAATTATATTTTATTTTGGCAATCCGCCAGCCACACTAGCCAGCCGGTTGCAATAAATTCTCTCGAGGTACTGGAAGAGACCATTGTCTAATGGTTGAGTTTGATGGAAAGAGGAAAAAGAATTGCATCCTAGAGTCTTGACTAAAGCTCTTTTACTTTCGCAAATGCATTGCAATTAAATTTAGTATGAAGTGTGTGTTTTTTTTATGGAAGAGGAGGCAAACGAGTATAAAACTCACCGGATGGTAAGTGAACACCTAGCCTATGAACATCTGCAACACCAGGGGATAGCAGGTGTGCCAACCTTTTAGAAAGTTTGTCTAAAATGAATGTTAAAACTGAGAAAGCGAGCGCTCATAAGAATGCCTAGAGATAACTATGTATTTATATGTCACCTAATGACAACTATTGCAAATATCTATGGGGGAGGCGTATTTTCGGCTGTTGGCTTTTGATAAGCTGTAATGTTAACGGTAATGGTTTCAAACAAATACACAGCCGTGGTAACTCAGGGATCAGGGTTAAGGAGCAGTGAAAGGTGTGAGAAGTCTGGTACTGCGATCATCAATCCGCTGCCAAGTGTGACGATTAAGGACCTCCTTCTTGGAAGACGATCATGAAGAAGAAACTATTATGCATATTTATTTATATGGCTAAACTTAATCCATCTCTAAATTGCGCATAGTATCGTAGCATTTCATAATGCATAGCTAATTTACACTTTTAAATTACATATTTTTCTTGAAATAATACCTTTATAAATTTACAAGAAAATAGATGTATACGGAGTTCGTTCACATCGAGCTCGCTCCAAATATTTTCTAGAGCATACCCGAAGGTTCCCACAAGACCTTTGTCTCAGCTTGTTATAATTTCTTGACATAATGGGCACATTTCTGAATTCCGAGGCTTAATTTCGTTATTAATTAAAGTTTGTGAATAGAATTACCACACCATACAATAAAAAGCATCAGTATAATCATAAAAAATTCAATTTTGAAATTTCCGGTATTTTTAACCACATGAGATTGGCTTTTCTCGGTTAATTAACATTTAGTGTACAGATAGTCAGTAATCAGTCATATGACTGATGTGCCAATTTGTTTCTAGAAGATCCGATAACAAATGGTGTCATGAAAACTATTGTCAGTATTATTTTCCCGTTTCGTAGTTCTTTTAATGGACCAGATTTTCGGAAAACCAAAATTTCAATATAGCTTCACGTCCTTTGTTTTTTTTGGCTGACAAACGAGCACACAGTCGGCTTAGTGGTAAATGGATGCGATGGCCCATAGACTATCTATCTTCGATTAAGAATCAAATTGCAGATGTGTTGTCATGCCTGAGGATTATGATGGCTCGCCTCGTTTCCAGTACAAAGGGTCTCCGAATCTCTATATTCACCATGCGAAACACAACATCATTGAGCTGCTATTTCACGCTAGTATTCCGTGAGAGCGCGGTTGTTCGCTGGCGACCCAATCGTGCTACAACCATAATATAGCTGCAGCTTGGCTCTACCATGTCTAAGCCCTAGTGTTGCAGTTGCTATTCCTCTGGTATTAACAGTGTCCTTAACGGTTGTTTTGTTGCATCAGGTGAACCACATGATGCGTACGTTTGCCCCTTCTATTTAAAAAGTCAGTTTTCGGCCATGACGGAATCAATCATGGCATTGCAATGTCTATGTCTCGCAATTACGAATTAAAATTCCTTAAGGCGAGGATTTACGACGTTAAAAGGCTTATAACGGCCCTTCCTCCGTTGCATGCATATTTGTTTAGCACGAAGTAAGCGTGCGTCATTTGGTGAACAAAAATTTACTTTATTTAAAACGTTTTTTATTATTATCATGAAATGTAGGATCTAAATAAAAATGTAGCCAATTAAGGATGTTATTAAATAACATGCGCACAATACACGCTTAAAAAAACGAGAAGTCGAACGTCAAAGTTTTTTCCAAGCGATTCAAGATTTAATTGGTTATTTCGTGTTTGTGCAAATTTTTTACGAGATTATATTATTTTAAGAAGTATCAATTCTTGATAAAAATAAAAAAACAAAATCAAATTGGCGATTATTGAAAATGAGCCAGATTAAAAGTACCCTTAACCGACGACCATGTATGCGTAGCTATATGGATGTGAAGGAGGCGAGAAAGGTGTGTCAGGATTGTTCTAAATGAAAGTCCGTAGCCTCTGCTTACCCTCTGGGTAACAGGCGCGTGTGTTTATCTATGTAAGTGTCAATCGTCAAGCTTCAAAATCGTGTCTAAAATACGATATTTTGTCCAACCTGGCCTTAACGGTTGTTTTTGTTTACAAATGACAAAACAATAGAAAGCCAACAAGAGTGCGTTACAGCATGCGATACACGTTCATGCAGCTTTCTGATCCTTCCGCGTCTAAGGCAAGGACATCTTCACTCCAACTGGGACGCGCGTGATCCACATTAAATAAGATTATAAACTGGCGTAAAGAATTACTATTCTAATAAGAATGGCTATTGCTATAATATTTGCGTTTTCCATCCATTACATCCTATAAAAGTCCACTGGTGAACATAGGCCTCCCCATAGATTACATCAAAGAGAGATTTTGCCATAGTTGCCACGCTTGGCAAGCGGGTTGGCAAGCGCAGTTTTTTAAAACTATTTTGTGTTTTTATCAAGAAGATGCTGGTGCCCATCACGTGCTTCAATTTCCCTCTGTCACCTCTTACGTCACCCACGGAACAGTATAGGGTAGTAGATATTATTACATCGCCACTACACGGTATTTGTGTTTTTCATTGTTCTCAAATTTTTCTAAGCCGTTTCACAAGGTTTCATTTCGAAAGTTCTGCTTGTAGCACTTTTCTAGATTGTAGGACTCCTTTCCTGTCTAGGGTCTGTCTGAGTAGGTACCTCCCTCTTCCCTATTTCTGCCGCCAAATAGTAAGTAGTGCTTGCTTTGTTGTGTTATGGTCTGAAGAGTATAGAGTATAAATTGTTTTGCATATAAAATTTAACCTTGTGTGCGTACTGGATTTACTGTAAGCCACAAGAGTTTTTGAATTAAATAAAAAAATAGAGAGCCAGGCTGTGCGGAATTCATTAGCGACTTCACTTTTGAAAATCTGGTAATGCAATCGCTAAAATTATAAGAAGAATAGAATCTGTCAAGTTGAAGAACAGAAGTAAGGGTAACAGCACATACCTGATGGTAAATAAAATGGCTCATTAACACCGACATGTACCCTCGATTAAGAATTAAAAAGCAAATTCATTACCTCCCTCGGGAGAACTTTTTTAAGAATAAGGGTGACAAACCAGCACACAGTCCACCTAATGATAAGTGAATGCTGTGGTCTATAGACATCTACAATTTTCCTCGATTAAGAATCAAAATGCAGATGCGTTGTCACTCCTGAGGACTAAAATGGAATGCCTTGTTTCCAGTAAAATGGGTCTTTTTTATAGGAGAGGGGGAAACGAGCATGCGGCTCACCTGATGGTAAGTGACTGCCGCGGCCCATGAACAACTGCAACACCAGGGGAATTACAGATGCGTTGCCGGTCTTTAAAAAGGAGTAGGCTCTTTTCTTGAAGATTCCTAAGTAGTATCGGCCCGGAAAAATCACTGGTGGTAATCGATTCCACAAGGAAGTTGTACGAGGAAGAAAACATCTTCTAAATCGCACAGTGGTGGACCGCCAATCATCCAGATGGTATGGATGGTATCGCGAGTTTCGGAAAGAAACTCGGTCGTCGACGATTCGAACCGCTCTGCGCTGGATGCGGTCAAGTGGAAGGAGCTGGCACTGAGAGTCCCTGCCCAGAGATGGGAACAGTATTCCATGTGAGGCCGAACCTGCGCCTTGTAAAGTTGCAGTTGGTGTGCCGGCATGAAATACTGTCCCGCTCTACACTCACCATACGAAAAACAGTAGCATTAAGCTGCTATTCTACGCTGGTATTCTGTGAGAGCGTGGTCCTATCCCGGTCGAGCCGACCCATTCGTGATACAACCAATAATATAGCTGCAGCGTGGCTTTACCACGTTAAATAGACTTTGGTTGAAATGAAAAATAAATAAGACAGGTTTTACAATGTGATCAGATTAGAAAGATATCTTATGACTTCCGATAGATGGTGCTATAATCATTCCATACGCCAGACGTGAAATACCCAGACCGGCGACAGGATGCAGCGTCATTGGTGCGAGACGTCTCGTAGGTACTGCGAGCGCTAATTCACTCGACAAGTGTAGCGATTATGACAAATCCTCCTGACAATGGGAGGGACCCCTGCTAGTAGACTTCTGTGAGTTAGTAAAAAAAATATTGAGATCGGCGGATACCAGTTACGTGGAATAATGAAAAATATGATAATTTTAATAGCGAGTATTACAAATGTTAGTGAGTATTCGGTTTTTCTAAAACGTTACCTCGACACTAGTATATTCTTCTGTATCGTGGAGGCAGTTTAAAATCTATCGTGTTTTTTTATAATATATAAATGACAATCAAGGTAACATCCCCCATGGTGGTATGTGACTACTGTAGTCCTAGACCTGCGACAATTTAAAACAAAGAAGGCTACAGTTACATTGTCATTTGTCAACTCTGAGGTCTTTATAAGAAAACCTCAAATATATAGTTATTGTAAGGAACTCTACAGGAGTAGAGAAGTTTTTACACGTAGTAGTGCCACACTGCAGCTATATTATGGTTGTAGCACGAAAGGGTCGGCTCGACCGGAAAAAACAACGCTGTGTTTTTAAATTTTCGTATGGTAAGTATAGATAACCGGAAACCCTTTTTACTGAAAACAAGGTACTCTATCTTAGTCCTCAGCGGTAACAACGTATTCTGCATTTTAATTCTTAATCAAGGATAGATGTAGATGTCTACGGGCCACAGCATCCACCTTCCATCAGGTGAACTGTGTATTGCGTAATGCATTTGTGACTCTTGATAAGTGGTCATTGCAGCACACGGCTATCACGTACGTGTCTGTGACTTTTAAAATGACTACATTAGCGGTGTCTTACCTGAGTATTAACATGTAATGCCTCACAGCCTTTTTACAGAAAACGAAACATTCCATCTTAGTTCTCAGAAGACAATGCATCTGCATTTTGATTCTTGATAATGGGTAGACCCGTTTAGATAGACACGTCGGGGTTGACGGAGCTACTGCATCCACTTAGCATCAGGTGGCCTGTGTGCTCACTTGTCACTCTTATTCTATAAAAAATCTTACCTACCTATGATTACCTTGTTGCACTTGTAGTCGTAAGTGCGACTGCTGGTACTGTGGTCCTGGGGCGTGCCAAAATAGTTATTGGATTTTCTCAGTCGAGAAATTCTTAGTAGAACCCCGGAATCAGGAAAGTACGAGTTTTACACCCACGTGAGTAAGACCGCACCTAAGGCCTTTGATACTCTGCCTTATCTCTCCCACTTTGTGTAATTGTATGAGTGTGTGCGCTCACACAGGTGTACTCTCTATTCCCTCACTCTGATTGTCTGATGAGATGGCAATTCGACACGACCCGAAAAGGTAAGGTGCAGGACCAACGGTTCTATATGCTTTCTGAGGCACGAGAGTAAACTACTGCCAACTGTCTGGTTCCGGGCTGATAATGAGTATTTTTTGACAGAAAAAAAACTATAACTGATATTGGCCCGACCCAGGATTCGAACCCAGGACCACATGATCATCAGTCGCGCTTACGACCACTAGACCAACGAGGCAGATAGTTCAATCTTACTGTATTTATGTACGAACACATTTTAAACAGTTCCCTTTTAAAAACAAATGCTTTACTGGCAAATTTTACATACGTAGATAATATAAAAGTTATAATAAGAATATGTCAAATGATCATATTTAAAAAAATATGTAAATTGAGATCCGCATTATATAACAAGACAACAACCGATGTTAAATTTATATTAAATTAACATCATAATATGATTTAATACTTCCGTAATTAAATCGATTGAAAACACTTAGTACGTAAATAAACTTGACATTGATCAATAATGTTATTTTTTATAAAAAAAAACTGTACTCATGTCGGTTACGTGTCGTGTGCAACATTAACTTTTGTCACGTTTACTTGAGAACCTTCCAGAAGAAAAGAAACAAACTAAGGCCCGTATTAATAAACGTTACTCAACTACGAACTCAAGGGCGTAATCATTTGATACGCCCTCATTACGAAATCAGCATCTCAAGATCGTTGCTAATTAATAAACACATAAAAACACTATCTCAAAACGCTGGACTTAGGAATACTGTTCTGTGACTTGCACTCAAGTATACACACTTGAGAGTCGAATTTCGTTTATTAATCAGTGTGGCACTCAGCTGATATCGTAAACCTAAACCACATCTTGAGATATGTTTATTAATAAGATCATAACCTCAAGATTGTACTCAAGTGCGTGTACTTCAGCTGAGTAACGTTTATTAATACGGGCCTAAGTCTCGCAACTTACGCTTCTCCGTCCGTCCGTTGTCGGTTTGCGTCCAACATCTGACAGAAGGCATGAGATCTTACTTGAATTTTTTCTATATTCCATAAGAGGCGACCTCTTATGACACTCACCCACGAGAGGATATTATGGAGTGATGGATTTTCTAAAGCCGCAACAATACGGAAATTTCGTTTCTTTAAAAAAATTAGGGTATACATTTTAAAACCTTAACTTTTAGGATTAAATAAAGCTGTAATTTATAGAAATTTATCATGAGCAATGTCGTCAAACAACACGTGCTTAAACGATTATAGAAGGAGACAATAGCACGTGTCATGTTGGTGATGTAATATTACATGATTTAATATACAATAAGTACATAATTATAGAACTTATGCTTGATAATAATGAGCCAAGCTGCTATGTTTCTAATGGTGAGTGACTTAAAACTCTATTAACTGGTAACGAGGCATTACATCTTAGTCCTCAGGTGTGACAACTCATCTGCATTTTGATTCCTTATCGAGGTTAATAATGTCCTCCAGACCGAATTTCAGTTATGGCGGCCAGCCTCAACGGAGACTAGCCATCGGTGCAAGACAGGATTATAGTGCCCAAGTGTATGCGCAAGCACAGGTGCACTCTCTATTCCCTCACTTTCATAGTCCGATGGGATGGTAAACCGACACGACCGGAGAGAGATCAGGCGCAGGAACAACCCATCCATACCATCAGGTAGATCGATAGCTTGTTTGTCCCCTTTAGGATAATTTAGATAAAAAATCAGCTTTAAAATAATGTCATTCTAATTTTGTACATGGCCCTCTGTATTTGCTCTAATCGTCACGCTAGGCAGGCGGACGATCGCAGTACAAAATGCCCCTCACAATTTAACGCTACTGTCCATCGCTACTCTGGCTTAAACGAAATGGTATACGCAATCCATCGGAAGCCATAATATTTTTTTGGAAATTCTCATAGTCGCTTTTTACGTCACCCATGGGACTTTGACGGCTCCGTGGTGCAGTGGCTTAGTAACGAGTTGCAGCGCTAAGAGCCGCGAGTTCAAATCCGCAATAAACAAGTATTTGTAGGCTTAAAAAAAATTGTTCCGGGTCTAGATGTTTGTGCTTGTGTAATTTATGTATGTAAACTGCCCCCATGATACAGGAGAAAATCCTCGTGTGGAGGTAACATTGTTTAAAGAAGAAAAATAAGGGCGTTGGGATCATTATTACTTCCTGTGAAATGTCACATAAATGTAAGACCGATATTTTGTAAAAGAAATAAACTTCTCATAATTTTAAAATTTTATTTTAATACTTATGTAATCCATAGACACGTCTTAACTCTTTCGCTCCCAGAATGCATCTCTCACTCTAGCATGTCACCATTCATTCCTCCGTTAGTAGTAAGTAGGTAAATATAGAGCCACGCTGCAGCTATATTATGGTTGTAGCACAAATGAGTCGGTTCGATCGGAAATGACAACACTCTCACAGAATACCAACATGAAATATCTGCTTAATGCTGCTGTGTTCCATGTGGTGAGTGTAGAGAATCGGAGACCCTTTTACTTGAAACGGGCCATTCCATCCTAATTCTAGTTCTTATGGATGGTTCTTATTTGATTTTTAATCGAGGATAGATCTAGATGGCTATGAGCCACATATTATGATCATTAAAGCCCTTTACAAGTTGACTACTGGATATAGGCCTCCCTCCAACGCCACAAAACACGGTTCTGAGCCATCTGCGTCCACCGACTTCTTGCATATCTTCCGTTGTCATTTCGTTTAGTGGGAGCTGCTCTACACTTCGCTTACCGAAGCGAGGCTGCCACTCGACCTTTCTTTCCTATCGGTTGTTCAAGATATATTATGGCCGGTCTATTACCACTTCAGATTATGAATATGATATCATAATTGTATTTGAACATTATATTTGTATTTGTTAATAAGTGTTAAACTATTTTGATATAAATAATTTTATAATATTTTTATAACATCATTTTGACGAAAGTATTAAAACGTGGTGAATATACTTTAAAGTATTAACTTAAAGTAAAGTAATCTCATTGCTGAGAGGGTTTTAGAAGGAAGTGTCCACCGCGCTGTCCCAATACATGTTGGCGGACTTCGAGTTACTTTTGTTTTCTATTTTCTTTTAATTTCTCCGATATGCAGGTTTCCTCACGATATTTTCCTACACTGCTGAGTTCATATTAAATAAGTACTTAAAAAATTAAATAACAAATTATTGCTACCGGCGGTAATCGCACTCAGGTTGCTCGCGTACTGTGCAATTTACAGCGAGCGCCGTAGCCCCTGAGCTACCACGGTTCTAACTATATACCATGTCACTAACTAACTAACTAACTTACTACATATACGCCAACCCTATTCTATCGACGAAGACAATAGTGAAAAATGCAAGTGCACTAATAATAAAATTAGTAGTGAGATTAAAACCGAGAACAGTCTCCTTTTCAGTTTTCCCATCCCTTAATGTGCTCCAGACCGAATTTCGGACACGGCGGCCAGTCTCAATATAGACTAGCCATCTGCGCAGGACAGGATTATAGTGCCCGAGTGTATGCACAAGCACAAGTGCAATCACTATTCCCTCACTCTCATAGACCGATGGGACGGTAACCGATACGACCGGAGAGAGACCAGATGCATCGGGCTTTACGTGCTTTCCCAGGAACAGGCGTGAAACACCGCCAACTTCCTGAGGCTGCTACTGAAAATTTCTTGTCAGAAAAACCCAATAACTGATTTTGGTCCGACTCGGGATTTGAACCCAGGACCTCATAATTAGTAACCGCGTTTTCGACACAAGATCAACGATGCAGTCATGCCCAGCCCTCACTTGGCAATTAAAAATCTGTATTGCTAACTGCAGCCACGCGGGCGACTCCGCGGGAAAAAGCTAGTAAGACAATAAATTACGTAAACAATAATTTTATTTTACGTTTCATTGTTACATAACTGTAATATTGTTAGAATGTGTTCACATCTGCCGTCACTACCGTTGCTAAAACAAAGCCTACGTAACATGTACATAAATAGCTACCTAATTTCCTTCCAAATTTACTTTACTTGTCAATTATAGCATTTCTAGGGGTCAAATACCAAGTTGAACATCGTGGTAACATATTTTTTTAATTAAATTAATTTAAAATGGAGGGGTAAAATAATTATTGAGAATTTGCTTGGAATCAGGGTGAAACAATGGTATAGTGGCGGTGTACGAATACCCCATGGATGTCGTAAGAGGCGACAGAGGGAAACAGTCCAGGAGATGGCAGCAGCGTATAAGCGTCCAAGCGCGCCAACTAAGGCAACTAATCTTAAGTCATTAAAAAGTATAGATTGTACAGCCACGCTACAGGTGTATTAAGCTAGCAGTATAACGGGTCGGCTCAACCGGGAAGAATCACGCTGTCACAAAATATCTATACAGAATAGAATTAGTTACGATTTATGTTACGTTCTGTTCTATTCTGTTCCGTTCTGTTCCATTCTATTCCATTATATTCTATTACATTCTATTGCAACGTGAACAAGCAACATAATACAGATGTGTTTCGTTTGGTAAGTTTTTTTTTTAAAACGTTATTACCTCTACACTAGGATTTTCTCCTGTATCGTGGGGGCAGTTTAAAAATATTGGTGGTGTAGAGGATCGAACTTGGTTGCTCACTGACTAGAAAATTGTTGTACTGGTTGTAGTCTATCGTCTTTGAGGTACTCATTAGAGAACGCACTAAAAACCAGCGTCGTGAGTATATGAATCTCAGAGTGATTCTTGTAGACCGCTTTTTAAGAAACTCGGCATATTGCCACTTCCCTGTTTATTCATTAAAGAGGTATCTTTATTTGTACGGAAATATAAATAGGTATTTATTTCAAAAATCTAAAAACCCTAGAAAACCTTTTAAAATAACAAGTTCATTTTTTCCGGAAACAGTACTATACGCTAAAAGCATTTACTGTAATGCCATTAAAATTTACAATAATATTCCTGACTCTTTTAAAAATATGAAGGACATAAAATTTAAAACGGTACTGAATACATGGTTATTAGATAAGTGCTTCTAAAGCTTACAAGAATTTATGCATAATAAAGATTTATGTAATATTATATTTAGTGGTTAGATTTATTAATTAAATAAATCAAACAAATTATTGAATATTAAAACTGCAAGTTACTGTTGGTATATAAAAATAACGTAATTTAATGTTAATAATAGTTTGATAAAAAAATGACATTATTGATTGAATCTATATTTTATACTTGTGATATTGATTATATAATAAATATATTTAAGACTTAATATTATACACCCGAAATAGGTAGAATATGGAGCTCAAATGTACATAACATA
The DNA here is from genome assembly GCA_029286625.1 of Parnassius orleans. NCBI lineage: Eukaryota > Metazoa > Arthropoda > Insecta > Lepidoptera > Papilionidae > Parnassius > Parnassius orleans. Next base: position 4,511,782 of record JAGSMP010000006.1, on the reverse strand, counting down.
TTTTTAAGATCTTAGTCATTATATCTGTAGCCATGCAATAAATATTTTCGATTTGATTTATTTAAAAAGTTATCGTCGAAGAGTTAAATTATCTTTAACTCTTCGACGTCATGTCAATTTTTTAAACTGAATAAATCTACTACCGTTTCGAAATGAGGTTCCTTTGACCGGAGAAGAAACGGTGAAAGAAGCGCCGAAGAAGAAACGATTTGGCAGTCGGCTTGGTGTGCGCAGAATCTATACCTAAGCACTGATTATGTACATTATTAGTGTGTTAAATTTGGTTTCAGCATATTTATATACAGATTTTCCGAAGCCAGTCGATCGCCAGGCTCGTTTGTTGATGAGGTTGGTTTAGGAGAAAAAGCTTAGCTATTTTTCTTTATTGTACATCAAATGCAAAAGAGAAAAGGGTAGATTTTATATTCATTATAGACAAGTAGTACCAATTGAAAGTCATTTATGTTTTTACATCTGGTTCGGAAAAAAACCTTTGTCTTTGAACCAGCAAGAAAAACTAGCTCTTTTCTCTTTACTCTTTTTTTCTTTCCCTTTTTTTAAATATTATACACCATTTAAAAGCATTTAGAAACAGCATTGTAGGGGTAACCTTATCCCCAAGGGTTATTATCAATCATGGAAATGAAAGTACAATATCAATTATAAGTACAACAGGCGGTCTTATCACTAAAGTCTATATATTATGTTCTACTGCTGAGCACAGCAGCCTCTCGTTACTGAGAGGGTTTTAGGGCAAGAAAATGGCCGCCGCGCTTCCCCGATGCATATTGGCTGACTTCACGTATCTCCAAAATATTTTTTTTTTATTTATCAGACATGTAGATTTCTTCACGATATTTTCCTTCACCGCCGAGCACGACGTGGTAAATCAGGACAAAAAATTGCGTTTAACAGTTTCACTCGTGCCGGCGGGGACCAACTCGGTTTGCTAGCGTACTATTAAATTTACGCCGAGCGGTAACACCCTGAGCTATCACAAGATTTCTTCCAAACAAGTACTCGACAAGTACATAGAGAACTGATATAATGAAAGAGTAAATGGTAATGGATGTACAAAAAAAGCTATATGAACACAAAAACTTAGTTCCAAGTTTTTGTAAGTAGAACGATATTTAGTACGATGGATGTGAAGTAAGGAGTTTCACATACCTGTGACAATACTATAATTTTATACGTGGTAGAGCCATGTTGCAGCTATATTATGGTTGTAGCACGAATGGGTCGGCTCGACCGGGGTACGACCACGCTCTCACAGAATACCAGCGTACAAGTGGTAAAATAAAAATTTTGTACAACCGACTTCAATATAAATTATTAAAGACAACTCAAAAACTATTAGTCAGATTGTGATTAAATTTATATGGGACCACACGAGAAGCACCAGCTCTCAAAAGAATCATCAAAATCGGTTCAGGCGTCTTCGTGTAATCGGTTAACATACATAAAATAAAGGATCCTGACGAATTGAGAACCTCCTCCTTTTTTAAAGTCGGTTGAAAATAGCAGCACAATGCTGCTTTGTTTCGTATGGTGAGTGTAGAGCTGGAGACTCCTTTTATTGGAAACGAAGCATTCCATCTTAGTCCTCAGGGTTGGCAAAGCATCTGCATTTTGATTCTTAATCGGGGATAAATGGAGATGTACTCGTACATGGGCCACAGCATCCACCTACCATCAGGTGGACTGTGTGCTCGTTTGTCACCCTTATTCTATAAACAAAATATACGAAGTTATCCAATTGCACTGTATCTGTGAGCTACTGCATAGTAAAGTTATAATAGAGTTACAACCTATATACAGCCCACTGTGGGCACAGGCTTCCTCTCATTTCTGCGATTAGTTATAAATACTCTTTAGTAATGAAAGAGAATAGTATTCCTTACAAGTGGTATAATTAAAATGTTTGTACAACCGACTTCAATATAAATAATTTATTGTTGATTTTTTTTAACACCGCTCGACAGATTTAGATAAAATTTAAATGGAACCATTTGGGAAATATACCCTTTGAAACAAAAAAAGAATTTTCCAAATAGGTTCAGGCGTCTTCGAGAAATCAGTGAACATACATAAAAAAGAATTGAGAACCTCCTCCTTTTTTGAAGTCGGTTGAAAACGTTAAAAAGAAGGAAATTTTACGGTTTCGAATTAAAACTATTTTTGACACAATCAAGGACACTGTTAAAAAAATATTAATTTGAGCTAATTATGCCTCGCTTCAATGACGTAGGAATGAGTTCATTAAACTATAAGGTTAAATTTATTGAATGGCGATTTCGATCGACACTTTGATGTTTAAATTTAGTTATTTACCTTGAGCACGGTTAAATGTCTATTTCTTTCTGAGCAAAGGGGTCTTTGGATATAATCTCGACAAGTACGTAGAGGAATATTCCATTGTATTAATTTAATATGTACCGAAAAATTTATATGATTTTAAACGTCATAGAGTATAACGTGGTAGAGCCATCCTGAATCTAAATTATAGTTGCAACACAAATTTGTTGGCTTGATCGAGATAGGTATGGGTAGGTTTTGCCGTGTTTCGTAGAACCGGAAACCCTTATTACTGGTAATGAGGCAACCCATGTTAGACCTCAGGGGTGAACAACGCCTCTGCATTTCGATTCTTAATTGAGGATAGATGTAGATGTCTATGGGCCGCAGCATCCACTTACCATGAGGTGGACTGTGTGCACACTTGTCACCTTTATTCTATAAAAATGTCACGTTGTAGCGTATTTTGATGTTGCAGCAGTATAGGTCGTTTCAATCGCGGCAGAACCACGTTCGCGCGGAATACCAGCGTAAACTAGCAGCATTACGCTGTGTGTCGTTTAACCGGTAACAAGGCGTTCCATTGTATTCCACAGTATTTATTTTTAATCTAGGATTGATTTAGGTGTCTGTAGGTCACAGCGTCAGCTTACTATAAAGTAGACTGTGTGCCTGTTTGTATAAAAAACAGAGTCCGTTGATTTTAAACATTTTGTCATCATAATTCTAAAATTTAGTGTTTCGTTGTCTCCTTATAACCTCGTGTTGCATGGGTGGTACGATTAACTATTGCCTTGTATTGGCGGTGTAAATTAATCCTATACCCAATATCATCCCGTGTGTGTCGTAAGAGGCGACAAAGGGAACTGAAACAGGGGATAGGCAACAGCATCTTCATGATAACTCGGAAAAATAAAAAAACGGCGATTGTCAACCCGCCTGTCAAGGTAATGAGCGGAGTTAAAGAATTCATCACCCCATTTTGTCACGTTGGTGTCATAAGAGGCGGCTGCGGGAAAGGCCAGACACATTTCGAGGTCTGCCACAAAACCACCGATAGATGGCGATATACCATCTCGTACAAATAAATACCAAGACGGGCAATGGGAGTATCAACAAATATGCGAGACAAGACATCGGGTATTGCAATCTCAAAAAAAATCTTAAATGACGTGACGTACGATTCCGCAGCGATTAAAAAAGTAAGACTCCCTTTCTGTGTACGAGTTGGTCTGTGGTGGAAACACCCACTTAGCTATATCTGGTGTCGAACAGTATTGCACAAACCAGGGGCGTAGCTACCGCCGTATCAGCCGTATCAATGATACGGAGCCCCCAGATTACAGGGGCCCCGAGCGTGTGTAAACAAAAATTCTAAGGACTTCTATGGGACAGAAAAGGCTATCAGACTTGTCACTATTGTCTATAGAGGCAGAAAATTTAGAAAAACTGAAAGCGTAGTCAGCTATGAATGATTTAATAAATAAGTTCGCCGAATAAAAGGCAAGAAAAGTGTATATTTGATTTGAATTGTTTGGCTAGCTTAGTTCCTAGGAGTATCAATTGTAAGTAATAACTTATAATCAATATATTATTATTATTTTAACTCAATGCGAGCGTTTTTGTTCCTTGTGTGAAAAATCTTTACCCTTCGTTTGGGGCCCCCAATAAATTTTGATACAGGGCCCGCCTAAGGCACGCTACGCCACTGGCACAAACTCAAAAGTTCTAATTTTATTAAAGTTGTTACATACCGTGGACGTTTCCATTAAAATTTTATTCTTTTTTCTGCTTGATAAATCACTCTTTATTCTAAGCCAGTGTTAAAATATAAATAGTCAAAACAGTGGCGTAGCTAATCGTGGGCGAAGTGGGCCCTCGCCCACGGCGTCGCATGCCATGCGATGCCCCCACACTTTACTACAGATGACTAATTAATTTGATCACTTTTACAATTTTTACCAATTTAAAAGCGTGTTTGTTTGGGGCGTCGCAAGAAGCCCCTTTTAAGTGCGACTGCGAGGCCGTTGTAACTACCCTCAAAGACCGCGACCGTTAGATTGACGGAATACGAAACTTGTCAGGAATTAATAGCAATGTCGTGTCAAAGCATGTGACTTCGCCCACGTCTATTATAGTCCACAAAAATGTTTGCTTTTGTGTCTAGTAAATTACTGGCATTAAAATAACATATCCGCAATATAATATACAGCGAAGGTTTTTAATTTATCGTTCCATACAAACAGAAAAGACGGCTATGTGAAATGTATCATTCAAACAGACGTAACGAAAAGGAACTGTTTTCCCATGTCATCGACACTGTCGTTTGCTAACGCAACTGTATATTGCAAAATATCACTTCCTACAATTGCTTCGCTTTTAACACTCCGTAATTTGAAATGAGATAGTACGGTTTTTATTTTATTATGTAACACGCTCAATGGATGTTAACGATGCATTGTGTAAGACAATTATAGATAGAATAATATAAGTATTATGAAATAATTTGTTGCCTAAGTGATAATATCGCCGTGTTGCATTGCTGATAAATATTATAAAATCTCCACGTGTATTGGCGGCGTAACAAAACCCACTACCCCATCTAATAAACTGAAACAGGAGCTAGGAATCTAGAATCTTTCAATAGCATCTTTCAACTCAATAATAAACTGCCGTCGCCAACCCACTTGTCATATCATTTCATTTTATTCGGTTTAACCATTCCGAAGATAAACCAGAACGTACAGACAGAAAGACAGACAATTTTTTTTAAATTATTATTCGTGTCTTAATGGCATGTAAATAGCCCCCTCAGCTTAATAAAAGGCAGTTATTTCGATATTAGAGACAGACACACACACACACACAAACACAGTACACACTACACACATATATTATTATAGCAATGAATTCACAATAACTAACACAAACTCCCTACACTTTGCTCCCATACACTACCCAAGCAGCACACAAGCGTTATGAACATCAATATACTAGCCCACATAGAACTTACGTTACTACTAACATTACTTTTTTACGTGGTAGAGCCATACTGCAGCTATATTAATAGTATAGTTGTAGCACGAATGGGTCGGCTCGACCGGGAAGGACCACGCTCTCACAGAATACCAGCGTAAAATAGCAGCAATGCTGCTGTGTTTCGTATGGTGAGTGTAGAGAACCGGAGCCCCTTTTTACTGGAAAAGAGGCATTCTATCTTAGTTCTCACGGCTGACAACGCATCTGCATTTAAATTCGCAAACAAAGATAGATGTAGATGTCTATGTGCCACAGCAACCACTTACCATCAGGTGGACTGTGTGCTCGTTTGTCACCCCTATTCTATAAAAAAAAACTTAAAGTTCTTTTAGAAGCGTATAAGAGTATTAAAATTGGTTGTATCCTTATAAAGTGGTTTATGAGTTATTTTACAGCTCAAGCTGTATAAAGTCTGTATTATGGGATCTAAGTAAGCTTAGGGTTCTTAATCAGAATATGAAAACTCTAGTATACAAGTTTAAGTATTTTGTAACACTTCACTCTGATTTTATCATTAAAGCTGTATAGAAGCTGTTTTTTGCATGCTGTCACTTGCTTATACAGTTCAAAGTGTTATTGTAGTATTACTCAAATCTTATTTCTGAACAATGGTGTAATTGTACACTCTTGTAAACACAGTAGTTATATGACTTCTATCTATGAGGGTGATAAAAAAACTAAAAAAAAAAATAACAATCATAATCATAATACAATTTAAATCTGTATAAGTGATAGAATATCGCCATTTTGCATGCGTTGCGTTGCGTGTTTATATTGTGCTAGTGAACAAAATAAATTTGTTATCAATATGTGAAAAAAAAAGGATTACATTTGGTGCAGTTAGAAGATCATGTTAAATCTAAATAAAAGTTATCCAACACTGTTCCCAAGACAAGGTTTTGGAACGAAGTTCCTTATCGCACGGTACGAAATTGACGGATGGGGCTAGGCGAGAAATAGTGTAAGATTTTTCCGTCACGACCCCCTTTCTATAGTGCGAGCGAGATGGAATAATATCCATCTCCCTCGCAATTTTTCTTATCTTGCCATGAAATAAATATTATTTTAAATGAAGCTTCACTTTAATAGACGCTATTAACTCATTTATTTGTATTTGTTAATCAATAATGTAATACGTTTATCAATAATAATATACTAGGAAAGGAACTTCGTTCCAACCGAGTGTTCCACGACACCCACGCATGTTTTTTGTTCCCAAGACAAGGTTTGCACTATAGTAAATCTATTTATGTTTCTACGAATTTGGAGCTTTTTAGATACCTGCACATTTACATGGGCATTTATGGCTTCCGATAAATAGCGGTATACCATCTCGATTATGTCAGACGTGAAATACAGAGACCGGTGATGGGTCGAATGTGCGAGACTTCTGATGTTACAATCTGCCAAGCGTGAGGATTAAAGAAAATCCTCCCTACAAGGAAGAGACCCATGTCTAGCGCTTTTACAGACCAATAAAGAAAGAAGAAGATAACCCATATGTAAAATACGGTGTAAAGTGCGAGATATTTGAAAAAATTCCGTCGTTCAATATTGTAGTTATTATGGTCTAATTTAATACTGGATTTTATCCTAAAAGGTGTTATAATTACCGTTATAGCCTATTAAAGTCCACTGCTGAACATAGGCCTCCCCGTGGCCCCGCCAATATGCGGCGAAGGTGGAACACTATGGGATTTTAGTCGCTGCGAGTCCGACATAACCCGTCCTCGCCCCCGCGAGGCGGGTATGCATAGGCATTTCCCCATGTAAAAAAGGCCTCCCCCATAGCCTTGCCTTGCTTCATATGGTGGATATTTGCCATAATTGACACGCTTGGCATGTGGGTTCTGAACCGCGGTTTTTTATTTTTAGTCGTTACTCGTTATTAGGAAGACGCTGCCACCTCCTGATTTGTTTCCCTCCCACAGGATGATATGGCGTAGTCCATTTTTACACCGACACTACGTAGTATTATTTGTTAATATCTTTCTTTTTTATTATTATTAACCGACTTTAGCAAATGTTTTTTTTAAAGGGTCTCCAACTCACTACACATTATTCTGCCATTTTTGAATGACGTTGTGACAACTGACAAATGGCTGTAAATTCAGAACCCAAATCCCAAAGATTGGTGGAAAGAAACAACACTACCACTGCGAATGTGATAGCTCTGCGCTTACCAACTCACCTATATAATGTTGTTAGTATTGACAACTTTACTTTCTTTTTTTTAAAGAAAAGTTACACCCACAGTCTTCTGTATCGTGGAGGCAGTTTACATACATAAAATGCACGAAAACAAACTTCTAGATCCGGAAAATATTTCTAGGTCAAGAAAATAATTGTGCGTGCGTCGAACCCGCGCCCCTTAGCGCCGCAACTCCATGCTAAGCCACTGCGTCATGACTGTGATTGCGAATCGACAGTTCCATTGCGTGACACTTTTTCTGATTTAAGAAAATATATCTAAAATATGCATGCCATCCTACCAAAAAAAAATAATAAAAAAGGCCTAATCTTGTAAAGATATGTAAATATAAAGGTAGGAAGGAAGGTCCTTTATATATACAGGGTTATTTTTTAAAGAGTAGCCAAATTTTAAACTTAAGTTGATAAACGTTTTTTGCATTTTTTGATAATACGAGTAGATAAGGGTTTTACTTTTATTTGAAATTATCCCAAATTAAACGTTAATTATGGGCAACAACTACGCGTACGCGCGATACTCTGTGTGCGATTCTATTCACAACGTTTTTGCCGACCGACGAATGTATGCGTGCGTAGTAAAATAGATATTTATGAATGACAATCAGTTAAAATAATGCATTAGCATTACCACGCATTTTGAATTTAAAAGATAAAAAGGACAGAGTGTTTGAGATTTTTTAATTAATTTTTCTTCACTATTTGCCTGTATTACTTATTCTCAACCTTCTCTATCAATTTGGTTTCAGACATTCTGGTTTATGTGATAAATAAGCAGTTTTTTAATAGCAGAGTAGGCAACATACGAACATATGACACACCTAATCGTTAGTGATAACCGTCTACGGCAACCTCAGGACCACCGAAGGAATTGCAGGGAGTTGCCAGCATTTTTTATTTAGCCACTTTTCCTTCCTTAAGTCATATCGGTCCGAAAAAATCGCTGGCGACAGTACATTCCTCAATGTGGTCGTGCTTGGCTTAAATAAATTGATAAATTTTAATACTTTAATAATTCATTGGAGTATGCACTTGTTTTCAAACTCCGCCATGAAATTTGAGTTACCTATGGTTAGCACCCGCAAAATAATAACAACTTCAGAAAAAAATAGTGCTCTTCCACAAAGGATCTAATTTTTAAAACCTGTGAAGGAAATATCATCAAAATATGTGATACGGTTGTGGAACCGTTTTTTCCTTTTTAAATACGGAACCTTAAAAACGACCATGAACTCAGGCACAAAGTTCGTAATGACTCACCGTGTAATCTTACCGACAAGTGCCTTGCAATTATACTGAATCGCAAATTTATTGATTCACACAGACAATTAGTAAGCAGTTTAAATTATTAAAAAGCATTTAATACAATATAAGATGTCGATGTCAACCATATCATTACGCTGTCCCATTCCTTTTTTATCTTGAAACCACTTATATTTTATTGTTTAAATTACACTTGTTTTTCAAACAATTCGTATATTTAAGTGCCCGGTGTAGTTTAATTAATTACTGTAATTACTGTTCTGAATTTTCTTCTTCTTAATCATATTTCTGACGTATACAAATTGATATTGATCGCTGTGACGTAAATAAAGAGCTGATAATGTAACAATTCATTCATTCATTCATTACAGCCCTTCACAAGTCCACTGCTGAACATAGGCCTCCCCACGGAATGCCACAGCACGGTCCCGAGCCACCTGCATCCATTGACTTCCTGCATGTCTTACCAGGTCGTCACTCCATCTAGTGGGGACGCCCTACACTTCGCCTGCCGGTACGAGGCTGCCACTCGAGAACCTTTCTTCCCATCGGTTGTCGGTTCTTCGAGCTATATGGCCGGCCCATTGCCACTTCAGCTTACTAACCTTTGGGCTATGTCGGTTACTCTGGTTCTACTGCGGATATCCTCATTTCTAAGTTTATCACGCAGAGAAACCCGATATAGTTCTCCAGCTCGCTGAGCGACCTTGAGCTTCCTCATACGGCCAGCAGTGAAGGACCACGTCTCAGTTCCGTATGTCATCACTGGCAACACGCACTGGTTGTACAATTTAGTTTTGAGGTTTTGAGGTATGCCTGACGAGAAGATGGGTCGTAATCTCCCGAACGCTGCCCAGCCGAGTTGAATCCGTCGATTGACCTCTCGGTCGAGTTGGACTTACCTAGTCGGACTATTTGTCCCAGGTAAACATATTCGTCAACAACTTCGAGCTTAGTGCTCCAACAACTACCGGCATAGGTGTGACATGGACATTAAACATGATTTTGTTTTGTCCATGTTCATCTGAGACCTATCCGTTGGGAGACACTATTGAGGTCATTGAGCATAGTGCTTAGATCCTCCAGCGATTCTGCCATAGGACTATATCGTCGGCAAATCGAAGGTGAGTGATGTATTCGCCATTGATGTTAATACCGTATCCTTTCCAGTCCAGTAGCTTGAAAACGTCTTCCAATGCAGCGGTGAAGAGTTTCGGGGATATTACGTCACCCTGTCTTACACCTCTCTGCAGTTGGATAGGTTTCGTACTCTGGTTCTGTACTCGGATAGCCATCGTAGCCCTACTGTACAAACACTTCAGCACCTCGATATACCGACAGTCCACTTGGCACCGCTGAAGGGACTGCAGCACCGCCCAAATTTCGACGGAATCAAAGGCTTTCTCATAGTCCACATACGCAAGGCAAAGTGGCAGATTGTACTCGTCGGTCTTCTGTACAATTTGCCGAAGAGTATGTATGTGGTCTATGGTGCTAAAGCCTTTTCGGAAACCGGCTTGTTCGGGAGGCTGGAAGTCGTCGAGTCTGCATGCGAGACGATTCGTAATGACTCTCGAAAACAGCACGTAGACGCGGCTCAGAAGGGAAATCGGTCTGTAGTTCTTCAAGAGCGTTGTCGCCTTTCTTGAAGAACAAGACCACCGCACTTCTGCTCCACGCCTCCGGTGTAATACCACCATGGAGAACGGAATTAAAGAGCTTCTGAAGGACTTCAAGTACCGGTTTTCCACCCGCTTTCAGAAGCTCCGCTGTAATTCCATCCTCGCCTGGGGCCTTGCCGTTTTTAAGGTGCTGGAGAGCCATTCTAATCTCGCTCAGACTGACGTCCGGATATCATCGGAATAGTGTCGGATAAGACTTGCTCTTGGATCGTTACTCACACTTGCGCGTGGCTCCAACGATGACGTGTACAGCTGCCCATAGAACCTCTCAATCTCACTCAAAATCTCAGGTGTCCTGAAACGATGCTGCCACAATCGGTCTTCAGCTTCGACAGTTGGCTCTTTCTGGCAGACAGATCTCTGGCAAAGACTTTGGAGCCCTGGTTCCGCTCGATCGCTTCTTCAATACGAGCTGTATTGAAGTTGCGCAAGTCCCGCCGCATGCATTTGGAGATCTGTCTGTTCAGTTGCCTGTATGCTGTCAAATCTGCTGAAGACTGCAGCTTCATCTCCCGTCTAACAACCATGAGATTAAGAGTGTGATCGGAGAGTTTTGTGTTCTTCTGCGACGGGTCTTACAGAACTTAGCTCCGACCGCATGGACAGTTTCCACAAGCTTGTCATTCATATCGTCCACTTCATTGCAAAATTCTAGGCACTGAAAACGATTTTGTAACTCGAGCTGAAAGTTTTCGGGACTTTGGATTAGAGCACGAGGGGGACGGAGAGTTGACTTCATTAGACGTGACCTCTCCAACTTAACGTTTAGGTTCAGTGTGCCTCTTACCATTCGGTGATCGCTGCCAGTTTTCACCCTCGCGATCACTGAGACATCACTGAACAGTTGTCGTCTGGTCGTCATAATTTCTGTGCGGCCGCTTTCGGAAGAAAGAGTTCATCATAAAGAGTGCCTCTTTCTCCATAAAGTCGGCCAGCTGCTGTTATGGGTTCCGTTGCCTATTCCGAATTTCCCTACTTTCAGCTCACCGCTCTCTCTTGTGCCTAGTTTGCGTTGAAGTCTCCCATTAACACCGTATAGTGGGTTTTGGAATGCATGGCTCTAGAGATATCCTCATACATTTCCTCCACCTCCTCATCAGGGTGTGCCGAGGTTGGTGCGTAAACCTGTATGACCTTCAGCGAATACCGTTTGGTGATTCTGAGTATAAGGTACGCAACCTCGTCGACACACTCGATCTTTAACGTTGTTAACGAGAGACTTGTGGACGATAAATCCGACACCTCCTTGGGACAGATGGTCGCCTCCCGGTGATAGAATAAGTTGCCGGATTCGAGGATTACCGTGTCCTCCCCTCTCTTCGGACCTCGGATAGTCCTATTATATTCCAGCGTAACTTATCTATCTCTTCTTCCAGCTCAGGATCTTCTCGTCAGTCCTCAGGGTGCGTGCGTTATATGTTGCCAGGTCGAGTCGTCGTAGGTGGCAACCGAACCTCCACCGAGATTCTGCACCCCTGCCCCGCCGTTACCATGGTCGCCACCGTAGCCAGGAATAGCGGGGCCGCCGGGGACTGGGGCCGTTTCTTTGTGTCGTCGCTCATGGGGGTATATTGCCATAGTTGCCACGCTTGGCGAGCGGGTTGGCAACCGCAGTTTTTATTGTTTTTGGCTTTTATCAGAAGATGCTGCCGCCCATCTTCCATCATCAGTTTCCCTTGTCGCCTCTTACGACACCCACGGGAAGATATGGGGTAGTGGGTATTCTTACCCGCCACTACAGGGACAATGACAATATGTAACAATAGCATGAGATGAGACATTTAATTATCTTTTCAGAATAAATATTTGTAAAAGTTATCGTTTTTGGCGGTGTGTTGTAAAATAGAAAACTACGGTTACCAACCCGCCTGCAAAGCGTGGTAGATATCTCCTCTTTGAGACAATCTATGGGGGAGGCCTATCAGCAGTGGACTTGAGATAAGATGTAACGAAAATGTCCAATTAAAAATAATAAAGATTATAAAACAAAAACCAATATACATATATAGCCTTTAATATATAGTCTTTGTGGCTGCTATTTTACGCTGGTATTCTGTGAGAGCGTGGTCCTTCCCCGGTCGAGCCGACCCATTCGTGCTACACTACTAATGTATACTACTAATATAGCCGCAGCATGGCTCTACCACGTATCAAAAAAAGTGCTTTCTTTTCCGACCGAAACCGTTTATGAAAAGTCTACACAAGTCGTCATTCAGATTCAGGGGGTATTAACTTGTGAGAATTTGACATATGGTTATTAACTGAACATCCGATCTTCTAACCTATAAGGTATTATCTCTAAGATATCCTTGTAAGAATTAAGTATCTTATACATTCTTCATCAACATGTAAAAGTTTACATAGGCCGCTCAATCAGCCGCTTAGTTTTTGAGCTACAGCGCTTAATGATTTATGGAGAGTCTATAAATAATATGCATTTTAACTAAACACAGAACTAGTTAGAAAAATTTAATACATCATAAAACTCGTGAAAAAGTCGATCGTCTATGATCTATTGCCGATCTCGCACCTTTTGAGTTACTTTCCATTGCTGGTATGGGTATTCTGTGCCCACATAGTATGTATATCACTTTCTTTTAACTACTGTTACTGTGGTATGGACATATTTTTTTTAATATACACTGGGGGTGACATTTATTCTCGATTAAGAATCAAAATGCAGATGCGGTGCCACCAGGATGCGATGCGGTGTCATCAGGATAACTACGATTGAATGCCTCGTTTTCAGTAAAAAGGGTCTCCGGTTCTCTACACTCACCATACAAAACACAGCAGCATTAAGCTGCTATTTTACGCTGGTATTCTGTGAGAGCGTGGTCCTTCCCCGGTCGAGCCGACCCATTCATGCATCAACCATAATATAGCTGCAGCGTGGTTCTACCACGTAAAATATATTATGATTCGAAGGGAAATAAACCATGCAACAAGAAGAATATTGGCTATGAAAGTGGAGGGATATAAGAGTAGAGAGAACGGACTGTGTCTGGGATGAAAGGATTGAATTAAGAGATGACGGCTAATAGGTGAGAATGGAAGAGGAAGACAAGCTGTGCCGACTCCAAATAACTTGGGATAAGAGCAGGAAGAAAAAGCCTGTTATGACACCCACGCGACGAAATGGGGTAATAAAGGTCTTTCGGCAAATTCTCCACATAACCATTTGGGAAATAAAGGTCCTTTAGGCTAACTTATGTACTTAAATATTACAAAAAATTGTGTTAATTGATTCGAAATTGCTTTCTTAAAACAACGGAAAATGCGTCATATCTATACATATAAATGAAATCAAAGGGTCTGTCTGTAATCTAATATATAAAAATTTACTAATAAATAAAAATTAATTTTTGTTAGTCCGTATTTTATGCGCTGCCATACCGTTCATCAGATTGTGGTAAAACTTTGACAACATACTTCCGCGAAGGTTATAGGCATAGTACAATTAACTTACAGTAGGTGGCGCGCGTATCATATCGACGACAATTTCTTTTTGTATTGAGAATACGGCCCACCACCGTAACCAGGCGTAACTTAATGAAAAACATGTCGATTTATTCCTTATAACCAATAGATTACAATAGTAATATTAGTTTAACCGTATCTTACGGGAATACTGAGAAATTAACAATTAAAATATGAATATCACAATAACCTAAAAACAAACTAAAAGCGATTGTCTAGTAGTTTTCACCGGTATTATAAGTTAAAATAGTGTTCTGGTCAATAATTAATAGTATAAAAGAAAGTTGTAGGTACATTGAGCATTTATAGGTACTTTAAGGTTGATGGAAAAAGTTTTAGTAGTTCGTTCTTCTTTATACGCATTTTTTTTCATATTACATTAGCCAATTCACGAATATCAAAAGAATTTTTTTTTTGAGATTTTATGATTCCGGTTACATTTTCACAAAATCTTTAGGCTTTAGGCCGTTTACTATAATAAATTGGTATCTTTTTTATGTGTAATAACATTAAGTTACGTTAAAGTCTAGTGGGCGCAAAAACGATTGTCTTCTTTATTTGAAAGTTATAATATATCATTCAACTTCACTGAATGTATTATCACAATTAAACAATATAACTCTTAAATTATATTGTTTAATTATGATGAATATTGGTTTTTTCTTATAAGTACCGTATATACTTTCATATGCATTTAGTAAAAAGATGTTATTTTGACATTACAAACAGACACTTCAATTTTATTTATTTGTATAAAATTTATTTGAAAGTTATAATATTATATCATTCAACTTCAATTATTATCATTTCTAATTAAACAATATAAATCTTCCAAATTTAAAAAGATATTTCCATAATTTTTTTTTTCTGTGGTAGCAACGCTCCGGGTACCAGCTAGTATCGAAATAAATGCCATTTATTGAACTGAGGGTGTTATTTACGAGCCATTAAGACATGAATAACTATTAAAAATGTTTGCCTGTCAGTCTGCCTCTTTATCTGGGTTAATCTCGGGAAACTTGACGAACAGGTAGAGAGCAATGTCAGTGATCTATTTTATTATATACTAGCTGTTCCCCGCGACTTCGCCCGCGTGGAATTTATTACGATTGGATTTCATAGGTTTTAATTTTTTTGCGCGGAACCCTAATTCTTTTTCTAAAATAAAAGTAGCCTAAGTTACTCCTTATAACATCAGCTATCTGCCAGAGAAAGTCCCGTGAAAATCGGTTCAGCCGTTTCGGAGATAAGCCGGAACAAACAGACAGACGGAGAGACAGACAGACAGACAAAAATTTAAAAAAAAATCTTATAAGTCCTGTATATACTTTCATATGCATTTAGTAAAAAGCTGTTATTTTGACATTACAAACAGACACTTCAATTTTATTTATTTGTATATATATATATATATATATATTTTATCCGAAAAACATAAGTTTTTTTTAAAATTGATAAATGGTCTTTGATGATGATCTAAATCTAAATAACGTCACATTAGTGGATTCTATCTAGGCGAAGCGGGGAGGGTCGCTAGTCGTAAAATAAATGCTGTAGGACTGCTTAGAAATTACTTTAAAAGTACTTATAACGAGGAAAATGTATGCGGAGGTATATTGACGTAAATGAAGTTTCTGCCTACCCCTCTGTGCGACAGGCGTGTGTGTTTAATTGTTTATGTTTATGAATATATA
The DNA here is from genome assembly GCA_029286625.1 of Parnassius orleans. NCBI lineage: Eukaryota > Metazoa > Arthropoda > Insecta > Lepidoptera > Papilionidae > Parnassius > Parnassius orleans. The sequence continues at coordinate 4,496,118 of JAGSMP010000006.1, read as the reverse complement.
CCGTCAAACTCATGAGGGTCATCGCCACTCGTCATATATTATGTTCGAAATAAATAAAGACTAAAATATCGTTAACTTGACTAAGATACGTAAAACAATGAAGTTTTATTGCGAATGATAAATAAGATTTCGATATTATTTCTGATATTTGAATAATCGAAAGCAATCAATCGATTAAACTATAAAATTTATCGAGACTACCAAAAGTCGTAAATAGATTATCTACATTGTTTACAGTTGAAGAAAAAGACTGAAGTCTTATCTGAAGATTTAATATGAACTTTGCTTAACAAACAAAATGTGTAAATATGAACTTTATAATTTTGTTCAGTGTATTGCATGTCTGTGAGGAAATATGAGAATCTGTTGTTAAAGGTTCCATCTAATTTACCTTAATGCAAATAAATTATTTGATTTGATTTATTAAGAAAGTTATGCAAGAATATATAATTATACACGAAATCGACGGATGCAGGTAGCTAGGGACCGTTCTTTGTGGCATTTCCTGGGGAAGGGTTGTGGACATGTGATGGACTGTAATGATGATGACGATGATGATGATTACGATGAATACGTGTATGTTGTATGCAAACATTTTCTATTTAAGCCCAAAGTTTCTCAATTATACATACATAAAAAAACTGAAGTTACAAACAAACTTATAGCCTATCTGATGCTGGTGGCTATTACAGCACATAAACACCTGTAACTATTAAACAAAGGAGACTAAGGATCAGTTGTCAGCTCAGACGACTAAGATGGAACGCCTCATAAACTATAATAATACTGGCTTTCTACCCTTCAGTCCGGAACTCAAGCAATGCATGCACTGCTGCTCGACGGCAGAAGTGGGTAAGAAGGTGGCAACAAATTTTAAAAAAACTCCCTACCAGGATGAGCCTATTTTAGGCAGAAAAGGAGTACCATCTAATGGACTATGCTCTTCGCTTATTTAATCTGGCATTTATGGTAAAATTAAAATTGTTGTACAACCGACATGAATATAAATAAAATGAGAAAATCATCAATGTAGTCGAAGTCAAAATACGCATTAGCATACTGGTCAGATCTTGATCAAATTTATATGGGACCAGCTTTCAAATAAAAAAAGAATCATCAAAATCGGTTCACTTAGAAAAAAGTTCTGAGGTAACACAAAAAAAATAATTAAAAAACAGCCGAATTGAGTACCTCATCAAGATCATTTTGTAGTTATGCATGAAGCATAGAACCTTTATTAGTCTTAGACCGCACTCGGCGGACATTGCAATTTTTTTATTTATATTTGTGCCATTTGCTGTAGAGACTATCGGTCCGTGGGGTCCACGTGCGGTGAGGTTCTTAAAGGAACTCCATCCGCGGCTGGTCGTTGCGCGGTATCGTGCCAAGAACGCAGCCAGCGTTCTTGGCACGATACCGCGTGGAGTAGGACTGTTTGATAATTAAATTACTAGTTTTAGTTTTTTTTATTATAGTTTTTAATATTGTATATAATGAAATATTGTTTATTTAAAAAAAATTATAATTATCTTAACATAGTTGCAAAAGCATATATGTTATATGTTCACTATTCGGATTAGCCATGAACCTTCTTATTTAAAAAAATAAATTCAATGAAGAAAACCCGTAGAAAATAATATGCAAACTAAAATGTAAAGATGAATTTTACAGCAAATGTCAAATTTCGCTAACACTGTGTCGTCGCGGCTAAGGGATTCCTAACGTGACAAAAACAATTCTTTAAACCCAAGACTATCAATAAATCACGTTTTGGAATAAGATGTACTGTTTTAAGAGCATGTATAAAAAATTTATGAAAAACAGTAAAGGAAAATGATTAACAATATTTAAAATTCGCACTCTATCACGCGATACTGTAAAGTCATACTAATTCAATACATTAAACCTCAGCTACGTTATAATATATATATATATATATATATATATATATATATATATATATATATATATATATATATATATATATATATATATATATATATATATATATAAAAATAATCATTTTAAAAATATTTTTATAAGTAGTAGAGGCACGCTGCAGCTATATTACGGTTGTAGCACGAATGGGTCGGCTCGACCGGGGAAGGACCACGCTCTCACAGAATACCAGCGTAAAATAGCAGCTTATGCTGCTGTGTTTCGTATGATGAGTGTAGAGAACCGGAGTGGAAATGAGGCATTCCCTCTCAGTCCTCGAGGTGACAAAGCATCTGCATTTTGATTCTTAATTGAGGATAAATGTAGATGTCTATGGGCCACAGCATCTACTTACCATCAGGGGGACTGTGTGCTCGTTTTTCATCCCTATTCTATAAAAATACGATTAAATGGTACACGACATCGTTATAATAATCATAATCATCTTAACATCCCATCACAAGATCAATGCTGCTCCCCCCATTGATTTCAAAATATGCTTACTAGCTGCAGTGATGAACTGATAAATACGACATACCGTTACCGCTACAGCCTATTAAAGTCCACTGCCGAACATAGGCATCACCCATAGATTGCGTCATAAACATAAACAGTCACGCCTGTCACCCAGAGGGGTAGGCAGAGACTACGGACTTCCACTTGGCACGATCCTGGCACACCTCTTTCGCCTCCTTTACATCCATATATCTACGCATGGATATCCCTCCTATGACGCGTAGATTGCGTCATAGGAGGGATATTTGCTATAGTTGCCACGCGTGGCAATCAGGTTGGCAACCGCAGTTTTTTATTTTTAGTCGTTAATAGGAAATAACAGGATCTCCTGATTTGTTTCCCTCTGTCGCCTCTTACGACACCCACGGGATGATATGGGGTAGTGGATATTCTTACACCGCCACTACGCAGTATACGACATACGTCATATAAATTTATTTCTTTGGAGAATAGTTTTGTTTTATTTTCGATATACTATCATTACACGGAACAGCATTTTGCAAGGTTTTACTCACGCTTATTCTTTGTTTTATAAAAAAAAAAATTAAAGGAAATGTATAGTTCGAATACATCCTACTACAGCGCACACCACCGTAGTAAATCAGCACTTAAAATTGCAATAAACAATTTCAGTGCAGTCGGGGTGATCGAACTTAGGTTGCTTGCTACTATAAAATTTAAAACATGCGCTTTTGAGCTGCCGCGGCTAATGGTTATTGAGTGTCTCTATGAATAATATGCATTTTAACTAAACACAAAACTACGAGTACTCTTTAAGCAATGTTTTTTTTAAAGATTTAACACATCATGAAAAATTTATTCGTCTATGAGCGACAGTAACCACTCATTATCAGATGAGCTGTGCGCAATGTGTCACCCTCACTTGTATAAAAATGCAGGTGGCTCAGACTGAGCTTTGTGGCCATGCGGGCGTCCTATGTTCATTGTGCTTGTGTACTGGAATGTAATCTCTATATATAAAAATCAATTGCTATCCGTTAGTTTGCTTACCGATTTTGATGAAATTTTTTGTGTGTTTGAGTGAGTCCTTGGATGATCTAAATGATTCACAATTGGACCCGGTAGGTAGCGCTGTTGTCGATATCCAGAAATCAACCTTGCGAAGTCGGGGTGAATCGTTAGTAATGATATACAATAAACTGACTAGGTTACATTTAAAAGTTATCATATAGAAAGAAAACTGAACGAAGAAAGTGTGACAAAGCAAAATGTTGCAGAAGTGAACGGCAGAGTCAGGAAGGGAGGCCTTAGACGAAAGTTTATTGACCAAATTGGCGATATATTTAAGATGGGCCAGATTATGAATATCCTTAACTGACGAGCATATATGGGTAAGTATATGGATGGAAAGGAAGTGAGAAAGGTTTTTCAGGATCGTGCCAAATGGACCTCCTGTCACTGCCTACCCCTCTAGATGACAGGCGTGAGTGTGTATAATTATGTTTCTGATTATCATAAATCTGCTGTTGAACATGAGGTGAGGTGAGAGGTACATGAATTGTCTTATCAAGTTATCATTACATTCCGGAGTCGAACTGCAACGTACCCTCTAACGTAGCCGCATGCAATCACGGTGGTTTGGTAGTGGTGGTTGCACGCGTGACTAACCACGCGTGCAACAAACAGTTGGATTATATTACTCTACTAACTGGCTGGACTAGCGATTCGCGTACCCCTCTCTGAGAAACCCTGCACTAGCGCAAATGTTTTCTACGATACAGTTTATATCTAGCATTGCCGTGTTGCTATGTTTTGTATTTTTCATAAATAAATTATTTTAAAAAGTAGTAACCTTCTGAAATATTATATAGGTTTAGTCTCTTCGCGAGTCGCTCACGTCCTACAGCTATAGGTTCCGGTGGATACTGGTACTGGCGTCTTTGTGGATGCGGCTTGGGTACTGTGGACTGACGTCCAATCAAAATGCACGAACTGTAGAATACAAATGGCAAGGAAGTGGCCAGCGGTTCGACTGCTCAACTGTTCGGCGGAAATCTTCTGACTATTGGTTATTGACCACGGTTGTTCAATATGGTTGTTCAACTACGGTTGTTCTATATCGGTTGTTCACTATCGGTTGGTCACTATATTCTTCAGATGATTTCTTCAGTTGACTATTTCTATTACTTACTACTAGTACTATCTACTTCTATTATCACTATTTACTAGCTGCTATTATCAGCTACTACGTTGTACTATGCTACTACTATCACTTGTTACTAGCTGCTATTATCAGCTACTATGTTGTACTATGCTACTACTATCACTTGTTACTAGCTGCTATTATCAACTACTATGCTACTAGCTACTATTCACTATGTTCTATGTTCAGCTACTACTTGGTTCTGCTACTAGTCACTTCAGCTACTACTTGGTTCTGCTACTAGTCACTTCCGCTACTACTTGGTTCTGCTACTAGTCACTTCAGCTACTACAAAGTTACTGGGCCCCGAGGCGCTAAGGTAGACTCGAGCTTTACTTTAAAGTGAGTTGCTTGCCATTGTCTGTTTTGCCTCTTTATTGTTCAATATTTTCACTATACAATTGTCTTAAATTACAATTTTTTCTATACACGATTAATTCTTACGCTAATGTACTATACATTGTTAAATCGGTAATTCAGTTGTCTATTAGCACACCATAAAGTTTTCTTAATATATTAACAATGTAAAAAGTTATTAACAAAAATATCCCAAATTTTCACAATATTTGGGTACATTAATTCTTTAATTTTACTATAAGTAGGAAATAAGTTTCATCACGCTAAATATTCTTTTATTTCCTTAATCTATAAACCTTAATCTAATTCAATACTCTGTTTACAATTTCTTCTAGAGCATAAAAATTATTTTCATCATTTTCGGGTACAAATATTACGCCATGCCTAGAATGTTCTATAACGTGTCGCGCTCTGATTGGTCGACTTTTTGTTTGTACAAATAAGAGTTATTTTTTTAACTATTACAAAACGATGCTCTGTGCTATATTACTAAGGGTTGTAAACATGTTGTAAAATTACACTATTGCACCTTTTACTTAGGTTTGTCACTAATTTTTTTCCTAATTACACTTTTAATATTGTTTTTTAATCACTATGTTTTTAAACACTTTTCGCCGTCGCGAACATCTCTTCCGCCTTGCAGCGTCGCGACGATCTTCTTTCAGTGGCGCTGCATCCATTTCGGTGAGCGACGTTGCGTCTACTTCGGCAGCGGTACGAGCTTCCTGGTTGGCCTTTTAATTAGGCCAGTTGCGGTGCGTACCTCCACAGTGCGGATCTGTCCGTCCGCACCGGAGTATACAGCTTCCACCCTTCCTCGTGGAACACCTGGGTGTTACGAGGTAACTGGCCGTCGGCTATTAGGACTGGATCGCCCACCTGGAGATTGGGGCCTCGTCCATGAGGCTCCCGCCGGTTTTGAAGTTCCGGTGGATATTCTAACTATAATATTAGTGACAAACCTAAGTAAAATGTGCAATACCTTTTACTTAGGTTTGTCACTAATATTTTTCCTAATTACACTTTTAATATTGTTTTTTAATCACTATGTTTTTAAACACTTTTCACCGTCGCGAACAGAAACTAGGCTTCACAGCTTAGCTCACCGCCGCCAAGTTCCTTGTCTGTCGGTCTTCTACAGATTGTACTTCGGAGAGTGTGCCTATGAGCTTCATAAGCTCATACCGTCATCTCTTCACCTATCGGAGTACCAGACGTACTGCAGGTTACTTCACTTGGTTGACATTCGCACTAAGCGCTTTAAGTCATATTTTATAATGCGCACAGCCAAGGAGTGGAATGCCCTGCCGGCGTCTGTTTTTCCGAGTGCTTATAACATGGTCCTCTTCAAGGTGCGTGTTAACAGGCTCCTTCTGGTCCAACTCGCTCCATCGTAGATCTCATCTTTGCCCTCGGGCCAGATGGAGGTCAAGGTTGAGCCCATTCATAATAAAAAAAATGAAAAAAATCCTATTGAGAAATTTAATCGGCATCGGTTAAATTTTAACCCAGTGTCTCAAGGCACGTACAAGCTTATATCGCTTAGTCTTCGGGACAAAGAAACGTGCAAGTAAGCATGTCCACGAGGGTTGTTTAAGTAGCCGCGATAGCCTCTAATTGCAAGTTAATGGGAAACGCTCATGCTATCTTAAAACGTTCGAATAGGATCGTCCGTCAGACTTAAAAATCACTTCCAAACATTTTAGGTTAATGTATCGCTGTCAATTGTCACAGTTTTTCTAATCCCAATAAAATTAACAACAACATAATTTTGTTTGTTGCTCATATAAATAACAAATGCATTGTCTTGATGTGTGAAGTGTGTGTATGTAACATGGCGTATGTGTACTCTATAACTTCCTTGAGCTGTTATAAATTCCATGAGCGACGAGGACGATACGAACAGTAAACACAGAACCGTCTATACAAACGATTAACTTGCGAGACAATATAACGTGTCCTTTACCATGTTATGATAGGAACTCTTAAAATGTTTATAGCAATTTTAATTTAGGATCAGTATATATGTTATATCACGCGTCTGCGCCTCGCGACATGCGAACTTCGAGAGAGACATCGCGACGGACGGTTGCTGAATTAACAAAGATTTAAAAAGTGAAAAATGTTACTTAAATTACATGGTTAACGTAATTGGTGGTTATGCATGGTACAGGATTAATACCAAGGTACGAATAATGTGGCCTAGTTTGTACCGGCGTTACTATTGCATATTTTAACATGAAAAAGTAGTTATTGTGACATAACCGTAATAGTTAGACGTATGGTATCGCAGATTTTTGTAGATATTGACACCCTGTATAAAACTGTAGTACATCACTTTGCTCTATTATCAATGGTTTCCGCAACGTACGCGATATAAGGATTTTTCGCGTTACTATTGCATATTTTAACATGAAAAAGTAGTTATTGTGACATAACTGTAATAGTTAGACATACGGTATTGCATATTTTTTGTGGATATTGATGTCTTCTATAAAACTGTAGTACATTACTTTGCTCTATTGTCAATAGCTTCCGCAGCGTACGCGATATAAGGATTCTCTTTGGTTTTTTTTTCACACCTTGGGTTACATTAACGAAGTTTTCATACGAATCCCTAACTTTTTTGAAAATATTCTATAGCCTATGGTATAATGGTGAAAGAATTTTTCTAATCGGTCCAGTAGTTTCAGAGCCTATTCAATTCAAACAAACAAACAAATCTTTCCTCTTTATAATATTATATATTATAAGTGTAGTTTAGCGGCCTGAATGATATTCAGCTCATGCGTTTCAGCCGATGCGTTTTTTTTATAGAATGTGGGTGACAAACAAGCACACAGTTCACCTGCCCGGCTAGCATGGGCGGGGGACAAAAATTTTATACCCCGATTATATCCACTGACAAGAGATAAAATTATTTTGTTATGTCAAACGGGGAGAAGTATATCCCCATTTGACATAACGAGTAGACATATATCCCCCGTCCGTAGCATGGAGCTAAATGAAAGATAAAAAATTATGCCTTTTTGACATTTGAAAGGGATGATTTTATCGTAGTTCATTGGACGTGGGTTGAAGTTTATATTCATACAAAAAAATCTATCTAAGTCTAAGTCTATATCGCATTTTATCTACTGTGGATATTATATCCACCGGTGTGCCCATGCTCTAAGGGTGGATAAAACTAAGCGAGGGGATAAATATTTTCTCCTTTCCCCGGGGATAAAATTGTCTCCTGCCCATGCTAGCCCTGCTGATGGTAAGTGGATGCTGTGGCCCATAGACATACATATACATTTATCCTCGATTAAGAATCAAAATGCAGATGCGTTGTCACCCCTGAGGACTTAGATGGTCCTTAACCTACTGTCTGTGATATTATAAGATAGTTGCAATGTTGTATTAGACGTATCGACTAAATTTCATTCAGGCCGCTAGTTGAACGGCTCCCTTTAGTAAAAAGGCTAGGCTGTTAACTGAAGTTGGCTACGATATTGAGAATGTTAAGATGTTAAGAAAGAAAAAAATGCATTTATTCCAGTTAAAGCATACAGCACAAAATTGATGGCCCCCTGGCGCAGTGGCTTAGCAATGAGTTGCTGTGCTGGGGGCCGCGGGTTCGAATCCCGCACGGAACAAGTACTTGTATGGCCTACAAATAATTGTTCCGGGTCTGGATGTTTGTCCTTGTGCAATTTGTGTTTGTAAACTGCCTCCACGATACAGGAGAAAATCCTAGTGGGGTGGTAACGTTTTTAAAAAAAGTAAATAAAGTAAAAAGTAAAATAAATAAATAAATATTGGAAATGCCCAATTCTGGCCATGAAACGCCCAACAATTTGCATTTGTTAAAAAAATACATCTTTTGTTTATGGTTATTAATCGCGGTATTCATGTGTCCAAAAAAGATTGGAAAATTTTTGCGCCAAAAAAAGTACCGAAAAGATAAAAATGAAATTAGGTAAATCCGCAATTCATTAGTTTGTGGATAAAATAAAAAGTGTTGCCAATTACAAATCTCGTTAAAAAAATTGATTCTGTTTTTTCAATCGATTTTTTATGATGTCATTATTATAATGCTAACATTATTTTTCGACAATTATTATGATGTTATGATAATTAAACAAGCGAATTGCTAGTTGATTTACTATGAATTCTTTAGAACATAACAAAAACGCTACTACACAATTTAACTGTTATTCTTATCTGTTCTTCAAAATACATTTAAAATGGAATTTAAATAAATAAATCAAAACATATTTTAAAAGGCGTGCAGAACTTAAAGCGAATCAAAGATTATTCTTTTTTATGAAATTATAAATCGAATAAAAAAATCGATATCGATTTATCGATTTTATGTCTGTTAAGTGGCAACATCGAATCTGACAGCTAGGCCCATGTCATAATTATCAAAACTAAATATGTAGTCACAAGTCGATTTCCTTTGCATTTGCGTTATTTTGTTTATTTTCTCGCGGATTTGATATCTAAGCAACGAATAAGCTTTCTAAATGGACTCCGATAATTCTTCTCAACCTATTGACCACGGCCTGAACATGGATCTCGCTCCCGCTTCTTACGATAACTCCTGCACAACCCAGCTTTCACACCGGCCAGAGTTCTTCCCAGCCCTCAGTAACTCATTCAAGAGGACATTTACGCTGTGTCAATTGTGGTTTAAATGTCACGAAAATCCGAAGTTATTTGTTGTTAAAAAAACCTTTTCAATTTCTTAACCATTTCACTCTTTTAATTGCATATTTAATAAAATATCTATATTTATATAAATATAATATCTATATTTACTCCTAATCAGTGTAACGATACGATTATACGTCAATTTGTTCGGTCTCGAGAATTATTTATATTACTTAAACGTGTGCCATATGCTTTTATATGTGTGAACCCATGGCCGAAGTGTCTATGAACGGTGGGCATTTCCCTTTTGACCGATGCCCTTAGTTAAAAACAGTTTTGACTGATTTTTATAGTCAAAAGTGGTTTTTACCAACGTTCTCGGTTATAAGTGGTTTGACCAACGTTCTAGTTCAATTCTTTCAATATTATATTTTATTTATTTATGGTTAACGATTACATCATTATAATGTACGCAGCTTTAGGGTGGCCCAAGGACCACCTTAGCCGCATCTTAACCTACTGTCACCGATATTGCAAGATTGTTAAGTACGAGTGAGTATCAGAGTATATAAAAAATATATCTGTACAGTCAAAAGTAGTTTTGACCAACATCCTTAGTCAAACTACTTTTGCCTGATTTTAGCAGTCGAAAGTAGTTTTGACCGGTTATGAGTTTGACTGTAACATATATAACAATTAAAATTAAAATTTAATGGATGTTAACACTGGGTAGATTCTCTAACACCACCACTTCATTCGCCTTGTGGTGTCAGCGTAAGAAAATCCACCACCTTAGTAATCCATATTATCCCGTAAGGGTCGTAAAAGGCGAGCACAGGAAACTAAAACAGGTAAACGAGCGTGGTCCTACCCCGGTCTAGCCGACCCATTTGTGCTGCAGCCGTAATATAGCTGCAGCATGGCATGGCTCTCATAAGTCCACAGCTGAACATAGGCCTTCCACACGTAATGCCACAAAACACGATCCTGAGCCACCCGTATCCATCGACTTCCTGCATATCTTACCTAATTGTCACTCCATTCAGTGAGAGGCCGCCTTACACTTCGCTTACCGGTACGTGGTTGCCTCTCCAGAACCTTATATACCTTTATATACACCTTTGCAACTTCAGCTTACTCCATTGGGTTATTCCGTTGCTTAATCCATTGGGCTATGTTGTCAGTTACTCCCCGTACATATGAGAAACCCCGAGCATAGCTATCTCCGTAGCTTGCTGAGCGACTTTGAGCTTCCTCTTACGGGATTCCACCAGTATTTTTCTAGTAATAGCAAAATTATAATAGAAAACTGTGGAAAACAAACCGCTTGACAAGTGCGCCATCTGTGGCGAACATCCCTCAGCCGTGTAGAATGGCTCTAAAAATTTGCCATATTCGTCCCGCTTTGGTTTTGTTTGGCGAGCATAGTACCAGACGTCTCGCACGTTTGGCGCTGATGATGACATCTGGTTTATGTGAAATACGACGACACCCACGGGGCGATATGGGGTAATGAATTCCTTTACGTCACTATACTACAACATTGACATAATAACTATTATTTTTTTACTTATTATAAGCTAGTGTTTGACTACATTTCCACCTGGCCTACAACTTACATAACTTCGTTTTTTTTTAATTGCGCGCTTTTTCGCTTTCTTTTTGCGTATCTGTTCTTCTGCTAACATTTTTTGTAAATGGCCCTATAGAATTTGACACCCTTACCCTTGATGGTAAACGTACATTGTTATTAGATAACCAACCTTGATTGTTTATTATGTGCCACAATAATTTGTCCTTAATTCCTTGGTAATTAGAAAAGCAATTACTTCACGATGAACGATGTCATCGAAAGGGCTCTTGTCTCTATAAATGTTCCCTCGATTTTAGAGCCTTGTGGAATATTTAGAGACCATGGCAAGAGACCCGACGGTATGACATTGGTCCCTTGGGAGAGAGGTAAAGCCCTAGTGTGGGATGTTACTTGCGTAGACACTGGTTATTCTCATTTCAGGGGTAGTGCCGGGGCGGCATCAGAGGCAGCTGAACTGAGTAAGTGGCGCAAATATGAGTCTCTGAGAGATGACACATATTTGTGCCATTTGCTGTAGAGACTATCGGTCCGTGTGGTCCACGTGCGGTGAAGTTCCTAGGAACTTTATCCGCTACTGGTCGTTGCTGCTGGTGATAAGAGGGCTGGTTCTTTTCTCGCTCAAAGGCTAAGTATAGCCAATCAGCGAGGAAATGCAGCCAGCTTTCTTCGCACTATACCACGGGGAGTAGGACTGTATGATAATTAAGTTATTAGTTATTTTTTTAATTATATGGTATATAAATTACTTGTTCTATAATTTTGAAAAATATAGAAATCATAGTCATCGGACGGTAACAAGATAAGCCCTTCAAGTAACCATATAAAATAACATAGCTAGTAAGCAATTTACTACAAATAATGGGTTATCTAACATAAGTAAGTCAAGGCCTAAATTGGTTCAACGTATTCCATATAATATTGTATCCAAAACAACATTAGGCGCCGAATTTTCCATCGCCAACTTAACTGAATTCCCCTATAATGGCTAATTATTTATGACAACTACCCACATGTAGGTCAATTCCCAATAACTGGGAATTAAAATCGATACATTCACAAGGACTTGTGTGCCATTTTCCCGCCTTTTTATGACGACTACGCGTACAGGCGACGTCGCACACTTTCTCATAGAAAAACGTGTGTAAATGTCACATAATATACAATAATTACAGCGTAACGCAATCAATAGCAAGCAGTATTGTTATAAGTGCGTGCCCTCGCACACTGAGTATGATACTTGCGAAACACAGGCGCCTACACCTTGTGCAGCAATTGAGGAAGCACGTTTAGGTGGAACATGTGATAAGCAGAGCGTTTTTATTTATTTAATCTTTATTGTACATCAAAATACAGAAAACGAGTAGAGTACAATTTAAAGTATAATATATACTACAGGCGGTCTTATCAAAGTGATCTTATGAAAGTGATCTCTTCCAGACAACCTTTGCGTAGATGACTGATACAAACAATAAAACGATTTTACTAGGTAAATTATTTATATTATAGTTCTTCATAGAAAATGGTAACTTAGCGACTGACCTCCAATTTTTGGGACGCTAGAAATCCGAGATCAATTCCTAGACGCACTAATGGAACTAATAATTACAATTTTAAGTGTTAATTACAACATGCTCGCTGGTGAAACATTATCACGAGAATATCTGAGGACAACGTTCAGAAATGAATTCTTATTTAAATTACAAAGTTAGATTTTAATTTTAATCCATCCATTATAGGCTATAAAACTCCACAGCTGAACATAGGTCTCTCCCATATATTGCCTCATAAGAAGGATTTTGGCAGAGTTGCCACGCTTGGCAGGTGGGTTGGCAACTACAGTTTTTTATTATTTTGAGTTATTATCAAGAAGATGTTGTTGCCAATCTTCTGCTTTAATTTCCCTCTGTTGCCTCTTACGACACCTACGAGACGATATGGGGTAAAGGATATTCTTACACCGCCACTACATGGTTTATTTTTAATATTGCTTCAAATTTATTGACTGACCTATTTAAATAGATATACAGTTAAATGTAAAAAAATATTTTTTACGTTATAAATAAAAGTTATGTTTCCTTATTAGAATCTTAAAAAATGTCTACAAATTATACAAGATTGACTGACCTATTTAAATAAAAATACAGGTAAAAAAAATTAAAAATTTAAAAATTAATACTTTTTTACGTTATAAATAAAAGTTATGTTTCCTTATTAGTCTTACTTACTTAGTATACTACGGTACAACATGACACAAAAATTAAAAAATAACAAATAATGAACTATGCGCGACCTGGTTTTGTAATGCTACTTTTAACAAGTGGTAAAATAAAAAAACTTGTACAACCGACTTCATTATAAATTATTAAGGATAACTCAAAAACTACTGGTCAGACCTACAGGTCACACCAGTTTTCAAATAAAGAAAAAATCATTAAAATCAGTTCACCTAAAAAAAAGTCAAAGTTGAATTGAGTACCTCCTCCTTTTTGAAGTCGGTTAAAAATTATGGGAGAATGGCAGCATTTTCTGATATTTAAGCGCATCGTTACATCGATAACAGGTAGGTTATATTATGCATCTGTCTGTCCCATGGCAGGGAAAAAACTCCATGATTCACATTTAGTGTCAGATCTACGATCCCGGTTACGGATGTCTTGCAAATTAGGAATGATTTCTGCTTTTTTAACTGGTCTAGTTAATATATATTTTTTAAATTAACATCATCGGGAAAGCGATCCTCTTTCGCCTACATCAGAAGTTCCTCTTTCAACTACATATAATCTGCCGATCGTTCTTGAATGGAAGTATGCTGTCGGCGTGGGACGCCGCGGGCAAATTATTTAACGCTGCTGCGGACCATTATTTGATGCGTGAGGGAAGTAAATTAGTCTTAAATATTGCTTTGAAAAAAATATGTTGTAGTAACAAGTGGTTAACTTGTTACTACAACATATACTAGTCTGTCTATCTCAATTATGCAGTCCTGAGCCACCTGCATTCATCGACCTCCTGCATGTCTTACCAGGTCGTCACTCCATCTAGTGGGGGGTTGTTCTACACTTCGCCTACCGGTACGAGGCTGCCACTCGAGAACCTTTTTTCCCCATCGGTTGTCGGTTCTTCGAGCTATATGGCCGGCTCATTGCCACTTCAGCTTACTAATCCGTTGGGCTATGTCGGTCACTCTGGTTCTACTGCGGATATCCTCATTTCTAAGTTTATCACGCAGAGAAACCCCGAGTATAGCCCTCTCCATAGCTCGCTGAGCGACCTTGAGCTTCCTCATACGGCCAGCAGTGAAGGACCACGTCATCCATAAGTCATCACTGGCAACACTGGTTGTACATATATATGTAAGCAAAATACCACTGACTGTAACTGAGTGACACAGCACGAGACCTCTAAAACTATACACCCGATTGACTTGAAATTTAGTATGGTTACTCATTTCGCAATGTAGACGCTCACTAAGAACGGATATTTTTTGTTAGGAAACTCAACAGCATATTTTTAACAAACATACTTACAATATATAATAATACACTTAGCCAATAACAGAGTTTCACAACATGAAACAGAGAGGTAAAATTGTAAATTAATATAATTTAAATACATAATATTTTACATACGATTGCAGTATAGGGTTCTATATTTTGTATTTTGTATAGATTTGTGTTTAGATTTAGATGTAGATTGGCAGCTTTTTTTAATAAAATTAATAAAGTAACAAAAATAAAACAATATTTACTGAATAAAATAAAATAAATAAATCGTTATATATGTAAGATGTCACATGTTATTTTGTATACCTTAAAATTCTGTTATTACTATTATAACAACATGCTTTTAAAATTTATATTTTTACTGAATTGCGATAATATAGATGGAGTTAGATGTACGTTATGTGACGGTTGGAGTAAGGTGTACGTTATGTCACGGTAACGGCTTCTTAGTTTTAGACAGCTTCAAGATAACTTGGCGTTTAAAGTTAAACTTAGAAAAATTTAAAATATCAACATTACTAAATTTACTATTATACATTTTGGGTAAACGAGTCATGACAGCGTTAAGACCGTATTTGATACGATGTTTAGGTACATTGAAAAGTGGGGTCTTTCTGGTACGGTACTTTGGAGTGCAGAACTCGATACTAACGAGAAGATTAGGGCTGTTAATGTTACTGTGAAGTATAATCATGCAAAAAACACATATCAAGTAATTCTCGTCTAGATTCCAATGACAAGAGACCGTATTTAGGGCAATCCTCATTGTAAGTACCACAACTACGCATGCCGGTTTTATAATTGAGGTGCTTTATGAAGAGTTTTTGTATTCTTTCTAATCTGTTGATATATTAAGCATATTACGGTGACCATATCCCATATTCTAGAATACTGCGACAATATGCGTAGTAGATAGACCTAAAACTGCTTATGTTTTTAAAAGGTTTACAACTTAGAATAACTAAGGTTTACAAGTCCTCATAATGAACTCCAGATTGCGGTATGATCTATTTACGTTCATCATTTCATCATCATCATCATTTTAGAATCAAGAAAAACTCCTAAATCCTTTACCATCTCAGTCCATTTTATGCTTTCGCCATTAAAGTGATACGGAAAAACAATTTTATTTTTCTTTCAGCTAAAACTGATACATTGACATTTACTTATATTTACTGTAATATTGTTTCGGGCATAATATGAATGTAATTTATCCAAGTCACGTTGAATTAGTTCACAATCTTTAATCGAGTTAATTTTCGTGAACACCTTTTTGTCATCAGCGTAAAGTAGATGATTTGAAAATTCGAAACATTGGTTAATATCATATATATAGCACAACAGAAAAGTGGACCAAGGTGTGATCCCTGAGGAACGCCTGATGGGATTTGTATGAAATTAGACTTGAAAACGCCAATGACCACAGCTTGAGAACGATTTGAGAGATAAGAAGTAGTCCATCTTAGTAAGTCATCATAAATTCCAAGCCTGTACAATTTGTCTAAGAGGATGATGTGATCCACACGGTCGAAAGATTTTTCGAAATCCACGTAGATCGCATCAAACTGTCCACAGTCTTCCATCCCGCAAATAACATAGTCACAAAATTCAGCCAAGTTAGAAATGGTAGACTTTCGTTTTAAAAAGCCATTCTGATGATGTGAAATGCCTTTTATAATTATAGGATAAATGACGTTATAAACAAATTTTTCCATCATTTTACTAATTGTGTTTAAAATTGAAATGGGATGGTAATTGTTTCCACTTTTGAACCCTTCTTATGTATCGGTATAATAAATGCTTTCTTCCACAATGTAGGAAAGACGCATTGCTTTAAGGATGTGCTAAATAATAAATAAATAGGATAAACTAATCACTCATCACAGTTGTGTAAAAATACGGGTGCTACTCCATCACATCCGGGGCCTTTAGAGACACCTAGCGTCTTAAGCATTTTAAAAACATTATCCTTTATTACGGTTAGACCAGATATTGTGTCAATTGTGCAGCATTCACCGTCATTATTTGCAGACCTAGCATTCTGTGAGCAAGAACTAGAAAACATACTTTTAAAGTAACTATTAAATTCAATACATATAGCATGGCCATCTGTAATGGACTTACCCTGATAACTAAATTGCTTGGGGTACCGAGAACCACCACGCTTGGATTTAACGTATGACCAAAAAGCCTTGGAAGTGAGACGAATGCCATCCTCTACGCTGTTGATGTACTTATTAAAACATTGTTGCTGAAGTGGCCTTTCACGAGAACGTAGCAAAGCAAACTCATCATAATCACGGGGATTCCCAAAGTGTTTCCATTTATTATGTATCTTGCTCTTTTCACGTATGACTTTTATTAAAGCAGAGTTATACCAAATGGGATAATATGCTTTAGTGCTATTTTTATTGTTTAAAGGTACAAATTGATCAAAACATTCTTCTACATACATACATACATAATACATAAACACTCACGCCTGTCACCCAGAGGGTAGGCAGAGACTACGGACTTCCACTTGGCACGATCCTGGCACCTCTCTCGCCTCCTTTACATCCATATATCTACGCATACACGCTCGTCGGTTAAAGGTACTCCTAATCTGGCCCATTTCAATATATCGCCAATTTGGTCGATAAACCTTCGTCTAGGGCGTCCCTTTCCGACTCTGCCGTTCACTTCTGCAGCATAAATTTGCTTTGTCACTCTTTCTTCGTTCATCCTTTCTACATGACCAAACCACCGAAGCATTCCTTTCTTAATCCTGGTCACAACGTCATCTTGCAAACCACACTTTCTCTTATCACTATTTCTCACCCTGTCATTCAGATTCATCCTAGCATACTCATAATGACCGCATTTCTACAGCATTTATTCTACTCTCATGCTTCTTCTGCCAGACCCAACTTTCACTACCATACATTAAAGTAGGGACTAACACAGCATTGTGAATTGCCAAACGTGCCTTTTGACACATTCTGACTCTTCACAATAGCGTGTAGAGCCCCATTCACTCTATTTCCTGCGTTCACTCGTCGTTCTATATCCTTATCATATCTACCATCCCTACTAAATAAACATCCCAAATATACAAACTCATCCACTTGCTCAATCAACTCCCTTCTATTCTTATTTCACATAACGTTCTACTTTCTTCTCTTTCCAAAAACCATCACTTTCGTCTTACTTGCGTTCACTTTCATACCTCTTTCTTTTAATGATCGGTTCATTAAAGTAACCATCATTGCAACTCGGCCGCCGACGATGCAAATATGACTTGATCATCGGCGTACAAAAGGCATTTGACGGTTAACTCACCCATTCTCAACCCACATTCTTCAACTTTCAAAGTTTGCAAGCAACTGTCCATAAATAGGTTAAACAGCCAGGGGAAGCTACAGCCCTGTCTGACACCTTTTGGATGCCAAACCAGTCCGAGTAGACCCCGTTGATCCTGACACAAGCACTAGAGTCCCTATAAAGAGACTTCAATGCCTGTATCAAACCAGCGCTCAAACCAAATGAGTTAAGTGTTTGCCATAACACATTCCTGTCCACTCTGTCATAAGCCTTTTCCAAGTCCATGAAAGCACAAAAACTTTCTGGTTTTGGCCAAAACTTCTCCGCAATCATGCGCATGGAAAATACTTGATCCGTACACCCCATTCCTTTCTAAATCCAGCTTGCACATCCCAAATTTTTCCATCAGTTTCTTCCATAACTCTTTCAATTAACACCTTAGCATACAGTTTACCCACAATGCTAAGCAAGCTGATACCACGGTAGTTTTACAGTCCTGCTGTGACCCTTCCTTATATATTGGGACTATAACGGCTTTGCACCAGTCTTCCGGTACCCGCTTCAGTTCCCAACATAAATTAAACAAGGTGTACAGCAGGCCTGCCACTCACCCTCTCCAGCCCTTAGCATTTCGAGTGATACTCTATCATATCCGGCTGCCTTACCTGCTTTCATGCTTTTCATTGCTTTCATTATTTCATCTACACTTATCTCCTACCTCTCTCCACTTCTTTCGAAATTTCTTTTCACTTAATTCAGACGACCCTTCACTCATAAACACGCTTTCAAAGTATTCCTCCATCTCTTTAAATTCGAAACTTCATCATTCAGCATACAGCCATTCTCGTCTCGTATAGCATTCATTCTAGGCTGTTTTGAATTTCCTAGCAGTTCTTACGAGTTTCCAGAACATTTTAATATTTGCCTGGAAGTTATCAGATATCCTTCTATCATTCTTATCCGTTCTTTCTTGCTTTTCCTTTCAACAACTTCTTTTACTCTCTTATTTATAAGTCTAAAGTCTGCCTTTTTCTTTCAATCTCATCATTCATACCGCCAGAATTACCAGCTTTGGTTGCCAGTAAATCTAGCCATGCTCTCTTCTTTGCTTCAACTTCCATCCGAATCTCATCATCCCACCACAACGTATTATTTTCCTTTCATTCGTTCTCTTACTTACACCACATACTTCGGTGGCTGCATCCACCAAAACTTTCTTAACATTATTCCATACAGTCTTCAGGTCTAAATCATTCATACATATTTCATTCAAACCATTTATATTCTCCTCAGTCTACATTTATACTTCTCTTTCACACCTTCATCTTGTAACCTCTCTGTTCTTATACGTTGTAACGCAGTGGTAGACACAGATGTCCGATGCCGCCAACGCTTGAATAGACCATTAATTCGGCATAAGACCAGGTAATGATCCGTCCCTACGTTGGATCCCCGGTAAACTCTTGTATCTACCACTGCGCTCCGCATTCTTTCATCCACAATTATGAAATCTATCATGCTTCTATCATTACCTCTTTCCCATGTATACATGTGAATCCTCTTATGGTGAAAGAAAATATTCGTCACAAAAAGATTCTTTTCCTCACATACGGCGAGGAGGTCTTCACCATTCTCATTTACACTTTCATCGCCAAACATTCCTAATATCCTTTCATAACCAGACCTCTTCACCCCAACCCTTCCATTAAAATCTCCTAACATAATGATATTTTCATTTCTCCTTACATTTCATCAACACCATCTTTACCATGTCCCAAAACTTCTCTCGGATATAAGTGGGCTTAGACATGTCTGGGGCGTACACCCCTAGCACAAACAACTTCTTTAAGCCCACTTTCATTCGTATCCACAGCAGCCTTGGGCTTACACATTCATACTCTTTCACACATTGACCCATTCTTTCTGAAAGGATGACACCGACTCCCTGGCATGCCCGCTCGGTCTCGTCTACACAGACCAGTAAGCGGTATACATGCCATGTGCATCGCACCCTTTCATTCGTCTCATTTACACATAACACATCTATTCCTCTATCATTCATCATTTCATATTTCATCCATCTTATCATTCATTGCTCCACATACATTCAGCGTAGCCAGACGGGCCTCCGCAATCCACTTTTCGCCCCTCCGGGAGACAGAACGTGACGGGTGGCGAACCTCGTCGCCGGTTTTACTCCCGGAGATTCTTCGCACCCCTGCCCCATTAAAGGGGCGCCGGGAACTCGGGGCCATTCCTTTAACGTGTTGGCTCATGGTGCGGTCTAAAGGTGGTAGATTTTGCCGCTACCATACGGCGAGGAGCCGAGTCTATCCTTTCGGCTTTGTCGCTCGTTTAGCACCACCCGGGGACACGTGTAGGGTGGGCCTAGGGTTAGGTGGTCGAAGCCTACGGACGCGAGCGACTCATCCCCTTCATTCATATAAATACATTCTTCTAATTTACTATAAAACAAACTCTTAGCCTCGTCTATTGGTTTATTCCGCAGCGTATTATCCCAATCAGTTTGCATAAAGAAGTTATTAATTGCAACATAGTCACATTTGTAAAATCGCGTCGCAACGTGATGACCTCTTTGAAAGGGTCACAAGTAGATCAGTGATGTCAATATATAAGAAGGGTGATGTTTGTCCTGTGTCAAAGAGGGAAGAACATCTCAGAACTTCTGTGTTTAGGTTGCAAAATACTAAGTCCAGTGTACGTCCGTTACCATTTAAAATACTACTACATTGATTTAAGCCCAAGAAAGTCATACCCTGCACAAGCGATAGTGTTGCATCCTGAATTTCCATACTCATAATATGAAGTAATTCGTGATGAACATCCTGCCATTTAAGGCACGGAAGATTAAAGTCACCCACCAATAGGCATGTGTCTTCTGGGTACTGCTCAGTTAATGATGTAACAAAGTTGTTTACTTCATTTAATTGTGATGGTATATTGCATGAATTAGGAGGAATATATACCAAAATAATATATAGATTACAGTTAGATCCCATTTCACTTGCAGGCAACGTTACACAGGGTAACTCAGTGTTAAGGTTTGAACTGAAACTATGTATTTGTCTAGCTATCCATTACACCACCGCTGGTTTTTTTCTGTGTTTGGGGTAAGTTACGGTCTAAACGCATGACGTCATAACGATTATCACATAATTCAGAACTTCGAATGTCATTCTGAAGTCACGTCTCAGTAAATAATAGAATATCATAGCTATTGTTCGCAATTTGATTATAAAGATCTACACACATTTTACGATAGTCCAAAAAAAAAAATTCTTGATATTTTACATCCGTGCGCCCAGCGAAGCGAGCGGGTATCAGCTAGTCTGGTATAATTGCGAGATGGTTATAACACTTCAAATCAGCTTTTATAACGAATATCCACTACCCCATATCATCCCGTGGGTGTCGTAAGAGGCAACAGAGGGAAACAAATCATGGGCAGCAGCGTCTTTACGAGATAATAACGACTAAAAATAAAAAAACTGTGGTTGCCAACCCGCTTGCTAAGCGTGGCAAATGTGGCAAATATCACCTCTATGGGGCAATCTATGGGGGAGGCCTATGTTCAGCAGCGGACTTTAAAAGCAAAGAATATAATGTTTGTGTTGCATTTATATGTAAATACTCTAGTATTATTTAGCTGGCTCGGCAAACGTTGTTTTGCCCTTCCCGGTAGATGGCGCGGTGAGTTTCATTTCGAAATCACTACGGATGGACTTTTTATTGTATAAATATAAAATGTATTATTATCTTCACCACACCGTCACCTAACGAGGCCAAACTTTGTGTTTTTCTTTCTTGGGACAAAACCAACATATTGTATTGTGAATATGCGTCATCTCGGTCAATAAATATAGAATTTCTTAATAACTAGACTACAGTGCCAGATTCTAGGATAGCTATTGTCTAAACTATTGTCTCGTCAAAACAAATGTATTGTGTGAATATGACCTTAATTGGTCAAGTTTTGCAGAAGTTAGCCGTTCTATAACACACGTACCAATGATTATAACACAATAAAACATATCTCTATATATAAAAATCAATTGCTGTCCGTTAGTCTCGCTAAAACTCAAAAACTGCTCGACCGATTTTGATAAAAAAATTGTGAGTGTTTGAATGGATCAATGGGTCACTAGATGGTTTAGATTCACATTTAGACCCGGTAGGTGGAGTATATAGTATGTATAAAGATGTAACGTATTTAGTAATTTAGTATACAAGTCATAGTCTAAGTTCTAAAGGTCGGAAATTGTATATAAATATGTAATGTTTCGGCAATCCTTGTTTTTATCTTCATTATATTAAATATGTCCATGTTGGTCTGGGACTTCGTCAAGAAATTCTTAGTAGTAGCACAAAGTCAGAAAAGTGGTGGTGTTTTATCCCCGTGTCTCGGAAAGCGCGTTTATCCGTTGGTCCTGCGTGTGATCTCTCTCCGTGAGTATCCGATTGCCATCCTAATGTTGTTCAATCGGTGATGGCTTGGCTCCGTTTATGCTGGCCGCACTGACCGAAATTCGGTCTGGGGACATATTATAATAATTATAATTAAGTTATAAGTAAGAAAAAATATCACTAGTAATATAGTTATAGGAAAATGTTATTATGATCGTTATAAATCAGCTAAGAGAAATAATTAATATAATATCAGGTGAAAGATTCTAATCAGATACGAAAATTTCACTTATTTTATACCACTTATCTTTTATACCCACGTCTCACAGCAAACCTTCCTCTTATCTTACTGTCGATATGGATGATGAGTGTTTTTATGTTTGAATCGATACTAGGGAAAGTTGACAACTTCTAATTGTTTCAACAGAGCATGTCGCTATGGTCAAACCCTGATTTGATGTTATCATCTCTTGTAAGATCCTAGCAATATCCACAGAACCGCCGTGCGATTGTGTAACACTGTTGGGAATCGTAGTTGGCTTCGTTTTGACGTTTGATATATTGGTTCGTTGTTTAATTAAATTAAATGAAATATTTGTGGGGCTAGAAATAAAACTTTATAATAACAATTGAAAAAATCTTCTTTCAATTATTTGCTTCCTCCGTCTTACACCGTACATCATTATCTAAATAACGTTCCTTTCGCCCCCTCTATCACATTCTCTATCCTGCTACTCGCTCACACACATCTTCCCTCTTTCTCCTACCTCTTACGTTCCGTAACATATATTTAATTCTTCGATGTAAGAAAATAAAATTTTGTTTGTCAAATGTCATTTTTTAATCTTCTAAATGTACGTACTACCGTTTTTAAACGATGTTGCTCTGACCTGAGAAGAAAGGGCGAAAGAAATTTATAAGTTTGTAATTAATACATCGAATACATCAGCTAATAATAGATTCATTAGTCGATGTCTTTTTTAAATTAATACCTTAATATAGGTTTCAAGTTGTTACCATATTTTTAGTTTTGAGTGTAGAATTTTCTTTAAATTGGACCACCACAAAAATGGGATCACTCTTGAGGTATAGCCTATTAGGTAACGAACTATGTAGTATAGCGTAACATACGAATAAAATAAATACAGTCGAATTGGGAACTTCTTCCTTTTTTGGATTCGGATAAAAATCTAAAACTTGATTGTTTAATTAATTAATATACCGGTTAAAATAAATTGCAAAGCGTTGACCCAATAAGAAAGGCAACAAGTCTAAATGTCAACAAGTCTATATGGCCGATTGATAAGAGTCTAATTAAAAATCACGGAAAGAACACGGGCCGATAACGTAAATGTAGGTAACTAAAATATATTTAGGTGTACCGGGTCGTTTTGAAATTATTTTATCGTCTGTTGCTAACAGCTTATTTAAGTAATTAGTAATAAAAGTAATTAGAATAAAAATAAAATAAAATAATATAAGGAGGTTTTACTCTGTCACGTAGAGCAGGTGACGTGTAGTAAAAAATATTATGAAAGCAAAATTTAAAGATTATTAAAGATAGTAAAAAAACTAAAACTAGTAACTTAATTATCATACAGTCCTACTCCCCGCGGTATCGTGCCAAGAACGCTGGCTGCGTTTCCCCGCTGAATGGCTATACTTAGCCTTTGAGCGAGAAAAGAACCAGCCCTCTTATCACCAGCAGCAACGACCAGCCGCGGATGGAGTTCCTTTAGGAACTTCACCGCACGTGGACCCCACGGACCGATAGTCTCCACAGCAAATGGCACAAATATGTAGTCAACTCTCAGAGAAATAAAAAAAATACGCTACAGTCCGTAAAACTTAACTTAAATACGTCACACAGGGTCTGTAGAGTTCCGTGTCGCGTAAGCTGAGAGACAGGAGTAAGCAGCAACAGCAGGTGCACGCCGCAGCTGTTTTACGCTGTTGCTACCGCCGAGCACCTGAAATAAAAAGAAAAAAGACGTAAAATTTAAAAATAAAAACTACACGCTACAGTCTGTAAAGCATAAGCACAGTCCCACAGGGTCTGTAGAGGTCCGTGTCGAGAAATCTGAGAGACAGGAGTACGCAGCAACAACACTTGAACGCAGCTTTACTTACGCTGTTCCTACCACCGTGCGTGATAATTATAAATAGCCCAAAGCCTCGGACCAAAAAAGACGGATAAACAAAACACTACGTGCATTTCAAGTGACGCCAAAACCTTGCTCAACTTTTTGTCACGCACTCATGCACACATTTCTACAACAGTCCGTAAAAGTTGCACTGCTTCACGCACACATATGCACCTAAAACCATGTTAATCTTTGCATGTGAATAATAATAAATAGATAAATCTATCTATTACAGCCTATAAAGCTGAACGCACATTTGTCAGCACCGTACGCGCCGTACGCGCCGTACGATGCGTGTGTATATTAGAATTCGTTGTAGGAAATCATAATATGAAACCTCGCACATTACACCCGCACAGTACGCGCCGAATTTTATAAAATGTGGTAGGTATCCGAATATTGAAGGACGCATGCTGATGACGTCATATAACGCGGCGCGTTCGGCGCGTGCTGATACTCAGTGTTGTCTAATGTAGCTAAGTTACTGGATTTTCCACTAAAACTGGTGGTTTCGACTTTCCTTTCGAATTATATTTTTACTTAATTTCAGGAGTGTTTACTGTTATTAGTGACTTTTGTGATTACTGTCTTAATACTTCTGCATTCCTATACCCAATTGGCCTTCTAAATCTTGAATTTTCCATAAAGAGAAATGATTTTAGTATATGTAGCAATTCTTGAAATTTCTTGTATGTTAAATGCAAATATCTAAAAAATCGTTCATCATCATTAATAAGTCTTTAATAAAGTATAATATTCTCCATACAACTGTCTTTTTAAATTAATGATATGAATCCAGAATCTTCTTTTTCTTCGAATTTTATTTTCTTCTTCCTCTGCCAATAAGCAGGCTATTATAATATTTAATACTTATATAAATATTTTTTTCCATAGCAATTCGAGCAATTCCGAGCGTTCAATGTCACTGTACCGTTTCACACCAGTGGTTGGGAAAAAAAATTGCAAAAGTTGTTGGCAATACAAAAAATTTGCGTACGGTGCGGACGGTGCGTACGTGCAAATGTGCGAGGCCATCAGTAAAATGCGGCGCGTACCGTTCTAACAAATGTGCGTTCAGCTTAAAAGTCCACTGTTGAACATAGGCCTCCCCCGATAATAAATGGTAGCAAATGTTTAATGTTCTAACAATAAGTTGAACTTGGTTTCGGCTTGGTTACAGATGTACATTTATGTAGTGTTATGTTTATCTTTCTTTATGAGTCTGAGATAAGCACTCTAAATTGCAATTATAATTTAATTGCTGCCGGTAGGGTTGAATTCCGCTTGCTCCGCGCATTATACGCGTCTATGTCTTAATTCAAGTTTTTTTAAATTTGAAATAACAAAAGAACCGACATCATTTAAATTTTATAAAAAAACTTAACGTTTGATAACGTTAGACGATGACATCAGGTGTAATGTGGCTACTGCAGCCTAATGGACACCTGTAACAAACTTCAAACGAGGAAGGCTATTCATTTCTGAGGACTAAACAAAATAACTTACAGCCTGTTCTTACTACTACACTGTCTTCTCAATTCTAATTAGCGGCCCTGCTAGCCTACTTCGACGAATTACTAGACAGAAAACATAATGAATCTTAACAATTCAGTATTAACGTTTTGTTTAAGGATGAGTTCAAATTGCTTCAAACTGCAAACAGCTTGCATCAATATAATAAAAAGTCCCTGTTCAATATCTCGAACATTATCCGCGCGATATCGACATCGCGATATTCTGATAACACTTTTATCTACGAATCTTGAATAATTATCGGCTACCGTTTGTTATCTATGTGATTTATCAGAATTAACAAAAAAAAACTATTATCTTATACAAAAATAAAAATAATCCTGCTGACATTTACACACACGCACTCACACACAGACGCAACAATTCACTGACGCAAGGGTGGCCAGATACATACACGCACACAGGTTGTTTTTTTATAATTATGTTCTAAAAAAAATTAATATACCACGTTTTTTATATTCTTACGAGTACATTGTCGTCCGATTCTGAGCTATGTTAAAATTTTCAAGTTTCTAGCTCATCGAGAAGTGCCCGAAATTTGAGTTGCAAGATTCCACCGGAAGGACAGACAGACAGACAAACAAGAAAGTGACTAAATAATAATACGAGTGGTAAAATTAAAATTTTGTACAACCAACTTCAATATAAATTATTAAGGATAGCTCAAAAACTACTGGTCAGACCTTGATCAAATTATATATGGATATATATGGGACCACATGAGAAGCACCAGCTTTAAATAAAAAGAATGATCACCTTTTTGTAGGTGAACCGACATAAAAAAATACAGTCGAATTGAGTACCTCCTCATTTTTGAAGTCGATTAAAAAACGTGGTAAAAATACTTATTATAGTAGTTTCATACAAGTATCCTAAAGGTAATAGTAAATAATATACTCCAGATCCAATTTTGGTCACGGCGGCCAGTCTCTACGTAAACAGGCCATGTGCGCAGGACAGGATTATAGTGCCCGAGTGTATGCTCCGATGAGAAGGCAATCCGACACGAACGAAAAGAGATTAGGCGCAGGACCAATCGTTTTACTGCTTTCCGAGTCACGGGGTGGAACAACCGCCCACTTCCTGGCTCCGGGCTGCTACTGAGAATTTCTTGATAGAATAACTTGATTTTTAATATCTATCATAAATATCTGATTTTTGGCCTGATTCGGGCTTCAAATTTACGACCACAACCACAACCACGAGGTTCATGATAAGATTTTCTAGAAAGCGATATGATTGCGGGAAATCTACCCAAAAACTGTTGATTACAAATCAAATTACATAGATTGATGATGAGAATAACAGATTTTGCATGTGAGAGATACGTTGCAGAGTATTACGAGTATGTCCAGCACGAATGGGTTGGCTCGACCGGTGAAGGACAATGCTCGCACAGAACACCAACGTGAAATAGCAACATGATGTTGCCGTGTTTCGCATGGTAATTAAGCGATAAGACCAGAGACCCTCTTCACAGATAATGAGGCATACCATTTTAGTCCTTACTGATAACATCTCATCCCTTTTTGATTCTTAATTGGTGATACTCGTAGATGTAAGTAACAGCATTATTATTATATGTAAGGTAACAGCATCTACTTAACAATAAGCGGACGGACTGCTTGCTTGTCACCTTTACTTCCATAAAAAGGCAACATTACCAGTGCGAACGTGCGATGGCGGTGTCAGAGTCCATCACCTACTCATTTTCTCCCATGGGTGTCGTAAGAGGTGATATGGCAAATGACGGTATTACGGCACCGGACAGCAGTGTCAAAGTGTGAGACGTTTGGTACTGTTACAATCAAACAGCCTGCCAAGAGTGACGATAAAGGCAAATCCGAGGCCCATGCGGTATATGCCGTTCACTAATTAGTCTGCTCGGGGTGGTTAGTATGTGAGAATCTTCTAAGTTCGCCATAACTTTCTCACTACGTAAGCCGTCTGAGTTCAATCCCTACTGGCAGTTCTGATTTACCTCATACTCGGTGGTGAATAAAACATTTTTGAAAAACCTGCATGTCTGAGAAATAATAAATATATTTCGAAGACATGTGAAGTTCGCCAACACGCATTAAGGATGTGCAGTAGAGATTTCCTTACGAAAACCCTCTTAGAAGTGAGAGGAGGCCTGTTCCCAGCTGTGGGATGTATACTCGTATAGGCTGTATTTTTTAACTTTACTAATTATTACTAATGCGGCAGACGGGCAGACAAAGAAAAAAAAAGTCAATGTCAAATATTGTCAATCAATAAATTAACAGAAGTACGTATTAACTTTTAAGCCTATACATTTAACAACACATTTATTTTAAAGAGCTTACTCCTTTTTAAAAGGCCGGCAACGCATCTGCAATTCCCTGGTTCCCTGGTGTTGCAGTTGTTCATGGGCGGCGGTAGTCACTTACCATCAGGTGAGCCGCATGCTCGTTTGCCCCCTCTACTATAAAATAAAATAAATAAATATTTACAATACCTCTTACGCACGTAGGCAAATAAATAACATTGTTAGTTTCACTTCCCGTATTTATTGAACATTAATAAAACCGGACAAGAGCGAGTAGGACTCGCTATGAGGGTTCCGAATAAACTTAATTATATATATTCGCGTGTAGTGGCGGGTAATAATACCCACTACACCATATCTTCCCGTGGGTGTCGTAAGAGGCGACTGAGGCAGAAGATGGGCAGCAGCATCTTTCTGATAAAAGTAAAACAACAATAAAAAAACTGCCAAGCGTGGCAACTATGGCAATATACCCCCCAATGAATAAAGTTACGAAGAGACGGCCCTCAGTCCCCGGCGGCCCCGCTATTCCTGGCTACGGTGGCGACCATAGTAACGGCGGGGCAGGGGGTGCTAAGAATCTCCGGTGGAGGTTCGGTTACCACCTACGACAACTCGACCTGGCAACTTATAACGCACGCACCCTGAGGACTGACGAGAAGATCCTGGAGCTGGAAGAAGAGATAGACAAGTTGCGCTGGAATATTATAGGATTATCCAAGATCCGAAGAGAGGGGGAGGACACAGTAATCCTCGAATCCAGCAACTTGTTTTATCACCGGGAGAGCAACCATCTGTCCCAAGGAGGTGTCGGATTTATCGTCCACAAGTCTCTCGTTAACAACGTTGTAAATATTGGGAATGTGTCGACAAGGGTTGCGTACCTTATACTCAGAATGACCAAACGGTATTCGCCGAAGGTCATACAGGTTTATGCAACAACTTCGGCACACCCCGATGAGGAGGTGGAGGAAATGTATGAGGATATCTCTAGAGTCATGCATTGCTCCAAAACCCACTATGCGGTGTTAATGGGAGATTTTAACGCAAAACTAGGCACAAGAGAGAACAGTGAGCGGAAAGTAGGGAAATTCGGAGTAGGGCAACGGAACCCAAGGGGCCAGCAGCTGGCCGACTTCATGGAGAAAGAGGGACTCTTTATGATGAACTATTTCTTTCAGAAAACCGTACAACAAACCCGTTTTCAGTGCCTAGAAGATTGCAATGCAGTGGACGATATGAATGACAAGCTAGTGGAAACTGTCCATGCGGTAGGAGCTAAGTTTTGTAAGACCCGCCGCAGAAGAACACAAAAATTCTCCGATCACACTCTTAATCTCATGGCTGTTAGACGGGAAATGAAGCTGTAGTCTTCAGTATATTTGATAGCATACAGGCAACTGAACAGACATATCTCCAAATGCATGCGGCGGGACTTACGCGACTTTAATACTGTTCGTATTGAAGAAGCGATCGAGCGAAACCAGGGCTCCAGGGTCTTTGCTAGAGATCTGTCTGCCAGAAAGAGCCAACTGTCGAAGCTGAAGACCGAATGTGGTAGCGTCGTTTCCGGGACACCTGAGATTTTGAGTGAGATTGAGAGGTTCTATAGGCAGCTGTACACATCATCGTTGGAGCCACACGCAAGTGTGAGTAACGATCCAAGAGCAAGTCTTATCCGACACTATTCCGATGATATTCCGGACGTTAGTCTGAGCGACATTAGAGTGGCTCTCCAGCACCTTAAAACGGCAAGGCCCCAGGCGAGGATGGAATTACAGCGGAGCTTCTGAAAGCGGGTGGAAAACTGGTACTTGAAGTTCTTCAGAAGCTCTTTAATTCCGTCCTGCATGGTGGCACTACACCGGAGGCGTGGAGCAGAAGTGTGGTGGTCTTGTTCTTTAAGAAAGGCGACAACGCTCTCTTGAAGAACTACAGACCGATTTCCCTTCTGAGCCGCGTCTACGTGCTGTTTTCGATAGTCATTACGAATCGTCTCGCATGCAGACTCGACGATTTCCAGCCTTCCGAACAAGCCGGTTTCCGAAAAGGCACCATAGACCATATACATACCCTTCGGCAAATTGTACAGAAGTCCGAGTTGTACAATTTGCCACTATGTCTGGCGTATGTGGACTATGAGAAAGCCTTTGATTCCGTCGAAATTTAGGCGGTGCTGCAGTCCCTTTAGCGGCTCCAAGTTAACTGTCGGTATATCGAAGTGCTGAAGTGTTTGTACAGTAGAGCTACGATGGCTATCCGAGTACAGAACCAGAGTACGAAACCTATCCGACTGCAGAGAGTACACCTCTCTGCAGTCGGATAGGTTTCGACAGGGTGACGTTATATTCCCGAAACTCTTCACCGCTGCATTGGAAGACGTTTTCAAGCTACAGGACTGGAAAGGATACGGTATTAACATCAATGGCGAATACATTACTCACCTTCGATTTGCCGACGATATAGTCCTTATGGCAGAATCGTTGGAGAATCTAAGCACTATGCTCAATGACCTCAATAATGCCTCCCATCGGATAGGTCTTAAGATGAACATGGACAATACAAATATCATGTATAACGTCCATGTCACACCTATGCCGGTAGTTGTTGGGAGCACTAAGCTCGAAGTTGTTGACGAGTATGTTTACCTGGGGCAAATAGTCCGACTTCGACCGAGAGGTCAATCGACGGATTCAACTCGGCTGGGTAACGTTCGGGAAATTACTGCACATCTTCTCGTCAGGTATACCTCAAAACTTGAAAACTAGACTGTACAACCAGTGCGTGTTGCCAGTGATGACTTATGGAACTGAGACGTGGTCCTTCACTGCTGGCCGTATGAGGAAGCTCAAGGTCGTTCATCGAGCTATGGAGAGGGCTATGCTCGGGGTTTCTCTGCGTGATAAACTTAGAAATGAGGATATCTGCAGTAGAAACAGAGTGACCGACATAGCCCAACGGATTAGTAAGCTGAAGTGGCAATGGGCCGGCCATATAGCTCGAAGAACCGACAACATGGGGAAAAAAGGTTTTTGAGTGGCAGCCTCGTACCGGCGGACGAAGTGTAGGGCGTCCCCCCACTAGATGGAGTGACGACCTGGTAAGAAATGCAGGAAGTCGATGGATGCAGGTGGCTCAGGACCGTGCTTTGTGGCATTCCTTGGGGGAGGCCTATGTTCAGCAGTGGACTTGTGATGGGCTGTAATGATGATGATGATGATGATGATATAATATATAGTTCATGATTATATAATAGCACGGCCTTGTGCTGGGTAATATCTCGGATGACAGGTTGAGCATGCTCGACGTCCAGATCCGGGGTGCGGTTAGGAATTGGCTGAGGCTCCCGATGGATGTGCCTGTCAGGTACTTCCATGCCGAGTTTATCGAGAAGTTTTTCAATTTATGCTTGTTTTCGATAGATACTGATATTTAAATACCTTAAATTAACAAAGATGTTTATTTAAATACAAATAGGTACGTATAATATACGGAAGTGAGATAAATACTTACTTTCACCAAATTAATCAATGCACTGAAATTATTAAATTATAGGTGGGTTTGCTTTAACGAAAAAGTAAGTCAGATTAAAGGACAAACTCAAATTCGCAGTGAAAAAGACGTTCTCCTATATTTCATCGTTCTGCATCGCACGTCAACTGCAAATGTAAGTTGGTAATCACATAAAAATATTTTATTAGGTGATAAAACGCGTGTAGTGGCGGTGTATGAGGCAACAGAGGGAAACAAACCTGGAGGTGGACAGCAGCGTCTTCCTTATAACGACTAAATATTTAAAAACGGTTGCTAACCCGCTTGCCAAGCGTGGCAACTATGGCAAATATCCGTCCTATGAGGAAATCATAGGGTAGGCCTATGTTCAGCAGTGCATTTGAATAGGCTGTAACGGTAAGTGATAAAATTATATTAACGGTCTTTTTTTTCTTTACTTCTGCTGTGAGACCTTGCTCCTCGTATACCTTAATGATTCTAGGTCAACGTGAAGCACCCTATATTTTTATATTTTGACGAGTTTGTTTGCGAGTATCGTAATATGTGGCATAAATACCTTTTAATAGGGTTAGCCTAAAAGTTTCTTGAAATAGGTTCAGATCAGACGGACTGACGAACGTATTAACAACAAAGTGGTCCTATAAGGATTCCATTTTTCCTTTTGAGGTATGGTTTTGACGTGGTATAGCCATGCTGCGGCTATATTATGGTTGTAGCACGAATGGGTGGGAAATGGGACGCTCTCACAGAATACCAGCGTAAAATAGCAGCTTAATGCTGCTGTGTTTCGTATTGTGAGTGTAGAGAATCAGAGACCCTTCTTACTGGAAACGAGGCATTCCATCTTAGTCCTCAAGGGTGACAACGCATCTGCATTTTGATTCATAATTTAGGATAAATGTAGATATCTATGAGCCACAACATCCTCTTACCATCAGGAGGACTGAATGCTAGTTTGTCACTTTAATCTTAAAAAAGGGTAAGTCGCATTGAAGGACAAACTCAAACTCTCAGTGGAAAAGACGTTCAACCATACATCGTTTTGCTTCACGCGTCAATTGTAAATGTATGATTGTAATCGCATAAAATATTTTAGTAAGTGATAAAACTATATTAACGGTTTTTGTAATTTTTTCTTTACTTGTGCTGTGAGCTCCTTGTCAAATTTCATAATTCTAGGTCAACGTGAGGCAACCTATAGATTTTGACGAGTGAATTTGCGAGTATCATAATATGTGGCATAAATAGCTGTATTAGTTATTAGTTGGCTTAGAAACTTAATTTTTACACCTCCAAAGGACCATTAGACCTTAGTATTTGATATTAATTTCTACTTGATACTTAACAAGTTTCTTAAAAATATTTTTGACAGCCGGTCAGACGAACGTACGGTTCCGTTTACCCTTTTGAAGTACGGAACCCTAAAAAGCAAGTATATACGTCTGCATTGGCCGCCGCACTTACGACTTGAAGTGTACTCGTACAATGTGCGTATTTGAACGAATTTCAATACAATTGCGTCAATAGCTGTAATTTGTAAATAACTAATACTTTTGAATCGTGTACATTTCGTTAAATTGTAATTACTTGGTGACGCAGTGGCTACGCATTTAGCTGCGGTGATGCGAGCCACGGGTTCGATATCCGTATGCGGAACAAGTATTGGTATGGCCTACAAATAATTGTTCCGGGTATTGATGTTTGTCCATGTAAAACTATAGTATGCAAATCGCCTCCACTATACAATAGAATAGTGCAGGGGACGTTTTCTTTTTAAAAGAAAAAAATGTAGTCGTAGTTTTGAAGTCTAAAATAATTATGGCCGTTTATTTCCCATTTTAACCGAGTTCCAAAACCAAGAAGGTTCTATATTGGACGTGCATGTTTTTATGTACGTTCAATTTCTCTGAAACGGCTGAACAGGTTTAAAATATTCTCCTTTTATATTTTTTCTTAAAATTAGATGGATCGGTTCCATCAAATTTTAAGAAAAATTTTCACCCTCAAGGTTTGGAAAAGAGGGGATGAAGTTTTTAATGTAATTAAGAGAACAACATTCCAGGTTATCTTGAACTTGTGATATTTATTCATTATCATCATCATTACATCCCTTCACAAGTCCACTGCTGAACATAGGCTGCCCTAAGGAATGCCACAAAGCACGGTCCTGAGCCATCTGCATCCATCGATTTTCTGCATTCTTACCAGGGATACTTTGTCCACTCAAAAGGGTAAAATAATTAAACAAAAAGTAAAACTGAATTCAAAGTTAAAGTTAAAAGTTGGGGTTTTAATTCTTCAATACACTTACAAAGATTCGAGAAAGGGTTATGGATGAGGAAAGAGCACTGCACCAGTAAGTGTGTGCGGACTTCACACCTTCATATCGTAAAAACATTTTCAATTATTTTGATAATATGCAGACTTTTCGTGATTTTATTGCCGTGCACTTAGTTACTTATTTTTTCGGGTTAAAGACAAAAAAAGACAAATTTATCACATAAGAACAATATACACTTCGCTTAACAGTGATAAATAGTAAATATATAACAATTAAAATATAAAAAAAAATCTGCGGTCCAAGACAAGTATAAATTAGGATAAGTAACAGGCGTCTTTTGAATAATGCAATAGTGCTACATTCTTTCACATAGTTAGTGTAGTAATTTTTTTTAATAAACGTTACCTCCAGACTAAGCTTTTCTCTCGTATCGTGGCAGTTAACATTCATAAATTTCACAAGGACAAACATCCGGACCCGCAACAATTATTTAACTTATAATAACTTATTATATGAACTACCACGACTCTACTACATTTTTATTATATAATCTAAAAGAAATTTAAAATATGGAGTTCGGTGTTCCAGCACATTTATTTCTGACAAATAAAAAATGAGCGCGTAATTGTGTGCACACGTACGAAGTGAAACATCTTTACAATATACCATTCTTCTTTGATTTTATATTTTACGTTTTACATAAGTAGGTTAAATAATAGATATTTATAGTATACTCTTGCAGCCCCGGCGGTGAAACGTTACAAGTAAACGTGATGTTTTTGATTTTTAATACCGTACTAAGTTTCACTTAAAAAATGAAAGTAGGTAATTGCAACTAACCATGTCGGTACGATATATTCTCTTACACGTAAGGAATCCATAACCCCATTTCGTCACATGGAAGTCGTAAGAGGTGATTATCGAAAATGCCTGAAAGTCTTATAGCTTCCGATAGATGGCGGTATAACTAACTTGTTTATGTCAAACTTAAAATACCTAGAACGACGACGACAAGCAGCGTCAAAGTTGCTAACTCTTCAATCCGCCTGCCAAGTATGACGAATAAGGTCCTCTTTACTATGAGAGGCCCATTCCATGTTGACATTTCGGGCTAATGATGAAGAAGAAGAGGAAGAATGCATCATATACAGTTTTTTTTTGTATGTAATTGAATGTTACAACTATGTTGTGAAATAGAATTTCAAACATACATAAACACTCACGCCTGTCACCCAGAGGGTAGGCAGAGACTACGGACTTCCATTTGGCACGATCCTGGCACACCTCTCTCGCCTCCTTTACATCCATATATCTACGCATACACGCACGTCGGTTAAGGGTACTCTAATCTGGCCCATTTTTAATATATCGCCAATTTGGTCGATAAACCTTCGTCTAGGCGTCCCTTTCCGACTCTGCCGTTCACTTCTGCAGCATAAATTTGCTTTGTCACTCTTTCTTCGTTCATTCTTTCTACATGACCAAACCACCGAAGCATTCCTTTCTTAATCCTGGTCACAACGTCATCTTGCAAACCACACTTTTCTCTTATCACACTATTTCTCACCCTGTCATTCAGATTCAGCCTAGCATACTCCTTAATGACCGCATTTCTACAGCATTTATTCTACTCTCATGCTTCTTCTGCCACACCAACTTTCACTACCATACATTAAAGTAGGGACTAACACAGCATTATGAATTGCCAAACGTGCCTTTTTGACACATTTGACTCCTCACAATAGCGTGTAGAGCCCCATTCACTCTATTTCCTGCGTTCACTCGTCGTTCTATATCCTTATCATATCTACCATCCCTGCTAAATAAACATCCCAAATATACAAATTCATCCACTTGCTCAATCAACTCCTTCTATTCTTATTTCACATAACGTTTTACTTTCTTCTCTTTCAAAACCATCACTTTCGTTTTACTTGCGTTCACTTTCATACCCTTTCTTTTAATGACCAGTTCATTAAAGTAACCATCATTGCAACTCGGCCGCCGACGATGCAAATATGACGATCATCGGCGTACAAAAGGCATTTGACGGTTAACTCACCCATTCTCAAACCACATTCTTCAACTTTCAAGGTTTGCAAACAACTGTCCATAAATAGGTTAAACAGCCACTGGGAAGCTACACAGCCCTATCTGACACCTTTTAGGATGCCAAACCATTCTGAGTAGGCCCGTTGATCCTGACACAAGCACTAGAGTCCCTATAAAGAGACCTTAATGCCTGTATCAAACCAGCGCTCAAACCAAATGAGTTCAGTGTTTGCCATAACATATTCCTGTCCACTCTGTCATAAGCCTTTTCCAAGTCCATGAACGCACAAAAAACTTTCTGGTTTTGGCCAAAAACTTCTCCGCAATCATGCGCATGGAAAAGACTTGATCCGTACACCCCATCCCTTTCTAAATCCAGCTTGCACATCCCAAATTTTTCCATCAGTTTCTTCCATAACTCTTTCAATTAACACCTTAGCATACAGTTTACCCACAATGCTAAGCAAGCTGATACAGTAGTTTTACAGTCCTGCTGTGACCTTTTCCTTATATATTGGGACTATAACGGCTTTGCACCAGTCTTCCGGTACCCGCTTCAGTTCCCAACATAAATTAAACAAGGTGCAGCAGGCCTGCCACCACTCCCTCTCCAGCCCTTAGCATTTCGAGTGATACTCTATCATATCCGCCTGCCTTACCTGCTTTCATGCTTTTCATTGCTTTCATTATTTCATCTACACTTATCTCCTACCTCTCTCCACTTCTTTCGAAATTTCTATTTCACTTAATTCAGACGACTCTTCACTCATAAACACGCTTTCAAAGTATTCCTTCCATCTCTTTAAACTCGAAGCTTCATCATTCAGCATACAGCCATTCTCGTCTCGTATAGCATTCATTCTAGGCTGTTTCAATTTCCCTGGCAGTTCTTACAGTTTCCAGAACATTTTAATATTTGCCTGGAAGTTATCAGATATCCTTCTATCATTCTTATCCGTTCTTTCTTGCTTTTCCTTTCAACAACTTCTTTTACTCTCTTATTTATAAGTCTAAGTCTGCCTTTTTCTTTCAATCTCATCATTCATACCGCCAGAATTACCAGCTTTAGTTGCCAGTAAATCTAGCCATGCTCTCTTCTTTGCTTCAACTTCCATCCGTACCTCATCATCCCACCACAACGTATTATTTTCCTTTCATTCGTTCTCTAACACACCACATACTTCGGTGGCTGCATCCACTAAAACTTTCTTAACATTATTCCATACAGTCTTCAGGTCTAAATCATTCATACATATTTCATTCAAACCACTAATATTCTCTCTCAGTCTACATTTATACTTCTCTTTCACATCTTCATCTTGTAACCTCTCTATTCTTATACGCTGTAACGCAGTGGTAGACACAGATGTCCGATGCTGCCAACGCTTGAATAGACCATTAATTCGACATAAGACCAAGTAATGATCCGTCCCAACGTTGGACCCCAGTAAACCTTGTATCTACCACTGCGCTCCGCATTCTTTCATCCACAATTATGAAATCTATCATGCTTCTATCATCACCTCTTTCCATGTATACATGTGAATCCTTTTATGGCGAAAGAAAGTGTTCGTCACAAAAGATTCTTTTCCACACATACGGCGAGAGGTCTTCACCATTCTCATTTACACTTTCATCGCCGAACGTTCCTAATATCCTTTCATAACCAGACCTCTTCACCCCAACCCTTCCATTAAAATCTCTAACATAATAATATTTTCATTTCTCTTACATTTCCTCAACACCATCCTTACCATGTCCCAAAACTGCTCTCGGATATAAGTGGGCTTAGACATGTCTGGGGCGTACACCTAGCACAAACAACTTCTTTAAGCCCACTTTCATTCGTATCCATAGCAGCCTTGGGCTTACACATTCATACTCTTTCACACATTGACCCATTCTTTCTGAAAGGATGACACCGACTCCTGGCATGCCCGCTCGGTCTCGTCTACACCAGACCAGTAAGCGGTATACATGCCATGTGCAGTGGCATCCTTTCCCTTCATTCGTCTCATTTACACATAACATCTATTCCTCTATCATTCATCATTTCGCATACTTCATCCATCTTATCATTCATTGCTCCACATACATTCAGCGTAGCCAGACGGGCCTCCGCAATCCACTTTCGCCCCTCCGGGAGACAGAACGTGACGGTGGCGAACCTCGTCGCCAGTTTTTCTCCCGGAGATTCTTCGCACCCCTGCCCCATTAAAGGGGCGCCGGGAACTCAGGGCCATTTTTTTGTTGTTGGCTCATGGTGCGACTAAGGGTGGTAGATTTTACGCCGCTACCATACGGCGAGGCCGAGTCTA
This sequence comes from Parnassius orleans, assembly GCA_029286625.1. Lineage (NCBI taxonomy): Eukaryota > Metazoa > Arthropoda > Insecta > Lepidoptera > Papilionidae > Parnassius > Parnassius orleans. The sequence goes on along the minus strand of JAGSMP010000006.1, from coordinate 4,457,546 downwards.
ATCTTTCGGCTTTGTCGCTCGTTTAGCACCACCGGGGACACGTGTAGGGTGGGCCTAGGTTAGGTGGTCAAGCCTACGGACGCGAGCGACTCATCCCTATTTCAAACATAATCCCACATTACGTCAGATCTAGAGAATTAAATCTATTTATAAGAGTGTGTCTGATAATTTGTAAATTTGTGCAATTTTATATTAAAAAAGTGATTTGGCTTTCTGGTTTCTGCTTTCACTGTCAATTTCCTGGTAAGTGCATGTGGGTTAAATTAATTTTCTGATTTATTTATAGTTTTTAAACTAGATCCTACCGACTCCTTATCTGTCTCGGAGTCCGTCATGGTAGATAGCACTCTCTTACATATTTCCGTCGTCAAAAAGCAATGCTTGTACTGCAGTGTTCCTGTCTGAATAGTGTAAGAGTGTCATTATAATTACAAGCATATCATCTTAGTCCTTAGAGGTGACAACGCATCTCTAGCTTTCTTTGTTTGAAGTAGGTTGCAGGTGTCCATTGGCTGCAATAGCCACTTACCTTAGCCACAATTCGTTTGATACTTTTATTTTATTAAAAATAAAGATGAATTTTACTTTATGATTTCATGACTCTTGTAATATTTGACTTTTAATAAATCTAATTAATATGACGTTTAGTATTCATATGTCTTATAATTTTATTACGAAAGTGATAAATTTATGAAAAAACTACAGATTCGATTTTTCGAAAATTGTGTCATGCAAATAACCGTCGAAGACAATAGATTTGGACACGATATCATAATTTCTTCTCGAAATACATTTAAAGTTAAAAAAAAGTTACAGCCTATATCCGTCCTACTGCTGGGCACAGGCCTCCTCTCATTTCTGAGAGGGTTTTAAGGCAAGGAAATGTATGCCGCGCTGCCCCAATGCGTGTTGGCGAAGTTCACATGTCTTCGAAATATTTTTTTTCTTATTTCTCAGACATGTAGGTTTCCTCATGATATTATCCTTCACCGCCGAGCACGTGGTAAATCAGCGCTTAAAATTGCAATTAACAATTTCATTGGTGCCGGCGGGGACCGAACCCGGGTTGCCCGCGTACTGTGAAACTTATAGCGAGCGCTAACCATCTGAGCTACCAGGGCTCTTAAAAATAGATCCAGTTAAACACACACCGCACAGTTCAACACACACGGCGATATTCTTTTTAACAGTAGCCCCAGTAAATGGATATGTTGAAAAGACTTATAGAAATCGGACCCATTAAAATCACTTACAAAGCTAACAACCATTATACGAAGTGGGGTGGCGGTGTTAGAATATCCACTGTAACGAACGGTGCATCTGAATACACCCTTACAAATAATTATAATTAATTAATCTTAAATAGATAATAATATAGATATAATCTTAAATAGATAAAAGTAATATATTCTAATCTTAAAATAAAAACAAATCAATCAATACATATTATTAATTTAAAATACTTATTCTACGGAACCATAAAATAATTAATATAATCCGCGCACCGTGAACCGTTTTGCTCACCGATCTCTAAATCAAAAGACTCGGTAGGATTCGGACACGATCACGAGTCCCCGTTCGGGCCATTCCTTGTTCATTTCTACCTGAGACTGCTTGAAATTCGCAACGCGAGTGAGCCTAAATGGACGACCGTTGAACTTGCTTACCTACATTTAAAATTTAAATTATTCAAAGTGCAGTTGATCCCGCTGGGTGAGTTCTTATTTATTTAACAATAGCAAACATTGTAACTGTTCTGCAATTCCTATCTCTTCTGCTGAGGCTGCTTAGTGCTTAGGAATTTTAACTTCCTAGGAGGGTGCTGGAATTCGACTAGGCGAGTATAGTGCTGTTGGAAGTTTCCTAATGCTGGCCTCCGTCTGGGATTCCAGGATCCACCTACCACCTAAGGCCTACTTGCTTGCCTTACTTGTTGGCCTACCATCCTACCAACAGCCATCATCACCTTCGGGCTTGGTATCATCGCCTTCTTCTGCTAGCTGGCTGTTTACGACCCTGAAGGGACAGCTTGGACTTCGCCCTCTACGTCAGGCCAGTGATCCCTTGCTAGACCCTTACTTTGTACGTGTGCGGAAGTAAGATAAATAAAAATAATTAACTATAAACCTTGACTTTTTAGAACCCACCAACTTCTGAACCCCTACCGGTACACCACTAACACATATCGTCCCGTTCGTGTCTTAAGATATGACGGAGAAAAACAAACCAGAGATGGGCAGCAGCGTCTTCCTAAAACAACTAAAAAACTGCGATTGCCAACCCGCCTGCCTATAGAAAATACTAAAGCCCCTCAAAAATATGGCGAAGAATGGTGAAGAACCATTGCGTGTTTCCTATCGTATTATGTACACGTGGCACGAATGGTTCGGCTCTGTCGAAATGACCCTCTTGGCGGCTGTACACGCTCGTCGAGACACCACGAGACAGGCCGAGTACGAGCGTGTACATGGTGCCCTCATCGCGTCGCGTCGCGTCTCGCGGCCTCGTTCGCTCTCGGAAGCCTGTCGGTTTTGCGTTCGAGTCAAAGGGTCTCGTGAGTCTCGTGATGAAAACGAGAGCGCGCCTGTACACACTCGTTTGTTTTCTGATAATTATAAAATTATCAAAAATGGTTCAATATTATTAAATACAATATAGGAACTTACATAGTTCTATTACAGTGAATAGAAACCATCCACCATGGCTTATTAATTTTCTTTTATTGGAAATATGTAAAAATTATAATAAAAATAGCAAAGGCAAAACATAGCAACAGTTTCTTCTACGTCCATCGCGGTGGGCATCCGGAGTTCAAGTGATACAACGAGTGTGTTCATGGTGTGATCTCGTGTCGAACCTCTACGCGACGAGAGGCACGCGAGGCGGCGAGACGAGCGTGTACAGCCGCCATCTCACATATACACACACATACCAAGTTAATGTTGCTGTGTTTCGTATGTTGAGTGTAAAAAAAACATCTTTAGAGGTGACAACGCATCTGCTTCTTGTTTCTTAATCGAGGATAGATGTAAATTATATTTGTATTCTATTTTTTTTTAAAAACGTTACCCCCACACTAGGATTTTCTCCTGTATCGTGGAGGCAGTTTACAAACATAAATTGCACGAGAGCAAACATCCACACCTGGAACAATTATTTGTAGGCCATACAAATACTTGTTCCGTGCGGGATTCGAACCCGCGGGCCCCAGCGCAACAACTCATTGTTAAGCCACTGCGCCACGGAGCCGTCAAAATGTCTATGGGCCACAGCTTCCAATTTCCATTAGTTTGTCTGTGTGCTCGTTTGGCACCTTTTTTCCATTAAAATCGTATACCTAATCAAAAACCCGCAGACAGGCGACAGAATGTAGCGTCAAAGAAGTGAGACGTCTGGTTGCGCGATCGTCATTTTTTTACTTATGTAAATCAGTGCTTGACTCCAAACCCAACTAACAAGCTTGGTGGTTACGGCAAATTAATACTATGAGAGAGATTCATAGTCAGTTACTATTAACGACCTACAGACGGACAGACGGACGGACAATGTACGGAACGAAAGGCATGAGGTTAACAATAAACATTCAAAAAGTAATTTGTTCAAAACATTCAAAATATGGGAATTCCCCAAATGAAATATCACTGTAGCTTGAGGCGCTATCTTATAGGTATTTTATCAATGGAATTCGATACATTACAAGTGCATGGATATAACCGTGGGTGATTATATCGAGTGGAAATATTCCGCTCTTGTCTGTCTGATTCTCAAGTGATAATACATTCTCGCAATATGAAGTTAATATTTTAAAACATTATATTTACTTGTAATTAATTTTCAATTTTGTATGGAACCTTTAAATCAAATGCTATTTAAAAAGGTTCTCAATGAAACATAACGTAAAATCTCTTCATATTTTATTTTATTGTAAACATTTTAAATTAATGGTACAAATGGTGGTCTTAATGTCTTGAGGCATTCTCTCTCAACCCTGCGTGAATTGAGAAATAAGAATATGCCACAATTTTTTATAGAATAAGGGTGACAAGTGAGCACACAGTCCACCTGATGGTAAGTAAATGCTGTGGTTCATAGACATCTACATCTATCCTTGATTAGGAATTAAAATGCAGACGCGTTGTCAATTCTGAGGACTAAGATGGAATGCTTCGTTTCCAGTAAAAAGGGTATCCGCATCTCTACACTCACCATACGAAACAAAGCAGCATTAAGCTGCTATTTTACGCCGTATTCTGTGAGAGCGTGGTCCTTACCTGGTCGAGCCGACCACTTCGTACTACAACCATAATATAGCTGCAGCATTGCCCTACCACGCAACTTTTATTTAACTAACAATTATTAACAAAAATAAAGATTATTAATAATATAAAAGGTAATATATAACATACATACTATAGTTAGACCGCAGACGTTGTTCTGCCTTTTCCAGTCGATGGCACGATCTGTTTCCTCTGTATTTACTAAAGACTGTTAACAGTGTTAAAACAATTTATTAATAATCCGACCACAGCGCCACCAATCGGGTCTTGATTACATGATTTTATTATTCTTTCTCTGAAGCCATAAAATTTTTGTAAAGAAACTCCAGATAGCTCAACGAGTAATAGAGGTTATGCTCGGTGTTCCTCATATATATATATACAGTAGCCTCGTACCGGTAAGCGAAGTGTAGGTTGGCTCTAGATGGAGAGAATAGATGTTAAGACAGGAAGTGGATGGATGCAGGTGTGTCTAGACCGTGCTTTGTAGCATACTTTGGGGGAGGCAAAATTCAGCAGTGGCCTTGTATTCGGCTCTAATGACGACAATTTTTTTTTTATGTGTCACCTCAGAACTTTTTCTAGGTGAGCTGATTTTGATGAATCTTTTTTTATTTGAAAGCTGGTGCTTCTCATGTGGTCCCATATTATAAATTTGATCAATATCTGACCAGTAGTTTTTGAGTTATCTTTAATAATGCGTATTTAATTGATTTCGACTACATTGATGATGTTCTCATTTTATTTATATTGACGTCGGTTGTACAAAATTTTTAATATTACTATATGTGTAATAAATACTTACACATATGATATTGCCCCCTTGTTCTAATACCGTGCAAAGCTTCGTCGCCCAGGTACTTTATGTTAACAGAATAGCCCTGGCTTCGCACGCTTGCTATACCAGTGTGGTGTTATCAATATTATTTGATCACAAATCGCCAACATTAATTATTGTTATACTTACACAAGAAAAAGCAATCAAACACGAAAACTTTTGTCAAAATTTTATAATGCTAATCAAAATCGCATTAAATCCGTACTCTAAATAGGACGTTACCTTTCAAAACAACTCTTATATATCCCACAGATGGGCATAGCTCTCCTCTGATTGCGAGGGGTCATTGACAAAAAAAAAGGAAATAAATTTACTTATAATTAATGTTACCGTGTAGTGGCGGTGGAAGAATATCCACTACGTCATATCATCCCGTGGTTGTCGCAAGAGACGACATAGGGAAACAAATCAGGAGATGGGCAGCAGGGTCTTCCTAATAACGACTAAAAATAATAAAAAACTGCGGTTGCCAACCCCATTGCCAAACGTGGCAACTATGGTAAATATTCCCCCTTTGAGGCAATTTATGCCGGAGGCCCATATTCAGCTGTGGACTTTAATAGGATGTAACGGTAATGTGACGGTAGGCTAGCGGTTGGACTGCCGTTATGTGACAGGTGTACAATAAATGTTTCCAGGCAAATTATGTTATGGCGGCTGTACACGCTCGTCTCGTTGCCACGCGTACCTCTCGTCGCGTAGAGGCTTGAGACGAGAACACACCATGTACACACTCGTTGTATCACTTGAACTACGGATGCCCGCTGCGATGGACCTAGAAGAAACTGTTGCTGCGTTTTGCCTTTGTGCTATTAGTTATTATAATTTCTTTACCATAAAGAAAACTAATAAGCCATGACGAAGAAGAAGATGGTGAATGGTTTCTATTCACCGTAACAGAACCATGTAACTACCTATATTTTATTTAACAATATTGAACCCTACAGTACATGTGTACAGGCGCGCTCTCGTTTTCATCACGAGACCCACGAGACCCTTTGACTCGAACGCAAAAAACCGACACGCTTCCGAGAGCAAACGAGGGCCGCGAGACGCGACGCGACGCGACGAGGGCACCATGTACACGCTCGTACTCGGTCTGTCTCGTGGTGTCTCGACGAGCGTGTACAGCCGCCATTATATAGGGAGGATACGGTTATTTCAGTTATTATCAGGAAGATGCTGCAGCTTCTTACCACATACAACATTACAACCGAAAGTATAACATAAAATATGATCATGAACCAGATTTAATAAAATGACAATAGCTTAATTTAGCAGTACAACCTAAATACGCTCTACTGCTTGGCAAAGGTCTCCTCTCATTTTAGGGGCTATGGAGAAATTACTAAGCGGCACTGGCCCAATGCGTGTTGATGTACTTCACGTCTTCGTAACAGTTTATTCCTGTGACATGTACGTTTCCTCACGATTTATTCCTTCACCGTTCTGCACGTGCTATACTATTTTGTAACAATTAATAACAATACGTCAAGTATTACATAAGCAGTTTAGTAAAAACGTAACGTACAAAACTTTTATTAGCTAATTGAACAAATAGATCACCTATTCCAGGAAGTATAATTAGGTCTTTCGTGTCACATAAACCTCAAAATATAAACTAGTTATATGATAGTGGTCGCGAATCTAGGTTGGACAATCCCTACGGGGCTTGAATCTATGACGAAGGACCGGTAGTCTAACTTCATTAATCCTCGACTAACCCGCGTGTGCGATGGATTACATGTGTCATGTTTGTCGTATCGTGAGAGCCGAACTGTGCTTATATCCCTGCTTACTCAGCGATTAATGTATTTACAAAGTCTACGGCCGCGGGTTCGAAGTCTCAGTGGCAATATTTGTGTAACACAAATATGTGTGGGTCTTCAATTACATGATCATGCAATAAATCGATGGTCAAAGTACCAGTTTTTCTCGATCCTTGGTTCGAATGTAAGATGGATCCAACATTTGTACATAAAAATTAATATATGTATAAAGGTGGTTTCTACGTATATGTACTGTATTACGATTGCAGAATACCAGCGTAAATAGAAGCGTGATTCTGCTGTGTTTCATAATAATAATGTGGAAAATGTAGAGAAAATAAAACATTTTTGGTAACTAGGAATTTGATCTTAGTACTCAGGGTTGACAACGCATCTGGATTTTGATTCTTAATCGAGGATAGATGTAGATGTGTATGGGCTACAACATTTACTAACCATTAGGTGGACTGTGTGTTCGCTTGCCACCCTTACTTGTTCTATAAATACACATAAATTGCTAGTGCCTGGCCTGATCGTGTCCGTGTCTAAAGCACTGTATGCTCCATCTCTAATCTATCTATGTTACTCTCTAATCTATGTTACTTATATTATAGTTCTACGATAGCTTTTGACCATAGACAGTGAGTAAGAGTGTGTGACCATGTGTTTTAAGGTATTTCTAAGGTTTTGAGGGGTTGGCGCATTGGCTTAGCAACGAGTTGCAGCGCTAAGGGCCGCAGGTTTGAATCCCGCACGGGACAAATATTTGTATTGTGGAGGTAACGTTAAAGCAAAAAAGAAAAAAGAATAAAGAAAAGTTGCGCAGTAGCCATGCGTCTTACTCTGGCGTTATAACGGAATAAGTACGTTCTATATATAAAAAATTGTGCGTGTACTTGTGTACACGTACGAAGTTAAACTTCTATACGACATATCATTCTTTTTTTATTTTATATTTTACGTAAGTAGGTTACATAATAGTATACTCATGCAGCCCCGGCGGTGAAACTTACAAGAAAACGTAATGTTTTTGTTTTTTTCATACCGCACTAAATTTCTCCACTACGTAGATGAAGTTCCACTTCAAAAAATCGGTTTGTGGTGTTTGTTTTGTAAACCTTTGCGTATAGGAGAAGTTCTATGCGTGGGATAATGTTTTTTGGTTAAAAGTAAAAGAGACCAGCCACTAAACAGACGAGTGCTAGTGGTAGCTCAAGGGGTCGTGCATTAGCTTATTATAATACGCTAATGAATAATTCATATTCTGATATTTACACCTTACATGTGATTTACCACGTCAGTGATGAAGTTAAATTTTGTGAGGAAACCTGTATGTTTGAGAAATGAAATTACTTCAATTGTAATTTCAATAATTCTTCTTTTGAAGTCCATCTTGGTTCAAACATGGCGAGATTTCATCTTTAAATTTATTATCCTCTCAAGATATCCTGTTCTAGCATTAGATGTTCAGCTTGAAAAAAAAGTATTTAAATAAAACTAGTTTTTACGGATTTTATCGCGTATATTAATTTATTTTATATTTCCGACGTTTCGAGCACTTTACAGCACGTAAGTAAGCAAATAAGTTAATATACGCGATAAAATCCGTAAAAACTAGTTTTATTTAAATTTGTAGTGTTTGCGTAAATTTAAGAAATCAATATAAAATAGAGTATATTTTGTTTATTAAATACGACTTAAAGAACGATTTTCTTTAACTACGTAAATATAATATTATTAATCTTTATTAAAATTTATTTATATCGTGGAAGCAAAACACGTTGTTAAGGTTTATTCTATTAATATAATAAAAGACCGTGTAGTGACGATGTAAGAATATCGACTACCCCATATCGTGTTGTGGGTGTCGTATGAGGCGACAGAGACAAACCAGGAGATGAGCAGCACCGTCTTCCTAATAATAACTAAAAAAATAGAAAAGGTGGTTGTCAACCCGCCTGCCAAGAAGGCACTATGTCTAATATCCCCCCTATGAGGCAATCTATGGGGGAGACCTATGTTGAGCAATGGACTTTTGATAGGCTGTAAAGGTAACGAATGGTAAATCCATTAATAGGAACATACATCGCATAGGTTTGGCCTCATTTAAAGTATTAGTTATGTTATTATTTTATTTTATTTATTTTGGGAACATCAACAAAGATCGCGATAATTTACTTAATTATAAAAAGTTTTACATTATATTTTTATTGCATCTCTAGATAGACATACATAGTAATGCTCTTTAATATAAGAAGATTAATTTACTTTTAATACTGAAAGTAAAAGTGATAAGATCAGCTGCACATGTTTGTTTAACTACTAAGCCTTCCTACGTCAGTGTAATAGGCTTAGAGCAAAATAGCCAGCGTCTTTGTCATCATTCCTAGCAATGGTATACTTTTACGTTATCGCTTAATCTATTCGACAATTTTTGCTTTAAAGATATGTCAAAAATATATCAGATGTTAATAAAAGTGTTTAGGAAAATTCTTTTATTATCTTTGTAACAACATTGAAATATGACTGAATGACCCAAAGTTTATAATATAAACCTGTAAGATCGCATCTCCTCCCATATGCAAGTATATGGCCGAAGAAAACATGCCAAGAAATTGTCGTGGCGTCCAACAGGTGGCCTAAAATAAGAACAACAGGATTCTTGCCAATACGCTTGCAATTGTCGTAGATTATGGCAAATGTTACGACACAGCTTATTGGCATTAAATATTCTGATTCTGATTCTGATTGGCGTTTTTTGTTTTCGAACGTAAACGCTCTTTCAATGCGGTAAATGTTCGGTCCTTAATCTTAAACACCCGATATGGGGTAGTGAATAATCTTACACTGTCTCTACACGGTGATTTGGTGCTGATTTTTCGTAGAGGGGTACTTTATTACATGCATGGTATGAAGTGTATTATATATATAATACCTTTTTTGCTTCTTTAATATTTTACTTATATGCAAACAAAACTTGACTTGAATATGACTGCCTTCTTGGTCTAGTGGTCGTAAGCATGACTGCTGATAATGAGATACCGGGTTTGAATCCCAGGTCAAGCCAAATTCAATTATTAGGCTTTTTTTGTCAAGAAATTCTCAGTAGCAGCCGGAGTTGGCGGTGTGAAAACCTGTGCCTATCTGAAAGCACGCAAAGCCGTTGGTCCTGCATCTCTCCGGTCATTTCGGGTTGGCGACCCATCAGACTATGCAATTAAGGGAACAAAGAGTGCACTTGTGTTTGCGCACACACTCCTGTACTATAATCCTGTCTTGGGAAGATGGCTAGTCTCCCTTGAGACTGGCCGCCGTAAAAAATCGTTTTGGTGCATATAACATGTACCAAAAGTATCGTGATAAGGTTGGTAAAGTTTTTGTTGTTAGGTTTGTGTAGTTTTGTGATCTTTAATGAACTTACGTGGTAGAGCCATGCTGCAGCTATATTAATAGTATAGTTGTAGCACGAATTCGTTTTAGACCCATTCGTGCTACGCTTCGGACCACGCTCTCACAGAATACCAGCGTAAAATAGCAGCTTAATGCTGCTGTGTTTCGTATGGTGAGTGTAAGAGGAAAAGAGGCATTCTATCTTAGTCCTCACGGCTTACAACGCATCTGCATTTAAATTCGCAAACGAAGATAGATGTAGATGTCTATGTGCCACAGCAACCACTTATCATCAGGTGGACTGTGTGCTCGTTTGTCACCCTTATTCTATAAAATAAAAAAAAACAGATTTCATGGTTGTAGGTTAGTTTTCCTAAAAGCTCCGTAGGCAAACGAGTAAAATAGGACAAGCAAGAATCTCTATATTATTTGCATTTAAATTAGTGTTATACTACTGTGCTGAAAAGTTTTCAGTCACTGTTACTGCCATTTTGTAGACACTAGTAACGATGCGTGAATATAAAATTTAAATCAGGTGCGTGCGATCACTCTGGGAGCTCGTAGCAGAAAGCAAACTAAACGTGCGCCCAAGGTGTGGACGCGGCGCCCAATACTCTGCCACAACTCTTTGATCTTTCGTAAAAAACCGACACCACACGGATCTCGCGCCAACTTATGGGCCATCATTCCAATACATACCAAGTGAAGCACAAACACCCGCTCTACACAATGGCCATCGGCATTGACCAACACGTTCGCCACTATGTTGGGCAACGTGAAGAGCCGCTATATGAGAAATGTTCCTTTGATCGATCTGATCTATTAACGCTTTATTTTTTTGTGGCAATGTGAGTTTTTGTGACGTAATTATATTAGAGTAATGAAATATTAACTCAAAGCGGCTTAGTTTAATCTTATCTGTTAAAATCTGAGGTTAAAATAGTTAAAACCAGGGTAGGAATAAGAGTAATAATTATTATACAATAATTTGACAAACCATTTTGAACAACTACTTATAAAAACCTTTTTTACATGCAGCAACACTAAAATTAACTTAAAATTACTGCAAAAAAGATTGTAAAAATGGCAATTGCACGGATTTTGAACCCACTGAATACAGACACGCCAGGTTGCTGTAATCGATTTAAAATTAAATAATTATAGTATATAAATTGTATCTATTATTTTCTCGGTTCCTTTATTTATTTTTAATTACATTTTAAGGACCCGTTTCTGATGAAAATTACCATACAATAACACTTCTTATGTCCAAATACTCAAACGCTACCTACTAAATTTTAAGACGGCGTTAAGTTTCATACTGTCACTATTACCACAGAATCAATAATAGTGCCTATTAATTTAAGTCGAAGTGACTGTGACACCACGATACTTAACGGCGTCTTAAAGTAGAGTTTGAGTATTTGGGCATTGGTACCTCAAACCCAAAGCATTTAAATGCGATAGCAAAAGGCTTTCTCGTTCTTGATTAAACAATTTGTGTGGTCATGTTCTTGTCGGTTCGCAGTATAACGTATAAGTAACACATGCGAAAGCGACGGTGTTACAAAAGCGTAACTTATACAACTAATGTCTGTTCTAATCTTATACTTGCTCTTTTTTCTAAGACTTCAACCATTTGCAACCAATAAAAACATATTTTTTAATAATAATAATCTTTTTGTTTGAAACGTACGATATATTTTCACTGCCTCAATCCAATCCTGGTTAAAATGCAAGTATGACTGTGCGTTCTCTATTTCGTCATAATTTTGAAATAGTTTGAAAGAGTAAGTTATAATTTTAAAAGCATTCATTGTTATTTAAAATGGTTTATCGCCGATCAACTTGACCTTACGATTCTAGATTAGTTTGCTAATTGTATTAAAATGTAAGCCTTGCCTAAGTCCGACATTATTATCTCTATATACAAAAATCAATTGCTGTCCGTTAGTCTCGCTTAAACTCAAAAACGGATCGACCAATTTTGATGATTTTTTATGTGTTTGAATGGGTTCCTAGACGGTTTAGATCCACATTTGGATCCGGTAGGTGGCGCTGTTGTCAAGATCCAGAAACTAATATCAAAGAATAATAATTATATAATATAACTTTTAACTCGAAATCAATCTCAATTAGTACTCTAGTTAAATTACTCGACTTCCATGACTCCCAACTCAGTACATGGTGATTTATTATTCGATTATTATATGACCTGTCTGTTGAAGCTGTGAAATTGCATATTAATAAATAGAAAATCTTTAATATATGGAGAATTTTGTGTATTGACCCGCCCTGGCTTCGCCTAGGTAGTATCAATAAATTTGGCTTTATTTAATAAAAATAAAAATATCTTGTTTTTAACCACAACGGCTATTAGATCAAATAAATTTTAAAATTATTATTTTTTCGACTACTATCCTACCTGATGGTGTTCCAGCCGAAGATGGCAAAGCGCACTGCATTAACTCAACGAAAACCTCTCCACAATCACAATTTTCATGGACATCTCAGCATCTTCAATATGAAACTGATGGACTTCTCTTAAGTGGAAGTTATTCTACAATAATTATAGCCCTAATAAACACGTGAATTGTAGTTTTTTTTAATTTAGTTGGTTTTCTTTTTCTTATTTTTGCAATAACATTTTTTCATTTCTTAGTTGTTTTATATTTTAACGATTTCTAAATGAAATTCTATTAATGATTTCTTAACTTCTTTGCTTCTAATCCTTATTAGCCTGGGTCTTCTGTTAATATTTCTACATTTTTTTACTTATGTATTCATTATTGTGCATGAGCTATTTTAGAGATGCATATTTCTTTGTTTGTTTTGAAATCTAAATCTAAAAATTAAAATAATAATTTTCTTTGGACGATATTTATAAAAAATAAAAACTGTAAGTGCATAATTCTGGTTTATTTAGGTCACTCTCGAATTTTTTTTTAATAAAACTAAAATGACAAACAAACTTAAAGTCCTGATGGTAAGGATCTAGAAATATTTTAATCAATATATATCCTTGATTAAGAATCAAAACGTAGATGCTTTTTTCCCCTAGGTCCCGAGTTTGAGACCTAGATATTCTCCGTTCTTGTCACTCACCATTCAAAACACAGCTGCATAGAGCTGCTATTTTACGCTGGTATTCTGTGAAAGCGTGGTCCTTCCCTGGTCGTATTATGCTGACTCTATTCGAGTGTGGTCCTTTCCCGATCGAGCCAGCCCATTTGTGATGCAGTCATAACACACTGCAGCGTAGCTCTACGACGAAAATGATTAGTTTTTATAATTTAAAAAAAAAAAAAAACATCAAAAACGATATTTAAAATCTTTATCCGCGCCGAACCTTGTAAGAAAGGTGTCGGGTTTCACCCTCGTGCCTCAAAGCAAATAAAGCCGTTCTTGCGCCTGATCTCTCTCCGGTCGTGTTGGATTGCCGTCCGATCGGACTATGAGAGAGAGGAAATACTCAACACAGATCTCTATCTGTGTTGAGACTGGGCGCCGTAAGCGAAATTCGGTCTGGAGGACATTTTAACTGCGTATGAAAGTTATTAATAGCTATGTCTTTTATTTTGTACACGTGACACGCTCTAGTAAGTTCAAACAATAGAAAATGTAATCATCACGACAAGTGCTCTATGCACTTGCCGCCATGTCCCTTCATTGTCACTGTCACTTTCCATTTGAAAACACTTTTCACCGACACGACGAAACTGAAAGGAGGGCAATATTTGTCTAGTATAATATGTATGTATGTATGCATGACGGCCATGAATTGTACAAATACACATTCTAATATCACTTATCACTATTTTTATAATGATTTATTTGTACATATAAATAAAACTGTTGTTGACGTGAATACGTCTTTAAATTTGCTTCCATAGTGGAAGGCAATTCAAAAAATTGATGATAACAAAATCGGGGGATACAGTTTGGTGTTGCAGCTAAATATCTATTATCTACATCTAAAACTTAATTACAGCACTCGATAGCTAAAGGACTGAAAAATTTTGTTACGTTAAGTAAGGACTGGGAAGCATCGTGTGCGGCGGAGGGGGGAGCGCCGTCATTTTGAGGTCGTTTCGTAGCGTCACATAATTACCGTTTGATATAAATTTTGACTTGGAGAAGCTACGACGTTCTTTTGAGTTCCAATCGTCAGGTATAGGCAAGATCTATCGATTGCATATATAAATAATTTGTATGCAATAGGTATAATGAATATATTTGAAGTAAAAGTAAAAAAATTAAATAAATAATGCAATGTCGGTCTATACCCAAAGCCAAATCAAAACATATAAATCGTATACGGTTGGAAAGGGTTTCTCAAGACCAATCCAGTGATACCCATAAAACACCATATGATAGAGTGAATCGGTGTAGGGAACGTTAAATAATGAAGGCGTCCGAGCGGATCAACGGCACCGCCAGTTCATCTGCAGCTGTGGCGGCCGAGCCTTTGCAAGTGCATGATGTCATGTGACTGTATAGACATCGATTGTGTGCGATTGCCGATTATGAAGACACATTGGGCAGCAGCTAGTGCACGTTTTACTACTACTTTTGTCAACAATCCATTCAGACATAAGTGTGATGTGTGTGACCGTCTATGGTTTCTGCGCTCATTGAAGCCACCAAAGAAAAAACACTTACCGCTGCTTAGTAATATCTTCCCAGAAGAGACAGTGGCTGACTTCAAACTGTGCGGTACGTGCAAGAAATCACTGGACTCTGACAAAGTACCCACGTTGTCAGGTTCAAACGGATTTGTGTATCCACCTAATCAACATGGGTTGCCTGCATTTTATCCAATCAGTACACGTCTAGTATCACCGCGTCTACTATGCATGCAGATACGTTGGTTGCGTTACGTCGGCAGCTAGGCTATTAAGTCAAGACAAGTCATTAATGTACCCGTCGAGGTGGACACAATGGTGCATCAACTACTGCGTCAATTGAACGATGATCCGGCGTTCAATGTCAACATCAATCACAGCGTGGACTCGTACAACAGCATTGCTATCGTGACAGAGACATACAGCTTCACTGACGGCACTTTAATCGGCTACAAGAATGGAGCTGCTAAATCCGGTAAAATCTTTCACAAAATGAGTGTCGTCGAGTTCGGTAGACTGCCTTATAATATTCCGCTCGCAGTGGGTTACCCTTACATGATTACGACTAACATTAACGTTGAAGATGGCAAAGTGAACGGCGCGATTGGTGTGTTAAATTAAGTAGAGTTGCTCAGTGAAGACGAGCCATTTGCGGAGTTAGAGGCAGGCTGCCGACTCTAGTCGCACAAGTAAAAAAGTTTTGTAGTTATGTTCCTGATCAGCGTTGTTTTACAGTTATCACCGCCATTGATGCACAAAGCTTGGTTGCGCACTCAGAAGACATCTCTACCGATTCCATCATCAACCGACCTGATTACTTGGCATTAACGAGACGTGGATGGAAGATTTCAAGTCAGTGCTGGCATTGATCTGAGATCATATCATAACACCGCTAAGAGCAGACAAATTGCAACTACATCATCAGCGGCAGTATCATCATCATCAAAATTACCCGTTACGTATACGTATTCATGTAAAAAACACGGCCGTGTCCACGACACAGCCTCACCCCGATTTTTTCTATCTGTAATATCGAAATAATGCCTTATATTGAGCTGACGGAGTTGTTTGCATGCCAATAAGACTGCCTGTTGTACATATTCTACTTTTTTGGGTTTTTTTTATAGAAAAGGGGGCAAACGAGCATGTGGCTCACCTGATGGTAAGTGACTACCGCCGCCCATGAATAACCGCAACACCAGGGGAATTGCAGGTGCGTTGCCGGCCTTTTAGAAAGGAGTAAGCTCTTTTCTTGAAGGTTTCCCGAAAATCGCCGTTGGTAAACAATTCCACAGAGAAGTTGTATGAGGAGGAAAACTCCTAGTAAAACGCACAGTGGACCGCCAAGCATCCAGATGGTGCGTTCGTGTAATTTGACGACTGGAATTAATCCGAACAATTCCTCAGGGCACTCCCCGTGGTAGATGCGATAGAAAATGCAAAGAGATGTAATATCCCTACGCAGTGCCAGTGAATCAAGCCGATAAGAAAGAACTCGGTCGTCGATGATTCGAACCACACTGCGCTGGATGCGGTCAAGTGGAAGGAGCTGGCACTGGGTGCCCCGGCCCAGAGATGAGAACAGTATTCCATGTGAGGCCGAACTTGCGCTTTGTAAAGTTGCAAGCGATGTGCCGGCATTAAATACTGTCTCGCTCTGCTGAGCACGCCAAGCTTTTTAGAGGCCAATTTGGCCTTCTTTTTCAAGTGACCATGAAATTGCACACTATTCGATATGTCGACGCCGAGGATTCCGATGCTAGCTGAGGCAGCAAGGGGTGTGCCTTGAAACTGGGGAGATATGACAAAGGGGTTCTTTTTAGCGGTAAACGCACAAACTTGTGTCTACTGGGGATTGAACTGGACTAGATTTAGTGCACAAATTATCAGGGTTGGTTATCATTCCGTCATTTATCGGGTAATCGCCGTGCCGATTTCAAGTAGGAGATTCGCAAATCCACCAGCAAACTCTTTTTCTCCTAAGTGTACCCGCATATTTATCGAGAGCTTGAGGATTTTAATTAGAGGCCATAAAGTGGATCTCTTAAGATACGTCTTAAATTCATCTGCTCTAGTTACTTTTGGCACTACTGGTAGAGTCTGTCTAAGATCACTAGCCAGCAAAACCGTTACACCACCCATTAACTTCTTATTTCCTCTTATATCTTTTAGAGTACTGTTTAAAGCCTCTACGCCACCCCTATGAGCCATGGTTATTTCATCCTACACTATCATTTTCGTATGTTTTAATACTTCAGCAAAATTACTTTGTTTCGATATATTACAAATGGGAGTATTAGATGTTGTTAAATTGAGTGGTAACTTGAAGGTAGCATGAGCAGTTCGTCCACCCTCAAGCAGTGTAGCTGTGATCCCAGAAGAAGCCACAGCCAAAGCAATTCAGCGAGTACTTCTAACTTTTGCTAATAGCAAATTTGAGAATGTTTTGTCTGTTCCACCGGGCATCTGAAAAGAATATTCCACCCTCATTTGATTCAATTTTTGTTAATTTGATTGTAAACTGCTTTTGTTCGTCATTCAGTGATCCTTCATTAATTTTAACTGTGTTTTCTAATGATGCTAAATCGTAACTTGTCTCATTAAAAACTCTCTATTTTCAAATTGTTGTTCTTTGCTTGTGAGTAACCATACTCTTTTAGTAGCCGACAACCCAACGCTAATATGGCATCTTCTATTACAAGGCATTTGTTAAATATCACATCTGTTATGTGCTCTACATCCACATCTCTGTCTTTCTAATTGCCTTTTAAAATCTTCAGATAGGTATTCTTTGAATTTCTCCCAAAGGCTTAAGGGTCTGATACTTGGCAGAACACTAAAATAATCGTAAAAGATCCCGAATCATTTGCGGTGATTGGCAATGCTGCCTCTTCCATTGCTGCGAACAAATGCTGATCATCTTCAAGCAAGCCGAGAGCTTTGCACGCTTTTTTTATAGGAGAGGGCAAACGAGCATGCGGCTCACCTGATGGTAAGTGACTACCGCCGCCCATGAACAACTGCAACACCAGGGAACCAGAGGAATTGCAGATGCGTTGCCGGCCTTTTAAAAGGGTAGGCTCTTTTCTTGAAGGTCCCTAAGTCGTATCGGTCCGGAAAAATCGCTGGTGGTAAACTTCCACAAGGAAGTTGTGAGGAAAACATCTTAAATCGCACAGTGGTGGACACCATCATCCAGATGGTGTGGATGGTATCAGGAGTTCTGCGATGTGCGTTCGTGAAATGTGGCGGCTGGGATTAATCGAACAATTCAAAGAAAATGCATGAGATGCAACATCTCTTCGCAGCGCCAATGAATCGAGCCGATCGGAAAGGACTCGGTCGTCGACGATTCGAGCCGCTCTGCGCTGGATGCGGTCAAGTGGAGGGAGCTGCACTGGGGCTGGCCAGAGATGGAACAGTATTATGTGAGGCCGAACCTGCGCCTTGTAAAGTTGCAGGCGTTGTGCGGCATGAAATACTGTCCCGCTCTGCTGAGCACGCCAAGCTTTTAAGCCAATTTGGCCTTCTCTTAGTGACCGCGAAACTGCGTCACTCGATATGTCGACGCCGAGGATTCCGATACTGGCTGAGGCAACAAAGTGCCTTGAAACTGAGGAGATACGACAAAGGGTTCTTTTGGCGGTAAACGCGCAAACTTGTGTCTCTTCGGTTAAACTGGACTAGATTTGTTGCCCCAATCCGAGACTTTGTTCAGCAAAGACTCGACTTCAAAACTAAGTTTGTTCCGGTACTCGGCGACGTTTTCCCGAGAAATATTCGCACGCCGGCGTATGACATCACCAGTGCTATCATCCGCATAGCAATGAATGCTACCGGTTTGCAACATATCATTGATATGCAGAAGAAACAGCGTTGGTGATAGCACGCAGCCTTGTGGAACCAGCGTTAATAGCTTGTAGTCGGAGCATGAACCGTCTACAACGACCTTGATGCTCCGATCTGCAAGAAAGCTGGTGATCCAATTGCACAATTTCTCAGGAAGCCCATAGGAAGGGCTTCGTAGAAGCGCTTTGTATAAACCGATCGAAAGCCTTCGCAATGTCAAACTAACGGCCATGCCTCTTGGACTCTACTGCCTCCGCCCATCTATGAGTCAGGTAGACCAGAAGATCACCAGCTGATCGACCCCGCAAAACCGTATTGGCGGTCACTAATCAGCTGGTGATCCTCAAGGTACCGCATGAGCTGGCAGTTTATAATGGATTCCATTATTTTGGAGAACAAGGTGATGGCGATAGGCCTGTAGTTGGACAGGTCTGAGCGGTCGCCTTTTTAGGATCGGTTGGACAAAAGCTGTCTTCCATGATTTCGGGACTACGCCTAGGGGTAGGAGTACCGGAAAGACGCGTTAGAACCGGTGCCAACTCCGGGCACACGTCCTCAGCACAATGGGGATTCCGTCAGGCCCACTCGACTTGTGGATGTCCAGGGAGGTGCTTTGCAACCGAGCGCTGTGAGAACCGAACATCCATGGAGCACTCACACCGCGGGATGGCCGGCGGTGTGTTCTCCGTCATCAGAGTCGAGTTGGACGCAAAAATGAGCCTAAAAGGTCGGCTTTCTCTTTTGCGGCGTGGGCCAGTGAGTCGTCCTCCCTGTGCAGAGATGGTAGTGATGGCTTACAGAAATTCCCTTGGACAGCCTTGGCGAAACACCAGAATGCACGGGTTCCCGAAGGAAGGCGAACTAGTTTCTCGCCAATTCTGCCTATGTGCTCTGACTTTGCCTTGGCAATAACACTTTTGAAAGACCTAGAGGCGAAGTTATACTTCTTTTTAAGCATGCTGGTGTTTACATCCCGAGCCGCCGAAGCCTCAGCCCAGGCCTGATAGCACTCCTGCTTACTGCGTAATGCAGTCTTACAGGAGCGACCAAACCAAGGCTGCGATCTGCCTCCGATAGGTACCACAGATGATGGAATAAATAGTTCCATTCCCTGTAACACCACATCAGTGACAGAGTCAGCAACAGCGCTGGGATCATCCGGCGAGAAGCAAACCCGCCCCCATGGGTAGGATGCAAAGAAAGACCGCATTCCGTCCCAATCCGCCGACCTGTAATGCCAAACACGGCGGCAACCTGCAGAACGCAACCGCGAGTGGAGCGTGAGTGGCACCACACTCCGGATCAGACAATGGTCCGAAGAGCCGAGAGGGGCATCGACGGAAACCTGATATCCGTCCGGATGAGAGGTCAGCAGAAGGTCCAACAGGGAAGGTGTATGATCCTTCACATCTGGAATCCGCGTAGGCGAAGTAACCAGCTGTGTCAGACCATATGCCAAGGCAAAGTCATAAACAGATCTCCCCGCATGATCGGTTAAACGTGATCCGCCATTCGTCGTGGTGGGCGTTAAAATCGCCAGGATCACGATCTCTGCGGATGGGACCTGTTGTAGCAAGAATCTGTAGCCATTTGGACGTGGTCGATAAGTCGGTCTGTTTCGGCATTACCGCTATGGGACCTATAGAGGCACCCGTAGACGCGCGGATGGTCGTCGCTATCTACGCGTAGCCAAAGGATGGACAGGTCCGAACCTTCAAGACTGCCGAGGCGTCGAGAACAGATGTCTCTCTGTATACGCAAACTCCAGCCCGAGGCACAAAGGGTGTTCAATTTGTACCCAGGGAGGAGAGATACGAAGTATCAGCCGGAAGGACACCTGCGTCTCGGTCGGAAAAACAAGGCCGGCTTCGCCGTCTCGAGATGGTAGTGGACGGCGTTTAGGTTCGAGTGAAGTCCCCTGATGTTGCAGAAATCCACGGATAGCGTGGCAGGGGTCGCTTTGGTCTTGTTGCTCAGTTTGCCCCGAGCAGTTATTGTTTTGAGCGGAATTTTGCCCCCCCCAGAATACGCGGGGCAGCCTGAGCACCCACGCTCAGGAGTGGAGTAGCATGGTCGTGGATGCTCAGCGAGGGGCCTCCGGTCACCTGCACTCACCAGACGAAACGCAAAAGCAGAGCTTCCACTTCACGCCGGTATTCTGTGAGGTCGTGGTACTAACCCGCCTCGAGCCGGCCCATACGTGCAACAGCAAAAGCTGCTGCGTGGCTACGCTGATTGGAACGTGGAATATACATGACCATCTACAGTTTTTAACGCTTCAAACGAAATTGGGCCCCGGATCTCATGAAGAAGCATGCGAAGGTGATAGCATTCTGTACTGTTCGGATGCACAGTATAAACCCTGCCCATAACGTGCTCTTTTTGACCCCTGGCCAGCCTTCAACGTTTGCTCCTCTCTTTCTCCTTTGGAACTTTCTTTTATCCCAAACGTAGTATGCAGGTACTTCTAGGTAGAGCAATGTTTTTGCAAAGTTATCCACTTTACACAAATCGAAAAAGGATAGGAGTGTGGTTGTTGGAGTACTATTCACTCTTCCACTCAGATTTTGCTCATTAAAATAAACCCTTTGCCCATTTTCCAAATGAACAGTGAGGTGGACTACGGAACCGCTCATGAATGGGAAATTCAAGGATTCGCCATACTACCTCTGATGAACTTATATATCTTCCACTAACAATACTTCCTCTGTAGAAACCGCTACACCGTGTGGTGATGACGTTAAAGAATACATTACCGCATTTTGTCCTGTAGGTGTCGTAAGAGGTGACTAAGGGAAAATACCATGGCTCTCGATAGATATTGATATAACCATCTTGGTTATGCCAGATGTAATATACTCAGGGGTAGCATCAATTGTGCGAAACGTCTGGATCTGCAATGTCAGTGTCATGACGTTGTTTTACATATATGATTTGTACATAAAGATCAGTCGCCGTGTAGTCACGGCCCATGAGAATCTCACGTCATATTCTTAATATTTTTGGCTTCTGAAAAGGTGGAGCTCGTGATACATCACAGTCTAGACTTCGCACAATGTGATTTATCAAAATTCAAAATTTCATGAGAGGTTTGACATTTAAAAGAAAATGCGGGTGGTCTTTTCTCCATACAAACGCTATCGCCTGTTTTCTTTCTGGTTTATGACCTTATAGCAATAAGTTATTACAGTAAAATAAATATCAACCTCTTCTATGTCCCTATGTTTTCTTTTTGATGATACATTATCTTTATAATCACTAGAACCCTTACAAAATGCTTAAAATTGCATGTTTTTAAAATAAAATAAATATAAAATTAGAATTATTAGCCAAACAAAAATTATTTTGATTTGAAATGGCCAGTACTGCAGGAGAGAAATTTCATAGGTCAGTAGGTGAAAGACCTATTATTTTATTTTTATATAATAAAAATTTTCGTTTTTTATGATTTTTAGTTAAAAAATTAAGTTGGCGTAACTTGCATGTAGTGGCTACCTTGTACTTTTACGTATTCTGTGGTATTTATGACTTTTTCTGTATCTAAAAGTTTCTATTATTATATTTTGACTTAAATTTATTTTATGCCGTTTAATTTTGCATAATATGAATGGATGATAGACGATAGTACGAAGTATTTGAATATACGAATCTATCGCATTGTTTACGCCATTAGATATAAACTGGTGAAAACTATTGAGCGATGTTTTACATGGAGAATAATGACACTTTAATACGCATATATATATAGTTGACAGCTTTTTTATCAGCAGAAAAATTATATATCTATAGATAAACTTGCTCTTGATGGATATTGGCCAAGAGCAAGATTGGCAATATGTTTATTACAAGATGTGTCCGCAACTTCGTTCGTATACAATATTATGCTCTAATTAATTTAGAGCCGAGTATGTAAGTAACTAATATGGTTAAGGCTTTATTACTTTGAGCCTAATTTTCATTTTTAAGCTACGCCACTGTTTCAACTCAAATAATAATGTCATGGACACTTATGAGGTGTACATATACATAATAAACATAAACACTCACGCCTGTCACCCAGAGGGGTAGGCAGAGACTACGAACTTCCATTTGGCACGATATACCTACGCATATCTACGCACACACGCTCGTCGGTTAAGGGTACTCCTAATCTGGCCCATTTTCAATATATCGCCAATTTGGTCGATGAACTTTCGTCTAGAGCGTCCCTTCCCGACTCTTCCGTTCACTTCTGCAACATAAATTTGCTTTGTCACTGTTTCCTCGTTCATTCTTTCTACATGACCAAACCACCGAAGCATTCGTTTCTTAATCCTGGTCACAACGTCATCTTGCAAACCACACTTTTCTCTTATCACACTATTTCTCACCCTGTCATTCAGATTCAGCCCTAGCATACTCCTTAATGACCGCATTTCTACTGCATTTATTCTCTCATGCTTCTTCTGCCAGATCCAACTTTCAGTACCATACATTAAAGTAGGGACTAACACAGCATTGTGAATTGCCATACGTGCCTTTTTTGACACATTCTGACTTTTCATAATAGCGTGTAGAGCCCCATTCACTGCAGTTCCGAGTTACTCGCGATTCAAAACACAGATGTTGCTACTGTAAGTAAATATGCGCCAGTATATTCTAAGTCTGTGGTAAATACGGCCGAAAAGGGCATTAAAATATCTTAAAAGTGAAAACAATTTATCTATTTAAGTTGCCGGGTTAACGGATATTTAAAACTTTTGGTGAAAATTGAGCAAAAATCGAAGTGCTCCCAACGTAAATCCTACGAATATTGGCTTTTAGTTAGTTAGTTTAATAGTGGCAATTTAAGGTAAAACAAACGTTTTTAATATATTTTACGAAACAAAACCTAGACAAATTGTAAGCTGGAAAACACTCAGTTTGTCGGAGGCAAGATAAACGTCTTGCCCCAAGTCAGAAGTAACGAACATTTTCTTGGTAGTTAATTTTAATTCAGACTACTATGAAAAATCTCTGTCTTTTTTAATTAATTAACGCAAA
Organism: Parnassius orleans; assembly: GCA_029286625.1. NCBI lineage: Eukaryota > Metazoa > Arthropoda > Insecta > Lepidoptera > Papilionidae > Parnassius > Parnassius orleans. The sequence goes on along the minus strand of JAGSMP010000006.1, from coordinate 4,433,776 downwards.
AATATGAATGTAGGTAGGTACAGTACGCGAGCGATCTAAATTAATTCAGGAAACAAACAAAACAAAATTTTAAAAGCAAAGCAATAAAGATTTGGAATTGTATTGTATACAATACATTATACAAAAGAAAAATTATTTGATACACCTGATTTTGATTGTATATTAGTCTTACCCCTTATTTATATTTACACAAATAACTCAAAAAGAAAACCTTTGTCGTTATACATAAGATTCAAAATAAAAGTTACTACTGCTAACATTTACGATTTTTCTTCAGAAACCGCATAAAGTACATACGTTAAACTAAAAACATTACTGTTCTTACCCCAGTTTTCTCTGTTTAGCATTGTCTTCAGTACTTTATTTTGACAACACTTATGCAAAAAAATTTATAATCGTATAAAGTTTATTTTATTGTTATATCAGTATAATCTATTCCTCAAAAATAGGGCAAACAACTTCTTCATAAAAACCGTTTTTTTCTGTCTGGTAGGAAACTATGTTAGTCTTACCTCACCTCACTCTAATATACATACTCGTAAATATAGCACATCACAACACTTTAGTTTCCTATACGTTCGGTAAATACAAAACAAAAAGACGTGATGGATTCTTCCATGCTTTCAAAAACCGTCTCAGAAATGTTGTGAAGAAGTCTGCGCCTGGCGATGTTAAGTATACATACTGCTTTACTTTTTAATTAAAGGAGTACATTTCACATATTATGCAGTTTTAACAGATTGAAATTGCTACTAAAATTACTATTTATAAAAATAAAAAAACAATCGTGCGACTTAAATCTTCGGCGCGGATACTGGCTCTACCACAGATTAGATAAGTTAGCTCTACATTACAACGCTTCTACTGTTAATATATTTAAGGAATACATAATATAGTTTACATCAGTGTATGGTGTAGTTCACCTATGAGTAATATAAATATTTTTAGACACATCTAAAGTAAAGTAAAATACATAAATAAAATAATAAGGATGAAAGAAAAGGGACTATATCCACTGAAATCCCAAATAAAATTGCGTTGGAAGCTCTATCAAAATTTTGCCAGAAATGTCAGTGTAGGTATATTATATGTATCCACACAATTATTAAAAAAAATACTGTGACAGCTTCTATAATAGATAGCATGATGTTAAATATTTATTCTAACGGTTCGACCTCTATGATAAAGGAGGTCCCATTCAAATCCGACCACAAGTTTTTGTGTCAAACGGACAAACAGACACACAACACTTCCAAAAATTATTTCTTGTGGCATTATTTGTGTCGATAGTATTGTATACTTTAATTAAAAGTTCAAAAAAATAAAATTAGTGTACAGAATCGTCCTCTTAGAGTTTTACTATAGTTTATTATTATTATAGGTTACGTTAGAATAAAACATTTGTTTTAAATCAGGCTTTAGGAGAGGACTTAATATAGTAGTTATATTTATGTATGAGACGTTAAAATAATTTAATTAACCCAGTTCTAATACTACATACGACAGTTTTAAAATTTAAAAGTCTTGATAAAGACTGGGGGTATTGGAAATTTCTTCTTGTTACGTAGGTACCTATAACATGTTTCTGACGCGCGCAGCGGGCAAAAACCACGCCATGAGATCATCCATTTTGTCGAAGTTGATACTTTAGCAACCGCGCCAATCGTTTGTCATCATTCTCATTAGAGTCACTATGCTCCGTTAAAATGTGTAGCTTTTTTGTCTTTTCGTCTTTAAGGCGCGGTGAATAGACGACTTTTATGTATTTGAGGGGGTGAAGCAGATGAAGTAAGGGACCAGTAGTCCCGCCCACTGCGGGGTGCACCGCGTGAATCTCGCCGTCGCTCGACGTAAAATGTACAATTGGTCCAGCGCCCCGCTGTCCGCCTTCGCACCGCGTTTCCGCTATGACTGGTGGTTCGAATCCCATCAGACGTATATTTTGTATTCGTATTTTTAAAATGTTTCTACAATTATTTTCGTATTTAAAATATGTATATATTTTTGTTTTGTTATTTTAAAAATATTATGTACCTACATAATTTAGTGTTGTTATTTTTAAAATATGTACATATTCTATTTTCTTAATTTTAAAATAATCAATAATTGTTATTTTGAAATTTTGTAACAGATTCATCAAATGAATAATAAATTAATTCTTAAATAAAATGACTTTGGACCAAAATGGTCAATCATAGAAATGGCCAATTCTCGAAACGGCAAATTGTAAAAATTGTGAATTTATAAAAACAATCATTTTTATTCGTATAGACATATTTTTCTTCAGAATCAAGAGTAAAATAAACCATTATGAACAAATTTTACTATAGCGCTAGCCCTAAAGTCGGAAAAAAACAGCTGTTTTATAATGTTTATATATAAATGTGAATACACTCGGGAAAAACATACCTTTTTGCATAAAACAGCAGTTTTTTTTTTTGGGAATTGTGGGTTATTTGAAGGATACATAAAAATTATACAAGCTAATTATTTTAATTTAATTTTATTATTTTGATGTATTTACGCATACGGAGCGAAATCTAATTATATAAATTGTGGAAAGAAAAATAATTCTAATAAACTTTTTGAACGGTATGATTCAATGACAATGCCTTATAATTATTTCCGTAGGATCGTGATGACCAATAGCCGTCGGTCATCGCGATCCTACGTCTATTAGAGGTTCCGAGATCTTTGCTCAGTGTTCCTTCAGCTATCGCTGCATCACGCTCACGCATAGCTGCTGCCGCCATGGATTCGACAGATGTTGACTCCCATTTTTTATAAACTTTCTTTTGAACTTGAGCATAAGTTGTTTTCGTAAATATGGGTATGTAATAGAAGTAATTCCTGTAACGGCACCCACGTTAGTGTTGACATTATGTGTACTTGACAAATCTTCGCTTGTGACAATAAAGACGCCAATCCTTTTTTCTCCTATGAGTGATATTTGTGAGAAACCGCAATTGAACAAAGAACTGTGGCCGCATATAGTTTGCAGCTGCTGGATAAAATACATTATTTCAACGACTTCGACCATGAAGTGGTGGGTATATATTATCTTCTTGAACTTCGGTCAACGGTTCATCGAATAGCAAGTAAATCGCCAGTGATTTCTCTGAAATAAAAAAGCACGTTATTTTTTATTTTATTATAAAGAGAAAAAAAAAGAAATCATGGCTGGTGGGTATATATTATCTATTTGAGATTCCGTCGACGAATAAAAAAACGACATTTTGTTTTATTTTATTACAAACATAGCCGTGGTAACTCAGATGTATAGCGCTCGCTGTAAGTTTCACAGTACGTGAGCAACCCGGGTTCGATCCCCGCCGGCACCAATGAAATTGTTAATTGTAATTTTAAGTGCTAATTTACCACGTGCTCGGTGGTGAAGGAAAACATCGTGAGGAAACCTGCATGTCTGAGAAATAAGAACAAAAATATTTCGAAGACATGTGAAGTTCGCCAATACGCATTGGGGCAGCGTGGCTGACATTTCCTTGCCTAAAACCCTCTCAGAAATGAGAGGAGGCCTGTGCCCAGCAGTAGGACGGTATATAGGCTGTAACTTTAACTTTTTACTCGTATGTATAAACTTACCCATGAAAAGTTTTTCCGATGGTTCATATACTGACGGATTGCTCGCTAACCGTTTCTTTTACTATTAAAAACAATAAAATTGCATTATAATCATTTCAAAATACGAAAGTCAAAAATTTATGTCAATTAAGAAAAAAAACAGTTACTTTAAATAAGAAATCAGCAAAAGTATACCCATGTTATGGGATTAGAACCCGGGGATAGACATTGATGCAAAAACTAATTCAATGCACGGGACCGCTATACCAAACGCGCTACTGTATAGATAATCTATATAAACAAAATAAAGAGTGCACAAAAAGTTGGTGTACTTACTTTACAACTTCCATCATGTGTTTTTGTTTCATCGAATAAGATCTCTTTATTGCCCTCCGTATATTTTATTGTTGCCCATTTTTTATAATGTACCGACACTGATTGTTTATTTTTACAACTTACGACTAAAACCGAAATCGAACAAAAGTTTACACCAACTTACAATAAAATATCTTTTAAGAACAAACAGATACGTAAATGATTTTTGAACAAATTGGTACAGGTCCGTCTAGCAGCGTGCCTCAACGATCACTGTCGCTCCGCATAGAAATGAAAGAGAAGCGAAAAGACGCCACGATGGCGCGATGTGAAACATCGATTCGTTCGAGCTATTTTTCATTAAATATATTAATACTTACAAATATTTCATTTCAATCGATAAATAAAAACAACAGTTCCCCTTATTATTATATATTACACCACTGTTATTCATTTTATTAAGATTTGCTTATAAATAATACAGTTACAATTGCTAGAAATTCAATTTCAATGGCTATTTTATGATTTTTTTCTATCGAGAAAATTTACCGAAAACGTGTTTTGAAAACAATGGTCCACCCATAAATGTGATCAAGATTAACATATATTTATTTTGCAGCTCTAAAATGTATATATTTTGTTAAAAAACTGTTTTGTAAAGCCTAGTTTGACTATGTACAGCGCCTTAATTAGAACGTTACTCATCTGTTACATTATTAGCTTAAAAACTGGCATTAAATAGAAATTCTACTCATCTGTTTTATAACAGATAAGTTGTGTTGCTAGTTCTGTTATATTCATATATAACAGAACTAGCAACACAAGTTGTTTTATCATTGCTTAAAATGTATTAAAATGTGCTTATATACCAACAATATACATTATTGAGATTTTGTTAAATCATCTATTGTATTGTTAAATAAGCATCTGTTGTATAGTTCGTCATTGTCGTCCATGACCACCTATAAACAGGCAGTAGGACGTTAGCCTCTACCTACCTTGCCTTTTTTATTCATTAATCAGTTTTGTTAAGGCATATTGATCAGTCAGTCATTTTAAGACTTGAAACTTGTGGTCGAAATTTAAAGTCATCATAACATTTTAACCAAGTTAATCCCTGGTTTAATAATGGACGATTTTCGCTGACATTTCCGCACTTTTAGATAGCAATCGTAATGATGCTTCTGGTAAGTCCCTTTTCTACTATTTATCAACGTAAATCGTAAACGTACTCTTAATATAGTATTTTCCTTAACATTCGTTTACCGTAAGCACTAATCGTGTATAATGAACAGCGCAGAACAGCGATCAAATTCAACGCAACGAATATCTCAAATGTCGTCAAGTGAGAGTATCAAAGATACATAAGTAGACAGTTTGCATTTTGATTGTTCCTTGATTTGTAGCATGATGGCTGGGGATCGCTTGTCCCGTCGGTATTTGCCGGCACCAGAACCAGACAGCGGTTAGTACCTTGGTATAGTGGGGACGGCCAGCCACGCTTTCCGCCGGCTTGAGTGCCGCGCCGCGCCGCAAACCGCAATTCAATTCAGTTGTCATTCGACAGCGGAACGAGAAAGACGCGGCCGTTTCGACCTGCGTGTTCTCAAAACTTTACGCGACTAAACTGCAGTTAAACAAGACAACGAACTGAGAGTGTTAGATTGCGTGAAAAGTGTTTTAAGTGTTACAGTGATGACTTTTGAATGGAACAGTCGGCATTTTTGTCTCCTGGACGAACGTTGAAGTCAGAGGGGATGGAAGCGAAGGATCGGCTTGTCGAGGAGATTGTGCTCCTTGCCTTTTTCCTGGTGTCAACCGCCGCCAATTCCTTGGCACTGCTGGTCTTCTGTCGTCGACCTGGATTGAGGACTATTTCTAATCGGTAAGTTGAGTCTACCGATAAATTTCGTTTTGCTCTAATAACTTTTTGCTTTACTTAATATAAGGTCGTATGCAGAATATGGAAGTACATTCGTAATATTCAAGGCTAACTAGTTTCTAAATTTGATGCAAAATTTATGTCAGAATTGTCTATCTGTTCGATGTTTTAAGTGCCAAATGTCTTTGAAATGCTGAAGTGAGAGGTGCTAGAACCAAACTTTATACATCTCTAAAAGGAAAGAAACGCTTGTGAAGGGCTGTAATAATGCTAATAATGAGTGAGTGGTAATTTTGCATAGGTGATAAATAAACTTTTTTTTTTAAATTAAGCATAAAAATAATAATAACAAAAACATTGATAACAAGACTTCCATTAAAAAGTCGAAGTTTTTCAAAATCGAAAAAGAATATTAAAAAGAACGTTACTAATTGTTAGAAACAACTGTCCATTAACAGCTGCAACTGCAAAAACAAAAAAAAACCTTAACTTTGGGACGACGTCGAAACCAATCTTTGTTTCTTACTTATTTGCCGAGGTACATCGGGCTTGAAGCCAATAGCGATATTATTATTAGAGCGATATTGTCGGTTAGTCCATCTACCTGTGCTTCTTGTGTTTCTTTTCGCTTGGTTTTGTGAAACATGATTTATAGCATGTTTTTATTGGCCACAAAGTTAGTCCTTTTTTAAATTGCGTTACCTAAATTAAGTAATGCTAAACAAAATTTTAATTGATTAAACTCGTTTGATTAATTGTTGGAAGATCCGTCCAGCACCATTGGTTTCTTAATAAAACCAGGCATAAAGTAAATCAGCATGGTCATTATAACGGTAGCCACTACGTCGGGGCTTGAATGGACTAAAAAGTTACATTAAATTTGCCAAATTAATGTTCTAACAACGGCCCACTGTTTCGATCTTAATTGAGATTCCGGAGTGATAATTTTAAATACAATTTTAAGAAAAAATATTACAGTGCATTAGTAATAAGTACCTGGATGACCGAGCTTTGCTCGGTAGTTTTTTTTTGGACATCGTGATTTTGGAAATTATATTTCAATTAAAAAATAATAGTAGTTTTACTCGCCAATAGATGTCAGGAAGAGTAATATTTTTCAGTTTATGTTTAAGTTGATTATCGATAAAGAGTTATTGATTTGATTTTTATCTTTGTACAGAAACATCGCCTATAGGATAAAAATATTTGCACAATGTCGGTTTCTTTACTAATGTAATTACTACCGTATTATTTTTTTAAAGCTCAGTCATATATTTTTTTGTTTTTTTTTAAAATACACTTAGATACAAATTAGATGCGTTGAATAAGGGCCTCCAAATAAAAATTTTCTCACAAAAGAAGGAACTTGAAAAAAGATAATCGGACTGGAGACACAACTGGATTCGAACCGGGGTCTTCTGGTTTCGTCATCGCCCGATTTCCCGTTGCAGATAGTGGCGAAATTTACCTTCGTATTCTGATAATATTGTAACAGTTTTTCATTGCCTGAAAACACGGATAAAACGATATTTTCTAAAAATGAATCCTAGCTAGATCAATTTATCACCTCCGAAACCCCCTGCATACAAAATTTCATGAAAATCGTTGGAGCCGTTTCCGAGATTACGATTATTTATATATATATACAAGAATTGATGGTTTAAAGGTATTAGATAAGTTAAAACTATCTTTCATTAAGAATACGCGCACCTACAAAACTCATTTACCTAAATTTTCTTCATAAATTACTAGTTAGTAAGGAAGTAAGTTAAACTTAACAGTTGTTGAGTGTCATTATACAAATCTTTTCCATTAAGCCCTTGATTTAATCTGTGATTTAAATGAAATGGGCTATGGTCTTCCTCCTTGGTCTAGTGGTCGTAGGCGCGACTAATGATCATGAAGTCCCGGGTCGGACAAAAATCAGTTATTGGGATTTTCTGTTAAGAAATTCTCAGTAACAGTTCGGAGTCAGGAAGTTGGCGGTGTTTTACACCCAAACCTCGGAAAGCACAAAAATCCGATGGTCTTGATTGCGATATCGGGAGATAATAGGGGCATTATTATTATTATTGATACCTTAATGTTACCAAATATCGTCTTTTTGTAACCCTTTAGGCACTGTCGTAGCAGGATCTTCTGTATCATTACGAATTTGTTGTCCTTCATCCTTTTTAAAAGTGGAACGTGGCTTATTATAAAATAATAAAACATCTAATTTTTATCAAATCAGTAAAGCAAAGACTACGAATATTATAATTAAAATCAAATATGAATTTAAAAACGAAGCAAACTTGTTGACAATGTCGTCATAATAATTCTTTACTCTATGTATTAAAAATGATCAAAAATTCATAACTGAAATAATGAAATTTTTAAGCATGAATTATGACGCACAGTAGCAAAAAGTTTCACTGTTGTTAAATGGCATTTTACATCTAAAAAGACTAGTTTTTATTTAATATTCATATATTTTATTGAATTTAGATAGTTGTTAGTTCTACTTCATTGGATTTTTTTTTGATTTAGACTCTTGATCTGTAGATATACCAATGTCAAGTTAGTGAAATTTTTCAAGTTATGTTTCTTGTATTTATTCTGTGGTATTACACACATGATCAATAATTTAAAAAAAATAGGAGTCCAGAGAGGTCTTATTTTCCATCTTAGTTATTATACTGTACAAACTGTCACTAAATTATACTATACTATAATCCTGTACGAGGTAAATGAAACAGGAGACGGGCAGCAGCATCTTCCTGGTAACAACTCTAAATAATAAAAAAACTACGGTTGGCGATCGTAGTTTTTGCCATAAATTACCCGCCTGCCAAACGTGGCATTTATGGCAAATATTTTCGCTTTAGGCTGTTGTGGATGAACCTATGTTCAATAGTGGGCTTTTAATAGGCTGTAATAAATAATTGAATTAATACATCACTCTTTTGAAATAAGATGCGCATATTATGTCGCCGAAAAGTCTCCCTGCTGGCAGTTGTTCCCGAGTAAAAGCTTTTCTATAACAATGCTACAAGTTGATTGAAATGATACGGTATATAATTAATTAGTTAATAGTTACTTTCACACATCGGTTACCGGGTTATTGGCGCGGTGAATCCTAGTCAATTCTACTGTCGATATATATTTCACAGTTGTGCGGTAAAACAAAACAGAATCTTTATTTTATCTATCAATCATCCGTATTTACTGTTAGATCAAATATTTATTATTTATAAATATCTGCTTTACGTTTAATTTATACTTAATAACAATTTAGTTTATTTTTAAAATAAATTAAGGAGCGTATGAATATGTTTCCCATTTATACAATCACACTTAAATCCACAACAAATAATAATAACATAACGATATCTGAATACAATACTTGTGTAAATTTTGAGAATAGCTTATTAAAACTCTATGTTAGCTATTAAAATAAAGATTAGAAGAAAGCGAAAACTTGCTCGACTTTAAAACAAACAAAGTAGGTACAACTTGTTGCTATGCAGTGTGTGGTCCAAGTTGCAGTGTCCTATAACAGCAATCCGTTAGTAAGCCACACAAAGCATTAACATCGTGTGGTTAGTGTAATCAACAGATAAATTGCTCCATTCTATTAACTCATTACTGTTGGTAGAGTGATGCCAAATAGATTTGTTGACTTGGTAACTAATGTTTATTATTCGATTACAACTGCACTCTGATTGTGTGTTAGTTGTCACGATTGTTTGCCAGTTTCACAGTAAATGAGGTCTATATACACTCGAGGAATGCCCAATAAACATGTCGTTGTGACTATGTAACTTGCCACGAAGTTATCATTTCAACTATTTGGATGATTTATGTTCAGTAGGTATATTATGAAGCTAATGTAGGGCTGCCATACGTCCCGGTACACCGGGACATGTCCCGGTTTGAAGCGTTGTGTCCCGGTGTCCCGGTCAACAGGTCATTTGTCCCGGTGTGCACACAATTCGCAAGCTACCCCTGTGTAGTTAAGTGCAGCGTCTGCGATCGGCGAGTGGTTGAAGTGGAGCGGAGTCGAGCGAGCGAGCCTAGCTGCCTTCTTTGATTATTAACACGTGCGCGTAGGGTTGCCAACTTTTTCAAAGGAAAATAACGTATATTCCTTTCAGACGGTTATATACACTATAATTATTACTATTCCACCGAAACAACAAACGTTGAGCATAGAGTACAGAGTACAATATATACTGGAGACATTGACTGACACTTGAGTGTACTGACAGTACAGATTTTTCGAAAGTTGTATGATAATGTATTTTGTTGTTATTCTGTTCTGTGTATGTGTGAAAGTATAAAATGATTGGAAATTCTGAGTAATGGACTGAGTTAAATTCAGAAATTTGGCAGAATTCTTGCTTTCATTCAATTCACAATATTTCACGCATAAGTTAGAATAAAGTATTTTAGATACTTTCTTATTCAAAAGTATAAAGTATAATCAAGCAAAATACCGTAAGATACGTTATTTTAAAGTATAGTTGGCAACACTACGTGCGCGTCCTGCGCCGCGTGCCCCTCCGCCCTCGCGCCTTGAACGTCACGCGTCGTCGCAGTGTTTCGTTTGATTGCTTTAGAGAACAACGTACTTAATTTGCGCTGCGCGTTATCCTGTATTTCGTAGTTTAGTTTTTTATTACCAGTCTGGTATTTTGCTAAAAGTCATGCCAAAAGAAAGTGTTTGTTTTCGGACGATTATACTAAAGAGTGGTCATTCATTAAAAGAGGAAGAAATGATTATGAAGCCTTTTGTTCAATTTGCGGCTTTCATATATCTGTCAGTCACGGCGGTAAGTCAAGTGTCAAAGACCATATCAAAGTAAAAATCACAAGACGAAATTATCAGTTGCATCAACTTCTAGAGATATATCGACATTTATGATCACGCAATGTACTGCCGAAGACATGTTAATATGCGCTGCCGAACTGACCACAGCTTATAAAGTCGTAAGCACCACCAATCGTTTAGCTCTTTAGATTGTACGACAAAACTGAATGCCGTAATGTATCCTGATTCAAGTATCGCAGCAAAACAATCAACTGCAAGAACAAAAGCTACTGCTATCATTAAACACATTTTAGCTCACACTCGATCGCGCAAATTAAAACAGAAGTCGAAAAGTTCCTTTACGGCATTTCAACCGATTCTAGCAATCACAAAGCCGAAAAGTTATTTCCTGCTGATACAGTACTTTACGGAAAAAGAAGGACTGCAAATTAAATTACTAAAAATAGACTCATTGCCGAATGAAACATCTGATACAATCACTTCATTTTGTATAAAATCGTTGCAGGATCAGAACATCCCCGTACAAAATATTGTTGCTTTCAGCGGGGATAACACAAACACTAACTTTGGCGGAAGAGATAGGTACGGAGTTAACAATGTTTTTTTTAAATTAAAGGAGATTTTGTCCAAAGACATTGAAGGCATCGGTTGCCCAGCGCACATTCTGCACAATACAGCGTCCACTGCTGCCGATGTGATGTCGATTGACGTGGAGTCTATTGTTCTGAAAATTTTCAAGTATTTTTCCATATTCACTGTAAGAGTGGAACGGCTTAAAGATTTTTGTGAGCAAGCAGCAATAGAATACAACAATATACTCTCACATTCCAGAAGTCGGTGGCTTTCACTACTTCCAGCAATTGAACGCATACTAAAGTTATGGCTGCCATTGAAAGAATTTTCGCTAAGGAAGCAAAGCCCCAAAAGCTGTAGTCGATTTTTGCTGATCCCTTATCAGAAGTTTACACACTTTTGTGCACAGTCAAGCATTTCTGATTGAAAAACAAATTAAAAGATTGAAAAATCAGTTATTAACATTGTTGAAGTGAAAATGTATTACAGGATACAAAAAAACAGTTGAGTGACAGATTGATAAATAAATATTTAGGCAATCAAACAACACAACTTTATAACAAACTAAAGAATGAAGGCACAATTAATACAAGTCAATCCGAAACATTTGACAAAGAAACAGGAGATTTCTTTAACACTGCTATATGTTATCTCGAACAGTGGACAGAGCCGATGACAAAATTTGATGTTTTCGCTTGGATGATTTTAAATGATATTCCTCAATGGCAACAAGTAGAAGAAACTACAAAATATTTAAATGAAAAGGATATAGGAATAGATGATTCAATGTATGAAGAATTTATGTACTTAAAATCGTTTATTGAATGTGAAATCAGCGATGAATGGAAAGCTAAAATATGGAAGCAAAATGGAAACACTTTTTTGAAAAAACCGAAGAACTGGAAAGAAAAGCAAATCTTCTTAAAATGTGTCAATATATTTTTGCAATCCCAGGCCACAATGCTCACGTAGAACGAGTGTTTTCGTTAATTTCAGCGCAGTGGACGAAAGAACGAAGTTCACTCAGTGTAAGCACAATCGAAAGCATCATTCAATGCGTTTATAATTATAAAATGTCATGCACGGAATTTTATAATTACGTCAAAGGGGAAAAGGAATTACTGAAAAAGGTTAAAAGTACAGAGAAATATGAATGGGCAAAAAAAAAGGACGTAGTGTAAGAGTTTCTTATTTTTTGATTAAATTTTCTTAAATATTACCAGTGTTTTTGTATAATCCATGATTTACCCTATTTCTGTTCTAAATGTCCCGGTCGGCGTCTCGGAATTTATGGCAGGCCTAAGCTAATGCTGTGCCCATAGACATCAACATGTATCCGATGACAGAGACGGAAAATACTTCGTTACCAGTGGAGTGGGTCTCGGGTTCTCGGCACTCACCATGCACGAAAGGCAATAGCGTAATATACGTTTACGATTTCACACATTTGTCAGATGGGCATTCATTATTTTTCCTGATGCAATTCCCAGATCTGCACGGCTGAGGGTAAAAAATGTTAGGTCCTTTTAAAGGTGGTTAGGCTTGATTTTGGAATCTAGAATTCATTAGGCAGCAACACCGATGACTTCGGATGAAAATAAAGTTTGTTACCACAGGGAAACATTTAGAAACGAACTGATTCTATATGTATCCCTTTGTAACAAACTTTATTTTCATCCGAATTCAATAATTCAATATCATAATTGATATTGCAATGAAAATTAACCATTACACTATTGTATCTGCTTCCTATGAACTAATTGTATTATCACATAATAAGTAAGCATTATCATAAACACACAGTTCACTTTCAATTCTAATAGAGTTCGCTGACCTACTGGCTAAACGTACTAATGTTTATATTTAATTATTTTATCCTGTTACCACGCCGATAATATTATTTATTTCTCATTGCATTCGACATTTATGAATCAGTGTTTCCTGACTCTAAACGATTGGTACTCGGCCAATTGGTAATGGTAAATGCCTTTTGTAAGTTGTGTGAATCAAATCTGCTATCCGGTATACTGAACCTGTATAATATGATGGATTGTCGCATTTGATACTCTGTAGTGATATAAATAAAGATGAAATATGTGTAGTTGAGTAAAATCAAAGCCGTTGGAAAACTTTATTTACGCATTCTGAAACATAGAATTAGTTATAATCGAAATTTTAGTAATAATCTCACAACACTGAAATATTTTTAGTCGTGAATTTTTTTCTCAAATTTCTTGAATGAAGAAGAAATTATACATTATATTTAGAACGTGGTAAAGCCATGCTGCAGCTATTAGTAGTATAGCTGTAGCACTAATGGGTCGGCTGGACCGGGGAAGGACCACGCTCTCACAGAATACCAGCGTAAAATAACAGCTTAACGCTGCTGTGTTTCGTATGGTGAGTGTAGAGAACCGGAGACCCTTTTTACTGGAAACGAGGCATTCCATCTTAGTCTCGGCATTTTGATTCGTAATCGAAGATAGATATAGATGTCTATGGGTCACAGCAACCACTTACCATCAGGTGGACTGTGTGCTCGTTTGTCACACTTAACCTTTAAAAAATTATAATAATCAAAGGGAAAATACTTTTTTTTATAATGGATACGTGATAAACGGGAAAGTTTCAACTGAAGCCCTTGGACACTTTAAACAAAGAAAGCTATAGATGCGTTGTCACTTTCACCCTCCCAACTGTCTGTCGAAATTTCTAGGGAGCATGTGTTCAGCTGTAGTCCATAGCATGCTGAAGTTCAGATCTTTTAAAACTGCACCTATCATCTTTTTCTGCACTAATCCCAAAAATAGCTCTTTCTGCAATCTGCCACAATTAGGCACAAAAATATAATCTTACTTACGACCCTAGTGGTAATAAGTCTAGAGATATATTAAATTTTAAGATATCTTTTCTAAATAGCAGATAACATTTAAAAAAGATAATTTTTTTTACCTGCGATTTTTGTCACTTATTAGAACTGAATAGTTAATATAGCTTACTAACTTGTTGAACAAACCGGTTTTGCCATATGGTATAATCAGCATTATATCAGTTGCAAGAACATATCTTATTAATAAATGAAGATTAACAATAAAACAAGAACAAAGATTCCATTGCGCATTTTAGGACTTAATTAGCAAGCTCTGTAGGGCGGGCCCTCGCTTGATGAAGTTAGTGATGATCTCGTGAAATATGCAGGAAGTCTATGGATGCCGGTGATTCAGCGCTATGCTTTGTGGCAATCTTTGGGGCAGTTCTATGTTTAGCGGTGGATTTGTAATAGATTGCAATGGTGGATGATAACTAATTAATTTCGAAACTATCTGATCTATCTCCAATGCACAATAGAGGTATTATCATAAGAATGAAAGACAACTGTAAAATGGGAATACTTATGATTCAGCCAAACAAGATATAGAATTGGGATTTTGATACAAAAAATTGTTTTAACATTAATTTAAACCTGTTCATAATGAAGGCTGTTGTAAGGAAAAACCTGCATTCGCAGCAGAAATACGCAGTAAACAGGGTAGGAAATAATTAGTAAATAAAGGCGCACCGCGATCACAATATCAAGAGTAACTTTCCTTTCTCCGACAAATTCAAGATTAGATATAAACATTGCAGTTACAATCAACGTAGCAGACGTTGAGAAACGCGTGATATTGGAACGTGTAAATTATAAATTATACGACGGCTTAACTACACAAACTCTTTACCAACTAATACAAAGCGTTATTAAGACAATTTCAAAACTATTCGATTGCGTACACAGATTATAAACAATTAGATAAAATTATACTGACGTCAATTTCGGTTACTTATCGCTTTAATAAATATGAATCATGAATGATAGATTTGTTGATTTGTTTTTTATTTAGTAATTTGGTGTACATAAGACAACCCACCAAATGTAAAGTGGCTCAAAAGTTGAATTAATCGAAAGCGTTATTATATATACGTCATACGAGTGAAATTTTTCCAGGCGACCTGACGCACCGGCCCGCATAACGAACCCGAAGTTATTTTGCCCATGAATATATTACAATGCAAATGAACCGGATTAAATACACATAATTTTATCGTTTCGGGGAATTTGAATATTTTGTCGTATAATCCTTCCACCGCTTAGTTTTTGTTTCGTTTATTAGATCTTTGACTAAATAAATACTGTGTCTGGTTATGGCATAAGAGAACAAATAAATGATTAGATACATTACATGTCAATTACGGTTAGGTTAGAAAATAAACCAGAATATAGGCAGTATTTTTCACTTCAATAAATTTCACTAAATTCATCACCACTTAGCCTGTTGAAATTGCTGGACTCGACCTTTTCCACAAACGTAGGTTTATCACCGTCTTTCGTAGAATAAATTTAACTTTCCAACGGTCGGTTTTAATCTTAATCCGAAACCTCGAATAGAATTAACACCACAAGTCTGCGGTTACTAAAACTAACTGTCAAGTTTGTCAAATATGGCAAGACGGGACATTATTCGCCTTTGGTCCGCATAACACAGACTCGATTGTTTTGTTTCGCTATAAAATTCTGTTAGGTTTTACTTTTATCTTAGCTTATTTTCTAATAAATTCCTCACTACTAATGGCTTGATAATAAAACGTTCAAATACACTCGAAATTCCTCAACAGTTCACACAATACAAAGCCTTGTGTAAAAGAGAACGAAAGGCTCGTAAATTGATAATAAACGAGCTAGCTTACTTATCGCAAAATTATAAATCATTTTGTGTATTATCGGCTAACCCTGATTTTATTGAATGGAAGAATCCATTGCAGCATCAAGAACAGAGAACTTGTTGTGAGAATATAGATGTAATATTGATGTATAACATACTTACACAGACATAATCTACTATATTAAGTATATTTTGTTTATATACAAGTTAATATCATGCCTTCGCAATTATACTATCAGATAAACAAAGTAAACAGCTATAAAATAACGAACACAGCCATTGGAAATAAAACAACGTAAAGAAAAGCACTTCTAATATTAAATTATAATAATTATTCTTTTTTATTTCATACCAATTATTATTATAAGTGTTTGTATTATTTTGGTAAAGTAAGTGAATATACATAAGAAAAATATTGAAGAAATTGCGAACAAGCATTTCTACTTTAGATATTTATACGAATACAATATAATATAGTATTCCACAGATTTTTTACGTACAGAGATATATTAGGAAATTACATTAAAGGAAGATCTCTAACTTTTATTTCAATTGATATTTTGGATAAATCAAATTGAAGTCAGAAGTAATGCCGAATCTTACCATTACTATTTCGTTTTATTTATTTATCATTAAAGACTCATTAATGAAAAACAATTGCTAAGATACATTAATTTATCGTTAATCATTAATATTTTATTAATATTGACACACAATGGATATCAGGCGATTAGCAGAATACCCGTATGATTAATTGACGGAAAAGTTTAAAAAATGGTATCATTCACAATGAAAAGAAGACAGAGAGAAATTAATTACTTATTTCTCTCTCTTTTGTCTAATTTAAAATGAACAGAACTGCACGATACTCGGTAACTTATTCAATTTGTAAATCCTAGTATAACACGGATATGTTTTGCTCAATTCGCGCAAAGGTAAAACACATCAATAGAGTTATCGAGACTCGACAACTAGTTTTGACATTTATTGCACAGAGGTCGTGCCGAAATTGGGTCGTTAGATTGTGAGCCAATAATAATGAACACCAATAAGGTTTTTAATACCTTGACAGAGACACTGTGCAGGCGTCGGTCAAAACACCGACTGGAATCGTGTCAAGAGTTACTCGTGTTGATACCACTTGACGTATAGTTGTAACTGAACTATTCTCAATATATTCCAATAGGTAGATCGATGATCTAGACAGTTCTAAATTTATTTCATTCCATTCTACCGCTTAAATCCATTATTGAGATATTTTAGGAGTTACGATCAATAATGCAGCCGCTATGAACTCGCGGCGTAAGTGATCCCCATATCAGATCCCCATATAAGCGGCGACAGAGGGAAACTGACACAGCAGATGGGCGGGCCAAGCGTGACAACTTTGAAAAATCATGAGGTTGTTTTATATGAGCATAATTCAAACGAAGTATATTTTTACGAATACACGCATAACGTTGCATCTTGTAAGTGCTTGTTTAATTTTATAAATCCTTTAACTGCCTGTAGTGTGATCATCATGAGTGATCAAAACCATATAACGAAATCGAAGCAAAGGTAGTTTATAAACATAAAGTATAATTCGGCGAAATTATTTGTTTTACTTTTTATTAGAAGCGCGTCATGGAGTATATCTCTTCTATTGTTTCTTATACAAATTTTCCATGGCCTTTGACCGAGTCTTTGACGGATAACGTAAATTCTGCTTTTAATTTTTGTGTTCTGTTGCTCTATGGAGAGAATTTATGTTAGGAGTTTTTCTGCCTGATATACTTTGTACTGAGAATATACAGAATATAGCTTAAGTGGCAATGGGCCGGTCATATATCTCGGAGATACCGAAAAACGATAAAATAGAAAGTTTCTCGAGTAAGAGCGAAGTGTAAGGCGGACCCGCCACTAGATGGCGTGAAGACCTTTTAAGAGATGAATGTCGATGAATGCATGCTAAGGACCTTGCTTTGTGGTATTTTTAGGGTAGACCTACGTTCGGAGGTGGACTTGTGATTGACTGTAATGATGATGGTGATGATTGTTTCAGATGAAAAGTTACAAATTAATCTAAGGAGAAACATTATGTGTATTTCTCTAAGTTACAGCCTATATACATCCCATTATTGGCCTCTTTTCATTTCTGAAGGGGTTTTAGGACAAATAAATGTCCGCCGCGCTGCCCTAATGCGTGTTGGCGGACTTCACTTGTCTTGGAAATATATTTTTTTATTTCATACATGCAGGTTTCCTCACGATGTTTTCCTTCAACGTCGAGCACGTAGAAAATCAGCACTTAAAATTGCAATTTACTATTACATTGGTGCAGGCGGGGATCGAACCCGGGTTGCTCGCGTACCGTGAAACTTACATCGAACACTTAGCCCTTGAGCTGCCACGGATTACCACTTTTTAACAGATTGGACAGAAGACGTCTATTTTAAATTTAAAATATTCTAAAAAGGTTTTTTTTAGGTTGAACAATGTAATACACATTAAACAAATTGTTTATGGATTTTTTTTAATAAATCACTTAACTGGTCAATCCAAATGCTAAAAGGTTGTGATTTAAACAGCGTTCAAACGTGTTGAGCAATACTAATGACTTCTTAGCAAGCTAAATTGACTTTCTAAAAGCAGTTCATATTTTCTCTATATCTTAACGACATGTTAAAGTATCCGAATGCATTTTTAACGGACTTGAAGAATGTTAAGTTTTAAGAAATAACAAAATTTGGTGTATGCAAAGTGTCAATCTAGTAGAAAATAATACAGGTAGTACTAAAAGTTGCTAATATTGGTTTTTCTTTCAGAAATTTACACGATACGCTAAGTTGAAAGCCTTAATAGCATAATCAAATGTCTAGAAACGCAAACAACTTTTTGTACCTTCCAAGCGTTTTCTAACCGTTGATTGGTTATTATCATGCATTATACGCGGTAGAGCCTTGCTACAGCTATATCAATAGCACAGTTGTAGCACGAATGGGTCGGCTCAACCGGGGAAGGACCACGCTCTCACAGAACACCAGCGTAAAATAGTAGCTTAATGCTGCTGTGTTTCGTTTGGTGAGTGTAGAGAACCGGAGACCCTTTTTATTGGAAAAGAGTTATTCCATCTTAGTCCTCACGGCTGACAACGCATCTGCATTTCATTCGCATACGAGGATATATGTAGATGTCTATGGGCCACAGCAACCACTTACCATCAGGTAGACTGTGTGCTCGCTTGTCACCTTTATCCTATTAAAAAATGCATCCTGTTAGGATATTTAATCATTCCTTATAATAAATTTTAATATTATACTAAATGAGATAGTTTTCTCGAACATTCTATTTAAAATCGGTAGTCTCGACACGGCGGTTCCGACTTCCAGTATATTTATAAACTTGCAGAACTAGAAACAAATAGTCTTCCTTGTTGCTATTATAAGTTCCGTGTACCATTTAGGTACTGGCGCCAAGGGTCGGTTAGATAACCTCGGATTTTTTGTTAAGTTCTTAGAGCATTGTGACTCTATGTTTTGTTATTAAATATAATTATAATTAGTGCCAGTTCTAGTTCATAGTTCACAAGTTTTAAATAAGAAACAGCTGGTTGTTTGCTGGCTGGTTATGTTCAGAAAGATCGTCATCTTACTGCTTTCGAGTCTCGCGACAAATGATGTTAGCTGAATTATAAACGCGTAAGATTTGTCTTTGCTATAAGCGTTCTGGTTTGTATTTATTAAATATGTTAAAGATTAAAAACAAAAGTAAGATAAGGACGCTTGATATTTATAAAACAATAATATTGTTTGTTTGTGACGTACGTACTCGTAATATGACGTATTTGAACGGGTAACAAAAAATGACAACGTGGGTTGTTGACAGCCATTGGTTTTGAATGACCACGGATAACATTATTTTTGTTTGTAATTTGAGCGCTTATGTTAATTGATTGTTGATGCTTTAAACAGGCACGAGTAGATTATTCACAGCTACGTTCCGTAATATCGTTTACGTATTAAAATAAAAATATTGAGTAAGACTAAAAAATATAATTTATTACCTACGTTTTTCTTTATCACCTCTAAGATGGAATGCCTCGTTTCCAGTAAAGAGGGTCTCCGGTTCTCTACACTCACCATACGAAACAAAGCAGCATTAAGCTTCTATTTTACGTTGGTATTCTGTGAGAGCGTGATCCTTCCCTAGTCGAGCTGACCTATTCGTGCTATAAACATAATATATCTGCAGCGTGGCTCTACCACGTTATCTCCTCATTAGGAATTTCTCCTGTACTGTGGACAAACATAATAATAACATCCAGTCCTGGGGCAGTTACTTGTCCATATAAATCACTGTACCGTATCCGTATACCGAATCCGCGGCTCAGGGCGCTATTATAAGCTTTTATCGCAGTTCGCCTGGTACAGCTTTCTATATCGTACAAATGTTTCTGCAACTTTCGATCACGCATTCCAATATAAGTAAACGAAACATTCATAATCAAAAAATGTAAGCATCAATCAATCATTCAATTGACTATCTCTAAAAATAATTGTATTCATACCGAAACAAACAATTTATCGTATGTAATAGACATATTATAATATACTTTCTCTATTAAATAGCATCCAAACCAAATTCATACAGTGTTATTGCAATTCGATAATGCATAATTTTTTTTTGTGTGCCAGTGTCAAAAGGGTAACGCTTGATATACATAATATATTTTTAAATAAATATTAAATAAATAATGCATTATATTTCTTTTGTTGTGCCAGTGTCAAAAACACCACAAACAAAAAATGCAGACGCTTGACATTCTAATAAATTTTCGCGTTATAATAATTTTTTTTATATATACATCGTTCTTATAAATTTATATTTTTCCCTTAGCAACCCGCCTGCCCTAATTTGGTGAGTGAGGTGAGAATACTAAATAGTAGAAAGGTAGGTTAATTAAATTCATAATATTATACCCACTAAGCGGACTTTCAGAGCTTGACGACGCCGACTTTGTAGTTATATATAGAATAGCGATTTTATATAAAATAGCACATAACAGTCAAAAGAAGTTAAACAGAAAAATTGTCATTAAAAAGATATGGTCACATTAAAAATTGAACCCGGAGCTTACATTTTGAAAGAGCAAATACTCATTAAGCATGCAAACATGCACAGCGAAACTATCACGAGGAATAGAGTATCCAAATGCAAATCAAAAACTACGGAACGAAAATTAAATTATTGATATAACTCGCAAATTAATTTAATTGGTTTATAGTGCACTTGTATTGCGTATTCTGGACTTTTAAATTCTTGTTCATAATTTAAAAAAAAAAACTGGCCATCAATTGAAAGAGTTATAAAAATTATAGCCATCTACTCGTACATGACGAAACTTTTTTAGTTGCCACCTTAAAGTATACGTAAGTATACAGGGTTATTTTGCAATAACCGGCTAAATTTGCAGAGAAGATTCAGAATAAGTAATATAGGTAAATGGTGAAGGAAAATTAATTTAAAAAAATCTCAAACATTTTCTCCTTTTTATCTCTTAAATTTAAAATGCGTCGTAATGCATTATTTTAACTGATTTTACTGCGCACGCACACATGCGTAAAGGTCGATCGGTAGGAAAAAACATTGTTGCCCATAAATCACATTCAATTTTTGATAATTTCAAATAAAAGTAAAGCCTCATTAACTCGTATTTTCAAAAAACTGCAATAACGGTATATCATTATTTATATATCTGAACTTAAGTTTAAAATTTGGCTATTCTTTAAAAAACCCTGTATAGCTTGCTTCTGTAAACTCTAAGGTTGCTATAATAATATATTAATGATAAAAGTAAACAATTACATTAACAAATTCATATAATTATTTTATTAACTTATAAGAATTACTAACATTGAATAAATTTAATTTTATGGGCTTTAAAATGTTTTTAATTTTCCGACGATCCGAAGAGCTTTGCGTCACCTATGGTCAAGATCACTGGGTAACCATCGAAATATAGGAACAAATATTTAATACATTCTTTCAGCTGTTGTCTAAAATTAAATTTATATGAGGCATTTATTATGTTGCTTTTGTGTTTTGTCGTATAGCATATGCTTGGCGATTAAGACAGTCCGTCTAAGTACCAGCCATTTGGCAACACTACGTGTGGCGCCCGCACGAGTTCAATCGCCGATTGTGCCAATTTGCATTTCTAATTTCACTGACATTCGACTTATTGCATACCTTTCGGTAACGAGCTCTCTTTAATGCTTAACTAACTGTTTAACGTTGTTATCTGTATATATATACTTTCTGAATTTGTCATTTGTTTCTATACTTTTTAACCGACTTCAAAAAGGAAGAGGTACTCAATTCGACTGTATGTTTTTTATGTGTGTTACCTCATTAGTTTTTTCTAGGTGAACCGATTTCGATGAATCTTTTTTTATTTGAAAGCTGGTGCTTCTCATGTGGTCCCATATAAATTTGATCAAGGTCTGACCAATAGTTTTTGAGTTATCCTTAATAATTTATATTGAAGTCGGTTGTACAAAATATTTAATTTTACCACTTGTGTGGATTAGAAAATTGCGACAGGTAATATGAATCAGTATAAATATAATACTGTTTGTACCTATGATCTATAGGTTCGCAGGATTCTTAGAAGTACATATAATTGTCATAACTTTATAAAATCAACCCTCATTTAGCTATTGGCTACCTATACCAAGTATAAACTGCGGTTGCGGACCCGTCTGCCAAGCGTGGCAACTATGGCAAATTTCCACTATGAGGCAATTTATGGGGAAGGCCTATGTTCGGCAGTGGACTTTAATAGGCTGTAATGGGTGGATGGATGGATAATTTTGTTTTATAAGACACTATAAGACACACAACAGCAGACGTCCTACTTCTTAATGATAACCACCTGGGATTATAAGTTCCTGATGGCCGTTTTCAACTAATGTTTCACATAATCACACGAACATTTTTAGGATGGGTGTCTTGCCAACTGTCGGTCACAAACCTCTCAAAAACTTCCACGACACAAGAGGAAATTCGTTTTAATAGTCACGTTATTTTTAATAGGAAATCATAACACACTTTTACAAAAGTGCACACAAACTTAAAAATATTGAATGGCTTTCCAGTAATAGATTAAATTATAACATCAACGAAACTGCTGTTTCTTTTTCTTCTCCAGCTCTTTATTGATTATGTTGTATGATAAATGTCATGTCACTTTTCACAGCCTATCAGAAGTCCTCTGCTGAACATGGCTTCCCACAAAGATTGCTTCAGAGAGGAATATGTTTAACATGGTTGTTAATATCTTAATGAATGTTTAGAAATTGTCTGATGTAATAATTTTTCTTTAAAAATAAAATCTGACAGTTACTAAAATTTATATTTCTTTTCAGTTTATGTGCTGCTTAATATTATTTACCCAATGTGACTGATCGATGATGCCATATTATGTGACGATTAACATCTGCTGCCGTGTTTTTTCACGTTTTTTTGTCGCGTCTATTTGCATTTGTATTGTGCCGGAAATGAGATTGACGAATTTCGTTCCGTAGATGATTATCACCTAGCCTCAGTGACACGAGTTTTCTTACACCGCACTATGTATACATACATACATATCTATATAACGCGACGCGTTTTTTTGTTATTTTCTTTTTCTGTCTAGCTTTTAGCTAAGCTTTTTTTTTAAATTTTAAAAAAAAAATACATTTGATCTTGATTAAAATTTTTCGTCTTCTGTTATGAGACTTGTTGGCAGGACCACACATCTTCCCAAACTACTCTACCGGTTTGCACATGGCGTTATATGTTCAGTAACAACGCAGCGCTTATATTTTTGTTACACGAGTACTTTTAACATTTTGAATGTAATATAAATAATAATAATAATGTCCTCCAGACCGAATTTAGGTCACAGCGGCCAGCCTCAATGGAGACTAGCCATCGACGCAGGACAAGATTACAGTGCCCAAGTGTATGCGCAAGCATAGGTGCACTCTCTATTCCCTCACTCTCATAGTCCGATGGGACGGTAAACCGACACGACCGGAGAGAGATCAGGCGCAGGACCAACGGATTAACGTGCTTTCCGAGGCACGGGGTGAGACACCGCCAACTTTTTGATTCCGGGCAGCTACTGAGAAAAAGCTACCGGAAAAGCTCAATATAATAATAAGCTGATTTTTTTTGCCCGACCCGGGATTCGAACCCAGGACCTCATGATCAGCAGTCGCACTACTACAACTACTAGACCAACGAGGCAGTCAATTTATAGTAATGTGAATGTAATATATAAATCAAATGTCTTAATATAAATGGGTTCCTGTCATTGCTGCTGTTTGAGAGTACTACAACAGTAAAAAATTACACCTAATAAGTAAATTTGATATTCATAATCTATATTTAAATAAAAATGTAAATGTTCGTTTCAAAATATTAAATCTACGAAAGTTCTTCAATGGTTGCTTTGAAATTTAGACACAATGTTGCATTCGAAATCGCGCGTTTTTTTTATATTTGCACCTTTTGGAAAAGTACGGTTAAAGCTAGTAAGGTATATAGATGCAGAAATGTGTAGTAAGAAGAAAACTATTATCATAGTATTATTTTACTCGGAAGAAAATCACTGCGCTCGCCAAAAGAAAATACCATTATTTTAAACTGCATGCGGATTATGAAACCTTTTTGTGCTGTAATTCGTGAGGCTTAAATAGTGTCAGTTGGGGTGGAAGCTGCACTTTCTTTATTTATCGTAATTTTCCTTTTTTTCAAAATATTCCACCGGTTTTAGAAGACCTTTACAGAGAAGATGCTGAAGTTTATAGTTTTGTATATAAATTATACATACATTTTTATGTACATAATTTCTGTATATATTATTCACTAACAAGGAACTAAAATACATACGTAACCTACGGTACTTCTAAAAGGCAAGAAGTTTCGACATTGTTCATAATGCCTCAATTTGTGTAGAAGCGTGACCCTATTGAATTAATAGCACTTCAACAAACCTTGCATTTTACATATTGATTGCTGCACTTGATATTGCCTTTTGCATTCTGTTTCGTAATTACTGGCGGGAAACGTGTCGAAGGGTAACTTTAAGGCCGTCTAAAGAGCTAATTAAAACAATGATTGAGTTGACATTCAATTTCAATTGTTTGTAAAACTCCTTTTCGACTTTTTACAAGCTAGTTATACGAAATATCACATCAAAACAACCATTTTTAAGTGTTGTATTTCTTACAACACCTGTGGAAAACGTCACGCAGATAATTTAGACTGTACGTGTTGTTATGAAAAGAGGTCGGTTGGCACCTGTCATTATCAAAATGCTAATTATACCCTCGATCAGAATGTCGCCGTGTCTGAAAAAAACATTTTGTTTTAAATTAAAATACATATGTTTAAATTTCAGGTTAATTCCCTTATATATTTGCAGTAAGTTTTGTATGAAATTGGCACTTGTTTTTATTAAAAATATAATACGATGCCGTTGACGACGCGACGTAAATTTATCATCGTTTCATCATAAATAAAAGAGTTCCATAAAATTAGATTATTTTGCGATTAACCAGGTAAATGGAAAAGTACTTCGAATCTCAAACTAATGACGGAACGATTAATTCGTCACTCTATAATTTTATCGTTACATCCTTGATTACAACGACAATACCTAAAATGCACAGATTAAAGAATATAAGCAATTCATAATGAATTGCATAAACTACATCATTTTTTACTCGTGTTTGTGGCTAAAGTGTAATTATCTGTAAAAACAATATAAAATAACGGAGTTTGTCCTTGAAAACAGTTCAGAAATGCATTTTAAACGTTTTATATATATAAACCTGTTAATATTATTGTGTATTTATTTTTAACATTTGCCGTTTTTTAAAAGGCAATATAAATATAATCAGCCAGTTTTGCTGATTTGGGGCCTGTAGTGAGTATTAAAAATAATAAATTCCTATTTAATATTCGGTTATTATAGCATGATTCTTTAAGGTAGATGGGTTGATAACGGATTTAAATAGCCCATGAATTATTAGTTAAAAAACCCGTTTGAGTGGTTCGACGCTACAGTTAAACATGAATAATAATATTTAAAAAAAAAGAGATATATTTTAAGTTTTATTTTTTTGTTTAAGTTTCTATTTATTAAATATGAAATATTAATGGTGAATTACATATTATAACAATTACAACTTTTTTCCCAGATACGTTGACAACATTAATATAACGTTTTAACTTTTAATAAAACTATAAAAATTCATATAAAGTATATTAAAATCCAGTTTTAAGAACTATACTTGTACTTAATTTAAAGTCAAGAGATTATGCGAATTAATGTGTTCATTGGTCTATCTATATTTCAAATTGAGACTCAATTATTCTGAAATGAAATTTATTTTGTTTATGAAGACCACATTCATGACTAACAGAACGCTTCTAAAGTTATTTTAAATATAGGTAATGAAGGAATATCTTCCTATTTTGTTATTATTAGAAACACTCATTATTAGAAATTTATAATTTACTTAAAACAAACATAAAATATTTCATCATTGAAGATAAATTATTAAATTGAAAAAAGGTTTGTTATATATAAATTATACAAGGTTTTTGCTACGCTTTATCTCCGCTATAGTTATGTCTAACGCTTTTGTATCTAAATTCAACGTTTATATAACTAAAGAATTTAAAAATAATACAAACATATTTCTTTTTTTTATATTTAAGTATTAATGAAAAATAATATCCGAAGTCACGAAGCAATTCAGGATCAGTTCAATTTATGTTATGTTATTGGACCTAAACGATTTTTAACGACTTTCTTTTTTACTACATCGTGAATATTATCGACATATTTAATATGATATAACATTGTCTGATATACAACAATATAAAAGCTTTAAAATGTCACATATTAGGGATGTTTTAAAAAAATAAAATTGTAAAAATATTTCACCATCCTGCAAAGAGCTCTATTGATCCTGGCAATAAAACTTATGAAGTTTCACCTCGCTTACGCTTATTCTTGTTTACGTTGTGCATTCATGAATGAATCGACTTTCGTTCAGCGCTCAATTAAGATATTTGTTTTTTATAAGTGCCTTTATTTAATTTCTTTCTTTTACTTCTCTGTTTTAATATGAAAGATCTATTTTGCAACCATACAGTTAGTTTATATAAAAATTAAACCCTTATGATAATAATTTTTTAATAGACCTTCCTTTGATAAACCACAGTTCAATGTTAAAGTGGTTACTTTAGATAGCTTCTACGTGATCATCAATTAAAAGTAATTTTAAGATATTTTGCTATTTCGTAAGGACCCTGAGTACCTCTAGGAAGTTGCTTGTTCTGTGGAAATAATTACAAAGCCGAGTCAATTTTTAATAATACTATATGTATAATTAAAAAATTGTGGATTTAAAACAATAACAATAGCATTAACAACAACAATACATAATACGGCCATTTTCTATTGTAGCCAGTGTGGCGCACTCGGATATTGGCCAGGAAAACTTGGCCATACTATACCATACCATAGAGTTTCTCAAAGTTTGACAGGCGGGTTGCAACTGCAATTTTTATTATTATTTCCTTGTTCCTTAAAGTTTCCCTCTATCGTAGTCTGTAGCCAACTTCAAACAAAGAAGGCTACAGATGCGTTATCACCTCTGAGGACTAAGATGGAATGCTTCACAGCCTGTGATAGTATCAAGCTCTCTATACTCTTCAGATCGGGACACATTATGCTCGCACTGTTATCTGCGGTTAGAGATAAAGGGTCGTGCCTACCTAGAGGTTACCTTAAAGTGTAAGCAAAAAAAGAGCCTATAGCCTAGTTTTCATAATACAGGGTTATTTTTCAAAGAGTAGCCATATTTTAAACTTAAGTTCAAATATATAAATAATGATATACCGTTATTGCAGTTTTTGAAAATACGAATAAATAAGGCTTATACTTTTCTTTGAAATTATCCCAAATTGAGTGTGATTTAGGGGCAACAACGTTTTTGTCTACCGATCGACCCTTACGAATGTGTGCGTGCGCAGTAACATCAGTTAAAATAATGCATTACCACGCATTTTGAATTTAAAAGATAAAAAGGACAGGATGTTTGAGATTTTTTTAAATTATTTTTTGTTACCATTTGCCTATATATACTAATTATTCTGAACCTTCTCTGAAAATTTGGCCGGTTATTGCAAAATGACCCTATATCGTATAATATATTGTCAGAAGAAAAAAGAAAGAAGAAAGAAATAAACTTTATTTGCCATTATAAAGCAATACATAAACATAAAATATACAGGGACTTTATAAAAATTAATATAATATTAATAATGATTGCAGCTACGAAAAGGCCACCGACTCAGCATTTTGCTGGAGCAATGGTGCTGCAGTGCTGTTATTCTGTCGACTCCACGAGCGGCCTTACGAGCAGTCATCAGGCATAGCTTTACAATTATTATTAATATATAGTCTAATTAAAAACTGCACTATTATAAAAAACCATAATAAAAGATTTTTTCGTATATACCGTGAAAAATATTATAAAATCTATTGTTTTATCAGATTTTAGTACTTTTACTATATTTCACAGGATAAGAGTGATAAAATCTAACAAAAGAACAAGGGGGGGAGCGTGCAGTTTTAAATAAGACGATCTCTATCTATAAGTCAAGTAATAAAATTGGTATTATATTAATATAACGATTATTATAAGAAAGCGAAAGTATTATCGTATAAGGGTTAAACTTTTTAATACGATAATATACAAAATACTCAAAAAGGATTATGGAATAAAGTACAAATAAAAACACAAAAGAAATAAACACAGATAACGAAAATAAAACAGAAGAAACGTGAAATAATATGACAAAGCCGTATCACAAGTTACATTTGCCTTTTAATTTAAAGTTTACAACTATACTACACTGGGAATCTCATCCAAGATGTTAAAATAATTCATTTTATGCAGTTGTTGGGCCTATCAGATTCAGCTGTTCTCGTCCGTCATCGCCCTGGCCTCGTACTTATTGAAAGATAATTTTCAAGAATTCTAAAGCAGAATGGAATACTTTACGATCGTGCTCTAGAAACGGATGCGACAATTTTTTCTCCGTTACCAAGCAAATTGTTCCAATTAATCATATACAATTAATACAAAGCCTCAATCACGAGATTCATTTAAGTAGGCCTTAATTACTCGATCGTTATCCATCATCGTCGAATGCATTTGATAATTATTTTTCATGACTACTTTTCCTCGAGAAAACACGTGGCTTTGGTCATTCTGCAGCATAAATTACATTTTCTCCGCCTGATACGGTTTCGTGAAAAAGTAATTAATAAGGCTTTTGTGTTCCTTTACCTTGAAGCATTGTTATTAATCTGTTATTTCCATTGTTGTTAAGGCTTGTTCATTTAGATCGTTAAAGTTTTTCAGAGAGAAATAATATACTTATTATTTTTTACGTGTCTTTGACACTGATTCCCGTACGATCATCGGACATATAATACATCCTTTATATAATTCTGGCATGACAAACGAATTAATTGTCCCCCTGGTGGTAATTAGCTCTTGCAGCTTGGACACGAACATCTGCAAACCTGCCACCAAAATGTCTTAAAGCCTGGCTCTTCTACCTATCAAACCTGAAAACAGCAATGAGTAAAAAGTTTTTACATATAAACATTGATTGATGTGAGTTTTATTATTCAGGAACAGCCACTGCAAACTACTGGAAACAATCAAAGTGAGGGCACAGAATAAATGATAGTTGGTGAGGGCAGGTAGGAACGAGTAACTGTGATTGCGCGTATTCTGACATTTTGTGAATTGCTTAGATACAATGGCAATTATATCGAATCTGATTTAGTAAAACTCACGAGGCCAAAGTTTTAATGGCCAGGAACAAATTGCGATATTTGATTTCCTTTTATGACTGAAAGATATTTCTTACATAATCACACACCTACATAGGTACCTACATTATATTTACTTTAATAACAAAGAACAGTATTTAAATTAATTCATGTTTCGTCGTACGTAATAAACAAACATCGGTGTTTTAGCATCACGCCAGGTGAAATCTAGGTTTTGCCTTGGTACGAATGCAGTTAGTGCTTCCATTGACCTATTTAGTGAGTACACGCTGGTGCATTAGTGCATGTTGCGGTCTAATTAGAGAATAAAAAGAGCGGGAAAATTACCGCTTTCACTTGATGTCGTCTTTGCTTTGAAACCACATCTCTTTCCACATGTCTTTGACTTTATGAAAGGTATTTAAGAAAAAAAAGTTTAATTTTGTCTTTGCATCTTCGGGAGCGGAAAAAATGATGCAACTTTTTACGATATATCTAAAATTACATTTTTGCACAACTGTTTAGTAACAGCTTGATTATTAAAAATATGACAACAAGTGCGCTCCTTTTATAAATAATTCGTACCGCCCTCTTATCCCTATTTCGTAAATTGCTTAAAAACAAGTGCAGACAGAAACCAAGAAATGTTTGCAACTCCTTTTAGCGTGAACCTTAAAATTTCTTCTACCGCGGAGATAAGTCACCGCTCGAATGACGTTTTAATGATGTTCAAAGATTTCACTATTCACGCGAAAAATATATTTATTTAGGTGTTTCACGCGCTCAAATATAAATAATACGTTTTACTCAATTTTTGACGCCATTTTTTGCATAATGGGAAAAGGCATTACACAACAAATACACAATTAACTATCTATTTATCAGTTATTTAGTATATGCACTAAGAGTACATAATTAAACATTTACTATAAACTTGTAAAATTAAGAGAACATTAATGAATCAGGCTGTAATTTGTTAATTACGTAAAACTGAAAACGAACATTATAATAGTGTATTCATAAGATTGATAACATTGTGAACATTGTCCGAATGATTCTAAAAACGGTTTTGAGTATATATATATTTTTTTGTTTCTTATTTTGAATTTAGGCCAGGCTAGTACTTTACGTGCCAGGATAATTTTTTACAAGATGTAGTACCAAACTTATTTTTTGTTTAATATTATTAAAACTTCATATAGACTGTGTTTAAAAAAGCCAAACATATAATCATATTTAGTAACTACATAAATCATTTTTGAATTTATTTTCTCTGTATATTAAAGAGGTGACCGTAAACTCCGTCATAAGCTTTTCTAGACTAATTTGTTAAAGACAACTTTCTTAGAAAAAATTGCCTCAAAGGAACCTTTTACCGACGCTGTAAGCGTTATATAAAAGAGAATAAATTAAATTTGCTTTAAAATAGGTCACCGTCGATGTTTATATTTCTTTAATTTAGGTCATTAGTTATTTTATGAATGTTTATTTATAAAACAAACGGTGTCTGCGAGAGTAAACGTGGAGCGTTAGAATTTTCTGGCGAGAAGAAATATTTATAATATAAAAATAAAAATAAGAAATATTTTACGTGGTAGAGCTATGCTGCAGCTATATTATGGTTGCAGTACGAATGGGTCGGCTCGACTGGGGAAGGACCACGCTCTCAAAGAATACCAGCCTAAAAAGCAGCTCAATGCTGTTGTGTTTCGTATATGTAGAGACACCGTAGACCCTTTTTACTGGACACGAGGCATTTCATCTCAGTCTTCAGCGGTGGCAACGCATCTGCATTTTGATTCTTAATCGAGGATAGATATAGGTGTCTATGGACCACAGCATCCACTTACCATCAAGTTGACTGTGTGCTTGTTTGTCACCCTTATTCGATAAATGTCCCTTAAATAGGTACAATTATCTAGAAGGCAATTATACTTAAGAGAAATTGGGTCACCGCTGATCATATACCGACATTCGCGTTTACAGATGAAGGTTAATGCATCTAAACGATTTAATAATGGCGGGGGAGTGTTTGTTCGCTTTTAGGTTAAGTTTGTTGAACCCTAATTTTGGACGTACTTAAAGATAGGGTAATCGTAAGTGTTGTGGTCATTAAAGGCAATGGCTATTGATGTTTCGACCTTTCTACTTTTGTTGGTTTTAGGTACTAAGTAAGTAATTGGATTTACCGAAAATACACCAGCAGGCATACATTTTTAAAGACAACCATGATCATTACAATGGACAGGCGGGTTATGGATCGCAGCAGAACCGAAAACTTAAGAATTAAAATAATGTTTGGGAACAAAAATTCGTTTCAAATAACATTTTAAGAAAGCTAGTTAAAGTAAAAAGTTTTGAGAAGAACGGGTAAGAAATTGGGGTATTTATTTTAAAATCTGTTTCAGTTTCTTTTACAACTTATAATCAAAACAAAACAATGAAAATAGGCTCTTAAATTAGTAAAGAAAAAGTTCTTGAAATAGAAAGTTTTCACACTATTTTATTTCAAGAATGCCTGCTATGATTTGATGAATATACAAAATTTGACCTATTCAAAATTCAAAAACTTTATTAAACAAGGTTTGTCTAAAAAGCGTTATAATAATATTAAGGAATTTATGGATGATCACAACCCCTGGGAATGAGGTGATTGCTGCCAAGCAATTTCTAATTTGTTTTGTGTTGATAATTGTGTAACATAATATATGATAGTAAGCTGTAATTTTTTTTAAAGTCCCGCTGGGTTTCTTGTTGGTTCTTCCCAGGACGGAGGTTTTTTCCGAACTAGTGGTAAATTAAAAAAAGAATGACTTTCAATAAGTATTATTTATTATCTATATTGAATAAAAAAGTTTCTGTGTCTGTTTATGTGGTTGTGTTTTATAAAATTAAAATAGAAATATAGAGATTAATCCTCTTTAAAGAACCAGTCCTTTTGAGAATTTTGAGAATATACAAAGAAAAGTTTACAATGAATGTTTTGATTAGAGTTCCTTGTACTTTTTGTAGTTTGTCAGACGGCCATGTTAGTTGGCGGAACGCAGGCGTGTCGAACAATGGATTCGCTTCCGTCACAGCGCAGCCGGTTATTTTGCAATGGTATAGTTTACCCGCCTTCAACGAACTGTGCAGTTTGTTTGAATTAAAAAAAAACTTCTAGAAATTGCGAGCTATAATTAATTTTAGTAAACGATCCCAGGTTTTTCCGTTAAAAGTGATTTACATCAACACGGCATGATTTAACTAACTATCATTATTATAAAAAATATATTGGTGACAGTAACAGACAATGAACGAGTATGAACTTTGAAAAATTTCTTATAATCTTATTATATTATTAATCTTTAAATTTATATTATTAATCATATTAATCTTAGCGCCAGATGCCTCGCACTTTAGACATTGCTTCATCTTATATTTTATTGGCTTCAAATAAGTATATTGGCCATGTAGTGACCATGTAAGAAAATAAACTACCCCATATCGTCCCGTAGGTGTCATAAGAAGCGACAAAGGGAAACATACCAGGTTACCAGGAGATGTGCAGTAGCGTCTTCCTAATAACAACTAAAAAATAAAAACAACTGGTGGCCAACCCGCTTGCCAAGCGTGGCGACTATGGCAAATATCCCCTTATGAGACAATCTAAGGCCTATGTCCAGGTGTAGACTTTTGATAGGCTATGACGGGACGTATATTGAAAAATATTATCTTACGTCGCAGACTATTCGAAACGAAATTACTACCAAGTCGAAATGAAATTTAAAAAGGCTGGAACTAAATTAAAAAGTTCAACAACTCAATTAAACAATTGAGTTTTGTCTTCAATCGTATTTGGTTGCAAACGAGCTATCCGAAACCCAATCTTTATTCAAGCGACCTTCACTAGTGGTCTACGCTGAATACAACGCGCTGGGCTGTAACTCAAACAAAGACTTTTACAGACGCGCCGCACATATTTAGATGTCCATTTAATACATTTGTATTTAATTCAGTACCTATATAACAATGCTGAGCACATGCCTTTCAATTGTAGCAATAAAAAAAGAAAAGGTTATTCACTACAAGAACTATAAAATACCTTTTTTAATTTCACTACTCTATGGTGATATTCTAATCTGTGGTTGATTTCTAAAAATGGTAATCATATTTTTCTTTTCTTAATCTAAAATTTTATTTTTACAAATATGCTATAATAAAAAACTTAATTATAAATTAAACCTTTATTAAATTTTCTAACTTAAGTACATATGCTGCTACAATATGGAACACTGGTAATAAAATTCTGAATACGTCGGTTATTTCGTGAACACTATAAAACAAAATAACACATTGAACAGAGCGTAAGATTGTTTTTGTTTATTTCTCTTAAACAACGTTGGTAAAGTAAGTTTATAAGAAGTTGTAACTTAAATGAAGTACGAAGTAAGCTGGTTTAGTGACTGAGGTGAAAGGCCTCGTTAAGTTTTCCATTGTTTTCTTTATTCTCGCCCCACTGTTACGCTTATGAAACGTTCACTTTAAGAAAAATAAATCTGTCCAAAAAGTGTATTGACCCTTGATTTATATAAGAAGAAAAAGTGTAAGAATTATATTATGTAGAGTATACAGCTAGAGATGTGTTGATCATGTAACATTTCATTAAGTAACTATAAAGTACTAAATATATCAAGGAATTAAAACTGTTTTATTAATATCGTTAAAAAATTGTACCTTATACTATTTCCTAAGTATATTAAAAAATAAAAACCGAAAGTCGCGAAACTTAAACTTTCCAATAGGAATTATTTCTTAAATTTCTTTAAAAAATACTATTGTTAACAATATGTCTAAAGTACTAAAAATGTCGGAAGTTTTAACATTGGCTGGAAGGATCAATTAAAAAACATAACATAATGTAAACACTCACGCCTGTCACCCAGAGGGGTAGGCAGAGACTATGGACTTCCATTTGGCACGATCCTGACACACCTCTCTCGCTTCCTCCACATCCAAATACCTACGCATACACGCTCGTCGCTTAAGGGTACTCTTAATTTGGCCCATTTTCAATATATCGCCAATTTGGTCGATAAATTTTCGCCTAGAGCGTCCCTTCCCAATTCTGCCGTTCACCTCTGCCACAGAAATTTGCTTTGTCATTCTTTCCTCATTCATTCTTTCTACATGACCAAAACACCGAAGCATTCCTTTCTTAATCCTGGTCACAACATCATCTTGCAAACCACACTCTTCTATTATCACACAATTTCTCACTCTGTCATTTAGATTCAGCCCTAACATACTCCTTAATGACCGCATTTCTACAGCATTTATTCTACTCTCGTGCTTCTTCTGCCACACTCAACTTTCACTACCATACATTAAAGTAGGGACTAACACAGCATTGTGAATTGCCATACGTGCCTTTTTGGACACATTCTGACTTTCCACAATAGAGTGTTTTACTCTATTTCCTGCGTTCACTCGTCGTTCTATATCCTTATCATATCTACCATCCCTGCTAAATACACACCCCAAATACATAAGCTCATCTACTTGCTCGACCAATCCCCTTCTATTCTTATTTCACATATCGGTTTACTTTCTTCTCTTTCAAAAACCATAACTTTCGTCTTACTTGCGTTCACTTTCATTCCCCTTTCTTTTAATGACCTGTTCATTAATGTAACCATCATTTGCAACTCGGCCGCCAACGACGCAAGTATGACTTGATCATCGGCGTACAAAAAGCATTTGACGGTTAACTCACCCATTCTTAACCCGCATTATTCAACTTTCAAATTTTCCAAACAACTGTCCATAAATAGGTTGAACAGCCACGGGGAAACCACACAGCCCTGTCTGACATCTTTATGGATGCCAAACCAGTCCGAGTAGGCCCCGTTGATCCTGACACAAGCACTGGAGTCCCTATACAGAGACTTCAATGCCTGTATCAACTCAGCGCTCAACCCAAATGAGTTCAGTGTTTGCCATAACACATTCCTGTTCACTCTGTCATAAGCCTTTTCCAAGTCCACGAACGCACAAAAAACCTTTTGGTTTTTGGCCAAAAACTTCTTCGCGATGATGCGCATGGAAAAAATCTGATCCGTACATCCCATTCCCTTTCTAAATCCAGCTTGCTCATCCCAAATTTATCCATCAGTTTCTTCCATAACTCTTTCAATTAGCACCTTAGCATACAGTTTTCCCACAATGCTAAGAAGGCTGATACCACGGTAGTTTTTACAGTCCTGCTGCGATCCTTTTCCTTTATATAGTGGGACTATCACGGCTTTGCACCAGTCTCCCGGTACCCGCTTAAGTTCTCAACACAAATTAAACAAGGTGTACAGCAGGTCTGCCACCACTCCCTCTCCAGCCCTTAGCTTAGTATGAAAGCAGGTAAGGCAGCCGGATATCATACTCTATCATATCCGGCTGCCTTACCTGCTTTCAGACTTTTCATTGCTTTCATAATTTCATCTATACTTATCTCTCTATCTCTTTTCTCTTCTTTCGGAATTTCTATTTCATTTAATTCAAACGTCTCATCACTAATAAACACGCTTTCAAAGTATTTTTTCCATCTCCTTAAACTCGAAACTTCGTCATTCAGAATATAGCCATTCTGGTCTCGTATAGCATTCATTCTAGGCTGTTTTGAATGTCCCCTGGCAGTTCTTACGAGTTTCCAAAACATTTTAATATTTGGCTGGAAGTTATCCGATATTTTTCTATAATTCTTATCAGTTCTTTCTTTGCTATTTCCTTTCAACTACTTCTTTTATTCTCTTATTTAGATGTCTAAAGACTGTCTTTTTTCTTTCAATATCATCATTTATACTGCTAGAATGACTAGCCTTGGTTGCTAGTAAATCTAGCCATGCTCTCTTTTTTGCTTCAACTTCCATCCGTACCTCATCATCCCACCATAAAGTGTTATTTTTCCTTTCATTCGTTCTCTTAGTTACACCACATACTTCGGTAGCTGCATCCACCAAACCTTTCTTGACATTATACCACACAGTCTCCAAGTCTAAAACATTCATACACAATTCATCCATACCACTTATATTTTCTCTCAGTCTACATTTGAACTTCTCTTTCACACCTTCATCTTGTAATCTCTCTGTTCTTATACGCTGTAACGCAGTGGTAGACACAGATGTCCGATGCCGCCAACGTCTGAATAGACCATTGATTCGGCATAAGACCAAGTAATTATCCGTCCCTACGTTGGACCCCCGGTAAACCCTTGTATCTACCACTGCGCTTCTTATTCTTTCA
The DNA here is from genome assembly GCA_029286625.1 of Parnassius orleans. Taxonomy (NCBI): domain Eukaryota; kingdom Metazoa; phylum Arthropoda; class Insecta; order Lepidoptera; family Papilionidae; genus Parnassius; species Parnassius orleans. Next base: position 4,396,736 of record JAGSMP010000006.1, on the reverse strand, counting down.
TCCACAATTATGAAATCTATCATGCTTCTATCACCACCTCTTTCCCATGTATAAATGTGAATCTTCTTATGACGAAAGAAAGTGTTCGTCACAAAAAGGTTCTTTTCCACACATACGGTGAGGAGGCTTTCACCATTCTCATTTATGCTTTCATCACCAAACGTTCCCTATATCCTTTCATAACCAAGCCTCTTCACGCCAACCCTTCCATTAAAATCTCCTAATATGACAATATTTTCATTACCCTTGCATTTCATTAGCACCATCCTTACCATCTCCCAAAACTGCTCTCGGATATAAGTGGGCTTAGACATGTCTGGGGCGTAGACCCCTAGAACAAACAACTTCTTTAAGCCCACTTTCATTCGTATCCATAGCAGTCTCGGGCTTACACATTCATACTCTTTCACACAATGACCCACTCTTTCTGAAAGGATGATACCGACTCCTTGGAATGCCTCTGTCTCGTCTACACCAGACCAGTACGCGGTATACATGCCATGTGTAGTGGCATCCTTTCCCTTCCGTTTCGTCTCATTTACACATAACACATCTATTCCTCTATCATACATCATATCGCATACTTCATCCATCTTATCATTCATTGCTCCACATACATTCAGTGTAGCCAGACGGGCTTCCGCAATCCACTTTTCGCCCCTCCGGGAGACAGAACGTGACGGGTGGCGAACCTCGTCGCCGACCAATTAAATAAATAAAAAATGTTCTTACCAATATAGCCGAATTAATTTGCTTATAGTTTGCGGATTATAGGCAAATTACCGCATCATGACTAAGAGAAACAAAAAATAACGTACATATCTTTTATTGTTTATAATAAAATGGGTTTTCCGTGGTTTTTAATGAATATATTAAACTTCTACGATATGAAATATTGTACTCCAAATAATTTTAATATTAATATAAGCAGTAATTAAAATTAAATTCAAGGAATCGATTCTTGTTTGAAATAATAAATTATTTATAAAAGAGTATATATTCTCTCTATCAGTATTCGTGTGTATTCTTAGCCATTTCGAATTATATGGCGACTATCGGACTTCGACGTTATAACTTGCGTAGCTTTTATTTTGGATAAAATTCTATGTAATATTCTAAAAATAGTCTTTCCACACCCTTTCAGTTAACCGTGGTGAGACCGTGATGAACTGGGTGCATGTGTGAAGATCCTAAACAATACAATAAGCCATAATATTAGGTAAATAATTATATTAAATGTAATAGGAATCAATCACGAACGTCGTTTGTACCAAACTTGGTCCCCACATTTATGTATTGGTGGTATATTATTATTTTTTTCAAAGTTTAATCTAAATAAATACAGGTTTTGCCAACAATTACTAACACTAAAAATACATCATCTTACACACGTACGTAAAGTTATAGTAAAAGTTGCTAGAATTACTTAAATGTCATTGTAGCATCATATAACTAATAAAATACATAAACTGAATTATGTTTATGTATTCTATTAGTTATATATTGAACATTAAGAAAATCTATATATGTATACACACACACATATATATATATAAAAGAGATTTCCACCTATCCTACTGACTCATCACGATATCTCTGGAACCATAAGGCCTAGAGACTTGAAATTTGGTAGGAATATTCCTTTCGCCGAGTACTGGTCAGCTAAGAAACTTGGACAGAATATCGTTTGAGTGGGTCCCTGGGTGGTTTAGCTTCACAATTGGAACCGGTAGGTGGCGCTGTTGTCGAGATCCAGAAATCACCCGTGCGAAGCCGGGGCGGATCGCTTGTGATCTAATAGAATAGTGCTACATAAACTCAAAAAAATCACTTAAGTCTATTTAACTTGGCAACACACTCTTTTAAACGTTACATCGAGTACAATCAACTAACATGGCACCTGTACAATTTGTTCGCTTGTTTAAAATCCATACAGTATGTATAAACAGCTGTAATAACTATTGACGTCGTGTGATCGCGCCGTTAAACACTTTCTTTAAAAATGGCTGTGTTGTGGTAAGTTTGGTTGATTGTTATATTTCAACAATTAAACCGCCTACCAAGCATGGCAACTATGGCAAAATCTTAGAGAATTCCTTATGAGGTAATCAATGGGGGAGGCCTTCGTTCAGCAGATAAATTTGGATAGGCTGTAATGCATGAATAAATGAAGACTGTAACTTCTTTATTTGTTATAGTTCGTGCTCTTTAATCACTAAAACAGTACCCCAGTAGAACCACAGTAACCGACATAACCCAACGGATTAGTATGCTAAAGTGGAAATGGGCCGGGTAATTCGGCTCAAAGAACCGATAACCGATGGAGAAGAAAGGTTCTCGAGTGGCAGCCTCGTACCGGTAGGCGAAGTGCAGGGCGGCCCCCCACTAGATGGAGTGACGACCGGTAAGACATACAGGAAGTCGATGCATTCAGGTGGCTCAGGACCGTGCTTTGTGGCATTTCTTGGGGGAACATAGGCCTATGTTCAGCAGTGGACTTGTGTAGGGTTGTAATAAATGAAAAAAAAATTACTAAAATTGAATTTCATCTATTCGATCTATAACCTTATGAGATTTTGCTTGCTGTGTCTGAGCAAATTTAAAAAAAAAAGAAAGTTGTCTTTTAAAAAGATGGATAGTTGATATTTAATCAATACATAAAAAATGGACATAGAAATTAGAAACTCATCTAGTCTGTCATAAATATTTTTTGTTTGTTCGTTTACCCTTTCAAATGATGACATATTAGCATGAGAGCCATCCTTTCTACCGCAATGTTGGAATCGGAACTGGTTTTGCAAGATTTATTTTAGACGTTGCTCGAGTGTTCGTGGATATATAGGAGAATACACGTTACATTTTAGGCACATTATTAATTTCTGAAAAAGACTATTTGCTAAGCAAAAGAAAGCATATCACATTTCTTTTTTAGCGTGAACGTGTGGAGATCTTTTGAGCTGAATTTAAGAAAGGAGGTTTCCAATTCTACTCAAAGTTCTTTTTTGTATGTATGTAACATGATATCTTCCTCAATTGTGAACCGACTTTAATGATAATTTTATTATTAAATAGGTTTATACTTCAGGGGTGGTCTCACAAAATATGAAAAAGGATTCAACCCATACGGATGGAAAAAATAAGATATGATATTTTAAATGTTACAATTTTTTCGACATTTGGATATTTCTTAGACCGCTCAAGAGGTTTAAAAATTAAACCTTTAATAAAAAGTAAATAACTACTTCAAAGAAAAAAAAAAACAATAAAATAATTTCCACATAACAGCTTTTGAAGTCGTGGCCTTAATTATTTCTTAAACTATGTCTTTTGAAATAGGTTTTACTTTTTATAAAGTTTACTTTTTAATTTGCAAATAATTCTATGTTGGAGAATAGAACGTTCGTGTCCACCGTGACTACTTCTATAGAGATGATTAAAATGACAACGCCAAAAAAATTTAGCAAACAGATGTTAATAACCTACGTACTACACTATATTAAACCATATATCCTATAATACACTATACTATACTATATTAAATGCTACTTACTCCACAGGGTACCAATGGAACGAGTTGGGTGATCAACTCTCTTACGACCCTGCCACATGGCGCCCCCGTTATATAAATAGCAATAACGGTTGTTGTACTTTTCCGAAACAGTGTTCTGCGCTCAGATATAACACCTTTCAGTTATAGTCTTTAGTAAAGTCGTTTTTATAGCGTTTGTAAATTGGATGGTTATTATTTGTTAGCTAATGTGCTCTAGATATTATGTTGCAGTGTGAACAAAGACGTAAGAAGTCAGAATTTTTCCATTTAACTCACACTTAATTACAAATCTTCTAAATTTATCAATCATCCGAGTTACGTCGATTTATTTCGCAAAAACTTTTGACCGCGGTATAAAATATAAATATACCTAATAATAACTTTGATAATAACAGTTATTACTTCTTACTTAAAGAAATTGATTTCGTGAACAATTACGTAAACAAACAAATGATGTTTACCTTGACCTTTTATATTATTATTGAACATTGATTCAGTAATTGTACTTATATCAAGTATGTACTTCTATTTTAATTGGAAATATGTTCCCCTTTTTCTCCAACGAAGGAACTGTAAATCGTGAAACAAATAGCATGTTAGTATTTTTGTGGGCCGTAAAATTTTTACTAAAAACAAGTTTAACGTGTTACTAACATATTTCCGTTACCGAAACAATTAATGACTTGTTAACTGCTAATAACATTTTATCATTTTAAAATTCAGTTATTAAGAATATTTTCATTTACGTAATAAGACAATTTACTGGTCCTAATTTTAACATTTATATTTACATAAAATACACATGTTGAAGAGCAAGCTATCCGACCAGTCTTCTTAAAATAAATGGTTATCTAAGTCACTCGAAAGCTTACTGCCTTAATTTATACAATTGCCTTGCACCAAATATAAAAAAAAAGTATCGTATCGGTAAACAAGGTGAGGAGGCTCAGCACCGTGTTTTGTAGCATTCCTTGCGGAGGTCTATGTGCAGCTGTGAACTCGTAAAAGTACTATTGTAAGTAACTATAATGATGATGACGATGAAATACAAAAAATGTAATTGGAAAAAAGATCATTAATGTATTTCTACGTCATATAAAGCAAAAATGCAAATTACAGTCACTGTAAATTTATATCTTTGTATTTGTTATGCGTAGTTAAAATTCTGAAAAATGTTCGAAAAACAGAATGACGTAAGTGTGAACTACGCCTATGTTAGGGATTTCCCACTATCTGCACCTACATCGGCAAATAGTACTGTCATATCTTATATGTTTATCTTACATTTTTCAAGGGATATAAATGAAATTAAATATTTTTATTAATGAGCTTGAATGATAGTCATCATCAACATCATCATCATTAGAGCCTACGAAGCCAACTGCTGAACATAGACCTCCCCATAGATTGCCTTATAAGTCGGACTTTTGCCTGATTGGCAACCGCAGTTTGTAATGTTTTTCAGTTATCAGAAACAACAAACACCTCTTACGATACACACGGGATGGTATGGGATAGTGGATTCTGTTTCGCCGCCACTATACGGTTTGAATAATAGTGCTTTGTTCATATTGTGAATAACTATGAACAAAGTACTATCATTCAAACCGTGTGTGTACTAAATACTTCGTGTTCCTGCATTTGTTCGTGTTCCTGCAATAACACCTTTACTAACCAGTACAACGACCTTTACTTTATTATTCTAATTATAAATAACTGACTCACCAACAACTTAACATATATGTATATCTTGATTGTATAAATCATTCTAAGTGGTAGAGACACGCTCATGCTATACTTATGCTATATAGTATATGGTTGTAGCACGAATGTGTCGGCCCAACCGAGGAAGGACCACGCCCTCATAGAATACCATCGTGAAATAGCTTAATACTGCAGCTTAATGCTGTTGTGTTCCGTATGGTGATTGTAGAGAACCGAAGACCCTTTTTTCTGGAAACTAAGCATTCCATCTTAGTCCTCTGGTATGACATGCATCTGTATTTTGATTCTTAATCAAGAATAGATTTAGATGTCTATGAGCAGGCAGCATCCAATTATAATTAGATGTACTGTATGCTCATTTTTCACCCTTATTCTATGTATTAAAAAAATTAAAGTTATTAAAGACCCCTTTTTATTTTGGCATTTAAAGGTGTATTGATGTATGACAACCGACATAAATACTTTAACACACTTACACGTATTTTGTAATAAAGTACTGTGAAACAGATACTGTTGACTTTGAAAAAGTGTTCTCTTCGAATTTCTGGGGAGACATTGACTTTGACACGATAGCAACAGGTGGCTGTACAAGGGTTGACCTAAGCTTAACCTACTTTTGCGAATTTGTCGGTCAACAACCAACGATTTACATTGCAAGCCGATTTCATATTCAATTGTTAACAATATGTCACTAATTGAATGTCTAGTCTTAATCTGTTCGATACCTGTAACCGATAAGAACTCTATCTTTTTGTAATTTAGACTTTAGACTGATTATGTTATTAGCGATGTCATGTTTAACGTCATTTCTTTGAAAACTGCAAGTTAATAGATTTATATTATCATAATTTAAATCAGCACTGCTGTAAACATTATTAGTATTCCCTTTGTACTACTTTAAGAAAGCTAGAAATGATCGCGCGAAGTTCACGATATTCGATTACGATTGGTGAGATTTTGAACCACAATTCAGTTTTGCAGTACGAAGTCACCGTCACTTCTTAGTAAGAACATCTGCCATAAGAGGTTATCAAAAATGATTTGTGATAATATACAATAAGTGTTTGTTATTAAAATAATAATAAAAACTAAAATACAATGAAACTAAAATTATCGTATGCAAAATGATTGTCATACATATTGATAAAAATAAATTATATAATAGTGCATAGTTTGGACGCTTGTCTTTATTGTAGCAATTAAAATGATATTTCAATTATTATTTTATCATCGCAAAAGCTGGATTGTTAAAAGAATACTTGCTCTTTGGTTCAAGTATAACATTGTTATCGTCAGTTCTATTTGGGGCTTCCCCGTTTTGAGCAAGACCAGACCTATTAATTAATTTGGCTTTATCTATTTTGGTTCGAAACATCTACGCATATTTTTGTTTACGCTTCCTTAGATGGTGTTCGTATAGTTAATGCTGCAGAGATCTTGCATAACTTTATTTATTTATGTAGTATACAACCTTGTAATACGCATATATTCGCATAACTACATTTTTCAATGTATTCATTGTATAGCGTGTTGTGTTGTAGTTTACTACAGTTAATCGTTAATTACGTCTTTTTAAAACAATTGTTAGATATAATTCAAGTCATTATAATTTTTTAAAGAATTCTTAGATGTTAATTAAATTATATGATGTAGATTTGTAGCGATCTTTAATATATTTATTTGAATGTTTAAGGCTAACTCTCGTAATATTTATGATATTTTGATTTTATTTTGTTCTAAGTGGAACAGCTAACATTATAAATATTAAAAATAGTAGAGTAACGTAATATACGCAATAATGCAGCCCACAGTGCTGTTCACAGATTAGCTCCTATAGGTAGGCTTTGTGTTGCACTTCAAGACTACGAGTATATATTCCGTTATAATAACGCTTAAAAGAAAGTATTTTAGTTTATTATACTGGTTGTATTCGACCTGAAAGGTAACTCTGACGCATATTTTCGTAAAACGCTATGGAGGGATTGCCTTCGCTCTAAAAAACCGTCATTAAAAATTATGATATTGCTGTATACTGCACTAAATAAAGACTTCATCTTTCTAAAGCCGTAATTTTCTGCAAATAATCTGCTCACATCGTTACGATATCGCCCTTGAAAAAGCTTTAAACATGAAGTTTTCGACGCGAATCGCTTATGCCCTCTTAAGACGCTAGGAGACCTGCAGTCGTACATCATCGTATTCTATAAGAGTCAAAGTATGGTAAACAATGGTATTAAATATTGTACATATTTTATAATGTGACTGAGGTGACAAATTATTACTTGAAAAGTGACTTGTATAAAAGACCACGAAACTTTTCCGTCGAGCATGTAAAAATATCTATATGCTCGAAGGTCTCATTATATGTGAATTTATATAAATTTGAGTTAAATATATATATATTCATTAAATATGAATGATATAAATAAATGTTATGAGAGTAATATACGCTAAATATTTTTTCAGTAGCAAGCACTGTTACTGTTTTACAACACGGAACGTTCGAAGAAGTCGTAATTTTAAATTTTATTACTTTTGATTCAAAATATATAATAAACATCTCTATTAAAGCAAAAGTCTTTTTGGGACACTTACAGGATACTATCACGGCTATCGCAGATTTATGGACGTATTAAATGACGTCACTGACGTATTTTTTTTATAGATTTAATAACTTTTTGATAGCAAGGTCTTCTTGGTGCATGTTAAAGGAATTGAGTACTTCCGTAGAAAATAGTTACGTAAATAATTCAAGGTGAAATTTTTTATGCGAGTCCTAGGTTAAAAACACAAGCAGTCTGAATTAATTTCAAGATAGAGGACTTACGTAATTGACAGTGGCTTTTTATTGATGTTCTGAAATAGACGAAGAATTTACGTATACGAAATTATAATATGTATATTAAATTGAGATAGACCGTGTAATGACTGTGTCAGAATATCCGCTGCCCCATATCCTCGCGTGGGACACCCATAGTAAGAGGTTTCAGAGGGAAAACGAACCAGGACCAGTAGATAGACTATAGCACCTTCCATATAAGAATTAGTAAATAAAAAAACTGCGGTTGCGAAACCGCCTGCAAAGCGTGGTAACTACGAGTATGGCAAACCGTAAATATCCCCTTATGTGACAATCTATAGGTATGACGAGACCTTTGTTCAGCTGTGTACTTATATAGGCCGAAAAAAATGCTTAATTTAAGATTTTATTCAACAGTCTTAAAATACATTACAATGTTGTCACAAACAACGACTAATTATAATTTAAGGAATTACTAATTATTAAAATATTTTTTGTGAATATACAATTTTTGTCATAAATGTTAGTTTCGATTGGTAGTAGGTTCGAATCCATACACATTCGCGCAATGTTGTAATCATGCGCTGACTATGATAAGGAAATTACTGTCATGCTAATTTCGGTTTTGTTCGATATCTGAGATCATTCGAGATTTATGTGAATTCCAGGAGACGATATCGCGAGTTTAGCGTATAAGTACATAAAGTAACATATATAAATATAAGAGAATAAATTTTTCACACAGTTATGTAAAAAGCTCGAAGGTTATACTGTAATTTTAAGAGTATATATTGATAAATAGTTATAAGGGTTTCTAAGGATATATAGTCACTATTATTCAACCACGTTGAATTAATACATGTTGACACACACTTATAGAGACGATTTCGCCTGTCATATTAGTTTGCATGCGACATGCATAAATGCTGCTTATAATGCCCGATTTGATTTTCAAATTGACGACGTAGTCTTGAAGGTCACAGCACCCAATGTCATTGCTTTCATCCACAAGGGCAGTGTATGTTACGTACCTACTATATGCAGCACCGAACGATCTGGATGCTAGAACATACATAAAATACGATTTGCCTAATACAGTAATTGCTTTTTTCATTGTAGCATGTATATTTTTTGTCTGCGTTTTATGTTATCCTAGTAGCGTTTCCTTGTGATTACGTCATAATATTTATTAAATAAATATTCTTCATTATATTTCGCATAAAACTGCCTGATGCAAGAGAAGCCAACATAATTACAGGCTGTGAGCTATTTCATCTTAGTCTTTAGTGGTGAAAACTCATCTATGGTTTCTTGTGTGGAGTTAATTGCATGTGTGAGTTGTAAAGGGGCTGCCGCATGCCGTATCCGTTAACGATTATGTTGACGATTGGCTCCCTTTTCACGCTATTATTATAAAAATATTATATTTTATACAAAAGTATAAAAAACCTTATAACTGTCTTAACAATAAATTCCCGCTACCAATACAACCACTGTGGCACAATGTGTAAAATAGATAATTACTGAGAACGATTTTTAAATGTGGATGTTTAATATCGGGCATAGGTTTATTTATTTACTATTCCACGTTATTTATAATTAAGGAAAATATAAATAATGTGTTGTACTAGGAAGTAATTAAAAATTATCGTTTATTTGTTTTCATCAAAACTAGATCGTATCTATTTAAATTGGACAATTTGTCAGTCTTCGCTTTTGAGGTTACGATTATTTGCTGAAGCGTTTTTCGGGGCAACCTTCCCTTGAAGCGAAATGAAATAAAAAATAAGCTTCCTGTGCGTTGTAAACATAATTCTATCGACTTTTATGATTGTGATGAAGTATCAATAAATATCTAAACTAAATAATTCAACGAATCATTCAATCACGATGGATTATTAATAGTAGTGTAGCTATAGTTGACATTGATATAAATTTAAATAATTTTTAAGTACTTTGGCCGTGAAAGGAAAAGGGGAGATCTCCCACCGGGCAAGGTGTTCAGCCCCTATTCTACTCGTATATATTATAGTATACTGCAGTACTTCGGAACTTTGATAGCGCAATTTAGGCTTCGGTGTCTTTCGCTTGTGGCGCGACGACAGCGCCGCCACATCACCCCTGCTCAGACCGGAGGTCGATGGTGCAGTCTAGTTGTTGACGAATGTGCAAGTGCCAGTGAGTGCCTTGTATTCTGCGGTGAGTTGAGAAGAAGGCAAGTAATCTGCGAGAGTGCCGTGAAGCATAGGCGAGCAGTAAGACTCAGAGCCGTACCGAAAACTGTAGCGCAGAGAGTAGCTTGAAGTAACAGGAAGCATTATTCCACTGCTGCGATGAACCTTGTAAAGCTAGATGGCTTGCAGGATCGCGCTATAAAAATGAAACTTTCTAAATAAGTTTTATAGAAATGCGGTAAATAACGTTATAGTTCTTGTCGACAAATAAACATTTTATTTGTACGTTTTAAATAATTAAAATGTAAGTCATCTTAAATATGATGTAGGAATTTATTAATGTTGTTAATATCCCTAACTCTAGTAAATAATTTAACTACTAAATTAAATTATTTTGAAATAGCGGAAGAGAAATAGTCATCATGCCTGACCTTCTAGTCTTTCGATTTAGACAGGCAATAATCATAACGCGAATGTCATTTGGATCAATTTAATTGCTAAGTACAAGCAATAGCGTTATATTACCGTTTTTAAGTACCCGCTCAACATTGTATGATGAAATTAATTTAGATTTTTGTTGTAATAACAAAGGGAATTTGATACACGCAACAACATTGGGGAATATAAATCAGCTAAATTATTAACCGGCCACTGAAGCACGTGGGTGCGTTATAGCCTTGTAGTCTAAAACCTAAATCTAAGATTCAGTGCCTCACAGTTAGTTATTAAACAGGCCCTACCTTTCAAACCCGAAGACTGCAGAGGATGCTGCTCAGTGCCAGGAAACAGAAATAAGTTGATACTGATCGTCTTATTTAAAACTGCACGCAAACTCCCTTGTATTTTGGTAAATTTAAATCATCATTTATCAAATAATATCAAAAAAAACTAAAATCTACTAAAACTTAACAAACAGGGCGATCAGACTTAGATTTTATACTATTCTATCGGTAAATGTTACAAAATCTACAAAAAATACATGGGAGGCACGTGCAGTTTAAAATTAGATGATCTCTATCTACATGGACTCTTAAAAGAAAAGAGGGCTAACGACTTAAAAAAAAAGTAATACAAATTTTGAAAAATGTATGTCGTTATTATTTCGTTTTAAGTAATGCAAACAGTTATACTGTTTCTTGTTAGTATGAACTTACTGTTAATTAAAAAGTGACACGAAATTTGGTACGTTTTTATGTTCATTGTTCTAGGGGTCATGGTTTGCGTCCTTGCACATTCTAATGGTAAATTTTATCTGTGGTCAAATCTATGTTGCGAGAGGCATATTAAACACTAGGACAATAATGCTTGTGTAATAGACACATTGGTCATTTTGTACTTGCATAAGTACAAAATACGTAATGTTTCTTCTATGCCAACAAGACTGACTCACCTAAAACCTTCATATTATCAAATAACAATACTGACTATTAAAAAGTCATTTAGATATTTTCAATTGAAAAACATTTGTAGTTTTGTATTTCTTATGTAATTCGTTCTAGTAGTTTCGGCAACATCGATATTCACTTCAAAGTCAAGTGAATGTTTAACTGATGATGTTTCGTGTCATACTTTTATTTATTAACACTCTTCACATTTTAAATAATATGTTATTTTATATCACCTACGTTAACCCTGTTAATACTTCTGTTTATATTTTGGTTTCAAAGGATCACAAAGTTCTATTTCTGTTGTTAGATTAACATACGAAGCAGGGTTGAAAAGTTTGTTTATAAACAAATATGTTATTGACACATGTATCCGGTTTGTAAGATTGATTTCGAATGCATTGGTGTTTTGTTGTACATTACAGTCAAATCAATCGCCATTACTTCAAAACTTTACTGCTTGTAAACGCCATTTGTGACGTTCCGTGTGGAAAATATTGGCAAATTTTAAATAATATTAATTTATTTTTGAACAAAACTTATCTGTGTCAACGAAAGGTTGTTAATGTTAAAATTTTCTTTGTTTCAGATTCGTCATTAACCTCCTTGCGACGAATCTGCTGACGACCACCCTGCTTGCGCCCGCGTTGTTCGGCGAGCACTCTGCGAGGGAGACTGCAGCGTGGGTTGAAGCGGGCGACGCTGCGGCGTCGGCATGTAGTTTGGCAGCGCTATTGGCCGTCATGCTGATAGCTCTGGACCAGCACCACGCAGTTACCGACCCTCTTCGCTGTCACATGCGCTTACTGCAGCGACGCCCCGCAGCCCTCTGCGCCGCCACTTGGATAGCAGCTGCCGCAGCCGCTACAATACGCGCAGCTATCGCAATATTCCGCCACTTCTACCCGTTCGAGCCTGTGGTTCAGGGAGTCGAACTGGCATATTATGTCGTATACCTAGTGATTGGTGTCATCGTTCCTACAACCGTTGTTTGTGTCATGTACGCAAGGATTTACCGAGCGGCGCGTTCATCAGGATTAAGAGCGCGAGCGCATGGAGCCAGTGCGTTGCAGCTATACGAGCCTCCAGTGAACTTGCCAGATCTAGTTGAGGAGGGAGATGGGCTAACGCTTAAAATTGACGTGCCAGATAACGCTGCTGTTGAGGGTGATCGCAAGTTTGGACCGTTTTTACTTCCGCCTGAGCGTCCGGTTCGCTGCCCGTCTGTTGCCAGCTTACGTAATGTGCGAAAGGAGTGCAAATCGAGCGAGGACCTTAGGAAGGGCCTGCCGGCCGTGAGCTCTGCGCCATCGCTTGCCGCACCTCTTCTGTCTGTGAATGCACGTTTACCTCAGCCCGCCAGCAGTACTTCTCGGATAACTTCAATCCGGTGTCGAATCTCGAACGCTTCTTTGTTCCGGTATAGGGAAGAATCTCGTGCAGCCCGTGTGGGACTATTGACGGGTGCATTAGTGATGTTACACGTGCCACACGCTGTATCCGCGGTGGTGATTGCAGCCGTGCCAAGCTTGGAGGCGAGTGCGCGCACGCCATCGCTAGCTTTGCTGCTGCTGGCATCCGCAGTATCTCCGTTCTTGTTTGCCCTGCGCTCGCGACGAGTGCAACGTGAAGCGCGGCGGTTGCTGCTTCCGGAGAAGAGTGCGTGGGACCGGACATCGGGAGCGGCTTCATCAGCGGCCGCTGACGGTCAGCGAGCCCGGGCCGCGTTAGAATTGCTGCGCACCCTTTCTCCTGGTGGGGAAGCCGGTGATGGCGGAGAATCGGGGACCCCGCCGCCGGGAAACGGCTCGGATGCTGCCACCTGCCGCGGTTCCTTCAGCTCGGGCGGCAGCACGCAACTGTCCTCCGTGTCGGACGAGTGACCGCCCGCGTCACGCGCGGCTAAGCACCCGCGCGTCCACTTCGCCCCGCGCCCCACCGCCCTACTCATCTGTGATACTAGGCTAAGTCGTACCGCGCTCGGCGCGACAGTTAGACTGATTTAGTTGATAAGATAATTTATTGTGTCCACGTACCTTACCGCTGAGCGGACTACTTTTATATTACCTGATATAAATGTCTTAAATATTAAATTCGTATCGAAGTAATGATTTAAGTTTTATTTCCCTCAGACCCAGTTACAAATAGAGTCATGAACGCAAATCGCAGTGTTGCGGAGGTACATATGTACCGGATAGTGAAGGTCGACAATGAACATTATGTTACGAAAATTGAGCGTATCGTATTGTTGCACAAAATTTTCCTAATACAACGCGGCTTGAATGTCTCTATGTACGGGCTTTCGAAACTAGCGAGGCGAACAATATATCATAATTAGATGTAGTAGAATAATCAACATTATAAATCATTAGCTAGCTTAAATATGATGAATTGAGAATACATATTATGCCATTTTAATGTTGTCGATTAAATAATATATTACAATAAATTAATTAACTAGACCACTATGTGTGTTTCTTCTTTTAAAAACCAATTTACATATTTGTTATTGCTATTGTGAAAAATTCAAATCACATAATACTTAATATATTAAAATATTTAATTTTAAATCATATAATACCATATTTTAAATCATAAAAAACTTAAATTAAAATTACGAAAATTTTGTCATTATATTTTGACTATTATCACAAGTAAAATTAAATTATTGCTTGAAAGAAAAAATCTGCATACTCGTATAACGTATTCGCCCCTGACCTACCTTGTCATAATGAGGTTGTTCATAAACATTTAATACAAAAGCTCTTATAAATGTGAAAATCTACACTACCGTTACTGTTACAGCCTACTAAAGTCCACTGCTGAACATAGGCCTCCCCCATAGATTGCCCCATAGGGTGGATATTTGCTATAGTTGCCACGGTTGGCAAACGGGTTGGTAACCGCAGTTTTTTATTTTTAGTCGTTGTTAGGACGCTGCGGCCCATCTGATTTGTTTTCCTCTGTCGCGACACCCACGGGATGATATAGGGTAGTGGATATTCTTACACCGCCTCCACACGGTAGTAAAAATCTACACTTTAATGTTTATAATATAAAAGAAACCATATAAACTTTATATGGTTTCTTTTAAATTATAAACATTATATTTAAAGTGTAGTTTATTGATGCTTCCTATCACCATTTATCACAATACTACCGCTAGATGTTAGGAGTCCGTCTGGATTTTCTTGCACAGCTGTGTCCCGGGTTGGAGGGTAGAGAGAACCAGTATAATTACAGACTGTTGGCATTCCATCTTAGTCCTCAGAGATGACAATGCATCTGCGGCCTTCTTAGTTTGATGTTGGCTATAGGCGTCACGGCAGTTTTACAAAAAATGCAAAAAATAGACATAAATGATAAAGTTAACTTTCAAAGTCATTACGTTCGTACATTTTTCTGATAGTTATTATAGTTTATCTCTATATATAAAAATCTATTGATGTCCGTTAGTCTCGCAAAAACTTGAAAATGTCTGGACCGATTTTGATGAAATTTTTTGTGTGTGTTTGAGTGGGTCCCTGGATGATCTAAACGATTCACAATTGGATCGCTAGTTACTTGATAAATGTAAATTAAAAAGATCGAGATCGAGATTCCTGATCCAGATATTATAATAAGTGTGTTGGTAAGTATTAATAATCATGAAAGAGACAAATAAACAAAATAGAAAACAGTTAAAAGCAAACGTTCTAATACTATTTAAAAACTTGCCATGTGGTAGCGAGTGTGGTACCTATAGCTATCCCGTTTCCGTCAGAGATAAAATATCCCAGTCGATTGGAGAGGAGCAGCTCTAATCCACCTGCCAAGCATGGTGATTATAGCAAATACTCCAGCGGTGGTCTTATGAAGAAGATTCTTTAAATTGTATACTTAACTCATCAGCCCATTCTATCCCGTGTCGTAAGCGGCGACTATGAGAGATGCCAGAAAAATATAATGGCTTCCGATAGATGGCGGTATAGCTATCTCATAGACATGTGTCATTCGTTCATTTCTAGTGACCCGATCATTCAAGTATTGAATATTGATTCGTCTTACCAACCCGGTCGATCGTTCAAATGGATCATTTCGAGTTTCAGTACTCTGTGATCTGTGAGACCCGCTAGATAATGTTCGTTGTCGGACATTACTATACTATCTATCTATCTCAATCGATTGATCCGGAAAATTCAATTCATGTAAAGGCAATCATCGATACTTTGATGCGACCCGGATCAAATGAACGAATCATTCACTATTGACACATGTCTACTATCTCATTTACAACAGACGTAAAATACTCAGACAGGCGACGGGCAGCAGCGTCAAAGGTGCAAGACGTCTGGTAAATATTTTTCAAATTCACATCAAAACGAAGTTCGACATTTAAAAAATGAGATTTTAATTTTAAGGGAACTTTATTGACCCTTATCTATTCTTAAAATACACGACACTGAAATTAGATTTTAAAATTTACGCGGGAGTTTTAGATAGACAGGTGAAGAGTGGTAAAAGTAATAAAAGGGCTCCTGTTACCTTTAATTTGTTGATGGCCAAGGAGTCTGGTAAACTACTAGTTACTTGCCCTGCCTTTACTTTAAAATTGCTCACAATAAAAGCTCGTAGTAGGTAGGTTAAGAGGTATTATTAGTCGGGCCAGATTTAAATTGATTAATATTATTCAAAAACGAATACTTAAATACTACAAAAACATACACTTCGATTTTATTTGGGAGAACAGAAATAGACATTTAAAAAAATGAAAAATAATTGAAGAAACATTTTTCAGGCCACGTATACCTAATTTAAGCTAGCGTAGTAGATACCGCACTATATAATATTCATTACACATTTAATCTTATTCTTACTAGGTTACTACATTGTCTTATTACGCGCCATTTTAAAAATACACCACAAACTTTAAAAATGTTTTCCTTGTGAAAAACGAAAAGAAGCATTTTAAAACAAAGGCACATAGAACCAAGGCTGCGACGAGGAAATTCCCCCTCCTAATTATATACACCATAGAAAAACACAATAGACCCGATACGGAAGTACAAGTGTTAAACCGCATTTCAAATAGAAAAAACAATATTTCTGTTCGCTATTCCTCACACGTATTGTGACTGACTAATCAATCCGACAATAAAAACATGGGGCTGTGGCGATGGAAGACATATGTATCATCATCCCAACTCAGTATCGAATGTGTTCGACCAAAGTAAACGCCAAAGAGATCCAAATGCTTCCAACATATGTGAATACGTCCCAGTGGCACAGCCCGCCTCTAATCATAAAGGGTTTTGGGACTGGAAAGAATCGGCCGCGCTGCCCCAATACGAGTTAGCGGAATTCACATGTCCAATTTATAATTACTCAAACATGCTTTCCTCACCATATTTTCGTTCACCGGCGAACAATTGGTAAATAATAATGTCCTCCATATCGAATTATGGTCACGGCGGCAAGTCTCAGTGGCAACTAGCTATATGCGCAGGATAGGTTTATAGTGCACGAGTTTGTACGCAAGAACAGCTGGACTTTGTATTCTCTCACTCTGATAGTCCAATGGGACGGCATTACGACACGACCGGAGAGAGACCAGGCGCAGGACCAATGGCTTAACGTAATTTCCCGACTCTGGGCTGCTACTAAGAGTTTCTTGAAAAAAAATCCAATTACTGATATTGGCCTGACTCCGTATTCGAACTTGGGGCCACATAATCAGCAGTCGCGCATACGACCACTATTCCAACCATTATATACTACATACTAATAAGCTAGCTACTAACCATTGTATAGCTACAGCGTGGCTCTACCACGTGTAAAACGTACTTTTACACGTGGTAGAGCCACCTAGTCTCCTACTTTTTGTACTTTAAGGCTGCGGGCACGAAATTAACCACGGTCGAGCGATGGCGGTAGCGGGGCGGCGCGATGCGACAGCGATGGAAACAAAAGCATAATTTGAAGTATATTTAATAAAAAAATAGTTAAATTTTTGAATGAAAAAAAGACTTGTGATTGGTTGTGACGTTATTATATCCGTTGAGGCTGTGAGCCAATCGCGATTTATATTCCGTGCGGATCACCATGTGTCATAAGCAACAGAAAAAAAAAACAACTTTTTTTAATTTGTACAACCTTAACATGAGTGTTTTATCATTTCACCATGCGTTGGCGTTTTAAAGCGATATAATAACGTCACTGGAGTTTGAATAGGTACATTTCAGAAAAACATTTTTAATTGTAAAAAATACATGAAAAGTCAATTGTTAATTATTTTTCTTAATAATTTATAGTAAACTTAAAAAAAAAAAAAACATGCAACTTCTCTATTATACTGTAACGATTGCCAAAGAGACAATATTATCAAGTTTTAAATATGTCACTGTGCATTAAGTCATTGGGTTTGTATGTTTTTCGGTCAACTTGAGTATCGTATTTCTATTATCTAAATGAAGTGCGGTTACGATTCAAACCGGGTATTGTCTTACTCTATTTAACCCATTCACTGCCTTCCTAAGAAATGACAACAATACCCCCATGCTGCCTTATACTGGTATTCAGACCGCCCATCGGCGGGCCCGGCATCTCGATGAAGTATCTTGGCCCGCCCATCGGCGGTTTCGGCATTAGGCCTTAGATTTCGACATGAGATATTTTTAATGTCTAATTTACATGTCCTGTGCGTTGTGTAGAGGGTGTATGCGCGTATTTTTGTGTTATTTGTGAAAAAATTGTGCCAGTTTCATTTGTTATTGTTGTTGTTAACCGAATTATTAATGGAGTGTGAAGGTAAGGCAAAACTTTCAGCTAATTCAATTAAGACGAAGCAAATGTATCTTAATCTGCGTATAAGATAGATTTAAGCTCATATTAGTACAAGGAAATCTAAAATGAAATATAAAAGCATACATTTTAGGGCTTTTTTTTCAAGTCATGCGTAGTCAACCTTTTTGTATGTTTAATTTTTTTCCCACGTCTTACCTGTTTTGCATTAACTTTGTTAAGTTTTATTTTTTATTTTTATATATTACATATATACTTGTATATTGTTATGGTTTTATAGTTTTAATAATAAGGTACAAAGAACAATAAAGTTTATATTTTATTATCATTACATGTAAATATACTTTATTTGTTATTATTTCTACTAAAATTATAGTTTTTCATTAAATTTTTTTCAAAAGGTTTGTTAATTCTGAATGCGTACTGCCCGCCCATGGGCGGGGTCGGCATGACAGGTCAGAATTGTCCTTTTCTAAAATCTTAGATATCCGCAGGCCGTTTTGGTAACGAATAAATCATAATAAAACGAGTTATTAGACAAAATCTTATAATTTTTTCATGTTATTTGTCATACTTATTAAGGTTTGAAATCCGCCCGCCCATGGGCGGGCAAGGCACTGAGCCGGATTGCAATAGTTCGTTTAACTTATTTTGTAAAACTGAAATAACAAACGAACTTACTGTCCAATATTTCTAATTCTTATTTCTATTTCTTTTCTTTAATCATCTAATTTACTTTATTTCATTTACATGTTAATTCCTAGTCCAATATTCCTATTTCTGCCCTCAAATAGTAGTGCGCACACACAGAAATAGTTAATATGTATGTTTACAGAAACAGAAATAGTTATAGTGGTAGACGGACTTTTAGGCAGAAAAGACGTCCTACCATCTGGAAAAAACTTTTTTAAAATTATTGTTATATTTCTTTCAAGTAAAAGTAATAAAGGAGGATGCAGCCAACCTGATGGTATGTGATTATGTTGCCCATATAGCTATCATCGCTGGAGAGTCAAATTTATGATGTTGTTATTAAACATTTAAGATTCAAAATAGTGAATTAATAAATCCATCAAATACACAACCAGATTTTGAACTCTATTTACTCACCTAACGAACCACAGCAGCGTCTTGTTGCTATTTTAGGCGGCTTTTGTTTTTAGAGACAACTGCACCTGACGACCTGACGATCTCTTAAAACGTGTTCGTACTTTAAAATTAATTTTAAGGTACAAACAATCCTAAGAATACTAGAGTTTATGGATGTAAAGCAAAAGTTATGGTACATACGTTCCACTTCTCAGCATACTCTAATTTCTGAAGGAATTATGGAGCGGAGAAGAGAAACTTCGTAATACTGTTTTAGAATTGTTTAATAATTAATAATTATAATAATTTTATTACAATACCAGCGTGCATAAAATGGCAGCATAATGCTGCTGTGTTTCGTATGGTGTAGAGAACCTGAGACCCTTTTTACTGGAAATCAGTCATTCCATTTTAGTTCTCAGGGGTGACAAAGCATCTACATTTTGATTATTATGTTTATAGGATACAGTATCCATTTACCATGAGGTAGACTGTGTTTGTCACCCTTATTCTATAAAAAATGGACGTCTGCAACTTCAAATAAAAGCTACAGGTGCGTTGTCGCCTTCGAGTACTAAGATGTTTTTAGGGTTCCGTACTCGAAAGGTAGCCAACGGGACCCTATTACTAAGCCTCCGCTGTCCGTCCGTCTGTCTATCAGCGGGTTGTATCTCATGATATGTAATAGGTAGACAATTGAAATTATCACAGAATGTGTATTTCTGTTGTCGCTATAATAACAAATAATAAAATAAAATTAATTATAACTTAAAGGCGGCTCCTACTAGAAACGTGTATTACGATGGTACGGAACCCTTCGCGCGAGTCCGACTCGCCCTTGGCCGGTTATTTTTATAAAACAAGTGACAAACAAACTTACAGTCCACTTGATGGTAAGTGACTACTGCAGTGCAGCTAACTTCAAACGAAGAAGGCTACAGATGCGTTGTCACCTTTGAGTGCTAAAATGGAATGCTTCACGGCCTCTAATTATACTGGCTCTCTTTATCCTTCAGACCGGAACACAGCAGTGCAAGCACTTCTATTGGGCGGCAGAAATAGGTAAGAAGGTGTTTTTTTTTTATAGGATAAGGGTGACAAACGAGCACACTGTCCACCTGATTGTAAGTGGTTGCTGTAGCCCATAGACATCTACATCTATCCTCGATTACGAATCAAAATGCAGATGCGTTGTCACCCGCGAGGACTGAGATGGAATGCCTCGTTTCCAGTAAAAAGGGTCTCCGGTTCTCTACACTCACCATACGAAATACAGCAGTGTTAAGCTGCTATTTTACGCTGGTATTCTGTGAGAGCGTGGTCCTCCCCCGGTCGAGCCGACCCATTCGTGCTACAACTATACCAGTAATATAGCTGCAGCATGGCTCTACCACGTGAAGATAGATTCCTAGGCAGAGAAGGAATTCTACCACCTTGTAAAATACTTGTAATATAATACCTCCTATTAAAAAGTGATTCGTAGATAGAAGATCGAAGCTTCGAAATATTGGTAAGACAATTTACTCTTGACCTTGAAAAAAGTAACACTCGAACATTCACTTCACACAGAATGTGCCAAAACATGAGTGAGAGGGAATTTTCTTTTGTGTTATTATGTAAACATTGGGGACGTTCTAATTGTAGAACAATACGCATTGTGTCGCTAGAGTGGGTCTTTCGTTACCGCATCTTTATTCGACACTATTTAATTAAAACTTTATAGAAAAGTGGGCTAACGAGCATTCGGCTCACGTGATATGAAGTGGCTACGGCCGCCCATGAACAACAGCATCACCAGGGGAATGTCAGGTGCGTTGCGGGTCTTTTAAAAAAAGTATGTTCTTGAATGTCGCTCAGTCGTATCGGTATGGCAAAATCGGTGGTGGAAGCCGATTCCACAAAGAAGTTGTGCGAGGAAGAAGACTTTCGGCAAATTGCACAGTAGTGGACCGCCTATCATCTAGATGGTGTGGATAGTGTTGCGAATTTGTCACGATGTGAGATGGTGGAATTTGCGACTGAAATACTCTGGCTGAAACTCCCCAGTGCCAGCTCCTTCCACTTGACCGCATCCAGCGCAGAGTGGCTCGAATCGTCGACGACCGAGTTCTTTCCGACCGGCTCGATTCACTGGCGCTGCGAAGAGATGTTGCATCCCTTTGCATTTTCTTTCGCATTTACCACGGGGAGTGCTCTGAGGAATTGTTCGGATTAATCCCAGCCGCCAAATTTCACGAACGCACATCGCGGCAAAACTCCCGATACGATCCACACCATCTGGGTGCTTGGCGGTCCACCACTGTACGTTTCACTAGGAGTTTTCTTCCGTGTACAACCTCTCTGTGGAATAGTTTTCCACCAGCGATTTTTCCGGACCGATACGACTTAGAGACCTTCAAGAAAAGAGCTTACCCCTTTCTAAAAGGCCGGCAACGCACCTCCAATTCTCCTGGTGTTGCAGTTGTTCATGGGCGGCGGTAGTCACTTACCATCAGGTGAGCCGTATGCTCGGGTGCCCCTTCTCCTATAATCGACTATAACGACAACAATACTAAATTTTTATAAGCCAATAAAATATATATTTTTATAAACAAAGTGACAACAGAACCTTCAGTCCACGAGATGGTTATTGGCTATTGCCGCTCTTGGACACCAGCAACAAACTTCAAACCAAGCGAGCTATAGATCGGTTGTCACCTCTGAGAACTAAGATTGAATAACTCACTGCCTGTTATTATACTGGCTTACTAAACCGTCTGACTGGAACACAGCAATGCAAGCACTGCTATTACCAGACGGACTCCTAGGCAGATAAGGAGTCCTATTTTTAACATGGGGAAATGCCTACGTATACCCGCCTCGCGGTTGGATGATGGGTTATGTCGGACTCGCACCGACTAAAACCCCTTGGTGTTTCGCCTTCATCGCATACACGGGAACGCTTTCGCACACATACGCGGCGGCCGCCTCATGGCAGCCCCGCATCGGTGGAGGACTTCTCCCTTCTCCTTCTCTCAGGTAAGGCGCACCAGGAACACAAGGCGCGCCTTCCTCCACGGCTTCCAACTCCACCTGTTTAACGGACTCCCTCGAGTCCGATACGCGGGGCCATGGGGACAGGAAAAACGAGCACTAGCTCTGTAGCACTAGCTTTCCCGATCAGCGGCGGATCTGGTCTCTGGCTCCGCCACCAACCAAGTTTCGGCCGCGGAGGGTAGGGCGATTGCGCATCGCCATACAAACACTCCTCTTCCCCCGTGACTCCACCTCGGCTGCAGCGGTAGGGGGAGAGGACACCCACAGCCCACCATCACACATCCGATGTGAGCTCGGCAGAAAAGGAGTCCTACCATCTTAAAGACCAATGTAACCTAAATATCTATGAAGCAAAAGGAAATCATTATTTAAATGAAGTGTTTTTAGTTATAGTTCTTTCTTGTTTTCGTTTTCTGTCTTATTGATTTCTTATATTATTTTTTTAATATTTTTAAAACTAGTAACTTAATTATCATACAGTCCTACTCCCCGCGGTATCGTGCCAAAAACGCTGGCTGCGTTTCCCAGCTGAATGGCTATACTTAGCCTTTGACCGAGAAAATAACTAGCCCTCTTATCACCAGCAGCAACGACCATTCGCGGATGGAGTTCCTTTAGAAATTCACCGCACGTGGACCCCACGGACCGATAGTCTTTACATCAAATGGCACAAATATGTAGTCATCTCTCAGAGACTCATATTTGCGCCACTTACTCAGTTCATCTGCCTCTGATGCCACCCCGGCTCTAAACGAGGTACCCTTGAGATGAGAGGCCGCCAAAGTGTCTACGCAAGTAGCATCCCACACTAGGGCTTTACCTCTCTCCCAAGGGACCAATGTCATACCGTCGGGTCTCCTGCCATCGTCTCTAAATATTCCACAAGGCTCTAAAACCGAGGGAACATTTATAGAGACAAGAGCCCTTCGGATGACATCGTTCAAAGAACCGTGCCGTGAAAACACTAAGAAAAGTACTTTCTTACATGAGCGTCCGTGGAGCCCAAACTTATCGACACTGCTACCACAGGGGCACTGATGGGGTTGACAATCACCGCTCCTAGTCGGATTCCTACGGCGATGCGCAAGCTTTCCCCATCAAGTAATGTGCCGAGATTACTTGATGGTAATGCGTGTAACCAGTGACTAGATTCCTTAGTCGAAACAGCTAGAAGGCGTGCCTGATCTTGGTCACTATGGAAATAATGAAACAAAACTTTCTGCACGTTCTGTACCAACGGAATATCCCACTGTTTTGTTGGTTAACTTCCAGTGGAACATTTTCGCCGGGACAGAGCACTCGCCATGTCTGCCCTGCCTCCGTAGCAAAGCGCAGGTCTACTTTATTTTTTAAATTATGTTACATAAGTCACTGACACTATCCACGGAAGCAAGGAAAGCAGGCAATGCAACGCTAGAAAGATTTTTCACACCAATACCACCAAATTTTATAGGTAAAGTAGCTTGAGTCCAGGCTGTTGTATTTAAAGTTAAATTTAGAATTTTTTCTATAGCTGTTTTTAAGTTTATAATCAATATCTTTTAAAATATCGGAACATTTCCAGACTGGACTCGAGCGGAGTAAGTATGTACAAGTAGACAATATTTTAAAATAGTAAGAGCAATGTGGGGGCTTAATTTATACAATTTATCAACGTGGTTTAAAAACTGATCAAATTTTGTTTTTAAAACAGGTTTAATACTATCAAAAACAACGGGGCACCTAGCGGGTATAGCAATTCCGTACTGGCAGTTTTTATTCCTGGACAAATATGGTTGAAATTTTGAAGTAAAGTGTCTCTGGTACAACTAGATAAATTATTGCCAAAAAATATATTGCTATTTGGTTCAAAGCTCTACCTCCCAGTGTACCATCGTCCAGGTACCATACATTCAGCTTGGATTTCAAATTTGAAATAATGGGTTGGATTCCCAAACTGAAAAGTGCTGGACCTAGTGGGTCACCCTGCTGAACACCGACAGCAGAATCGATAATATAGTTTTCGTAAAACAAGTTAGTATTTTGACTGTAACATTGCCAAACGTAATGATAAATTTCGGGGGTATTGTTAGCCACTTCTTTCAGCAGGGTTACCCTATCGATAGAGTTAAAAGCATTCCTTAGGTCAACCTTCACAAGAAGATCTGCAGCAGAGTTTGTTAAAAATGTACGCACTGAATGTACCGCAGCCTCACAGCCACCTCTAGTGCCAAAGCCTAGTTGAGTAGGCTGAAATTTTGTCTTAAGGTTAGAGATTATGTGCCTGCAAGCTAATTTTGAATTTAAGCGCCGAAATGTGGAACCAACGGCAATAGGACGGATACCGTTATCCTTTTTTTTTGAAGGCACATAATCTTGCCCCATATAAGAATGGAATAAAATTTGAATTAACATTACCAAAAAGCATAAAGTTACATAATTTTGTAATGTCATTAAGAAGTACTCCGCCGGCGTCACCGGCAGAAGTGCTTACAAGATCTTTAAGATTTTGAGGCGTGATTCCGTCAATGCCGCCAGCAGAGCCATTCAAAAATGACATAATTGCTTCTAAAGTGTCTTTTTCAGAAATTTGTAAAGGTTGAATAGAAGTCTTGGGACGCAGCGGTAAACTTTGAGAAAGATTGACCGAAGGATGCTTCTGACGAAGACCTTCAAGAGTTTCGACATTACGAGGAGCCTGGATGTTATCTGAGAATAAAATACGGGATGCATTTTTTAAGTCGCAATCCATTACTTTCGACTCAACAACTTTTTTTAAATCAAATTTAGGACGTGGTCGAGTTAAATGAGTATTAATTGGGTAATCTAAATTTTGAAAAGATGTCTCTTTTAGTTCAGACGTAATTGATTTATTTATTGTTTTATCAAAATGAAAATGGGAATACGCGAATAAGTTAAATTAAACGTGATAGAATCCGTAAAGATAGTTTTATCAATGTTCTACGCCTTGATCTGATGTTCTAATAAATTTGTATTTTATACTTTAAAATTACCAGTATCAAAGTAAAAATCAACACAGCCTATTAAGTATTTTGAAAATTTATAACAAACTAGCTATTCGCCCCGGATTTGCATGGGTGATTTCAGGATCTCAAGAACAGCGCCACCTAAAGGGTCCAATTATGAATCTAAACCATTCAAGGACCTACTCAAACACACAATTTTTTTAATCAGAATCAGTTAAGCCATTTTCAAGTTTTAGCGAGACTAACGGACAGCAATTGATTTCTATATACATATAGAGATTTGGGTAGTGTAGTGTGTGAAACTGCGAGACATTCCTCATTTAACAATGAACAGCAGCGAATTAGGTCAATTAAAAGTATTTTTAATAAGAATATAGGATAATAAAATAACATTCCTTGTTTTATCGAGTAAGAGCTTTCATATGCACATGTAATACCACTTTTTAGTAAGTATTTTATATCTATGTCATCATCATCATCATCATTATTTCAGCCCATCAAACGTCCACTGCTGAACATAGGCCTCAAGGAACGCCACAATCATGGTTCTAAGCCACCTGCATACATTTACTTCCTGAATCTCTTGCCAAGTCGTCACTCCATCTACTCATCCACACATATTTAATTTTTAATATTTCTTTTAAATTTTACAAATTACTATTGGCAGCGCTCTATGTATTTTGACATCTATTTTTAGACAAATAAATATTGGAGACACTCAATATGGCAGGTTACGAACATTTTGTCTTAGTTGACCAAGTCGCCACACGCGGAGGCGTTGCATGTGAACACATTACTCGGAGTACAGATTATTGCAATGAATGCTCACTATCCGAATGGTGTCTAAAATTATGTAAGCTGTACCACTGTATTATTCAGTTTAATGGTAAATGAGAAATGTCATTCGGTACGTTTTCACGCACTGAGTTTGATATTTAGGGATTTATTTATGGACATACTAGTGATCCAAACTGGCTTCGCACTGGTGATTTCTGGATCACATCAATAGCGCCACCTACCACCGGGTCTATTGCGAATCTAAACGGTTGAATTAACTTAATCACACACACAAAATTTTATCAAAATCGGTCCAGCTGTTTAGGTGGAGTTACATACAAACAAACAGAAGAATTAGATATATAATTATACATTTATACCTTCCTCTTGAATCAATTCTGTCTATTGATGAAAACCCCATCAAAATCTGTTTCGTAGTTTAAAAGATCTAAGCGTACAGACGGCGGGAAGCGACATTACAAGTTGAATTTACTTTTATTTTTAACTGGAAAAGAGGCGTTCCATCTTAGTCCTCACGGGTGACGATGCATCTGCATTTTGATTCTTTATTGAGGATAAATGTGGATGTCTATGGGTCACAGCAACCACTTACCATCAGGTGGACTGTGTGCTCGTTTGTCACCCTATCCTATAAAATCACCATTCACTACATTTCACAAAGTGATAGTAGAGCATTTTCTGCCGATTTATGTTCCTAACATTAACCTATTCTGTGGCGGTGTGACAACTTTGTATTAGTATTTGGCGGAGCGAGATATAAAAAAAAAATCAAATATATCAAACACTTTATTATAAGACAATACAATAAAATCGTTTGTAAATTAATACTTAAATTTTTAGTGGTAAATTGACAAGGAAAGATGGAGACTTCTACTGATATTTATGAACGTTAAATATAAGGAAACAAAAACAATTTTAATTACAAAAAAAGTGTCGTGTTGCTGTTGCTTACTATCGCGGTACTTCCCCAATTCTTACATCCGTTTACAGTTTACAACCCACAACCAAGGTTAAGTTAAAGTATTTCACTAATACGATAATTGTAACGACGGATATTCATCAGTTACATTTCCCTGTATGTGTGAACCACAATGACCACTTACCGTCAAGGATAGATGCTTGTTCGAGACCCTTAATATGATTAAAAAAGAACATTAATTTCATCATAACAAAGTGCGCCGGATTGAGTAGTGGCTCAGGAGATAAGAGATAAAACAATTCCACTGTACTTTACTTTATATTTTACCTTATATTTTCAGTTCTATACTTCTATCCCTACCGGCACCGATGTAACTGTTAATTGCAATTTTAAGTAGGCGAAGTTACGACGAAATCTACGTGCTTGAGAACTTAAAAAAAAATTTTCATGTACATGTGAAGTTTGGCAGCGCGCAATGGCTCTCAAAATGATTCTTCAATGGTCCAAAAATCCTGCTTAAACATTGATTATTACTTTTCTTGTAAATCTAACATTTTACAAGCGGTAGGTAAAATATATATTTAATATCCTCTGTCAGATTCATTTCGTCCGATACATTTCGTACCGTCAAATATATTCCGGGGAGTGTGCGCAGAAATTACGACATAGTTCCTCCCTCTCCCTTCCACCATCGGACAACCAAATGTTTACGGCTAGCTTCCACCTTTTTGTCGTCAACATAATACCACACATTAGAACTAAGCGGTTTGCTTCGTCATTCGTAATGCATACAGCAAATAAGTGGAAGAATTTACCACCATCTGTCTTCTCGTCCAAATACAATGTAAGTTTCACAAAAAAGTACCTACTTTTTTGAAATTATTCATCGGGGTATACTTTTTATTAAATCACTAATAAATCCTTATTGCATTAGATTCAAGTGTTCAAGTATTTAAGTATTTACGTATTTGCTCTATTAAGTGTATAGTAAGGTCTTAATATAAATCACAAATGGTACTTATAAATAATAGCTGGATTGTCAATATTTGAGATTCCGGGTAGACTGAAACGGTGGAGTCTTTTGGATGTTTAAAGAAGCACAGCATAGCATAGCAACAATATTCGCGTGGAACAGAACGAATTCACTGTTCCGGTGGCCGGTATTTATTACAATATTGGTACAATAACGACGCTGAGGCAACACTACTACAGCATTTTGCTAATTCGGATGCCTTTTCGTTGGTTTTTAAAAACCACTTTTTATCTGTTATTTTCTAGTTGATAGTTTACATTGTGTTGTGGTGACGAAAGCATTTCTTTCTTCCTTCATTCCTTCCTTTAATTTCTTCCCTCTATCCTTCTTTCTTTCTTTACTTTGACTATTCCATCATCTTGCTTAAAATAGCTTTGGTACTAACTGTTAACTGTCAAACGTCCTAAATCTAACTCAGTTCTGACCTTACATTAAGTTGAAGTGCGATTGCTTAGCACATTGCTTACAATAAATTTGTCATCCCTTGTTGTTGTTGTTGTCGTTATTTATTTTTTTAGTTTTCTTGCGACCTTGTTCTTTGCGTCTCGTAGGTATACTCTACACTTTACTGTAAGCGCGTAGTACTGGGAAAACGACTGGCTTGGAAACGTGCAATATTTGCGTAATTTGATTTAAATGTCAGTTGTAATTAGTTACTGGTCGATAGACTTGTACAGACTTTGAGATCAGGCATTATCAATGTCAATTCACACACAACTATCATTATTTGACAATTTACAAATTAAATTAGAATTTGCTGAAAACAACAAATATCTGCAAAATTTCATCATCATCAACCCGCAACAGGCCACTGCTGGACACCTTTCTACCACATAGTAGGGAGAATTTAGCATGATTGCCAAGCTTGGCATGTGTATTAATCACATTATCAGAAATCCTGCACAAACCTGCTCCCATTGCCGGGCTGGGGTCTTTACATCTGGTATATACGAGATGGTTATACCCATAGACATAGAGTGAATGGACTGAGCGTTAGCCTCACAAAAGTGACCATTCTCTAGAAAGAGACAAAGCAACTGTGCGGCCAATAACTGTCTCTGTCCTGCAAGCCTGATTCTAGAAAGAGACAACTACTGGCCGCATATTCGCTTTGTCTCTCTCGCACTTTATTCACTGCATAGCTGAATACCACCCATCATCTATCGGCGGTCATAAGATCTTTCTGGCTTTTTCCATTGTCGCCCTCTAACGACTCTAACGACCTACAAGACGATATGAAATTATTATATATTAAATCGTAGCAGAAAAAAGACTCGTAGATAAATGATTAACTTTTAAATTACATTATATAATTATTAGTAAATGTCCTTCAGGCCGATTTCGGCCACGGCATAATCACCAGTCGCGCTTACGACCACTAGACCAACGAGGCAGTTATTTAAAAATGAGAACAGATAATATAATTCATTTTACGTTCTTCTAAATATATATATATATATATATATATATATATATATATATATATATATATATATATATATTCTTATACACACAGAATACCAGCGTAAAATATATTTATTTATTTACCTACTGATACTTATAACCGGTAATGGTTAACGAATAGGTCGGTTCGACCGGGGAAGTACCACTCTCTCACAGAATACCAGCGTAAAATGTATTTATTTATTTACCTATTGACACTTATAACCGGTAATGGTTATAAGTGTCAATAGGTAATAACACAGCGTAGTTTTTTTATGCTCAACAAAAATATGATTCTTAATTATAACTAATTATAAAATAGCAGCTGTGTTTCGTATAGTGAGTGTAGAGAACCGGAGATCTTTTTTACTTGAAACGAGAAATTCCATCTTGGTCTTCAGGTGTGACAACGGATCTTCACTTTGATTTTTAATCGAGGTTAGATGTAGATGTGTACGAGCCACAGCATCAACTTACAACCAGGTGGACTGTGAGCTCGTTCGTCAGCCTTATTCTTTAACAAAAATTGAGATGGTTGTGATTCTTTGACTTACATTTCTGGTTACAATTGTATTATATTTCTTCTAACGATCAGAGTAACTGACTCCTACTTTTCAGCTACATATTATTTTCATATCTGGAAGAATCATCAACGCAGGATGTTAAAGGGATACATTTCACAACATTGTACAATAGTCAAATTTCCATATATATATATATATATAATTTACAAAATATTAAAAAATATAATCCTAGCGAAACGTAACGAGCTCATTTACTTATAACATAATAAATTACGATATTTATAATGATAAACTAATGATAAGAATGCGCTGACTGGCTGTACTTAGGCCCGTATTAATAAACGTTACTCAGCTCAAGTACACGCACTTGAGTACAATCTTGAGGTCATAATCTTATTAATAAACATATCTCAAGATGCGGTTTAGGTTTACGATATCAGCTGAGTGCCACACTGATTAATAAACGAAACTCAACTCTCAAGTGTGTATGCTTGAGTGCAAGTCACAGAACAGTATTCCTAAGTACAGCGTTTTGAGATACTGTTTTTATGTGTTTATTAATTAGCAACGATCTTGAGATGCTGATTTCGTAATGAGGGCGTATCAAATGATTACGCACTTGAGTTCGTCGTCGAGTAACGTTTATTCAAACGAGCCTTAGACTTTGAGCGAGAAAAGTACCAGCCCTCTTATCACCCACCCTCTTATGACGAGTCGCGAATACAAATCCTTCCAAAACTAAGCCTTACACGGACCATCTCTACGTCCCTTAGGGCTCAGTCCTCTCCCCACTCCTCTTTACACTGTTCACAGTGACATCCCGTAGGACCCAGTAGTCAATACTGCTCTCTTCGCAGATGACACGGCACTTTTCGTTGCCCATCACAACAAAAGAATACTCGTCAAGATTCTCCAAACAGCCGTCAACCGCTTAGGCGATTGGTTCCGCTTATGGAGAATCGAAGTGAATCCTGAGAAAAGTGTACCAATATACTTTCAAAGGCACCCCTATCTCAAACCTCAATTAAAACCCACGATCACCCTATACGGCCCCCAGATGGCAATCAACGGC
Organism: Parnassius orleans; assembly: GCA_029286625.1. Lineage (NCBI taxonomy): Eukaryota > Metazoa > Arthropoda > Insecta > Lepidoptera > Papilionidae > Parnassius > Parnassius orleans. The sequence continues at coordinate 4,365,442 of JAGSMP010000006.1, read as the reverse complement.
CAAATACCTAGGGGTCACATTCGACCACGACATGACCTTTGCGAAACACATTCGCAATGTCCGCAACCGTGCCAAATTCTATAAATAATAAATAATCTCCCCCATTATTTATTACTATTATTCTATGTAAAATAAACGTGGTAACTGTTTAAAAATTTGTTTTTTTTTATTAGTGTTTTCCATTTCTTTATATAGCTAGTACTTTAGTAAGTTACTCACTAAAGTACTAGTTAAAGTAAAACTTATACTTAGGTTAAAGTATAGTATCTGTAATAAGAGATATTTATTAATGTAAATGGACTGTCGGTGACCGACTTTCATCCTTATCGCCTTGGTAGTATCGCCAGTGCTAGGTACTTTTCCGTAGTGGGGCTGCTATTATTTAATAAAATAAAGGTGCATTCCATTCTGATCAATCTTAGTATTGCTAAATATACTTGTTTGACTCATGCTGCAGCTATAATTAGTGTTAGCAACATAAATCGGCAGAAAAGGCTCTACCTTGTGAAACGTGATGATGTTGTTCATATTTTTTTATTAAGTGATATTGGTGGTAGAGTCACGTTGCATACTCTGCAGCTGTATTATGATTGCAGCACGAATGTGTCAGCTCGATCGGGGAAGGACCACGCTCTCATAGAATGCAGCGTAAAATAACAGCTTAATGTTGTGTTTCGTATAGTGAGTGTAGAGAGCAGAGGCAGTCTTTTTTGTTGGAGACGAGGCATTCCACCTTTGTCCTCAGGGGTGACAAGGTGTCTGCATTTTGATACTTCATCGAGGTTAGATGTAAATGTCTCTGGGGCCACAGCATCCACTTATCATTAGGTGAACTATGTGCGCTTTTGACACCCACGGAACGATAGTGGATATTCTTACATTGCCACTAAATGTTAACCAAATTAATGGTGCTTAACAATAGATGAACTTGAAAGGAATATATGCAACTAGACGGACTATTGGAATGGAGCCTTGACAACTACATTGCTTTATAAATTAAGTTTTAGATAACGAAGTGCAAAGACTACAAGCGGCATAAGATAAAACCGAATTATGAGTTGTGATAAGTTAATCGAATTTGAGATGGAGCTGTGCATTCGTATGAGTGCCACTTCCCGTAGACTTGGCGATCTACCACTGTGCGACTTATAAGAAGATTTCTTCTTCGCACAACTTCCTTGTGGAATCCACCAGCAATTTTTCCGGACCGATACGACTTAGAGGCCTTCAAGAAAAGAGCCTACTCTTTTAAAAGGTCGGCAATGCATCTGCAATTCCCCTGGTGTGGCAGTTGTTCATGAGTGATGGCAGTCACTTACCATCAGGTGAGCCGCTTGCTCGTTTACCCCCTCTTATATAAAAAAAGACTATTATTCCGTTAAGTCTACTTGCCACAAACATTTTAAATAAACTGTACATGCAGCTGGTCGTCGGTGATAGAGATAAAAAAGCTTGTATTTTTATCACCCAAGGTATAATAATAAACCTAGCGTTCTTGGCATTTGCTGATGAATTGTTTTAGTTTTAAGATTTTATTTTGTACTAGCTGTCCTTCGTGACTTCGCCCTCGTGGAATTTACTACGATTTCATGGGTTTATTTTTTGCGCGGAACCCTAATTCTTTTTCTAAAATAAAACTATCCTAAGTTACTCCTTATAACATCAGCTATCTGCCAGTGAAAATTCCGTCAAAATCAGTCAAGCCGTTGTATATTAACTTATTTTATATTCCCGACGTTTCGAGTACTTTACAGCACCCATGGTCACGGGGGGGCAGGGTGATGCAACTTTGTATGAAAGCTGAAAAATCTGCACACAATCATGGTTTTGTCAATGTTCGTGTTGGGCTTGTTAAAATAAAGCGAGAAAAAAGTATCGCTGTTTCTTTCCTTCATGTTGTTTTAGATTGCCATTTTAAAAATTAGATACAAAAATTCATATTATATCGGAAGAAACTAAAAATGTTAATTCTGTGTTAAACTTTTTTTGGTTTGCTCTTTAAAGTATAATTACATACATATTACTCTGAGATTTGCACAATTAATTTACCTATTAATTGATTTAAAATTAAATTATTAAATATTAGCAGAATTCTATCAAAAGAAGCCATGAATTAATAGAAGAAAAAAAATGCCATTTGTTTATCAACGTCTTTCATATTGAAAATATTTTCTGAAATTTATTCAAATTTATTTCATAGGTTTAAATTTTAATATTTATTATTGATTTTTGCTTAAATTTTGTTAATATGGGCTCAGAATACTTCATTTTCATTTGTAGGCGAATACGCAGTCATAATATCGTCGTGAATATACAGTAAAGAATTTTTGTGAGATGTTAACTCTGTATGAGATATTGACTATAAATGATTTTTTTTTATAGAATGGGGTGACAAAGGAGCACACTGACCACCTGATGGTAAGTGGATGCAGGCCCATAGACATCTACATTTATCTTCGATTAAGAATCAAAATGCAAATGCGTTGTCACCCTTGAGGACTACGATGGAATGCCTCGTTTCCAGTAAAAAGGGTCTCCGGTCCTCTACACTCACCACACGAAACACAGCAGCATTAAGCCGCTATTTTACGCTGGTATTCTGTGAGAGCGTGGTCCTTCCCCGGTCGAGCCGACCTATTCGTGCTACAATCATAATATAGCTGCAGCATGGCTCTACCACGTATAAAAATCATCATCGAAAGTAAGTTAAGTGCTGTGCAAATAAAAAGCATAAAATCATTTGATCACTTTCTGCAGGTTTCCTATAATAGGAAAAGAAAAACTTATGACAATATTGTGGTAAGTCTATAAACATTTTGAATTTATTGACCGTTATTTGTAGGGATTGGGGGTATCTGTTTCAGATCACGTATTTGGGCTGAGTTAAGTTTTCACCATGAGAATTTTGCTGATTTAAATTAACGTTAATGTTCTGTGGAGAATAACTCTCTGACAATAACATGTGTTATATATCAGTAACAAGCGTGGAAATATTATGTGCAAAAGCAATAAAAAACATCAATAATAATGTATAGTTTATAAAACAATGTTTTCCATAAAATAAAATTACATAACTATACTTATTTATAGTTTTATTTTATCCCACATACTAATCTAAAGTATATTCGAGTAATTTTGCTGCAACCTCTCAAATGTATGGGAATTTCCCCATAGGTTTGTGAGGCTTGAGCCAAAATTACTCGATTATGCCTTAAATAAAAGTTTAAAGTTACAGAATACAAAGGTTTGAAATTCCCACTAGAAAAGTTTTATGTAGGCGCCCACCGTAGCGCTTGTAGTGTACACTAATAAACACGTGTTTCCGTTTTTTAGTATAAAGCTATAAAGTTGGCGTTCTTCTCTTGGTAGATAGTAATTGTGTTCTGTACGGGGGGGGACTAAGGTGTATGACGTCCCAATGTTATAATTAACCACGGCTACCTCCAGATTAAAAATGTTTTTTTGTTTTTAGTACCGTATATTCTTTCATGTGCATTTAGTAACAAGCTGTTATTTTAACATAACAAACAGACACTTCAATTTTATTTATTTGTATGTATGTATGTATTTGTATGTATATGTATAGATTAGCCTATACACAAGATAAAGATTAAATGGATATATCTTTATATTAATTTTATTCATTTTTTGCGAAACCGTATAGTGGTGGTGTAAGAATATTCACTACCTCAAAAAGTTCCGTAGGTGTCGTAAAAGGCGACAGAGGAAAACAAACCAGGTGATGGCCAGTAGCATCTTTCTAATAACATCTAGAAAAACAAATTGATTTGCAACCCGTCTGCCAAGGACAGAATAGAATATTTTTTATTTAATATAAATTATTACATAATAGGTACTTATTGAAAGTCATTTTTTTTCAAGTGTGGCAACTATGGCACATATCCCCTAAGATGAATTCTCTGGGGTGGCCTATTTTCAGCAGTAGATTTTGATAGGCTGTAATGAATGAATAATGAATAAATCCATTTTATTAGGTATACATGCATAAATTTGTAGTGTGTATAATATTTCATACATCTACGCCGTATTAAAGTTTCAGCCTATAATCGCCCTGTTGCTGAGCACAGGCCTCCTTAATACTGTGAAGGTTATGGGCAATTATTTCACCGCGTTTCTCCGGTGCTTGTTATTGAAATTTATATGTCCTCGAAATATTTTATTTCTCAGATATATGTAGGTTTCCTCATGATATTTTTCTTGCTTGCACGCATACTATGATATTTTAAGGCAATTTATATATGGTAACCGCTAATCGCCTTATGTTATTTGTTTTATCACTGCCCTAAGGTTGACTGGTAGAGAATGGTTTTAGCATTAAGTCCGCCTTTTTGATCCTGTACTTATGTGAGGTTCAATAACGTTTAAATAAATAAATGTAGACATTATGTAGACATTGCAAACGTTATTTGTTTCTCTCAAAATAACGGTTAATTATATTAGACTATTTTTCGATATAACGATATTTTTTACATTATCTTTATCATCGGTGAGTCTGTTAGTCATCGTATAACTTCTGAACGACTTGGCCAATTGAGTGTCCTAAAGATGGTTAACAGTTGTGCTAGGATCCGATAGGTGTCGCTGTAGTCAAATTATTAACGAATTCTATATTTTTGGATAAAATGGCTTACTGATTTAGTGCCAAAAAAGATAATCACCAAATCCAAACCCGATAGGTAACGCGTTGTTAATAAATTTTATATTTACACTGAAAAAAAATTATGGAGTGAACGTATTATTATCAAGTCTCTGAGAAGAACATTTGTGACAGAGACAGAGATAGACTGAGATTAGTGATGTTGGAAAAGCTGTGTCCACGCGAGCAAAGCTACAGGAAAAACTAGTGATAGTCTTAAAGCAACAAACATTTAGTGGAAAATAGAGCGGAATAACAAGTTGTACCGGCGTCTTTGAATATTGTTGAAGCAAAAACATGTTTACTCTTATAAAATGTACTGTAATAAAGGTAAATTCCTTTATCGTACGTGTTAATATATCTTCGCATTAAAGTTTTCTTTATCTGTCAGTTATATATAGCGCAGTTTATATGAGTTACTCAATATCAATAGTTACTTAGAATATTAATGTTTTAATTTAATGTATAAACACAAAAACAAGGAAGAAGTGTAGTGTACGATATGCAGGAAGTCAATGGATGCAGATAGCTCAGGACTGTGCTTTGTGGCATTCCTTAGGACAGGCCTATGTTCAGCAGTGGACTTATAAAGGGCTGTAATGACGATGATGATGATGATGATAAACCCTTAGCGTTGTATAAGCGAATCCATCAAACAATACGACTGTTACCGATTCGTTCATCGGTCAGTATAACGCAGGATAACGCGAACTCGTCTGTAACTAATCAACCAAAAAATCAACAAGAGGGTAATGTGTTTATCAGCATGTATACATATGTATGTATGTATGTTTGTTCCTTTGTGGTGCACTAGAAACCAAACGCGTGGGCCGATTTTAATGAATCTTACATCAATCGATTTGTCTTAATCTTGTGAGTGTCACTAAATACATGGCAGTAATCAGAATTCAATATGGCGACAACTAGACGCCATATTGTGAAAAAGAAAAAATAAAGTCTACGACCTATCTCAAGTGGGGTATCATTATATAGGTCATCTATATGATTTATATAGATGATTTCATAGGTTTCTCTAAAAAAATTCATTTGAATGACCCTTTATAATCTACAATTTAAAGTTGGTTAACAATCTCACTTAAATTATTAGTAAATTTCCTACGCAGTGGGTTTTTTTTTGTTAAAACAGTATTTAACTATTAGTCTTGTTGTCTATGATGATATTTAGTGGCCCACAACAAGATGGGTATTAATATAAAAATATAAAAATATTAATTAAAAAAAAGGCATCGATCGGCTAGTAAGTGATAGGCACCTACTAGCGATCGATACATTTACTCAATACAAAGAAAAGTTAAAGTTAAAGTTTAGCCTATATACGTCCCACTGCTGGGCAAAGGCCTCTCATTTCTGAGAGTGGTTTAGGCAAGAAAATCTCCGCCGCGCTGCCCCAACGCGTGTTGGCGAACTTCACATGTCTTCGAAATATTTTCTTTTTCTTATTTTTCAAACATGCAGGTGTCCTCACGATTTTTGTTATTGCCCCCGTATTGACTCCGAGCACGTGGTAAATCAGCATTTAAAATTGCAATTAAGAATTTCATATGTGCCGGCGGGGATTGAACCCGGGTGCTCGAGTACTGTGAAATTAACAGCGAGCACTTAGCCAGTGAGCTACCACGGCTCTACAAAGATACAAAGAAGTCAAACGTTAAAACCAAGTCAACCACGAATCTCAAAATGGTAATAAAATCACTGCTATTTTCCTGCCACCTAGATGTTGTTTACGTTTTAAAAATAAAAATAATATATGAATTTGCATTTATTTTTATTTTTAATCTTAATAATTTAGTCAAACAGGTCTCGATTTAGTAAGTTTTTATTTTATTTTTATAAAGCCAGAAAGAGCCAACTGTCAAAGCTGAAGACCGAGTGTGGCAGCATCGTTTCCGGGACACCTGAGATTTTGAGTGAGATTGAGAGGTTCTATGGGCAGCTGTACTCGTCATCGTTGGAGCCACATGAAAGTGTGAGTAACGATCCAAGAGCGAGTCTTATCCGACACTATTCCGATGATATCCCGGAAGTCAGTCTGAGCGAGATTAGAATGGCTTTTAAGGTGCTGGACACCTTAAAACGGCAAGGCTCCAGGTGAGGATGGAATTACAGCGGAGCTTCTGAAAGCGGGTGGAAAACCGGTACTTGAAGTCCTTCAGAAGCTCTTTAATTCCGTCCTCCATGGTGGCACTACTCCAGAGGCGTGGAGCAGAAGTGCGGTGGTCTTGTTCTTCAAGAAAGGCGACAATGCTCTCTTGAAAAACTACAGACCGATTTCCCTTCTGAGCCGCGTATACGTGCTGTTTTCGAGAGTCATTACGAATCGTCTCGCACGCAGACTCGACGACTTCCAGCCTCCCGAACAAGCCAGTTTCCGAAGAGGCTTTAGTAACATGGACTACATACACACCTTTCGGCAAATTGTACAGAAGACAGAAGAGTACAATCTGCCACTTTGCCTTGCGTATGTGGACTATGAGAAAGCTTTCGATTCCATCGAAATTTGGGCGGTGCTACAGTCCCTTCAGCGGTGCCAAGTTGACTGTCGGTATATCGAAGTGCTGAAGTGTTTGTACAGTAGGGCTACGACGGCTATCCGAGTACAGAACCAGAGTACGAAACCTATCCAACTGCAGTGAGGTGTAAGACAGGGTGACGTTATATCCCCGAAATTCTTCACCGCTGCATTGGAAGACGTTTTCAAGCTACTGGACTGGAAAGGATACGGTATTAACATCAATGGCGAGTACATCACTCATCTTCGATTTGCCGACGATATAGTCCTTATGGCAGAATCGCTGGAGGACCTAAGCACTATGCTCAATGACCTCAGTAGTGTCTCCCAACGGATAGGTCTTAAGTTGAACATGGACAAAACAAAGATCATGTTTAACGTCCATGTCACACCTATGCCAGTAGTTGTTGGGAACACTAAGCTCAAAGTTGTTGACGAGTATGTTTAACTGGGACAAATAGTTCGACTAGGTAAGTCCAACTTCGGCCGAGAGGCCAATCGACGGATTCAACTCGGCTGGGCAGCGTTCGGGAAATTACGACACATCTTCTCGTCAGGTATACTTCGAAACCTGAAAACTAGATTGTACAACCAGTGCGTGTTGCCAGTGATGACTTATGGATCTGAGACGTGGTCCTCCACTGCTGGCCGTATGAGGACGCTCAAGGTCGCTCAGCGAGCTATGGAGAGGGCTATGCTCGGAGTTTCTCTGCGTGATAAACTTAGAAATGAGGATATCCGCAGTAGAACCAGAGTAACCGACATAGCCCAACGGATTAGTAAGCTGAAGTGGCAATGGGCCCGCCATATAACTCGAAGAACCGACAACCGATGGGGAAAATTGGTTCTCGAGTCGCAGCCTTGTACCGGTAGGCGAAGTGTAGGGCGACCCCCCACTAGATGGAGTGACGACCTGGTAAGACATGCAGGAAGTCGATGGATGCAGGTGGCTCAGGACCGTGCTTTGTGGCATTCCTTGGGGGAGGCCTATGTTCAGCAGTGGACTTGTGAACGGCTGTAATGATGATATATTTTGTAATTGTTTTATTATAAGTAAATAGTAAATATATTACTTAGTAAACGTAACAATTTCAAAATACATACATATATAGGATTTACAACATGAGATCCCAATTCTGATCTCGGAAATACATCAGGTTAGCGTTAATTGTTAGAAATAGTAAAAGTGTGAGAGCGGATATTCAACTTGCTCTCTTGCTTACGCAATTAATCATTATCAGTAATAAGACAGCGTTGCGCGCTATACATTCAGTATAGAGCATTTAGAGTTGGACCACACCATAAGGCTAAGTTCACATGACCGCGCGGAACTACCGACCGCTCGGTACAAGATCTAAGTAAATGGCAATTATCGTTCACATAACCGCGCGGCGCGCTCCGACCCGCGCGCAAGATTTTGAACCGCGCGACACCGCGAGGTAGCGCGCGTTTCAAGTTCTACGAACCTATATCGACCTGTTCAGATGATCCTCGCGAGCAGTAGCGAAGCTAGGGCTCCAAACTAGGGCAAGCCCAAGATATGGTTTTGTTGTTTTTAGCAGTTTTATAAAAATTTACCTTTTCCTTTTTTCGATTTTACCTTTTCCTCGCCGATTAGCACTTTAACACACTTCAATTTATCAAAAGGAACATTATTATCCTCCATTTTCACTAAAAATCTATAAAAAAGCATAAATTTTCAACTCGCAATATTTATTCGCTCAAGTAAACACAAAGAGTAAACATTGAAATGTGAAGTGAACTTGCAAAGGTATCGCCTGCGCTTGACTAATGACTAACTTCACACTAAAAGCCGGGCTTTTCGCTACGTACAAATTGCTATATAAACAATCGTAGTTATATTTCATTATAGAACATTTTACAGGCACAGGTTAGAAAGGGAGCGATCATCTTCTCGAAAGCCCGGTAAAAGCCCACGCGTGCGAGAGAGACGACAAATTTTTATGACAACCTAATCGCGCATTTTTGCCGCGTGTTGACGTTTTAAGGCTTGTGTATATACAGTAATCTATGGCCTGTGTAGAACAGGTCAGCGACAGCGACAGAGAAGCGCGCGGGAAATTTGAAATAGTTTGAAACAGTTTACGAGTTATTTTATTAGTTGATATTATTGATTGAGCAGTTTGATAGGGCAAGCCCGGCTTCTCGGCTTCTATGGAGGCTTCGCTACCGCTCGCGAGTAGAGACGGACTGACGCATAGATGCAGGAAAAATAAGTAGCGCAAATGCCAGACTACCGCGCGTACATATACCGTCATGTGAATGCTCCAACCGCGCGGTGACGCGCGGCTTCGCATGTTCATATTACTTAGCCTTACACGTCCACGCCAAAATCACACACCAGTATAACGTGAGGGACGTAATTACACGATAACACCAAAGTTTGCAAACCAACAGCAACACCATCAATCTCAACGTAGCACAAGGCAGCCGCTCATTAACACTATCCTCCTTGCCTGCATCAGTAGAACCACCACAACGGATAGAACCACGACACTATCTTAGCACTCGTGTAAACTTTATATTTTACTTAGGTAGACAATTAGACACTGACTGTACGTATAAGTATTTAATAGAATAAGTATTACACAATAATTATGTCCTTTACGAGACTTTAGTTGAGGCTACTAGCGCGTTCGGTAGTTGAAGCGAAAGTGTTCCTCCTCGGTTTATTTCTTGTTCTTGCTTCCCCAGAGTCAGCAACTTCACTCGCCTACCGCATTGTGGCCAACATTTTAGCCTTACGCAGCAACTTCACACTATTGCCGCGATGTCGCCAACACGGCCCTCCTGCATTGTGCCTGCCCTCAGGCGCACAAACACACCTCGTAAGGCTGAAACACACATATTTAAGCATTAAAAATGACCTATTGTTAACTTACCCAAATTACTGTTTTCTTAAGAAAACAGAGCTTTGATAGCTTGAATTAACCACTTTTGTTTAAGGCTTCCTCCACGACTAACTTTATCAGTTCACGCCCTTTAATTCGTGTGACTGTTTTCAGTTCATTCCTTTGGTCCTAGGGAAAATGACTGCCAGTTCACTACTGTCGTACTAGGCAGTGACTGTGTTAGTCTTTTAGATAATTGCAATTTACTACTCGCGTATAAAAGATATGTGAAAGAACATTTTATAATTATTTTAAACAATAATTTTCATAATTATTTTAAACCATGTTTCATTATATAAAATATATGTCTTTACTTTGCCACGCGTATAAAAGACATATGAAAGAACATTTTATAATTATTTTAAATAATATTTTTCATAATTATTTTAAACAATGTTTCAATATATAAAATATATATCTTTACCTTGCCAACACGCTTCTTGTTTTCACTATTCAGTATTTATTTATTCAGCATACCAATGATGAATTTTAATCCATGGTTTTAAATTTTCCGCAGCGGCCACTCCTTTATAGGTTCTATTAGATCTTATAATTTCTCTGTCCGAAAACGATGCTCTATACGGCCTAAATTGTACGGGCTTACTATGGAGCAAATTTATCTCCATTTCATGCCCAATAACCATTCCTAATTAATTAATATTCGAGGCTACGCATTGACGGTACTTTAAAAATAACCTTACTATTTCATCGTAATGAGAGTCCGTGTCAAAATCAAGCCCTAACTCACCCATGATACTGCAAGAGCTTTCACTGTTTTCGCATATTCGAACGTAAGGTTTTCACCTATTCTTGAATATATTAGGTCGGGCCCTTCAGTCACATTGCGTCCTATTAATATATCACATCCTGAGAGTTCACTGAGAACGTACATTCCCACATTATTAATTTTAACGGAATCTAATTTAATATTTACACGAACCATTTCCATTACAGCTTTTACGCTATCTTTGGAAAACCCTTGCAATATCACATGCGGTTTTAAAGGTAACATTTGAGGTTAAATTGTTTTACCAAACGAGATGATATCAAGGAATAGCTGCTAACCGTATCTATAAACGCATCGCTAACAAAATCATTTATATATATATATATATCTTCTTAAATAATCTTTGTTTTGAATTAAAGAATTTAATACACTTAGTTTCCTGCTGGTCAAATTTGTCGGTATTAATATTTTTCGTATTTCTTTTATGCAAACATATATATTCTGTATGACCTCTTTTCCGCAAAATTCACATTTAATCGAACATTGAACCCTTTTATGATTACCGCCACAGTTAAAACATTCTAATTTCTTTCGACTTTGTGGAGGGTCAGTATTATTTTATTTGTAGGTCGTGCGGGTAGACTAGTTAACAACGGTAAATTTGATGTCGAGCTAAGCGTATGGGTTGTTGTTTTAGTATTATAATCACGAATGTTATTTAAGCTAGAGGTTGTTTTACTAATTTTGATTTGAAAATTCTTGCGTGTAAAAATCCTCCTAGGTTTTCACATGTTTTAAAATAACTTGCTTCAACTGACGCTGTGATATTATTGTCGCCAATATTTCCAAGATAATTGATATAATATGGTAGTCCGTAAAGTTTAAGCACAAATGATCAATTTAGGTTTTATTCTTTAAAGAAATTGTACAGAGACTGATTTTCGAAAGGCCGTCGCTCAATAATCTCTTTTAGTAAGCCGAACATATTTCTTTTTACCCTAAACGTTACTAAAAAATTTTCCTTCCAATCTTTCCACGCCCACGTTGTCCAGGAATTATCACTACGCAACAGCGATTTGTACCAAACTTTAGCCGAACCTTTGAGCTTATTTAATGCTTGATAACGGATTGTACTATCGGACCAAGAGAAAGTTGACGCAAAAGATTCTATAACATTAACCCATGTCACAATATTATCATTTAACGGATCAAATTCAGGTATCATACTATGAAGCGCTGTGTAGCTTGTACTTACAGTTTCGGTGGAGTTTTCATTTGATACTCACACACTGCTGCTGCGGGTGCTGCTGCTGCTGCTGGATGATGATCTAACACGTGTTTTCCTGTGCTTGCGCTTACTGCTATATTTTCTTTTCCTACCCATTTTTTTTTATTGTTTCTAATCCCACTTCTGATGTAAACTTTATATTTTACTTAGGTAGACAATTAGACACTGACTGTACGTATAAGTATTTAATAGAATAAGTATTACACAATAATTATGTCCTTTACGAGACTTGAGTTGAGGCTACTAGCGTTCGGTAGTTGAAGGAAACTGTTCCTCCTCGGTTTATTTCTTGTTCTTGCTTCCCCAGAGTCAGCAACTTCACTCGCCTACCGCATTGTGGCCAACATTTTAGCCTTACGCAGCAACTTCACACTATTGCCGCGATGTCGCCAACACTCGTATAATGACTTCAGTCGTAAAATTACTTAAGCGGAATCTTTCGCGCTCGGCACCTACACTGACTGCACAAACGAGTGGGGGTTTCTCGATATACCCTCAATTCTGCCCCGCCACCATCGATAAACGCTCCGCTAGAGTGACGCAACCTCTCGCACACTCGATCCAAGCGGCACTTCATATACGCATTACGCACCGACACAGTCTTTGAATTGAAATACAGCGTGTCTTCAAGACAAGCGTAAATAGTCTAATTGTTATATTAATAGTTGCCGAGTAGTGGCGGCGCAAAATTATCTACTAAACCATATTATCATGCCGTGGGTGTCATGAGCATAAATAGGTATATTTTTTGCAGTTTGAGCTTTACAATTGTAAAATAAAAAGTAATTTTATCTATTCAAGCAATAGCTTATGAAAATAAAATGAGTTTTAACCTCTCCTTTTTGATTTTATTCTTTAACACTCTCATTGTAGGTAGGATTTCCCATAATCTCTTGTAATTAATAGAATCAGGCGTTACTTTGCGGAAATCCATTATATTAAAGTTGGAAAAACTTACTTTGCCAATGTCCGCTCAATAAAATAAAATGATGTGTTTTACCTAGTTTGAAGAGCACCTCCCGCACTCAAGCAGCACACAAGCGTTATGAATATCAATATACCAGCCCACATAGAACTTAGAGTTCTTTTAGAAGCGTATAAGAGTGTTGAAAAGAGGATGTATCCTTATAAGAGTGGTTTATGAGTTATTATACAGCTCAAGCTCTATAAAGTCTGTATTATGGGATCTAAGTAAGCTTAGGGATCTTAATCATATGAAAACTCTAGTATACAATTTTAAGTATTTTGTAACACTTCAATCTGATTTTATCATTAAAGTTGTATAGAAGCTGTTTTTTTGCATGCTGTCCCATGCTTATACAGCTCTAAGTGTTATTATAGTATCACTAAAATTTTATTTCTGAATAATAGTGTATGCAAACTCTCTTCTAACACTTATTCTATGGTGTCATTGTACACTTTTGTAAATACAGTAGTTTTATGACTTCTGTCTATGAGAGTGATATAAAACTAAAAAAATAAATAACAGCCATAGTACAACTTAAATCTATATAAGTGACAGAATATCGCCATTTGGCATGCATTGCGTGTTTATATGGTGCCAGTGAACAAAATTAATTTGTTATCAATATGTGGAAAAAAAGAAAAATATTTGGTGCAGTAAAAAGATCATGTTAAATCTAAATTAAATTTATCCAAGACTGTTCCCAAGACAAGGTTTTTCATATTTTATGCGTATCTCTAAAGAGAATTATATTTTATGTTGAAAAAACTGTTATACAGCGTAAATAATAAAAACATCCTATTATAGAACTGATTAAAAACCAATGGCTGCATGATATAATCCATAACATACATAATACAGCTACTAAGACTATAAGACCCTCGAAATATCGTTTAGGCTGTTTAGCAAATTGTCGCCATTTTAAGACTCATAAAAACAAAATAATAAATATAATTTTAGGAATATTAGACATTAGTCTAATCCTATACCATTACTTTCAGTTTGACTAATGATCACTGTGCCCCAATGTGCCTTCACATTCATTAATTTAATATTTTTTTATTCTGATCTATACAACCGATAATATAACAGTAAAAAAAACACAAGCCCAAAATATAACATTAAATACAGTATTACAGGAGGGCGGGAGGTGCTTTATTTTATTTAGCGGATATTGGCAAAGTAAATTTTTCCAACTTTAATATAATTTCTTGTACCTACCGAAAATCTCGCAACGTTGACCATAGCCATTGACGCTACTCCTTGTCACTGATCTCAGTAGTTACTTCTATCACATAAGAGACGGTATACCACCATCTATCGGAGGCTCCGAGGTCTTCTGATCTTTCCCAACATTTGATACCTGATTATGCAATTTTTTTAATTAATTAAAATGCTTTGGATTGAGTTTACACGTTTTCTAAAATTAATTATTTTATCACTTAGGTTATTGACCATCTATTTAAAACAAATAAATGTACGTCTTAAATTTAAGTGTCAGTTAAATAAAGCAAAAATATCACGGTTTCATTATAAACGGCGTTAAACGATAAGGACAGATGGCCTTCCATTGGCGCAAGCGGTATCTTATCTCAGAGTAATAATTAAGAGAAGTTAGATCATACAATCATAATATAATGTTGTTCAAAATATAATTATAAAGCTATTTAGGAATTTCCATATATGATAATGATGCCAGTTGGCGACATCTTCCTTCGAAGCAGTAGTGCAAGATATAATAATTTTTTGGCTGATAAATATAATATTATATAACATTTCGTTATAGGATAAGAGCGATAAAACACACAGTCCACCTGATGGTAAGTGGATGCTGTGGCCCATAGACATCTACAACAATCCTCCACTAAGAATCAAAATGCAGATGCGTTGTCATCTCTGAGGAAACACAGCAGCATTAAGCTATTATTTTCTTATATTTTACGCTAGTATTCTGTGAGAGCGTGGTGTAGTGGCACGAATGGATCGGCTCGACCGGGGAAGGACCACGCTTTCACAGAATACCAGCGTAAAATAGCAGCTTAACACTGCTGTGTTTCGTATGGTGAGTGTAGAGAACCGGAGACCCTTTTTACTGGAAAAGGGGCATTCCATCTTAGTCCTCACGGGTGACAACGCATCTGCATTTTGTTCGTAATCGAGGATAGATGTAGATGTCTATAGGTCACAGCAACCATTTACCATCAGGTGGACTGTGCACTTGCATGTCACCCTATCCTATATTAAAAAAAAGATACATTATTATCTCCCAGGACTAAGATGGAAAGCTTCACTACCAGGAAGAAGGGTTCTCGATACTCATCATGTGAAATAGATGTGAATGTGAAGATCATGTGAAGTAGACGGATACAATCATCAAAGAATGTATATTATTACTACGTAATATAATTTTATGCTGGTTTTCTGTGAGGGTGTTCTCCGGTTGATTCGACCATCAGACCAACGAGTATTAATTGTAAAAAAAGTTAGCGAAGCAAAGAAAAACTTGCATCAAAAGTTACACAGTTTAAAACGGTATTTTTCTGTGTAAATAACGCGTTTTAAAAGTTATCTTTATTTGTGATCAATTCGGAACGTTGTGATGTTATGCCGGTTCTTTGTTTAGTCTCTTTGCTCATATTTAAAAACATTTCAACTTAAATAATGATCGTTAAAGAAGATATAACTTTTTTGTTGTTAAAATTAATTTTGTCTTACGCAAAATGAATAGTGATGTTCTTATACATCTATTCGGATTAATTCCAGCTGCCATGTTTATCATCATAACAGTCTACCAAAAATTTACTGCTTATTGTAGGACTCCTCCAAGGAATGCCACACAGCTCAGTCCTGAACCGCCCGATTCTATCAACTTCCTGCATAAAGGTGTAAGATAGGGTGACGTATATATCCGAAACTTTTCACCACTGCATTAAAATACGATATTAAGCTCCTGGACTGGGAAGAATACGGAATCAACATCACTCACCTTTGAAATGGTGACGATATAGTTATTATGACAGAATCGCTAGAGGACCTCAGGACTATGGTCAAACACCTCGATTGTGTCTCCCAACCTATCTGTTAATCCGTCCGTCTTAAGGTGAACATGGACACGATTAAGGTCGTGTATAACATCCATGTAACACCTATGCCAGAAGCACTACGCTCGAAGTTAATGACGAATATGTTTACCTAGAACGAATTGTCCGACTATGTAAGTTTAATTTTGTTCGCGAGGTCAATCAATGGATCCAACTCTGCTGGGCAGCGTTTTGATTCGTAATCGAGGATAGATGTAGATGTCTATGGGCCACAGCAACCACTTACCATCAGGTGAACTGTGTGCTAGTTTGTCACCCTTATCCTATAAAAAAAAGTATCGTAAGACGATACTTTTTTATATAAGGTGGTATTATATAAGGTAGGTGACGGAGGGAAGCAACAACTTTCTGAAAACAACTAAAAATAATACAAATGTGCGTTTACCAACCGTCCACCAAGCTTCGCAATTATGGCCAAATCCCCCTCTGAAGCATTCTATGGGGGTGCTGTATGTTCTGAAGTGGACTTTGATAGGCAGTAGTGATGATGATGATGATGTTAATGATGGAGCGGTAACTTCATCACTAAAGACACAACAACCATTTATTGATGATGGAGCGTTAACTTCAGCACTATGTACACTACATCCACTTTAAACAAAGAAGGCGTTGCGTTGCCACCCTTGAGGTCATGGCTGAAATACCTTCTTTATTCCTATCAGCCCGTACATTTTATACATATAACACACTACGTACATATAAAACATAGGTGTTATGTACATTAATTACACTGTTGGATTAACCGTTTCCGTTGTTACTCCAGTATTTTCCTTAATCGTTACGCTTGGCAGGCGTATGGACATTTTACGCGTGACGCAAACAAGATGGTTGTATAACCGTCTGTCAGGCCTTAAGATATTAAGCTGAAATAGGTACCACACATGCCGTGTAGTGACGGTGTCAGAATATCCACTACCCAATATCGTCACGTGGGCATCGTAAGAGTGGACAGAGGGAACTGAAAAAGGAGATGGGCAGCAGCATCTTTCAGACATCCACAAAATGATTAAAATCTGCGGTTGACAACTCGCCTGCCAAGCGTGGCAACTATGGCTAAATCCGATGAGGCAATCTGTTGGGGAGACCTATGTTCAGCAGTTGACTCTTACAGGCTGTAATGGATGGATAATAAAGGTAACACACAGTAAATACGTTTGCTCTTCTATTGTTTATAGGAATGAGTTCACAGCTACTTAGCGATAGAAATAAATAAGAGGTATCTACTACCAACCCAGAGAATTTCTTACGCAAAATCACAGCCACCATCTCACTGCTAGTAGTGGGCTTCTAGTTTCTAGCAGTCTCTGGAGCAGCTATTCGTATTTCGTATGTAACATATTTTTGTAGGTATAAGAAATGAGAAAAAAAAGCAATCTTTCAAATTATCAAAATGTTTTTAGTTGATTACGATTCCCACACCCGCAGCTAACCGTGCGTACACTTGTGTGTGTGACCCGTGTCAATGTAATAGTTCGATTCTATACCTATCAATTTTGCAAACGCGTCCTTAAGTATGCATTTTAGATTTAGTATTAGGTTTTATTTCAGTGGTCGATTTTTATTACCTTCCTTACCTAAGCTACGTGACCATGTTATAAGAACCATTCTAATTATTATTTTTGAAATATACGAATTTCACCTAACCTAGCCGATCAGTTGGTGTACCGTTCCAGTACACGGTACACGTACCTTGCTACACATTAGCAAGGTACGCGTAGTTCCTTTTGTTTGGTTAAATCAGTGACAGGAGTAACGGCGCGAAGGAACAACGTTATTTTGGAACGTAGTTAGTCATCGCGACTTTTAGGCTGATCACGGTGACTTTTTCACCGTGATGTTATTTATCACTCATGTCTAGAAGCGACAGAGGGAAATAAATCAGGAGATGGGCAGCGGCGTCTTCCTCATCATCATCATTACAGCCCTTCACAAGTCCACTGCTGAACATAGGCCTCCCCCAAAAAATGCCACAAAGCACGGTCCTGAGCCACCTGCATCCATCGACTTCCTGCATGTCTTACCAGGTCGTCACTCCATCTAGTGGGGGGACGCCCTACACTTCGTCCGCCGGTACGAGGCCGCCACTCGAGAACCTTTTTTCCCCATCGGTTGTCGGTTCTTCGAGCTATATGGCCGGCCCATTGCCACTTCAGCTTACTAATCCGTTGGGCTATGTCGGTCACGCTGGTTCTACTGCGGATAACCTCATTTCTAAGTTTATCACGCAGTGAGACTCGAGCATAGCCTCTCCATAGCTCGCTGAGCGACCTTGAGCTTCCTCATCCGGCCAGCAGTGAAGGACCACGTCTCAGTTCCGTATGTCATCACTGGCAACACGCACTGGTTGTACAGCCTCGTTTTCAAGTTTTGAGGTATACCTGACGAGAAGATGTGCCGTAATTTCCCGAACGCTGCCCAGCCGAGTTGAATCCGTCGATTGACCTCTCGGTCGAAGTTGGACTTACCTAGTCGGACTATTTGTCCCAGGTAAACATACTCGTCAACAACTTCGAGCTTAGTGCTCCCAACAACTACCGGCATAGGTGTGACATGGACATTAAACGGCGTCTTCCTAATAACGACTAAAAAAAAACTGCGGTTTCCAACCAGCTTGCGTAACAACTATGACAAATATACCCCTATGAGACAATATATGGGGGAGCCCTATGTTCAGCAGTGATTATTATAGGCTATACTATAGACTATTACAACAAACACCGTTACACGGTGTTTGTTGTAATAGTGATAAAAAAATGTGGGAGGGAAAAAAGACGAACATTTTTTTTATTTACTCTCGGTGAAATGCGGATGCTCCGTGCGATGTTTAGGGCAGCATTGCCGAGGTGGGCGATATTTGAGACAGTAAAACTTTGTGCTCCCCTTTGTTTCCATGGCCCATGGCCAGCAGTGGAAGGGACCTGTAAGGAGAGGGAGGTGTTAGTTTAATTTTTTGAAAAAATATTTTTAAAATAAATTAAATAACAAAAATACATTACATTTATATGCTGAAATAATTAGATTTTAAAATTATTAGTATTTTTGTTATTTTATTTTAAAAATGGCCAAAAATTTAATAGATAATAGTGACGTCTATCAAATAACCCCCGTATAGTGGCGGGTAAGAATACTCACTACCCCATATCTTTCCGTGGGTGTCGTAAGAGGCGACAGAGAGAAACTGAGGCAGAGGATGGGCAGCAGCATCTTTCTGATAACAGCAAAACAAAAATAAAAAACTGCGGTTGCCAACCCGCTCGCCAAGCGTGGCAACTATGGCAATATACCCCCCATGAACAATGAAACAAATAAACGGCCCCCAGTCCCCGGCGGCACCGCTATTCCTGGCTACGGTGGCGACCATGGTAACGGCGGGGCAGGGGGTGCTAAGAATCTCCGGTGGAGGTTCGGTTGCCACCTACGACGACTCGACCTGGCAACGTATAACGCGCGCACCCTGAGGACTGACGAGAAGATCCTGGAGCTGGAAGAAGAGATAGACAAGTTGCGCTGGAATATTATAGGATTATCCGAGGTCCGAAGAGAGGGGGAGGACACGGTAATCCTCGAATCCGGGAGTTTGTTCTATCACCGGGAGGCGACCATCTGTCCCAAGGAGGTGTCGGATTTATCGTCCACAAGTCTCTCGTTAACAACGTTGTAAAGATTGAGAGTGTGTCGACGAGGGTTGCGTACCTTATACTCAGAATAACCAAACGGTATTCGCTGAAGGTCATACAGGTTTACGCACAAACCTCGGCACACCCCGATGAGGAGGTGGAGGAAATGTATGAGGATATCTCTAGAGCCATGCATTCCGCCAAAACCCACTATACGGTGTTAATGGGAGACTTCAACGCAAAACTAGGCACAAGAGAGAACAGTGAGCTGAAAGTAGGGAAATTTGGAATAGGGCAATGGAACCCAAGGGGCCAGCAGCTGGCCGACTTCATGGAGAAAGAGGGACTCTTTATGATGAACTCTTTCTTCCAGAAGCGGCCCCACAGGAAGTGGACCTGGTCTGGCCCCGACGGTTCGACAAAAAATGAGATTGACTTCATTATGACGACCAGACGACAACTGTTCAGTGATGTCTCAGTGATCGCGAGGGTGAAAACCGGCAGCGATCACCGAATGGTGAGAGGCACACTGAACCTAAACGTAAAGTTGGAGAGGTCACGTCTAATGAAGTCAACGCTCCGTCCCCCTCGTGCTCTAATCCAAAGTCCCGAAACCTAGAACCCGTGCCTACCAGTGCCTAGAAGATTGCAATGCAGTGGACGATATGAATGACAAGCTCGTGGAAACTGTCCACGCGGTCGGAACTAAGTTTTGCAAGACCCGCCGCAGAAGAACACAAAAACTCTCCGATCACACTCTTAATCTCATGGCTGTTAGACGGGATATGAAGCTGCAGTCTTCAGTACATTTTACCGCATACAGGCAACTGAACAGACAGATCTCCAAATACATGCGGCGATACTTACGCAACTTCAATGCTGCTCGTATTGAAGAAGCGATCGAGCGGAACCAGGGCTCCAAAGTCTTTGCTAGAGATCTGTCTGCCAGAAAGAGCCAACTGTCGAAGCTGAAGACCGATTGTGACAGCATCGTTTCCGGGACACCTGAGATTTTGAGTGAGATTGAGAGGTTCTATGGGCAGCTGTACACATCATCGTTGGAGCCACACGCAAGTGTGAGTAACGATCCAAGAGCGACTCTTATCCGACACTATTCCGATGATATCCGGACGTCAGTCTGAGCGAGATTAGAATGGCTTCCAGCACCTTAAAACGGCAAGGCCCCAGGCGAGATGGAATTACAGCGGAGCTTCTGAAGCGGGTGGAAAACCGGTACTTGAAGTCCTTCAGAAGCTCTTTAATTCCGTCCTCCATGGTGGCATTACACCGGAGGCGTGGAGCAGAAGTGCGGTGGTGTTTTTCTTCAAGAAAGGCGACAACGCCCTCTTGAAGAACGCAACGCCCTCGTCTGCGTGCGAGACGATTCGTAATGACTCTCGACAACACATTAGATTGGCTGGAGAAATCGGTCTGTAGTTCTTCAAGAGGGCGTTGTCGCATTTCTTGAAGAACTACAGACCGATTTCCCTTCTGAGCCGCGTCTACGTGCTGTTGTCGAGAGTCATTACGAATCGTCTCGCACGCAGACTCGACGACTTCCAGCCTCCCGAACAAGCCGGTTTCCGAAAAGGCTTTAGCACCATAGACCACATACATACCCTTCGACAAATTGTACAGAAGTCCGAAGAGTACAATTTGCCACTATGTGTGGCATATGTGGACTATGAGAAAGCCTTTGTTTCCGTCGAAATTTGGACGGTGCTGCAATCCCTTAAGCGGTGCCAAGTTGACTGTCGGTATATCGAAGCGCTGAAGTGCTTGTACAGTAGGGCTACGATGACTATCCGAGTACAGAACCAGAGTACGAAACCTATCCAACTGCAGAGAGGTGTAAGACCGTGGGTGGGGTGACGTTATATCCCCGAAACTCTTCACCGCTGCATTGGAAGACGTTTTCAAGCTTCTGGACTGGAAAGGATACGGTATTAACATCAATGACGAGTACATCACTCACCTTCGATTTGCCGACGATATAGTCCTTATGACAGAATCGCTGGAGGACCTAAGCACTATGCTCAATGACCTCAATAGTGCCTCCTAACGGATAGGTCTTAAGATGAACATGGACAAAACAAAGATCATGTTTAATGTCCATGTCACACCTATGCCGGTAGTTGTTGGGAGCACTAAGCTCGAAGTTGTTGACGAGTATGTTTACCTGGGACAAATAGTCCGACTAGGTAAGTCCAACTTCGACCGAGAGGTCAATCGACGGATTCAACTCGGCTGGGCAGCGTTCGGGAGATTACGACGCATCTTCTCGTCAGGCATACCTCAAAACCTCAAAACTAAATTATACAACCAGTGCGTGTTGCCAGTGATGACATATGGAACTGAGACGTGGTCCTTCACTGCTGGCCGTATGAGGAAGCTCAAGGTCGCTCAGCGAGCTATGGAGAGGGCTATGCTCGGAGTTTCTCTGCGTGATAAACGTAGAAATGAGGATATCCGCAGTAGAACCAGAGTAACCGACATAGCCCAAAGGATTAGAAAGCTGAAGTGGCAATGGGCCGGCCATATAGCTCGAAGAACCGACAACCGATGGGGAAAAAAGGTTCTCGAGTGGCGGCCTCGTACCGGCGGACGAAGTGTAGGGCGTCCCCCCACTAGATGGAGTGACGACCTGGTAAGACATGCAGGAAGTCGATGGATGCAGGTGGCTCAGGACCGTGCTTTTTGGCATTCCTTGGGGGAGGCCTATGTTCAGCAGTGGACTTGTGAAGGGCTGTAATGAATGAATAATGAAAAATCAAAAATATGAAAATTGATAAGGTTTTTATTTGAATTACTAATCCATATGTAAACTGATTAAAACTGGTCTGTCTGCAATTATTGAAAAATGTTCATTATCATTATAGTTTTATTAAAGAGATTTTTACGTATGTCCTGGCCAGATCGTAGAATTCATCATATATCATAAAACAGTATATCATTACGTGAAATGGTGTGGTTATTTCATGATATTTAACACTTTTGTTGACCATGTCATGGTATGGCTTGACCAAATCAATGAATATAAATCGTTTGAAGATATTAATAACTAAACAGAATGTTGCTATATCATGATATGGTCATATGACGATATCATTAAATCGTTTTTTACCGCTAGCGGCGCTGATAGCGTATTTTTAACAGAACCAGTTTCTAACAGAAGAACTTTCATCCAAAGATGCGTAAAAAAACCCCACGTAAAAATAAGTTCAAATTAAACGTGATAAAATCCGTAACATTAGTTTTATTCCATGGTTAGTATACATCATTATAGAACTGCATTTATGAAATTTTGAAGTCTACTCGAACGAAAAACAATCTATTTTATGGTGCCAGTCAATATTAAATAGGACCAATGATATGAATAAAATATCTCAAATAAATATTATACCGTAAATTGATAGAACACCATGAAATTCATCATTATTTTGTTAAAACTAAACTAACTTTAATTATGAATAAAATGTAAATAATAATAACAAATTTTGATTCCAAGACAATTTACCTTTCTTATGGATACATCGGAAGACACGCCCGATATAAAAAATAGTAGGTGTTTCTAGACATATATATTTACGTTTTCCTGTAGCATATTATATCTATGCCAAAATACCAATCATCTACGTCTAATAGTCTTTTAGAATTCAAAAAAAATCTTTGACAGACATAGAAACACAAACACCGAGGTGACTCTAAAAGTGATCGAATTTTGCTAAGTTTGGCACGGAACAGGATTTCATGATGTTCCTAAATTCAAGCTCACGCGAGCGAAGCCGCGGGTAAAAAGTGAGCTAGTATTATAATTTGTCACTTCTACAACTAAGGCAAATTAAACGAATCCTCATATGCTAAAATCCAATATCTATATGTTAAAATCAAATAACTACTGAGTAAGAAACAAGGACATAGAAACACTCGAAATTTCATAAAGAAAATAAATATATAATATAATTATATCGATATACTCAGTAGGAGCCTCTAAAAAATTAAAAAATATTCAATCATAGGCATATACTTTATTACGCTATCTTTGACCAACGCCATTTTTGTTGAAAACAACTTCGCCATAATATTCACTATATATCGAAATTATAACATAAAAAGTAATTTTTGCACATTGGCCCTTGTGGAATATGGAAATTTGTGTTTTTTACATGATTTATAGTGATAACTCACACTTTATATTTAATTTTCAGTTACTTCTGACTACGTGAACTACTTACTCTCATACGTGAACGACACAGTATTTGAAATGCAAATTTTATAAAGTTATAAAATTGTTACGAAACGTAATATAAGCAAATAACTTTTAAAAACCGTGTAACTTTTAAAAAACGTGTTAGTTTTTTATATAAAAGTTAGCTTTTATAAAATAAAAAACTAACAACAAACTTGTTTTTTATCCACTTAATTTTTTTAAATTTGTAGTTGCCTCTTACACACACGCGGCGATGGAAATAGACTGAAGTATGTATATTATGCAGTAAACGCGACGCGTAGTTGTATAAATTCTTATAAATAACATTTAAAAAAGAATTGTTCTGAGCACTTTATATATGGTTCTGAGTAAACGTAGTGATTATATACTCTTTGGTTCTGAGGGATCCCTTCTAAATATTATCATACTCTTTGGAGGGTTCTACAAATTTGTCAATTGGCGTCCTCATGTATTTACCCGGTTCTCCACAGATTAATTTATGGTAGTAAAAGTTGATTGTTGCAGAAGAAGCATATGAGTATTTTTTTTTAAATTACTCCGAATCATAGGATGAGAAATTGTTTAAGAGAAAAGTGTGGTTTACAAGATGTGACCATAATTAAGAATGCATCGATAGCTAAGACACACAGAAAAATTAACGAGGAGTGGAAAACAAATTTATGCTGCGGCAGTGAGTGGCAGAGTCAGCAAGGGTCGCCCTAGACGGAAATTTATCGACAAAGATGGCAATATATTGAAGATGTGGCAAATTTGTTGAAAATTTTTGTACGTGGTAGAGCCACGTTGCAGCTATATTATGGTTGTAGCATGAATGGGTTGGCTTGACCGCGGAAGAACCACGCTCTCACAGTTTACCAGCGTAAAACAACAGCTTAATGCTGCTGTGGTTCGTATGGTGAGTGTAGAGAACTGGAGACCCTTTTTACTGGAAATGAGGCATTTCATCTTAGTACTCGGGGGTGACAACGCATCTACGTTTTGATTCTTTATCGAGGATAATTGTAGATGTCTATGGGCCACAGCATCCATTTTCCATCAGGTGGACTCTGTGCTCGTTTATCGCCTTTATTCTATAAAAAAAATTAACAGTTGCAATTAACTCTTAACCGAAAAGCATCTACTCGTATGCTTAGATATACGAGTATAGATGAAAAGAAGCAAGAAAGGTGTGTCAGGATCGTGCCAAATGGAAGTCCGTAGTCTCTGCCTACCCCTTTTAGTAACAGGCGTGAGAGTTAATGTTTATGTTTAATATTACTAAACTTATTTATATTGAACATTCATAAGAGAATAAAATTAAAGTTTTTAATATTTAACGCAATCAATTACGAGAACAATTACTCGTATAGATACAGTTTGTCTTTCAGGTTTGTTACTCTTGTTCAAACAAAGTAGACAGGGTGATGAGTGTTCAATAATCATACACAATATCGACTTTACTTTCTTTTGAATACATTGATGCCGAAATACTCAAACGCTGCTCAATTTTAAGATGCCGTTAAGTCTCATGCTGTCTCTATCACTTTAAGTCAAAGTGACTGTGACACCGCGAGACTTAACGACATCTTAAAATTGAGAAGCTTTTGAGTATTTGGCCATAAAATTTAAGTTTTTTTAAAAAAGAAATCGTAACTGTTGTTTATGGTAGATCTTAGTATCAGTCTTCTCGTAACTTTGAAGCTACTCTCCGTTGCCACCGATCTGGATGTATTGGCTTGCCTTTCTTACTTTTCTATCGCATATTTTACTTAGGTAATAAATCGTAGTCATAAAATCATTTATCGGACGCCATAATATTTTTAAACATTTTCCATAGTAGCCTCTTACACCATCCACTTAGTCATACCGTCATCTGTAGAAAGCTTTGAATTATTTCGAGCATTTTCCACAGTGGCTTCTTACATCATCCACGGGACGATTGGGGTGATAGATAGGCTTCTTACACAACACTACAGTGTGACTTCGTAACGCAAGTATTTAGAACAAGAACGCGGCAATGGTTTTGTTATGCGTCGTCACACAGCAGTGTTGTGAAAGAACCCTTACGCCGACATCATAATTGCATAGTTCAGACGTTCTCAATCTTATAGCTCTTTTATTTAATTTCCCAGACAATCGCGAACCCCAAAAAATGTCTAAATACGACAAAAATTTTTATTAAAAAAATAAAGTCACTATGAGTAACATGTTATTAATTAGTATGATGGTGACAAGAAAAAGAAAAGTAATGCGTGTGCAACTCCTTCGCTCGGTGGACCCTGAACCATTATATCACGTCGCAGCAGCAAGCAAATTTTAAACGTGGTAGGGCGTTGCTGCAGCTATATTATAGTTGTAGCACGAATGGGTCAGCAAGACCGCGGAAAGACCACGCTTTCACAGAATACCAGCGTAAAAACGCAACTTAATGCTACTGTGTTTCATTTGGTAAGTGCAGAGAACCGGAGCCCCTTTAACTGGAATCGAAGCATTCCATCTTGGTCTTCAGGGGTGACAACGCATCTGCATTTTGATTTTTACTCGAGGAAAGATGTAGATCTCTATACGCCACAGCATCAATTACAATCATGTGGACTGTGTGCTCGCTTGTTACCCTTATCCCATAAAAAAAAACAACCGCGGTAGTGCTTAGTCGCGTGTGTACCATAGTGTATAATATAAATAATAATAATTTAATAACTTATTTATTTATTTGCTCTCACAAATTTACATTGTCTTGTAGTAATATTGGAGGTATAACCAAATACAAGTATATTAGTATATAAATACAATTGACGAGCACCATCATGCGTGTAACAGGCGTGAGTTAGCCAGTCAGCCGCCATAACGTAAATCTTGCCGGGATTCCCTTACAATGAACGAAACACTATAATGGTTGCGTACCCTTATTTAAAAAACCTTGGCATAAATAAATTTTTGCATTGGATGACTGACAGAGAATGCCGACAGGCATTAAGTCCCTTTGTTACCTTAAAAGATAATGCAATAATAGTTTTTAAATTAAATAAATAAAATAAATTTCAATCGTCTACGTGAAATGGTCACGGAAATAAAACGTCTGTAAAGATTTCGGGCAGCCAAAGCGGTGATTTCGTAAGCGTTACGTTTCGCTTATTTTGGTACGTACCACTTATTAAAAACCGTGGTACCGGTTGCTGTAAATTTCACAGTGCGAAGGAAATTGTTAATTGGAAAATATCGTGAAGCAAACTGAATGTCTGCGAATTAAAAATATTTTATATTTACTTGTGTACTGTGTTGAAGTCCTAGAAAATAAAATGCATATCTTAGCGCAACATAAGCTTATTCACTGTTGTCTTGAAGACCCCAAAATTTTTCGAAGACATGTGAATTTAAAATCACTTTAGTAGCTAGGAGAATTAATTGGCAGCTTGTAGAAAAGTTTTAAAGTTATCTGTAAATACTAGTAACATGCACAAGTTAGTTATAGCAGTTACTCGACTCCAATGAGTCAGTAATTTCTTCATTTCTTCATTCTCAGAAAATTAGCAGGACTTATCTGTCAAAAAATTAAAAAATTTTATTAAGCAAAAATTGTTTAGTAAGGGTTATTTATAATAACCAAAGAGCACATACATGATTGATAATAACCCCTGGAAATACGGTGATCGCTACCATGCTGTGTCTAAATATTTCCATACTTAATTATATAAAATATTATATTGTACATTTTTTTTAAATCCCGCTGGGTTTCTTGCTGGTTCACATCAGGACAGAGTTTTACTCAAAACCAGTGGTAAAGCTTTGACGACTTTCAATAAGTATTCATGTGACCTATATTGAATAAAAATCATTATATTCCTTTCTATTCTAATTGCTTAATAAAACTCATACAAATAAGAGGAGGCAGCTGGCTGTGGAAATAGTATTTAGGCTGGAACTTTAATTTTTATCATCATCATCATCATCATTACCGCCCTTCACAAGTCCACTGCTGAACATAGGCCTCCCCCAAGGAATGCCACAAAGCACGGTCCTGAGCCACCTGCATCCTTAATTTTTATATTATGCGTAAATTCAACCCCACAACTACAATCAACAAACAATCAACAACAATCAACAAACAATATTGTAGTCATTCACTGAGCTACTGAGACCCTGACATGAGGAACACGCCCACCCTGATACTTACCCGGCGACGTTTATGTACCTACTCAGTTTGCGATGCAAACAGGAAACTCGTTGCTTTACAAATATTATGTACGTTTATTCAAGGCACAGCATAAACGGACGACAATAATAGAAATTATACGTGGTAGAACCATGCTACAGCTATATTAAAAGTATAGTTGTAGCACAAATGGTTCGACTCGACCGGGGAAGGACCACGCTATCACAGAATACCAGCGTAATATAGCAGCTTAACGCTGCTGTGTTTCGTATGGTGAATATAGAGAACCGGAGACACTTTTTACCGGAAAAGAGGCATTCCATCTTAGTCTTCACGGGTGACAACGCATCTGCATTTAGATTTTTTATTGAGGATAGATGTAGATGTCTATGGGTCACAGCAACCACTTACCATCAGGTGGACTGTGTGCTCGTTTGTCACCATTATCCTATAAAAAAAATTAACAAATTTGAATTCAACATAAACGTAGATAAAAGCAAGGCAAGGCTTTATAAAACTGGCACCGTGTAGTGGCTGTGTAAGGATATCAACTACCCCATATCGTCTCGGGTATGTGTTAAGAGGCAAATAAGAGAAACAAACCAGAAGATGTTTAACACTTTCTTCCTAATAACTATATAAAAATATAAATAAAACTGCGGTTGCCAAACCGCCTGTCAAGTGTGGCAACTATGACAAATAACCCTGCCATAGGGAAATCTATGGCGGTGGCCTTCCGCATTGGGCTTTTGAAAGACTATAACCATAACAGTAACGGTAAAGCTTTGAAAAAAAGTCTTAGAAAGAATAGTCATTGTGACTAAAACGTAGGGATTATGTACTCTTTGATTGAC
This sequence comes from Parnassius orleans, assembly GCA_029286625.1. Taxonomy (NCBI): domain Eukaryota; kingdom Metazoa; phylum Arthropoda; class Insecta; order Lepidoptera; family Papilionidae; genus Parnassius; species Parnassius orleans. Next base: position 4,336,429 of record JAGSMP010000006.1, on the reverse strand, counting down.
ATCCCACGCCTACGATTTTATTGTCTTGTAAGGCCTCCATATACCTTATTTCTCGTAAGACTGTAAATAATTCTTCAATTTATAATAATAATAATCCATGCATACATTACAGCCTATAAAAGTCCACTGCTGGACCTAGGCCTCCCTCATAGATTATCTCATCGGGGGGATTTTACCATAGTTGACAGGCTTGGCGAGCGGGTTGTCAACCGCAATTATTTATTATTTTTAGTAGTTATCAGGAAGGTGCTGTTTCAATTTCCCCAGGATATTCTTACACAGAGTATATAATAATAATAATTTTGAATAAAACTACTTTTACGGATTCTATCGCTTTTAATTATACTTATTTTTTATATACCCGACGTTTCAGGTGCTTTCCGGCACCCATGGTCACGGGGACTGAGTTGATTGACGTTCCGATGTCAGAGTTAACCCGGAGTACCTTCAGATTTTTTTAATTATTAGTTTTGATTCGATCTATGCAGAATGAACATTTTAAATTGCTCAGAACAGGATTTTAGTGCTCGATTGTGTTCACAAACACAGGTGCACTCTCTATTCCTTCACAGGGCTTTACGTGCATTCCGAGGCTCGGGGGTGAAACATCGCCAACTTCCTGACTCCGCAGCTACTGCGAATTTCTCGACAGGAAAACTCAATAACTTATTAACTTACAGCTAAACAAATACGAGGTGTTTAAACCGCCGTATATAGGAGGTTAAAAGATGAGTTGGCATATACCTTATATACCACACACACGACATCCGAGGTCTAAAATGGGTGATGTATTTACTTGTGTCGCCACCACATGACGAATCCTTCATCATCATCCTACGTATCACGGTGAAAGGAAAGGTGACTCAATATTTCTTTGCAATGTTTTTCCTAGATAAAAATAGAAGTTTAATACGTCAAATTAATAAGTTTTGTAAGTGGACTCCTTTTCTACCCCCGAGACCGTCTGGGTAGATAGCAACCTCTTACCTTTTCCTACCACCAAGTATCAATGTGTGCTGTGTTCCAGTAAAGAGAGTCAGTAAAATTACAGACTGTGAGATATTCCAACTTTGTTTTTAAAGATGACAACGCATCTGTAGCATTATTTGCTTGAAGTTGATTGCAACTGTCCATAGGCTGCAGTAGCCACTTTCCATTACGTTGACTTTAAGTTCGTTTGTCACTTCAATTTAATAAAAAATCCCAACTTTTCTGCTAGGACCGCGATGTAATTGTTTGAGATTAACCACTTGCTTGGTGGTAAATGAAAAACATCCTGAGGAAAACTGACTATCTGAGGAAAAAATTTTCTTTTATTTTATTTTTCATTTTTAAAACGTTACCCCCACACTAGGATTTTCTCCTGTATCGTGGAGGCAGTTTACAAACATAAATTGCACAAGGACAAACATCCAGACCCGGAACAATTACTTGCAGGTCATACAAATACTTGTTCCGTGCGGGATTCGAACCCGCGGCCCTCAGCGCAGTAACTCATTGCTAAGCCACTGCAACACGGAGCCGTCGTAAATAACAGAAGCTTGTGGCCAGCAGTGAGACGCACATATGCTGGAACTTTATTTTACTATTTAATAATTAAAAACTCACAAAACCCTTTACTTCACTATAATACATTAATTATGATACGGTATATGTATTAAAGTGGCTCAAGACCGTGCTTTGTGGCTTTCCTTGGGGGAGCTATGTTCAGCAGTGGACTTGGGAAGGGCTGTAATGATGATGATGATGATGATATGTTTTAAATAGTATAGCCAGAGTCATCTACATCGCAATATAGTTGCAGTCTACTAGTTTTCTGCCTAGGAATCCGTCTGGTTAGGTTTTTTTTTATAGGATAAGGGTGTCAAACTAGCCACAGTCCACCTGAGCGTAGATACTGCGGCCCATGGACATCTACATATGTCTTCGACTAAGAATCAAAATGCAGTTGCGTTGTTACCCCTGAGGACTAAGCTGGAATGCCTCGTTTCTAGTGGTAAGGGTTCTCTACACTCACTATACGAAACACAGCAGCACTGAGCTGCTATTTTACGCTGGTATTCTGTGAGAGCGTGGTTCTTCGCCGGTCGAGGCAACCCATGCGTGCTACAACCATAATATAGCTACAGCATGGCTGTACCACGTGTAAACTACGCTCTTACTTATATCTGCAGCCAAATAGCTGTGCTTGCAACGCTTTGTTCCGGTTTGAGGGGTAGAGCCAATATAGTTACAGGCTGTGAAGCATTCCATCTTAGTCCTCAGAGGTGACAACGCATCTGTAGCCTTCTTTATTGAAGTCGGTTGCAGCTGTCCATGGACTGCAGTAGCCACTTACCATCATTTGATCTGTGTGTTTGTTTTTCACCTCTTTTTTTATAGGATAAGGGTGACAAACGAGCACACAGTCCACCTGATGGTAAGTGGTTACTGTTGCCCATAGAGATCTACATCTATCCTCGATTACGAATCAAAATGCAGATGCGTTGTCACCCGTGAGGACTAAGATGGAATCCTCGTTTCCAGTAAAAAGGGTCTCCGGTTCTCTACACTCACCATATGAAACACAGCAGCGTTAAGCTGCTATTTTACGCTGGTATTCTGTGAGAGCGTGGTCCTTCCCCGGTCGACCCGACCCATTCATGCTACAACTATACCAAAAATATAGCGGCAGCATGTCTATTTATAAAAAGCAGCTCGTACAGAACACTAGCGCGAAAAGGCAGCATAATGCTGCAGTTTTTCGTATGATAGCGTTCGTATGATTACTGTTAACAAGAAATACTGTCTGTGTGAGAACGCATTTTTGTTTTTGAATCTTGATCGAGGTATACACAGCAACTGTTTACTATATATACAATATAGAATTTAGAATATGTGCTCGTTTGTCATTATTACTTTTATATAAAAAATCAATACTTTACAAAGAGTAATACTGAACGCCATTTTTCACAACTCACAGTTCGCAAAACGTATCACCTTTTAATTTTAACAATAACACACTAACTCAGGCTTATGAATGATATTTGCCTAATAACGTATTCTAAGTGCATTCTATATATCTGAATCAGCGATTAAAATAGACTTTGCCCTCTTTGTCTGCTTAAGGCTATATTCATCAGCATATTGTTTATAGAGACTTATGCTATTTACGAGTGAACAGGTCACCTGATGAATGGTCATTGCAGGTCATGGGCAAATTCAAAACGAAGGCCACAGCTTTGCTTTGTACTTAAACCGGTTCTTTTTTTTAACAGGAACACAAAAGTGTGTGCAAGCTAAATTGAAATATGGTTATTAGTTGATTGTTCCACAAATTTTGGTTAAACCTACATTTATTGTGTGTTCGTACAAACCAGCCGTCTTAAGTGTGGGCTTGCCGGCGAACGAATAAGGGCCTGCACTGTTGGTAGAATCAAGACATTTATTGTTAGAAAGTCCTCGTAAAATTGAAATTGAATTTTAAAATGATTTTATATATTGATGTCAATTCGTTTTGTTTTTGTTTTATTCTGAAGAGCCTATGAGAGCAAATAACCCTAATTGTTTATTAATTTAAAATTTTCAATATTTTGGCGACAGTGACAGGACTTTAAGCTATTAATTACATTTTTATAGAAAGTATTAGGGTGACAAGTGAGCTATGTGCTCGCTTCAATTGATGGCAAAAGAATACTGCGGCCCATAGATATGTACGTCTATTCTCGATTAATAATCAAAATTCAGATAAAAAAGGGTCTCCGTTTCTCTGCACTCGCCATAAAAAACACTACACTGGTATTTTGCGATAGAGTGGTCCCACACCGGTAGAGCTGATCCATTCGTGATGCAGCCGTAATATAGCTGAATCGTGGCCACGTAAGCGTGACTCTACCACGCAAAAATATCTACATTCACTGAACTTAACCGCGGCAACCGACTACCAATTTAGCTGTTCTTATAAATTGATACCTTTACAGTCTATTAAAAGTTCATTGCTGAACATAGGCCTCCCCCATAAATTACCTATTAGGGGGTATGTTTGTCATAGTTGCCAGGCTTGGCAAGCGGATTGGCAACCGTAGTTTATTTTTATTTTTGTTGTTATTAGGAAGACGCTGCTGCCCATCTTCTGAATTGTTTTTCTCTCTCGCCTCTTATGATAGGGGATATTCTTACACCGCCACTACACGGTGCGGTTTTAAATTGATACTTACCTGCAATTTCAAATTCGAAGAAGTTTTTAATATTAATGAATCAAAATGCAGATATATTTTCAACCTAAAGAACTAAGATGTAACGCCACTTTAGTAGTGTCAATTAGCAGCATCAAGCGCTATTTTATGCTGGTATTTCTTATTTTATTCTTCCTTCCCTGATCGGGAGCCATTAGCGTGCAGCGTGGTTTTTACGTAAACACTCTTTCGTAAAAAATCCTTCCATCGGAATTCACAAAGGTGTTTTTTTTATAGGCTAGGGTGACAAACGAGCACACAGTCCACCTGATGGTAAGTGGTTGCTGTGACCCGTAGACATCTATCTACATCTATCCTCAATAAAGAATCAAAATGCAGATGCGTTGTCAATCGTGAGGACTATACTCACCATACGAAAAACAGCAGTATTAAGCTGCTACTTACGCTGGTATTCTGTGAGAGAGTGGTCCTTCCCCGGTCGAGCCGAACCATTCGTGCTACAACTATACTACTAATATAGCTGCAGCATGGCTCTGATTTTTTGAGATTTGTGGCCTCTGTTTAAAATTGACTGCAGGTTTCAATTATAGCAAAGTTTTTTGTTAAATAATCAAACATAAGTTGTCTAATGTTTCTAGAAGGTTTGTCTGAAATCCAAAATTAAAAATAAAATTTCTTGGTTTTACGACTCTTTCTTTTAGTATGGACTCGTACGCTTAGTACTTTTGCCAGTAATAAATAATTAGATATATAGTTTTATAATATTTTTTTCAGAAAATATTAATGCGGCACAATTAATACGTCACATAAATAAAAATTATTGGCAGCATCTTACCGGTAGGCAAAATGTAGGACGCACTAGATGGAGTGACGACCTGGTAAGACATGCAGGAAGTTGAAGGATGCAGGTGGCTCAGGACCGTGCTTTATGGCATTCCTTGGGGGAGGCCAATGTTCACCACTGCTGTTTGATGTCGAACGTACGCCTGCTGTTTGTTGAGTTGTGAAGGGTTGTAATGATGATGATAAGAAGAAGTTTTTGGGAGATTTAAAAGACAGCTTAATCTAGCAGAGAGTTGAATACGATACATACAATAAAGACAAGCCGCTAAAAGAGGCAATATATCTTGAGATTTGTATCATTATCAGAACACTAGTTTCATCGTTTTCACTTATGACTGATATAATTTTTATGCATCAAAAGCAAATTAAAATAATTAAACCAACAAGCTCCCGCTAAAACCCCTTAACGGCCTATGACTCAATTACCTTAGGTGTGGTCGTGGAATATGCGGCAGAATCGACAGGCGACGTTCCTCGAATTACTACTTACGTTAGCAAATCCACGTTGCGTCGACGCAGCAGAATACTTTAAAATATTATTTCATTTTCATGTTAGGTACATATTATATTTGAATGAAATATGATTTTGTTTCGATGTAAAGATACTCGCAATCCATGAGTAATTTGTATGCAAGGCCAAACAGATTTTGTATAAAAATGCACTCTAGATGTCATTTTATTATACTAATGTTGATTATTAGGTAATAGTTTAAAATGGTTCATTATGTATAAGTAGAAATAAAAAGTAAAAGTAGAAATGATTATTTAAAAACAAAGTTTTGTCTAAAGTACAAAATACAACAAAAATCTTTTTCTACATAAGTTGAACGAAATTCATACTCTTAATGTTTTATGATTTGTTGGTGTGAGCCGGCCTACCTGAGCGACCTTGAGCTGAAGAGTGCATGCAAAAGCCCTTCGCAATTGGCAATTTATTTCCACTTGCAATATATTAAAACAATATCATATTTAACTGCGATTTATAACAGTCATTACTAGTTGTCATGCTTCGGAATGCATCTTTAATTCTTTCATATAATATGAACGTAGTGTAGATGCCCCTATTACCAGCCTTTAAGTTTATTGCCAATTTCAACTTTAAAAGTTCGTACTACATATTTTAATTAAAACAGAATATTTAATCGATAGATTATTTATTTAAAAAAATGTATTAAACATTTTATTGTAAATAATACAATAAAATTATTTCATGAACAAATTGAAAAACGACGATAAACAAAAAAAGTCTTTAAGGCTCAAATTCAAACCCTATGCCAACCTAGCATAAGGTGTATGCCCTTTTTGGTAGGTACTTATTGTATGTAACTTTGAGAGGCACAATAATAAATTCGTAACAACTTCCAAATTTGAAATATGCCTTTCACGAGCATAAAACATAAATTAAGACAAGATAACCTTACTGTGTATTGGTTTTAAGAAGTGCGATTTTTCTTTTAATTAAGAATTAATTAAAGCAAATAGTAATAAAATTGATGTATCATATCGATTTCTAATAAATAAATCATCCGATTTTCGAATCATCATCATCATCGTTATAGCTCATCACAAGCCCACAGTTGAACATGAACGTGGACACTCCATAGATTGCCGCAATGCACGGTCTTCAGTCACTTTGCTTTTCATGAGTTTTTTGTTTATGTAATAAGTTAAAATTATTTTTACTTGCTTTTCTCAAAAAAATAATGAAAATATTAGGTGTCTTTAATATACAAGAAATATCTGATATAAAATCAAGTACATTTTTTGCTAATCTTTCAATTCAAAAACCAAGTTTATAACATAGACGAATTAACCTTAATTTCCTTGTCGTCTAGTCTTAAAATAAGTTATGTCCTGATTAATGATGTTTATGACAACCCTATTTATATAACGTGGCTGAAATTAGGTACTCCTTGTTAGGTACCTCATACCTAACAACAGCCTGACGGCTGACATTATACACTCACATTTCGTATATTTAGTTACTAAAATAAAATAAAAAACATATAAATTTATTTAAAAATACCTGCATTACTATTTCTATAGTCATATTCATGCAAATCACAATGTCTAAAGATGTCATCATCCATCATTACAGCCCTTCACAAGTCCACTGCTGAACATAGGCCTCCCCAAGGAATGCCACAAAGTACGGTCCTCAGCCACATGCATCCATCGACTTCCTGCATGTCTTAACAAGTCGTCACACTTCGCTTACCGGCACGAGGCTGCCACTCGAGAACCTTTTTTCCCCACCGGTTGTCGGTTCTTCGCTATATGGCCGGCCCATTGACACTTCAGCTTACCAATCCGTTGAGCTATGTCGGTCACTCTAGTTCTACTGCGGATATCCTCATTTCTAAGTTTATCACGCAGAGAAACCCCGAGCATAGCCCTCTCCTTAGCTCGCTGAGTGACCTTGAGCGTCCTCATACGCAAGACAAAGTGGAAGATTGTACTCTTCGGTCTTTTGTACAATTTGCCGAAGGTATGTATGTGGTCTATGGTACTAAAGCCTTTTCGGAAACCGGCTTGTTCGGGAGGCTGGAAGTCGTAAAGTCTGCGTGCGAGACGATTCGTAATGACTCTCGAAAACAACACGTAGACGCGGTTTAGAAGGAAATCGGAGCGTTGTCACCTTTCTTGAAGAACAAGACCACCACACTTCTGCTCTACGCCTCCGGAGTAGTCCCACCATGTAGGACGGGATTAAAGAGATTCTGAAGGACTTCAAGTACCGGTTTTCCACCCGCTTTCAGAAGCTCCGCAGTAATTCCATCATCGCCTTGGGCCTTGCCATTTTAAGGTGCTGGAGAGTCATTATAATCTCGCTCAGACTGACGTCCGGGATGTCATCGGAATAGTGTAGAATAAGATTTGCTCTTGGATCATTACTCACACTTGCGTGTGGCTCCAACGATGATGTGTACAGCTGCCCATAGAACCTCTCAATCTCACTCAAAATTTCAGGTGTCCCGGAAACGATGCTGCCACACTCGGTCTTCAACTTTGGCAGTTGACTCTTTCTGGCAGACAGATCTCTGGCAAAGACTTTGAAGCCTTGGTTCCGCTCGATCGCTTCTTCAATACAAGCTGTATTGAAGTTGCGTAAGTCCTGCCGCATGCATTTGGAGATCAGTCTGTTCAGTTGCCTGTATGCTGTCAAATCTGTTGACGACTGCAGCTTCATTTCCCGTCTAACAGCCATGAGATTAAGAGTGTGATCGGAGAGTTTTTGTGTTCTTCTGCGGCGCGTCTTGCAGAACTTAGCTGCGACCGCATGGCCAGTTTCCACGAGCTTGTCATTCATATAGTCCACTGCATTGCAGTCTTTTAGACACTGAAAACGGTTTTGTAACTCGAGCTGAAAGGTTTCGGGACTTTGGATTAGAGCACGAGGGGGACGGAGCGTTGACTTCATTAGACGAGACCTCTCCAACTTAACGTTTAGGTTCAGTGTGCCTCTAACCATTCGGTGATCGCTACCATTTTTCACCCACGCGATCACTGAGACATCACTGAACAGTTGTATTCTGGTCGTCATAATAAAGTCAATCCCATTTTTTGTCGAACCGTCAGGGCTCGACCAGGTCCACTTCCTGTGAGGTCGCTTCTGGAAGAAAGAGTTCATCATAAAGAGTCTCTCTTTTTCCATTAAGTCGGCCAGCTGTTGGCCCCTTGGGTTCCGTTGCCCTATTCCAAATTTCCCTACTTTCAGCTCACCGTTCTCTCTTGTGCCTAGTTTTGCGTTGAAGTCTCCCATTAACACCGTGTAGTGGGTTTTGGAGGAATGCATGGCTTTAAAGATATCCTCATATATTTCCTCTACCTCCTCATCGGGATGTGCCGAGGTTGGTGCGTAAACCTGTATAACCTTCAGCGAATACCGTTTGGTGATTCTGAGTATAAGGTACGCAACCCTCGTCGACACACTCTCAATCTTTACAACGTTGTTAACGAGAGACTTGTGGACGATAAATCCGACACCTCCTTGGGACAGATGGTCGCCCTCCCGGTGATAGAACAACAAGTTGCCGGATTCGAGGATTACCGTGTCCTTCCCCTCTCTTTGGATCTCGGATAATCCTATAATATGCCAGCGTAACTTGTCTATCTCTTCTTCGAGCTCCAGGATCTTCTCGTCAGTCCTCAGGGTGCGTGCGTTGTATGTTGCCAGGTCGAGTCGTCTTAGGTGGCAACCGAACTTCCACCGGAGATTCTTAGCACCCCCTGCCCCGCCGTTACCATGGTCGCCACCGTAACCAGGAATAGCGGGGCCGCCGGGGACTGAGGGCCGTCTCTTCGTATCTTTCATTTTTTCATGGGGGATATTTGCCATAGTTACCACGCTTGGCGAGCGGGTTGGCAACCGCATTTTTTTTATAATGTTTTCTTATATTTACGCGAAGACTACACATTAAATGAAACGCGGGTTTTTAAAGATCTATAAAGATCTATCAAAGACGTATCGGGAAGTCTGCAGTTTGTGAACATGTTCAAGATCGTCCCCGCCATTACATTAGATTTGATAGACCACAAATCCTCGCAAAAGAACACCGATTCCTACCAAGGATGATACGCGAGGCTATTGACATTAAAAAACATCCTAATTTCAATAGAGAAGATGGATGAGTGCTGCCATCTGCTTGGGGTCCTATAATTAATAAAATTAAATCCAAACTCAAGTATACCGCTGCTAGACTTCAAGATACTGTAAGCTCATTCTGCGTAGATCAGACAAAATTAATATTAAAAAACTGAAGGTAGCCGGGCTAACTATGACATTGGGACGTCAAACACCTCAGTCCCCCCGTGACCATGGGTGCTGGAAAGCACCCGAAACATCGGGAATTAAAAAGTAAAATTAAACGCGATATAATCCGTAAAAATTAGTTTCATTTAATGCGCAGTTTTTTTATTGTAATCTTGCTGTTATCAGGAAGATGCTGCTGCCCATCTCCTGCCTGTTTCCCACTGTCGCCTCTTATGATACCCACGGGAAGATATGGGGTAGTGGATATTCTTTACCGCCACTACACGGCTAAAGATGTGATAAAGTACAATGAGCCTAATTTTATCGGGACCATAACTTGTTAAAAATTAAAAAATTAGCGTAATCCGTTGCTTTATGATTTTAAATTTAACGCTGATTAATTTATAACTGTATGGTAATGTTGGAAATGTACTTTTCTCTAGATAAGAATAATTTTTTAGTTGACAATATTAGTAGTTAAGACCACCTACTAATATTGTTAACTAAACTTTATTTTGTAGTAAAAGGCTAGTATTACTTTCCATCCGTATTCCATCGTAGCGTCTTAACCTTAGTAATTCATCTTAACGAGATAGTCCTTAAACATATTATTTGTATGTAAATCAAAATTTACCCTCTTGTCAAGCGTGGAAACTATGAAAATATCCCCCTATGGGGCAATCTATGGGCAAAGTCTATGTAGTGGACTTTATTTAAAATACTGCAAAGAAATTCCATTTAATTTATATGATACGTTATGAAATCATTTTCTTACATTTGAGTCGTATAGTATCAAAGGCGGCAAAGTAGGTAGATAGTCAAAAATGAGTTATGGGTATGGCAACACATTAAATCCAAAAAGAAACTTATAAAATCGGTCTTTCAGGAACAAAGACAGCCGTAATACCCTTAAAAACTTGATTGAAAATTCAATTGAGTTTCAAAGCTCGCAATCTTTCTTATCTTAGAATCATAACCGGCCATCTTTTAGTTTCCACCAATCAGAAAGGTCTCTACAGTCGCATCGCAACATGGCGGATAGTGCAGATTGAGTACAATTTTGTCTCCAGTTTTTATTGTTTTTTATTGTGATTTGGTGTCTAAACATAAGTAATTCTAATCATGGAACATACTCCAACACCTGCTACTAATAACTACACTAGAAAACGAAGAAGGAACAGCGATATGTGGAAGATAAATGTGATAAAAAACAAAGGTAATTTCGTGTTGTTTAATATGATAGGGTTGTCACTTAAACTTACTATGTAAATAGTAATTTAAAACTAAACTTTTCTTTAGTTTTGATATTTACTAGATTTTGCCTGTGACACGGCCCCTATAGTTTCATTTCATAAAATTGAATCCCTTCTCATATTATAAGTATTCTCTAAATACTGTATGTATAATTAGAATGTATTTGTTTTGATAATTCATTAGAAATGTTACCTACTTATTATGCATTACACTTATGTGATCGATGTTACAAAATTGTAGTATTTACAGAATTTAATATTTTGAGAATAAAATATTATGAGAAGGAAGGAAAAAAATAACTTTGTAAATAACAGTTTAAATATTTGACCTGCTGGTGACATGTGACATTTGCACATGTTCATTTCAATTATTTTTTTGTTTAGGTATGGACCAAAGAGTATGCCGCAGAGAGTTTGCCATCACAATACAGCAGCAGTTAAATGTCAGAGTATAACTATGGTACAAATTAAAAAAAAATCATCAGGATTTTTATTCCCATTCGAATAAAAAAGATCAAGATGCTATACTCCTAAAATTATGTAAAATAATGTTGGCTAACCGTACCAGTAAAAATCATCACAAATATAAAGGAAAGAAACAAACTACCATAAAATATGGAGTGATTGTTAACAAGATGGGAATACCAATCTGTAATAATTTTTTTTTGCATATTTTTGGGATTACCAAACAGAGTGGCATTTGTCATGAAAAAGTTTTATTACGCTGAGGAAGTTGGTACTGAGCATCGTGGAGGAGACCGCAAAACAGCAAAGTTCGCTGATCAAAGACAATCCATTCACAACTACATTGCAACATTGAAATGTATAGAGTCTCACTACTGTAGAAAAACGAAAACAGCTGAACGAAAATATCTACCATCTGAATTAAATTTGTCTAAATTATTCCAAATGTACAAAGTAAGTGAACATGTACATCCTCTAGTGAAGTTGTCGTAATTCCGCCATGTTTTTAAGACATCGTATAATATTGGTTTTGGAACACCAAAGACTGATATGTACCATCCTACGACCGACCCCGGCTCAATAAAACCTTGTTTATTTCAGTTTTTGTATTAAGAGTTTATTATTTTAAGTTTTTTAACTTATTTCAACGTATTTAATACTATGTGGTTCAACACATACAAAATGCATATTTGAACGTTACGTGATTGTGTATACAGAATGTAACAAAAATGTAAAATAATATTTAAGGGGCTGATTCTGCTGATCAAGTACAGCTAATTTATGTAGGTTAGATTTTTTTTCAATTTCATTAAAAATTTGGGTCCCATACTATATGGTTGATTTTTCCAAGTGTTTAGTATGGGGTATTTTAAAAATTAAAAATGAAATATATTCTACCACATGAAATCTTGCTACGAGTATATTTGAGCAGCAGAATCAGCCCCTTAAATATCATCAAATCTGTTTTGTTACACTCTGTATACATAAACATGTAACATTCAAATATGCATTTTTGTATGTGTTACCACATAATTTTAAAGATATTGTATTTCGTTGACATTCCATATAAGTACCCTTATAAATGAATATTAATTTTTTTTTCGAAACAATACTGCGTTTATAATTATATTTTAAGTTTAAAAAAATATTAATTTCGTTTTTAGTTATTTTCATCAAAATAGTTGATTTTGTTAATATTAATTTGTAATAAAAATATTCAATAAATAACATTCTTTAATTTTGACAACCCTGTTCTACGATAAAACTGTTGAATTCAAACGCGGCTATCATGACATTAGGTTAGTATCAGAGGCTGCTATATTTACCAAGCTTAGGTTCAAACACGGCCATTATTTAAGTTGACTATCAAAAGTGGCAATCTAGTAACTTTATTTAAATATTATGGTGCCTTCGGATCATGTTATGCTATAGGTTTAGTGTTCATTGACATTTGTCATAACCACAAATCACAATAAAACATCCAATATAAAAATCCTCGTCTAAAAATGAGAATATGCAGTTTTTTTTGGTTTGCCAAAAATTTGGTACGACCTACTTTGCCGTCTTTGATACTATACGACTCATTTCTCATCATATTAATATTCAAACATTAATTACAGTTATGTATTTTAGATAAAATGGACAGTGCATTTAAAAGTTTAAAAAATAAAAATGTATTTTAAAATTATAGACATCTATAATGGTGATAAAAAAGAGATTGTCTTCTTAAAAAATACATTACCTTTTAAGTACCTATCCAACGGACATAATATTCAAGTAGCGCATAATTCTAGATTTAAACCGATATAACCGATTCTTGACGGTTAAAAAAAAGAGTGTGTAATAAGGTGAAAAAGGGAATACTTTGATTGTATACACGTCTTTATAATCAAAGAAGGATTATGTATATAATACCACTTCTTTCTCTTAAAGTAGTCCCGTCTGCACGTTAAGTTACTATCTCACTGGCTAACAATATACGCCTTTATATATAAAATTAAAGTTACATATAAGTCAACAGTACATATGTAAGCGGCTAATGCAGATCATAGACACCTGCATCTAACTTCACAAAACGATAAACACACAGAACAAAGGCTATTGACATTTCTCGCCCTCCCTCAATTGCGTGCACTATCCCAGGCACCACGAATTCCAACACTACTCTACTCTACACTACTAAATATAGGAATATTTTCAGCTCTTTAATTAGAATTGAAAATATTCCGGATTAACTTTGAAATCATGACGTCGATCGCCTTAGTCCACCCGTGATCATGGGTGCTGAAAACACTCGAAACGTCGAGATTTAAAAAATAAGTAAAATGAAACGCAAAAAATAGTTTTATTCAATGTGTAGTATTCGCGTTAATATAAAAAGATCATTATGTAAACCACTACACTAGGGAAGGCACAAAGAGCACAAAGAACACCTCCATCGATAGGTACATAAAATCAGGCATGACTTTGCGGAAATCCATTATATCCGCCCTCCCTCAACTGAGGGAGATGCTCTTCAAACTAGTTAAGACACAAAAATTTTATTTGTTACGCGAAGCTTAGCTAAATAATTTTAACATACTTCATTTATTAGATTTCCGCAAAGTTACGCCTGATTCTATTCATTATTTCAATTTTTTTCATTAGCTTCAAAATCATACAGATTATACACAACATCACTCTTTTATGTTGGTACTGGCCTGTAAGTTTTTTTTTATAGGAGAGGAGGCAAACGAGCATGCGGCTCACCTGATGGTAAGTGACTACCGTCGCCCATGAACAACTGCAACACCAGAAAAAGTATGCGTGTTAACATGATTACAACTAATTTACCGAAGGTTTTCACCCCTATTGAAGTTCATTAATGAATTATTTAATGTATATGACATATTAGCAAAATCGATGAACCGCCCCGGCTTCCCATGGGTGAATTCTGGATCTCGACAAACAGCGCTACCTACCCGTTCTAAATGCGAATATAAATCATTCAGGAATCCACTCAAACACACCCACAAAATTTCATTAAAATCGGTCCAGCCATTTTAGAGTTTTTGTGAGACTAACGGGATCATTCAAGTATTGATTCGCCTTACGAACCGGGCCATTTGAGTCGATTATTCAAATGGATCATTTCGAGTTTCTTTACACTGTGATCTGTGAGACCCACTCGATAATGTCGGCCGTCCGACATTACTATAGTCTTCGGTCGTAGGTACTGATAATCGTTTGATTCGGTACGTTCATAAATAGAATTGCAATTATCAATAGCGACCCGGGTCAAATGAACGAATCATTCACGATTGACTAAAAAAGTTTACTTAAATCCTCAGACAATACATGTTATTAGCTTTAATGTATTTTTGGCCAGCTGTTTGGCTGTGTGGGATAAAATGCCAATAAATAAATAAAAAAAACAGTAAAAAGTCAAACAAAATTACGAATTCCACTCGCGCATTTCAGCGTAGTAGAACAACGCTGTACCCATTAGGTTGTTACTGAGACACTTTTTGGAAACGAGGCCAGGATTGATGTAGATGTCTATGAGCCAGAGTATCCACTTACTATCAGGACTGGACTGTGAGCTCGTTTTTCACTCTTATTCTTTAAAAAAAGGCTGTTGAGAAGATAATCACTTTGGTGAAACTACCAATCGTATTACGCGGGCAAGTCAAGCTTGTTGTGAAACAGGGAAAAAACGAATTTTCTCAGAAATGAAATCTAGTTATATCGATTTTTCGCCACCGTAACCCTTTATTGTAAAATCGAAATTGGAGGAGCTCCGTTATTACTCGTATAAAAATACGATATATATCTACATATTGTTTTAGATTTAAAAATAATTTTTAAAAACTAGATCTATAAAACCAAAATACCCATTCTCCTAATTGGAAAGAAACTTAATCTTTTAAGGAAAATTTATCGATTCAATTTTTTTCGAAGCTACGAATGTAAACTAAACATTATTCACACCGCACTTAATTTTTCTGTGTACGGGCTTTAACAGCTAATATATTTGTTAGACCTAAACGTTTAGTTGTTTGTTTTTGTATTTGCTCTTAATGTAAGATTATACAAAATTACAACGAAATTGCAATGACCCGGTTACCTTTTTAATAGTCCGTTTTCTTGAGATTTTTAAATGAAAATCTTGCAGCATATATGTTTTTAATTTCCAATTTTACAAATATATCGAATGTCTTCCGTGAGGTGGCGGCATAAACGAATCCATCACTCTATCCTATTTCATCATAAATAAAATATCAAATATCATTAAATGAATATTGTGAAATACGTACTTGTATATATCTTGTACGTGGTAGAGCCACGCTGCAGCTATATTACGGTTGTAGTACGATTGGGTCGGCTCGACCGGGGTAGGACCACGCTCTCACAGAATACCAGCGTAAAATAGCAACTTAATGCTGCTGTGTTTTTACTGGAAACGCGGCATTCAATCTTAGACCTCAGGGGTGACAACGCATCTGCATTTTGATTCTTAATTGAGAATAAAAATGTAGATGTCTATGGGCCACGGCATCCATTTTCCATCAGTTGGACTGTGTGCTCGCTTGTCACCCATATTCTATATTAAACAATCCAGCACACAAAAATGAAGATGAAGATTGACCAAGTGACGACGATCGTAAGTATAAATTAGACAAAATATCGCTTACAAAAACTAATTACTTATCGTGTATGTTTTAATGGCTTGACATAGGGAAAGAGTCTTTATGCGACTTTGATAAGTGGTCGGCTTTAAAAGTTCCTACTGATCTCATCAAAATTAAAAAAAATATGTTTAAATTAATGATTTACATTTATATTTCAAATTGATCGTCATTGTTTTACTATTTAAACCATATCTTAAGTCTTTTTGGTGTTGATAGACCGCTCTATTTTCCACTGATATATTGGCGGTCTGTGTACTTTACGTAATGTTTATAGTGAGCAGCGTAAAAGCAGTATAATGTTGCTGTGTTTTGTATTCTGGCGAGACGAAACGACAAAATAGGACTTCGACAGCCTCATTTGTCGTAGGCGCGACTGCTGGTCATATAGCCCAGAGCTTGTTTCGGATCGGGCCAAAATTCAGGTGTTAGGTTCTTCAGACAAGAAACTCTCAGTAGCATCCCGGAGTCAGGGATTGGCAGTGGTTTACCCCCTTACCTCAGAAAGCACGTAAAGTCGTTGACCCTGCGCCTGATATCTATTCGGTCGTGTCGGATTGCCGCCCCATCAGAATATAAGAGTGAGGGAATAGAGAGTGCACCTGTCGTTGGGCACACACTCGTGTACTATAATCTAATCTCCTTTGAAACTGGTTGCCGTGATCGATGTTCGATCTAGAGGACATTATAATTTTTTATTATAACTAGAACCAGAGATCCTTTTTACTGGCGGCGAGGATTCCCATGTTAAAAAGTCGATTCTTAATCAATGGTTGATTTAGTTGTCTATGGGCCAAAGCATCTACTTACCCTCAGGTGTACTGTGCACTCAATTGTCATTTTTGCTTCTATAAAAAAACTGTGGCATTTTCTGCAGGTGTACAATACTAATAGCTACTTACATCAGTTGGATTTCTACAAAGTTCATCGCTGACACACGTTGCCTTCAGGTAAAATCGATTTGCCGTATTCACTATTCATGGAGGGTGGATTATTTTATAGCTCAGCTTCGCTTGACAGCAGGTTTAGTTCCTGATATTCAATGTATCCATCCATCCATCCATCCATTACAGTCTATAAAAGTCTACTGTTAAACATAGGCCTCCCTCATAGCTTCCCTCATTGAGGGATTTTGCCATAGTTGCCACGCTTGGCAAATGAGTTGGCAACCGCAGTATTTTATTATTTTAAGTCGTTATCCGGAAGATGCTGATGCCCATCTCCTGTTTCATTTTCCACTCAATCAATAAATATATAATGTCTTGTATTAGACCGCTTTCCGTACGAATCTAGGTATATCGTTTTGATTTTTTTTTAAATTACTATTTCGCGTTATATAGAACTCAAAACGACATGAAATTGGTAATGTTTCTCCAGTCCACTTTTACAACAACCAACAGTGACCTTGAGAGGCAAATTTGGAATCCCATAACCATTTAACGACTACGGGCTTCTCCACCACTAACCACCAGGTGGGATTGTAGTCCACCACAGGCTAATAATAATTAAAAAAATAATCAACAATTTTATTGCGACTTAAAACATGATATTATCCTCTACAATTTCTATATTTTACTCACCTTTCCTTTAAATGGATAAGAGAACAAAGAAAAAGGAAGTATCCGATTATGTATTCGATACTAACCACTCACCATAACCAGCTCCAAAAGCGATACGTCGTGCCAATATTTTTAGAAATTTGAATTCAGACGTACCACTCATTGGACGTCTTTATGTTACTCATTGAAGGGCACTATCGTCATTATTAGTCCGTTACATAAAATTATAATTACAATCAGTAAATTGGAATTAATTCCAGCTGCTGAATTCCACCATCGTACACTGCGACAGAACTCGAAATTCCATCCTCATCATGTCGATGGCTGGCGGTCCCCTACAGTGCGATTCATGCGGCATTTTCTGCCTCGCACTACTGTGGAATTTACTAGTCCTTTCTAAAAAGTCGGCAACGCACTTGCAATTCCCCCTGGCGACGGTGATCACTTACAATGAGGTAAGATGTATGCTCGTTTGCCTCCTCTTCCATAAAAATAAAAAATACAGTACCGAAACGTGGTCCTTTAA
Organism: Parnassius orleans; assembly: GCA_029286625.1. NCBI lineage: Eukaryota > Metazoa > Arthropoda > Insecta > Lepidoptera > Papilionidae > Parnassius > Parnassius orleans. Next base: position 4,318,188 of record JAGSMP010000006.1, on the reverse strand, counting down.
TGCCGCCTGTATGAGGAAGCTCAAAGTCACTCAGCGTGCGATGGAGAGGGCCATGCTCGGAATTGCTCTTCGAGATGAAATTCATAACGTAAATATCCACAGAAGTACAAGCGTAACTGATATAGTCCAACAAAACAGATGCTGTGACATCTACATTTATCCTCAATTAAGAATCAAAATGTAGACACGTTGTCATCTTTGAGGACTAAGATGGAATGCCTCGTTTTCTTGCAATAAGCAGCTATTTCACGCTGGTGTTCTGTGAGAGCGTGGTGCTGCTCCGGTCGAGCCGACCCATTCGTGCTACACCATAACATGGCTGCAGCATGGCTCTACCTCGTTTAACACGTTGTCCATATAAATATCTGTAGCGTATCGTCGTCGAGTCTACTTGTAAAATATTTTCCTTGAAACTACCAAACAAAAATTATGATAATCAACCGAGTTTATAAGTCATAAATATGCCGCATAGTAACGGTTAGTATGACTAATGAGAGTATGCATTGCTATTTATCAAACAATTGCGTGCTCTAGTAACCTTTATGATTTAAAATGTACATAACAATAACAGTTATTGTTAAGAAGATTATGCGAAGTGAATTATGTCATACCCGAGGCCTGCTTTCTTTTCGAGTTGGAAGCGAGGCATGACGGCCGGTCGCATAAATATTCATTACCGCCCCTGTCCAGCCTTGTAGCCTCCGACTGAGGTAATCTGTGCTAATTTGTATCAATATTTTAATGCAGAGCTACCACAGCCCGCGACGATTATAACGATGTAAATTTACAATACCATAGCACTAATTTTTTTCTCTTTATATTACATAACAATGAAAAATATATATACAATATTAAAAAGCTATTTATTAAAAATAACTAATAACTTAATTATCATACAGTCCTACTCCCCGTGGTATCGTGCCAAGAACGCTGACTGCGTTTCCTCGCTGAATGGATATACCTACTTAGACTTTGAGCTAGAAAAAAACCAGCCCTCTTATCATCAGCAGCGACGACCAGTCACGGATAGAGTTCCATTAAGAACTTCACCGCACCTGGACCCCACGGACCGATAGCAAATGACACAAATATGTAGTCATCTCTCAGAGACTCATATTTGTGCCACTTAGTTCAGCTACCTTGATGCCGCCCCGGCTCTAAACTAGGTACCCCTGAGATGAGAGGCTGCCAAAGTGTCTCTCTCAAGCACATGTAGCACTAAAATATCGATCTTTAAAAAACGTTATTTCAAATTTTCGTTCTTCAAAGTCCCCAAAACTTTTAGTTCGAATTACAAAATCTCTAACATTGGCTACTCGAAGGCTGCGCAAAATACTAACAATAAATTGGATGATACATCATTGGTAGTTCGTAGAAAATGTTTGTCCGGTCACACTACAATACAGGTCGTATTAATCAAAACCAAGACAAAAAAAGAGCTTTATCGCGTGACCTGAGATTTTGGATCCCATTGGAGCCACACGCAAATCTGAAGAACGATAAAAAGAACTATTTCGTGAAAAATGGTTCTATAAAAAGTAACGTTATAGCCTATAAAGATAATGTATTATTAGTATTCAAATGAAAGACGTACGATTATGTGGTTTGTTTTATACTCACTCGATACAATAGTAATATAACTTACCATAATATAACTCAATAATATGCTCACCGGCCTCCCCTCATTCCTGACAGTGTCGTGCAATAATAAGTCCGACAGCGTGGTATGCGTGCCATGGCGTGGTTGCATTCAGACGCAGTTTGTCATCAACGCCGAGCACGTGGTAAATAAGCACTAAAAACTGCGTTACCGATTTCATTGGTGCCAGTGGAGATCGAACCCGTGTTACTTGCGTCACAGAATAAATAATAGTACTACGCTTGCGTTCTGTAAAATTTACGGCAAGCGCTTAATCCCTCAATCCCCTCAGTCCCTGAGCTACCACTACTAGTTCTACAAATTACTATCTTCTGAACACACTGGACATAGCCTTCCAGTTTTTTACAAAATTGATGTGACAAACCAACTTACGATTATAAGAATTTAACGAACAGCAGAGGATCACCACTCACCACCAATAAATAGGAGTATATTAGAGAATAAAAGTATAATCAATTATAATTAAGGTATTAGGTATTATAAGAGTCAAGAGGTCAATCATTAACAAGTAATGGATCAACAAAAATTTGTCAACAATTTTGTGATTTTGTAACGAATATTGTTGCGTTAATATAGAATAGCGTTATATAGAATAGTTTTGCGTTTACTGCATACAGTTGTCCAGTAAATTATCACTAGAAAAATATCGTCATACGCTATCCATCACACAAATGTTGATTTTTTATACGGACAGCTATATTTTGGTTGTAGCACGAGTGGATCGGCTCGACTGCAGTAGGACCACGCTTTCACAGAATACCAGCGTAAGGTAAGTTCTGCTGTGTATCGTATGGTGAGTGTAGAGAACTGGAGACCCTATTTACTGAAAACGAGGCATTCAACATTAGTCCTCAGGGCAGACAACGCATCTGTATTTTAATTCTTAATCGAGAATAAATGCAGACCTCTATAGGCCACAGCATCAACTTATCATCAGGTGGACTTTTTCACTCTTATTACATAAAAACAACTTCATAGTATAAAATACAACTCAAGCAAATTGAATATAAACCTAAATAGTTCAAGTTTCACTTTGTGGTTTCACTTATAATTTCAGACAGGTCATAATAGATAGATAGATAGATAGATCGATAGATAACACTTTATTGAACGCCAAAAAATAACATAAATATTAACAAAAAAGGAGAAATAGAAATGTGGTACAATGGGCGGTCTTATCGCTAAGAGCGATCTCTTAATAATATAATGAATATAGTTGTATGAACGAAATAGTTCAAGTTTCACTTTGTGGTTTTACTTATAATTTCAGACAGGTCATAATAGATAGATAGATAGATAGATAGATAACACTTTATTGAACGCCAAAAAATAATTTCAGACAGGTCATAATAATCTTAGATCTGCTTTTTCTTTGTTTTTATAAAAACTGATTAAGATTTCTTTTTGTTGATGTACATCAGTATCATCAACTATCAGTATTTAGTTTGTATTCGCAATTTAGATACCTTTATAAAACTTTATAAGGCTGCTTATTTGTTTTGTTAAGATAATACTCGTTCTTTTGAGGTATTTTAAAAATTAATATATATTACATTTTTTAAAGGCGTTGCTACATTAGGATTTTCCCCTGTATCGTGGAGGCAGTTTACATACATAAATTGCACAAGGCTTACACTACCTACTTTGTAGACTCGGAATAATTATTTGTAAGCCATACAAATACTTGTTTCTGGCGGAATTCAAACCCGCGGCCCTTAGCGCCGCAACTTCATGCTAAGCCTCCGCGCCACGGAGCCGTCAAACTTTAATGTTAATTGAAAAATTCATAAATTCTCGTAGGTACGCTTTTACCTTTGGCCGATAAATAGCAATGCGTGCACAGCTGTGTCCCGGTCTGCAGGGTAAAGACAGTCAGTATAATTACAGACTGTTGGCATTCCATCTAAATCAGGGAATTCACTAGATGGACATGCCACGGGCTGTTTGTCCGGACATTGACTTTTAACAGTTGTAGAGCCACGCTGCAGTTTCTGCTGTAGCATGGATGGGCCGGCTCGAAGTTTACCTCTGCGTTTCGCTTGGTAAGTGCAGGTGGCCAGAGTTGCGTACACGTCAGAGAGGATATCTGTTCTCGACGCCTCGGCAGTCTTGAAGGTACGGACCTGCCCATCCTTTGGCTGCGCGTAGACAGCGACGACCATCCCCGCGTCTACGGGTGTCTGTATAGGTCCCGTAGCGGTAATGCCGACACAGACCGACAGATTTCTTGCTACAACATATCCCATCCGTAGAGATCGTGATACTTGGCGATTTTAACGCCCACCACGCCGAATGGCTCGGTTCACCATGCGGGGTGATCTGTTTATGACTTTGCCTTGGCATATGGTCTGACACAACTGGTTACTTCGCCTACGCGGATTCTAGATGTGGAGGATCATACACCTTCCCTGTTGAACCTTCTGCTGACATCTCATCCGGACGGATATCAGGTTTCCGTCGATGCCCCTCTCGGCTCTTCGGACCATTGTCTGATCCGGAGTGTGGTGCCACTCATACTCCCCTCGCGGTTGCGTTCTGTAGGCAGCCGCCGTGTTTGGCATTACAGTTCGGCGGATTGGGACGAAATGCGGTCTTTCTTTGCATCCTGCCCATGGAGGCGGGTTTGCTTTTTGCCGGATGATTCCAGCGCTGTTGCTGACTCTGTCACTGATGTGGTGCTACAGGGGATGGAACTATTTATTCCGTCATCTGTGGTATCCATCGGAGGTTTGGTCGCTCCTGTAAGACTGCATTACGCAGTAAGCAGGAGTGTTATCAGGCCCCAGGCCTGATAACACTCCTGCTGCTGAGGCTTCGGCGGCTCGGGATGTAAACACCAGCATGTTTAAAAAGAAGTATAACTTCGCCTCCAGGTCCTTCAAAAGAGTTATTGCCAAGGCAAAGTATGAGCTCATTAGCAGAATTGGCGAGAAATTAGTTCGCCTTCCTTCGGGAACCCGTGCATTCTGGTCTTTCGCCAAGGCTGTTCAAGGGAATTTCTGTAAACCATCACTACCATCTCTGCACAGGGAGGATGACTCACTAGCCCACGCCGCAAAAGAGAAAGCCGACCTTTTAGGCTTCCTTTTTGCGTCCAACTCGACTCTCGATGACGGGGGGAATACACCGCCGACTAACCCGCAGTGTGAGTGCTCTATGCCTGATGTGCGATTCATACAGTGCTCAGTACGCAAAGCACTCCTCTCCCTGGACATCCACAATTCGAGTGGGCCTGACGGAATTCCGCCAATTGTGCTGAGGACGTGCGCTCCAGAGTTGGCACTGATTCTAACGCGTCTTTTCCGGTACTCCTACTCCCTAAGCATTGTCCCAAATTCATGGAAGACAGCTTTCGTGCTCCCGATCCCTAAAAAAGGTAACCGCTCTGATCCGTCCAACTACAGGCCTATCGCCATCACCTCCTTGTTCTCGAAAATAATGGAGTCCATTATTAACTGCCAGCTCATGCGGTACCTTGAGGAGCACCAGCTGATTAGTGACCGCCAGGACGGTTTCCGTCGGGGTCGCTCAGCTGGTGATTTTCTTGTTTACCTTACACATAGATGAGTGCAGGCGATCGAGTCCAAGGGGGAGGCATTGGCCGTTAGTTTGGACATAGTGAAGGCCTTCGAACGGGTCTGGCACAAAGCGCTTCTTTCGAAGCTTGCTTCCTATGAGCTACCCGAGATATTGTGCAATTGGATCACCAGTTTTCTGGCTGATCGGAGCATCAAGGTCGTAGTAGATGGTGCATGCTCCGATTACGAGCCTATTAACGCTAATGTTCCACAAGGCTGCATGCTATCACCAACGCTGTTTCTTCTGCATATCAATGATATGTTGCAAACCGGTAACATTCATTGCTATGCAGATGACAGCACTGGTGATGCTCTATACACCGGCCGTGCCAATATTTCTTGGAAAAATGTTGCCGAGTACCGGAACAAACTTGTGTCTGAAGTCGAGTCTTTGCTGAACAAAGTCTCGGATTGGGGGCGAACAAATCTAGTCCAGTTGAATCCTCAGAAGACACAAGTTTGCACGTTTACCTTTAAAAAGAACCCCTTCGTCTTATCTCCTCAGTTTCAAAGCACTCCCCTTGTTGCCTCAGCCAGTATCGGAATCCTCGGAGTCGACATATCGAGTGACGTGCAGTTTCGTGGTCACTTGGACGAGAAGGCCAAATTGACCTTTACACCAACTTTACATGGCGCAGGTTCGGCCTCACATGGAATACTGTTCCCATCTCTGGGCTGGGGCTCCCCAGTGCCAGTTCCTAACACTTGACCGCATCCAGCGCAGAGCGGCTCGAATCGACGAAGACCGAGTCCTTTGACATTTTTGACTTTGATCCTGATGACAATGCATCTGTAGCCTTCTTTGCTTGAAGTTGGCTGCAGGTGTTCATCTACTGCAGTAGCCACTTACCATCATGTTAACTGAAAGTTCGTCGTCTTATAAAACAATGATCTTCAAAATTTTTAAGCCTAGTTTTTATCGTAGAACGACTAGCAAGGTAGTAATTTTTAAATAAAATACCTATAACAACAGTACGTCTGTAATTTTTAAATAAAATACCTATAACATAAACGTATTGAATGAAACTAGTTTTTATTAACTTATTTTATATTCTCGACGTTTCTAGTAGTTCTTTTTGTTTGTCCTATGTAAGAAAGACCACATTCACAATCAAGCTTGTACACTCTGTCAATCAAGTCGGCATCTTGTAGAGGATATTACGCTTACTGCGCTAAGAGCCGCGGATTCGAATCCCGCACGGAACAAGTATTTGTATGGTCTACAAATAATTGTTCCGGGTCTGGATGTTTGTCCTTGTGAAATTTATGTGTGTAAACTGCCCCCACGATATAGTAGAAAATCCTTGTATGGAGGTAACGTTTTTTTTAAAGATAAAGATAATTTTTTTAAAGATAATCTTCTCCGGCGGTGAAGCATGTTTTAATGGAATCTTGCTTCAAGATGTAGCCAATCTTGTCAGTGACACCACCAGTACTCTTGCCGCACTTGAGTTGCTTGATTTTTTTTTATAGGATAGGGTGACAAACGAGCACACAGTCCACGTCATGGTAAGTGGTTGCTGTGACCAATAGATATCTACATACATCTATCCTCGATAAGGAATCAAAATGCAGATGCGTTGTCACCCGTGAGGACTAAGATGGAATGCCTCTTTTCCAGTAAAAAGGGTCTCCGGATCTCTACACTCTCCATACGAAACACAGCAGTGTTAAGCTACTATTTTACGTTGGTATTCTGTGAGAGCGTGGTCCTTCCCGGTCGAGCCGACCCATTCGTGCTACAACTATACTACTATATAACTGCAGCATGGCTCTACCACGTATGAAATTATATGTATATGGTGGTAAATCAGGCACACTCTCGACTGTGGCCGCTTTCACTCGTTCGGTGTGGCGAAGCCGCGGAACCCGAAGCTTGTTGTTCTTTAAACTTGCTTGACATGTTGAAGCTCGGCGGCTAGGGGTTTACTGTCACAGATCCCTCGTTCTCTCTGAAACAAAGATTTTTCCACGTTAGCTAAGTATTTAAGATGGTGGTCAGAATCACCGTTTAAATATTTGTTGGTATGGGTCTTTTTTCTATAAACAATATGGCTGAAGGTGTTATCAGGATTCCGAATTACTAATACATATAAAAAGCTAAATTATTTGTCCAAAAATTCATTTACTTCATCTGATGATAAAATTGTGAAAGTATCATCTACGTACCGCTTGTAGAATCTGTGATTTACGGGAGAAGTAAGAAGGACTTTCTTCTCAAAGTTCTTCATGAATATATAGGCGACGATGGGAGATACAAGTGAACCCATCAACACACCATGTACTTGCTTGTAGAACTCCGTCTTTCTCAATATCAGAGAAATAGATGTGTTGTCACATCTAGAAGATTAAGACATTCTGTCTTAATCTTCTAGATGTGAATGCCCCGTTCTTATGAATTATGTATACTCTAATGAATTAGTATAAAGGGTCTCTGGAATTCTGTGAGTGAGTGGTTTTCCCGGTCAAGCCGAGCCATACGTACTAACATAAACACTCACGCCTGTTACCCAGAGGGGTAGGCAGAGACTACGGATTTCCATTTGACATGATCCTGGCACACCTCTCTCGCCTCCTCCACATCCATATACCTACGCATACACGCTCGTCGGTTAAGGGTACACTTAATTTTACCTATTTTCAATATATCGCCAATTTGGTCGATAAACCTTCGCCTAGGGCGTCCCTTCCCAACTCTGTTGTTCACTATACACACACCATACGTACTACAACCATAATATAGCTGCAGCACGGCTTAACTACATATTACCTTATCTGCTCGCAATACAACCTTCTGCTAACTAACAAAGAGACTTTTTTTATACGATAAGGTCGATAAACTGTGTACTCGCAGTTCACCGGATGAAAAGTGGATGCCGTGGCCCGTAAACATCTTATCCCTTATTTAGAATCAAAATGTTGTCACTCCTGTGGACTAATATCTTCGGTACATACATTTACGCTACGATTCACAGCAGCTATAAGCTGCTTTTTAATGCTGGTATTCTGTAAGAGTGTGTGGTCCTCCCTAAGAGTTATTTGTACTGAAACTATAATATAGTTTCTGTGTGGCTCTGGAACGTTTAACAGGAGTTGATTCTTCTTCATGAATGGTGTCACAAGCTGATGTAACTCGCCACATGAAACCTTGCTGTGTTTCCTTATTCTTTGTTAGCTTAATACACACATTTTCCTTTTAATTGGTAGAGGAGGGCGATGGATGCAGGTGCAGGATATGGTTCAATTGTAATTAAAAAAGTTCTAACACGCAGATTTTCTACTTTTTTTGAACTTATACTTTTTGACAATACCCCAGAGGTTAAGCACGTAAAGTCATGTGTAACAGAATAACGACTATATTTAAAATTTATCAGTTCAGGTAGCGCTAAATTGCGTCATGGAACGAAGTTCTTTATCGGACGGTACGGATTTGCGGACCCCTTCTGACGTAGTTAGTGTAGACGGCCTTGGCGGCTATAAGAAAGCGAGATGGAATAATATCCATCTCCCTCACACTTTTTCTTATCTTGCCATGAAAAATATTATTTTATTTTAAAATGACGCTTCATCTTAATAGACGCTAGTAATTATTTATTTATATTTGTTAATCAATAATATAATACGTTTATCAATAATATACTACGAAAGGAACTTCGTTCCAACCGAGTGTCCCACGACGCTCACGCATGTTTTTTATTTTATTTTAATCTATGAAAATATATTTAATAATATAAATATTTCCAAACATTTATTCATCATAATTATTATCATCATTAAAGATGTGAAATTTTCACAGAAATACACATTCTGTGAAAATTTCAACGTCTCATCTGTTACGGATCATGAGATACAGCCCGCCGACAGACAGACGGACGGACGGACGGACGGACAGCGGAGGCTTAGTAATAGGTGCCGTTGGTTACCCTTTGGTTACGGAACCCTAAAAGCTTGTCGCTAAAACTAAAAACATAATATTAATATCCTATTATTAGTAAGTATTTTACCATAAAACGTAATTCAGTAGCCTTAACATGAAATTACTTAGAGTTGTTGTTACCTGAGGTCAAAACCTTAGGCACTGCACAAATAGTAAGATTCTTTCTTTAAATGTTGAAGGACATTCCTGACTCGGATGCTTTTATTTGTATGTGCAAGGTCGCCTCATACGCCACTTTCAAGGTTGCATGTGATTTATTATCCTTTATAAATAAGGAAAGTTGTCGGAAATTTTGTTGGTCCCAGAAACTAATTATAAGAAATGTGTTCCTTTGACAGAGCTTGCATTTCTTAACTTGCGAAAAATAATAATATTCCCATGAATGATTTCGACCAGAGACATTTTATAGTGGCGGGTCTAAAATTATCCATTACCTTAAATCGTCCCATGGGTATCGTAAGTGACGACAGAGGGAACAAACCAGAAGATGAAGCTCATTAACGATGATTTAGGAGAGTTGTTTAGAAGGAGGCAACCTATTAGCTTGAGAGCTGTTATAGACCCTGTATTATTGTCGAGGGTCTGATGTTTTTTTGCATTTTTCCATAATTTAACAAAGTGCAAAAGATCATGTCAATTGTTGAATGTCAGGCTCGGATTTCGCATTGGGCCTCTGAAGATATGCCGCCGGCTATACGTTATAGTTTACTGAGAACCACCCGTCCGATGAGTTTGCAGACGATGCTCAGAACCTCTTTGCACAAAGTGACATTGTTGACATCTTGTATATCCTAAAGTACCCGTCAGACCAGCATTATACGGAAAGCTTGTATAGCAGGGTTGCAACAAAACTGTACATAAGCATCTCGGGGTAAATGCAGCCACCACCAGTACTATTGCCGCACTTGAGTTGCTTGATTTTTTTTTATAGGATAGGGTGACAAACGAGCACACAGTCCACCTGATTGTAAGTGGTTGCTGTGACCCAAAAACATCTACATCTATCCTCATTAAAGAATGAAAATGCAGATGCGTTGTTACCCGTGAGGACTAAGATGGAATGCCTCTTTTCCAGTAAAAAAAAAAGTCTCCGGTTCTCTACACTCACCATACGAAACACAGCAGTTTTAAGCTGCTATTTTGCGATGGGATTCTGTGAGAGCGTGGTACTTCCCCGGTCGAGCCGATCCATTCGTGCTACAACTATACTACTAATATAGCTGCAGCATGGCTCTACCACGTAGAAAAACGTTGATGATAGCTAGGTGAATTTCCTCTACTGTGGGTAATTCGCACCTGGTAGCCAGTTTAAGAATTAAATCCAATGCTTGTGGAAGTACCCTTTTTACTGGAAGAGACCCTTTTTGGCATTCCATCCTAGTCCTCACCTGATGGTAAGTGACTACCGCCGCCCATGAACAACTGCACCAGGGGAACCAGAGGAATTGCAGATGCGTTGCCGGCCTTTTAAAAGGAGTAGGCTCTTTTCTTGAAGGTCCCTAAGTCGTAACGGTCCGGAAAATCGCTGGTGGTAAACTATTCCACAAGGAAGTTGTGCGAGGAAGAAAACATCTTCTAAATCGCACAGTGGTGGACCGCCAATCATCCAGGTGTGTGTGGATGGTATCGGGAGTTCTGCCGCGATGTGCGTTCGTGAAATGTGGCGGCTGGGATTAATCCGAACAATTCCTCAGAGCACTCTCCGTGGTAAATGCGAAAGAAAATGCAAAGAGATGCAACATCTCTTCGCAGCGCCAATGAATCGAGCCGATCGGAAAGGATCGATTTATATTTGTTAATCAATAATATAATACGTTTATCAATAATAATATACCACGAAAGGAACTTCGTTCCAACCGAGTGTTCCACGACGCTCACGCATGTTTTTTTTATTTTATTTTAATGTATGAAAATATATTTAATAATATAAATATTTCCAAACATTTATTCATCATAATTATCATCATCATTACAGCCCATCACAAGTGCACTGTTGAACATAGGCCTCCACCAAGAAATGCCACAAAACACGGTCCTTAGACTTTTACATCCAACGATTTCCTCATCATCATCTTCCTCGTCACCAGGTCATCACTCTATACATCTATTGGGGGAACGCCCTAGACTTCGCTTACCTTTCTTCCTGATCAGCTATCGGTTCCTCGATCTATATGGCCAGCCCATTGCCATTTATTGATATGTTTGGCCATAGCGTTGCGCTATGTCGGTTAGTCCGGTCCTACTGTGAATATCCTGATTACGAACTCTATCAGGCATAGAACCTCAGTGCATAGCTCTCTACGCATTTCGCTGAGCGACATGTTACTTACATTGGGTGAACATAAAAATATGTTTGTATTTAAAAATTCTCTTTGCTAACCAGCTTTTAAAATATAATGAAATAATTATATCTTCTGTAGTACAATCACCCATGAAAAATTAAGCACAATATTTTCTTTGCGTTATTAATATTTTTTTATGAAACTTGTGATAAAATAGCGATACTCGTTGTAGATAGATAGATAGATTGATAATACCGAATTGTGGTATAAGTTTTAAGAAAAGCCGGCTAAGTGCGAGTCGGACTCGCGCATGACCGTACCATCGTAATACAAGTTTCTAGTAGAGGAGCCCCCTTTAATTTTTAATTTATTTTTATTTTTATTTATTTTTTGTTGTTATAGCGGCAACAGAAATACACATTCTGTGAAAATTTCAACTGTCTATCTATTACGGATCATGAGATACAGCCCGCTGACAGACAGACGGACGGACGGACAGCGGAGGCTTAGTAATAGGGTCCCGTTGGTTACCCTTTGGGTATGGAACCCTAAAAAGCTTGTCGCTAAAACTAAAAAATAATAATATTAATATCCTATAATTAGTAAGTATTTCACCATAAAACATAATTCGGTAGGCTTAACATGAAATTACTTAGAGTTGTTGTTATCCGAGGTCAAAATCCTTAGGCACTGCACAAATAGTAAGATTCTTTCTTTAAATGTTGAAGGACATTCCTGACTCGGATGCTTTTATTTGTATGTGCAAGGTCGCCTCATACGCCACTTTCAAGGTCGCATGTGATTTATTATCCTTTATAAATAAGGAAAGTTGTCGGAAATTTTGTTGGTCCTAGAAACTAATTATAAGAAATGTATTCCTGAAGAGCTTGCATTTCTTAACTTGCGATAAAATAATAATATTCCCATGAACGATTTCGACCAGAGAGACATTTTATAGTGGCGGGTCTAAAATTATCCATTACCTTAAATCGTCCCATGGGTATCGTAAGTGACGACAGAGGGAAACAAACCAGAAGATGAGTAGCTTCCTATTAACGATGATTTAGGAGAGTTTTTTAGGAGGAGGGCAACCTATTAGCTTGAGAGCTATTTATAGACCCTGTCTGCTTACAGTGTCGAGGGTCTGATGTTTTTTTGCATTTTTCCATAATTTAACAAAGTGCAAAAGATCATGTCAATTGTTGAACGTTAGGCTCGGATTTCGCATTAGGCCTCTGAAGATATGCCGCCGGCTATACGTTATAGTTTACTGAGAACCACCCGTCCGATGAGTTTGCAAACGATGCTCAGAACCTTTTTGCACAAAGTGACATTGTTGACATCTTGAAAGAGATCAGACGCTGGAGCAAAGGCTTTACGTGCTCTCCGAGGCAGGGGGATGAACCATCACCAATTTTCTGACTCCGGTCTACTACTGCGAATTTCTTGAAAGAAAAACCCAATCACTGATTTTGGCTCGACCCGGGAGTCAAACCCAGGATCTCATGATCAGCAGTCGCGCTAACAACCACTAGATCAACCAGGTAGTCCAGTCAATTATATCTATAAGCAGATACTAGGACTATTACATATTTTCATTTTTTAAATAAGTGTGAAAACCAAGGCAACGTACAGATCATCCGATGCTATGAGTCCGACGCTAAGTTACTGGCGTGACATTCACATCAATCCACAATAAAGCATCAAAATGCAGCTGCGTTATCATCCTGCGAAAAGGTAGGAATGTCTCGTAGCGAGTGTAAAGGGTCATCTGTTTCAATTACCTTATGAAACATTATTCTGAAATTTTTTGTGAAAGTTTTTCTTAGCATTATTCTGTGAAAATGAAGTCTTTATCGGGTCAAACCAGCCAATTTTTGCTGCAATTATAATAATACAGCTGCAGCATGGCTCTACCACGTGGCATGCATACTTAGATAACGGGATAGATTAAGAGATGATTTCATTAGATAAAAGTTATTCATAGGATAAAATACCACATAAACAAATTAAAAACTATAGTTGTATTCATAAAATACAACTTTTATTGACAACTAGCGATCCGCCCCGATTTTGCCTATCGAAATCGATTAATGTGACGTTATTTAAATTTAATATAGTCAAAAACCAATTTTGAACCACTGATGATGAAAAATCAGCCCAAAATAGAATATAAAAAAATGAAGTTAAATAGTCTTATTAAAATTATGAATTTTTGGTCAGATCTACGCAGTATTAGTAATACTGCGTATGTAGTTCGGACAAAAAAATTATAATTTTAATATAAATAGTCTTAGTTAATTTGCATCTTCTATTTCAAATTTTAGAGAAAGAAATTGGTTATGATTTTCTTTACTGGCCTTCGTATACTGAGAATAAGCTAAACATTATTTACTAGCGGTTTTAAGGTCGTCTCTGCACAATTACAATATTTGCCTTTAGTCAATGATTATATTGCGGCGTAAAATATTTTGCAGATAATTCCAATAAATAATTTATTTTGTTTTTTATTCCAAAAATGTATCTTTTTTATATTAAAACTTTTAAACTAGAAATAGTCTAAAATTCTTGTCCATAGCGGTATATTTATGAAATAAATATATGATAGAATTAAAAGAAATAAACTACATTGAACTACCTTCTTTGAACAGCTTGTGCCAACTAAATCTATATAAATAAAATGATAGAGCTTTGCAGTTGTGCGCACGTCACGGGAAAACTACTAGATAGATTTCAATTAAGTTTTCTAAGTTTTATTTCTTAGACACTTGGCCCTTATCTAAAAAAAAGTTATTGCGATATCTTCATTTAATATAAAGTTATTAAAGTTTTAAGAAACAAAGATTTTTATACGGGGTTTTTCACACGGTCAACGGTACGTCGCTTGCTCTCGCGTTAATAATCCAGATAATTTATATATTTTACATACGAAAACTTTGTTAATATATCAGGTAACGCGGACGAAGTCGTGGCTATCAGCTAGTCTTAAATATATATTTATAACTAGCGCTCCGCCCTGGCTTCGCCTGGTGTGGATCTATTAATGTGACGTCATTTTGGCTTAAGGTATTATCAAAGGCCATTTATTTTATATTTTTTTTGTTTAATTTAATTTGTCTATTACGGATCATAGTCAAATTAAAGCGTGACTAGGGAATAATTTTAAGAATTAATTCTTAGAGTCTTTATATGTATGTTTGGTAGAGACAAAAATGTAAATAAACAAAAACTGTCAACTTAATAAACTGAAAACTAAAAGACCGACGACAAACCCTTATAACAAGTTTTTGCTCCACAATGAAGAAGCCCAAACCCTTTTGTGATGTCAATATTTTAGTGTAAAATTACTAGTGCAATTAAAATTCTTTGATTATAATATGTTTTTATATCGTCGATGGATGCAGGTGGTTCAATGGTAGAAGTATATAATAAATAAACTAGGATCAAACTCCCGATGTATTGAATTTTGACTCTAAAAACGTGACCACGTGACTGTGTGAAATTTCACGCAATCGCTTTCCAATAACAACGTAAACTTCATTGTTCAGTGTATTCCGATGCTTATTTTACCACCGATTCCTCCATTATCATCATGTATCGGGCACATGTAGGTCAACCAATGTTATTGTAAGTGACCTTGCTCGCTTGCATGCTGTTGTTTTAATTATCTTTTTATACCTTTTATAATCCAGTGCCAGCCAGACTAAGAAAACTTTTAAATTAACTCTTTGTTTATAATGATATCCTAGTAGCAAGATTCACTTTTAAATCTTCATTCAATCATTCATAAAGCCTTAAGAAGAGTCCACTGCTGCTGACATTAGCCTCCTTGAATTCTTCCAGAATTATATTTGGTATAGTTGCCACGCTTGGCAAGCGGGATGGCATCCACAGTTTTTTTATAAGTTTTTATGTCAAGCGTGTATGCGTAAGATATATGGATGTAAAGGAGGCGAGAGAGGTGTGTCAAGATCGTGCCAAATGGAAGTCCGTAGTCTCTGCCTACCCCTCTGGGTGACAGGCGTGAGAGTTTATATTATGCTATGATTTTTTTGTCATAAAAATTACGCTGCTGCCCGTTTTCTATTTTATTTCCCTCTGTCGCAACACACAAAACACACGGGATAATGTGTTATGGATTCTCTTTGGCCGCTACTACAAGGCACGGCATTTTTAAATTTATTTGTGTAAATTTAATTTTCTTTGATCACCAGTAAACACAACTAGATAACGGTGACATATACAAAACACATAATTTGGTAGCCATGCTGAAGCTTTATTACGGCTACAGGATTATCGAGTCGGCTTTACTGCGGACCACGGTCTCACAGAACACTAGCTTAAAATAACAGTGTAATGCTGATTTGCTTCGTGGGGTTAGTATAGTGAACCGGAGACCCATTCAACACGTTACAAAGTATTTCATTTTAGTCCTCAGAGGTGACGCCGCATCAGGATTTTGATCTTTAATCGAGGATAGATCTGAGCCGTGGTAGCTCAGATGGTTAGCGCTCGCTGTAAGTTTCACAGTACGCGAGCAACCCGGGTTCGATCCCCGCCGGCACCAATGAAATTGTTAATTGCAATTTTAAGTGCTGTTTTACCACGTGCTCGGCGGTGAAGGAAAACATCGTGAGGAAACCTGCATGTCTGAGAAATCAAAAAAAATAATATTTCGAAAACATGTGAAGTTCGCCAAAAACATTTCCTTGCCCTAAAACCCTCTCAGAAATGAGAGGAGGCCTGTGCCCAGCTGTGGGACGTATATAGGCTGTAACTTTACTTTACGAGGGTAGATAACAGATGTCTATAGGTCCCATCATCCATCAGGCAGTTTCTCGTTTAGCATAATTACTTGTATAAAATTCTCCTCGGGTAGTCATCTGCACTGACATATCCGTGTGCTTCACCAGTAAGTATCGGATTGTGAATCTTGGACTAATTCGACTTGAATGTAAGAAAAATTTGTGCCCTCCAAATGCATGAGTAAGCTTTATTTCTCTTATTTTATATTGACATGTTTTTTAATATATACGACCACTCCATCAGCTTTATTAAGATGATTAGTAGATTGGTGTGAATTATAGTTGGTATTTGTTTATTTGGATTTAATCTACATTCAGTTAAGATTATCAGGTCGATATCTATTTTAAGATATATTATGTTTAGTTGAAGGTCGTCAAAGTTAGAGTAAATGAATCTGATTTTTTGTGAAACAATAGTAAAGCCAGGGGGTTAGACTTAATATGGTTAGTGAAGTCGTTGAGTTCACAGTCGAACACTTGGGCTATTTCGTGATTGTCTATGTCATTCAAAGTTTGTAAGGTGCTATTCATTATAGGTTTTATAGGTGCAGAAGTACGTAGCTATACAGACATTTAGTGTATGTGTGTTTGTTGTGAACACGTACTAAAATGTTATATAATACAGAAAAATAATGTACAAAAATTCTGTAAGCCCTTCTGCTAATTTTTATCAGACAGTAGTTCTAACGTGATCATTTTGCGCCTGAGTCACTTAAGACTAAAGTATGCTTCAAATTAGCTTTTATTGATCAATTTAAAGTAATCATGAATGATCAACGCTTTGAAGTCATAGTGTGGCTTCTTTACCGTTTTTAGTGGCATCGAACGAGTATTGTGGTCACCTTGTTGGTTTTTTGACTAATTGCGATGTTAAAATGCGTTTTTACCACTTAAATACTCCCTGCGTTGTTGATAGATCTCTAAGAGGCGATTTTATATTCATGATTCACGTGAAGTTAAAAAATAACACAAAAAATTTCAAAGAGTACTTTTTTGTGTGTTATTTAGTTATAAGGTACAATTGGACTGATATTTTCAAAATAACCAAAGTCCCCTAATTAAAAAAGAATAAAAATTATTCAATTGTTTCACTTTTATATTTAGTCAGCTTGTAATTTATTTGATGGATAACTTTTATCTAATGATTTAAAATGACCCCTCAATAAATAAAAATCAGGTTAAATCTGTAAAATAGCCATAATACCTATAATATTATATGAAAAAATTACATACGCGAATACTGCACATTGAATAAAACAAATTTTACCGATTTTATTGCTTTTAATTTTACTTACAAACTTTCAAAAAAATCGTATTACAGGGAATCTAAACTGAATCCAACCGTGTTGTGGTAGTGTAAGAATATGAACTACCCCATATCGTCTCGTGGGTGTCGTAAGAGGCGACAGAGGGGAACAAACCAGGAGTTGCGCAGCATTGTTTTTCTAATATGGTGGCGATGTCGTCGCGCCGTAAGCGATAACGCACCGAAGCCTAAATCGCGCTATCAAAGTTCTGAAGTTAACGCGCTATATACAGAACAGCTCCGAAATAACACATGGAGCGTTGGCCGCTCCCCGGGGCCGATAACCTTGCCCGGCGGGAGATCTCCCCTTTTCCTTCCACGGCTAAACTAATAGCAGCTTTAAAACAAAAACCTGCGGTGGCTAATCCGCCTGCCAAGCGTGACAGTTATGACAAATGAGTTGAGACTTTTTTTTTTGTTTGTTGAGATTCAGCAGTGGAATTTTATAGGCTGTGATGGATGAAAGGAAATCTTCCTCTTTATGCATACCATTATTAAATAATCAACTAGATGAAATGCCTCACAGCCTAGTCATACTAGCTCTGTCTACAAACACTGTAGGAAGTGTACTGTTTTTTGGCAGCCGGGTGGTACTAACTTAGACGGACACCCAGGAGGAAAAGGCGGACTTACTCCGGACGGACTATGACTTCAGAATGTGTTTTTTTTTCTGTTCTGTTCATAATCTTAACCTTTTTTTTATTTAAGTTATACCTTATCAGTGTTCCTAATCCTGTTTGGATAAACAGCCCATGACACGAAATGATGAATACCTATAGTGTTATGTAAATATTAGAAATAATAAAGTAAAAAGTAAAGTTACATATATGACCCACAGCTGGGTTGAGGCCTCCTCTCATTTCTGCGTGTTGGAGAACTCCAAAGTTCACATGGCCTCAAAATATTACAGTCTTTAAACATGTAGGTTTTCTCACGCTGTTTTTCTGCACCGCTGAATAAGTGGTAAATCATTATTATTCTCAACTACAAAATTAGTCTCGGTACAATTTATAGTTTGTATTAAGTAATATTATATTGTAAATTAACCTTATTTAAAAGAAAAGTCCCGCTGGGTTTCTTGCTGGTTGTT
The DNA here is from genome assembly GCA_029286625.1 of Parnassius orleans. NCBI lineage: Eukaryota > Metazoa > Arthropoda > Insecta > Lepidoptera > Papilionidae > Parnassius > Parnassius orleans. The sequence continues at coordinate 4,299,530 of JAGSMP010000006.1, read as the reverse complement.
CCCAGGACAGAGGTTTTATCCGAACCAGTGGTAGTAGTACTATATTGAATAAAAGTGATTCTATTCTATTCTAAAAGCCTTTTCATGTGACCCTATACATCATAATAACATCCTTCACCAGAAGTGGGAATAAAGGTTTCCACTTAAGTTCTCTATATAACTAATGCTCTTTCTACACATACAAAGAAATCAAAACAACAAATGTTTTGATTTCTTAAACAACGAATGTTTTGATTTCTTTGTACGTTGTGATAAGTGTGACGAATTAATCATTCATTCATGCATTCATTAAATTTTAAGTTAAATTGACACAAACTTGAATGACAAAGTAATCCTAGTGGAAGTATATCTATAAATAATGTATTTATAGTTATTGTTATATAGGCGTATGCGGTATGGTACAAAGTTTTTGTGTTTAAATGTTAAATTAAAATAAGATAAGCAACGTTGCGTAATTGGAGAACGTTGAGCGGTCAAACGTTCTTCACACGTTTCCATCCACGCAACACGTTCACGTTTCTTACCACGCTTAGCCAAAACCTTTTAATAGGCCAGGGAAAAAGTTTCGTCGTATTTTGTTTGTATAGAATTGAAGAAAAATCTCTTTGGTTGTACTATTTTTATCTGGCTGGTTTTAATATCAATACATATAGGACATTAAGAAAAATAAAAAGTAAAAAAACACTTTCCCGCCATTTTTCAATTGTTTTTCTGTCCGCAAAAACGAGTGAATCTAACGAAAAAATTCGATACATTCTGAAGTTTTATTACAAAAAAGGGAAAAAAGCGACTCAAGCCGCAAAAAAAATTGTGACGTTTATAGACCTAATGCAGTGTCAGTAAGAGTAGCACAAAGTTAGTTGAAACGTTTTCAGTCCGGGAATTTTGATGTCAAAGATGCAGCTCGCTCTCATACGGATAAAGTCGATGCCATTTTTTAAAAAGTAGAGCAGGGTCGGCATATTACTAGTTACAATATAGCCAAGGAATTGAGAATTGACCACTAAACAGTTTTGACCCATTTGAAAAAGTCTGGCTATACAAAAAAGCTCGATATTAGGGTACACACGAGCTCACTGAAAGAAACCTAATGAATCATGTACTCATTTGCGATTCTCTATTGAAACGTAATGAAACCGAACCATTTTTGAAAAGATTGATCACTGGTGATGAAAAGTGGATCACCTACGACAAGAACGTGCGAAAAATATCATGGTCTAATGGTAGTCAAGCTCCACAGACTGTAGCGAAACCCAGATTAACGCACGCAATAAAGTGATGCTGTGTGTATGGTGGAATTGGAAGGGCATCTTTTATTATGAGCTTTTACCGCCAGGCAAAATCATCGGTTCGGATCTCTACTGCCAACAACTAATGAGACTCAAGCAAGAAATTGAGAAAAAACGGCCGGAATTGATCAACAGAAAAGGAGTGATCTTTCATCATGATAACGCCAGACCACACACATCGCATCGCATCGCATTCACCATGTAGTCCTGACCTTGCACACTCAGATTTTCACCTGTTTTGGTCTCTTCAGAATTCTTTGGGTAGTGTTAGGTTAACATCAAGAGAGTACTGTCAAAACTACTTGTCGCATTGTTTTGATAAAAAATTCCAAGATTTCTACAGCAACGAGATTATGTCACTACCTACAAGATGGCAACATGTTGTAGGACAAAATGGCACATATTGTATATTATAATTAAATGCACTTAATTAAAATTAAAAAAATCTTGAATTTGTATATAAAATACGAAGAAACTTTTTCCCCGACCCTATATACAATTTGCATAGAATTAGTACCAAAGTGCCAGATAATACTTTTTAGTTTTTTTCTTTTCTGGCTTAAATTGTATCGTATTCCATTGTATCTTAAAATAAAATAGTTACAAATGCAACTTTTTATTATTTTTAGCTTTTGATTTTGCTGATATTCCTAGAATTGTTAAATAAAGATACTTCAACACCAGTCAGTCTTTTTTTTCTCACAATATTTTTTATCTGTAATTATTTCTTCTTGCCATTTCGTCCCTTGGGTGTAGTTAGAGGCGATTATGGAAAATGCCAGAAAGATCTCATGGCTTCCGATAGATGGCGCTATAGTCGTCTCACTTACGCCAGATGTAAAATATCCAACACGAACAAGTACAATAACAGGTTCCTTTACGACGTTTTGATTCATTGAATTTTAATTGTCGATTAACCAATAAATAAAAACGTACTTCTAATCTATGGAAGCCTAATTTTTGAGTTACATTACTTCCTGCATGTTAAGATTTATTGAAATGTTGTTTTATAGGCGGATTCCATTAAAGTTCAGCTATATGTAAGCAATGTTTGAATACCGCACATTGTATTTGAAGGTTATATTTTGATCGATGTCTTGAAATTTGGTTTTTGAGCTGAAATGATCCCTGTTCGAGCGTATAAAATGATCCCTGGAATCATATTACCCCATTAGTATTTTTAAAAGTTTTCATTTAACTTGCAATGTATGTATGTAGGTATGTATGTATTTATGTATGTATGTATGGATGTATGATATGTAGGTATGTATGTTTGTTAGGGTCAAATCTTGCATGTTAAACGCGACCCACTTCAGTGGTTGGATTTTTGACAAATCCAACCATTGCCAAAAATAGTAGGAACAAGAAATAATGTAAGGCGAGTAAAAGTAGACACGTCTGTGCTGATCAGTACACTCTGCAAAAGTACTTAGAGGAGGAAACGAAAAAAAAAACAGATAAAGAACAAAAGAAAGCCAATAAAAAGACGATTAAATTAAAAACCGGTTGCAAACGAAAAGAAAAATAAAGGGAAAGGAGGCGGGAAAGGAAAAACTAAGAAAAACAGTTATAAAACAGATTCTTCTGAAGAGGACAGAGGACAATAACAAAGGTGAAGGGTGGATAATATGCGTTGTGTGCCTGAAATGGGGCCATGAGGCTTATATAATAATAGCAGAAATAGACAGTGGCGATGAAGAAGACTTTACTTGCGATTTTTGCCTTTCTAATCGTTTTGGAAGTGTGAAAAAAAGTTAAGGCTATAGTTTCTTTTTTTAGTTCACATCATATGAAGTATGAGTCTTTATTTTTATTTTATTTAGAAGAATAGTTGATTTTTTTATTTATACTTTGTTAATACTACAAACCTTAAAGAGGCTTTATTGTTTTTTTTTATTTAGAAAAAGAGTTTAGTTGTTTAGTTATAATTTGTTAACTCTATAAACCTTAAAACGTTTGTTAAAATTGTAAGACTTAAAATGTTATGTGTAAACATGCTTATATATTTTTGTTGCTTTAAACAATACATATGATTAAACTAAACAGCTGGGTGTTTTATTTTGCTAATATTAAATATCGTAGATATAAAATGATCGCCAGGGATCGTTTTATGCATGCATGTGTATAAAACGATCCCTTACTAAACTTTTGGAAAATATGACGAAACTAATAAACCACATACATATCGTGAGGAATAAGTATGCAATTACAAAGATAAGTAAATTCACTATTCTTAACGATTTAAATCTTGTGTTTTTGTCTTAAACTTTCAGCGCAGTAAAGTTTTTTTCTTAGGGAGATCATATTGCACGCATGTCCCCTATTTGTTTTATGTACGTATGTAATAGAGCTGCGGTATTTAAGCGTTCGCTGAAAATTTGACACCACTGAAATTGTCACTCGCAACCTTTTAGTACTGATTCACCACGTGATCGACGGCGAAGGAATCCTGCATGTCTGAGTAACAATATATTTCGAGGACATGAAATCCGCCAACACGCATTGGAGCAGAAAACCTCTTACAAATCCGAAACCGAGTCATGGACCTTCACTGGTGGTGGAAAGTCGCTTAGCTAACAATGGAGAGGGCTATAAGCGAGCTAATTAGGGTTCCGTACCCAAAGGGTAACGAGACCCTATTACTTAGCCTCCGCTGTCCGTCCGTCTGTCTGTCAGCAGGCTGGATCTCATGATCCGTAATAGGTAGACAGTTGAAATTTCACAGAATGTGTATTTCTGTTGCCGCTATACCAACAAATAATAAAAATTAAAATTAAATTAAAAGGGCTCCCCTACTAGAAACGTGTATTACGATAGTACGGAACCCTTCATGCGCGAGTCCGACTCGTACTTGGCCGGTTATTTAGTTTTATGTCTAAAGTAGCAGTGAGCCGGCCTCGAAGAACCAACAATCGACGGGCAAGAAGGTTCCCAAATGGCAGTAGTCCCACTAAATTGACTGACAACCTATTAAAACTTGCAGAAAGTCGATTGATGCAAGTGCTTAAGACCGTATTTTGTAGTATTCCTTAGAACTGCAACTATGATGAAGATGAGGTATTGTTGAAAAACTATTTTTATTTAAGTAGCTAACACACACTTAAAATCATGTGTACAAGTTGCTTAATGCACATGTTACTTAAATCGGTTAGCAACAGAAAACGGTGATACGATAATTTGACATAATGCTAGCAATATAGAGGACGCGTGTGACACAGTTTCATTATTATCCGGGTCATTTTTAGGCAATGCTATTAAGTAATTATATAAATACGGTTTATTGATGAGTAGTAGTAGATTTAAGAGAAATCGCTATTGATTTTGAAAGTAATTCAGTATTTATTCACATATAGTCGCCATTTATGTACCGTTAATTTCGCAGTATGCGAGCAACTTCGGATGGCACCAATGAAATTTTTAATTGCAATTTTAAGTGATGACTTACCACGTGATCGGCGGTGCCACTATCACTATTACTATCATATGGTAATACCACTAACAGAAACTATTTTTTTGGTACTTCCCTTAGTCGCCTCTTGCGACACACACGGCAGAAAATGGGATCATGAACAAAAAATATTATTATGTGAATTATTTATTTTAGAGTTTTCGAAGATAAATCTTTGAAAACTCTAAAAATAAATAATATCTTAAATATTTATAGGCTGCCTCTGCCCACGGCTTATTTGCTCGTCTGGAAACATGACTCCTTCGTATTTATATTCCCGCAGTAATTTTTATTTTCCAACGGAAAAAGTATAGGCCATGCCTTAAGTACGAGTAGGCGGTTTTTAAACACTGCTTTCAGTATTAAAAAAAGGCTATATAAGCTATTCAGTATATCATTATTTAAAGTTAGTATTTGCGCCCTATCTTTATGATTAAAATAGTTACTAAACTACATATATATAAATTTTTGATTGTTCGTATTTTATGCCCTGCCATACCGTTCATAAGATTGCGGTAAAACTTTGTCAACTTACTGTTTGCACTTCCGAGAAGGTTATAGGCATAGTACAATTAACTTACAGTAGGTGGCGCGCGTATCGCAACAACAAATTTATTTGAAAGTTATATATCATTCAACTTCAATGAATGTACAGGGTGGACCGTGGCAGAGTTACAACTTGAAATTTAAATATTTTTTAAACCGTTGCGTTAGAGAGCAGGGGAGGGGTGGCATTCGACGTAGAACGGTGAGCAACGCGCGTTCGCATTAGAAGCGTACTTTAAAAGTAACGATTCCTGTACTATTGCCCGTCGACGATTTTACACACGTTTTGATATTCAACGTTTAAGTGACGGACCAAGTTTAAATTTAATTAGAACGTGGGTGCAGGAGTTCCGAGCAACTGGTTCAACCATAAACAATCCTCGGCCAGGCCCTAGCCGGACGTCAAGGACCAAAGAAAACATTCAACGTGTTCAAAGCAGCGTACTGCAAAATCCGCGCCAGTCCGTGCGCAAACGCTCCGGTCAAAGACGCTACCAAAACGACCGTGCAGCGAATTTTAAGCAAGGACATGAAACTTCATCCATATAAGTTCCAATTGGTGCAGGCTCTCAAACCAGATGACTTCATAGCGCGTAAAAAGTTCTGTGAAAACATGCTAAGCCGATTTAAAACTGTAAACACAATTTGGTTCAGTGACGAAGCACATTTCCATTTAAATGGGTTTGTCAACAAACAAAACTGCCGGTATTGGGCATCAAGAGGACAAAACCCGCGATTAAAGTACCAACTAGCCTTGCACAGCCCGAAAGTCACCGTTTGGGCAGCTTTATCAACGAATAGAATAATTGGCCCTTTTTTCTTTGAAAATTCCCGTGGAGCAACAGTAACCGTTGATGGTGATGCTTACCGACGCATAATAAGCGAATATTTTTTGCCGAAACTTTGAAAGCACCAATCGTACAGTTCACACACGTGGTTCCAACAAGATGGCGCCACAGCTCACACGGCGAGAGCCACCATGAGCTTCCTCCGCGAACAGTTCCCTAGAAAACTGATTAGTCGATATTGTAACATCGTGTGGCCACCCAGATCGCCGGATCTCACCCCCTTGGACTTTTTTCTGTAGGGTATCTTAAGGCAAAAGTCTATGATAACAATCCAACAAACATATTAGAATTAAAAGAAAATATCGAGCGAGAAGTGAATGCTATTCCGCAATCAATATTGCAACGCGTCGCTCGGAATTGTGTCGAGAGGTTCCGTGAATGTGTACGCCGCGACGGAAAACATTTAGACGGCATAATCTTTAAAAAGTAAAACCCGCATGTGTGAAGATTGATTTGGTAGGCAATACATAATTTTTCATTTACTAATCGTAAACCTGACACGGTACACCCGGTATAATTCCTAATTAAACAATATAACTTTTCCAAATTTAAAACGATATTTCCACAATTATTTCTTCCGCGGCAGTAACGCGCCGGGTACCAGCTAGTTAATAATAAAATACCCTAAAAGGATTTTTTTTTTGTTTTGAGACTGATACCTTGCAGTGGACTTCTAAAGAAGAGTATATATTATTATAGAATAAGTAGGGTTACAAAATCGCACGGTCACACAGTCTTAATTAAGATTCAAAATATAGATGCGTTGTCACCCTGAGGGCTAAGATAGAATGCTTCGTAACCCGGTACTCGGGAAGGTATGCTGACAATGTACGTTGGTATTCTGTGAGAGCATGGTACTTTCCCGGTCGAGCCAACCCATTCGTGCTGCAAACACAATCTTGCTGCAACGTTGTTCTACCACGTTAAATAACTGCTATATTGAATTTTTAAATTCAGGCCAGGTCAAGACCTTGTAGGTTATCAATTAAATTAACTTAAAATCATATTGTAACTTATTTTAAAACTTTTAATATATAAATTATTTTACGTGTTATAAGCCGGTACTTCACGATAACCCCTCCCCACCTGGTGGTAAGTGACGACGATAAATCGCGCTGTCTTAGTGTAATAAAACCCTATTCACTTGTGCCTTGAAGACACCCACATTATAATGAGGGTATCCACGACTTTTTCTGCCACCAGGGCGGCGCCACTTATGAATGAGGTGAAACATTTGACTGATTTCATGGCGGGGGAAGTTATTTTGTTATAAAAGTGTAGAGCTTAATGTTTCTTTCTGAAATATGAGTTATATTTTATGTTAATTAGATCAGGAATAGATAAACCAGACTACGGATATCTCTAAAAGTATAATAATTTAAAAGAAAGTTAAAAAAAATCTGAAAATTTGAAGAACACATCACTGAGGCATTGTTTTGTATAAATACATACACTAGAAACCGAAAAACATTTATATAAAACGCAACTTTTCAATGATGTTCACTATGTGACCATATACGTAACAAATAAGTTCACTTCAGTCCCAACTAGCGACATCTGGCGTGCGTAGGATATTAGCACTTATTGGACGGAAATGGAGACGCCGGCAAATAGTCCTTTGCTGGATATTTCGGGAAGCACACCCGTTCATTTCGGACAGGCAGATTATTGAAAAGCCCATATAAAGCTGAACGTACATTTGTTAGCACCGTACGCGCCGAATTTTAGAATTCGTTGTATGAAATCATATGAAACCTCGCACATTACACTCGCACCGTACGCACCCCACTTTTATAAAATGCGGTAGGTATCCGAATATTGAAGGACGCATGCTGATGACGTCATATAACGCGGCGCGTGGATTTGGTGGATTATCCACTATAACTGGTCGTTTCGACTTACGTGATTATTTTTGTATTTTTATAACTTTTAATTAATTCATAATTAATTATACATAATTTAATTTTTTTTGCATCGATTATCAATATGAATACTTAGTGATAAATTATTTAAATACTGAACTAAAAAAAATAGTTAAATTTAAATCAAAAACCCAATTATACCTGATTACTTAATTATCAATAAAAATACTTATCTCAAACATACAACAAGTTTTTTCTCTGGTTCAATTGGCCTTCTAAATCTTGAGTTTTCCATAGAATGATATGGTTTTAGTATATGTAGCAATTCTTGAAATTTCTTGTATGTTAAATGCAAATATCTAAAAAATCGTTCATCATCATCTAACAAGTCTTTAAATAAAGTATATCCCCTTCATATTCTCCATAAAGTTGCCTTTTTAAATTAATATTATGAATCCAGAATTCTTCTTTTTCTTCGAATTTTATTTTCTTCTTCCTCTGCCAATAAGCTATTACTATATTTCATTAGGCTACTACTATACTTCTTTCCATAGTGATTTCGAGCGATCAATTTCACTATACCGTTTCACAGCAGTGGTTGGAAAAAACTACAAAAGATGTTGGTAATACAAAAGATTTGCGTATGGCGCGGACGATGCTTACGTGCAAATGTGCGAAGCCATCAGTAAAACTCGGCGCGTACGGCGCGTACGATGCGTATGGTGCGGACAAATGTGCGTTTAGCTTAAGTAGATTAAAAGTAGAATCAATAAAGTTCTAAAACATTATCACATTAACGATAGAACTGTTTTATTATTAATAATTGGATTATTAAAAAAATATCGACTTCATTTATTATTATCGGATCTCGTTAAAACTTCATGTATAATCACATTAAACTCTCTAGTAAATATTCAGCGAATTGGGTTAACTCACTTCGAACATATTGAGTTAGGAACATAAATTCATTTAAACAACCTCGTTTTTCCTTTTCCCGCTTTTTGAAATTAATTAAAAACTTATCACGCCACATTCAAAACCTCCGATACTAACACATAAAGTTTGAGTCAGAAGCAAATGAACTACAAATTGCGTTAACTTACCGTCAATTAAATAAAATGAGTCGACTCAATATCTACACGTGGAAAAGTAACACTGTGGAAAATTCTGTGTCATCTCTCCTGTAATACTAACGCGAAATAGAAGAACCTTATAGAAAATTTCATTAGAGAAATTTCTGAGTAATCTACTTACGGCGAGGTATTTACGTTGATGGATTTATTACTTTTTATAATTATTATAAACCAGTGCTTGACTACTATCCCACATGATGGTAAGTCGTGATGCAGAGGATGGTAAAGCGCACTGACTTAACAAAAGCCTATTCACTCTTGCCTTGAAGATACACACATTGTAATCGGATGAAAAGACTTTCTTACAGCTGGCAACTTAGTCCACTTCTTTGATGTACGCATGACGAACGATGAAGCAAAATTAAATATTTTTGGCAACAATATTCCAGAAACATCTGTATGAATGACAGCGACTATAAAGTAGTACTATTCACTTCCTCTGCGCCCCCTCTCCCTAAGGGGGGTAGCTTCCGATACGGCAGAAAGGCCCTCCAGGCCAAAGCCAGTCCCAGGTGGTGTTTATTGGGTAGGCACTTAGGTTTCATAGTGAGTCCCACATAACCACGCAGCCGGCTGCGTAGTATGCTAAGAGCATTCACCACCTCCCTCCCCCGCTTCTCGGAGGGTAGCCCTTAACTTTGCTTCTGGGCACAAAAATAAATAAAGTGGTAGAGTCATGCTGCAGTTATATTATAATTGTTATGGGTCAGAATTAGGGGCAAAATTATAATTTAATAGCATTAAAAATTGTGTTAATAAAATAGAAATAAAAATGAAATACAAGCAAATAATTTGACGAAGTTAATGATGTAAATCGGTCCATAAATTACACACATTGAGCGGCAACAAAGTGGAAACGCACCTACGTGACTTACTCAGTCATTCCGCATAATTGATCGCCGGCATTAATGTCGGACGTGCGCTATCCGCGTGGTGATTGTGGAATCAACAATTAACAGATTGCTGTTATAAACAAATTTATGCGAAAAATGAACTCAACTGCATTGGTTATTGCCTTGGTACCGATCATCTATTTTTGAAGCAATGGACAGCTATCTTTCGGTTATGCTTGTGCTGCTAGCCGGGAGGCTTTGACAGCTATATGAAAATGGTGGTTGTTGATAGTTGTAGGAATCGCCCATCACTGCGCTTGTCATTACGAGGCTGACACTCGCGAATCTTTCTTCCCCATCGGTTGTAGGTTCTTCGAGCTATATGGCCGGCCCAATGCCACTTCAGCTTACTGATCCGCTAGGTTATGTCAGTTACACTTGTTCTTCTGCGGATATTCAAAAAATTCTTCGTGTATAGTGGCGGTGTAAGAATATCCGCTAACCCATATCATCCCGTATATATGCTGCTGCCCTGGACGGGCTGATAATAGCTCGTATTGATAAAAAACTGCGGTTGACGATCCGCCTGCCAATGGGGAAGCCCAATGTTCATCAGTGGACTTTTGATAGGTTGTGATGATGACGATGATGATAATAATGATAATAAGTAATATACCTTGCATAATATTATGTTCATACTTCATATTATCGTATAGGTATGTAATTACAAACATATTCTTGTTGTATATTTTCCATTATTTTTCCTTGTCTTTTTTGTTAACGCTTCAGACAGCCTTTAACGATTAAGATTACAATATATCGAAAACTTAGTAATATCGATAAAATTGATACCACAATATCAACATTATTATCGATATAATCCAAACTCCTTTATGTATATTAAAATAAAAACACCAATTATCTACGACTTTACATAAAAAATATTTCACACTTAAAAATTTAAAAAAAGGACAAATATTTAGTTTTCTTTTTGTTCATGGCAATATGACTAAACACCGTTATCACCAGACACTCGTTTAAAATAAAAATAGCTAGTTGTTCGTTCAACAACACATTGGTTTTGGACTGGACTTCTTTCGGAATTATCATACATAATGAATAAATGCAAATTGTGGGACAATTTTAAATATAGAGGTAAATTGTAATTTATATAATGTTTGTTACCAAGGTGTTAAAACATCTGAAAACATGTTCTTCAAACCTCGCTGGTCATATGTATGTAGTATGAAAAAAACCATAAAATACTTGAAAGAACCGAAACCAGCTGCTCAGAAGGAGACTTTCAAAATTGTTGTTCTTGGGTTGCATCGAATTTGGAGATGTGACTTCATAGCGTGTTTTGATTGTTTGATTTGCCATAATCTCACAAACTCATAATCTTTTTTTCAATAAATTCTTAAATTAAAAGTACTAAAAAATAAATAATTTGGCGTTGGAGCAGGCGATATCGATATTGCTACCCTTCGATATAAATATCGATATTTTATTTCTGTTGCATCCCTACTTAAGACCTAATATAATATGTAATATATCTTAGGCATTAATTATGGTTTAATAAAAAACAAATAAAGCATCATATAATTCAGATAACTGCAGTAGAATATTCAAACAAGCGCAAGCTGTGTGTAGTTTCTTTTTTATTAAGGAAAATCATTATTAATGAAATAAACATCAATCTAATGTTCTACGAAACGCAGTCAGAATGGAATAATAAAGAACCGCTCATTGTGAAGTAGACACGAAACGAAACCTGCCCGTTAGTAATAAATCTCTTTAATGATTCATAAATTTTCCGCAGTGTTAGTTCACTAAGAAATTGTTACGTATTAGAATAAATTAAAGTAACGACCTTTATATGTCCTACTGTTCGGCATAGGCCTCTTTTCACTACTGAGGGGATTTTTAGAGCAAGAAAGAGTCCGCCACGCTGCGCTGGCCCAATGCGTTAATTTCCAGACTTCACATGTCCTTGAATTTTTTAAATAATTTGTCAGGCCGTAACCGTTACAGCCTATTAAAGTCTACTGATGAGCATAGATTGCCTTATAAGGGGAATATTTGACAAAGTTGCCACGCTTGAAAAGCGGGTTGGTATTTTACACATATTACACATTTTTTATTTTTAGTCGTTATTAGGCAGACGCTGCTGCCCATCTCCTGATTTGTTTTCCTCTGTCACCTCTTACGACGCCCACGGGATGATATGGGGTAGTGGATATTCTTGCACCACCACTACACGGTCAGACATTCAGGTTTATTCACGATGTTTTCCTTTACAGTCTAAAAGTGATAAATCGGATAAAATTAATTTTATAACGGATATTTTGGTTTACAGCAGCCATGGTCATGAGGGGATTGAAACATTGAGAATAAAAAATAAGTTTTTTTTTTATAGAATAAGGGTGACAAACGAGCACACAGTCCACCTGATGGTAAGTGGTTGCTGTGGCCCATAGACATCTACATATGTCTTCGTTTGCGAATTAAAATGCAGATTCGTTGTCAGCCGTGAGGACTAAGATAGAATGCCTCTTTTCCAGTAAAAAGGGTCTCCGGTTCTCTATACTCACCTTACGAAACACAGCAGCATTAAGCTGCTATTTTACGCTGGTATTCTGTGAGAGCGTGGTTCTTCCCCGGTCGAGCCGACCCATTCGTGCTACAACTATACTATTAATATAGCTGCAGCATGGCTCTACCACGTTAAAATATAAGTAAAAATCAAAATAACATAATTATAAGTAACAATTAAAATCAAAAAATAAATTAAATCCGTAAAAGTTACAGCCTAGGTATCTACTCGTACATCCCACTGCTAAGTGCCGGCATCTTCTCATTTCTGAGAGGGTTTTGGAGCGCGGGAATGCCCGCCGCGCTGCCCAAATGCGTGACTGACTGTACATGTCTACGATGTTTACACACACACTCACGTTTACACACAATCAGCACTTAAAATTGTAATTAACAATTTCATCGGTCCCGACGAGAATCGAACATGGATTTCTCGCGTAATGTGAAATTTACTACGACCGCTAGCCCCTAAACTACCACAGCGCAAAAAATCCTTAATTACATAAATATACGATATCGTAAAGTGATAAATTGCATTAAAATTGCAACTGACAATATCATTGGTGCGCCGTGAGGATCAGAATCACAATAATTTATTTCGTAGATCATATGTACCATAATAAATGATCTACGAAATTAATTATTGTAATAGGAAATAAATTTAATAAATTTGAATAAAATAAAGTGTAAAAAGCTACGTATATTTAACTTATTTTAATTTGTTATGTAAGGGCCAATTCTTGCTTACAAACTTCAACAAAAAGATCAGTAAATATCATTGAGTTATAGTACTACGTATAGAGGCTATCCGAAGCAAAACAGTGTCACAAACAGGAGAGCGAGCGTGCCGTAGATTCACTCAGTATTTGCTGCAGCTCAAACATTACGTGTCGTCTCATCAAACTATAAAACATGCAGCGCTAGACCGCTTAAACGTATAGTTTTCTCGCGACCAAAACGTCTTAAGCGCCGGAATTTCATGGCGCTTACGCGTTTCATGCATCAATGTGTTATAAAATGTCGTTCTTATAGATTTTACACCGCAGAAGTGACACTGCTTTTGTACCCACAATGCATACACTATTTCAAACTGCATTAATAGTAAAATAGGTCAATTAATACAAAAGTAAAAAAGTTATGCATTTACCTATGTTTTTTTTGATTGGAAAAAAGAGAATGAACGAAGTGAAATAAAAAATCATCATTGTAACTGGATATAAACTTTATTTACCTTTAAACAAAATTAGTTTAGTTAGTTTCTGACGCTCAGACAAATAATCATTTGAAACTTTCGCTTCGTGATATAAACGAATTCTTGCGTATTTATTTATTATCGCTCGAATTAGATGAATTCTGTGGTTAAATGTGGAAGGTTGATCAAGTGCATGCTGAGTTAAACAAGAAAATACATCTTTCTCGATGAAACATTTTAAGCTATTCACTGTGATGTAAGTGAAGTTGTATTTAGAAGAAAGAGATTTACCACCACTCTTCTTTATTAAATGACGTATTATGATTTCGGTTGATAGGCATATTTTGTAAACATCTTCGGAAGAATAACACAAACCGCCCATGTCTTTTATAATTATTAGTTTATGATGCGGTAATTTACGTTGTGGTCAAGCTGTCAATACACTCTTCACATTTCAAAGATTTTGTTAGATAACGGGACACATATCCTGAAATATACCCAACTATGAGTTGTGAAGCTTGTGTTGCATTTTCGTAGTTGAGCATATTTGCAAAGATTTCACAATTATTTTCAACTTCCAAATCTGATTCAAGCGCTCTTGTCGACTCCAAAATTTCATATTCCTCTTCATAGTGTCCGTTTACAATGGATGTGCTATTGATAATATTTACGGATGATGAATTTAAAATACTGAAATTATCTAAAGGAATGCAGTTCCCGTTGAATGATGACCGTAATTCAAGGTGGTTCAATGTTTTTTTATACGCAGCCCTGAACTGTAGAACATTAGGATTGTTGTTATAGCCACCATGTTTTCTGATCAAACCAAAAAAAAGTTCTAAGTGATCCTGGTTTATGCGATACATTGATATGTAGTTAATACATTTTTTTTCTTCCACTAAATAATTATACAGTGTCTTCATTGATTCAATGCATATAATAGCTCCAAGAAATCCTGTTTTGTTTAAAGACTCCACGATTTTCTTTTTAGCAATATTTAGTACAATTCTAGGTTGCCGGTTTTTTCTATTTATAATTCTTTTGGATTTCATTTGATACTTTAGCTGAAATATATATGATTTGACTTCATCTAGGAACGCAAATATTTCCGATTTGTTTTTTTTATCTATTGGACGTTTAAAACCATAGAAATGGAATTTTCTTGAATTCATTACGTCAAAAAAGTTATTCATCACAGTTATGAAATTAACAGTGGCAGAAGAATCTTGAAATTTGCTTGATTTTAAAATTTCATCGCAAAGAGTTAATGATTTCGCAACGCTCATACTTAGTAACTGCGTAGCGAGTTTCACTTTCATTATCTGGTTGCGGAAGAAAATGTGACGAGGTGTCAATTTATTAGCAAACTGAAGTCCTTCATTTTGCTGGAGTTTGTTCAAATTAATTAGCAGTTGCCACTTTATTTCTCCATTATTTCCATCAAATAACACCCGTTTTCGTTCAAATGTGTTTCTAATTAATTTTATTGCATGGCAAGGGTCTAAAAATATGCACACTTTTTCTGACGTGGAAGGATGGGAAAAGTGAGTCTTTATATTATTTAAATCAGTCAATTGACATCCTAAAATTTCAGCTGCCTTTAAATTTGTAGCACAACCATCGAAAGTAAGATTTGTAACAGTCACGCCAACTTCATTACACTTTTCCAAGCAAATTTTAATTAAATTTGACTTTCTTTCTGCATTAATACCAGATATTAAAAAATATCCAACTGGCAATTTCCAACTTTCATTCAAAGATACTAGCATGAATACTAAAGCTTGAGTTGCCGTGGTGTCCTCGTCTTCACCTATTACTGGACCTGCGCCAAAGTTGACTGCACCGAGCTTCCGTTTTTTATTAAATAACTTTTGGCTTCTTATTGCCATCTCGTCGAATACCAAAGAACATAACACAGGTTTTTCGTTCAACTGGCTTTTCTTTTTTAAAACTTTAAAAGCTTCTTCGGTGAAGCCCGGTTCAGCATTTACTGCTGAGTACCATCTGCAAATGGTTCTGGTATGCGGAAGAGCTTTATTATAAGTTTCTCTAATATATTTGTATGCTGCTGGAGAATAATAGTGCAAAGTTAGTGCAAACTCGTAGTGGTGCGGTATACAACAAAGAACATCTGTTTTGTTTAGTTTTTTTTATTAATGATTTATGAAGCTCTATAAGTTCAGCTCTATTCATTAGGTCGTTTTCCGTTTGTATATCAAAACCAAAATTACTTTTTATGTCCTTGACTATCAATTTGTAAGATTTACATTTTTTCTTTAAGTATCTGTTTTGACGCTGTATCTTCTTAAATTTTTCTGCAAGTACCTTTTTAGCTTTAATTTCTTTTAGTAATTTTCTTTTTAACACTATTTTGCGAGGACTATCGAAGATTGATTCCGAATCACTCACTGGTTCAGATATTGGCTCCACCAACTCTGAAGTACCTGATTTTGAATCGCTACCGGCGTATGGTACTGCGCATTTCTTGAGATAAAGTCGACCTGTTCTTGTAAAGTATTTATCTTCATATTTGAAATGATCTGAACATATGAGTGTATGGTCACTCGGCAACCATGAATCTTCGTTGCGATTTTTCTGGACAAATTTTATCCATGCTTCTCTTTTCTCATGACCAGGACGAGGAAATCTAAAAGAAAACATTCACCGTTATACCGTTTTGTAGCAGTAGTAGTGGTAGTAGTAGTAGTGGTGCGGTGGTGGTTGTGGTAGTATTAGTACTAGTAGTAGTAGTGGTGGTAGTAGTAGTAGTATTAGTGATGGTAATAGTAGTAAGTGGTTGTAGTCGTATTTAGTGGTAGGTGTAGTAGTAGTAGTAGTGGTAGTTTTGTACACGGCTTTGAGTTTCTGTGGCATTGCAATACAGCCGGAACATCTAGTATTTAATGAAAACAACATAGGTATAGGCGGTACATTAACACATGTTATGTGAACTTTTCACATGGTTTTTTTATTATCAGGCTATATAAATGTTATAAAATTAATACCAAATATTTTAAGGGTCATTGTACTCTTTTTGAACAACTTTTACTATGGGACCAACCTGACATAGCGAAAACAAATCAGTTGTTCCATATTTGACCTCTTAAAATATTTTTAATTAATTTTGTGACACATTATTCTTACAGAACCATGACAGTTAGGCACCATAGGCAGAGTTATAAAAATAAATACTAGTTGAAGATACCAAAGTCATATTGTTCACTCTTTAGTTTTGTACCTACGTGACCCATCTGTACGGTTCAGTTTCCATAATCTATGACTGAATACAAAATGTCGGGTGCATTAGAAAATAATAAAATAAAATGTTAGAAAATGATAAATAAAAGGTTTTAGTGGATTCTTTGCTTACTTACCGATGATAAGTCACTCCACTTTCTTTTTCTTTGCAGTAGATTGATTTTTACACGTTTTAATACGCAAGACGGCATTTTTCTTTCGGCAAGCGTTCGCGACAAGCGTAGTCAGTGACTAAATGAGTTGTTGCCGGTCGGCAACAAAGCATGGCGCAAAAACTTGTTTACGGCGTCGGTTCTATACGCTAGTAATAATAGTTCTATGGTAAATATATAAGACAGTTATTATAGTAATTATTTTTTATTTCAGACATAATACTCATTTATAAAGGAAAATATTTCTGCTGCGTCGTTGTCAGCTGTCAAAGCATAATGACTACATACAATTTTATCAATATGGAATAAATCCAGGAAGTAATGTGATAATATTTTATTTATAGAGCAAAATGCTATTATTTAGGCCGTAAATAATTGTGTTTCAGGAAAGATGCGAGTACAGCACATTTCAAGTCAATATGAAGCTATGTAATATAAAGACTTTGAGTGCTGTAGAGATCTGTTTAGATTTTTAATGAATATCTCCGCTCCGCTACATTCACAGCCGGATTTCCTACAGTGTCAAAATTGTACCGACGGTAGGCTGTTTAAAGGTGAAAGGGTTTAAATATACATATTAAACGATGCCATAGTAAAGTATTTCGGCTACAGCCTACCGTAGAATTTCATGACTCTATTAGTAATTCCTCTAATGACACAAATGTTTCCCTTTTCGAGCAAATTTACAATTATCATCGTAATGTACCAGTGGTTAAAAGAATTCCTAGAGATGCGAGGATCCAGCTTGCCAAAGCATTGTCATGCACTATTCAAAATTGTTTCACTAATAGTGAAAAGAGTTGGCAAAAATTATTTACTTTCGCGTATTCCCATTTTCACTTTGATAAACAATAAATAAATCAATTACGTCTCAACTAAAAGAGACATCTTTTCAAAATTTAGATTACCCAATTAAAACTAATTTATCTCGACCTCGTCCTAAATTTGATTTTAAAAAAAGTAGTCGAGTCGAAAGTAATGGATGGCGACTTAAAAAATGCATCTCGTATTTTATTCTCAGACGACATCCTGGCTCCTCGTAATGTCGAAACTCTTGAAGGCCTTCGTCAGAAGCATCCTTCGGTCAATCTTTCTCAAAGTTTACCGCTGCCTCCCAAGACTTCTATGCAACTTTTACAAATTTCTGAAAAAGAAACTTTAGAAGCAATTATGTCATTTTCGAATGGCTCTGCTGGCGGCATTGACGGAATTACGCCTCAACATCTTAAAGATCTTTTAAGCGCTTCTGCCGGTGACACCGGCGGAGTACCTCTTAATGACATTACAAAATTATGTAATTCTATGCGTTCTGGAAATATTAATCCAAATTTCATTTCATTCCATTCTTATATGGGGCAAGATTGTGCCTTCAAAAAAAAGGATAATGGTATCCGTCCTATTGCCGTTGGTTCCACATTTCGATGCTTAACTTCAAAATTAGCTTGCAGGCACATAATCTCTACCCTTAAGACAAATTTTCAGCCTATTCAACTAGGCTTTGGCACTAGAGGTGGCTGTGAGGCGGCGGTACATTCAGTGCGTACATTTTTAACAAACTCTGATGCAGATGTTCTTGTGAAGTTGACCTAACGAATGCTTTTAACTCTATCGATAGGGTAACCCTGCTGAAAGAAGTGGCTATGGCCCCGAAATTTTTCATTACGTTTGGCAATGTTACAGTCAAAATACTAACTTGGTTTACGAAAACCATGTTATCGATTCTGCAGTCGGTGTTCAACAGGGTGACCCACTAGGTCCCGCACTTTTCAGTTTGGGAATTCAACCCATTATTTCAAATTTGAAATCCAAGCTGAATATCAGGTACCTGGACGACGGTACACTGGGAGATAGAGCAGATGACGTTCTCAGTGATCTTAATCAAATTTTAAAAATATTGGTCTTGAACCAAATAGCAATAAATTTGAAATATTTTTTTCCAATAATTTATCTGATTCTAACGGAGACACTAATTCAAAATTTCAATCATATTTCTCCAGGAATAAAAACTGTCAGTACAGAATCACTATACCTGATAGGTGCTCCGTTGTTTGTTTGAATCTGAATGAAATTTGATCAGTTTTTAAACCACGTTCATAAATTGTATAAATTAAGCCTCTTAACATTGCTCTTACTATTTAAAAATATTGTCTCCTTGTACCTAGATTTACATTCTTACTCTGCTCGACTCCAGTCTGGAAATGTTCGGATATTTTAAAAGATATTGATAATAATCTTAAAATAGCTATAGAAAAAATCTAAATTTAACTTTAAATACAACACTCACTCAAGCT
This sequence comes from Parnassius orleans, assembly GCA_029286625.1. Classification (NCBI taxonomy): domain Eukaryota; kingdom Metazoa; phylum Arthropoda; class Insecta; order Lepidoptera; family Papilionidae; genus Parnassius; species Parnassius orleans. The sequence continues at coordinate 4,280,086 of JAGSMP010000006.1, read as the reverse complement.
ATTTTAACTATAAAATTTGGTCGTATTGGTGTGAGAAATCTTTCTAGCGTTGCATTGCCTGCTTTCCTTGCTTCCGTGCATAGTGTCAGTGACTTATGTAACATAATTTTAAATAATGAAGTAGACCTTTGCTTTGCTACGGAGGCAAGACAGACATGGCGAATGCTCTGTCCCGGCGAAAATGTTCCACTGGAAGTTAACCAACAAAAACAGTGGGATATTTCGTTAGTACGGAACGTGCAGAAAGATTTGTTTCATAATTTCCATAGTGACCAAGATCAGGCACGCCTTCTAGCTGTTTCGACTAAGGAAGGGGAAAGCTTGCGCATCGCTGTAGGAATCCGACTAGGAGCGGCGATTTGTCAACTCCACCAGTGCCCCTGTGGTAGCAGCGCGTCGACATGTTTAGACTCCACGGACTTTCATGTAAGAAAAGTGCTGGTAGCTTTTCACGGCAAGGTTCTTTGAACGATGTCATCCGAAGGGCTCTTGTCTCTATAAATGTTCCCTCGGTTTTAGAGCCTTGTGGAATATTTAGAGACGATGGCAGGAGACCCGACGGTATAACTTTGGTCCCTTGGGAGAGAGGTAAAGCCCTAGTGTGGGATGCTATTTGCGTAGACACTTTGGCGGCCTCTCATCTCAGGGGTACCTCGTTTAGAGCCTGGGCGGCATCAGAGGCAGCTGAACTGAGTAAGTGGCACAGATATGAGTCTCTGAGAGATGACTACATATTTGTGCCATTTGCTGTAGAGACTATTGGTCCGTGGGGTCCACGTGCAGTGAAGTTCCTAAAGGAACTACATCCGCGACTGGTCGTTGCTGCTGGTGATAAGAGGGCTGGATCTTTTCTCGCTCAAAGGCTAAGTATAGCCATTCAGCGGGGAAACGCAGATAGCGTTCCTGGCACGATACCGCGGGGAGTAGGACTGTATGATAATTAAGTTACTAGGTTTAGGTTTTTTTATTATAGTTTTTATTATTGTATATTATGTTATGTAAATACATTTTAATTGTCTAAAAAAATAAAGTTCAGCTCCATCTCTGTTAGTTTGCGAAATATAATGTTTTGTGGATCAAGTCAAGTATCTAGTAATTATTGGATCGAACTTCACTAGGTGTTAGGACTCCATTTCTGCCGCGGAGTCCTTCCGGGAGGTACCACTCACCTTTACTATTGCCAAATAGCAGTGCTTGCGCTACTGTGTTTCGGTCTGAAGGATATAGAGGGCCAGTATAATTATAAGCTGTGAGGCATTCCATTTTAGTGCTCAGAGGTGCAACGTTCCTGGCTAGGCTAGGAATATTACCTGTATCTCAGCTTATGGCGTAATAAATGAAAAATAAAGTTTCAAATTAACAATAATGTTTCAAATAATACAGATTAATGTGTAAACTAAGTGTGTGTTAGTGTGTGTGTGTGTGTGTGTGTGTGTGTGTGTGTGTGTGTGTGTGTGTGTGTGTGTGTGTGTGTGTGTGTGTGTGTGTGCGTGTGTGTATGTGTGTGTGCGTGCGTGCGTGCGAGAGTGCGTGCGAGAGTGCGTGCGTGCGCCCGTGCGTGCGTGTGTGCGTGCGTGCGTACGTGCGTGCGTGCGTGTTTGCGTACGTGTGTGCGTGCGTGTGTGTGTGCGTGCGTGCGTGCGTGCGTGTGAGAGTGCGTGCGTGCGTCCGTGCGCGCTTGTGTGCGCGCGTACGTACGTGCGTTCGTGCGTGCGTGCGTACGTGCGTGCGTGCGTGCTTGCGTGCATGCGAGCGTGTGCGTGCGTGCGTGCGTGTGTGCGTGCGCGTGTGTGTGTGTGTGTATGTATGTGTGTGTGTGTGTGCGTGTGTGTGAGTGTGTGTGTGTGTGAGCGTGTGTGTGTGTGTGTGCGTGCGTGTGTGTGTGCGTGTGCGTGTGTGTGTGTGAGCGTGCGTGTGTGTGTGCGTGCGTGTGTGTGTGTGTGTACGTGCATGTGTGTGAGCGCGCGCGCGCGTGCGTGCGTGTGTGTGTGTAGCCTTATTTGTTTGAAGTTGTCTGCAGATATCCATGTACTGCAGTAGCCACTTACCATCAAGTGGACTATAATGATTTCTTATATTTACGCGAACACTATACATTAAATGAAACCAATTTTACGGATTTTATGACGTTTTTTTTATAGGAGAGGGGCAAACAGCCTGCGGTTCACCTGATGTTAAGTGACTACCGCCGCCCATGAACAACTGCAACACCAGGGGTTGCAGATGCGTTGCCGGCCTTTTAAAAGGAGTAGGCTCTTTTCTTGAAGGTCCTAAGTCGTATCGGTCCGGAAAAATCGCTGGTGGTAATCGGTTCCACAAGGAAGTTGTGCGAGGAAGAAAACATCTTCTAAATCGCACAGTGGTGGACCGCCAATCATCCAGATGGTATGGATGGTATCGCGAGTTTTGTCGCGATGTGCGATGGTCAAATTGAGCGGCTGGAATCAGTCCGAACAATTCCTCAGAGCACTCCCGTGGTACATGCGATAAAATTTTAGTTTTGTAATTCCCGACGTTTACAGCACTCGAATCGTCGGGAATTAAAAGTTAAATTGAACGCGATAAAATCCGTAATTTAGTTTAATTTAGTGGATTATAAGTACGTTTGTCACTTCAAGTTTATATTTAAAAACATCGGTTAGGTAGCGTGGTATTAAATTTAAGATGAGCGATTATTCTCTGAACTACGAATACTACGGCTTTACGCTTTTAAATTGTTTAGATTATTTCAAATCGTACTCGACGAGAGAGAGTTTGTTTAGTCAAACCAAAACATTTGCTCTGTAAATTGTTGGCCATCATCGCACACTAAATTAGTTTTTCTAATTCTAATGTTTGAACTGATTAACGAAACTAATATTAACTGGAGATTTCCAAACAATTGTAAATTTATCTAATGACTCAAGCGTGTAATAAGTCAACTTTAAATTTAAGTTTCGCAGTGAATATTAGAAAATATAAATTATTTTGGTTACATTTTAATTATAATCATTCACAAAAATGTATTTAATGAAATACATTTTAATGGAATACATATTATAAACACTCACGCCAGTAACCCAGAGCGATTGGCAGAGAATACGGATTTCCATTTTGCATGATCCCGACATGCTTCTCCTCTTCTCTATATCCATATACCTTTTTGCGATTAAAGGTATTCTTAATTGAATGAATGTGGAAAAGTTGCAAAGCAAATTTATGTCGCAAAAGTGAATGGCAGAGTTGGCAAGGGACGCCCTAGACGAAAGTTTATCGACCAAATTGGCAAGATATTGAAGATGGACCAAATTAAGAGGACTCTTAGATGAAATATTTTCAAATAAATATGTTTATTATGTGAACTAATGTAATACCGTTAGTAAACATATTTAGTATTATTTAAAATATTGTAGTATTTTTTATAGTACATGATTTATTTTTCTTTTAACATGTTTCATGTTTTGATTATTCTTAATTCTTGACAACTAATATATTGCATTTCATTCCTAAACTAAAAATAAATAAAACAGTATATGTAATATTAGATCTTTACCTATAAAATTGCCGTTTCTTATGAAATAAATTAACGTAATTTTTTTCTATATTTTTTTTATTTCTATTATTCAAAGTAATCACCAATGCAATCAATTTATCTTTGCCAACGCACTGGCAGTTTATTGATGCTCTTGAAGAAATCTGCTGGACGGGAGACAACAAATTCTTCAAAGGTATTTTGTATTGCCTCGGCCTCGGTATTGATTTTTTTTCCCACCAAAAGTTACCTGAGTTCTGGAAAAGTAGAAGTCGGCGCAAGGTCCAACCCCAGCTCATGTGACTTGGACACCGTATGTTGTTCAGAATGAGGTCGCGCGTTGTCGTGCAGGAGCAGGAGACGAGCGATTGACCAAAGCTGGTTGGAGACGTGCGAGCTTCTTCATCATTGTGTTCAGTTCTTCATAGTACACATCTGCAGTAATGTTCATCCTGTTTGGTAAGAAGCTGTGATGAATCACACTGGCGCTAGACCACCAAACAGTGACCATCACCAGGATCCAATCAACGCTGAACGCTTGCGATTGTCAAACAGAATCCATTTTCGTCACAGGTAACAAGATAACAACAAAGGAATTTTGAATCGCAAAATTTCTTGTGTGCCTGTTGAGCAGTGCAAGGCACGTCTCGACTCGTACTTCGCGCTGGCGATCATTGAGTTCGTGGGGCACCCATTAGTCAAGCTTCTTTACCTTGCCAATTTGACTCAAATGGACCTTATATTATATTGATGCTAACGTCGAAAGCTGCTGCTAATTCAGCCGTAGATTGGGTATCATCAGCTTCCACAATCGCCTTTAATTTGCCATCGTCGACCAAAGTTTTCGGATGACCACAGGGTTCATTTTTCAGGTCGAAATTTCCAGAACTGTAATGGGGAAACCAATAACAAGTGGTGCGTTCGTTAGTAGTATAGTACCGTCGTGCCGCGTTGCTGCCACGACGGTACTATTTCATAATTACTCGAATTTTTAACGTATCTATGATGACGAAAAATATTCAAATGTTATGAAAACATAACGCTAATCAATAAACAAATGGCTAATTTTGAAAAAAGAATTACATGCTTTTAAAATAAAATTAATTTGAAATTAGAATTTTAGCCAAACAAAATTATTTTGATTTCAAATGACCCGTACTGCAGAACGGCAATTTCGTAGGTACTACCCGTGCGGTTGAAGAATGGGATTTTTTATAGGAGAGGGGCAAACGAGCATGCGGCTCACCTGATGGTAGTGACTACCGCCGCCATGAACAACTGCAACACCAGGGAACCAGAGGAATTGCAGATGCGTTGCCGGCCTTTTAAAAGGAGTAGGCTCTTTTTCTGAAGGTCCCTAAGTCGTATCGGTCCGGAAAAATCGCTGGTGGTAAACTATTCCACAAGGAAATTGTGCGAGGAAGAAAACATCTTCTAAATCGCACAGTGGTGGACCGCCAATCATCCAGATGGTATGGATGGTATCGCGAGTTTTGTCGCGATGCGATGGTCAAATTGAGCGGCTGGAATCAGTCCGAACAATTCCTCAGAGCACTCCCGTGGTACATGCGATAAAATTTTAATTTTGTAATTCCCGACGTTTACAGCACTCGAATCGTCGGGAATTAAGAAGTTAAAATTGAACGCGATAAAATCCGTAAAATTAGTTTAATTTAAGTGGGTTATAAGTACGTTTGTCACTTCAAGTTTATATTTAAAAAAACATCGGTTAGGTAGCGTGGTATTAAATTTAAGATGAGCGCTTATTCTCTGAACTACGAATACTACGGCTTTACGCTTTTAAATTGTTTAGATTATTTCAAATCGTACTCGACGAGTGAGAGTTTGTTTAGTCAAACCAAAACATTTGCTCTGTAAATTGTTGGCCATCATCCCGCACTAAATTAGTTTTTCTAACAATGTTTGAACTGATTAACGAAACTAATATTAACTGGAGATTTCCAAACAATTGTAAATTTATCTAATGACTCAAGCGTGTAATAAGTCAACTTTAAATTTAAGTTTCGCAGTGAATATTAGAAAATATAAATTATTTTGGTTACATTTTAATTATAATCATTCACAAAAATGTATTTAATGAAATACATTTTAATGGAATACATATTATAAACACTCACGCCAGTAACAGAGGATTGGCAGAATACGGATTTCCATTTTGCATGATCCCGACACGCCTCTCTCTTCTCTATATCCATATACCTTTTGCGATTAAGGTATTCTTAATTGAATGAATGTAGAAAAGTTGCAAAGCAAATTTATGTCGCAAAAGTGAATGACAGAGTTGGCAAGGGACGCCCTAGACGAAAGTTTATCGACCAAATTGGCAAGATATTGAAGATGGACCAAATTAAGACGACTCTTAGAGAAATATTTTCAAATAAATATATTTTCAAATAAATATGTTTATTATGTGAACTAATAATACCGTTAGTAAACATATTTGGTATTATTTAAAATATTGTAGTATTTTTTATAGTACATGATTTATTTTTCTTTTAACATGTTTCATGTTTTGATTATTCTTAATTCTTGACAACTAATATATTGCATTTCATTCCTAAACTAAAAATAAATAAAACAGTATATGTAATATTAGATCTTTACCTATAAAATTGCCGTTTCTTATGAAATAAATTAACGTAATTTTTTTCTATATTTTTTTTATTTCTATTATTCAAAGTAATCACCAATGCAATCAATTTATCTTTGCCAACGCACTGGCAGTTTATTGATGCTCTTGAAGAAATCTGCTGGACGGGAGACATCAAATTCTTCAAAGGTATTTTGTATTGCCTCTCGGGCTCTCAGGTATTGATTTTTTTTTCCCACCAAAAAGTTACCCGAATTCTGGAAAAAGTAGAAGTCTGTAGGCGCAAGGTCCAACCCCAGCTCATGTGACTTGGACACCGTATGTTGTGCAGAATGAGGTCGCGCGTTGTCGTGCAGGAGCAGCGGGGACGAGCGATTGACCAAAGCTGGTTGGAGACGTGCGAGCTTCTTCATCATTGTGTTCAGTTCTTCATAGTACACATCTACAGTAATGTTCATTCCGTTTGGTAAGAAGCTGTGATGAATCACACCGACGCTAGACCACCAAACAGTAACCATCACCAGGATCCAACCAACTTGCTGAACGCTTGCGATTGTCAAACAGAATCCATTTTCGTCACAGGTAACAAGATAACAACAAAGGAATTTTGAATCGCAAAATTTCTTGTGTGCCTGTTGAGCAGTGCAAGGCACGTCTCGACTCGTACTTCGCGCTGGCGATCATTGAGTTCGTGGGGCACCCATTTGTCAAGCTTGTTTATCTTGCCAATTTGACTCAAATGGACCTATATTATTTTGCTGCTAACGTCGAAAGCTGCTGCTAATTCAGCCGTAGATTGAGTATCATCAGCTTCCACAATCGCCTTTAATTTGTCATCGTCGACCAAAGTTTTCGGATGACCACAGGGTTCATTTTTCAGTAACGAGGAAACCAATAACAGGTGGTGCGTTCGTTTGTAGTATTCGCTCCGTAAACGTCGTTGATGTTGTGTGCAAGCGGCAGTACCGTCGTGCCGCGTTGCTGCCACGACGGTACTATTTCATAATTACTCGAATTTTTAACGTATCTATGATGACAAAAAATATTCAAATGTTATGAAAACATAACGCTAATCAATAAACAAATGGCTAATTTTGAAAAAGAATTACATGCTTTTAAAATAAAATTAATTTGAAATTAAATTCTTAGCCAAACAAAATTATTTTGATTTCAAATGACCCGTACTGCAGAACGGCAATTTCGTAGGTACTACCCGTGCGGTTGAAGAATGGGATTTTTTATAGGAGGGGCAAACAGGCATGCGGCTCACCTGATGGTAGTGACTACCGCCGCCCATGAACAACTGCAACACCAGGGAACCAGAGGAATTGCAGATGCGTTGCCGGCCTTTTAAAAGAGTAGGCTCTTTTCTTGAAGGTCCCTAAGTCGTATCGGTCCGGAAAAATCGCTGGTGGTAAACTATTCCACAAGGAAATTGTGCGAGGAAAACATCTTCTAAATCGCACAGTGGTGGACCGCCAATCATCCAGATGGTATGGATGGTATCGCGAGTTTTGTCGCGATGTGCGATGGTCAAATTGAGCGGCTGGAATCAGTCCGAACAATTCCTCAGAGCACTCCCGTGGTACATGCGATAAAATTTTAGTTTTGTAATTCCCGACGTTTACAGCACTCGAATCGTCGGAATTAAAAGTTAAATTGAACGCGATAAAATCCGTAATTTAGTTTAATTTAAGTGGATTATAAGTACGTTTGTCACTTCAAGTTTATATTTAAAAAAACATCGGTTAGGTAGCGTGGTATTAAATTTAAGATGAGCGCTTATTCTCTCAACTACGAATACTACGGCTTTACGCTTTTAAATTGTTTAGATTATTTCAAATCGTACTCGACGAGAGAGAGTTTGTTTAGTCAAACCAAAACATTTGCTCTGTAAATTGTTGGCCATCATCGCACACTAAATTAGTTTTTCTAATAATGTTTGAACTGATTAACGAAACTAATATTAACTGGAGATTTCCAAACAATTGTAAATTTATCTAATGACTCAAGCGTGTAATAAGTCAACTTTAAATTTAAGTTTCGCAGTGAATATTAGAAAATATAAATTATTTTGGTTACATTTTAATTATAATCATTCACAAAAATGTATTTAATGAAATACATTTTAATGGAATACATATTGTAAACACTCACGCCAGTAACCCAGAGGGATTGGCAGAGAATACGGATTTCCATTTTGCATGATCCCGACACGCCTCTCGTCTTCTCTATATCCATATACCTTTTTGCGATTAAAGGTATTCTTAATTGAATGAATGTAGAAAAGTTGCAAAGCAAATTTATGTCGCAAAAGTGAATGGCAGAGTTGGCAAGGGACGCGCTAGACGAAAGTTTATCGACCAAATTGGCAAGATGTTGAAGATGGACCAAATTAAGAGGACTCTTAGGGAGAAATATTTTCAAATAAATATGTTTATTATGTGAACTAATGTAATACCGTTAGTAAACATATTTAGTACTATTTATAATATTGTAGTATTTTTTATAGTACATGATTTATTTTTCTTTTTAATATGTTTCATGTTTTGATTATTCTTAATTCTTGACAACTAATATATTGCATTTCACTCCTTAATTAAAAATAAATAAAACTGTATATGTAATATTAGATCTTTACCTATAAAATTGCCGTTTTTTATGAAATAAGTTAACGTAATTTTTTTTCTATATTTATTTATTTCTATTATTCAAAGTAATCACCAATGCAATCAATTTATCTTTGCCAACGCACTGGCAGTTTATTGATGCTCTTGAAGAAATCTGCTGGACGGGAGACAACATATTCTTCAAAGGTATTTTGTATTGCCTCTCGGGCTCTCGGGTATTGATTTTTTTTTCCCACCAAAAAGTTACCCGAATTCTGGAAAAAGTAGGAGTCTGTAGGCGCAAGGTCCAACCCCAACTCATGTGACTTGGACACCGTATGTTGTGCAGAATGAGGTCGCGCGTTGTCGTGCAGGAGCAGCGGAGACGAGCGATTGACCAAAGCTGGTTGGAGACGTGCGAGCTTCTTCATCATTGTGTTCAGTTCTTCATAGTACACATCTGCAGTAATGTTCATCCCGTTTGGTAAGAAGCTGTGATGAATCACACCGGCGCTAGACCACCAAACAGTGACCATCACCAGGATCCAATCAACTTGCTGAACGCTTGCGGTTGTCAAACAGAATCCATTTTCGTCACAGGTAACAAGATATCAACAAAGGAATTTTGTACCGCAAAATTTCTTGTGTGCCTGTTGAGCAGTGCAAGGCACGTCTCGACTCGTACTTCGCGCTGGCGATCATTGAGTTCGTGGGGCACCCATTAGTCAAGCTTCTTTACCTTGCCAATTTGACTCAAATGGACCTTATATTATATTGATGCTAACGTCGAAAGCTGCTGCTAATTCAGCCGTAGATTGGGTATCATCAGCTTCCACAATCGCCTTTAATTTGTCATCGTCGACCAAAGTTTTGATGGCCACAGGGTTCATTTTCAGGTCGAAATTTCCAGAACTGTAATGGGGAAACCAATAACAAGTGGTGCGTTCGTTAGTAGTATAGTACCGTCGTGCCGCGTTGCTGCCACGACGGTACTATTTCATAATTACTCGAATTTTTAACGTATCTATGATGACGAAAAATATTCAAATGTTATGAAAACATAACGCTAATCAATAAACAAATGGCTAATTTTGAAAAAAGAATTACATGCTTTTAAAATAAAATTAATTTGAAATTAGAAATCTTAGCCAAACAAAAATTATTTTGATTTGAAATGGCCAGTACTGCAGAACGGCAATTTCATAGGTACTACCCGTGCGGTTGAAGAATGGGATTTTTTTATAGGAGAGGGGCAAACGAGCATGCGGCTCACCTGATGGTAGTGACTACCGCCGCCCATGAACAACTGCAACACCAGGGAACCAGAGGAATTGCAGATGCGTTGCCGGCCTTTTAAAAAGGAGTAGGCTCTTTTCTTGAAGGTCCCTAAGTCGTATCGGTCCGGAAAATCGCTGGTGGTAAACTATTCCACAAGGAAATTGTGCGAGGAAGAAAACATCTTCTAAATCGCACAGTGGTGGACCGCCACTCATCCAGATGGTGTGGATGGTATCGGGAGTTCTGCAGCGATGTGCGTTCGTGAAATTTGGCGGCTGGGATTAATCCGAACAATTCCTCAGAGCACTCCCAGTGGTAAATGCGAAAGAAAATGCAAAGATGCAACATCTCTTCGCAGCGCCAATGAATCGAGCCGATCGGAAAGGACTCGGTCGTCGACGATTCGAGCCGCTCTGCGCTGGATGCGGTCAAGCGGAAGGTGCTGGCACTGGGAGCCCCAGCCCAGAGCTGGGAACAGTATTCCATGTGAGGCCGAACCTGCGCCTTGTAAAGTTGCAGGCGTTGTGCCGGCATGAAATACTGTCCCGCTCTGCTGAGCACGCCAAGCTTTTAGAGGCCAATTTGGCCTTCTCTTCCAAGTGACCAAGAAACTGCACGTCACTCGATATGTCGACGCCGAGGATTCCGATACTGGCTGAGGCAACAAGGAGTGCCTTGCAACTGAAGAGACACGACAAAGGGTTCTTTTAGCGGTAAACGCGCAAACTTGTGTCTTCTGAGGATTAAACTGGACTAGATTTAGTCGCCACCAATCCGAGACTTTGTTCAGCAAAGACTCGACTTCAGACACAAGTTTGTTCCAGTTTTGCCGAGAAATATTGGCACGGCCGGTGTATAGAGCATTACCAGTGCTGTCATCTGCATAGCAATGAATGTTACCGGTTTGCAACATATCATTGATATGCAGAAGAAACAGCGTTGGTGATAGCACGCAGCCTTGTGGAACACCAGCGTTAATAGGCTTGTAGTCAGAGCATGCACCGTCTACAACGACCTTGATGCTCCGATCTGCAAGAAAGCTGGTGATCCAATTGCACAATTTCTCAGGAAGCCCATAGGAAGGAGCTTCGAAAGAAGCGCTTTGTGCCAAACCCGATCGAAAGCCTTCGCAATGTCCAAACTAACGGCCAATACTCGACCTTGACTCTACTGCCTCCGCCCATCTATGAGTCAGGTAGACCAGAAGATCACCAGCTGATCGACCCCGACGAAAACCGTATTGGCGGTCACTAATCAGCTGGTGATCCTCAAGGTACCGCATGAGCTGGCAAAATAAAAATGACGTCGGCTGGATTGAAAATGACGTCGCCTCCCGCTCGCACACTGTCGCCATCTATACTCACACCCGCCGGTAAAGACTACAAAATAAATACGTTACGATATGCGTTTTTCGTACGTTTTATGACTTCAGCCCAACTTGTCATTGGAATCAATGATAACAAAATGCCACAAATTACAAAAAACTCATTTTAGTTTTGGTAATTTGTGAGCTAGTCGCGTTCTGAGAGTTTGCTTCATATTTAATGTACATTTTATGCGTAAATATTTTTGTAAAATTAATGTATCTGTCTACTTGGTTACTCAATTCTTTTCAAATATTTTCCCATTAATAGAAAATTTTAGATTAATCGAATAATATAACGTTATTATGATATATGGTTTTTGCTATTGGTACTGTGTATGTTGACGGTACGGGCTCGATGAGCCGCCATTTCTAATCCCATTATTTATCCATACGGACTGTAAAGACAATAGGTCCTTACAGTCCCAAATTTTAAGAAAATATTAAAGTCACTCCAAAGTGTTAATTCTATTTGTCATTTAAACAAAAAACAAAAAATAATATCCATATTATTTTTTGATTTGTGTTTTTTGCTTCTGAATTCGGTCCTTTAATTTTTCGATACAATACGAGTATGTCTTAGCATCTTACTTAAGAATATATTTTGTGGAAATTATTTCGTTTTTGTTATTGAAGTCGGTTTTGTTTAATTTTTTACATTAATTAATTCGTGTACGCAAACAATAGCGGATATTGAGTAATCTGGGCATAAAGTGGTGTCTGAAGAGCATCCATCAGCTCAACATGTTTGCTGGATATCAGAATCGACTAGGAGAAACGCTTAGATCTTAGTACAGTTTCTAAGAGACGGTGGAATAGCCATCTAGTTTTATTTCACAACTAAAATATCTAGACCGGCGTCAAATAGCAGCGTTAACGATGCGCGGCGTCTCGCAATGAAATGGAGACGGGGATGTATTAAAAGTTGCCAAGCGTGGTGACTATCGGTGTACTCTTAAGTATGTTCTAGACGGATGTAATCCAGCGTCCCAACAGAGGTGACCTTGCTTGTTGCCATCCATCTAGACTGCAGATGTAATCCAAAGTTTTATTTGACCTTCAATGTCCTTGTAGGACGGTCGCGCGCTCCCATCCGCAGTTGGAGAGCGTGGATTACATCCGTTTAGCTGGCGGATTACATCTTACCAAAGACATTTGTGCTGCGGCAGGCAGAGGGTGCGCACTTATGCGGGTGCAAAATTTCATAAAGTTACAGCCTATATACTTTCCACTGCTGGGCACAGGCCTCCTCTCATTTCTGAGAGGGTTTTAGGGCAAGGAAATGTCCGCCGCGCTGCCCCAATGCGTGTTGGCGAACTTCACATGTCTTCGAAATATTTTTTTTTTGATTTCTCAGACATGCAGGTTTCCTCACAATGTTTTCCTTCACCGCCAAGCACGTGGTAAATCGGCACTTAAAATTGCAATTAATAATTTCATTGGTGCCGGCGGGGATCGAACCCGGGTTGCTCGCGTACTGTGAATCTTACAGCGAGCGCTAACCATCTGAGCTACCACGGCTCTCAAAAAAATGTCATCCACGGTTCCAATCCAAAAAGTTATGAATACCACTCACGTCCAATAACTACAATAAGTTTGGATGGCTGAGTATTCATCGTTGCTTTAACCAGCGCTTCATCCATTTTCTTTTCTTTCTTTGTTTTCCGTCTTCAATTGCGCACAAAACTGCTAAAGCAAGGCACACCTTTCGAAATTTGGACAAATTACGTCGTTGTCAAACCAAAATCTACTGTATGTGCACTTTTTAGAGATTTTAACATTTTGACTAGGAAGAGTAGTTCTTCAACATTCAATCTTTCGTATAAAATAACTGCTATGTGCTTTTGAGGACTGTACGACGAACCATGACAACTTTTTAAAACATGCTATGTGCAGCAGCTAGAATATTGTCAATTAATACCTGCTATGTGACAAACATGCACATAGCATATTTTATTTGACCACGGTCAATTGTGTTTGTTTAGTAGAATATCTGCTATGTGTTTAGTCTAAAAACAAAACAACATTAACAGTACATTAACTAGCTAATAAGTAATAGATAATTAAGCGCATATTTTGTAAATCACTTATTAGTCTCAAGAAATTTTACACTAATAAATAAAATAATAAACTAAAGTAGTTCGTACCCATAAATTACCAATAAGTTGACAGGCAGATAAGTTCATTTTAAACCACTGATTAGTTCCAAGGATCGTACGTCCTTCAAAATAATAAATTAGATGATAGATAAGCTAAAACTGATTGCACCCATAATTTACGTTGACATATTAAGTTGACAGGCAAGTAAGTTCTTTCCAAAGTGTTTTGGGAATAGCTAGTTAATCTTAAGGACCATATTTTTGAATATTAGCCCACTACTACCACTATGTTCAAATTTCCCATGCTCGTACCAATATAAATACATTTTGTATTAGAAAAAGTTACATTTTTTATCTCTCGAGTTAACTACTACGTAGCACAGTCGGTTGATAAACTTTATTAACTTGTAAAGTACTTTGCACAAGTTATATAGTGAATAAGAAATCTGCGATTTTTGTGTAAGCTACAAAATGAGCCGGGGAAAGAAGTCAATGTTGTAGCCCATAGATGTCTACATCTATACTTGATTAAGGATCAAATAGCAGATGCGTTTCCACCCCTGAGGACTAAGATGGCACGCGTTTCGTCGTTTATTATATACTACATAATTTTTTTTAATAAGTTTGAGGTTTTGATTGTTATTATTAATATTTATAAATTTATATTTCGTATTTCGTCCTTAAACTAAAAATAAACTAAACTGAACTTGTAACAAAAAAGGTGCTGGGAATATAAGCATCAATAATATAATAGGACAAAAGTTAAAAAAAAGAAAATTCAATAAATAATGTTGGAATATACTATGGAAAAAACAATGAGGGATTTAACTTACAATTAGGATGAGAATATTTAATATAATACAAGTGTCAATGGAATGCATCGTTTTCAGTAAAAAGGTTCTCTAACCCTCTATACTCTCCATACGAAACACAGCAGCATTAAGCTGTCATTTCACGCTGGCATTCTGTGAGAGCGTCGTCCGCGGTCGAGCCGATTCCTGCTACAACTATAATACAGTTGCAGCATTTCTCTACCACGTACCAGCCATACAATTATATTTATTTATAGTTGATGTATTATTTTATCTTGCCATTACCCTCATATTTGCAGCACGATAATATTATTACAATAAACATATTATGCCGTTAATAACATTCTGGTTTCAAATCATAAAAAATTTCTGTCACCACTTAAAAGTGAGGTATGTATAATATTTGACTGATTTCATAGCGGGGAAGTTAATTTGTTCGGAAAATGTAAAGGTTGATGTTTCTTTCTGTACTATTAGCTATATTTTATATTAATAAGATTAAAAATAAATAAACCAAACCACAGATTTTCAGCAGAATTTGAAAAAAAAGTTAAAAATGTGCAATAAATTAAAGATCAAACCACTGAGGAAGGCGCAAATTGCAAATATTTTTGACGTGACAACGTCTTATAAATTGGTTTGCCGGGTGACACTTCAAGAAACTGCGTTACGCTCCGCTCACGTTATGCGCTCACAATGAGAGCGAGTGAGAGGCACGCGTCCCTTCCACTCGGGCATGGTTAGCCCGCCTAAGAGCGAGAGAGACAGACATAATAAAATTATTTTACCACTCAAAGTCGTTGTCACGTAAAACTTTCGCCCGTATACCGACTTTACAGGCAACCAATTTTTTGCCAGTATCTTCAACTAATGTAAGTTAGAACAAATGCAGACATCATAAGCGTGATTATTATCTATATTTATATACTCATCATACTAATAACATTGCTATACTGCAAGCTGGAATGATTACTCAATGAGTAAAGCTGCAATGGACGGAAGTTTAGTAAATAAGTTTATTTTCATATTGTTGACTTATTGCTGCTAAGGTCAGGGCGTTGAACGCAAATCGATGCCGGCCTTGTTACTCTCGGTAATGTCAGGACATTAGATGCAAAATTTAACGCTACATTTGTTAGCCCAAAAAATTATTAAAATTCGGAAGTATATTGTTTATTAAAAAAAATAGAAGATAAAATATAATTCAATATCATATTGACTTCTTAGGACCTTCACCCTTCACTCCGTAGGTGTCTACATGTCAACGATACCATTCTATATTTCTATTTTATGACTTTAATAAAAATAATGTTATTTTGTCGCCAAACCGCTCACATATTTTTATTGTTTTGTTGCAATCCTGTCCATCCAAAGGTTGTCTGGAAGAGATCGCTCTTAGTGATAAGACCGCCCAATGTACTACATTTCTTTTTCTCCTTTTTTGTTAATATTTATGTTATTTTTTGGCGTATAATAAAGTGTTATCTATCTATCTATCTATTTATCTAAGAAAAATATCTATAATCTCCAAATAATCTCTTATATGTCGGTACTATGGTTCTAAGTCTTTCATTTCACGCAAGGACATTCAGAACATAGCCCTCTCCATAGCTTGCTGAGTGACCTTCAGCTTTCTAATACGGCCAGCAGTGAAGGGCCACATATCAAACCCATAAGTTATCACTGGCAACACGTACACGAGTGTACTGGTTGTACACTCTTGCTTTTAAGTTTTGAGGTATACGTGACGAGAAGATGTGTCCGAACGCTGCTGCCCAGTTGAACTTACCTAGTAGGACAATTTCTCCTCGGTAAACATACTCGTCAAAACTTACGAGTGTAGTACTCTCAGCTCTCAGCAACTACCGGCATGTGTGTGACACGTAGTTTACACATGATCTTTGTTTTGACCATATTAATTTTTTAAACAATGAAAGTTGTAAGACACTATTGAGTTCTGGCAACTCTGTCATAATGACTATATTCTCGGCATATGGAAGGCATCGCTGCAAAGCAAAAGGCAAGCATCTTTCAAGCTTTGAAATTATTAAATAGCTGCACGCAATGGTAGAGGCCTACGTACAGCTGTTGACTGTTTATATTGACCGTTATACTTTTGTAGTAATGTTTTACTAACATGTAAACATTACTATATATTTACATTACTTATCTATTACACACATTCTCTATGTACACTCGCATTATCGTATGTGTCAATGGATATCAATTTATACAAAATAATGATTGACTTTAGATCTTTTAGCATACTGTAGACAAATTGTAAACTATTGGTAGAGGACAGTATTACCTCTACTAGGTTTATGACGCCTATAGATCTACCTTCAATAAACCTTCATGAATATAATTAGTAACGATGTTATAGGGAATACATAAACAAGCAATATTTCTTGATGACGAAATATAGTGGATATTATAGTCATTATAGAGGTTGTATAATGAGAGAAAAGTCTTATAACATTACGATATATTAAAAACGCAACATTAATGACAAGGACAATATCATCATCATTACAGCCTTGCCACTAAGTGCCTAAGCTAAGTAAGTGCTAAGTACAACTGCATAAGTCCACTGCTGACCATAGGCCTAATATAATAAAGGAGATAATTGTAAAAAAAAATTTCATTAAAAGCATATAATTCCACTTTCATTTGATGGTTCAGAATTAAATTACAATTTAATGTGCACGAATACTTCTTATTTTTATCATGAATTTTGAGTTTTAGTTTGTCACAGTTATATATTCAACTTGCTAAAATATAATAGCCAAACAATATGTTTAAATTTAACTTATTATATACATATATTATTTCAATAATTTATACAGAAAAGTTCCATTTAGTAAAAATATGTTATCTCACCTTTACCGTACTAATATTGCATTTTAAAACAAAAGGTACTCTACTATCTCCACTAACAAACGTGCGATATGTGGAATTATTCTATCAGGCGGACAAATGGTCACGAAAGTGATGACTTCAGCGGGAATGCGCGAGGCTAACACGTGGCCATTAATACACTTTTCGCAACATCTCTAACGAGCGTGCACGTATGAAATCATCCGTTTCATAGTACACATTTATTGCGTAATAAAAATTTAAATAAAGAATGTTACGAAATGTACTGATTTATCTGGAATACTGTAAAAGTAAAGGTATAGCCTATATACGTCCCACTGCTTTGCACAGGCCTCCTCTCATTTCTGAGAGGGTTTTAGGGCAAGGAAATGTCCGCCGCGTTGTTGGCGAACTTCACATGCCTTCGAAATATTTTTTTCTTAATTTTCAGACATGCAAATTAAGAAAAAAAAATGTTAGTTTTCCTCACGACGTTTTCCTTCACCGCCGAACACGTGGTAAATCAGCACTTAAAATTGCAATTAACAATTTCATTGGTGCCGGCGGGGATCGAACCCGGGTTGCTCGCGTACTGTGAAATTTTTAAAGCGAGCGCTAACCATCTGGTTATTATAAAAAAATTATTTGTACGGCTCTAATATAAATTATATGTTAGCCTCAGATGAGCTACCACGGCTCAAATATTTTAAAATTTTTAAAATTTTTGTCCAGAGTCCAGGCGTAGGGCCAAGGCTTTACGTGCTTTCCGAGGCATGAGGGTAAAAATCATCAACTGTCTGACTCCAGGCTGTTACTGAGAATTTATTGTCAGATAAATACGATAACTGATTTTGGCCCGACCCGGGATACGAACCCTATCGACCGCTAGACCAACGAGGCAGTCAAGTCGCCTCTTACGATACCCACAGGACGAAATGGTGTATTCTCTTACGCCACGACCACACACAAACCTAGAAAGTTTTACTAGAATTTGTGGTAGTAAAACAGTAGTTTAGGTAAAAAATATTTAGTTATACTTCCTATCTATATATATTATATGCATATATATATTTATGTTTCACAGTTTAATTTCCCTTTGAATAATCCTTGAGGCCTCTATTATCGCGGAAGGTCGTGTTTAGCGCTTCGTCAACATGGACGGATATGTGTATAATATATATAAGTATATATGTATTAAGGTGTTATGTACGTTATATATTGAGTTCAAGATATATTCTTATTGACACATATTTCATGTATTTTGTGGATACTGTAGAGATAGATAGGAAGTATAACTAAATCTTTAATTTTTAAGCACGAATCTGTATTTCCCGCTTTTTTAACGAATGTTTTTTGGTCGGGTTAGCTGGAACCACTGCTAAACTCAGAATACACCCCTAGATTGACCCATAAGAGGGATATTGGCGACAGTTACTACGCTTAGCAAGCGGGTTGGTAACCGCAGTTTTTCTTTATTACGCTGTAATTTCTTAAAAAGTAAAAAGAATGAAATAAAAAAAGAAAATTAGGAAGTTGCTGCTGCCCATCTGCTGGTTCCATTTTCTCGCCTTTGACTAACTAAATTACTTAAAATAACTCTGACTGAATAATTTTCAATTACTTCTTTTACACTTGGTAGAGCCACGCTACAGCTTTATTATGGTTGTAGCACGATTGGGTCGGCTCGCCCAGCGTAGGACCACGCTCTCATCTCACAGAATACCAGGGTAAAATAGCCGCTAAATGTTACTGTTTCTCCTATGGTGAGTATAGAGAACCGAGACTCTTTCTACTGGAAACGAGACATTCAATCTTAGTTCTCAGCGACAGTTACGCTTAACCAGTGCTATATCAAGACATTTTCACTTCACTCATCACTTTCTCTTGTTCTGTTGGATGCGATCACAAGACCCGTAAAATCGTAATATAAGTAATACTTACTCGATATATAAATTGGTGTTTAATAAAATATACAGTTTAAGATGTATTTTCGTACGCAAAATTCATTTAGAAATACAAACAAACAATCACCAAAAGCGAACGGATTTAATTAAGTATTATTTAAGTTATGTTCCACGAGCTTGTACAAATTGGGTCACGGCGGTCACCACAGGCTTCTCGATGTAGCAAACAGCTGACCTTAATTTTGGGAGAAACGGATAAGGTCGATGACATGAAAGGGCTTAGATTTGATTCACGTATTGTCTGAGGTCGATGGCACTGTCGAGTTCCAAGGATCAAAAACTTCGTAGTTTGTGCAGATTGTTAAAATCCATAAAACAAAATATTTATTTGTGGGAGCGGTTGCAAGCATCTGGCGTCTGTTTGATAAAAATCTATTCAATTATGCTCAACTAAATTAATAATTTTGTAGGCTGGTGTTGAGGAGCATTGTCGTTGCAAGGATATCAATTCAACAATCCACTTCCCAAGTGAGGTATGGTCGAAAAAAATGTGGTACATTTTTGCAAGGGTCTATGACCAGAAGTGAAATATATATTATGAAGGTTGATGATGACAATGATAACAAAACTATAAGATAAGGCATTCTATCTTAGTCCTCACGGCTGACAACGCATCTGCATTTAAATTCACAAACGGAGATAGATGTAGATGTCTATGGGCCACAGCAACCACTTACCATCAGGTGGACTGTGTGCTCGTTTGTCACCCTTATTCTATAAAATAAAAAAAAGATAAAGTCTCTACCAAAAAAATTTTTAATCGCAATAAGCTATACTTGCACAAATCAGTGATCCACTTAATGTTAAGCCCGCTTTTCACTATGGGATATAATATAATATATATTACGTCTCGAGATATAAATTAATATCGCTCACCATACTTTTAAATGAAACCGTTTACACTGAGCTATAATATATATTACATCTCAAACTATAAATATTTTTTCGATCGACCGAGCGATATTTTCATATTATTTTTCGCCCCCTGTACCCCGCGCACCGTTCCGCACCGACGCAGAACCGTGTGCGGGGTACCGGGGGTAATCCAATGACGAACACACACTGGTTAAAAGATATATCTCACATCGCGACATAATTCGCGATATCATCCACGCCATCTAGATGCCTGGCAGTCCACCACTGTGTGACTCCAGTAGTTTTCTTCCTCGCACGACTTCTTTGTGGAATCGGTTACCACCAGCAATTTATGACTTTATGGCTCTTAAAGAAAAAAGTTTACTTCATTTTAAAAGACTACCAACGCCCATTCAATTTCCGTTTGTTGCAGTTGTTAGTGGGTGGTGGTGGTAGCTACTTAACTGTTTTTGTACTTGTTTGTTTTCCCCTCCTATAAAAATATTTAGTAGGACAAATAGCAAAATAGCTTCTCGGAAATAACAGGCGTGACGTTATGTATGTATTCTGAACGATTCCTTCGATAGATTTTCGATGATATTTTTCCTTAATTTTTTTTGTATATTACTTTTTTTTTACTTACTACCTACATATACAATAAACCCTAGCCGAGATATAACTAGATTGCCTAGTCAGGCTCTCAGCCGACTACATTGATACAGCGTCATGTAGATTTGGGGATAATCATAGATATAACCAGACGCGGCAAACGTATGAATACTTTTTTACTGAATTGGTTATGGTTAGGATTCGTGAACGGAATAAGGGCTCGTTCCGTATTCGCTTTAGTAGGTCAACACATGAGTTCGTTCATTGAACTAGTGAGACTTGAATTTTAACTGAATATAAATAATTTTAAGAGTTGGACTACTGAGAACAAGTACTTACACTCACAAGCTGAAAAAAAATCATAAAATTAGATTTTACTGTGTTATATTTTGTAAGTTTTTATGGGTGAGCGACCGACAATAAATTCTTCGGATTCTAAGCTAACCCAGTTCAATCTAGGTTATAAGTTATTACGAATTAACTAGCTGGTACCCGGTGCGTTGCTGCCGCAGCAGAAATAATGGTGGAAATATTGTTTTAAATTTGGAAGAGTTATATTGTTTAATGAAATGATAATACATTCATTGAAGTTGAATGATATATACTATGCCCTAACATTGGCGCAAGTACAAGCAATAAGTTGACAAAGTTTTACCGCAATCTGATGTACTGTATGGGAGCGCATAAAATATGAACAAGCAAACATTATTTTTTATATATTAGATTTAATGTGGTGGCTATTTTAATTATAGTATTATATATTAGCTTTCTTACTTGTTCAGTGGAACTAATAGAAAAAAAGTTCGGCTAGTTGATTATCGTTTTTTTTTAAATACCAGGATCGCAGAAGTCTTGATAAGCTTCTAAATGTCTGTAAGTATTCATTTCAATATAAAGAAATACTAGCCCGCTCTCTATTGAAACACTGTATAACTTGAAAACGTCCTTAACTTATTTACTTAAAGTTGAAATTTAATTCTTGCTTTTACCACTTTTACTAAAGTACGTTACCCCATGTAAATTACTTTGAATTTAAATTAACATTGTTCCGGAATTCAATGAGTCTATGGAAATTTATAATCCTTGTATTAGCGAATGTGAAATATGATTTAATCAGCGGAATTGTCTAACAAAAAATTTCTAACCGATGACCGCACAAGGGTCAGGGTGCTCGTTTATTACGTTCGGACTAGTTCCAGTCGCTCAATTTTAATATCGCACATCGCGACAAAACCATACCATCTGGATGATTCACCACTGTGCGATTTACAAGAAATTTTCTTTCTCGCACAACTTCTTTGTAGAATCTACTACCACCAGCGACTTTTCCGGACCGATACGACTTACGGACCTTCAAAAAAAGAGCGTACTCTTTTTTAAAAGGCCGGCAACGGATCTGTAATTCCCCTAGTGTTGCAGTTGTCACTTACCATCAGGTGAGTCGCATCCTAGTTTGACCCTCTCAAATACAAAAAAAACGTCGTCGTTCCTGGATTAATCGGAGCTCGGAGAGAGAAAGTTTGTGTTTTTTTACACAATTTATAAAAACATAATTTGTTAGTTATCGGATCTGGATGTATTTGTTTATTTATGTATATCTCTATGTTTCTGTCGCAGCATGCCTACCTCAGGACTTGGCTCGCTACGGGGATCCCGAACGCCTAGTAATGTAACCCGCGAGGAGGACGATGTCTCGGAATCTTAGATCTCGAGACATCGTAGTAACACTGCGACGGTACTGGTGGCAGCAAGTACTACTTTCGGGACGGGCTAAGAGATGGAGGGACCCCGGTTCCGAACGAAGATTCCGGGATCGTATATGCTGATGATCGCTCCCGCCTTTGTGTAATTTAGATGTAAAACTATACAAAATATAGTAAAGTGTATAGACATTTGCAATGACGCTATATTTCGCGATTATCTGTATACTTTACGTGTCCAATTATCGTGGCCGCAGCCCTCGAGACACGAGGCAGATTAGCAGAAGTCCAGGTGAGTGCACATGCATTCCTTTACATCCTTCCTGTAGCCCGAATTTAGGGGATTATTGCAGTATCGCGAAGTAGTAAATTCACCGCACCATACAGTCCATTAATTTACGGTATAATCATCCTTTGAATAACTCTGAACCAGCAGTTGGTCATTTAAACCAACACGCCATTTTGGATCAGAAACATATCTGGTCCTTCTCGCTGAATTATAATTAATTGAGTCGGTTGAGAAATGAGAGAAAAGAGAAGTGCAGATCTAGTTTAAATTTGTAGCTGTTGCTTGCAAAATTAAATGCATTAATTTCTAACTCACAGGAAGATTTAAAGAGTAGAATATTTCAAGGAGTGATATTATCCATTGAATGGTTTGTATCGATAGTGGTGAATATTTGTTTGTGTTAATTTTTTGGTCACTCCGGCCAGCTTAATAAATTTTACTCAATTTTCTGATGTTTTGGTGTGATTTTTTGATGTGACTACCGTGGTGTTTTAGCCTGTAGAAGTCCGGTATAACCTTTCTGTTGCCCTGTAGTGGATGGTATCCACGAGGATTTCCACATTATGGTACATTATTTTATGGGCTCCGTCTTGCGTGGACACTGGTTATTTAATACCGTTACTGTAACAGCCTATTAAAATCCACTGCTGAACATAGGCCTCCTTCTAAGATTGCGCCATATTCTTTATTATTAGATATTCGCGATAGTTGCAACGCTTGGCAAGCGGGTTGGCAACGGCAGTTTTATATTTTTAGTCGTTATTAGGAAGACACTGCTGCCATCTCCTGGCTTCTCATGAAAAACGAGTACGTAAGCCTTTTCCGTGGTCAAAATCAGAAGAACAGCGTTTAAATATTATGTGTACATTTTATGTTTGTATGATGAAGGTTTTATTTATTAAAGGAAATTTGGAAACTGCGAGCGTTTGATGACAACGTTAAAGGATAACTGCTTATCCCGTAGGCAACATGGAAAGTGATCTGGCCCTGTTTAGAAGTTATTTGATTTGGTTATTTAATACAATAAACTTTTAACAGGCAAAGTTTGCGAGTGATTCAATTATTTAAAAAGGGTGTCAAAGATCTTTTCTTGTTAAGCGCGAGTTTCTTCTACTTATCTTAGTTAGTATAGTAAGCTAGGAATGTGTTTTATCCATATTTTGTTATATAGTTCAATTGAAAAGAAAATTACATGAAATTAAAAATGACGTAGAGCCATGGTAGCTCAAGCGCTAATCGCCCGCTGTATTTATATGATACGCGAGAAACCCGAGTTTGATCCTGCTGGCACCACTGATATTGTTAATTGCCTCATTAGTAGTGTCGTAAGCGCCACCGGCTAACCATATAGTCCCGGGTCTCGGGGTTCGATTCCGAGTTGGGCCAAAATCAGTTATTGGATTTATCTGTCAAGAAATTCTCAGATCGGAGTCAAAAGTTGGCGGTGTTCTCCCCCGAGCCTCTAAAAGAACTTAAAGCCGTTGGTCCTGTGCCTGAGCTCTCTTTGGTCGAGTCGGATTACCGTCCAATCGGATTATGAGAGTGAAGGAGTAAAGAAAGCACGTATGCTTGCTCGCGTTCGTGCACTATAATCCTGTCTTGCGCAAAAGGCTAGTCTCCGTTGACGTTTGGCTGCCATTACTGAAATTTGCTTTGGAGGACATTATTATTGTAAATATTTGATTGATTTGACCACGTGCCCTGCACAAAAGGAAAAAGTTGTGAATTTCATAAAAGTTTTCGGAGGCTTAAATGTTATACTAATATAGATATGTTTATGTAGTCTTATTCTGGTTTATTTTAGAATTTCCTTTTACTTTTATTACAAGAATATTTTACCCTGAATAAATAACTGTTATCTGAGGATTGAAAAATCGGTGCTTGATGAAATATTAGTAGTGTTTTGTTAAAACATTATATTTTAAATGATCTGAACTGAAATTTATGTATTATCCGTGTAGTGGCGGGGTAAAAGCATCCAAACTGCACCCATAAGATCCTGTGGGTGTCGTAAGAGACGACAGAGCAAATTAAACAGATGGGCAGTAGCACCTTTCTGATAAAACTTAAAATACATAATAAAAAAACTGCGGTTGCTAACCCGCCTGCGAAGCCTAGAAACTAGGTGTGGTAAATATCTCCCATATAAAGCAATTTATGAGGAATGCATTTATTCAGCAGAATTTGATAATTGATAAGCTGTTAATGAATGTGAGAAATTGTCAGTTATCAACAAAATTACACATAACAAATTATAGGACAGATAAATTTAAAATTTACTTTTACGGCATTCACACAAGTAGTAAAATTTTTCACGCTCCGTGACTAAGTTTGCGTATCTCGTGGAAGGTCGGGCGAATGACCTCATGACGATATAAGTGACGTCACTGTACTGGAGGCTCGCTCCGCAGGACAAGGTGGCCTAATTTGCACAATAGTACATCGACCGTGTGGCCTAATGGATAAGGCGTCGGACTTCGGATCCGAAGATTGCAGGTTCGAGTCCTGTCACGGTCGGGCAGATTACTTTTTTACCAAAAAGATTTAGTATTTGGAAATGTTTTTTTATTATCCTATTTAAAAAGCAACGTAGCTAATCTTGCTTTTCGTTCAAATATCTCAAATGTTCATTGATTTACTTTTATTTTGAGTAAATCCACTGACATATACAACCAACAATTTTTTGTTGATATTTTTTATTTAAGATTTAGACTACCTACCTACATATTACTATGAAAATTTATAGGAAATTCTTAAAACTTTCCGGGATGAATTTTAATTCGAAGTTCGTAAAACATTATTTTTTTATTTTATCATAAAATAATTTCATCGCTTTAAAGTGAATTATAAATATATATTATATATAAGTAAAAATTATACGCGAACAATGGACGACGATTGGTACTTGGTATTTCGTAAGGATTTTAAGCACTCTACTTGATGAGGGAAGGAAAACAATGAAATAGACAAAAAGTATTTTTTGTCTATTTCATTGTTTTCCTTTATTACTGCTTTTATATTATTATTTTTTCTACACATAATATTTCTATTTTATTTTTCATATCGTATGGATATGTTGAATTAAAAAAAATGTTTTTATTTCGTAATTTTTTAAATTTAGTTTTTGAGTCTATTATAATTTTTATTTTTATTTTCCTAAAACCGTTTTAATGCGTTTAATTTTATTTAAAATATATACGTAGTAGAGCCATGTTGCAGCTATATTATGTTGTAGCACGACCGAGGAAGGACCACGCTCTCACAGAATACCAGCGTAAAATAGCAGCTTAATGCTGCATTGTATCGTATGTTAAGTGTAGAGAATCGGAAACTTTTTACTGGATACGAGGCATACCATCTTAGTCCTCAGGGGTGGTGACGCATCTGCCCTTTGATTCTTATTCGAGGATAGATATAGATGTCTATGGGCCACACTATCCACTTACCATCATGGGACTTTTAATGATTATTAGTTTATTTATTACTTTGAATGCATCTTTACGTCAATGTCCGGTTATTTGTGAGTCAGTTAAGGTTCCGACTAGAAACCAATGCTGTGGTAACGTCACATATTGAGGCGGGATCCTTTTTTACATCACACAACTGCTAAATACCTCTTTTAATATGTACCAATTTCGATGTTTCTCAATGTTGTGTGTTGGTTAAAGAAGGTGTTTCTTTCTTAGAGTATTTTTATAAGCATAGCTTGCTTATTAATACTTAGCTTGCTTATAAATACTCTAAGGTTTCTTTCTTTAATTTCCACGCCGATTTATCGTACGACTAACGCACGTAATGACCATTAGAACCAGCAGGTGCGATTCAATTTACGAGCAGCGATTGATTTTACGAGGATCGTGTTAATTTATTATTATTTTAGTGGCATATGTTGATCATATGACTACGCTTATACGAATCCTCGGATAATTTTTGTTCAGTCTATTTTACATCAGATCATTCGAGGTATAACTTCTTTAGGCGCGACTCAGATCTCTTTTAATTTATACAGAAGTAAAGTTCAGTAAAATCCTTGGTCCCTTTACGCCTCAGAGTAAATAATACTAGCTTACCCATTTTCATTGTTTGTATGTGATTGAACTCCTAAACGGCTGGACCGATTTTGATAAATTTGTGTGTGTCTTTGAGTCCCTGGATGGTTTGGATTCATAATTAGACCCGGTAGGTGGCGTTGTTGTCGAGACCCAGAAATTACCGTACGAAGCCTACTTCTACTATATAGATAAATGTAGTGACAAACAAACTTACAGCCCACCTGACGATAGGAGGCCATGAGTCCCTGGATGGTTTAGATTCACAATTAGACCCTGTAGGTGGCGTTGTTGTCGAGACCCATAAATTACGCGTGCGGAGCCTACTTCTACTGTATAGATGAATGCAGTGACAAACAAACTTACAATCCACCTGACGATAAGAGGCCATGCAGTGGCCATGGACACCAGCCAACTTTAAACAAAGAAAGCAACAAATGCGTTGTCCCCGTAAGGACTAATACGAAATGCCTCACACTCTTTCATAATACTGGCTTTCTATACCCTTCAGACTGGAACATAGCTAAGTCATAGCACATAAGGAACATAGAGAACAATAGTCTAATCATTAGACATCATACCAAAATTTATATTTATTCTACTTTTATATAGCTCAATACTTAATTATTATTTCATTGATAAATATTATATCATTTCCTTAATGATTTCTTATATTTAAGCGAACACTACACATTGAATAAAACTATTTTTACGGATTTTATCGCGTTTAATTTTACTAATTTTGGTTCCCGACGTTTCGGGTGCTTTACAGCACCCATGGTCACGGGGGGGACTGAGGTATTTGACGTCCCAATGTCATAGTTAGCCCGGCTACCTTCAGTTTTTTGAATATTAACTTTTGGTCCGATTTACGCAGAATGAGCTTACATTATCTTGAAGTCTTGCAGTGGTATGCTTGGGTTTGGATTTAATTTTGTTAATTGTAGGATCCCAAGCAGATGGCAGCACCTATCCATCTTCTCTATTGAAATTAGGATGTTTTTTAATTTCAATAGCCTCGCGTATCATCCTTGGTAGGAATCGGTGTTCTTTTGCGAGGATTTGTGGTCTATCAAATCTGATGTAATGGCGGGGACGATCTTGAACATGTTCACAGACTGCATACTTCCCAGAGAGCTTGACTTCGTCGGTGCCCCACGTCAGCTATATGTTTTTTCACGCGGGTTTTAATGGATCTTTTGTTTGTCCTATGTAAGAGAGACCATTCACAATCAAGCTTGTACACCCTGCATCTTGTAGAGGATATTACACTGACGGATGGTAAAATTGACTAATCTTCTTCGGCGTCTTGAAGTATGTTTTAATAGTAATAGTATATTTCAAACACTAGTATATTGTAGGTCGTTTTCAAACACTGGACGAACCTACAATAAAAGTATTATTGAAGGGTCTGAATTTCGCAACAACACCGCGAAAATCCTGCATGAGGAAATTATCTGTAACGTTGAGGATTGTCTGTTTAAAAAAATGTGGAAAAGGAAGATTTAGAGGCCATACGTCAAGACATTTCGTCCTTGTTACGTCGAAGTTCAGTGCCGAAACTAAATCTACCCAAAGACGAGATTAAAGCGTTGTACAACTTACGCAACAGACCAGAACTCACGATTCTCCGTGCAGATAAAGGAAATGCTACGATAGTAATGGATACGTCAGATTATAATTTTAAAATACAACAACTTTTATCGGACGAAAGTACGTACAAAAAGCTGAAAACAGACCCTACAACCAATGTGGTTAAAACAACAAGCGATCTGTTAAAGAATTACTCCAAAAAATTAGATCTCGACGTAAATTCGATAATACCACCGTGTACCAAACCACCAAGGTTGTATGGGTTACCAAAAATACACAAACCAAACGCTCCACTACGTCCTATAGTGAGCCAGATCGACTCACCAACTTATAAATTGACGCAACACTTGGCAAAAGTTCTGTCACCGCTGAGAGGACAAACCAGAGCACACACGAAGGATTCGTACCATTTTGTTAGTGAGATAAAAGACCTACATCTCGCTGACAATGAAACTATGGTCAGTTTTGATGTTCAGTCACTATTTACATGCTTACCTATTGAAGACTGCATCTTAATTGTAACCAGGAAGCTAGAAGAATACAACATGCCTGCAGAATATGCATTATTACTAAAATACTGCCTTACATTTGGCTATCTATTGTGGAAGGAGGAGTTCTACAAGCAAGTAGATGGTGTAGCAATGGGCTCACCTGTATCTCCCATAGTCGCCGACATATTCATGGAGGACTTTGAGGAGAAAGCCCTTCTTACTGCTCCTGTATATCCAAGATTTTACAAGCGGTACGTAGACGACACTTTCACAATTTTACCATCTGACAAAGTAACTGCATTTTTAAACCACCTTAATTCCATAAACTCTAAAATACAATTCACAATGGAGTTAGAGGCAAACAATTTTAGCTTTCCTAGATGTTTTAGTCTTCCGAAATCCTGATAACACTATTGGTCACACTGTATAGGAAAAGACCCATACCAACCGATATTTAAATGGTGAATCTCACCATCATCCATCACAGTTAGCTACCGTGGGAAAATCTTTGTTTCAGAGAGCACGAGGGATCTGTGACAGAAAACATCTGGCCGCCGAGCTTCAGCACATCGAGCAAGTATTGCAAGACAACAAGCTTCGGGTCCCGCGCCTACGTCACAGTGACCGAGTGAAGCCGGCCACAGTCGAGCGTGTGCCTGCTGTACTACCCTATGTCAGAGGAGTCACAGACAAGGTTGGCTACATTTTGAAGCGAGCTTCTATTAAAACATACTTCAAGCCGCCGAAGAAGATTAGTCAATTTTTACCATCCGTCAAGTGTAATATCCCTCTACAAGATGCAGGAGTGTACAAGCTTGATTGTGAATGTGGTCTCTCTTACATAGGACAAACAAAAAGATCCATTAAAACCCGCGTGAAAAAACATATAGCTGACGTGAGGCACCGACGAAGTTGAAGCTCTCTGGGAAGTATGCAGTCTGTGAACATGTTCAAGATCGTCCCCGCCATTACATCAGATTTGATAGACCACAAATCCTCGCAAAAGAACACCGATTCCTACCAAGGATGATACGCGAGGCTATTGAAATTAAAAAACATCCTAATTTCAATAGAGAAGATGGATGGGTGCTGCCATCTGCTTGGGATCCTATAATTAACAAAATTAAATCCAAACCCAAGCATACCACTGCAAGACTTCAAGATACTGTAAGCTCATTCTGCGTAGATCGGACCAAAAATTAATATTCAAAAAACTGAAGGTAGCCGGGCTAACTATGACATTGGGACGTCAAATACCTCAGTCCCCCCCGTGACCATGGGTGCTGTGAAGCACCCGAAACGTCGGAAATCAAAATTAGTAAAATTAAACGCGATAAAATCCGTAAAAATAGTTTTATTAAATATTATTTCCTTTTTACTGAAAACGGTATTCCATCTCGCAGTCCTAAGGTATGACAACGCATCTGTATTTTGAGATGTAGATGTCTATGGACCATAGAATTCACTTTCCATCGGGTGAATTGTGTGCTCGTTTGTCACCCTTTCTCTGTGTAATCATATTAATAAATAAAAAATAATAATTAATTAATGACATACATAACATTCTTAATGATTCCATACTTGACAGAAATTAATGTTAACATTTATAAACAAAAGAGCGTAAAGCGCTTATGTCACAATAATCCTGCCAATGTCTTTGGATAATATTTCTTTTTTTATAGAATAAGGAGGACAAACGAGCACACAGTCCACCCGATGATAAGTGGATGCTGTGGCTCATAGACATCCACATTAAGCCTCGATTAAGAATCAAAGTGCAGATGCGTTTTCACCCCTGAGGACTAAGCTAGAATGCCTTGTTTCCAGTAAAAAGGATCTTTGGGAATCTACTCTGTGAGAGTGTGGTCATACCCCGGTCGAGCTGACCCATTCGTGCTACAACCGTAATATAGATGTAGCGTGGCTCTACCACGTAAATAGTATATAATAACGAACATACATACATAATCCTTGATTGTTACTTCTGCATTTGCTCTGCATGCCCCCAAAATTTATCATATAATTATTTTTTGAGTATAACCATTATAAGTTAAATCTGGAAACACACTCTGGAAAATTGTTTTGACATAAATTTATTACGCTAAGAAACATTGGAGAAGGTGCTGGCATACAGATTCTTACCTAATTTAGGATCCAGAGGCTTCATAGACTATTTGTAACCTCATATTATGTCAATAACGATCATTATTTTGGGGTATTTACAAAGTATTCTCATCTGGTTGGGCTGAATAAATATATAAAAGGATGTAATAAATAAATATACATAAATATAAATTAAATATAATGACATAAATAATACATAAATAAATAAATGCTCAACCAGATGGAAGCCCTCGGCAGGGGAGACCAGACGGCCGAGGGTTAGGGAGAAAGGGAAGGAAATCGGCGGCCGATGCGGGAGGTATCGAGGAGCACCGCCTTCTGCATTTGAGCCCGGAGTGGTTCGTCGCGGAGTCCCAGTCGCCTCAGATAACCCGAGAGGCTGACCGGTATTAGCCCGTTCGCAGAAACGACCACAGGAATAATTTCGGTCGGCAGACCATCCCACATGTCAGTCACCTCGTGAGCCAGGTCCAGACATTTTGTCTGCTTATCTGTTTCTGCTTTCACGAGGTTCTCGTCATAAGGAATGGTAATGTCGACCAAAAATATCCTTGACTGTGCCCGGTCCATCAGCACAATATCAGGCTTATTCGAAAGAATATTCCTGTCTGTAAAGATGGCCCGGTCCCAGTAGAGCCTGGCGCGGTCATTTTCGAGCACGGCTTCCGGCAAGTACTTATAATAAGGCAGTTTCCGATCCACGAGACCGTATATCAGAGCAAGCTCCTGGTGTAGAATCCTGGCTACTAAGTTGTGTCTGTGCAAATACTCAGAGTTAGAAAGCGCCGAACAACCGGAGATGAAATACCTAAGTGACTCACTGGGATCGCGACAAGCTCAACAGATATCGACGGAGCTATCCCGGTGAGTCAGTCAGTCAGTCTACGCAAGGCTCATGTAGAGCCTTCTAGAACCTCCCATGGAGCTCCTTATCCTTTCATACGGTCTCACGGTCAGAAATGCTCAGTACCGTGGGATCTTGCCATTGCTCGTTGGCTAAGGATATAAGGGTAAGCCCTTTATCACAAGAAATGACGTCCTTATAGAATGAATCATCCGATCTCGCCAGGATGTAATTACGGAGGCTGCACACTTCGCGATTATGCATGGTGAACATATTGTCATTATTATTATTATTACACATTTTTAAATAAAAAAAATCATTTATCCGCAAATCAAAATGTTTGGGTTTTTTATAAATTTTATCCTCGACTGTGATTCGACCCTGCCCTAACAAAGTTTTGTATTGTTAAGCTTAAGTCATCAAACTACACTTAAAGTAAAGTGCTTGAGCTTCTTACTCGTCTTGTGAAATAATGGGTTTGAGATATGTTTATAAAAAATTGTAACTGCCACGAGCAAGGTAACTTATAAAATGAAACTGTCTATAATATTAGAAATATATGGTCGTTCAAGTGGGTCATTAAGGTCAGAGCTAAGGACTTAGAGAGAGGGAGAGAAAGAGAGACAGAGAGCTTCATAACGGCAATCTACGATATGGAATTAATCGGGTGACGCATCGATTTATTATTGAATCGATTAATATATTATAAATTACTTCCTTTTTATTGTTTTCAAAAACAAATTATAACAGAAAAGTTGATAAAATAAAGTTTGCTTAACTTATTTTTTTATTTTTTCCTTTTATATTTAAATTATTACATATCCTCGAAACACGTAAAAATTTTTGCATATGCAAATTTTCAATGTTATTCTTCACCGCTTTACTGGTTACAGTAACAGTTGTGTGGGTGGTGATTTACATTCAGCAATTCAAATTGCATCATTATACGATTTCAGTGATGATGACACTTAGGATTAAACTCAAGTTGTACGAGTACTTGCGAGAGCTTCTTGCCTGTGAGTTACAACTGTTATTTATTTGAAACAATTAGGCTGTCAAACTAGCACACACTTAAACTAAAGTTAAGTGGATTCTGTGGCTTATTCTCAACTTGATCCTTTAACCTTGGTTAAGAATCAATATCCATACGAGTTGTTACCCTTGAGTAATTAGAAGAAATATCTATTTAGAAAAAATACTGCTTGGCCGGCGGGCATGGCTTTACCAAATAAAAATTTATAAAAAACGACATAAAAGTAAAAAAGTCCACATTCACTGAGTTTTAACATCGTGGGTAGCGCCCTTGTTATTTTCGAGAAGTTAATAGAGCGAAAAAATTCCGTCAAACTCGTTTAGTGTGGGTTTAAGCTTTGTTTGCCGTCGAATTGTCTAGGTTAGATTTAGCTTAGATTACGTAATACATGGCATGTCATCGCACATTTGATTTTTTAATAATATTAAAATGACACCCAAGCCAACCTCCACCTGATGGTAAGTGTAGACCTGCTCCCTACCAAAATAAACTTACGCTAGGTGGTGGGACTTCTTACTAAGTGGTAGGACTCCTTTTTAACCGACTTCAAAAAGGAGGAGGTACCCAATCCGACTGTATGTTTTTTTAATGTGTGTTACCTCATAACTTTTTACTAGGTGTAGGTAAGTTTTGATGGTTCTTTTGTTATTTGAAACCTGGTGCTTCTCATCAAGTTTGATCAAGGTTTGACCAGTAGTTTTTGAGTATTATTAAGGATATTAATAATTTATATTGAAGATGGTTGTACAAATTTTTTAATTTATCCACTTGTGTACCTCGAACGCAAAGCGGAGAAGTTGGACTTTTCTGCATGGAAGTCCGTCTGGGTTGGTATCACCGTCTTACTTATTTCTGCCGTCAAGCAATAGTGCGTTTACTGCAGTTCCAGTTTGAAGTGTATACACCATTACCATTACAGCCATAAAAGTCCAACATAGGCCTCCCAATCGATCCTACTAATATGTATATTATAAATTTGAATGTTTGTGAGGGTGTATGATTTTAATGAAACTTTACAATAATATAGCTTATAAATCAGAATTACACATAAGCCATAATGCATAAAATATTGTGTAAATTGGCCAAAATGTAACGATAAATGTTATGTAAGTCTGAAAAAATCTGTCATCTGCGAGCTATATGGCGTGAACACGCATCACGCACAAACCTGTGAACCGATTTGCATGGGACTTTCATTGGCAGATAGCTGATGTTATAAGAATTAACTTAGACTACTTTTATTTTAGGGTTCCGCGCAAAAAAAAAATTTACGCGGGTGAAGTCGCGGGGAACAGCTAGTAGTTTCATAAGGGGGAATTTGCCATACTTGACACGCTTGGCGAGCGGGTTGTCAACCGCAGTTGACCTGTTTCAATTTCCCTCTGTGCTCTTTTACGGAACCCACGGGATGATATGGGGTATTGGATATTCTTAGACGGCCACTACACGGGGAAGGGACGCCCTAGAAGAAGGTTTATCGACCAAATTGGCGATATATTGAAAATGGGCCAGATTAGGAGTACCCTTAACCGACGAGCGTGTATGCGTAGATATATGGATGTAAAGGAGGCGACAGAAGTGTGTCAGGATCGTGCCAAATGGAAGTCCGTAGTCTCTGCCTACCCCTCTGGGTGACAGGCGTGAGTGTTTATGTTATATTATGTTATGCCACTACACGGTTGAAGTGTCTTATATAGGGCCAGAATAATTACAGGCTGTGAGGTTATCCATTGTAGACATCAGAGATGACAACGTAGCTGTCTTTGTTCGATGTTGACCATTGGTGACCATGGACTGCAGCAGCCACTTACCATCAGGTGGGCTGTAAGTTCGTTTGTCACTTCTTAAAAGAATGTTATAACCTGTAAGGTTTAAGAGGAAATGTCTCAGTTAATGTCGGGGTAATGTATACGTTTTTACAACAAAAATCTCAGGAAATACACAAAATTTGGAAATCGCTTTATTCAAAAATGTATTCAAAATTGTATACGTTACCGTTACAGCATATTAAAGTCCACAGCTGAACATAGGCGTACCCCATAGATTGCCTCATATGGAGGCCATATTTATTTGCCATAGTTTTCCAAGCGGGTTGGTAACCGAAGTTTTTTTATTTTTAGTCGTTATTAGGAAGACGCTGCCGCCCATCTGCTGATTTGTTTCCGTCTGTCGCCTCTTACGACACCCACGGGATGATATTATGGGGTAGTGGATATTCTTACACCGCCCCACACGGTAAAATAGTATATTATTTGTTATTGTAATATTAATGAATACATGGATGATAATAAACTCTGGAAATTACATAATTTGTAAAATTAAAAGTAAAACATATTACCTACATAATTGTAAATTGTTCTTTTTTTTATTAAAAGTTCCGCTGGGTTTCTTGCTGGTTCTTCCAAGGTTCAACATTTGTTCCTCCAATATTTGTAAAAAGTCTTAAAAAATAACATTTATTAAGTATTATTTATAACATATCTTTTATCTTAATATATAAAAATCCGTGTCACGATGTTCGTTCACGCCACAGATTTAGTATAAACTGACGTTAGATATCTATGGTTCACGCTGATCTCCTAGACCGCTCAACCGACTTTAATGAAATTTTGATGTGTATTGCGTGCTCCAACTTGAGAGATAGGATAGTTTTTATCCCAATAAGTAACACTAAATATTTTTTATTGCGAATTTAAGGATTTTTTACAGGGCAAAGGGTCGTCGGAAAGGGAAAACAAAGTCTGTCTAGCCAGCTAATATACTGTTTGTGCGTCTGTAAGATATCGTATGATTTCTGAACGACTTGACCAATTGAGGTCATATTCACACAATACGAGTATGTTTGTTTTGTCTCGCCGGTGGTACATAGCTATGCTAGGTATCCTATAGTCGGGTCGGTCGGTATAGTAGGATCCGATAGTCGGCGCTGCAGTTAAATTATTAACAAAATAGACCTAAGTGACTGATATTCACATTATGTTGGCTTATATAAAGATATATTTAAAATATATCAAATATATAAAAGGTAAAATTAGCTCGCCCACATTATTGTAACATAACAAATAATGTCCTTATGTCTTTTTGGTAAATAAAATAAAATAATAACAAATAGAAAATAAAAAACTGCGGTTACCAACCCGCTTGTTAAGCGTGGCAACTATGGCAAGCAGCCCATTTATGAGACAATGCTTGGGGAGGCCTTTTTTAGCAGTGTACTTTAATAGGCTGTAATGAATATCTGGCTGTTTCATTTAGCTTAATATCAATTACCCGTGTACTGGCGATCCAAGAAAATCCAACGCCCATTTCCTCTCGTGGGTGTCGTAAGAGGCGACTATGAGAAGTACCAAAAATCTTATGACTTCCAATAACGGATTTAGATAACTTATAACATCTCGTTTACCATTACCGTTACATAGGACTCCCCCATAGATTGCCTAATAGTTGCCACGCTTCGCAAGCGGATTGCCAAAGGCAGTTTTTTTGTTTTTAGTCATTATTAGCATTAGTCATTATTAATACGTGGTAGAGCCATGCTGCAACTATATTAGTAGTATAGTTGTAACACGAATGGGTCGGCTCGACCGGGGAAGGACCACGCTCTCACAGAATACCAGCGTAAAGTAGCAGCTTAACACTGCTGTATTTCGTATGGTGAGTGTAGAGAACCGGAGACCCTTTTTACTGGAAAAGAGGCATTCCATCTTAGTCCTCCCGGGTGACAACGCATCTGCATTTTGATTCTTTATTGAGGATAGATGTAGATGTCTATGGGTCACAGCAACCACTTACCATCAGGTGGACTGTGTGCTCGTTTGTCACCCTATCCTATAAAAAAAAAAAGACTATTTATTATGTACATATAAAAAAAAAATACATTATATAATTATATATTTATAAAAATACAAATGAGCTACTAACGAGATGATTCTGCCAGTTTTATTGAAATAACTACATATAGAATTAACAAATAACCATGTAGTGGTCGTGTAAGCACATTTACTACCTCATATCATCCCGAGGGTGTCGAAAGAGGCGACAGAGGGAAAACGTACTAGGAGATTCCTAATAACTCCTGAATAAAATAGTTGCCACGCTTGTCCCTCCCATAAGGCAATCTATGAGTAGGCCTATGTTATGTGTTATGTTATGGTACCTACAGATTAGGACAAGTGAGAGCCACAAGCATTCTTATATTGATACCAACAGCACAAAATACCCGTAAGGTGACCGTAAGGTGACCCTCAGCACACGAGTAAATTACTCATGTGTCTTCAATCTGTTTGCGTAACGAAAAACGTCGCCTTGATCGGAATCGATCGCATCGTTATCAAAACCGTGTTGTTTTACTCGAATATGAAACTTTTATTTACAAAACCTTTATGAATGTTATTATAAGAGACTGTCAGCGTTAACTTACTATTTATTACTTCTGTTTTTCGATTCAATTCTTAAATAAGATGTTAATATAATAATTTATTTAATAGCTGGTCCCGGCGCGTTGCTGCCGCAGAAGAAATATTTTGGAAATATCAAATCAAATCATATTCTATATTCATCAGAGAGATAATTAAGACGTTCGTGACTTGACTTGACTTAACGTTGTTCCTTAATTTATTTTTTATACGGTTCAATGTTGAAAATTAACGTTCGCCACTGCAGTTATTGATCATGAGAGACAATAAATGCGCAAAGCAGTTTCTAAATTGGGGAAACATGATTCTAATGAATTAGGTATCCATTAGAATTTTATAATATTGAATTTCCAGAGATTCGTTTTTCGAACTGTCAATAAATAACGGCAAACTGCACTAATTCGCCGTCTATGCTGATTGGCAAACCATTTGCATAAGCACTGACCATAATTGGAGTTTCTTTCAAAATCTCTTCTGCTGTAATAGATTTTAACTGTCGAAATATTGCAAAAACACTAGTTAGATTTTGGTATGCTTTCATGCGTTTATCTAAATCATATAGTAAGTTATTAATAATGACAACAAACACTTTTAATGGGGCACTTAAATTAAATACATTAATTCATCTTTCAACACTTCCGACTCCTAATCATTCACCTTTGTCTTCAATAAATTCACTGCTTGTGATGTTAAGAAGATCATTTTGTCCATTACTCCCAACGATATTGGCAACGACTGTATCAGCCGTAATATGATCCTTCCAATTCTTGATATAATCATCCCAATCCTATGTCATATCCTTAATTCCTCAATTTCTTGTAGTGTTTTTCCTTCAACCTGGAAAGATGCTCAAATTATATCAATACCTAAAAAATTTAATCCTTCATCCCTCTCTGATTATCGCCCTATATCCATATTACCATTCCTGTCCAAAGTTCTTGAAAGGCTTGTGTCTAATCAGCTTAACGCTTTCCTTTGTAATAATCTCCTTTTGAATCCTTTCCAATCTGGTTTTCGTCGGGGGCATAGCACTAGCACAGCTTTAGTTAATATTACGGAAGATGTCAGATATGGCATGGAGAACGGTAAGTTGACTGTACTTATTTTACTGGATTTTAGTAATGCATTTAATTCTGTCAATTACGACATTTTACTGGGCATATTAAGCTCTCTTAATATATCTCCAACGGTGGTTGAATGGTTTCGAAGTTACCTGTTTGAGCGCCGGCAACGCTTACGCATTGAAGATACATTCTCATCATTGTGTAGCACCATTGCTGGTGTCGCACAGGGTGGCCTTTTATCACCTTTGCTTTTTTCAGTTTTTATTAACTCAATATCCACTAAGATAAATTCTTCCTGTCACTTATATGCAGATGATTTTCAGATTTTCAATCAATTCAGAGACACAAGCTACTCCTAGTGACTTAGCTGTAGCTATTAACACTATAAACAATGACCTAGCAATCATTTCGGAATGGAGCAGAAATTATGGTTCCAAAATTAACCAACTGAAAAGACAAGTAATTATTATAGGTTCTCCGCAAATGCTTACAAAATGCAATTTACCACAAGCAACCAAAGTTTTATTTGATGGTAATATAATCCCGACTAGTGACACGGTCAAAAACTTGGGAGTATACATCGATAAAACTTTATGTTGGGGTCCTCAGTTACAGGAAGTTAGTCGTAAACTTTTTGCAGCTGCTCATTCTTTGAGAAGACTACGAAACTTTTTACCAATTGTCACTAAGATTGCGCTTGCGCAAACTCTTCTGCTTCCAATCCTCGATTATGCAGATGTCATCTATCTTGATCTCACTGAAATGCAACTTGATAAACTTGAGCGACTTCAAAATTTTTGTATAAGATTCATATTTGGTTTGCGTAAATATGATCATGTGTCAGATTTTCGTAAAAGGCTCAAGTGGTTGCCAATCCGTCTTCGCCGGAATGCTCATATTCTCTCGCTTCTTTATAATATTCTTTTTAATCCTTTCTATCCTTCTTACCTAAAAAATCAGTTTGAATTCCTCCATGACTCACATTTGAGACATTTGAGATCATCAGAAAATTTGATATTAAAAATGCCAGCTCACACTACCAAATTTATGGACAGATCATTCACAATATAAGCTTTCCGATTATGGAATAACTTGCCGTTATTAGCAAGATGCGCTCAATCCATACCGGTTTTTAAGAAACATGTACATGATTACTTTTTTCAACTTTGATTCTATCAAGTTCATTTTTATATAATTATTCTACCTTTATCTAGTTACACTATTTGTTTATATGTATGGTACATTTATGTTATATGTCATAGTTTTAAAATATATATTTGTACTTTTATATATTTATATTTATAAAGATATATATTTACATGTATATATTTACATATATATTAATAAGTATGTATGTATTTATCTTATCTATGTACTTATATATCCATCCTATATTTCTATTTTATGGCTTTAATAAAAATAATGATGTTTTTGTCGCCAAACCACACGCATGTTTTTATTGTTTTCTTGCAATCCTGTCCATCCAAAGGTTGTCTAGAAGAGATAGCTCTTAGCGATAAGATCGCCCATTGTACCACATTTCTATTTCTCCTTTTTTGTTAATATTTATGTTATTTTTTGGCGTACAATAAAGTGCTATCTATCTACTTATGTGTTTCTTATTAAAAAAATTCGTCAAGAATACGTCAAGAACCGCTAAAATAGTCCTACTTTGTGTTTCGCTTGCGTCGTCTTGAAGTCTGTTGCTGATATTCTTGACAGCCTGTTAGATTTTTGGCTTTTGCTTTTATATCTGAAAATGTATATCGCTTTGTTTGGAAAAAAACATATAATGATTCATAATGGATTTATCCCGTATTAAGGTCTATATTAGACGATTGTAGCAACGCACTAGTCGCTTGCACGCGTTATTTTTTTGTCTAAAAAAAACGTTACCCCCACACTAGGATTTTCTCTTGTATCGTGGAGGCACATAAATTGCACAAGGACAAACATCCAGACCCGGAACAATTATTTGTAGGCCATACAAATACTTGTTCCGTGCGGGATTCGAACCCGCGGCTCCCAGCGCAACAACTCGTTGCTAAGCCACTGCGCCACGGAGCCGTCAATATTATATACGTTATAGTATTCCATTCCACGTAATTGTCATTATTTCCGTTTTATGCATTAGATGCATTGCTTGCTTGATGTTATTAATTTGATGAACTCCTCGCATGTTGTTTTAAATAAATATACAGGGTATTTTTGAAACGCTCCCGAAAACGAAGACAGACGACAGTACTAACTATATCTTTGATGATGGGTGAAATATAAAATCGATCCTGAAGAAAAAAAAAATCATTTTTTTCACAACGTTTTATTAGCTTTATTCACGCTCCATCGTGTTAGTATAGTTAAATAAAACGTTAGTTTCAGTTAAAAAAAATCATGAAAATACTTAAACATAAAACCAGCAGTGGAATTACTGAATTACAATCAGCTGACTAGGGGTCAATGTACGCGCGAACGCCGAATTCGCGCGGCCCGCAACTAGCGATGGTACCACAATACCTAATAATTTACAACACTTGTCTAAATACCTAACTTATCTACTTAACTTACTATTTGCCACTGTGCTTGTCTCCACGTAGCCACTTTAATTCGAATTCATAGGTTAAATAAACCGAATAACTGGTTCGATTCCCCGCTAATGAAAAAAATACTTAAATAAAATGTTAACAAGGTTAGAGTCATGCTTTTTTATCCATTGTGTAGGTATGTTTATTATTCTGATGTATTCAGTTATGTACCTATTCAGATCAGTTCAGTACTAAGTTATTTAAAAAAAATTAGGTTAAACAAACCAAAATAACTGGTTCAATTCCCCTCTAATGAAAAAAATACTTAAATAAAATGTTAACAAGGTTAGAGTCATGGTTTTTTATCCATTGTGTAGGTATGTTTATTATTCTGATGTATTCAGTTATGTACCTATTCAGATCAGTTCAGTACTAAGTTATTTAAAAAAAATTAGGTATGAAACAGCTTACCGATCCTCCGTGGCCTTATGAGATTCTCCAAGGCACATTAACATGTTGCCGTATTCATGAACACTATAAATTATTAAAACAAAACAAAAAACACAAAACGTAACAACAAGAACAATATCATTAATTAATAAATAACAAGTAATAACGACAATAACTTAATAAACAAAACAATTGAACTATCGCTCGTGATAGTCAAGACGGAACTGTCTCAAAAACTAAAATTATTAATCAATCCCGCCAAAACAAATGCGCATGAAGTAACGTCCTTGAAGCATGTAAATTCTACAGCGAGGTGACACGAGGCAGCGTGTGTGTGAAAGGAAGGGTAGAGTGAGTAGTATACCTAATGCATTGTTTCGTACCGATCTAGATAAGAGTTCGAGCCCGCGAGGATATTGACCCTATTGTCAGCTGATTTTCTTTTTTAAGTTTCACTGCTGGTTTTATGTTTAAGTATTTTCATGATTATTCGGGATCGAATTTCTTTGTGATCCATCATCATAGGTATCCTTAGTACTATCATCTGTCTTCGTTTTCGGGAGCGTTTCACAAACACCCGGTATATGTTTTCTTTTCCTTTATATCCATATCGATCCGGAAAAACCGTTGGCGACAGTAAATTCCACAGTTTGGTCGTGCGAGCAGAAAATTCCATAGAGATGATGAGGATGGAATTTCAAGTTCTATCGTAGTGAACGATGATGGAATTCAGCAGCTGGAATTAATCCGAAAAATTCCTCTGAGCAATCACCGTGGTATATGCGGTTGAAGATGCATAGAGATGCAACGTCTCTTCGCAAGGCCAGTGGATCAAGCCTATCAGAAAGAACTTGATCGTTGACGATTCGGGCCACTCTTCGTTGAATACGGTCAAGTGGAAGGAGTTGATACTGGGGTGTCCCGGCCCAGAGATGACAACAGTATTCCATATGTGGCCGACCCTGCGGTTGGTAAAGCTGCAAGCGGTAGTCTGGCATGAAATACCGTCTCGATCTACTGAGCACACCAAGCTTTTCTGATGCCAGAAATTGAGAAGATACGAAAAAGGGGTTCCTTTTTGCGCTAAACGCGCAATTCTGTGTCTTTTAGGGGTAAAACTGGACTAGATTTAGTCGCCCCCAATACGAGACATTGTTCAACAAAGACTTGACTTCAGTCACAAGTAAAAGCGAGAAATATTAGCACGGCCGGTGTAAAAGCATCGCCAGTGCTGTCGTCTGCATAACAATAAATGTTACTAGTATGCAGCATATCATTGATATGCAGAAGGAACAGGGTAGGCAATAGCACGCAGCCCTGTGGAACACCAGCATTCATAGGCTTGGAGTCGGAGCATGCAGCATTGACTACGACTTTAATAGTCCGATCTGTAAGAAAACTGGTGACCCAATTGCATAATTTCTTTTTTAATTAATTTCATAATTATGCAATTGGGTCACCTTCGACCTGAGGGAAGCTTCGAAAGAAGCGCTTTGTACCAAATCCGATCGAAGGCCTTCGCTATATCCTAACCAATCGCCAGGGCCTCCCCCTTCGTCTCGACTGCCTCCGCCCATCGGTGAGTCAGGTAGACAAGAAGACCACCAGCTGAACGACCTCGACGAAAACTGTATTGACGATCACTAATCAGCTATTGTTCTTCAGGTACTGCATGAGCTGGCAGTTAATAATGGATTACATTATTTTGGAGAATAAGGAGGTGATAGCGAAAGGCTTGTAGTTGGACGGGTTCGAGCAGTCACCTCTTTTAGGGACTAAGGCTGTCTTCCATGAGCCTGGAACGACACCTAAAGAGTAAGAGAACCGGAAAAGACGTGTAAAAATCGGTACCAACTCTGGAGCATACGTCTTCAGCACAATTGGGGGGATTCCATTAGGCCCACTCGACTTGTTGCCGTCCAGGGACAAGAGTGCTTTGCGCACCAAGC
The DNA here is from genome assembly GCA_029286625.1 of Parnassius orleans. Lineage (NCBI taxonomy): Eukaryota > Metazoa > Arthropoda > Insecta > Lepidoptera > Papilionidae > Parnassius > Parnassius orleans. Next base: position 4,236,996 of record JAGSMP010000006.1, on the reverse strand, counting down.
GCTGTGTAAACAGCACATTGCATGGAGCACTCACACGTATGTTATTGGTATGTTCCTCCCGTCGTCGAGAGTCGAGTTGGACGCAAAACGAGAATCTAAAAGATCTGCTTTCTCCATTGCGGCGTGGGCGAGCAAATCATCCTCTCTACGCAAAGATGGTAATGATGGCTTACAAAAATTTCTTTGGGCAGCCTTGAAGAGGGATCAGAATGCACGAGTTCCCGAAGGAAGGCGAACTAAATTCTCGCCAATTCTCCCAATGTGCTCCGATTTTGCCCTAGTGATAACTCTTTTGAAGGACCTGGAGGCAGAGTTGTACTTCTTTTGTGTCAGCCCAGGCCTCGTAACACTCTGCTTTTGCTTTTTCCGCTACGCTAATTTTGCAGGAGCATCCAAACCGAGGCTAGGATCTCCCGCCGGTACAGCCGGTATAGGTATTACAGATGACGGGATGAAAAAATCAATCCTCTGAAGCACCACATCGGCGACAGACTTAGTAACGATTTTTATTGGATCATCCAGCGAGAAGCAAATCCATGGGTAGGATGCAAAAAAAGCCGGCATCGAATCCTTATCCGCTGACCTAAATTACGCACGATGGCAGCCTTCAGATCGTGCCTGCAATGAGCAAGTGATGGGCGCTGTACTCTGGATCAGGCAGTGATCCGAAGTGCCTTGGGGGCATCGATGGAGACTTGATATCCGCCAGGTCAGCAGAAGGTCCAACAGGGAAGGTGTATGATCCTCCACATCTTGTATCCACGTGGGCGAAGTGACCAGTTGTATCAGACCATATGCCAGGGCAAAGTCGTTAACATATCTTCCCACATGATCAGTAGTACGAGAACCGAGCCATTCTTCGTGGTAGGCGTTGAAACTTGTGCGTTTACCGTATGAAATTCTGTGTTTTATTTTCGTCAACAAAATAATCGGTTACCGATTGTCTGCCGTGGATTTTCTTAGTCGAAAAAGGTGTAACGTTTCACGTTTTTGTGACATCAAGTAAATTCAATATAAAAGTAAAGTAAAGTAAAGTTACAGCCTATATACGTCCCACTGCTGGGCACAGTCCTCCTCTCATTTCTGAGAGGGTTTTAGGGCAAGGAAATGTCCACCGCGCTGCCCCAATGCGTGTTGGCGAACTTCACATGTCTTCGAAATATTTTTTTATTTTGATTTCTCAGACATGCAGGTTTCCTCACGATGTTTTCCTTCACCGTCGAGCACGTGGTAAATCAGCACTTAAAATTGCAATTAACAATTTCATTGGTGTCGGCGGGGATCGAACCCGGGTTGCTCGCGTACTGTGAAACTTACAGTGAGCTACCACGGCTCAGATGGTTAGCGCTCGCTGACCATCTGAGCCGTGGTAGCTCAGATTTAATCAAATTCAATATGCCACGTCTTAATAAGTTTCACTCAAAAAATTACGCTTAGGCGGTGATGGGCGGGTTGGAATACGCGGGGCCCCCGTTTGCGCGGGGCCCGTAGCAATTGCTACTCCTGCTACGTTTACGGCACTGCCACTGACGCATTGTTTTGTGTATTAATATAATACTCTAGAAACTGATAAACTTTTATTAAAAAACAACTTCCCAATTAAATTACATTGTGTAACAAAAAACTTTACCTCAGTGTCAACTAACGACATCTGGTGAGCAGAAAATTATTAGCCCTCATTGTGTAACGTGCAAACTGGATACGAGTCAAAAAAGAAGTCGCGCGTCTTCCGGGGAATTCTCGCGCATTCTCGAGAATTCCCGTAGCTACTGTTGGCGCAGTCTGGAATACGCGGGAAGTGACGCGAAGGGTGACGTTTTCGTTTCTTCCATAAATCATGAACCCGAATAATCCTTTTCCTTTTTCTGATATTCTTCCTTTTCTCATCATTTTCTTCATCTGTCTCACAAATAAGCAATATGAAAATAATATCCAATCAACCATTCTTGTTAAATAAAAGACCTAGACTAAAAACTGAACGGAGTACATAGTATGAAGCCTTCATTTTTCGCGCGCCTTCCCGCGCGACGAGGCGAAATTGACGTTTCCGTTCCATTCCATTCCATTTTCAGCTTGTCATTATACTGGCTCTCTATACGCTTCAGACTGGAACACAGTAGTACAAGCACTGCTATTTGGCGGCAGAAATAGTACGCGGGTGATAACTACTCGGGCTGAAAACGTTGTACCACCTATAGTGTTAATTATGTGCTAATTTTCATTTCATAAAAAATCTTTCAAATTAGATTAATTTCAATGAAAGCTTAAGTCTTATAAAGTATAACATAATTTTTTTTAAGTCAACTAATGTTATGGAGATAGAAAGAATTTAAATAGCGAAGCTTGAGGCCTTCGATCCTGGACTGTAAAGGGATGCTGGTTGAGAGAAAGGGCGTTCGTTAAACAAATTGCACGCCTGCCTTGTCAACGCCGCCCTCGTAAATCTTCCACGCTCCGAAGACAGGTTTCCCAAGGTGCAGATGAGCTAACGCTTCTTCCTTTCTTTCAAAACTTTTCAAAACTTCACTATTTTGATTACATATATGTCTTATAAAGTATCAATACGCGGCACGGTTACTTCTCCTACAATTGACTGAATTGCGTGGCAGATCTCAACTATATCTAGATGGCGCCAACAACTTACTCTCCACAGACCAGTATTAATTCTTACATAAAAAGTAAAGTATCAGTCTGTAAATGTCCACCGCTGGGCACATGCTGCCTCCTTTATAGTTGTTTGGATAGTATCCAGTAGTGTGGATAGTGTCATTGAATTATTAATTTAGAGATTCCGTATATGCAGGTTTTCTCTAAATATTTTCCTTAACCATCAAGTGCGTGATATTACATTACCGTTAAAGCCTACTATAGTCCACTGCTGATCATAGGCCTCCTCGATAGAATGCCTGTAATATGCGATAGTTGCCACGCTTGGCAAGCGAGTTAGCAACCGCGGTTTTTGAATTTTAGTCGTTATTAGGAAGTCCGAAGCCTCTTACGACACCCACGGGATGATATGGGGTAGTAGATATTCTTACACCGCCATTACGTACTACGGTATTACATTGCTGTTAATAATTTTAGTGGCCCTGGTGGATATCGAACTCAGGTTGCTTGAGTACAGGGAAATTTAAATAAGCACTTTCAAGGAAATAATTGTTTGATTGATTCATTTATTACAGACTATCGAAAATCAACTGCTTAGGCCTTTCCCATTGAATGCGTTATTGAGCGGATATTTGCCTAGACGTGATATTAGCCATAGCCGCCTCGCTTGGCATGCAGGTTGGTAACCGCAGTTTCTTATTATTTTTAGTTGTAATGAAGATGCTGCTGTCTATCACCTGATTTCCCTTTTTCTTTTCTCTCTTTTTGTCTGTCTCCTCTTACGACATCTACGGGAACAGGATGATATGATAACAGATTCTCATTTCTAAAAGTAATAGACATTCATCATCATCATCATCATCATTATAGCCCATCACAAGTCCACTGCTGAACTTCGGCCTCCCCCAAGGAATGCCTCATAGCACGGTCCTGCGCCACCTGCATCCATCGACTTCCTGCCGCGTATTTGGCCGCCCCATTGCCACTTTAGCTTACTAATCCGTTGGGCTATTTCGGTCACTCTGGTTTCTAATTTTATTACTCATTTCTAAGTTTATCACGCAGAGAAACTTCGAGCATAGTCCTCTCCGTGGCTCGTATTTGTAATAGATATTAAGCAGTGGATATTTGTAAATGAAAATTGATTTATTAATATTATGTAAATGAAACAGCTATTAAACAGTGGGTAAAAGTACTAACACATATTCAATTATTTCGGCACGACTTTCTAATATGACTAATAAGATAAAACTCGCTCAAACGAATTTAAGAGATAAAAACACGCTCAAAATAATTTACGAGATGAGAACATATCGCTGATGTGAAACACCGACGCTCCGGGAAGTTTGCAGTATGTGAACATGTTCCAACCATTATAATATCAAAATAGATAGACTACAAATCCCGCAAAAGAACAATGATTCCTACTAAGAATGATTCGCAAGGCTATTAAAATTAAATAAATAATAGTTTAAAAAAAAACTAAAAAAACACGCTTTTGTAGATAACCGAACTAAAAAGTAGAAAATAATTTTCAATAATTTTAAAATAAGAAAATAGTGATTAACATAAAAAATCATTTTATTGTAAACTATTTTTAATGCAGCTAACTACAAAAATGTGTTTTGGAACGAAGTTCTTTTACGAGGCTTATAGTAGATTGAACTGGCAGAAATCGTAGTTGTTTTATGAATTATTCGCAAATCCTGAGGATCCTGGAAAGGATAATAGGACAAACTATTGAACAAATTATTGCATAGTCATCGGTCCTTGATAAGTGTGCGAAGTTTCAAATCAATCCGACATTTTAAAGAGGATGAAAATCACATTCAAAATTCCGTTACATAGCCGTTACATACATACCAAGCTAATAAAAGCAACAAACCCAAGCATACTACTGCAAGACTTCAAAATACTGTAAGCTCGTTAGAAGCTCGCGTAGATCGGACCAAAAATTAATAATTAAAAGTTGAAGGTATGTATCCTTCATTAATTAGAAATTATTAGGACGTCAAACACTTTAGTCTTCCTGTGACCATGGGTGCTGCAAAGTACCCGAAACGACGGAAATTAAAAAAGTTAAAACAAACGCGATAAAATTAGTTATATTCGTTTTATTCCTCGCTCAAATTTCTGCTCGCAATAAAAACATTTTAAAGATTCAAGTGAATGATGCCGTTTTAATAGCTGACCCACTTGGGTGTTTTATGGCGCTCGGCTCTCGTCATTGAGGAAAACCTTATTCGGAACTTGAATCGATTCATTTATGTTTTTGGACTTAACTTTTTCGGACACAGAAAAGCAAATTGTCATGTTAGTGGTAACGCAAAACCAGTAAGCTATCGTCATCGATATGTTATTTGAATCTATAAATTGCATACAGTAAACCACGCTGTATTGTATTTTGGCAGCATGAATAGTTTGACTTTAACAGGGAAGGACAAGTTCAGCACACTAATACCAACTTGAAATAGGAGCATAATTCTTTTATGTTTCGTATACAACACATACGACTGCCAAGAACCAGAGATCCTTTTCATTGGCTTAAGAGTCCACCTTAGTCCTCAGGGGTGACAACGAATCAGCATTTTAATTCTTAATCAAGGATAGATGTAGCTATACATGAGCCTCAACTTTCACGCACCACCAGGTTTTTTATTTAGGATAGGGGTGCCAAACGAGTACCTAATGGTAAGTGAATGCTGTGGCCCATAGACATCTACATTTATCGTTAATTAAAATCGAAATGCAGATGCATTGTCGCCCCTGAGGACTGAGTTTGCCTCGTTTCCAGTAAAAAGGGTCTCCGATTCTCCGCTCACCATACGAAACACAGCAGTATTAATCTGCTGTTATACGCTGGTATTCTGTGAGAGCGCGGTCCTAACGCGGTCGAGCCGACCCATTCGTGCTACAACCATAATATTGCTGCAGCGTGGCTCAACCACGTATAATCGTTCGATAATGCATCTACTAAATGTATTGAAACATTCTCTCCGATGCTGCAGTCAAATACAAAAATACAACTCCTCGGTAGGTCCAGTAATCGGTAAGAGGGTGGCTCTTTTCTATTTCTACAGCTAAACAGCTGTGCTTGTGTTGTGTTCCGGTCTGGTCTGGTCTGGAGAGTCAGTATGATTCATCTGTACCTTTCATCGTTTGGGTGTCATTCGACTGCTGTAGCCGCTTGCCATCAGGTGGACTGTAAGTTCGTTTGTCACTTCAGTTTTATAAAAATAATAAAAAACTATTGGTAAATTCAATTGTGCATGCCTTAAGCGCATTAAAAAAATTACGTATAACATGCATATAGGTATTTAATTTTTTTTAAGTAGTTTAAATACACACAAGTTTTCACTAATAAACTTATTACTATACTTTCAATTTTCCGATAATTTTATGTCAAACTTCAATTTAAAAATGTTTGGAAAATCCAAAAGTGCACGACTCATAAACTCATAATGCTCATATGATAGTGAAAAAATTAAAACGTTAAAAATAAGGTCAAGTCCGGAAGTAAGGACTATTTATAACTAACAAAACGAGCCCAAACTCGGCACATCTAGTTCTCCTTGTCGAGGAGTTCCAGTAGCAGTCATCAATGTCCAACTTCAAGTCACTCTTTCAAGTCCGGAGGTAAGGTCTCATCATAACTAACAAAACGAGGACAAACTCGGTACACCTAGTTCTACTCGTCGAGGAGTTCTAGTAGCATTAATCGAAGTACACTTTCAGGTCACTCTATCAAGTCCGAAGGCAGAGGTGGATTAAATGTCAACAGCACCCTAGGCTAGCCTAGCACCTAATCGGCGCCCCTCAAGGGGCCATATTATATAATATATTATTATAAATTAAATCTACTCATTTTGCAAATAAACTATATTATAATTTATAATATAGTTTAATAATTGCAAAATAATTAGGATACGAGTACCATTAACAGGGGGGATAAAATAAAAAATGTGATGAGAGAGTAAGAGTGATTTAGGAGTAATCAAATACGGCGATTTTTTTTCGTTTAAAAACTTCCGCGCGCGCCTTTTTAATCTTGCGCCCCTAGGCACGTGCCTAGTTTGCCTTAAGGACAATCCGCCACTGTCCGGAGGTAAGGTCTTATCATAACTAGCAAAACGAGCCCAAACTCAGCACACCTATTACTATTACTACTCTTCGAGGAGTTCCAGTAGCATTCACCGAAAACACCTTCAAGTTACTCCGTCAAGTCCGGGGGTAAGGTCTCATTATAACTAACAAAACGAGCCCAAACTCAGCACACCTATTACTATTACTACTCTTCGAGGAGTTCCAGTAGCATTCACCGAAATACACCTTCAAGTTATTCCGTCAAGTCCGGGGGCAAAGTCTCATTATAACTAACAAAATGAGCCCAAACTCAGCACACCTATTACTATTACTACTCTTCGAGGAGTTCCAGTAGCATTCACCGAAGTACACTTTCAAGTCACTCCGTCAAGTCCGGGGTAAGGTCTCATTATAACTAACATAACGAGCACAATCTCGGCACACCTAGTTCTACTCGTAGAGGAGTTTCAGTAGCAGATATCGAAGTACACCTTCAGGTCTCCATAAAGTCCAAGACGTATAAGTATATTTATTTATAAATCCTGCGTACTTTTATCGAAAGAAAATATTGTGATAAAAATCTGTGATTATAAAAATAATAATAATATCTGTGGCCCGGAGTAAGGCAAAGTGTATTTAGTAAAATAAATTAATACAAGGCTGCTCAAAACACCGAAAATTTCGCTATTTCGCAGCCGAAAAAAATTAATTATAATTAAACAAAACAAAATTAAACTGCCATTTACATTCCATGGCTTCCTACATGATAGATGAAGGGTTTAAAAAACAGATTGAGTTGAACAATTGATATTTTCAAAAGTTATCGTGTTTACGCCTCCATGCGGACTTGATAAATCTACACCTTATGCCACTAAAACCGCTTTTTTATGTAAAAATAGCAATTGATCGATTTAAAAAAAATAATAAGTTCAACAATTATTTATCTATCTGAAAATGTGCTTTTTATATCATTTATATGTTCAATATGATTGTTAGATACGATTTCATGCGACAAAACGTTGGAATCTTGATTTTTAGGCGCTAGTAGAACATACCTACGCGCTTTGCGCTTAGGCATTCAAAAAACCTGTAAAAATAGTAAAATTACATCCTATATACGTCCCACTGCTGGGCACATGCCTCCTCTCATTTTTGAGAGGGTTTTAGAGCAAGGAAATGTACGCCGCGCTGCTCCAATACGTGTTGACAAACTTCACATGTCTTCGATATATATTTTTTCTTATTTTTATAGGTTTCCTCACGATGTTTTCCTTCACCGCCGAGCACGTGGTAAATCAGCACTTAAAATTGCAATTAAAAATTTCATTGGTGCCGTCGGGGATCGAATCCGGGTTACTCGCGTACTGTGAAATTTACAGCGGGCGGTTAACCTCTGAGCTACCACAGCTCATTCGGCGAAAAAACCTGTATAAAGTTATAAATGAAAATCATGAAGATTTTATATGCACACCAGGCAATTTTCAAAAGATTAATTATTTGACGGGCATTCTCACTTAGGAATCAATATCTCAAAAGATAGAAGAAAGAAAAGCCAATATGTCGATACATTGGTTGGCTCGTATGGATGTGAAACAAGCAAGAGAGCTGTGTCAGGATCTTGCCAAATGAAAGTCCGAAGTCGCTACCTACCCCTCTGGGCGACAAGTGGGACTGTTTATGTAATAACCTCTGAACCAATCAATTAACGGATATCGTTATTAGATTCATCGTTACTGTTATGAATCTACTGCTGGAAACGAGACTTTCCCTAATTAGGAGAAGAAGTCTTTAGATGCGACACTATGCAAAATGACAAAAATATCTTGAGAATTCCGATTTCATTGCCTTATTTTTGCTGCACCAACTACTTAAAATTTATCTCTGCTTAGAGTAATGACTGACAGAGAAAGAATTATACACTTAGAGAATTTATACCTTTAATGTCATAAGTACCATTTTATGCATAAAAATTTAAATACCTAAGCTAAGATTTTTAAAGTGCCATAAACTTATTGCAGTCTATTTGCCTTGTCCATTTGTGGAAAGTACCCTGTAATAACGACGCGCTAAGTGGTCAAGCGATGCATTCTCTTTAGAGCTTTTCTTTAGCCAACGACGGGGAAAATGGCGGTTTTATGCGTTCGCGGTATTTTGTTTCTTGTTGTTTCAGAACAGACGCAATAACATGAATCTATTTTTAGTATAATATCCAAACGTGTATATGTTTTATAAGAAGATTATTATTAGAAAAACTATATTAAAAAAAATTATTGGTCATATCGCATAGTACCGACGCCCTCTTCCAGCTCCCAGACACATACATGATGGCAAACTTCACAAAAACTTCCATTTCGTCGAATAATTTATTTTGACTAAATTGGCGATATATTCGAGCATGTATGCGTAGATATATTATGGATCTGAAAGTATCAAGAGAAGTGTATCAGGATTATGCCAAATGGATGAACGTAGTCCCTGCCTACCCCATGTGTAACATGCATGAGAGTTTATGTATATGATGATTCCCCAAATTTCCGACATAATTGGAAGGAGTTTTAAATTTATACGCTCCGTTCACTTGGATTCTTAATCATGCCTCACAGAGGGATCCAGGGATATTTTTTTTATAGAATTAGGGTGACAAACGAGCATACAGTCCGCCTGATTGTAAGTGTATGCTGTGGCTCACTGACATCTACATTTATCCTCGATTAAGAATCAAAATGCAGATGCATTGTCACCGCTGAGGACTAAGATGAAATTCCTCGTTTCCAGTAAAAAAGGGGTCGCCGGTTCTATACACTCACCATACGAAACACAGCAGTATTAAGCTGCTCTTTTACGCTGGTATTCTGTAAAAGCGTGGTCCTTCCCAGTTGAGCCGACCCATTCGTGCTACAACCATAATATTGCTGCAGCTTCGCTCTACCACGTTTAGAAGAAATATTTATTCTAACGTATTTTTTTCTTTTTTATACTTGATAGATATAACCAACCTATCTTTCCCCTAAGTATTTAGACAAAGGGAGCGTAGTGTCTAAGCCATTGCATTAAAACGTTAATATCACTGCGGATCGAATTGGTCCTGCGACTGATCTCTCTCCGGTCGTGTCGGATTACCCTATCCGACCATGAGAGTGAGGGAATAGAGAGTGCACCTGTGCACACATGCTTGCGCACACAATCGTAATCCCACTATAACCCTGTTCTAGTCCGGGGGTATATTATTTGTCAGTAAATGTCTATCAAATTGTTTTGTCTATGACAAATTTTATGTTTTTTCCCTTTTCCAGTGATAAAATAATGCATTAGACGTCATACGTATAATATACGTTTTAAAATTCAACTCACTATCACAATACGTGATATGAACAAAATTTAACTATAAGGAAATTGTGCCACCATAACGTTCAATTTTAAACTTTATTACTGCAGCATAAGCACGTATATATACTATGAATGGCATTACTGCTGCTGTAACATTAAATCCATCGATAAAGAAATATGTTCAGTCTAATTTACCAGTACAGTTGAATACAATAGCGAATGAAATATGTTTTAAATACTCGATTGTCAAAATGACAATGAATTGGTTATTCCCCCATTCAAAAATATTGCGTCAAAAAAAGTTTCTGTACATTGTTTCCTTCTCAGTATTGCCTGTTATGACTTCAAACTACATATTCAATAACCTAGTGTCATTATATCAGAATTCAAACACCAAACGCAATTTTTTTTTTTTCTATGGCATACAATATATCCCGGGTTCGATCCCAGCCGGTACCTATGAAATTGTTAATTGCAAAAAAAAAAGGAGGAGAAAATCAATTCGACTTCATGTTTTTTTTTTATGTGTTCAGAACTTTTTTCTAGGTGAACCGATTTTGATGATTCTTTTATTTGAAAGCTGGTGCTTCTCATGTGGTCCCATATACATTTGATCAAGATCTGACCAGTAGTTTTTGAGTTATTCTTAATAATACGTATTTAATTGACTTCGACTACATTGATGAAGTTCTCATTTTATTTATATTGAAGTTGGTTGTACAAAATTTTTAATTTTACCTCGTGTTTATTTGACTTGTTGAGTAACAGAAATTATAGAACATGTTTTCACGTATATTCCAAGTATTAAGATTTAAAACGATCACAGTAATATATATATATAATAAATTTTATTGATATACAAATTTAACAAATCTAAGCAGAAACAGTAAGCTAAACATCTACACAATGATCAAGAAAAGATATACAAATATTTTCCGTTAGACCCCAAATTAGGATAATCCTGTATCTTGGGGTCCGAGAGCACAAGTTAACTAAGGATTTGTACACAGTCTAACAAAAAGAATAACATATTTTCAAAGTGTAGTTTTACTTGAATGTGTGTGTGTGCATGTTGTGCATGTGTGTGTGTGTGAATAGCAATTATTCATAATTCTGCTTTTGGAGGACTAAAAAAAGATTACAATTAAAACCTTAAACACACAGATACAATGTTTTAAATTGCTTGCGCACAGTTATTAGCGTACAAAGACTGTGTTGGCGTAAGGTCGATGCTTGTAGAGATCTCGTTTACATTATGTAGTTGTAGAACTCAAACGGATCTAACCCACACGAAAAATGTATGTTATAATATTAGAGATCCTTAATTAATCTTGTAAACCAAAGAGCATAGCCATAAATATAGGCTATTTTCTCCTGATTGAAAGTCCTAACTATGACAGTAATCTTTCCAGGATATGAGGTATATTGTAGATTTGGACAAAAATAATTTAAAAAAAACACCTGATGGTATGTGGCTAGTGCAGTACATGGACACCTTTAGTACACTTCAAACAAGTGGTAAAATTAAAAGTTTTGTACAACCGACTTCAATATAAATTATTATGGATAACTCAAAAACTCCTGGTCAAACCTTGATCAAATTTACATGAAACCACATGAGAAGCACCAGCTTTCAAATGAAAAAAGAATCATCAAAATCGGTTCACCTAGAAAAAAGTTATGAGGTAACACACATAAAAAAAACATACAGTCGAATTGAATACCTCCTCCTTTTTGAAGTCGTTAAACAAAGAAGGCTACAAATGCGTTATCACCTCTACAGACTAAAAGGGAATGCTTGCCCTTCAGACTGAACACACTAGTGCAAGTACTTCTATTTGGTGTCAGATATAGGTAAGTGGTTTGTATCTACCCAGACGGACTCTTGGTCAGAAAAGAAGTCCAACGGCCTAGTAAATCAATCTTTATATATATATATATATATAATTTTCTGTCCGTGTGTATATGATTAAACTACTCCTAAACGGCTCGACCGATTTTGATGAAATTTTGTGTGTGTGATTAAGTTGACTCAAGGATGGTTCAGGTACACAATTAGATCCGGTAGTAGTAGTAGGTTATTGTCGTGATCCAGAAATCACCCATACGAAGCCGGGGCGGATCGCTAGTCTTATATAAATCTTTCTGATAACAACACTTTTTTACGTGGAAGAGCCATGCTGCAGCTATATTGGTAGTATAGTTGTAGCACGAATGGGTCGGCTCGAACGGGGAAGAACCACGCTCTCACAGAATACCAGCGTAAAATAGCACCTTAATGCTGCTGTGTTTCGTATGGTGAGTGTAGAGAACCGGACACCCTTTTTACTGGAAACGAGGCATCCGATCTTAGTCCTCACGGGTGACAACGCATCTGCATTTAAATTCGTAATCGAGAATAGATGTAGATGTCTATGGGCCACATACTTTGACATTCTGACATTTATATTCTGACATTTCCCATAATTGCCTCTTACGATACCCACGGGAGAAATGGGGGATAGATTCTCTATGGCCGCCATAACTTTTACTGAATAATAAAATATTAGAACATGGTCAATAATGGCGTCAGTTCATTGAACTGTACCATTCAGAAAGTAGTGTAGTGGACCTTTAAGTGCTTTTAATTATGTTTTATAATGGAACTAGCTGTTCCCCGCGACTTCGCCCGCGTGGAATTTGTTACGATTCCATTTCATGGTTTTTAATTTTTTTTGCGGAACCCTAATTCTTTTACTAAAATAAAAGTAGCCTAAGTTACTCCTTATAACATCGCTATCTGCCAGTGAAAATCCTCACTTCACTTCAATTTTATTTATTTGTATAGATAAAATAAAACGGGCTTTATTGATGATGATAATAAAAATAAAGCCAAATAAGTGGTGCGGTGGCGACGTAAGATAATCTATCGACCCATTTAGTTTAATTTTAGCATGCCTACCTAATTGAGCTCATAAAATTATAATTTCAATCAAACTCAATATCAAAATTCATGTTAAAAAGGTTATCTTCATCTAATATATAAAAAAATAATGTTTGTTTTTGTCGTATTTTATGCGCTACCATACTGTTCGTCAGATTGCGGTAAAGCTTTGTTAAGTTATTGCTTGCAATTACGCGAAGGTTATAGGCATAGGACAATTATTTTACAGTAGGTGGCGCGCGTATCGTACCGACAAATTTATTCAATTTCAATGAATGTATTATCATTCCTAATTAAACAATATAACTTTATACGTGGTACAGCCATGCCGCAGCTATATTAGTGGTATAGTTGTAGCACGAATGGGTCGGCTCGACCGGGGAAGGACCACGCTCTCACAGAATATCCGCGTAAAACACTGCTGGGTTTCGTATGGTGAGTGTAGAGAACAGGAGACTTTTTACTGGAAAAGAGGCATTCCAACTTAGTCCTCACGGGTGACAACGCATCTGCATTTTGATTCTTTATTGAGGATAGATGTAGATGTCTATGGGTCACAGCAACCACTTATATTAGGTGGACTGTGTGTTCGTTTGTCACCCTATCCTACAAAAAAAAACTCTTCCAAATTGAAAACGATATTACCACAATTATTTCATCTCGGCAGCAAAGCGCCGGGTACCAGCTAGTTACAAATAAAGGTTTTATTGGAACGAAGTTCCTTATCGGACGGTACGAATTTGGCGGATGGGGCCTAGGCAAAAAAAAGTGTAAGATTTTTCCGTCACGACCCCTTCTGACGTAGTATAGACGACCTTGGCGGCTATAAGGAAGCGAGATGGAATAATATCCATCTCTCTCGCACTTTTCTTATCTTGCCATGAAAGAAATATTATTTTAAATGACGCTTCATTTTAATAGACGCTAGTAATTTATTTATTTGTATTAGTTAATCAATAATAATATAATACGTTTGTCAATAATAATATACTACGAAAGGAACTTCGTTCCAACCGAGTGTTCCACGACATTCACGCATGTATTTTTATTTATTTTACCAGAAATTATATTGATACGGAACTAAGTTATACGATACTGTAAGTTTAGACCTACATAAAAGTTTGACTCACTAGTTCTACTGCCATACTTAGCTTATTGACATCACCAGTTATTTATCCATTGACATTATTAGGCCTGTTTTTTTGAAACCGCAAACTTTCGAGAATATTGTTTAAATCAAGTTCACCGGGCGACCATATTTTAAGCTATGATATTCATTTATCGAGTCTTAACAATGGTACACCTTCCAGTTAATATGCTATATATGTAAAGATTAACATTTAGCCCAAACATGTTAATGTAGAAAGAAAGAGAGACAAAGTAAAGAAACCCTTAAATTAAATTATTGTTTATGCTATTCACCTGATAATTAATTTCGTTACTTTCGTAATTATTTACGGTTTTAATCACAAAAAAAAGCTAATATGTTCATAATATTGCAAGATTCACATTAATAAAGTGACCAATTTTGTGTTTTATAGTGGGAGTTTTCATAGTTCTGATGCGGATTGTCATCTGATATGTTTTCAAAACAAACAAACAAAATATATAAGCATTATACTCGTAAAGTTTTATTTTGAAATGTTTAATTGCAATCTCCACATGGTTTTTGTTATCGTAACAAAACACAATATTATAGTGCTGGATTTTGCATGAAATATGGGACATGAAGGACAAATAAGACTTTTTGCAAAATTATGTTACTAAATACTAAAATAGAGGCATGTATTAATAACGCAGCGCTAGTAGAATAGCTAGTATTTTCTTTTACAAATAAAAATAGACATTCTGGTTACGATTCTTGGTCACAGTGTTTTCATTCACCACCGAGTTCAGCATTAAAAATTTCATACTTCACTTATAGTTTATTATAAGTGAACTATTCTGCAATTAATTTAATATGACTAAGTATAATATATGGAAAGGGTAAAGCTTGGAGTTTCTTTATGTGATAAAATTCGTAATGAAGATATTCGCAATAGAACCAGGGTAACATGCTGGTACATGCATGCTGGTAGCTCTGGAACGTGTTTTGTGGCAAGTCCTGGAGGGAGGTTTTTGTTCAGCAGTTGACTTATGAAGACCTGTTTAGATATGATGATGATTTTTTTAAATACACCGTAATTGCAGTTTTTATACTTGTTATTATATATTTATATTCCGAAACGAATTCCACTTAACATCAAACATCCCTTGTTTACGTTTATGAATGCCTTGTTTTGATGGAATGAGATTTATTTGTATAAACATGCTGTAATAATTTCCGATGATTATTAAACTCTTTCATTACTTTAAGTTATTGATCTCTACCACTGGGCCACGTGTAGGCACCACGTGTTTCAAAATTGAACGTATTGCACGGTAACCACTTGATTAAATCTCTGTCTAATGTAATTTAAATTAACAGTGGCTTTATTTATTGTTAGTGTCATGCTTGCATTCTATGTAATAGCTTCTTTCGTGGAAATGATTAAATAAATTAATCGACTATATTAAAGGTAAGTATTAATAGGAACAAATATTTCTTTGAAATAAATGAAATATTAAGTCATAAATATGTTCTTTTGAATGTAAATAGTATTTTGTATAACGCTATGTAGTGGCAGTGTAACAATATGTACTACCCTCATATTGTCCGATGGGTGTCGTAAGAGGCAACACAGTGAAACCCGGGGATGGGTAGCAGCGTATTCCTTCTAACAGCTAGAAAATAAAAAATTGCGGTTGCCAATCCGCTTTCAAGCGTATCGAAAAATATGGGGAGGCCTAAGTTTAGCAGTGGACTTTAATAGGCTGTAATAAATAATTATTTTTATAGGATAGGGTGACAAACGAGCACACAGTCCACCTGATGGTAAGTGGATACTGTGGCTCATAGACATCTACATCTATCCTCGATTAAGAATCAAAATGCAAATGCGTTGCCAGGACTAAGATAGGATGCCTCGTTTCCAGTAAAAATTGGTCTCCGGTTCTCTACTCTCACCATATGAAACACAGCAGCGTTAAGCTGATATTTTACGCTGGTATTCTGTGAGAGCGTGGTCCTTCTCCGGTCGAGCCGATCCATTCGTGCTACAACTACCACTAATATAGCTGAAGCGTGGCTCTACCACGTACAAAATGATTGATGAACGAAATGTATATTTTGTATGAACATACATACATAGCTTGACACAATAGGCAGAGACCAGAGAGCATCGAGCTACTCGAACCACGTTTCGAAGAAGAATATGATTTTAAATGAAAATTAGTGAAAAAAGTGATAGGTGGTTAGCCCATCGCCTACACAATCACAAACACAATATCTCGTTAATCGCATTTTACAACATGCTAAATGACACAGCACATTTATTTTTGTCAGAAGTTCCACAAAAACATGGGTTCTATAAGTCCCAGACTAACGTGATTAATTTGTATGAACATTCATGTATTAATAACAAAAACTGCATTGAATTTGTTTGACTGGCGTTTTTATAGCAGTGCTTAATAGCACTATTCTTTCTAACAAAGCTTAAATGGTTATATTTGTATCTAAGTCACGATTTTTAATTAGGAATCAAAGTCCAAGATGTTAGGTTTTTATTCGTGTGCTAGTCTGTAAAGCAGTCGTATTTTTATTAGTAGTATATAGTAGTAGTATATTTATCATAATATTGAAACAAACCAGCGTAAAATAGCAGCTTAACGCTGTTGTGTTTCGTAATCGTATGGTGAGTGTAGAGAACCGGAGACCCTTTGTATTGGAAACGAGGCATTCCATCTTAGTCCTCACGGGTGACAACGCATCTGCATTTTGATTCGAAAAAATGTAGATGTCAAAGGGCCACAGCAACCACTTACGCCCACACAGTCCACCATCAGGTGGACTGTGTGGTCGCTTGTCACCATTATCCTATAAAAAAAGAAGTACATGCCGTGTAGTAGCGTCGTAAGAGAATTCAATACTCCTATTATCACGAGAGTATCGTAAGAGTCCAAGAGAAGAAGAAGAAAATAAAACAGGAGATGCAAAGCAGCATCTTTCTGATAACAAATTAAAATAATAAAAGGTTTCGCCAACCCACCTGAAAAGCGTGGCAACTATGTCAAATATTCCCTTCAAAGCAATGTATGAGGGAGGCCTATGTTCAGCAGAGGACTTGTGATAGGCTGTAATAAATGAATTTATGAGTGCATTAAATTATAGAATAAAATTGAATATTATTGTAGTTCAATTCAACGTTTGACGTCATGATCATGCTATGACTTCAGATCTGCGAGGCCGCGGGCTTGAATCCCGCACGGTAAAAGAGTTTGGTATGGCCTACAAATATTTGTTCCTCTCTCCATCTGAATCCATCTGAATGTTTGTCCATTTGAAATTTATGTCTGTAAGACGCCAGGGGATTCTTAGTGGGGAAGTAACACTTATAATAATATGTAGTAACAAAAAAAAAGATTATTAAATAATATTTAATGAAAGTCGTTTTAATAAATATCCTACGTAACAATTACCACGAGTTGTTCATTCCATTTGTCCTTGTGTTGACGAACGTATGAGCATGCTTTTTACCATCAAGTATGGGTGGCCTTGATTCAATTCTCTGTCAGGGTCAAGGGTCAAACCCTGTTTTTGAGACATATGTTCTGTGATTTTTTTTTCTTTATTTTACTAAACAGATCGACACAACCTTACAATAAAACATAGTCCCACAAAACTGTTTACACAGTTTGTCTGTTGGATCCAGAGTCTCACAATAATACTTAATGGATAGCTACTATGGTACAAAATTTTATCATTTTATCATTTCATTTTTTATCATTATTGACATAATGATAGAAAGTGTCTATAAACCATCTTTTTAAATACATTTTTCTTGGTCTCGTTTCGAATATCTTTGGGCAGACTGTTCAGAAGATACGGTATTTGTTTCTTTAATATTCTATCTCCAAACTAGTTTTTTATTCTAGGTACTTCGAACTTACCCTCGGACATCGACCGGGTACCTTGATTGTGTTTTACAATCGTCAAGCTTAGGTTTTGACAGTCATGGTTATTTATAGCCAGTAGATATTTATGCTTTAAACTAACCGGTAGAATCTTACAAATTTTAAATAATTGAGAGTAGTTACCTTTGCAATTAGCTTTGTTTTTTTTGTTTACAAGTAATTTTAAAAATCTAATCTGAAGAGCTTCAAGCTTATCAATATTACTTTTGAATGTAAGACCATAACTGTCAAGAGCATAACTGAGAATAGAACCTATAAGTGAGAAATACAGGGTTTTTAATGTAGTAACTGGTACTTTAAAACTTAAGTGGTAGAATTTACTCAGAAAAAATCTTAGTTTATTACATATGAAATCGACATGACATGACCATGAAAATACTGAATCCACAACAACACCAAGATACGTCCCGCGATCTACCCTTTCAATAGGCTTACATTTACAATTGAATAGGTTATCATGAATGCAAGAATAACTATGAATATACATAAACGGAGGTGAATTTAAAGGCTTTAAGTAAGGTGAGTGTATGATGAGTAATTTAGTTTTATCTGAATTCAAAATGATACCATTGTCTTGCGACCGCATCTATATCATGCTGCACTTGGCAACACGTCTCAGCGAGATCGGTACCGGCGCGTAATGTACATATATCGTCCGCGAACATATAAGCCGAGCAGTGGCGGAGCACTCCACATAGACTATTTACGTGTAATAAGTAGTAGCAGATTGGCCCAGTCCCTGATCCCTGCGGAACTCCGCATCCGACATCGGTCTCCTCGCTGAGCGTGTCCCCTACCTTCACACGAAAAGAGCGCGCTGTTAGGTAATCGCGGAACCATTGGTTTAACGGTTGCCCCACACCACATTCGTCCATTCCATTCAAAAGTGTGTCCGTTTGTAAAACTAACACTACAAATTTTTTATCTTCTAAATATGAATTAATCTCATCTGTAAATTTTGATAACAGTGTGTTTGTACTTTTACCCTTTTGGAAGCCGTATTGGCATTCATTTAATATTTTATTCTTTTGTAGATAACTTCCCAGTTGATTTACTAAACATTTTTCAATAATTTTGTCAATACTAGATAAAATAGCTATAGGTCTATAATTAGAAAATGCTTTACAGTCACCTTTTTTATGGATGGGACGAATTATGTTTTTTTTTTAATTTTGATGGAAATTTATGCAGGCTAACAGATAAATTAACTAACTTAGCTAATATGGGACTGACTTTATCCACAACTAATTTCAAGTCTGACATCCGTATAAGATCGCTACCAGGTGGTTTGTTTTTGTCCATCTTATCGATTACCTGTTTCACATCTTTACTACTAACTGGCTGCCATCTCATGCACATGTCCGATCTCTTAACGTAGTTATCTCTTACCAACCATTTGTCAGTGCATACATGTTATATTTTATCTATTTCGATAGAAAAACTAGTAGCGAACTTATCACATATCTCCTTTATACTACCTTGCCCTTCCATATTTGAAAGTATTAAACTGTCTAAAGATTGCCTATTCTTTCCTAGTAAATTATTTATCTTATCCCATATTTTCTTAATATTATTATTACAATCTAATATACTCTGCTTATCATACTCAACATTACATTTAAATATGGCTTTGTTACACTTATTTCTATATTTAGTATAGTTCAGTCGTTTTATCATATTTTTTGGATCATTGCACCATAAATTAAAAAGTCTGTCTCTTTCCAAAATCATTTTTTTAAATTCTCGTTTATCCAGCTTTTGTTGTTCCTATTACTTTTATTTAGCTTTATAGGTTGATATCTGTAACATTCATTATATATATTAGTGAATAAATTTGTGAAAGATTTATATAATTCTATTGGGCAATTTATATCAAGTAAATTATCGAAGTTAGTAGACAGTAATTTTTCTCTAACTAAACGGTTGTCTAAAATACGACGAGCGGCTGCCCGCTGTCGCCGTGTCACGTGTTCATTGGTATGACCGGCCGGCGGCAGCGGCGTCGCTCTCGCCGTGTTGATGACGGCGCAAGTGGGGCGTATATCGGGTTCGCGTTTCCCTTGTATCGCGACCGAGACACAGTAATGGTCTGAAATCTTGTGTTTTATTACCGCAGAATTAATTAATGCTAAAGGCGCTCTAATATATATATATGATCTAAGCATGATTCCACCAAATTACCCTTAACTATTTCCCTACGAGTTACATCACATATACATTTAATAAACCCATACTCCGCTAATATATTTTCATATAAGATGACTCGGTTATTATAATTATCTAAAAGGTCAATATTTATATCTCCGCAAAAAATAGCTTTAGGACACCGCGGCAGATTGTCTAATAAATTACGGAATTCTAAATAAAATTCTTGTAATCTATCCTGTTTAAAAAATCTGGGTGGCCTATACATGGAAATTAAATAAATTTGTT
Organism: Parnassius orleans; assembly: GCA_029286625.1. Taxonomy (NCBI): domain Eukaryota; kingdom Metazoa; phylum Arthropoda; class Insecta; order Lepidoptera; family Papilionidae; genus Parnassius; species Parnassius orleans. The sequence goes on along the minus strand of JAGSMP010000006.1, from coordinate 4,216,571 downwards.
CATCACGAATATTGAGCGTAATGGAAACACACTCCGCCGAGCGCATAGTATTGGCGGCTGACTCGCTCACACGTGCACCGAGCTCGGCTCGCGAGTACACCACCACGCCACCGCCGGTGCGCCCTTTACGGGTGTAAACATTAACAACAAATCCTGGAATTTTATAAAAGGAGAGTAATGAGAAGTTAATGTTTGGTTCTGTTACCACAATGACATCTAATCGATTCGAATCATTTCCCAGAGACACTAATAATTCACTAAAATGTTTTTTTAAAGTACGAATGTTAACATGTAAAATACATAAATCTTTATAATTGCTTATTTGTTGTGACCACAGGTTTAAACTATCGACACACGTATAATTAACAGACCCATTAATTATTGAGTCTAAATTATTTAAGTTATCGAATTTTATGCCGTAAGATATACTTGATAACCATCAACCTACCTACATAAAGTCACTTATTATTAATTAGGTCGTGAATATCACTTTCTGCCCGCACACAAACTGATTTTTCTCTTTCAGCTTTCTTGACTAGGATCTTTCCATTTGAAACCCAAAAAAAATTGTCTTCGTGTATCTGATTTAGCTTTAAATTTTAGATAGATTTATAGATAGATAGATTTTAGCCGATAACCCCGAACGTCGTTAGTACCGAACTTGGCTCTTTTACATTTATGTTTTTGGAGGATTTTTTTTATTTGTTTGGCGGTTTTTAATTTTACAAAAGTTTAATGACAACTTGGTGCGACCCGGGATATTCACACTCCAAACTTCACAATAGGAAAGTCACAAAAAGTAGGAAGCCTACATATTAAAATAGGAATTACCATAATATAATGAAAAATTATATTATGGTAATTCCTGCCCCTGACATTTCACAGATATTTGTAGCGCTATAACTTCTAATGGATGTTCTATAATAGTGACTGTGGGGGTTTCCACGAAATGTCAATACGAATCATCGCAGTCTAAGGTTGCGTCGTCTCAAGACAGCCTTGATAGTTACTCATTTCCATTGCAGTAAAACGATAATTTAAAAAATCTTTTATGAGAATACTATGGCGCCAGCGCACCGGGCGCGTTGCAACCGCATAATAAATATAGTACGTGAACGTAATATGGCCATCCGGTTAATATGGTCACATTCTTATAACTCAAAAACTAGAGGCTTGTTTGCATAGATGGCTCCGTGATACGATAGCTCTTCATCAATCAATCAAATAATAAAGGTTCAAAAGGGCGTTGCTTTATCGACATCATTTTGACAGTCAACATTATAGTAAATATTTTTGACGATTTTTGTATCGAGTAGTGTAGTTGGTTCTTTTTAAGTTGATTTTTCTAAGTTTTCCTAATTATTGCCAAAGCTTGTTTGCTATTAGTTTCTTAATATATTAGTTATAGTACACGACTTTATGTTTTTGTCTCTGTCCTCCTAGTAGTTTTGGTTTTATACTCACGTACCTTAATTGTGGAAATATCGTTTTAAATTTGAAGAGTTATATTGTTTAATTAGGAATAGGCCCCGTGTAGTGGCGAGTTAGAATACCCACTACCCCATATCTTCCCGTGGGTGTCGTAAGAGGCGACAGAGGGAAACTGAGGCAGAAGATGGGCAGCAGCATCTTTCTGATAACAGCAACTAACAATAAAACTGCGGTTGCCAACCCGCTCGCCAAGCGTGGCAACTACGGAAATATACCCCATGAATGAATAAAGTTACGAAGAGATGGGCCCCAGTCTCGGCGGCCGCTATTCCTGGCTGGTGGCGACCATGGTAACGGCGGGCAGGGGTGCTAAGAATCTCCGGTGGAGGTTCGGCTGCCACCACGACGATTCGACCTGGCAACTTATAACGCACTGTTATACGGGGCTTCACGAAATGTCTTTAAAAACTATTTAGAAATTACAACTGTATTTTATTATAGAAAGACACAAATTAAGAATTGAATTTGAGAGGCGAGTATTTGATGAGAGTGTATGACGGACTGACTGGTATTGCTAATCTTGAAAATGAGAAAGTACTGAAGCTACTAAGAGATGAACCGTGTGCTTTGTGTCAGCGGATCCCTATAAAAGGGGATCTATAACAACCCCTGTTAAGAGGAAACTCACCCTTGAGTGAGTTTACGGCTACTCTATGCGTAGCTGTGGTTGATCAGCGTGATGATGACTTTCTGTATTTTCTTTGTTAAAATTAAAATGCTCTGAAAGACTTTCCTCTTACAAATTATATAGGTTATAAAAGATATGCAAAGTGCTACAGATATAAGACTTATTATAGAGAAACTAACATTATACAAATTTGGACTTTCTAGGGTGTCTAGTTGTTTGATAATCTGATCGGAATCAGTGTCGTACGATTTTAAATTTTCTAAATTCAAGGTTTTACATTTATAGAAGACGTAAGGTTAACTGAAAATTTGTTAAAGTTACTTAACTTACAACAGCTATCATTAATTATATTAAAATCCGAATATATTCCGGGAACATTTATACTAGGGTAGAGCTTAGTTTCTAATTTCAGATTTTATGGAAAGCTACGCAATCAGGTGGAATTGTGAGTAAACCCGTACGGATAGAGTGTATTCGGTTAAATTGTTACTACACCCATTGATAACTTAGTGGGTTTGGTTTGAACAAAACCATTTGTTGTTGTATAGTTTATGCCATATATCCAGATCACCGGAAATAAGTCTAAATGGACAGTTATCTGGGATTGATATCAAGGCTTTCGTCATAATTTCTATTTCACAGGGTACATTATTGGATACTGTAGCTACATCTATAACATCACAAAGGTAGGTATTTGTCGATATTTTACAATTATTTATGTCTTGTAGATAAACATAACTTGTTTTATCTTTGCTTAGCGCTACAAACTTTTCAGAAGGGATGATCATGGCAAAAGAGTTTGCTCGATCTTGAGCATGTGGAGTTGGCAAGGTAGGTTTTATATATATTATATTCTAACAAACTTAAGGGTAATTTTATGATAAAAATAAGCTTATTGTCTAAATAATAACATACTAAATCGGCAATGTTAATTAAAGTATGAATGTTGCTTAATTCTAGAGATATTGGAAAATCTTTGTATTTTGGCATAATTAGGTTACTAATTATATCATTATACATTTGAGTTGGGCTTAGTATAGATGGATGTAAGTGGGTTTACAAATAAAATTGAGTTTAACAAATCTTCAACTTTGAAGGACATTGTAAGTAAATTAGATAGAGGTATTTAAAACATTTGATAGTTTCGTTTGAAAACTGAGTATATTTAACATTTCAGATGCGTTTTTAACAGTAGATAAGAGTTCAGTGGCGCTATTTAACTTTATTTGATTGTCATTTAGTTCCTCCAGGGATTTATTAACATTAGAAATAGCGGATTTAGAAACTAAGATATGCCTTTTGATAGATTCTGCTAGTTTATTTTCATTATTAAACAGAGCATGAATAGCTTTGTTGTAGTTTTCAGCGTCATCTTCATCCAGTGTACCGAAATGTGTTTAAATACTGTGCCAATACCTGAGAACCAGGCAGATCTCTTGACATACCGTTTAAGATAATATGGGAAATCGCATTAAAATCTTTAAGATGTCGTTGTAAAGTGCTTCTAGGGTTGTAAATATATTTCACACTGAGTATAATCTATTTCGGCACTTCACGACACTGAAATCGGACTATTTTAAATACTTCATGAATGTTTTCCAAATGATGTTGGATTGGATGTACGTCTACTGGTATAACGATGAAATTGATCATTAATTATCCTCAATGTACCAACAGGGTCGAAGAATATACCAGGGCTCTTGTCGATGCGTTCAACATATTGACCATTGCCGGTTGCAAGAATAATAGCACAAAATGCGATGGTGGTTCTGTAAATAAATAAAAAGCTTACTAAGTCTAGATTGTATAATAATGTGTATATAATGTAAAAGGAAAGTGTATAAATTAATTGTAAGTATTAAAATATATGTCTTAAAACGAATGTAATTTTGATATTTAAGAACTTATCTCATGAGCGAGTTTTACTGTCGAAGTGGTGTTTAACATGGCGTCTGTTAATAAGGAGAGTAAGGGTATTATTACTGTGGACCTTGACGACTTTGTAAGGCCCCTTCCAAATAGGGGAGAGGGCTTTGGAAGACGAAGATGATTTTGATGTAGACGTAATTCCTATTTTATATTTGACCGTGCGAGAGTTTCTGTCGTAGTATGTTTTGACCTTTCTTGAAATTTGTATATTTTGTAGCTTTCTCGAGAAATCTTTAATCGATGCTGGAGCATTTTATGTAATCGGATAGGTAACGTTACCTTTTGATTCGAAAATAGCATCGGGAATATACGGCTTATGACCAAAAGAAGTTCGTAAGGAGTGAACTGAGTTGTTGTATGGACGTTACTGTTGTAGGCTAACATTGCTGTATAGACGTATCTGTGCCAATCGGTTTGGTTTTGTTCACGAAGGACTTAAGATACTTTCAAAGTGGCATTCCTTTCGAGAGCACCTTGAGTCTGGGGATGATATGGAAGACCATATCTGTCTTATTTTAAAATTCACATGTGCGTTTGAAAAGGTCAGCCGTAAAATTTGTTCCTTGATCGGTGATTATTGATTTAGGGATCCCAAATTGTGAAATGAAGTGAACTAGAGCTTCGCATGTTTTTCTGCTGACATTGAAATTGATAGGCTGTAGAAAATTTGTTAGATCATCTTGGAGAGTGAGTATAAATCGAGTTTGTGAAACCCGCTTCAAGGCCTACTATATCTAAACTTATTTTCTCAAATGGGCGAGTAGAAGTGGTTGTGATTTGCATAGGAGACCGGTTAATCTTGTGTAACGGTTTATTTGTTTGGCAAAGTTTGCAATTTTGTACATACCTCTATATATCTGCGCGCATGTTTTTCCAATAATGTTCTTTAATTCTATTATACATTTTATTTGATCCTAAGTGACCGGCTATTGGTATATCATGATTTTTTTAGAATTTTCGATATCTCTGTTGGTACAGGTATATTATGGAGTTATGATGTATATTTATTGTTATATTTGTATTGTTATATAAATACATAAGCATGCCGTATATTTTGACAAACGAATGTTGTTCGAACAGATTCTTAAAATCAGAAATTGCGATTTCACTGATATTACCTGAAAGTATAATCGTCCCTAGCGGCTTTTAAGGTCTTGAAGATTTCGGATAGGAACAGTCATCAATAATATACTTTTGTGAAGAGAAGATAATAAATTGCCTTTAGACTATCATCTTTTAAACGAGTGAAGTTCTCGTTCTTCGTTTAAGACCTTGTGTCACTTAAACCGGAAAGAATATCTTCAAGGTAGGGATTTGATTCGTCAAAATCGATAGATACAGGGACTAGGATTGTTTTGCAGTCACTTTTAAAAGGCTCTCATTATACTCTTTTATATAAGTATTAAATGTCTCATCCTTTTAGAAAACGTTTTAAGGAATATAGAGTAATCGTCGTTGCAGTGGGCCAAGTTATTTTCAGAGTCTTTATTTGATTCATTACAGGAATTTTGTGGGATTTTATGTCTAATGGAATTGAATCAGTGTGTCGGGATTCAGGAGTTCCGATGGGCTGAGATCCAAGTCACCCAGTTCAATGAGTTCTTCGAGAATGTCTGAAGGAAGTTCGGAATCTTGAGTAGTTTGGGGTTCTTCGTGGAGGTGGAAGGTTGCGGATCTGAGATAGTATCATTTTGTACAACCGGATTAACAGGAAACGGGATAATGCGTCCGTTACTGTTAATTTTGCCCTTTTGTATTCGACCTCGTAGTCGAACTCTTCTAATTTTAGCTCCACCTTACTAATTTTGACCCGGGTCTTGCAGTAGTTAATAACCACTTAAGTGGGCGGTGGTCGGTAATAATTTAAAACGACGACCATACAGGTATGGCCTAAATATTTAGTACCGAAAAGAATTGCTAAGCATTCTTTTCTGTTATACTGTAGTTACACCTGCTTTATTTAAAGTTCTTGAAGCATAAGCGACAGGTCTATCATTCTATGGGACCCTGTGATAATATGGCCGAAATAGCAAAGTTTGATGCATCACAAGTCAACACGAAAGGTTTTGTGAAGTCTGTAGGCTATTGGAGCAGTAGTCACAATTTTTAGAGTTTCGAAGGCTAATTGTTGCTCATTTTGCCAATCGAAAGGAACATTTTCTTCAGAAGGTTTGTAAGAGGTTTTGCAATTTTGGATAGATTTGGTATAAATCTTCGATAGTATGACGCTAGTCCCATGAAAGATTTGATGTCTTTTGGACATCGAGGTTGGGGAAATTGTTGAACAGCTTTAATTTTCTGGTTTGGCTTTACCCCTCGTTGGTAATGATATGACCAAGATATGATACTCCTTTCGGAGAAATTGCACTTATCTGGCTGGAGCTTAAGAGAAGTGTCGGAGTCTGTCAAAACGTTAGAAAGATTATTTATGTGTGTTTGAAGATCATATGAGTAAATAACGATATCATCTAGGTAGACGAAGCACTGGAGTCCTTGAAGCCAGATAGGGCAGTGTTCATCAACCTTGGAATGTTAGGGGCGTTTTTAGCCCAAAAGGCATCCTGTGAATTCAAAGTGTCCTTGCGGGACGGAGAAGGCAGTTTTAGGAGCATCCGGACATTCTTATCTGGTGGGCCAGAAGCAAGATCTAAAGTGCTAAAGTATTTACATTTCCCAACTGGTCAAGAATTTCTGTTATGTTGGGTATCGGATAGGAATCTCCTATGGTGATGTCGTTCAGACGACGGTAATTCGCTACGCGCCATTTACGTTGCCCGGACGCATCGGTTTTCTTTGGTACTATCCAAATTGGAGATGACCAGGTGATGTCGAAGGTTTGATGATGCCATCGTCAAGCATTTTATTTATTTGGCGTTCTACTGGCTTATGAATGTCAGGGAAGCGGTAAGACTTAGTGTTAATTGGTATAGAAGATGAAGTAGGAATTTTGTGTTGCAAGACGTTTGTGTTAGTTAATTTGTCGCAGCAGATGAAAAATATCGGAGTAAGTACAGCAAAGATCGCATAGTGCTTCTTTTTCTTCTTTGTTTAGGTGTGACAATCTTAAGAGATTTAGAGTTTGATCGGTGCGAGTAAGGGCGTTATTTCGTGAACCGTCCGAAGAAGTATAAAAGATTTGATGATTATATTTATTTTCCAAAGGTTGTAGCGTTAATTTTAGATCGGAATCGACGATTAATTCGCTTTAAGTATTTACAACGGAAATATTAATTTGAATTTGACTTCACTTTACGATGCAGTTAGCTATTAGGAGCGAGTCTACGGGGTTCTGATCGAGAACAAGTCCTTCTTTAATGTCCGGATTTTAACAGAACACTCTATGATAGTTTCACATCGAGGTGCAATAGTATAGACTGGCTTAGTGAAACAGAGCTCTATTTCATCTTTATATATTTTAGGGTGTTGTTGTTAATTAATTTTGCAATTTAATTTGATAAGGAAGTCGCTACCGATGATTCCATCATACGGCAAATCAAGCGCCGGAAGTACGTAGAAGTTATGTTGGTAGGAACAAAATTCAATTGGGATGTGACCAGGGATGTAACAGAGTCATTTCCATACCAATATTTTATAGTATTGTTGTTTATTTCAGGCATTTTTCTACAGCAGAATCTTTAATACTGATAGCTGCGCCGGTATCGACGAGCAAGGATAAGGATTTCGACGAGACAGAAGTTTGAACTTTATAAAAGGTAAGTATTTTTTGATGGATTTGTAGAGATGTTATATATTTTAATATTTTTTTTCTTTTCAGATGCAGGAGACGAAATACTTCTTCGATATGACGCCGTTGATAGGCTGTTTGTATTGAAGTAGAATTGTTAATTTTCAATCTGTCGGTTTGGGGCTGGATACCCTGTCGGTTAGATTGAGTTGGAACGGAATAAAATGAGCGAAATGCTGTGTTATGATTGGCAATGGGTGAGTATCGGTTTCGCTATTTAGTCTTCCCGTGCGATACTGACGGGAAATCCTCCGCGTTTAAATGATGGTTGGTGTTATCGACATTTTGATCGTCTGCAATAGCAGCATTGATATACTGATTACGATTCGGTGTGAGGCGGTGGACCATTATTATTGTAGTATGATTAATTATTACTATAATTGTTTTGAACATTACCAAATCGTCGTCGATTATTAGACTCTGCGTTTGCGGCATGTTTCTAATGTATGACCGGGTATTTTACAATATCGGCACACTGGATAATCAGTTCTGAACATAGAGGAAGACCCAGCTGAATTATTAAAAGGCCTCTCGCGTGGTTGTTTGGTTTTGTTGAAAATTACGACTAGTAGCGTCTTTGGTTTGAATCTGGGTATTTGTTTGACTAAGATGGCGTCGAGTCACCTGGAATATTTTTTCTTCAGACAGCAAAATTAATAGCATCATTGAGCGTATCGATCGCGGCATCGAACTACTGTTGATAGACGAGGATTTGCCAACCACGAAAGTGTGTAACGCTAAGTCCTGCATTGCCGCGAGACGGCCTGCCAGTTCTCCCTTTTTAGTAGGTATTGATATATTTATTTCGTTAATAATTTAGACAAACACGTCTCTATTCGTAGGGCGTACTGGTTGACCGTTTCGTTATTGGACTGACGACATTCTTGTAGGTCTGAGAGCAGTGCAGCGTAATGTTTTCTGTCACCGAATTGGATTTAAGAAAGTCTTCTAACTGTGACCAAGATTCAAATATTTTAATCGAGCACGCACTTTCAGCGCGTCCTTCTAATTGACTAAGTATGTATTTTAAAAGAATATCCTGTTGTTGATCTGACGCGAGGTTCATAGCATTACTACAGTTATTAATAAATGGCATTAATTTTTCTCGGTTGCCGTCAAACTTACTTATAAATTTACAAAGAATATTGAGATCTATGTTTGGTGTCGAAATAACCGGTGTAGGTTCGTCTTTAGGCATTGTGACGGACGAGGGTTAGTCAAAACAAAGATAAGGTACTCGGCGTTTCGCGTGGGAGTAGTAGCGATAAGGCGTTGCACTGGTCTCGAATACAAGCAATGGCACACAATTAAAATATAATATTTAAAAGACACTTGATATACAATGAATTATGCTAAAATGAATGAATGACAGTGTAATTGAAATATGAATTAATTTTGTATTTATTTTTTATTATTTTTTTTTTTGATTTGACTGTTTAAATAAATTAACTTATATTTTGTAAAGTTTATAAAATATTCAGTATTATTCACAATATTTAAGACTGTATCATTATAATATTCGTATAAAACTGGAGCGGACTTACAGGAACATGTCGGGTTTATGTACTCATTTTTTTTTTTTTATCAGGATTCAGGAACACGGCGACAGCGTAGAAAACAGCGAAAGTGTGCAGCACTGCTGACTTGTAGACTCGGTTTGCGAATGATGTATGCTGGGTGGTATTCTTCTACTTTCTTTTCTTTTTCTTCAGTTGTATGACTTCTAGCATAAATTTTCATGCGGCCAGGCGGGTATCGTTTTCGGAAGTTCAGCGAAGAAACGAGTTTTAAGGTAAGTATTTATAGAGATCACAACACAGAATGTTTTAGTAATTGCACAATTGAGTCCTCAGAGGCACCAAGGACCTTTATAGATCCCTTCACTGTTGCCACCAATGTTATACGGGGTCACGAAATGTCTTTAAAAAACTATTTAGAAATTACAACTGTATTTTATTATAGAGACACAAATTAAGAACTAATGAGGGACCGATGACAAGATCCTGGAGTTGGAAGAAGAGGATAGACAAGTTGCGCTGGAATATTATAGGGTATCCGACGTCCGAAGAGAGGGTGAGGACACGGTAATCCCCGAATCCGGCAACTTTTCTATCACCGAGAGGGCGACCATCTGTCCAAGGAGGTGTCGGATTTATCGTCCACAAGTCTCTCGTTAACAACATTGTAAAGATTGGGAGTGTGTCGACGAGGGTTGCGTACTTTTTACTCAGAATCACCAAACGATATTCGCTGAAGGTCATACAGGTTTACGCACCAACCTCGGCACACCTCGATGAAGAGGTGGAGGAAATGTATGAGGATATCTCTAGAGCCATGCATTCCTCCAAAACTCACTAAACGGTGTTAATGGGAGACTTCAACGCAAAGCTAGGCACAAGAGAGAACGGTGAACTGAAGGTAGGGAAATTCGAATTAGGGCAACGGAACCCAAGGGGCCAGCAGCTGGCCGACTTTATGGAGAAAGAGGGACTCTTTATGATGAACTCTTTCTTCCAAAAGCGGTCCCACAGAAAGTGGACTTGGTCGAGCCCCGACGGTTCGACAAAAAATGAGATTGACTTCATTATGACGACCAGACTTGGAAGAATTGGAAGAATCATATTACGGCTGATGCAGTCGTTGCCAATAGCGTTGGGAGTAATGGACAAAATGATCTTCTTAACATCACAAGCAGTGAATTTATTGAAGACAAAGGTGAATGATTAGGAGTTGGAAGTGTTGAAAGATGATTTAATGTATTTAATTTAAGTGCCCCATTAAAAGTATTTGTTGTCATTATCAATAACTTACTATATGATTTAGATAAACGCATGAAAGCATACCAAAAACTAACTAGTGTTTTTGCAATATTTCGACAGTTAAAATCTATTACAGCAGAAGAGATTTTGAAACCCAATTATAGTGCTTATAAATGGTTGCCAATCAGCATAGACGGCGAATTAGTGCAGTTTGCCGTTATTTATTGACAGTTCGAAAAACGAATCTCTGGAAATTCAATATTATAAAATTCTAATGGATACCTAATTCATTAGAATCATGTTTCCCCAATTTAAAAACTGCTTTGCGCATTTATTGTCTCTCATGATCAATAACTGCAGTGGTGAACGATAATTTTCAACATTGAACCGTATAAAAAATAAATTAAGGAACACTATGAGTCAAAAACGTCTTAATTATCTGTCTGATGAATATAGAATATGATTTGCTTAGAGAAATTGATACGGATAGTATTATTTCTAAATTTGCCCACATGAAATCTAGAAAAGTTACTTAGTAAAAGTTAAAAACGTAATAAAAGAAAGAGATAAATAAATCCATACTAATATTATAAATGCGAAAGTGTGTTTGTTTGTTTGTTTGTTTGTTTGTCCTTCTTTCACGTCGCAACAGAGCGTCGGCCATGCATGCATTCCTCCAAAACTCACTATACGGTGTTAATGGGAGACTTCAACGCAAAGCTAGGCACAAAAGAGAACGGTGAACTGAAGGTAGGGAAATTCGAATTAGGGCAACGGAACCCAAGGGGCCGGCAGCTGGCCGACTTCATTGAGAAAGAAGGACTCTTTACGATGAACTCTTTCTTCCAGAAGCTGCCCCACAGGAAATGGACCTAGTCGAGCCCCGACGGTTCGACAAAAAATGAGATTGACTTCATTATGACGACTAGATGCCAACTGCTCAGTGATGTGTCAGTGATAGCGAGGGTGAAAGCTGGTAAACCTATCCAACTGCAGAGAGGTGTAAAACAGGGTGACGTTATATCCCCGAAACTCTTCACCGCTGCATTGGAAGACGTTTTCAAGCTACTGGACTGGAAAAGATACGGTATTAACATCAACGGCGAGTAAATCACTCACCTTCGATTTGCCGACGATATAGTCCTTATGGCAGAATCGCTGGAGGACCTAAGCACTATGCTCAATGACCTCAATAGTGTCTCCCAACGGATAGGTCTTAAGATTAACATGGGCAAAACAAAGATCATGTTTAATGTCCATGTCACACCTATGCCGGTAGTTGTTGGGAGCACTAATATCGAAATTGTTGACGAGTATGTTTACCTGGGACAAATATTCCGACTAGGTAAGTCCAACTTCGACCGAGAGATCAATCGACGGATTCAACTCGGCTGGGCAGCGTTCGGGAAATTACGGCACATATTCTCGTCAGGTATACCTCAAAACTTGAAAACAAGACTGTACAACCAGTGCGTGTTGCCAGTGATGACATATGGCGTCCTTCACTGCTGGCCGGATGAGGAAGCTCAAGATCGCTCAGCGAGCTATGGAGAGGGCTATGCTCGGGGTTTCTCTGTGTGTTAAACTTAGAAACGATGATATCCGCAGTAGAACCAGAGTGACCGACATAGCTCAACGGATTAGTAAGCTGAAGTGGCAATGGGCCGGCCATATAGCTCGAAGAACCGATAACCGATGGGGAAAAAAGGTTCTCGAGTGGCAGCCTCGTAACGGCGGACGAAGTGTAAGGCGTCCCCCCACTAGATGGAGTGACGACCTGGTAAGACATGCAGGAAGTCGATGGATGCAGGTGGCTCAGGACCGTGCTTTGTGGCATTCCTTGGGGAGGCCTATGTTCAGCAGTGGACTTGTGAAGGCTGTAATGATGATGATGATGATGATGATGATGAGGAATAGGAATGATAATACATTCATTGAAGTTGAATGATATATAACTTTCAAATAAATTTGTCGGTACGATACGCGCCACCTACTGTAAGTTAATTATAATATGCCTACAACCTTTGCGCAAGTGCGAGTAATTAGTTAACAAAGTTTTATCGCAATCTGATGAAACAAACATTAATTTTTATATTTATATTAAGATATCACATAATAAAACTTGTTTATATATTATAAATATTTTTATTTAATACAATATATTTATTAATTTAAAAGTGCGTGCTAGATGAAAAAAAAGTTACGTCAACAGTATGCTAAAGTCCTAGCGCTGGGCACAGTCCTCTCGTTAAGGATAATGAAGCAGAAAAGAAGACACCACGCAGCCACAACACGTTCCGCAGAAATAATTAATAAATCATTATTAATTTTAGGTACTTGCATTATATTCCATAACATTTACGGTAATGAAAGTTTTTAGCTATTTAAAATTAAGTATTGTAGGTCAAATTCAAAGTTCATATCAGTAAAACATGAAATACTAGGTAGCCCTTTATTTTCTGTTTAAGAATCCATCTAAGTTGATACCCACCTCTCCTTCATATCTGCAGCCAAGCAGCAGTGTAACCACTACTGCGTATTAGCTTGAAGGTCGAAAGAGCCAATATAATTACAACTAAGTACAATATAATATGCATTGCATCTCAATTCTCAAGGGTAACAAAGCTAATAAATAAACTTCTTAGTTTAAAGTTGGTTGGTTGCAAGAACTATAACTGTGTTTTTTTAATATAGTGTTTTCTCATGTCATTTGAATTGTTTGACTGCCTTGTTGGTCTAGTGGTAAGCGCAACTGCTAATCATGTAGTCTCGGGATTATAGTGTGAGAGTGAGTGCACAAGCACCTGCACTTTTATTGTTCGATCGAACGGCAATTCGACACAGACACAGAAGCAACGGCTGCTTTCCGAGGCACAGGCGCGAAACAACGCCAACTTCCGACTCCAAGATGCTACTTACCTTGACAGAAAAATCCAATCATTGTGACCATGGGTTACTGTTCCTGACGTCACAGCCCATTGTTCTCCAATTTCACCGGTTCTGCGAGCGCTTCGCGGCCCCACCACCATCGTGGACACAACGCAGCACTACAACGCACTTCTTGCTCGGAACCAACCGGTCGCGAACGCACGCATTACAGCTACCTCTTATATAACATCAGAACCAATAAATTACCTATATACAGTCTACATATTGAATTATTTTATTTAAATCAAGAATTCCACCAGCACAATTGGAGCTTGATACTCAACAGTTACAATAGAGCCTTTTACCATTTACTCCAATACTATAATTAAAATGAGATTTATTTGGTCCATCGAAAATATCATAATAAGAAACATTTAAGAAATTTCCTATAAGTAATTTACATTTTCGAGTAAAATGGAAACGTACAAAAACGACATCGAACAGCGATGTGGGAATTCCCACGAAAAGATGGTAGCTCGTGACGTTCAATACCTGCGGCCATACGCTTTTATTTGTTACCATAACTACATTAACCTGCATTAATGCATCTGCGCTTTTGTATATTTTGCTCTTGACATTATATAGAACCATACGTTTTTAATTTTTGTATTTACCAACACTACTTAGTATTTAGAGTTCGTTGACCAATGCCTATTTTTTTAAACGTCACTTCACATAACGTTTAAAAATTGTACATTCGTAGAATTTGTAGATAATATTTTAGAGATATGTAATGAAATACTGCTAATTAATTTAGACAAGTACATGCTTTAGATACAAAAAATTAGTGATTAATAGTTGTGTTTATGTCTTGACTTGTTTACTATATGGTTGTTAAACATGGGTTTTTACAAATAAAACAAAAAAATATAAAAACATAAAGAACATCATAATATAATAACAGACTATACAAACAACAAAATGGAGAGGACCTAAGGCTCAAGAAGAAAAAGCAGGGAAAATTTGGTTGATTCTAGACAGATTTGGAAGAAGAATAGATAATAATAACGGTACTAACAACTAGGTATAATAAGCTAAATACATCTACTTAAAAATTTGTAAATAAAATAAGAATATGGAAATACGTCCGGATGGGATGCATAAATACTAAAAAAATATATAAACAGATACTAAAAACATAAAACAATTTAATAAGATTTCTATAAAATACTAGCGATCCGCCCCGGTTTCGCACAGGTGATTTCTCGATCTCGACAACAGCAACATTTACCGGGCCCAATTGTAAATCTAAACCATTCTCGAATCAACTTAGTAACACACACAAAATTTCATCAAAATCGTTAATTGTTAAATGTTAAAATGTTAGCGTTTTTACGTGGTGGAGCCATGCTGCAGCTATATTAATAGTATAGTTGTAGCACAAATGGGTCGGCTCGACCGGGGAAGGAGCACGCTCTCACAGAATACCAGCGTAAAATAGCAGCTTAATGCTGCTGTGTTTCGTATGGTGAGTGTAGAGAACCGGAGACCCTTTTTACTGGAAAAGAGGCATTCTATCTTAGTCCTCACGGCTGACAACGCATCTGCATTTAAATTCGCAAACGAAGATAGATGTAGATGTCTATGTGCTACAGCAACCACTTTCCATCAGTTGGACTATGTGCTCGTTTGTCATCCTTATTCTATAAAAAAAAATTGGTCCAGCCGTTTAGGAGGAGTTGAGTCACATACACACGGGCAAAAAAATTATATATATAAAGATAGTTAAATAAATAGATGAAACCTAACCAGACCGAAGCCATCGGCACGAGATACCAAACGGTCAAGGGTTAAATGAAAAGGGAAAGAAACCGGCGAACGATGCGGGCGGCATTGTGGAGCACCACCTTCTGCGTTTGAGCCCGGAGCGGTCTATCAGGGAGTTTAAGTCAGTTTGTCCCAGCCAGACATAACGCAAAAACTGACGGAGCGCACTGACGACCTGAAGCAGAGAATCGCTGCTTTATCTATAAGTAATTAGAGCGACCAATGGTATGTGGAACGGGTTCAGCACCGAATCAGATCGATACTGTCACATTCTGGCGCGGCCTGTGGTCAGAGCCCGTAAACCACAGTGACGGCCCTCGGACGAAAGTTGTGAGGAGTAAGTGTGCGAGTGTTACGCCCATACCCCGTCATCATAACACCGGACGACATAGCTAAGGTGTTCTGTAGGGCCACGAACTGGAAAAGTCTGGGACTCGACGGGCTGCATCACTACTGGCTGAAAGGTTTCGTGATGTGTCACGCGGTGCTTGTTCGACAGTTTTAGGAGGCTCGCAATCAGAAGTCGCTCCCGAGCGACTTCACTAATGGGATCATTTGGTTGCTAAAGGCCATAGATCAGATATCATAGATCTATTATAGAGGTTGATTGTACCGGTTTTATATCATTTTCGTCCTAATCAGGTATTTTTATAGCGAGCTTTCATGTTAGCCAAGATAGCCTTGCTTTTTATCTGGGTTTAATTCGATTCTACACTTTCTGCATCAATCGCCTAATGCATTTGCTGCAGTTTGAGTCAAATACAGATCCTCAGATGGTTACTATCTGACGTATCGTCCAATGCTTAACAGAACAGGGCTCCTATATAAGCAGTACGCCTATTACACTTTGTTGCGTAATATAATATGTTCTCTGTAAAGCGCTTGGAAACAAAAGTGTTGTTTAGTTCGAAAACCAAACTGCTCATTTGGGATCAGGGACCTCCTTCAACCGACTGAGGATAATGCACTCTTAAATTTTCCCCGTAGCACTGAGGAGACCGATGGGCTTGTAACTAGAGCTCTGGGCTTATTCGGCTTTGGAATGCCGACATAGGCTTATTTCCAAACATCTTTTTTTTTTTTTTTTATTCAATATAGATTACATGTGTAATTCTTATTGAAAGTCATTTTTTACTTTACCACTGGTTCGAAAAAAAAAACCTCTGTCCTGGGAAGAACCAGCAAGAAACCCAGCGGGACATTTTTTTTAAAAGTAAATTTTACATTAATGGTTGTACAAACTATTTAAGTACAAAATTTATTTTAGAAACTGCTTGGTAGCGACCACATCATTCCCAGGGGTTATTATCAATCATATATTCATTTGTACTATAATAACCCTTTTTATACAGTTTCAGATTAATAAAACATTTAAACTTGGTAATAGAGAGAGCCTGTACACTTTCCGGGACCTTGTTGTAATAGCGTATACATTGCCCCAAGAATGAATTACTGACTCTGTGGAGTCGAGAAACTGGTATCACTAGCTTGTGTTTGTTCCTAGTGTTTACAGAATGTATATTATTTTTTTACTAAAACTACCTTTGTTTTGTGAACATACATTAAATTTTCGTAAATATACTGAGAGGCCAAAGTTAATATATTTATTTTAAATTTATCTCTAAGAGACTCTCTCGGTTTTAGGTTGTAAATAGCTCTAATGGCCTCTTCTGTAAAACAAAAATAGTTTCTGAATCAGTTGCATTTCCCCATAGCAAAATCCCATAAGACATTATGCTATGGAAATAACTGAAATAAACTAGTCTAGCTGTCTCGACACTAGTGAGACCTTTAATCTTTTTACAGCATAGGCTGCAGAACTTAGTCTGCTTGCTAGTTTGATATATGGGGCCCCACTGAAGCTTTGCGTCGAGAGTGATGCCAAGAAAACAGTGGATTCAACAGGACTCAGTTCTTCCCATTTAAAAACACATTGGTACCCAGATTTTAACATTCGTTGTTGTAAATTTAATACATTTAGTTTTATTTCCGTTTAAATGTAGATTATTAACGTTAAACCAATGCACTAATTTTGATATAGCATTATTCACTTCGTCACATTTAAATGATTGACGTTTAAGTTTAAAAATCAAGGAAGTATCATCAGCAAATAATACTATATCATGATTATCCCCTACAAGGAAGGTAAGTCATTAATATATACCAGAAATAGGAATGGGCCGAGAATCGAGCCCTTAGGGACACCATTAGTACAGGTGACCCGGAAGAACTTTTACCATTGATAACAACTTTCTGCATTCTATTACTTAAATATGAAATAATAAGTTTAAGCGCTGTGTTCTTGACACCATAGTACTGTAGTTTCCTGATTAATGTCTCATGGTGAACACAGTCGAAGGCCTTGGAAAGGTCACAAAATATACCCAAAGCATCCTCCGAATTCTCCCATGCACAAAAAATATGTTTAATAAGCTCAACTCCAGCGTCAGTTGTCGAGCGACCCCTTGTAAAACCGAATTGATTTTTATGTAGCAATTTATTAATATTAAAGAAACTTAAGATCTGATCTAAAATTATTTTTTCAAAAATTTTACTAAATGTTGGTAGTACAGAAATCGGTCTAAAATTGGCGGGGTCTAAATCTAAATAATCTGGGATCTAAATCATCTGGGAAGACGCAATTTAACGTAATAGTACGTTGAATGTAGAGACTAAGAGAAATCAAACGCGAGGGAAAGGATTTGATAACCTTGTTATTAATTCTGTCAGTGCCTGGCACTTTCCGGGTCTTAAAGATTTTAAGTAATTGATTTGACCTCTTTAAAGGTAATAGAGGGGAGAGGATCGTACGTGGGTGACGAGACGAGAAGCTTAATCGCGTCCTCGTTCTGAAGGTAAATTGTATCGAAAAAATAAGAAAGAAAACAATTATTAGTATAATTATAGTCATTAGTTTCATTCTACTGCATTTTGATACTTGTGCCACGAGAACGACGGTGAAGTAAAAAATATCGTCAGATAGCTGGATTTAAATTTAAATTTAGAAAATTAACAAATTAAAACTGTAAGTATAAAATGATTTTGTACCAAAAACAAAAAACATATTGCACCGACGTGTGTTAAATCATCCAAGAGAACACAATGATCTCACACTAATCCGATATCGTGTGAACCAGTGTGAACAGCGTACCATATGTTTTAATACATGCACATCGCAAGCTCTGATATCCTAGTAGCTTAAACATATGTGTTGAAATGTTGCCTTACACACCGGAACGCTTATGTAGATTACTGGAACGCACACACATGTGATTCTTGGTTACGAAACTTTTGGATTCCATATATGAAGACACTTGAAGACACTAATGTCAACCATCGCCATATTACAAACTCGTATATTATAAAAAAAGATACCAGCTGTATAACCAGAGTAACCAACATAGCCTAACAAATTAGTAATCTGGTGGCCCATGGGCCGGTCATATAGCTCGAAGAAACGATAACCGATGAGAGAAAGCCTTGTGGCGCGTAAGCGACTTGTGGGCCTAATTTGAAGGAGTGCCGACCTGGTTAGACATACAGAAAGTCGATGGATGTAATTGGCTAACGATCGTGTCTTAAAGAATTTCTTGGCTCCTCCACCTATGTTTAGCAGAGTGATGATGATGATGATGATAATAATATTATAAAATGGTTGCAAATTTAGACCGGGTCAACATTTGATCTCCTTGAAGTACCTTGAAGTATCACATCGAATACTTGTATCTTCAATTTGGGCGCCTATTTCAACCATATTGTACCAATAGCCGTATCGTTTTAAAAATCGCGACCACACTTAACCATATCGTACCATGTCAGTGTATCGGCATAGCGTGTTTTATGATATGTGGACGCTGCAAACTTTACTCCAATCTTCGTATCATCTCCACGTCCAAACTTTTCAAGACCGAATAGCGGCGTGTGTTATCATCCCCTTTGATGATCAGAGGAAAATAAAAAAGGCGTAGGTATCACATTTCCGTATCGGGATGCACATGATAAGTGTATCCGATACCACTCGTATCAGCTGCTTGGTTTTGTGTCGGACGTGACGTAATAGATCCTGTATCACACCGCGTGTACATGATCGCGTAAAATTTTGGACCTGGCCTAAGAAATTGGAGTAGTGGGGTAATCTACACATAAAAAGCAATTTCGTTTTCTGTCTACAACCTACATGTTTTTTATGGGTAGGATTGCGTGACGTACAACAATAAACCAACCCTTTTCATAGAAACCCCCAATAATTGCTTTGTTTTATAATTTCATTGTGAAATGTAATAAAATGAATATTAAAATAAATAAAATGAGAATGAAAACGCCCCATTCCATCGAATGTTTTAGAACATTATCAACAAAGCAGAACATGCATATAAGGAACTACAAGTGTATGAGTTAAAAGTTAAAACTTATTCATTCTAATCACTCTTGTCCGATGAAACCATACGGTGGCTCGTGTTGCTCTATGGATGTAACGGTTGAAACATTGAAGTATAATGTACTTTATTTATTACCATAATAAAAAATACTACAACTAAATACTTAAATTATCGTATTACAGTCCTACTTTCCCGCGGTATAGTGCCAGTAACGCTGACAGCGTTTCCTTGCTGAATGGATATGCTTAAACTTTACCGCACGTGGACCCCACGGATCAATAGTCTCTACAGCTATAATGTATTTACGTAGTAGGTACATAATATTATGTCAATAGGTTTGAATTTAAAATACTGTAGGAGACTAGACCCGAATTAAACAGTCAGCGATTTGTATACATATAATATTATGTAGGCTCCAGTTATTATTCTCTTTTCCTGGACTTTTAAATCAGCGCGTACTCTTTCAACCAGTATTCGAGACATTTTTTTAATAAGAAATAACCAGAGTCAATAATTTGCATAATTACCTCAAGTTGTTATTCTCTTCTCCAGAACTAATAAATTAGCGGGTACTTCTTAAGGCAGAGTTTCTTAGAGTGAGATACTTAAACCCCTAGAACCAAAGAAACGCTGCCATGCGGTCGTCAAGAAGTATTTTTAATACCTAAAATCGTCAAACAAAAAGCGCCATTCTGTCAAAAGCGTCAGCCATGTCACGGCATTTGTTAGGAATATGATTTACTAAGGTAACATAGAATTACGTTAAATATATTTCGATCAAATAAGTATTCTTCAGTCATGCTCTCCTGGTATTCCTGTACGGCCTATGACGTAATATCCACACCAAAATGCTTCCTGTAGCGCGGTCATTGACACTTCGTACGAGGCTTTCTACCCCAACCCTCCGTAGCCTACATGCACTATTCACATTGATTGGATTGACAAAAGACAATATTTTATTTAATAAAATAAATAAAAAGCAAATAAACAAACAATAATTGCTTTTAAAATCGGTATTAAATATTTTTTCAAAGAATCATTTCATCACTTTTAAATACTTTTTTTTCCAAGAAATACTTCAGATAAAAATGGGCTAGGGAAGTAAAACCAAAGGCTCAATAAGCAAAAAAAAAATGGAGATTATGAAACTAAGAATCAAAATAAACAATGTCTCGAATATCTTAGTAAACGTGAACGACGTTTGTTCTATCAACGGAAACATGTTCGTACGTTCTAGAAAAGTGGAACCTAATGAACATGACTGAAACGACTTTATAAAAATATGCTCGCATTTCTAGACCATCTGAAACTAACGAGCAAAGAGAATACCTACTGGCCTCTTTGCGTGAGCGTGCTCGCGATTCAAAAGTAAAAAGAGTATCGAATTGCGTCCTTACTCGACGATCGACGATCGAGCATGCTCGCGAATTAAAAGTAGATGGAAATAAAGAGAAAAGAGAGTACCGGCTTGCCACTTTGCGCGAGCATGGAGTCAAATTTTTGAAGTGGCCAACCAGTTAGAAGAAGGCGAACTCCCAGAATCTGTGAAGGAGAGTAACCGACATAGATCAACGAATCAGTAAGCTGAAATGGCAATGGGCCAGCTACATAGCTCTTAGAAACGACAACGATGGGTATGAAAGAAACGGAAGGTAAGTAAATTGTAGAGCTGTATAATGCTAACGGCTTAAGAACATAAACGCCACAAATAAAAACTATAAGTAATAAATCAAAAAATGTTCTTTGTAATTGAACTCAAATTCAAAAGCTTAGGATTAACCACAACACTGATAATAAAACGCACAATGAAGCGGGCCCACTGCGTAAAATATCTGCTACCAAAAGAGTTGGTCCCTTAGTGTAATGCCGGGCGGCTTCGGTCTGTCTGTTGTGTTTTTGTGCAGGATTATTGCAAAGCACATTCGTGTGTCTTAGTATTGCGAAAAATTAATTTTGAGTGGTGTCATGGGTGAAACACGAAAGAAAACTTAAAATGTGAACGTTTCTACATAAGTCAGGGGATAAATTATCACACAGTAAATTGGATATTTTGGGCTGTGAGTTAAGACGAAATGCTTAACCCTCAAGAGTGACAACGCATCGTTACCTATAAAAAGATTCTTATCACTCACTATACGAAACACAGGAGCTCTATATTGCTATTCGCGTTGTATTATGTTAGAGTGTAGTCTTTGCCTGGCCAAGGCTGCACCGAGGCTTTACCACGTAAACACGTTAATTATAGTTTAAAATAATAAAAATTCGAAAAAGCGAACTTTTATCACCTTCTCTTATTATAAAAAAACTTACACATTCATCGTGAAAGTAACGAGAAGAAACACCAGTTAATGTGAATATTTCATCTTACAATCAACCCTGTAACGTTATGAGCGCCTAGTAAACGAGGTCGTAACGCGGGGATATTTTACTGGGAAAACTCGACCCCATTTACTCTTCTTACTCAATACGACCGGGTTGATTATTTGTTGTTTACTGGAGGAATTTATTTATTTTTTAAACTTTATATGAAATTTTAATTGAGTTTGCTTAACGGATGATGCTAAGAACGACCGAGCTAAGCAACTAAGAATTATTTTTTATAAATATGATGGGATTGGGCTATAAGCGTCCTGGGCCTTCTCTTATTTTTAGTTTTAGGGCAAAAAAGTGTTCACTGCGTAGCCCCACCGTGCGTGCGGACTTCACATGTCTTTGATTTCTTTTTAATTTCTCAGACTTGCAGGGTTTCACGGTGTTTTTCTTCACCAGCAAGCTCGTGGTAAATCACGTTGTATGTGGAAACATTTGTTTTTCTTTCATTTAATTTTTTCATTCATTCCAGCCTATCAAAGTCCACTGCTGAATATAGGCTTCCCCTAGAAGGGACCCTAAAAAGGGTCCTACTATGCTTTTCTTATTAATGTTCGTTAAAATTGTTTGGTGGATGTCTGTTAGCGGCGAATAACTGGGCAATTTCAATTATTTTAGGTTTCTAGTTTTTTAAATAACAATATACATAATATAGTAGTTTTTGAAAATATTATTAAAGTAATACGAAATTTAAATAAAACTAGTTGTAGTTTAAGGATTTTATCGCGTATTCTTATACTTATCTTATATTCCCGACGTTTAGAGCACTTTACAGCACCACGGTGGGACTTAAATAAAATCTATTAAAACTATTTTTATTTAAATGTGTAGTGTTCGCGTAAATATAACTAAGCAATACGAAATATTTATATATTTATATACGTATAAAAATTGTCAAAGCACCCACCCGGAATAGTTTAAAAAAATGAAAAAGCATAGTAACATATCCCTAGTACATAATATATCATTAATATATAATATATAGTTATTAGATCTAGTTGAGAAAACAAAGGAATACGAGTACGTTTATATGAACTAAACGCCGCGCTGTCCGGATATAATCCTCTTAAATTCTTCGTTGTATCAGTTTAATTAGTAAAACGATTTAAATCTAGTTAGGTAACAAAATACTTTCCACACTGGTGTATTTATTTTCTATTTTAAAGTAGATTAGTGAGAGCAGTGATTGGAAACTAATTTTGTCGCCCTCTTGGTAAAAATAAAATGTAAAATGTATTATATAAGTCTGTAGTATCTTTGCTATTTTATTGTACCTGTAATACAGTATATGTAAATTTAAAACAAAATAAACAATTTCCTGGTTGACATTGGTGACAGCGATATCTGATCAGGATATACGAGTATTATAGTGGCGGGCGTGCCCCCGGAAACACTGGCAATGTACTTGTCATAACGGAACACCCATTCGATGAAATCGGTGTCAGAATATATACTATTTTTTACTTATGTGAAAAACGAAAAACGAACTTATATTTTACTGCTAGTAAGTGGTGACTCCAGTCCATGGACACCTGCAGTCAACTTCAAACAAAGGAGGCTATACACGTTGTCACCTCTGAGGATTTAGATGGAATTAAATACATTTCTTGTACACGTGTCTTTCATGTGCTATATGCCCAATATTTTATATTTTATCTAACTGGTTTAATAAACAATTCCAATTAAGAGACCACGCTCTCCATAATCACTCTTATTGTTTGTAATGAAAATCTCCGGTACGCAATTTTGTACTAATTCATAATCTTAGGTGCTTATTTACAACGTGATAAAAATCGTGAATAAGGAATCTGTATAAAAGAATAATTTAATTACAAAAAATGTAAAAATATAAACCGACATGATGAGATCTTGTTGAAATTTAAATAAGACCACTGTTAAAGGCATCTCTGGCAGTTTATAAAATATCGGCTAAATCTTCTTGGTGATATCTCATGTTTCTTTATTTAAATAAAATAAATGTTACCCTTGAATTGTCTCCTCTATTGTGGAGCATTATATCATTTTACGTACATAAATTAGACACAGACAAACATCCAAACCCGTAACAATGATTTGTAAGCAATACAAATACGTGATTCGTCTTATGGTCTTGCGGCACCACAATCAAATTCCACTGCGCTTCCGAACTGGCTCCAGACAAACATCCAAACCCGTAAAAAATATTTGTAAGCAATACAAATACGTGATTCATCTTGCGGTCTTGCAGCACAACAGTCAAATTCCGCTGCGCTTCCGAACTGGCTCTCGTATATATATTAAAAAAATTATAACGTAATAATTTTTAAAGTCAGTTAATATTTTGAAGACATGATGTGAAGTATCCCTGTACAGATTTGTGGATATTGGACTCTCTTTGAAATAATTATCCGCTAAAAAGTAAACCTTTTATTTCCTGTATTTTATGTGACTGCCTAAAATATTGATGTAACATAAAATTAGATAAAATTTTAGCTATGGGATAAGCTACTTGATAATCTTGGCTGAGCTATACAGTGTTGCTATTTTGATACCGCAAGTAAAATGCTTTATTAAGTCATTCCACCGATCCCTGATGTTTACAGTAACAGGGAGATTAGGATCTTATGCCAAAAACAATGTTTGTACGCCATAAAAATAATTATTAGTTTCGAGACGCCAAAGCTAAGTCACGTTATTTTACGACATGCATTTTAATGTGATTAGAGTCGGTTGATCACATGACCATTTTAAAATTTCGTTAATCATTGTAGTTTTAAAAGGTCTTTGACGTTGAATATGTGCATGATATTATATTTTCTAAAAAGCAACTACAAAACTACAAGTATCACACAACTAGTAGTCTCACAGAATCAGGAAAGGCGGGAGGTGCTCCTCAAACTAGGCAAGACGCATCATTTTATTTTATTACGCGGATCTTAACTAATTAATTATTAACATCTTTGATATAATGGATTTCCGCAAAGTAACGCCTGACTCTATTAATTATTTCATCTTAGTCCTCAAGGGTGACAACGCATCTGCATTTTGATTTTTAGTCGAAGATAGATATGATGTCTATGGGCCACAAAATCTACTTACTTTTAGATGGACAGATATTCAAAATATAATAATGTTTATTACCAAATAAGAAAATCACAAAATATGGACCCGACGGATGGCTATGGTTTACTTAGTAATAAAATATTTATTCTGTTAAAAGTTACACCGAGTGAAATCGGTGTAAATATAAATATTATTTTAAGCGTCACTAACACACAAAATATAATTATGAAATCAAACTCATGACGCCACCCACCGGAAAGGGCAAAACAATGTCTGCCAGGCATTCTACTGACTTTATTAATTACGAAGAGAAGAAGAAGTTTTACCTCCATTTCGTTTGCTTTGACAATAAATTGAAAAAGGAAAATAATAAATAATAATAATTTCCTTCAGCCCGAATTTTGGTCACGGCGGCCAGTCTCAATGGAGATTAGCCATCTTCGAAGGACAAGATTATAGTGCTCGAGTGTATGCACATGCACAGGTGAACTCTCTATTCCTTCATTCTCATAGTCCGATGGGACGGCAAACCGACAATATCCGAGAGAGATCAGGCGCAGTCCTTAGGGCTTTACGTGCTTTTCGATGCACGGTGGTAAAATACCGACATCTTCCTGACCCTGGGCTGCTACTAAGAATTTTATGAGAGAAAAACCCAATAAGTAACGTGGGACCTCATGATCAGCAATATCATTTATGACCACAAGATCAACGTGGCAGTCAATATGAAAGATGTGTTTTTTCCCGATGTCTGTCATTTTTTGCGGGGGGAAATCTACGCACACAAAAACAATCGTCTGTCACTACGAAACTCACACATAACAATTACTAAAAAAAACAATATACTAACAATTTCACACACACAGATACATTATAACACTGTCTCTCGGTGACAGCCACAACTCGAATACACACTCGGATCAGTCCACAGAACACAATTACTCTCTACCGAGAGAATAACGCCAACTTCATACTAAAAAAAAGGAAACACGTGTTTATGAGTCTACACCAAAAACGCTATGATGGGCGCCCATATAAAACTTTTTAGCGGGATTTTCAAACCTTGTATTCTGTAACTTTTAAACTTTATTTAAGGCAAATCTGAGTAATTTTGGCTCGAGCCTCACAAACCTATTGGGTGAATTCTCATACATTTGAGAGGTTGCACCAAAATTACTCGAATTTACTTTAGAGGAGTATGTGGGACAAAATAAAACTAAAAATAGGTATAGTTATGTAATTTTATTTTTTGGAAGAGATTGTTTTATACACTATATATTACTATTGATGTTTTTTATTGCTTTTGCAGATAATATTTCCACGCGTAGTATTTATTTGTAACATATGTCGTGAGAGTTATTCTTCACAAAACATTAACGTAAATTTAAATCAGCAAAATTCTCATGGTGAAAACTTAACTCAGCCCAATTCATGATCTGAAACAGATAAAATTCGAGTTAATATATTAATAAGCCCTACAAATAACGATCAATCAATTTAAAAGGTTATACATTTATTTACATAACATATATTTTTTTTATAGGAGAGGGGGCAAACGAGCATGCGGCTCACCTGATGGTAAGTGACTACCGCCGCCCATGAACAACTGCAACACCAGGGCAATACCGCCGCCCATGAACAACTGCAACACCAGAGGAATTGCAGATGCGTTGCCGGCCTTTTAAGAAAGAGTAGGCTCTTTTCTTGAAGGTCCCTAAATCGTATCGGTCCGGAAAAATCGCTGGTGGTAATCGATTCCACAAGGAAGTCGTGCGAGGAAGAAAACTTCTTCTAAATCGCACAGTGGTGGACCGCCAATCATCCAGATGGTATGGATGGTATCTCGAGTTCTGTCGCGATGTGCGATGGTGAAATTGAGCGGCTGGAATCAGTCCAAACAATTCCTCAGAGCACTCCCCGTGATAGATGCTATAAAATACGCAAAGAGATGCAACATCTCTACGCAGTGCCAGTGAGTCCAGCCGATCGGAAAGAACTCGGTCGTCGATGATTCGAGCCGCTCTGCGCTGGATGCGTTCAAGTGGAAGGAGCTGGCACTGGGGAGCAACTGCCCAGAGATGGGAACAGTATTCCATGTGGGGCCGAACCTGCGCCTTGTAAAGTTGCAAGCGGTGTGCCGGCATGAAATACTGTCCCGCTCTGCTGAGCACGCCAAGCTTTTAGAGGCCAATTTGGCCTTCTCTTCAAGTGACCATGAAACTGCACATCACTCGATATGTCGACACCGAGGATTCCGATACTGGCTGAGGCAACAAGGGGAGTGCCTTGAAACTGAGGAGATACGACAAATATAACATACAATATTTTATTATATACAATATTGAAAACTGTAGTTAAAAAAAAAACTTAAACTAGTAATTTAATTATGAAACAGTCCTACTCCACGCGGTATCGTGCCAAGAACGCAGGCTGCGTTTCCCCGCTGAATGGCTATACTTAGCCTTTGAGCGAGAAAAGAGCCAGCCCTCTTATCACCAGCAGCAACGACCAGCCGCGGATGGAGTTCCTTAAAGACTTACCACAATATTGTCAAAAGTTTTTCTTCTATGGTAGGAAACCTACAGAAAGTAATTAGATGATTTTGTGCTTTTTGTTTGCACAATGCTTAATTTACTTTCGATTCTGATCACACATCGTGCAAAAAAAAATGTAAATAATAAATTAATTTATAGTCAATATCTCATACAGAGTCAACATCTCACAAAAAATCTTTAGAGACACAATCGCGAAGAAATGCCTGCCTACAAACGAAAATGAAGTATTCTGAACCGATAATAACTGAATTTAAGCAAAATGCAATAACAATTATTAAAATCTAATCCTATTAAATAATTTTTTATCAATTTCAGAAAATATTTTCAATATGAAAGACGTTGACAAATAAATGTCATTTTTCTTTTTTTTAATTCATGGCTTCTCCTGATAAAATTCTGCTAATATTTAATCATTTAATTTTAATCAATTAATAGGTCATTTAATTGTACAAACCTCAAAGTAATATGTATATAATTACTGTAAGGTGCAAACAAAAAAAAATATAGCACAGAATTAAAACTTTCAGTTTCTTCCGATATAATAATTATGTATATTTGTATCTAATTTTTAAAATGGCAATCTGAAGCAACGCGAAGGAAAGAAGCAGCGATATTTTTTTCTCGCTTTATTTTTACAAGCCCAACACAATATTGACCTCTTGGTAGAGATTAATTGTGTTCTGTGATATTGACAAAATCATGATTGTGTGCAGATTTCTCAGCTTTTATACAAAGTTGAATCACCCTGGATCAGTCGCTCGACCCCGATTTACATATTGTATGAGGGCGAGCGGCCTGTGTTGGTAAACAAATCCTAAACAACACGACCGTTATTATTGTAATTTATAAGTTTAAAAAGATGTAAATAGCAATAATGTGATTAATAATTACATACATATGAAAGGTAACGCCATCTTTTTGTAAATTTGATGTAACAGGTCTGTACGCGTGAACTTATACTTTGACAGAGGGGCACGCTTGCGTATGGCTACTCCCCTCTGGTCCACCAGTGGACCATGTTGCTCTATGGATGGGGCTAATGGAATTATCTTAGAGTAATTACATACATTGAACTTATTTATTTAGAATGACTCTTCTTTAACCATAGTATAACCCGAGACTATCAATAAACCACTTTTGTAATAAAACTGTATGTGTTAAGTTTTACAAACAATAAAATCATACAGCAACGGCACGTGGAACTAAACGTTAAACAAAGTAAACAAAACCGTTGCAAATCCTGGTACTTATTATCCAGGAATCGTGCCATAAAACTATTAAATTAGAGCTCTATAACAATGTTAGATTGGTTTATACTGTAACAATGTTAGTCGGGTTTATAGGGACTTTATTATGAACATCTAGCTCAGATCGCAATAATCTAATTAAACGAGTAGACTGTACTATAATATACTATATAATAACAAGTATTTAGGTTCTGTTGTTATTGGTGAGTCGTTCCGAAATTTAGATTTTTATAATATCACCCATCGTAATTAGCTTTTTTTAGAGCTTTGTTTAAATTTGAAAGTATATTTTTGAAATGAAAGCTTTTGAAGTGGAAACTTCTTTAGGCACGTTGGGCACTTTTAGGATGGGGAAAAACACTAAACTGAAAAAGCGTGACCAGCGTCACGATGAGCATGAAGGTCACGCGAGTATACATATATACAGATGTGTGTATATATGTATATATATATATATATATATATATTTATATTACTTCAAATAAATAATGCTACAGATGCGATGTCACCTGCTGTACTTCTAGGCAGAAAAGGAGTCTGTTGAAACGCAGGAACGTTTTCTTTCTTTATTTTTCGTTTTATTTCTTTCGTCTTTGACAATTGACTTTACTAACACTGAAGGAATAAGATCAGAGGAATATGTAAGCAGAAGAAACAGTTTATTGTAAATAAATATGCACTTATAACACAATCTATATCTCGGAAATACATCATGAGGTTAATTGTTAAAAATAATAACAGTGTGAGAGCGGATGTTTAACTTGCTCTCTTGCTTACGCAATTAATCATTATCAGCAATAAAACAGCGTAATGTACTATACATTCAATATAGAGCAATTAAAGTTCGACCATACCGTAATATATCCCCATCACAATTACACACTAGTGTATCGTGAGGGACGTAATTACATGATAACCCCAAAGTATGCAAAACAACAGCAACACTACCCATCTCATTGTAACTCAGAGCAGCCTCTCATCAACACCATCCTCCTTGGCTGCACCAGAAGAATCACTACAATGAACAGGAACCACGATACTGTCATTCTACGAGTCTTAGCACTCGTATCATGAGTTCACTCGTAGAATGACTTATGTATGTGGAATCTCCGTCTCACGGCGCCTATAGTGAACTTTATACCACACCAACGAGTGGGGGGGTTTATTGATATACCCTCAATTCTACCTCGCTACCATCGATATGATGCGCCACTAGAGAGTAGCAACCTCTCGCTCACTCTCGATCCAACCGGTATTTTATAGACGCGCTGACAAATACTATATTATTTATTATTTTATTTAATTCATTTGCTTAGACAACATGAAGGTCTATAAGTGTTAGCATCCATAAAACCTTAATGATTATGTTAGCTCTTAAACAGGCTCTTAGTCCTCTGTGTAAGCTTCCCCATAAGAGAATTAAAATTAAGAAAGAATTGGGTAAAGTAAATAAAAGTAGGTTGCTTAATACGAGGTAAATATATTCGTCAAATGTTGAACGGGTAAGAAGTAATGGATTTTTACCCAATGGAAAATCTATGTAATGTCGGTTATGTATAGAAAATGCAACAAAATTAGCTAAAGTCTGGTATTGCGTTCGCCTATATGCGTATAAAGCATCCAATTAGGGTATAAATTCTTTTACTAGCTCATAAAGTAAAAATAAATAAAATGCATCTATTAACAGAAAATAGCAGCGGCAACATAATACTGTAAAGAACATTGAATAGTTTGAACCTGCAAAAAGTTACTCGTATCCTGTGTCACACACTCTGTATTTATTATTCATTTCTTTTACTATCGGCATCTGTTTGGGCACATTTTTCATTAAATCAATGCAAAGAACTATATAGTATTAGTTTCCATTATTTTAGCAATACTGATGTTTGGTGCCTCATTTCTTTATCTAATGTCGTTCATACACATCCATCTAAAGGGAATTTTGATTTCCTCAATAAGATACCCCAAAACTAGTTCTGCAATTCTTTGTGGTCTAAAAAACTAAGAAATGGGCCCAAAATTTTTTGCAATCAGTATTAAAAGCATGATAAGAATACGTGAAGTCCTTTGTACAATAGCAGCATAGCTAGATTTTAAATGCCTATAACACTGATGATGGTAATAACTAGCTTTGAACAAACTCTTAAGAAACATGATGCCAAAATAATTTAACTTGGTGGTAGGACTCCTTTTCTGCCTAGAAGTCAGTCTGTTTAAGCAGGTACCATCTTCTTACTATTTCTACCGCTAAATAGCACTGCATAAACTACAGCAGTGGTGCAGGCAGAAGGCAGTATATATATATATATATATATATATATATATATATATATATATATATATATATATATGTATAGGCGAAATCAATACCAGACTTTAGCTAATTTTGTTGCATATTCTATACATAACCGACATTAGATAGATTTTCCATTGGGTAAAAATCCATTACTTCTTACCCGTTCAACATTTGACGAATATATTTACCTCGTATTAAGCAACCTATTACCCCGTGTAGTGGTGGGTTAGAATACCCACTACCCCATATGTTCCCGTGGGAGTCGTAAGAGGCGACAGAGGGAAACTGAGGCAGAAGATGGGCAGCAGCATCTTTCTGATAACAGCAAATAACAATAAAAAACTGCGGTTGCCAACCCCCCAATGAAGAAAGTTACGAAGAGACGGCCCCCAGTCCCCGGCAGCCCCGCTATTCCTGGCTACGGTGGCGACCATGGTAACGGCGGGGCAGGGGGTGCTAAGAATCTCCGCTGGAGGTTCGGTTGCCACCTACGACGACCCGACCTGGCAACTTATAACACATGCACTCTGAGGACTGACGAGAAGATCCTGGAGCTGGAAGAAGAGATAGACAAGTTGCGCTGGAATATTATAGGATTATCCGAGGTCCAAAGAGAGGGGGAGGACACGGTAATCCTCGAATCCGGCAACTTGTTCTATCACCGGGAGGGCGACCATCTGTCCCAAGGAGGTGTCGGATTTATCGTCCACAAGTCTCTCGTTAACAACGTTGTAAAGATTAGGAGTGTGTCGA
Organism: Parnassius orleans; assembly: GCA_029286625.1. NCBI lineage: Eukaryota > Metazoa > Arthropoda > Insecta > Lepidoptera > Papilionidae > Parnassius > Parnassius orleans. The sequence continues at coordinate 4,184,682 of JAGSMP010000006.1, read as the reverse complement.
CGAGGGTTGCGTACCTTATACTCAGAATCACCAAACGGTATTCGCTGAAGGTCATATAGGTTTACGCATCAACCTCGGCACACCCCGATGAGGAGGTGGAGGAAATGTATGAGGATATTTCTAGAGCCATGCATTCCTCCAAAACCCACTATACGGTGTTAATGGGAGACTTCACGTCGTCTAATGAAGTCAACGCTCCGTCCCCCTCGTGCTCTAATCCAAAGTCCCGAAACCTTTCAGCTCGAGTTACAAAACCGTTTTCAGTGCCTAGAAGATTGCAATGCAGTGGACGATATGAATGACAAGCTCGTGGAAACTGTCCATGCGATTGGAGCTAAGTTTTGTAAGACCCGCCGCAGAAGAACACAAAAACTCTCCGATCACACTCTTAATCTCATGGCTGTTAGACGGGAAATGAAGCTGCAATCTTCAGTAGATTTGATAGCATACAGGCAACTGAACAGACAGATCTCCAAATGCATGCAGCGGGACTTACGCAACTTTAATACTGCTCGTATTGAAGAAACAATCGAGCGGAACCAGGGCTCCAAAGTCTTTGCCAGAGATCTGTCTGCCAGAAAGAGCCAATTACCGAAACTTAAGACCGAGTGTGGCAGCATCGTTTCCGGGACACCTGAGATTTTGAGTGAGATTGAGAGGTTCTATAGGCAGCTGTACACGTCATCGTTGGAGCCACACGCAAGTGTGAGTAACGATCCAAGAGCAAGTCTTATCTGACACTATTTCGATGATATCCCGGACGTCAGTCTGAGCGAGATTAGAATGGCTCTCCAGCACCTTAAAAACGGCAAGGCCCCAGGCGAGGATGGAATTACAGCGGAGCTTCTGAAAGCGGGTGGAAAACCGGTACTTGTAGTCCTTCAGAAGCTCTTTAATTCCGTCCTCCATGGTGGCACTACACCGGAGGCGTGGAGCAGAAGTGCGGTGGTCTTGTTCTTTAAGAAAGGCGACAACGCTCTCTTGAAGAACTACAGACCGATTTCCCTTCTGAGCCGCGTCTACGTGCTGTTTTCGAGAGTCATTACGAATCGTCTCGCATGCAGACTCGACGACTTCCAGCCTCCCGAACAAGCTTTAGCACCATAGACCACATACATACCCTTCAGCAAATTGTACAGAAGTCCGAAGAGTACAATTTGCCACTATGTATGGCGTATGTGGACTATGAGAAAGCCTTTGATTCCGTCGAAATTTGGACGGTGCAGCAGTCCCTTCAGCGGTGCCAAGTGGACTGTCGGTATATCGAGGTGCTAAAGTGTTTGTACAGTAGGGCTACGATGGCTAACCGAGTACGAAACCTCTCCAACTGCAGAGAGGTGTAAGACAGGGTGACGTAATATCCCCGAAACTCTTCACCGCTGCATTGGAAGACGTTTTCAAGCTACTGGACTGGAAAGGATACGGTATTAACGTCAATGGCGAGTACATCACTCACCTTCGATTTACCGACAATATAGTCCTTATGGCAGAATCGCTGGAGGACCTAAGCACTATGCGCAATGACCTCAATAGTGTCTCCCAACGGATAGGTCTCAAGATGAACATGGACAAAACAAAAATCATGTGGCGTCCCCCCACTAGATGGAGTGACGATCTGGTAAGACATGCAGGAAATCAATGGATGCAGGTGGCTCGGGACCGTGCTTTGTGGCATTCCGTGGGGGAGGCCTATGTTCAGCAGTGGACTTGTGAAGGGCTGTAATGATGAAGCAACTTACTTTTATTTACTTTACCTAATTCTTTCTTAATTTTAATTTTCTTATGGGGAAGCTTACACAGAGGACTAAGAGCCTGTTTAAGAGCTAACATAGTCATTAAGATTTTATGGATGCTAACACTTATAGACCTTCATGTTGTCTAAGCAAATAAATAAATAAAATAATAAATAATATAGTATTTGTCAGCGCGTCTATAAAATACCGGTTGGATCGAGAGTGAGCGAGAGGTTGCTACTCTCTAGTGGCGCGTCATATCGATGGTGGTGAGATAGAATTGAGGGTATATCAATAAACCCCCCCACTTGTTGGTGTGGTATAAAGTTCACTATAGGCGCCGTGAGACGGAGATTCCACATACATAAGTCATTCTACGAGTGAACTCATGCTACGAGTGCTAAGACTCGTAGAATGACAGTATCGTGGTTCCTGCTCATTGTAGTGATTCTTCTAGTGCAGGCAAGGAGGATGGTGTCAATTAGAGGCTGCTCTGAGTTACAATGAGATGGGTAGTGTTGCTGTTGGTTTGCATACTTTGGGGTTATCATGTAATTACGTCCCTCACGATACACTAGTGTGTAATTGTGATGGGGATATATTACGGTATGGTCGAACTGTAATTGCTCTATACTGAATGTATAGTGCATTACGCTGTTTTATTGCTGATAATGATTAATTGCGTAAGCAAGAGAGCAAGTTAAACATCCGCTCTCACACTGTTATTATTTTTAACATTTAACCTCATGATGTATTTCCGAGATATAGATTGTTTTATAAGTGCATATTTATTTACAATAAACTGTTTCTTCTGCTTAAATATTCCTCTGATCTTATTCCTTCAGTGTTAGTAAAGTCAATTGTCAAAGACGAAAGAAAGAAAACGAAAAATAAAGAAAAAAAACGTTCCTGCGTTTCAACAGACGGCAGTAAAATAATAAAAATAACCAGATTGAAAATATCCAGACGGGTCTAAGTTGCAAGGCGTCTGGTATTGTGAATTTTAAGCATAGCGATAACGTTAAACCTCGCGATTCGGGAACGAGTTTCGTCTAGCAGTTGACTATTTATACACCAACTGTGGCTGATAAAATATGAATTAAATTACCTGTAATGATTGCATAGATAACATTATATTTTTGGTGTAAAATCTCTTTCCGATTTTGAAGAGAAAGAAAGGGGTACATTTTTGGCAGGTACGTAAAATTACGAGTTACTTTAGCGGTTTTAGCTTGTTATGATATGTTTTTAGAGAATAAGTGTGACAAACAAGCACACAGTCTACCTGATGGTAAATGGATACTGTGACACATATACAACGACATCTAACCTTGATTATGAATCAAAATATAGATGTATTGTCACCCCCGAGTACTAAGATAGAATGCAATCATCAAACGAAACACAGCAGCTCTCAGCCGCTATTCCACACTGGTATTCTATGAGAGCGTGGTCCTTTCCCGGTCAAGCTTAGCCATTTGTGCTGCAACCATAATATAGCTGCAGCTTAGCTCTATATTGGTCCGTGGGGTCCACGTGCGGTGAAGTTCATAAAGGAACTGTAACCGCAACTTGGCGTCGCGGCTGATGATAAGAGAGCTGGATCTAAATGCTGGATCGAAAGGCTAATTAAGTATAGCTATTTAGTGAGGAAAGGAGGAGGTATGATAATTGAAGATTTTAGTTCAAGTATTTTTTATAATAGAGCCGTGGTAGCTCAGATGGTTAGCGCTCGCTGTAAATTTCACAGTACGCGAGCAATCCGGGTTCGATCCCCGCTGGCACCAATGAAATTGTTAATTGCAATTTTAAGTGCTGATTTACCACGTGCTCGGCGGTGAAGGAAAACATCGTGAGAAAACCTGCATGTCTGAGAAATAAGAAAAAAAAATTCGAAGACATGTGAAGTTCGCCAACACGCATTAGGGCAGCGCGGCGGACAATTCCTTGCCCTAAAACCCTCTCAGAAATGAGGGGAGCAGTGGGACGTATATAGGCTGTAACTTTAACTTTTATTTTTTATAATAGTTACTAGCTTACTAACTTACAAGCTGGTTCCGGCGCATTGCTGCCGCAGAAAAAATAATTGTGGAAATATCGTTTTAAATTTGGAAGAGTTGTAATGATAATAAATTCATTGAAATTGAATGATATATAACTTTTTAACAAATTTGTCGGTATGGTACGCGCGCCACCTAGTGTGAGTTAACTGTACTGTGCTTATAAATTTCGCGCAAGCGCAAGCAATAAGTTGACAAAGTTTTACCGCAATCTGATGAACGGTATTGCAGCGTATAAAATACGAACAAACAAACATTAATTTTTGTATACTAGATAAATATTGTATATATGAATAACAATTTAAGAATTACACTCACCACGTTTCACACGGTGATAAAAGTGAAGTAGAGTCTTTTCAGCCGAGTCGGCGATTTATGTTGCTAACAATATCTAAGGAGAACCTAATCTGCAGGTAATCATCCATCTGTTCCAGTTTGTAAGATGAGAGATCCAGGATAATTACAGGCTTTGAGTCATTACATCTTAGTCGCGACGCATTTGTAACCCTAACCTTGTTCGTTGTAAGTTGTTTGTAGGTGTCCTTGGGCTTTAGTTGCCACTTACCTTTAGATGGAGGTTCGTTTGTTACTATTATTCTATTCTCAGAAATGAGAGGAGGCCTGTGCCCAGCAGTGGGACGTATATAGGCTGTAACTTTACTTTACTTACTTACTAAATAAACTTATTTTCTTTCTTTCTTTATTTTTTCAAATATGTATTACGTGTGCATCCTCCTAATAAATACAAATAAACTCTTTTTTTATAGGATAAGGGTGACAAACGAGCACACAGTCCACCTGATGCTAAGTGGTTGTTGTGGCCCATAGACATCTACATCTATCCTCGAATACAAATCAAAATGCAGATGCGTTGTCACTCGTGAGGACTAAGATGGAATGCCTCGTTTCCAGTAAAAAGGGTCTCCGGTTCTCTACACTCACCATGCGAAACACAGCAAAGTTAAGCTGCTATTTTACGCTGGTATTCTGTGAGAGCGTGGTCCTTCCCCGGTCGAGCCGACCCATTCGTGCTACAACTATACTACTAATATAGCCACAGCACGGCTCTACCACGTAAAAAACTGTTGTGTATTAGATATAATAACTTATTAACCTTTAATTCCAAATCAATTTTAATATCATACATTTATATTAAAAGTCTATAAGAACAATACTTCATTTTACAATCCTTTAACACGCATGTGTCACTCTTATAATGATATGGTTTTGACCTGAGGTTTTGACAGAGTCCGGTAGATATTGACATCTTTTAAAATAATATAAATAGGCTTCGCACTCAACTGGTTCAGTACTTCAACTCCACATTAATTTTTTATCATCTTTATATTTTTTTTTCTATCTACTTCAAAAAGGAGGAGGTAATCAATTCGACTGTATGTTCTTTTTTTATGTGTGTTACCTCGTAACTTTTTTCTGGGTGAACCGATTTCGATGATTCTTTTTTTATTTGAAAGCTGGTGCTTCTCCTGTGGTCCCATATAAATTTGATCAAGGTCTGACCAATTGTTTTTGAGTAATTCTTAATAATTTATATTGAAGTCGGTTGTTCAAAATTTTTAATTTTTAATTATTATTATATCTAAAAAAAACATTGACTAAATTGTCATAAAATTGTTTAACTAAATTTTTTCGTAGATATGTTTACGTATAATGCATGTTGCAACTGTATGTACGCGTCTTTGGTTTGTATTCCAGGTCAAAACTTTGTATATATTAGGTAATTATATTATGTAAAAGTGAATATAAACTGTTGTGCAAATCCAATAAATAAATAAAATAAAATAAAATAATAATGCGCACGCTGTACGCAGTGGCAGTGTAGTGGAGAAGCGTGGTGGAAAAAAATTCTGTCAGCAGTGTGACGTATATAGGCTGTTACTTTACTTTTTTACTACACTTTCAAAGCATACGAGTACGATTACATTTTTCATAACATCGGTCAACTGGGGACCTTCTAGCGCCTTTCACATGTGGGGCAAGGTACTTGGGAACAGTAATAAAGCACTTGCGGTTTCCTTTGATGTGCCGAACGCCTTTAACAGAATTTGACACACAAGCCTTTTGGGCAAGCTTCCAGCGTACCGCTTATGGCCTGATTGACTAGGTGGAGTACTTTCTGAGTGAATGATCTCTCGGAGCCGTCGTCAGTGGCTACTCGTTCAACTAATTCAAAAGTATGAAATGAGATGATGAATGCCCTTACCCTATCGCACTGCGATTGTTATAGTTTATCGCCTTTGCAATAAATAAACAACGCAAACTTACTATGAAACTTTGCCTGCAGAATTCCTGGAATGACACATAATTAAAAGAGTAAGAAACTTCGAAGTTATATAATGATAATTTACTCGAGAATATAAATAACCAGTATGTAACGAGCTTAAACAAATTATAGTTAGTGCGTAGGAGAAATCGCATCAAAACACTTGTCTTGCTACAAATTAAAACGGTGCGTTGATCCCAAAGTTTGCTAAAGTTACATTCTTTAATCAACCTGCCTTTTCGACGACGAACCAGTTCGGAATAGCTCTGGAAAATTTATGGAAACACGCCGTATTTAGAACTACCACACGTTTAAAAATTTGCGGAATGTCCATTTGTTGACTTATTTTTGTTATAAATTACTACATGTAATAAATACAAAGGTAACTTGTGACAACGCTATAAAACTTACTTGTACTCAATATTTTGTGTAATGGAGTTTATAATTTTTACGCTTTTTTATGGGTGATAGTCTGAATAAGTACCTACGAGTAATATGTAATACATAATATAAACAATATGTATATCTATTTGACTTAATTGACTCAAAGTAATAGAAAATAAGTTTGGTGATGATTATTATTATTTGTGTAAAATTATAACAAAGCATAAAAGAAGATATAGGAGAATAATATTATTTTTGAACTATTAGGACATTTAAAATATTCGTGTTTTATTTTTTTTAACTTACTTAAGCTTTTCCCTACGTAGGAGTTATTTATTTACACTTGAGTATTTTTCTATAACAATCTCACGAATCGTCGTTTCCCTTTTTTGTAGAAATCCAAGTAACCCTAGCAGTTTCTATGTGTTAGTGCCCACGGACACCTGTCGAACGTTTGTGTGCGGAAAGGGGAGAGCTATCGGTTGTATTGATCGGTTCGGAAGAGTTCTTTACGATTCATGGCAGCCTAGTACTTTCCGATCGACTCTCCATTATTGGAAATTGTCAATACTTTCCCAATAACCGACCGAATTTATTTATCCCCTTATAAATTTTGTTCTCCCCATCAGTATTATCACAGAAGAGGAGAAATTTTATATTTATTTTATAAATATTGGTGCCTTTTAAAATAAAATTATTTTAAAATAAAGTCCTTAAGAGATGTTTAACAAATAAGTTTTATTTCTAAAATTAACATACAGAAAAAGCTAAAAGAAGCCTGCACCCTCTCACGTTTCGTATAATAACATTCTACAAATCTGGAAAATTGCTTTTACCTAGAATAATTATGATTTAAAAATTTGGATCTTTAGAAAAATACGCATAAGCGGATTTGGGGATATACAAAGGAACTCATTACTTACACGTGCCCAAACACACACTTGCCCTTAGTTCCCTAACTAATAACGAATCGATCATTATTAAAAAGTTAGTTATGTTTTTAATATAATTATTAATTTTTATAATTAATTAATTCATTCATTCATTACAGCCTATCAAAGTCCACTGCTTAACATGGCCTATGTTCCCGTTAGAATACTTCGTAAGGGTATTCAATCTTTGCCACGCTTGGCAGGCGAAGTTGGTTTTGTGTTAATTCAAATGTTCCTTTTTCAATAGTGTTTAGAGTTGTATGTCAAGCAAACAGCGTTTATGTATGTATAATATGAGACATTAATGTGCAGTCGAAAGTGTTTATACAGCTTGTTTAATAAACAACGCTAAAAATTTAATGCATTACGGTCGAATTTCGACCACTAGGCGAACACTAGCTTATAATACTTTAATTATGTATGTTTCTCATATTTACCGTGTAGGGGTGTCGTAAGAGGCGACAGAGGGAAACAAATCAGATAGATGGGCGGCAGCGTCTTCCTAATAACGACTGAAAATAAAAAAAACTGCGGTTGCCAACCCGCTTGACAAGCGTGGCAATTATGGCAAATATCCCCCCATGAGGCAATCTATGGAGAGGCCTATGTTCAGCAGTAGACTTTAATAGGCTGTAACAGTAACGGTTCTTTTTTTATAGATATAGATTTATTAGAGTGACTAACGAGCACACAGTCCACCTGATGTTAAGTGTGTGGCCCATAGACATTTACATTTATTCTCGATTAAGAATCAAAATGCAATTGCGTTGCCACCCCTGAGGACTATGATAGAATGCCTCGATTCCAGTAAAAAAAGGTCTCCGTTTCTCTACACTCACCATACGAAACACAGCAGCTTTAAGCTGCTATTTTACGCTAGTACTCGTACTCTGTGAGAGCGTGGTCCTACTTCGGTCAAGCCGACCCATTCGTGCGACAACCATATCTAGCTGCAGCGTGGCTCTATCACGTAAAACTATTCATCATGTAAAAATAAAAAACCTCATTAGTAAGTATTAATATATATGTTCCCTGAAATATTTAGTTTTTAAAAGTTGTTTAGTTTATTAAGTATTATGTATTACATAAAACAAGTAAGAAGGTATGTAGATACTTATATAATTTTACTTAATATACTACAATCCCACCTGATAAAAAGTGGCGTTATGACGCCCTATATGGTAAATCGCGTTGTGTTAGCATTACAAAAGCCACTCTTAAGCCAGATCACTAATTTTTATTAGTGATCGATGGTTCTATAGGATAAATCAAATGGAATGGCACGCATTGTCACTTATTAATGGACGTTAATGATATAATTATAGTATTGTATATTTTCATAAATCACAGCCGATTGTTTCTCTACGAAGTGTCGCACATACGCTGCAAAACGATGTTAAATTTCTTTTAGATACGGAGGTAGTATGCTACTTTTATATATCGCAAGGGCCCAATAAAAATGATAAATTTTGTTTTTCCGTTTCATGGCAACCTAGTACTTTCCGATCATCTCTCCATTATCGGAAATTTTCCGCATAGTTATTGCATATGGGGGATAAAATACGAAGGAACTTTCTTCTACCTGTCGTGCTACACACAGTTGCTCATATTTTTCCTTAAAGATAAACTAATCAATGAATAATTCAATTACTATAGCTATTTTTACATAATTATTATATATATGTAAAAATAGCTAGTTTTTATTATATATACATATATATGATAAACTTATATAAATACGTTTATATACATTTATTTATTTTATACTATTCCTCATAAAAAAAATAAGAGATCCTTAGTATTAATAACATGACCCGAAATAATCAGTTTTAAAAGTAATTTATTAAGTGATCTCACATAAAACAAAAAGTAAAAAAATTGTAGAGACCGTACCTACTCTTATATTATGTTATTTGAGTTATAGGTCATAAATTCTCTCTACATAAGTTATTATTTTCCAAAAGAAAGGCGATTGACATCAGAATCTTAATCTAAAAAACAATCTAAGTGAATTTTATGCTGTGTCAACGCAAGAACTCAAAGTAAATTATTTTGTAGTAGAGAAAATACTTTTGAATTGATATTGAAAACACAAATTGAGTACGTTCTCTGCCGATCGAAAAACCTATATATCACCTTTACCGCATTACAAAAGCAATGAAGAAGATTTATTGCAAAGCGCCGCGAAGAAGCATTTACACGCAACGACTTTTATATCTGCATTTCGTTTGTATTCAGAACGATGATAATGTGGATGATAAAATTGGATTTTCAAAAACCATTACGAAAATTATATGAGCTTTTTGTCTTACGGAACAGACAAAACATTTTTTAACTTGGTAGAGCCATGCTGTAACTATATTATGGTTGTAGCACGAATGGGTCGGCTCGACCGGGGTAGGACCACAGAATATCAGCGTAAAATAGCACCTTAATGCTGCTGTGTTTCGTATGGTGAGTGGAGAGAACCGGATACCCTTTTTACTGGAAACGAGGTATTCCATATTAGTCCTCAGACAACGCAACTGCATTTTGAATCTTAATCGAGAATAAATGTAGATGTCATCATCCTTATTCTATATAAAAAAAAACAACTTAATTTTTACCGTTACCGTTTCAGTCCACTGCTGGAAATAGGCCTCCCCATTAATATTTCTTAGGAAGACGATGCTGCCCGTCTCCTGGTTTGTTTACCTCTGTCGCCCCTCTTACGAGACTCACTATACGATAAGGCGTAGTGCAGTGTAGCGGCGGAGTATTCTTACAGTGCCACTACACGGGAGACTTAAATTAATTATTACGTACCAAAAAGGTTCCCTCTCTGCTCTATGTCACAATTAATATTCGACAACAGTTTGTGACTCTGAATTTCAGCGGATTTTCCTTATGTTTTGGCTAAATCATGAATCTTTTTCCTATCTCGAGAGACATGGCTGATGGAGTTAAATATTCTGTGCGACAAAAATGGCAACGAATGTTTTTGGTAAAATCCCAGAAGCATCTTTCTGCAAATAAAATACTTAAAGAATCTTAATTGTAAAATTACGGCGTATGAATACCCCACTACCCCAAATCGTCTTGTGTCCTAGGAGGTGATAGAGGAAAAGAAATTAGGAGATGGGCAGCTGCGTTTTTCTCATGACAGCTACAAAAAGAACCTGCGGTTGCCAACCCGCCTGTAAATCGGCAAGTAACCCCGTGTAAAGCAATCTTTGGAAACGTACGTTCAGCAGAAGACTTTGATAGACTGGAATGATGATGAATTGTCTTCGCAAATACTGGCACACTCTCTCATACTCATCTTACGAAATGCTCTTTCACTATTGCAATACATTGAGATCTCAAAGCAATTATTTGCTAGTAATGACTTTTGATATTGTTTATTTCTAAAGAAGTAAGAATGCCATGTGGCGGCGGTGTAGAGCTTTATTTACAGAATAAGATTAAAAAACGCGCACACAGTCCACCTGTTGGTAAGTAGATGCTGTGGCCCATAAACATCTGGATCTATCCTCAATCAACAATAAAAATGAAGATGCGTTGTCACCTCTGAGGACTAAGATGGTATGCCTCGTTACCAGTAAAAAGGGTCTTCGGTTCTCTACACTCACCAATGAAACACAGCAACATTGAGCTGCTTTTTACGCTGGTATTCTGTGAGAGCGTGGTCTTTCCCCGGTCGAGCCGACCCATATGTGCTACAATCATAATAAGCTGCAGCATGGCTCTACCATGTGTATAAGAGTGGGAAGCAGGGTCAAAGGGACGAGACATCTAGTACTACGATCAACGATCTGCAGCTAAGCGTGGAACCTAGAACGGGAGAGGTTAATGTCAAAAAGTGGACTTTCACAGGTACAAACGAGTACACAGTCAACTTGATAGTAAGCTCATAGAAACCCACGTCTATCTTTGATTTATTATCAAAATGCAGGTGCATTGTAACCCTAAAGTTCTAACACTGAGGCATAGCATCATTATGCGCTATATTTTACTCTCATATTCTGTGCGAGCGAAGTCCTCCCCCGGTTGAGTCGAGCTGTTCATGCTGCAGTCATAATATATTGCAGTTCAATCCACGTAGTTGACCTTTATAACAATTTTCATGAACGTTCACCAGAAAAGCAAGCCCGTTTCAAAGAAATTCACAGTATCATACCTAGCACTGCCTTACAATCTATGTATATGATGTTTACAATACATGCATAGTGTACACTAAAATATTTGGAATTAAAATTTAAAATCTACAAGACCTTACTGACCTTAAAAAGGTTTTTTTTTAAATCTTTGTTACCAAAATTTCTTTATAAGGTTACCTTATCCACAACGAGTTAATTTGAACGTATTTTGAAGGGAAAACTTGAATTAGAAATATATAAGTCCCGGTCGATAAATGAAGTAACTCGCATTAAATCTTTATTGTACTCGTATTATCAAATAATGTACTTACGGAAAAGGTTGACAAATGTTACATTTTCATAAGGTTGAAAATGAAGAGGAACGGCAAAGATTCTGAGTAAGTTTCGAGTTATTTATTATGGGCATCATATTAAGCTGTAAATATTTGTCAGGTTCCAATTTTCTACAACCAACTTCAATATAAATAAAATGAGAACATCATCAATGTAGTCGAAGTCGATTAAATACGCATTATTAAGGATAACTCAAAAACTACTGGTTAGATCTTGATCAAATTTATATGGGACTACATGAAAAGCATCAGCTTTCAAATAAAAAAAAGAATCATCAAAATCGGTTTACCTAGAAAAAAGTTCTAAGGTTAACAAGTTAAAAGTTCTAACACATAAAAAAATACAGTCGAATTGAGAACCTCCTCCTTTTTTAGAAGTTGGTTGAAAAAGGACACAACGAACTTGCAAATAATAAATCATCGGAGGTCGATACGGTTGGCAGATCAAATAGCATCGATTAATTTTTTTATGAAGTATTGATTTCATTAGTACTTAATTATTTAAACGTATCTGGCGGTGTAAGGGAATACATATTCCACATTTCGTCCCGTCAGTGTCATAAGAGGGGATTATAGGAAATGTCATAAAGAGCCGAAAGATGAATGTATAACCATCATGTTTACCAGGCGTACAATAACCAGGCTGGCGGCGGGCATCCGCTTCAAAGGTGCGAGATATGTATGTTCTTGCTCTAAGCGCCTGGTACTGCGACCGTAAACCCGCTCGCCAAGCGTGACGTAAAACAAATCCAGCCTTCAACGGGAGAGGCTCACAGCAGTTAGACATTTATGGGTTGATGAACTTCATAAGATAGTCCTTTCATTTTATTTCATTAATAACGAAAATAACAAAGTTAAAAAAAATATCAAAAGGTAATATCAAAGTTGCCTCCAATAATTATGATGGTATAACATCTATACGTACATATACGATTTATGTGGAATTTTATTTATGTATTTAGAAACAAAAAACGGACTTATCACTAAAAGCATTCTTTGCCAGTCAACCTTAGGGCAAACTAAACTACGAAGGCGGTTACAAAGAATATAAATTAATATATATATATATATATATATATATATATATATATAATATAAGTGATACTGTGGAATTTACTTTATTATTTATTTATTTGTCGATACGATACTTCAAGGCTTTTGCTTGAAGGTCTCTACCTTCAAGCAAAAGCCTACTTCTTTCTAAATTTTTAATTAACATACCACAAACGGTGAAATGTGTTCGGCTACATTGTACTTATTTACCAACTCCTGTTACCACGTTTCTTGCAAATAAAAATATTTATTTTATTTATTTAAAAAGTGCCTGTAATTTCCCTGGTGTTGCAGATGTTTCGTTCATCAGGTGGTTCGTTTGCAAAGTCATTAAAAATCTAGATTGGCAATGGAAAAGATAATTAAAAAAGATAAAGGACTGGTGGTGATGAGTTTTGGTGAGAACTTAACCGTAAGCGAAGTGTTGCTCTTGTGTTTTGGTAAGTAAACGTAGTGCGATTATGTGTGTATTAATGTTTTTTATAGAATAAGGGTGAGAAACGAGCACACAGTCCACCTGATGGTAAGTGGATGCTGTGGCCCATAGATATACATATACATTTATCCTCAATTAAGAATCAAAATGTAGATGCGTTGTCACCCCTGAGGCCTGAGGACTGAGATGGAATGCCTCTTTCCAGTAAAAAGGGTCGCCGGTTCTCTACACTCACCATACGAAACACAGCAGCATTACGCTGCTTTTTTACGATGGTATTCTGTGAGAGCGTGGTCCTACCCCGGTTGAGTCGACCCATTCATGCCACAACCATAGTATAGTAGCAGCGTGGCCCTACCACGTATTATCTTCGAATATTATAAACTAATAATGGAAAAGATGAAACAAGTGCTCGGATGCTGATACTTTAAAACTTTAAGTTATTGTCATGTTTTGACGCCATCGTCATCAGTTGTCCGTTGGATTAAATATTGACCGATTTTTCCAAGAACTTCGCACTGTTATGTATCAAAATACTGTAAAAATATTATTAACAGTTATTATTATTAAAAGATAACCGTCAAAATTATAATCGCACGAGTTTACCAAGGAAAGCAATGTCAAATTTAAAACTTAGACCAAAAAATAAATATAGACGGATTGACGTAAATTTCAAGTGACGCAAAAACCAAGCCGAAACCATGCTCAACTTATTGTAAGAACAAGAAGACGCACTACATAATTATGAATCTAAAATCATTTGCAACAAAGAGCATGGTGTATGGTTCATTTGTTATGTGCTTTGTACAGTGAACTTTTACAATCTCTACCATCTTCAGCTGCATCACCATTTAATCAGGTGGGATAGTAGTCAAGCAATGGCATAGAATAATAAAAAAACAATTAATTAAGGTTTTGTTCCGAAGATATTTTCTAAGAGCAAATGTCTACAATATTGCAGACAAAGTAATTTTCTCGTGTGCGTCTAGCGTTAAAATTAAAAAGTCTTTTAAAATTCTATTCGATGTGAAAGACTTTTATAGTGTCTAAGTGTCTTAGGGACAGTACGTTTAAGATTGCACGTTTTGTACGTGCTCTGTTTTTCTGAATATTTTATACATTTAGTTTATGCAAGTTTCAAATTGTGGGAAATATATATTTTATAATTCTTTTAAAAAGTATAATTTTTTTCATGCGTTGGAGTGTATGTGTTTCAATGCCTTTTAATTAAGTATTGTCATGTACTTCTCTTAAATTATACATTTATTGTTTAGGTGTTTGTTTAAAAAAGATTCATAAAATATTTTAGCAAAACTTTCAATTAAAAAAATCTATTAAATATGTTTTAGAAGCAAATTTTTGAAACCACATTTTAATTAGGTATAATTTATAATTATTTCATTTTCAAATTATTTTGAAACTGAAATAAAATGTCAAAATGCAAATGATGACGACGCAGGGCCGTCCCTAAATTTGGAATCCGCATTAGAGCTCCAAGCTTCCACACATACTAGGCTGTCAGAGTTGTGTAGCAGGTATCTACATTCCAATGCTAGCCCCTATCCTTTATGGCAGACGCGCCAGCCGGTCAATAAACCGTTAAAAAGACAAAGACAGGAACGGGATGTTTAACATTGTCTCACTCTAACATCACCCATTTAGATTCATAATGAACGCTACTTCAGTGGAGTAAAGCTTGAATTTAGATGACGATATAAAACAGGATCCAGGTAAGTCTTGTAAGGAACGGACAGCTGATTTCTAAGTTTATTCAGAACGCTACACACGCACTTTAAGCTTTATCAGGCTTTGAATATTATGAACTTTGACTTAAGGTTCAAAATTCACGTAGCAGATTTTGCGGTATTTTTAAAATGAGATGAGGACCGTGAGAAATTCGGGAAGAAACTTCTTCGACAGTACTAGGAATGTATAATGTTGACAGAAGTGTGATTCCCACGGATTACTTTCAACGGTTCACACAGTCGATTTAATTTAATTGATGTGCTGTCGCTTAAAGTAAATTTTTACATGGTGTTTAAAACTTTTAATTATACACACGCAATATTATAATATAAATGTGTAAGCGGTTACGTTAAATTAGCGATATAAAATTACAAAATTCATTATAAGTATACAGGTTTACTTTAGTATGACGTATAATTAATTAAGCTGAGTGGATCTGTTTATTTAAATAACATAATATAATTTATCGCAATAAGCTAAATTATCAATTTCATTCGGCCATGAAATAATTAAATATCACAAATTTTCTTTGTGTAAAAAATAGAATTGCATTCTAATTTTAAATATGTCAGTTCAGCTTCCTTAGCAAGCTTTTACCATCTAAACTTGCAATATTATTTAATAACCATGAAGTAAAATGAAAGTCCAAAACACTAGCTTATTTTTTTTCCAAACTTCCCTTTTATTGTTACCGCTCTAGGGTAACTTGTGTTTTTTGAACCGTTATTGGAAACGTATCGGTAATTTCCAATAATGGATAACGTTCGGAAACTACTAGGTTCACATGAACAAGGAAGAGCTCTTCCGAAGCGATCAATATACCAATATTCCACTCCTATCATCCAATGCGTGTATTAACAGGTGTGCACTCACACTGAGCAATTCGTGGTGTGAGTGATTTTTTTTACTCTCTGTTACTTATATGTTTGGGACGTCGCGTCGGCGTGAGATAGTGAAGGGGAAAGCTTTTTTATTGTATTTTTTTGACGGTTGAATATTTTCGTAGAAAATATAAAAATGTACCCTTTATCATTAAGAGGTGTATGTGTAAGGTCGAGGAAAAAGTTTCTTCGTATTTTATATACAAATTCAAGAAATTTTTTTTTCATAGTTTAATTACATTTAATATATAATACATATGTGCCATTTTGTTTGATAACTTGTTGCCATCTTGTAGGTCACCATAATCCTGTTGCTGTAGAAATCTTGGGATTTTTGATCAAAAAATGCGACAAGTGGTTATGACAGTCCTCTTTTGATGTTAACCTAACACTATCCAAATAATTCTAAATATACCGGAACAGGTGAAAATCTGAGGGTGCAAGGTCAGGACTATATGGTGGATGCATTAACACTTCCCAACCAAGCTCTCTCAATTTTTGCTGAGTGGCCAAAGATGTGTGTGGTCTAGCGTTATCATGATGAAAGACCACTCCTTTTCTGTTGATCAATTCCGGTCGTTTTTCCTCAATATCTTGCTTGGGTCTCATTAGTTGTTGGCAGTAGAGATTCGAATCGATGGTTTTTCCCGGCGGTAAAAGTTCATAATAAACGATGCCCTTCCAATCCCACCGTACCATACTCACAGCATCACCTTATTGCGTGTTAATCCGGGTTTCGCTACAGTCTGTGAAGCTTGACTACTCTTTGACCATGATCTTTTTCGCACGGTCTTGTTGTAGGTTATCCACTTTTCATCACCAGTGATCAATCTTTTCAAAAATGGTTCGGTTTCATTGCGTTTCAATAGAGAATAGCGAAATCGTTTCTTTCAGTGAGCTCACGTGGTTCCCAAATATGGAGCATTTTTGTAAAGCTAGACTTTTTCAAATGGGTCAAAAGTCAAAACAAATGGAATCGACTTTATCTGCATGAGAGCGACCAGAGCGAGCTGTGACATCAAAATTCTACTATATAAAACTTTGTGCTACTCTTACTGACACTGCATTAGGTCCATAAACGTCACAAATTTTTTTCGTGGATTGAGTCGCATTTTTCCCTTTTTTATAATAAAACTTCAGAATGTATCGAATTTCTTCGTTAGATTCACTCCTTTTGGCGGATAGAAAAACAATTGAAAAATGGCGGGAAAGGGAAAGTGGTTTTTTACTTTTTCTTTTTCTTAATGTCCTAAATGTATTGATATTAAAACCAGCCAGATACAAACAGTGCAACCAAAGAGATTTTTCTTCAATTTTATACAAGCAAAATACGAAGAAACTGTTTCCCCGACCTATTATAATGTACGATTAAATTTAAATCTTGCAAACCCCTATCATTTAAAGTCACCCTTAACATACCTCTTAATGACCGCATTTCTACAGTATTAATTTTACACCACCATTTACCTTCCATACACAGGGACTAACACAGCATTAGCATATTTGAATGTAATTAGTAGTAAGTATTTTTCATTTTAGTGTTTCATCTCGATGATTCCTTTACCATCGATTAGACTGTGTGGTATATCAGCACTTAGATTGCAATTAACAACTTAACTTAAAATATTAAAATAAAATTAAAATCTTATTTCTTACTTAACACTGATCTTGACACTGAGAAATGAAGTTACCAAGCATCTAGTTATTTAATTATACCTCAAAATTATAAAATTAGTCCGATTTTTAAACTATTTGCAGCACAATGTAATATTACGTAGGTATATTCTATTTCTCTTTGTCAAACTTTATAGAAATATCGATGTAGATGATAGCGTTATTTAGAAACCTTTGTGGTTTAAAGATGAAATTTTACTTATAATTTTGTATTAAATTTTGAAATGATAAATAAACAAAAAAAAATGTTGCTTGTGGGAATCAAACTCGGTTTGCACGTGCGCAGTGAATTTTAAGGCGAGTATTATAATTCTTCGTCTTTTTTATTTATTACCTGACGGTAATATATAAAAAAAACGAAGCCGTAATGAATAACGATGGCCGTAATATTAATGTTAATTTTATAATTCGGCGTAATTGCGCTTCGCTACTCAGTCATTATATATCATTGAATGGTATTTTTTTATAGGATAAAGGTATTTAATAGAATCACGCGTTACTTTGCGGAAGTCCATTATACTAAATTTGGTGACTCTGCGGTGCCCAAGCGGTCAGCCACCGCAGAGTCTACTTCATCTGAAGATGCCTCATATAGAGGCGAAACACGTGTCGTATTGTCGTCGGTGGTGTGTCTTTCCTAGTGTAGTTGAGCTGGGATTAGTGGTGACGGGGATAGTGCACGCAATTGCGGGAGGGCGGGAGGTGCTCTTACAACTAGGTAAGACACATCATTTTATTTTATCGAGCGGATGTACGCAAAGTAACTTTTATCAACTTTAATAGGATAAAGGTGAAAAGCGAGCACACAGTCCACCTGATGGTAACGGGTTGCTGTGGCCCATAGACATCTATGTCTATTCTCGATTACGAATCAAAATGCAGATGCGTTGTCAACCGATGGAATGTCTCGTTTCCAGTAAAAAGGGTCTCCGGTAATCTGGTAACTGGTTCATTGCTAGTCAGTGCTAAATTAACGAATGTCTCGGTGTATAGCAGTAATTTTAAATTATAATACAGTAATTTAATACTTAATGTAATTCCTTTATTCGGCTTTTTGTACCATGAACGATGTTTCTCGTTCTTGACTTTTATGTTATATGACATTTATAAAATAAAACGCCTGGCTATTCAAAAAAAAAAAAAAAAAAGAACACCTCTATTCATTTGTTTCATTACTTGTCTGTTTTTACGTTAAATTGATAATGAGTAAAAAATGTTGAAATATGTATAACTATACAGTTCGATTTAACAATTATTTCCCTTAATTTATATTGGGTGTGTTCCGATAGACACTGTGACCACTGTACGGTGACGTTAATTCAGTATAAGTACTGTGAAGCCGTTCCTTTTTAGTTTGCTATAATGGTTACTGTTTAAAACGGAACGCAGTCCAGTACCTATACTGTCATCTCCATTTTTCGACACTGTTTTCAAATGAAAATATTTATCAGTACACGTTTTCTGTTCAACAAGAAAAATGTTATTTGAATGTTGTTGCTTTTAAAACTTAATGTCCGAGTTTATTTGAATAACAATATTAATTAATAATAATAACAATCATTCTTGGAATTTCTTAATTCTGATTTAATAATGTATAATAAACAAATTATTTATAGTCTGTGCATTAATGTTGTTTAAACAAAGAACGTTTATTTAATGCGTTATGATTGTGCGTACTTTGATCTTGTTCTATTGAGATGCGTTCAGGAATAGTTCTTGTTATGATTTGAGTCACTAATCCTGGAGTTGGTACATTTGTACATTGACTCGGCCACAGTTTTATGACAGGGAAGATAATATGGCAATGACTCAACGTTTCATTTCATTCCTACGCGGTTGGTTTGTTACTGGAGCGCATTGTGGAACATTGGAATTCTTTACCTGCGTTGGTCTTCTTAGATCACTGCAACGCGATGGCTCAGTAAAGTAATAGCAGTGTGTTTGCAGTGATCTCGGACCGCGGGTTCGATCCCGGCACGGAACATGTATTTGTATGGATTCCAAGTAATTGTTTCGGTTCTGGATGTTTTTTAGGTGTCACTTTATTTCGGTAACAAGCTTAATGGATAAAACAGTAATTTAAAAAAAAAACGACTACATAAACAGTTCACTGAAAAGAGAAAAAAATTATACTCTATGCCACTTCCTCAACTTAGACGAATCTAAAGACACCCTACATGTTATCCATCAAACCGCTTAGGCTACAGAGTGTGCCAAAGAAAAAGACGTAACTACATAAATACAAACATACATTCAAAACACATTACCTTCATTCTGAGGCCGCTGGGTAAAAGACGTAAGTTTTAAGGAAAGAAAAAAGGGTAACATATTTTACCATTCAGGATCATTAAAAAAAAACATTCCGACGAATTGAGAACTTCCTCTATTTGAAGTCCGTTGATAAATTATTAAGGATAACTCAAAAACTACTGGTCAGAAACTTCCCAGGTGGTCCCATATAAGCCTTGATCAAATTTATATGGGATCACCTGGGAAGTATGCCCTTTGAAACAAAAAATAATTTTCCTAATCGGTTCAGGCGTCTTCGAGTAATCGGTGAACATACAAAATAATATTAGATGGTGGATTTTCATCAATCGTTGGTCTATTAATGTAAATAGGGCTACCAATTTGGTTCGCTCTCTTTTTGTACTGGAAAGAATAAACGTTTAGTAGAGCAATCACGCCCCTCGGATCAAATAAACTGCAAAGCAATTCGGGCTACCATAACATCCAATTTCAATGAGTTAACACAAATTCACCTAATAGCGGAATAATAACTGGCCCACTTTGCAACTCCGCGTTAGGTCAGCGGGGATCTGAAGATAAAGTGGCTGATCGACATAACTGTGTTTATTGCACACTAAACTTGTGTTTAAGAACGCGTCTATGGGGTCAGGCACGGAAGCGTTGTGTTAGATTGAATAATGGACGCTCAAAAATTGTTCAATCTAGGTAACGCCATAAAAAGTTACTTAATATCTGTTTTTAGGGCAGTTCCAATAGTAATAGGCAGCGAAGAATGGTTTTTTTTTATTTCGCTTTTTGAATTGGATAATCATGTTTTTTTTTAAATAATCAGTTACCGTTACCGTTACAGCATATCAAAGTCCACTGCTAAATATAGGCCTCCCCCATAATTTGTCTCATAGGGGGGATATTTGCCATAGTTGCAACGCTTGGCAGGCGGGCTAGCAACCGCAGTTTTCATATTTTTTATTGTTATTAGGAAGACGCTACTCATCTTCTGGTTTGTTTCCCTCTGTCGCCTCTTACGACACCCACAGGATGATATGGGGTAGTGGATATTCTAACACCGCCACTACACGGTTTAAATGCTCAGTATTGTAATAATATTCCCGCTTACACGTACGCCGTCATACGACAATACTCGAAGTATTTTTTTCCACGTCATATGCTATTATACATATATAGTTTATCTTTATTAGATACTAAATAAAACAAAAAAGACATAACTAAAAATATTTCGGAATAGAATTAATGCATAGTTAATAATTTAAAAAGTCTTTTTAGACCATGAAAATTGCAATGTTTCGTAGTTTCATGCCTAAATAATTCAAACATCTAATAAGATATATTTAACTATCAAAGCAAATATTAGCATAAAAACTTCTTGTCATACGTACATTACATGCGTTAGCTTTAAATAACACTCGTACTTAATAATAAAAGAATTTTTCGTTCCACGTAGCTTCGAGTTTTCAGTTAAAAGCGGACCTTTGGCGTGCAAACTAAGCGTTTTCTGATGTGATTTAAATCTATATCTATCTATAATCTATCTAATATAAGTATGAATTGAATACAGAATCTATGGGAGAAGTCTATATTCAGCAGTGCACTTTTATAGGCTGTTGGATGGATGGATGGTATACATACATACATATTATGTGTGGTGTGTATATATATATATATATATATATATGTGTAATTAATTTTTATTTGTATACTAGGCTGGTCTGAAAAGTTTCCGACCTCAACGTGATGATGGCAGCACTCGTCAATAAAAGCCAGTGACTGTAGTTGTGCATCTTTTGACAGTTACGCACCAAAATTTCAGCCATTTTGGACGCGTAATTGTTATTTGACAGTCGTTTGTGTGAGTCGATGTGTGTTTTTGTGAAAATGGAAAAAATATTGAGTATCGAGCTGTCATTAAATTTTTGTTTTTGAAAGGCAATACGCCTACGCAAATCAAAGATGAGTTGGACTCTGTGTATGGAGACTCTGCACCATCATTTGCCACAGTGAAATTTTGGGCAGCTGAATTTAAACGTGGCCGTGAGAGCTTGGGTGACGATGAACGTTGGGGACGCCCAAAAACTGCAACTACTGACGATAACATCGCTAAAGTTCACCAAATGGTGATAGACGACTCCCGAACTAAAGTGAGAGAGATAGCAGAGGCTATGAAAATGTCCAGAGAACGTGTTTGTCACATATTAAATAAAGATTTAAGCATGAGAAAGCTGTCAGCGCGTTGGGTGCCGCGTTTGCTCACGTTAGACCAAAAACGTGTTCGAATGAACATTTCCAACACTCTGCTGGCGCAGTTTAGCGCAATAAATCCGAGTTTTAGCACCGATCAATTACTGTAGATGAAATTTGCATACACTATAATACGCCCGAAATAAAAATCCAGTAAAAACAGTGGACTGCCAAGGGGGAACCGGCTCCAAAAAAGTAAAAACTGTTTTTTCGGCTGGGAAAGTGATGGCGACTGTTTTTTGGGATATGGAGTTATCTTAATCAATTATCTTCAAAAAGGAAAAACCATTACAGGAGCATACTACGCATCATTATTTGATAAAGTGAAGGCAGAAATTGCGGAAAAACGGCCACAATTCACCATGACAACGCGCCGTCTCACACCTTAGCGGTTGCCATGGCGAAAATCCACGAATTACGGTTTGAACTGCTTAACCATCTGCCTTACTCACGAGATATAGCCCTATAACGATTTTTTTTGTTTCCTCGTCTAAAAATTGCGCTCGGAGGACAGAGATTTTCATCAAATGAGGAGGCAATCACCTTCGTGAACAATTATTTTGCAGGGAAAAACGCCGAGTACTATTTGGACGGGTTAGAGAGATGGGAGCATCGCTGGGAGAAGTGTGTAGAGTTACATGGAGACTATGTAGAAAAATAAAAATAAATTTTAAGAAAAAATGTCTTGTATCTTTGTTAGGTCGGAAACATTTCAGACCACCCACGTATATGTATATATATTCAGTTATATTCTTGTATATAGACTTTCTGTACTTTTTTTACACCTACCTCTTTTATCTCTGCACTACTCTAAGGTAGACTGGTAGATAATGCCTCAGGCATTAAGGCCCGTATTAATAAACGTTACTCAGCTCAAGTACATGCACTTGAGTACAATCTTGAGGTTATGATCTTAGTAATAAATATATCTCAAGATGCGGTTTAGGTTTACGATATCAGCTGAGTGCCACACTGATTAATAAACGAAACTCGACTCTCAAGTGTGTATACTTGAGTGCAAGTCACAGAACAGTATTCTTAAGTACAGCGTTTTGAGATACTGTTTTATGTGTTTACTAATTAGCAACGATCTTGAGATGCTGATTTCGTAATGAGGGCGTATCAAATGATTACGCACTTGAGTTCGTCGTTGAGTAACGTTTATTAATACGGGCCTAAGTCCGCCTGTATACATTACAGTGTATATGAAGTTAAATAAATAAATAAAATAATGCTTTAGTGGTTTGGACACGTAGAAAGATAAATGAGGAAAGAGAGACAAATGAAATTTATGCTGCAGAAGTGAGTGGCGGAGTCGGGAAAGGACGCTAGATGGAAGTTTATAGAACAAATTGACGATGTATTGAAGATGAACCAAGGACCCTTAACCGACGAGTATGTATGCGTAGATATTATGGATGTGAAAGACGGGACAGAGGTGTTTCAGGATCGTGCCAAATGGTGATCGTAAATGCGGCTGCTGATCATGAGGTTTCGGGTTTCAATCCCGGGTCGGCCAAAATCAGCTGTTGGGTTTCTCTGTGAAGAGATTCTCAATAGGAGCTAGAAGTTAGAAAGTTGGCGGTGTTTCACCTCCGTGCCTCCGAAAGCACGTAAAGTCTTAGATCCTGCGACTGATCTCTCTCCGGTGGTGTCGGTTACAGTCCCATCGGAATATGAGAGTGACGAAATCAGAGTCAAGGAAAGAAGGAGGAAAGAAATAAAAATTTATTTGACATCATAAAGAAAAAATATAACACGAGAGAATTAACTTTTGCTATACTAAATGACAACAGCGCTGATTTTCAAATAGAGCCCAAATATTGACTTCACTTGTGAGTGCACTTGTGCTTGCGCATACATTCGGGCACTATAATCCCATCTTGCACAGATGGCTAGCCTCCATTGAGACTGGCCGCCGTGATCGAAATTCGGTAATTAGCGGAACTGGTAATTACAGTCCTACATACTCTAAATGAATTACGAAAAAGAAAAAATTGGACTAAACAAACTATTAAAAGTACATTTGTATAAGAAATTAGTTCAAGTCATAAAATTACACGTGGAAATGTTGCCTCGATAGGAAACGTTGACTTTATTTTTATATACTCCAAAGGCAAAGAGAATCAGGAAAATGGTAGAAGTAGAATAATCCGTGTCAATAAACCTATGTAAACAAATAACGAAGCCAATTAAGCGGCATTTGTATAGCGAATGTCTGTGATTTGGAAATAAACTTAGTTGCAAACGTGATAATCGGAAATCTTACACTAAATAAAATTATATAAATAAATAAATAAATGAAAAACTCTCGATACCACAGAACCATAATAGTACCGATACAACCTATCAAAAGTCCACTGCTGAACATTAGGTTCCTCTATAGATTGCCTCATAGGGAGGATTAGGCCTCCCCTAATCCCCCATAGATTGCCTTATAGGAAAGATATTTGCCATAGTTTACACGCTTGGCAGGCGGGTTTACAGAGCCTATCTCCACGGGACGATATGGGGTAGTTGATATTCTTACACCTGCACTACACGGTAAGGAACCCTAAAGAATTACATATTAAGGACGCGTTTGCAAAATTGATAGGTATAGAATCGAACTATTATATTGACACGGGTCACACACACAAGTGTACGCACGGTTAGCTGCGGGTGCGAGAATCGTAATCAAGTAAAAACATTTTATGATAATATACAATTTTTTTAATTATAGATTTTAATATTGTATATAATAAAAACATTTTGATAATTAAAAGATTGATTTTTTTCTCATTTCTTATACCTACAAAAATATACTTATATACGAAATACGAATAGCTGCTCCAGAGACTGCTAGGCACTAGAAGCCCTCTACTAGCAGTGAGTTTTACTGGTTCGCCAGTTATTTTGCTGTGGACTACGGTCCAGTTCCCAACTTAACGTCACCTTCAGGAGGAGCGCGTTATTTAGTTGGCGCTCACCGCACACGGCGTGTGTGAAGCCGTGTGCCTCCCCCACATTTTTTTAAAGTGTGGGAGAGCGAGGGCCTTGTATCTGGTATTTATATATAAATATTGTGAGCCTTTTCCTTTTCCCAGAAGACCTAGGTGTGCCGAGTTTGGGCTCGTTTTGTTAGTTATGATGAGAACTTACCCCCGGACTTGATGGAGTGACAGACACACCTAGTTCTACTCGTCCAGGAGTTCCAATAGTAGTCACCGAAGTACACCATCAGGTCACTCCATCAAGTCCGAGGGTAAGGTCTAATCATAACTAACAAAACGAACCCAAACTCGGCACACCTAGGTCTACTCGTCCAGGAGTTCCAGTAGTAGTCACCGAAGTGCGCTATCAGGTCCCATCAAGTCCGGGGGTAAGATCTAATCATAACTAACAAAACGAGCCCAAACTCGGCACACCTAGTTCTACTCGTCCAGGAGTTCCAGTAGTAGTCACCGAAGTACACCATCAGGTCACTCCATAAAGTCCAAGACGAATAGGCATTTATATATAAATCCCACTTAATTTTAGCGAAACAAAATATTATAATAAAAATGTGTTATTATAAAAATAATAATATTATTTTGCCTTGTCAAGTACCTATGTATCAAATTCGAATATTTTGTGTATGTACAGCGATCTTTTTCAGCTGCTGCAATCAGGCAGGCGATACAGTATCCACTCACGACGGCGGCCGAGCGCGGACTGTGGTTTCATCGAAATTTTTGTACAACAAATCAAAACAGGCACCAAAAATAAAATAACCCTTATTGCAATCTATTATGATTCATCCGTATTAGCAAAATATGTGAAAAAATAAGCATCAGTTTTTTTTCACGACTATTTATGACATTTTGATAAAAGTGGTGTTTACTTTTTATCAAAATGTCACAAATTTTGACAAGAAGTATCCACCACTATTTTTTATTGAATATGTCTGCCTACTTATAGTATTTTCAGAAATTTTAATACATGTTGATAATAGAACAAAAATGTACCTAAACATGAGCCGGTATCGTTAATTTTGTAGGAAATGGCTAGGGAAGATCGTTTTTACAATATAAAAAACTAATATTTTCAACAAAAAAGTTACTACCATTTGAAGATGAAGAACCGTTCTATACGTGGTAGTTATTAGCTATGTTTGATTTGGTGAAAAAGAGCATAATTTTGCCCGATTTGCAAACGCACCCTTAAGTGGCAACAACCGTTGTATCTTGGATACCTTGGACGTAGTTTCGAAGTTAATTATTTATATAAAAGATTTGTGACGTCGTTATTTACTTTTCAAATGAAATAAACAACCCGTGTCTTTCTATCACTATGTTTTAATCTTTTTGTAAAAAAATATGCAACGTCCATGAAACAAATTTATCAACTATAACATGGCCGTCGAATTTATCTCTCCTCTCCGCTCCACTCCACCTATCACAACTCAACGCCTCTCCAAATCACACATGACAGCACACCATACCACGTGGCACCTTTTCAATATAACCCCTTTTTTTCTATATTGCAATGCAGTATAACTTTTATGTGTTAAACAATACGTACACTAATAAATAATAGCTGTGCTTTTAGATTTTAATTCATTTACTTTATTGCATTTATTAGAAAGTAAAATATTAAAATCCAAAAGTGCACGCCTCATGAGCGTTTCATTTAATTTTAATGAAAAAAATAAATTGTATTCATGACTTTTAAAATATTATTTACGTGTTTTAAATTTAGCGCTCTATTATTTTAACAGGTAGTGTCACCTACAGGGAAAAAATTAATAATGTTTACCAAAATAAATCGATTACACAAAGTATAAAATTGATATAGGCTGTATGGTACATTTGTCCTTTGTCTATCAGGGGCTAAATATGAAAGCGCCTTTAAATTTTTAATAGCAATAAAACTTATAAAAGTTGACAATCATTAACCAACGCGTGATAGGCTATTGATATGAAATAGGGAACCAGTTGATGTAATTCTGAAGCTTATAAAAAAAACCCGGTCTCGATACGTCAATTTTTTCGGGAGCTATCGTGACTACATACAAAATCAACATCCGGACGTCCACGTAAAAAATTTTCAAACCGTTTTTTTTTCAAAGTAGCAATATAAAATGATTTTTCGGAAAATATAAGATGGATTAATTAGAGTATTTTCTTGATCACGGCTACTCATAATATCATATAAATGCAATATGGTTATGATAAAGGCATTTTAAAACACAAAATTGACGTGTCGAGAGTAAAGCACTACCTAATAACACTTCGCGTTATGAGGCGTGCAATATCCTAGGGTAAGCCTAATACACATGTCACTGATCTGGTAAGACATGCAATAAGTCGAAGAATGTAGGTTCCTTGGGGGAGGCCTATGTTTAGCAGTGGACTTTTGAAGGGCCGTAATGATTATAATGATGAACCTATATTTAATAAATCTTGTCAATCTATATGAACACTTTTATGTTTTTCTCACTTGCCAACGGCATTTTCCACATTTTCAACATTTGTTCCACTAACACGGTTGGCAAATAGAAAATTCCATAATGTGGTATTTAATCCGCAACTTGTACATTTAATACAAAAAGGTGTCAAATAAATATGTAGTTAAAGATTAACGTACGCGATTCACATGCATTTTTACAACAATATCTGCCTAGTCAAAGTGCTTTTTCAGATGAAAAACCCAGTGGTGCGGCAAAGTCTGCAGGTTTGAAAATGAACCTAAATGCACAAATTTAAAATTAACAAAGCATCTCGCATCGTCTCTTGCACCATCAAAAGAAACAATATACTTAATAGACCTATACTACATTTAGCAGCAAATTAATTACTTCCACCAAATTTAGTAGATAATTTTACGGCTCACCAAACTAATTGTAAGTAGAAATCATAATTTAAAACTGCACTCACTCCCTTGTTTTTCTTTTGTAGATTTTCTCACATTTACCGTATTTTTGCTATCATAAAATCTAAATTTGTGAGCCCTTTCTATTTTTTTTATAAATTTTAACATTATTACTACATTTGCTATAATAAAAGTGATAAAATGTACTAAAAATACAAGGAATACCGTGTAGTTTTAAATTAGACGTATTCATAGATTATTAGAGTGAGGGTAACGTTTTTTAAAAACGTGAAGTGTCGACCGACTAATGGCGGGAAATCCATCAAAAATACTGATCCCTAATGTTGGTCGATGTTTTGAGATCGAATATGAGTCAATGGTCTCACTACCAAGGCCGCTAGAGATCGGGGAAAGTGGTGACGTATGAGCAGAATAGCAGATCGTGGCAGTAGCTGGGATTATGCTTGAAAGAAGGAGGTTTATTGGAGGTAGTAATACAGTGTAAGTTTATCAGTTTATAAGTTTTTTCAGTTTATCTACTGTGATATAAGACCACAAAATGTCGTATTCGTGTGTAATAACTTTGGCAAAAAAAATATTTTCGAAGAAAATATACCCAATGCGCTGAAATTAGAATTGCTTTTTAAAGCTAGATAATGTTACTGAGATACGAGATGATACGAGTGATGTTTGTATGTCACGTTTTCAAATGTACGCTCTATAAAACTTTGAACTACGTAATAATTCTATGCTTTGAACATATTAATCGCTAAGTAATTCGCCAGCCAAGACTGTAAGTGTGCTGGCGAATTCTTAAAATATGCTTTCTCAATATCAGCGGCATTTATTGGTTCAAAATCAGCGGAATTTATTGTTGCCATTGTGAAATAGACGAAGAGAATATGAAATATTTTTACATCAATGACGTTGAAATCATGTACCGAAATTGCCCATCAGCTCCTTACTTAAGTATAACAATATAAAAAACATAAGTAGATATTAGGTATTCTCAGCTACCCACGTTGACTCTCCTGTATCGAGTAGTATGCTCTCTTATAGCTGCTGTCTAATAATAATATCATAAATATATTTCATATTATTGTTACAACTCAATATTTGGAGTATTCAGATATGCGAGACTGTGTTTTTTTTATGTGATGGTAAGTGATTATCCGTGGTACTGCCTTGCTGCAGCTATAATATTATAGTTGTAGCAGGAATGGGTCAGCTCGACCCGGGAAGGACCATGCTTTCACAGAATACCAGCGTAAAATAACATTCGTATGGTAAGTATTAGTATTGTATGGTAGTAGAGAACCAGAGACCCTTTTTACTGGAAACGAGGCATACCATCTTAGTCATCAGGGTTGGCAAAGTTTCTGCATTTTGATTTTTATTTGAGGAAAGATGTAGATGTCTATGGGTCACAGCATTCATTTACAATCAGGTGGACTGTGTGCTCGTTTGGCACCCTTATTCTATAAATAGTGGCTACTGTATTCCATGGACAGCTGCGGACAACTTCAAACAAAGAAGGCTACATATACGTTGTCACTTATGAGGGCTAAGATGGAATCCCTCATAGCTTGTAATTATGCTAGCTTTCTATATTCTTCGAGCCGAAACACAGCAATGTAAGGACAGCTATTTGGCGGCAGAAACAGGAAACAGAGTGATCCCTAACCAGACAACAACCTAGGCAGAAAAATTACCTACTATTTTACAAATTAAAAAAAATTACAATATACTCCTCTTTGAAAGTGGTTAAATCTTATCTCGGGTATCTGAGGAATTTCTGTTATACGTTATATATAACTAAGGTTCAACGACCTAAGATTTCTTAATTAAGGTATTTCATTAAAAGTAGAAAGTATTATCGTTCGACAACCAAACAACTTTCCTTATGGTGTTGGTAGAGGCGAACATTATAGACTGTTACATTAAAACAGATTAAACGGAGACATTTCGAATATGGAATGACTACATCCGCTTAAGAACGCGTAAACAAGAAAAGGAAGTTATCAAAACAGTTTTGCGGCTAGTTTGTTTATATTTTATTTCCCATTATTCTTTATTGTTGTGAGTTCTTGTTTATGTGGAAAGACGGTTGTTTATGACGTTCTAAAACATGGGACGTTAATGTGTCGACGATAAAGTTTAGAATCCGCTAATAGCCCAAGATAATGCCAAAACCAACGACTTCATCTGACGCAATGTGAGTTTAAGAAAATATGAGCTAAATGTTAATCACGAATTCATCACGCGTAGGAGGTCGGACTTACATTATGTTTGGATTGGTGTTAAAACTATTTTGACCAGCTATGTAAGGTTTTGTACATAGATGAAGAATCTTCGAACTAATTAGACTTTTTGAAGTAAAACTTCTTTATTGACGTAGTGGAGAAATTTTAGTACGTTATTAAAAATAAACATCACGTTTTCTTGTAACGTTTTACCACCGGGGCTGCATGAGTATACTATTATTTAACCTAATTATGTAAAATATAAAATAAAAGAAGAATGTTATGTCGTAAAGAAGTTTCGCTTCGTGCGTGTAAGTAACGACGACATGTACACACACAATTTTTTGTAAAGTAAAAGTCCTGGCTAGGCCCTTATGTCTAAGATGATTTTGCAGCAAAGGAAGGGCAAAGAGCTCACTGCACTACCACGATGCGTGTTAGTGGACTTCAATTACGTGTTGATGATGGTCAAACCATAAAATGTCAGCGTATGAAATGCCGAGTCAGATCACAATCTGTCCGATTCTAAGACCGGACTACAGCATCAACATAAAGTTCGAAGAATTCTTGTTATTATCATATTGCATATACACAAACACAAATACAAAAACATATACAAAATATATACAAAAACATCTTTCGTCTTTCTTTGTGCATTAGTTAATAAATCAATTCTGCAGGAACTGATTTAATAAAACCACATGTCATTAATGTCGAGTATATATGTAATTTCCAGCAAATGTCGTTCAGAGTACAGCTGTGGGAACAAGGCACGCACACAATAAAACTTTATTTGTCTTCTATGGTCGGCCAAGATGAATTTAACCTGGAACAAAAAAAAAACAATATTTCATTCATTCATTCATAACAGTCTATCAAAAATCAACTGTTCTCCATATGAGGCACTTGATATAGTTGCCACAATGAGGGCATCCACGACTTTTTAAGCCACCAGGGCGGCGCCACTTAAAAATGAGGTGTAATATTTGACAGATTTCATAGAGGGGAAGTGAATTTGCTCAAAACATGTGAAGGTTAATGTTTCTTTCTGTTCTATTAGTTATATTTTATATTAATTAGATTAAAAATAAATAAACTAAACCACAGATATTCATAAAAGTAGGAAAATTGCGAGAGTTAAAAATGTAGCCTAAAGAGTCGCTGCGACAAAAAATTTAAGGAAATTAATACATTAACTTTGGCCTCTCAATACATTTATGAAAATGTAATGTACGTACATAAAAATAAAAGTAGTTTTACAAAAATAAGTGATATTCATTCTGTAAATACTAGGAACAGACACAAGCTAGTGGTACCAGTTACTCGACTCCATCGAGTCAGTAATTCATTCTTGGGGCGATGTATACGCTTTTACAACAAAATCCCAGAAAATATACAAAATTCGACCTGCTCAAAATTCAAAAACTTTACTAAACAAAGTTTATATAAAAAGGGTTATTATAATATTAAGGAATTTATGGATGATAATAACCCCTGTTAATGAGGTGATCGATACCAAGCTATTTCTAATTTGTTTTGTGTTGTTAATTGTGTAACATACATGGATTGTAAGCTGTTATTTAAAAAAAAATCCCACTGGGTTTCTTGCTGGTTCTTCCCAGGACAGAGGTTTTTTTCGAACCAGTGGTAATTAAACAAAAGAGTGACTTTCAATAAGTATTATTTTTATAATCTATATTGAATAAAAAAGTTTCTGTTTCTGTTGAAAACCACTGAGGCATTGTTTTGTGCATTAATATAATACTGTTGAAACTGATAAACTTTTATTTAAAACTAACTTGAACTTTTAAATGACATTGTGTAACAAAAAACTTCACGTCGCGCGTCGGTGTCAACTAGCGACATCTGGTGAGCGGAAGATTATTAGCCCTCATTGACAGGCGGGTTGTAAATATTTTAGCCGACTTCAAAAAGGCAGGAGGTTTACAACTAAACAGTACGTTTTTTGTATATATGCTTTTTATCATCTTCAAAGGTGGCCCCGAAGAAATTTAGGGAAAACATTTCACCTCTAATGGTGGTAAAATAGAAGGATGAAGTTTCAAATGCGACTATTTAAACGACGATGAAATTGTGTTATTTCTAAGTCAAAGGGGTAAAAAATACTTTTAAATAAAAAGTAAAAGCCGAATTCAAAGAACAAAATAACTAATTTCACTTTATAAAGTCGGGGTTTGAATTCTTCTATACCATGGGTTTCCAAAATGTGCGCCGCGGCGCTCTGGTGCGCCGTAGAGAGTAAAAAGGGGCGCTGTGAGACGCTCCTGTTTACCGTTGTCTGGAATCTAAACTTATGTCTTCACGGACACAAAATAAACCGGGGCTTCAGCTGTAGCTGTAATAAAAAGCAAATATCGCACCAAGATCACTTTGGAGCAAGAAATGAGAGTAGCGGTGTCAAGCCTTATCCCATTAAAAAAATGTGTGGAGATCACAAAGCTCACACGTCATATTGACTATGTTGCCTCTGTATTTTATTTCCTATTTTGAAAAACTATCTAGTATCATTGTAGCCTATTTTTTTTATATTATACTAAGCCAGCGCTTAGCTACCCTCCCACTTGATGGTAAGTGGTGTTGCAACCTAAGATGGTGAAGCGCACTGGCTTAACTTATTTACTCTTGCCTTGAACTACGTAGTGCGCCGCGGACTGAAAAAGTAGACTAGCTAGTGCGCCGCGGACTGAAAAAGTTTGGGAATCCATTTTCTATACACAATGACGTCACAACGACTTTAAAACGTGAAATTATTTTATTCTTTTTAGTTCTTTGAATTCGGCTCTTGCTTTTTATTAAAAGTTATATTTTTAAATATCTTTAAATTCAAAAGTATTTATTTCGTGTGTTTTTCTGTCTACGTTGAAACAACTTGGTGAAGGAGTAATGTTAAGAATACGAGTACTTTAGTAATGTCAAGGACTTTTCTACCGACTTCAAAAAAGAGGAGGTACTCAATTCGACTGTATGTTTTTATTATGTGTGTTACCTGACATCTGAGGTGCCTATCGGAGGCAGAACTCAGCCATGGTTTGGTCGCTCCTAAAAAATTGCATCACGCTATAAGAAGGAGTGCTACCGAGCCTGGGCTTACGCATCAACGCCCCGGGATGTAAACACCAGCGCTCTTAAAAAGAAGTATAATTCCGCCTCCAGGTTCTCTGCCATCTCTGCACAGGGTGGACGACTCACTGGCCCATGACGCAAAGGAGAAAGCCGATTTGCTAGGCTCTCTTTTTGCTTCCAACTCGACTATAGTGATCTTCTAGGTTACCTAACTCATAGATGGGCGGAGGCAGTAGAGTCTAAGGGAGAGGCGTTGGCCGTTAGTTTGGACATAGCGAAGGCCTTCGATCGGGTTTGGCACAAAGCGCTTCTTATGAAGCTCCCTTCCTATGGGCTTCCCGAGAAATTGTGCAATTGGATCACCAGCTTTCTTGCAGATCGGACCATCAAGGCCTTAGTAGATCGGTGCATGCTCCGATTACAAGCCCATTAACGCTGGTGTTCCACAAGGCTGCGTGCTATCACCAACGCTGTTTCTTCTGCATATTAATGATATGTAGCAAACCAGTAACATTCAATGCTATACAGATGACAGCACTGGTGATGCTTTATACACCGGCCGCGGTAGCGAAGCCTCCATAGAAGCCAAGAAGCCGGGCTTGCCCTATCAAACTGCTCAATCAATAATATCAACTAATAAAATAACTCGGTAAACTGTTTCAAACTATTTCTAATTTACCGCGCGCTTCTCTGTCGCTGTCGCTGACCTGTTCTACACAGGCCATAGATTACTGTATATACACAGGCCTTATAACGTCAACAAAATTAGTCGTCTCTCTCGCACGCGTGGGCTTTTACCGGACTTTCGAGAAGACGATCGCTCCCTTTCTAACCTGTGGTAAAATGTTCTATAATGAAATATAACTACGATTGCTTATATATCAATTTGTACGTAGCGAAAAGCCCGGCTTTTAGTGTGAAGTTAGTCATTAGTCAAGCGCGGGCGATACCTTTGCAAGTTCACTTCACATTTCAGTGTTTACTCTTTGTGTTTACTTGAGCGAATAAATATTGCGAGTTGAAAATTTATGTTTTTTTATAGTTTTTTTAGTGAAAATGGAGGATAATAGTGTTCCTTGTGGTAAATTGAAGTGCTAATCGGCGAGGAAAAGGTAAAATCGAAAAAGGGAATAGGTAAATTTTTATAAAACTGCTAATAACAACAAAACCATATCTTGGGCTTGCCCTAGTTTGGAGCCCTAGCTTCGCCACTGACCGGCCGTGCCAATATTTCTCGGGAAAACGTCGCCGAGTACCGGAACAAATTTGTGTCTGAAGTCGAGACTTTGTTGAACAAAGTCTCAGACTGGAGGCGACTAAATCTAGTCCAGTTCAATCCCCACAAGACACAAGTTTGCGCGGTTTTGTAGCGGTAAGCTAAAAAGAACCCCTTTGTCGTATCTCCTCAGTTTCAAGGCACTCCCCTTGTTGCCTCGGCCAGTATCGGAATCCTCGGTGTCGACATATCGAGTGATGTGCAGTTTCGTAGTCACTTGGAAGAGAAGGCCAAATTGGCCTCTAAAAAGCTTGGCGTGCTCAGCAGAGCGGGACAGTATTTCATATCGGCACACCGCTTGCAACTTTACAAGGCGCAGGTTCAGCCCCACATGGAATACTGTTCCCATCTCTGGGCAGGTGCTCCCCAGTGCCAGCTCCTTCCACTTGACCGCATCCAGCGCAGAGCGGCGCGAATCGTCGACGACGGAGTTCTTTCCGATCGGCTGGACTCACTGGCATTGCGTAGAGATGTTGCATCTCTTTGCGTTTTCTATCGCATCTATCACGGGGAGTGCTCTGAGGAATTGTGCGGACTAATTCCAGCCGCTCAATTTTACCATCGCACATCGCGACAAAACTCGCGATACCATCCATACCATCTGGATGATTGGTGGTTCACCACTGTGCGATTTAGAAGAAGTTTTCTTCCTCGCACAACTTCCTTCTGGAATCGATTACCACCAGCGATTTTTCCGGACCGATACGACTTAGGGACCTTCAAGAAAAGAGCCTACTCCTTTTTAAAAGGCCGGCAACGCATCTGCAATTCCCCTGGTGTTGCAGTTGTTCATGGGCGGCGGTAGTCACTTACCATCAGGTGAGCCGCATGCTCGTTTGCCCCCTCTCCTATAAAAAAAAAAACTTTTTTCGGGGTGAACCAATTTCGATAATTCTATTTTTATTTGAAAGCTCGCTTTGTATCCTTTTATTTATTTCTTCTTCATTATTCTAACACTCTCTATTCTCTGAATATTATATAAAAATCTTTCCAATGCTAAGAATTTCAAATGCATTAATATTTGAAAGTTAAATATGGGAAAGGAAAAATGATACAAGGGCGCGCCTAAGAAGAAAGTTCCCTAAATAATAAAAATAATAATAATAAATTTATTAGACTCTCAGTTTGACAAATTACACTTATAGTTTAAGATCCGGCTTACAAAATACCCCCTCATTCTTTTCCTTGATGAAATATTTTTTTTTTATAATAAAATGTATAAATAAATACAAATCGGGGTGATTGACAGCCTATGTTTTGGCAAGGCTATTTTTAATTAAAAATTATTTAATATATTTTTTTACCGATTACGGTCATTCTTTTCCTTGATAAAATTGGTCTCAATCGAAATATATATATATAGGAAATGCCACAGCATGGTTGACTACCTTTTCCATGCAACAATACCTGTCTACCAGGTGTAATCAGGTAAACTGGTATAGCAATTTACCCTCAATACTTTTTCTAAAATATTAAATGTGTAAATACAGATATTTTTATTGTGAATCTAATGGTATATGGTTGACTTTTCAAATCGTGGCATGACTAGTGATTGACACGATTTAATGTTTCAATAATTTTATTTTAAAGTAGAGCGTGACCGAGAAAACTATATATATTATTATGTGCGGTAGGGAATGATGCACGATAGCCAGAGCCTGACTAAGAGTTGCGACAGCCCTCTTAATTATTTATTGAGAATATTATGTATACCGAATTTTATTTTGTACATAAGGGGTGCTGGCAAAGGCAAGCTCAGCGCCCCCTCGAATCTTGCGCCCTATGCTCCAGCCTAGTTAGCCTGTGGGTAAATGAGACCCTGACGATAGCAGCTGCTCGTGAGACGCTTACCGGAAAAGAGAAAGGCGCGTGTTCAGTTCTCTGTGTAATAGAGAAAGATAAATATATTCTCCCACCGAAAATTATTTTGGAGCATACCACGTACTTTAAAAAAAATTCTAACTTTATTGATAAAAAAAATATATTTTTAGTATACTGACTAAATTCAAGTAATATTGGCTTACTTTTTAAATTGTATATATTATACTAACCAAATAAAAAATTAAACAAATATGTATTAAACAATTTAAATAAAATTTTACGTAAATTAAATATTTTACAGTTAAAAATTGAAAAAAATTAAATCAATTAATTGTTATAAAAATATTTTTTATGTTTAAATTATTAATCATTACTACTATACAAAAAAAATATTCATTATCTCATTATATATAAACGTGCATACTTCCCTACAGCACATAATAATGTATAATATAGTGTTCTCCGTCACGCTCTACTTTAAAATAAAATTATTGAAACGTTAAATCGTGTCAATCACTAATCTTGCCACGATTTGAAAAGTCAACCATATACCATTGGATTCGCAATAAAAATATCTATATTTAGTATTTACTCATTTAAATTTTTAGGAAAAAAATGAGGATAAATTACTGTATCAGTTTACCTGGTAGACAGGTATTGTTGCATGGAAAAAGGTAGTCAACCATGCTGTGGCATTTTCTATTTACTATATTTTTTTCGATAAGACCAATTTTATCAAGGAAAAAAATGATCGTAATCGGTAAAAAAAAATTATTAAATCATTTTTAATTAAAAATAGCCTTGCCAAAACATAGGCTGTCAATCACCTCGATTTGTATTTATTTATATATTTTATTATAAAAAAAAATATTTCATCAAGGAAAAGAATGAGGGTGTATTTTTGTTACGCCGGATCCTCTATTTTTATTTTAAATGTCTTCAGATACCTTTTTACAAACTAAAGGATTAGATTAAATACTTTGTCCAACAAGTTTAAAACATCTGAGGTGCCTTTGAAAATTAAGAGCTTTGGAGAAAAAATCTGCTATTTTTCATTTCAAAGAAAATGTTCGAAATCTCGGAGTTTTGAGAGTATAATCACGTCTTTCTTTAAAAAAATTGGACAGAATTCAAGGTTGAGTTCTATGCTCGCTAACGCTTTACGTTGAATCGTAAAAACCTTTGCTCTTAGCAGAACAATTACAAGGAATATTTCATCTTTTAAAGTTTAAGATACTTTTACACGTCCCACAGTTGGGCACAGATCTCATCTAATTACTGCTCCAGTGGAATTCACATGTCCTCGAAATATCG
Source organism: Parnassius orleans (assembly GCA_029286625.1). Taxonomy (NCBI): domain Eukaryota; kingdom Metazoa; phylum Arthropoda; class Insecta; order Lepidoptera; family Papilionidae; genus Parnassius; species Parnassius orleans. The sequence goes on along the minus strand of JAGSMP010000006.1, from coordinate 4,146,952 downwards.
TGGCAAATCTGAACTTAAATTACAATTAACGATTTCGTTGGTGCCTGCGGTATCACAGATTTTTTTTTATAGAATAAGTGTGTCAAAGGGTACAGTCGTGCGATTTCTTTTGACTACTTATTTAGATTTCGGTGGTTTTAATCTTCTTCTCGGTTCTTCGAGCTATATGGCCGGCCACTTCAGCTTACTAATCCGTTGGGCTATGTCGGTCACTCTGGTTCTACTGCGGATATCCTCATTTCTAAGTTTATCACGCAAGAAAAAAGGTTCTCGAGTGGCAGCCTCGTACCGGTAGGCCGAAGTGTAGGGCGATCCCCCACTAGATGGAGGGACAACCTGGTAAGACATGCAGAAAGTCGATGAATGCATGATGATAGATAGATAGATACACGTGACGCTAATAAAAGCGTGTTAAAATCTTATGGCTTCCGATATATGGCAGTATCCTATCTCGTTTACGACTTGTGAAGGGCTGTAATGATGATGATGATGATGATGAATCTTTTTCTCTAAGTCCACTGCTGGACGTGAACTCTTCTCATTCCACGAAGGCAAAGCCACGCCACGCTTGACAGCCGAGTTGGCGATCGCAGTAACAGATGTCTTGCACCTTTGACGCTGCCCCCCGTGGCACAGAATAAATAATAGTACTACGTACCCGTGGCAATACGCAATGTCCATTGTACTTTCGAATTGTAATCTATACATCATCTATACATATAAATAAAATTGAATTGTCTTCTGTAATATCTAAATAACGGCCCTTTATTGAAATAAGGGGTTAGTTGCATGCCATAAAGATGTTAAAAACCATATTTAAATTTTTGGTCTGTGTGTCTGTCTGTCTGTCCGGGCTAATCTTCGGAATAGCAGAACCGATTGCAATGAAACTTCAAGAATAGATAGAAAGCAATTTAAGGAGTGATTTAGGCTATATTTTATCCGAAAATCTTGGCGATTTTTCGTTGAGAAAACGATAAATTATTAAAGAAAATATCCTTTGATGATTATCTTAACTATAAATAACGCCACATTAATAGATCCTTCCCAGGCGAAGCCAGGGAGGTTCGCTAGTATTAATTAAAATAATACTGCATAAACGTATTTTAAATCCTGGTTTCCTGGCAGAATCATTTTTATACCACCATATACTTCCAAATATTACATACCTTCCGTTTAGTTAATTTTATATACTTTGGACTTTTTTTGGATAATGGAAGAATCACCATTTAAAGTTGAAACTTTATGTGCACTTTATTTATATAGAAAGCTGTGTGCTTTTTTTATTTATATTTATTATAATTTCTTAACTAAACTTTAGAATAAACAAAAATGCCTTTTTTTCAACAAAAAAAAATTTGTGTGTAAAGTCGTGAATGATTTAAGTTCTTAGGTTTATTTTTTCTTATTATGGTAATAAATATTGTATATATTTATTCAAATTCAAAATAATTTATTTGTAAAACATAGGTAAAAAGTTACAAGCTTGGTGGAAAAGGTATAATAAGTAACACTATGTTTCACCTTAGAAGGCATACAAATATTTGGTTAACATCCTCACCTTGCATTACTAATATTAATATTTAATAACATTACAATTTCAATAATAATTAATATGTCTACGAAAAAAATGCATAAATTATTGTTTTTATTAGCTATTACATAATTTTTAGTAACACAATGATAAAAATATAACAAATATAAATATAATAAATAAATCGGACATTAATTGTAGGTACCTACTAAAACCCATTCATTTTATCATCAAAATATTCGTTGATAGAATAGTATGCTTTTTTAATTAAAAAACCCGAAAGCAATTTCTTAAATTTGTCCATATTATCAGTCTCTTTGATGGTTTTTTTAAATTTATTTATATTTAATGTAAAATAAATTTTAATTTAATTTAGATATTTGAATACATGAAAATTTTGAATCTGTTGTTACACACAAACATTAACAATCGAAAACTGTTTAATTTAACAAAATGTGACTTTTAAAATTAATATGATGATTTATAATAGTATGATGGCGTGAGTCGAAACTGGTTGGTTTTATAGTTAGTAAATTAATAACTTAAAACAGATATTGTGAAACAAGTACAAGTGTACATCCAAGTCACAAAAATATCTATTAAAACATAAAGTAGATAATATCTAATACTAATAAACCGGAAGAGCTTAATAGAACATCCGATTTCATTGTACGCAAGCACGCAAACAACCCCAAGTGTGATCCCCGCCGGTATCACTAAAATTGTTTACTATAGAAAAAGAACCTTTCCGACAGAGGTTTTTTGACCCCTATCTATTAGTTCGCACACTGATAGCCTGTAATGGGGCGCATAGAAAATGCTGACTGGTTAGACGAGAAACATTATAGTGACCATCGCAGTTATCATCGCAAGACGTCATACGTGGCAATTTTATTTTTCTAAAACAATGGTTATGAGATGTCACAGGGGATTATTCTCTTTTTCCATTTAAGTTGGCGCACATTTAAAGCAATGTGATGCTTCAACATGTGTGTGATATATAACGACGTTTTGTTTGATTTAGTAAAATGTAGGGATGTAACTGACAATAAAAGCTTTTGCGTCAATAGCTTTAAAAAAAAAAGGTGAATATTTATTAGATTTATGTGAGAATATAACATACGAATACATTATCTTGCCACTAAGTACCTATACATTAATTAACGAAAAAAATTGAATGGTTCTAGAATATATATTTATACGTGGTAAAGCGACGCTGCAGCTATATTATTAAGTTTGTAGCATGAATGGGTCGGCTCGACCGAGATGGAACTACGCTCACAAAATATCAACGTAAAATAGTAGCTTAATGCTGTTGTTTCGATGGTGAGTGTAGAGAACCAGAAACCCTTTTTCCTGAAAACGAGGCATTCCATTTTAGTCCTCAAGGGTAAACATGTATGGCCACATCAGAGGGTCTATAGGCCACAGCATCCACTTACCAACAGGTGAACTGTGTTGGTTTATCACCCTTATTCAGTGAAAAATTATAACTGAAGTAAAGAGCTAAGAGAAGACTAACGCCGCTTTAAACACTTTTTAAACCAGTTATCATAATGAAGACAAAAACAATTTGGCAAACCATGCCAGTAATTGTGAAGTAATTAAAAAGTGTTGAGAATTATTTACAATATAATATAGGCATTTTATTTTTATTGAGTTATTACTTAAGACATCTATGCATTACTATTCGGATAAGGCGGTGGCCTCGCAAGCATCGGACACAGTATAGTGTGATTGTATTTTGATAGGGCTTTGTGGGATTTAATGCAGACTCGTAATCGCTATCTACTTTTACTTTACAGTGCATTGTTACAATTTAAACCACATACATACGTATGATGTAATGTATGATTTTTTGAATTTTTGTTGTTTGTTGTAGCACGAATAGGTCGGCCTCGGCTCGACTGGGGAAGGACCACGCTCTCATATAATAGTACCAGCTTAATGCTGTAATAACGTATTTCGTATGGTGAGTGTGGAGAATCGGAAACCCATTTTACTGGAAATGAAGCATTCCATATTAGTCCTCAGGGTGACAATGCATCTGCATTTTGATTCATAATCAAGGATAAATGTAGATGTCTATGGTCCACAGCATCTACTTGCCATCAGGTGGACTGGGTGCTCATTTTTCACCCTTATTCTATTTTAAAAAAAACCTGTCAGAACGGCGGAAATCAAGTAAGTTGTCGGTGGAGACACTGCACTATGACAATTGTCTTATGTTAAACTACTTTTCGTTTAGAAATATTTTTATGTTGTTACCAACAGTTACATTTGACAATATGCAGATAAATGTTCCGTGTACAAATAACTTAAGCATATGCTAATAAAACCCGTTAAATAAATCGCTAATCAATCTGCTATTTATAGCAGACTCATATAAATTATCAAGCTTTTTGAGCTTTCCGTTATAACACATAATAACGCTGATAGTCTCTAATACGGAGTTAGTAAACCGTGCAAAGCCCTTAGCAAAGTTCACTAGCCGTCTCCATTAGAGGCAACATTCTGCCTATTTGAATGCAATGTCTAATGAAAGCTCGTGATGGGAAGATCACACGTTTTTAAATTCAATAAGTAACTTAGATCTAAATGAAAATCGCTTTATCGTTGAACGTTCTAATTACACGTGAATTTTTACTTTGTGTGCGTGTTTAGCTTTTTACGTGGTATAGCCACGAACTAGTTGTGTGTATTATGGGATGTAGTTGAATAAGCTGACTCGACTGGGGAAGAGCCACGTTGTCATTAAGTACCAGTATAAAAAAAAGCATAATACTGCTGTTTTTGGATGATGAAGACTGATGAGGACCAGTCTCTTTTTAAAATCATTACTTCTCTAAATACAACACAAGTTAACAATAGTTTGGAAAATCCAAAAGTGCACGTCTTATGAGCGATTCATTTAATTTCGATGAAAAAAATAAATTGTATTCCTGACTTTTAAAATATCTTTTTTAAACGTTTTAAATTTACACAAAGTATAAAATCGATATAGGCTATTTGGTATACATTTGTCCTTTGTCTATCAAAGGCTAAAAAATATGAAACTCTCCACGCTCAGCCTTGTGTTTATAATAATATACAAAAGTGGCACAGACATGCTGCTGCTATATTATGGTTGTAGTACGTATGGGTCGGCTCAACCGGGAAGGACCACGCTCCTACAGAATACCAGCGTAAAATAGCAGTTTAATGCTGCTGTGTTTCGTATGGTGAGTGTTGAGAACCGTAGACCCTTTTTACTGCATTTTTAAGCATCTGCATTTTGATTCTTAATCGAGGAGAGATCTAAATATCTATAGGCCACAGCATCCACCATCAGGTGGACTGTGTGCTCGTTTGTCATACTTATTCTATAAAAAAAATATACTAAAAATAATTAAAAGTACTTTAATTCGAAGCTCTACTCTCTAATCAACCAAGTTTCAAAAACAAAAGGATTTTTTATTGGACGCTTAGTTTTTATGTATGTTTACCGATTTTTTAAAACGTCCCAACCAATTTTAATGATTCTTCTTTTATTAAATAGGTTATAGTTCCATACAAATTTTAGAAAAATATTCCCCTAGGAGTGGAAAATAGGGGACGAAGTTTTTAATGTAACTATTTAGGCGCCGTTCTAGCTGTTACCTTGAACTTGTGATATTTCTTAGTCCACTCAAAATGGTGAAATAATTAAACTTAAAAAAAAAACAACTAAAAACAAAAAAAAAACATGGACCCTGGACTGCAGTAGCCACTTACAATCAGGTGGGCTGTAAGCTCGTTTGTCACTATTAGTTTTATAAAGAAAAAAATTATCGCCACATAATAGCTCTCGAAGTCGGGGCTTTAATTCTATTTTACACTTTACGAAAAAATCAGGTAGGACACGCTATTTACAAACCGTATTTTCAATTACATTTTAAGATTCATTTGCGGCTTTTATTAGGTTAATGACCGTGCTGACAAGCAAGTATAATTAGATTAATTGCGTAAAATTTAGTATTCCTTTACAGATATAATTAAAATTTGTTACTTTTTCAAGGATATATTAATTTAAATAAACAATGACAAAGGTAGACATTAGACGACAATGTAGCCAAGTGGACAACCCCCTACCTCCCATAGCCCCATTGACCCTTAGGTCATACAGCCCGAATCTCGGGAGATACACGAGGTACTTGCACGAGGCTCTTTCCCGTGCGCACTTTCTCGACACCCTACAAGTATTGTAATTTGTTCCTTGTCCCGTTTTAACGTCACTCTCCCCTTCTGGGGTTGACGACACTGTTACGCCTACGTCGTCAGGCCTTACTTCCTGTAATCTGTCCTGCTTAATTCTGCGATCGTGCCACCGATGCGCAAACTCGCGCAGCAACCCCCCATCGCTGACGAGATCCGAGTAGTCGGTCCTTGAAACGGACGAATTAATCCATCCATCATTTTCACTCTTATATCGTCATACAAAGGACATTCCCTTAGAACATGGTGAACATCCTCCTCTGTGGCACCACACTCACACATACTAGATTCACACAGTCGTATGTCTCTTCTGAAAGCATCCATGTCCAGTGATAATCTGAGAGGTTTGGGAGTCCAGTAAGATCAAAATATGCCTGAGTCGCATGTCCAGTGAGAGTCTGAGAGGTTTGGTAGTCCAGTGAGACCCAGGTCTACCTGAGGTACAATACTTTTGACTCTTTTGTCCATCGATCCTTTCAAATACTGATCAACTCAAGTGAACGAAGTGGACAGATTGCTTGACTACTACGTCGCCGGTTCTGGGTTGAAATACCGGATTTTACGCTTTTTAGGGTTCCGTACCCGAAGGGAAACCAACGGGCCCCTATTACTAAGCTTCCGCTGTCCGTCCGTCCGTCGTATCTCATGATCTGAAATATGTTGTCTGTTGCCGCTATAACAACAAATAATAAAAATAAAATAAATTTAAAATTATAGGGGACTCCGCTACTAGAAACGTGTTTGATGGTACGGAACCTTTCATGCGCGAGTCCGACTTGCATTTGGCCGGTTTTTTCATAAAGTAATCTCGGCAATTTACGAGCCAACTAAAGCTTTCGCAAAAGCCTATGAATCCAAATCGGAGTGGCGATATATTTACGGTGTTCGCTTTTATTTATTTTATTAGTCTCTATACGTAGTCCCTTGATTGCCTTGCGGATTTATTAAAGGAGATAAAAAGGGACTCTGTGAAAAAGGTTATGTTGAAAACAATGTTCGTAAACACTGATAGCATATCATCTCAACAGTATTTAAGGCGTAGTGTCTGAGAGATATGTTATTAAAGCTATATTTTTTGCCTTTTGATGTAGAGAAAAAAATAGGAATAATTTCGCTACGAAAGGTGAAAAAAACGCGTATTCCGATCTATTTCTTGGTCATTTACTTTTACCCTATAAAGAACCAAGAATGGTTCTTAAAATGTATCCGAATGACATTAAAATAAAAAACAGGCATAGAATAGAAACGATTTACTGTAACGTTGCCGTGGGTTTATTGCCCTTTTGCCCGAAATCTGTCACAACGTACCTTTTTAGATACGCAAATATTAAATTTTCGCATAAAGTTGTAATATGCTTTACTTGTTGATATATACATATAAATGAAATTGAAGTCTGTTTATGATACCGAAATAACTGTTAATTGAGCTGAGAGGATCATTTGCATGCCATTAAGACATGAATAACCGTTTTTAAAATTTTTGTCCGACTATATGTCCGGGCTAATCTTCGTAATGGCTGAACCTAATGTAATGAAACTTTATATTTGTAAAAAAATTTAATGTTCTTGTCTAACATTTGATTTTCTATTCGCACTTTTTGACTAAACCGTTTTATCGATGAATTACTATTGTTTATATTTCTAAAATATAAATAAGCCGTTACTTGAGAACTATCCTGATGTTAAGAAATAAGCCTATTCACTTTCGCCAGAAAGACACCTACACATTGTAATTGGATCGTAAAACAGATGCTGGCAAACTATTTCACTCCTTTCATGTAAAATTAACGGACGCGGATGCAAATCGTATAGTTCTAATGCGTGAAATGTCCACAAAAGGTGGAGACCCGCCGTCTGCTTGGCCGATGGTGGAAAGGGGCGGGGGAATAAAATAATGTAAATTCTGCGTACACTTTTCGCAACGGACAAATTCCTGTAGAATAAAATACATAGAGGCTGGCTATTCTGTGCCCGTGCTTAAGATAAATAATTAGCTCAGTAAGCATATAATACCTACCAGTATATTAGTTTGCAGCTAGGTAACGCAGTGGCAAAGCGTTTTGTTGTGGCGCTGTATTACCTATATGATTGTTTTTGGTGTAAGTGTTTGACCATATGTGAATGCGTTTTCTATTGAACAGAAAAATAATTAATTTAAAGCGAATGTAACAATTCAAAGGAAGTTGTAATAACGCATAACTATCATGCCTTATTAGAAACTTTCTTAGCCTAAATATTTTACATGTGGGTTTACTATAAGGCAAGTAAAAATTGACTAATATTCGTCAATATATTAATCTAAGTAAACAAATTTGTTTACATATCAATGAAGTAAATACAATATTAAAAAAACTATAATAAAGAAAAATTAAAACTTAAATCTTAAATTATCAGTTAACACATCATTAATCTAATGAATTCATACCACTAAATTAGTCTATTGCTGTATGTAAGCCGACCCCACTGGTAATCGTCATAATTAGATACTGCGGAAATCGTTGTGCGTTGTATTTCAAGGGAATGTGTAAAATAACATTTCGTCCGCATATCTAATTATGTTCTGTCTTTCTCTTACGTTCTATTCTGATAAAGCGAAAATGTTGTAGATATTATTTATATGTTAAACGTTCTAGTTTAAACAAGTTCAACGCTCAGATAACTAATTCATTATTACCGAAATTTAAAACAAAAAAATTGAGTATCATCATCATCATCATTACAGCCCTTAACAAGTTCACTGCTGAACATAGGCCTCCCCCAAGAATGCCACAAAGCACGGTCCTGAGCCACCTGCATCCATCGACTTCCTGCATGTCTTACCAGGTCGTCACTCCATCTAGTGGGGACCGCACACTTCGCCCGCCGGTACGAGGCCGCCACTCGAGAACCTTTTTTCCCCATCGGTTGTCGGTTCTTCGAGCTATATGGTCGGCCCATTGCCACTTCAGCTTACTAATCCGTTGGGCTATGTTGGTTACTCTGGTTCTACTCCGGATATCCTCATTTCTAAGTTTATCACGCAGAGAAACTCCGAGCATAGCCCTCTCCATAGCTCGCTGAGCGAACTTGAGGGTCCTCATACGGCCAGCAGTGAAGGACCACGTCTCAGATCCATAAGTCATCACTGGCAACACGCACTGGTTGTACAATCTAATTTTCAGGTTTTGAGGTATACCTGACGAGATGTGTCGTAATTTCCCGAACGCTGCCCAGCCGAGTTGAATCCGTCGATTGACCTCTCGGTCGAAGTTGGACTTACCTAGTCGGACTATTTGTCCCAGGTACACATACTCGTCAACAACTTCGAGCTTAGTGCTCCCAACAACTACTGGGATAGGTGTGACATGGACATTAAACATGATCTTTGCTTTGTACATGTTCATCTTAAGACCTATCCGTTGGGAGACACTATTGAGGTCATTGAGCATAGCGCTTAGGTCCTCCAGCGATTCTGCCATAAGGACTATATCGTCGGCAAATCGAAGGTGGGTGATGTACTCGCCATTGATGTTAATACCGTATCATTTCCAGTCCAGTAGCTAGAAAACGTCTTCCAATGCAGCGGCGAAGAGTTTCGGGGATATAACGTCACCCTGTCTTACACCTCTCTGCAGTTGGATAGGTTTCGTACTCTGGTCCTGTACTCGGAAAGCCATCGTTGCCCTACTGTACAAACACTTCAGCACTTCGATATACCGACAGTCAACTTGGCACCGCTGAAGGGACTGTAGCACCGCCTAAATTTCAACGGAATCAAAGGCTTTTTCATAGACCACATACGCAAGGCAAAGTAGCAGATTGTACTCTTCTGTCTTCTGTACAATTTGCCGAAGGGTGTGTATGTGGTCTATGGTACAAAAGCCTCTTCGGAAACCGGCTTGTTCGGGAGGCTGGAAGTCGTCGAGTCAGCGTGCGAGACGATTCGTAATGACTCTCAAAAACAGCACGTAGACGCGGCTCAGAAGAGAAATCGGTCTGTAGTTTTTCAAGAGAGCGTTGTCGCCTTTCTTGAAGACGAAGACCACAGCACCTTTGCTCCACGCCTCCGGAGTAGTGCCACCATGGAGGACGGAATTAAAGAGCTTCTGAAGGACTTCAAGTACCGGTTTTCCACCAGCTTTCAGAAGCGCCGCTGTAATTCCATCCTCACCTGGGGCCTTGCCGTTTTTAAGGTGCTGGAGAGCCATTCTAATCTCGCTCAGACTGACGTCCGGGATATCATCGGAATAGTGTCGGATAAGACTCGCTCTTGGATTGTTACTCACACCTTCGTGTGGCTCCAACGATGACGTGTACAGCTGCCCATAGAACCTCTCAATCTCACTCAAAATCTCAGGTGTCTCGGAAAGAATGCTGCCACACTCGGTCTTCAGCTTTGACAGTTGGCTCTTTCTGGCAGACAGTTCTCTGGCAAAGACTTTGGAGCCTTGGTTCCGCTTGATCGCTTCTTCAATACAAGCTGTATTGTAGTTGCGTAAGTCCCGACGAATGCATTTGGAGATCTGTCCATTCAGTTGCCTGTATGCTGTTTAATCTGCTGAAAACTGCAGCTTCATTTCCCGTCTAACAGCCATGAGATTAAGAGTGTGATCGGAGAGTTTTTGTGTTCTTCTGCGGCGGCTCTTGCAGAACTTAGCTCCGACCGCATGGACAGTTTCCACGAGCTTATCATTTATATCGTCCACTTCATTGCAATCTTCTAGGCACTGAAAACTGTTTTGTAACTCGAGCTGAAAGGTTTCGGGACTTTGGATTAGAGCACGAGGGGAACGGAGCGTTGACTTCATTAGACGAGACCTCTCCAACTTAACGTTTAGGTTCAGTGTGCCTCTAACCATTCGGTGATCGCTACCAGTTTTCACCCTCGCGATCACTGAGACATCACTGAACAGTTGTCGTCTGGTCGTCATAATGAAGTCAATCTCATTTTTTGTCGAACCGTCAGGGCTCGACCAGGTCCACTTCCTGTGGGGCCGCTTCTGGAAGAAAGAGTTTATCATAAAGAGTCCTCTTTCTCCATGAAGTCGGCCAGCTGCTGGCCCCTTGGGTTCCGTTGCCCTATTCCAAATTTCCCTACCTTCAGCTCACCGATCTCTCTTGTGCCTAGTTTTGCAATGAAGTCTCCCATTAACACCGTATAGTGGGTTTTGGAGGAATGCATGGCTTTAGAGATATCCTCATACATTTCCTCCACCACCTCATCGGGATGTGCCGAGGTTGGTGCGTAAACCTGTATGACCTTCCATGAATACCGTTTGGTGATTTTGAGTATAAGGTACGCAACCCTCGTCGACTCACTCACAATCTTTACAACGTTGTTAACGAGAGACTTGTGGACGATAAATCTGACACCTCCTCGGGACAGATGGTAGTCCCGGTGATAGAACAAGTTGCCGGATTCGAGGATTACCGTCTCCTCCCCCTCTCTTCGGATCTCGAATAATCCTATAATATGCCAGCGTAACTTGTCTATCTCTTCTTCCAGCTCCAGAATCTTCTCGTCAGTCCTCAGGGTGCGTGCGTTGTATGTTGCCAGGTCGAGTCGTTTTAGGTGGCAACCGAACCTCCACCGGAGATTCTTAGCACCCCCTGCCCCGCCGTTACCATGGTCGCCACCGTAGCCAGGAATAGCGGGGCCACCGGGGACTGGGGGCCGTCTTTTCGTAACTTTCATCATCATGGGATATTTGCCATAGTTGCCACGCTTGGCGAGCGGGTTGGCAACCGCAGTTTTTTTATTTTAATATTGCTGTTATCAGAAAAATGCTGCTGCCCATCTCCTGCCTGTTTCCCATTGTCGCCTCTTACGACACCCACAGGAAGACATGAGGTAGTGGATATTCTTAACCGCCACTACACGGCTTGTTAAACGTTAAACGTTAAAAACGTTTGTTAAACGTATGTTAAACGTTCTAGTTTAAACAAGTTCAACGCTCAGATAACTAATTCATTTTTACCGAAATTTAAAACAAAAAAATTGAGTATACAAATATTTTAATATGATATTTTTAAATCTTTACCAGGTGACGTGGTAGAGCCATGCTGCAGCTATATTACTGGTATAGTTGTAGCACGAATGGGTCGGATCGACCGGGGAAGGACCACGCTCTCACAGAATATCTCGTTTTTACGCTGATATTCAGTGAGAAATTGCAGCTTTTTTTATAGAATAAAGGGGACAAACGAGAACACAGTCCATCTGATGGTAAGTGGATGTTGTGGCCCATAGAAATCTACATCTATCATCGATTAAGAATAAAAATGCAGATGCATTTTCACCTCTGAGGATTGTAGTAGAATGTCTCGTTTCCAGTAAAAAGGGTCTCCGGTTCTCTACACTCACCTATATCATACGAAACACAGCAGCATTAAGCGATTTATACGTGTTAGAGCCATGCTTCAGCTATGTAGTACAAATAAGAAATCATTGTCTACTACCGTGTCAAAAGGAGATTCCTCTGATCGGAAAAAGATAATATAACATGTCATACCATAAACGGAATGGAGTTCGATATAAAACCCATCAGTAACCGATGTATGTTCTATGATGTACTCAAAAAAGGACGATTAAAAAATTGAAGGTTATCAGTGTATAGCAAGCTGAGCGGTTTCCGCAAGCACATGTTATTTTTTTTAAGACGTTTCCCCCTACACTAGTATTTTCTCCTGTATCGTAGAGGCAGTTTACAAACATAAATTACACAAAGACAAACATCCAGACCCGGAACAATTATTTGTAGGCCATACAAATACTTGTTCCGTGCGGGATTCGTGTTCATTATTGGGCTCTATTTGAAAATCAGCGCTGATGCCATTTAATACAGCTGCAGTTAGCTGAATTAGGGACCTAATTTGACTTTACACAAATTCCCTTGTATTTATTTCTTATCTCTTGTATATTTTTTTTCTTTGTGATGTCAATTAATTTTTTTTCCATTCTTTCTTTCTTCTTTCACAAGTATGACAGTTGTGGCAGCCATTGCCTTCCTCGCCATATTAAATAGATGTGGATGACAATTCACACGACGCAGCTGCAGGCAGATATATTTGGAGAGCATGACATTATTTGTTAACGGAATGACACCACTGTTTCTCAAACGAACGAGAGACTAATAAGTAGACTATTTCATCATCATTACAGCCCTTCACAAGTCTACTATGTTCAGCACATAGGCCGCCCCCTAAGAATGCCACAAAGCTCGGTGCCGAGCCACCTGCATCCATCGACTTCCCGCATGTCTTACCAGACTAGACTATTACAGCTTGATAATAATTCTTGGTAGAGGTTATCATACATAACATACCTATGCATGTATATACACACACACATGCATACACACAGTTACAAATTACAACTATTTTTGTGTATATAAAGAAGATTTACGTCGGCGTCTAACGCGTATCGCTCGGGACAATTGGGACCATTTGCTCGGATTTTACTGGCGTAGACTTCGATTTTATATTATTTTGGAATTCACATGAATTTTGAAATTTTAAAATTATGAAGGTTTCTGGGCAATATTTAAGCAATAAGTTATTTATAATTTTTTTTTTTAATATTAAACCGAAAAACCCATTTAACGTCAATTATTGCTGCATTTTTTTCATTATCTAGCCAAGGCAGCTTCAAAGATAAGGAAAGTATAGCTTATATGCGCTTAAATTATTCATTAAAGAAAACTATTTAAAGCTATATTAGCGCGAAATTGCTAATATAGTTTACTGTAGGAAAACAACTATCAATCAATTGAGTATCCTAAAAGGTACTTAACCGAAAATTCACTTATGTTTCCAGTTAAGTTGACTTACGGCCGTTCCCACTAAGATGAATCTATTCATTATCTGTGATTAGTAAATTTTATTACCTACGAAAATTTGTAACTCACTTAAAATAAATTAGCAAATTGCTTCCTTAATTAAGATAAGTTTAGTTTAGTGTTCTGTACCAAAATTAAGGATACAAAATAAAGAGCCGTGATAGCTCAAGGGTGAGCGCAAACGTATACGCAAACAAGCTGGGTACGATCCCCGCCGGCACCGATCAAAATTGTTAATTGCAAATTTAAGTGATGATTAACCCGAGCTCTGCGGAAACATCCTAAGGAAACCTGCATGTCTGAGAAATTAAAAAAATATATCGACTTTCGAAGTCATGTGAAGTTCGCCAGCACCCAATTTGAACAGCGCGGGGGACCTTGCCCTGAGACCCTCTCAGAAATATCTCATTTTATTCTCATTTCAAGAGGGTTTCAGGCCTGAGCCTAAAATTACGACATCATCTATTTACTGTGATGTAAGTGCTGTTAGCCTATTCGGCTCTTACAGTTTCATCTGACACTATTTAAAAAAGGAAAGGCAATGATGGGGATGAGGATTATGTTGGTTAATGATTTGGTATTGTTACCAATCATCATGTTCCCTCTGTTGCGGTTTTTTTGAGCTATCTAACCGCTGTCAGAGTGGGGGTGTGCGAACCCCCTCCTTTTACGACACGGCCATATCAAGGCTCTTTCTTTGTTTAGTTCAACAGTAGACTTTTTACCAGGTATTGATGATATGAAGTAAGATATTCCTCGTGAAGCAATAAAATTACATTATTTGTTCCTTCATTGAAATTCACCGTAGCAACGAGACTTAATCGTATACGCACTAGAATCTTATACGCGGCCACCACCGTTATATAACGTTCGGTTCGGTGATATTTGTGGTATTGTAAAGGATCTTATTTAACTATTCTAGCTGTAGAAAGGCTAGAGGGTGGCTAAGGGTGGTAAATTTCATGATCTGTACAGCGAAACCTTACCTAACACGCGTTTACGACGCTTGATTTAAGTAAACTGAATGTTTATGAATTTTTTATGAAGTTGAAACGAGCTCATATAGTAATAGTAATCAACTTTATTGCATTTCATTTCACAGATACGGTGTTTTACAAATTGTTTGGCGGCTGTGACTGCAGAAAAATAATTGAAAATCATATTTTTAAGATGCACGTGATGGTTCCAATACGATGTTTTAAAACAAATATAAAAGTAAAAAATAAGAAGAATTTCTATGTGAGATTCATATTTAAGTTGATAGGTTAGAATGATGCCCGAAAACTATTACATAAATCAATTAACTTAAATTTGTCATTTATATATATTGCAAAAATTATTTTATATTCAATCGTTTATTATTGCTTTTTTTCAGACATGCAGGTTTCCTCACAATGTTTTCCTTCACCGCCGAGTACGTAGTAAATCAGCACTTAAAATTGCAATGAACAATTTCATTTTTGCCGGCGGGGACCGAACCTGGGTTGCTGCGTACTGTGAAATTTAAAGCGATCGCTAACTAAACCTCTGAGCTAGCACGGCAAAAAAAATGCGATGACATGTGAAGTCCGCAAACACACGTTGGGGCAGCGCGGCGGACACTTCCTTGCCCTAAACCCCTCACAGATATGAGATGAGGCCTGTGCCCAGTTGTGGGACGTACCTATATAGGCTGTAACTTTACTTTTACTTTATTATTGTTTACTGAAACAAAGTATTAAGTTTCTCTATACCTGACTCTTTCTATTGCCATTTCATGTAAAGAGAGTGAGAGAGAGAGGGCAACTTTAAACATTTCTTAAATTGACGTCAATTTTATGAGTAAGACCGTTAATATTAGCGCTATACTGTTTGCATGAACCCAGGCTTAGATCTTATCTAGTGTACTGTTTACTTCACAAAGGGCTCAGTTCAATGATACTTGTATTTGAAGTTAGCCGAAACTAAGCAAATATCATATGCAAATAGTAATAAATTGTTACATTCCGGAATGACGGCTTCGTGGCGCAGTGGCTTAGGAATGAGTTGCAGCGCTAAGGGCCGCGGGTTCGAATCCCGCACGGAACAAGTACATATTTATACGGCCTACAAGTAATTGTTCCGGGTCTGCATGTTTGTCCTTGTAAAATTTAAGTATGTAAATTGCACTCACGATACAGGAGAAAATCATAGAGTGTAGGTAACGTTTTTTTATATAAAAAAAATGAAAGCGGATGGATAATGATTAAAGTAGATACGAAACAAAAAGCAACAATGCAATGGGCTGATACTGCAAAGTGTCACATAGCAGCGTTGGAATCAGTAGAAGGGTACTAAAAGGCTTATTGGTCACTTTGATTTATGAGATTTGATTTGTCATGTGCAGAATAGCCAGCCTTTCGGTGTTCTTTAGAATACAATCTAAAGAGTGTGCGAAGGAATTACATGATTTAATTCCTTCCTCATCATCCACTATCGGATAACAAGGTGGTCGACTGGTTTCAAACATTCAAACCAAACGGTTAATTTTGTCTTTCGTAATATGTGCTGATAAGGAGCGTAATAATTTGCCTGTCTTTCCGCCTGATTACAATCTGGGTGTCTTTAACGCAAGTGTGAGGAGGCTTTTTTTATACTAAGTTACATGTAAGCAAACTTCATAAAAGAGCCCTGGTAGCTCAGTTGGTTAGCGCTCGTTGTAAGTTACACAGTACGCGAGCAACCCAGGTTCGATCCCCGCCGGCACCAATGAAATTGTTAATTGCAATTTTAAGTGCTGATTTACCACGTGCTCGGCGGTGAAGGAAAACATCGTGAGGAAACCTGCATGTCTGAGAAATCAAAAAAAAATATTTCGAAGACATGTGAAGTTCGCCAACACGCATTGGGGCAGCGCGGCGGACATTTCCTTGCCCTAAAACCCTCTCAGAAATGAGAGGAGGCCTGTGCCCAGCAGTGGGACGTATATAGGATGTAACTTTACTTTAACTTTTATACTTCATAATATATCCTCGAAACGTTCTAACTTCTCAGACAAACAGGTTTCGTCACGGTGTTTTCCTTCACCACCGAACACGTAGTAAATCAGCACTTAAAATTGTTGTCATCAGTTTAGTGGCAGAAGAATGTCAGGTCGGGCCAATGTCAGTTATTGGGTTTTTCTGCCAAGTAATTCTCAGTAGAAGTTAACGGTGTTTCACGCTCGTGCCGCGGAAAGCACGTGAAATCGTTGGTCCTGCGCCTGATCTTTTTCCGGTCGTGTCGATTTGCCGTTCCATCAGACTATGAGCGAAGAAATAGAGAGTGCACCTATGCTTGTGCAAAGACTCGTACACTATAACTCTGCCTCGCGCAGTTGGCCTGACACCGTTAAGACTGGTCGCTGTGATCGAAATTTGGTCTGAAGGTCATGAACATTCCAATTAACAACTTCTTTGGTTCCGGCGGGGATCAAACTCGGTTTGATGGAATGAATTTAAGGGGAGCGCTTATCCCCTGATAATAGATACAAATTCAAGATATTTAAATGTTTAAGCGTTGGTCTTGTTTGGAATCTAGTCCCTAGCGAGTACTTTGTCGTAGTCAATTTATTACTTCGTTTAATTTTGTCTTGCTTACATTTTCCCAATATCCAGGACTAATTGAACGTAAATGCCTTCCCATGCGACAGATCAAAGCGAATAAAATCAACGACCGTCTCGCTGTCAATACGTAGTGCCGCATGCATCGAGTTAGAACGTGCAACTCAGTTCGTTCTGAGTTCAATTAGAACGGTTCACCAGGCGACTTGGGGTCGCTGCATGAGCTGCGGCGATTATAGCTAAAATTTTGCATTAACTCTTACGTAGCAATATTTTCCATTAAAATTGCTCAAAGTATAAACCATGACATTTATCTTTAAAATCTCTATGCTTGTAATTGAAACACAAAACGAAAACGTCAACCGTCTAACACGTTCATCGTTTCTAATATTTTGCGTACCGGTTATACGTGGTGGAGCCGTGCTGCAGTTGCATTATGGTTGTAGCACGAACAGGTTGGCTCGAATGGGGTAGGACCACCCTCTCACAGAATACCAGCGTAAAATGGCATCTTAATGCTGCTGTGTTTCGTGTGGTGCGTGTAGTGAACCGGAGACCCTTTTTACTGGAAACGAGGCATTAAATCTTTGGTCTATGATAAAATTATGACTATTTTTGTGTCCACAACACTGAATGCATACCTTTTATCTCTCAATCTCATAATCTATACTTATAAATAAAATTAAAGTGTCCGTCTGTAATATTGAAATAACTGACTTGTATTAACCTCAGGGGGTTACTTACATATCATTAAAACATAAATAACCATTATTAAAATGTTTGTTTGCCTGTCTATCTGTCAGACCGGGAAATTCTTCGAAACGGCTGAACCGATTGTAATAAAACTTTACGAATAGGCAGGCAACAAAGCCAGGAGGGATCTAGACTATATTTTATCGGAAAAACTTGTATATTTTTATTGGAAAAACGAAAAATTTATAAAATAAACTGTATTTGATTATCTTAAATCTAAATAACGCCACATGAACAGATCCTATGCAGGCGAATCCGGGACCGGTCGCTAGTCTTAACATATAAGTTTGGTCTTTTCTTATCATAATTATCATTACAGCCCTTCACAAGTCCACAGCTGAACATAGGCCTACCCCAAGAAATACCACAAAGCACGGTCCTGAGTCACCTGCTGCCATCTACTCCCTGCATCTTTTACCAGGTCGTCATTTCATTTAGTGGGGGGCTTCGCTTACCGGCACGAAACTGCCACTCGAGAACTTTTCTTCCCCATCAGTTGTCAATTCTTTGAGGTATGTGACCGGCCATCAGTAACTTACTGACCCGTTGGTCTATGTCGGTTACTGATTCTACTGCGAATATCCTCATTTCTAAGTATATCATGCAGATATCTCGCCGAGCGACCTTGAGCTTCTTCATACGGCCAGCAGTGAAGGACCATATCTCAGATCCATATTATGTCATCACTGGCAACACTGGTTGTAAAATTTTGTTTTCAAGCTTTGAGGTATACGCAATGAGAAGATGTGTCGTAATCTCGAGACGCTGCCCAGCCGAGTTGAATCCGTCGATTGACTTTTCGGTCGAAGTTGGACTTATCTAGTCGACAACTTCGAGCGTAGTCCAATTTACTTCAATACTTTGAGCCCTTTAGTAGCGGTGAAAGAATATCCACTACCCAATATCGTCCCGTGGGTGTCGTAAGAGACAAAATAAGGGAAACAAACCAGGAGATGAACAGCAGCGCCTTAACAAGTAGAAAATAAAAAGCTGCGGTTACCAACCCGCCTGTCAAGCGTGGCAACTATGGCAAATATTCCCCTTATGAGGCAATCTACGAGGAAACTTATGTACAACAGTGGATTTTGAAAGGCTATGTTGAATTAATTACTAATTACATTACATTTATCAAAATATCAAATAAAAGTTTGTGTGGTCAAACCACACAGGTGAATAGTATTAATTTAAATCAATTAGTTAAACAATTATTAATACTGTAAATTTTGTGCGATTTCAAATGTTCCTTTTTCGATATGCAATCTTAAAAACTTGATCCTTGTTGTCAATGTTATGAACGGGCGGGCGAATTTCGACCACTGTATGACGACTAGTATGTCTAAATGTATGTTAACTGTGGTAGATCACTGTAAATTTACACAGTACGCGAGCAACCCGGGTTCGTTTCCCGGCACAAATTAAATTATTAATAACAATTTTATAGGCTCGTCGGAAATAATGGAAATACATCAGAAGATTAATTGTTAAAAAAAGATAATAGTGTGTTACACAATCAATCATTATCGGCAATCGTTACAACTCCATATAAAACAGCGTAGTGCACTATACATTCAGTCGAGAGCAATTACAGTTCGACCATACCGTAACGTGTCCCCGTCACAATTACACACTAGTGTAACGTGAGGGACGTAGTTACATGATAAGACCAAAGTATGCAAACCAACAGTAAAATGTCGGAAATATCGGGAATACATCAGAAGGTCAATTATTAAAAAAGATAATAGCGTGAGAGCGGATTTTCAACTTGCTCCCTTGCTTACGCAATTAATCATTATCAGAAATAAAACAGCGTACTGCACTATACATTCAGTATAGAGCAATTAGATACAGTTCGAGCATACGGTAATATGTCACTCAGTAGTGTAACGTGAGGGTGAGGGGCGTAATTATGATAACATCAAAGTATGCAAACCAACAGCAACGCCTCTCAGCGACACCAACTTCCTTGCCTGCACTAGAAGAATTACTACAACAGAAAAACCACGACACTCTCACTCGTTGAATGACTTATGCGGAATCACCCGCCCACGACGCCTACAGTGAACTATACTGCACAAACGAGTGTGGGGGGGGGGTTCACGATATTCCCTCAATTCCACCTCAGCACCATCGATATGACGCTTCGCTAGAGTGACGCAACCTCTTGCTCACTATCGATCCAACCGGTATTTTAAAGACCCGCGGCAAAGACAAAATGGTAAATAAGCCTGTGCTCGGCGTTGAAGGAAAAATTCGTGAGGAAACCTAAGTACATTCCTGCAAAACTAGGGTATTAATGTGTATTTATGTATAAATGTGTATTTTAAGTCTCCCAGCACGCATTGGAGAAGCGCGGCGAACTATACGCTCAGCCGCAGGCTGTAACTTTACTTTCCCTTTTAGGGTTCCGTACCCGAAGGGTAACCAACGGAAGCCTATTACTAAGTCACCGCTGTCCGTCAGTCTGTCTTTCAGCGGGCGGTATCTCATGATCCGTAATAGGTAGACAGTTGAAATTTTCACAGAATGTGTATTTCTGTTGCCGCTATAACAACAAATAATAAAATTAAAAATAAATTAAAGGGGGCTCCTCTACTAGAAACGTGTTTTTTTGTAATGATTTCTTATATTTACGCGAACACTACACATTTAAATAAAACTAGTTTTACGGATTTTATCGCGTATATTAACTTATTTTATATTCCCGACGTTTCGAGTACTTTACAGCACCCATGGTCACGGGGGGGACTGAGATATTTGACGTCCCAATGTCATAGTTAACCACGGTTACCTCCAGATTAAAAATTATAAATTTTTGTTCCGATCTATGCAGTATGAACTTACAGTATCTTGAAGTCTTGCAGTTGTATGCTTGGGTTGGGATTTAATTTTATTAATTATAGGATCCCAAGCAGATGGTAGCACCCAGCCATCTTCTCTATTGAAATTAGGATGTTTTTTGATTTCAATAGCCTCATGAATCATCCTTGAAGGAATCGGTGTTCTTTAGCGAGGATTTGTGGTCTATCAAATCTAATGTAGTGACGGGGCGATCCTGTACATGTTCACAGACTGCAGACTTCCTGAGCGTCGATTCTTCACATCAGCTATGTGTTCTGTAACGCGGGTTTTATTGATCTTTTTGTTTGTCCTATATAAGAGAGACCACATTCACAATCAAGCTAGTACACTCCTGCATCTTGCAGAGGGACATTACACTTAACTGATGGTAAAAACTGACTAATCTTCTTCGGCGGCTTGAAATATGTTTTAATAGAAGCACGCTTCAGGATGTAGCCAATCTTGTCAGTGACACCTCTGACATATGGCAGTACAGCAGGCACTCGCTCGACTGTGGCCGGCTTCACTCGTTCACCGTGACGTAGGCGCGGGACCCGAAGCTTATTGTCGTGCAAAACTTGCTTGACGTGTTGGAGCTCGGCGGCCAGGTGTTTAATCTGGAGGTAACCGTGGTTAACTATGACATTGGGACGTCAAATATCTCAGTCCCCCCGTGACCATGGGTGCTGTAAAGTACTCGAAACGTCGGGAATATAAAATAAGTTAATATACGCGATAAAATCCGTAAAACTAGTTTTATTTAAACGTGTTTTTTTGGCTTTTTTCTTTGGTCTTTGTTGCTTTCGTAGTATATTATTATTGATAAACGTATTATTATATTATTGATGAACAAATACATATAAATGGATTACTAGCGTCTATTAAAATGAAGGGTCATTTAAAATAATATTTCTTTCATGGAAGATAAGAAAAAGTGCGAGAGAGATGGATATTATTCCATCTCGCTCGCACTATAGAAAGGTAGTCGTGACGGAAAAATCTTACACTTTTTCTCGCCTAGCCCCCATCCGTCAAATTCGTACCGTGCGATAAGGAACTTCGTTCCAAAAGTATCTACATAGTATTAATTCTAGTACGATGGTACGGAACCCTTCATGGGCGACTCTGACTCGCACTTGGCCCTTTTTTTAACATCATGCAAATAAGAATATGCAGGGCATTTTTAAGTATAATATCTCTAACAGTCTGCGAGCGAGAGACTCTCACTAGGTTGTTCAAAACAGATACTTTTTATAAATGCACTAGTACTTCTTACTAGTTTGTGGTAGGATAACAGGGAAATCCCGAAGCCATGGACAGAATATAATAGAAATTAAAAAAGATATGATGAATATTTCATGTCATGTTCCTTTGTTTTTTAACCTACTTCAAAAAGGAGGAGGTTTTCAATTCGAGTGTAGTATGTTCTTTTTCCGTAGTTACACAACAAGTAACCCTTATAATTTCGCCATGTCCGTCCGTCCGTCTGCGGTTTTGCTCAGAGAACCTAGGTGCTACAAAACTGTAATTTGGTATAGTATATAATCACGCCTAAAAAATTGTGAAATAAAATCTTAAAAACATTTTATTTTAGGTACTACAAGTAAATGGAGGATGATTTTTTTTTACAATTCCCGTCTATTCCATCATATGGGGTATCGTTGGATAGGTCTTTCAAAAACATCGGGGTGTGGAACGACATCTTTTCGATTCAGGGGTCCGTTAGCGAAATATTTAGCTTTAAAGTGGTATTTTTCATTAACCCCCCCCCCCGCCCCCTACAAACTAAACCGCTGTTTTTGGAAATTTGAAAAGTATACGCAATAGAAATAAAATGTATTCATTATATACGACGATATATATATATATCGTCGTTGTCAAACCAATATCTGCTATGTGCAAAACGTATACTTTTGAGATATTAAAGAAAAAGTTCTCTGAAGTGAACATCGGAAATACGATATTTTTTGTATTAGTTGTTCTCTATTTTAGATGAGTATGATTGTAGAGAAGCTACTACCACCAACAGAATCATTATTGCGTGAACACACAAAACGTGTATATTATCAGATTCAAATATGGTTGGGCAATACTTTGAACCCTGAAGAATGGGGATGGAGAAAGACATTATTTATGATGCTGCCTATTATGTCAAATTCAGATCCAGTACCACAGGAACTTATTGAAAAAGTATGTACACTTATGTTAATATTTATTACTATTCTTTATTATTCCTTAATAATTATATGTTCTAATATGAATTAATTTTTAGTTGTTTTGTGGTTGCAAAACTAACTGCACATCAGCTACGTAGGTCACTCAATAAGTTTTGAGATATACAAAAAGTATTCTAGATACTATTAATATTTATTTTACATCTTTTCAAAATATTCTCCATCATGCTCTATACAAAGTTCCATTCGCCTAAACCAACTCTGAAAATACCTTTGCCAGTCTTGATCTGACAGGTCGGAAATCGCTTCTTCGTAGGCAGCCACGGCTTCTTCGGCGCTTGAAAAAAACTTTCCTTTTATCTTTTCTTTGACTCTTGGGAACAAAAAGAAATCACAAGGAGCTAAGTCAGGGCTGTAGGATGGGTGACTTAGAGTTTCAACACCAGATTCCTCAATAAATGCTTTTGTTGTAAGGGATGTATGTGAAGAGGTGTTATCGTGATGCAGCATGATTTCCCGAAGCCCGGTCTTTGGTCTTCTCTCCCGCACAGCTTGAAAAGCTTTGGGTAATGCAACTGTAGTATACCATTCAGAGTTGACTGACCTACAATTTTCCAGCATTGGCAATGACAAATGTCCGCTCCGCGAAAAAAAACTAGCCACCAATTTTTTTGCCGACGTTGCGAGGTCTTTGCAGTTTTGTCGGTAACTGTCCTCCTGAGTAGACCCATACCGATGATTGCCTTTTATTTTCCGGATCATATTGATAGATCCATGTCTCGTCACCAATAACGATTTCTGAAACACTCCTAGATGCCCCGTTTTCAAAACGTAGACGCATTTCATGGCACCAATCCACACGAGTCTGTTTTTCGCTTTCGGAGAGCAAACGAGGGATCCACCGACATTCACAACTGCGAAAATATACTAGGATTTTTTTTTCAGTCGTAAAATTTAAGAAATTTTACGAGGAATCTAAACATGACGAAAAATAAGTAATTCATTAATTTTTCAGCATTCAAATTTCAATTTGAAAATTTCAAAATGCTATATTTTTTTAACAACAAAAAAAATTATATCTTTTAAAATTTTAATTTCTAAATTTTAAAATCTAACCTTAGGTTAGATTTTATAAGCAATTTAAAAAACGCTTATTTTTCTACTCCCTACGATTTTTTAAAATTTACGTTCATCCCTTAAACTTAAAACCTTCTTAACTCGGTTAAATTTGACCGGAGGAAAAAAAATCACTAAACCTTTTTTATGTAAAATTTCAGGCTCTACACATTTTTATAAAAACTTTTTTGCCAAATTTTTACCGTTTTCGAGTAATTGCGAAAAAACACTTTTGACAATTTTTTTTAAACCTTGCCGGGGGTTTCGGGCACGAAAACCTTTACACGTTGGTTTTGTATCATTAAAACTACATTATATCAAAAATGCAAAGTTGAGTGTTAAATTTTGATTTCAGACCTTATTTGACTGGACTATATAATGTTCTATAGTAGAGTGGAGACTATCAACTTCCACCATAGTGTGGTGTGTCCCTTTTCTAATATAATTTTTTCCACTTCTACCTTAAAAAAAATTGCATAATTTTTTAATGCACTTGCCAAAATCTAATTTCTGTTTTGGTAGGTACACCCATCACTAATTATTGTAATGTGTTTATAGACATTGCAAACTGTTTTAAGGTAATCAATTACACAGCTTGGAAATTCGTTGGACGTAACTCCTCCATCTGCTTTATGCTAAAAAGAAATAACGACATCTCCAGTATGCAAGTTATAAATCGTAAAATTATGAAAGTGTAGTTTTTGTTTATAATACAGTGCTCCTGCAAGCAATTTTGGTGCTAAAAGAACACTGCACGTCAACAGATATTACAAGGTGGTCTGGGTTACCCTTCAAGTTTTCTATTGCCTTGTTTTTAGCACAACGTGCTTCATCTTTTTTCTGGATATGTGTCTCATAATCCTCTTGCGAAATATGTTTTAACTGAAAACTAGTGCAGACATCGCATTGGTCCTTCCTTGGTTTGTGAATTGAAATGTTCTCTTTACTTAGTACACTTAGAAGGTATTTCGTGAAACTGGCTTTTTGTTTCGTTGATTACACTATGTTTTATAAACTACGTGCACGTGCAGGTGTGATCGGAAAGTTGACTCTACGTAAATGCGTTTTGATGATGCCCGGCTATAGTGACTAGGCACTTTCGGGAGTAAATTGAGCCATTCGTACACCGTTCCTCGTGTACTTCTGGTGGTGGCCAAGACACTATGATTACGTCTAATTAAAGTAGTGGATTCATTGTCATCTGCCATGAATGCCATTGCTGATGTATCTTTAACCCAGCGTAAGAAAGAATCACGTCCGAGATTAAGTGTGTTTAAAAAAAACATTCGGCACACTTTTACTTTGGTATTTTGAGAATCAAAACTTAGGTACAAAAATATCAAAAGCAGTTTCTTTCCTGACAGTAATAGAATCATCACGTGTTCTTTGCTTACGAAAATTTATTTTGAATACTAATCCTTGTACAAAAGCTTTTTTTTTCACCCCATGAATTCATATTCCAAAACTTGACGTGCAATGCAGCTCGTTCTTCTTCTGATACTAAACCACACATAAAACTAATTTTAGATTTTTGTTTTATTTCAGTATGATTACAACGAGTTTTTACAGATCTGGGTTCTTTTGGAATGCTTTGTTCTAGCTTCCCATCTTTTTTCTGGTAACCCATGCATTGTTTACCCAGTAAACGGCGGCGTTTAGCTTTCGATTGACGAAATATTGGAGTTCGAGAGCTGCTTGGCATTTCGATGCTCGCTGTCAACTCCTGAACAGGATTTGATTAATTATCATCATCATCGCTACTGTAAACAATGTAACGCTTCCGTTTGGTGATTGTAGGAAAGGGTGGGCTACTACTTCGTTCAGGGGATAATTTACCGAAACGTTCTTTTCACTGCTGGAGGGTATAGACAATTGATCACTCTCCTGTGTAGCTGTGGAATTTAGCAGGTCTTGATTCAGAGGCATTGGTTCTTTGCCAGGTTCTTGGCATATTGTATGTTGACTTTCCTCTTGTAAACATTTTTCATCACTGGCCGTTAAAACTAAATTTACTATTTTCTTTCCCCTGCTCATTTTGCAGCTTACACAAAAATCACAGATTTCTTTTTCACTATATAACTTGTGCAAAGTATACATGATAAACTGTATTAACTTTACAAGTTAATACAGTTTACCAACTGACTGTGCTACGTAGTAGTTAACTAGAGAGATAAAATAGAACTAACTTTTTCTAAAACAAAATGTATTTATGTAGTGGTAGTAGTGAGTGAATATTCACAATTCAAAAATATGGTCCTTAAGATTAACTAGCTATTCACAAAACACTTTGGAAAGAACTTACTTGCCTGTCAACTTATCAGTAAATTATGGGTGCAAACAAATTTTTAGCTTATCTATCATCTAATTAATTATTTTGAAGGAAGTACGATCCTTGGAACTAATCAGTGGTTTAAAAATTAAGTTATCTGCCTGTCAACTTATTGGTAATTTATGGGTACAAACTACTTTAGTTTATTGTCTTATTTATTAATGTAAAATTTCTTGAGACTAATAAGTGATTTACAAAACATGCGCTTATTTATCTTTTACTTATTTGCTATTTAATGTAATGTTAATTTTGTTTTGTGTTTAGATTAAACACATAGCAGATATTCTACTAAACAATCACAATTGACCGTGGTCAAATAAAATATGCTATGTGCATGTTTGTCACATAGCAGTTATTAATTGACAATATTCTAGCTGCTGCACATAGCATGTTTTAAAAAGTTGTTATGGTTCGTCGTAAAGTCCTCAAAAGCACATAGCAGTTATTTCATACGAAAGATTGATTGGTGAACTAATCTTCCCAGTCAAAATGTTAAATTCTCAAAAAAGTGCACATAGCAGATTTTGGTTTGACAACGACGATATATAATGAAGTTAAAAGGAAACCTATCACAGCTAAGTAGAAATAAGAAGTTAACGAGTAATAGTCGACCAACTTATAAATGCACTTGGATTAGTAAAAACTTCGTTACAATTCCATAGAAAATGACCTAAAACTAGCTGCATTAATAACTTTTAAATGTTTTAAATTTTAAACTGTTAAAGATAAACATTTTATGAAGAAAACGACTTATAATATGCATTACTACTATTAGTTTTACTTCTCATTTGCGGGATAGATAGGGTATTATTATCAAAATCGAAAAGTTTTTTTATCTCTTTTGAATACCACTAACACAATAAGGCTGATTTGAAAATAAGTCCTTTAGTTACGACCTTCCTATTGGGGCCCATTTTTAGTCGCTATAGCGTTCAGACCGCGAACTCACTTATTATGCTCATTATCAAGGAAGCCCACGTATTGTGACGGGCAACTACGGAACCCTACCTCTACATTGTGCGAGGCCCGACACGCACTTGGCCAGTTTTTTGTATGTATGTTACGCGATATCTTCGCAGATTGTGAACCGATTTTAATGATTTTTTTATTAAATAGGTTATACTTCAAAGGTGGTCTCATATAAATTTGGACAAAAAATTCCACACTTAAGGGTCGCAAATAAATAACTTCTTTTTTAGCAATTTGAAGTCGGCTTTTACTTTTTTTTAAAAGTTATTTCATAAAAAGATTGTCCAATATGAGCGTGATGTTAGCTTAAGTAGCCGGTATTATTTAGCGGCATTGATTTACCTCGTATATGATTGTATGGTAATATTTCCTTAAATAATATTATTGAGGTTGTTTTCAAAAGAGAACAACATAATTACGAAATTTTGTAAAATAACATATTCCCAGAAGCACACATTGATTGAGATTGCCAAGAAACAGCTATCAAGCTCTACATTTTGCAGCTTTTCATAATTCAAGGAAAATGTAAAGAAGTTAAGGGTAAAAATACGCCCCGTCGGACCCGTCTCTCTGATCGTTTTCATTCATTTCTGTTTTTGGTCAGTTGAGTTCGGTGTTTTTATAATCATTATAACTTTTAACATAAAGTAAAAACCGACTTCAAATTGCTAAAAAATAAGTTATGTATTTACCCTTAGGAGTGAAATTTTTTCTCCATATTTATATATGACCACCCTTGTAGTATAACCTATTCAATAAAAGAATCATCAAAATTGTTCACAATCTGCGAAGATATCGCGTAACATACATACTAAACAAAAATATACACTCAAATTGAGTACGTTCTCCTTTTTGAAGTCGGTGAAAGATGTAAAATGTTCTCTTATTTTTCCTAGATTTCGTTACAATAATTTTTATATTCATATTCTATAATAAAAATTTTCAATTCCGATCTCCTATTTACACGAGAGCTAATAAGTTTGCAGAATATGCAGCGAGAAAAACCAAAATAATATTAACGTGCAGTAAAGAGTTTACCTTTATCCCAAGTAAGTTGCTAAATTATATTGATATGTTGCAAATTTTGATTCTGAGTCTAAGGCACAAGTATGTTGCACAAGTGCACAAGATATATAATATTGAAAATGGGTCAAATTAAGTGTACCCTTAACCGACGAGCATGTATGCGTAGGTATATGGATGTGGAGGAGGCGAGAGAGGTGTCAGGATCGTGCCAAATGGAAGTCCGTAGTCTCTGCCTACCCCTCTGGGTGACAGGCGTGTGTGTTTATGTTATGTTGTTTTATAATGTCGTGACCGGACACGTCAGGGCATGTGGTGGATAGGAGCCGAGCTCAACGCACACATAACTAAAGTATGTAATTAACAGTCAATAATAAAAGGCACATTTAAAATAATGAAAGGTTGCTAAATTTATATGCCAGGCGTTGTTCGCAAAATATCACTTTTGTGTTGGTAGAATGTAAAGTTTTGTCGAGAATAAGGTGGCGGGTGATTGAAGAATATACTTATTGCATTTAATTTTATTCATACCGAGTTCTAGTCTATCCTGGGTCCAGGTCTCCTAACAACAAAATAATTTGAAATACTAGACTTGATAGAGCCAGCGTGAGCGAATGAAATTGTATTCATCACATGCAAGTTTCGTGTAATAACGGCGTACGAGAATCAACCACCCATATCATCCCAGTGTTGTAAGAGGCGACAAAGGGTCTTCTACGGTTCCTACGGTGCCACGATTTGAAGAGATTTCGACGAGATACGTCGAAAAGTAAGCATAAAATTTATCGAGATATCGATACCAAAGATCGAATACTAAAGCCGAATCAGCACGCCCCGACTCCACGTAGTCTTGTCTGCCCCACCCTAATGTTTTGTAAAGCCGTAAGCGCGGAGGGAGAGCAGCCCCTGCCCGTTGTAGCTAATAGCAGGCACCTGTGCGAGCCGTAGGTTGATCAGAGGCTGGTCGCCGAAGGCGTCCAATAAGACATAGCAGCGGAGGTGAGCATGGGTGCCTGCTATTTGCTACACAAGGGAGAAGAGGCTGCACTTCCCACAGCGCCGAAGCCGTTGCAAAAGTAACTTTGGGTGCTTTTCTTCCTGTATATAGAAAGTAATTTTTGAGTATCGATATCTCGGAAACTAAGCGAGATATCGAAAAACTTTATTCTTACTTTTCGGCGTATCTCATCGAGATCTATGCGAATCCTTCAAATCGTGGCGTCATAAGAACCGTAGTCGTAACGCTACAAAGGAAAACTGAAACAACTCAATAATAATAAAACACTGCGATTGCGAACCCGCCTGTCAAGCGTGGCAACTTACAGTATGAAACAATATGAATTATGAGGATTTATATGGGGGAATAGGCTTCCCCTGTTCTGAAGTGGATTTGTGATGGGTTGTAATGAAAAAATTTATTCCCCTTAAAATAAGGAATAAAAATTTTAGTGGAGCTGACGGATTTTGAACTTAAGTAACGTATGAAGAATGAAGTATGCGGCAGGCATACAACCCTGAGAAACCAGCTTATGTTAATTTTACACTCGTAAACGGTAATTTAATGCTGAAATCAATAATATTGGAGTTAAAACCTCTAAAATAATTTTATATATCATATCATATACAGTAAAACTTGGTTAAGTGGGACCTGGATAAGTGAGAAACCTCCATAGCTGGAACTCATGCTTAGGTCCCGACACTTTAGCACTGAATTACCTCTGTTAGTGGGTCAAAACAAACCTCTATATCTGACATTAGTTCTTTCGATTTTATCGTCATAATTACCTCTATAATTGAGACAGAGTGTGTATTTTACCTCTTTAACTGAGACTATAGGGATTAGTTCTTTCGATTTTATTCCTCATAATTACCTATATCATTGAGACAGCGAATATATTTTACCTCTTTTACTGGGACTATATTTTGTGTACCGTTTTGTTTACTAATTCTTATTCTACCCGCAAGTTCCGCACTTGGCTAATTGTGTAAAAGTGACCTCCAGTTTTAGTTTGGTTTTGCTATCGTCCGGATGTTTATGTATTATGTTTACAAAATACGTTATTTTATTTAATAATCGCACCTCTATAAATATAACTGAAATAACCTCTATTATCACCTCTATTAATGGAACCCTCTGTAAATGAGACAGATATTTATTTATACCTGGATATCTGAGACACTGGGTAAGTGGAATACCTCTTTAAGTGAGACAAATTTGCAGGTCCTTTAAGGTCCCAGTTATCCAGGTTTCACTGTATATGCTTTTTATGGTCCCTGGATAGAAAATGGCGTTGTAAGTAAAACAAACTATGTACAGCTTAATGAGTTTATTCTTAAAATATCAAAATACGATTACTTAAAAAATAAAATAATTAATTAAATAATTTCTAAATTCCAAATCTAATTTCTGCTGATTTCTATTACAGATTGTAAAAGAAATATACTGTACATTTTATATATTATATAAAAAAATACTATTCCTAAATACTTTTCCAACTAGCAACACTTAATACCAATTTCCTATTTGATTACAAGGAACAACTACGACTCGGAAATTGTGACAATTTTATCTATGTATCTAACATTCTAATGTTTTGTATCTGTTCTTACTTCTACATGACATAGAAACAACAACTTATAACGCACAATTCACTTTAAATAATTTTGTGTTTGTATAGTTTGTTCTGTTTAAAGCGTCTCAAGCTGTAACTTGTAAAGGAAAATATGCTATAGCCAGTATTGAGTTATTTTCAAATTTAGAACGATAAATACGATAATGTCGAAAATAACAGACGGTTATCTAAATCAAAGCAACGCAATTGACGCTGGCCATAATTTTATAATTTTCTTTTTTAGTTGCCGTGTCGTGTGATATCAAATATCAATGATTTTGTAACATCATGACAAAGAGAAAAGCAGTAATTTTGTGAGGTGTTGTGTTTAGTACGCGTGGTTTGCAACGAAAAGACCGGCTTCGGCGCCCACACCTGTTACGGATCCAGCCACGTATTTGCCTTGTGAAGCCTGGCCGTTAGCCTGTAAAGAAAAATCAGAGAATTAAAATAACACCGTAAATGAGCAAATAAATAAATTCTATGCGTGGTAGAGCCATGCTGCAGCTGTATTAGTAGTATAGTTGTAGCACGAATGGTTCGGCTCGACCGGGGTAGGACCACGCTCTCACAAAATACCAGCGTATAATAGCAGCTTAATGCTGCTGTGTTTTGTATGGTGAGTGTAGAGAACCGGAGACCCTTTTTACTGGAAAGGAGGCATTCCATCTTAGTCCTCACGGGTGACAACGCATTTGCATTTTGATTCGTAATCGAAGTTAGGTGTAGATGTCTATGGGCCACAGCAACCACTTACCATCAGGTGGACTGTGTGCTCGTTTGTCACCCTTATCCTATAAAAAAAAAAGCAGGAAAAAATTGCCAGAAATTTTAAATGATAAAGATAGCATTTTAGTAAATATAGCTTGCCCATATTACTCCATGGGTGTCGTAAGAGGTGACAGAGGGAAATAAATCATGATGGGTAGCAGTATCTTCCTGATAAAAAAAACAGAGGCCGATAGTAGTGAAAACTCAATGATATATGCGTGTGTATGTACACAGGCCGCTATACTACGCGTAGCGCGCAAAACGTCACGAGCATGTCGAGGTCATCGGTGACGCGAACTCATAACTTTTTCCCCTACCAAAAATCGCTCAACGCGGCTTCAGAAGTTTTCACTTCAAAAACAATTAACAATAAAAAACTAGGGCCGCCAACTCAAACGTGGCAACTAGAGCAAATAATTCCATAAGACGCACTAGTTATGGGGAGGCCTATATGTTTAGTAGTGTCCTTATGCTGGGCGGTAACGAATGAATCGATTACTGCATAAGTGAATAGATTTATCATCTCAATATAGGTCATGAATCGTGATAAATACTTTTATAAGAATACTTTGATGTACAAAACAAGAACTATTCCTTTACTTAATTTTCTACCGACTTCAACAGGAGGAGGTACTCAATTCGACTGCATGTTTTTTTTTAATGTGTGTTACCTCATAAATTTTTACTGGGTGAACCGATTTCGATAATTCTTTTTTTGTTTGAAAGCTGATGCCTCACATGTGGTCCCATATAATCATTTATATTTTTTACCAATAGTTTTTGAGTTATTCTTAATAATTTACATTGAAATCGGTTGTACAAATTATTTAATTTTAAATTATAAACAAACACATTTACATTCCTAGTAAACGATCGCCTAGTGGTCGAAATATGACCCTAATTCATAAAAATTTTAAGTTTGTTTAATAAGCAAGCTGAATAAAACTTTCAAATGCACCTTAATATACAAAACACAAATATCTAATACACAAAATCTAAAATAAACGCTTTGTACCTTACATACACTTTACAGTCTGTAGTGTTTGTCAAAGCAAAAAGTTGTGTTGAAAAGGAGCATTTAATCACACAAAATTCACAACTCGTTCAGTAATCATTTGTTGGCAACATTTAAAAAAATTGGCGACAATATCTACGCATAGTTATTATATACTCTTAGATCTCTACTCTGTGTGACTGTTTGACTACAGAATTATGTGTTTGATATTGGCATTATGAACGTTAACAATGAATGCGAGTAACGCGAATAATTTATAAATTTTAACTTTCTGTACTCATTTTCAATATAAACTTTAACTATGCCAAATCAAATCATCAAATATATAGATAACATAGCGTTATGTACTCTGCATATTATTATCATACTAGCTGGTACCCGGCGCGTTGCTGCCCCATAAGATATAATTGTGGAATTATCGTTTTAAATTTGGAACAGATACATTGTCTAATTAGGAATGATGATAATACATTCATTTAAATTGAATGATATATATAACTTTCAAATGAATTTTTCCGTACGACACGCGCGCCACCTACTGTAAGTTAATTGAACTATGCCTATAACCTTCGCGTAAGTGCAAGCAATAAGTTGACAAAGTTTTACCGCAATCTGATGAACGCGAATCTGGCAGCGAATTAAATACGAACAAACAAAAATATTTTTTTATATATTAGATGACCTTGTAGTGGGGGTGTAAGAATATCCACTACCCCATATAGTCCCGTGGGTGTCGTAAGAGGCGACAGATGGAAACAAACCAGGAGATTGGCAGCAGCGTCATCCAAATAACAACTAGAAAAAAAAACTGCGGTTGCCAATTCGCCTGCCAATCGTGGCAACTATGGCAAATTACCCCATTATGAGACAATTTAAGGGACAGGTCTTTGCTCAGCAGTTTATTTTGATAGAGTTTAACGAATGAATAAAGAAATATATCAAGACGAGTCCAGCCATAAGCATTTACATCTCTCCTTATCGCGTATATTTCGTAATCCATTAGAGAATCAAATGATGGCTACTGCTATTGGAATAACGGCAACGGAGATGCAAAACATCTAAGTATTGTGTTAATAATCGTGGCTTATATTCCATTAGACTTGTTTGCAGACTGGTAGAGCCACGCTGCAGCTATATTATGGTTGTAGCAGGAATGGGTCGGCTCAAATGGTTTCGTATGGTTAGTGTAGAGATCCGGAGACCCTTTTTACTGGAAACGAGGCATTCCATCTTAGTCCTCAGGGGTGACAACGCATTTGCATTTTGAATCTTAATCGAGGATAAATATAGATGTCTATGGGCTTCAGCATCTACTTACCATCAGGTGGACTGTGTGCTCGTTTGTCACCCATATTTTATATAAAAAAATACATTAGACCCTTTAATAAGTCTCATACGACAATTTATCTAACATAGCACGTGCCTTGAAATCTTAAAGGCACGCAGAAAACTGATTTATCGATGTGAATTTGCTATACAATTCCGTAATTAAAGTTTCATAGCATTTTTGTACCTGTATTCCGTTGACAGAGAGATTTCCCAAGAATAACGAAAATATAATATCAAACATTTTCTAAACCAAAAGGCTCCTATTATATTACTTTTACAAAGTATATAATGGCAATAGTCATCAATGTGGCAACAGCCGCGTTGTCAATTTCCATGCCAAATAATTTTTTTTAGCGCTTGCATCAAATTTTTAAGATTTTTTTTAAGAAGTCATTATTTCAATAAATTATTTTATTGCTTATATATTTCGCTCTGTTCAATTATCACGTAGTGACCGATATCCATTTCTCGACACCATGTTTTAATGGGTATACACAGTCCACCTGATTGCAAGTCGATGCTAGAGCCCATAGACATCTACATCTATCATTGATTAAGATTCAAAATTCAGATGCGCTGCCACCCCTGAAGACTAAGACGGAATGCTTCGTTTCCAGTAAAAAGGGTCTCCGGTTCTCTGCACTCACCATACAAAACACAGCAGCATTAAGCTGCTATTTCACGCTGGTATTGGTATATATGATGGTCCTTCCCCGGTCGTGCCGACCCATTCGTGCTACAACCATAATTTAGCTGCAGCATGGCTCTACCACGTAAAATCTTAGATTTTATTTTATAGATATAACAACTTTCTTTGGTCAATAATCCCATTTTGAGCAATTTTGTTATTCATGTATTTTCCTCTAACAAAATTCTACCACCTTAATCACTCTATATTTCTATTAACTTTGACCCTGCAATCGCTTTTATGTATAACTAACTGTTTTAATTAAAAAAATTACATTGTAGTCTTTTTATTACTATTGATTTTTAATTGGCAGACTGATTTTATGTGATTTATATAATAATTTGTTTAATAAAAATTAAAAACTGTAATCGGGGAGTATTTTTTAGATTTTTATGGCAATAAATAGTTACCTAACCCTGTAGTGGGGCTGTAAGAATATTCACTAATTGTTAAAACGTTAAAAGTTTTAACGTTTTAGCGCTGCACCGCACCCTGCCACTGTGTTCACCTATCATCATTCACATTAAAGCCCTTCACAAGTCCACTACTGAACACAGGCCTCCCCCAAGGAATGCCACAAAGCACTGTCCTGAGCCACCTGCATATATTTGGGGTCGTCACTACATATATTTGGGGCCGCCCTTCACTTCGCTAAACGGTACAGTGTTGCCACTCGAGAACTTTTCTTTATTAGTATCATTTAGAACAAAATATTCAGGATCATGTATTTTCTAAACTCACCTTAGATAATGTGTTGTGATATAACAGGTGTTTATTAATCAATCGCTCCATAGAGCTCAATACTTACTTGTTTAGAGTTTCACTCCGATACTCAGCATTCTGCATTTCTTTGCTAAATCAACACAAGCTTTAAATACAAAATGGCACCCATTTAAAGTTCTTAATGAATTAAAGTCTATAACTATGTAATTGTTGTGCATAAATCTCATTTCTGAGAAAGACAAAAACATTATCAAAAATCTTTTAATCCTTTTGAGAACGTTATAAAAGCCCGAGATTGTTAAGAAAGTATCTTTTATATTTTGTGGTACACCAGCAACCTGAGGTCAATCTCCTTAGCATTGAATATATTATAGATAGATTTTTTAATCGTAATTTGACTCTATCTAATTTTTATAGGAGCAGCGCTAATTCTGGCGCAGTGGTAGAAAATACACTCAAAACATGTGCCATTTTATTTTAAAGAACTACAATTCTACTGATGCAAAAGTAATGCAATACTGATAGCAAAAGAAAACACAATCACTTCAACATTTTATTAAAAAAAACATAAATGTTAGTACAGAAATAGTTTACAATAAAATTAGTGGCAACAACAACAATTCATTAGAGAACAATAAATTAGAGACTGCCTTCATATACAACAAATATTGACTGATAATTGATATTGAACTTTCAATTAAAGTGGACTGTTCAGTTTTAAAATTAATAAATATTTCGCGATTTAAAAACTTACGAATTATGAAATAGCAGAAGTGAACTGTTAAAGTGAACTGTGTGTTCACTTTAACAGTTCACTTCTTTTCAACAACTTTAAATTCATTATCTACAGTTAATGAAGGCACTCTAACAAATATTTTAATTAAATAAAGCAGAAAGTTAGGTTCTACTTAGCATTCTACTTTTAGCAGTACTACTCACTTACCTGTAATTAGTATTTTAATGGAAATTTTATTTACTTATTTATTTAAACTTCATATACACACATGGTATAAAGTCGAACTTATCTACTACCTGAAGCATTTTCTGCCAGTCCACCCCTATCCATTTTATTTTGTATTTAATAGTTTTTTTGTTCTCAATGTGTTTGTGGATCTTTGATATATTTTTGACTTAGATGTTGAGGAAATAGTAGGTGCCCAAAGTTAGATAACAATACGTAAAAAAATATTGATAAATATAGCACAAATTTACTAGAAATTAAGCAGCTAGTAAAAATATTGTAGGCATAAATATAAGTTCATGTATGAATTGAATTGATATAGGCCTATAAGGCAAAATCTAGCTTGTTTTAGGGCATTCAATTATTGAAATTTATAATAACTTAAAGTAAACTCATACGTTTTCACTCATCAAGAGTTTGAAAATCATGCAAGAAAGTGTGTAAATAGATGACATTTTGCAAAAGAAAAAGCATTAATAGTTTCATACACGATTAACACAAGTCTCATTATTGCATAACATAATATAAATATAGTTTAAATATTTCAACAGTGATTGAAGCTTGCAACGCAGTGTTGTAACTTCAGTACGCGTGTGACT
This sequence comes from Parnassius orleans, assembly GCA_029286625.1. Classification (NCBI taxonomy): domain Eukaryota; kingdom Metazoa; phylum Arthropoda; class Insecta; order Lepidoptera; family Papilionidae; genus Parnassius; species Parnassius orleans. The sequence continues at coordinate 4,109,908 of JAGSMP010000006.1, read as the reverse complement.
TTACAAAATTAGATTTCGATGCGGCGAGGGACGGAATCGATCCTGCGACGTATTTCCCGCTGGCCGCAAGCCCGTTTGCCTGTGATTCGTTCCAAAACAAAGCGTATATTGGCAGTTGTTAAAAATTCTTTGTTCAAAATAGAATTGCTGTTCTTTTGTCAAACACCGACATTATTATTTATAAAAAAAATAAGATTATGTAATATTTTATAAGTATGATATTTCCACATCAATTCTAAAAAAAACGCCAAAAAAAATTCGTCTACAGGAAACCTAATCGCGGTTATGCTCAGTACATTGTATTTATCTATCTAAAACCATATTCACGTATCTTTTTTTTAAATTTGAAATGTCAAAAAAAATACAAAGGCTTCTTAAATGTTAATTATTTTAATTGAAATGGAAATTTGGTAAAAAAATTATAGTAAGGCAATACCAGAAATTGATTTTTTTTTTGTTAATTGAGACCAGTGCTTGTTTTTAGGAAAGCGGTGATAAAGCCGTAGATGGTAAATAGCACTGTCTTAGCGTAACAACATCATACTCTTGGCTTAAAAACTACCAGATTGTAATCGAGTGGAAAGACAAACGCCGGCTAACTATTCCACTATAGGAGCTGTACGCATAGAAATATAAATATATCTATGGCTGTACGCATTACAAAAGAATCGTTTTGTTTTCGTAAGTGAAAATATCATACCAATTTGGAATGTTAAATATCTGTAAGATGTGAAAGGCAAAACACAAAAGCTTTTATCTAGTTAATCTATAAATTTACAAGCACTACAAAATTAATTAGTCAAATAAGAATGCATGCAAGACAACTAGGTATACAACAAAATAATAGTAATCTGTAGTTAAAATACATAATAATTACTGTACCTGAAAGAAGATAGCGATACCTGGAGACTGGACCTTTTGCAGAAGACTTAGATCTTACCTTAGAAACTATCGAAAAATTCGAGATAGGTTTTGCGAAACCAAAATAGTATTTTTCTTTAGGAAAATTTGCGTTAAAATAAGTTGAGATTATGAAACTAATTTATAAATCTAAATTGAAACATTATGAATTATTTCATATTTATATACCTTATGTTATTAATTAATATATAAATTTTCTTATATTTATTCAAACATTTTTCAGAAAGTAATATTTTTAAATAATGTCTGAGAAAGTTCTGATTGTTATAATAATTATATATTGGAATCCCAAAATGATAACTTGTATGTTCATAAAAAATAATGTCTCTAATATTAAAGTGAAACAGACGTAACCCAGCATATTTTTTTAACGCTGAAAAACTTTTAGAATCAGTCTTTTAATTTTTCAGATCTAATAAAATTACACCATTCGTGTAACATACAATGTGCTGTAATTTTGTATCGCATTTCATAATAACATCAAATGTCTTGTGCAGGATGTGCAATGAATCAATTAAAAAAAACATTTAATAAATACTTATTTCATTTCATTTGATATCTATTAAATTGTATGTAGTGACAGTGTTTTTATTTTCGTAATAATCTTAAAATGGTAGTTTGCCACGACATTGTCATGAAAATTGATTTCTAGAGAGTGAAGTTGTCAGTAATTCGACTTTTTTACCCTTTTATTATTACCTGCGCATGTAATATCTGATTGTACTTACCCTGCTTCCGAGAAATATTGCTGATGTGCGAATTACCAGTTCAATGCAGGTCACTTTGAGATGACCTCAGCTTACCTTAGCCCTCTTCAACAGTTCCAGTTGTCCAGCGGGCACGTTCTCAGGCTTTCCACCCCAGGCGCGCAGAACTGAAGCCTGCAAAGCGCGTCCATAGCTGAAGGTGAGCGCCCACGGCCTCTTGAGATCCACTGTGTTGATGGCGTTCAGGTTCACCGAAGCCTCTTCCTCGGACTGACCACCAGAGAGGAATGTGACTCCTGAAAATAATTGGATGCATTGTTATCTCAATTTCTGATTAAGTCGCTCGCTGTTGCCTAATAAGGCAACTATTTAAAATTTTTATTTATTTACTAGCTGGTACGCGGCGCGTTGCTGCCACAGAAAAAATAGTTGTCGAAATATCATTTTAAACTTGGAAGCGTTATATTGTTTAATTAGAAATGATAAGACATTCATTGAAGTTGAGTGATGTATAACTTTCAACGATACGTGCGCCACCTACTGTAAGTTAATTGTACTATGCTAAAACGTTGTCAAATTGTAAGTGCAAGCAATAATTTGACAACGTTTTAGCGGATCTGATTAACGGTATGGCAGCGCATAAAATACGAACAAAAAAAAAAAAATTTATATATTAGATTAATCACGGCAAAAGTCCATTGCTGAACATAGACCTCCCCATAGACAGCCTCATAGGAGGATTTTTGGCACAGTTGTCGCACTTAGCAGGCAGATTGGTTATACAATGTCTTATTATTTTAACCTGTTATCAGGAAGGCTAACCATGTAGTGGCGGTGTAGGAATATCCATTACTCCATATCATTCCATGGGTGTCGTAAGAGGCGACAATGGGAATCTGAACCAAGATATAGGTATCTGCATCTTCCCGATAAGAGCCAATAAAAAAACTGCGGTTGCCAAGCCGCCTGCCAAGCGTGGCAACTATGGCAAATATAGGGGGTATATGTTTAGCAATCTATGGGGACGACCTATTATGTTCAGCAGTGGACTTTGACAGGCTGTAGTGGTAATGGTATTAGGAAGATGCCGCTGCCCATTTGCTGTTCCTTTTTCGCCTCTTATTAAACCTACAGTTAGAGTATGATATGGGGTAGTCGTTTCTTACGCCGCCACTACACGGCATTTTTTCGATTATAACACTAAATATCATGTATGAAAATGGAAGTGTCAGGTATGATAATATGAGAGAGAAGATCGGAGCCTCTGCATTTACGCGCCATCTTTCTAGTCTCCTGCATTGACGGCAACTTAAAACAGTGTAATAGAATAGAATAATTTAAAATTAAAAAATTTGTACAACCGACTTCAATATACATTATTAAGAATAACTCAAAAACTATTGGTCAGATCTTGATCAAATTTATATGGGACCACATGAGAAGCACCAACTTTCAAATAAAAAAAGAATTATCGAAATCGGTTCACGAAGAAAAAATAATGAGTTAACACACATAAAAAAGAATATACAGTCAAATTGAGTATCTCCTACTTTTTGAAGTTGGTAGATAAAATAGAATATAATCATTTTTATTCAATATAGATTACAAGAATAGTTATTGAAAGTCATTTTTACTTTTACCACTGGTTCGAAAAAAACTTCTGTCCTGGGAACAACCAGCAAGAAACCCAGCGGGACTTTTTTTTAAATAAAATTTATTTACAATATATTATTTATACAATTGGTATTAAGACATTAGAAACAGCATGGTAGCGATCACCTCATTCCCAGGGGTTATTAACCCTTAATAAATTATATTTAAAAAGTAAAGATCTCATTACATTCGGTAGATGACGGCATCTCTACATTGTCTTCTTGCATTGTCCAGCAGTGGAGTTTTTTTTTTATAGAATAGTGGTGACCAAACGAGCACACAGTCGACCTGATGGTAAATGGATGCTGTGGCCCATAGACATCTACATTTATCCTCAATTAAGAATCAAAATGCAGATGCGTTGTCACCTCTGAGTTGTTCTTTCTTGTTGTTTCCAGTAAAAAGGGTCTCCGGTTCTCTACACTCACCATACGAAACACAGCAGCGTTAAGCTGCTATTTTACGCTGGTATTCTGTGAGAGCGTGGTCCTACCCCGGACGAGCCGACCCATTCGTGCTGCAACCACAATATAGCTGCAGCATGGCTCTACCACATGAAAATTATTACGCTATTAATAAATAATGAAGGCGTGGCGGCACTGTAATCGCACCCCTATTACATAAAGGGATTGACAACAGTAGTCTAAATCACGCAACTTAAGTTTCCAAATGACTCTGTATAGTTATGGTCGTGTTCGAGGTAAGGTGCTCTCAGTACTTTGATCACGTGATCAAAAAACATAACAGCGCCTAGAGATTTTACAGCTTCTACGAATGATTGTTATTATTATTAATTAATATTGTTATTCAAATAAACTCGAACATTAAGTGTTAAAAGCAACAAAATTCAAATAATTATTTTGTTTTCGAACAGAAAACGTGTACATGCTACATGATAAATATTTTCATTTGAAAACAGTGTCGAAAAATGGGGATGACAGTAAGATATTATGACCTAGTATTAAAATAAATACATAAACAATAATGCAAAATTAAGTTATAATATTTACAGTGTGCCTAATCATTGTGTCGGTAAAGGACACAGTTTCACAAAAGGGCGTTTTAGAGTAGAATTCTTAAGTTTAACTTGCGCAACGCGTGCCAAACCATCTCCTCGTGCCAATCCAAACCAGCCACTGAAGCGGTGGAGTATTATCCATGTCTATTAGAACGACTGTTCCTACAGAAATGGCAGTAACATTTTTATTTCCCTTTGCCCTACTTTGTAATGTATGTAAGTATTAAAATCTAAAGTGTTTTCAAAAGGACTGAACTGTTTAGATACTGGACTGCGTTCCGTTTTAAACGGTAACCAGTATAGCAAACTAAAAACGAACAGCTTCACAGTATACTGAATTGACGTCACACCTTACAGTGGTCACAGTGTATATCGGAACATACCCTATGTATATATAATTATATTAAATAAAATAAAATAAAATTGAAGTGTCAGTCTGTAATATCAAAATAAATGTCTTCTAATAAGCTCAATAACTATTTTAAATATTTTTGTCTCTCAGGGCTAATTTTTCTAATGGGAAAACCGCTTGTAATGAAACTTCTCGAACCAATAGACAGCAATGCAGTGATTTAGGCTATATTTTATCCGAAACACTTGTAGATTTTTTTCAAATAAAAACGAAATATTGATTAAAATGTTCTTTAATTATCTTAAATTCATTCTTACCAGGAACAGCTGCTGGAACGGTCCTGAGCAGAGCTGTGACGGTGGCGCGGCCAATATCCATGGGAGTGTAGGTCTTCTTGCATGATTGTCCAGCCGTCACCTGAAATATCGACGTTTAGTTACCAGCTCCACCATTATCAAGTCTCAAGGACAGGTCCAAAGTAGCTATCCTTTCGGTGTTTTATAGTATACATTTCAGACTGTGCGCAGGAATCGCATGACTTAATTCCTCCCTCTACGTTCCATTATCATACCACCAGACGCTCTGCTAGTCTCCACCACTTTATTGCCTCGAGATACCACGCATTCGAACCAAACGCTTTGCTTCGTCGTTCATAATGTGGACACCAAAGGAGTGGAATAATTTTCCAGCATCTGTCTATCATAATGTAAGAGTGAATAGGCTTTTAAGCAAATTAAGTCGCTATACCATCCTCGGTTGTATTACCACTTACCATTAGATGGGATAGTATTCAACTACATATTACAACATATGAAAAAGATTGTTCAGTATAAAAATAAAACATTGCAAGGAATATTTCAAGCATATTTATGTTACGGAAACACGCGTGGGAGAAGAGTGATGATTATTTTCAGGTAAGTAGATATCAAAAGTTTATAACGCACCGGTGATATCCGGATCTCGACAACAGCATCACCTACCGGGTCCAATTATGAATCTAAATTATTCTCAAATCAACTTAATCACACACACAAAATTCATCGAAATCGGTCTCAGCCGTTTAGGGAGAATTCAGTCACATACACACGGACAGAAGAATTTTATATATAAAGATTAGCTGCTTCGCCTGCGTGGATACAGAAACACTTTTATGTACTTTTCCCGTATAAAGTACAATTTGTGTTAATTCTGGTTATACTATGTCTGTTTTCTAAACTTCATTCAAATTCGCTTTGCCTTATACGTAATTTAGTTACAAACATTCAAACATCTTCACAATCTTATAAATATTATTTTAGTATAGATTTCATTAATCGATGTTTTCATAGTTATACTCACCATGTTAGGCTTAAGAAGGGTTCCCTCAAGGTAGACGTGGTGATCATTCAGGGCCTTGTACACTGCAGCGAGGACAACCTCGGTCACCTTCTGAGCGCGGTCAAGGTCGTGTTCACCTGAATGGTTAAAACACATTTATTATATGAAATACAGAATAATATTTGCATGTAAAAAAATATTACTCAAAAACATACTATACATTAAAGTAGAGATACCGGCCGGTAAGTGTAGACAGTTTGGTCGACTTGTCTCACTATATAGAGAGGCTTATCCGTTGACCAGTCTCTATTTAGACTGCTATGTTTTGGGTCACCAGAGATGATGACAAGGCGCGACGAGATAGGTATGAATGAATGTCGTGCGTCAGGTCCCCACGGCACTAATATCTTTACACGAAATGATACGAACATGTGGCCCAAAAACATTAAATTAATATATTACAGTTATAGTCTTTGCGTTATAGCATGGTGCGGGTGACGGCTCACGCCTATGAAGTTTCGTATTTTTTTAGATAAACTGTCATACAGATATTGTTGTACTTCATGGATGGGTACCGCCCACTTACGACAGTGATGTGCCACGCTAAACTATGCCATGCCATAACGAACAACCACAGACTATCAAAAATCGGTTTTGAAATAAATCGAATATATAAAAATCACGTAAATATGTATTGGAATTGGAACTAATCGTTCAACAAATTCTGATTTACGGAAACAAAACTCACATAGACGAATATGCAGTGTTTCCGATGCATGGACGATAAATTATTCGTTGGTCAGGCAGGCAAAAATAATAATTATAAAGCAAAATTACGCATTGTGTCAAAGACTTTATCATAAGTCATGGCGGCCAAAATGGATTGACTATGACTATGTGGGTTCATCACTGAAGTATAACCTATTTAATATAAAAAGAATCATTAAAATCGGTTAACAGTTAGCGAAAATATCGAGTGACATACACATAAAAAAATTCAGTTGAATTGAGAACCACCTCCTTTTTTGAAATCGGTTAAAATCCCATTATTAAAAGGTAAGTAGCATTAACTTAAAAAGAAAATATATGAATGATGTCTAATAGTGGTTTTTATGAAAGCCTATATACATCGTATTATTGACATTAAAGCTTTATTTATTTAAGGTTCTGTACACACTTAGTTGTAGGACATAAAAGATCAACAAAAACTTTTTTCTATTTTATGGACTCCTGAGAATTGAAGACTCATGGGCATTTAAATTTTTATTATGTTATAATAAAATAAAGTTCTACAGACGGTTGTATTCATCTAAGAAGCTTTAATTGTATTATAAAATCATTTCTACTTTTTTTTGTAAAGGGGACCAGTCCTGTCGATATTTATAAATACATACCATCAGGCAGCACTTCGGGCTCAACGATTGGCACGATGCGCTGGCTCTGGCAGATGGAGGCGTAGCGCGCGAGTACGTTCGCGTTCTCCATGATGGCCTGGTAGGATGGGGTGTTGCGTGCGATCTTCAGCACGCAGCGCCACTTGGCGAAGTGGCACCCGTCCTTCTTGTACTGAGCGCAACGCTGGGCGAGATCGTCCAGACCTAGGTGAAGAAAAATTGAGTCGAGTTAAATAATCTATATATATAAGCGAAATACTACACACTCACACACCCATCACGAGCTCTCCAAAACTATACGCTCGATTGACTTGAAATTTGGCATATGTACTCCTCTCTCGACGTAAGGATTTTGGAAAATTCGACCCCTGAGGGGGTAATAGGGTGTTACAACTTGTAATAAATGTTCCCCAAAACATATAAAATGTTTTTGACTCATGGTTTTTGTTAACGTTAACTACTACATGCTTATTATTGAATGAAACTAGTTTTTACGGATTTTATAGCGTTTAATTCGTCCGTGACCAAAGGTGCTGTAATAAACTATTCGAAACGTCTGGAATTTATAATAAGATAATCAAACGCTATAAATTGCGTGAAAAGTAGTTTCATTCAATGAATGCTCGCGTAAATAGTATACGAAATCATTAAAATTATTTTTACACCATTACTACATAAAAGACCACAAAACCTTGCAACCGGGCTGGAGGACGTTAATATAAACTAAGTACTCGTATTTCTCTCAATCCAAAGTTGACCAACTAGTCTTCCATTTGCAATGCAAATGACTACATAATGTATACGTGATCTATTTTAACTGAAATATGGACGGCACAAATGTAAAACGTTGAACTCCGTTCTCCAAGCTATTTTTACTTCTTCACTAAACGACAACATGGATAGTTTTTTGTTTCTCTATCATAATTGCGCGATTTAATAATATAACTAGCATATTACATTTTGGGAAACCTATTAATATATAGGAAATAAGTAATTTAATTTGTACGTTTTTGTATCACTAAAATATAATGCTCGATATCATATAAGAAAGTGGGTCCAATAAATTAATGGGGCAGTAAAACAAAATATACATGACACGATAATTGCTGACATTAACAATGTCCTCCAGGCCGAATTTCTTTCGAACAAAATAAATATATGGTGTAAATATCACCTCAATCGGTCCAGTCGTACAGAAAATACACGACCACAAACAGACGCACCAACGATTATACCTATATATAAAGATAAAGGTTACTATCACTAAAACAACAATTTTAACAAGTAATGTCACCAAGATAACGTTAAGACGAGGATCCGGCTCTCTTGAGGGGCTTATTTATTCAGTGTTCGACTTTGACACTGTTATCTGCGGAGATGACACTGTCGAGCCCCTCGGTATTGATTGTAAATAATGAACACCAAATAACTGAGTAGTTATTTTTAATGTAATATTTTAACGAGACAAACAAGTTTTTCATATTGGAGAGTGTATTATCTTTTGAGATGGATATACATCATAAACATAAAGTCGTAGTGATTGAAGATGCATTTGTAACGTAAATGTTGTCATTAGTTACAAGGTTGGAACAAATTGCGACTGTATACGTTGACCTCCTTTAACATCTTAGCTGTACTAATGAAGAGAATTCTATATAAAATTTAGAGAATGCTTTATAACTACCTATACGGAATTATTAAGACGAACTCTGTATGAAAAACTAATCTTTATCTATTATAATATCTCATTCGAAAAAAGGTATTTCGATTTCAAGTTTAGGCATCATTCGCACGTTATATGTCGACCTTACAGTAAGTAATCTAAGGCTGAGATATATAGACTGCACTTTGACTTTGCTCAGCATAATCTTTGGTTCTGAAGTTATAGTTGTATCGGGCTAAGATCAAGCTAAACTTATGCTAAGGCCCAAACAATAAAAAAATTATGGATGCTTTATTCCACGCATTGTGTTCTTGATTTTATTGAATAAAATAAAAAATAAAATATTTAAAAATCGAAAACAGTCCAAATTGTATTTCATAAAAAAGTTATTATTATATGAAATAGGAAACGGGCGTACGAGAACGGGAACGGATGAGAAGAGTGCAAAATCAGAAAAAAATAAAAGAAGGCTTTAAGAAATTCAAAATAAGTTTGAAATAACGGTAATAGAAAATTGATAAATGCTATTTAAAACTAAAAGACGGCCTAAAACTACCTATTTATGTTATAAATAATTAGAGTAACATAAAACAACAAGTTAAAATTAATACGGTGTCTTAGCTCGAAAGTCTGAGTAAAGTCGAAGTACGGTCTACGTTACACTTTAATTTTGATGCATTTTATTTTTGTACATTTTTTTACCTTTTCTTTTCAAAGATAAATGAAAGTAAGCTAATAGTTAGTGACAAATTTATAGACATATTCGTATGAGCAAGCTTATAAGGGGACGCCTATTAATTACGTGAGGCGATTTTGGCGATTTTTTCTACTTTCCCCCTCTACCTGGTGAGATGTCGTAAGATATGGCTCGACCCCCCCCCCCCAAATATCAAGTTAAGAAATTATTTTTATATAATTTGTGGGAATCGCATAACCGCGATAAATATTACTATGTAGGATTTAGCCATATTTAATTTAACCCAATTTTCTCAAAATTTTACACTGAGATTGTGTGAGATTCAACTCGATCCCCTTTCTACCCTTCCCCCTCTTAAACACCTCACGTCATTAATGGACGCCCCCTAATGAGTTAGTTTGACTTTGACCACGCTCAAAGAATACCCTCATTACAATGTAGGTTGTTGGTTTGCGGTGTAACCGGTTCTTGTCCACCCTAACAAGGCCCACTGCTAAACAAAGGCACATTTTTTGCCTCGTAGGGGAATAATTTGGCATAGTTACCACGCTTGGCGGGTGGATCGGCAATAGATTTTTTTTTTATGTTTAGAATTTGTCGTCAGCAAGTCGCCTTTTTCTATACCCACGGGATGATATGGGGTAAGTAGTGGATTCTTTTCGCCCCTCTACACGGCGAGAAATACATAAGAGGGCAGAAAAGGAATTCTTACCACCTCGTTAACAGTTTTATATCAAGTTTTTTCTAATAATATATCTTCCATGTTAGTGCTCATGGGTGATTAAGCATCTTCTTTCAAGTTGGTGACTCCTGTGCGAAAGTTTGGGGCTGCAGTAGCAAGTTAGCGTTCGGTGGAAATTGAATTTGTTTAGTATAAAAAAACATTAATATACATTGATTACGATAACGAATAATCGGTTAAAATAAAAGTATAAAAAAGAAATAATTGGTACGATTTGTGTTAATTGTAAAAGATTTACCCTGAGTGGTGCATTCGTCCTCAGAGCCGAAGAGTGGGACAACACCCTTGTCGACTTTGATACCGGGGATGATACCACGTTTCTCGAGTAGTGACACCAAGGGTGTACCGTCGTCGGCCTTCTGGTACAAAGTCTCGTGGAACAAGATCACACCAGAGATGTTTTCTGAGATAGCCTGAGAAATAAAATTATTACACATAAAGCCAGCGGTTGCTAATCTTTTATCTGAATTTAATTTGTTCATATTGAAAGTACTATTAACTTTTAGAAAATTGTATTTTATTGTCGTCACATCTTCAATCTTAACAATGTTACTTATTTTTTATTATTTACTAGGTGTTAGGGAGATCTCCTTTTCTGCCTAGTAGTCCGTCTGAGTAGGTACCTCTAACCTATTTCGCCACCAAAACAAAGTTCTTGTGGCTGGTCTGAAGGGCATAGAGAGCTAGTATAATTACCGCCTGTGAGTTCCATCTCATAGTTGATAACGCATCTGTAGCTTTCTTTGTTTGATGTTGGCTACAGATTTCCATCACTCATCACATAATGAGGCAAGTCGACCAAACTGCTTAGTACCCTACAAACCGACAGTGACACATGGACTGGCGTTTCTACTATAGCTTAATAGCTTTTTCTTTATAGAAAAAGGTTGACAAACGAGCACACAGTCCACCTGATGGTAAGTGGATGCTGTGGCCCATAGACGTCTACATTGATGCTTTGTCACCCCTGAGGAAGGAGATGGAATGCCTCGTTTCCAGTAAAAAGGGTCTCCGGTTCTCTACACTCACCATACGAAACACAGCTGCATTAAGCTGCTATTTTACGCTGATATTCTGTGAGAGCGTGGTCCTCCCCGGTCAAACCGACCCATTCGTGCTGCAACCACAATATAGCCGCAGCATGGCTCTACCACGTAAAAAGTGTTATGTTTTAAGTTCTTTATTTTATATATAAATGTGTTTTTAACTATTCAGATGAACACGATCTTGACCGCGCCTAGAAGCTGACCGAGTGTAGTAGCCCCTTACCACGAGGTGGACTGTAAGTTCATTTGTCACTTCATTTTATATAAAAAAAGCTTTCAATTTAAAACAAAGCAAAAAATTAACACACTCACAGGGTCAGTGCTGAAAAGCATCTGGCGGTATTTGCGACGGTTCTCTTCGGTGTTTTCAACTCCGATGTCCTGGAGTCGCTTGCCCATGGTTCCTATGAAGGCATAAATGTTTGTATGTAAGTATGTTTCGGGTGTAAGTATACGGATTTAGTTTAGCATTTCAGTGGTAAAATATCTTCAATGAATAATTACATTTTTTTTAAGAAAATGTACAGTTTTTATTGTTGGATACAGGCCTCCTGTCATTTCTAAGACGATTTTGAGGAGAGTTTGCCACCCTTAATGCTTGTCACATCATCATCATCGTTACAATCTATCAAAATTTACTGCTGAATATTGGCCTCCCCTGTAGAGATAGCGTCATAATGGGAATATTTGCCATAGCTGCCACGCTTGGCAGGCAGGTTGGCAACCGCAGATTTTTGTTATTTTCAGTGTTAGCAGGAAGTGGCTGCTGCCCATCTCTTGGTTCAGTTTCCCTTTGTCGCCTCTTATGATACCTACGGGATGAAGCAATGGATTTGCTTACGCCGCCACTACACGGTGAGACTTCACACTTCACAATTTCCTCGAAATATTTCTCATTTCATAGACATAGAGATTTCCTTGGGAGCACATAATGTGGTATATCAGCACTTAAAATTGCATTTATCTATTTCAATGACGCCGGCGGGCATCGAACTACATATTTGCTCGCGCAGTATGAAATTTTTATTAGACACACCAACAGAATAAACAATAAAATAATATTTAAAAATTTATAAAATGCTCATACCTATGAACATTTATAATAAAAGTAAAAAGTAAAGCTGGGCACAGGCCTCCTCTAATTTCTGAAAGGGTTTTAGGGCAAGGAAATGTCCGCCGCGCTGCCCCAATGCGTGTTGGCGAACTTCACATGTCTTAGAATTTTTTTTTGATTTCTCAGACATGCAGAACGATGTTTTCCTTCACCGCTGAGCACGTGGTAAATCAGCACTTAAAATTGCAATTAACCGTGCCGGCGGGGATTGAACCCGGGTTGCTCGCGTACTGTGAAACTTACAGCGAGCGCTAACCATCTGAGCTACCACGGCTCTTCATAATATGTATGCACAAAATTTACAAATTAAACAGCAATATAAAAAAATATGAAAACGAAATAGCATAGATTTAAATTAAAAGCAATACATATTATAAATTCTATATCTTTATTTATGCGAGTGCTTATCCCCTGAGCTATCATCACAGCTCTAATAAATAAAAGTGATCCCAGAAAAAATATCCAGGATATCCCTCATTTATTTTGATGTTCAGCGCAGTCTCATTATAACTCGTCGTAGTTGGTACGTAGAGATTAGACGTACTAACTTTAAAATTATAGTATGAATTATTTATTTTATATGGATCCTTAAAACTATAACTTGAAAATCATCCACTGCTGAACACAGGCCTCCCCCAACTACTACTTGAAAAATTATAATAGATTGCATTTATGGTCGAGTTCATATTGTTGACTCACCCGTGGACTCATCAGCGGCGAGGATACCCTTGCCAGGAGCGACGATTGCCTGAGCGATTTTCTTCAGCTCCTCCTGGATCTCGGGAGTTGGGTATTGGAAGTAGGTAGACATTGTTGCTGTAACAAAATAAAAAACAATTAATATTTGATCGGGAAAATTTAATTTAATTCGCTTAAAAATATTTTATATATTCTTTTGCAAGAATTGTACATCTCTAGAGAAATAATTTAATTGCAACGAACTCTTAACAATTTTAAAGAAAATGCTATAATATGGAAGAACACTTAGTGAAGCGAAAAATATTAAGAAAAAAAACCTACATTCAAGCAACCTTTAAAAGAAAACTAACAGTGATAAACGTTTTTTAAATAATTGTATTTGACTGTACCGACCAGTTGTCTCTTTCGGCCACCAACTTAATACTGGATGTTGAGACACAGATCAATGATTAAAACAAAAAAAAAACATGATGAAACTGCGCAATCATATGTAGTAGTTAGGTATATGTTGCTTATCGAATTTCGTTGTTTTCACTATTTCACTAACATGATAAATTCATTTCGCGTGTTATCATGGAAACATACGATGAGATCGGTAAAAATAGCGATTTTGTCAATTCGATGCATATTTTACAAAATCGCGGGTGTGTCGCGAGTCCGGAGGTGTGTCTCGTATTATCATTAATCAATACGATATAACATATTCATAATCCAGTTTTGGAATCTACGCCAGTAACCTAAAAAATCAAAATGGTTTTGTTACTTTCTTCGGCTAAAATGTAATATCAGTTATATTACGCATTTAAATATGATGAACATATCATATAAGATAGAAATGATACACTACTAATATTCCCGTTGAGAACCAGTGTGCAGTAGTACACGACAGTAGCCGAATAGTGGATTCAAACCCACGACCATTTTGTGTCATCTAAATTTGAACACCTGATCGTACCGTACTTGTGGCACTTTAGCATCACTTTAAACTAGATGATAGGGCATATTTTCCGGAGAATCAAAATGTATAGATAACCACCATTTTATCTATTGTGGCCGTAAAAGGAAAAGGGGAGAGATTTAGGCTTCGTTGTGTTTCGCTTGTGGCGCGACGACCGCACCGCCACACCTATTATCTGCTGCTAATTTATTTTATTGTAATATCTTACAGCAATTTCTGAGGGGGGGCAAATAGGGGTTAGATACCCAAAATGAATATTCTATTGCAACCAACAGCAAAATTGTAAGAATTTGCTTTAATCTCATCAATTACCTGTATAATCTTTTAAATAATTTTACTAGGCATGCACAAAACAGTGGAGACATAGCTGCTTGGTTGCTGAAATGGATAGCAATAACAATCTAGAAATACAGTCTCCGAAACATAATGGCGGTCTACTACCTGGAAAAGGTACTTTACCTTTTGAATAAGATATTTGCGCTGATGTATTGTGCTAAAACAAAGAAAGAGACAACCATGTATTATATGTATTCTTTTCCTTTGGTCTGACACCGTGCTCATAATAATAACATGTGTAATTGAGCTTAGTTGAAAGCTTCTGCTTATTATTTAGACGATATCGCCATGCCATGGACTGGAAACAGGATTATATTTTTTGTTAATAATATTAATTGAGCCACGTCGGCCTCAAGTGTCTTGGCACACTTTACATGGCCATGTTTACCTTTACCGGCGACCATGTGGTAAACCAGAATTTAAAATTGCAATAAATAATTCCTGTAATGAAGGTTGGGTGTGGAGGAAGGATGAGAGTTAAATCAACGCTGTAGAAATGCGGTCATTACAAAGTACGTTAGGAGCTGACTCTGAATATAGGATCTCTGAATAGACAGGTTGAGAAATTGTGTAATAATTGTAAAGTTAAGTTTGCAAGACAATGTTGTGATCGGGATTAAGAACAGAACGCTTCAGTGGATTGAACACGTAGTACGGATGAATGAGGAAAGAGTGACTGCAGATTTGGTGTTAGTGGCAGAGTCGGCAAGGACCGCCAAAGACGGAAGTTTATCTTTAATTCAAATTAACTGACTATTATGTATGCAGAGATATATGGATGTGAAAGAATCGGAGAGATGTGTCAGGATCGTGCAAAATGGAAGTCCGTGGTCTCCGCCTACCCCTCTCGGTGACAGGCATGAGAGTTTATGTATTTATATAATTTCAGTGATGCCGGTGTCGGTTCCAACTCAGGTTATAAGCGTTCTATGAGATTTAATGTGAATGTCAAACCCCTGAACTACAAATGGCAGAATAACACCATATAAATTTGCTGAAATTCATAGATATGATTGGTTCGTTTCGCCCATGGGGAAATTATTCGGTTTTGTGGTATTGGTTTAAACTTTGAATCGTCCGCGATAGATGCGGTTTTAGGCTTTTTGCTGTGATTTTTGTGACATTTCACGAGGAAATTAATACTTAAGTTATAGATTACGGCAGCCTCTTTCAACCTTTTTAATCGCTCTCTGAATAATCCAGTCACACTGGGGGCGAGCAAAATAAACATCAGTGCCTTGTTTTATGGGGCTTTCTCTGAAATGTGTATCCGAGAATTTTGGAGAAAATGCTCGCAATGTCAGAATGTGGGCAGTTTTAGCATTAAGAAAAAAAATGGCATAACGCGCAATTTGCAACACAGAGTCAGGTTCGTATATCCAGTTTTAGTACTTTTCAGTAGATAGTCTGTTTATTACATTTAGTATGAGCGTTTATTGTTACATTTACGAAGTCTATAATTTAGCAGAATTTTTTTGTTTACTCAAGTATGTCAATTTTGTCCCCTTCATACATAAATAAATTAAGAATAATAAATGTAAATTTTAACATTCCTGTGATGGTAAGTGGATGTTGTGTGTGATTTAGAATCAAAATGAAAACAAGAATTAAGAAAGGATTTCGAATTTTTATCTCTCTGTGGAACTTTTTGACAATATTAGGACCTTTTTAATAGTCAAAATCACTTAGGGGATATAAAGCAGCGAAAAACAGTTCTCATTTCGGCGTCTATTACTATCGCCCTCGCAACCACTATGGGCACACTAATAGATCATTCGCGTGTAATCGCTGATTATAAGTGTATTATGATTACAACATATAGATTACAGGACATTATTTCATCGTGTGTACGATTATTTAGATAAAATATTACGGAAAAGTTTCGTTCAGTTTCGCACACAGCTTTTAAAGTATTTATTTCAACCTTCACTTTATACGGCATATAAAGTTTTTTTATAAAGGAGTACACAGTCCATCTTATCTTAACAGTTACGTGTGCTCCTTCATGATCGAAAACAATCAAAGTTTATGCATACTATCCCTTAAGGACAAATATTGAATGCTTCAGCTTCACAATCCACCTAAAGAAACGCATAAATTTTTCTGGTTGCAGCTGGAATTTTTTATCTTTTTCATTGTTTGACCGAGTCCATCTTATTACATAACGCAGTTTGTTGTTCATTAAGAAGTTTCAAGCAATCTTGAAAGAAAGACACAATAATACACATACGAATTTATTTCATTTTTATCTTTGGTGTAGTTAACTGTTTTTTTATGCACACTGTCCCTTGAGGACAAACATTGCATGATTTAGCTTCATTATTCACCAGAAGAAACAAATTAATTTTTCTGGTTTGAGCTGGTATTATTCGACCTTTTTCATCATTTGGTCGAGTGTATCTAATCACATACCTACCGAGGTTTGAAGTTCGTTAAGTAGCAAGCGATCGTGAAATTCAATTGAGGGTTTTCTCGTATTCAATTTTTATTATGAAAAGGTACAATGAATATCCGAAAGGATTTATTAACTGTAGTCAATCTTGATAATTTAAGATTAACCATTAATTTCATCACAGGCTCCTTTAGCCTGATGGTTACGGTAGCTTCCAGGATAGTCTACAGTGTCGCTCCTTTTCTGTACCGATATAGGGAGAATGCTTGTTCTTCATTGACTTTTAATAGCGTGACCTAATTTTCTGGCCACATGTATAGATTTTTTTACCAAAGTAATAATTGACTTTTCTTTGTTTGGTGTATTATATATATGATATTGAACTAAAAGAAGGAATGTATAATATACATTCCTTCTTTCAGTTGCCCATCTGGAACTGACACTTACATGGCAACTGGAAGAAGGAACTGTTTTCGGTATTATTTTATTATCAGCTATTTGACTACTATCCCACCTGATGGTAAGTTGTGAAGATAATAAAGTAAAAAAATAAATAAAAACCAAACTATACTTATACTTACATTTGTATAAAATAACTTTAGTTGGATATAATTAACGAAACAGAACTTAACAGGTAATGAAAAACATAATTTTACCTAAAATATTTTGTTATTAATCGACTTTTCAAACTTTTCTTCAAGTTAAATGCACTTGCAAATCACAAGATAAATGAGGAAACACTATACTAATATATAAAGTTTCAAAAAATATTTAGGCGAAAATTGTTAACCTTTTGGAAATATAATATGATAAATTTAATTTGGTATTGTTTTATAATATGCGTGTGAATTGAATTAACCATAACATACCTTTATGTTGATAATTTACTAAAGTGGTTTAATGAGTGAAATCATCTACCTTTCGTCCCAAATCCTGGCCACCATCCTGATTCGGGTGGCCCCTTCCCTTTTTTACCCTTTTTCCCTTTTTTTGGTGGCATTATGATTTACTTATATTTTCACTTATATAATTTATTCTTAAGAAAATATACTCGACATCTCAAACTTAAATACAAAAAGCTTACCAATCAATTGATGCGTGTGTCAACCTGTCAATCTAAAATTGTTTTGAAAGTTCAAATTTAGAAAGTATAACAACGTGAAATCTATGGCCACGACAACTTATGAAGTACTGGTACAGGAATAATGTTCGTTTATTCAATGAAACACTTTGCTCTCATTAATTTATTAAAAGCACTCTACTTTTTCTATTTATACTTAGTTTTAAACTAGCCGTTCCCCGCGACTTCGCCGCGTGTTTTATTACGATTGAATTTCATGGGTTTCAATTTTTTTGCGAAGAATCCTTTTTCTAAAATAAAAGCCTAATTTACTCCTTATAACATCAGCTATCTGCCAGTGAAAAGGGGTGCGCATAGATCTCGACGAGATACGCCGAAAAGTAAGAATAAAATTTTTCGATATTTCGCTTAGTTTCCGAGATATAGATACTCAAAAATCTAATAGTAAAACCGAATCAGCACGCCCCGACACCACGTAGTCTTGTCTGCCCTACCCTAGAGTGTTTTTGAAAAGCCGTAGGCGCGGAGGGAGAGTGTAGCCCTTCGCCCTTGCGTAGCAAATCGCAGGCACCCATGCTCACCTCCGCAGCTTTGGCTTATTGGTCGCCTTCGACCGGCCTCAGCCGCTACGGCTCGCACAGGTGCCTGCTAATTGTTACAGCGGGCGGGGGCTGCACTTCCCGCAGCGCCGAAGCCGTTGCAGAAGTAACTTTGGGTCAATATTCCTGTGTAAAAAAGTAATTTTTGAATATCTCGAAAATTTTTATTCTTACTTTCTCGTCGAGATCTAAGCGAATCTGCCTTCAATTCGTGGTGCCGTAAGAACCGTAGTCGTGCCCAGTGAGTCCCGTCAAAATCGGTCCAGCCATTTCGGATATCAGCCGGAACAAACAGACAGACAGACAGAAAATTTAAAAAATTGTGTTTTTGTTATAAGTTCTGATTATACTTACATATGCATTTTGTAAAAAGCTGTTATTTTGACATTACACATAGACATTTCAATTTTATTTATTTGTATAGAGTATAGATAGTAATAAGCAGTACATAGCATTTCTAAAACCCAATATTTATGATTTAAATAAACTTTCTAAATAGGATATTTTCCTTATTAGGTAGACAAGCTACGTTTATTAAATCACGTAGGACCTTAGATTATTTTATGCAAGGTCCAATTAAGTGAGCGTTGCAGTGACTTAGGAAGTTTTAGAAAGTTTAATGAAATATAGTATCTTTGCTCTTAATTTTGATTTTACTGATTGTTTTTATTATAAAGCACTTGCCGTTAAGAAGAAAAGGTTAAGGTGACCTTGATAGGTCACTGATAATAAGTCCTTGTTATATTTTTCGCTCATCTTACTATAGGTAATGCAGAGACAAAATACAACCAATAGAACAATTTGGAGCAATACCAAATATTTCAAGTAATACGTAATACCTGGACGTAACACTTTTATTTTTAATTGTAACGTAATAATTGTAAGTATTCCAAAATATAATAGGTGGTATACAAATAACCATTATGTTAAGCAAAACCAACAAAATCAAATTACCATTAAATATAAAATAGGAAGACAATTAACTAAGATCAACGTAAGGGTGCCAGATTTTAAATGGTTTCCAGAAAATACACAAAAAATTTGTTAGAAATACCTCAACGATAACTATTATTACAAACTCTTGAAATAAAATTATAATTAATTAAATGTTAAATAAACATCATACAAGAAATTCTTCTGATTGAGCAATAAGAATTACATAAAAGTAAGTCATGCAATGTAACCCCTAAACAATATAAATTCTTCCTCAGCATTGATTAACTTAAACAGAATTGATTTGAATAAAATTAATACTAAACTTACTTTAGTTGTATTTATTAATAAACTTCTTCAGCAGATAATATTACAGACACTCCCGAACTATTCTTCGACACAACTGTCAAATTAGTAAAGCCAAGCATAGGACACGAATAAAGGTCATTTGAAGGACTAAAGATAAGCAATAATTTTGAACTGTTTTATCGACACTATTTTGTCGCCTCATATAAGCGCCATCTATAATAAAATTACTGAACCACTTTCATATCATTGACACTATAGCTTTTAGTCATTAATAGGATTAGATAAAGATGGCATGGAAGATAGTTAAAAAATCGTTCGGGTACAGTGTCATAGGTGCTAGATGTCTGGTAAAGCGATAACCAATCCACTGGCCAATTGTGGGTGATGAAGGAAAATATTTTTAAACCAATATTTTATTTGGTCATATCCTTACTGCGCCATCTGCTACATAAATATCAAATCACTTTTATAACGAAAACAGAATAGCTTTTAGTGGTTAATAAAAATATACATAGATGGCATGCATAGTTATTAAATAAAAATAATTAAAAGCACTTTGCCATTTCGGCGTAAATATCCGTTGGGCTATGTCAATTACTCTGGTTCTACTGAAAATATTTTTTACGATCTTTTGACCAGCTATTTAACGCACAATATTTTTTATGGTTTTAAACTTCACCATCTAGTGGTGGCGTAAGAGAATCCACTACCCCATATCTTCCCGTAGGTGTCTAAATAGGTAAAAGAGGAATATTAAACGAGATGGGCAGCAGAATCTTCCTGATAGCAAATTTAATCATAAAATATTGTTAGAAATAACACGCCTGTCAAACGTGGCAACTATGGCAAATATCCCCCATGATGCAATCTAAGTTCCTATGTTCATCAGTGGACTCTTGGTAGACTTTTGATCAATGAATGAAAACAAATTAAAAGATTTGTACAATGTGTACATGACTGTGCCGAATGCCGATATTGAAATGTATGCAGAACTTTAAGAGAGGTTTTCACTAAGTTCCGATTGATAAATTTGGACTGTTTTTTAAAACTAACAGTCACCAATTACTTAGTCACAAAATTTTTATGCCACCTCTACACTAATCGCGAAGTCATTTCGATGAAGTGCTCGTCAAAGTCAATCGCAGTCCGAAGAACGTGACTACACTCGTGCTACTTCGCGAATAGCTCAGTCGCCTTGAGCCGCCCGCACCCTTAACATGAATAAAGATCAAGATGCAGCTGCTATAGGTACCTAATTGTGTGAACAGTACGACGTCAATGTGTTAACCATAGAAAAATAAATATGTAGGAATCTACATATTTAATATTTATATATACAAGAATTAATATATAACTGGCGTACGCCGAGTAGTGTAGTGAGACGCTTCGTGTAACTTCGGGGCACTTCGCTAAGTCCTTTGACTCGGGCGCAAAAAACCGACAGCGATCGGAAGTCGCCCGAGGCGAAGCGAGGTTACGCGAAGCGAATCGAAGTACCTCTCTACACTATTCTTCTCGCCCAACTACGATCAACTTCGCGAGTAGTGTAGAGGGGCTATTACAAATATTTCACAACGAAAGACATAGGCGTTCTGGAGTTATTCCATGATATATAATCTTCAAGCCAGAATCCTCTCTAACACATAATATGAATAAATCCGTTTTGTAACTTCGTTTTTGGTAAATGAAAGTCACCAATTGGTCACTAAACCTTAAAATAGAAATCACATCTCAAAAGCAAACAATAATGGTGTTTTCGAGAAGAGGCTGCTAGCTTGAATTCAGCCTAGATTCCTTTTTTTTATAGGATAAGGGTGACAAGCGAGCACACAGTCCACCTGATAGTAAATGGTTGCTGTGGCCCATATACATCTACATCTATCCTCGTTTGCGAATAAAATGCAGATGCGTTGTCAGCCGTGAGGACTAAGATGGAATGCCTCTAACATATGTAAATTAAAAATATTCTATTCTATCCAAAGTCCTATCTACTTGTCTGTCCGTCTGTTAATCCGTACGTCACGCATCTCTAACGAGTAGATGGTATGAAAAACATAGCTATTGGATGCCATACACAATCCAGTTTACCGTCAAGTTTGCAGAGCGCTTGAAGCGGCGTCCAGTTTGCAGTGCATCCATATAGACCACTCACGTTCAAGTTCAAACCATGGCGCCTCTCGCTTATTGCTCCGACTAACGTCATGCATACTTGACCGCTCATACACACGTTCAAGTATACTTGACGCAGTACACTTGATTAAGTTGGCAGAATCGAAATTCAATATTTTTGCTTCATGTAGACTTATCATGCACACTGATAGCCATACACCGTCAAGCTTACCGGACACCGCTTCAAGCACGCTGCAAACTTGACGGTAAACTGGATCGTGTATTGCATCCATTAAAAAATCTGTTGTTATAATATAATATTTATGAAGACACGAGCAATGAAAGGCTCGTGAAATCTAAATGTATATCTGCTGATATAGTTACGTTACACCCTTTCGCTATGCATTCATATCTATAGATATTAGGTTATTTATATAAGGGCAATAGAAAAATGAATTGTATTGGGTATAAATAATGGTTCAGAAGCACAATGGGTATTGTTAGAGCTGAGTTATAAGTTCCAATTGAAAAAAAAACACTTTGGCTGACAACGACAAAAAGAGCAGAGAAATAATTTAAGTTCCTCGCATGCAGTCTTTCTAAAAACTGACTGTTGAGACATACGGATGATAACCTTTACGAAAAGGTTCACCCAGATAAGTACAGTGTGTTTTATTTTTAAGTATCTAAAACAACGTGAACTTTACGTGGTAGAGCCACGCTGCAGCTGATTGGATAAGCTGAAATGGGAAGGACAACACTTTACATAATATCAGAGTCAAATAAGAGCATAATGCCTCTGTGGTGAGTTTCTTCAAGAATCATTTAAATGCGAACGGCAAATACCTTCGGTAATTGAAATAAAACTGAGCAAGTGCCTGCCTGTTTTAGCGTAAAAGGTTATGATGCTGGCAACTAATGAGTTGTATGTTGTCTGATAGCATAGAAAAGAAAGAGAAGTGCGATGGCACGAGACTGGTTTGATTTGTACACAGTGGTTACAAATCGACTCAAAAGCCTATTTGTCTAAAATCTCCTTAAGCCTAAATGTACCTCTGTCTGTCTGTATGTTACGAGTATGTTTTTTTTACATGGGGAAATGCCTACGCTTTCCCGCCTTGCATGGTATGTACGGGTTATGTCCGACTAAAACCCCATGGTGTTCCACCTTCGCCGCATATTGGTAGGGTTTCGGGAACGCTTTCGCATACATCCACGGCTTCACCGGCGCCGGCCCCTTCATAGCGGCTTCTTCTCGGGAATCTCCTCGGGAGAGGAGATCTTCTTCCCCTGTCTATTATGTTTCTAGTAGATATTCCAGCATCTAGAACTTTCGATACTAGTGTTCTTAATCGTTAACGCTCATAACACTCTTGGATCCATTTTTTATTAACCGACTTCTACTTAATTCGACTGTTTGTCCTCTTTCGTACATGTTATGCGAAATCTTGAACAATTTTGAACTGATTTTAATGAATCTTTTTATTTCAATAGTAAATAATAGTACTTTAGAGTTGGTTCCATATAGGTTTGAAGAAGAAATTCCACATCTAAGGGTGGAAAATAGAGGTGAACTTTTAATTTAACTATTTATACAACTTTCGAGCTTGTGATATTCCTTAGTCCACTTAAAAGGGTCTATTGGCGCCCTCCAAGCTTAGTGACCAATTGTAGACATTAGAAAAAAATGAGTGACTCAAAAAATTTAATTTTAATAAAGAGTAAAAGCCGATTTCAACGAACTAAAAATAATAATATAATTTCCACAAAGATGTTTTAGCACCGACTTCAGAAGCTGATAGGTTATGTGGAAATTATTTTATTATTTTTAGTACTTTATACTTTTTATTAAAAGGCTAATTTCCTCATATCGGTTTTTTAATAGTCCATTTAAATTTACTAGTATGATTCAAGTTTCTAAGCCACTCCCACTGACTGTTTTTTTTACTAATTCAATGTAGATAGATCACATATTGT
The DNA here is from genome assembly GCA_029286625.1 of Parnassius orleans. Taxonomy (NCBI): domain Eukaryota; kingdom Metazoa; phylum Arthropoda; class Insecta; order Lepidoptera; family Papilionidae; genus Parnassius; species Parnassius orleans. Next base: position 4,085,891 of record JAGSMP010000006.1, on the reverse strand, counting down.
CATCATTATATTGGTACTGAGCAAGTAATGATTACAATTGCTGTCTTTATTTATTTGGCCTTCTTATACGCGGACGGCTGGTCCTGTATGTATTCATATGTATAAATTTGAAATGATTTAAGTTTTATGTAACTTTGTCTCGTGAGTGTGTATATTACTGTATATTATTTAACACGTGGTTAGTCATTGTAGAAATAAAAACGAATTAATATTTTATTTTAATGCATATCATTATTAACTCTCATTTTCTACCCAGGAATCCGTCTGTGTAGGTACCACCATATCCGAAATGGAAATAATATTCAAAATTACGATTTCTTATATTTACGCGAATACTACGTATTGAATAAAACTATTTTTACGGATTTTATCGCGTTTAATTTGCTTATTTTAAATTCCCGACGTTTCGGCTGCTTTACAGCACCCAGACGTTCACACGCGTGAAAGAATATATAGCTGATATGAAGCACCTACGCTCCGGGAAATAACAGAAGTCTGCAACCTGTTAACACGTTCAAGAGCGCCCCCGCCATTACATCAGATTTGATAGACCACAAATCCTCGCAAAAGAACACCGATTCCTACCAAGGATGATATGCGAGGCTATTGAAATTAAAAAAAAAACATTCTAATTTCAATAGAGAAGATGGTTGGGTGCTGCCATCTGCTTGGGATCCTATAATTAACAAAATTAAATTCAATCCCAAGCATACCTGCATAAGCTCGTCCTGCGTAGTTCGGACCAAAAATTAATATTCAAAACTTGAAGGTAGAGTAGAAGGGCTAACTACGTCAGGACGTCAAAAATCTAAGTACCCCCGTGACCATCGGTGCTTTAAAGCACCCGAAACGTCCGGTATTAAAAATAAGTAAATTATGGCGTTAAAATCCGTAAAAATAGTTTTATTCAATATTCAAACTGACTGTGAAAGTAAATCAGCAAATAGCAGGCTACGTACGTCCCACTTCTGGTCACATTACAGTCCATAAACATCCACAGGTGGTCATAGGGCTCTCCCATTGTTTGATTTAGCCAAATTTTTGTAGCAAAATATCCTCTATGAGGCAATCTATGGAGGAGGCCTATGTTCAACAGTGGACTTTTATAGGCTGTAATTTAATGGGTGGTTGAATGTATACCACCATGTTGGAGGTCATGATGTTCTGGTCTTTCTCATAGTCGCTTCTTATAAAACCCACGGCACGAAATGGAGTGGTAGATTTTATCACCGCGCCATCGCACGGAAATGGTTGTCTACTACTACTACATATGTTTCCCCTTAGCTCTGAGAACATTTAGGCAATGGAAGTGTCCACCACACTGCCCTGTGTTGGCGGTGGGCTTTACGTGTCTTCGAAATATTTTAGGTTTCTCAGGTGCAGGTTTACTAATGAATCAGCAATTTAAAATGTAAGTAACAGTTTCATTAGCCAGCATGGATTTAACTATTTGCGGGACGTCCAGTATTGTCATTTCTTATTAGCTTCATTAATATCTCCAGCTCGATACCATTTTTAAAGAGATGTTAGTGTGTGTATGGACGTGCGTGTGCGTGTGTATGTACATGCTTGTACACGTGCGTGTACATGTTCGCATCTCACATGCTTGTTCGTTTGTACGCAATATTAGAGAAATTTTTCATGGCGCAAATCTCGAAAACAAAAACAAAATATACTTGACGGACCACAAAAAACATTGCTTTTGACACAGAATTGAACAACTGATTAGATTTCTATTAAATTCGATTCAACAGTCATTTAAAACAAAAATAGCTCGAACATGACAACAATCACGAAATAAGAAGTTAAATATTTGTTCTGTGCATATTGAATCGCACACACAGCCACTTTATTTTATTTATAAATGTAATACCCTGTAGATATCTAAGAAGAATATATATAATAGAATATATAATTTGTTATCAGCGAGCGTGTTTTATAACCACATTCACGGATGTCTTTAAACTGAAGTAGTTGTGCAATATTGTAATAAATACTTAGTTCATTAAAATTGATTGCTGTGAATCTGTGAGTATGTTTTAGCACAGACTTCAGATTTTTTTATAGGATAAGGGTAACAAACGAGCACACAGTCCACCTGATGGTAAGTGGTTGCTGTGGCCCATAGACATCTACATCTATCCTCGATTATGAATCAAAATGCAGATGCGTTTTCGCCCGTTAGGACTAAGATGAAATGCCTCGTTTCCAGTAAAAAGGGTCTCCGATTCTCTACACTCACCATAAGAAACACAGCAGTGTTAAGCTGCTATTTTACGCTGGTATTCTGTGAGAGCGTGGTCCTTCCCCGGCCGAGCCGACCCATTCGTGCTACAACTATACCAATAATATAGCTGCAGCATGGCTCTACCACGTAACAGAATGTGAAATTATTTTATTATTTTTAGTTCTTTGATGTCGGCTTTTACTTTTTATTTAAAGTTTTTGAAGTGAAAGCTTCTTCAGGCCATTTATTATATTAAAAAAATGAACAAATGGCCACACTTCTTTTATTCACTTGACAAATAATTCTTCGTTTGAATAAAACTATTTTTTACGGATTTTATCGCATTTAATTTACTATTTTAATTCCCGACGTTTCGGGTGCTTTACAGCAACCCATGGTCACGGGGGGAACTGAGATGTTTGACGTCCCGATGTCACAGTTAGCCCGGCTACCTTCAGTTATAACAAACGTTAACGTTATAACAAAACACCCTAAGTTATAAAAAAACACTACGCGACATCGTAAATTTTTAAATTGTAGTGTAATAAAGTTTTTAACGTCCATGCACTCAGTATAGTCCGTACGGGGAAAGAATGGGATTATAAAATGGCGGCTCATCGAACCCGTACCGTCAACATGCACAGCACTACAATGCACATTAGCGAAAACCCGTTAATAACGGTACATCGTTATAACGTTACATTATTCGGTTAATTGGAAATTTTCTATTAATGGGAAAATATTTGAAAAGAATTGCATACCCAAGTATATTTAAGGTAAGTATATTTTGCGGAACGTCTAGTACTGTCATTTCTGATTAGCTTCATTAATATCTCCAGCTCGATACTATTTTTAAAGAGATGTAAGTGTGTGTACGTGCGTGCGTGTGCGTGTGAGTGTACGTTATTTTACGATGGTATTCCGTGAGAGCGTGGTCCTACCTTAGTCGAGTCGACCCATTTGTGCTGCAACCACAATATAGCTGCAGCATAGCTCTACCACGTAACATAACACTCTACCGTCTGAGTATGTACCGTCCTTTTTTTATAACTAGCGACCCGTTATGGCTTCCCTTGGGTAGGATCTATAAACGTGGCGTTATTTAGACTTAAGGTAATCATTAAAGACCATTTATTTCATGTCATCAATATTACTATTTTAATAAAATCTCTAAATTTTTCGGATTAAATTTAGTCTAGATAACTCCTGGTATTACTCTCTACTTGTTTGTGAAGTTTTATTACAATCGGTTCAGCCATTCCGAAGATTAGCTCGGACAGACAGACAAATGAAAATTTTAAAAATTCTAAAATAACTCGTGTCTCAATGGCATGTAAATATTTTATACAAAAATATTAACAAACAAAGGCAACAATAATTATAAAGAAAACTCTCAGAACGCGTCGTAGCTCACAAATCAGCAAAAACGGACTGATTTTTTTTGGTAGTTTATGGGAATTTGTTACCATTGATTCCAATGAAAAGTTGTACTAATATTTTAAAACGTACCGAAAAACGCATATCACAACATATTTTTTTTGCAGTCTTTACCGGCGGGTGTGAATATAGATAGCGACAGTGTGCGAGCGAGAGGTGAATAGAGGCGACGCCATGTTCAATCCCATTCTTTAACCGCACGGGTAGTACTTAATAAACATGTTTGCCATAGACAACAAAACATGCTTCGAATATTAAAAGTTTGGCCATCGACGGAAACAAGGATCTCCCGCCAGGGAAGTTGTTCGGTCTGGTGAGCGACCAACATCGATCTGAAGTTTCTATTTAGTTTTCTGGGTCGTTTGGAAAGTTTGATAATGTAAATTAGACTCCGTTTGTTTTTCGGTCTGTGTGGGTATTATGATGCGGTGTCAACGCCGCCACACAAGAATTTAAATAAATGGAAATTTGAAGACTTATACTTAGACGAATACTTAATTGTAGTAAATAATTTTGCTTATTTTAATTTCCATTTGTCGCAGAAAAATGACCACTTACTTTTCATACCCGGATCCCAAACTGCAAGAGGAGCTCAAGAAAACTGCTGAAGCAATCGTCGCCCCAGGAAAGGGTATCCTCGCTGTGGATGAATCAAACGGTCAGTTGTTAGCGGACTTCACATGTCCTCCAAGAAATGCAACCCGCATTTTGTACGATATTTTCCTTTACTACTGAGCACGTGGTAAACCAGCGCTTTAAAACACAACTAACAAAGTCAGTGGTGCTGAAGAGGAATGAACAAGTTTTGCTTGCTCATTATGAAATTTGCAGGTCAGTGCTCAATAATGTCCTACAGACCGAATTTCGGTCACGGCTAGCTTTTTCGACTAGCCAACTGCACAGGATAGGATTATAGTGTATTAGCAAGCACAAGTGAACTCGCTATTCCCTCACTCTCACAGCCCGATGGTACGGTAATTCGACACGACCGGAGAGAGATCAGCCGCAGGACTGAAAATTTCTTGACAAAAAACTCAATAACAGATATTTTGGGCCGATCCGGGATTTACTTTGCGGAATTTCATTATATTAAAGATGTTAACTGTTTGATTGATCTTTAACATTTGTAAGAATCATTCCTAAAGTTAGGAACGCAAATTTCTGATTTATTTTCATTAATATATTTTAATGAAGACGCTATATTGCATTTTTCTCAGAGGGAATTGGTAAACTGCTAGCAACAGTGGGCTTAGAAAACACAGAGAATAATAGAAGAAAGTATCGACAACTTTTATTTACTGCTGACGATGTAAGTAATAAGTTAAATGTATTTTTTAAATTAATGTTTTAAGCACTTCAGAAACGTTTGTTCTGTATTATTATTTTATTCGTCTGACTTCATACATTTCAGACTTGCAATTATTTGCAGCAGCATTTCAAAGATATTGTACTCGTAAAATATCTTTACAACAATAATTGTTCTTAATATAAAAAACTAAAGTAAGTTTAAGAATATAAATTACCTTTTCAAATCTAGCCGCCTTCAAATTGTGCTGCCTTGGGCATCGTAGGTAATTCCTAGTCTGTGGGTACCTTTTTATCTAAAACACTTGCAAAGAATTTTAAGTGCAGACCAAACATATCAGTCTGGCCATAAATAATGTTACAATTTAAAAAAAATTCTTTTCTTTTCTTGTTTCTTGAATTCAAACTTGGAACGCGTTTATAAACTTAGAAAGTCCAATCGTTTAACTGCTATGTTACATATTTTTTAAGATGCTTCAAATAGTAAGAATTAGCCGTATGTTTGTTTATCGCACTATTGACAGGCTGATAAACTAGCATTTCCTCTGTCTGTTAGGGCTAGACGGACTGTTAACGCTGTCAAAGCCAGAAATTGATCAAACTCTATAGGAAACAACAAATACCATCATGCATAATGAAAATTCAAGCTGGGAGCCTATCGGGAATTATTAAACAAGAACTGTAGCTAGACGCTTACCGTCGATACACAGAACACCCCCTTAATCAGTCCCCGCGGCTTAAGAGTTAAGAGAGTGGATTGATCAAAACGCTTGCTGCCCCAATTCGCTAGGGAACTACACAGTAATGTGCTTTAGATGAAAAATAAGTACGATTAAAGAGCACTAACACATAAAATGACCAAGTGTAAGCTCACAACTCTAAAGAATATTCGCAACTTGTTAGAATAGTTCAACGTGGTCTTCAATCTAGGATTGATTAAGGGGTGTCCTACTATGGAGTCAAAAATCTTCATTTTCGTGAAAAATTAGTAAAAACATCAAAAGAAGAAATGAGACTGTCTTGAAATTTGTAGTGAAGTCTAAAAGTGATGGATTTTTCAAAAATGTGCCTTGGGATTTCCGGCAATACTCTGCTCCTGGTCACAACGCTTCAACAACTCAAATCTGGCTCGAGAACAATGCTCCGGACTTCATAAGAGCTGAAGACGCCTATTAAGTCCAGATTTGAACCCATTGGACTACGAATTTTGGTCAGTACTTGAGGACATGGCCTGCTCAAAAAGTTTTCTCGACAATGAGTCTCTCAAAAAATCCTTGGTGCTAGCAGTGAATTTGAACCACGGAGACAGTGTGTCAATGCATAGATTCTTATAGAGATACTTAAAGAATATAAACATTTAAAGAATATATACTTAAAGAAAAAAAAATATTAACTTTGGCCTCTCTATATATTTACAAAAATGTAAAAATAAGTGCACAAAAAATGGTATTATTAAAAATAGTACATTCTGTAAATACTAGGAACAAGCACAAGTTAGTTATACCAGATACTCGACTCCAAAGAGTTATTAATTCCTTAATGGGGCAATGTATACGCTTTTACAACAAAGTTCCAGAAAATATGCAGGCCTTATCTATCAAAAAGTTTGAAATTTTTATTACGTAAAAATTGTTTAGTAAGGGTTATTAAACTACTAAAGAGTACGTGATTGATAATAACCCCTGGGAATGAGGTGATCGCTACCATGCTGTTTCTAATCTCTTTCATGTTCTTCATGTTCCTAAAAAGTAAGTAAGATGATTTTATTAAAAAAAAAGTCCCGCTAGGTTTCTTGCTGGTTATTCCCAGGACAGAGGTATTTTCCAAACCTGTGGTAATAGTAAAAAATTACTTTCAATAAGTATTCTTGTAATCTATATTGACTAAAAATGATCCTGTTCTATTCTATATCATTCCATTCCATTCCATTCCATTCTATACCATTCTATTCAATTCTATTATATTCTATTCTGTTCTGTTCTGTTATGTTCTGTCCTATTCGGTTCTGTTCTGTTCTATTCTATTCTATTCGAGGCTAGAGAGATTGCCTGTATCGAAGCCAGAGGCTGATTGCATTAAATTATTTTCAATTATGAAATTGCTTCATCATCATGATCATTATTACAGCGTACATAAGTCTGAACATATTTTCCGTAGTTGCCACTCGTTTCGGTTGGTGATTACAGTTTTTTATTTTTATTTTTGAATAGTTAGAAGCACCCATAATATCCTGCTTCGTTTCTCTCTGTCTCCTCTTATGACACTCATGGGTTAATGGGATAGTGTATTCTTTTACGCCAATACTACACAGCAAAAGTTGATCGCTTCGACTTCGATAAATATATGTAAGTTTTATTATTATTACACTGTTTTTTTATAAAATATATGCATTTTAATATGTGTTAGAACATATGGAACATATTAGGTACAACCTTTCTTATTACATTAAGTGTATAAATTTATAATTCACGAGTTACATATCTATTAATAGAAACTATTTAATTACGTTGAACTAAAGTGTTGGCTCTTTGTTAGGCCTGGTTTGTTTATCTTTCCGCTAGGAATTAATTTGGAGTCTCGTTAGCTTAAAGACAACCTACTACGCAATATATTTATGCCAGAAAATAAGGGACAAATTTCCTTCATATTACGGGCAACGTCTCGGGGAATGATACATGATATTATAGTGGGAAACATGTGTTATAGAAAAAGTTCCCGCTCGTTTCATTACGCATATTTTTAATAGAATCAGGCGTTACTTTGCGGAAATCCATTATATTAATGTTGGAAAAATTTATTTTGCCAATATCACCACTAATCCCAGCACCACTGTGGTGACGGGGATAATGCACGCAATTGAGGGAGGGCGGGAGGTGCTCTTCAAACTAGGTAAGACACATCATTTTATATTATTGAGCGGATATTGGCAAAGTAAATTTTTCCAAATTTTAACGCATATTTTTATTTATGATAAGTAAGAAGAAAAAATCTTTGTCTCGATATCGGCTTCACTGATTTCTTTATCACCACGCTTTTTATTTATTTATTTGTTTGTTCTATGGGTATTAATATAAGTAAAAATACCTTACACTCTGATTAGAAACCTTCCTACCAAGCATGTACGCGTGTAAAGCCTGTGGAAAATACATGTTTCCTGGAAGAAACCTAAATCATCTCCATTGGCTAACACAGCAGTGTTTGGCGATCGGAGTATACCAGATGTATCGCATATTTGACGCTGCTCACCTTCGACTGTCTTTTATATTGGCGTAAGTAAGATCGATCGGAAGCCATTAGATCGTTCCGACCATTCCCACAGTCGCCTTTAAAGACGTCCGACGAAATAGAATGATGTGATTTCTAAGACCGCTACCACATGCAAACTACTTCAACAAATTATATTCGTTATATTTATACCGTTCATGTTGAAGCTTTACTTTAATTTAGGTAAATTTTATCCTAGAAATATATTATGTCTTATTGCCACGATAAGCCTCACTTATTTCGAGAGTAGCGACGTAAGTAATAATAATAATATGTAGTAACGGCGTAAGAATATCAACTATCACATAATATCATCATCCAGACAGGAGAAATCTGAAACAGGACAACGATATCTTCCTGATAAGATTTGAAAATATTAAAAAGCTACGATTGTCTATGCGTCGGTAACTACGGCAAAATCCCTCTATGAGGGAATCTTTGTTGGAGACCTATATTCAGCTGTGGATTTTGGTAGGCTGTAATGAATGAATTAATGAATATCGTTCACCAAAGAGGCAATCATAGAAATTTTACGTCTTGAATTAAAACTGACAGTTTATTGGACTAAGGAGGACCATCTCTGTGTATGAAAAAGTGTCCGTCGAGAAGCGTCCAATTAGGGTGGCGCTTAGGTAGCAAGGGGGCAGTTATGTTAGCACTTTCATTGGTTATATTTACTAAATTACTTTGAACTACGTAAATGGTTGACGTTTTATAAACTGCAATATTCTCAAATACACAATTTATCACAGGTTTTTGAATTATAATTTGCTGCTTACAGCTGGTCACTTTTTCGATTTGTCCCCCACATAAGATTTACCTTTCCGTTCGTTTCTTTCGTTCTCCTTGCCTTTACTCTCCATAGACTACATTATACTTACGAATTAAGACTACATTACTACTATACTATAGAAACAGCGATATCTTGTGATAATTACTAAAAGTATTTTAAAATTTTCTTTTATAATTTGCTATATTTTAGACCATGGAGAGTCTGTGTAAGAATATCCACTACCCCATATCGTCCCGCGTGTGTAGTAAGAGGCGACAGAGTGAAACGAACCAGGAGATGGGCAGCAGTGTTGCCAACCCGTCTGCCACGTTTGGCAACTATGACAAATGTCCCCCTATAAGGCAATTCATTGGGAAGGTTTATGTTCAGCAGTGGACTTCTGATGAGATGTTACGGTAATGGTTACGGTATTTTAGGACTTAAGAACAAATTCTGATTCGCCGCGTGATGCATTAGTATTTATTATTTAAAAGTGAGCGTTATAGAACTAGCCATCGTGTATAGACGTATTTTGTTTTTTTCCATTCCGCAATAGTCCACTGCTGGAGTAGACTAGCCACATGTTCTCGGTCAGCATTAGTTAGATAGCTATACTGTCATTTTCGTCGTTTTTGTCATTAATCGTTTCTTTTGACAGATATATGAAAGAGTAATTTTTTTAGGTACTATCGGAGAACATATCAGCAGTCATTTTGTTTGACGAGACAGTGTACCAGAAAGCTGATGATGGAACGCCGTTTATGGAGTTGTTAAAGAAAATAAATATAATACCAGGCATCAAAGTCGATAGAGACGTCGTACCATTGTATCTATCGGAGGATGAAGTAACAACTCAAGGTAAATTTATTAAATAAATAAATATCACTTAGGTAATTGCCATATTAAAAACAAATTTACATAAGAAACAACTTCATCATCATCATTTGAAGTTCACCATAAGTCCACAGCTAAACATAGGCCTCCCCCAAGGAATACCACAAAGAACGGTCCTGAACAATAGAATACTTTCACACTTTCGTATACTGTCTCAAATTTGCGACGGATTTTTTGACTTCCTCATCAACCGCCTGTAGGATTCCCTCGGGTAAGGATTTTTCATATACCGAGTTCCTATATTTAAAAACGCCTCGTTTTCTTTTACGAGCCGTTTTGCAGTAAACTAAGCGCAGGAAAACTCCTTTTTTAAAACAAAATACCATTTCAGCTATTTATTAACTGTTTAATTTTTTTCCTTTAAAGCCATCCTAAGTTGCTGAATGAAGAATAAGTTTGTAATATAAACTCTTGTTACATGCATCTACCAGAAATTGGGTATTAATCGCCACACTTTGTAAGCGGTTTGGCGATCGGAGTGCCAGATTTATCGCACATTTGACGCTGCTCACCTTCGACTGTCTGGTTATTTTATAGCAAGACGGTTTTACCGCTATCGATCGGAAACCATTAGATCTCTCTGACGTTTCCCATAGTGACCTTTAACGACACCTGTGTTACGAAATATGGTGGTATATGGTTAATGGGATTTTGTAGACCGCCATCACATGCAAACTAATGCGACAAATGAATATATCGTTATACCATTCATGATGAAGCTTTACTTAAATTAAGGTTAATTTTATCATAGAAATGTATTACTTCTCATTGCCAAGATAAGCCTCATTTATTTCAAGAGAGGTTTGTAACAGAGAAGAGTCCACCACACTCCCCAACTGCGTGTTTTGTTTCCTCGGACTTGCAGCCGTAGTAGATCAGGAAAAATACAAGTCGCAAGAACACTATGTTCAATTTCCTGGCAGTGGGGGAAAATCTCAGACCAATAAAGAGGGGAAAATATATTAACAATAAAATCTAATTCTTTTTTAGGCCTCGATAATCTAGCTCAACGGTGCACTGCATACAAGAAACAAGGTTGTCGTTTTGCCAAATGGCGCTGCCCATTAAAAATCGGAGAGCACACGCCCTCAGTGCAAGCTATTCAGGACACTGCCCAAGTTCTGGCCCGTTATGCCTCCATCTGTCAGAGTCAAGGACTAGTGCCTGTTGTAGAACCGGATGTTTTATTAGACGGTAGGTGATGCTTTTTAATTAAAGTTAGGATGACACTCCTCTGGACTGCCTCTTCTGTGGCCGATAGACATCAATATTTCTCCACAATAAAATTAAAAATGCAAATCATGATGAATATTATGAAATGCCTCGTTACCAGAAAAAAAGTCTCCGATTTTTGTCACGCATCATACGAAGTACAGCTGCATTATCCTGCTATTTCTCGCTAGCATTCTCAGCACGCGTGGTATTTTCTCGGCCGATCTGAACATTTATTCGTGCCGCATAATACGCTGCAATGTGTACCATCATAGTCGGCAATCGCTGTGCCAGATATCTTATACCCTTAACGCTGCTGAGTATTATACATCTAGATGGTATACCGTAATCTATGCTTTAAAATGTTTTTGTCCTTTCCCATAGCCACCTCGGACCAAAACCATGGGACGAAATGAGTTGATAGATTAAGCACCACACGGCATAAGATAATCCTTCACAATCATTACGGTCTATATAAAGTCCACTGCTGAACATACGCCTCCCCCATAGATTGTCCCATATTTGCCATAGTTGTCATGTTTGGGAGGCGGATTGGCAATAGCAATATTTTGTTAAGTTTTTGGTATCAGGAAGATGCTACAGCGCATATCCTGTTTAATACATACGTGTGGTAAGTTTATAAATGTATTATTTTTTGTAAAACTATTGTGCTAGATTTTTTTTAAAGAAGTTACCATTTTAACATTTATTTTAATTATACCTAGAAGAACGAAAGATATGGAATATTTTGAAAACAATAAAACGCATCAATAAGATTTTTTGTTTTCTTTTCTGTTGTTCTTGTATCGTTATCTATACACATAAATAAAATTGAAGTGTCTGTCTGTAATAACGAAATAGCCGCCCTATATTGAGCTGAGGTGGTTTTTTACATACCATTAAGCCATGAATTACCATTTATTAAACATTTTGTCTATCTGTCTGTCTGGGTTAATTTTCAGAATGCTGAACCGCTTGTATTGATATTTCACGAACAGATAAAGAGCAAAACCAAGAGTGATCTGGGCTATATTTTATCCGAAATTCTTTGACGTTAAAAAAAAAACAAAAAATTGACAAAATAAATGGATTTTGATTATATCAAATCTAAATAACGCCTCCAGTCATATCTAAATTACATCGAAATTTAAATTACTAATTAATGCAATCTTGATAAATTATGTTACCAGGACACCATGACATCGTTCGAGCTCAGAAAGTAACAGAAGTTGTATTGGCAGCAGTTTACAAATCATTGAACGATCACCACGTTTTCTTGGAGGGAACTCTACTGAAGCCAAATATGGTGAATTTATACTTTTAATTTTTCCAATAGTTACCCTTAAATTTACAACGCTTATTGGATTAAGTGTTAAGTTAATAGATATACGATGAAAATTGTGCCAGCATTTATATTGCTCAATAATATTTTCGTATGAGTTAAAATTCCTTTTATGTAATATCATCATTATCAAATATTTTAAAAATAACACAGTAAATGAAAAAATTAAAATAGTTAATTTAAAAATATGCTGTAATAAGACATTTTAAAAAATTTGGCCATCTAAATTTGCATAGGGGTATAAATAAAAAAAAAAATGTGGCAACCCATACTATCAACATCCTATTTTTTTCCTATTATAAGCCAATGCTTGACGACAATCCCACCTGGTGGTTAATGGTGTTGATGCCCTAATTGTTAAATCGCGTAACAACAGCCTATTCACTCTTGCCTTAAAGACATGATGTGTGATTGAGACGTTGTTGATTCTGCATTTACAACTTCGTTATTCGCCGTGTAGTGGAGACGTAGGAGAACCCTCTAGAATGGAATGAAATTGAATGGAATGTAATGGAATTGAATGCAATGGAATGGAATAGAGTCGAAGGGAAGGGAATAGAAAGGAATCGAACGGAAAGGAACGGGACGGGACGGGTCGGAATGGAATAAAGCGAAATGGAACGGAATGGGACAGCACATAACAGACTAGTATACACTAGAACAGAACAGAAAATAACAGAATGGGACAGAAAACAAATGAAAGGGAAGGGAAGGAATGGAATGGAATGGAATATAATGAAATGGAATGTCAAAGAATAGAAAATCGATGGGTGAAGCCTATGTCCAGCGGTGGACTTGGGCTGTAATGAATTAAACATTATATTTAATAGCTTTTAATAGCTAAAGCCAAGTACCCGCCTGCCAAGCATGGCTTTTGTGGCAATCAATGGGAAGGCCTATGTCCCGCTGTGGACTTGTGATGGGCAAAAATGATGATAATGATGATAATAATGAATTCCCTTGTGACCTTGAAGACGAGACTAGAGACCACTTAAGATAAGAAATAATAAAATAAGTTTTGAGTCATATAGCTCTTAATAGCTAAAGCCAAGTACCCGCCTGCAAAGCATGGTAACTATGGCTTTTGTGGCAATCAATGGGGAGGCCTATGTCCCGTTGTGGACTTGTGATGGGTGAAAATGATGATAATGATGATAATAATGAATTCCGTTGTGACCTTGAAGACGAGACTGAATACCTCTTAAGATAAGAAATAATAAAATAAATTTGAGTCATATTATATCATTATTTATTTTGGAGATATATTATCTAAATATAAAACAATAGAATATAATTTTAGTACTCTCCCTACATTGTGGCATTCCTTAAGGGAGGTCTATGTGCAACAATACACTTGTTGCTATAATAATGATGACGATGATGATGTTAATAAGAATATTTAATGTAGGTTACGCCAGGTCAAGCATGCCCCAATAGAAGTACGCCTAAAGAAATAGCAGTAGCCACCGTTACAGCTCTACTTCGAGGAGTACCAGCAGCTGTTCCAGGTAATTATCAATAAATTATTATTTTAGCAATTAATTATTATTTTTATCAAAAAGTTATTGTTACGCATTCGGGTCGAATGGTGGAAATTATCTCGCACTTAAACCAGTATAATTACCGGCTAGAGAGCCAGTATGATTACAGGCTATGAGGCATTCTGTCTGAGTCCTCAGAGGTAACAACGCATTTGTAGTCTTCTTTGTTTGAAGTTGGTTGCTAGTGTGCATGGACTGTAGTAGCCACTTATTATCAGTGGGACTTTGGGGTCGTTTGCTATAAATCAATTTTAAATCAAAAAGTTCTATGCACAGCAGTGGACTTGTATAGGGCTGTAATGAGAGTATTTTTTATTTTTTTATTTTATTGCATAAGGGTGACGAACGTAAGTGGTTGATGTTTCCGATAGAATTCTACTATCCGTGCGGTTAAAGAATGGAATTGAAAATGGCGTTGCCTCCATTCACCTCTCGCTCGCACACTGTCGCTATCTACACTCACATCCGCCGGTAAAGACTACAAAAAAAACGATAAGCGTTTTTCGCACGTTTTATAACTTCACTCGAACTTATGCTCGGAATCAACGATAACAAAATGCCATAAACTACCAAAAAAAAAATCAGTCCGGTTTCGCTAATGCCCTAATGTGAGCTACGACGCGTTCTGAGTTTTCTTCATAATTATTGTTGATTTAGTTTGTTAACATTTTTGTATAAAATATTTACATGCCATTGAGACATGAGTCATACTTTTTAAATTTTGGTTTGTCTGTATGTCCGAGCTATTTGTTGGAATGGCTGAACTAATTGTAATAAAATTTAACGAACAGATAGAAAATAATACCAGGAGTGATGTAAACTAAATTTTATCCCAAAAATTTAGAAAATTTATTAAAATAGAAATATTGATAAGATAAAATAAATGGTCTTGAATTGTTATCTCAAGTCTAAATAACGTCACATTAATAGATCCCAACCAGGCGAAGCCAGAGCGGGTCCCTTGTTATAAATGTTATTTTAAAATTAATGTACCTACTTGTGTATATAATTCTTTTCAAATATTTTCCCATTATTAGAAAATTTTCAATTAACCGAATAATAAAACGTTAATAGCGGGTTTTCGCTATTGGTACTGTGCATCTTGACAGTACGGGCTCGATGAACCGCCATTTCCAATTCCATTCTTTATCTGTACGGACTGTACATCTATCGTCGCTTAAGAATCTAAATGCAGATGCGTTGTCATTTCTGACGACTAAGATGGAATGCCTCATATCCAGTAAAAAGTCTCCGGTTTTCTACACTAACCATACGAAACACAGCGGCATTAAGCTGCTATTTTACGCTGGCACATTCGTGCTGCAGCATGGCTCTACCACGTATATTTCTACGTACTTTATATTTCTTATTCAAAACGGTAAAGTAACAATCACCTCATCCCCAGGAGTCATTTTTATTTAAGTATTCTGTATAAATCTATAAAAATAAATAAAATTGAAGTGTGTCTGTAATATCGAAATAACTGGCTTCTATATTAAGCTCAGGTGATTTTTGCATCTATTTAAGACATAACTACTTTAAAAATGTTATATATCTCTGTCAGTCTGTCTGTATGTCCGGACTAATCTTTGGAATAGTTGAACTGATTGTGATAAATCTTCACGAAAGGGTAGAGTGCAAAGCCAGGAGTGATCTAGGCTATATTTTATGCGAAACATATGGAGACTTTTTTTTGTAAAATCGATAAACTGATAAATGGTTTTTACGGATTTGCGGTTTTTTCTTTGAGTTCTATTGCGACGAAGTCAAAGGTAAAATATTGTATTATAATAATACTTTGTACACATTAGTTGACGGCTCGGTAGCGAAATAGATAAGCATTTGGTTGTGACGCTGCAGGACTACTGTGGAATTTGAAATCAGTATTTGTATGTATGACCTACAAATAGCAATTATTCCAGATCTGGATGTTCGTCCATGTACAATTTATGTTTTTAAAATGCCTTCTCGATACGGGAAAAATTTAACATGTGGGATAACGCTTTTAGACTTGCCTAAATATAGAAGCTTAACGAGAAATAGTAGGATAATGAAACGCCGTAATTTTAAAATAATCACCTAATAATAACCTGCTTGATGTAAAAGATCGAAAAAAATGTATCACTTGCTTACACAATACACAAATGTTCATAGTTAAAATTGTTATCTTGAAATTAAGACATATTTAACTAAAGAATATATCCCAAATTTATATTATTTTATTTTATTCGGTCAAAAATGCATTTATAATGATCTGACAGACGGACAAAATCAAATTATAAGCATTCCATGTTAGTCAACGAAACCCTAAAAAAGTATTCATCGACTTTGAATTATTGTCAAATCTGTTTTATATTTGTATAAAACCACTGTTTGATATCTTTATCGTTATCGGCGTTACATACAATGTAGTTATGTAGTGTAGAGAACCGGAGACCCTTTTTTACTGGAAATGTGGCATTCCATCTTAGTCCTCAGGGGTGACATCGCATATGTATTTTGATTCTTAATCGAGGATAAATGTAAGATGTCTATGGGTCAGCTCGTTTGTCACCCTCATTCTATAAAAAAAGGTATATAATATAGCAGTTCCAAAAAGTTTAAAATCACGCATGATCATGACCTGTGTTGATCCTAGTGGGAATACTAGATCATAATCTTCTAATTATTAAATTACTATTAGTTCTTAACGAATTCCTGTGTCGTCTGCAAAATTTCAGATTGTTTATGCATTTAAAAGTGTGTGAAATCTGAATTGCAAAATTCTTTTACATACGCAAATACATTCAAACATACATACATGCATGCATAGACCAAGCTATTACAAAGTTTGTAAAAACAGAGTCGCATTGAGAACCATCTTGTTTCAGTTAGTATTTGAAACGATTTTCCATTTCATAATTTATAAAGCTACATTCGCTCGCTAAATAATCATTTTTAATATTAAGGACGTTCAGTAAAAAGGGGCATTATGAATAAATAACGATGCTTTTAGTGAAATGCAGCCAGCGTCGGAATGGACTACACTACGTAATAATTTACGAGGATAGAAACGTCTAATCAAAAACTACATAAGTAGTAACCATTATTTTTGTTTTTTATTAAGATTACTGTTACATAATGATTTATAGACTATTAAAGTCCACTGCTGAACATAGGCCTCCCACATAGATTGTTTCATAGAAGGGATATTTGCCATTATCGTAATTAGGAAGACGCTGCTGCCCATCTCCTGATTTGTTTCCCTCTGTCGCCACTTACGACACCCACGGGATGATATGAGATAGTGGTATTAAAATTATTATTTAATAAATATAATTATATACATATTTAAATGCCTACTGGTGAATTGATTCAATTACTTAAGTTGCATCCGTATTTTGAGTTAGTTTGTCCTTGGTTTTCTATTTTTAAGTACATAAAATCTAAAATAACGTTCTAAGACCAAGACCCAGACCCGGGTAGTGGCGGCGAAGAGAATCCACTCCCCATATCATGATGTGGGTGTCGTAAGACGCGACAGACGGAAATGAAACAGGTGATCTTCGTGATATCAACTGTTTCATTTTCATTTCATACACGTCTGCCAAGCGTAACTGTGGTAATTATCTCCCCATCCTATCGTCCCGTCGGACTATGATAGTGAATAAAGAGCGCATCTCTGTTTGTGCGCCCACTGCACTATAATCCTGTTCTGCGCAGATGGCTAGTCGGTCTGGAGGACATTATTATTATTAAAGTTGAATAATTTTAAATTCTTAGAATTGCGTTTCTCCGGCGGTCAGTCTGAGGAAGAGGCAACCATTAATCTTAATGCTATCAACATGGTCCAAATGAAGAAACCTTGGACCCTGACCTTCAGCTATGGACGAGCTCTTCAAGCGTCTGTGTGGAAAACTTGGGAAGGATGAAATGTAAAGAAAGCTCAAGTGGAATTGATTAAGAGAGCTAAGGTATAAATGTGCCTTATTTAATGTACCGATTTTGACGCAACCCACGTTCACTATATTATAGCGTTGCAATACCTTCCTTCTTCTTAGTAGGCCGTCAGCAATCCACAGGTGGACATGGTTTCTCCCATAATAAGGACGATTTGCTATGCCGGCAGAGCAACCCATTTTTGCACTATAGGAATTTCTCAGGCTTATGAGAAAAATCCACCCCTACCCTAGGAGAATAAACAATCGCTATAATATGTTAGAGGCCACGAAATCTTTTAAAGCTTTCCTTATGTCACCTTTACGACACCCTTCCTTGATTTGAACAATTATGGGTGTTTTAATCTACGATATTATCCTAAATGTATAGCGTCATCTAGCGATAAGTCAAGGAGTCAGTCAGTCAGTCAAGTATACCTGGTGTTTGTGAAACGCTCCCGAAAACGAAGACTGACCATAGTACTAAGGATACCTTTGATGATGGTTCACAAAGAAATTGATCCCGAGGAAAAAAAATCATCTTTTCACAACGTTTTATTAACTTTATTCACGCTCTATCATGTTAGTACAGCTAAATGAAAAGATAATTTAATAAAAATAATCATGAAAATACTTAAACATAAAATCAGCAGTGTTATTTTAAATCAGCTGACTAAGGTCAATAACCGCGCGGACGCCGAACTCTTATTTAGCTCGGTACGAAACAATGCATTAGGTATACTACTCACTCTACCCTTTCCTTTCACACACGCGCCGCCGCGCCGCCCGGCCGACTCCTGTTGCCTCGCGTTGTGAAATTTACACATACCAGCGTTGCTAACATGTGGGAATTCCCAAATTGTGTGGGAATTTAAAGTTGGTTGGGGATTTTATGGAATTGGGATTATGCGGGAAAAGGGATTTTGAAAATCGATAAACAGCCAAGTCAGAACCTTTTTCAAGAAATCTAAATACTTATTTTAGCATTTTGTTAGGTTACTTATGAATATCGAATGACTCCCTTTTAATTATCTTCATTGCACCACAATTAATTTTCGGATTTATTTTGGCAACTTTTGTGTATCATTTAATGCTTTTCATTTCTTTATTTTTAATTTTGAAGAAAAATATGTTAGTAAAAAGTACATCTTATAAAATTAGTTGAAAATTGATTCATTTCTTAAAATAAAATTGAGGGAATTTGTGGGAATCTGTTGAAGTTTTGTCCTTAAATTAGGAATTTGACATGAATTTTCGGGAATTTGACAAATTGTTGCTGGCAACTGCCATGTTGCACCGAAGTTTAGTTTGCCGGCGACAAGAATTAGAGGCGGCAATCACTATAAACTTTGCAAGTAATTTTAAATAATTTTGACGTTCCTCTTTTAAATTCAAAGTATTGGTCGGATTAAATACGGAAAGTCAATTAAAATAAAGTAAAAGTATTATTTTTACATTAATTCTGATAGATTAATTAACTGTCGATCATTATTGCAATTGATTTTAACTATTAAATTATTCAGTACCATTTCATTTCTATTTTCTTATACAAAATCAAAGATAACGATGAAATAGTGTTTATAATTGTGTGAGTACTGAGCACCCAATTAGGTAAGTTTATTGATTATTAATTTTAATTATTTAAGTTTATTAATATAATTTTGTAGTAAAGAACTGCTTGTTGCTTCAGGCTACAATTGACTGTGTAATTGTATATAAAAATGACAATTCCATATGAAGACTAGTCGTAGATAACTAAACTTATAAATAAAATAAACGTTGGCAATGTCGTAACGGTTTAACGGTCTGTGAAAGTGCTCAATGCTTCAAGGACTTTACGAATACCTCGTGCGCATTTTAGGCGGATTGATTATTAATTTTAATTATTTAAGTTTATTAATATAATTTTGTAGTAAAGAACTGCTTGTTGCTTCAGGCTACAATTGACTGTGTAATTGTATTAAAAATGACAATTCCATATGAAGACTAGTCGTAGGGATAACTAAACTTATAAATAAAATAAACGTTGGCAATGTCGTAACGGTTTAACGGTTCAGAAAGTGCTCAATGCTTCAAGGACTTTACGAATACCTCGTGCGCATTTTAGGCGGATTGATTATTAATTTTAGTTTTTGAGACAGTTCCGTGTTGACTGTTGATATAACTTCATTCTAATTATCTTTTCATTATAGCTGCTTTCACTTTTGTGATTTTTTATTGTACGCAGATGACCTAAAAATCTTCCATATAATAGACAACAGTGATGATCACATTAAATTTCAGGCCGACCTCGATCGCTTCTCTGCCTATTGTGCTGCAAATAAACTTAGATTTAGCATAAATAAGTGCTAATCAATAACTTTCACTAAAAGCGGCTAATTAGTAATTGTACTTACGAACTCACTGGTGCCAATCTTGAAAATGCAATACATTAGAGACCTAGGTATAACGTCAGACAAAAGTACATCTTGATTTACACATAGATAATATAATAAATAAAGCTTTTAAAATGTACGGATTTGTTACGAATTCAGTAAAAATTTACTCAACCCTATACATTTGTATGCTTCTATAACGCCCTAGTCAGATCTCAACTAGAATATGCCGTGCCCATTTGGAACCCTTTTATAATAAATATATTGAAAGTCTGGAAATGGTACAAAAGAAATTTCACGTACAATGTCACTACAGATGTTTCTACTATCGTTTGTGAAAACATCCTATATACAACTATTAAATAAATATATAACTCTGAAACTTGAGGATAGACGTAAGCAACTCGAGGCTATGATTTTATACGACATATGCCATAACCGATACGATTGCATCCCCATTGTGAACAGATTGTGTTACAGTGTTCTTACCAGAACTCATAGCCGAAATATTTGTCGATTATTTGCCACTTCGCTGTCCTACAAACGGGTAAACGGTCGCAAATGCATCGTCTAGTACTATATAATACATACCTATAAAACATATTGTTCGAAACATTGCGCAGTAATTATAATTATTCTTAGTCTTAGTTATGTTTTATTGAATTAATTAAGTAGTTTTCAAAAGTCCATAATTTTATTTCTAAATTTTACGTGTTGAAGTATAGGTACTCTTCAAACTACCTGTACACTATCGTATTTCTTTTCGAGTGTATTTTCATTTGAATATTTTGATTGTTTTCGTAAAATATAATATATTTTTGATATAGTATTTTGATATAGTTATGTGTTGCTATTTAAATACTCAGTTTGTTTTGCAGTAATTAATATCACCTCAACGTCTAAAATATTAATTTAAGTTGTGGTAAATGATGCTGGTGTTATAATTAATACTACTTATTATCTAACATTCTAAGCAACATTGTATTCAACATTGTTTTTACCCAATAAAGCTAAAAAAAAAGAAAAAAATCACGTGCGTGGGCGACAGTTCAGTCGTTTTGTTTATTATATTCTTGTTGTTATTACTTGTTCACGTTTTGTTTTTCTTGTTTTGTTTTAATAATGCCTAACGCTCAGGTACGTTTATAATGCTCGTGAATACGGCAACATGTTAATGTGCCTTGGAGAATCTCATAAGGCCACTTAGATTTAGATCGGTAAGCTGTTTCATACCTAATTTTTTAAATAACTTAGTACTGAACTCATCTTAATAGGTATAACTGAATACATCAGAATAATAAATGGATAAAAGCATGACTCTAACCTTGTTAACATTTCATTTAAGTAATTTTTATTAGCGGGGAATCGAACCAGGTATTTGGTTTATTTAACCTGTGAATAAAGTGGCTAGGTGGAGACGAGCACAGTGGCAAAAAGTAGGTTAAGTAGATAAGTTAGGTATTTAGACAAGTGTTGTAAATTATTAGGTATTGTGGTACATCATCGCTAGTCGGGGCCGCGAGAATTCAGCGTGCGCGCATTCATTGATCCTCAGCTTATTGTAATTCCACTGCTGGTTTTATGTTTAAGTATTTGATTTTGATTTTTTTTAAATTAAATCGTTTCATTTAGCTGTACTAACATGATGGAGCGTGAATAAAGCTAATAAAACGTTGTGAAAATGATTTTTTCCTCGATCGAATTTCTTGTGACCCATCATCAAAGGTATCCTTAGTACTATCGTCTGTCTTCGTTTTCAGGAGCGTTTCACAAACAGCCGGTATACGCTTATGTAAAATTTAAAACTTCTGGACTATTTTTCACGAGATTTTTGGTTTTACAATAAGACATATAATAAAACACAACAGTAATGAAAACATTTAATTCTCTCGTGAGTATCGTGAAGTCGACTAAATCAAAACTTAAGAGAATTTAGCTTTTACAGAATATACGGAAGAAACATCTACATAACGCGAGCAGTTCGAGTACGTCGAAGTTATGATAACGGGACAGTCTTTTTCAGTAGTGATTTTGTAGGTTAATGATGGATATGAAGTGAAAGATACTGTTACATTAATAGCAATTATATTTGAATTTATACCATAATTGCCCTCATACTTGTAGTAATTTATTTAGGTAAATACTAGCAAGTAAGACTCTAGTTTAACACCAAGCACGTGGAAGTGTGGTGCACTCACTGCTGTGTCCGGTTTCAAATGTAGGGTCAGTACAATTACAGGTATATCATTTTAGTCCTCAGTTGTGACAACATATTTAGATGTAGTCTTACACTGAAAATGAAGTTGCTATATTAGCCATTTCAAGAATACTAGCAATACTATTAACACTAGCACTACTAATACTCATTTAATAAAATAAAATAAAATGTCTATACCGGTAAAGACAGCAGCGTCAAAGGTACGAGACGTCTGGTACTGCAATCGATAATCCGAAGTGAAGCATTGGACTTTTGAGTGACTTTGACTGTGAAAATGTCTTTTAGAAAGAAGGAAAGAAATAAAGAAACATTTATTGCGCACGCCACACACATAAATTAGGCACTTATATTTTTAACGCATCTTCTAAAGGCACAACAATTTTTTTTTAAACTAATTGTTGTGAAGAAAATAAATTTTCTTTAAACAAAAAGCAAAATGTTTACTGTGCTCAGAAATCTGGGAAAATCTTAATTCTAAGGAGTTTATGGCTGTGTCCATAATGTGAAAAAATACTTCAATTTTATATTTTGACGAGGCTCGATAATTGGTTCGTTAACACACCAAGTAAATTGCTTTTTCTTGGATCGTGCACGAGGTCGAGCCACATTTCGCAATCAATTTCAGAAGCTAAGACTTTGGCGTCTTCAAGAACTCATCACTCATTTTAGCCAATATTTTGATGATTGTGGCAATTCGTAACAATACTCTATTCCAGTGTTCTATTTCTGATATAATTATTCTCTGTGACTCGGCATCTATCGTATGTATATATATATGTATAGAGGTCAGTGGCCTTGCAGAGGAATAAATATAAGAACCTATGCATTTGCATATTTATTGTATCTAAATTGGTAATTTTTAGCAACACTACCATTGTTTTTATAACTTTCAAAATGAAATATGTACTGCCTTGGAGATGGGTTCTCATTGCAAGGTTTGTTTTTTAAATTATTTTTTAAGTAAGTATTTATTGGTGATATTGCGTAAAAGCAAAAAGCAGTGTGTGTTCTTTAAGGGCCTCATTTTGCTATCAAAGATAAATAAACTAAACATTGTCCTCGAGCCAGATATGAACCTTTGAATAATTACAACCTAAAATATATAACATAAAAACATAATCACTCACGCCTGTTACCCAGAGAGGTAGGCAGATACTATGGACTTCCATTTGGCACGATCCTGACACACTCTCGCCTCCTCCATATCTATATACCTACGCATAATAATACACACTAAAATATTTAATAAGTATATAACGTTTTAGGCTATATGTGCACAAAGATATAAATTTTGAATTTATAAGATTTATCATTTTGCATAATCATGTAATTTTTCAAACAGGCTAACGGATTGGCGGCCCTCGGCAAATATGAAGAGGGTGTCGTTACAACAACTGCCGGTGACGCGTCAAATTACAGCAAGAACCATAAATATTAAATAAAGATCCTGCCTATTTATTTCTACCGTATTTTCCTTTAACGTAACCAAGATTGTTCCATTTGTCCTTAGAACCAAAGAAGAAAATTTATGAATATTAAAAATGTTAGCTAGTAAAAGCCTCAGTAGAACCGGATACCCTTTATTCTTGTAATGAGGCCTTATATTTAGTCCTCAGGGATGACAACGAATTTGCATTTTGATTCTTAATCGAGAACCAATCAAAAAAAGGTCTCTGTGAGCCATAGCATTCACTTACCATCATATAGACTATATGTTTTTTAATCACCTTTTACTATAAAATCCAATAATTACTTCTTAGCTCCTAATATCGATGTATATATATATATACATCGATATTGTATATATATATATATATAATAAACAACATTTTATGTCACCTACTGCCACACTTGGTAGACTTCATATCTCAGACGCAGGATTTGCAACACCGTTATAGGAATTTTAGGTACATAAAATAATTAAATCAATTATTAACCTATATTTTCCAATTCTGGGCAAATGTCTTTAATTTTTCCTCTTCATTAGATAATTTATGCCGTTTCATATCGAAAGCATCAAAGTCATCCTGCCACTGCTTCAAAAATTTATTTATGGAGTAAATAAGTAATTGCAGACTCTACGCAATTACTTATTTACTTACATCAATTACTTATCCTATAACACCTGTAGGTAGCGTAAGAGGCGATAAAGGGACATGAAACAGGAAATGGGCAGCACATCTTCTTCATAACAACTTAATAATAATAAAAGCAACTTAACAATAATAAAAAAATTGTGCCCTAAAATTGTGTACACACGTACGAAGTGAAACTTTACGTCATATCATCCTTATTTTATTTTATATTTTACGTAAGTAGGTTAAATAATATTATATTTATGCAGCCCCGGTGGATATAAACGTTGCAAGAAAACGACGTTTTAATTTTAATACCGTACTAAATTTCTGCACTACGATTAAGAAGTTTCACTTTAAAGTCTGTGGTTGCCAACCCGCATACTATGGCAACAATGCCTCCTATGAGGCAATCTATGGGGAGTCCTACGTTTAGAAGTGTATTTACGGTAGGCTATAACGATGATGATGATGAATTGAGCATAAATATGTAACCACAGGCACAGCCTGCTGTCCTCTTGCTGTTCATAAAATAATGAGAGCGCTGACAAGAGTACGTTGCAAAGTTCTCGCATTTTCTAGACATGCAGATTCCTTAGACCCATTTACCATGTCCTTGACGATGAAGAAATCTGCTTTTGAAATGAGAAATTAAAACATTTGAAGACATGTAAATATATCCTGAGGTAAACCCAGTAATAGCTAATTAACATCTGATTAATATAGATGTAATTAAACTTTAGTTCTTACATCAGTGTGATTTTAACTATTAAATTATTCAGTACCATTTCATTTCTATTTTCTTATACAAAATCAAAGATAACGATGAAATAGTGTTTATAATTGTGAGTACTGAGCACCCAATTAGGTAAGTTTATTGATTATTAATTTTAATTATTTAAGTTTATTAATATAATTTTGT
This sequence comes from Parnassius orleans, assembly GCA_029286625.1. Classification (NCBI taxonomy): domain Eukaryota; kingdom Metazoa; phylum Arthropoda; class Insecta; order Lepidoptera; family Papilionidae; genus Parnassius; species Parnassius orleans. The sequence continues at coordinate 4,060,390 of JAGSMP010000006.1, read as the reverse complement.
AGTAAAGAACTGCTTGTTGCTTCAGGCTACAATTGACTGTGTAATTGTATTAAAAATGACAATTCCATATGAAGACTAGTCGTAGGGATAACTAAACTTATAAATAAAATAAACGTTGGCAATGTCGTAACGGTTTAACGGTCTGTGAAAGTGCTCAATGCTTCAAGGACTTTACGAATACCTCGTGCGCATTTTAGGCGGATTGATTATTAATTTTAGTTTTTGAGACAGTTCCGTGTTGACTGTTGACTATAACTTCATTCTAATTATCTTTTCATTATAGCTGCTTTCACTTTTGCGATTTTTTTTATTGTACGCAGATGACCTAAAAATCTTCCATATAATAGACAACAGTGATGATCACATTAAATTTGGCCGACCTCGATCGCTTCTCTGCTATTGTGCTGCAAATAAACTTAGCCTTAGCATAAATAAGTGCTAATCAATAACTTTCACTAAAAAGCGGCATTATAATTGTACTTACGAACTCACTGGTGCCAATCTTGAAAATGCAATACATTAGAGACCTAGGTATAACGTCAGACAGTAAAGTACATCTTGATTTACACATAGATAATATAATAAATAAAGCTTTTAAATGTACGGATTTGTTATGAATTCAGTAAAAATTTACTCAACCCTATACATTTGTATGCTTCTATAACGCCCTAGTCAGATCTCAACTAGAATATGCTGTGCCCATTTGGAACCCTTTTATAATAAATATATTGAAAGTCTGGAAATGGTACAAAAGAAATTTACGTACATGCACATACAGATGTTTCACCATCGTTTGTGAAAACATCCTATATACAACTATTAAATAAATATATAACTCTGAAACTTGAGGATAGACGTAAGCAACTCGAGGCTATGATTTTATACGACATATGCCATAACCGATACGATTGCATCCCCATTGTGAACAGATTTGTTACAGTGTTCTTACCAGAACTCATAGCCGAAATATTTGTCGATTATTTGCCACTCGCTGTCCTACAAACGCGGGTAAACGGTCGCCAATGCATCGTCTAGTATACTCATAATACATACCTATAAAACATATTGTTCGAAACATTGCGCAGTAATTATAATTATTCTTAGTCTTAGTTATGTTTTATTGAATTAATTAAGTAGTTTTCAAAAGTCCATAATTTTATTTCTAAATTTTACGTGTTGAAGTATAGGTACTCTTCAAACTACCTGTACACTATCGTATTTCTTTTCGAGTGTATTTTCATTTGAATATTTTGATTGTTTTCGTAAAATATAATATATTTTTGATATAGTATTTTGATATAGTTGTGTTGCACGTTTAAATACTCAGTTTGTTTTGCAGTAATTAATATCACTCTCAACGTCTAAAATATTAATTTAAGTTGTGGTAAATGATGCTGGTGTTATAATTAATACTACTTATTATCTAACATTCTAAGCAACATTGTATTCATTGTTTTTTACCCAAATAAAGCTAAAAAAAAGAAAAATCACGTGCGTGGGCGACAGTTCAATCGTTTTGTTTATTATATTCTTGTTGTTATTACTTGTTCTTACGTTTTGTTTTTCTTGTTTTGTTTTAATAATGCCTAACGCTCAGGTACGTTTATAATGCTCGTGAATACGGCAACATGTTAATGTGCCTTGGAGAATCTCATAAGGCCACAGGATTTAGATCGTAAGCTGTTTCATACCTAATTTTTTAAATAACTTAGTACTGAACTCATCTTAATAGGTACATAACTGAATACATCAGAATAATAAATGGATAAAAGCATGACTCTAACCTTGTTAACATTTCATTTAAGTAATTTTTATTAGCGGGGAATCGAACCAGGTATTTGGTTTATTTAACCTGTGAATAAAGTGGCTAGGTGGAGACGAGCACAGTGGCAAAATAGTAGGTTAAGTAGATAAGTTAGGTATTTAGACAAGTGTTGTAAATTATTAGGTATTGTGGTACCATCGCTAGTCGCGGGTCGCGAGAATTCAGTGCGCATTCATTGATCCTCAGCTTATTGTAATTCCACTGCTGGTTTTATGTTTAAGTATTTGATTTTGATTTTTTATTAAATTATCGTTTCATTTAGCTGTACTAACATGATGGAGCGTGAATAAAGCTAATAAAACGTTGTGAAAATGATTTTTTCCTCGATCGAATTTCTTTGTGACCCATCATCAAAGGTATCCTTAGTACTATCGTCTGTCTTCGTTTTCGGGCGTTTCACAAACAGCCGGTATACGCTTATGTAAAATTTAAAACTTCTGGACTATTTTTCACGAGATTTTTGGTTTTTTAATAAGACATATAATAAAACACAACAGTAATGAAAACATTTAATTCTCTCGTGAGTATCGTGAAGTCGACTAAATCAAAACTTAAGAGAATTTAGCTTTTACAGAATATACGGAAGAAACATCTACATAACGCGAGTGAAACGAGTACGGTCGAAGTTATGATAACGGGACAGTCTTTTTCAGTAGTGATTTTAGGTTAATGATGTGATATGAAGTGAAAGATACTGTTACATTAATAGCAATTATATTTGAATTTATACCATAATTGCCCTCATACTTGTAGTAATTTATTTAGGTAAATACTAGCAAGTAAGACTCTAGTTTAACACCAAGCACGTGGAAGTGTGGTGCACTCACTGCTGTGTCCGGTTTCAAATGTAGGGTCAGTACAATTACAGGTATATCATTTTAGTCCTCAGTTGTGACAACATATTTAGATGTAGTCTTACACTGAAAATGAAGTTGCTATATTAGCCATTTCAAGAATACTAGCAATACTATTAACACTAGCACTACTAATACTCATTTAATAAAATAAAATAAAATGTCTATACCGGTAAAGACAGCAGCGTCAAAGGTACGAGACGTCTGGTACTGCAATCGATAATCCGAAGTGAAGCATTGGACTTTTGAGTGACTTTGACTGTGAAAATGTCTTTTAGAAAGAAGGAAAGAAATAAAGAAACATTTATTGCAAACGCCACACACATAAATTAGGCACTTATATTTTTAACGCATCTTCTAAAGGCACAACAATTTTTTTTTAAACTAATTGTTGTGAAGAAAATAAATTTTCTTTAAACAAAAAGCAAAATGTTTACTGTGCTCAGAAATCTGGGAAAATCTTAATTCTAAGGAGTTTATGGCTGTGTCCATAATGTGAAAATACTTCAATTTTATATTTTTGACGAGGCTCGATAATTGGTTCGTTAACACACCTATAAGTAAATTGCTTTTTCTTGGATCGTGCACGAGGTCGAGCCACATTTCGCAATCAATTTCAGAAGCTAAGACTTTGGCGTCTTCAAGAACTCATCACTCATTTTAGCCAATATTTTGATGATTGTGGCAATTCGTAACAATACTCTATTCCAGTGTTCTATTTCTGATATAATTATTCTCTGTGACTCGGCATCTATCGTACGTGTATATATGTATAGAGGTCAGTGGCCTTACAGAGGAATAAATATAAGAACCTATGCATTTGCATATTTATTGTATCTAAATTGGTAATTTTGTGCAACACTACCATTGTTTTTATAACTTTCCAAAAATGGAATATGTACTGCCTTGGAGATGGGTTCTCATTGCAAGGTTTGTTTTTAAATTATTTTTTAAGTAAGTATTTATTGGTGATATTGCAAAAAGCAAAAAGCAGTGTGTGTTCTTTAAGGGCCTCATTTTGCTATCAAAGATAAATAACTAAACATTGTCCTCGAGCCAGATATGAACCTTTGAATAATTACAACCTAAAATATATAACATAAAAACATAATCACCACGCCTGTTACCCAGAGAGGTAGGCAGATACTATGGACTTCCATTTGGCACGATCCTGAACACCTCTCGCCTCCTCCATATCTATATACCCATATAATACACACTAAAATATTTAATAAGTATATAACGTTTTAGGCTATATGTGCACAAAGATATAAATTTTGAATTTATAAGATTTATCATTTTGCATAATCATGTAATTTTTCAAACAGGCTAACGGATTGGCGGCCTCGGCAAATATGAAGAGGGTGCCGTTACAACAGCTGCCGGTGACGTCAAATTACAGCAAGAACCATAAATATTAAATAAAGATCCTGCCTATTTATTTCTACCGTATTTTCCTTTAACGTAACCAAGATTGTTCCATTTGTCCTTAGAACCAAAGAAGAAAATTTATGAATATTAAAAATGTTAGCTAGTAAAAGCCTCAGTAGAACCGGATACCCTTTATTCTTGTAATGAGGCTGTTATCTTAGTCCTCAGGGATGACAACGAATTTGCATTTTGATTCTTAATCGAGAACCAATCAAAAAAAGGTCTCTGAGCCATAGCATTCACTTACCATCATATAGACTATGTTTCTTTAATCACCTTTACTTCTATAAAAATCAATAATTACTTAGCCTACTAATATCGATGTATATATATATATACATCGATATTGTATATATATATATATATAATAAACAACATTTTATGTCACCTACTGCCACACTTGGTAGACTTTGTATCTCAGACGCAGGATTTGCAACACCGTTATAGGAATTTTAGGTACATAAAATAATTAAATCAATTATTAACCTATATTTTCCAATTCTGGGCAAATGTCTTTAATTTTTCCTCTTCATTAGATAATTTATGCCGTTTCATATCGAAAGCATCAAAGTCATCTTGCCACCGCTTAAAATTTATTTATGAAGTAAATAAGTAATTGCAGACTCTACGCAATTACTTATTTACTTACATCAATTACTTATCCTATAACACCTGTAGGTAGCGTAAGAGGCGATAAAGGGACATGAAACAGGAAATGGGCAGCACATCTTCTTCATAACAACTTAATAATAATAAAAGCAACTTAACAATAATAAAAAAATTGTGCCCAATTGTGTACACGTACGAAGTGAAACTTTACGTCATATCATCCTTATTTTATTTTATATTTTACGTAAGTAGGTTAAATATATATTTATGCAGCCCCGGTGGATATAACGTTGCAAGAAAACGTGACGTTTTAATTTTAATACCGTACTAAATTCTGCACTACTACGATTAAGAAGTTTCACTTTAAAGTCTGTGGTTGCAACCCGCATACTATGTGGCAACAATGCCTCCTATGAGGCAATCTATGGGGAGTCCTACGTTTAGAAGTGTATTTACGGTAGGCTATAACGATGATGATGATGAATTGAGCATAAATATGTAACCACCACACAGCCTGCTGTCCTCTTGCTGTTCATAAAATAATGAGAGTGCTGACAAGAGTGTAATGCAAAGTTCTCGCATTTTCTAGACATGCAGATTCCTTAGACCCATCAGACCATGTCCTTGACGATGAAGAAATCTGCTTTTGAAATGAGAAATTAAAAACATTTGAAGACATGTAAATATATCCTCATGTAAACCCAGTAATAGCTAATTAACGTCTGATTAATGTAGCTGTAATTTTACTTTAGTTCTTATATCAGTGTGATTTTAGCTATTTCCATAGATTTTTTATTTGTATATTGAATTTTTATCCATGTCAAAAAGGCATTATTATTTTGAATAAATCAAATTTTAGAACGGAATAAAATCTGTCATATTAATTTTATTAAATGTGAACGTAACATAAATATCCCCGTAGACGATATATTTTCTTAAGAAAAGTTAATCTTACGAAGCAAAGCTTAATTTCCGTTGTATACGTTGCTTCATTAGGCATCGGATATTACAATCTTATCCTCAATATTCACTTACGTAGGTACATAATCAAGCCTAATTTAGGTTTATTAAAGATCTATTTTTTTCATATTCTTGTTAGAATTTAACATTTAATCAACGACGTCAATTGCGACTCTTTCGAAGAAATTCTCTTTTTCCTCTTCATCATCAGCCCGCTGTTTAGCAGTGTACTATATTAGTTTTCTAACAACAATAACAAGTTTAATGCTGGACATAGTCTTCTAATTTTGGGAGGATTTTACTTAATTAAAACGCTTGGTAGGTGGCTTGACAATATCAGACGTCGCGCACCTTTGACGCTACTGTCCATTCCGGTCCATCCGATTCGATCATACCACCATCTATTACAAGCTATATTTTATGTACATAATATAAAACTTTGCGTTTTAGTGATATTACTACAAACGCACCAGGATTTTGATTTTTTATTAGAATGACCTACCTATTCGTTAACTTGATTCTGATTTGTCAAATATGATTCGTGAGCCGTGGTAGCTCAGGGGCTAAGCGTTGCCTGTAAATTTCACAGTATGCGAGCAATCCAGGTTCCGATTTATCACATGCTCGGCGGTGAAGGAAAATATCGTGAAACCTGCATGACTGAGAAATAAGAAAAATATTTATAAGAGAATAAGACATGTGAAGTTCGCCACCATGCATTGAGGCAGTGCGGCAGACATTTCTTGCCCTAAAACCCTGTCAGAAATGAGAGGAGGCCTGTGGATATAAGGCCCAGCAGTGGGACGTATATAGGCTGTAACTTTAACTTTAACTATAAATATGATTCATCATCAATCACTCCTTTAATGAAGAACATGTATTTCAGAAATAATACAAACCTTACTGAAAGCATTTAACATATTAGAAATTTATTCTCACTTAGAACATTAATATAACACGGTTCTAAAAAGGACAATCCTGCGTCCTCTGTAGGTAAAACGAATGATAGGAAAATATAAAGCGAATAGAGAGTATGCAATACGCAAAACGTTCAGCTTAGCTATACAACAAAATAAACAAAGAGATAGACATATTTAGTAATAGGAATTAGTCTTAAAAGGAAATGCGAGTGGTCTTTTCTCCATACAAACGCTCTCGCTTGTTTTCTTTCTGGTTTATGACCTTATAGCAATTCGTTTTTACAGTAAAATAAATATCAACTTCTTCTATGTCCCTATGTTTTCCTTTTTGATGATACATTATCTTTATCAGCGCTAGAACCCTTACAAAATGCTTAAAATTGCCTATTTAGACCGCTGTCAACAGATATCTAGTGTTCAAATTTGATAACTAATTCTGAAAAACGAAAAATATAGGGTCACAGTGTATACCCTTCTTATTCAGTTTATGAAATATCTTTTAAATTGGTCCAATATTGGAGGAGGAAATAGTAGATATCTAAACCTCGAACTATGCCTTTTTACTTAGGCTATTCAGTCGGATCTGCAGTAGACCTTATCGGTCTCTCGGCCCACATTTCCTCTTAACGGAGACTAGTCATCTGCCCTGGACAGGATTATAGTGTATCAGTGTATGCACTACCACAGGTGCACTCTTTATTCCCACACTCGTAATTTTTAAAATTTTTCAGGTTCTACTTTTGGCAGGTGTCCCACAAGTTGTAGTAATCGCTTAGTACCATTTGATCTGTAAGCTTGTTTCTCACCTCTATAATATAAAATAAAGTTTAAGATGTTTGTCTATGATGTTTATATGACTATGGTATGGGATCTATTAATGTGGCGTCATTTAGATTTTTTAAATAAACGTCAATGACCATTCGTTAATAAATTTTAAAATTTCACTGAATAATGCTTTAAGATGTTCGGAAAAAATATAGCCTAGATCACCCTGACATTGCTCTCTTTCTCTTCATCAAGTTTGATAACAATTGGTTTAGCCCGGACAGACAAACAGACAGACAGACAGAATTTTTTAAAAAAATAGTTATCCATGGTAATAAAAAGCAGTTATTTCGATATAATAGACAGAACACTTTAATTTTATTTATATGAATAGATTTCCACTTTCATTCTTTTTAACTCATTAACTAGACTTACTATACATTTGTTGACATTTATTTGATTTGGGAAATGTGTTGAGAACCACATTAGGGATTTAATGGCGTCGAAGTACTAAAAGTTAGGCACGCTAGTGTGGTTATCTTCCCTCTGGGCTTAATTACAAGCTTCATTAGACTAAGGAAATAAAATATTCTGTTCTAGCTACATGTAATAGGGATAACGTTGCTAGATTTAATATGATATTTGTTTGTTCTTTTATTTTACCTTGAATTAAAATATTTTAACACGTTACTCGTATAGGGTTTGATGGGTTTAACACTTTTTAGGCATGAATTAAATTGTTTGGATATATTGTATAATTTGAAATGGATCCAGAAAAGACCAGTGTTTTATTTTAATACCACAACATAATTAATGTATTTCATTTAAGTCCTTAGAAGTGACAACTCACTTGCGGCATTCTTTGTTTAAAATTGGGCACAGGCAGGGTATAGTATAGGGTATAGTGACTCCTCTGCATTTTTAACATTTAAAAATGCAGAGGAGTCACTATGGAGTGCCTAAAATACTTTACATTTCAGAAAAGATTAGGTCTAAGGTTTAAACTGCTCATAGGCAGGAAAAAATATCAATATTTTACCTAGAAACGCGCGGAAACTAACAAATGTCTCTGATCAATACCGGCCACACCCCCGTCTAAGGATTAAAATACCTATTAAATGAGGAAAATGCCTGCTATATGGTAATATTGGTCGTAGGTGTCCATTGGCTGCAGTAACCACTTACCATCAGGCTGACAATCTAACATATATCTAACAATAATTACAATAGCAAAGGTTCAATTTACAAATATTTATCAATGGTACTTTAACAATTTTGTATCTTTATTAAACGGTATTATAATATAAACAATGTCTTCCAGACTAAATTTCGGTCACGGCGGCAATGTACGCATGACGGATATAGTGCCCAGAATGTATGCGCAAGCAACCCTTTATTCCCTCACTCTCACAGTCCGATTGGACGGCCATCCGAGACAGTACCAACGGCTTTACATGTTTTCCTAGGCACAGGGATGAAACACCGTCAAATTCCTGATTACGGGTTGACTGAGAATTTCTTGACAGAAAAACTCAATAACTTATTTTTGGTCCGAATCGAGATTCGAACACGGGACCCCATGAACGAGTCGCGTTTGCGACCACTAGACCAAAAAGGCAATTGTATATAGACAAACTGAACATGAATAAAGAACAATAGGTATGGCCTAAATGGATTGTTAACAAGTGACACGAACGACGATTGTGACACTTTAAAGTTGCAAAATTAAACTTTTGATAAAAAGGTAACGTCAAATTATAGGAACTAAAAAGAATAAAATAATTTCCACATAATAGCTTCTGAAGTCGATGCCAACAAATGTATAGAAGAATTAAAGCCCCGACTTCAGAAGTTAATAAGTGAAAATTATTTTATTTTATATAGTTCTTTGAAGTCGGCTTTCACTTTTTATTAAATGTTTAATTTTGGGCCCATTTTGAGTGTACTTAAGCAAGCGCACACAGCTTTACAGGACTTGCACTTTCATCGCTTAGGTCTGTGTATTCCGTTAATGATGCCAGGTCCTCACTTTTATTTAGTTCGGAATCTGTGTCATTTTCCAAAGTAACAGTAACTATCCCAGTTCTTTTTATATGAAGGCATAAAAGAGAGTGGATTATCGATAACTTTAGAATTATCAATTTTATTACACACAAACTCAAGTTAACAACTAGAATGTTGCTTAAATAATTCATTAAAAAATTCATCGCATGTTTTCCACCCTTAAGAGTGCAATTTTTTCTCAAAGTTTATATATTAACCCAAGTGTAACCCATTTAATAAAAAAACAATAATTAAAATCAGCGTAACACGGCATCGGCTGGTCTGTAGGTATAAATAACCAGTTTAATTAAAGGCAGTGAGGCTTTCCATCTTATTCCTCAAAATTGATAATGCATTTATAGCCTTCTTTATATTTTATAGCCCTGAGTCCGATGAAGCTGTAAAAGCCAAAAGGCTAACAGCACTAACATCACAGAAGACGAGCCTTCTTTACTTGAAGTTAATTGCAGGTGTTCATGGACTGCCGTAGCCACTTACCATTGGTAGACCGTACGCTCGTTTATCAATTCAGTTTTATTAAAAAATGTTCGGTGACGGGAACTCAGTCCTTACGGGTTACAATTTGATTTTTAATCGAGTACAGATTTAGGCTTCTATGAGCAGCAACATCCACTTTCAAACTAGACGACGCTGTGCTCGTATGTCACCCTTGTTTCTACAAAAAATTTTACATTGTACTGAAACACTATCAAAATAAACAAGCGATAAAATAATTTGTATCGTCTAAACCGCGGATCAGAAACTGACCTACGCAGGCTTTTTGATCATAAAAGAGGCAATGTACAACCAAAAATGTTTAAAAAACTTAAGTAAACATAATATCTTATATTTATTTATTTAAAATCTTTATTGCACATAAGGTGAACCATTGGCGGACTTAATGTCTTTAGACATTCTTTACCAGTCAACCACGAACTAAACAGAAAAACTTAACAGGTGCCATAAAACATGAAAATATGCATACATAAATATAAATATCAAAACATACATATTAATACACTTATAAATATATATTACTACAAAGAACCTCTTGATAAATAGCATACCTAATTTTTTTTAAATACAGAATAAACACATGCAAGCATAATGATAACCAATACATAAGCAAAAATATTCAGACACCATTCTCTCTCAAAGACAGCAACAGAAGTCGGTTTACTAATATAAGGAGGTAATTTATTCCAAAGCCTTATGGTCTCAGCAGCGAAGGACTGATACATAAATTTGGTAAGGCGAGGTAAAACGTGTATGGTTTTGGCGATTGTGAATAGAACCCAAATACTAAAACTTATACTTCAGGTATTGGAGCGTGCATGGATCGTAAAGGATTGAAAATAGGGTTCGAAATAGGCTATATAAATTTTTCAAAAAATATTTGAAGCGAACATTAGATAGGTGATTACTTCGTTTCACAAACTGTGTGCGTCATGTACATGATCGTGAAACGTCGTGTTCGTCTTTATGACGTGAATAGAAGTAGAAAATTACGATAAGCATTAAATTAAGCGGGTCTTTTCAGAAAACGTGTGTAAGAACGTTGAAAATGAAAAGGTGAAACACAAAGGATTTTATTTATCCTTTGTTCATTCAAATATACTCACTGCAGGAGCCATTGCCGACTGGGTTTAGTTCCACCTGGTGCGGTAATTCATGGTGTTATCACCATCATCATCATTACAGCCTGTCAAAAGTCCACTGTTGGACATATACCTTCCCCATAGGTTGTCTCATAGAGGAAATATTTGCCATAGTTGCCACACTTAGCAGGCGCACCGCAGTTTTTTTATTGTTTCAGTTGTTATCAAAAAGATGCTGCTACTCATCCCCTGTTTCATTTTCTCTGTCGTATCTTACGACCTCCCACAAGATGATATGCGGTAGTGAATTCTCTTTCGCCGCTATCACATGGCTAATTATGGTATCCATTCCATCCATTTATTAAAATGTTCTTAACGTTGACATTTAGTTTTTGCTCTTCACTTGCAAAAGTAAAAGTTGTAATGCAAAACGGAAACTTTAACATTTTGGAGGATTTTAAAAGCCAGAACCGAAATAAGTACAATAAAATCGTCCTCTCCTTCCCCTTTCAAAGTGACACCATTGACTTGTGAACTAGTACCAAAAAATAATAAACAAAATTTGATCAAATTATCAAAAAGGTTTACGATCGCTGTTCTAGAAATTGGTGTTACTAAATTGTTGGCAGCGTGAGTTAGCATTGGAGTTCCGCAAGGTAACGTCCTTGGTCCAACGCTGTTTTTGATATATGTCTATATTAACAACCTTTGTAATTCTAAATATGATCATGGGTTAATATTCTTTTTACGCGGACGACACTGCTGTATTTATTGGTTATTTATATTCCTGGAGTAGAAAATGTTCCAAAGATACGTGTTAAGAGTAATTTTTTTCAAAGTTATAGATAACGAACGGGAAATTCGTATAAAATTTGTAAGAAATTCAAAATTGCCAGAAAAACTTAAAATGTTACCCTAATTTAATAAAAGTAAGAGAAAGTACCAATATAAAAAGTAGTAGATGTCACAAAGTAGACTACAGAAAACGCTATAAAAACTTTACGGTATAAGACTAAACCGAGCCTAAGCAGCATAGTTAAATAAAGATTCACGCGTGAACCAAAACGTCGTCAAAGGTGCAAGCGTCCCCCTACCACACCTACTTGACCCACATACAATTGATTCGAGCGAAGACACTTTACCGACGGGCCTACATTATATCATTCTTATTATTTGAGATTATATTGAATGTTTTTTTTATATAAAATAATATTAAATAATTTTTATGAAAGTAAAAAAAAAACTAAAATTATCATATGGTCTTTGCCAAAAACGCTGATTGGATTTTATCACTGAATGGCTGTTAGCCGAAAAAAACTGCTGTCATGTCAACCGTAGCGATGACGAGTCACGGATACAGTTCCTTTAGTAACTAATGTACGTGGACCCCACGGACCAATAGACACAGTAAATGGCACAGATATATTATACTAATCTTAAAGACTCATATTTGCGGCAATTTATTTTGATATATGTATTCAAGATAATAATTTTTAATACAAAGTTTACATTTTATTCTATCAATATCCCATTTAATTAAGAAACTGAGCTAGTATGAGGCAAATGCTAAGCGCTCGCCTTATATTTCATAATAGGCAAGCAAGAAAACATAAGTTCGTTCGGCATACGGCACCATTGAATCTTAACTGCAATTTTAAGTGCTAATTTAACACATGCTTAACGGTGAAGGTTCGTATCATCCATTTCTAGTTGACGGTTTCGTTACAATAGGATTATTATGTGGCCGAAGAGTTAACTCGCCGTAAAACCATCAAAATGCTGGAGTGCCTCTCGTTGGATTTAGCTAGTAGCGTGGCTAAGTTATACTACTGACTTATCTGCCACCGGGGGGACGCTGGTCCAGTTGGTCGAGCCGAATAATGCTGGACCGTTAGCGGTTCGAACCTAACCTACGTGTGCTTCAAGTTGGTGAAAACTTGCGAGTTATTGCACAGGACAGGGACAAGTGGCGTGTTCACAGGGGCCAATACCCACTTCGGAATCACTGCGCCATAGGAGTGAGTAAGTGGGCGTTCGGAAGGAAATATTTTTAAATGTGTATCTCTAAAAATTATAAATATATTAACAATACTAGATGTTACCCGCGGCTTCGCCCGCATGTTCACTGGGAAATGAACTATCCATTGCTTTTTGAATTGAAATAAAACTGAGTTTTATAGATTTGTCAGAGATGCAGCCATTAAAAGGAAACTGAGCAAAATTCATTCGTCAGCCTATTTAAATGTTTTGAAACGCAGCGTATAGGAAAGCATGAAAATAGCCTGTTTATTCCAAATGGAAATGGGATATTTTTTAATTAAAGGAAACTGAGCATAATTATCCGTCAGGGATGCAGACTTTGAAAAGAAACTGAGCTAAATTGATTCGTCAGTGATGCAGTTTTCTGAATTAAAAGGAAACTGAGCCAAATAAAAGATCCGTCAGAGATGCAGCCTTTTGAGTTGAAAGGAAACTGAGCTTAATAGGTCCGTCAGAGGTGCAGCATTTGGAATTGAAAAGAAACTGAGCTAAATAGGAAATTTTGAATTGAAAGGAAGATCTGTGGGAATTCTGATTAATTGATTGTGGAATTTTGGAAAAAAACTAACTGAACACTATTTTAAGACGCTACTGTACACAATGTTATATGTTTTTCCATTCGGGAAAGAATGTGGAGATTCTGGGCATTTGACACACGCGAACATGCTACATACAGCTGACCATGAGAGAAGCACGGTTTTCTAAGTTGACCCCGCTACCTGTAACGTTTGCCCTTGCGCTTTATTAATTGTCATTGCAAAACTGAGCTTAATAGGGAACTGCAACCTTTTGAATTGAAAGGAAGATCTGTGGGAATTATAGGATCCGTGGTATAATAACATTTTCACCTTTTTCTACGCCTGTCAAAATTGTAGCACCGATTATGTTCCGTCCAAGATGTGTCACACGCAGCCTTGTCCCGTTACATAACCGAGGAGCATCTAAATTTCGCATTAGCATGACTGGGATGCCTTATTTTAATTGAAGCTTATGTGAGGCACACCTGACAACTCTAGAGAATTTAGAAACTCTACGGGATGTGAAGTGCTCTGTTCTGTGTCCATAACTGTGTCTACTGACAAATACTCTGTTATTTCTCCTGCTACTTCGCTTAATATATCTGAATTTATTTTGTTAACGCTCTCATTTTTTAAAAGAATCGGCCTTTCACATAACCATTTGTCTTCATGCATGTTGTTCGTTAAATCTGAATAAACGCTCGCAATTAATTCGGAATGACTATGTACTAAATTACAAAAATCTCTCGTCAATTTAACGCAGCCCTCAGCATCCGTTTCAACCGCCCATCGCCAATTTTTAATATTGTGTCAGCATAGTTTCAGCATTGATATCATTATACAAATGCACTCATATTCGTAGTTAAACTGAATTTTGTCACCTTGTTCCATAAAATAGACGACTTGAGGCATGCTTTAATTTCATCTGCAGGTGTGCCCTTTGAATGACAGGTAAGTTTGGCGAAAGTGACCAGCCAGTAAAACCACCATTCCTCCCATTACATCGGTATTGCTGCGCAAATCCTGGAGCGTTCGATTTAGTGCTTCTACAGCTTTTTATGCGACATTGTACTTTCGACCCACACTAAAAGTTTGCATTGTCGTAGCATTATACCTCGTGCGCTATACGCTAAAGTTGCAGATCGGCGATTCTTCCTGGGCTAGATTTAGAGGAGTTTAAAACAGAATGTGCAGTGCGGCCCCGCTTAGCAGAGTGGCGGCTATACCAGAGGAAGCTACGGTCAAAGCAATGTTTTTATCTTTCCGTACTTGCGCTAATAATAAATTTAACAAAATGTCTTCCCAGTTCCTCCAGGGCATCTAAAAGAAAAGTGCACCATTTCCAGATTCAATTTGTCCTAATACTTTGTCAAAAACCTCGTTTTGTTCGGGAAGCAAGGGTACAAATTCGGCTACTTGCTGCTGCAAAGCTGGTATATCGTAGTTTTTTTCACGTATAATTTCATCACTTAGTTCATTTTCGGTTGTTCGCTGAGGGCTTATCATTCCAAAGTCGCTTAATTTTTTGCCTACCATTGCCATTACTTTATCTTCAATTTTTCCAAGTGCTTCATTATAAATGTGTTCATTGTATATCATGTTCGCGTGTGTCTCCTGTAACCTTCGCAAAATATCTTCCGCCTTGTACTCTTTATATTTGTCCCACAATTTATGTGCATTAGATAGCCCGCAAGATGATATGAGAGTTGCATAAAGATCCCTAATTTTGGCTGGTGACTGGCACTACACAGCTTCCTCCATGGTTTCATCCAGTGATTATCGTTTTCTAAAAGATGCAGAGCTTCACATGCTTCTCTATAAGTTGCGCATTCCTGACCGTTGACAGTTTTAGGTCTTTATATCCTGGGACCCCAAACATGGTGCGGCAGCAATCGTAAACATCAAAATTAGTTACATAGACGGTATACACACGACCAAGGGCATCTGATGACTTTACACCGGGCCAATTTGCAACAGGCGCGCCTTGAATACGGCGTTTCCACTCCTTCCTAGATGTGTTCCAAGTATAATAGCGGGGGACTTCAGAATATAACAACGTTTTTGCAAAGGGGTCGGTTTGACAAAGTTGAAAGAAGGCTGTTAGTGTAGTTTTGGCGGTGATGCAATTCTTTCTTGGAAATTTCTTTCGGTGAAATATACACGCTCTCCATTTTCTAAGTGCACAGCAAGGTGAGTAACTGTTGGGTGCCTTTCGTGTAAAGGGAAGCCAAGGAGACGCCACGCTGCCTCGTTACTGCTGACATAACGCCCTGACTGAAAGGTCTGTACTTCATTAACGGATTTGCCTCACCTTCACTCCTGAGATTAAATATTGCTTGGTCGCTTCCTTTATTTATGTACTTACAGATATACTTGATTGCGCGGACAGAGCTACATGCTTCTACATTAATGTGGGCATTAAACATTTTACATAGAATGGGCGAATACGGGACAATCCAGCTGTTATCTAAGGTTTGAACGCTCCAGAGCGAGATTTGATTGTAACTTTCCTGCCACCATCTTCGGGAGCTCTGCGTCTGTATAAAGGGTAGCCATTGTCATTGTGCACTGTTTATTTTAATAGCTGTTTAGGGAATTTCTTTGTACATTTTCCTTCTTTCATACATGGCGATATTGAATTTCGTGCTCCACATGGACCGTGAATCATATTTCGGACGATGGTATCATACAATTCTTTATCTTGCTCAGGATCCGGAATCTCGGCGCTTATTATGTCGTCTATTTGGCTGGGCCGCAACTTCTCTTTAAGCCATATTAGAATGTGGGCATGCGGTAATCCTCTTTTTGCCATTCAATTGAATACATGGAGCACTGCACCTCCGAAAATTTTCCTTTGTTAATTACATACATAAATTTTGTACTTTTAATCTAAATACTCTAGCAACTAAATCGTGTCTGTCAGTACTTTTTGGCCCGGCATTAGCTCCTCGGTTATTTCTTTCCATGTGGGATTGCAAGTAAAAGTAACAAAAGATCAGGTCTTCCGTAAGTACGTACATAGGCGAATGCGTCTTGTGTACTCATGTAGGTAGCGGGACTGTTAACGAATAATGAGGGCAGAATTACCATTTTACCTAAATCTATGGGGTTTACATTGGCGTCGCTAGAAACTGCATCTTGTAAATGTATATAATTCTCAACGCGCAGCTTTTGATTTAAAGATATATAACGGAGACGTTCACTTTCTACCTTCACATACATGTCTACCAAAATTGATGAAATAATTGTCTACACCGGGCTAAGAGGTTAAAATCATTTTCTCGCAACATCATATGATACGCATAAAATCCATACATGATACTTTTTGTTCGGAGGAGGCTCCTTTGTGACCGGGTTAATGAGTGGAATTTGAAAATGATAACCTCTTGTCCTTTGCAATAAATCAATGGGTATTGCAGAGCGTCATAAAACTTGTGTGTATCGGCTACCCGTTGCAACGTATCATCACGTGCTCGCAAGACAATGTCTCGTGAAGAAAATTGATCACCACTAATTACGGCTGCTATTTCGTTTATCAAGGTGCATTGTAGCGCATTTCATGCTCTCCTCGAGGGTTCCATCTGCGTGAATGACGAATTTATAATCCTCTTCAGGTAGGTTTTCTAAGCAGTTTTAAATGTTTTGACTAAAATGTTACGTTCATGCAAGAATCTTTGAATTTTGTCTCTCTCAACTCCCTGGATAAATTGGCAGCGACGGTCTACCTCAATTTCTTCGTCACCCATAAAATATACTTGTAAAAATTTATGCTGTTCGTTTTCAGCTGGAAAAAGTGAACCTATTCTATGATAAATTTGCCCTTGCACCGTAAATGTAGGCGAAAATCCCGGCATTATTATTTCCCGGTCAACTTCGAAGGACGTCATTTGAAAGCATGAGTTATATTTCCGGATCCTGTTTAAAAAGCGCCGTGACTCATTAGCATCATATAAAAAGAGAGTTTTCAAAGGTTATTCTGGTTCCCCAAGTAACGGAAGAGACACTTTGCCATTGGAACAGCACATGCCTGCGGTCTCATCTTTCCATTTTAAAGCGCTGCAAAATCGACACGCCTTGTCCATCAGTCCGATAACAACTAACCTGTGATTTTTATAATCAATCAACGGATCATAATTGAATGCTGCGTCATTAAAAACCGACCAATTGTTTCTTTGAAAATTTTGTCGACGTTCAGCTTGGAGCTGTGCATTTGCATCTCTTCGCGCCTGTGTCTGTTCTGGTGTTTCAGATGCCCTTATAGTAGATTGACGTTCAGTTTGCTCAATGAGTCTGTGTTGAGTTTCATCAGGTGTTTCCGCGGCTCTTAAGGCGGCCTGACGTTCCGCTTGTTCAAATAGCCTTTGCTGACTTTAAGCAGGTGTTTCAGTAGCTCTTAAAGCAGATTGACGCTCTGCCTGTTCAAGACGCCTTTGCTGACTTTGATCAGGTGTTTCAGTAGCTCTAAAGTAGCTTGACGCTCTGCCTGTTCAAGACGCCTTTGCTGACTTTGAGCAGGTGTTTCAGTAGCTCTTAAAGTAGCTTGACGCTCTGCCTGTTCAAGACGCCTTTCCTGACTTTGAGTGAACGTGGGTAGAACTACACTCATAACCGGAAGCAGAAAAATGTTCGCCTTATTGTAGCGGCGAAAGAGAATCCGCCACCTCATATCGTTCCGTATGTGTCCTAAGAGGCGACAGAGGAAAACAAACAGGAGATGGGCAACATCATCTTGCTGACAACAGTTCAAAATAATAAAGGCTGCGGTTGCCAACCCGCCTGCCAAGCGTGGCAACTAAAGCCAATATTCAGCCTATTTGACAATTTATGGGGGAGGCCTATGTTCAGTTCAGTGGACTTTTGATAGGTTGTAATGATAACGATGATGAATTCTATTCTTTCGAATCTTTGCTACCGTTAATATTTACGGTAGTGTGAAAACAAAAAAGTAACATCACTGAAAATATGAATGAAATAAAAACAGCATAATTGCCCCATTAAAACCACTTAACACACCTTAACCTAAACTTCTCAGATTTGCAGGTTCTTTTTTCACCGCCGAGAACGTGGTAAATCGACACTTCAAATTGCTTATAAAGGTGACAACTGTGTTTATTTTGTCTAAATATTTGAATAAAAATAACTATACATTTTAATTGTAAAATTTTAGTGTACAAATGAATCGTTTATTGTTGACATAGATATAAATAGTATAACAGTGGTTTATATAATATCTGAAATCAACTACGAGATATAAAAATATTTCAAGATGGTGACATATGCCAAATGTAACGAAACAATTCGCAACAAAGTATTTCTGAAATATATATTTGATTGACTGATGAAGAGCTATCGTATCGCAAAGCCATCTATTTGCATAGTTATACAAGGCTATAGTTTATATAAAAACAAAAGTGACAAGCAGGCTCGGGTCTCTTAAACTCTTTTTTAAGCCAGTTTAATTTCCTGACTGCTCAGACCTGCACATAAGAGTTTGTCAGGATATTTTTCATATGTGCGCATGGGGATTATGTTGTTGCTCCCACCACAGTACCTGTTTAGTCTTTGAAAACTTCTAGTCCGCGTGTGATAATTTCAAGACACGGTTGCTATGGCCGCCATCGTTTGTCCTAGCGACGACATGCGTCGCTGGATCTCTTCCACTGCAGCGTCCAATTGCGGGACCATCCTGTGACGCATCTAGGTACGACGCATGCATCTTGTTTTTCAAAACAAGCAGCCGTCATATTTTGACTTTGACCTTTTTATATTTTCAGTGTAATTTTTAAGTTACTTTATTGTGTTTTTAAATTTGTTTTAAGTTATTCTTTTTTGTGATTGTATTTAATTGTTGTGAATGCAGTTCGTGACCCAATCTTGTAATGGCACGTCAACAACAAGTCAACAAGTCATTCAAATCTTTAAAAGGCCTCAACATACACACTACAAAAACACACAGGAAATGTATTAGCCAAAACAGTTCACCTTTAGAAATCCACCCCATTATTCCAGTGCGCCTACATTTGTAGCCAACGATCCAACTCCTTTCCACACATATCTTAGCCATTTGAAAAATAGTATACCGATAGTTAAAAGAATCTTTCGAGGAGCTCGAATAACCGTTGCTACACATTTGTCACAATGAATCCAGAAATGTTACATAAGCAATTGTACTCAAGACTGGCAGAACCTATTTTTATTTTCATACAGCACACTACATATAATAAAAACTGATAAGCCAAATTTATCCTTAACACAAAAGATTAAAAATAACTGTGCTGTCAGCTCCTCACCTTCTCCCGCGCCTCTAATCAAACATGATGCCCCTCGTAATCGTAGCAAACTCATCGAAAACAAAATCTGTGACGGAGATCTCAAAGGTGCCGCTCGCTTTTTGTTCTCCAACGACGTGTTATCACCAGATACCCCTTACACCCTTCAGGCCTTACGGACAAAAAATCCTCCAGCTCCAGTAAACCCATATTTTCTCGACCGACCAACAGCAGGGCAAGCATGCCTTCAAATTCATAACAAAGATGTTACAGGTGCCATTTTATCTTTTAAACCAGGTTCGGCTGCAGGTTTGGATGGAATCTCACCCCAACATTTGAAAGACATCGCATTCTGTGGATGATGCAGGTGAGCAACTTGTAAATTCGATCACTAAATTAATCAACTTCATGTATTCCTGTAATGTCAATCCAGAAATTGTTTCCATTCTTTTCGGCGCGAACCTCATTGCCCTCACCAAAAAGAATGGAGGGGTGAGACCAATTGCTGTTGGATCAACACTACGACGCCTGGCCTCCAAAATTGCTGTTCGACATATTTTATCAAAATTAAATTCAGAATTTGAACCCGTACAGTTAAGCTTCGGTGTAAAAGGAGGGTGTGAGGCAGCCGTCCATGCCCTACGCTCTTTCTTAACTTACGGACATCCTGACGTGTTGCTCAAAATTGATGTCAAAAATGCTTTCAATTCGGTAAATAGGGATACCCTGCTGACGGAAATAAAACAACATATACCGGAAATATAGAATTATCTTTTTCTCAGTTACGCTGACCCAACAAAATTGTTATATCGTTCTAATGAACTGTCTTCGGAAGTAAGTTGTCAACAAGGTGATCCCCTTGGGCCAGCAATTTTTAGTTTGGCTATAAATCCGATAATCAAAAATTTAAATTCTTAATTCAACGTTTGGTATTTGGACGACGGAACCCTAGGAGGTGATATGGATACTGTGTTTTCGGACCTTTTTTTAATCAAAAATAAATTTGAAGCCATTGGTTTGGAGCTTAATTTTAGCAAATGCGAATTTTTTATAAATAACTGCAACTTAAATTTAAATAACGTAAAACAAAAATTTAATATTTTGGCTCAAAATATTAAAATAGTTAACAGTAATTCCCTTTACCTTTTAGGTTCTCCAATTTTTAATGAATCTATTTCTGAATATATTAATAATTCAATTACTAAAATTCAATATTCCGCTGACCGTCTCCTTGAAATTAGTCCACAGTGCCTTTTCGTCCCAAAATTTACATATGTGCTCCGTTGCTGCTCCTTTTGGAATCACCTAGACCTCTTCACACAAGTAGACATCTTAATCAAAATTAATTTAGAATCGATTCTTAATATGCACCTGAACGAGCAATCTTGGACCCAAGCATCCCTACCCATCCGTTATGGTGGTTTAGGGATTCGCAAAATTTCCAGTGTCTCTTTACCAGCCTTTCTATCTTCTGTCCATAGTTCAGCAAATCTCATAAGTAAAATTTTAAGGGCATCCCCTTCAAACTTTGAGATTGCTGGCCTGGAAGAAGCTAGAAACGCTTTCTTAATTGCATGCCCTGGTCAAAATTTTCAAGTTTCTTCAAATCCACAGAGGAGCTGGGACGACATAAACTGCAAATTGACTTATGACATACTTTTACGCTTTAGTACAGGTTCGGCGCATGCTAGGCTTTTGGCCGTGGGTACGCATGAGGCCGGCTACTGGCTTTACGCGTACCCTTCGTCAAATACAGGAACATTTCTTGAGCCTGACACGCTCCGAATCGCAACCTGTCTACGGCTTGGGGTTCCGGTCTGCGCTCCTCATAAGTGTCCTTGTGGCAGTGATGTCGACAAGCTAGGATATCACGGACTATCATGCCAAAAAAGTGCAGGCCGCTTCTCAAGACATGCGGTACTGAACGATATCATACGCAGGTCCCTTGCCACCGTCAACGTGCCAAGTCTACTTGAGACGGCTCAGGTAAGGTAAGGTATCGCAAGAGACGATGGCAGGAGACCGGACGGTATGAGTTTGATTCCATGGAAGATGGGCCGGGTGCTGGTATGGGATGCAACCTGTTCAGACACGCTGGCCCCTTCCCATCTACATGGAACCAACAACAGAGCTGGTGCGGCTTGTGAAGCGGCTGAAAAAGCTAAAGCATGCAAATACAGGGGTCTAGGCTCCGAATATGTTTTTGTCCCATTCGGTGTCGAGACCCTTGGTCCGTGGGGTCCTAGCGCTATAAGGCTTTTTAAGGAAATAGCAAAAAGGTTAGTCGACGTCACAGGAGACCGAAGAGCTGGCAGCTACCTCGGACAAAGAATTAGTCTAGCTATTCAAAGGGGGAACGCTGCCAGTATCTTCGGAACCTTGCCTAAAGGGCCTTCTTTTTAATAATATATTTTATTTATTATAATATTTTTTTAAGGTTTTTAGTTTTAAGCTCATTGTTCTAGTATATATTTTGTTTTTATTTAAAAATATATAATAATGCTTATGTGCACACAGTACTGGATACTGTGCACACAAAACACACGTGTTGTGTATAACAGTATTGTTAGCCATTTTGCCAAACGTGGTAATGGTGGTAAATCATCCCGATAATGGTCACCGGTCTAGATATTATTAAGTGTGAAATTTTTTGATGCTGCACGAATAAGTATTCAGCAGCATTCTAAAATTTAATTTTATCAGTTACTTATCATTAGTTTATTTAGCAGAAAGTAGAGGGCGCTATATTACATTAAAACTATGAAAGTCAAAACTATACTATCTAGTAATATCAGCTATAGAAGGTTGGGGTGCGACTGGCTCAAAAGCCACCCCAAAGCCGCGAACATTTATTTATTATATAAAAAAGACATAAAGTGATGTTGATTCTGTTAAAAATCTGTTTCTGTCAGAAAACACGCTATCAGCGCCGCTAGCGGTGAAAAAATATTTGACGATATGACCATATTATCATGAAATAGCAATGTTGTGTTTAGTTATTAATATCGTTAAACGATCTCTATTCATTGATTTGGCTAAGCTATATCATGACATAGTCAACAAACAGTGATAAATATCATCAAATGACACCATTTCACGAAATAATGATTTAATGACAATTTTGCAATAATTGCAGGCAGACCAGTTTTAATCAGTTTACATACAGATATAGTATCAAACGTATGAAAATTTATATGTTTTTAGTTCAAAAAAAATCAATTTTCATACGTTTGATCGATGCCAATGCCACTATTTTCTATTATTTTTTAAATTTTAATTATTACACTTCTAAAATGAAATAACGAAAAAACTAAAAAATTAAGCGTTAGGATTTTTAAATAATTTTATAAATGTAATTATTTAAACATATAAGTGTAAGTTATTTAAATTATTTAATTTATTAGTTACTAAAGGCAAAATATAGGCTTTTTTCATTTGACGATAGTGTTATGGAGATAGAGGATTTAAATAGCGAACCATGTGGTCTTCGATCCTAGAATGTAAAAGGATGCTGGTTGAGAGAAAGGGCGTTCGTTAAAGAAACTGCTACCTTGTCACCGCCGCCCTCGTAGATCTTCCACGCTCCGGAGGCAGGTTTCACCAAGGTACAGACGACCTAACGCTTCTTCCTCTCTTTTGCGGACACAAAACTTCACTAATCACTAATTTGATTATAATATATGTCTTATAAAGTATTAATACGCGGCGCGGTTACTTCTCCTTCAGTTGACTGATTTGCTTGACAGCGATATATCATACATACTAGGCGTGCGGGTGAGGGGATACGAACGCCCGAAATATAGGAATTTAAAGGAGGGTAAATTTAGAAAAATGCATTATATAAAATAACCTAGATGGCGCCAACAGATAGATGGCGATGATTTGATAATTGAAACGTATATCGTCAGCGGAGTTTCAAAGGTTAAAACTAATTTTAAACTTTATTTACGAATATTATATTTATTTGGAAAAGAACACCTGTCATCCCGCCTATTATCTAACATAATTATATATATATATAATAGAAAATTAACATCTAAAGGAAGAAAAATACTTAACCTTCTTTTTAAGTTCCGTAATCGCATAAAAAGTAGCCTTTAAGTTGCCCCGGGTTACTAACTACCTACATATTAAATTTAATGACAGATAGACCGACAGACAGACAAAAATTCTAAAAACCACTAATTTAGCTTCAGTGCCCTTTATTTAATCCCCTGGACTTGTTTTTTCAAGAGTATATTAGAATTACAGACACGACTTTTCTACAGATTTATTATATGTATAGATATAAAAACTTACGTAGTAAAATTGTTTTTAAATAAGTATTTACTAGGTGACAGAATCCTTTTCTGTTTAGGATTCCTTCTGGATTGGTACCACCCTCTTACTCATTACTGCCGCCAAGCAGCAGTAGATCCATTGAAGTGTTTGATTTGAAGAGGAAAAGTCAGTATGAGTGCGTCCTTGAAGCCTGAACCCTATTACTATTACTATGCCAAGAATTAAGTGAAGAACTGGTGACAACTAGTAGCAATAACTTAGTAACTCTTGTCTTAAGAAGCTAACGCTATTATTTAGATAGAAATCCATGTTCAAGCATTTAATCTTAGTTCACAGGAGTGACAAAGCATCTGTGTCCGTTTTTGTTTAAATTTAGTTGCAGGTGTCTGTAACTTTCCGTAGCGAGCACTTTTCTTAATTGGTTAGAAAACGCTTAGTTTGCACCCCAAAGGTCCGCTTGTTAACTGAAAACTCGAAGCTACGTGGAACGAAAAGTTCTTTTATTGTTAAGTATTATTTAAAGCTGACGCATGTAACGTACGTAAGACCAGAAGTTTTTTATGCTAATATTTGCTTTGATAGTTAAATACATCTTATTAGATGTTTGAATTATTTATACAAGAAATTACGAAAAATTGCAATTTTCACGTTCTAAAAAGACCTCAGAATGCATTTTAAATTAATATCAATGCATTAATTGTTTTCCGAAAGAATTTTGGTTACCTTTTTTTAGTTTTAATATTTAAGTATCTAGTAAAGACAAACTTAATGGTGAATCCGAAAAAAATTCGTTCTGGAATAAGATTTTTTATAGGATAGGGTGACAAACGAGCACACAGTCCACCTGATGGTAAGTGGTTGCTGTGACCCATAGACATCTACATCTATCCTCAATAAAGAATCAAAATGCAGATGCGTTGTCACCCGTGAGGACTAAGATGGAATGCCTCTTTTCCAGTAAAAGGGTCTCTGGTTCTCTACACTCACCAACGAAACACAGCAGCATTAAGCTGCTATTTTACGCTGGTATTCTGCGAGAGCGTGGTCCTTCCGGTCGAGCCGACCCATCGTGCTACAACTATATATACTACTATATTAGTAGTATGCAGCATGGCTCTACCACGTATAAATTTTTAATATGGAATGAAATTTGATTGATTTTGATTTGATTGTTTAATATGGAATGAAATTGTTAGTAATCGTGTAATTTCTGAACGATTTGACCGGTTGAAGTCTTATCTTATTCACACAATTACATATTTATTATGTTTTGTCGAGAGTATAGTTTATAGTTATGATTGGATAGAAAACTCTTCGCGCTACCTACCAGAAAGGGCAGAACAACTACAGTTCAGATAGTTTTCCCGAGAATAATAACAATATAAGTATAGAACTATAGATGACAAACATAATGCAGATTCGTTGTAATTCCCAACGACTCACATGGAATGCTTCGTTACCATTATAAAGGTTCATCGGATCTTCGTTCATAATACCAGTCACAGTAACATTATCTGAGAATGTGTAATGTGTTCGTGAGTGGGTGCGATGAAATCACATAATTTCTTTAACTAATCATTTAAAGTACGCACTTGAAGGGCCAATTTAATTATTAGTAAAGCTACTAAATCAATGCCGGCGCGTGTGATCCGGTAAACAACCCTGTACAAGATTTATATTCTCTCCGTTTAACCCGAAACTTAGAACGATAATTTAATCAAAGAAGCGGGTTAACATAAATGATTAGTGGCTATAAATTGCTGATTTATCTTTAAAATAAAAACAATTGCAATAAAATAAAAATAAAATTTGCAAGAGTTACCTGCAAAAAACGAGTGTTTCACGGCTTACGAAAAATTATTCCCTAAGTATGTCGTGTGCAAAACGCCTACACGATAAAGGAGAAATTTTTTATTCGGAGACAGCACTATTTAACGAAAATTATAAATATATATAAACATTTTTTAAAGTATAAATCGTTGCATATTGCGTTGTATTGTGTAACAGTTCGACTACACCAATTACTGTCAATACTTGAACCTTTTAATACAGTTAATAAAACATTTCCAAATTTTTTAAAAGGTTTTGTTAGGTGTAAGTGTACATGCTGTGTATATTCCATGGTAACTTAGTCTTCAGAGATGCTAATCTATCTGCGATCTTGTAGTTGATTGCAGATATCAATGAACTTATAATGAGAATATATCTTCCCGTGGGTGTCGTAAGAGGCGACAGAGGAAAACTGAGGCAGAAGATGGCCAGCAGCATCTTTCTGATAACAACAAAATAACAATGAAAAAATTGCGGGTGCCAATCCGCTCGCTAAGCGTGGCAACTATGGGCATATATACCTTGTACATTGTGATATTAAAATATATATACTGATTCAATTATCAATCAGTTCTTGTTGGAATTCGTAAAAAACATATGTGACAATGAAAGCATGAAAAAAAAGTGTATTTTTTAAGTGTATTTTTTAAGTGTTACTTAATTAAACAAGAACATACTGCCGATTTGATAACCTCCTTTTTTAAAGGTAGGTTCAAACATAACATCTAATATAGCCGTTTGTATCTTGTAATGAAGTTACCGACTATTTCATTCCAGTGTTTATAAAAGCAAAATTTCTAGTAAGAAGTAGCAAGTTTCAGACAAGCCTCGATTGAGGAATTAGAAATTGAGAAAACTTTCAACCCGCTTAGCTTCAAATTTTCATTTCTTTTTAGTGTATATTTACTACTTAGCATGTCCGATACCAATCAAATGAATGAGGCAAGTTCTTGAAGTGAGTAGAGCCTTTTGCGTTTTATTATTTTACCTTTTTTGTAGCCCGTTTAGGTGATGAACTTTTCTTTACTTTATCCGTAAAACTTTGATTGAGGAGAAAAAAAATTATAATCATTTTATATCGGTAATTTTTCTATAAAAGAAGAAATCTTCTCGTTGGTGAGCCGAAACAGCTGATTTACCCGTATGAACAAGGGTGACAAACGAGCATACAATCTACCTTGTAAATGGTTGCTATGGCCCAAAATGCAGATGTCTGGTTTTTTGTAGAAGTTAACGTGCATAGACGGTATTCGCTGAAGGGCTTACGCACATACCTCGGCACATCCCGATGAGGCGATGGAGGAAATGCATGAGGATATATCTAGAGCCATGCATTCCTCCAAAACCCACTATACGGTGTTAATGGGAGACTTCTACGCAAAACTAGGCACAAGAGAGAGCGGTGAGCTGTAGGTAGGGAAATTCGGAATAGGGCAACGGAACCCAAGGGTCCAGCAGCTGGCCGACTTCATGGAGAAAGAGGGACTCTTTATGATGAACTCTTTCTTTCAGAAGCGGCCCCACAGAAAGTGGACCTGGTCTGGTCAAAAAATGAGATTGACTTCATTATGACGACAAGACGACAACTGTTCAGTGATGTTCATGTGATCGCGAGGGTGAAAACCGGCAGCAGTCACCGAATGGTGAGAGGCACACTGAACCTAAAGGTTAAGTTGGAGAGTTCACGTCTAATGAAGTCAACGCTCCGATCCCCTCGTACTCTAATCCAAAGTCCCGAAATCTTTCAGCTCGAGCTACAAAATCGTTTTCAGTGCCTAGAAGACTGCAATGCAGTGTACGATATGAATGACAAGCTCGTGAAAACTGTCCATGCGGTCGGAGCTAAGTTTTGCAAGACCCGTCGCAGAAGAACACAAAAACTCTCCGATCACACTCTTAATCTCATGGCAGTTAGACGGGAAATGAAGTTGCAGTCTTCAGTAGATTTGACAACATACAGGCAACTGAACAGACAGATCTCCAAATGCATGCGGCGGGATTTAAGCAACTTTAATACTGCTCGTATTGAAAAAGCGATCGAGCGGAACCAGGGCTCCAAAGTCTTGCTAGAGATCTGTCTGCCAGAGAGAGCCAACTGTCGAAGCTGAAGACCAAATGTGGCAGCATTGTTTCCGGAACACCTGAGATTTTGAGTGAGATTGAGAGGTTCTATGGGCAGCTGTACACATCATCGTTGGAGCCACACGCAAGTGAGTAACGATCCAAGAGCAAGTCTTATCCGACACTATATCGACGATATAGATATATCAGTCTGAGCGAGATTAGAATGGCTCTCCAGCACCTTAAAAACAGCAAGGCCCCAGGCGAGGATGGAATTACAGCGGAGCTTCTGAAAGCGGGTAGAAAACCGGTACTTAAAGTCCTTCAGAAGCTCTTTAATTCCGTCCTCAATGGTGGCATTACACCGGAAGCGTGGAAAAGTGCGGTGGTCTTAATCGTCAAGAAAGGCGACAACGCTCTCTTGAAGAACTACAGACCGATTTCCCTTCTGAGCCACGTTTACGAGTTCTTTTCGAGAGTCATTACGAATCGTCTCGCATGCAGATTCGACGACTTCCAGCCTCCCGAACAAGTCGGTTTCGAAAAGGCTTTAGCACCATAGACCACATACATACCCTTCGGAAAATTGTACAGAAGTCCGAGGAGTATAATTTGCCACTATGTCTGGCCTATGTGGACTATGAGAAAGCCTTTGATTCCGTCGAAATTTGGGCAGTACTGCAGTCCCTTCAGCGGTGCCAAGTTGACTGTCGGTATATCGAAGTGCTGAAGTGCTCATACAGTAGGGCTACGATGGCTATCCGAGTACAGAACCAGAGTACGAAACCTATCCAACTGCAGAGAGGTGTAAGAAAGGGTGACGTTATATCCCCGAAACTCTTCACCGATGCATTGGAAGACGTTTTCAAGCTTCTGGACTGGAAAGGATACGGTATTAACATCAATGGCGAGTACATCACTCACCTTCGATTTGCCTACGATACAGTCCTTATGGCAGAATTTCTGGAGGATCTAAGCACTATGCGCAATGCCTCCCAACGGATAGGTCTTAAGATGAACATGGACAAAACAAAGATCATGTATAACGTCCATGTCACACCTATGCCGGTAAATTTTGGGAGCTCTAAGCTCGAAGTAGTTGACGAGTATGTTTACCTGGGACAAATAGTCCGACTAGGTAAGTCCAACTTCGACCGAGAGGTCAATCGACGGATTCAACTCGGCTGGGCAGCGTTCGGGAAATTACGGCACATCTTCTCGTCAGGTATACCTCAAAACTTGAAAACAAGACTGTACAACCAGTGCGTGTTGCCAGTGATGACCTATGGCGTCCTTCACTGCTGGCCGGATGAGGAAGCTCAAGGTCGCTCAGCGAGCTATGGAGAGGCTATGCTCGAGTTTCTCTGCGTGATTAACTTAGATATGAGGATATCCGCAGTACAACCAGAGTGACATAGCCCAACGGATTAGTAAGCTGAAGTGGCAATGGGCCGCCATGTAGCTCGAAGAACCGACAACCGATGGGGAAAAAGGTTCTCGAGTGGCGGCCTCGTACCGGCGGACGAAGTGTAGGGCGTCCCCACTAGGACGACCTGGTAAGACATGCAGGAAGTCGGTTGATGCAGGTGGCTCAGGACCGTGCTTTGTGGCATTCCTTGGGGAGGCCTATGTCCAGCAGTTGACTTGTGAAGGGCTGTAATAATGATGATGAGGTTAAATAATTGTATACTCATGCAGCCCCGGCGGTAGAATGTTACAAGAAAACGTGACGTTTTTAATTTTTAATACCGTACTAAATTTTTCACTTCCACGATATAGAAGTTTCACTTCAAAAGTCTGTGGTTGCCAACCCGCATATTAAGTGTGGCAACAATGCCTCCTATGAAGCAATCTATGGGGAGTCCTATGTTTAGCAGTGTACTTACGATAGGCTGTGATGATGATGATGATGAATTGAGCATAAGTGTGTAACCACCGGGCACAGCCTGCTGTCCTCTTGCTGTTCATAAAATAATGAGAGTGCTGACAAGAGTGTAATGCAAAGTTCTCGCATTTTCTAGACATGCAGATTCCTTAGACCCATTTACCATGTCCTTGACGATGAAGAAATCTGCTTTTGAAATGAGAAATTAAAACATTTGAAGACATATAAATATATCCTGATGTGAACCCTGATGTAAGCACTCGCTGTAAATTTCACAGTATGCGAGCAACCCGGGTTCGATCCACGCCGGCACCAATGAAATTGTTAATTGCAATTTTAAGTGCTGATTTACCACGTGCTTGGCGGTGAAGGAAAACTACGACTAAGAAATAAGAAAAAATATATTTCGAAAAAATATAATAAGACATGTGAAGTTCGCCAACACGCATTGGGGCCACGCGGCGGAGATTTCTTTGCCCTAAAAACCCTCTCAGAAATGAGAGGAGGCCTGTGCCCAACAGTGGGATGTATATAGGCTATAACTTTTTTTTATAGGATAAGGTTAACAAACGAGCACACAGTCCACCTGATGGTCAGTGGTTGCTGTGGCCCATAGACATCTACATCTATCCTCGATTACGAATCAAAATGCAGATGCGTTGTTACCCGTGAGGACTAAGATGGAATGCCTCGTTTGCTGTAAAAAGGGTCTCCGGTTCTCTACACTCACCATACGAAACACAGCTGCGTTAAGCTGCTATTTTACGCTGATATTCAGTGAGAGCGGTGTCCTTCCCCGGTCGAGCCGACCCTTTCGTGCTACAACTATACCAGTAATATAGCTGCAGCATATAACTTTAAATATGCTTTAATGAAGAACATATATTTCAGAAATAATACTTACTCAACTGAAAGCATTTAACATATTAGAAATTTATTCTCACTTAGAAAGTTAATATTAATATCATTGAGCGGTCTGTCACCGCACAGTCTACTTCACCTGAGGATGCCTCGTATACAGGCGAAACACGTGTCGTATTATCATCGGTGGTCTTTCATAGTATAGTGGTATTGGGAGTAGTGGTGCTGGGATTAGTAGTGACGGGGATAGTGCACGCAATTGAGGGAGGGCGGGAGATTCTCTTCAAACTAGGTAAGACACATCATTTTATTTTATTGAACGGATATAGGCAAACAAATTTTTACTAACTTTAAATTAATATAACACCGTTTAAAAAAAAGGAGAATCCCCTGCGTCCTTTGTAGGTAAAGCAAATAATAAGAAAATATAAAGCGAATAGAGAGTATGCAATACGCATAACGTTCGGCTTAGCTATACAAAAAAAATAAACAAAGAGATAAACATATCTAGTAAAAACCTATATCTGTCCTATAGACCGAATTTCAGTCACAGCGGCCCGTCTTAACGGAGACTAGTCATCTGCGCTGGACAGGATTATAGTACACCAGTGTGATCGCTACCATAGGTGCACTCTTTATACTCACTCTCATAGTCCGATGGGACGGCAATCCGACACGACCGGTAAGTGATCAGGCTCAGGCGCAGGACCAAACGCTTTTCGTGCTTTTCGAAACACGGGGTGAAACACCTTCAGGGTTTTTTTTATAAAATATACTACGAATGCGATAACTTACTACTAAGTAGAAAAAAATCACTCAAATATGAGGAGGCTAAACTAAGTTTATCCATTATTTATCACGTTTATTATCCATTTAAATTACAGACTAATAATAAGACGGAGCGCAACATACATTTCATGTGATGCCGAAACCATGCTCAACTATTTAACAGGCACTTTCATATCTTTCTTCTTGATTGACATGACATTATTTTAGATGCCTATGAGTACTAAAGTGCGTGTTCTTATATTAAGTTGATCGTGTTCAGTTTGCGCTTTGTCTTTTTTTTTTGTTGGTCTGTAATGTTTATTTAATTTAATATTTTCTTAATCTGGATAATAAAATGCTCTTTTATTTAATACCATTTTACATATTAATTCTCTAAAATTATTTAAAAAGTTAATATTCTTTTTATTTTCTTACGAACCTTCATCACGTTAACTTGCAAAAATGAAATTTAAACTTTGTTCATTTTATTTAAAACAACAATAAACCTGCTGTAATGAAACCAACAAAGCGCCGTGAATTCTTAATGAATCGCCGTGGACCTTTGTAAGGTAATCAGAAGATTAACGTAAATCCTTAATTAATTTGATATTAGTTAGATACGATTTTTTTCTTAGTAGCTTGTGCATTAGAAGAGCAATGTTTATCAAGCGATTCGTTTACTTTCTTATTTTAATGTAAGATATTAAGCTTATTAGTGATCGCATTTACAAGAACTATAAAGGTTTTCTTAAAAGATTGTATAAATTGTTTACGTTACTTTTGTTTTGAAAACTGAAATGACAAACGAACTTACAGTGCACCTTATGGTATATGGCTACTGCTTTAAACAAAGAAGGCTACAGATGCATTGTCACCTCCAAGAGCAAATCAAATGTCTCACAGGCTATAATAATCATACTAGCTCTCTATACCACTCAAACCTGATCACCGCAGTGCAGGCACTGCTCCCGCGAGACGGGTATGCGTAGGCATTTCCCCATGAAAAAAAAAGGCACTGATATTAGGCGGCAGATATAGGTAAATTACAAAATGCATAAATTATTAGGTTAAAAAAACTATACTGGGTAGGGCTTCCTCTGGCCATCTTCTGGAGCAGTGCATTCACTGTCCTGATTTGCAGGACATGGAGGGCCAATTTCATTACATACGTGAGACATTACGAGTATATCTTAGTCTTTAGTGTGACTACACCTCTGGTGTTTTCTTTTTAAAATTTGTTGCAGGTGTCAATCATCATCATCATCATCATCCGTCCCTAAAAGTTCACAGCTGGTCATTATAGCTGCTTGTAATTCCTGCTGTAGAAAGGATTTGCATCAATCGTCACGCTTGGCAGGCGAATTGACAATGGCAGTTCCAGACGCCTCGTACCTTTGGCGCTGCTCGTCGTCGCTCGTCTGAGAATTTACTTTCGGAGTATACGACTTATAATAGAAAGATGGTAAGACGCCATCTATCTGAATCCATTAAAATTTTCCTTGCACTTTTGGCAGGTGTCCCACAAGTTGCAATAATCGCTTACCACCGTTTGATCTGTAAGCTTGTTTCTCAACTTTATAATATAAAATAAAGTAAAAATGTTTGTCTACGAAACTGTGCATGCGGTCGGAGCTAAGTTTTGCAAGAACCGCCGCAGTTCATGTCTGTTAGACAGGAAATGAAGCTGCAGTCTTCAACAGATTTGACAGTATACAGGCAACTGAACATGGCGGGACTTACGCAATTTCAATAAAGCTCGTATTGAAGAAGCGATCGAGCGTAACCAAGGCTCCAAAGTCTTTGTAAGAGATCTGTCTGCCAGAAAGAGCCAACTGTCGAAGCTGAAGACAGTGTGGCAGCATCGTTTCCGGGACACCTGAGATTTTGAGTGAGATTGAGAGGATCTATGGGCAGCTGTGCACGTCATCGTTGGAGCCACGCGCAAGTGTGAGTAACGATCCAAGAGCAAGTCTTATCCGACACTATTCCGATGATATCCCGGACGCTGACGTTCGGGATATCATCGGAATAGTGTCGGACTGATCTGAGTGAGATTAGAATGGTTCTCCAGTACCTTCAAATCGGGAAGGCCCCAGGCGGGGAAGGAATTACAGCGGAGCTTCTGAAAGGGGGTGGAAAACCAGTACTTGAAGTCCTTCAGAAGCTCTTTAATTCCGTCCTCCATGGTGGGACTTACTCCGGTTGCGTGGAGCAGAAGTGCGATGGTCTTGTTCTTCAAAAAAGGCAACAATGCTCTCTTGAAGAACTACAGACCGATTTCCTTTCTGAGCCGCGTCTAGTTGATG
The DNA here is from genome assembly GCA_029286625.1 of Parnassius orleans. Taxonomy (NCBI): domain Eukaryota; kingdom Metazoa; phylum Arthropoda; class Insecta; order Lepidoptera; family Papilionidae; genus Parnassius; species Parnassius orleans. Next base: position 4,026,566 of record JAGSMP010000006.1, on the reverse strand, counting down.
TTTTCGAGAGTCATTATGAATCGTCTCGCACGCAGACTCAACGACTTCCAGCCTCCCGAAAAAGCCGGTTTCCGAAAAGGCTTTAGTACCATAGACCACATACATACCCTTTGACAAATTGTACAGAAGACCGCAGAGTACAATCTGCCACTTTGCTTTGCGTATGTGGAATATGAGAAAGCCTTTGATTCCGTCGAAATTTGGGCGGTGCTGCAGTCCCTTCAGCAGTACTCGTACCAACTTGACTGCCAATATATCGAAGGATTATTTTTTATCCTTTTTTTTTAGGATTTACCTTAATCGTCACAGCTGCTCCCGGTAGCCAGTCTGAGAATTTACGTTCAGAGTAAACGCCTAAGAATAGAAAGATGGTAAATCTATTTGAAGCCATTAAAATTTTCCTTAAACTTTTGGCAGGTGTCCCACAAGTTGCAGTAATCAACTCACTCACTTACCTTTACAATATAAAATAAAGTTAAAAATGTGGCGTCATTTAGATTTTTTAAATAAACGTCAATGATCATTTGTTAATCAATATTTAAATTTAAATTTTTTGCTTTAAGATTTTCGGAAAAAATATAGCCTAGATCACTCCTGGCATTGCTCTCTATCTGTTCGTGAAGTTTGATAAAATTGGTTTAGCCCGGATAGACAAACTGACCGACAGACAGAATTTTTTTGAAAAAAATAGTTATTCATGGTAATAAAAAGCAGATATTTCGATATAATAGACAGTACACTTTAATTTTATTTATATGAATAGATTTCCACTTTCATTCTTTTTAACTCATTAACTGGTAGAGCCATGCTGCAGCTATATTAGTAGTATAGTTGTAGTACGAATGGTTCGGCTCGACCGGGGAAGGACCACGCTCTCACAGAATACCAGCGTAAAATAGCAGCTTAACACTGCTGTGTTTCGTATGGTCAGTGTAGAGAACCGGAGACCCTTTTTACTGGAAAAGAGGCATTCCATCTTAGTCCTCACGGGTGACAACGCATCTGCATTTTGATTCTTTATTTAAGATAGATGTAGATGTCTATGGGTCACAGCAACCACTTACCATCAGGTGGACTGTGTGCTCGTTTGTCACCCTATCCTATACAAAAAAAAAAAAAACGAGACTTACTATACATTTGTTGACATTTATTTGATTTAGGAAATATGTTGAAAACCACATTAGGAATTTAATGGCTTCCAAGTACTAAAAGTTAGGCACGCAAGTGTGGTTATCTTCCCTCTGGGCTTAATTACAAGCTTCATTAGACTAAGAAAATAAATATTCTGTTCTAGCTACATGTAATAGGGATAACGTTGCTAGATTTAATACGATATTTGTTTGTTTTTTATTTTTACCTTGACTTAAAATATTTTTAACAAGTTACTCGTATAGGGTTTGATGGAGTTAAACGCTTGAAACAATGAATTATAGAATTTCTGAACAGAAAAACTCAATAGCTGATTTTTGGTCCGAATCGAGATTCGAACACGGGACCCCATGAACGAGTCGCGTTTGTGACCACTAGACCAAAAAGGCAATTGTATGTAGACAAACTGAACATGAATAAAGAACAATAGGTATGGCCTAAATGGATTGTTAACAAGTGACACGAACGACGATTGTGACACTTTAAACTTGCAAAAATTAAACTTTTGATAAAAAGGTAACGTCAAATTATAGGAACTAAAAAAAATAAAATAATTTCCACATAATAGCTTCTGAAGTCGGTGCCAACAAGGATTTCTGAAGCTAATAAATGAAAATTATTTTATTTTATATAGTTCTTTGAAGTCGGCTTTCACTTTTTATTAAAAGTTTAATTTTGGGACCATTTTGAGTGTACTTAAGCAAGCGCACACAACTTTACAGGACTTGCACTTTCATCGCTTAGGTCTGTGTATTCCGTTAATGATGCCAGGTCCTCACTTTTATTTAGTTCGGAATCTGTATCATTTTCCAAAGTAACAGTAACTATCCCAGTTCTTTTTATATGAAGGCATAAAAGAGAGTGGATTATTGATAACTTTAGAATTATCAATTTTATTAGACACAAACTCAAGTTAACAACTAGAATGTCGCTTAAATAATTCATTAAAAAATTCATCCCATGTTTTCCACCCTTTAGAGTGCAAATTTTTTCTCAAAGTTTATATAGAGCCACCCCTGAAGTGTAACCTATTTAATAAAAAAGCAATAATTAAAATCAGCGTAACACGGCATCGGCTGGTCTGTAGGTATAAATAACCAGTTTAGTTAAAGGCAGTGAGGCTTTCCATCTTATTTTTCAAAAGTGATAACGCATTTGTAGCCTTCTTCATATTTTATAGCCCTGAGTCCGATGAAGCTGTAAATGCCAAAAGGCTAACAGCACTAACATCACAGAAAACGAGCCTTCTTTACTTGAAGTTAATTGCAGGTGTTCATGGACTGCCGTAGCCACTTACCACTGGTAGACCGTAAGCTCGTTTGTCAATTCAGTTTTATTAAAAAATGTTCGGTGACGGGAACTCAGTCCTTACGGGTTACAATTTGATTTTTAATCGAGTACAGATTTAGGCTTCTATGAGCCGCAAGCCGCAACATCCACTTTCAATCTAGACGACGCTGTGCTCGTATGTCACCCTTGTTTCTATTAAAAATTTAACATTGTACTGAAACACTATCAAACTAAATAAGCGATAAAATCCATATCCATACTATAATATTATAAATGCGAAAGTGTGTTTGTTTGTTTGTTTGTTTGTTTGTCCTTCTTTCACGTTGCAACAGAGCGTCGGCATGGCATGATTATTTGTATGGGGATAGTTCGGTGGCAGTAGAGTGACAAAGGCTACTTTTTTCAGCGGAAAAACATATCATTCCCGAGGGAAAATCGAATATGTTGCACAAGTTTGTCCTTCTTTCACGTCGCAACAGAGCGTCGGCATGGCATGATTATTTGTATGGCGATAGTTCGGTGGCAGTAGAGTGACAAAGGCTACTTTTTTCAGCGGAAAAACATATCATTCCCGAGGGAAAATCGAATATGTTGCAAAATTAAATTCAGCTAGGTGGCGCCACCGTGATTCTACAAGACGGACGACGGTACGATGGACGAACACAGAAGGTCAGAATATCTGGATTATTATGTCTTTTTACCAAAATTAAGATAAAAAATGTATGGATCTGTATTTTTCCACGCAGGACCGGGAAGAGAGCGATAAAAAATTTGGTGCATCGTAATTCACAGAATAGGCGATAACCTCGCAGACGATATTAAGTAATCCGTTGATGCTCTGCCTACCCCGCAAGGGTTACAGGCGTGATTATAAGTATGGATCAGAAATACTATCACCACCTGTCACGCTTTCACCCTTAACTATTACTTAACAATGGTAGAAACAGTTCTTAGTAAGCCTTATTAATAAGCCTTAGTAATATTTATTGAACGGAAATGAATACAGTTCTTATATGTGGTTATGAATGAATCGGTAGTACAATAAGAAAAATTGTGCAAAATTATAAGAAAAATATTTTTTGAGAGTTCTTATTAACTAACGTATACATAGTTTAAATTGATTCCGCTAGATGTCGTTACTAGGTTTTTAAAACGCGGTAACGAAATGTTTCCTGACATGTACTTAACTCCCGCCGTTGAGCCGCGCGTCAACTTATAGTGCATACGGTACCTATACGCTTAAATTGTTTCTATTTCGTAGCTTATTCGACTACCTGCTTTCGATTTCGGTTGTTTGTTATTTGCTTTGTGATTTGGTTAAGGTTGAATGGATTTATATTGGCTTTCATTTTCGGATTTGTGTATTTTCTTGGATCGGTTTTGTTGATTTGGTTGGTATTCCTTTATACATATTTAGACTCTGGCTTTGATTTTGGATTTTGTTTATTTAGAATCGTGAATTGGTTTTCGTTGTTTTAGGTTGTTTAACAATATTTCAAAGGAATATTAATAGTATAGATAGTGTATACGGTACCTATACACTTACTTCTTTTTTTCTGCGATTTGTTTTGTGATTTGGTTCAAGTTGATTCGATTTTTTTGGCTATCGTTTTCGGATTCGTGTTGTGTCTTGAATTGGTTTTGTTGTTTTGATTTTAAAAAACATTTAAAAGGAATATTTATTCCTTTTAGATATTTTGAATTTGCTTTTAAAAAAAATATTTAAAAGGAAATTTAATTCCTCTTAGGTATTTTAACATTTTTTTTATAAATAGGTTTTTTCTTACTTCATAATGCCTCGCAAACGTAAGTCCAGCCTTTCAAGAGTATCTTCTCAAAGACAAGCGAAAAGATTAGCTCGATCGCTAGAATCTTTAGAAGATGCTGAACTGAGAAGGCAAGAACAAGCAGAGCGTCAGGCTGCTTTTAGAGCATCTGAGACACCTTCTCAACGTCAGCAAAGGCGTTTTGAACAGACAGAGCGTCAGGCTGCTTTAAGAGCTTCCGAAACACCTTCTCAAAGTCAGGAAGGCGTCTTGAACAGGCAGGCGTCAAGCTACTTTAAGAGTTTCTGAAACACCTTCTCAAAGTCAGCGAAGGCGTCTTGAACAGGCAGGCGTCAAGCTACTTTAAGAGCTTCTGAAACACCTTCTCAAAGTCAGCGAGGCATCTTGAACAGGCAGGCGTCAAGCTACTTTAAGAGCTACTGAAACACCTGATCAAAGTCAGCAAAGGCGTCTTGAACAGGCAGAGCGTCATTCTACTTTAAGAGCTACTGAAACACCTGCTCAAAGTCAGCAAAGGCTATTCGAACAAACGGAACGTCAGGCCGCCTTAAGAGCCGCGAAACACCTGATGAAACTCAACACAGACTCATTGAGCAAGCTGAACGTCAATCTACTATAGGGCATCTGAAACACCAGAACAGACACAGGCGCGAAGAGATGCAAATGCAGCTCAAGCTGAACGTCGACAAAATTTTCAAAGAAACAATTGGTCGGTTTTAATGACGCAGCATTCAATTATGATCTGTTGATTGATTATAAAAATCACAGGTTAGTTGTTATCGGACTGATGGACAAGGCGTGTCGATTTTGCAGCGCTTTAAAATGGAAAGATGAGACCGCAGGCATGTGCTGTTCAATGGCAAAGTGTCTCTTCCGTTATTTGGGAACCAGAATAACCTTTGAAAACTCTCTTTTATATGATGCTAATGAGTCACGGCGCTTTTAAACAGGATCGGAAATATAACTCATGCTTTCAAATGACGTCCTTCAAGTTGACCGGGAAATAATAATGCCGGGATTTTCGTCTACATTTACGGTGCAAGGGCAAATTTATCATAGAATAGGTTCATTTTTCCAGCTGAAAACGAACAGCATAAATTTTTACAAGTATATTTTATGGGTGACGAGGAAATTGAGGTAGACCGTCGCTGCCAATTTATCCAGGGAGAGAGACACAGTGTTCAAAATTCAAAGATTCTTGCATGAACGTAACATTTTAGTCAAAACATTTAAAACTGCTTTAGAAAACCTACCTGAAGAGGATTATAAAGTCGTCATTCACGCAGATCGGACCCCTCGAGGAGAGCATGAAAGACGCTACAATGCACCTTTGATAAACGAAATAGCAGCCGTAATTAGTGGTGATCAATTTTCTTCACGAGACATTGTCTTGCGAGCACGTGATGATACGTTGCAACGGGTAGCCGATACACACAAGTTTTATGACGCTCTGCAATACCCATTGATTTATTGCAAAGGACAAGAGGGGTTATCATTTTCAAATTCCACTCATTAACCCGGTCACAAAGGAGCCTACTCCAACCTACAACAAAAAAGTATTATGTATGGATTTTTATGTGCATCATATGATGTTGCGAGAAAACGATTTTAACCTCTTAGCCCGGTGTAGACAATTATTTCATAAATTTTTGGTAGACATGTATGTGAAGGTAGAAAGTGAACGTCTCCGTTATATATCTTTAAATAAAAAAAAGCTGCGAGTTGAGGATTATATACATTTACAAGATGCAGTTTCTAGCGACGCCAATGTAAGCCCCAGAGATTAAGGTAAAATGGTAATTCTGCCCTCATCATTCGTTAACAGTCCCCGCTACCTACATGAGTACACACAAGACGCATTCGCCTATGTACGAACTTACGGAAGACCTGATCTTTTTGTTACTTTTACTTGCAATCCCACATGGAAAGAAATAACCGAGGAGCTAATGTCGGGCCAAAAAAGTACTGACAGACATGATTTAGTTGCTAGAGTATTTAGATTAAAAGTACAAAAATTAATGTATGTAATTAACAAAGGGAAAATTTTCGGAAAGGTGCAGTGCTTCATGTATTCAATTGAATGGCAAAAAAGAGGATTACCGCATGCCCACATTCTAATATGGCTTAAAGAGAAGTTACGGCCCAGCCAAATAGACGACATAATAAGCGGCGAGATTCCGGATCCTGAACAAGATAAAGAATTGTATGATACCATCGTCCAAAATATGATTCACGGTCCATGTGGAGCACGAAATTCAATATCGCCATGTATGAAAGAAGGAAAATGTACAAAGAAATTCCCTAAACAGCTATTAAAAGAAACAGTGCACAATGACAATGGCTACCCTTTATACAGACGCAGAGCTCCCAAAGATGGTGGCAGGAAAATTACAATCAAATCTCGCTCTGGAGCGTTCGAAACCTTAGATAACAGCTGGATTGTCCCGTATTCGCTCATTCTATGTAAAATGTTTAATGCCCACATTAATCTAGAAGCATGTAGCTCTGTCCGCGCAATCAAGTATATCTGTAAGTACATAAATAAAGGAAGCGACCAAGCAATATTTAATCTCAGGAGTGAAGGTGAGGCAAATCCGTTAATGAGTACAGACCTTTCAAGCAGGGCGTTATGTCAGCAGTAACGAGGCAGCGTGGCGTCTCCTTGGCTTCCTTACACGAGCACCCAACAGTTACTCACCTTGCTGTGCACTTAGAAAATGGAGAGCGTGTATATTTCACCGAAAGAAATTTCAAGAAAATTGCATCACCGCCAAAAACTACACTAACAGCCTTCTTTCAACTTTGTCAAACCGACCCCTTTGCAAAAACGTTGTTATATTCTGAAGTCCCCCGCTATTATACTTGGAACACATCTAGGAAGGAGTGGAAACGCCGTATTTAAGGCGCGGCTGTTGCAAATTGGCTCGGTGTAAATTCATCAGATGCCCTTGGTCGTAAGTATACCGTCCATGTAACTAATTTTGAATGTTTCTGTTTACGATTGCTGCTGCACCATGTTCGGGGTCCTACAGGATATAAAGATCGTAAAACTGTCAACGGTCAGGAATGCGCAACTTATAGAGAAGCATGTGAAGCTCTGCATCTTTTAGAAAACGATAATCACTGGGATGAAACCATGGAGGAAGCTGTGCAGTGCCAGTCACCAGCCAAAATTAGGGATCTTTATGCAACTCTCATATCATCTTGCGGGCTATCTAATGCACATAAATTGTGGGACAAATATTAAGAGTACATGGCGGAAGATATTTTGCGAAGGTTACAGCAGACACACGCGAACATGACATACAATGAACACATTTATAATGAAGCACTTGGAAAAATTGAAGATAAAGTAATGGCAATGGTAGGCAAAAAATTAAGCGACTTTGGAATGATAAGCCCTCAGCGAACAACCGAAAATAAACTAAGTAATGAAATTATACGTGAAACAAACTACGATATACCAGCTTTGCAGCAGCAAGTAGCCGAATTTGTACCCCACTTGCTTTCCGAACAAAAACGAGTTTTTGACAAAGTATTAGGACAAATTGAATCTGGAAATGGTGCACTTTTCTTTTAGATGCCCTGAAGGAACTGGGAAGATTTTTTGTTAAATTTATTATTAGCGCAAGTACGGAAAGATAAAAACATTGCTGTGGCCGTAGCTTCCTCCGGTATAGCCGCCACGCTGCTGGGGGGCCGCACTGCACATTCTGTTTTAAAACTCCTCTAAATCTAGCCTAGAAGAATCGCCGATCTGCAACTTTAGCAAAAATAGTGCACGAGGTATAATGCTACGACAATGCAAACTTTTAGTGTGGGACGAAAGTACAATGTCGCATAAAAAAGCTGTAGAAGCACTAAATCGAACGCTCCAGGATTTGCGCAGCAATACCGATGTAATGGGAGAAATGTTGGTTTTACTGGCTGGTGACTTTCGCCAAACTTTACCTGTCATTCAAAAGGGCACACCTGCAGATGAAATTAAAGTATACCTCAAGTCGTCTATTTTATAGAACAAGGTGACAAAATTCAGTTTAACTACGAATATGAGAGTGCATTTGTATAATGATAACTATGCTGACACACTATTAAAAATTGGCGATGGGCGGTTGGAAACGGATGCTGAGGGCTGCGTTAAATTGACGAGAGATTTTTGTAATTTAGTACAGAGTCATTCGAATTAATTGCGATCGTTTATTCAGATTTAACGAACAACATGCATGAAGACAAATGGTTATGTGAAAGGGCGATTCTTGCACCAAAAAATGAGAGCGTTAACAAAATAAATTCAGATATATTAAGCGAAGTAGCAGGAGAAATAACAGAGTATTTGTCAGTAGACACAGTTATGGACACAGAACAGAGCACTTCATATCCCGTAGAGTTTCTAAATTCTCTAGAGTTGTCAGGTGTGCCCTCATATAGCTTCAATTAAAATTAGGCGTCCCAGTCATGATAATGCAGAAATTTAGATGCTCCTCGGTTATGTAACAGGACAAGGCTGCGTGTGACACATCTTGGACGGAACATAATCGGTGCTACAATTTGACAGGCGTAGGAAAGGTGAAAATGTTATTATACCACGGATCCTATAATTCCACAGATCTTCCTTTTCAATTCAAAAGTTTGCAGTTCCTATTAACCTCAGTTTTGCAATGACAATTAATAAAGCGCAAGGACAAACGTTACAGGTAGCGGGTCAACTTAGAAAAACCGTGCTTCTCTCATGGTCAGCTGTATGAAGCATGTTCGCGTGTGTCAAATCCCAGAATCTCACATTCTTTCCCCGAATGGAAAAACATATAACATTGTGTACAGTAGCGTCTTAAAATAGTGTTCAGTTAGTTTTTTCCAAAATTCCCACAATCAATTAATCAAATTCCCACAGATCTTCCCTTTCAATTCAAAATTTCCTATTTAGCTCAGTTTCTTTTCAATTCCAAATGCTGCACCTCTGACGGACCTATTAAGCTCAGTTTCCTTTCAACTCAAAAGGCTGCATCTCTGACGGATCTTTTATTTGGCTCAGTTTCCTTTCAATTCAGAAAACTGCATCTCTGACGAATCAATTTAGCTCAGTTTCTTTTCAAAAGTCTGCATCCCTGACGCATAATTATGCTCAGTTTCCTTTAATTAAAAAAATATCCCATTTCCATTTGGAATAAACAGGCTTTTTTCATGCTTTCCTATACGCTGCGTTTCAAACCATTTAAATAGGCTGACGAATCAATTTTGCCCAGTTTCCTTTTAATGGCTGCATCTCTGACAAATCTATAAAACTCAGTTTTCTTTCAATTCAAAAAGCAATGGTTAGTTCATTTCCCAGTGACCATGCGGGCGAAGCCGCGGGTAACAGCTAGTAGTTAATAATTTAAAAAGTCTTTTTAGAACATTAAAATTGCAATGTTTCGTAGTTTCATGCATAAATAATTCAAACATCTAATAAGATGTATTTAAATATCAAAGCAAATATTAGCATAAAAACTTATGGTCATACGTACGTTAAATGCGTCAGCTTTAAATAATACTCGTACTTAATAATAGAAGAACTTTTCGTTCCACGTAGCTTCGAGTTTTCAGTTAACAAGCGGACCTTTGGCGTGCAAACTAAGCGTTTTCTAACCAATTAAGGAAAGTGCTCTCTACGGAAAGTTACAAACACCTGCAACTATAAGCACCTTAAAATAAAAAAGAACACAGATGCTTTGTCACTCCTGTGAACTAAGATGAAATCCTTGAACAAGGATTATTTTTGGAAGAGTCACTAATTTATTGCTCCTAGTTGTCACGTGTTCATCACATAATTCGTGAAACGCACTCATACTGACTTTTCCCCTTCAAATCAAACACTTCAATGGATCTACTGCTGCTTGGCGGCAGTTATGAGTAAGAGGGTGGTACCAATCCAGAAGGAATCCTAAACAGAAAAGGATTCTGTAACGTAGTAAATACTTATTTAAAAAGTTTTTATTTTTCGTGTACTACAAAAGTTTTTATATTATTAATATATTTATAAAAATTATAAATACACATTTAAATATATTTCCTTCCCCGAACGCCCTCTTACTCACTCCTATGGCGCAGTGATTCCGAAGTGTGTGAACACGCCACTTGTCCCTGTCCTGTGCAATAACTCGCAAGTTTTCACCAACTTGAAGCACACGTAGGTTAGGTTCGAACCGCGAACGGTCCAGCATTATTCGGGTCGACCAACTGGACCAGCGTCCCCCAGGTGGCAGTTAAGTCAGTAGTATAACTTAGCCACGCTACTAGCTAAATCCAACGAGAGGCACTCCAGCATTTTGATGGATTTACGGTGAATTAACTCTTCGCCCACATAATAATCCTATTGTAACGAAACCGTCAACTAGAAATGGATGATCCGAACCTTCACCGTTAAGCATGTGTTAAATTAGCACTTAACATTGCAGTAAACATTCAATGGTGCCGTATGCCGAACGAACTTATGTTATCTTGCTTGCCTACTATGAAATATAAGGCGAGCGCTTAGCATTTGCCTCATACTAGCTCAGTTTTTTAATTAAATGAGATATTGATAGGATAAAATGTAAACTTAGTATTAAAAATTATTATCTTCAATACATATATCAAAATAATTTGTCGCAAACATGAGTCTTTAAGATAAGTATAATATATCTGTGCCATTTACTGTATCTATTGGTCCGTGGGGTCCACGTACATTAGTTACTAAAGTAACTGTATCCGTGACTCGTTGTCGCTACTGTTGACATGAGAGCTGTTTTTTTTTCGGCTAAGTACATCCATTCAGTGAGAAAATCAAACCAGCGTTTTTAGCTAAAATTAAATTATAATTTTAGATTTTAGTTTTTTTTTTACTTTTATAAAAATTATATTATATTATTTTATACAAAAAAACTACAACTTTTGCAAGTGAAGAGCATAAACTAAAGGTCAACGTCAACATTTTAATAAATGGATGGAATGGATACCATAAATAGCCATGTGATAGCGGCGAAAGAGAATTCACTACCGCATATCATCTTGTGGGAGGTTGTAATATACGACAGAGGAAAATGAAACACAGGGGATGAGTAGCAGCATCTTTTTGATAACAACTGAAACAATAAAAAAAAAAGCGATGCGACTGCTAAGTGTGGCAACTATGGAAAATATTTATCCTATGAGACAACTTATGGGGAAGGTATATATCCAACAGTGGACTTTTGATAGGCTGTAATGATGATGATGGTGATAACACCATGAATTACCGCACCAGGTGGAACTAAACCCAGTCGGCAATGGCTCTTGCAGTGAGTAGTTTTGAATGAACAAAAGATAAATAAAATCTCATCGTTTAATTTTCGTTTAATTTTCTACTTCTATTTACGTCATAAAGACGGACACGACGTTTCACGATCATGTACATGACACACACTATCTAATGTTCGCTTCAAATATTTTTAGAAAAATTTATATAGCCTATTTCGAACCCTATTTTCAATCCTTTACAATCCATGCACGCTCCAATACCTAAAATATAAGTTTTAGTATTTGGGTTCTTCTCACGATCGCCTAAACCTTACGCGTTTTACCTCGCCTTACCAAAGTTATGCATCAGTCCTTCGCCGTTGAGACCATAAGGCTTTGGAATAAATTACCTCCTTATATTAGTAAACCGACATCTGTTGCTGCCTTTGAGAGAGAATGGTGTCTGAATATTTCTGCTAAAGTATTTGTTATCATTATGTTTTCATGTGTTTATTATGTATTTAAAAAAAATTAGGTTTGCTATTTATCAAGTATAGAGGTTATTTGTAGTAATATATATTTATAGGTGTATTAATATGTATGTTTAGATATTTATATTTATGTATGCATATTTTCAAGTTTTATGGCACCTTGTAAGTTTCTCTGCTTAGTTCGTGGTTGACTGGTAAAGAATGTCTAAAGTCATTAAGTCCGCCAATGGTTCACTTTATGTGCAATAAAGATTTTAAATAAATAAATATAAGATATTATGTTTACTTAATTTTTTTAAACATTTTTGGTTGTACATTGCCTCTTTTATGATCAAAAAGCCTGCGTGGGTCAGTTTCTGAACCGCGGTTTAGACGATAGCACACAAAGGTTACCTTAACCTTATAAATTACTAGCTGTTACCCGCGGCTTCGCCCGCATGGTCACTGGGAAATGAACTATCCATTGCTTTTTGAATTGAAAGAAAACTGAGTTTTATAGATTTGTCAGAGATGCAGCCATTAAAAGGAAACTGAGCAAAATTGATTCGTCAGCCTATTTAAATGGTTTGAAACGCAGCGTATAGGAAAGCATGAAAATAGCCTGTTTATTCCAAATGGAAATGGGATATTTTTTAAATTAAAGGAAACTGAGCATAATTATCCATCAGGGATGCAGACTTTTGAAAAGAAACTGAGCTAAATTGATTCGTCAGAGATGCAGTTTTGCATTGAAAGGAAACTGAGCCAAAAAAGATCCTTCAGAGATGCAGCCTTTGAGTTGAAAGGAAACTGAGCTTAATAGGTCCGTCAGAGGCAGCATTTGGAATTGAAAAGAAACTGAGCTAAATAGGAAATTTTGAATTGAAAGGGAAGATCTGTGGGAATTTGATTAATTGATTGGGAATTTTGGAAAAAAATTAACTGAACTATTTTAAGACGCTACTATACACAATGTTATATGTTTTCCATTCGGGGAAAGAATGTGACATTCTGGGCATTTGACACACGCTAACATGCTACATACAGCTGACCATGAGAGAAGCACGGTTTTTCTAAGTCGACCTCGCTACCTGTAACGTTTGCCTTGCGCTTTATTAATTGTCATTGCAAAACTGAGCTTAATAGGAACTGCAACCTTTTGAATTGAAAAGGAAGATCTGTGGGAATTATAGGATCCGTGGTATAATAATATTTTCACCTTTTCCTACGCCTGTCAATTAGTAGCACTGATTATGTTCCGTCCAAGATGTCACACGCAGCCTTGTCCCGTTACATAACCGAGGAGCATCTAAATTTCGCATTATCATGACTGGGACGCCTAATTTTAATTGAAGCTTATATGAGGCACACCTGACAACTCTAGAGAATTTAGAAACTCTACGGGATATGAAGTGCTGTTCTGTGTCCATAACTGTGTCTACTGACAAATACTCTGTTATTTCTCCTGCTACTTCGCTTAATATATCTGAATTTATTTTGTTAACGCTCATTTTTGGTGCAAGAATCGCCCTTTCACATAACCATTTGTCTTCATGCATGTTGTTCGTTAAATCTGAATAAACGCTCGCAATTAATTCGAATGACTCTGTACTAAATTACAAAATCTCTCGTCAATTTAACGCAGCCCTCAGCATCCGTTTCAACCGCCCATCGCCAATTTTAATAGTGTGTCAGTACAGTTATTATACAAATGCACTCTCATATTCGTAGTTAAACTGAATTTTGTCACCTTGTTCCATAAATAGACGACTTGAGGTATGCTTAATTTCATCTGCAGGTGTGCCTTTTGAATGACAGGTAAAGTTTGGCGAAAGTCACCAGCCAGTAAAACCAACATTCCTCCCATTACATCGGTATTGCTGCGCAAATCCTGGAGCGTTCGGTTTAGTGCTTCTACAGCTTTTTATGCGACATTGTACTTTCGTCCCACACTAAAAGTTTGCATTGTCGTAGCATTATACCTCGTGCACTATTTTAAGTAAAGTTGCAGATCGGCGATTCTTCCTAGGCTAGATTTAGAGGAGTTTTAAAAACAGAATGCAGTGCGGCCCTGCAGCAGCGTGGCGGCTATATGGAGGAAGCTACGGCCACAGCAATGTTTTATCTTTCCGTACTTGCGCTAATAATAAATTTAACAAAATGTCTTCCCAGTTCCTTCAGGGGCATCTAAAAGAAAAGTGCACCATTTCCAGATTCAATTTGTCCTAATACTTTGTCAAAAACTCGTTTTGTTCGGAAAGCAAGGTACAATTCGGCTACTTGCTGCTGCAAAGCTGGTATATCGTAGTTTGTTTCACGTATAATTTCATTACTTAGTTTATTTTCGGTTGTTCGCTGAGGGCTTATCATTCCAAAGTCGCTTAATTTTTGCCTACCATTGCCATTACTTTATCTTCAATTTTTCCAAGTTCTTCATTATAAATGTGTTCATTGTATGTCATGTTCGCGTGTGTCTGCTGTAACCTTCGCAAAATATCTTCCGCCATGTACTCTAATATTTGTCCCACAATTTATGTGCATTAGATAGCCCGCAAGATGATATGAGAGTTGCATAAAGATCCCACTTTGGCTGGTGACTGGCACTGCACAGCTTCCTCCATGGTTTCATCCCAGTGATTATCGTTTTCAAAGATGCAGAGCTCACATGCTTCTCTATAATTTGCGCATTCCTGACCGTTGACAGTTTTAAGGTCTTTATATCCTGTAGGACCTCGAACACAGTGCAGCAGCAATCGTAAACAGAAACATTCAAAATTAGTTACATGGACGGTATACTTACGACCAAGGGCATCTGATGAATTTACACCGAGCCAATTTGCAACAGCCGCGCCTTAAATACGGCGTTTCCACTCCTTCCTAGATGTGTTCCAAGTATAATAGCGGGGACTTCAGAATATAACAACGTTTTGCAAAGGGTCGGTTTGACAAAGTTGAAAGAAGGCTGTTAGTGTAGTTTTTGCCGGTGATGCAATTCTTTCTTGGAAATTTCTTTCGGTGAAATATACACGCTCTCCATTTTCTAAGTGCACAGCAAGGTGAGTAACTGTTGGGTGCCTTTCGTGTAAAGGAAGCCAAGGAGACGCCACGCTGCATCGTTACTGCTGACATAACGCCCTGCTTGAAAGGTCTGTACTTCATTAACGGATTTGCCTCACCTTCACTCCTGGGATTAAA
The DNA here is from genome assembly GCA_029286625.1 of Parnassius orleans. Taxonomy (NCBI): domain Eukaryota; kingdom Metazoa; phylum Arthropoda; class Insecta; order Lepidoptera; family Papilionidae; genus Parnassius; species Parnassius orleans. The sequence continues at coordinate 4,011,442 of JAGSMP010000006.1, read as the reverse complement.
ATTGCTTGGTAGCTTCCTTTATTTATGTACTTACAGATATACTTGATTGCGCGGACAGAGCTACATGCTTTACATTAATGTGGGCATTAAACATTTTACATACAATGGGCGAATACGGGATAATCCAGCTGTTATCTAAGGTTTCGAACGCTCCAGAGCGAGATTTGATTGTAACTTTCCTGCCACCATCTTCGGAGCTCTATGTCTGTATAAAGGGTAGCCATTGTCATTGTGCATTGTTTCTTTTAATAGCTGTTTAGGAATTTCTTTGTACATTTTCCTTCTTTCATACATGGCGATATTGAATTTCGTGCTCCACATGGACCGTGAATCATATTTTGACGATGGTATCATACAATTCTTTATCTTGCTCAGGATCCGGAATCTCGGCGCTTATTATGTCGTCTATTTGGCTGGGCCGCAACTTCTTTTAAGCCATATTAGAATGTGGGCATGCGGTAATCCTCTTTTTGCCATTCAATTGAATACATGAAGCACTGCACCTCCGAAAATTTTCCTTTGTTAATTACATACATTAATTTTGTACTTTTAATCTAAATACTCTAGCAACTAAATCGTGCCTGTCAGTACTTTTTGGCCTGACATTAGCTCCTCGGTTATTTCTTCCATGTGGGATTGCAAGTAAAAGTAACAAAAGATCAGGTCTTCCGTAAGTTCGTACATAGGCGAATGCGTCTTGTGTGTACTCATGTAGGTAGCGGGGACTGTTAACGAATGATGAGGGCAGAATTACCATTTTACCTAAATCTCTGGGGTTTACATTGGCGTCGCTAGAAACTGCATCTTGTAAATGTATATAATTCTCAACTCGCAGCTTTTGTGATTTAAAGATATATAACGGAGACGTTCACTTTCTACCTTCACATACATGTCACCAAAATTGATGAAATAATTGTCTACACCGGCTAAGAGGTTAAAATCGTTTTCTCGCAACATCATATGATACGCATAAAAATCATATATGATACTTTTTGTTCGGAGTAGGCCCTTTGTGACCGGGTTAATGAGTGAATTTGAAAATGATAACCCTCTTGTCCTTTGCAATAAATCAATGGATATTGCAGATCGTCATAAACTTGTGTATCGGCTACCCGTTGCAACGTATCATCACGTGCTCGCAAGACAATGTCTCGTGAAGAAAATTGATCACCACTAATTACGGCTGCTATTTCGTTTATCAAAGGTGCATTGTAGCGTCTTTCATGCTCCTCGAGGGGTCCGATCTGCGTGAATGACGACTTTATAATCCTCTTCAGGTAGGTTTTCTAAAGCAGTTTTAAATGTTTTGACTAAATGTTACGTTCATGCAAGAATCTTTGAATTTTGACACTGTGTCTCTCTCAACTCCCTGGATAAATTGGCAGCGACGGTCTACCTCAATTTCTTCGTCACCCATAAAATATACTTGTAAAATTTATGCTGTTCGTTTCAGCTGGAAAATTGAACCTATTCTATGATAAATTTGCCCTTGCACCGTAAATGTAGGCGAAAATCCCGGCATTATTATTTCGGTCAACTCGAAGGACGTCATTTGAAAGCATGAGTTATATTTCTGGATCCTGTTTAAAAGCGCCGTGACTCATTAGCATCATATAAAAAGAGAGTTTTCAAAGGTTTTTCTGGTTCCGCCAAGTAACGGAAGAGACACTTTGCCGTTGGAACAGCACATGCCTGCGGTCTCATCTTTCCATTTTAAAGCGCTGCAAAATCGACACGCCTTGTCCATCAGTCCGATAACAACTAACCTGTGATTTTTATAATCAATCAACACATCATAATTGAATGCTGCGTCATTAAAAACCGACCAATTGTTTCTTTGAAAATTTTGTCGACGTTCAGCTTGGAGCTGTGCATTTGCATCTCTTCGCGCCTGTGTCTGTTCTGGTGTTTCAGATGCCCTTATAGTAGATTGACGTTCAGCTTGCTCAATGAGTCTGTGTTGAGTTTCATCAGGTGTTTCCGCGGCTCTTAAGGCGGCCTGACGTTCCGCTTGTTCGAATAGCCTTGCTGACTTTGAGCAGGTGTTTCAGTAGCTCTTAAAGTAGATTGACGCCTGCCTGTTCAAGACGCCTTGCTGACTTTGATCAGGTGTTTCAGTAGCTCAAAGTAGCTTGACGCCTGCCTGTTCAAGCCTTGCTGACTTTGAGCAGGTGTTTCAGAAGCTCTTAAAGTAGCTTGACGCCTGCCTGTTCAAGACGCCTTCCTGACTTTGAGAAGGTGTTTCGGAAGCTCTTAAAGCAGCCTGACGCTCTGTCTGTTCAAGACGCCTTTGCTGACGTTGAAGGTGTCTCAGATGCTCTAAAAGCAGCCTGACGCTCTGCTTGTTCTTGCCTTCTCAGTTCAGCATCTTCTAAAGATTCTAGCGATCGAGCTAATCTTTTCGCTTGTCTTTGAGAAGATACTTGAAAGGCTGGACTTACGTTTGCGAGGCATTATGAAGTAAAAAAACCTATTTATAAAAACGTTAAAATACCTAAAAGGAATTAAATTTCCTTTAAATATTTTTAAAAGCAAATCCAAAATATCTAAAAGGAATAAATATTCCTTTTAAATATTTTTTAAAATTAAAACAACAAAACCAATTCAAGACACAACACGAATCCGAAAACGATAGCCAAAAAAATCGAATCAACTTAAACCAAATCACAAAACAAATCGCAGAAACCGAAATCGAAAGCAGTAGTCAATATAAATATAACCAACGATAAAAGAAGTAAGTGTATAGGTACCGTATACACTATCTATACTATTAATATTCCTTTGAAATATTGTTAAACAACCTAAAACAACGAAAACCAATTCACGATTCTAAATAAACAAAATCCAAAATCAAAGCCAGAGTCTAAATATGTATAAAGGAATACCAACCAAATCAAATCCGAAAATGAAAGCCAATATAAATCCATTCAACCTTAACCAAATCACAAAGCAAATAACAAACAACCGAAATCGAAAGCAGGTAGTCGAATAAGCTACGAAATAGAAACAATTTAAGTGTATAGGTACCGTATGCACTATAAGTTGACGCGCGGCTCAACGGCGGGAGTTAAGTACATGTCAGGAAACATTTCGTTACCGCGTTTTAAAAACCTAGTAACGACATCTAGCGGAATCAATTTAAACTATGTATACGTTAGTTAATAAGAACTCTCAAAAAATATTTTTCTTATAATTTTGCACAATTTTATTGTAATACCGATTCATTCATAACCACATATAAGAACTGTATTCATTTCCGTTCAATAAATATTACTAAGGCTTATTAATAAGGCTTACTAAGAACTGTTTCTACCATTGTTAAGTAATAGTTAAGGGGGAAAGCGTGACAGGTGGTGATAGTATTTCTGATCCATACTTATAATCACGCCTGTAACCCTTGCGGGGTAGGCAGAGCATCAACGGATTACTTAATATCGTCTGCGAGGTTATCGCCTATTCTGTGAATTACGATGCACCAAAACGTTTGAAGAAAATCAGCTGGTGAATTTTATGTTTTTATCGCTCTTCCGGTCCTGCGTGGAAAAATACAGATCCATACATTTTTTTATCTTAATTTTGGTAAAAAGACATAATAATCCAGATATTCTGACCTTCTGTGTTCGTCCATCGTACCGTCGTCCGTCTTGTAGAATCACGGTGGTGAAAAAAGTAGCCTATGTCACTCTACAGCCACCGAACTATCCCCATACAAATAATCATGCCATGCCGACGCTCTGTTGCGACCGTGAAAGAAGGACAAACTTGTGCAACATATTCGATTTTCCCACGGGAATGAGATGTTTTTCCGCGGAAAAAAGTAGCCTATGTCACTCTACAGCCACCGAACTATCCCCATACAAAAAAATATTTCGATGACATGTGAAGTTCGCCAACACACATTAGGACAGCGCGGCGAACACTTCCTTGCCCTAAAGCCCTGTCAGTAATAAGAGGAGGCCTGTGCCCAGCAGTGGGACGTATATAGGCTGTAACTTTAACTTTTTTTTTAAAGATAAACTTAATTGTGAATCCGAAATACATTTCGTTCTTGAATGAGATCGTTTAATATGGAATGAAATTGTTAGTGATCGTGTAATTTCTGAACAACTTGAGCGGTTGAAGTCTTTACAAAATATATTTATTATGTTTTGTCGAGACGATGGCTTATAGTTATGCTAGGATAGCAAACTCATCGCGCTACCTACCAGAAAAGGTAGAACAACGACGATTCAGCTAGTTTTCCCGAGGATAGAACCAGTATAAGTATGGAACTATATTTATTCTGTGCTATAGATGACAAACGCCTACATTTTCCCTTTTTTATTATATATTGACGACGATTAATTATACTGACGACTCAAATGGAATGTTTCAATTATACGCTGGCTATCTGATAAAATGTAATATGTTTGTACGAATGTGTAATGAAATCACATTGGACTTTCCCTACGTAATGATTTAAAGTACGCACTTGAATGGCCAATTTAATTATTTGTAAAGCTACTAAATCAATGCCGGTGCGGGTGATCCGGTAAACAACCCTGTACAAGATTTATTTTCTCTCCGTGTAACTCGAACCTTAGAACGATAATTTAGTCAAAGAAGCGGGATAACATAAATGATTAGTGGTGATAAGTTGCTGATTTATCTTTAAAATAAAAACAATGGCAATAAAATTAAAATAAATACTTTCAAGAAATTACCTGCACAAAACTAGTGTTTCATGGCTTACAAAAATTATTCCCTAAGTGTGTCGTGTGCAAACTACGTATATACTGTGACGACGCCAATTACTTTAACTACTTGAACCTTTTAATACAGTTAATAGAACAATCCCTGTTTTTTAAAAAGGTTTCGTTAGGTGTAAGTGTATTTGCTGTTTATATTCCATGGTAACTTAGTCTTCAGCGATATCTAATCTATCTGCGATCTTGTATTTGGTTGCAGATATCAATGAACTTATAATGAGATCTACTGTTAACGTGTTTGTCTCTCTAATGTTACAAAACTTGTACATCATCATCATCATTACAGCCCTTCACAAGTCCACAAAGCACGGTCCTGAGCCACCTACATCCCTCGAGTTCCTGCATGTCTCCCAGGTCGTCACTCCATCTAGTGCGGGGCCACCCCACACTTCGCTTACCGGTACGAGGCTGCCACTCGAGCCCGTTTAGTGGCGGTTAAGTATATCCCCATATCTTCCCATGGGTGTCGTAAGAGGCAACAGTGGGAAACTGAGGCAGAAGATGGCCAGCAGCATAATTCTGATAACACCAAAATAACAATAAAAAAATTGCGGCTTATTAAAATATATATACTGATTCAATTATCAATTACTTCTTGTTGAAATTTGTAAAAAACATATGTGACAGTGAAAGCATACTCTATATATAATCAGATATAGCATGTTACGTAATTAAATACGAACATACTGCCGATTTAATAACCTCCCTTTTTAAAGGTAGGTTCAAACATAACATCTAATACAGCCGTTTGTATCTTGTAATGAAGTTACCGACTATTTCATTCCAGTGTTTATAAAAGAAAAATTTCTATTAAGAAGTAGCAAGTTTCAGACAGGGTTCGACTGAGGAACTAGAAATTGAGTTATTAAAACTTTCAACCTGCTTAGTTTCAAATTTTCATTTATTTTTAGTTTATATTTACTACTCAGCATGTCCAATACTAATAAAATTAATGAGGCAAGTTCTTGAAGTGAGTAGAGTTTTACCTTTTTTGTAGCCTGTTTAGGAAATGAACTTTTCTTTACTTTATCCGTAAAATTTTGCTTGAGGAGAAAAAAATTATCTTCATTTTCTGTCGGTTATGTTTCTATAAAAGAAGAAATCTTCTCGTTGGTGAGCCGAAAGAGCTTATTTACCCGTATGAACATGGGTGACAAACGAGCACACAGTCTACCTTGTAAATGGTTGCTATGGCCCAAAATGCAGATGTCTGGTTTTTTGTAGAAGTTAACGTGCATAGTCCACCTGATAGTAAGTGAATGCTATGACCCATAAACACCCACATCTATTCTCGATTAAGAATAAGAAAGCAGATGCGTTATCACCCCCTGCGTATTAAGAATGAATCCCTGTTACCAGTAAAAGGGATCTTCGGTTTGCAACATTTACCATACGAAACACAGCGGCATTATTCTGCTATTTTACGTTGGTATCTTGCGAAAGCGTGGTTCTTGTCTAGTTGAGCAGACCCATTCGCTGCAGCCATGAGACAGCTGCAAAGTTCCGTCTATTACGGATAACGTTACCCCTGTGTACTCATCTTCTATACATATAATAGATCTTTAGAAAAGTCGTGTCTGTAATTCCAATATATTCTTGAAAAAACAAGTCCAGAGGACTAAATAAAGGGTTCTGAAGCCAAATTAGTAATTTTTAGAATTTTTGTCTGTCTGTCTGTCTGTGTATTCCGGATTCACACAAAAACTACTGGACCGATTCACATAAAATTTAGTAATCCGGGGCAAATTATAGGCTACCTTTTATCCGATTACGGAACTTCAAAAAAGAAGGTTAAGTATTTTCCTTCTTTTAGATGTTAATTTTCTATTATATCTTAATTATAGGCGGGATGACGGGTGTTTTTCAAATAAATACCATATTTATAAATAAAGATTAAAATATAGTTATAACCTTGGTAAAATAATTTGAAACTACACCGATTTAGTTATCAAAACATCTATCATCAAATGGAAAAAGTAGTATATTTTGCCTTCAGTTACTAATAAATTAAATAATATAAATAACTTACATTTATATGTTTAAATAATTAGATTTTTAAAATTATTTAAAAATTCTAATGATTAGTTTTTTAGTAGTTTTGTTTTTTTTTATTTTAAAAGTGTAATAATTTCAATAGATAATAGTGACGTCTATCAAAAATATTAAAATTGATAAGGTTTTTATTTGAATTACTAATCTATATGTAAACTGATTATAACTAGTCTGTCAGCAATTATTGCAAAATAATCATTATCATTATAGTTTTATTAAAGATATTTTTATATATGTCGTGGCCAGATCGTAGTCATCATAAAGTAGTCTATCATTTCGTGAAATGGTGTGGTCATTTCATGATATTTAACACTGTTTGTTGACTATGTCATGATGTAGCTTGACCAAATCAATGTGAAAATAGATTCTGTAATTATTGCCGTGTGGTGGCGGTGTAAGAAAATCCACTGCCCAATTTCGTCACGTACGTATCATAAGAAGCGAATAATGTCCTTCAGGCCGAATTTCGGTAACGGCAGGTTCAGTCTCAAAGGAGACCAGCCATCTGCGCAGGACAGGATTCTAGTGGCCAAATGTATGCGCAAGCACAGGTGCACTCACTATTCCCTCACCCATATTAATAAAAGGTGACTATGAAAAATGCCAGCTAAGCCATATGCCCTTCAATAGAGTGCAGTACCACCATCTAGTGTAAAACAGCCGCAAAGAAACTAGGAGTTCTTACAAAGATGTGACAGTACTTAACGCCGGGACAGCTTCTTATGCTGTAATATAAAGCCGTTCGTATATTGAGTACTGCTGTCACATATGGGCTGGTACAGCAAAATACCATCTAGCAGCGTTGAACTCAGTGAAGAGACGTGCTAATAGGCTCATTGGTGGCCCTGATTTAATTTTATATTTTTATTGGTGGTAAGTGGATGCTGTGGCCCATAGACAACTACATTTATCGTCGATTAAGAATCAAAATGTAGATGGGTTGTTAACCGCGAGGACTAAGACAACATACCTCGTTACGAGTGACTAGGGTCTCCAGGGACTTGCCATTTTTTTTTAATTTTCAAATTTGAAGTTGAAATCAATATTGCCAGCCTTGAGCACAGACGCAGAGTAGCCAGTTTCTCGGCGTTTTATAGGATTAATTATGAATAGTAAGCGCAGAAATTACATGAATATATTCCTCCCTCTACACGGGACAATTAGACCGTCGGTAGGTGTCCACCTCTTTTTAGTCGATATTCCACGTATTTAAACCAAATGTCGTCTTGTGTTATGCGTTCAGCAAAGACGTAAAATAATTGCCGGTGGCTGTCTTTTCATCCGATTACAATCCAAGAGTGAAAAGGCTTTTGTTACACTAAGACACTGTGATTAACCATCTAGCGCTTCATTACCGCTTGCCACCAGGTGGCGTTGGAGACAAGTACTAGCTTAAATAATACAGTAAGCATTTATTTATTTAACTATTTATGCACAAGGGCGTTAATTATTGTTAGCCTGCATACTTAAGCTCACAACTACTGATTTTTAAGAGATTGCATTATCCTCCCTGTTCCATAACCCTTTCAGGAATGAGAGAAGCTCTACAATGGGCCAAGGCAGGGTGCCACTAATTATAAACATATAAAAATCCTTTTTTTAATCAAAATTGTACAAGCAATTTAATATCTGCTCGAGTGGCTAGTCAAATGACTTTCTTTTCTCTTCATCACCACGGTCTCGTTCTTTTGTTCATTCCGTCCCCATTAGATTGTCTCATAGAGGGGATATTTGTCACATTTACTACGCTTGGCAGGCGGGTTAGCAACCCTAGTTTTTATTATTTGAAGATGTTATCAGAAAAATGCTACTACCCATCTTCTCTATTGCCTCTTACTTACTGACATACCACCTGTCTAGAATAAAATGATCAGTTCGCTTACATCTTGTACCCAAGAAAAGTATATGAAATGTTATTTTGTTGAGGCATACATACATACTTATTTAATTTATTTTGATATTATAAACATAATAAATAATATAACTTATTTTAATTTATGAAAAACATTACACAAAGTAAAAGAAGATAACTGTAAATCACTGTTTATGTTTTTATTTCATTCATTCTTTAATTAAACATGGACTAAAATAGAGGCGAAAGTTTATCATGCATCGACGCCATCGCTAACAAGCCGCCACTTCAACTCGCGCCTGTGATTGCAGATGCTTTTTTATGCTATTCATTTTACACTATTCACGTTACGTTATACTCGCTATACTATTCAAGATACGCTATTCACGCTACTCTATTCACGCTACTCTATTCACGCTACACTATTCACGCTACTCTATTCACGCTACTCTATTCACGCTACACTATTCACGCTACTCTATTCACGCTACACTATTCACGCTACTCTATTCACGCTACTCTATTCACGCTACACTATTCACGCTACTCTATTCACGCTACTCTATTCACGCTACACTATTCACGCTACTCTATTCACGCTACTCTATTCACGCTACACTATTCACGCTACTCTATTCACGCTACTCTATTCACGCTACTCATTCACGCTACTCTATTCACGCTACTCTATTCACGCTACACTATTCACGCTACTCTATTCACGCTACTCTATTCACGCTACACTATTCACGCTACTCTATTCACGCTACTCTATTCACGCTACTCTATTGACGCTACACTATTCACGCTACGCTATTTACACTACACTATTCGCGATGCGTTATTCATGCTACGCTATTCACGCTGCGCTAGTCAAGCTTCGCTAGTCACGCTTCGCTATTCATGTTACAGTATTCACACTATTAGAGGCGTATATTTCTTTTTTATGTATATTCATCGGTTTTTCGGAATCGCCTAAACTGATTTTAATGATTCTTCTTTAATCAAATGAAAATGATACCTCTTGGGTGGATAAATATGGGTTGCAGTTTTAAATGTAACATTTAGATGACATTATGTCTGAACTTGTGATATTCATTAGTCCACTCAAATAGGTTAAATAATTAAACTTTAAAAAGCAAAACCTGCTATAACATAGTGTATCAAAGATTTAAGACTTCGAGCTCAAAAGGTATGTAATGTATGGAAATTATATTTTTTTTAAGTCGGTTTTACTTTCAAAGGACGTTTAATTATAATACTTAATTAAAAAAAGTAATGGATTACATGAATAATTATGTAATAGTTTAAAAAAAATTGAGTATTCTGTGAGATTTTTTGATATTTTTGCCACTACACTAAGAAAGACACACTACCGTCGATAATACGACACCTGTTTCGCCTCTACGCGAGGCATCCTCAGGTGAAGTAGACTCTGCAGTGGCTGACCGCTAAGCGATATTGGAAGTATTGGTGCTGGGATTAGTGGTGGCGGGGATAGTGCACGAAATTGAGGGAGGGCGGGAGGTGCTCCTTAAGCTAGGTAAGACACATCATTTTATTTCGATACGCGGATCTTAGCAAATTAATTTTTAAGATCTTAACTATAATGAATTTCCGCCTAGTAACGCCTGATTATATTAATTAAATACAAAATTTATCTAATTAAATGTTCTCCCTATGGCAGGCAATCTATGGTAGATGTCATATGATGGTGCTTAGAATAATGATTTGTGGCAGTTTCTGGGTGAGGTTACCTTATTCAAGGGACTTGATAAACTGCAAAAATAATATAATGACGTCGAACAATAGTCGACAAAATATTATATAACTCATATAATATTTTGTCGCTTGTTACTTGTACCCCAAGTAATGAAACTTGAACGTGATCACGAAATAGATTATTGAAATGTACCTTGATGAGTTTTCCTCTCATCTCTGTTAGAAAGAAAATAATGTAGAATTAGAAAATTAATATATTTTCTGATTATTGATTTTTATATAATAAGTTAGTAGATATCGTTTTATATTATAATGATCCGCGATTAGAAGGATGTAATATTAAATAATATTAATAGGAATATCCATCCACCTATCCATAACAGCCTCTCTCCTGTTGAAAATTAGCAAACAAGCCTCCCTCATAGATCGGCTCACAGGAGGGATATTTGCCACTGTTGACACGCTTGGCAGGTTTCAGATTTCATCTGTCGTCACTTAAAACACTCAAGGGATGACTTGGCTATAAGATATTCAATGAGGATATAGTTTTATTACATCCTTAACCTTTATATAAATAAGGATGTAATAAATACTTATATTCAACTTATAATTACATTATATCTTTAAATAAGGGTATTATATTATATAATACAATTTAATAAGTCATATCGTTTTTCTGCACATTGAATTAGGGATATTAATTTCCACATTCATGATGCGTGGTGCCCTTTACTGTCACAGTACGTGATAGACTTTGCGTATTGCGGCACGGCGCCTACTACAAACGTATATATGCGTATCGAAACAACACAACATGTACATTGTACAACTACTTCGCTGAAGGCGCCACGCCACTAAGAAAGGGTTGACAAAGCGTATTCTTGAAAAATAATTTTAACATTCTTTACTGAGTTAGTCATTACTTTAATAGCTAGTAGTGTATGCACATCGCTCAGAAAATCAATAATTACTAATTGAAAGGGTCACGGCGCGTCGCTCGGCGTCAATCCTTCAACTGAAAGGTCTTCCTTCGGCTGGTTTCTCAATCCGGCCGCGAAGATCCAACTGAAAGGGTCCAATCAGACAGGGATTAGTCTTTCATAGACGTTCTACCCCGAAACTGAAATCACACCACGTTGGGTTGGACCCTAATTACATCGATAGGAGGCTAATGCCTTCCTTGTCTAAATTACATCTATCTCTTTCATTATGAAACACTACGGTTTACATATGATATCCTTATCAGTCATAATGTTTCTTATCTGTTATCACAAAAAACAAAAATAATCTTAAGTGCTAAATATATTTCCCTCTAAAATAAGCATTTAATTTAACATAATACCTCTATTCGTATTGCACAGCTGATTACTATGTAATACATGACTCTAAATTAATTCAAAAATAAACTTTCATGGAATTAACGCTCAACCGGGGAATCAGACCCGAACTTTCGTTCGACATTTTATTGAATATATTTACTTCTAACATAAATTAATTGCCTGTCAAATTAAATGGCAATTTTTTAAGCCTTCAACTTGTTTATACTTTTTCACAGGAATTAAATAAACAATTTTTTAAGCGCGTCGCCAACACTAATGTTGGACGATACATCGATCGATTAGATGTTAAAGATAATTGCAATAAATATTTTACTCTGATATTTAGTACAGTTGGGGAGTTCTTGTAAATTGAATGCAACTTTTTACAATTTTATCGCGTTTAATTAACTTATTTTCTATTCCCGAAGTTTCGAGTACTTTACAGTACTCACGGTCACGAGTAGTGAGGTGTTCGACATCCCAGTGTCATAGTTGTCCCAATGTCATAGTTGTCGGTGTTCTTTAATGAGGATTTGAGATCTATCAATTTTAGTTTTTTCGATAACATAATGTCATATGGTATTTTGCTATGAGGACACGCGACTGACACTGAAATTATATTTATTTTGCAGAAGAAGGCTATAATAGCAATCTATGATCTTAAAACCAGTCTCTAAGACAAAAGTTTAAGGAAATTAACATATTAACTTTGGCCTGTCATTGGCCATTTTACGAAAATGTACACAAAATATAAGTAGTTTTAAAAAATAAGTGATATTCACTCTGAAAACACTAGGAAGAGACACAAGCTAATAGTAACAGTTACTCGACTCCACAGAGTCAGTAAAACATTATTGGGGCAATGTATACGCTTTTACATCATAATCCCAGAAAATCCTCTGAGTTCACAAACTTTATAAAACAACAGATTGTATAAAATGGTTATTATAATATTAAGGAATTTATGGATGATAATAACCTCTGGAATGAGGTGATCGCTACCTAGCTATTTCTTGGTTTTGTGTAATTAATTATATATATGATTGTAAATTGTTCTTTTTTTATTCGGAAAAATGTCCCGCCGGGTTTCTAAAAAACTGGTAAATGAAACATAAAAATGTCTTTCAATAAGTATTATTTATAATTTATTTTGAATAAAAAGTTTCTATTTCTAATTCTATCAAATCTTAATTAAATAATTTTTAGCTAAAGTTCTATAATATTGGGACGTCGATTACCTCATTCCTCCCGTAACCCATGTGTTGTAAAGTATTCGAAACTTCTAGATTATAAAATAGATAAAAATTCGTAATAACTAGTTTCATTTAATATGCAGTATTCGCGTAAATATAAGAAATCATTAGTTCTTATAAATATCTATATCCAGCAGTGGATTAAGAAAAGCTTTTAAAGAAAGAAGGAATTATCAGAATGCCTGAGTATTATGTAACATAATATATGCTGAAACAAAAATAGGTTTACTTACGCATCTCATTTCACATGCTCTTACAAATTGAAGTGGCTCATGAAATATTCTCTCTGACGTTTACGGTTATTACATGTTCGCCGGATTACTTGATACAAGGAAAATATTACGTTCTTAAGCGACTAATATTTTGAAGGTTAAAAACTGTGTTGCCAAGAATAGAATATACTTATAGGTCGGCGAAAAAGTTTATTCGTATTTTGTTTGTATTAAATTGAAGAAAAATCTCTTTGGTTGTACTGTTTGAAACTGGCTGGTTTAATGTCAATACACAAAGGACATTAAGACAAAGAAGAATAATAGAGGAGCGCGGGAAGTGTTGAAGTAGGCGGGCGTCCTTTTTTTGGCTAAACTTTTGAAAATTAAATTAATTTGATATTACAGGATCAGTTAAGTTGTAAAGTATACATGTTAGTAGTTATTGTTGATTATTTATAGTTTTAGTTTGTTTTCTTCGCCTGGTAAGTCATTTCATTGTATTATATGTAAATAGGATTTTTCTCTTGGCATCCATGTTGGAGCCCGAAGACCCTGGAGGGACATGCCTCCAGGTGTCTCATGTAGTCACAATCGATGCATCGGGAATGGAAACGGAAGGTTCAATTATAGATACACACTGTTCGGAAAGCACGAAATCGGTTAAAAGAAAGAGAATCTCAGCTAGAAACCAAAAGAAGAGAAGGAATCACAGACATACGGGTCTATAAGATTGCCAATTTTCCCCTAATGATTTAAAGGATAATGTTATTCCTAAAGTGCTTGAGTATGATGATAAAAACACTGAAATCCACCATAATGAGGCTGCTCACTCTAACAATATTACAAGTAACCCTCGCGCTGCTAGGTCGCTTTACCAGGCGTCAGACCCTGCGCCTTATGTTGTCCATGTTCAAAAAATCTTACAACCAAATCAAACCGGATCTATTCACCCAGAACAATTTGGATTTTTCCTTAAAAAAAGTTTAATAAAAAGCATTGTAGAGGGAAGCATCAAAAAATTGGAAGGAACAGGTTGTCTTTACAATTTGAAACATTTCGGGATGCTAACACATTTCTTAATCACAAATCTCTTGATGTTAATAAATACAAAGCATTTATTCCGGCCTTCACTATCACCCGCATGGGAATAGTGAGAGGTATTCCATCCACCAGTTTCGAAATCTTATGCTGACGTTGTTGCTTCTGCTTCATCGGTCCCTTCTGGTCCAATTATTACTTATTCCAGCCCCTATAATTTAACAAGCCCTTCTAAGAGTCCCACAAAGTCATATAGGAAAACAGTATTCTTGAAAACCAAAGATAGTCCCAGAACTTGCACTTATTCTTAGGGTAGGTGTGCCCTTTGTCCACATACCCATCCCTAATCACAGTGATAAATTTTCCATTATTGCTGCTAGTGTAAATAATATTTGTTTTGTAAATATGTATATACCTCACCCTTCCACTGAAGTCTTTGATGATATTCGTAGCATTCTATCTTCCCTCCCGCGCCCTATTTTGGTCATGGGAGATTACAATGCACAACATTCTATGTAGGGAAGTTCTAAGTCTGATCATTATGGGGCTAGAATCTTAGACATCTTAGATGATAATAATTTATGCCTTCTAAACTCTGGTTGTCCTACTAGAAGGACACAGCCCCATGAGGGTATTAGTGCACCAGACCTTACCCTGTGCAGTCCCTCTCTTGCTCCTACATTAAACTGGTGGCCTCTATCGTCTTCATATGGAAGCGATCACTTTCCGATAATTGTATCATTTCCTCAAAAAATTGGCGAAAAGACGTTAAGGGCTCCTCCCCGGCTAAAATATAGACTTAAGGATGCCAACTGGTCATTATTTAGAGATAAAGTTCAACAAAATTTATCAACCATACCTCCACTAAATGATAGCAATAATCATCTTTGTGCTGAAGCTTTTATACGGGCCCTACTAAAGGCTGCTGAGGAAGTTTTTCCAATAAAAAATAATAGTGGCAATGGGTTTATTCCATCACCTCCTTGTTGGGATAGTGAGTGTTCTGCTGCGATAGCTGAGAGAAAGATAGCTGAAGAAAATTACACACAAAATTCTACAACACAAAATTTTAATATTCTTTGTAATCTTATAACTAAAACACGTAAATTATTAAAACAAAAAAGATTCAATGGCTGGAAATCTTTTTGTGCCTCAATTTCACCAGACATTTCTCCATCTGAAGTTTGGCAAAATATTCGTAGATTCAGATCCGCTTTTAAACCTCCAAGGTCTCCTTTTATGGATAGCATTACAGTTGATTTGTTTCTTGACAAATTAGCTCCACCATTTGTCCCATCTATAGATAATATTTCTTCTCACTCACAGCCTTCTCTCCTCTCCCAGCATGATAGTAGCGATTCATTGATTTCCTTTAGCCTTTCAAAACTCAAAGGGTTCTTTCAAATCTTAGGGACTCAGCCCCAGGTTGTGATGGGATTCCATTTTCTTCAAAACCTGAACGAATCCTGCCTTTCTTATTTTTTCAGTTTAATTAATTCAATCTTAACCTTAACATCAGGTAATATTCCTTCATCATGGAAAATCCATGATGTTATCCCAATACATAAGCCTAATAAACAGATTAATGATCCATCATCATACAGACCAATTGCATTAGCTTCAGTTATTTCCAAAATTTCCGAACATTTAGTTAAAAATAGACTGGAATGGTTCATTGAGAGTAAGGGGTTATTATCTCCAAACCAGTTTGAATTTAGGAAAGACAGGAGTACGATGGATAGTCTCAGCATCTTTATGACAGACTTAAGAATGGCATTTTCGTACAATAAATCTGTGTTAGCAGCATTCTTAGATGTGTCTGCAGCCTATGATAATGTCAACCTTTCAATTCTGAAACAAAAAATGATAAATTTGGATATCCCACAATTTTTTATAAGCTTCACAATTAGTCTTCTCTCTGGTAGAATGCTTAAAGTAATATCAGAAGACTCCTACCAATCCCGTGTTGCCTAGAAAGGTTTACCCCAGGGCTCAGTTTTAAGTCCCTTACTTTACAATATATATTCTCATGATCTGGAAGCCTCCCTTAAGGGTAAATTTAACACACTCCAATATGCAGATGATTTACTCTTCTATGTCTCTGGTGATTCTGTTGACAACATGTCTGATACTATGACATATTCCCTTAAGTTGCTAAAAGTCTGGCTTGACAATAACTCTCTAAGCCTTTCGGTCCCTAAAAGTATTATAGTCTTTTTTTCACGTATGAGGCTTCCTCCATCAGGTCTGTATTTTATAATAACATTAGAGTTCCAGTTAAAAGTGAAACAACATTTCTAGGGGTAATTTTAGACTCGAGACTTACAGAAAGCCCTCATTGCTACTATATAAGTGCCAAATGTGAGAAGATCCTAAATATACTGCGTTGCTTCTCTGGAGTTTGATGGGGAGCCCACCCTTTCTCTCTAAAACTTCTATATAATGCCCTAATAAGGAGTATTTTAGACTATGGAACATTTATACTTGAACCCTGTAATGCAGTAGCTCTCCATAAGTTAGACATTATCCAGTCTAAGGCTCTGAGAATAATTGCTGGGGCTATGCGTTCGAGCCCTATTAACGCTTTGCAGTTCGAATGTTCTGAAGCCCCCTGCACCTCAGACGACAATTTCTTTGTGACAGTTTCTTTCCTGTTAAGAGCATTCTAAGTATATAATCATCCTCTTTACTCTAAGTTACGGTCTTTGTTGGAATGTATGGATTATCCGTACTGAGCTCATAAATCGCCGCCATGCCTTGTTGTTAGTCTCCAAAAATACTTAGCTCTCCAAGCTCCAACACATAGATCACAATTCCTTCCTATATTTTGTGTTAACTATGATGCCTTAACTTTAAATACATCTATTTTGTTTTATTTCGGTGTATGTAAACAAGATCCTTCTGCCAATGCCAAATTTATTGATATTATTGACAATGACAGCCGATGGAAACATAGCCATTTAATTTTTAGTGATTCTTCCAAATCCCGAGGAGTGTGTGGGAGTTGGCGTTTTCCATCAACAGTTTGGCATTGTACAGAAAATAAAATTGCCTCCAGAGACTTCAGTATTTACTGGAGAATGTTTTGGTCTGCTGAACTCTCTGGAGTACATTTTAATCATGAAGTTAAAAAACACAATAATTTTAATCGACGCTAAAAGTGCCCTCCAAGCCTTGGAAAGATTTCCTTTTAGCAATAACAGAAATAATCATCCAGTCATTATTGCATGTCGTGATTTATTGTATCAATGTTGCATCAAAAATTACACAGTTTCTTTTGCTTGGATTCCGGGGCACTCAGGTATCTTTGGCAATATCATGGCCGATAGCCTTGCCAAAGCTGCGGTCAATGACAGAGATCTGGTTCCGTACAAAAACTTTTGTTGTGATTTGGCTCTCCTTCCTAAATCCCAGTTATTGAATTCTTGGTCACACATTTGGCGTTCTTAGTCAGACTAATAGTCGATATTACAGCACGATCCAGATGGATATACCTCCTAAACCGTGGTTTTCAAATCTGACGTTTGGTAAAGCTATCACTTCGACCCTTATTCGTATGAGGCTGGGTCATCCATGCATTCCCCTGCATTTGGCAAGGCTTAACCTTTTGCCTAGCGATATATGTGAGTGTGGCAATGACGTTGGGGATTTTAATCATATATTCTTTGCCTGTCCTCGACATGACCGCTCCGCTTTTATTTCCTCGCTTTTGTCCATTAAAATTCCTTTTCCTACTTCACTTTCTGTCCTCTTATCTAATATAAATATTGATGTATATAGAATTTTAGCCAGTTTCATTTTCCATAACAATATAAAATTATAACCATCTATGTACTTATATACTAAATTTACCTGATCCTTTTCCAAATTTCGTTCCAATTTTCAATCCAATAAAGTAAATCCAATTACACATTCCTAACCTTTTTGTATGGCTGACTGTGCAGGCCGTGAAATGGGGAAAAGAAAGAAAAAGACAAAGAAAACTAAAAAGAAAAACAATTCCCGAAATTTTTCAATTGTTTTTCTGTCCGCTAAAATGAGTGATTCTAACGAAGAAATTCGATACATTCTGAAGTTATATTACAAAAAAAAATTGTGACGTTTATGGACCTAATAAAGTGTCAGTAAGAGTAGCACAAAGTTGGTTCAAGCGTTTTCAGTCCGGGAATTTTGATTTTAAAGATACAGATCGGCGTGTTAGTAGTTACGACATAGCCGAGGAATTGAGGATTGACCACAAAACAGTTTTGACCCATTTGCAAAAGTCTTGCTATACAAAAAAGCTCGATATTTGGGTACCACACGAGCTTACTGGAAGGAACCTAATGAATCGTGTACTCATTTGCGTTTCTCTATTAAAACGTAATGAAACCAAACCATTTTTGAAAAGATTGATCACTGTTGATGAAAAGTGGATCTGTAATATAGGAAAGGTGTCAATGAGAAGAGACGTGTTGTTGGTACTAAAAATTTAATTATACTGATCCTTATTCTACCTTAACGCTAATAATATATATTGTTGTGACAACAACGTGCGAAAAAGATCATGGTCAAAGGGTAGTCAAGCTCCACAGTCTGTAGCGAAACCCGGATCAACACGCAATAGAATGATGTTGTGTGTATGGTGAAATTGGATGGGCATCGTTTATTATGAGCTTTTACAAATCAAATTTTCATCAATTTGGCAAATCTATCGATTCGGATCTCTACTGCCAACCGCTAATGAGACTCAAGCAAGAAATTGAGAAAAAATGGCCAGAATTGATCAACAGAAAAGGAGTGGTCTTTCATTATGATAACGCTAGACCACACACATCTTTGGCCACTCAACAAAAATTGTGAGAGCTTGGGTGGGAAACGTTAATGCATCCACCATGTAGTCCTGACCTTGCACCCTCAGATTTTCACCTGTTTTGGTCTCTTTAGAATTCTTCGGGTAGTGTTAGGTTAACATCAAGAGAGAACTGTCAAAACTACTTGTCGCATTTTTTGATAAAAATCCCAAGATTTCTACAGCAACGGGATTATGTCACTACTAACAAGATGACAACAAGTTATCGAACAAAATGGCAAGGGCAGCGTAAAGGGGGGGCGGTGGTGGTGGTCCGCCCCGGGTGCCAAGCACCAAGGGGTGACAATGACAACTCACTCGCACAGCCAGAGAATACTTACAGAAGAATTACTCCACAAAGACATACCAATAAATAAATAGTTAGATACCTAATATAGTATCTACCTGCATACACAAATATTATATCTTAATATGTATCACAAATTCATTTTATTGACTTTCGAACATAATTTAATGTTCTAAATACATGCTAGTTCAGCTTAGGTAGCGCTTGTTCGAGTAAGTAACGCGATCCAAGAAGGTAGCGCCCGTAGCAACAAACACACTCAAAAAGTGATTTGTTTATAACCGTCGCATATTCCAGTAGAGCCATTGGACTTTATTGGAGCTTCTCAGATTCATCGTAAAATGGGGCTATTCTGAGCCTGTTCCTGGTCGCCAACTGTCGAAGCTGAAGACCGAATGTGGCAGCATCGTTTTCGGGATACTTGAGATTTTGAGTGAGATTGAGAGGTTCTATGGGCAGCTGTACACGTCATCGCTGGAGTCAAGTGTGGACAACGATCCAAGATCAAGTCTTATCTGACAATATTCCGATGATATCCCGGACGTCAGTCTGAGCGAAATTAGAATGGCTCTCCAGCACCTTTAAAACGGCATGTCCCCGGGCGAGGATGGAATTACAGCGGAGCTTCTGAAAGCGGGTAGAAAACCAGTGCTTTAAGTTCTTCAGAAGCTTCTTAATTCCATCCTCCATGATGGCACAACTTCGGAGGCGTGAAGCAAAAGTGCGGTGGTCTTGTTCTTCAAGAAAGGCGACATCGTTCTCTGGAAGAACTACAGACTGATTTTTCTTTTAAGCCGCGTCTACTTGCTGTTTTCAAGAGTCATTACGAATCGGCTTACACGCAGACTCGACAACTTCCAGCCTCCCAAACAAGCCAGTTTCCGAAAAGGCTTTAGCACCAAAAACCACATACCCTTCGGTAAATTGGACAATCTGCCACTTTGTCTTGCGTATGGGAACTATAGGAAATCATTTGATTCCGTCGAAATTTGAACGGTGCTACAGACACTTCAGCGGTGCCCAGTTTACTGTCGGTAAATTGAAGTGCTGAAGTATTTGTATAGTAGAGCTACGATGACTATCCGAGTACAGAACCAGACTACGAGACCATGCAGAGAGGTGTCAGACAAGGTGACGTTATATCCACAAAACTCTTTACCGCTGCATTTGAAGACGTTTTCAAGCTACTGGACTGGAGAGGATACGGTATTAATAACAATGGCGACTGCATCACTCACCTTCGATTTGCCGACAATATAGTCCTTATGGCAGAATCGCTAGAGGACCTAAGCACTATGCTCAATAACCTTAATAGTGCCTCCCACCGGATAGGTCTTAAGATGAACATTGACAAAATAAAAGTCATGTGTAACGTCCATGTCACACCTGTGCCGGTAATTGTTGGGAGCACTAAGCTCGAAGTTGTTGACGAGTATGCTTACCTGGGAATATTACGACTATGTACGTTCAACTTAGACCGAGTGGTTAATTCGAGATTCAACTGTTGCCCAGTAGAGTTGAATCTCGAAGAGAGATTACGACACATTTTCCCGTCAGGTATACCTCAAAACTTGAAAACGAGGTTGTACAACCAGTACGTGTTGCCATTGATGACTTATGGATCTGAGACGTGGTCCCTCACAGCTGGCCGTATGAAGAAGTTCAAGGTCGCTCAGCAAGATATGAAGAGGGAGATATGCGCAGTAGAACCAGAGTAACCACCAAAGCCTAACGGATTACTGAGCTGAAGTGGCAATCGGCCGGCCATATAGCTCGAAGAATCGACAACCGATTGGAAAACAAGTTTTTGGAGTGGTAGCCTCGTACCGGTGGGCTATATGGCCGATTCTTATAATAAAAAAAAGTTGCGTTCTCCGTAATGATTCGTTTTATTATATACGAGGTGTATGTAAACACAGTTTATATTACAAACTATTCATTCAGCAACTTGGGATGACTCAAAAGGAAAAAAACTTTAATCGGTTCATAAATGGTTGAACTGATATTTTTTAATAAAAAGATGTTTTCGTTTAAATAAAAAACTAGTTTTTACGGATTTTATCGCGTATATTAACTTATTTTATATTCCCGAAGTTTCGAGCAGTTTACTGCACCCATGGTTACGATGGGACTGAGGTGTTCGATTTCCTAATGTCATAGTTAACCACGGCTGCCTCCAGATTAAAATTATTAACTTTTGTTTCGATTTAAGCATGGCACAGCCACGCTACATCTATATAATGGTTGTAGCACGAATTAGTCGGCTCGACCGGGGTAGGACCACGCTCTCACAGAATACGAGAGTAAAATAGCAGATTAATGCTGTTGTGTTCGTATGGTGAGTGTAGAGAACCGGAAACCCTATTTACTGGAAACGAGGCATTCATTCAGTGACAACGCATCTGCATTTTGTTTCTTAATTGAGGATAAATGTACATGTCTATGGGCCAGCATCCACTTACTATCAGATAGAGTGTGTGCTCGAATGTCACCCATATTCTATGTATAAAAAAATCTACGCAGTATGAACGTTTAGTATCTTGAAGTCTTGCAGTTGTATGCTTGGGTTGGGATTTAATTTTGTTAATTATAGGATCCCAAGCAGATGGTAGCACCCAGCCATCTTCTCTATTTAAATTAGGATGTTTTTTTGATTTCAATATCCTCCCGAATCATCCTTAGAAGGAATCGATGTTCTTTAGCGAGGATTTGTTGTCTATCAAATCTGATGTAGTGACGCTGGCAATCCTGTACGTGTTTACAGACTGCAGACTTCCCGGAATGTCGATTCTTCACATCAGCTACGTGTTCTTTAATGCGGGTTTTTATTGTTCTTTTAGTTTATCCTACTATGTAAGAGAGACTACATTCACAATCAAGCTTGTACACTCCTGCATCTCACAGAGGGATATTACACTTGACTGATGGTAAAAACTGACTTAACTTCTTCGGCGGCTAGAAGTATGTTTTAATGGAAGCACACTTCAAGATGTAGCCAATCTTGTCAGTGACTGACACCTTTGACATATGGCAGTACAGCAGGCACTCGCTCGACTGTAGCCGACTTCACTCGTTCACTGTGACGTAGGCGCGGGACCCGGAGCTTGTTGTCGTGCAAAACTTGCTTGACGTGTTAAAGCTCGGAGGCCAGGTGTTTACTGTCACAGATCCCTCGTGCTCTCTGAAACAAAGATTTACCCACGGTAGCTAACTGTGAAGGATGGTGACGAGGATCACCGTTTACAGGAGTAAGATAATTGTAGGGTTTATGTAATTAAAATATAAATAAATTTATAATAGACACTGTATACTGTATTCTATCTCATTCTCTCGCAGGCTTAATCCTGTAGATGCATATGTGTGTCTCTGTTTAGTGTCGCTATTTCGTTTCATGGAGTGACGACCTGATAAAACATGCAGGAAGTCGATGGATGCAGGTGGCTGATGACCGTGCTTTGTGGCATTTCTTGGGGGAGGCCTATGTTCAGCAATGGACTTGTGAAGGGCTGTAATGATGATGATGATGATGATGATGATTTCGTTTCATCGAGTTTTAAATCACAACAATTCTAAAGAAGTTTTCATTTCAAAAGTTTAAACTACACGCATGAACATGATCTGTGGTGATCCAAGTGAGAATACTATACTAGAATTATTTTGTCCGTGCAGTTTGGGTCATAAATCATCGGAGTATTTCGCTCTCTCTCCCACTCGGGCCTTGGGGGCGAGCATAGTGATGCGCATTATTGTTGTCGATAAGCGTTATCGATAGTGTATTTAGTTTTGTCATTATGTGGGTTAGTGATAAAAATGAAAAAAAAATTAGATAAAACAACGTATTTATTAAATTAAGAATAACAATGATTTAAAATAAATTATTTATTAGGTATCTATGTATTAAAAAAACTATAAGTACAAATGTTTGGAATGTAACAAGTGATATTAAAAATAAATATAAATATAAATATAAAATCACTAAAGAAATTCAGAGAGCGAATGCGCAAAAACAAATTTCTCTTCGATATATGTACCAAATTATCATTGCACTAATTTGCAGGTATTAGGCGGGGGTAATAATAGAAAACAAATGACTCATAACATAACAATGTCGCACCATCCTTTGTATACTGCACCGCCGTCGTGTACCTGCCTTCGATGATTCATTTGTTGTTATCGATAATGGCGTTGCGCCCGCGCAACATGCTCACCGCCCTAGCTGGGCTGAGGCCGAGCTATGATTTGACCCCAACTGCACGGACAAAATAATTTTACTACAGGTCATAATCTTGTAAATATTAAATTGCCATCGATTCTTAATACTTATTCCTGTAACATTTACTAAATTTCAAATTATTTATGCGTTTGAAAGTGTGTAAAAGCTGCATTTCAAGATTATTTTTCATTCACACATAGATATAAACATACATGCACAGAAACATATATACATAGGTACAGACCAAGCAATTATAAATGATGTAAAAACAGAGTCGCATTGAGAACCATCTTGTTTCAGTCATTACTTGAAACGATTTTCCATTCAATACTTTATTAAGCTACATTTCTCGTTTTTCTTAAGCTCGGTATGTAATCTTTTTTAATATTAACGACGCATAGTAGAAAGGGGCATTATGAATAAAAAACGATGCTTTTAGTGAATTCAGCCAGTGTCGCTGCAACAAGACGCTGCTGCCCATCTCCTGATTTGTTTCCCTCTGTCGCCTCTCACGACACCCAGGGGATGATATGAGATAGTGAATATATGTTAAATATTATTTAATAAATATTATTATATACGCGTAGACACTTTGGCGGCCTCTCATCTCAGGGTTACTTCGTTTAGAGCCGGGGCGGCATCAGAGGCGGCTGAATTGAGTAAGTGGCG
The DNA here is from genome assembly GCA_029286625.1 of Parnassius orleans. Classification (NCBI taxonomy): domain Eukaryota; kingdom Metazoa; phylum Arthropoda; class Insecta; order Lepidoptera; family Papilionidae; genus Parnassius; species Parnassius orleans. The sequence continues at coordinate 3,987,226 of JAGSMP010000006.1, read as the reverse complement.
CAAATATAAGTCTCTGAGAGATGACTACATATTTGTGCCATTTGCTGTAGAGACTATCGGTCCGTGGGGTCCACGTGCGGTGAAGTTTTTAAAGGAACTCCATCCGCGGCTGGTCGTTGCTGCTGGTGATAAGAGGGCTGGCTCTTTTCTCGCTCAAAGGCTAAGTACAGCCATTCAGCGGGGAAATGCAGCCAGCGTTCTTGGCACGATACCGCGTGGAGTAGGACTGTTTGATAATTAAATTACTAGATTTAGTTTTTTTTTATTATAGTTTTTATTATATACATATTTAAATGCCTACTGGTGAATTCATTAATTTACTTAAGTTGTATCCGTATTTTTGAGTTAGTTTGTTCATGGTTTTCTATTTTTATGCAACCCTGTGTCAGTCACAAAAAAACTAAAATAAGGTTCTAAGAGCAAAACCCAGACCTAGGTAGTGGCGGAGGAGAATCAACTTCCCCATATCATCATGTGGGTGTCGTAAGACGCAACAGAGGGAAATGAAACAGGTGGCCTTGGTAATATCACCTGCTTAATTTTTATTTCTTACACGCCTGCCAAGCGTGGCAACTATAGTAATTACCTCCCCTATCGTATCGTCCCATCGGACTATGAGAGTGAGGGAATAAAGAGCGCATCTCTGCTTGCGCGCCCACTCGTGCACTATAATCCTGTTCTGCGCAGATGGATAGTCGGTCTGGAGGACATTATTAGATATTATTAAAGTTGAATAATTTTAAATTCTTAGGAATCGCGTTTCTCTCCGGCGATCAGTCTGAGGAAGAGGCAACCATTAATCTTAATGCTATCAACAAGGTCCAAATGAAGAAACCTTGGACCCTGACCTTCAGCTATGGACGAGCTCTTCAAGCGTCTGTGTGGAAAACTTGGGCAGGGAAGAATGAAAATATGAAGAATGCTCAAGTGGAATTGATTAAGAGAGCTAAGGTATAACTGTGTCTATCTTAAAGTACCGATTTTGTGGGGCGCGTTCACTGTAATATAGCGTTGTAATACCTTCTTTCTTCTTAGTAGGCCGTCAACAGTCCACAGGTGGACATGGGCTCCTCCCATAATAGGGATGATTTACTATACAGGCAGAGCAACTCATTATGCTGCACTATGGATGTTTCTCAGGCTTAGGATGTGAAAAAATCCACCTCTACTCCTAGGAGAATAAGCACGACTTGGTTAAACCACTGTAATATATCGGAGGCCACGAGATCTCTTGAAGCTTTCCTTATGTCACCTTTTACGGTACCCCTCCCTTGATTTGAGCAATTATGGGTGTTATATTCTACGATATTATCCCAAATTTATGACAGCGTCATCTAGCGATAAATAAAATTATTCTTAAGTTAGTCAGTCAGTCAGTCATTTATATACGTTTATGCAAAATTTCGAATTTCTGGACTATTTTGCGCGAGATTTTTGGCTATTTTTTACAATAATACAAATAATAAATCAAAAAGAAATGATAAATTGAATTCTCTCGTGTGTATCTTGAAGTCGACTAGATTGTAACACTTAAGAGAATTTAGCTTTTTCAGAATATACGGGAAGAAAAATCCACATAATGCGAGTGAAACGACTACGGTCAAAGTTATGATAACATAACGGTATTTTTTCAGTAGTGGTTTTACAGGCTAATGATGTGATTTGACGTGAAATATTATAATACTGTTACATTAATAGCAACATCTTTGCATTAAAACCATAAGTTGGCCTCATACTTGTAGTAGTTTAGTTAGGTAAATACTAGCAAGTAAGACTCTACTTTGACACGAATCACGTGTGATGCACTCACTACTGTGTTCCGGTTTGAAATGTCAGGGTCAGTACAATTACAGGTATATCATTTTAGTCCTCAGTTGTGACAATATATTGAAAGGAAAAAGCAAGAAAGAACGGATAAGAATGATAGAAGGATATCTGATAACTTCCAGGCAAATATTAAAATGTTCTGGAAACTCGTAAGAACTGCCAGGGGAAATTCAATACAGCCTAGAATGAATGCTATACGAGACGAGAATGGCTGTATGCTGAATGATGAAGTCTCTAATTTAAAGAGATGGAAGGAATACTTTGAAAGCGTGTTTATGAGTGAAATAGAAATTTCGAAAGAAGTGGAGAGAGGTGTGAAAAGCATGAAAGCAGGTAAGGCAGCCGGATATGATAGAGTATCTATCACTCGAAATGCTAAGGGCTGGAGAGGGAGTGGTGGCAGGCCTGCTGTACACCTTGTTTAATTTATGTTGATAACTGAAGCGGGTACCGGAAGACTGGTGCAAAGCCGTTATAGTCCCAATATATAAGGGAAAATGGTCACAGCAGGACAGTAAAAACTACCGTAGCATTAGCTTGCTTAGCATTGTGGGTAAACTGTATGCTAAGGTGTTAATTGAAAGAGTTATGGAAGAAACTGATGGAAAAATTTGGGATGTGCAAGCTGGATTTAGAAAGGGGATGGGGTGTACGGATCAAGTCTTTTCCATGCGCATGATTGCGGAGAAGTTTTGGCCAAAAACCAGAAAGTTTTTGTGCGTTCATGGACTTGGAAAAGGCTTATGACAGAGTGGACAGGAATGTGTTATGGCAAACACTGAACTCATTTGGGTTGAGCGCTGGTTTGATACAGGCATTAAGGTCTCTTTATAGGGACTCTAGTGCTTGTGTCAGGATCAACGGGGTCTACTCGGACTGGTTTGGCATCCAAAAAGGTGTCAGACAGGGCTGTGTAGCTTCCCCGTGGCTGTTTAACCTATTTATGGACAGTTGTTTGCAAACTTTGAAAGTTGGAGAATGTGGGTTGAGAATGGGTGAGTTAACCGTCAAATGCATTTTGTTCGCCGATGATCAAGTCATATTTGCATCGTCGGCGGCCGAGTTGCAATGATAGTTACTTTAATGAACTGGTCATTAAAATAAAGGGTATGAAATAAAGGGGTATGCAAGTAAGACGAAAGTGATGGTTTTTGAAAGAGAAGAAAGTAAAACGTTATGTGAAATAAGAATAGAAGGGGAGTTGATTGAGCAAGTGGATGAGTTTGTATATTTGGGATGTTTACTTAGCAGGGATGGTAGACATGATAAGGATATAGAACGACGAGTGAACGCAGGAAATAGAGTGAATGGGGGTCTACACTCTATTATGAAGAGTCAAAATGTGTCAAAAAAGGCAAGTTTGACAGTTCAAGATGATGTGTTAGTTCCTACTTTAATATATGGTAGTGAAAGTTGGGTCTGGCTAAAGAAGCATAAGAGAAGAATAAATGCTGTAGAAATGCGGTCATTAAGGAGTATGCTAGGGCTGAATCTGAATGACAGGGTGAGAAATAGCCTGATAAGAGAAAAGTGTGGTTTGCAAGATGACGTTGTGACCAGGATTAAGAAAGGAATGCTTCGGTGGTTTGGTCATGTAGAAAGAATGAACAAGGAAAGAGTGAAAAAGCAAATTTAAGTTGCAGAAGTGAACGGTATAGTGGGGAAGGGACGCCCTAGACGAAGGTTTATCGACCAAATTGGCGATATATTGAAAATGGGGCAGATTAGGAGTACCCTTAACCGACGAGCGTGTATGCGTAGATATATGGATGTAAAGGAGGCGAGAGAGGTGTGTCAGGATCGTGCCAAATGGAAGTCCGTAGTCTCTGCCTACCCCTCTGGGTGACAGGCGTGAGTATTTATGTTTATGTTCCTCAGTTGTGACAATATATTTAGATGTAGTCTTAGACTGAAAAATGAGGTCGCTATATTATCTCTTTAAAGAACACTAGCAATACTATTAACACTGGCACTACTAATACTCATTTAATAAAATAAAATGTCTATACCGGTAAAGGAGAGCAGCGTCAAAGGCACGAGACGTCTGGTACTGCAATCGATAATGCTCCCAATGGAAAACGTCCATGCGAAGCATTGGACTTTTGAGTGACTTTGACTGCGAAAGTGCCTTTTAGAAGGAAGGAAAGAAATAAAGAAACATTTATTGCAAACACGCCACACACATAAATTAGGCACTTATATTTTTACATACACTAATTAAAGGCATAACAAAATTAAAAAAGAAACAACAACTTGACAGATACATTCATCAAAAGTATGTATACTTATATATAAATACTCTTAATATATAAACTACTCTTAAAATACGTTTGTCATTTGGGTTGTGGCGCGTTAGGTAAACGGACCTAACTCAGCTTACAGGATGCTATTTAAAAAGTGAAAGTCAGATTAGCCCGTTTTTAACCCCCGACGCAAAAAGAGGGGTGTTATAAATTTGACCAATAAAAAATATGTGTATGTCTGTCAGTCTGTGTGTCTGTCTGTGGCACCGTAGCTCTTAAACGGGTGAACCGATTTTGGTGCGGTTTTCTTTATTTAAAAGCAGCTTTTCTAGCGGTGGTTCTTAAACATGTTTTATCAAAATCGGTTCAGTCGTTTTAAGGTTATCATCTGTTTTTTCGTTTTTTTTTAATTTGAATTATATTATGTATTTAGTATTAGGCTACTGTCGCTTGGTACTCTAACTCCCTGTAATGATATCTAAAATAGCAATCTCATAAAAATATTATGGCAGTATGTGAGGCCTTGCAGAGGAATAAATGTAAGAACCTATGCATTCGCATATTTATTGTATCTAAATTGGTAATTTATGTGTAGTGTTTGCAACACTACCATTTTTTATTACTTTCCAAAAATGGAAATATGTACTGCCTTGGAGATGGGTTCTCATTGTAAGGTTTGTTTTTTAATTATTTTTTTAAGTTATTATTTATTGGTGATATTGAGTAAAAGCAAAAGCAGTGTGTGTTCTTTAAGGACCTCATTTTTGCTATCAAAGATAAATAACAAAAAAAAACTCTATCGATCATTGTCCCTCGAGCCGGATATGAACCTCTGAATAATTACAACCCAAAATATTTAATAAGTATACAAAGTTTTAGGCTATATGTGCACAAAGATATAAATTTTGAATTTATAAGGTTTATCATTTTGCATAATCATGTAATTTTTCAAACAGTCTAACGGATTGGCGGCCCTCGGCAAATATGAAGAGGGTGCCGTTACAACAGCTGCCGGTGACGCGTCCAATTACAGCAAGAACCATAATAACCATATTAAATAAAGATCCTGTCTATTTATTTCTACCGTATTTTCCTTTAACGTAACCAAGATTGTTCCATTTGTCCTTAGAACCAAAGAAAAAAAATTATGAATATTAAAAAATGTTAGCTAGTAAAAGCCTCAGTAGAACCGGATACCCTTTATTCTTGTAACGAGGCCTGTTATATTAGTCCTCAGGGATGAAAACGAATCTGCATTTTGATTCTTAATCGAGGACCAATGTAATCACTTACCATCAGGTAGACTATTAACTTCTTTTATCACTTGTACTTCTATAAAAATCCGATGATTACTTCTTACCTCCTACAATAATGATGAAATAAAATGGGCAAATATTCATATTCCAATATAATAAAATACATATATATTTATGAAAAAAATATATTATATTTATACATCAGACGCAAGATCTGCATCACCGTTATAGGAATTTTAGGTACATAAAATAATTAAATCAATTATTAACCTATACTTTTCCAATTCTTGGCAAATGTCTTTAATTTTTTCCTCTTCATTAGATAATTTATGCTGTTTCATATCGAAAGCATCAAAGTCGGTTTGCCACCGCTTTCTAAAAAAATAATGTATGGAAGTAAATATGTAATTGCGTAGAACAAGTAATTGCGTAGACTCTACGCAATTATTTATTTATTTTCATTAATTACTTAACCTATAACATCCTGTAGATAGCGTAAGAGGCGATAAAGGGACATGAAACAGGAGATGGGCAGCACATCTTCTTCATAACAACTTAATAATAATAAAAGCAACTTAACAATAATAAAAAAATTGTGCGTAAAATTGTGTACACACGTACGAAGTGAAACTTCTTTACGTCATATCATTCTTATTTTATTTTATATTTTACGTAAATAGGTTAAATAATAGTATACTCATGCACCCCGGCGGTAAAACGTTACAAGAAAACGTTACGTTTTTAATTTTTAATACCGTACTAAACTCCACTATGTCGATAAAGAAGTTTCACTTCAAAATATCTGTGGTTGCCGACCCCATAGTAAGGGTGGCAACAATGCCTCCTATGAAGCAATCTATGGGGGAGTCCTATGTTTAGCAGTGTACTTACGATAGGCTATAATGATGATGATGATGAATTGAACATAAACGTATAACCGCCAGGCACAGCCTACTTATTAGTGTGTTGCAAATTTCTCGTATTTTCTAGACATTATACAGATTCCTTAGGCTCATTTAACATGTAGACATATCCTGTAAGCCCAATAATAGCTAATTTACATCTGATTAATGTAGCTGTAATTATCTTTTACTTCTTACTTCAGTGTAAGTTCCGCTATTTTTATTGAATTTTAATTGTTCATTGAGTTTTTATCCATGTAAACAACGCAATATTATTTTGATTAAATCTATTTTTAGGGATTTTGACGTCATAAATTATACGGAATAAAATCCGTTAAATTAATTTTATTCAATATGAGCGTAACATAAATATTCCAGTAAGCGCTATATTTTCTTAAGAAAAGTTAATCTTACGAAGCAAAGCTTAATTTCCGTTGTAGACGTTGCTTCATTAGGCATCGGATATTACAATCTTAACTCAACATTCACTTACGTAGGTACATAATCAAGCCTAATTTAGGTTTATTAGAGATTTATCTTTTTGACTCTTTTATTTTCTTGTTAGAATTTCACATTTAATCAACGACGTCAATTGCGACTCTTTCGAAGAAATTCTCTTTTTCCTCTTCATCATCAGCCCGCTGTTTAGCAGTGTACTATATTAGTTTTCTAACAACAATAACAACTTTACTGCTGGACATAGTCCTCTACTTTTGGGAGGATTTGTCTTAATTAAAACGCTTGGTAGGTGAATTGACAATACCAGACGTCGCGCATCTTTGACGCTACTGTCCGTTCCCAGTCCAGATGTTTTTATATCTAGTGTAAATAGTAATACCGCCATCTATCGGAAGCTATATTTTATGTACATTAAATAAAACTTTGCGTTTTAGTGATATTACTACAAACGCGCCACGATTTTTGATTTTTTTATCAGAATGACCTATTCCTATTTGTTAACGTGATTCTGATTTGTCAAATATGATTCGTGAGCCGTGGTAGCTCAGGGGCTGAGCGCTCGCTGTAAATTTCACAGTTTGCGAGCAACCCGGGTTCGATCCCCTCCGGCACCAATGAAATTGTTAATTGCAATTTTAAGTGCTGATTTACCCACGTGCTTAGCGGTGAAGGGAAACATCGTGAAACCTGCATGACTAAGAAATAAGAAAAAATATATTTCAAAGACATGTGAAGTTCTCCAACACGCATTGGGGCAGCGCGGCGAACATTTCCTTGCCCTAAAACCCTCTCAGTGGGACGTATATAGGCTGTAATGTTAACTTTAACTTTAAATATGATTCATCATCAATCACTCGCTTTAATAAAGAACATGTATTTCAGAAATAATACATACCCTACTGAAAGCATTTAACATATTAGAAATTTATTCTCACATAAAAAAATAATATTAATATTATTGAGCGGTCAGCCACCGCAGAGTCTACTTCACTTGAGGATGCGTCGTGTACAGGCGAAACACGTGGCGTATTATCGTCGGTGGTCACTTTCATAGTCCAACAGGACGGCAATCCGACACGACCGGTAAGTGATCAGGCTTAGGCGCAGGACCAAAAACTTTTCGTTCTTTTCGAACCACGGAAACACCTTCAGGGTTTTTTTTAATAAAAAATACTACGAATGCGATAACTTATTACTAAGTAGAAAAAATCACTCAAATATGAGGAGGCTAAAATAAGTTTATCCACTATTTATCATGTTTATTATCCAGTTAAATTACAGACTAACAACAATTAGATGGAGCGCTGCGTACATTTCAAGTGATGCCGAAACCATGCTTAACTATTTGACAGGCACGCAACTCATAATATGTTTCTTCTTCATTGACATGACATGATTTAGATGCCTATCTGTACGTAAGTGCGTGTTCTTACATTAAGTTGAGCGTGATTTTGGCTTTAGTTTGCGCTTTGTCTTTTTTTTGTTGGTCTGTAATTTTTATTTAATTTAATATTTTGTTAATCTAGATAATAAAATGCTTTTTATTTAATACCATTTCACATATTAATTCTTTGAAATTATTTAAACAGTTAAAACTCTTTTTAATTGCTTACGAACCTTCATCACGCTTATTTGCAAAAATGAAATTTAAACTTCTTTGTTCATTTTATTTAAAAGAACAATAAACCTTCTGTAATGAAACCAACAAAGCGCCGTGAATTCTTAATGAATCGCTGTGGACCTTTGTAAGGTAATCAGAAGATTAACGTTAATCCTTAATTAAATTAATATTAATTAGATACGAAATTTTTCTTACTAGCGCGGTGTTGTATTGGACAAACTGTTTATCAAGCGAAACGTTTTCTTTCTTATTTCAATGTAAGGATATTAGACTTATGTTTTATCCTTTTTTTACCTGATGGTAAGTGGATGCTGTGGCCAATAGACATCTATGTTTATCCTCGATTAAGATTCAAAACGCAGATGCGTTATCAACCCTGAGGACTGAGATATAATGCCTCGTTTCCAGTAAAAACGGTCTCTATACTCACCATACGAAACTCAGCAGCATTAAGCTGCTGTTTCACGCTGATATTCTGTGAGAGCGTGGTCCTACCCATTCGTGCTACAACCATAATATAGCTGCAACATGGCTCTATCACGAATAAACCACGATTTATTAGTGATCATCGGTTTGCATATTATTTACTAGCTGTTCCCCGCGACTTCGCCCGCGTGGATTTTTTTATGGGCGGAACCCTAAAATAAAAGTAACATAAGTTACTCCTTATAACATCAGCTATCTGCCAGTGAAAGTCCCATCCAAATCGGTTCTCAGGTTTTTGCGTGAAGCGTGTTCACGCCAAAATAGCTAGATAATAAATTTTTTTCAGACTTACTTAACATTTATCGTTATATTTTGGCCAACTTATTTTATTAATTATAGCTTATGTGTTATTCTGATGTATGAACTATATTATTGTAAAGTTTCATTAAAATCCATTCAGTAGTTTTTTCGTGAACGGACAGATTTTTTTTTCAAAAGTAGTAATTCATGGCAATAATAAAAGGTAGTAGTTTCTTGTTATTATGTAATAGACAGACACTTTAATTTTATTTACATGTATAGATTTCCACTTTTAGCCTTTTTAACTCATTAACTAGACTTATTTTTCTTTGCTTTTATTAAAGATTTAAATAGTGTTACGAACAAATTGTTCAATATTACATGAATATTTTCGAATATTCATCTATTTAATACTGTTTCAATGCATTTTTGTTACGTTATTCTAATAAGGCTCATCGATGTTTTTCTGATTAATTAGGATTTGTCGAAAGCGTGATTTGTTAGAAAATGAAAATTTATATTAGCAGAAAAAAGAAGACGTTGTGTTCCTACTGATAAAACTTAATAAAACTGTATTTTGATACGGTCCTTATTTAACCATCTGGGTTTAATAAGGGCCACAAAGAGGGATTTAAAAAGACTTATTTGTAAAGTTAAATTATGTAAGAAACCAAAAAAATTGTACTTGTACTTTTTAATAAAGAAAATATTTGTCTGGTGTCTTGTTTTTTATTCGTATCGTTTAAATATTTAAAAGAATGAGTTTTGAATTAAGGTGGCTCTTATTTACCGCAGGTACCTTACTATACGCTTGTTGACATTTATTTGATTTAGAAAATGTGTCGAGAACCACATTAGGGATTTAATGGTGTCGAAGTACTAAAAGTTAGGCACGCTAGTGTGGTTATCATCCCTCTGGGCTTAATTATATGCTTCATTAGAGTAAGCAAATAAATATTGTAGTCTAACTACATGTAAGGATTACGTTGCTCAATTTAATACAATATTTGTTTGTTTTTATTTTTATTTGAAAAAAATATATATTTTTGTAGCACGTTCGTCGTACACTGTTTGATGGAGTTAAACACTTTTTGGGCATAAATTTAATTGTTTTGACCTCAATACATCTTCAGTTATAGGAAGAGACCAGTGTTTTATTTTAATACCACAACATAAATAATGTATTTCATTTAAGTCCATAGAAGTGACAATTCACTTGCGGCATTCTTTGTTTAAAATTGTGCACAGGCAGGGTTAACATTTCAACATGAGGAGGAGTCACTATGGAGTGCCTAAAATACTTTACATTTCAGAAAAGATTAGGTCTAAACTTTAAACTGCTAATAGGCAGGAAAAAAATATCAATATTTTACCTAGAAACGCGCGGGAAACTAACAAATGTCTCTGATCAATACCGGCCACACCATTGTCTAAGGATTAAAATTTCTATTGAATGCGGCAAATGCCTGTTATATTATGGTAACATTGGTCGCAGGTGTCCATTGGCTGTAGAAACCACTTACCATCAGGCTATCTATCAAAAATTACAATAGTAAAGTTTTAATTTACAAATATTTATCAATTTTGTAGCTTTATTAAGCGGTATTAAAATATAAACAATGTCTTCCAGATCGAATTTCGGTCACGGCCGCCAGTCTCAACGGAGACTGGCAATGTGCGCAGGACGGACATAGTGCCCAGAGTGCATGCGCAAGCAACCCTTTATTCCCTCCCTCTCACAGTCCGATGGGACGGTAATCCGACATGACCGGGTAGAGATCTGACGCAGTACCAACGACTTTACATGCTTTCCTAGGCACAGGGATGAAACATCGCTAACTTTCTGACTTCGCCCTGCTACTGATAACTTCTTGACAGAAAAACCCAAAAACTGATTTTTGGTCCGATTCGGGATTTGAACTCGGGACCTCATGATTACGAGTCGCGTTTACGACCACTAGATCAAAAAGACAATTGTATATAAAAAGTTGAATATGAATAATTAACAAAAAATATGGCCTAGATTGTTTATTAACTCGTTTGACACTTTATAGTTACAAAAATTAAACCTTTGATAAAAAGAAAACGTAATTAAAAGGAATAATATAGTTTCCACATAATAGCTTCTGGAGTTGGTGTCAAGAAGTGTATAGAATAATTAAAACCCGACTTCAGAAGCTAATAAATGAAAATTATTTTATTTTATATAGTTCTTTGAAGTCAGCTTTCACCTTTTCTTTAAAGTTTAATTTTGGGACCATTTTGAATGGACTAAAGCAAGCAAACTCAAGTTAATAACTAGAATGTCAATTAAATAATTCATTAAGGACTTCACCCCCTGTTTTACACCCTTAGGAGTGCAATTTTTCTCAAAGTTTATATAGAACCACCCCTGAAGTGTAACCCATTTAATAAAAAAAGAATAATTAAAATCGGAGTAACACAGAGTCGGCTGTTCTGTAGGTTTTTTTTTTATAGAATAAGGGTGACAAACGAGCACACAGTCCACCTGATTGTAAGTGGTTGCTGTGGCCCATAGACATCTACATCTATCTTCGTTTGCGAATTAAAATGCAGATGCGTTTTCAGCCGTGAGGACTAAGATAGAATGCCTCTTTTCCAGTAAAAAGGGTCTCCGGTTCTCTACACTCACCATACGAAACACAGCAGCATTAAGCTGCTATTTTACGCTGGTATTCTGCGAGAGCGTGGTCCTTCCCCGGTCGAGCCGACCCATTCGTGCTACAACTATACTATTAAATATAGCTGCAGCATGGCTCTACCACGTATAATGGTTATTAATAGCCAGTGTAACAGTGCCTGTAACAGTCAGGCTTTCCATCTTAGTCCTCAAAAGTGATAACGCATTTGTAGCCTTCTTTATACTTTACTAGCGATCCGCCCCGGTTTCGCACGGTTGATTTCTGGATCTCGACAACAATGCCACCTACCGGGTCCAATTATGAATCTAAACCATTCCCTAATTAAGTTAATTAGGGAGTGGTTCAGATCGCACACACAAAATTTCATCAAAATCGGTCCAGCCGTTTTTAGGAGGAGTTAATATACACACGGACAGAAGAATTATAGAATATATAATATGTACATATATATTTATAAGAATATTATTTATTTTAATATATATAGGGTAATATATATAAATATATTTAATATATATATTTTAATATATAAAAAATAAAGATATATTATAATATATCTTTATTTTCTTATTTTAAATTAGTTTTTATTTCATTTTTATTTATTTGAGTTCGAGGTACATTACCTCGTTATCGATATGATAAATTAATATATTTATCTTGAAAAAGATATTTACCTATTTCTTTAAATTATTTATTATTTAAAGAAATAGGTAAATATATTATTTGTAGGCTTAAAAATATTTTTAATTTAGTTAATAATTTTAGTGTAAATTAATAGAATAAATTTGTTCTTTCTTAAGTTTTCAAAACAAATGCTTTAACAAGCTCATTAATATTAATTAAAAATTAATTATCTCAAATTTATTAATAATAGGATTAATAATAAAATAAGAAAATATAAATAAATGATATTTGTCCAGTAATAAAATAAGGATTTTCAACAGGCGGGCTCAATTCAAGTTAATAAAATAATAATAGATACTATACATCAAAATAATATTTGATTAATTAGGTAATTTGAATTCCTTGAATTTTTTTATTAAATGTTAAGGGAAGAATGATTAAAATTAAAATAGATATTATTAAAGTAATTTATTGCAATTTATTGGGAATGGATCGTAAAATTGCATAAGCAAATAAAAAATATCATTCAGGTTGAAATATATATGTATATATATATATATATATATATATATATATATATATATATATATATCTGTGGTGTCGGGGAGAAACATGATAACTCCAATTTAGTCGAATTTTAGTTAGGTACTACAATGACATTAAAATTTTCCAAATTTTATTTTGGTCTAACCCAGGTAACTCTAACTTGCATAGAAGCGGTAGAATTGTGATGGCAAAATTCGCCTCATCCACCTAGTCTAACTAAGGTAAGTGAGGGTAATATGGTCACCTTAAGCTTTGTCGCCCTATAAAACCATAACTAGAAGGAGGACAGAGACAAAAACACAAATTCGTATACTATAAGTAATATATTAACAAAAAAACAGCAAACAAGCTTTGGCAATAATTAGAAACACTTTGAAAAATCAACATAAAAAGAAATAACTATACTACACAATACTAAAATTGACTTAAATATTTACTTTTATTTCAACTGTCAAAATGACGTCGATAAAGCAGCGCCCTTTTGACCCTTTATTATTTGATTGACTGATGAAAATCTCTATGCAAAAAAATCTGTAGTTTTTGAGTTCAAAGAGTTTTAAGAAAGCAGAATTACATTATAGTGCGAAAAGAGCAGATAATGAATTAAGTAAAGACAGTGATGGCAAAATTATAGTTGCTGCATTTGATCTTCAAAAATGTTAACAACTCCTTTTTGGTCTGCAGGAATATCATTTTACAAAAGAAAATTATGGACATTTAACCTAATTTTTCGGAACATAACGACAAAAGAAACGAGCTGTTTTGTTTCCTATGAGGGCATTGTACAAAGGGGAGCCGATAAGGTTGCATCTTGTCTGTGGCAATTCATCATGGACTTATCAGATAGATAGTTTTTATTCAGATACTTGCCCAAGGCAGAATCGTAATAATATTCTACCTGTAATGTTTGAGCTAGCCGTAAATCGTAAAACTAATTTGATAGAAATATATCACAAGTTTTAAGTGCCTGGCCATACGCACTTAGAATGTGACAGTCATCACGCAGCAATAGAGAGATTTTTGAAACACCGCAGAGTGGCTATTTCAGTGCCCCAAGATTGGGTAAATGTTATACAAATGACAAGTCGTAGATATACAGTCAAAATAATGACACAAGATGATTTTTGGCTTCTCTCAACTATTATGAAAAGAAACATTGATACTGAGAAACAATAATTTACTTGAAACTGCATTTTCTGGCTTATGTTTTTGAAAGATTCAAAAAATGTGGCATTCAAATTATCATTACTGATACTGGTGAACCTTTCAGATACTATTATTTTTTGAAAGGAGGTAATAAGACCTTACTGAGTGATATATGCCCACCTCAAGCATATTTGAGACTATTGCAAATATGCACAAAAAAACACTTGCGTGAGTGTCGTGGAACACTCGGTTGGAACAGTTCCTTTCGTAGATTATTATTGATAGAAGTATTATATTATTGATTAACAAATACAAATAAATGAATTACTAGCGTCTATTAAAATGAAGCGTCATTTAAAATAATATTTCTTTAATGGCAAGATAAGAAAAAGTGCGAGGGAGATGGATTTCAATCCGCTCGCATTATAGAAAGGGGGTCGTGATGGAAAAATCTTACAATTTTTCTCGCATTGTCCCCGTCAAATTTGTACCATGCGATTAGGAACTTCGTTCCAAAGGTATAATGACATAATGAGTCTTCTGCCATATAAAGAGTATACCACGATTTCTATAAGAATTTTATAACGTCCAACTCAAATTCAGAGACTGTAAGCGACAGTGATGAAAGTTATGGCTGATTTACACAGGGACAGTAAATGGCTCCAATTCGAGGCAAGTCAGTGCTGACCCGCTACTGGCATAATGTAAATTGATTTGAAGTCAATACATCACTGTCTGTGCGACTACTGACTGCGTGTAAACGGTGCAAGTCAGTCCTCGGCGCCAGCACTGGCGCCTGTTACTAACCCCGTGTAAATCAGCCTTTATGAATAAAAATATGATCTAGTTCAGATAAGTACCAGAATTTTCATTCCTTTCTGCTGAATTTAATTTGGTATATCTAAATAAGTGCATTTTTCCTTTAAAATAGTTATGTTTTGAGTAAAATTTATAATGCCATAAATTGATTAAAAATACAATGGTTGTATTTTCTTTTATTGTTTAAATAGGTCACAATATAGGTCTGTATCTAATCAAAATCTTTAAAGTGCCATAATAGATAAATATGGTTTTGTACATCCATGTTACTCTTAACACCATATATATATCTACACACGTGTGGCGTTGAAGGAAAACATCGTCAGGAAACCTGCATGTCTGAGAAATAAGAAAAAAATATTTCGAAGACACGTGAAGTTCGCCAACACGCATTGGGGCAGCGCGGCGGACATTTCTTGCCCTAAAAACCCTCTCAGAAATGAGAGGAGGCCTGTGCACGTAGCAGTGGGACGTATATAGGCTGTTACTTTACTTTACTTTACTATCACACTAAACAAGCGATAAAATAATTTATTAAAAGGTTAAGGTAACCTTTGGGTCCTATAGTCTAAATCGCGGATTAGACACTGACCCACGCAGGCTTTTTGATCATAAAAGAGGTAATGTACAACGAAAACTGTTTAAAAAAGTTAAGTAAAAATAAACATTTATTAATTATATTTATTTATTTAAAATCTTTATTGCACATAATGTGAACCATTGGCGGAATTAATGTCTTTAAGCATTCTTTACCAGTCAACCACGAACTAAGCAGAGAAACTTACAAGGTGCCATAAAACATGAAAATATGCATACATAAATATAAATATAAAACATACATTTTAATAGACTTCTAACATGTATTACTACAAATAACCTCTATACCTGATAAATAGCATACCCAATCTTTAAAATACATAATAAACACATGAAAGCAAAATGTTAACCAATACATAAGCAGAAATATTCAGACACCATTCTCTCTCAAAAGGCAGCAACGAAGTCGGTTTAATAATATGTGGGTAATTTGTTCCAAAGCCTGGCCTCAGAGGCGAAGTACTAATACATAAATTTGGTAAGTCAGTAAAACGCGTAAACTTTTGGTGATCGTGAGAAGAACCAAATACTAAAACTTATATTTCAAGTATTGCAGCGTACATGGATCGTAAAGGATTAAAATAGGGTTCAAAATAGGCTATATAAATTAAAAAATATTTGAAGCGAACATTAGCTGATTTACTTTCGTTTCACAAACTGTGTGCGACATGTACATGATCGTTAAACGTCGTGTTTCGTTCTTATGACGTGACTAGAGGTAGAAAATTAAACGATAAGAATTAAATTAAGCGGGTCTTTTCAGGAAAAGTGTGCAAGAACGTTGAAAATGAAAAGGTGAAACACAAAAGATTTCCTTTATTCCTTGTTCATTCAAAAATACTCACCGCAGGAGCCACTGCTGACTGCGTATAGTTTCACCTGGTGCGTCTATTCATGGCGTTATCATCATCACAATCATTACAGACTATCAGAAGTCCACTGTTGGACATATACCGTCCACATAGGTTGTCTCATAGGGAATATATTTGCCATAGTTGCCACACTTAGCAGGCGCACCGCAGTTTTTATTGTTTCAGTGGTTATCAAGAAGATAGGGTTAATTCATGACATTATCATCATCACCATCATTACAACCAATCAACAGTCCACTGTGGACATATACCGTCCCCATAGGTTATCTAATTAGGGGAAATATTTGCCATAGTTGCCACACTTAGCAGGCGCACCGCAGTTTTTATTGTTTCAGTTGTTATCAAGAAGATGCTGCTACCTATCCCCTGTTTCATTTTCCTCTGTCGTATCTTACGACCTTCCACGAGGTGATATGAGGTAGTAAATTCTCTTTCGCCGCTACCACGGCTATTATAGGTATCATTCCATCCTTGTATTTAAATTTTTTAAACGTTGACCTTTATTTTTTGCTCTTGACTTGCAAAAGTAAAAGTTGTAATGCAAAAAGGAAACTTTAACCTTTTAGAGGATTTTAAAAGTCAGAACCAAAATAAGTAGAATGAAATCGTCCTCTCCGACCCCTTTCAAAGTGACACCATTGACTGGTGAACTAGTACTAAAAAATTATAAACAAAATTTGACCAAATTTTAAAAAAGGTTTACGATCGCTGTACTACAAGTTGTAACGCTTAACGTTTAACCTATGGAGTTCCGCAAGTCTTGTCTTTGTCCAACGCTGTTTTTGATATATTATGTCTATATTAACAACCTTTGTAATACTAGGCATGATGTGCATGGGTGCATATTTTTTTACGCGGACGACACTGCTGTATTTTATTGGTTATTTAAATTCCTGGAGTTGTAAATAGTCCAAAGATCCATCGGAAAATTTGTATACAATTTGTAAAAAATTCAAAATTGCCAGAAAACCTAAAATGTGACCCTAATTTAGTATGTAAATGTAAGAGAAAGTACAAATGTAAAAAGTAGTAGATGTCACAAAGTAGACTACAGAAAAGCTATAAAAACTTTACGGTATAAGACTAAACGAGCCTAAGTAGCATAGTTAAATAAAGGTTCACGAGTGAACCGAAACGTCGTTACAGGTGCAAGCGTCCCCCTACCACAACTACTTGACCCACATACAATTGATTCAAGCGAAGACACTTTGCCGACGGGCCTACATTGTATCATTCTTATTATTTGAGATTCTTTTGAATTTTGTTTTTATATAAAATAATATATAATAATTTTTATAAAGGATAAAAAAACTAAAATATAAAATTATCATATAGTCTTAGCCAAGAACGTTGGTTGGATTTTCTGACTGAATGGTTGTATTTAGCCAAAAAAAAAACAGCTCTAATATCAACAGTAGCAACGACGAGTCACGGATGCAGTTCCTTTAGTAACTAATGTACGTGGACCCCACGGACCAATAGATACAGTAAGTATCTTAAAGACTCATATTTGCGGCGATTTATTTGATATATTTACTTAAGGTAATAATTTTTAATACAAATTTTACATTTTATCCTATCACTATTTCATTTCATTAAAAAACTGAGCTAGTATCCGACAAATACTAAGCGCTCGCCTTATATTTCATAGTAGGCGAGCAAGATAACACAAGTTTGCTCAGCATCCGGCACCGTTGAATGTTAACTGCAATTTTGATTGCTAATTTAACACATGCATACGGGTGAAGGTTCGGATCATCCATTTGTAGTTGACGGTTTTCTTACAATATGATTATTAATATGTGGGAGAAGAGTTAACTCGCCGTAAAACCATCAAAATGCTGGAGAGACTCACCACATTGGTTGGATTTAGCTAGTAGCGTGGCCAAGTTATGCTACCAGCTTACCTGCCACCAAAAAATGTGAAAAATTGCGAGTTATTGCACATGATAGCTTCAATTTTTTATTAATTTTTAGTGTATACTTACTACCAATTAAAATAATGAGGAAAGTTCTTGAAGTGATGTTTTGCGCGAAGGATGTTTTACTTTTTTGTAGCGTGTTTAGGAAATTAAATTTACTTTAGCCGTAAAACTTTGCTAGAGGAGAAAAAAAATTATGTTAATTTTCTCTCAGTAACGTTCCTGAAAAATCAATAAATCTTCTCGTTGGTTAGCAGGAACATCTGATTTTCCTGTATGAACAAGGATGACACACGAGCACTTAGTCCACAAAATGCAGATGCCTGGTTTTTTTATTGAAGTAGGGGTGCATAGTCCACCTGATGGTAAGTGAATGTATTGGCCCATATACACCCAAAGCAATACTCGATTAAGAACAAGAAAGCAGATGCGTTATCACCCCCTGCGTATTAAGAATGAGTCCCTGTTACCAGTAAAAGGGATCTTCGGTTTGCAACATTTACCATACGAAACACAGCGGCATTATTCTGCTATTTTATGTTGGTATCTTTTGAAAGCGTGGTTCTTGTCTATTTGAGCAAACCCATTCGCTGCAGCAGCCATGATACAGCTGCAAAGTTCCGTCTATTACGGATAACGTTACCCCTGAAGACTCATATGGAATACATCTCGTCATTTTCGATACAAAACACACAACACTATTCATCTATGCTTCACTATGCATCTATTTCACTGTCTCTACTCATATCGTCCCGTGGATGTCGTTAGAGGCGACAGAGTTTTTAGTTTATTTTATCAAAAGCTGAATATTTAAAAAAAAAACAAATAAAATTTTATAAGAAAGTTCGGGAAGGGTCACAGCACTAAAAGCTAAGAATACAGGTGGGTAATTTATATTCCTGGAGCATGAAGGTCATTAAATAATTATTTATTAATAAATAATTATTGCAAGAAAAATAAAAATTAAAAAAAAAACGGAAACTTTCACCCCTTTGTCACCTTTACCTTTTATGACCTTCATGCTCCAGGAAAATAAATTAACCACCTGTATTCTTAGCTTTTAGTGCTGTGACCCTTCCCGAACTTTCTTATAAGATTTTATCTGTTAATTTTTTAAAACGTCTCAACACGATTTTCTCCTGTATCGTGGAGGCAGTTTACATAAATTACACAGGACAAACATACAGACCCGGAACAATTACTTGTAGGCCATAGAAATACTTGTTCCGTTCGGCATTCGAACCCGAGGCCCTTAGCGGAGCCGTCTAAGTTACACAGAATCTTTGTTATCAGAAAGAGACATCTTTTAAATGATAATTACTGTGTGGTGGCGGTGTAAGAAAATCCACTAAACTATTTCGTATGTCACAAAGGATGAGAATAATGCTGAATTACGACGGTCAGTCTCAACGGAGACTGACCGTTGAATGTATGCTCAAGCACAGGTGCACTCTCTATTTCCTCACTTTTATAGTCCGATGGGACGACAATTCGACACGGACCGGAGAGAGGCTTTGTGTGCTTTCCGCGGCACGGGGATGAAACACCACTAACTTCGTGACTACACTACAGATAAACCATACATATTAGTCAGTAGTTACGCCTACGACCACTAGACCAACGGGGCAGTCAATAAAAGGCGACTATGAAAAATGCCAGCTAGCCTTATGGCCTTCAAAAGAGTGTAGTATCACCATTAATTCCATCCATCCATTACAGCCTATATAAGTCCACTGATAAACATAGGCCTTCCTCATAGATTGTCTTATTGTGGGATTTTGCCATAGTTGGCAAGTGGCGTGGCCGTGAACAATACCCACTTCGGGATCACTGCGCCATAGGAGTGCTCGCGAAAGGAAACATTTTTAAATGTGTATCTATAAAAATTATATATATATTAATAACTAGCTTTTTACCCGCGGCTTTGCTCGCTTGGTCTTCAATTTAGAAACATCATTAAATGCTATTCCGTGCCAAATTTAGGAAAATTTGATCACTTTTGATCACTTCACTGTGTCTGTGTCTCTATGTCAGTTTGTGAAGAATTTTTTGTTCCCAAGGACTATTGGACCTAGATTATTGATATTTGGCACATATATAACATGCTACAACAACACGTGAATAAATAAGTTTTCAAATTGCATTAATATCATATGTCTAGAAACATCTACAATTTTTTATATTGGGCGTGTCTTCCGATATATCCATGAAAATAAATTGTCTTGGAATCAAAATTTATTATTATTATTTACTCTTTACATTCATTCATAACTAAAGTTAATTTAGTTTTAACAAAATAATGATGATTTCATGGTCTTATATGCGATATTTGATTCATATCATTGTTCCTATTTAATATTGATTGGCACAATAAAATAGATTCTGATATTTTTTCTACGTTCGAGTAGACTTCAAAATTTCATAAATGTAGTTCTATAATGATGAATACTACTACACATGTAATAAAACAAATTTTAATAAATCACGTTATATTTTAACTTTTATTTAAGCGGGTTGTATAAAACACATCTTTGGAAGAAAGTTCCATAAAAATTTGCGTAAAAGAACATGCTGATGTGAAGCTCCGGGAAGTCTGAAGTATGTCAACATGTTCAGTATCGTCCCAACCATTATACTGACATACTGATAGACATCTGATAGACAACAAATCCTCGCAATAGAACACCGATTCCTACGAAGGATGATTCGCGAGGCTATTGAAATTAAAAATATCCTATCTTCAATAGAGAAGATGACTGGGAAGAAGATGACCATCTACTTGGGATCCCATAATTAATAAAATTAAATCCAAACCCAAGCATACTACTGCAAGACTTCAAGGTACTGTAAGCTCGTCCTGCGTAGATCGGACCAAACATTATTAGTTAAAAGTTGATTGTAGTCTTCGTAAACAATGACATCAGGACGTCAAACAACTCAGCCCCCACCCCCATCCCCCGTCTCCATGGGTTCTTTAAAGTGCCCGAAACGTCAGGAATGAAAAAAGTTAAAATTAAACACGATAAAATCCTTCAGATTACTTTTATTGCAAATGAAGTTCTATTCGCAGTGAACGTGGGTAGAACTACACTCAACCGGAAGCAGAAAAATGTTCGCCTTATTGGCGGAAGAAATCCGCCACCTCATATCGTTCATATGTGTCCTAAGGGCGACAGAGGAAAACAAACAGGAGATGGGCAACATCATCTTGCTGACAGTTCAAAATAATAAAGGCTGCGGTTGCCAACCGCCTGCCAAGCGTAACAACTAAAGCCAATATTCAGCCTATTTGACAATTTATGGGAGGCCTATGTTCAGTTCAGTGGACTTTTGATAGGTTGTAATGATAACGATGATGAATTCTATTCTTTCGAATCTTTGCTACCGTTAATATTTATGGTAGTGTGAAAACAAAAAAGTAACATCACTGAAAATATGAATGAAATAAAAACAGCATAATTACCCCATTAAAACCACTTAACACACCTTAACCTAAACTTCTCAGATTTGGGTTCTTTTTCACCGCCGAGAACGTGGTAAATCGACACTTCAAATGCTTATAAAGGTGACAACTGTGTTTATTTTGTCTAAATATTTGAATAAAATAACTATACATTTTAATTGTAAAATTTTAGTGTACAAATGAATCGTTTATTGTTGACATAGATATAAATAGTATAACAGTGGTTTATATAATATCTGAAATCAACTACGAGGTATAAAATATTTCAAGATGGTGACATATGCCAAATGTAACGAAACAATTCGCAACAAAGTATTTCTGAAATATATATTTGATTGACTGATGAAGAGCTATCGTATCATAAAACCATCTATTTGCATAGTTATACAAGGCTATATTTTATATAAAAAAAAAAGTGACAAGCAGGCTCGGTCTCTTAAACTCTTTTTGCCAGTTTAATTTCCTGACTGCTCAGACCTGCACATAAAAGTTTGTCAGGATATTTTTCATATGTGCGCATGGGGATTATGTTGTTGCTCCCACCAGTACCTGTTTAGTCTAGAAAACTTCTAGTCCGCGTGTGATAATTTCAAGACACAGGTTGCTATGGCCGCCATCGTTTGTCCTAGCGACGACATGCGTCGCTGGATCTCTTCCACTGCAGCGTCCAATTGCGGGACCATCCTGTGACGCATCTAGGTACGACGCATGCATCTTGTTTTCAAAACAAGCAGCCGTCATATTTTTGACTTTGACTTATATTTTCAGTGTAATTTTTAAGTTACTTTATTGTGTTTTTTAAATTTGTTTTAAGTTATTCTTTTTGTGATTGTATTTAATTGTTGTGAATGCAGTTCGTGACCCAATCTTGTAATGGCACGTCAACAACAAGTCAACAAGTCATTCAAATCTTTAAAGGCCTCAACATACACACTAAAAAACACACAGGAAATGTATTAGCCAAAACAGTTCACCTTTAGAATCCACCCCATTATTCCAGTGCGCCTACATTTGTAGCCAACGATCCAACTCCTTTCCACACATATCTTAGCCATTTGAAAAATAGTATACCGATAGTTAAAAGAATCTTTCGAGGAGCTCGAATAACCGTTGCTACATTTGTCACAATGAATCCAGAAATGTTACATAAAGCAATTGTACTCAAGACTGGCAGAACCTATTTTTATTTTCATACAGCACACTACATATAATAAAAACTGATAAATAATTATCCTTAACACAAAGATTAAAAATAACTGTGCTGTCAGCTCCTCACCTTCTCCTGCGCCTCTAATCAAACATGATGCCCCTCGTAATCATGTAAAAACTCATCGAAAACAAAATCTGTGACGGAGATCTCAAAGGTGCCGCTCGCTTTTGTTCTCCAACGACGTGTTATCACCAGATACCCACACCCTTCAGGCCTTACGGACAAAAATCCTCCAGCTCCAGTAAACCCATATTTTCTCGACCGACCAACAGCAGGGCAAGCATGCCTTCAAATTCATAACAAAGATGTTACAGGTGCCATTTATCTTTTAAACCAGGTTCGGCTGCAGGTTTGGATGGAATCTCACCCCAACATTTGAAAGACATCGCATTCTGTGGATGATGCAGGTGAGCAACTTTTAAATTCGATCACTAAATTAATCAACTTCATGTATTCCTGTAATGTCAATCCAGAAATTGTCCATTCTTTTCGGCGCGAACCTCATTGCCCTCACCAAAAGAATGGAGGGTGAGACCAATTGCTGTTGGATCAACACTACGACGCCTGGCCTCCAAAATTGCTGTTCGACATATTTTATCAAAATTAAATTCAGAATTTGAACCCGTACAGTTAGCTTCGGTGTAAAAGGAGGGTGAGGCAGCCGTCCACCCTACGCTCTTTCTTAACTTACGGACATCCTGACGTGTTGCTCAAATTGATGTCAAAAATACTTTCAATTCGGTAAATGGGATACCCTGCTGACGGAAATAAAACAACATATACCGGAAATATAGAATTATCTTTTCTCAGTTACGCTGACCCAACAAAATTGTTATATCGTTCTAATGAACTGTCTTCGGAAGTAAGTTGTCAACAAGGTGATCCCCTTGGGCCAGCAATTTTTAGTTTGGCTATAAATCCGATAATCAAAAATTTAAATTCTTAATTCAACGTTTGGTATTTGGACGACGGAACCCTAGGAGGTGATATGGATACTGTGTTTTCGGACCTTTTTTTAATCAAAAATAAATTTGAAGCCATTGGTTTGGAGCTTAATTTTTGCAAATGCGAATTTTTATAAATAACTGCAACTTAAATTTAAATAACGTAAAACAAAAATTTAATATTTTGGCTCAAAATATTAAAATAGTTAACATAATTCCCTTTACCTTTTAGGTTCTCCAATTTTTAATGAATCTATTTCTGAATATATTAATAATTCAATTACTAAAATTCAATATTCATGCCGTCTCCTTGAAATTAGTCCACAGTGCCTTTTCGTCCCAAAATTTACATATGTGCTCCGTTGCTGCTCCTTTTGGAATCACCTAGACCTCTTCACACAAGTAGACATCTTAATCAAAATTAATTTAGAATCGATTCTTAATATGCACCTGAACGAGCAATCTTGGACCCAAGCATCCCTACCCATCCGTTATGGTGGTTTAGGATTCATAAAATTTCAGTGTCTCTTTACCAGCCTTTCTATCTTCTGTCCATAGTTCAGCAAATCTCATAAGTAAAATTTTAAGGGCATCCCTTCAAACTTTGATTGCTGGCCTGGAAAAACTAGAAACGCTTTCTTAATTGCATGCCCTGGTCAAAATTTTCAAGTTTCTTCAAATCCACAGAGGAGCTGGGACGACATAAACTGCAAATTGACTTATGACATACTTTACGCTTTAGTACAGGTTCGGCGCGTGCTGGGCTTTTGGCCGTGGGTACGCATGAGGCCGGCTACTGGCTTTACGCGTACCCTTCGTCAAATATAGGAACATTTCTTGAGCCTGACACGCTCGAATCGCAACCTGTCTACGGCTTGGGTTTCCGGTCTGCGCTCCTCATAAGTGTCCTTGTGGCAGTGATGTCGACAAGCTAGGATATCACGGACTATCATGCCAAAAAAGTGCAGGCCGCTTCTCAAGACATGCGGTACTGAACGATATCATACGCAGGTCCTCCCACCGTCAACGTGCCAAGTCTACTTGAGACGGCTCAGGTAAGGTAAGGTATCGCAAAGACGATGGCAGGAGACCGGACGGTATGGGTTTGATTCCATGGAAGATGGGCCGGGTGCTGGTATGGGATGCAACCTGTTCAGACACGCTGGCCCTTCCCATCTACATGGAACCAACAACAGAGCTGGTGCGGCTTGAAGCGGCTGAAAAGCTAAAGCATGCAAATACAGGGGTCTAGGCTCCGAATATGTTTTTGTCCCATTCGGTGTCGAGACCCTTGGTCCGTGGGTCCTAGCGCTATAAGGCTTTTTAAGGAAATAGCAAAAGGTTAGTCGACGTCACAGGAGACCGAAGCTGGCAGCTACCTCGGACAAAGAATTAGTCTAGCTATTCAAAGGGAACGCTGCCAGTATCTTCGGAACTTGCCTAAAGGCCTTCTTTTAATAATATATTTTATTTATTATAATATTTTTTAAGGTTTTTAGTTTTAAGCTCATTGTTCTAGTATATATTTTGTTTTATTTAAATATATAATAATGCTATGTGCACACAGTACTGGATACTGTGCACAAAACACACGTGTTGTGTATAACAGTATTATTAGCCATTTTGCCAAACGTGTAATGGTGGTAAATCATCCCGATAATGGTCACCGGTCTAGATATTATTAAGTGTGAAATTTTTGATGCTGCACGAATAAGTATTCAGCAGCATTCTAAAATAATTTTATCAGTTACTTATCATTAGTTTATTTAGCAGAAAGTAGGGGCGCTATATTACATTAAAACTATGAAAGTCAAAACTATACTATCTAGTAATATCAGCTATAGAAGGTTGGGGTGCGACTGGCTCAAAAGCCACCCCAAAGCCGCGAACATTATTTATTATATAAAAAGACATAAAGTGATGTTGATTCTGTTAAAAATCTCTTTCTGTCAGAAAACACGCTATCAGCGCCGCTAGCAGTGCAAAAATATTTGACTATATGACCATATTATCATGAAATAGCAATGTTGTGTTTAGTTATTAATATCGTTAAACGATCTCTATTCATTGATTTGGCTAAGCTATAAGATGACATAGTCAACAAACAGTGATAAATATCATCAAATGACACATTTCACGAAATAATGATTTAATGACAATTTTGCAATAATTGCAGGCAGACCAGTTTTAATCAGTTTACATACAGATATAGTATCAAACGTATGAAAATTTATATGTTTTTAGTTAAAAAATCAATTTTCATACGTTTGATCATCTGCCTACGATTATCTAATATTTTTAAATTTTAATTATGACACTTTTAAAATGAAATAACGAAAAAACTAAAAAATTAAGCGTTAGGATTTTTAAATAATTTTATAAATGTAATTATTTAAACATATAAGTGTAAGTTATTTAAATTATTTAATTTATTAGTTACTAAAGGCAAAATATAGGCTTTTTTCATTTGACGATAGTGTTATGGAGATAGAGGATTTAAATAGCGAACCATGTGGTCTTCGATCCTAGAATGTAAAAGGATGCTGGTTGAGAGAAAGGGCGTTCGTTAAAGAAATTGCACGCTTGCTTCACACCGCCGCCCTCGTAGATCTTCCACGCTCCGGGCAGGTTTCACCAAGGTACAGACGACCCTAACGCTTCCTCTCTTTTGTGGACACAAAACTTCACTAATCACTAATTTGATTATAATATATGTCTTATAAAGTATTAATACGCGGCGCAGTTGCTTCTCCTTCAGTTGACTGATTTGCTTGACAGTTCTCAGCGATATATCATACACCTAGGCGGCGGGCGGGTGGGGGATACGAACGCCCAAATATAGGAATTTAAAGGAGGGTAAATTAGAAATATAGAAAATGCATTATATAAATATAACAGATGGCGCCAACAGATAGATGGCGATGATTTGATAATTGAAACGTATATCGTCAGCGGAGTTTCAAACGTTAAAACTAATTTTAAACTTTATTTACGAATATGATATTTATTTGGAAAGAACACCTGTCATCCCGCTTATTATCTAATAATCATATATATATATATATATATATATATATATATATATATATATATATATATATATAATAGAAAATTAACATCTAAAGGAAGAAAAATACTTAACCTTCTTTTTAAGTTCCGTAATCGGATAAAAAGTAGCCTATAAGTTGCCCAGGTTTAACTACCTACATATTAAATTTAATGACAGATAGACGGACAGACAGACAAAAATTCTAAAACCACTAATTTAGCTTCAGTGCCCTTTATTTAATCCCTGGACTTGTTTTTTTAAAGGTATTAGAATTACAGACACTTTTCTACAGTTTATTATGTGTATAGATAAAAAACTTACGTAGTAAAATTTTTTTAAGTATTTACCAGGTGACAGAATCCTTTTCTGTTTAGGATTCCTTCTGGATTGGTACCACCTCTTACTCATTACTGCCGCCAAGCAGCAATAGATCCATTGACGTGTTTGATTTGAAAGGGAAAAGCCAGTATGAGTGCGTCAAAGCCTGAACACTATTACTATTACTATGCCAAGAATTAAGTGAAGAACTGGTGACAACTAGTAGCAATAAATTAGTAACTCTTGTCTTAAGAAGCTAACGCTATTATTTAGATAAAATCCATGTTCAAGCATTTAATCTTAGTTCACAGGGTGACAAAGCATCTGTGTCCGTTTTGTTTAAAGCTAGTTGCAGGTGTCTGTAACTTTCCGTAGCGACACTTTTCTTAATGGTTAGAAAACGCTTAGTTTGCACCCAAAGGTCCGCTTGTTAACTGAAAACTCAAGCTACGTGGAACGAAAAGTTCTTTTATTGTTAAGTATTATTTAAAGCTGACGCATGTAACGTACGTAAGTCCAGAAGGTTTTTTTATGCTAATATTTGCTTTGATAGTTAACCATCTTATTAGATGTTTGAATTATTTATACAAAATTACGAAAAATTGCAATTTTCACGTTCTTAAAGACCTCAGAATGCATTTTAAATTAATATCAATGCATTAATTGTTTTCGAATTTTGACCTTTTTAGTTTTAATAATTAAGTATCTAATAAAACAAACTTAATGGTGAATCCGAAAAAATTCGTTCTGGAATAAGATTTTTTTTAGGGATAGGGTGACAAACAGCACACAGTCCACCTGATGGTAAGTGGTTGCTGTGACCCATAGACATCTACATCTATCCTCAATAAAGAATCAAAATGCAGATGCGTTGTCACCCGTGAGGACTAAGATGGAATGCCTCTTTTCCAGTAAAAGGGTCTCTGGTTCTCTACACTCACCAACGAAACACAGCAGCATTAAGCTGCTATTTTACGGTATTCTGCGAGGCGTGGTCCTTCCGGTCGAGCCGACCCATCGTCTACACTATATATACTATATTAGTAGTGTATGCAGCATAGCTCTACCACGTATAAATTTTTAATATGGAATGAAATTTGATTGATTTTGATTTGATTGTTTAATATGGAATGAAATTGTTAGTAATCGTGTAATTTCTGAACGATTTGACCGGTTGAAGTCTTATCTTATTCACACAATTACATATTTATTATGTTTTGTCGAGAGTATAGTTTATAGTTATGATTGGATAGAAAACTCTTCGCGCTACCTACCAGAAAGGGCAGAACAACTACAGTTCAGATACCTTTCCCGAGGATAAAAACAATATAAGTATAGAACTATAGATGAAAAACATAATGCAGATTCGTTGCAATTCCCAACGACTTACATGGAATGCCTCGTTACCATTGTAAAGGTTCACCGGATCTTCATTCATAATACCAGTCACAGTAACATTATCTGAGAAGTGTAATGTGTTCGTGAGGGTGCGATGAAATCACATAATTTCTTTAACTAAGCATTTAAAGTAATGCGCCAGGCCAATTTAATTATCAGTAAGCTACTAAATCAATGCCGGCGCGTGTGATCCGGTAAACAACCCTGTACAAGATTTATATTCTCTCCGTGTTACCCGAAACTTAGAACGATAATTTAGTCAAAGAAGCGGGTTAACATAAAGTATTAGTGGCTATAAATTGCTGATTTATCTTTAAAATAAAAACATTGGCAATTAAATAAATAAAATAATTTGCAAGAAATTACCTGCCAAAAGTGTTTCACGGCTTACGAAAATTATTCCCTAAGTATGTCGTGTAAAAACGCCTACACGATAAAGGAGAAATTTTGTATTCGGAGACAGCACTATTTAACGAAAATTATAAATATATATAAACTTTTTTTAAAGTGTAAATCGTTGCATATTGCGTTGTATTGTGTAACAGTTTGACTACACCAATTACTGTCAATACTTGAACCTTTTAATACAGTTAATAGAACAATTCCAGATCTTTTAAAAGGTTTTGTTAGGTGTAAGTGTACATGCTGTGTATATTCCATAATAACTTAGTCTTCAGAGATGCTAATCTATCTTCGATCTTGTAGTTGATTGCAGATATCAATGAAATTATAATGAGAATATCCACTATCTCATATCTTCCGTGGGTGTCGTAAGAGGCGACAGAGGCTGAGGGCAGAAGATGGGCAGCAGCATCTTTCTGATAACAACAAAATAACAATGAAAATTGCGGTTGCCAAACCCGCTCATAAGCGTAGCAACTATGGGCATATATACCTTGTACATTGTGTTATTAAAATATATTTACTGTTTCAATTATCAATCAGTTCTTGTTGGAATTCGTAAAAACATGTGACAATGAAAGCATGAAAAAAAAGTGTATTTTTTAAGTGTATTTTTAAGTGTTACTTAATTAAACAAGAACATACTGCCGATTTGATAACCTCCTTTTTAAAGGTTCAAACATAACATCAAATACAGCCGTTGTATCTTGTAATGAAGTTACCGACTATTTCATTGCAGTGTTTATAAAAGCAAAATTTCTAGTAAGAAGTAGCAGACAGGGCTCGACTGAGGAATTAGAAATTGAGTTATAAAACTTTCAACCCGCTAGCTTCAAATTTTCATCAGTGTGTATTTACTACTCAGCATGTCCGATACCAATCAAAGGAATGAGGCAAGTTCTTGAGATGTAGAGCCTTTTGCGTTTTATTGTTTTACCTTTTTTAGCCCATTTAGGTGATGAACTTTTCTTTACTATCCGTAAAAGTTTAATTGAGGAGAAAAAAATTATAATCATTTATGTCGGTAATTTTTCTATAAAAGAAGAAATCTTCTCGTTGGTGAGCAGAAACAGCTGATTTACCCGTATGAACAAGGGTGACAAACGAGCACACAATCTACCTTGTAAATGGTTGCTATGGCCTAAATGCAGATGTCTGGTTTTTGTAGAAGTTAACGATGCATAGACGGTATTCGCTGAAGGCTTGCGCACATACCTCGTCGATGAGGAGATGGAGGAAATGTATGAGGATATCTAGAGCCATTCCTCAAAACCCACTATACGGTGTTAATGGGAGACTTCAACGCAAAACTAGGCTCAAGAGAGAGCGGTGAGCTGAAGGTAAGGAAATTCGAATAGGGCAGCAGGAACCCAAGGGGCCAGCAGCTGGCCGACTTCATGGAGAAAGAGGACTCTTTATGATGAACTCTTTCTTTCAGAAGCGGCCCCACAGGAAGTGGACCTGGTCTGGCCCCGACGGTTCGACAAAAATGAGATTGACTTGATTATGACGACAAGACGACAACTGTTCAGTGATGTCTCAGTGATCGCAAGGGTGAAAACCGGCAGCAATCACCGAATGGTGAGAGCACACTGAACCTAAACGTTAAGTTGGAGGTCACGTCCAATGAAGTAAACGCTCCGATCCTCGTACTCTAATCCAAAGTCCCGAAATCTTTCAGTTCGAGCTACAAAACCGTTTTGGTGCCTGAAGAGACTGCAATGCAGTGTACGATATGAATGACAAGCTCGTGAAAACTGTCCATGCGATCGGAGCTAAGTTTTGCAAGACCCGTCGCAGAAGAACACAAAACTCTCCGATCACACTCTTAATCTCGTGGCTGTTAGAAATGAAGTTGCAGTCTTCAGTAGATTTTACAACATACAGGCAACTGAACAGACAGATCTCAAAACATACAGCGGGATTTACACTTTAATACTGCTCGTATTGAAAAAGCGATCGAGCGGAACCAGGGCTCCAAAGTCTTGCTAGAGATCTGTCTGCCAGAGAGGCCAACTGTCGACGCTGAAGACCAAATGTGGCAGCATTGTTTCCGGAACACCTGAGATTTTGAGTGATTGAGGTTCTATGGGCAGCTGTACATCATCATCGTTGGAGCCACACAAGTGAGTAACGATCAAAGAGAAGTCTTATCCGACAATATACCGACGATATTCCGAACGTCAGTCTGAGCGAGATTGAATGGCTCTCCAGCACCTTAAAACAGCAAGGCCCCAGGCGAGGATGGAATTACAGCGGGCTTCTGAAAGCGGGTGAAAACCGGTGCCCGAGTCCTTCAAGCTCTTTAAATCCGTCCTCCATGGTGGCTTACACCGGAGGCGTGGAGAAGTGCGGTGGTCTTAATCGTCAAGAAAGGCGACCACGCTCTCTTGAAGAACTACAGACCGATTTACCTTCTGAGCCACGTCTACGAGCTGTTTCGAGTCATTACGAATCGTCTCGCATGCAGACTCGACGACTTCCAGCCTCCCGAACAAGCCGGTTTCCGAAGGCTTTGCGCACCAGACCAAATACATACCCTTCAGCAAATTGTACAGAAGTCCGAGGGTATAATTTGCCACTATGTCTGGCGTATGTGGACTATGAGAAAGCCTTTGATTCCGTCGAAATTTAGGTAGTACTGCAGTCCCTTCAGCGGTGCCAAGTTGACTGTCGGTATATCGAAGTGCTGAAGTGCTTGTGCAGTAGGGCTACGATGGCTGTCCGAGTACAGAACTAGAGTAAGAAACCTATCCAACTGCAGAGGGTGTAAGGCAGGGTGACGTTATATTCCCGAAACTCTTCACCGCTGCATTGGAAGACGTTTGCAAGCTTCTGGACTGGAAAGGATACGGTATTAACATCAATGGCGAGTACATCACTCACCTTCGATTTGCCTACGATACAGTCCTTATGGCAGAATTTCTGGAGATCTACACTATGCACAATGCCTCCCAACGGATAGGTCTTAAGATGAACATGGACAAAACAAAGATCATGTATAACGTCCATGTCACACCTATGCGGTAAATTTTGGGAGCTCTAAGCTCGAAGTAGTTGACGAGTATGTTTACCTGGGACAAATAGTCCGACTAGGTAAGTCCAACTTCGACCGAGAGGTCAATCGACGGATTCAACTCGGCTGGGCAGCGTTCGGGAAATTACGGCACATCTTCTCGTCAGGTATACCTCAAAACTTGAAAACAAGACTGTACAACCAGTGCGTGTTGCCAGTGATGACCTATGGCGTCCTTCACTGCTGGCCGGATAAGGAAGCTCAAGGTCGCTCAGCGAGCTATGGAAGAGCTATGCTCGAGTTTCTCTGCGTGATTAACTTAGATATGAGGATATCCGCAGTACAACCAGGTGACATAGCCCAACGGATTAGTAAGCTGAAGTGGCAATGGGCCAGCCATGTAGCTCGAAGAACCGACAACCGATGGGAAAAAGGTTCTCAGTGGCGGCCTCATGCCGGCGGACGAAGTAAAGGGCGTCCCCACTAGGACGACCTGGTAAGACATGCAGGAAGTCGGTTGATGCAGGTGGCTCAGGACCGTGCTGTGGCATTCTTGGGGGGCCTATGTCCAGCAGTTGACTTGTGAAGGGCTGTAATAATGATGATGAGGTTAAATAATTGTATACTCTCATGCAGCCCGGCGGTAGAATGTTACAAGAAAACGTGACGTTTTTATTTTAATACCGTACTAAATTTTTCACTTCACGATATAAGTTTCACTTCAAAAGTCTGTGGTTGCCAACCCGCATATTAAGTGTGGCAACAATGCCTCCTATGAAGCAATCTATGGGGAGTCCTATGTTTAGCAGTGTACCGATAGGCTGTGATGATGATGATGATGAATTGAGCATAAGTGTGTAACCACCGGGCACAGCCTGCTGTCCTCTTGCTGTTCATAAAAATAATGAGCGCTGACAGAGGTGTTGCAAAGTTCTCGCATTTTCTAGACATGCAGATTCCTTAGACCCATTTATGTCCTTGACGATGAAGAAATCTGCTTTGAAATGAGAAATTAAAAACATTTGAAGACATATAAATATATCTGATGTGAACCCTGATGCAAGCACTCGCTGTAAATTTCACAGTATGCGAGCAACCGGGTTCGATCCCTCGGCACCAATGAAATTGTTAATTGCAATTTTAAGTGCTGATTTACCACGTGCTTGGCGGTGAAGGAAAACTACGATTAAGAAATAAGAAAAAATATATTTCGAAAACTATAATAAGACATGTGAAGTTCCTTGCCAACGCATTGGGGCAACGCGGCGGAATTTCTTTGCCTAAAAACCCTCTCAGAAATGAGAGGAGGCCTGTAGCAACAGTGGGACGTATATGGCTATAACTTTTTTATAGGATAAGGTTAACAAACGAGCACACAGTCCACCTGATGGTCAGTGGTTGCTGTGGCCCATAGACATCTACATCTATCCTCGATTACGAATCAAAATGCAGATGCGTTGTTAGCCGTGAGGACTAAGATGGAATGCTCTTTTCCAGTAAAAGGGTCTCAGTTCTCTACTCACCATACGAAACACAGCAGCGTTAAGCTGCTATTTTACGCTTGTATTCTGTGAGGCGGTGTCCTTCCGGTCGAGCCGACCTTTCGTGCTACAACTATACCAGTAATATAGCTGCAGCATATAACTTTAAATATGCTTTAATGAAGAACATATATTTCGGAAATAATACTTACCCAACTGAAAGCATTTAACATATTAGAAATTTATTCTCACTTAGAAGTTAATATTAATATCATTGGTGGTCTGTCACCATGAGTCTACTTCACCTGAGGATGCCTCGTATACAGGCGAAACACGTGTCGTATTATCGTCGGTGGTCTTTCATAGTATAGTGGTAATGAGAGTAGTGGTGCTGGGATTAGTGATGACGGGGATAGTGCACGCAATTGAGGGAGGGCAGGAGGTTCTCTTCAAACTAGGTAAGACACATCATTTTTATTGAACGGATATAGGCAAACAAATTTTACTAACTTTAAATTAATATAACACCGTTTTAAAGGAGAATCCCCTGCGTCCTTTGTAGGTAAAGCAAATAATAAGAAAATATAAAGCGAATAGAGAGTATGCAATACGCATAACGTTCGGCTTAGCTATACAAAAAAAATAAACAAAGAGATAAACATATCTAGTAAAAACTATATCTGTCCTATAGACCGAATTTCAGTCACAGCGGCCCGTCTTAACGGAGACTAGTCATCTGCGCTGGACAGGATTATAGTACACCAGTGTGATCGCTACCATAGGTGCACTCTTTATACTCACTCTCATAGTCCGATGGGACGGCAATCCGACACGACCGGTAAGTGATCAGGCTCAGGCGCAGGACCAAACGCTTTTCGTGCTTTTCGAAACACGGGGGTGAAACACCTTCAGGGTTTTTTATAAATATACTACAGAATGCGATAACACTACTAAGTGAAAAAATCACTCAAATATGAGGGCTAAACTAAGTTTATCCATTATTTATCACTTTTTATCCATTTAAATTACAGACTAATAATAAGACGGAGCGCAACATACATTTCAAGTGATGCGAAACCATGCTCAACTATTTAACAGGCACTTTCATATCTTTCTTCTTGATTGACATGACATTATTTTAGATGCCTATGAGTACTAAAGTGCGTGTTCTTACATTAAGTTGAGCGTGGTTTTGCCTTCAGTTTGCGCATTGTCTTTTTTTTTGTTGGTCTGTAATGTTTATTTAATTTAATATTTTCTTAATCTGGATAATAAAATGCTCTTTTATTTAATACCATTTATATATAATTCTCTAAAATTATTTAAAAAGTTAATATTCTTTTTATTTTCTTACGAACCTTCATCACGTTAACTTGCAAAAATGAAATTTAAACTTCTTTGTTCATTTTATTTAAAACAACAATAAACCTGCTGTAATGAAACCAACAAAGCGCCGTGAATTCTTATTGAATCGCCGTGGACCTTTGTAAGGTAATCAGAAGATTAAGGTATTATTAGTTAGAGGTTAGTAGTTGGAGGTTAAGGATATTAGTTAGATACGATTTTTTTCTTAGTAGCTTGTGCATTAGAAGAGCAATGTTTATCAAGCGATTCGTTTACTTTCTTATTTTAATGTAAGATATTAAGCTTATTAGTGATCGCATTTACA
The DNA here is from genome assembly GCA_029286625.1 of Parnassius orleans. NCBI lineage: Eukaryota > Metazoa > Arthropoda > Insecta > Lepidoptera > Papilionidae > Parnassius > Parnassius orleans. Next base: position 3,952,056 of record JAGSMP010000006.1, on the reverse strand, counting down.
AGAACTATAAAGGTTTTCTTAAAAGATTGTATAAATTGTTTACTTTACTTTTGTTTTCAATACAGAAGTGACAAACGAACTTACAGTGCACCTGATGGTATAAGTGGCTATTGCTTCAAACAAAGAAGGCTACAGATGCATTGTCACCTCCAGAGCTAACATCAAATGTCTCACAGGCTATATTAATCATATTAGCTCTATACCACTCAAACCTGATCACTGCAGTGCAGGCACTGCTCCCGGAGACAGGTGTGCATAGGCATTTTCCCATGAAAAAAGCACTGCTATTAGGCGGCAGATATAGTTTAATGACAAAATGCATAAAATATTAGGTTAAAAAAAATATACTGGGCAGGATGCTTCCTCTGGCCATCTTCTGGAGCAGTGCATTCACTGTCCTGGTTTGAAGGACATGGAGGGCCAATTTAATTTCATGCGTAAAACATTCTATCTTTGTCTTTAGTGTGACTACTACTCTTGTGTTTTCTTTTTAAAGTTAGTTACAGGTGTCAATAATCATCATCACCATCATCATCCGTCCTAAAAGTTCACAGCTGGTCATTATAGCTGCTTGTAATTCCTGCTGTAGAAAGGATTTGCCTCAATCGTCACGCTTTGCAGGCGAATTGACGATCGCAGTTCAGACGCCTCGTACCTTTGGCGCTGCTCGTCGTCGCTCGTCTGAGAATTTACTTTCGGATACGACTTATAATAGAAAGATGGTGTAACGCAATTTATCTGAAGCCATTAAAATTTTCCTGGTGCTTTTGGCAGGTGTCCCACAAGTTGCAGTAATTGCTTACCACCATTTGATCTGTAAGCTTGTTTCTCACCTTTATATTATAAAATAAAATAAAATGTTTGTCTACGAAACTGTGCATGCGGTCGGAGCTAAGTTCTGCAAGAACCGCCGCAGTTCATGTCTGTTAGACAGGAAATGGCTGCAGTCTTCAACAGATTTGACAGTATACAGCAACTGAACATGGCGGGACTTGCAATTTCAATAAAGCTCGTATTGAAGAAGCGATCAGCGTAACCAAGGCTCCAAAGTCTTTGTTGAGATCTGTCTGCCAGAAAGAGCCAACTGTCGAAGTTGAAGACAAGTGCGCAGCATCGTTTCCGGGACACCTGAGATTTTGAGTGAGATTGAGAGGATCTATGGGCAGCTGTACACGTCATCGTTGGAGCCACGCGCAAGTGTGAGTAACGATCAAGAGCAAGTCTTATCCGACACTATTCCGATGATATCCGGACGTCAGCGTCCGGGATATCATCAAATATCCGGACAATCTAGTGAGATTAGAATGGTTCTCCAGTACCTTCAAATCAGGAAGGCCCCAGGCGAGGAAGGAATTACAGCGGAGCTTCTGAAAGCGGGTGAAAACCAGTACTTGAAGTCCTTCAAGGCTCTTTAATTCTGTCCTCCATGGTGGGACTTACTCCGGTTGCGAGGAAGTGCGATGGTCTTGTTCTTCAAAAAAGCAACAATGCTCTCTTGAAACTACAGACCGATTTCCTTTCTGAGCCGCGTCTAGTTGATGTTTTCGAGAGTCATTATGAATCGTCTCGCACGCAGACTCAACGACTTGCCTCCCGAAAGCCGGTTTCCGAAAAGGCTTTAGTACCATAGACCACATACATACCCTTTGGCAAATTGTACAGAATACCGCAGGTACAATCTGCCACTTTGCTTGCGTATGTGGATATGAGAAAGCCTTTGATTCCGTCGAAATTTGGGCGGTGCTGCAGTCCCTTCAGCAGTACTCGTACCAACTTGACTGCCAGTATATCGAAGGATTATTTTTTATCCTTTTTGGTTTACCTTAATCGTTACAGCTGCTCCGGTAGCCAGTCTGAGAATTTACGTTCAGGTAAACGCCTAAGAATAGAAAGATGGTAAATCTATTTGAAGCCATTAAAATTTTCCTTAAACTTTTGGCAGGTGTCCCACAAGTTGCAGTAATCAACTCACTCACTTACCTTTACAATATAAAATAAAGTTAAAAATGTGGCGTCATTTAGATTTTTTAAATAAACGTCAATGATCATTTGTTAATCAATATTTAAATTTAAATTTTTTGCTTTAAGATTTTCGGAAAAAATATAGCCTAGATCACTCCTGGCATTGCTCTCTATCTGTTCGTGAAGTTTGATAAAATTGGTTTAGCCCGGATAGACAAACTGACCGACAGACAGAATTTTTTTGAAAAAAATAGTTATTCATGGTAATAAAAAGCAGATATTTCGATATAATAGACAGAACACTTTAATTTTATTTATATGAATAGATTTCCACTTTCAGTCTTTTTAACTCATTAACTAGACTTACTATACATTTGTTGACATTTATTTGATTTAGGAAATACGAAGTACTAAAAGTCAGGCACGCTAGTGTGGTTATCTTCCCTCTGGGCTTAATTACAAGCTTCATTAGACTAAGAAAATAAATATTCTGTTCTAGGTACATGTAATAGGGATAACGTTGCTAGATTTAATATGATATTTGTTTGTTTTTTATTTTTACTTTGAATTAAAATAATTTTTAACACGTTACTCGTATAGGGTTTGATGGAGTTAAACACATTTTAGGCATGAATTAAAGAATTTCTGGACAGAAAAACTCAATAACTGATTTTTGGTCCGAATCGAGATTCGAACACGGGACCTCATGAACGAGTCGCGTTTGCGACCACTAGACCAAAAAGGCAATTGTATATAGACAAACTGAACATGAATAAAGAACAACAGGTATGGCCTAAATGGATTGTTAACAAGTGACACGAACGACGATTGTGACACTTTAAAGTTGCAAAAATTAAACTTTTGATAAAAAGGTAACGTCAAATTATAGGAACTAAAAATAATAAAATAATTTCCACATAATAGCTTCTGGAGTTGGTGTCAAGAAGTGTAGAGAAGGATTAAAGCCCCGACTTCAGAAGCTAATAAATGAAAATTATTTTATTTTATATAGTTCTTTGAAGTCGGCTTTCATTTTTTATTAAAAGTTTAAAATTTAAGTTTGAGTGTACTTAAGCAAGCGCACACAACTTTAAAGGACTTGCACTTTCATCGCTTAGGCCTGTGTATTCCGTTAATGATGCCAGGTCCTCACTTTTATTTAGTTCGGAATCAGTGTAATTTTCCAAAGTACTATCCCAATTCTTTTTATATGAAGGCATAAAAGAGAGTGGATTATCGATAACTTTAGAATTATCAATTTTATTACACATAAACTCAAGTTAACAACTAGAATGTCGCTTAAATAATTCATTAAAAAATTCATCCCATGTTTTCCACCCTTTAGAGTGCTATTTTTTCTCAAAGTTTATATAGAACCACCCCTGAAGTGTAACCCATTTAATAAAAAAACAATAATTAAAATCAGCGTAACACGGCATCGGCTGGTCTGTGGGTATAAATAACCAGTTTAATTACAGGCAGTGAGGCTTTCCATCTTATTCCTCAAAAGTGATAATGCATTTATAGCCTTCTTTATATTTTATAGCCCTGAGTTCGATGAAGCTGTAAACCAAAGGCTAAACACTAACATCACAGAAGACGAGCCTTCTTTACTTGAAGTTAATTGCACGTGTTCATGGACTGTCGTAGCCACTTACCATTGGTAGACCGTACGCTCGTTTATCAATTCACTTTCATTAAAAAATGTTGGATGACGGGAACTCAGTCCTTACGGGTTACAATTTGATTTTTAATCGAGTACAGATTTAGGCTTCTATGAGCAGCAACATCCACTTTCAAACTAGACGACGCTGTGCTCGTATGTCACCCTTGTTTCTACAAAAATTTTACATTGTACTGAAACACTATCAAAATAAACAAGCGATAAAATAATTTGTATCGTCTAAACCGCGGATCAGACACTGACCTACAGGCTTTTTTGATCATAAAAGAGGCGTACAACCAAAATGTTTAAAAAACAAAGTAAACATAATAACTTATATTTATTTATTTAAAATCTTTATTGCACATAAGGTGAACCATTGGCGGACTTAATGTCTTTAAACATTCTTTACCAATCAACCACGAACTAAGCAGAAAAACTTAACAGGTGCCATAAAACATGAAAATATAAAACATAAATATAAATATCAAAACATATATATACACTTATAAATATATATATACTACAAAGAACCTCTTGATAAATAGCATACCTAATTTTTTTTTAAATACATAATAAACACATGCAAGCATAATGATAACCAATACATAAGCAAAATATTCAGACACCATTCTCTCTCAAGACAGCAACAAAGTCGGTTTACTAATATAGGAGGTAATTTATTCCAAGCCTTATGGTCTCAGCAGCGAAGGACTAATACATAAATTTGGTAAGGCGAGGTAAAACGCGTATGGTTTTGGCGATCGTGAATAGAACCCAAATACTAAAACTTATACTTCAGGTATTGGGCGTGCATGGATCGTAAAGGATTGAAAATAGGGTTCAAAATAGGCTATATAAATTCTTCAAAAATATTTGAAGCGAACATTAGTGAGGCTGATTACTTCGTTTCACAAACTGTGTGCGTCATGTACATGATCGTGAAACGTCGTGTCCGTCTTATGACGAATAGAAGTAAGAAAATTACGATAAGCATTAAATTAAGCGGTCTTTTCAGAAACGTGTGTAAGAACGTTGAAAATGAAAAGGTGAAACACAAAAGTTTGTTTATCCTTTGTTCATTCAAATACTACTCACTGCAGGACCATTGCCACCACGGCTGGGACTTAGTTCCTGGTTGCGGTAATTCTTGGTGTTATCACCATCCATCATCATTAACTATCAAAAGTGCCTACTGTTGGACATATACCTTCTGCGCCCGTCACTCATCTGTCCGATCGTCTTCTCCTATTTACGCTTTCAAGGTGACACCCATTGACAATAGTACAAAACTAACAAACAAAATTTGATCAAATTATCAAAAGGTTTACGATCGCTGTTCTAGAAATTGGTGTTACTAAATTGTTGGCAGCGTGAGAAACCATTGGAGTTCCGCAAGGTAACGTCCTTGGTCCTTTGTAATTTCAAATATGATCATGGGTTAATATTCTTTTTAGGCGGACGACACTGCTGTATTTATTGGTTATTTATATTCCTGGAGTTGAAAATGTTCCAAAGATACGTGTTAAGAGTAATGTTTTTCAAAGTTATAGATATCGAACGGAAAATTCGTATAAAATTTGTAAGAAATTCGAAATTGCCAGAAAACCTTAAAATGTTACCCTAATTTAGTAAATGTAAGAGAAAGTACCAATATAAAAAGTAGTAGATGTCACAACGTAGACTACAGAAAACGCTATAAAAACTTTACGGTATAATCGAGCCTAAGCAGCATAGTTAAATAAAGATTCACGCGTCAACCGAAACGTCGTCACAGGTGCAAGCGTCCCCCTACTACACCTACTTGACCTACATACAATTGATTCGAGCGAAGACACCTTACCGACGGGCTTACATTGTATCATTCTTATTATTTGAGATAATAATGAATGCTTTTTTTTGTATAAAATAATATTAAATAATTTTTATAAAAGAAAAATAAACTAAAACTATCATATAGTCTTTGCCAAAAACGCTGGTTGGATTTTATCACTGAATGGCTGTTAGCCGAAAAAAACAGCTCTCATGTCAACAGTAGCGACGACGAGTCACGGATACAGTTACTTTAGTAACTAATGTACGTGGACCCCACGGACCAATAGATACAGTAAATGGCACAGATATATTATACTAATCTTAAAGACTCATATTTGCGTTAATTTATTTTGATATATGTATTGAAGATAATAATTTTTAATACAAAGTTTACATTTTATTCTATCAATATCTCATTTAATTAAAAAACTGAGCTAGTATAAGGCAAATGCTAAGCGCTTATATTTCATAGTAGGCAAGCAAGATAACATAAGTTCGTTCGGCATACGGCACCATTGAATGTTAACTGCAATTTTAACTGCTAATTTAACACATGCTTAACGATGAAGGTTCGGATCATTCATTTCTAGTCGACGGTTTCGTTACAATAGTAGTTATTATGTGGGCGAAGAGTTAACTCGCCGTAAATCCATCAAAATGCTGGAGTGCCTCTCGTTGGATTTAGCTAGTAGCGTAGCTAAGTTATACTACTGACTTAGCTGCCACCGGGGGGACGCTGGTCCAGTTGGTCGAGCCGAATAATGCTGGACCGGTCGCGGTTCGAACTTAACCTACTTGTGCTTCATTTTGGTGAAAACTAGCGAGGTTATTGCAGTACAGGAACAAGTGACGTGTTCACAGGGGCCAATACCCACTTCGGAAACACTGCGCCATAGGAGTGAGTAAGTGGGCGTTCGGGGAAGGATATATTTTTAAATGTGTATCTCTAAAAATTATAAATATATAAATAATATAAAAACTTTCGTAGTACACGAAAAATAAAAACAGGTTTTTAAATAAGTATTTACTAGGTGCGTCCTTGAAGCCAGAACCCTCCCAACAATATGGTGAATTTTATTATTCCACGAATTATGTGATGAACTCGTGACAACTAGGAGCAATAAATTAGTGACTCTTTTCCAAAAATAATCCATGTAAAAGGATTTCTTAGTATCAGATAGATCTTAGTAGATCTTAGTTCACAGGAGTGACAAAGCATCTGTGGCCTTTTTTGTTTAAAGCTGCTTATAGTTGCAGGTGTCTGTAACTTTCCGTAGAGAGCACTTTCCTTAATTGGTTAGAAAACGCTTAGTTTGCACGAGTCCTTGTTAACTGAAAACTCAAACTACGTGGAACGAAAAGTTCTTTATTGTTAAGTATTATTTAAAGCTGACGCATGTAACGTACGTAAGACAAAGTTTTTATGCTAATATTTGCTTTGATAGTTAAATACATCTTATTAGATGTTTGAATTATTTATGCATGAAACTACGAAACATTGCAATTTTCATGTTTTAAAAAGACTTTTTATATTATTAAATATGCATTAATTCTATTGGGAAATATTTTTAGTTATGTATTTTTTGTTTTATTTAGTATCTAATAAAGATAAACTATATATATTTTTATTATATGTATTTTCTTGTCTTAATTGAGTATCTAATAAAGATAAAAAGAGCCGTGGTAGCTCAAGAGCCGTGTTAGCTCAGATGGTTAGTGCTCGCTGTAAATGTTCACAGTACTCGAGCAACCCGGGTTCGATCACCGCCAGCACCAATGAAATTGCTAATTGCAGGAAATTCATTGGTGCTGGCAAAAAGAAAACATCGTGGAAACCTGCATGTCAGAGAAATAAGAAAAAAAATATTTCGATGACATGTGAAGTTCGCTAACATGCATTAAAGAGCGCGGCGAACATTTCCTGCCCTAAAGCCCTGTCAGTAATGAGGGGCCTTTGCCCAGCAGTGGGACGTATATAGGCTGTATCTTTAATTGTTTTAAGATAAACTTAATTGTGAATCCGAAATACATTTCGTTCTTGAATGAGATCGTTTAATATGGAATGAAATTGTTGTGATCATGTAATTCCAACAACTTGAGCGGTTGAAGTCTTTACAAAATATATTTATTATGTTTTGTCGAGACGATGGCTTATAGTTATGCTAGGATAGCAAACTCATCGCGCTACTAAATTTTCCCTTTTTTATTATATATTGACGACGATTAATTATACTGACGACTCAAATGGAATGTTTCAATTATACGCTGGCTATCTGAGAACATGTAATATGTTTGTACGAATGTGTAATAAAATCACATTGGACTTTCCCTACGTAATGATTTAAAGTACGCACTTGAATGGCCAATTTAATTATTTGTAAAGCTACTAAATCAATGCCGGTGCGGGTGATCCGGTAAACAACCCTGTACAAGATTTATTTTCTCTCCGTGTAACTCGAACCTTAGAACGATAATTTAGTCAAAGAAGCGGGATAACATTTTTTTATAGAAGAGGGGCAAACGAGCATGCGGCTCACCTGATGGTAGTGACTACCGCCGCCCATGTACAACTGCAACACCAGGGGAACCAGAGGAATTGCAGATGCGTTGCCGGCCTTTTAAAAAGGAGTAGGCTCTTTTCTTGAAGGTCCCTAAGTCGTATCGGTCCGGAAAACTCGCTGGTGGTAAGCTATTCCATAAGGAAGTTGTGCGAGGAAGAAAACATCTTCTAAATCGCACAGTGGTGGACCGCCAATCATCCAGATGGTGGATGGTATCGGGAGTACTGCCGCGATGTGCGTTCGTGAAATGTGGCGGCTGGGATTAATCCGAACAATTCCTCAGAGCACCCCGTGGTAAATGCGAAAGAAAATGCAAAGAGATGCAACATCTCTTCGCAGCGCCAATGAATCGAGCCGATCGGAAAGGACTCGGTCGTCGACGATTCGAGCCGCTCTGCGCTGGATGCGGTCAAGTGGAAGGAGCTGGCACTGGGGAGCCCCAGCCAGAGATGGGAACAGTATTCCATGTGAGGCCGAACCTGCGCCTTGTAAAGTTGCAGGCGTTGTGCCGGCATGAAATACTGTCCCGCTCTGCTGAGCACGCCAAGCTTTTAGAGGCCAATTTGGCCTTCTCTTCCAAGTGACCGCGAAACTGCACGTCACTCGATATGTCGACGCCGAGGATTCCGATACTGGCTGAGGCAACAAGGAGTGCCGAAACTGAGGAGATACGACAAAGGGGTTCTTTTAGCGGTAAACGCGCAAACTTGTGTCTTCTGAGGATTAAACTGGACTAGATTTAGTCGCCCCAATCCGAGACTTTGTTCAGCAAAGACTCGACTTCAGACAAGTTTGTTCCGGTACTCGGCGACGTTTTCCCGAGAAATATTCGCACGGCCGGCGTATAGAGCATCACCAGTGCTATCATCCGCATAGCAATGAATGCTACCGGTTTGCAACATATCATTGATATGCAGAAGAAACAGCGTTGGTGATAGCACGCAGCCTTGTGGAACACCAGCGTTAATAGTTTGTAGTCGGAGCATGCACCGTCTACAACGACCTTGATGCCCGATCTGCAAGAAAGCTGGTGATCCAATTGCACAATTTCTCAGGAAGCCCATAGGAAGGGAGCTTCGTAGAAGCGCTTTGTGCCAAACCCGATCGAAAGCCTTCGCAATGTCCAAACTAACGGCCAATGCCTCCCCTTGGACTCTACTGCCCGCCCATCTATGACTCAGGTAGACCAGAAGATCACCAGCTGATCGACCCCGACGAAAACCGTATTGGCGGTCACTAATCAGCTGCTGATCCTCAAGGTACCGCATGAGCTGGCAGTTTATAATGGATTCCATTATTTTGGAGAACAAGGGGTGATGGCGATAGGCCTGTAGTTGGACGGGTCTGAGCGGTCTCCTTTTTTAGGGATGGGTTGGACAAAAGCTGTCTTCCATGATTTCAGGACTACGCCTAGGGAGTAGGAGTACTGGAAAAGACGCGTTAGAACCGGTGCCAACTCCGGAGCACACGTCCTCAGTACAATTGGGGATTCTGTCAGGCCCACTCGACTTGTGGATGTCCAGGGAGAGGAGTGCTTGCGAACCGAGCGCTGTGAGAACCGGACATCCGGCATGGAGCACTCACACCGCGGGATGACCGGCGGTGTGTTCTCCCGTCATCAAGAGTCGAGTTGGACGCAAAAGTGAGCCTAAAGATCGGCTTTCTTTTGCGGCGTGGCCAGTGAGTCGTCCTCCCTGTGCAGAGAGTGATGGCTTACAGAAATTCCTTGGACAGCCTTGGCGAGATCAGAATGCACAGGTTCCCGAAGGAAGGCGAACTAGTTTCTCGCCAATTCTGCCTATGTGCTCTGACTTTGCCTTGGCAATAATACTTTGAAGGACCTGGAGGCGGAATTATACTTCTTTTAAGCATGCTGGTGTTTACATCCCGAGCCGCCGAAGCCTCAGCCCAGGCCTGATAGCACTGCTTACTGCGGAATGCAGTCTTACAGGAGCGACCAAACCAAGGCTGAGATCTGCCTCCGATGGGTACCACAGATGATGGAATAAATAGTTCCATTCCCTGTAGCACCACATCAGTGACAGAGTCAGCAACAGCGCTGGGATCATCCGGCGAAAAGCAAACCCGCCTCCATGGGTAGGATGCAAAGAAAGACCGCATTCCGTCCCAATCCGCCGACCTGTAATGCCAAACATGGCGGCAACCTGCAGAACGCAACCGCGAGGGGAGCATGAGTGGCACCACACTCCGGATCAGACAATAGTCCGAAGAGCCGAGAGGGGCATTGACGGAAACCTGATATTCGTCCGGATGAGAGGTAAGCAGAAGGTCCAACAGGAAGGTGTATGATCCTTCACATCTGGAATCCGCGTAGGCGAAGTAACCAGCTGGGTCAGACCATATGCCAAGGCAAAGTCATAAACAGATCTCCCGCATGATCGGTTAAACGTGAACCAAGCCATTCGGCGTGGTGGGCGTTAAAATCGCCAAGGATCACGATCTCTGCGGATGGGACCTGTTGTAGCAAGGAATCTGTAGCCATTTGGACGTGGTCGATGAGTCGGTCTGTTTCGGCATTACCGCTATGGGACCATAGAGGCACCCGTAGACGCGCGGATGGTCGTCGCTATCTACGCGTAGCCAAAGGATGGACAGGTCCGAACCTTCAAGACTGCCGAGGCGTCGAGAACAGATGTCCTCTCCGACGTATACGCAACTCCAGCCCGAGGCACAAAGGAGTGTTCCAATTTGTACCCAGGGAGAGATACGAAGTATCAGCCGGAGAGACACCTGCGTCTCGGTCAGAAAGAGCAAGGCCGGCTTCGCCGTCTCGAGATGGTAGTGGACGGCGTTTAGGTTCGAGTGAAGTCCCTGATGTTGCAGAAATCCACGGATAGCGTGGCAGGGGTCGCCTTGGTCTTGTTGCTCAGTTTGCCCCGAGCAGTTATTAAACATAAATGATTAGTGGTGATAAGTTGCTGATTTATCTTTAAAATAAAAACAGTGGCAATATAATTAAAATAAATACTTTCAAGAAATTACCTGCACAAAACTAGTGTTTCATGGCTTACAAAGAATTATTCCCTAAGTGTGTCGTGTGCAAACTACGTATATACTGTGAGTACGCAAATTACTTTAACTACTTGAACCTTTTAATACAGTTAATAGAACAATCCCTGTTTTTTAAAAAGGTTTTGTTAGGTGTAAGTGTATTTGCTGTTTATATTCCACTAGCTGTGCCCCGCGGTTTCACCCGCGTATATCACGTGTCTGCGCCTCGCGACATGCGAACTTCGAGAGAGACTTCATGACGGACGGTTGCTGAATTAACAAAGATTTAAAAAGTGAAAAATGTTACTTAAATTACATGGTTAACGTAATTAGTGGTACGTTATGCATGGTACAGGTACTGATATAGCCTTGAATACGAAGTGATTTATTTGGATATAAGGATTAATACCAAGGTACGAATAATGTGGCCTAGTTTGTAGCGGCGTTGCTATTGCATATTTTAGCATGAAAAAGTAGTTATTGTGACATTACTGTAATAGTTAGACATATGGTATCGCAGATTATTTTGTAGATATTGATACCCTCTATAAAACTGTAGTACATCACTTTGCTCTATTGTCAATGGTTTCCGCAGCGTACGCGATATAAGGATTTTTCGCGTTACTATTGCATATTTTAACATGAAAAAGTAGTTATTGTGACATAACTGTAATAGTTAGACATACGGTATTGCGGATTTTTTTGTAGATATTGATGTCTTCTATAAAACTGTAGTACATCACTTTGCTCTATTGTCAATAGTTTCCGCAGCGTACGCGATATAAAGAATTTTCTGCGTTACTATTGCATACTTTAACATGGAAAAGTAGATATTGTGACATAACTGTAATAGTTAGACATACAGTATTGCGAATTTTTTTGTAGATATTGATGTCTTGTATAAAATTGTAGTATATCACTTGGCTCTATTGTCAATAGTTTCCGCAGCGTACGCGATATAAGGATTCTTTTTGGTATTTTTTTCACACCTTGGGTTACATTAACGAAGTTTTCATACGAATCCCTAACTTTTGAAAATATTCTATAGCCTATGTTCATCAAGAATAATGTAGGATTCTAATTGTGAAAGAATTTTCAAGTCAAATCCGTCCAGTAGTTTCGGAGCCTATTCAATTCAAACAAACAAACAAATCTTTCCTCTTTATAATATTATTATATAGTGTAGATGGTAACTTAGTCTTCAGCGATACGAGTATCTAATCTGCGATCTTGTATTTGGTTGCAGATATCAATGAACTTATAATGAGATCTACTGTTAACGTGTTTGTCTCTCTAATCTTACAAAACCTGTACATCATCATCATCATTACAGCCCTTCACAAGTCCACAAAGCACGGTCCTGAACCACCTACATCCCTCGAGTTCCTGCATGTCTCCCAGGTCGTCACTCCATCTAGTGCGGGGCCACCCCACACTTCGCTTACCGGTACGAGGCTGCCACTCGAGCCCGTGTAGTGGAGGGTGAGTATATCCCCATATCTTCCCGTGGGTGTCGTAAGAGGCAACAGTGGGAAACTGAGGCAGAAGATGGCCAGCAGCATATTTCTGATAATAGCAAAATAACAATAAAAAATTGCGGTTGCCAACCCGCTCGCTAAGCGTGGCAACTATGGCAATATACCTTGTACATTGGCTTATTAAAATATATATACTGATTCAATTTTATCAATTACTTCTTGTTGAAATTTGTAAAAAAACATATATGACAGTGAAAGCATACTCTATCGTGGAATAGAAATCAGCTGATATATAATCAGAAATAGCATGTTACGTAATTAAATAGGAACATACTGCCGATTTGATAACCTCCCTTTTTAAAGGTAGGTTCAAACATAACATCTAATACAGCCGTTTGTATCTTGTAATGAAGTTACCGACTATTTCATTCCAGTGTTTATAAAAGCAAAGTTACAGACAGGGTTCGACAGAGGAACTAGAAATTGAGTTATTAAAACTTTCACCCCGCTTAGCCTCAAATTTTCATTTATTTTTATGTCCGATACCAATCAAATTAATGAGGCAAGTTCTTGAAGTGAGTAGAGCCTTTTGCGCTAAGATTGTTTTACCTTTTTTTGTAGGTTGTTTAGGAAATGAAAATACTTTAAACGTAAAACTTTGTTTGAGGAAAAAGAAATTATCGTCATTTTCTGTCGGTAATGTTCCTAAAAAAGAAAAAATCTCGTTAGTGAGCCGAAACAGCTGATTTACCCGTATGAACAAGGGTGACAAACGAGCACACAGTCCTTCTTGTAAATGGTTGCTATGGCTCAAAATGCAGATGTCTGGTTTTTTTGTAGAAGTTAACATGCATAGTCCACCTGATGGTAAGTGAATGCTATGGCCCATAAACACCGACATCTATTCTCGATTAAGAATAAAAAAGCATATGCGTTATCACCCCCTGCGTATTAATAATGAGTCCCTCGTTCCCAGTAAAAAGGATCTTCGGTTTGTAACATTTACCATAAGAAACACAGCGACATTATTCTGCTGTTTTACATTGGTATCTTGTGAAAGCGTGGTTCTTGTCTAGTTGAGCAGACCCATTCGCTGCAGCCATGAGACAGCTCCAAAGTTCCGTCTATTACGGATAACGTTACTCCTGAGGACTCATATGGAATACATCTCGTCATTTCCGATACAAAACACACAACACTATGCATCTATTTCATTGTCTCTACTCATATCGTCCCGTGGATGTCGTAAGAGGCGACAGAGTTTTTAGTTTATTTTATCATATGCTTGATATTAAAAAAGTTTTTTAACGATTTATTTATTTTAATTATGCATAATTATTAACAGATACATATACATGATAACAGATAAACCCATTAACTTATTTCGACCCGAACAGGATTCGAACCCAAGACAGATCAGTAGTCACGCCTACGACCACAAGACCAACGGGGCAGTCAACAAAAGGCGACTATGAGAAATGCCAGCTAAGCCATATGCCCTTCAATAGAGTGCAGTACCACCATTTAGTGTAAAAAAGCCGCAAGGAAACTAGGAGTTCTTACAAAGGTGTGGCAATACTTCACGCCAGGACAGCTTCTTATGCTGTAATATAAAGCCGTTCGTATATTGAGTACTGCTGTCACATATGGGTTGGTACAGCAAAATACCATCTAGCAGCGTTGAACTCAGTGAAGAGGCGTGCTAAAAGACTCATTGGTGATCCTGATTTATTTTTATTGATGCTAAGTGGATGCTGTGGCCCATAGACAACTACATTTATTGTCGATTAAGAATAAAAATGTAGATACGTTGTCAACCATGAGGACTAAAACAGCATACCTCGTTACGAGTAACAAGGGTCTTCAGGGTATCTAGGTACCTGCTATTTTACTTTGATTTTCAAATTTGGAGTTGAAACCAATATTGCACAGACGCAGAGTAGCCAGTTTCTCGGCGTTCTATAGGATTAATTACGGATAGTGAGCGCAGGAATTACATGATTAAATTCCTCCCTCTACATTCGTTCGTCACGTATTCAAACCAAACGTCGTCTTTTGTTAAGCGTTCAGCAAAGAAGTAAAATAATTGCCAGCGTCTGTCTTTTCATTCGATTACAATCCAAGAATGAATAGGCTTTTGTTACGCTAAGACAATATGATTAACCATTTAGCGCTTCATTTTCGCTTACCACCAGGTGGGGTTGGAGACAAGTACTAGCTTAAATAATATGGTAAGCATTTTTTTTTATTTAACTATTTATGTACACACAAGCAACGGAGAAGACACATCATGGTGAAGAGTTTGTACAAGGACGCTAATTATTTCATAATGAAATTTCTTTCAGTAGGCTAGTACCTAATATATAATAATGTGTGCACTGTGTTATTATATAATTCAAATTCAAAATTTAAAAACCCTCCTCAAAATACAAGACAGACAGACACACAGACAGAGAGGCATACACTAATAGCGGTCAAACTTATAACACTCCTCTTTTTGTGTCGGGGGTTAACACCACATAAAAGGATAAAATAAATACATTTATGTAAATAAATATACAAAATAAATTTATATATATTAGGTCCTTACATATGAAATTAACGTTTTGTCGTATTGACCACTTTTATCTGAACTATCTCCTCTTTGGTTAAGAATTCCAAATTAAAATTTATAAATTCATTTAGCTGGTACATTTCAGTTTTGAAAACAGTCATTCATTTGTTTTTTCCTCATTATTTTATTCTTTGGCGTCGCTTATTACCGCACAATGGAAAACATGAAATATCGGTATATTTACGAGTACGAGTTCTACTGTGGCACCAGTGCTGCAGAAACAGCTCGAAGGATTAATGATATGTACGGCGCTGGTGTTGCAAAAGAAAGCACGGTACGTTTTGGTTTCAACGTTTTCGTTCTGGAAATTTCGACCTTCAGAACCAATCCCGTGGACAGCCGGAGACCAAAGTGGAAAATGAAGAATTAAAGGCTATTGTGGAAGCGGATCCATCACAAAGCATTTCAGAGATAGCTGCAGGCTTCGGGGTAAGGATAAAACTGTATTAATCCACTTGAAGCAAATCAGGAAAGTAAAAAACTTGAACGATGGGTACCTCATGAATTGAGTGAATCGAACTTGCAAACACGCGTCGACTGCTGTGTTACTTTGCTCAACCGACACAATAATGAAGGATTTTAAATCGAATCATTACTTGTAATGAAAATGGATACTGTACGATAATCGGAAGCGCCCGTCGCAATGGCTGAACCCTGGAGACCCAGGCAAACCCTGCCCTAAACGAAAATTGACTCAGAAAATGTTACTTGTGAGTGTTTGGTGGACTAGCGCCGGTGTCGTTTACCACAGCTTACTAAAATCTGGCCAAACGATTACAACAGATATGTATTGTCAGCAACTGCAAACCATGAAGGAAGAACTAGCTGCTAAACAACCGAGATTGGTCAATCGCTCTAGGCCACTGCTGCTTCACGACAACGCAAGACCACACACTGCACAACAACCAACCACTAAGTTAGATGAGCTACAATTGGAATGTCTGCGACATCCACCGTACTCCCCGGACCTTGCTCCAACAGATTACCATTTTTCCGGAATTTGGACAACTTCTTACAAGGAAAAAATTAACTACGATGCGGCAGTCCAAACCGCCTTCAAAGAGTTTATTGATTCTAGCCCCATGGTTTTTTAGTAAAGGGATCAATGAACTACCTATAAGATGGCAAAAGTGCATAGATAACAACGGTGCATACTTTGATTAACTAAATATATTTTACAAAAATATTTACTTTATATTCCTACCGTACAAAACGCCAATTTCATATGTAAGGACCTAATATATATATATATATATATATATATATATATATATATATATATATATATATATATATATATACACACTCAACACACACACACACACACACGTAAAAGCTGCGAGACATTTGGTAATGTGATCGACGGTTCGTCTGGCAAGCGTGTCAATATGCGAAATATGGGAGAGGGCCATGGCCTTAAGTAGTAGTTAACAGCTACAAACTGTTAAGAAAAGTAAACATATTTCGAGGAACTATTTATATCGCCAACACGTATAAGGACTTTTGTTAATTGCAAATTTAAGTGCTGATTTACCACGTACTCGGCAGTGAAGGAAAATGTCTTGGATGAAACCTGCGTGTCTGAAAATTAAAAAAAATATTTCGTAGACACGTGAATTCCGCCAACAGAAACTGGAGAAGCGTGGCGGATATTTTCTTGCCCTAAACCCCTCAGACATGAGAATAGGCAGGGAAGCAATATATACATATACGAGTATACATTATTTAAATCCGAATTTGCAATATTGTATCCTATAAAAAGGTTTTTTGTGTAAAACGGAACCAATTTTCTTTTAACTCCCGCTTAACTTTTATGCCTTGGGTCACTGGGCATTAATACCTCCTAGGTTTATCAATGCTGAACACGCTCCCCCACACGATTTTTGTGAAAATGCCTAGCTAGAGGCTGCACGTGATTCGTATACGCGGACGTCTTAACTGTGTAAGTTAGTTTATCTTTATTATCTTACACAATACGTGCTACTAATAAAAAGGATAGAACGAAGTATATTATACATGTCTTATAAAAATTTAGAAACCTTTATATGATTTCTTATGATGTATTATCACCGTGTAGTGGCGGAGTAAGAGATCACACTACCACATTTTCCCCCGTGGGTGTTTTAAAAGGTGACAGAGGGAAACTGAAACAGAGATGAGCAGCAGCACATTCCTGATGACAACTCAAAAAAAAAAACAAAAACGGCTGCCAAGTGTGGCAACTATGAAAAATTATCTCCTCTATGAGGTAAGGTTTTTTCTTTACGTGGTAGAGCCATGCTGCAGCTATATTAATAGTATAGTTGTAGCACGAATGGGTCGGCTCGACCGGGGAAGGACCACGCTCTCACAGAATACCAGCGTAAAATAGCAGCTTAATGCTGCTGTGTTTCGTATGGTGAGTGTAGAGAACCGGAGACCCTTTTTACTGGAAAAGAGGCATTATATCTTAGTCCTCACGGCTGACAACGCATCTGCATTTAAATTCGCAAACGAAGATAGATGTAGATGTCTATGGGCCACAGCAACCACTTACCATCAGGTGGACTGTGTGCTCGTTTGTCACCCTTATTCTATAAAAAAAAGGTAATCTATGAGCGAGGCCTATGTTCTGTTATGAACCGATGTACAAGGTAGTAATTGCTATTGTAAGCATTACGTAAAATATATAAAAGTGATTTTTCAATTAATTCAGGCAGTCAAACTCTAACCTTTGTTCGGTATACAACTTTCTTACAATTTATAATATTCCGAAGTGTAATTAAATTAAATTAGTCTTGCAACAGCAAAAGGTGTCTTTTTTTAAAAAGTACCCAAAGCGAGCGATCCTAACAGTTCGCAGGAGATTTTGATAGGGTGTAATGAAGAGTTGTATTATGAAGACTCACACGATTATATTGCCGTCTGGTGGCGACGTAAGAGAATCCTTCATTCTTTTTCTCTTTAGGAAATGACAGAAATACCCCATGGCTTCCGATAAATTGCGGTAGAACTTGAACTCCGTTACTGCCTAGGAGTCCGCCTGGGTAGGAACTACTCTTAAACCTATTTCTGCCGCGAAATAACAGTTCTTGCATAGCTATATTGAGAGCCAGTATAATTAAAGACTGCGAGTTATTTTATCTTAGTCGCAGAGGTAACAACACATTTGTAGCGCGCATTCTTTGTTTAAAGTTGGCGGCAGGTGTCCATGGACTGCAGTAGCCAATCACTATCAGGTGGCCCGGAAGTTCATTTTTCACTTCAGTTTATAAAAAAATGGTGGTGTTACCATAATGTCTTCTGGATTAAATACATTGATCAGCGATGTTTACCAGTTTATTAGCGATATGGATGGTACCGCGACTGCTAATCCACCTGCGAAACGTGGCTTTTGTGTACTAATACAATATACTTTTGCTAGATACAGAAATGCAAAAAAGTTGGAGGTAAAGTTGTGTTTTAATTGGAGTATGTGCGTGTGCGGGTCCTACCCTTGTCAACAGTAGTCGAATCGGAGGAGAAGAACGTGTACATTTTTTTTGTACAATAGCAGTGACAAAAGATCACACAGTCCACCTGATGGCAAGTAAATGCTGTGATTATGTTCCATAGACATCTAGATCATCGTTTAAGAATCAAAATGCACATACATTGTCATCCCTGAAGACTAAGATCCAGACTTATTTCCAATAAAAGGGTCTTCGGTTCACTACACACACCATACGAAACACACCAGCATTAAGCTCCTCTTTCACGCTGGTATTCTCTGAGAGCATGGTCCTACCACGGTCTAGCCGACCTTTTTGTGCTACAACCATCATATAGCTGCAGCGTGGCTCTATCACGTATCCATTCATGCTACAACCATAATATAGCTGCTGCTTGGCTCCACTACGTATAAATAAAATAAAACTAGTTCAGCAATAGAGATCGGTTGGTACAGTAAATATTGTAATACCATTTTGTGTTTCATACGAGCTTTAGGTAAACTTAAACTTACTTAGACTTTGAAACTGTGGTGGGCTCAATGTGACTGTGGCTTTTGCCTTACAATGTAGACAAACAAAATATATGTAGATTCCCAGCCTGCGTCAGTCTTTTCAGATCGATATTAATCTGGCCTTAACAAGGCTTGGGAGCTTAGGCTTAAGTTTTCATCTTTTAAATCGCAATGCTTCTTATCATCAAGTAGCTCTCGGATAATAATTCATATACATCTTGTAGTAGACTAACAAAGATATCAGCAGAAATTTTGCGCTAGAATTTTTCTTATTAAAGCCGTGTTGCGTATGATATTATATATACTCGTATGTCGATGCAAACTAGCTTAATTTGTATAAAATTGCACATATCTTGTAATATCAGTGACAGTAGGTTAAGGTGCGGCTGGGGTGGCCTTGGCCCCTTAAGCCACATACATTTATATAATATAGCACTTAGCGCTAATAAGGCAAAGACCAGCGACCGTCTTATTGAATGAAATTAGTAGGGTGACCATGCCATGTAATGTCTAGGCTGTTAACTGAAAGGTAAATTAAGCTAGTTGGCTGCGACATATATATAACTGTCTTAAGTATTCAATATATCGCGATCACGTACTATTTATGAGGTATATACAAAGCTCGTAGAGGGAGACGTGCTTCTTACGCGACGAACGGGACTAATACAAAACATAAGCGTTTATAAACTTTATTAGAAAGAAAGAAAAAAATATTCGCAGCTACAAAACAATTCACAGACACGTAAAATCACCATATAGGGCTTCATCACCATTAACCACCAGGTGGGATAGTAGTCGAGCACTGGCTCATAATAGGTAAAAAAAAAATAAACAAAATAAATAGTTATTGATTGAAATGCGGCAAAGAAGACCGACTCAGCATTATGTTGCAATAATGTTGCAGCAGCACTGCTTTTCTGACGTCCAAATGACAGGACCTACGGACAGTCATCAAACATAGCTGTACAATCAACCAATATAAGTCAATAAAAATGTAAAAAGCAAAACTTCTGCCCAATCGATTGCAAAATTTGACACATTACATGTATATATACTTTTGCGGTTAAGGAAATAGAGCCACGGGCCAGGCTGTAGTAGTATTTTGGTTGCAGTTCAAATGTGTTGTCTTGAACAGGGACAGAGTATTACAGACACCTTCATAATGATGAAGTGTTTTGTATGATGTATAGAAAATGAGACCCTTTTTACTAATAGATAAAAAGGGTCTGCACCATCTGCCATCTGCACTTTGATCCTAAGTTGTTGATGGGTGTTTGTCTGTGGGCCACAGCATATACTTGAATACCAGCGTAAAATAGCAGCTTAATGCTGCTGTGTTTCATATGGTAAGTATAGAGAACCGGATACCCTTTTTATTGTATACGAGGCATTCCATCTTAGCCCTAAGGGGTGACAAAAGATATCTATGGGCCACAGTATCCACTTACCATCAGGTAGGCTGTGTGCTCTTTGTCACCCTCATTCTATTAAAAAACTACCATCGGGTGGACTGTGTGCTCGTTTATCACTTTTACTTGTACAAAAATAACCACTACTTTAGCCTGCATAATTAAGCTCATAATAACTGTTTTTTAAGAGATCGCTTTATCCTCTTTTCCATAACCCTTCATGAATGACAGAAGCTCTACAATGCAATGGGCCAAGTCTGGGTGCCACTAACTATAAACATATAAAAATCTTTTTAATCAAAATTTTACGAGCAATTTAATATATACTCGAGTGGCTAGTCAAATGCCTTTCTTTTCTCACCATCACCACGGTCTCGTTCTTTCGTTCATTCTTTCCCCATTAGACTGTCTCATAGAGGGGATATTTGTCAAATTTGCTACGCTTGGCAGGCGGGTTGGCAACCCTAGTTTTTACTATTTGAAGATGTTATCAGAAAAATGCTACTGCTCGTCTTCTCTATTGCCTCTTACTTACTGACATACCACTGTCTAGAATAAAATGATCAGTTCGCTTACATCTTGCACCCAAGAAAAGTATATGAAATGTTATTTTGTTAGGGCGAGAGGCAAGTGAATATGAAAATTATTTTTGCTTTACATTATATATACTTATTTAATTTATTTTGATATTTTATTATATACAATATTAAAAACTATAATTAAAAAAAACTAAAACTAGTAACTTAATTATCATACAGTCTTACTCCCCGCGGTATCGTGCCAAGAACGCTGGCTGCGTTTCCCCGCTGAATGGCTATACTTAGCCTTTGAGCGAGAAAAGAGCCAGCCCTCTTATCACCAGCAGCAACGACCAGTCGCGGATGCAGTTCCTTTAGGAACTTCACCGCGCGTGGACCCCACGGACCGATAGTCTCTACAGCAAATGGCACAAATATGTAGTCATCTCTCAGAGACTCATATTTGCGCCACTTACATAGTTCAGCTGCCTCTGATGCCGCCCCGGCTCTAAATGAGGTACCCCTGAGAAGAGGACACATTAGGACACTTTACCTCTCTCCCAAGGGACCAATGTCATCGCGTCTGGTCTCTTGCCATCGTCTCTAAATATTCCACAAGGCTCTAGAATCGAGGGAACATTTATAGAGACAAGAACCCTTCGGATGACATCGTTCAAAGAACCGTGCTGTGAAAACCTACCAGCACTTTTCTTACACGAAAGTCCGTGGAGCCCAAACTTGTCGACGCTGCTACCACAGGGGCACTGATGAGGTTAACAAATGGCCGCTCCTAGTTGGATTCTTACGGCGATGCGCAAGCTTTCCCCATCAAGTAATGTGCCTAGATTACTTGATAGTAAAGCGTGTAACCAGTGACTAGATTCCTTAGTCGAAACAGCTAGAAGGCGTGCCTGATCTTGGTCATTATGGGAATTATGAAACAAATCTTTCTGCACGCTCTGTACCAACGGAATATCCCACTGTTTTTGTTGGTTAACTTCCAGTGGAACATTTTCGCTGGGACAGAGCGTTCGCCATGTCTGCCCTGCCTCCACAGCAAAGCACAGGTCTACTTTATTATTTAAAATTATGTTACATAAGTCACTGACTCTATGCATGGAAGCAAGGAAAGCAGGCAATGCAACGCTAGAAAGATTTCTCACACCAATACCACCAAATTTTATAGGTAAAGTAGCTTGAGTCCAGGCTGTTGTATTTAAAGTTAAATTTAGAATTTTTTCTATAGCTACTTTAAGATGATTATCAATATCTTTTAAAATGTCCGAACATTCCCAGACTAGACTCGAGCGGAGTAAGTATGTAAATTGTCTCCTTGTACCTAACAAGAAGACAATATTTTAAAATAGTAAGAGCAATGTGGGGATTAAATTTATACAATTTATTAACGTAGTTTAAAAACTGATTAAATTTCGTTTTTAAAACAGGTTTAATACTATCGAAAAACAACGGGGCACCTAGCAGGTATAGCGATTCCGTACTGACAATTTTTATTCCTGGAGAAATATGATTGATATTTTGAAAAAAGGTGTCTCTGTTAGAAGTAGATAAACTATTGGAAAAAAATATTTCACATTTATTGCTATTTGGTTCAAGACCAATATTTTAAAAATTTCGAAAAATATGAGTTAGATCACTGAGGACGTCATCTGCTCTACCTTCCAGTGTACCGTCGTCCAGGTACTACACATTCAGCTTGGATTTCAAATTTGAAATAATGGGTTGAATTCCCAAACCGAAGAGTGCTGGACCTAGTGAGTCACCCTGCTGAACACCGACAGCAGAATCGATAATATGGTTTTCGTAAAAGAAGTTGGTATTTTGACTGTAACATTGCCAAACGTAATGGTAAATTTCGGGGGTATTGTTAGCCACTTCTTTCAGCAGGGTTACCCTATCGATAGAGTTAAAAGCATTCCCTTAGGTCAACCTTCACAAGAACATCTGCATCAGAGTTTGTTAAAAATATACGCACTGAATGTACCGCCGCCTCACAGCCACCTTTAGTGTCAAAGCCTTGTTGAAATTTTGCCTTAAGGTTAGAGATTATGTGCCTGCAAGCTAATTTTGAAGTTAAGCGTCGAAATGTGGAACCAACGGCAATAGGACGGATACCGTTATACTTTTTTTTTGAAGGCATATAATCTTACCCCATATAAGAATGGAATGAAATTTGGATTAACATTACCAGAAAGCATAAAGTTACATAATTTTGTAATGTCATTAAGAAGTACTCCGCCGGCGTCACTGGCAGAGGCGCTTACAAGATCTTTAAGATGTTGAGGCGTAATTCCGTCAATGCCGCCAGCAGAGCCATTCGAAAATTACATAATTGCTTCTAAAGTGTCTTTTTCAGAAATTTTTAAAGGTTGCATAGAAGTCCTAGTAGATATCGTTTTATATTATAATGATCCGCTATTAGAAGGATGTAATATTAAATAATATTAATAGGAATATCCATCCACCTATCCATAACAGCTTCTATACTGTTTAACATTAGCCAACAAGCCTCCCTCATAGATTGGCTCACAGGAGGGATATTTGCCACTGTTGATACGCTTGGCAGGCGGACTGCCAACCGCAGATTTTTATTATAAAAAATGTTCTACGAGGAAGATGTTGCGGCCCATTTCCTGTTTCAGATTTCCTCTGTCACCGCTTACAATGATTTGGAGTGGTACATATTAAATGAGGATATAGTTTTATTACATCCTTAACCTTATATAAATAAAGATGTAATAAATAATTATATCCACTACTTATTACATAATATCCTAACATAAGGGTATGATATTATTTAATACAATTTAATAAGTCATATCCACAAACTAATGCGAAGTGCTAGCACAGTCATATCGATTTTTCTGCACATTGAATTAGGGATATTAATTTCCACATTCATGATGCGTGGTGCCCTTTGCTATCACAGTACGTGATAGACTTTGCGGATTGCGGCATGGCGCCTACATCAAACGTATACATATCGAAACAACACAACATGTACTATTACTTCGCTGAAGGCGCCACTAAGAAAGGGTTGACAAAGCGTGTTCTTGAAAAATAATTTTAACGTACTTTACTCAGTTAGTGATTACTTTAATAGCTAGCAGTATATGCCCATCGCTCAGAAAATCATTAATTACTAATGTTGAACGATACATCGATTGATTAGATGTTAAAGATAATTGCAATGAATATTTTATTCTGCTATTTGGTACAGTTAGGAAGTTCTTGTAAATTGAATGCAACTTTTTACAATTTTATCATGTTCAATTAACTTATTATTTTAATTACTTATTTTCCGGCGTTTCGAGTACTTTACAGCAGTCACGGTCCCGAGTACTGAGGTGTTCGATTTCCCAGTGTCATAGTTGTCGGTGTTCTTTAGTGAGGATTTGAGATCTATCAATTTTAGCTTTTTCCATAACATAATGTCGTACGGTATTTTGCTATGAGGACACGCGACTGACAATGAGATTATATTTATTTTTCAGAAGAAGGCTATAATAGCAATCTATGATTTTAAAACCAGTCTCTAAGACTAAAGTTTAAGGAAATTAACTTATTAACTTTGGCCTGTCAATACATTTTAAAAAATTACATAAAATAGTTACATATAAGTAGTTTTAAAAAATAAGTGCTTTACACTCTAAAACACTAGGAACAGATACAAACTAGTAGTAACAGTTACTCGACTCCACAGAGTCAATAAAACATTTTGCGATGTATTACTTTTACATCATAATCCCAGACTTTATTAAACAACAGATTGTATAAAAGGGTTATTATAATATTAAGGAATTTTGGATGATAATAACTTCTTGAATGAGGTAATGCGCTACATAGGTAGCTCTGATTGGTTTTGTGTAGTTAATTGTGTAACATAATATATGATTGTAAATTGTTTTCCCGGAAAAATGACCCTGGGTTTCTTGCTGGTTGTTCCTAGAACAAAGGTATTTCCCGAACAAGTGGTAAATGAAACATAAAAATGTCTTTCAATAAGTATTATTTATAATCTTTATTGAATAAAACGTTTCCATTTCTAATTCTATCAAATCTTAATTAAATAATTTTAAGCTAAAGATCTATGACATTGGGACGCCGATCAACTCATTCCTGATTATAAAATAAGATAAAAATTCGTAAAAACTAGTCGCATTCAATGTGCAGTGTTCGCGTAAATATAAGAAATCAATACATCTAAACATACATACATAAACATTCACGCCTGTCACCCTTAAGGGTATGCAGAGACTACTGACTTCCATTTGTCTCGTCGGTTAAGGGTACTCTTAATCTGGCCCATCTTCAATATGTATCGCCAACTTGGTCGATAAACTTTCGTCTATGGCTTCTCTTTCCGACTCTGCCATTCACTTCTGCAACATAAATTTGTTTTGTCACTCTTTCCTCGTTCATTCTTCATACCTCATCTTGCAAACCACACTTTTCTCTTATCACACAATTTCTCACCCTGTCGTTCAAATTCAACTCTAACATACTCCTTAATGACTGCATTTCTACAGCATTAAAGGAGTGTTGGCGGGAACTTGACCGGCGCCGATTTGCTGCTCCTGTATTATTGTTTAAATAGTGGTCTGAAGTGGATTTAGATATGTAAAAGTGGTGAGATTTTGTGTATTAAAGATTTGCGCATGTGAACTATTAGTGGAATCGGTGAAACAAGTGCTCTGATGGTGATGTGATTCTCAAGATATGGTGTCTGTCTACTTAGGCGCCTTGAGATACCATCGCCAACTGTCAGCTGTCTGCTGGCTCAAGTTACCGTCAAAATCTCCCAAGGGCTGCACAATGTGACGCATCAACATATATATTGTGAAGCAGTGTACTGTGAAGAATAATAATTATACATTGTAACTTCAGGCTCAGAAGGGCTAGAACCCAGAGCCGTAAAGCCAGTTATAAAAAAATACAGCATTAATTCTACTCTCTCATACTTCTTCTGCCACACCCAACTTTCACTACTATATATTAAGGTATTATATCTTAGTTCTTGTAAATATCTATATCCAGCAGTGGATAAAGAACGGCTTTTAAAGAAAGAAGGAATTATCAGAATGTCTGAGTATTATGTAACATAATATATTCTGAAACAAAAATAGATTTACTTACGAATCTCATTTCACATGCTCTTACAAACTGAAGTGGCTCATGAAATATTCTCTCTGACGTTTACGTTTATTACATGTTCGCCGGATTACTTGATACAAGGAAAATATCATGTTCTTAAGCGACAAATATTTTGAAGGTTAAAAACTGTGTTGCCAAGAATAAAATATAGAAATATATCACTATATATACATATATGTTTACCGTGTAGTGTGTAGTGGCGGTGTTAAAAATATCCACTACACCATATCGTCCCGTGGGTGTCGTAAGAGGTGACAGAGGAAATTGAAACAGGAGATGGGCAGCAGCAACTTCCTGATAATAACTGAAAATAATAAAAAAACTGCGGTTGCCAACCCGCCTGCCAAGCGTGGCAACTATGGCGAAATCCCCATGAGACAATCTATGGGGAGCCCTATGTACAGCAGTGGACTTTTATAGACTGTAATGGATGGATTAAATATTTTTCACAAACGATTCGATTTATGTTTTTTTTTTAAAAAAACAAATCAAAACTAACGATCCGTTTTATTAAAATCTTTATTGAAATCTTATGGGCAGATGAACTTTTAAAATATGATAATATTAACGATATGATTAATAAATTCTACCTAATACTTTATAAAATAATAAATCTTTATGTGCCTAAAAGTAAAAAAAGTAGCAATAGGCATCCAGTATGGTACAACTCCTATTTGATATATCTATTGAAGCAAAAAAAGAAGTTTCATAGAAGATACAAGATCTATAATAATCCCTTAGACCTACTAGAATTTCAATACCTCCGTCACGACTGTGAAATACTTACAGAAACATGTTATGACAAATACATATCTACTCTAGAACACGAAATAGGTAGAAATTCTAAATATTTTTGGACACACATTTCTAACAAACGTAAAAACTCTTCTGGATATCCACCATCAATGCATTTAGGAGACAAACAATCAAACGAACTAAAAGAATCTTGTAACTTATTTGCAGCGCACTTTTCCAGTGTCTATAACACCCCAACAAATAACTTATATTTACGCGAACACTACACATTTAAATAAAACTAGAGTTACGGATTTTATCGCGTATTATTTTATATTCCTGACGTTTCGAGTACTTTACAGCACCCAAGGTCACGGGCCCCCATGACCTTGGGTGCTGAGGTGTTTGACGTCCCAATGTCATAGTTTTTTTTTGGAGTTTATGGCCTGGTATCTAGACCTTTAGGCCAAGTCTTAGGTATTTTTATTCGGTTTATTATAATTTTCTTCATAGTACACTGCTTCACAATATGTTGATGCGTCACATTGTGCAGCCCTTGGGAGATTTTGACGGCAACTTGAGTCAGCAGACAGCTGTCAGTTGGCGATGGTATCTCAAGGCGCCTAAGCAGATAGACACCTTATCTTGAGAATCACATCACCATCAGAGCACTTGTATCACAGTTTCCACTAATAGTTCACATGCGCAGACACTTAATACATAAGATCGCACCACTTTTACATATCAAAATCCACTTCAAACCATTATTCAAACAATATTACAGGAGCAGCAAACCGCCGCCGATCAAGTTCCTGCCAAAACTCCCAATGTCATAGTTAACCACGGCTACCTCCAGATTAAAAATTATTAATTTTTGTTCCGATCTACGCAGTATGAACTTACAGTATCTTGAAGTCTTGCAGTTGTATGCTTGGGTTAGGATTTAACTTTATTAATTATAGGATCCCAAGCAGATGGTAGCACCCAGCCATCTTCTCTATTGAAATAAGGACGTTTTTTTAATTTCAATAGCCTCGCGAATCTTCCTTGGAAGGAATCGGTGTTCTTTAGCGAGGATTTGTGGTCTATCAAATCTAATGTAGTGACGGGGGCGATCCTGTACATGTTCACAGACTGCAGACTTCCCGGAGCGTCGATTCTTCACATCAGCTATTTGTTCTTTAACGCGGGTTTTTATTGATCTTTTAGTTTGTCCTATATAAGAGAGACCACATTCACAATCAAGCTTGTACACTCCTGCATCTTGCAGAGGGACATTACACTTGACTGATGGTAAAAACTGACTAATCTTCTTCGGCGGCTTGAAATATGTTTTAATAGGAGCACGCTTCAGGATGTAGCCAATCTTGTCAGTGAAACCTCTGGCATATGGCAGTACAGCAGGCACTCGCTCGACTGTGGCCGGCTTCACTCGTTCACTGTGACGTAGGCGCGGGACCCGAAGCTTATTGTCGTGCAAAACTTGCTTGACTTGACTTTGGAGCTCAGCGGCCAGGTGTTTACAATCATAAATCCCTCGTGCTCTCTGAAACAAAGATTTATCCACGGTAGCTAACTGTGAAGGATGGTGATGAGAGTCACCATCCTTCACAGTTGGTCAGTGGGTCTTTTCTATACACAGTGTGGCTCAAGGTGTTATCAGGATTCCGAATTACTAACACATCTAGAAAAGCTAAAGAGTTGTTTGCCTCTAACTCCATTGTGAACTGAATTTTAGAATTTATGGAGTTAAGATGGTCTAAAAATGCAGTTACTTTATCTAAAGGTATAATTGTGAAAGTGTCGTCTACGTACCGCTTGTAGTATCTTGGATTTACGGAAGAAGTAAGTAGGGCTTTCTCCTCAAAGTCTTCCATGAATATATAGGCGACAATGGGAGATACAGGTGAGCCCATCGCCACGCCATATACTTGCTTGTAGAACTCCTCCTTCCACAATAAGTAGCCAGATACTGCTTGGGATCCTATAATTAATAAAGTTAAATCCTAACCCAAGCATACAACTGCAAGACTTCAAGATACTGTAAGTTCATACTGCGTAGATCGGAACAAAAATTAATAATTTTTAATCTGGAGGTAACCGTGGTTAACTATGACATTGTGGCGTCAATCACCTGTCTCCCCGTGACCATGGGTGCTGTAAAGTACTCGAAACGTCGGGAATATAAAATAAGTTATATAGTTAATATACGCGATAAAATCCGTAAAACTACCGTTTTATTTAAATGTGTAGTGTTCGCGTAAATATAAGAAATCATTATGTAAACCAGTACGGACTGGTAATTGCAAATAAAATTCGCCGATTAGAAAATCTCATGACCAAGCGCGCAAGATATCTAACAGCCTTAAATTTCTTGAAGAGATGCCGAGACCATAATCTCATTCCTACGTGTGTCAAAATATCCACTAAAAGGAAATTCAAGGAAGCGGTTAAAATTTTAAATCAGGCAAGTAAAAGTTGTTACGAACGGTAATCCAAAAAACTCTCCGATCTACATGACATAAACAAATCCATAGACGTATCATTCAGTGAGTTAAAGGCAGTCTTAACGACATTTGATTATAATGTTTGCATCGAAACGTTAAATAAACGAGAAATTAATAAATATAACGATTGCAAAACAAACATATAGTAACATATCAAAATTAACGACCAAATTAAATGTCAAACATCTGTGTCAACGTGAGAACGAAGCGCAACCGTTGACCACAAGCACGGTCATAGATTAAACGCGGTCTATAATCTGTCAAAACAAACTCTGGATGATGCAACAATTAGAGTATTGTCAAAAGGCCTTAATTTCGCCATAACACCGAAAAAATTACCGTACGAGGAAATTATCTGCAGTGTCGAGGACTGTTTATTTAAAAACAATATGAAAAAGAAGATTTGGAAGCGATACGTCAAGACATTTCGTCTATGTTACGTCGAAGTCAGCGCCGAAACCGAATCTACCCAAGGACGAATTTAAAGCGTTGAATAACCTACGCAATAAACCAGAACTCACGATTCTCCGCGCAGATAAGGAAATGCCACGGTAGTCATGGATACGTCAGATTATAATTTTAAAATAGAAGAACTTTTGTCGGATTCAAGCACTTATAAAAGGTTAAAACGACCCAACAAATAACACACTTAAAACAACTAATGACCTCATAACGAAACACTCAGAAAAATTAAATCTGGACGTAAAATCGATAATACCTACGTGTGCCAAACCACCGAAGTTGTATGGGTTACTAAAAATACACAAGCCCAATGCTCCACTACGTTAGCCAAATCGATTAACCAACTTACAGATTGGCTCAACACTTAGCGAAAATACTCACACCGCTCAGGGGACATACATGAGCACACACAAAGGATTCCTACCATTTTGTCAGCGAGATTAAAGACCTACATCTGGCAGACAATGAAACTATGGTCAGATTTGATGTGCAGTCTATGTTCACATGCTTACCTGTTGAAGACTGCATCTCGATTGTAACTAGAAGGCTGGAGGAAAACAACATGCCTATAGAATATGCAGTATTACTCAGACACTGCCTTACATCTGGCTACCTATTGTGGAAGGAGGAGTTCTACAAGCAAGTAGATGATGTAGCGATGGGCTCACCTGTATCTCCCATTGTCGCCGATATATTCATGGAAGATTTAAGAAGAAAGCCCTACTTACTTCTCCCGTAAATCCAAGATTCTACAAGCGGTACGTAGACGACACTTTCACAATTCTACCTTTAGATAAAGTAACTGCATTTTATATCATCTTAACTCCATAAATTCACAATGGAGTTAGAGGCAAACAACTCTTTAGCTTTTCTAGATGTGTTAGTAATTCAGAATCCTGATAACACCTTGAGCCACACTGTGTATAGAAAAAGACCCATACAGATAGATATTTAAACGACAACTCTCATCACCATCCTTCACAGTTAGCTACCGTGGGTAAATCTTTGTTTCAGAGAGCACGAGGATCTGTGACAGTAAACACCTGGCCGCCGAGCTCCAACACGTCAAGCAAGTTTTGCACGACAATAAGCTTCGGGTCCCGCGCCTACGTTGTGAACGAGTGAAGCCGGCCACAGTCGAGCGAGTGCCTGCTGTACTGCCACATGTCAGAGGTGTCACTGACAAAATTGGCTACATCCTGAAGCGTGCTTCTATTAAAACATATTTCAAGCCGCCGAAGAAGATTAGTCAGTTTTACCATCAGTCAGTGTAATATCCTCTGCAAGATGCAGGAGTGTACAAGCTTGATTGTGAATGTGGTCTCTCTTATATAGGACAAACTAAAAGATCAATAAAACCGCGTTAAAGAACACATAGCTGATGTGAAGAATCGACGCTCCGGAAGTCTGCAGTCTGTGAACATGTACAGGATCGCCCTCGTCACTACATTAGATTTGATAAACCACAAATCTTCGCTAAAGAACACCGATTCCTTCCAAGGATGATTCGCGAGGCTATTGAAACCAAAAACATCCTAATTTCAATGAGAAGATGGCTGGGTGCTACCATCTGCTTGGGATCCTATAATTAATACAATTAAATTCCAACCCAAGCATACAACTGCAAGACTTCAAAATACTGTAAGTTCATACTGCGTAGATCGGAACAAAAATTAATAATTTTTATTCTGGAGGTAACCGTGGTTAACTATGACATTGGGACGTCAAATACCTCAGTCCCCCCCGTGACCATGGGTGCTGTAAAGTACTCGAAACGTCGGGAATATAAAATAAGTTAATATACGCGATAAAATCCGTAAAACTAGTTTTATTTAAACTCACTATATTTGCTCGATTCACAGCAACAGCTTCCTGAAATGTCCAATATATACATATTACAAAAAAGCATAATAAACAAAATAAATAGACTTGATATAAAACAGAGTGCTGGACCTGACAATGTGCCCCCTATATTCTTAATGTATACATTCAATATCCTGCCCCTTACAACAAATTTATAACGCTTCACTTAGGACAGGGAGTTTTCCCGAAAAGTGGAAGGAAGCACGAATAGTACCTATTTATAAAGATGGAAAAAAGGAACTTGTATCTAATTATCGACCTATATCAATCCTCTCTACTGTATCAAAGATTTTTGAATCACTTGTCCACCCATTCATATTCAATCATGTTAAAAACCACCTATATCCCTACCAACATGGTAAGAAGTCTACTAATACTAATTTGCTCAGTTATGTTTTCAATCTTATTGATTAGGTTGACAAAAACCTTCAAGTAGATGTAATATATACTAATTTTGCTAAGGCATTTGATAGGGTGGACCATAATATACTTGTTAAAAACTCGCATATTTTGGCATTTCTGATACATTTTTAAGCTGGTGCAAATCCTATCTCTATAATCGAAATGCCAGAGTAGTAATTGATGGCGAGTGTTCGGATTCTTTCAATGCCATTTCTGGTGTTCCGCAGGGATCAAATTTGGGGCCTTTATTCTTTGTTTTGTTTATTAATGATATAGTAAATGTATTTAAAAATTGTCAGGTTTATTTGTTCGCAGACGATTTAAAAATAGCTAAAGTTATGAAGCATGAATCTGACGTAATAGAACTACAAGCGAATCTTTATAGACTTGTAAAATGGTGTGAAACAAATCGAATGCTGCTCAATCCGGGCAAATGTAGTTTTATAAAATTCACAAGAAAAAAAATCCATTAATGTGTTCATACAATATTTTGGGTAATAAACTTAAGGAAACCAATTCCATTAGAGACCTGGGCGTAATATTTGATAGCAAATTAAAATTCGATAAACATATTAATTCTATAGTGACTGCTTCTTTCAGGTTGCTCTTTGTTCTTAGACAGTCTAAAGATTGCAAAAAGGTAACAAGAATACTTCAACTGTACAACAGCTTAGTCCGTAGCAAACTTGAATATTGTTGTCAAGTATGGTCTCCCGCTTACAAAAACCACATTGAAATAATCGAACGTGTTCAGAAAAGACTCATTAAACACCTAATCTTTCGTTTTAAGGCGTCAAGTCATAGTGAGTGCTACAAAGAGAAACTCGATTACTTTAGGATGAAACCACTGGCAGTTCGTAGATCTCTTCTTGATTTGAAATTTCTTCATAAACTCTTCAATGGTAAAATTAATGACAGTGAGCTGTTGAGTAGACTTAATATTAATGTACCTCGGAGACCTCCTCTCAACCCATGTCCTTTCTTTAAGACTGATAGCACTAGAACAAAACTGGAACAGAATTCTCTAATAACACGTATATCACATTTGGTTGTGACGGGCTCACACTTATTATGAAAAAATATAAAGACAGTTTAGAAAATTAATTAGACAATAACTTAATGCTAAACTTAACTTTTATTTATGTTACAAAAACTATTATCTATCTTTTGTTCGTTAAACTTATTATTGTTCCAACTACCATTAAAATAGACAAATTTTAAATGCTATTGTTTTAGAATGATGTGTTCTCCTATAATTGGTAGTAAATAGTAATTTGTAGATGTAAGGCATGTGTTAGAAGTAATTTAATATGTACAACTGTTGGAGATCCATACAAATAAATAAATAAATTACATACGGGGTGCATGTAAAAACAGTTTATAGTATAAATTATTCATTTAGCAACTTTGGATGGCTTGAAATTTAAAAAAATTAAACGGTTCTTAAATAGTTGAACTGGTATTTTTTGTAAAACGGCTCGTAACAGGAAACGTAGCGTTTTTGAATATAGAAATCCAGCATTAGTGATAGCTTAAAATGTCAAAGGAAAGCCTGACGATGGAATTTCTTACGACGCCACTTAGTAAAAAGACCCTAAAAGGCAAAATGTACCTAAATAAACCAACCTATCCATAAGTCAGTATTCAACATCTTTTTAAGTACTGATTATCGAAAGAATCCATTGTATTTTGATTTAAGCGAAGATTTACGACTTTGTCTTCCATTCGATAATAGCTGCTTATTGCGTAACAGATAAATACACAGAAAAATCAAATTTACGAGTAAGTACATTTTCTTAATGGCCTGATGCAGAAAATGTATCTAAAAATAATTTAATTGACAAAAAGGTTTTATTCTATAAGGCGTACATTTTTGACGCCTATCAAAAGTTCATAACCGAATAGACAATCTTATATAAATATTGGTCTTTTGATATAGTCTTTGTCATTTAGAGACGGGGCGGCATCGCTCATTTGAATCTTCTGAGAGATGACTACATATTTGTGCCATTAGCTAACTATCGGTCCGCAGGATCCACGTGCGGTGAAGTACCTAAAGGAACTGTATCCGACTTGTCGTCGCTGCTGGTGATAAGAGGGCTGGTTCTTTTCCGGCTCAAAGGCTAAGTATAGCCATTCAGCGAGGAAGCGCAGCTAGCGTTCTTTGCACGTTGCCACTGGGAGTAGGCCTGTATGATAATTTAAGTTTTTAGTTTCAGTATTTTTTAATTATAGTTTTTATATATTTTATATATTTGAATGTTATGTAAATAAATATAGAAGAACATGCATGATCTTTTGGTCTACTATGGTTTAGGATCCTACCCTGTTCCGGTGTGGACCAGTATACTTCGCTTTTTACTATTTACTTTTCTAAAATATTAAAGCAACAAACGCTGACATTCCACCTGATAAGTGGCTATTACAGAGAATACAATTTATTTTTTCATCAAATTTTCAGTTGATGAAAAAAATAAATTATATTCCTGACTTTCAAACTATATTATTTACGTGTTTTAAATTTAGCGCTCTATTATTTTAACAGGTAGTGTCACCTACAGGGAAAAAAATTAATAATGTTTACCAAAATAAATCGATTACACAAACTATAAAATCGATATAGGCTGTATGTTACATTTGTCCTTTGTCTATCAAGGGCTAAAAATATGAAAACGCCTTTTAATTTTTAATAGCAATAAAACTTATAAAAGTCGCGCATAAAAGAAAATTTTATAAGTTAGTTTACCATGAGATCGTAAGAGGAAAAAGATGAAATTACTTTATTTTCCTGGCTTAGTATTGAGGGGTTGGTTATATGTTTCAACATTTAGCTACATAGTCAAACTGCAACATTTAGTTATACTTTATAAAACTGTAATTTGAGAAATTATTTGTTTCCCAAAATGCATTATGTATTTATGTTTTTATATATAAGAGGGGCAAAGTAGCATGCGGCCCAATTGATGGTAAGCTACTACCGCCGCCTATGAACAACTGCAACACGATTTGAATTGTGTTTTAGCCGACTTCAAAAAAGAAGGACCTCCTTCTTTTCAATTCAATTACATGAAATTAAATATCTTTATTTCTTCGACGTTTATAATCCACCTCATAGCATTTTTTATAGATGAGGGACAAACGAACACAACAAAACAAAAAGGGTCTAAAACAAAAAGGATTACGATGGAATGCCTCGTTTCCAGTAAAAAGGGTCTCCGCAGTTCTCTGCACTCACCACACCGGTGGAGCCGACCCATTCGTGCTAGAACCATAATGTAGCTGCAGCGTGGCTCTACCATATGTATGATATGAGTGATAGCACTGAAGAGCGGAAATATATTTTAATAGTAATGCTGTGTCACCTATAAGGTTGCACACATCAGTCCTTAGCTTAAACCTACATTCAATAAAAATGTAATAATGTGTGCACTGCTGGGGTCCTATGAATAAATAAATAAATAGTACTGGTACATTATAGCGAAATTTGGCAATAGAGATTCTTAATTGTTACGGGGATACATAAATTATAAGACGTATTCATACTAAGTTAAGTTAAACATAATTGTTGCCTGGCTTTATCGCAAACTTTCTTAGCATACGATTCTATCCTTTTATTTTCTATTCTACTCGAGCAAACCTTGTAATGGTTCATTTATACATGAATGTATAAAAACAATTGATTGTAAACTACTGTAAGTTTTTCTAAAAAAGTAAAATAAAATAAATAAATATACAATTATGCGGTTTCTATATAATGCACGTGGGCGGACTAGATGTATTTAAAATATTTTTTTAAATTTCTCGGACAAGCAAGTTTCCTCACGACGTTTTTCGCTGCCGAGCACATGGTAAATTAGGACTTAACATGGGAATTAATAATTTTATTGATGCGGACGGGGATCGAACGGGTTGTTTTCGTGTTTTGAAATTTACTGCGAATGTTTAGTCCTTAAACTACCACGGCTCTGACAACTCAAACTCATAAAAACATTTAAAAAAATGCTAAAAACTGTTAAAGCTAACGTGGTTCGATTAATGAAACAACAAATATATACTCAACAATTAGTATAATACATCAATAACATCAAATAAATAAGTCTTTTTGCTCTCTATCCTAAATAAAGTTTAAAGTTTACTTGTCAGCTGGTAAACAAAACGGTCCTCTTCTCATATGCCCTGAAGGACAAGAACCAACTAAGATCCCACTCCGGGATCTAAAATCGGGTATAAATTCCGATACAGGGTGCTTATGTGCTTCTGATTTAGACGATTCGGTGCTTGATTCATTTTCCGATTCCTCGAACAAATTATCAGGTAACTCGTTTGTTGCGAAGTCTCCAATATGCGCAAGAAAACTTGCGATATCGTTTTCACGATGGGCATCTATGTCAGATACATCTTTAGAATTTTCGTGCCTTATCTTATGTTCAGTTGGTTGCGATGTGCCTTTTTGTTTTATTTCCTTCGCTTCGATATCCTTTCTTGATCTGTATTGACCGTCCTTTCTTTCATGTTTAATTATAACTTTCACGACTATGTCAGACGAATCCGAATCGTCTTCAATTTTAATCACACGACATTCCATACTAACTAACAACACTAAACAAAATGAGAATTTGAAATATATTTTCGCGTTTAAAACCATTTTAGTTGATTTATAAACACACTTATTTATTATAAACTTATTTGTTATAAATGTATATGTTGTCAGTCCTGTTGCACGGACTGATTTGACGATGAGGCGACAGTGAGTTCGTGTTTTATACATCATAATTTAAGGCAAAACCTGTGATTTTGTTGCCAGTTTCCCTATTACGTAAGCACGCGATGCGAGGGGATCGACAAGAAACGCAACTTCTGATTCACAAAATATTTTGACGCATTTCTTACTCAATTGATGTCATTCAAAATGAATTTTTTTTTAAATAATTTATTAAAATTGTGAATGTAATTTTTGGAACATAAACATATTATAATATAAAATTAAAATTGGAAGTAAAATCTATTAGTATTAAAAACAAATTAAGGTACCTAGTGCCACAAAAAGAAATTTCTACAAACTCTATTCCTTTCCGGCACTTGAGATAAACAAAAATGCTTTCTATCGTAGACGGGGTAGAGCCAAGCTGCAGCTATATTATAGTTGTAGCACAAATGGGACGGCTCGACCGGGGAAGGAACACAGAAAAAGGAACACAGCTCTCAAAGAATACCAACGTAAAATAGCAGCTCAATGCTACTGTTTCGCATGGTGAGTGTAGAGAACCGGAGACCCTTTTACTTGATACAAGGCATTCCATCTTAGTCCTCAGGGGTGACAAGGCATCTGCATTTTGATTCTTAATCGAGGATAGATGTAGATGTCTCTGGGTCACACAGCCCAGCTGATGGTAAGTGGATGCTGTGGCATCCACTTATCATCAGCTGGGCTGTGTGCTCGTTTGTCACCCTTATTCTATTATAAAAATTAAAAATATTTACCGTCTAACATCTGGTGGTATTTTAATCAAACATAGGCCTTTAAGGTTTAAAATATAATACTTAATGCAATTAAAAATAAATGTAGTAAACATATTATTATGTTGTTACTTAAAGAATGGTCTGCATCCTTGAACTTGTTTTAGCGAGCCTCAAACACCGGGGATTTCCTGTTTCTTTCTTGTTTCGATACCTGCTGCGGGCGAAACCCGTAACCGTAATTAATATCTTGAGTTTAGTATCGCAAAAACGTTTCTCGATTGTACGAGCTAGTAACCCATTTTTTTTATTTAACTGTAGTTATTTTTTATTTACATTTTTATTACGTCTTGTATGTAAAACGTAGTGATTATAATATATTTTGTCTGTTTTGTCTAGTTGACAGCCACTTGTTATATCCAAACGTCGCTGTGGCCGATATCACAGAAAAGAAAGAACCTAATACATCTGTCGATCTATTATTTTCCATATTCATTTTCAACGAGAATATTATATAATAATTAGCATTTTGTAAATAAATATCTACAGGGATACTTCAGAAATAATAACATAAATTTATTTTATAAAATTTCTTTTACAAAATAATAAGGGTGGCATATCGGGCTGTGCCTAGGACAATTTAGTTTAATTCCCGCAAGGGTAACAAGTTTGACTCATTTTGCGTTTGGATTAAATTGAGGTGGTTAAGTTTGCTTTCCCTAGTTTCAACCATTGCGACGAACATTACCGATTATAACACAGGATCCAATTTTCGTCACAAAGAGCAATCCGATCCAGAGTTCCCTCATTTGTGCGTCGATTCCACAAATTAGGGCAAGTTTCCACGTGAGCTTACTATTATCCTTGATTGAGTTCATACCTTCCCCCAAACTTTTATAAGTACTCAATTCGAAGGCGGCAGCAAAATAAATATATAACTGATTCTTTAAAATTTTTCATATGCCATTAATTTAAATTTCAAATTACAAGACGACTGTAAGATATCTAACTTCAAACCAAAGCGTATATAATCACTACGTTTTACTTCAAAGGTGAGGTGATCGCTATCATGCTATTTCTACATATTTTCATAACAATTGTATAAATATTATATGGTAAGTTAAGCTTTTAAAATAAAGTCCCGCTGGGTTTCTTGCTGGTTCTTCCCAGGACAGAGTTTTTTTTTCCGTTAAAAATTACTTTCAATAAGAATTACATGTAATCAATATTGAATAAAAATGATTCTATTCTTTTCTATTCTATAAACTTTAAACGAGTAGTGTCCGAAAATGGTAATCAAAGACCTAAGATAATAACCAATAAAGAGACCGAAATGATTTTTTTTTATAATCTTTAACAAGGTACTTTTTAAAATAAAATGATAAAACCATACAAAAGTGGAATATGAAACCAATAATTTTCATTAGATATTAAATTTGTGTAACCTGTAAAAAAGCAAACAGAATTTTACGAGATATTTATGATGATATTTATTACTATGTATCTCAATACATAGTAATAAAAATAAAAAGCATTCGATCACAAGTTTGAATGAATTTTAAAACTTAATCCTTCACTTGAATGGGATGCGAAAGGTTCAATTATTTTTTCATATTTTATACTTGTCTTAGAAGTGATAGAGCTATTCTTTATAAAAGTTTTAGTAGCATGAATGATTCGGCCCGAACGGAGAAGAGAAAACTATAATAGCAGAGTAATAGATTGAACTAGATGGAAAATTCTTTATTGCATATGAAATATTTTTGTACAAAAATAAACTAATGCCATAATGGTTTTTTCTGCTAACTAAGCTTTGGTAGTGTTGTGAAGCTATGGGTAGAGCTGCAATTAAACGAACAATATATTTAGTTTATTGAAAAATATCAACACAATGCTGCTGTGTATCGTATGGTGAGTAGCAAGGACTGAACACTGAATACCTCTTATTACTAGTAACGAGGCATTCCATCTTAGTCTTTAGACGTGAAAACGCTGGTGTCTGTGGGCAAAGCATCTACTTCCACGTGGGGGATTCTCTGTGTTTGTTTCACATTTTTGCGTGGATAGAAACTGATTTTGCGAGGAAAAAAGTATTCAAAATTTTATGATAACAATCATACATAAAAAATTAAATTTTGTCTGTCTGTCTGTTTGTGTGTTCCGGCTAATCTCCGAAACAGCTGGATCGATTTTGACGGAATTTTCACTGGTAGATAGCTGATGTTATATGGAGTAACTTAAGCTACTTTAATTTTAGTAAAAGAATTAGGGTTCCGCGATAAAAAATTAAAACCCATGAAATGGAATCGTAACAAATTCCACGCGGGCGAAGTCGCGGGGAACAGCTAGTTCCATTATAAAACATAATTAAAAGCACTTAAAGGTTCACTACACTACTTTCTGATGGTACAGTTCAATGAACTGACGCCATTTTTAAACATGTTCTAATATTTTATTATTCAGTAAAAGTTATGGCGGCCATAGAGAATCTATCCCCCATTTCTCCCGTGGGTATCGTAAGAGGCAATTATGGGAAATGTCAGAATATAAATGTCAGAATGTCAAAGTATGTGGCCCATAGACATCTACATCTATCCTCGATTAAGAATTAAAATGCAGATGCGTTGTCACCCGTGAGGACTAAGATTGAATGCCTCGGTTCCAGTAAAAAGGGTCTCCGGTACTTTACACTCACCATACAAAACACAGCAGCGTATTAAGCTGCTATTTTACGAACTCGTACGTTGGTATTCTGTGAGAGCGTGGTCCTTCCCCGATCGAGTCGACCCATTCGTACTACAACTATACCAGTAATATATGTAGCTGCAGCATGGCTCTACCACGTACAAAATTTATTCGCACAGATAAAAACAAGGAAAGCACCTTGTTTAAACATTACTCTATACGTCTTAGAATACAGACTGCGTCTGTCTTTCCTGTTTAGGAAAGAAACAATACTGACTTATGGTTGCAAAGACGCATGTAAATACGATCACAAACGTCCTGCAATTGCATTCAGAAATAGATTATCGACGTACGCAATTCTGACGTTTTAATAGAGTATAATATTATATTACATAAGGATAAAGATGTGCAGTGGCAGCGTAAGATAATCCACTACCCCGCGTCATCCTGTGAATGCCGTAAGCGGACAGAGCAACGTGCGACAGAGGTAAATGAAACAGGAAATGAGCAGCAGCAAGTTCCTGATAATAACTAAAAATAAAAAAATACTGCGGTTGCTAACCCGCTTGCGTAGCGTGGTAACTTCGATAAATAATAATGTTCTCCAGACTGAATTTCGGTCACGGCGCCCAGTCTCAACGTATCGCCATCTGCGCGGAACAGGGTTAAAGAGTACGAGTGTGTGCGCAATCATAGTTGCACTCTATTGCCTCACTCTCATAGGCCTTTGGGGCGGCAACCGGATACAACCGGAAAAAGATCAGGCTCAGGTGCAAGACCAATGGCTTTAAGTGATTTTCGTGGAACCGGAGTCAAATATCACCTAGTCCCTGTTTCCGGGCCGCTATAGAGATTTTCTGAACAGAAAATTCCAATAACTTATTTTGACCTGACCCGGGATTCGAACCTGGAACTGATCAACAGTCGCACTCGACCACTAGACCAACGAGGTAGTCAAAGCAAATATCTCTCCTATGAGGCAATCTATGCGGGAGGCCTATGTTTAAGCTATGGACTTTTGTTGGCTATGGTGATGATGATTGGAAAAGAAAGCTGAATAAAATATGCTACACAGTTACGGTGTTAGTGCATGCGTCATAGGATATTCCACACACGGATTTACCTATGCGGATCAAAAAATATGCAAAATCGGTATAAGTATTTTTAAATTGAGGACAAGGTCAGATTGTCACTGTTTCGTGATATTCTTTTTCACTATACGAAGGATATAAAAAGAATAATTTAGAAAACCCAAAAGTACACGCCTCATGAGCGTTTCATTTAATTTTGATGAAAAAAATAAAAAAAGTGACCATAATTTTTACAAGAAAAAAAAAGAGAGAATCTGATCGACTTTCATTAATAAATTTTAAACGGTGTTGAGTTCAATAACAAAAATCAATAGGGATCCTCCTTGGAATATATAGAATCTTATTTAATACTATATCTCAATCTATTGCTTACATTTCAGACTCACCGACGCAATGACCAACGGACGTCCATATATTTTTTTCAATTACATTTTTGTTATGTAATCTAAAGTGAATCAATAATGAAATAAACTAATCTTATAATTCAATGTCTGTAGTTATTGTAACGTTAATAACAATATGGATTTGATGTCTATCTAAAAGTATAAGAACGATTTTATGTAGCGAAATTTATGTATGGCCACATATCGAGAGTAGAAAAAATGCAATAGCATTTGTAAAATTATATGATGTCCTACCAGCTTACTTTTAGCTTTCGTGTTTGATGATATCATCTACCTACTACGTGGGAGGTGTTGTAGTCGTAGTACCAAAGTGAGTCAATTTAAAATATTTTTATTGAAGTTAAACTTCTATAGAACCGTTGTGATTTGTTTGTGAAACTCGATGAAACGAAAACGCGACACTAAAAAGAGACAAACATATATTTAGCCTGCGAGAGAATGATATAGAATACAGTATAGTAAGCGACAGTAGCTTAATGGTATGAATCGGACCGCGAAGTCAAAATGTTGTGAGTTCGAATCCGCCACTCGACTAGTGTTATGAACTCCTAACACAAGCATTTTCAGCTAGTAATGTTAATAGCATTGCTAGTATTTTTTATAAAAAAATACCGTGTTCCTATTATCTCGGTGTCCTCTTTATAATGTTTTTAAGATGAAGAAGTGTTTTGAAGTCGGTTGTAAAATTAAACTTTTATCTTATACTAGCTTTTGCCCGCGACTTCGTCCGCGTGGCGTTCGGTTATATCGCGCCCATGTGTGAAAAAGAGTCTGCTAGTACAAGCCACAATTATAACTGGATGTCGCGGGCAAAAGCTAATAAACTACAAAACTTCTTTATTTTTTATTTACATTTTTTGCTAATCTATTACTGTGTGCCAAAATTATCAGACTACTGGGCAAGCTTACGCGTGAGCAAGCCACATAGAATTGCCCGTGAGAAACAATTTTCTCTCAAGTCTATACCCGCAAATTTTAATGTCTGCCCTTGTGATTTGTTTATGGTCATTGCAAAGCAGACTTTGAGGGGAAACTGTATTCGTTTGAATTCAAAGGGAAGATCATTTGGGATCAAGGGAATTCTTGGTACAAATACAGTTTCCCCTTGCGCACATCCAGTTTATAATTGTGGCTTCCACTACATTGCAATGTAACGCTTTTACTTTTAGTCTGGTTCCGTTGCACAGTTGAGGAGGTTTTAAATTCCGTAACAACATAACAGGAGTACCCACGCGGAGAATAAACTTATGATGTGGAAGACCCGATGGTTTCAGTGAATTTAGAAATTCGACAGGGTAGTTAATTGCGTCATCTGTGTTGACCACAGAGTCTATTGACGTGTACACCATTTCTTCCCCCTCAAAAGACGTTAACAGTATATCGTTAATTGCCGCTGCTTGGTCGTTTTTAGTGTGGCACGTTCACACAACTATTCCATTGGCTTATCGTAGATATGAGCAATATCTGGGTAAATTTTGGATATTAACTCCTGTAACGTAAATACAACTGTGAACAAATTATCAGGGATGATTATCATTCCGTCGTTTATCGGGTAATCACCGTTGCCGATTTCAAGTAGGAGATTCGCAAATCCACCAGCAGACTCTTTTTCTCCTAAGTGTACCCGCATATTTTTCGAGAGCTTGAGGATTTTAATTAGAGGCCATAAAGTGGATCTCTTAAGACACGCCTTAACTTCATCTGCTCTAGTTCCTTTTGGCACTACTGGTAGAGTCTGTCTAAAATCTCCAGCCAGCAAAACCGTTACACCACCCATTAACTTCT
This sequence comes from Parnassius orleans, assembly GCA_029286625.1. Lineage (NCBI taxonomy): Eukaryota > Metazoa > Arthropoda > Insecta > Lepidoptera > Papilionidae > Parnassius > Parnassius orleans. The sequence continues at coordinate 3,908,479 of JAGSMP010000006.1, read as the reverse complement.
TATTTCCTCTTATATCTTGTAGAGTTCTGTTTAAGGCCCTTATGAGCCATGGTTATTTCATCCCACACTATCATTTTCGTATGTTTTAATACTTCAGCAAAATTACTTTGTTTCGATATATTACAAATGGGAGTATCAGCTGTTGTTAAATTGAGTGGTAACTTGAAGGTAGCATGAGCAGTTCGTCCACCCTCAAGCAGTGTAGCTGCGATCCCAGAAGAAGCCACAGCCAAAGCAATTCCGCAAGTACTTCTAACTTTTTCTAATAGCAAATTTATGAGGAATGTTTTGCCTGTTCCACCGGGAGCATCTAAAAAAGAATATTCCACCCTCATTTGATTCAATTTTTGTGTTAATTTGATTGTAAACTGCTTTTTGTTTGTCATTCAGTGATCCTTCATTATTTTTAACTGTGTTTTCTAATGATGCTAAGTCGTAAATTGTCTCTTTAAGAAACTCTCTATTTTCAAATTGTTCTTCTTTGCTTGGCTGAGGTAACCCATACTCTTTTAGTAGCCGACCACCCAACGCTTATACGGCATCTTCTATTACCGAAAGGCATCTGTTAAATACCACATCTGTTATGTGCTCTACATCCACATCTCCCTGTCTTTCTAATTGCCTTTTAAAATCTTCTGATAGGTATTCTTTGAATTTCTCCCAAAGGCTTAAAGGGTCTGATACTTGGCAGAACACTAAAATAATCGTAATAAAATCCCGAATCATTTGCGGTGATTGGCAAAGTGCTGCGTCTCTGCCTCCATTGCTGTGAACAAATGCTGATCACCTTCAAGCAAACCGTGAGCTTTGCACTCTTATTGGTACGTAGAATATATGCCCCGGATATCATGAAGAAGCATGCAAAGGTGATAGCATTCTGTATTGTTCGAATGCACAGTATAAACCCTGCCCAGAATGTGCTCTTATTAGACTCCTGGCCAGCCTTCAACGTTTGATCCTCTCTTTCTCCTTTGGAACTTTCTTTTATCCCAAACGTAGTATGCAGGTACTTCTATGTAGAGCAATGTTTTGGTAAAGTTATCCACTTTACACAAATCGAAAAAGGATAGGAGTGTTGTTGTTGGATGTCGGATTCACTCAGATTTTGCTCATTAAAATAAACCCTTTGCCCATTTTCCAAATGAACAGCGAGGTGGAATACGGGAGGGAAACGCTCATGAATGGGAAATTCAAGGATTCGCCATACTGCCTCTGATGAACTTATACATCTTCCACTTGTGTAGGTTTTTACTTCATCCTTCTCATTCTCTAAAGCAAACGATGCCTGGTCTGAAGCTTTATTTACGTATTTACAGACGTATTTTATTGATTTCACCGAATGACAATATTCCACATTTAAGTGAGCGTTAAATGGTTTTAATAATACTGGATTATAAGCGACTACCTAGCGATTATCTATGGTTGTGCCTTTGATATCAACAGAGAACCCACCGTCATCTAGTAAACGTTTCTTGTACTGCGGACAACCGTCTTCATCAGATTGAGTTTCCCTTATGAGAGCCCTGGGGTATCGTTTACTGCACATGTTATCTTTCATACATGGTGACTTTCGATTTAAAGTTTCACATGGACCATGTATCATATTACATTTAACGATATCGTGAAGCTCTGGATCACGTTTGGGATCCGGTATTTCAGCACAAATCATATTGTCGATTTGATCCGGAGTAATACGTTTGTGAAGCCATAAAAGAATATGAATATGTGGAAGACCTCTCTTTTGCCATTCCGTTGAATACATATAGCACGATAGTTGACTAAATATTTATCTTCTCCTTCTTTAATCATTATTCTATATGAATAGAAACTTGCAGAAGAGATAGTTTTATTAAGTGGCAACTTAGTTGTGGAATCGCGTTGTGATATGTTGATTGAATACCCATCACCCCCCAGCAAAACATCAATGGGTACTGTAGCGCATCATATGCTCGATGTATCTCACTAATACGCTAAAGCGAATTACTTCGGGTCTCGAGGATGATGTCCTTTCGATTAAATTGTTGATCCACTAACACTAAAGCCACTTCATTTGTAGTTGATGAATTGTACCTCTATGTTCTTCTGGTGGTTTTTTTATCAGCATGTATGACAATTTTGTACGACTCTGAAGGAGGGGCTTTATCAATGGCACTTTTCAGATCTTTTATATACGGGTTCACTTGATGCAGCATATTCTGTAATTGTTTGATTAAATTTGGCTTTAAGTTAGGAAATTTAGAACATGGAATCTTTGCTTCTCGATCATCTTCACCTACAAAATATATTTGAAGGTACTGAACGTCATGTTCGGCTTCTGGTTATATACTTCCAATTAAATGGTAGACCTGGCCTTGTACTTTAAAAGTCGGTGAAAAATCATCTGCTGTTACCTGTTTACCACCAAAGTAAGTCATCTGGAAACAGGCATTATATTTACGAATATTACCCATAAAATGGTCATGATGTGGGTGTAGATCATTAATCAAACTAAAGAGTGGTTCAGGCGGTTGTTTCAACTGGTCAAGTTGCACTTTTCCAGCGCTGCAACACATACCAGGTATCTCATCCTTCCATTTCAGCGCATTGCACCACTGACACTTGTATGTCATAGAACCCAAGGCTACACTGCTGTCAGTTCTATAAGCAATATCAGGATCATACTCCATAGCGGAATGGACCTTGTTTTTCCATAAACTCAGTGTAATGTTTTCCTCATACCGTGACTGAATTGCTCTATGCACTCGTGGATTCGCAGTTCTGTAATTTGCAAGAGCTTGCCTGTGTACATCGGGATTTTTTTTCTGATAAGCGGATACAGCTTTACGATTTTAATCTGGCTTGTTCTGCCTATATCTTTCTTGTGAACTTTTTAATTGACTTTTTCTTGTGTAATTAGTAAATCTCGTTTTACAAAATTTTTCTTTTTTTCATATTTTAATGTCGACGATACAGATTGATCTGTTGCGCTGGTTGGAGATGATATTTCATTGTTGACAAAAGATGTAACAGTTAAATGGTCAAGCTCTGAAAAAGGATCACGCTCTTTGACAGGTACCTCCATGCGACGCTGTGTAATTTTTTTCGTAACAATAGGCAGATTGGCGTCAAAATGTCCATTAGATAATTCATGGCTAAATCGTAATCGTCTTACTAGACAGATATCTGTTCCGGACTCTGTGTATAGCAGATCGTTTCGATATACTTCAAACCGAAACGGAAATATTAATCCTGCAGCTACCAATTCACAAAGTCCACCGTAAGTTTCATTTTTTAACATATCGGCTGAATCTTCATTTGCTTAATGTTTTCTTATATTTATGCGAAGACTACACATTAAATGAAACTAATTTTTACGAATTATATCGCGTTTAATTTTAACTTTTTAATTCCCAACGTTTCGGGTACTTTACAGCACCCATAGTCACGGGGGGACTGAGGTGTTTTACGTCCCGATGTCATTGTTAGCCCGGCTACCTTCAGTTTTGTAATATTAATTTTTGGTTCGATCTACGCAGAATCAGCTTACAGTATCTTGAAGTCTAGCAGTGGTATACTTGGGTTTGGATTTAATTTTATTAATTATAGGATCCCAAGCAGATGGCAGCACCCATCCATCTTCTCTATTGAAATTAGGATGTTTTTTAATTTCAATAGCCTCGCGAATCATCCTTGGTAGGAATCGGTGTTCTTTTGCGAGGATTTGTGGTCTATAAAATCTGATGTAATGGCGGGGACGATCTTGAACATGTTCACAAACTGCAGACTTCCCGATACGTCGGTGCTTTCAAGTCAGCTATATGTTCTTTTACGCGGGTTTTTATAGATCTTTTTGTTTGTCCTATGTAAGAGAGACCACATTCACAATCCAGCTTGTACACTCCTGCATCTTGTAGAGGGATATGACATTTCACGGATGGTAAAAAATGACTAATCTTCTTCGGCGGCTTGAAGTATGTTTTAATGGAAGCTCGCTTCAAGATGTAGCCAACCTTGTCTGTGACTCCTAAGGTGTAATTTTGTGCAAATTTTTTGTGCAAATCTTCTTGTCTATTTTGTTTAATGTTTTTGTGCAGTAAAAGTATATTCTATTCTATTCTAATAAATTAAGTTTAAAATATTTATCAATATCATTTACGTTATTTACGACCCGAAAACCTTAAAAATGACACCCAAGTCACCCAATCCATGATGATTTTTACATACAAACATACATCCATCCATCCTTCCATCCATGTTTGTTTCAAACCATAATCGATGCCATTTTCGTAATTAACGTCTAAAAAAACCATAAAACGACACTCATATTGACATTTCAACCACATCGCATCCCACAGGGGATGATGGTGTAGGTATTTCCCGTCTGCTACGTTGGATTTTGAAATAGTTGTTTTCGTAATCAGCGACCCGATAAATCATAAAAACGATACCCATGTTGATTTTCAGAATTTGTCATCCCTTTTCCACCTTTTAGGGGTTGAATTCTGAAAGAGCCTGAAACACATGTTTACTCATTTATTGATAGGAGTACTCCTGTGAAGTTTCGAATAAAATAGTTTAACTAATCTTGTTTCCCAATACAAACTTTCAACCCCTTTTTCACCCCCTTAAGCGTTGAATATTCAAAAACCCTAGGATACGTAATTGTTTATTTCTAATCTTTAACTTAACAACGTAGTTTCTGGCTTCTAGCTCTAAAAATGACGGACTTCCATACAAAGTTTTAACCCCTTTTTCACCCCCTTAGGGGGCGAATTTATAGAAAATACTTTCTTAGCGGATGCCTACGTCATTACAACTGTCTGTTTGCCAAATTTCAGCGGAATCCGTTCAGTAGTTTTGGCTGTGCGCTGATATATGCGTCAGTCAGGTTTGCCTTTTATATATATAATATATAGGTTTTATGCCAAACTTGTGGTTGAAAATTATCTTAATATATAAATCAATTGCCGTGAAATATTTTTATTTTATATACCATTTCATTAGAAGGTTGCACTTCTAACGCGTGTGAACTGCACACAGGTTTTTTTTCTATTTAAAAAAGGGTAGATCTATTTGGAAATTGATGTATTTAATTATTAGTGTAGGTTTGTAAGGTTGGATTTACAAGTTCTTTATTTCAAAAATATTTTATTATAATAATAAATAAACATCAAGTTACGTAGGTTACGTGACTTTGAAACCGGCTTAAGGATTATTTCGAAACAAATAAGAATGAAATCGCACCAAACTATCTGCAAATATAAAATATTATTTATATTTATCGTTACTCTGATGTTTGCAGCAAAAAATAAACACGAAAACACTAAAGGAACAAAGTTGAAAAAGAGGTACTGCCGCTAAACAAGCGCTGAATGGGTGCTGACCATGGGTGCTGTAAAGCACCCGAAACGTCGGGAATTAAAAAGTTAAATTAAACGCGATATAATCCGTAAAAATTAGTTTCATTTAATAACTATACGTATTTTCAAATTTGTCAACGACTTACAGTTGTGATGTTGTTTGGTAACTGGATTTATTTATTAATATGCCTTTCAATTAATATAAGCAAGATAAATAGAGTGCAACACAGTAAGTTATTCCAATAAGTCGAGGCCCGCAAAGGTGTAAGTGAGGTTAAAGTAAAGAGAAGCAAGCTTGCATGACAGACACCCTTTGCGTGTCCAATCCAATCGCCGAATTCAGCACTTGTTCAGCGGCAGTACTGCTTTTTTAACTTGGTCTCTAATTCAGTGTTTAAGTATTTATTCTTTGTGAAAATATCAGAGTAACGGAAAATATAAATAATATTAAATATTTGTTTCATTCCTATTTGTTGCGAAATAATCCGCCCGTTTCAAAGTCACGTATCCTACGAAACTAAAGAATTATTTGAACTAATACAGATGTAGCATGATTTAGGTTTTATTTAAAACATAGGCTGACATTTTCTTGAAAGATTGTATTAGTTCCTTCCCAAGCAGCATGCAAGCTGTATACGAGCTGTATTAAAGTTCGTTTTTATACTAGAGGCTGTATTTTATGGCAGTATAAAAGCTGTATAAGCGCTTATACAGTTCTTATAAGTAAAAAAATTGGCACAAATTATGCAGCTTTGTGCGTTAGTAGCGCTGTACAGTAACTGTACAAGCATAAAAGAGGCTGTATAACTGCTGCATTACAGCTGTTATTTGGTGTTCAAGGAAACTATTACACTACAGATATTGTCTTATAAGTAAATTTAATGACAAACGTTCTAAATTGGTTTTTGAGCGGAATTACAAATGAATATAAAACAAAAACAACGTTTATGAATGATGGCAACATTTATTGTCTTAACATATACGTATTTAACATATTAATAGTATATTCGGATTGGATTTGAGTTTTGAAAGTGATAATTGGTGAGTTGAAAGTGCAAAATTAGATTTACGGTAAACTTGTATATGTTTGCTATCAAAAAATTGCCGCGCCAGCAAAATAATAAAATAATATAAGGACAAAATACTAAATACGGTAACTAAATATCGGTTGTATAGGTCAGAATAAAAAATAAATGGATAGAAGGCACATTGGGGCACAGTGATCATTAGTCAAACTGAAAGTAATAGTATAGGCTTAGACTAATGTCTAATATTCCCAAAATTATATTTTAAATTTTGTTTTTATGAGTCTTAAAATGGCGACAATTTGCTAAACAGCCTAAACGGTATTTCAAGGGTCTTATAGTCTTAGTAGCTGTACTATGTATGTTATTGGTTTTTAATCAGTTCTATAATAGGATATTTTTATTACTTACGCTGTATAGCAGTTTTTTCAACATAACATACTCATATAATAGAATAAAACTATATTTACGGATTTTATCGCGTTTAACTTACTTATTTTAATTCCCGACGTTTCGGGTGCTTTACAGCACCCATGGTTACGGGAGGGACTGAAGTCTTTTTCGCCCCGATGTCATAGTTAGTCCGGCTACCTTCAGTTTTTAATATTAATTTTTGGTCCGATCTACGCAGAATGAGCTTATATATCAATCAATCAATCAATCAATATCTTTATTCATTAACAATAAATTGTGTACGAATATTACAACAATGTCCTTATTATATTGATAAGACTTAACTTATTTACTTAAACAAAAAAAAAATGAGATAATAAAACAAAAAAATTTAATAAATTAACTAATAAATGTCATTGTACCTTTCTTATCTTTATAATTATTCTAACTACTTAACGATTAATATTCATCACAAATGTTCAATAATATATTATTTACATTATATAATTTAAAAAAAACAATAAAAAAAGCTAGCAAATGACCAACCTCCTCCATAGTTAAAAAAATAAAATAAACTTCCAAAGTAAAATAAAAATAAATTAGCTATTAAATTTCTTATTATTTAAATAAATATTCTGACTACTCTACAGTTAAAATTCATCAATATTATAAATACATTTCTCTATAAGCAGTGCGTTCAACTATGTTTTAAAAACACTTAACTTTTTTATTTCTTTTAGTTTTTTAGGCATCTTGTAAAAAATTAAAACTGCCTGATAACAAGGACAATGTTTTACAATCTCCAGTTTAGGCATAATAGGCAAAGTCAAGTTCATCCTTCTGGTGCTTTCTCTTTCTTTCATTTCTTCATCACTTTCATAAAAATGTCTGTTTTTAAAAACGTCGGACAGAAGAATCAAAATATATAGGCTGGGTGCTGTAAGAACATTAAGCTTTTTGAAATATTCTTTACATGATTCCCAAGGCGGAATGCATACCATTGCATACACAGCTCTTTTCTGGGCAGTGAATGCTTTTTTCATATTATATTTATAGCTATTGCCCCAGAATTTAAAACGTTTAAAAGATCATTTGATTGATTGATCAACGGTTAATTCTTCTCGCAAGGTGCATAAGGCATAGCTAGCTGAACTTATTGTGTCTGCTATGGCTGCCAGCTCAACTTTCCAATTTAGGAGATCGTCCAGATGAATTCCCAAAAACTTCACAGAACTTACAGTTTTAATTATTTCCCCATTTACATACACTTCTGTTATGTCATTGTTTCTAGTGGTGGCTTTGAACATGACGATATTATTTTTAGTTGTATTTTGCAATAAGCCATTTGCTGTAAACCATTTACAACCATTTTTTATAGTATCTTGAAAGCAGCCGAAACGTTGGGTATTAAAATAAGTAAATTAAACGTGTAGTATTCGCGTAAATATAAGAAATCATTATAACATATAACTCTCTTTAGAGATAAGTATAAAAGATGAAAAACTTTGTCTTGGGAACAGTGTTGGATAAATTTTATTTAGATTTAACATGATATTTTAACTGCACCATATCTTTTTCTTTTTTCACATATTGATAACAAAATAATTTTGTTCATTAGCACAATATAAACACGCAACGCATGCAAAATATTCTGTCACTTATACAGATTTAAGTTATATTAGGGCTGTTATTTATTTTTTTAGTTTTATATCACTCTCATAGACAGAAGTCATAAAACTACTATATTTACAAAAGTGTATAATGATAAGAATAAGAATAAGTTTTAGAAGAGAGTTTGCATACACCATTGTTCAGAAATAAGATTTTAGTGATACTATAATAACACTTAGAGCTGTATAAGCAAGAAACAGCATGCAAAAAACAGCTTCTAAACAATGATAAAATCACATTGAAGCGTTACAAAATACTTAAGTTGTATACTAGAGTTTTTATATTGTGATTAAGAACCCTAAGCTTACTTAGATCCCATAATACAGACTTTAAACAGCTTGAGCTGTATAATAACTCATAAACCACTCTTATAAGGATATAACCTCTTTACAACACTTATGCGCTTTTAAAAGAACTCTAAGTTCTATGTGGGCTGGCATATTGATGTTCATAACGCTTGCGTGCTCCGTGGGTTCTTCATATTTCTATATACAACTACCGATCCGCTCCGGCTTCCCACAGGTGATTAAGCGCCACTTACCGGGTCCAATTATCAATCTAAGTCATCTAGGGACCCATTCAAACACACAAAAATTTCATCAAAATCGGACGAGCCGTTTTTGAGTTATGGCGAGACTAACGGACAACATTTATTATGTGACATTATCCGCAAATGTTTGGAATTCTACACAATTTTTTACGTAAATATTTTACGTGGCTTGTTCCGAATGTACATAATTGCCATTAATGTAAATGTCACTATCCTCCTAATTCTAGTGAACAATCTATAAATCTATACAAATAAATAAAATTGAAGTTTCTGTTTGTAATGTCAAAATAACAGCTTTTAATAAATGCATATAAAAGTAACAGTACTTATAACAAAAAAAACAATTTTAAAATTTTTGTCTGTCTGTTTGTTCAGGCTAAATTCCGAAAATACTGGATCGATTTTGATAGGACTTTCACTGGCAGATAGCTAATGTTATAAGAAGTAACTTAAACTACTGTTATTTTAGAAAAAGAATTAGGGTTCGCCAAAAATAAAAATCCATGAAATTCAATTGTAATAAATTCCACGCGGACGAAGTCGCGGAAAATAGTTAGTCAATATATAAAAAGATCTAGTGATAATAGCGCCGTAAATCAAAAGTGAAATTATTAAGATGGTTTTTGTCTAATTATACTTATCTCCTATAGTAAAAAAAAAAATCTTCCTATTTTCCTTAATTCGATAGGGTTTATAGCAGTCTCTATGGGCTGCCTGTCATTTATCAGCTATCAGTCTCTATGGGCCAAATCAAGAGTGCCCTTAACCAGCGAGCATGTATGCGTAGATATTGAATGTGAAGAAGCGAGAGAGGTGTGCCAGGGTCGTGCCAAATGGAAGTCCGTAGTCTTTGCCTACTCCTCTGGGTGACAGGTGTGAGAATTTATGTTGTTTTGTATACATGTGGCACCGTCGTTCTGGCAATACCGGTGTTAGTCGATCTCTCCACTATATGGTGTGACGACCTGATGAAAAATAATCGATGGATGCAGGTAGCTCAGGGACGTACTTTGTTGTAATCTACGAGGAAGGCCTATCTTCAGCAATGGACTTGTGTGCCGATAGTGATAGAAACATTACCGTTCCCATTACAGTCTATTAAAGTCCACTGCCTAACATAGGCCTCCCGCATAGATTGCATCAGGGGGATATTTGCCATAGTTGGCACGCTTGGCAAGCGGGTTAGCAACCGCACTTTTTATTTTTAGTCGTTATTAGGAAGACGCTGCTGCCCATCTCCTGATTTGTGTCCCTTTGCCGCCTCTTACGACACCCACGAGACGATATTCTTTCACCGTCACTACTCAGTAAATTACATACATAATAATAAAATTTTAGAAATAATAATACGTCATAATAATGAAATGTGAAACATGTGTCATTGTGTTTTTATGTTGTTGATATTATGCAAATTACAACATCAAATGTGCCTGCGGCGAGTGACGTGGCTTGGGAATTACCAGCGGTACATTTATTAAAATACCGTTATATTATACTGTTATTACATGTGGTCATCAAAAATAATGTTAGGGTTTACTCTGAATGATAGGCGAGAGATTGTGTAAGGATTAAGCAAGGAATGCTAATTATGTCAGAATTAAGCAAGGACTGCTTCGGTGGTTTGGAAAGAATAAATGAGGAAAGAGTGAAGAAGCAAACATTTGTTGTAGAAGTGAGAGGCAGAGTTAGCAAGGGACGCTGTAGATGAAAGTTTCTTGACCTAATTGGCGACATATTGAAGATGGGCTAAGTTAAGCGATGAGCATGTGATTTATGGATGTGAAAGAACCAAAAGAGGTGCGTCAGGATCGTGCCAAATGGAAATCCATAGTCTCTGCTAATCCCTTTGGGTGACAGGCGTGAGAGTTTATAATTATGTTTTATTATGCTGTTAACATGTATTTGGATACATGTAATGAATATTTTGTTTATTTCGTTTTATGTTTAGGTACTTAACATTTGTATATCCTTAAGTTTCAGATATATTTCATAGATCTATCTATATAAAATACAAAGAAAAAATCTACCTACATAATATATCCGTTATAGACTTTGAAATCATCCAAATGATGTGCCCCAAACCGGTTTCATTAGAAAGGCAATAATGCGAAAATGTTTTAGACCACTAAAACAATGCATTATGCACTATACAAAAAAGTTAATAAATAAACAAAATTTCCTTTTTTTTCCAACAAATAAACAAAATGTATTTCATTTTTAGCGTAGTAGCACACGTCGGGTAGCGGTAATTTTCGATACTGCCTGCATCGTCGGTCGTTTTCTTTCCATTTTCCCCTAACCCTCGGCCGTTTGGTTTCCCTTGCCGAGATCCGTATGATGCCGATACCGTATGGTTTCGTTATATTTTAATGTATATACTTTATGCTATACTATTTATGATTATAGCAGTTTATAACTCATACATTTTATAGATATTTGTCAATCCCAACCAGACGAGACGAATGCTATAGAAATCCCCATCATAATAATGGTAATTCAGAGACAAAACCTACCATGCAAAATACTGTTATATTAATTTATACGTGGTAGAGCCACGCTGCAGCTATTGCAGATATTGTGGTTGCAGCACGAATGGGTCGGCTCAACTGGGGTAGGACCACGCTCTCACAGAATACCGGCGTAAAATAACAGCTTAATGCTGCTGTGTTTCGTATGGTGAGTGTAGAGAACCGGAGACCCTTTTTGGTGGAAACGAGGCATTCCATCTTAGTCCTCAGGGGTTACAACGCATCTGCATTTTGATTCTTAATTGAGGCTAAATGTAGATGTTTATGGACCACAGCAACTTCTTACCATTAGGTGAACTGTGTGCTCGTTTGTCACCCTTATTCTATAAAAAAAATTAAAAGCTTTCCCGTTGTAAATTCTTGTAATAAAAAGATACCTAACCAACTTTAAACAAAGCTTTAAATGAAATGTGAAGCTCACTTGGCTTGGGCCCGTAATCGAATATATAAAAATTAATGTATGTTTGTTCGTATTTTATGCGCTGCCATACCGTTCATCAGATTGCGGTAAAACTTTGACAACTTATTGCTTTGCACTTGCACGATGGTAATAACCATAGTACAATTAACAATGCATTGGTGCCGGCGGGGATCGACCCCGCCGGCACCAATGCAATTGCTAATTCCAATTTTAAGTGCTGATTTACCACGTCCTCGCGGAGAAGAAAAAAAACATCGTGAAGAAACCTGCATGTCTGAGAAATAAAAAAAAATTCAAAGACTTGTGAAGTCCACCAACACGCAGTGGAGCAGCGCGGCCGACATTTCCTTGCCCTAATACCCTCTCAGAGGTGAGAGGAGGCCTGTGGCCAGCAGAGGGACGTATATAGGATGTAACTTTAACTTTAAATATTCTATTACGAATACATTTAATTATATCTTATTTATGTTAATAGTATATCTTTGAATATTTTATAAGTACCCACTTAAGTATTCCAACCAGATGAGGAAATAATATTCTAAATAATTAAAAATGCTGTTAATGCACCCGCAATAGCCCAGGCGTTGCAGTTGTTCGTTAGCGGCGGTATTCAAACAGCATTTAGAAGTTAATGTTTTATGTATTATGTAAAAATGGGAATGGGTGAAAAAAGTGCTACAAAAAATCTATATTTTTGTATTTAAAATAAATTGCACAAAAAAGGACATAACCCAGAACAAGTATTATTTGAAGGCCGTTTCGAATTCGGAGCTCCATAACTTAGCACTTAGTGACGAATAAGCTAAGGCTAAGATTTTTAAAATCTTTTATTTCAGTAACTCTACAATTATTAACGGATAATTTATAAGTTAAGAGTATTTCAGAATGATTCATTTCTTTGTGTGTAGGATGGTTTAGTGGCTTACTGTTTGTGCTTCAAGCGATAAGGTTAAAAACCTGCTGTACGTATTCAAATATATTGCGATGACTAACTCAAAAAGGATAATAGTTTTATAAGTGCCGTGTAAAGTGAACTGGCAGAGGATATGAATCCATTTTTTAAGTTGGGGATATTATGTTATTATAAAAACGATGAAACACGCTAAGCACAATTAGAGTTGCGTGTCACCAGCTGCATAATATCTAAATAATTTGCAGCTAAATTTTAATCCTCTACGTACAAAACCCCCGTAAAGGAAAAATATAATATGAAAAGAATGTTCATATAAAAAAAACAGACCTCAAATTTGATTCTATAAGTGCTACGCTTGGCACTGAGCACTAAAAAGCTGTTTTAGTCATTACTTGCTATTATTTCATATTACATATTCTGTCTGTTATATATTGATTTAATTTTCACCGACTTTAAAAAGGGAGGAGATTCTAAATTATTTTTATGTATGTTTGACGTTTTTCGAAAGCGGCTGAACCAATTCAAATGTTTAATTTTTTATTAAATATTTAACCAACTTCTAGTTAGCAGGTTCTAAATGGACGCGTATTTTTTATATTTTCACCGCTTTCTTAAAAACGGCTGAATGGATTTAAATCTTTTATTTTTAATTAAATGTGTAATGACTATACACTTCAGGGGTGACCTTACATATATTTGAAGAAAAGTTCCACCTCTAAGGGTGAAAAATAAGGCATAAAGTTTTTATTGTAACCATTTAGACGACATGCTAGTAGTTTGAGCTTGTGATCTTATCTTCATCATCATTACCATCATTACAGACCTTGACAAGGCCACTGTTGAACACAGGCCTCCCCCAAGGAATCCCACAAATCAGAAACAGAAACAGAAACAAAAACTTTTTTATTCAATATAGATTATAAATAATACTTATTTAAAGTCACTCTTTTGTTTAATTACCACTGGTTCGAAAAAAACCTCTGTCCTGGGAAGAACCAGCAAGAAACCCAGCGGGACTTTTTTTTAAAAATAACAGCTTACAATCATGTATGTTACACAATTAACCACACAAAACAAATTAGAAATAGCTTGGTAGCGAACACCTCATTCCCAGGGGTTATTTTCATCCATAAATTCCTTAATATTATAATAACCCTTTTTATACAAATTATGTTTAATAAAGTTTTTGAATTTTGAGTAGGTCGAATTTTGTATATTTTCTGGGATTTTGTTGTAAAAGCGCCCCATCGCCCCAAGAATGAATTACTGACTCGGTGGAGTCGAGTAACTGGTACTACTAGCTTGTGTTTGCTCCTAGTATTTACAGAATGAATATCACTTATTTTTGTATAACTACTTTTATTTTTGTGTACGTACATTACATTTTCATAAATGTATTGAGAGGCCAAAGTTAATATATTAATTTCCTTAAATTTTTGTCGGAGCGACTCTTTAGGTTTTAAATCATAGATTGCTCTTATGGCCCTCTTCTGTAAAACAAATATAATTTCAGTGTCAGCCGCGTGTCCCCATAGCAAAATACCATACGACATTATGCTATGGAAATAGCTAAAGTAAACAAGTCTAGCTGTTTCCTCACTGGTAAGATTTCTAATCTTTTTTACAGCATATGCTGCAGAACTAAGTCTGCTTGCTAGCTTCGCGTCTAGTGTGATTCCAAGAAAAATGGTGGTATCAACAAGACTCAGTTCCTCCCCATTTAAAATTACATTAGTATTTAATTGTTTGACATTTGGAGTCATGAACTGCATACATTTCGTTTTAGTGCTATTTAAATGCAAGTTATTAACATTAAACCAATTTGCTAATTTAGATATAGCATTATTTACTTCGTCACATTTTAATAATTGTCGTTTTAATTTGAAAATTAATGAAGTGTCATCAGCAAATAATACTATATTATGGTTATCCCCTACTATGTAAGGTAAGTCATTAATATATACAAGAAACGGAAAGGGGCCGAGAACTGAGCCTTGAGGCACGCCCATTTGTACTATCGACCCGGAAGAGCCCATACTATTAATGACAACTTTTTGAGTTCTGTTACTTAAATATGAAACAATTAATTTAAGAGCATTACTTCTTACACCGTAGTGTTGTAGTTTCTGATTAATGTTTCATGGTGAACACAATCGAAGGCTTTGGATAGGTCACAGAATATACCCAAAGCATCCTGTGAATTCTCCCATGCATTGAAAATATATTTAATCAGCTCAACACCAGCATCAGTTGTCGAGCGACCCTTGTGAAACCGAATTGATTTTTATGAAGTAAATTATTAACATTAAAAAAAATTAACATTTGATCCAGAATAATTTTTCCAAAAATTTTACTTAGTGTTGGCAGTACAAAAATGGTTCTAAAATTGCCGGGGTCTAATGTACTACCAGATTTAAATAAAGGTATTACTTTACTATGCTTCATCAAATCAGGAAACACACCATATTCGATACTAGTATTAAAAATAATAGCTAGTTGAGGCGCGATTATATCGATTATAGACGCAATAATTTTAACGGAAATGCCCCACAGATCCGCAGTTTTCTTAATATCAATAGTTTTAAAATATTTTACAATATCTTTTGATGTTATTTTATGAAATGTAAAATTCTTTGTACACACATTTACATTTTGTTTAAGTAATGATTCGGCGACGGTAGGAGAAGAATTCAGTGACTTAGTGGTTAAGATCGGAATATCCGTAAAATATTTCTCAAAAACCATTGCAACATCCTGATCTGATTCCGTTAATTTGTTGTTAAAACTTAACCGGTAGTTTGAATTGCGAGAGTTGACCTTACCAGTTTCACTATTAATTATACTCCACGTCATTTTAATTTTATTAGAAGCCGTCTTAATTTTGTTGCTCAAATGCAAAGACTTGGCTTTGGAGCACACTCTTTTAAATATTTTTGAATATTTTTTTATATATTCCCTAAATTCGACGCTAAGGTTATATGACCTTTCATGGTAAAGTTCATATAACCTTTGTCTGCTCTTATGGATTCCTACTGTCGCCCATTCATTGAAAGCCTTCCGACTGTTCAAGGAAAACGTTTTAGAAGTAAAAATATTATCAAATTCATTGCAAATAAGTTTAAACATTGTTCCATACAAAAAATTAGGATCATTTGGTATGAAAGTGATGGAAGATTCTTCACTATGTTACTTCTAAACTTCTCCAATCGACGTGCATTTACAGGAACAAACACAATTTTCTCATCTACTTGCTTTTTGTGAACATAAGGTAACGAAACTAACTGTCCACAGTGATCAGAACTCAATTTTTGAATTATACATTTATGCAACGGCTTAACATTTGTAAAAATGTTATCTATACATGTTGCACTACATTCAGTAATACGCATTGGCTCTAAAAATAAATTAAAAAGACCATATGATTTAAACAATGATCTAAATTTAATATTGGTGGAGGAAGCTTCTACGAGATTGATATTAAAGTCTCCATATATTACAACAGATTTATTCTGTTTATTAAGCTTAACAAAAACTTCCTCCATAATTTTTTCAAAAGTATTGTATATAGAACATGGGGGTCTGTAGACGCTTACAACAATGAGGTGCTCAAACTCAACACATGCCATTTCTACAGTTCGCTCAACCTCTGTTGAGCGAACTCTAGAAATGGCTGTACTGATAGAAATGGCTGTAATGACTGTAGAAATGATATTGTGAGCCTCTCTAGGCTCACAATATCTTTACGTTCTTTACATGATAATAATTTACTAGCTAATATTAACGAGCCACCTCTGAAAACCGTTTCTCTATTGAACGAACTGACCACCTGGTGATTACTGAAATTAAACATTATGTTATAAGCTTTTAACCAATGTTCAGTAATACATAAAATATGAATATTGTTGCTATTTAAGAACAATTCAATTTCTAGCTCTTTGCCTATCATGCCTTGTATATTCTGATGCACCAGGTGTAAACAATTTTTATTATCACTCTGTGGAGTCATACAATTAAGGTTTTGTAAGCTACATTCTAAATTATTTAAATTATTATAACTGCTAGAGATTACCTCTATTGTCTCATTTTCTAATTTAAATCACTTGGAACTGATTCCAAATTACATATTAAGTCATTACACTTTTCAAAAGAAGCAGATGTCGGTGGAGCCAAGTCCTTGGCTGAGTTAATATATAAACAATAAGATAGCACATTTGCTATCTGTCTTAAATTATAGTTGGATAGGTAATACCTATCTCTAGTCAAAATTTTCTTAATGAAATTATTTATGTCTATTAAATTAATTATATTATTATAATTATAACAATTAGATGTCAAGTTTAATAAATTGTTATTAAATGAAAAGTTATTAATTAATAAATTTAAATTTAAACTCACTCACTTTCCTGAGCCACCTGCATACATCGACTTCCTGCATGTCTTACCAGGTCGTCACTCCATCTAGAGGGGGGTTGCTCACACTTCGTCTACCGATACGAGACCGCCACTCGAGAACCTTTTTCCCCCATCGGCTGTCGGTTCTACGAGCAATATGGCAGGCCCATTGCCACTTCAGCTTACTACTCGGTTGGGCGATGTCGGTTACTCTAGTTCTACTGCGGATATCTTCATTTCTAAGTCTATCACGCAGATAAACCCCGAGCATAGCCCTCTCCATAGCTCGCTGAGTGATCTTGAGCTTCCTCATACGGCCAGCAGTGAAGGACCACGTCTCAGATCCATAAATTATCACTGGCAACATGCACTGGTTGCACACTCTCGTTTTCAAGTTTTGAGGTATACCTGACGAGATGTGTCGCAATTTCTTCTCTCGGTCGAAGTTGTACTTACCTAGTCGGAGTATTTGTCCCTGGTAAACATACTCGTCAACAACTTCGAGCTTAGCGCTCCCAACTACCGGCATAGGTGTGACATGGACATTACACATGATCTTTGTTTTGTCCATGTTCATCTTAATACCTATCCGTTGGGAGACACTATTGAGGTCATTGAGCATAGTGCTTAGGTACTCCAGCGATTCTGCTATAGACACTATATGGAAGCAAATGGAGCCATCGATGTTAATACCGTATCCTTTCCAGTCCAGTAGGTTGAAAACGTATTCCAATAAGCGGTTAAGAGTTTCGGGGATATAACGTCACCCTGTCTTACACCTCTCTGCAGTTGAATAGGTTTTGTATTCTAGTTCTGTACTCGGATAGTCATCGTAGCCCTACTGTACAAACACTGCAGCACTTCGATATACCGACAGTCAACTTGGCACCGCTGTAGGGACTGCAGCACCGCCCAAATTTCGAGGGAATCAAAGGTTTTTTCATTGCCCACATACGCAAGACATAGTGACAGTTTGTACTCCTCGGTCATCTGTACAATTTGCCAAAGGGTATGTATGTGGTCTTATTTTATTTTATTTTTTTATTTATTCACAAAATCCACAGCTTGTAACAATTTATTTACACTCAAAACTTATAAAATAGGTCTTGAAGCCAATTACGGATTTACAATATACTTATTAAGCTAAAGAAAAACGTCACAAAGTGTTCACCACCTTACTTAAAAATAGAAGTATGAAATATAAAAATACTTAAAGGTAAACAAAGCGCTCGAAATTTGTTTAAGTGCGGAAGAGTGTGTATGTTTGTGTGTGTATGTGAGAGTGAGATAATGTGTGTGTGTATATATGTGAACGTGATACAAAGTTTAATTAAATAACGATATTTTAAAATAAATAGATAAATGTAATAAATATAAACATGATGTAAATTAGAGTGCATATTTATGTATCCAATTAATACCTGCTATAAAAACTTTCTTGCATTTATATTATTACTGCTAATTACTATTTAAATTTATAGATTAGTTTATAATTTGACATATTCTTACAAAGTACCTTGGCAACTTCACTTTTGAATGAAGTTTTACTAGAGTGAAAGATATCAATTGAATTAAATGTTTTATTATAAATTCTGTGAAGCCTATTGACAATCGAATTTTGAGCATAGTTAGTTCTTTTAAGGGCAGTAGCAAAAAGTGTCGTATGTCTAGTTCGTATATTTGGAACACTAAAACTTAAAATTTGTAACGCTAATTCACAACAGTCTATGTAGTTATTACATATGCCATGTAAAAAGGACATATCAATTAAGGTTCGTCTACTTTGAAGAGGCTTGTAATTATAGTGGAGACTAGACTCGCTATGATCTGAAAAGCGGCGAGAAAATCGAAAGTGTAGGTGCTTTAAAAATTTTAACTGAATATTCTCCAGCTTTTGAATATACGTCACATATTGAGGATTCCATATTATGCTACTATACTCCAGAATACTTCTGACATATGCAAAGTATAGTACTCGTAAACATCCAATGTCTGAAAAGGGCTTACTGACTACCGTAAAACAAAACCTAAATTTTTGTATGCTTTTGCCACTATTTTTATACCATTTTTGCCCCTAGGTCAAGTACACTATTCAACTCAGATAAAGTAAAATTATTTATTTTATAATTGCATTTAATTGGATTAGTTTTTCTAGTGAAGGATAAAAGACAACAATTCTTTAAATTAATACCAATACGATTTTCAATATAATAAGAGTTTATTCTATCTAGATCGGCTTGAAGGTTAATATAATCAGTAATCCCATTAATTTTCATAAAGATTTTTGTATCGTCAGCATACATTAAAATTTTTGCATGCTTAGGCATATAATAATGGTCCCAGGATGGAACCCTGCGGTACGCCAGATGGTACCTCTAAAAAGTCGGAGCGTGAACTACCTACCACTACAGCTTGAGAACGATTGCGCAGATATGACTCAAACCATCTCAACAAATTACCGAGGATACCCAGTTCAGATAATTTACGCAGAAGGATACTGTGGTCAAACTGTGTGCTGTGGTCAAAAAGGTCTATGGTGCTAAAGCCATTTCGGAAACCGGTTTGTTCGGGAGGCTGAAAGTAGTCGTGTCTGCGTGCCAGACGATTCGAAATGACTCTAGAAAACAGCACGCGGCTCAGAAAGGAAATCGGTCTGTAGTTCTTCAGAAGAGCGTTGTCGCCTTTCTTGAAGAACAAGACCACCGCACTTCTTTCTGAAGACAGACCTTTAATCCTTCGTTGCACAAAGTCTTAGCTCATAGCACCAACTTGAAAAGCTATTATGTGGAAATTATATTATTATTTATAGTTTTTGTAGTCGCTTATTACATTTTATTAAAAGTGTAGAATATGTTAATTTAACATGGTTAAATAATTTAAAACATTTACAATAATGCTTCTATCAAGTATCGTGCACGATACCTAGCCCGCCACCCACAGTACGTGGTAGAGCCATGCTGCTGCTGTATTATGGCTCCAGTACGAATGGGTCGGCTCAAACTGGATGGGACCAATTCTTCCTCAGGAGTGACAACGCGTCTGCATTTTTAATCGAGGATAGATGAAGATGTCTATGGGCCGCAGCATTCACTAAACATCAGGTGGACTGTGTGTTCACTTGTCTCCCTTATTCTATTTAAAAAAGAAATCTATATATATAAAGGCAAACCTGACTGACTGACCTATCAACGCACAGCCGAAACTACTGAACTAATTTCGCTGAAATTTGGCATACAGACAGTTGTAATGACGTAGGCATCTGCTAAGAAAGGATTTTTGAAAATTCTCTCCCTAAGGGGGTGAAAAAGAGGTTAAAACTTTGTATGGAAGTCCGTCATTTTTAGAGCTAGAAGCCTGAAACTTTGTTTTGATTTGGTTAACGATTAGAAACAAACAATTGCGTATCCAAGGGTTTTTGAAAATTCAACCCCTAAGGGGGTGAAAAATGGGGTTGAAAGTTTGTATGGGGAAACAAGATTAGTTAAACTATTTTATTCGAAACTTCACAGGAGTACTCCTATTAATAAATGAGTAAACAAGTGTTTCAGGCCCTTTCAGAATTCAACCCCTTAAAGGTGGAAAAGGGGTGACAAATTCTGAAAATCAACATGGGTATCGTTTTTATGGTTTATCGGGTGGCTGATTAGGTAAACAACAACTATTTCAAAATCCAACGTAGCAGACGGGAAATACCTACCATCATCCCCAGATGTAGTTGAAATGTCAATATGGGTGTCGTTTTATGGTTTTTGGGGTGTTAATTACGAAAATGGCATCGATTCCAACATGGATAGAAGGATGGATGGATGTATGTTTGTATGTAAAAATCATCATGGGTTGGGTGACTTGGGTGTCATTTATAAGGTTTTTGGGTCGTAAATAACGTAAATGATATTGATAAATATTTTATACTTAATTTATTAGAATAGAATAGAATATACTTTTATTGCACAAAAACATAAAACAAAATAGACAAGAAGATTTGTACAAAAAATTTGCACAAAATTACACCTGAACAAAAAAATACTATTTTAAAAATTAAAAAACAATGAAGATAAAGAACCAAAACAAATATATTTTTTTTACAAATTAATAAAATGGCAATACCAAAAGAAATACTTAGGTACCTACCTATTTTGTATTGATCTTCAAGTTCCAATCCCTACCAATAGATGGCGTTGGTATCGTTTTAGAACGCGGTAACGTTGTGTTTTTTAGACTTCGACTTTGCTTGCTTACGGTTTAAGATTTGCTTCGTGTTTCGGATTAGTTGCTTGATTTTGTCTTTCTTACAACCACTGTTCAAACTTGGAATTCGATTTGCTTTGTGATTAGGTATTGTTGATAGAAGTATTTTTTCTCACTGAAAAAATGACTACAGAAGCTCTTAATATTAAAGAAAAAATGGAAGAACATACTGCCGTCCCCATTATAGGTGACGGCGCCTGTTTGTTTCGTGCTCTTTCATTTTTAATGTACGGAACCCAAGAAAATGCGATGGTGGTGCGTTCACAAATTGTTAGATTTGTGGTAAATGATTGGCCTAGGTTTTCAGTTATGACCCACGACAGAAATGGCGATAATTATTCACCAGCAAATTCAGCCGATATGTTAAAAAATGAAACTTACCGTGGAAGCTGCAGGCTTAATATTTCCGTTTCGTTTTGAAGTATATCGAAACGGTCTGCTATACACAGAATCCGGAACAGATATCTGTCCAGTTATCTAATGGAAATTTTGACGCCTATCTGCCTATTGTTGTGTAGAAAATTACACAGCGTCACATGGAGCGACCTGTCGAAGAGCGTGATCATTTTTCAGAGCTTGACCATTTAACTGTTACATTTTTTGTAAACAGTGAAATATCAACTCCTACCAGCGGAACATATCAATCTGTATCGTCGACATTAAAATATGAAAAAAAGAAAAATAAAAGAAGGTCGAGATTTACTAATTACACAAGAAAAAGTCAATTAAAAAGTGCATAAAAAGATATAGGCAGAACAAGCCAGATTCAAATCGTAAATCTGTGTCCGCTTATCAGAAAAAACACACAGTGTACACAGGCAAGCTGTTGCAAATTACCAAACTGCGAATCCACAAGTGCATAGAGTAATTCAGTCGCGGTATGAGGAAAACATTACACTGCGTTTATGGAAAAACAAGGTCCATTCCGCTATGGAGTATGACCCTGATATTGCTTATAGAACTGACAGCAGTGTAGCCTTGGGTTCTATGACATACAAGTGTCAGTGGTGCAATGCGCTGAAATGGAAGGATGAGACACCTGGTTTGTGTTGCAGTGCTGGAAAAGTGCAACTTGATCGGTTGAAACAACTGCCTGAACCACTCTTTAGTTTGATTAATGATCTACACCCAGATCATGACCATTTTATGGGTAATATTCGTAAATATAATGCCTGTCTCCAGATAACTTCCTTTGGTGGTAAACAGGTAACAGCAGATGGTTTTTCACCGACTTTTAAAGTACAAGGCCAGGTCTACCATTTAATTGGAAGTATATTACCAGAAGCCGAACATGACGCTCAGTACCTTCAAATATATTTTGTAGGTGAAGATGATCGAGAAGCAAAGATTCGATGTTCTAAATTTCCTAACTTAAAGCCAAATTTAATCAAACAATTGTAGAATATGCTGCATCAAGTGAACCCGTATATAAAAGATCTGAAAAGTGCCATTGATAAAGCCCCTCAGAGTCATACAAAGTTGTCATACATGCTGATAAAAAACCACCAGAAGAACATAGAGGTAGGTACAATGCACCAACTACAAATGAAGTGGCTTTAGTGTTAGTGGATCAACAATTTGATCGGAGGGACATCATCCTCGAGAGCCGAAGTAATTCACTTCAGCGTATTAGTGAGATACATCGAGCATATGATGCGCTATAGTACCCATTGATGTTTTGCTGGGGGGATGATGGGTATTCACTCAACATACCACAACTAAGTTGCCGCTTAATAAAACTGTCTCTTCTGCAAGTTTCTATTCGTGTAGAATAAAGATTAAAGAAGGAGAAAGTAGATATTTAGTCAACTATCGTGCCCTTTTTAGTCAATATTTGGTGAATGAATACGCCAAAATAGAAACATAGAGATTAAATTATATTAAAAATAATCAAGCCAAATTACGTGCTGATAGTTATATCCATTTAAAAGATGCTATTGGACGACAAGACGCAGAAGCCAACCAACTAGGACAAATGGTTGTCCTTCGATCATCTTTTACGGGGGGACCTAGGTATATGCACGAAAGTACACTGGACGCTATGACCTATGTTAGGAATTACGGCCTGATCTTTTTATCACTTTCACATGCAACCTCGCTGGGACGAGATGAAAGAGCAATTGCTTCAAGGACAACAATCTCATGATAGACACGATATAATTTCGAGGGTGTTTCGACTAAAGGTGAAAAAGATCATGAACTTATTGACAAAGGGCAAAATATTTAGTGAAGTGCGATGCTATATGTATTCAACGGAATGGCAAAAGAGAGGTCTTCCACATATTCATATTCTTTTGTGGCTTCACAAACGTATTCCGGATGAAATCGACAATATAATTTGTGCTGAAACACTGGATCCCAAACGTGACCCAGAGCTTCGAAATTGTTAAATGTAATATGATACATGGTCCATGTGAAACTTTAAATCGAAAGTCACCATGTATGAAAGATAACATGTGCAGTAAACGATACCCCAGAGATCTCATAAGGGAAACTCAAACTGGTGAAGACGGTTATCCGCAGCACAAGAGACGTTTACTAGATGACGGTGGGTTCTCCGTTGATATCAAAGGCACAACAATAGATAATCGCTGTGTAGTCCCTTATAATCCTGTATTATTAAAACATTTAACGCTCACTTAAATGGGTAATATTGTCATTCGGTGAAATCAATAAAATACGTCTGTAAATACGTAAATAAAGGTTCAGACCAGGCATCGTTTGCTTTAGAGAATGAGAAGGATGAATTTAAAACCTACACAAGTGGAAGATATATAAGTTCATCAGAGGCAGTATGGCGAATCCTTGAATTTCCTATTCATAAACGTTTCCTTCCCGTATTCCACCTCGCTGTACATTTGGAAAATGGGCAAAGGGTTTATTTTAATGAGCAAAATCTGAGTGAGAGAGTGAATAGTCCTCCAACAACCACACTCTTATCCTTTTTCGATTTGTGTAAAGTGAATAACTTTGCAAAAACATTGCTCTACCGAGAAGTACCTGCATACTACATTTAGGATAAAAGATAGTTCCAAAGGAGAAAGAGAAGAGCAAACGTTGAAGGCTGGCCAGGGGTCAAAAAAGAGCACGTTCTGGGCAGGGTTTATACTGTGCATCCGAACAATACAGAATGCTGTCACCTTCGCATACTTTTTCATGAGATCCGGGGCCCGATTTCGTTTGAAGCGTTAAAAACTGTAGATGGTCATGTATATTCCACGTTCCAATCAGCGTGCAAAGCTCTCGGCTTGTGTGAAGATGATCAGCATTTGTTCGCAGCAATGGAAGATTCAGCACTTTGCCAATCACCGCAAATAATTCGGGATCTTTTTACGATTATTTTCGTGTTCTGCCAAGTGTCAGACCCTATAAGGCTTTGGGAGAAATTCAAAGAATACCTCTCTGGAGATTTTAAAAGGCAATTAGAAAGACAGGAGATGTGGACATAGAGCACATAACAGATGTGGTATTTAACAAATGCCTTTCGGTAATAGAAGATGCCGTATTAGCGTTGGGTGGTCGGCTACTAAAATAGTATGGGTTAGCTCAGCCAAGCAAAGAACAACAATTTGAAAATAGAGAGTTTCTTAAAGAGACAAGTTACGACTTAGCATCATTAGAAAACACAGTTAAAATAATGAAGGATCTCTGAATGACGAACAAAAAGCAGTTTACAATCAAATTAACACAAAAATTGAATCAAATGAGGGTGGAATATTCTTTTTAGATGCTCCCGGTGGAACAGGCAAAACATTCCTCATAAATTTGCTATTAGCAAAAGTTAGAAGTACTCGCAGAATTGCTTTGGCTGTGGCTTCTTCTTGGATCGCAGCTACACTGCTTCAGGGTGGACGAACTGCTCATGCTACCTTCAAGTTACCACTCAATTTAACAACAGCTGATACTCCCATTTGTAATTTATCGAAACAAAGTAACTTTGCTGAAGTATTAAAACATACGAAAATGATAGTGTGGGATGAAATAACCATGGTTTATAAGGGTGGGAGGCTTTAAACAGAACTCTACAAGATATAAGAGGAAATAAGAAGTTAATGGGTGGTGTAACGGTTTTACTGGCTGGAGAGATTAGACAGACTCTACCAGTAGTGCCAAAAGGAACTAGAGCAGATGAAGTTAAGGCGTGTCTTTTCTGATCCACTTTATGGCCCCTAATTAAAATCCTCAAGCTCTCGAAACATATACGGGTACACTTAGGAGAAAAAGAGTCTGCTGGTGGATTTGTGAATCTCCTACTTGAAATCGGCAACGGTGATTACCCGATAAATGACGGAATGATAACCATCCCTGATAATTTGTGCACAGTTGTGTTTACGTCACAGGAGTTAATATCCAAAATTTACCCAGATTTTGCTCATATCCACGATAAGAAAATGGAATGGTTGTGTGAACGTGTCATACTAACCCCGAAAAACGACCAAGCAGCGGCAATTAACGATATACTGTTAACGTCTTTTGAGGGGGAAGAAATGGTATACACGTCAATAGACTCTGTGGTCAACACAAATGACGCAATTAACTACCCTGTCGAATTTCTTAATTCACTGAAACCATCGGGTCTTCCACATCATAAGCTTATTCTGCGCGTGCGCACTCCTGTTATGTTGTTGCGAAATTTAAAACCTCCTCAACTGTGCAACGGAACCAGACTAAAAGTAAAAGCGTTACATCTTCCCTTTGAATTCAAACGAATACAGTTTCCCCTCAAAGTCTGATTTGCAATGACCATAAACAAATCACAAGGGCAGACATTAAAATTTGCGGGTATAGACTTGAGAGAAAATTATTTTTCACACGGGAAATTCTATGTGACTTGCTCACGCGTAAGCTCGCCCAGTAGTCTGATAATTTTGGCACACAGTAATAGATTAGCAAAAAATGTGGGGTATAAAGAAGTTTTGTAGTTTACTAGCTTTTGCCCGCGACATCCAGTTATAAATGTGGCTTGTACCAGCAGACTCTTTTTCACACATGGGCGCGATATAACCGAACTCCACGAGGACGAAGTCGCGGGCAAAAGCTAGTATTCAAATATAAAGGAAGATATATTTCTTTTAATAATTCTGCTATGGACGCGTAAGTAATAAAACGGTGATCGGAGCAGACGAACCAATACTTCTTCTCTTTACTACTTGACATGGTTCTCTTTCGTTATCATGGAGGTTTTACCCTAATCGCCTGGCTTGGCTAGCGGCTTGGCGATCGCAGTATTAGATGTCTTGAACATTTTTTTCTTTTGTTTTTGTATTAATACACGTTACCCCACCCTATGATATTCTTTTTTTTTTTTTTTTTTTTATATTATAGGGTGACAAACGGGCACACAGTCCACCTGATGGTAAGTGGTTGCTGTGACCCATAGACATCTACATCTATCCTCAATAAAGAATCAAAATGAAGATGTGTTGTCACCCGTGAGGACTAAGATGGAATGCCTCTTTTCCAGTAAAAAGGGTCTCCGGTTCTCTACACTCACCATACGAAACACAGCAGCATTAAGCCGCTATTTTACGCTGGTATTCTGTGAGAGCGTGGTCCTTCCCCGGTCGAGCCGACCCATTCGTGCTACAACTATACTACTAATATAGCTGCAGCATGGCTCTACCACGTATAAAATTCTCCTGTATCGTAGTGGAAGTATATACGAAAATTTCACAAGGACAAACATCCAGACCTGCAACAACTATTTGTAGGCCATACAAATACTTACGTGCGGGATTCGAGCCCGCGGCCCTCAGTGCCACAACTCTTGCTAACCCACGGCGCCACGGAGCCGTGTACGTTGACGCTGCTCTTCATCGCCGGGCCGAGAACTATATGCGTGGCGTAAACGTGATACCGTCATCTTTCGAAAGCTGTGAGATCTTTCTAGTATTTCCCATGGTCGCCTCTTATGATACTCTGAGATGAAATGGGGTTCTAGAATAGGTAACATGAAATAAATGGCATAAATACTTGATACTTGCTTAATGCTCTGAGGAATTGTTCGGATTAATCCCAGCCGCCACATTTCACGAACGCACATCGCGGCAGAACTCCCGATACCATCCACACCATCTGGATGATTGGCGGTCCACCACTGTGCGATTTAGAAGATGTTTTCTTCCTCGCACAACTTCCTTGTGGAATAGTTTACCACCAGCGATTTTTCCGGACCGATACGACTTAGGGACCTTCAAGAAAAGAGCCTACTCATTTTTAAAAGGCCGGCAACGCATCTGCAATTCCTCTGGTTCCCCTGGTGTTGCAGTTGTTCATGGGCGGCGGTAGTCACTTACCATCAGGTGAGCCGCATGCTCGTTTGCCCCCTCTCCTATAAAAAAAAAAAAAAAATTAATAGGAATATTTAATATCTGTAATAACAACACGAAGTTTGTCAAAGTTGCAACATATTTTGCAACATATTTTGCAACAGAACATTATACCTTTACGAACCACTTCACATCTATGACGTGGTGAATAATTATATTACTTTCGTAATATTACTCAGTGATATCATCGATTGATTACAGCGTATTAAAGTCCACTGCCGAATATAGGCTTTCCCATAGATTGCCTCATAAGGAGGACAGTTGCCATAGTTGCTACGCTTGGCAAGCTGGTAGGCACCTGCAGTATTTTATTTTCTAGTTGTTATAAGGAAGACGATGCTGTCCATTTCCTGGTTTATTTCTCTTTGTCGCTACTTATGACTCCCACGGGACGATATAGTGGTTATTCTAACGACTCTAAGGTGTTAGAATATCCTTTACCCAATCTCATTTACACGGTTGATGATATTCATCATCAACCGTGTTATCAATGTATTCAGCTGTGAACTTGCCACTTGTCAAGTGCTGTAATGATCCATGATCTACAGTAGCCACTTAGAGCCAGGTTGGTTGTTAGCTTGGCCTTTTTTGTCATCATTCATCATCATCATCATCATCATCATTACAGCCCTTCACAAGTCCACCGCTGAACATAGGCCTCCCCATAGGAATGCCACAAAGCACGGTCACGAGTCACCTGCATCCATTGGCTTCCTGCATGTCTTACACACTTAGGACACTCCACACTTCGCCTGCCGATATTAATATGATACAATGTAAAATATAAAAGGAATATTACTCACTTATAACAAAATTGCATGGTATTCAAACAACATATTTAGTAAGTTTCAACACGTTGGTAAAAGCTGAAAACCGCATGAGTAAATCTCCTGAGAAATTGGTATTATGAAATAAATGTGACGCTTTTAGATTATGTGGTATTAAAATGATGTCATACATATTCATCTGATGCACTGGCAAAAATATTTATAAGTAAGAGTAATGCTGCAGTTGAAGGTTTACTCAGCTGCACGATATCTATATATAGCTGGATTCCAGCGTAAAGTCGTAGCATAACGCTGATGTATTACGTTGGGTTAGTGACGAGAATATGAGATCCCTTTAAGTAGTACCTAACGAGGCATTCCATCTTAGTCATCAGGGGTGATAACGCATCTAAATTTTGATACTTTATCGAGCTTAGATGTAGGTGTCTATGGGCCACTGCATTCATTTACCACCAAGTTTACTGTGTGTTTTTTTATAGAATAAGGATGACAAACAAGCACACAATCTACTTGGTGGTAAGTGGAAACTGTGATACATAGACATCTACATCTATTCTCGGATAGTAATCAAAATGCAGATGTGTTTTCCCCCTGAGGATAAGTATGGAATTCCTCGTTTCCAGTAAAATGGGCCTCCGCGGTTCTCTTCGCTCAATATACGATACACAGCAGTTTTACGTTGATATTCTGCGTGCGCGTGTTACCTTTACTTGTATTAAAATTAACTATACTACACTCGGGTTTGTATCATAACAATACTGGCTTTGTTTAAAATAAACGGAAACTTCCGATTCATTGAACAATTGTTATAACTTCAAACAACTCCACCAAGTTCTAAAATAAGGCACAAGCTTGTTTAATGAATTTCTCAGCACTTCATCCAGTCCGTTACAAGATTTTGCCATTACTTCAAATGGACTTCGTATCTCAGACACAAAGGCTGCTTTTCTATATACGATTTCTTTAAAAGTTCGTCATCAAATACAACTTGAAGTTTATAAAACACTTGGGTTGAAGGGCATTTGCAAAGAATATGTACTTATATGAATGGCAATCGTGAGCAAATATTGTCCACGAAGATTTATTGTTCTTTTTCTTCATCAGCTCGTGTAGAAGTTCACTGATGGAAATGGGCCTCCACTTGTAGGGGGGACGCTTGGCAGGCGGATTGACGATCGCAGTTCTTGACGTTTCTATGTATGTGGTGTCGTAAGAGGCGGCAGAGGGAAACAAATCAGGAGATGGGCAGCAGCGTCTTCCTAATAACGACTAAAAATAAAAAACAGCAGTTGCCAACTCGCTTGCCAAGCGTGACAACTATGGCAAATATACCTTATGAAGCAATATATGGGGAAGGCCTATGTTCAGTAGTGGACAGGTGTAACGGTGGATAGGCTCTAACGGTAACGGTAACATATTTGAATAATAATAATATGTTGTTCGTCACCTGTTTGGTTACTTTTACGCATGGCGTAATCGAGTTTGTTACTACTGCAATTTAGTAAGATCTAGAAGGAATCATTTCGATCGTATTTTATTAATTAAAATACACTTTATTTGATTATTGTTTGACTCGCTGATGAAAATGGCATAATTTATAATGGATGCGATAGTTTCAAAGAGAGGCGTCAAAGGAAACGTTGATAAATTATTCACACTTTAACGCGCACATAAATTAATAATCTGTTGTCGCGTCGTTACAAATTCGTTGATACTTGTCATGAATAAAGTCAAGAACATTATTTGAATTTCGTTATTTTAATCCCTTTAATAATTTTTCAAAATTAAAGCTTATTAAAAAAAGTTGAGAAAATATCTTAAAAAAGTTAAAGTTACAGCCTATATACGTCCCACTGCTGGGCATAGGCCTCCCCTCATTTCTGAGAGGGTTTTAGGGCAAGAGAAAATATCTATGCTGTAGGTTTCTACTTCGTTTACCCATTACACCCTATTTTTTCTTTTGGGAAATAAATGTCCTTCGGTATTCATACCGAAACCAGTGTATCACAACGTAAGTGACGACGGTTCAAAATAAGTCATCGTGGGACAATCGAACAAGTAGGTAGGAATTAATCTACCACGCGTTGTAGATAAAGGTCGTTCATTACTTTTTTTGAAGGTTTTAATTTTATGTCTATATTTTTGACCTCGTTCAGTTATGGACTTGTGAGGGTGAACTAGTGTAATGATGGTGATGAATATTATTTAGTGATTAAAATTTCTAATATAACAAAATATAAAATTGCCTTTCAAGCCCTAACCTAAAAAAGGTACCTACTTAGTTAGAACCCATCTATTTTGTTCTGTAGTCCATTAGCAAATCTTTAACCTTCCAATACTCGCATGTCTGTCTATGAGATTGTCAAAACACAACTTCATGCATCTGCGATATTTTTTCTAATATCGTAAATGCTGGCTGTTTATTCTGATAGCTTCATAACTCTTATAGCATTTAATAAAAAAATCCATCATAAATTAATAAAATATTTTAAACTACATACTAAATAGATAAAAGAAAATAATTAAAAAAAAAATCAATTTAAAGTTTCTTCAATTGAAATTAAGTTAGAAAAGGTGTAATCAGCCTAAGAACATAATTTGATTTAATTAAAGGGTTCATCTGACCCTTTACATAATTTTAATGAAAAAGAAAATTTTGTTTAGGTTTAGTTCTATCTTTTTATTAAGTAAGAATAAGAATTTAATTATATGCATGAGATTTATTTATTTTCACTTGCAATCCGCCCTAATTACGCACATGTGATTCTGGAACTCGACAATGGCGCCACCTACCGGTTAAAATTATGAATTTAAGTCATCCAGGGACCCATTCAAACACAAAAAATTCAGTGGCAAACAACATAGTTTCTCAAAAAATAAATAAATTTCACAGGGTAGTGAATAAAGACTAGGGAACTTCATTAGCAGTGCTAAGTATCACCTGTATGTTTACACACCAGCTTGACCAGCAGCTTATAAACAGTGAGTGTGTTTAAGTGATTATGTGATACGACTGCCTCGTTTGTGTAGTAGACGGTAGCACGACTGCTGATCATGAAGTCCTTGGTTCAAATCCTTTTTCGGGTTTTTTGTCAAGAAAATCTCAATAAGAAAATTGGGCCACTTGTTATCTTTAATTCTTCATTAATGAGGGCTAATAATTTTCTGCTCACCAGATGTCGCTGGTTGACACTGAGGTAAAGTTTTTTGTTACACAATGTAATTTAATTGAGAACTTGGTTTTTAATAAAAGTTTATCAGTTTCTAGAGTATTATATTAATACACAAAACAATGCGTCATTGGTTTGCTCTTTAATTTTTTTGCACATTTTTAACTTTTTTTTTAATTTTTCTACTTTTATGAATATCTGTGGATTGGTTTATTTATTTTTAATCTTATTAATATAAAATATAGCTAATAGTACAGAAAGAAACAATGAACTTTACATTTTCCGAACAAATTAACTTCCCCGCTATAAAATCTGTCAAATATTATACCTCAGTTTCTGGTGGCAGAAAAAGTCGTGGATGCCCTCATTCATGGCATAAAAACTCAGGATATTGTTTGTTAGGATTCTCGCTTCAAAGACGCCATCATACTGGCTCTTACCCATGATACTAAAACGCTGCAATGGATCCACTGCTGTTTGCCATCAGGAATAGGTAGGAAGGAGGTACTTACCCAGAGGTACTCCTACTCCCTACTCCTAGGCAGAAAAGTAGACCTAGTAAGTAACCCTTATTCTATAAAAAACTAAAATCTCAAAAAAATTAATTTAGTGTAAATAATTATTTATTTAGAACGCATTCCACAACGCTAACACACAAACTTTCCTTATAGGTAAAATAAAATAATGAATTATGTAGGTATATAAACTTAAAAATTAGGTAATATGTCAAATCGAATAGATAATAATTATAGTACGGAAGAATAATATGGCCATCCGGTTAATATGGTCACTTTTAATAACTAAAACTACAGCCTTGTTTGCATAGATGGCTCTGTGATACGATAGCTCTTCATCTGTCAATCAAACAATAAAGGGTCAAAAGGGCCCTGCTTTATCGACGTCATTATGACAGTTGACATTATGATTAATATTTTAGTTGATTTTGGTATTGTGTAGTGTACTTAGTTTTTTTAAGTAAAATTTTCGAAGTTTTCCTAATTATTGCCAAAGCTTGTTTGCTATTTTTTTTCTTAATATATTAGTTACAGTATACAACTTTGTGTTTTTGCCTCTGTCCTCCTCCTAGTTTTGGTTGTATAGGGCGGCAAAGCTTAAGGTGACTATATTACCCTCACGTACCTTAGTAGAAAACGTTAAAATGTCAAACAAATTTTAAATTAATTATAAACAATTAAAAAAAATTATTATTAACTTGATATAAATTCCTTATAAACTCGCAAACAGTCCATTAATAAACACGGCCTCTTATGATATTTGTTATTTGAAGTATGAATTTAGTTCTTTTGACCAAATACTTTCTGATCGGCTTGACCCACGGCGCCATGAAGAGATCTTGCAGATTTCATTTATCATAGTTAGGATTCAGAGGAAGCTGAAATATTCAGACTAGTTCCAGCCGCCATTTCACAATCACGCATCGCGACAAAATTCGTGATACCATCCATTCCAATCTGTAAACTTTTTTGTGGAATCAGCTACCTCCAACGATTTTTCACGCACGCATTTAGGGGACATCAAAACAAGAGCGTACTCATTTTAAAAGGCCGACAACGCAACTGCAATTCTCCTGGTATTGCAGTTGTTCATGGGCAGCGGTCAGTCACTTACAATCCGATGAGCCGCATGCTCGTTTCCCTTCCCTAAGCTGATTTTTTTTTATTGTCTTCTTTGCGTTCCCATTCGTCCGATTACAACGAAACTTTGGTTAGTAGGTGTGCGCGCGTTCTGTTACGACATGACATTTTAAATTATTTAATACTCGTTTTTTTAACTACTATTGAAATATCACATCTCAGGTAACAAATACACAGAATGGAAACTCTTATATTAATTGAGCATTTAATTACTCGTCTGCTGATGGAAATGGCAAAATTTAATTAAACGTTTGCGACGATGAGAGGTGTGAAAGCGACGTTGACAAATTAATCTTACGTTACTAAATGCATGATCCTAATGAATTAAATGCTGCAGTAGGCAGAATGTTTCAAATTTTAATGCAGTAGTAATTAAAAACATATATAAAAACGATTGCCTTTTTGCGCTGTTGCAAGTTTCCAAGGCCATAATAGAGGATTTTTACTGCAACGTCGATTACGCCGTGCTGACGAAATATTAAAAAAATATACCCGTGCACAAGCACAAGTACGTTTATCCCCTGACCTACCTTAAAACCAAAGTCGCTTAATTTAATTAAGTTATAAAAATAAGCCTTAAAATTCATCATATTTTTAGATAGGTATTAAATAATGTTTTTTGTAATAATAATCTCATTTTTACCCGATTACACGGCAGCAATGACAGGGTGATGCTTTTCACGCGTATCTGGGTATGTATGACTGCCTCGTAGGTCAAGTCGTCGTAAACGTGATTGCTAATATTGAGGTCCCGGGTCAGGCCAAAATAAGTTCCTGAGTTTTACTGTCCAGAAATTCTCAACCCGGAGTCAGGAATGTCAGGTGTTAGGTGGGCGGTGTTTCACCCATGTGCTTCGTAAAGAACGTAAAGCCGTTGGTCCTGCGCATGGTCTCTTTCCAGTCGTTTCGAATCACCGTCCCATCAGATTATGAGAGTGAGGGAATAGAGAGCGCAGCTATGCTAGCGCGTACACTCCGGCACTATATTCCTGCCCGGCGCAGATGGTTAGTCTGCGTTGAAACTGACCACTGACCGATATTCGGCCTGGAGGACATTATTATTATGTATCGAATATCTTCGATCTTCGAAGGGTATTAAGATCAAACATCTTAATACCCATCGAAGCATCCTAACGGCTGGATGAATTTCAATCAAAAATGTGTCTAATACGCAATGGTAATGCTTATAGGTATTGTTTTTATGTAACCAAAATGGCGGTAATAAAATAAAAATGGTAGCAAGCTGAGCGTGGGGATTATGATAAATACTCCTAACCTTAGAAGACCTTCTCTAGCCGTGGACTACTTACAACTTTTTGACGTTTATTGCGAAGTTCCATATCATCAATTATACTCAACTACTCTTTAAAACAGAATTCATTATGTAAGTAATGTCACTTATCATCTAGGTCTAGGATATTCTAATAAATTTCATGGAGCAAGTTTACGGTTTAAGCTCAGCAGACTGCGAACGATTTATTGGGATGACTAGTAATGAAATCGGTTGTTTATTAGACATCGTCTCGCTATTAAGTCCTGAATGAATAAGTTTAACAAGTAAACATTTATAAAAAAACCTGTAAGATACTGATACTGATAAATACTATAGTGATTATGGAAACCTAAGATATTTTTCATATCCATCTATCAATCGTAGGAGATAATAATAATATAATATACGCGATAAAATCCGTAAAAACTAGTTTTTATTAAAAATATACGTGCTCAAATCCGTAAAAACTATATTTATTATAATGTGTAGTGTTCGCGTATACATAAAAAATCATTTAAATAATAATAATCCTTCAGACCAAATTGCGATTTACGGATTTCAAGGTGGCCAGTCTCAACTGAGACCAGGCATCTGCGCAGGACAGGATTACAGTGCCTAACTGTATACGCAAGCACAGGTGCACTGTCTGCGCCCTTACTCTCATAGTCCGATGGGACGGTAATCCGACATGACCGGAGACAGATCAGGCGCAGGACCAACGATGCTTTCCGAGGCAGGGGGTGAAATATCGTCGACTTCCTGACTACCGGCTGCTACTGAGAATTCCTTGGCAGAAAAAGCCAATAACAAATTTTGGCCCGACCCAGGATTCACACCCGGGACCTCAGAAATAGAAACAGAAACAGAAACTTTTTTATTCAAAATAGATTATAAATAATACTTATTGAAAGTCACTCTTTTGTTTAATTACCACTGGTTCGAAAAAACCTCTGTCCTGGGAAGAACCAGCAAGAAACCCAGCGGGACTTTTTTTTTAAATAACAGCTTACAATCAAGTATGTTACACAATTAACCACACAAAACAAATTAGAAATAGCTTGGTAGCGAACACCTCATTCCCAGGGGTTATTATCATCCATAAATTCCTTAATATTATAATAACCCTTTTTATACAAACTATGTTTTATAAAGTTTTTGAGTTTTGAGCAGGTCGAATTTTGTATATTTTCTGGGATTTTGTTGTAAAAGCGTATACATCGCCCCAAGAATGAATTACTGACTCGGTGGAGTCGAGTAACTGGTACTACTAGCTTGTGTTTGTTCCTAGTATTTACAGAATGAATATCACTTATTTTTGTATAATTACTTTTATTTTTGTGTACGTACATTACATTTTCATAAATGTATTGAGAGGCCAAAGTTAATATATTAATTTCCTTAAATTTTTGTCTGAGCGACTCTTTATGTTTTAAATCATAGATTGCTCTTATGGCCCTCTTCTGTAAAACATATATAAAAACGATTGCCTTTTTGCGCTGTTGCAAGTTTCCAAGGCCATAATAGAGGATTTTTACTGCAAAGTCGATTACGCCGTGCTGACGAAATATTAAAAAAATATACCTGTGCACAAGCACAAGTACGTTTATCCCCTGACCTACCTTAAAACCAAAGTCGCTTAGTTTAATTAAGTTATAAAAATAAGCCTTAAAATTCATCATATTTTTAGTTAGGTATTAAATAATGTTTTTTGTAATAATAATCTCATTTTTACCCGATTACGCGGCAGCAATGACAGGGTGATGCTTTTCACGCGTATCTGGGTATGTATGACTGCCTCGTAGGTCAAGTCGTCGTAAACGCGATTGCTAATATTGAGGTCCCGGGTCAGGCCAAAATAAGTTCTTGAGTTTTACTGTCCAGAAATTCTCAACCCGGAGTGAGGAATGTCAGGTGTTAGGTAGGCGGTGTTTCACCCTGTGCTTCGTAAAGTACCTAAAGCCGTTGGTCCTGCGCCTGGTCTCTTTCCAGTCGCTTCGAATTACCGTCCCATCAGATTATGAGAGTGAGGGAATAGAGAGCACAGCTATGTTAGCGCGTACACTCCGGCACTATATTCCTGCCCTGCGCAGATGGTTAGTCTGCGTTGAAACTGAACACTGACCGATATTCGGCCTGGAGGACATTATTATTATGTATCGAATATCTTCGATCTTCGAAGGGTATTAAGATCAAACATCTTAATACCCATCGAAGCATCCTAACGGCTGGATGAATTTTAATCAAAAATGTATCTAACACGCAATGGTAATGCTTATAGGTATTGTTTTTATGAAACCAAAATGGCGGTAATAAAATAAAAATGGTAGCAAGCTGAGCGTGGGGATTATGATAAATACTCCTAACCTTAGAAGACTTTCTCTAGCAGTGGACTACTTTTAACTTTTTGACGTTTATTGCGAAGTTCCATATCATCAATTATACTCAACTTCTCTTTAAAACATAATTCATTAAGTAAGTAATGTCACTTATCATCTAGGTCTAGGATATTCTAATAAATTTCATGGAGCAAGTTTACGGTTTAAGCTCAACAGACTGCGAAGGATTTATTGGGATGACTAGTAATGAAATCGGTTGTTTATTAGACATCGTCTCGCTATACAGTCCTGAATGAATAAGTTTAACAAGTAAACATTTATAAAAAAACCTGTAAGATACTAATACTGATAGATACTATAGTGATTATGGAAACCTAAGATATTTTTCATATCCATCTATCCAATCGTAGGAGATAATAATAATATAATATACGCGATAAAATCCGTAAAAACTAGTTTTTATTAAAAATATACGTGCTCAAATCCGTAAAAACTATATTTATTATAATGTGTAGTGTTCGCGTATACATAAAAAATCATTTAAATAATAATAATGTCCTTCAGACCAAATTGCGATTTACGGATTTCAAGGTGGCCAGTGTCAGTTCACTATAATCCTGTCCTGCGCAGATGCCTGGTCTAAGGACAGGATTATAGTGCCTAACTGTATACGCAAGCACAGGTGCACTGTTTGTGCCCTTACTCTCATAGTCCGATGAGACGGTAATCCGACAAATGGTCGGCAAATGGTCGGATTACCGTCCCATCGGACTATGAGAGAGTGAGCAACGGTGCTTTCCGAGGCAGGGGGTGAAACATCGCCGACTTTCTGACTACCGGCTGCTACTGAGAATTCCTTGGCAGAAAAAGCCAAAAACAAATTTTAGCCCGACCCAGGATACGCACCCGGGACCTCATGATCAGCAATCGCGTCTACGGCCACTAGACCAACGAGGCAGTCAAACATATCCGGAAACACTTGAACTATTTATCCCCGGTAAACACACTCGTCAACAACTTCGAGCTTAGTGCTCCCAACAACTACCGGCATAGGTGTGAAATGGACATTACACATGATCTTTGTTTTTTCCATCTTCATCTTAAGACTTATCCGTTGGGAGACACTATTGAGGTCATTGAGCATAGTGCTTAGGTCCTCCAGCGATTCTGCCCTAAGGACTATATCGTCGGCAAATCGAAGGTGAGTGATGTACTCACCATTGATATTAATACCGTATCCTTTCCAGTCCAGTAGCTTGAATACGTCTTTCAACGCAGCGGTGAAGAATTTCGGGGATATATAGTCACCCTGTCTTACACCTCTCTGCAGTTGGATAGGTTTTGTATTCTGGTTCTGTATTCGGATATCCATCGTAGCTCTACTGTACAAATACTTCAGCACTTCGATATACCGACAGTCAACTTGGCACCGCTGTAGCACCGCCCAAATTTCGACCGAATAAAAGGCTTTCTCATAGTCCAAATACGCAAGGCAAAGAGGCGGATTGTACTCCTCGGTCTTCTGTTTAATTTTCCGAAGAGTATGTATGTGGTCTATGGTGCTAAAGCCTTTTCAGAAACCGGCTTGTTCGGAAGGCTGGAAGTCGTCGAGTATGCGAGCGAGACGATTTGTAATGACTTCGAAAACAGTACGTAGACGCGACTCAGAAGGGAAATCGGTCTGTAGTGCTTCAAGAGAGCGTTGTTGCCTTTCTTGAAGAACAAGACCACCGCATTTCTGCTCCACGCCTCCGGAGTAGTCCCAAATTAAAGAGCTTCTGAAGGACTTCAAGTACCGGTTTTCCACCCGCTTTCAGAAGCTCCGCTGTAATTCCATCCTCGCCTGGGGCCTTGCCGTTTTTAAGGTGCTGGAGAGCCATTCTAATCTCACTCAGACTGACGTCCGGGATATCATAAGAATAGTGTCGAATAAGACTTGCTCTTGGATCGTTACTCACACTTGCGTGCTCCAACGATGACGTGTACAGCTGCCCATAGAACCTCTCAATCTAACTCAAAATCTCAGGTGTACCGGAAACGATGCTGCCACACTCGGTCTTCAACTTTGACAGTTGGCTCTTTGTGACAGACAGATCTCTGGCAAAGACTTTGGAGTCTTGGTTCCGATCGATCGCTTCTTCACTACAAGCTGTATTGAAGTTTCGTAAGTCCCGCCGCATGCATTTGGAGATCTGTCTGTTCAGTTGCCTGTGTGCTGTCAAATCTACTGAAGACTGCAGCTTCATATCCTGTCTAACAGCCATGAGATTAAGAGTGTGATCGAAAAGTTTTTGTGATCTTCTGCGGCGGGTCTTGCAGAACTTAGCTCCGACCGCATGGACAGTTTCGGGACTTTGGATTAAAGCACGAGCGGAACGGAGCGTTGACTTCATTAGACGACAATTCTCCAACTTAACGTTTAGGTTTAGTGTGCCTCTAACCATTCGGTGATCGCTACCAGTTTTCATCCTCGCGATCACTGAGAAATCACTGAACAGTTATCGTCTGGTCGTCATAATGAAGTCAATCGCATTTTTTGTCGAACCGTCGGGGCTCGACCAGGTCCACTTCCCGTGTGGCCGCTTCTGGAAAAAAGAGTTCATCATAAAGAGTCCCTCTTTCTCCATGAAGTCGGCCAGCTGCTGGCCCATTGGGTTCCGTTGCCCTATTCCGAATTTCCCTACCTTCAGCTCACCGTTCTCTCTTGTGCCTAGTTTTGCATTGAAGTCTCCCATTAACACCGTATAGGTGTTTTGGAGGAATGCATGCTTTAGAGATATCCTCACATTTCTCCACCTCCTCATCGGAATGTGCCGAGGTTCGTGCGTAAACCTGTATGACCTTCAGCGAATACCGTTTGATGATTCTGAGTATAGAGTACGCAACCCTCGTCGACACACTCACAATCTTTACAACGTTGTTAACGAGAGACTTGTGAACGATAAATCCGACACCTCCTTTTTTTTTTTTTGGATGACGCTGTAATATGCCAACGTAACTTGTCTATCTCTTCTTTCAGCTCCAGGATCTTCTCGTCAGTCCTCAGGGTCGTGTGTTGTATGTTGCCAGGTCGAGTCGTCTTAGGTGACAACCGAACCTCCACCGGAGATTCTTAGCACCAACTGTTCTGCCGTTACCATAGTCACCACCGTAGCCAGGAATAGCGGGGCTGCCGGGGACTGGGGGCCGTCTCTTCTTAACTTTCATCAAGGGGAGATATTTGCTATAGTTGCCACGCTTGGCGAGCGGGTTTTTTTTATTGTTTACCGCAGTTTTTTTATTGTAATATGCTGCAGGCCATCTCCTGCCTGTTCCCCAGGACACCCACAGGAAGATATGGGGTAGGGGATATTCTTAACCACCACTACACGGCAATAACAATATATTTCGTGAACTGCTAATTTGGGTCAGCACTGCGGAATATTCCTTGCACTGAAAATCCTCTGTAGCTAGCAATGGGACTTATGTAAGTTGTTCCATACTTCATGATTTTGTAATTTTGTAGTTTTCTAGGGAACCTGTTTCTAGAGACCTGGCCCGAAGTAAGCGGCTGACCCGAGAATAAGTTCTGCAACATTTTATGATATAGCAGTGCATATAGCATATAGATATAGCAATACCGAGTGCTATTAACTTGATACATATTGTTCTTAATTATTTTAGTCTATAATATAGTTTTTTTTGTAGTGAAATGTGATTTTTAGTTACAAATGAGTAAGAATTTATATCAATAAATTTTTTTTGTTCTTTATTTCATTAAAAAGTAAAATTTGTCCCTTAGTGATTGCATATTTTGATATCGCTTATTTGAACTGAAAACAAGACAAAAAATTGTCTTTCCAAAACCCTCTTTTGACGTGATTGAGCCCGGGGATAGTTATTACCTTGCTCTAAAAAAGTACGCTTTTATCTTTATTGAAGTGTCTAGTCGTAAGAGAACATCATTATTTCGAGGGCTATCTCTCGGAATTCTTTTGTTTAGAATAATGATCAATGATTTATAAAGGAAGAAAGATACATTTGATTTACACAAACCAGTGACGTACACAATACAAAATTCCTTGGGGGAAGTTTTTTCATCCGTGAACTTGTGGTAGGCTGTAGTAATAATGATTATGACAACACAACACATCTAGTTACAACCACAAAGGAATATAATATAAGATATACATATCGTCCTAATACTAAGATTTATATAACCATTACTATTTTGGGAATCGTAACTTTATGGGCTCTGAATCAATATTCAGTGTCGATTGAACGTGGTACAGCCATGCTGAAGCTATATTATGGTTGTAGCAGGAATGGATCGGCTCGACAGGAGAAAGACTACGTTCTCACAGAATACCAGCGTAAAATAGTAGCTTAAGGCTGTTTTGTATCTTATGGTGAGTCTATAAAACCGGAGACTGTTTAAACTGGAAACGAGACATTTCTTTAGAACAGGCTCGTATAGAGCTGTGTTAAAAATTGTAGTATAAATAATTAAGGCATTGCTGTAAATGACTGAAAACTCCTCAAGAAAAAGTCTGGCCTTGATACGTAGCATTCTAATCACCGAATCACAGTGAGATGGAAATAGATGTTATAATAGAATATATGATCAAACGAACTTCAAAGCGAAGTTCGATCATTATTATATGAGTCGCTTTATTCGAAGATATTTCACTTGTCCAGTCACTTATTCTACCGATTATTGATTATGTCGATGTATGTTGCACAGACCTGTCTCAACATCATCTTAATACATTGCATTGTCTGCTTAACAACTGCATCAGATACATTTTATGGTCTTCGTAAATACGAACATGTACCTTATTTTCGTATTCAGCTAATCTATGGTTGGCTAAAATGGTATGGCTAAAATATGGCTGCCTATCCGTCAGCGCAGATATGTTAGAATACTCTGCACCCTTTTCACAATTCTGAACGATCCATGTGCTCCCGAATATCTGAAATCCAAATTTTAATACTTGGGAGATTCTCATAATTGTTTCCTCCGTTCCTCGGCTAATCTTATGTTGCTCACTCCTTCACACCGTACTGGTTACTTATCTCACTCTTTCACCCTCTCGGCCATCAGAATCTGGAACGACATCCCTCTTGACATTAAAAAGCTCCCAACAAGTTTGTTTTTAAAAATCAAGTCCGTAAGCATGTGAAAAAATCGTTGCAAGTTTGAACTAACACAGCTCTTACTGTTGCACCGCCTCTTGTATGTCTATCTCTGTTTAGCCTAATGGTTGACTGGTTGCATTAAGTCCGCCATATGTACTACTTAGTGCATAAAAGTTTAAATAAATAAAAAATATTTTAACCAATTAAAAACGTTCCCTTTCGCAAGCAACCAAGCACGTCTTTTAGATTTTTTTTCTAACCACCCCACCCAAATCTACCCCAGTTGTTGCTCAGATACTGAAATCATTATTTGAGAGATGCACAGTCTGATTTGCATATCTCGGGATTCATATGGGATGGTCGGGAAATTATATTTTGCTTTGAAGTTTATTTGATCATATATTATATTTCGTCGCTTCATTCTTTAGATATTTTAACCAAGTAGTTGTTAAGAGATTATGAGATTTGCAATTTCATGTTAAATAAACGTTCGCCAGTTTTGTTGTTAAACTATGATATTAAAGGAGTTCTTAGCACCAGATTAATAAAATTAGCCGGGTAGTTTTTTCATGAGTAGTAAGTAGTTTTTAAAAGAAATTTTAGGATAAAAAGTTGTGTTTTTTTTTATTTTGCCTCGGAGTAATTTTTTCCTATAGCACTAAAAATTCAAAATTGGAGTTGGGAACATTATAATAAGCTCTCTTAGGCCCGTATTAATAAACGTTACTCAGCTCAAGTACACGCACTTGAGTACAATCTTGAGGTTATGATCTTATTAATAAACATATCTCAAGATGCGGTTTAGGTTTACGATATCAGCTGAGTGCCACTCTGATTAATAAACGAAGCTTGACTCTCAAGTGTGTATACTTAAGTGTAAGTCACAGAACAGTATTCCTAAGTACAGCGTTTTGAGATACTGTTTTTATGTGTTTATTAATTAGCAATGATCTTGAGATGC
Source organism: Parnassius orleans (assembly GCA_029286625.1). Lineage (NCBI taxonomy): Eukaryota > Metazoa > Arthropoda > Insecta > Lepidoptera > Papilionidae > Parnassius > Parnassius orleans. The sequence goes on along the minus strand of JAGSMP010000006.1, from coordinate 3,865,369 downwards.
TGATTTCGTAATGAGGGCGTATCAAATGATTACGCACCTGAGTTCGTCGTTGAGTAACGTTTATTAATACGGGCCTTAGTTTTCCGTACTCAAAAATGGAACACTTATAGAACTACCCCGGTGGCTGTATGTCTATCAGTATTTTTTTACTTATTATAAGCTAGTGCCTGACTACAATCCTACCTGGTGGTAAGTGGTGATGAAGCTCTAGATGGTAAATTGCACTGTCTTAGCGTAATAAAAGCCTATTCACTTTTTCCTTGAAGAGACTCACATTGTAATCGGTAATGTACGGACATTATCGATTACAATGTGAGTGTCTCATACGGATGTCACAGACGTTTTTAACAAAGACTATTTCACGTTGATAATTGAATTTTTTTAATTGTCCACTTGAAAAATGCATGTAAGTAGGCCTCCCTCATGGGGGTGATTGTGCCATAGTTGCCACGCTTGGCAACTGCAGTTTTTTATAATGTGGAGTTCAGATCAGAAAGCTGCTGCTGCCCATCTCCTGCTTCAGTTTCCCACTGTTGCCTCTTCCGACACCCATGGAATGATATGGGGTAGTAGATGTTCTTACACTGCCACTGCACGGTACATGTCGATTATGATTAATTGATTTTGAGCATATATTTATTACAAATTATTTGAAATAGTAAATGCTTCCATTATTTGTATAATTCAGCATGGTTGTATTCATGACTAGCTGTTCCCCACGACTTAGCCCGCGTGTAATTTATTACGATTGGATTTCATGGGTTTTATGTTTTTTTGCGCGGAACCCTAATTCTTTATCTAAAATAAAAGTAGCTTAAGTTACTCCTTATAACATCAGCTATATGCCAGTGAAAGTCCCGTCAAAATCAGTCCAGTCGTTTCGGAGATTCGCCGGAACAGACAGACAGACAGACAAAAAATTTAAAAATTGTTTTTTTTTTGTTATAAATAATTGTACGTGGTAGAGCCATGCTGCAGCTATATTAGTAGTATAGTTGTAGCACGAATGGGTCGGCTCGACCGGGGAAGGACCACGCTCTCACAGAATACCAGCGTAAAATGGCAGCTTGACACTGCTGTGTTTCGTATGGTGAGTGTAGAGAACCGGAGACCCATTTTACTGGAAAAGAGGCATTCCATCTTAGTCCTCACGGGTGACGACGCATCTGCATTTTGATTCTTTATTGAGGATAAATGTAGATGTCTATGGGTCACAGCAACCACTTACCATCAGGTGGACTGTGTGCTCGTTTGTCACCCTATCCTATAAAAAAAATAAAAAAAAATAAAAGCTGTTTTGACATTACAAACAGACACTTCAATTTTATTAATTTGTAGTATCGTAGATTTGCTTTTAATTTAAAAAGGTTCTAATTTGCACGTGTTAATTTACTTACTTTCTTTTTAATTAAGAAATTTCTTTGTCTCCCTGATTATCTTTTTAATTAGCCTTTCATTATTCTTTTCTTTCTACGCCTCTTAAGCTGAATTAATAGCCTTTTATCCCGGCAGCGTTAATTGTCACCTTAAAATTTTTCGACCATTTCACCATTTTGAATTTAATTTTGAAAATTTTCTATCTATACAAATAAATAAAATTGAAGTGTCTGTTTGTAATGTCAAAATACAGCTTATACATGATCTTTGTTTTGTCCATGTTCATCTTAAGACCTATCCGCTGGGAGGCACTATTGAGGTCATTGAGCATAGTGCTTAGATTCTCCAGCGATTCTGCCATAAGGACTATATCGTCGGCCAATCGAAGGTGAGTAATGTATTCGCCATTGATGTTAATACCGTATTCCTTTCCAGTCCTGTAACTTGAAAACGTTTTCCAATGCTGAGTTTCAGGAATATAACGTCACCCTGTCTTACACCTCTCTGCCATTGGATAGATTTCATACTCTCGTTCTGTAATAGGATAGCCATCGTAGCCCCTGTACACCACACTACTGTACAACACTTCAGCACTTCGGTATACCGACAGTCAACTTGGCAATGTTGAAGGGACCGCAGCACCGCCCAAATTTCGACGGAATCAAAGGCCATTTCTCATAGTCCACATACGCAAGACAAAGTGGCAGATTGTACTCTTCTGTCTTCTGTACAATTTGCCGAAGTATATGTATGTGGTCTATGGTGCTAAAGCCTTTTCGGAAACCGGCTTGTTCGGGAGGCTGGAAGTCGTCGAGTCTGCGTGCGAGACGATTCGTAATGACTCTCAATGGATAATGAGATTGTAAAAAGGCAAAAGAAAAGGCAGTTTTAAATGTCTTAAAAAAACAGTCAAAGAAGAAGAAGAAAGGAAAAATCAAGAAAGAATGGAAAAGAATGGTAGAAGACTATAAAATAACTTCCAGGCTAGTGTGGAGGTAACGTTTTAAAAAAACATTTTTTAAAACGTTACCTCCACACTAGAATTTTCTCAGGAGATACATGTATCGTGGGGGCAGTTAAACATAAATTTCACAAGGACAAACATCCAGACCCAGAACAATTATTTGTAGGCCATACAAATACTTGTTCCATGCGTGATTCGAACCTACGTCCCTTAGCACTGCAACTCATTGCTACGCGACTGCGCCACGGTGCCGCCAGGAAAAAATCGAAACAGCCTAAAATTAATATTGTGCGAGATGCGAATTTATTTTGAATGACGAGGTTTCCAATTCAAAGAGATGGAAGCAATACTTCGTAAGCGTTTTTAAGTGTAATACATCTGAAGTTAATGCGTTAGAAACTCCGAAAGAAAAGGAATGGGGTAGCGAGGTAGGAATGAATGAAATAAAAGCAATCGAAAGCATGAGTATATTCTCTCACAGAACACCATTACTGTTACAGCCTATTAACGTCCACTGCTGAACATAGGCCTCACCATAGATTGCCTCATAGGCGGTATATTTGTCATAGTTGCGACGCTTGACAAGCGGGTGTGCAACCGCAGTTTTTTTCTTTTTAATCGTTATTAAAAAATAAAATAAAAGTTTATTTCTTTAACAAGGTTTGTCTTAAATCTAGAACATAGGTTGACTCATTCTTTTATTAAGAAAACGCGGCTGCCCATCTCCTGATTTGTTTCCTTCTGTCGCCTCTTACGACACTCACGGGATTATATGGGGTAGTGGGTATTCTTACACCGCCTATACACGGTACTCTATGCGCCTGTCTCACAGAATACCTGCGTAAAATAGCAGCATAATGCTGCTGTGTTTTGTATGGTGAGTGTAGAGAACCGGAGGCCTTTTTTTACTGGTAGTGACGCATCCATCCTAGTTCTCAGGGGTGACAACGCATCTGCATTTTGATTCTAATTTGATAATAGATGTAGATGTCTATGGGCCACAGCAACCACTTAACATCAGGTGGACTGTTTGTACGTTTGTCGCCCTTATTCTATAAAAAAAAGATATAGCCCAATATTGGTTAATTATGCCGAGCATTTTCGTATCAACAATACACGACCCAGAAGTAACAATTATATATAATATATAATTTTTACTTCTGGGACATTCGGAATACTTAACTTTAAACGTCAAAATACATACATAATATATTATACGTTCAGTTTAATTAAACTGTTGTGAGGTCAGGTTACCATAACCACAATAAAAAGTAATGCATAATAGAAGTGACGTAGGCTTTATAAGTTTAATTTGAGGCTCTAAAACTGATAATGTTTTATGTTTTTTTTTAAATCATACTTTTCAGAATAATAATAGAAAATATTTAGATATCAGAATATATTGCACAAAATAAAACTTTTGAAAGTTTTTCCAGAGGAAATAACGAACTTTTTCTATAAATGCCAATTACACCCAAACAGCGTGTACCTATTTATGATCGGAGGGATTTTGTTGACTGACTGGTGTCGAAAAATTTTTGTTTTTCGTTTGAGACGGATCTGCTTCCACTATCGCCTTCAGTTTGTTCTTATCAACCTACTTCTCTAGGCGGCTACGAATTGCATTCATGAGGTCAAAATTTTCCGAGCGAAGCAATTATACAAACAACGCAGTACGTTTGTTAGAAGTGCTGGGTCCATAATCCTGGAATAAAATGTCTTAAATATAAAATTTATTTGAATTTGAATTCCTAGTCAAACCATAGCTATTACAGTTCTTCGTAGCCAGTTCAACAAAATTCATTGGTATAGAAAAAAAAGGCGTGTCGATGTCGATTTGCAGCGCTTTAAAATGGAAAGATGAGACCGCAGGCATGTGCTGTTCCAATAGCAAAGTGTCTCTTCCGTTACTTGGGGAACCAGAAGAACCTTTGAAAACTCTCTTTTATATGATGCTAATGAGTCACGGCTTTTTAAACAGGATCCGAAATATAACTCATGCTTTCAAATGACGTCCTTCCGAGTTGACCGGGAAATAATAATGCCGGGATTTTCGCCTACATTTACGGTGCAAGGGCAAATTTATCATAGAATAGGTTCACTTTTTCCAGCTGAAAACGAACAGCATAAATTTTTACAAGTATATTTTATAGGTGACGAAGAAATTGAGGTAGACCGTCGCTGCCAATTTATCCAGGGAGTTGAGAGAGACAGTGTTCAAAATTCAAATATTCTTGCATGAACGTAACATTTTAGTCAAAACATTTAAAACTGCATTAGAAAACCTACCTGAAGAGGATTATAAAGTCGTCATTCACGCAGATCGGACCCCTCGAGGAGAGCATGAAAGGCGCTACAATGCACCTTTGATAAACGAAATAGCAGTCGTAATTAGTGGTGATCAATTTTCTTCACGAGACATTGTCTTGCGAGCACGTGATGATACGTTGCAACGGGTAGCCGATACATACAAGTTTTATGACGCTCTGCAATACCCATTGATTTATTGCAAAGGACAAGAGCGTTATCATTTTCAAATTCCACTCATTAACCCGGTCACAAAGGAGCCTACTCCGAACAAAAAAGTATCATGTATGGATTTTTATGCGTATCATATGATGTTGCGAGAAAATGATTTTAACCTCTTAGCCCGGTGTAGACAATTATTTCATTAATTTTTGGTAGACATGTATGTGAAGGAAGAAAGTAAACGTCTCCGTTATATATCTTTAAATCAAAAAAAGCTGCGCGTTGAGAATTATATACATTTACAAGATGCAGTTTCTAGCGACGCCTATGTAAACCCCAGAGATTTAGGTAAAATGGTAATTCTGCCCTCATCATTCGTTAACAGTCCGCGCTACCTACATGAGTTCACACAAGAAGCATTCGCCTATGTACGAACTTACGGAAGACCTGATCTTTTTGTTACTTTTACTTGCAATCCCACATGGAAAGAAATAACCGAGGAGCTAATGCCGGGCCAAAAAAGTACTGACAGACATGATTTAGTTGCTAGAGTATTTAGATTAAAAGTACAAAAATTAATGTATGTAATTAACAAAGGGAAAATTTTCGGAGAGGTGCAGTGCTTCATGTATTCAATTGAATGGCAAAAAAGAGGATTACCGCATGCCCACATTCTAATATGGCTTAAAGAGAAGTTGTGGCCCAGCCAAATAGACGACATAATAAGCGCCGAGATTCCGGATCCTGAGCAAGATAAAGAATTGTATGATACCATCGTCTGAAATATGATTCACGGTCCATGTGGAGCACGAAATTCAATATCGCCATGTATGAAAGAAGGAAAATGTACAAAGAAATTCCTAAACAGCTATTAAAAGAAACAGTGCACAATGACAATGGCTACCTTTATACAGACGCAGAGCTCCCGAAGATGGTGGCAGGAAAGTTACAATCAAATCTCGCTCTGGAGCGTTCGATACCTTAGATAACAGCTGGATTGTCCCGTATTCGCCCATTCTATGTAAAATGTTTAATGTCCACATTAATGTAGAAGCATGTAGCCTGTCCGCGCAATCAAGTATATCTGTAAGTACATAAATAAAGCAAGCAATATTTAATCTCAGGAGTGAAGGTGAGGCAAATCCGTTAATGAAGTACAGACCTTTCAAGCAGGGCGTTATGTCAGCAGTAACGAGACAGCGTGGCGTCTCCTTGGCTTCCTTTACACGAAAGGCATCCAACAGTTACTCATCTTGCTGTGCACTTAGAAAATGCAGAGCGTGTATATTTCACCGAAAGAAATTTCAAGAAAGAATTGCATCACCGCCAAAAACTACACTAACAGCCTTCTTTCAACTTTGTCAAACCGACCCTTTGCAAAAACGTTGTTATATTCTGAAGTCCCCGCTATTATACTTGGAACACATCTAGGAAAGAGTGGAAACGCTGTATTCAAGGCGCGCCTGTTGCAAATTGGCCCGGTGTAAAGTCATCAGATGCCCTTGGTCGTGTGTATACCGTCCATGTAACTAATTTTGAATGTTTCTGTTTACGATTGCTGCTGCACCATGTTTGGGTCCTACAGGATGTAAAGACCTTAAAACTGTCAACGGTCAGGAATGCGCAACTTATAGAAGCATGTAAAGCTCTGCATCTTTTAGAAAACGATAATCACTGGGATGAAACCATGGAGGAAGCTGTGCAGTGCCAGTCACCAGCCAAAATTAGGGATCTTTATGCAACTCTCATATCATCTTGCGGGCTATCTAATGCACATAAATTGTGGGAAAAATATAAAGAGTACATGGCGGAAGATATTTTGCGAAGGTTACAGCAGACACACGCGAACATGACATACAATGAACACATTTATAATGAAGCACTTGGAAAAATTTAAGATAAAGTAATGGCAATGGTGGGCAAAAAATTAAGCGACTTTGGAATGATAAGCCGAAAATGAACTAAGTGATGAAATTATACGTGAAACAAACTACGATATACCAGCTTTGCAGCAGCAAGTAGCCGAATTTGTACCCCGCTTGCTTCCCGAACAAAAACGAGTTTTTGACAAAGTATTAGGACAAATTGAATCTGGAAATGGTGCACTTTTCTTTTAAGATGCCCCTGGAGGAACTGGGAAGACAGTTTTGTTAAATTTATTATTAGCGCAAGTACGGAAAGATAAAAACATTGCTGTGGCCGTAGCTTCCTCCGATACAGCCGCCACGCTGCTAAGCGGGGGCCGCACTGCACATTCTGTATTAAAACTCCCTCTAAATCTAGCCCAGGAAGAATCGCCGATCTGCAACTTTAGCAAAATTGTGCACGAGGTATAATGCTACGACAATGCAAACTTTTAGTGTGGACGAAAGTACAATGTCGCATAAAAAGCTGTAGAAGCACTAAATCGAACGCTCAGATTTGCGCAGCAATACCGATGTAATGGGAGGAATGGTGGTTTTACTGGCTGGTGACTTTCGCCAAACTTTACCTGTCATTCAAAAGGGCACACCTGCAGATGAAATTAAAGCATGCCTCAAGTTGTCTATTTTATGGAACAAGGTGACAAAATTCAGTTTAACTACTAATATGAGAGTGCATTTGTATAATGATATCAATGCTGGAAACTATGCTGACACACTATTAAAAATTGGCGATGGGCGGTTGGAAACGGATGCTGAGGGCTGCGTTAAATTGACGAGAGATTTTTGTAATTTAGTACAGAGTCATCCTGAATTAATTGCGAGCGTTTATTCAGATTTAACGAACAACATGCATGAAGACAAATGGTTATGTAAAGGGCGATTCTTACCAAAAATGAGAGTGTTAACAAAATAAATTCAGATATATTAAGCGAAGTAGCAGGAAAAATAACAGAGTATTTGTCAGTAGACACAGTTATGGACACAGAACAGAGCACTTCATATCCCGTAGAGTTTCTAAATTCTCTAGAGTTGTTGTGTGCCTCACATAAGCTTCAATTAAAATTAGGCGTCCCAGTCATGCTAATGCGAAATTTAGATGCTACTCGGTTATGTAACGGGACAAGGCTGCATGTGACACATCTTGGACGAAACATAATCGGTGCTACAATTTTGACAGGCGTAGGAAAAGGTGAAAATGTTATTATACCACGGATCCCTATAATTCCATATATCTTCCTTTTCAATTCAAAAGGTTGCAGTTCCTATTGCTCAGTTTTGCAATGACAATTAATAAAGCGCAAGCAAACGTTACAGGTAGCGGGGATCAACTTAGAAAACCGTGCTTCTCTCATGGTCAGCTGTATGTAGCATGTTCGCGTGTGTCAAATGCCCAGAATCTCAACATTCTTTCCCGAATGGAAAACATATAACATTGTGTACAGTAGCGTCTTAAAATAGTGTTCAGTTAGTTTTTTCCAAAATTCCACAATCAATTAATCAGAATTCCACAGATCTTCCTTTTCAATTCAAAATTTCCTATTTAGCTCAGTTTCTTTTCAATTCCAAATGCTGCACCTCTGACGGACCTATTAAGCTCAGTTTCCTTTCAACTCAAAAGGCTGCATCTCTGACGGATCTTTTATTTGGCTCAGTTTCCTTTCAATTCAGAAAACTGCATCTCTGACGAATCAATTTAGCTCAGTTTCTTTTCAAAAGTCTGCATCCCTGACGGATAATTATGCTCAGTTTCCTTTAATTAAAAAAATATCCCATTTCCATTTGGAATACGATAAACAGGCTATTTTCATGCTTTCCTATACGCTGCGTTTCAAAACATTTAAATAGGCTGACGAATCAATTTTGCTCAGTTTCCTTTTAATGGCTGCATCTCTGACAAATCTATAAAACTCAGTTTTCTTTCAATTCAAAAAGCAATGGATAGTTCATTTCCCAGTGACCATGCGGGCGAAGCCACGGGTAACAGCTAGTGATTAAATAATTTAAAACATATGCAATAATGCTTCTATCAAGTATCGTGCACAATACCTAGCCCACCACCCAGAGTACGTGGTAGAGCCATACTGCTGCTATATTATGACTGCAGTACGAATGGGACAGCTTGACCGGGATAGGACCACTTCTTCCTCAGGGGTGACAACGCGTCTGCATTTTGATTTTTAATCGAGGATAGATGTAGATGTTTATGGGCCGCAGAATCCACTTACCATTAGACGGACTGTGTGCTCATTTGTCACCCTTATTCTATATAAAAAAATATTATATTCATATATAAAAGAAGATATAATATTTCTTTTAATAATTCTGCTATGGACGCCTAAGTATTAAAACGGTGATCGGAGCAGATGAACCAATACTTCTCCTTTTTACTACTTGACTTGGTTCTCTTTCGTTATCATGGAGGTTTCGCCCTAATCGCCACGCTTGGCAAGCGGCTTGGCGATCGCAATTTTACAAGTCGCGAACTTTTTTTTACGTTTGATTTTGTTTTAATATATGTACGTTACCCCACCCTATGATTGTCTCCTATATCGTAGTGGAAGTTTATATACAAAAAAATTACCAGGAGAAACATCCAGCCCTGGAACAATTATTTGTAGGCCATACAAATACTTGCATACGTGCGGGATTCGAGCCCGCGGCCCTCAGTGCCTCAACTCATGGCTAAGCCACGGCGCCACGGAGCCGTGTACGTTGACGCTGCTCTTCATCGCCGGGCTGAGAAATATATGAGTGGCGTAAACGTGATACCGTCATCTATCGAAAGCTGTGAGATCTTTCTAGTATTTCCCATGGTCGCCTCTTATGATCTCTGAGTGAAATGGGGTTCTAGAATAGGTAACATAAAATAAATGGCATAAATACTTGATACTTGCTTAATTAATAGGAATATTTAATATCTGTAATAAAAATACGAAGTTTGTCAAAGTTGCAACATATTTTGCAACATATTTTGCAACAGAACATTATACCTTTACGAACCACTTCACATCTATGACGTGGTGAATAATTATATTACTTTCGTAATATTACTCAATGATATCATCGATTGATTACAGCGTATTAAATTCCACTGCCGAATATAGGCTTTCCCATAGATTGCCTCCTAAGGAGGACAGTTGCCATAGTTGCCACGCTTGGCAAGCTGGTAGGGAACTGCAGTATTTTATTTTCTAGTTGTTATAAGAAAGACGATGCTGTCCATTTCCTGGTTTATTTCTCTTTGACGCTACTTGCGACTCCCACGGGACGATATAGTGGATATTCTAACTACTCTAAGGTGTTAGAATATCCTTTACCCAATCTCATTTACACGGTTGATGATATTCATCATCAACCGTGTTATCAATGTATTCAGCTGTGAACTTGCCACTTGTCAAGTGCTGTAATGATCCATGGTCTACAGTAGCCACTTAGAGCCAGGTTGGTTGTTAGCTTGGCCTTTTTTGTCATCATTCATCATCATCATCATCATCATCATCATTACAGCCCTTCACAAGTCCACCGCTGAACATAGGCCTCCCCCAAGGAATGCCACAAAGCACGGTCACGAGTCACCTGCATCCATTGACTTCCTGCATGTCTTACCAGGTCGTCAATCCATCTAGTTGGAGGACGCTCCACACTTCGCCTGCCGATATTAATATGATACAATGTAAAATATAAAAGGAATATTACTCACTTATAACAAAATTGCATGGTATTCAAACAACATATTTAGTAAGTTTCAACAAGTTGGTAAAAGCTGAAAACCGCATGAGTAAATCTCCTGAGAAATTGGTATTATGAAATAAATGTGACGCTTTTAGATTATGTGGTATTAAAATGATGTCATACATATTCATCTGATGCACTGGCAAAAATATTTATAAGTAAGAGTCATGCTGCAGTTGAAGGTTTACCCAGCTGCACGATATCTATATATAGCTGGATTCCAGCGTAAAGTCGTAGCATAACGCTGATGTATTACGTTGGGTTAGTGACGAGAATATGAGATCCTTTTAACTAGGGGTGATAACGCATCTAAATTTTGATACTTTATCGAGCTTAGATGTAGGTATCTATGGACCACTGCATTCATTTACCACCAAGTTTACTGTGTGTGTTTTTTATAGAATAAAGATGACAAACAAGCACACAATCTACTTGGTGGTAAGTGGAAACAGTGATACATAGACACCTACATCTATTCTCGGATAATAATCAAAATGCAGATGTGATTCCCCCTGAGGATAAGTATGGAATTCCTCGTTTCCAGTAAAATGGGCCTCCGCGGTTCTCTTCGCTCAATATACGATACACAGCAGTTTTACGTTGATATTCTGCGTGCGCGTGTTACCTTTACTTGTATTAAAATAACTATACTACACTCTACTTTGTATCATAACAATACTGGCTTTGTTTAAAATAAACGGAAACTTCCGATTCATTGAACAATTGTTATAACTTCAAACAACTCCACCAAGTTCTAAAATAAGGCACGAGCTTGTTTAATGAATTTCCCAGCACTTCATCCAGTCCGTTACAAGATTTTGCCATTACTTCAAATGGTCTTCGTATCTCAGACACAAAGGCTGCTTTTCTATACACGGTTTCTTTAAAAAGGTTCGTCATCAAATACAACTTGAATTTTATAAAACGCTTGGGTTGAAGGGCATTTGCAAAGAATATGTACTTATATGAATGGCAATCGTGAGCAAATGTTGTCCACGAAGATTTATTGTTCTTTTTCTTCATCAGCTCGTGTAGAAGTTCACTGATGTTCATGGGCCTCCACTTGTAGGGGGGACGCTTGGCAGGCGGATTGACGCAGTTCTTAACGTTTCTACGTATCGCACCTTTTCGACGTGTAGTGGCGGTGTAAGAATATCCATTACCCAATATCATCCCGTGGGTGTTCAACAGAGGGGAAAAAATCAGGAGATGGGCAGCAGCATCTTCCTAATAACGACTAAAAATAAAAAACTGCGGTTGCCAACCTGCTTGCCAAGCGTGACAACTATGGCAAATATCCCTATGAGGCAATCTATGGGAGAGGCCTATGTTCAGTAGTGGACAGGTGTAACGGTGGATAGCCTCTAAAGGTAACGGTAACATATTTGAATAATAATAATATGTTGTTCGTCACCTGTTTGGTTATTTTACGCATGGCGTAATCGAGTTTGTTACTACTGCAATTTAGTAAGATCTAGAAGGAATCATTTCGATCGTATTTTATTAATTAAAATACACACTTTGTTTGATTATTGTTTGAATCGCTGATGAAAATGGCATAATTTATAATGGATGCGATAGTTTCAAAGAGAGGCGTCAAAGGAAACGTTGATAAATTATTCACACTTTAACGCGCACATAAATTAATAATCTGTTGTCGCGTCGTTACAAATTCGTTGATACTTGTCATGAATAAAGTCAAGAACATTATTTGAATTTCGTTATTTTAATCCCTTTAATAATTTTTCAAAATTAAAGCTTATTAAAAAGTTGAGAAAATATCTTAAAAAAAGTTAAAGTTACAGCCTATATACGTCCCACTGCTGGGCACAGGCCTCCCCTCATTTCTGAGAGGGTTTTAGGGCAAGAGAAAATATCTATGCTGTATGTAGGTTTCTACTTCGTTTACCCATTACACCCTATTTTTTCTTTTCGGAAATAAATGTCCTTCGGTATTCATACCGAAACCAGTGTAATGAACTATCCAGTTTGTTAAAGTTTTTGTGAATCACAACGTAAAGTGACGACGGTTCAAAATAATCGAAACAAGTAGGTAGGAATTAATCTAGCACGCGTTGTAGATAAAGGTCGTTCATTACTTTTTTTAAGGTTTTAATTTTATGTCTGTATTTTTGACCTTGTTCAGTTACGAACTTGTGAGGGTAAACTAGTGTAATGATGGTGATGAATATTATTTAGTGATTAAAATTTCTAATATAACCAAATATAAAATTGCCTTTCAAGTCCTAACCGTAGGTAAAAAGGTACCTACTTAATTAGAACCTATCTATTTTGTTCTGTAATCCATTAGCAAATCTTTAACCTTCCAATACTCGCATGTCTGTCTATGAGATTGTCAAAACACAACTTCATGCGTTTTTTCTAATATCGTAAATGATGGCTGTTTATTCTTTCTGATAGCTTCATAACTCTTATAGCATTTAATAAAAGAATCCATCACCATTTAATAAAATATTTTAAACTACATACTAAATAGATAAAAGAAAATAATTTGAAAACAAAATTCAATTTAAAGTTTCTTCAATTGAAATTAAGTTTGAAAAGGTGTAACCAGCCAAAGAACATAATTTGATTTAATTAAAGGGTTGATCTGACCCTTTACATAATTTGAATGAAAAAGAAAATTTTGTTTAGGTCTATAAGTATAAGAATTTAATTACATGCATGAGATTTATTTATTTTCACTAGCAATCCGCCCCAACTTCGCACATGTGATTTCTGGAACTCGACAATGGCGCCACCTACCGGTTAAAATTATGAATCTTAGTCATCCAGGGACCCATTCAAACACAAAAAATTCAGTGACAAACAACATAGTTTCTAAAAAAATAAATAAATTTCACAGGTTAGTGAATAAAGACTAGGGAACTTCATTACCAGTGCTAATTATCGCCTGTATGTTTACACACCAGCTTGACCAGCAGCTTATAAACAGTGAGTGTGTTTAAGTGATTATGTGATACGACTGCCTCGTTTGTGTAGTAGACGGTAGCACGACTGCTGATCATGAAGTCCTTGGTTCAAATCCTTTTTCGGGTTTTCTGTCAAGAAAATCTCAGTAAGAAAATTGGGCCACTTGTTATCTTTAATTCTTCATTAATGAGGGCTAATAATTTTCTGCTCACCAGATGTCGCTGGTTGACACTGAGGTAAAGTTTTTTGTTACACAATGTAATTTAATTGAGAAGTTGGTTTTTAATAAAAGTTTATCAGTTTCTAGAGTATTATATTAATACACAAAACAATGCGTCATTGGTTTGCTCTTTAATTTTTTTCACATTTTTAACTTTTTTTTAATTTTTCTACTTTTATGAATATCTGTGGTTTGGTTTATTTATTTTTAATCTTATTAATATAAAATATAGTACAGAAAGAAACAATGAACTTTACATTTTCCGAACAAATTAACTTCCCCGCTATGAAATCTGTCAAATATTATACCTCAGTTTCTAGTGGCGCCGCCCTGGTGGCAGAAAAGTCGTGGATGCCCTCATTCTTGGCATAAAAACTCAGGATATTGTTTGTTAGGATTCTCGCTTCAAAGACGCCATCATACTGTCTCTTACCCTTGATACTAAAACGCTGCAATGGATCCACTGCTGTTTGCCATCAGGAATAGGTAGGAGGGAGGTACCTACCCAGAGGTACTCCCACTCCCTACTCCTAGGTATAAAAGTAGACCTAGTAAGTAACCCTTATTCTATAAAAAACTAAAATCTCAAAAAAATTAATTTAGTGTAAATAATTATTTATTTAGAACGCATTCCACAACGCTAACACAAACTTTCCTTATAGGTAAAATAAAATAATGATTTATGTACAAGATATATAAAAATGGTAGCAAGCTGAGCATGGGGATTATCATAAATACTCCGAACCTTAGAGTACCTTCTCTAGCAGTGGACTACTTATAACTTTTTGACGTTTATTGCGAAGTTCCATATCATCAATTATACTCAACTTCTCTTTAAAACAGAATTCATTAAGTAAGTAATGTCACTTATCATCTAGGTCTAGGATATTCTAATAAATTTCATGGAGCAAGTTTACGGTTTAAGCTCAGCAGACTGCGAACGATTTATTGGGATGACTAGTAATGAAATCGGTTGTTTATTAGACGTCGTCTCGCTATTCAGTAAACATTTATAAAAAAACCTGTAAGATACTGATACTGATAGATACTATAGTGAATATGGAAACCTAAGATATTTTTCATATCCATCTATCCAACCGTAGGAGATAATAATAATATAATATACGCGATAAAATCCGTAAAAACTATATATGAAAAATATACGTGCTCAAATCTGTAAAAACGATATTTATTATAATGCGTAGTGTCGTGTTCGCGTATACATAAAAAATCATTTAAATAATAATAATGTCCTTCAGACCAAATTGCGATTTACGGATTTCAAGGTGGCCAGTCTCAACTGAGACCAGGCATCTGCGCAGGACAGGATTATAGTGCCTAACTGTATACGCAAGCACAGGTGCACTGTCTGCGCCCTTACTCTCATAGTCCGATGGGACGGTAATCCGACATGACCGGAGACAGATCAGGCGCAAGACCAACGGTGCTTTCCGAGGCAGGGGGGAAACATCGCCGACTTCCTGACTATCGGTTGCTACTGAGAATTCCTTGGCAGAAAAAGCCAAAAACAAATTTTGGCCCGACCCAGGAATCGCACCCGGGACCTCATAATCAGCAATCGTGTCTACGACCACTAAACCAACGAGGCTGTCAAACATACCCGGAAACACGTGGACTATTTGTCCCCGGTAAACACACTCGTCAACAACTTCGAGCTTAGTGCTGCCAACAACTACCGGCATAGGTAAGACATGGACGTTACACATGATCTTTGTTTTGTCCATGTTCATCTTAAGACCTATCCGTTGGGAGACACTATTGAGGTCATTGAGCATAGTGCTTAGGTCCTCCAGCGATTCTGCCCTAAACTATATCGTCGGCAAATCGAAAGTGAGTGATGTACTCACCATTGATATTAATACCGTATCCTTTCCAGTCCAGTGGCTTGAAAACTTCTTCCAACGCATCGGTGAAGAGTTTCGGGGATATAACGTCACCCTGTCTTACACCTCTCTGCAGTTGGATAGGTTTCATACTCTGGTTCTGTATTCGGATATCTATCGTAGCTCTACTGTACAAATACTTCAGCACTTCGATATACCGACAGTCAACTTGGCACCGCTGAAGGGACTGTAGCACCGCCCAAATTTCGACGGAATAAAAGGCTTTCTCATAGTCCAAATACGCAAGGCAAGGAGGCAGATTGTACTCCTCGGTCTTATGTACAAATTTCCGAAGGGTATGTATGTGGTCTATGGTGCTAAAGCCTTTTCGGAAACCGGCTTGTTCGGGAGGCTGGAAGTCGTCGAGTATGCGAGCGAGACGATTCTTAATGACTTCGAAAACAGCTTGTAGATGCGACTCAGAAGGGAAATCAGTCTGTAGTTCTTCAAGAGAGCGTTGTTGCCTTTCTTGAAGAACAAGACCACCGCACTTCTGCTCCACGCCTCCGGAGTAGTCCCAATATGGAGGACGGAATTAAAGAGCTTCTGAAGGACTTCAAGTACCGGTTTTCCACCCGCTTTCAGAAGCTCCGCTGTAATTCCATCCTCGCCTTGGTCCTTGCCGTTTTTAAGGTGCTGGAGAGCCATTCTAATCTCACTCAGACTGACGTCCGGGATATCATAAGAATAGTGTCGAATAAGACTTGCTCTTGGATCGTTACTCACACTTGCGTGCTCCAACGATGACGTGCACAGCTGCCCATAGACCCTCTCAATCTCACTCAAAATCGCAGGTGTCCCGGAAACGATGCTGCCACACTCGGTCTTCAACCGAGTGTGGCAGCATCGTTTCCGTTTCCAACTTTGACAGTTGGCTCTTTCTGGCAGACAGATCTCTGGAAAAGACTTTGGAGCCTTGGTTTCGCTCGATCGCTTCTTCACTACAAGCTGTATTGAAGTTTCGTAAGTCTCGCCGCATGCATTTGGAGATCTGTCTGTTGAGTTGCCTGTATGCTGTCAAATCTACTGAAGACTGCAGCTTCATTTCCCGTCTAACAGCCATGAGAAGAGTGTGATCGGAAAGTTTTGTGATCTTCTGCGGCGGGTCTTGCAGAACTTAGCTCCGACAGTTTTGGGACTTTGGATTAGAGTACGAGGGGAACGGAGCGTTGACTTCATTAGACGACAATTCTCCAACTTAACGTTTAGGTTTATTGTGCCTCTAACCATTTGGTAATCGCTACCAGTTTTCACCCTCGCGATCACTGAGAAATCACTGAACAGTTATCGTCTGGTCGTCATAATGAAGTCAATCGCATTTTTTGGCGAACCGTCGGGACTCGACCAATTCCACTTCCCGTGGGGCCGCTTCTGGAAAAAAGAGTTCATCATAAAGAGTCCCTCTTTCTCCATGAAGTCGGCCAGCTGCTGGCCCATTGGGTTCCGTTGCCCTATTCCGAATTTCCCTACCTTCAGCTCACCGTTCTCTCTTGTGCCTAGTTTTGCATTGAAGTCTCCCATTAACACCGTATAGTGGGTTTTGGAGGAATGCATGGCTTTAGAGATATCCTCATACATTTCCTCCACCTCCTCATCGGGATGTGCCGAGGTAGGTGCGTAAGCCTGTATGACCTTCAACGAATACCGTTTGATGATTCTGAGTATAGGGTACGCAACCCTCGTCGACACACTCACAATCTTTACAACGTTGTTAACGAGAGACTTGTGAACGATAAATCCGACACCTCCTTGGGACAGATAAGTTGCCGGATTCGAAGATTACCGTGTCCTTCCCCTCTCTTCGGACCTCGGTTGATGCTATAATATGCCATCGTAACTTGTCTATCTCTTCTTCCAGTTCCAGGATCTTCTCGTCAGTCCTCAGGGTCGTGTGTTGTATGTTGCCAGGTCGAGTCGTCTTAGGTGGCAACCGAACCTCCACCGGAGATTCTTAGCACCCACTGTTCCGCCGTTACCATGGTCGCCATCGTAGCCAGGAATAGCGGGGCTGCCGGGGCTGGGGGCCGTCTCTTCGTAACTTTCATCATGGGGAGATATTTGCCATACTTGCCACGCTTGGCGAGCGGGTTGGCAACCGCAGTTTTTTTATTGTAATATTGGTGACATTAGGAAGATGCTGCTGGCCATCTACTGCCTGTTCCCCAGGACACCCACAGGAAGATATGGGGTAGGGGATATTCTTAACCACCACTAAACGGCAATAACAATATATTTCGTGAACCGCTAATTTGGGTCAGCACTGCGGAATATTCCTTGCACTAAAAATTCTCTGTAGCTAGCAGTGGGACTTATGTAAGTTGTTCCATACTTCATGAATTTGTGATTTTGTAGTTTTCTAGGGAACCTGTTTTTAGAGACCTGGCCCGAAGTAAGCGGCTGACCTGAGAATAAGTTCTGCAACATTTTATGATATAGCAGTGTATATAGCATATAGATATAGCAATACCGAGTGCTATTAACTTGATACATATTGTGCTTACTTATTTTAGTCTATAATATAGTTTGTTTTTTGTAGTGAAATGTGATTTTTAGTTAGAAATGAGTAAGGATTTATATCAATACAATTTCTTTGTTCTTTATTTCACTAAAAGGTAAAATTTGTCCCTTAGTGATTGCATATTTTGATATCGCTTATTTGAACTGAAAACAAGACAAAAAATTGTCTTTCCAAAACCGTCTTTTGACGTGATTGAGCCCGGGGATAGTCATTACCTTGCTCTAAAAAGTACGCTTTTATCTTTATTGAAGTGTCTAGTCGTAAGAGAACATCATTATATTTTTCGAGGGCTATCTCTCGGAATTCTTTTGTTTAGAATAATGATCAATGATTTATAAAGGAAGAAAGATACATTTGATTTACACAAACCAGTGACGTACACAATACAAAATTCCTTGGGGGAAGTTTTTTCATCCGTGAACTTGTGGTAGGCTGTAGTAATAATGATAATGACAACACAACACATCTAGTTACAACCACAAAGGAATACAATATAAGATATGCATATCGTCCTACTACTAAGATTTATATAACCATTAATATTTTGGGAATCGTAACGTTATGGGCTCTGAATCAATACTCATTGTCGATGGTAGAGCCATGCTGAAGCTATATTATGGTTGTAGCAGGAATGGATCGGCTCGACAGGAGAAGGACTACGTTCTCACAGAATACCAGTGTAAAATAGCAGCTTAAGGCTATTTTGTATCTTATGGTCTATAAAACCGGAGACTGTTTAAACTGGAAACGGGACATTTCTTTAGACCAGGCTCGTATAGAGTTGTGCTAAAAATTGTAGTATAAATAATTAAGGCATTGCGGTAAATGACTGAAAACTCCTCAAGAAAAAGTCTGGCCTTGATACGTAGCATTCTAATCACCGAATCACAGTGAGATGGAAATAGATGTTATAATAGAATATATGATCAAACGAACTTCAAAGCGAAGTTCGATCATTATTATATGAGTCGCTTCATTCAAAGATATTTCACTTGTCCAGTCACTTATTGTACCAATTATTGATTATGTCGATGTATGTTGCACAGACCTGTCTCAACATCATCTTAATACATTGGATTGTCTGCTTAACAACTGCATCAGATACATTTTATGGTCTTCGTAAATACGACCATGTATCTTCTTTTCGTATTCCGCTAATCTATGGTTGGCTAAAATGGTATGGCTAAAATATGGCTGCCTATCCGTCAGCGCAGATATTTTAGAATACTCTGCACCCTTTTCACAATTCTGAACGATCCATTTGCTCCCGAGTATCTGAAATCCAAATTTCAATACCTGGGAGATTCTCATAATTGTTTCCTACGTTCTTCGGCTAATCTTAAGTTGCTCACTCCTTCACACCGTACTGGTTACTTATCTCACTCTTTCACCCTCTCGGCTATCAGAATCTGGAATGACATCCCTCTTGAAATTAAAAAAGCTCCCAACAACTTTGTTTTTAAAAATCAAGTCCATAAGCATGTGAAAAAATCGTTGCAAATTTGAACTAACACAGCTCTTACTGCTGCACCGCCTCTTGTATGTCTATCTCTGTTTAGCCTAATGGTTGACTGGTTGCATTAAGTCCGCCATATGTACTACTTAGTGCATAAAAGTTTAAATAAATAAAAAATATTTTAAGCAATTAGTAACCTTCCTTGCACCAAGCACGTCTTATAGATTTCTTTTAAATTTTTTCTAACCACCCCACCCAAATCTACTCCAGTTGTTGCTCAGATATTGTAATCATTATTTGAGAGATGCACAGTCTGATTTGCATATCTCGGGATTCATATGGGATGGTCGGGAAATTATATCTTCGAATGAAGCGACTCATATAATAATGATCGAATTTCGCTTTGAAGTTTATTTGATCATATATTATATTTCGTCGCTTCATTCTTCAGATATTTTAACCAAGTAGTTGTTAAGAGATAATGAGATTTGCAATTTCATGTTAAATAAACGTTCGCCAGTTTTGTTCTTAAACTATGATATTAAAGGAGTTCTTAGCACCAGAGTAATAAAATTAGCCGGGTAGTTTTTTCATGAGTAGTAAGTAGTTTTTAAAAAAAATTGTAGGATAAAAAGTTGTGTTTTTTTTTATTTTACCTCTGAGTAATTTTTTCCTATAGCACTGAAAATTCTAAATTGGAGTTGGGAACATTATAATAAGCTCTCATAGTTTTCCGTACTCAAAAATGGAACACTTATAGAACTACCCCGGTGGCTGTATGTCTATCAGTATTTTTTTACTTATTATAAGCTAGTGCTTGACTACAATCCTACCTGGTGGTAAGTGGTGATGAAGCTCTAGATGGTAAATTGCACTGTCTTAGCGTAATAAAAGCCTATTCCATTGAGTTATATGTACTACGTACTAGAGAAGCTATTCCAAACAAAAAATGTGCGCTACTCTATGTCTTTGCGCATGCGCGGTAGATAGTAAAATATTACGATATAATTACCTATTTATTCACTTGAACAACAAAAAATTTTACTTACTTGACTACTGAATTGTTATTTACGTAAGGTTTAAACTTTAATTTGAAATCTCGTATTATTATCGCCGCTCCACACTGCATGAATATTGAAGCCACAGTAAATGACACTAAAGTAAGGTGTACGGATTGCAGTACAGTTCAGTTAAACATAGTGAATGTTCGGAGTGCGAAATCTAGTGCGTAGTACATATATATCAATGGCCTATTCACTTTTCCTTGAAGACATACACATTATAATCGGTAATGTACGGACATTATCGATTACAATGTGAGTGTCTCATACGGATGTCACAGACGTTTTTAACAAATACTATTTCACGTTGATAATTGAAATTAATTTTCAATTATCCACTTGAAATATGCATGTAAGTAGGCCTCCCCAAGAGATTACCTCATGGGGGTGATTGTGCCATAGTTGCCACGCTTGGCAACTGCAGTTTTTTATAATGTCGAGTTCAGATCAGAAAGCTGCTGCAGCCCATCTCCTGCTTCAGTTTCCCACTGTTGCCTCTTACGACACCCATGGAATGATATGGGGTAGTAGATCTTCTTACACTGCCACTACACGGTGCATGTCGATTATGATTAATTGATTTTGAGCATATATTTATCACAAATTATTTGAAATAGTAAATGCGTCCATTATTTGTATAATTCAGCATGGTTGTATTCAAGACTAGCTGTTCCCCATGACATCGCCCGCGTGTAATTTATTACGATTGGATATCATTGGATTTCATGGGTTTTAAGTTTTTTTGGCGCGGAACGCTAATTCTTTATCTAAAATAAAAGTAGCTTAAGTTACTCCTTATAATATCAGCTATCTGCCAGTGAAAGTCCCGTCAAAATCGGTCCAGTCGTTTCGGAGATTAGCCGGAACAGACAGACAGACAGACAAAATTTTTAAAAATTGTTTTTTTTTCGTTATAATTACCGTATATACTTTCATATGAATTTAATAAAAGCTATTTTGACATCACAAACAGAGACTTCAATTTTATTTATTTGTAGTATATATTTGCTTTAAATTTAAAAAGGTTATAATTTGCACTTGTTAATTTACTTACTTTCTTTTTAATTAAGAAATTTCTTTGTCTCCCTGATTATCTTTTTAATTAGCCTTTCATTATTCTTTTCTTTCTACGCCTCTTAAGCTGAATTAATAGCCTTTTATCCCGGCAGCGTTAACTGTCACCTTAAAATTTTTCGACCATTTTGCCATGTTGAATTTAATTTTGAAAATTTTCTATCTATACAAATAAATAAAATTGAAGTGTCTGTTTGTAATATCAAAATACAGCTTATACATGATCTTTGTTTTGTCCATGTTCATCTTAAGACCTATCCGATGGGAGGCACTATTGAGGTCATTGAGCATAGTGCTTAGATTCTCCAGCGATTCTGCCATAAGGACTATATCGTCGGCCAATCTAAGGTGTTATGATGTTAATACCGTATCCTTTCCAGCCCTGTAGCTTGAAAACATTTTCCAATGCTGAGTTTTGGAAATATAACGTCATCCTGTCTTATACCTCTCTGCCATTGGATAGATTTCATACTCTGGTTCTGTAATAGGATAGCCATCGTAGCCCCTACTGTACAAACACTTCAGTACTTCGGTATACCGACAGTCAACTTGGCACTGCTGAAGGGACTGCAGCACCGCCCAAATTTCGACGAAATCAAAGGCTTTTTCTCGTAGTCCACATACGCAAGACAAAGTGGCAGATTGTACTCTTCATTCTAATGTACAATTTGCCGAAGTATATGTATGTGGTCTATGGTGCTAAAGCCTTTTTGGAAACCGGCTTGTTCGGGAGGCTGGAAGTCGTCGAGTCTGCGTGCGAGACGATTCTTAATGACTCTCAATGGATAATGAGATTGTAAAAAGGCAAAAGAAAAGGCAGTTTTAAATGTCTTAATAAAACAGTCAAAGAAGTAGAAGAAAGGAAAAATCAAGAAAGAATGGAAAAGAATGGTAGAAGACTATAAAATAACTTCCAGGCTAGTGTGGAGGTAACGTTTTAAAAAAACAATTTTTTTTTCTCCTGTATCGTGGGGGCAGTTTAACATAAATTACACAAGGACAAACATCCAGACCCAGAACAATTATTTGTAGGCCATACAAATACTTGTTCCATGCGTGATTCGAACCTACGTCCCTTAGCACTGCAACTCATTGCTACGCTACTGCGTCACGGAGCCGCCAGGAAAAAATCGGAACAGCCTAAAATTAATGTTGTGCGAGATGTGAATTTATTTTGAATGACGAGGTTTCTAATTCAAAGAGAAGCAATACTTCGTAAGCGTTTTTAAGTGTAAGACATCTGAAGTTAATGCGTTAGAAACTCCGAAAGAAAAGGAATGGGGCAGCGAGGTAGGAATGAATTAAATAAAAAACAATCAAAAGCATGAGTATATTCTCTCACAGAACACAATTACTATTACAGCCTATTAAAGTCCACTGCTGAACATAGGCCTCCCCCATAGATTGCCTCATAGGCGGTATATTTGTCATAGTTGCGACGCTTGGCAAGCGGGTGTGCAACATGCGGTTTTTCTTTTTAGTCTTTATTAAAAATAAAAATAAAAAGAGTTTATTTCTTTAACAAGGTTTGTCTTAAATCTATAACATAGGTTGACTCATTCTTTTATTAGGAAAACGCTGCTGCCCATCTCCTGATTTGTTTCCTTCTGTCGCCTCTCACGACACTCACGGGATTATATGGGGTAGTGGATATTCTTACACCGCCTATACAAGGTACTCTCTGCGCCTCACTCACAGAATACCAGCGTAAAATAGCAGCTTAATGCTGCTGTGTTTTGTAAGGTGAGTGTAGAGAACCGGAGGCCTTTTTTTACTGGTAGCGACGCATCCATCCTAGTTCTCAGGGGTGACAGCGCATCTGCATTTTGATTCTAATTTGATAATAGATGTAGATGTCTATGGGCCACAGCAACCACTTAACATCAGGTGAACTGTTTGTACGTTTGTCGCCCTTATTCTATAAAAAAAAGATATAGCCCAATATTGGTTAATTATGCCGAGCATTTTCGTATCAACAATACACGACCCAGAAGTAACAATTATTTATATTATATAATTTTTACTTCTGGGACATTTGGAAAACTTAACTTTAAACGTCAAAATACATACATAATACATTATACGTTCAGTTTAATTAAACTGTTGTGAGGTCAGGTTACCATAACGACAATAAAAAGTAATGCATAATAGAAGTGACGTAGGCTTTATAAGTTTAATTTGAGGCTCTAAAACTGATAATTTTTTATGTTTTTTTTTAAATCATACTTTTCAGAATAATAATAGAAAATAGATATCAGAATATATAGCACAAAATAAAACTTTTGAAAGTTTTTCCAGAGGAAATAACGAACTATTTCTATAAATGCCAATCTCACCCAAACAGCGTGTACCTATTTATAATCGGAGGGATTTTGTCGACTGACTGGTGTCGAAAAATTTTTGTTTTTCGTTTGAGACGGATCTGCTTCCACTATCGCCTTCAGTTTCTCCTTATCAACCTACTTCTCTAGGCGGCTACGAATTGCATTCATGAGGTCAAAATTTTCCGAGCGAAGCAATTGAACAAACAACGCAGTACGTTTGTTAGAAGTGCTTAAATATAAAATTTATTTGAATCTGAATTCCTAGTAAAACCATAGCTATTACAGTTCTTCGTAGCCAGTTCAACAAAATTCATTGGTATAGAAAAAAAAAGTATTAATAATATTTCTTTGTCAGCATCCATCCATTATCCATTACAGCCTATAAAAGTTCACTGCTGAACATCAGCCTCCCTCATAGAATTGCCTCATGGAGGGATTTTGCCATAGTTGCTACGCTTGGCAAGCGGGTTGGCAACCGCAGTTTTTTATTATTTGAGTTGTTTTCAGGAAGATGCTGTCGCCCATCTCTTGTTTCATTTTCCCTCTCTTTGTTGAAATAACTAATGTAAATTACGTTTATCTAAATAAGGAGATTGTGTGGATTAGGTATCTACATTCATCGACACACAATTGTAATTTCTCATGGGACCACTTCCAAATTCCCTTTTAGAAACTCTGTAGGTATTATGTACTATACCTGGTGTTTGTACATATTTAAGCTACACGCATATCTATAATCAATAATATCTATTTATTCGCAGATTTCAGAGTGATACTGCAGAATGTAGAATCATTATCGTAGTCTAGTTTCTGTTTAAAAAATATATTTTTTTAATAAAAAGTAAAAGCTTCAAAGAATTAAAAAAATAATTTCCAAAGCTGATTCTTTTTATTTCTTCGAAGTCGCCTTTTACTTTTTATTCAAAGTCTCTAGACCCCTTTGAATAGATAAAGAAATATCATAAGCTCGAATATCGTCTAAATAGTTAAATAAAAAAATTTATCCCCTATTTTTTCACTATCAGCGGTGGAATTTCTTCTTAAAATTTATATGGGACCATGACAATAGGCTTCCGACTATTTATTAAAAAAAGAGGCCTTAAAATCGGTTTACAATTGACGAAGACATCGCGTAACATACACACAAAAACCACATACGATCGAATTTAGAACCTAATCCTCTTTCGAAGTCATCTAATTAGCGTATATTAAAAATAGAAAGGATATATTCTTCACTGCTCAACCTAAATTAAGCTTAAGTAAAGCTTTCACGTTAAATGAAAAACCGGCAAAGTTATGTGCTCTCATGTCATTTATCATTAGCAGTCTGTCAAGAGAAGCTCGGAACTCAAGTAGTTGTGAGTCGTAATACATATATTTATACCACAATTTTCTGTTTGCGTTACTAAATAAATGTCGGAAATACAATAGGAGAAGGTTGATTGTTAAAAATAATAACAGCGTGAGAGCGGATTTACAACTTGGTCTCTTGCTTACGCAACTAATCATTATTAGTAACAAGACAGTGTAACGCACTATACATTCAGTATAGAGCAATTACAGTTCGGCCACACCGTAACACGTCCACGCCACAATCACACAAAAGTGTAACGTGACGGACGTAATTACACGATAACACCAAAGTATGCAAACCAACAACAGCGCTACACATCTCAGTGTAACACAGAGCAGCCTCTCAGCAACACCCTCTTCCTCGTCTGCACCAGAAGAACCACCACAACGGACAGAACCACGATACTATCTTATTAAGTATATAAGTATTTATATAGATAAGGATTTATACGTGGTAGAGCCATGCTGCAGCTATATTAGTAGTATAGTTGTAGCACGAATGGGTCGGCTCGACCGAGGAAGGACCACGCTCTCACAGAATACCAGCGTAAAGTAGCACTTAACACTGCTGTGTTTCGTAAGGTGAGTGTAGAGAACCGAAGATCCTTTTTACTGGAAAAGAGGCATTCCATCTTAGTTCTCACGGTTGTCAACGGATCTTTATTGAGGATAGATGTAGATGTCTATGGGTCACAACAACCACTTACCGTCAGGTGGACTGTGTGCTCATTTGTCACCCTATCCTATAAAAAAGGAGAAAAATTGGGTATTATTGGGTCTAATAAAGGGTAAACACTGTTCTTGTGTTTATTCACGTAGCACTATCATCAATATGAAATTATACTAACCTTACATTACACTACCTGATATAGTTTAGTTCTTTTCACTATTCTTATTGTACCTCTGATCTCTAAGATGCCGTATAGCCTCAACGAGTGGTGACAAAATATGCTTTCGTGAGCTTTAGCACATTTTTTCACGGTGTCTCTTATAAAGGAAACTTAAGAAAAGGCGTTACAGTTTCTAAATTATAGTTTCTAAAGAAACTGTAACCTGTCGTCGCCATTGAAGACAAGATGGCTGATTTTGATGTCGTCAAACGCAGAGTTCTTATAAGGCCAGTCAGTGAGGAATCACAGCCAGCGTTCTTGGTACTATACCACGGGGAGTTGAAGATTGTTCGGTGATTTCAGTTTTTAGTTTTTTTTTAATATTGTGTATTATTATGTTATGTAAATAAACAGATTTCTCTACTGAAAAAAAACGAAACGTTACTTATTTAAAATATATTAAGATGTATAAATTTGAATATTTTTAGTAATATAAGTATATTTATTTTAACATAAGTTTTTATTGGGATTACATTTCAATTTTAAGTGTTTAAATTTCATTTCACTTTCATCATCGCCATCATTGCTTCTTTACAATTCCATTGCTAAACGTATGCAACAAAATATCGTATCCATCGACTTTCTGCATGTCTTCAGGGTGTTACTTCATTCAGAAGACGGCCGCCATACACTTCGCTTACCAATACATGGCTGCCACACGGGAAAAATCTGTACCCCCAGTAACAACTTCAAACCCCTCCTATATAAAATTAATTTAAATATTTGTAAATATGAATTGGAATAATAAATGTGAAATTTTTATTACGTTTTTTTTTCGTAATATTAATTAAGAAGTTATCTTCTTAGTTATTTTTTTGATTCATTAATTTTTACAGCTTATCAAAAGTCCACTGATGATCATGACCTATGTTCATATATTGCGGGATATTTGCCAAAGTTGAAATGTCATGCCGGTCTTTTATTTTTGAGTCCTAATAACACAGGAAGTCAAACGAAAAAAAATGATATTTTGAGGTAAGTTAATAATAGGTCGGGGAAAGTTTCTTCGTATTTTGTTTATATAAGATTAAAGAAAAATCTATTTGGTTGTACTGTTTGTATCTGGCTGGGTTTAATATCAGTACATATAGGACATTAAGAAAAAGAAAAATAAAAAGTAAAAAACACTTTCCCGCCATTTTTCAATTGTTTTTCTGTCCGCCAAAATGAGTGAATCTAACGAAGAAATTCAATACATTTTGAAGTTTTATTACAAAAAAGGGAAAAATGCGACTCAAGCCGTGAAAAACTTTGTGATGTTTATGGACCTAATGCAGTGTCAGTAAGAGTAGCACAAAGTTGATTCAAGCGTTTTCATTCCGGGAATTTTGATGTCAAAGATGCAGCTCGCTCTGGTCGCCCTCATACGGATAAAGTAGACGCCATATTTGAAAAAGTGGAGCAAGATAGGCATATTAGTAGTTATGACATAGCCGAGGAATTAAGGGTTGACTACAAAACAGTTTTGACATTCCCATTTGAAAAAGTCTGGCTATACAAAAAAGCTCGATATTTGGGTACCAAACGAGCTCACTGAAAGAAACCTAATGAATCGTGTCTTCATTTGCGATTCTCTATTGAAACGTAATAAAACCGAACCATTTTTGAAAAAATTGATCACTGGTAAAGAAAAGTGGATCACCTATGACAAGAACGTGCGAAAAATATCATGGTAAAAGGGTAGTCAAGCTTCACAAACTGTAGCCAAACCCGGATTAACACGCAATAAGGTGATGCTGTGTGTATGGTGGCATCGGTTATTATGAGCTTTTACTGCTGGGCAAAACCATCGATTCGGATCTCTACAGCTAACAACTAATGAGACTCAAGCAAGAAATTGAGAAAAAACGGCCAGAATTGATCAACAGAAAAGGAGTGGTCTTTCATCATGATAACGCCAAACCACACACGTCTTTGGCCACTTAGCAAAAATTGAGAGAGCTTGGTTGGGAAGCGTTAATGCATCCACCATATAGTCCTGACCTTGCATCCTCAGATTTTTACCTGTTTCAGTCTCTTCAGAATTCTTTGGGTAATGTTAGGTTAACATCAAGAGAGGACTGTGAAAAATACTTGTCGCATTTTTTTTAATCAAAAATCCCAATATTTCTACAGCAACGCGATTATATCACTACCTACAAGATGACAACAAGTTATCGAAGAAAATGGCACATATATATTATAATTAAACATTGAAAAAAAAATGTCTTGAATTTGTATATAAAATACCTACGAAGAAACTTTTTCCCCGACCTCATATTAAGACGCAATATTAACTTCGAAGTTATATTAAGTAAGAATAATAAATTTGTTTCTATGTTTCTATATCGTATCACGGGTGTCTTACATACATACTTCCTATCAATATGAACATTATAAAACAACAATCTCAAACAAATCATATCGGGAATGGAAACGGGAAGTATATATTACGAGTATATAAATTCATCTGACTGACTTGATCTGACTTATATATAAAGTTTATTATTTGGGTCTTCTGCTTCAAGCTATTATTATAATTATTATTTGGAAGGACTACTTTGCTGAAAACCCACGGTCGCGGACCCGGAGTCGAGCTTGCGAAAAGCAAGTAAATTGCCAATGGCCGATGCTTTAAGTATCGTGTGTGCTTTAGCCCTTATTTGGAGCAGCGTTGAAAAAGTTAAGAATGTAGTTACATTTGCTCAAACGAGACTCATCATCGAGTCCGAGGGTGTTTATTATGATGAGTTTCAAAAAGCGGAAAACGGTTTTAGGGAATAGATGTACTGTCTATGAGCCACAGCATCCGCTTATCATTAGTAAGAGAGGGTTCTCGTTTGTCAACTTTATTTTTATAAAAAAGCATGATGATGACTAAGGTAAATCTTCATTACAATGCGGCAATATGTGTCTGTCTCTGTGGGAGCCCTATGTTCAGCAGTGGACTATTACAGGCTCCAAATGATGGTTGTATCCGTCCCTAGCGACGAGGAGCAGGGACGAAGGTGCAAAACATCTGGTACTGTGATCGTCAATCTGCCAAGCTTAAGTTTTACGTGGTAGAGCTGCACTGCAGCTCTATTATGGTTACAGCAGATGAGTGTAGAGAACTGGAGACCCTTTATACTGGAGCTGGTGAGCTTTTTACGGAGCATTCTATTTTAGTTCTCAGGGGTGACAACGCATCTTCAATTTGATGATTCTCAATCAAGGATAGAACAGATGTAAGTGTCTATTGGCCGCAGAATCCACTTAACATATTATAGACTGTGTACTTATTTGTCATATTTATTCTGTACTAGCTGATATCCGCGACTTCGTCCGCGTTGCATGATATATTAACAAAATTTTCGTATGTGTGAAGGAAAACACGTAAAAAAGATCGCAAGTAAAAATATACTTTGCTAACAAAATTTCTTTGTGAACAATTTTATTCGTTGCATATAATGTTCACTGAACACGTAGTGCTTATAAAAATCGTTGTTTCTTAAAACTTTAATACCTTTATATTAAATGAAGATATCGCAATATTTTTTTTAGATAAGGGCCAAGTGTCTTAGAAATAAAATTTTGAAAACTTAATTGAAATCTATCGAGTAGTTTTTCCGTAATGCGCGCACAACTACAAACCTCTATCATTTTATTTATATAGAAAAAGCGTAGTAATGATAAAAGCAAATTCTGACTATAACGCGGCAATATGCGGCAATCTATGGGGAAGGCCTATGTTTAGGAGTTGACTTTAATAGACTATAATGACAATGAATTTTTCCATAATTGCCCGGGGTAATAATGTAATAATCAGATGAAGAAAATTAAATGTATAAGTCGTGATCGATCAAGGTGGTCAGAATGGGGAATTCTGAAATGACAAAAGATATAGTAATTTTCTTTTAAAACCATGTCATCGAATTGAGGATTAATGAATCATTGCATTAATAGATTTTCAAAAAACTCATACACGAATCTGAATCACACACAGTCATTTTCTTAAAAAACATGGATTTTAAATTGTAAACACAGTTTTATAGCAACATTTTATATCCTTTACGCATGAACAATAAATTTTTGTAATATTTTTTTTTGAAAAACTAAATTCTTATCTAATGTTGTCGAAACGTTTAGTCAGTGAAACTATTAATGTACATTTTTGAGAATGTTTGTAAGAAACGTTTTAAAAAAATAAGTTAATCTGTAGGTAATGGTAATAACGATCAAATTTTGTAGGGAT
The DNA here is from genome assembly GCA_029286625.1 of Parnassius orleans. Lineage (NCBI taxonomy): Eukaryota > Metazoa > Arthropoda > Insecta > Lepidoptera > Papilionidae > Parnassius > Parnassius orleans. The sequence goes on along the minus strand of JAGSMP010000006.1, from coordinate 3,834,955 downwards.
ACAATGTGCTAAATCAAACCAAAACGTTTTTTTCCTTGTATTTACTTGTAACATTTTACTTCTAATAGTAAATTAGAGTCTATTCAGACCTAACGAAGCGTGATGGCGTGCGTCGGGACGGATTTTACAAATCAATAAAGAAATTGAGTTGTGAATTCAATTATAGTTAATACGTATTCATATTTGCATATAACGTATAAACGAAGCTCGCATAAATTGCGAAATTTACAAGCGAAACAATACTGAAAACAAATGCTCCGATGGTGATGTGAACCTCAAGTTATTGTGTCCGCTTAGGTGCCTTGAGTTACTATCGTCACGGACTGTCTGGTTAGGCTGACATCAAAATCTTCCAAAACTTCGCAATGTGACACACCAACATGAGTTTTTAAGCCAATATTTTTAAATAATAATTTCCTAATACTTTGACACTGGCAAAATTCAAAACGCACAAGGCCATAAAGATAGAACATAATAATGAAAGAAAAAGAAAAATCTGTCGCAAGGATTCCTAGGTGCATGTTAAAGTTACATCCTATATACGTCCCACAGCTGGGCACAGGCCTCCTCTCATTTCTGAGAGGGTTTTACGGTAAGGAAATGTCGGCCGCGCTGCCCCAATGCGTGTTGGTAAACTTCACATGTCTTCGAAATATTTTTTTTATTATTTTTCAGACATTCAGGTTTCCTCACGATGTTTTCCTACACCGGCAAGTATGTGGTAAATCAGTACTTAAAATTGCAATTAACAATTTCATTGGTGCCGGCAGGGATCGAACCCAGGTTGCTCGCGTACTGTGAAATTTACAGCGGGTGCTAAGCCCCTGAGCTACCACGGCTCCAGGTGCATGTGTTTTTCTTATTAATGTCCTCCAAACCGAATTTCAGTCACGGCGGGCAGTCACAACGTATGCGCAAGCACAAGTGCACTCTCTATTCCCCCACTCTCATAGTCCGATGTTACGGCAAACCGACACGACTGGAAAGAGAGAGAACAGGCGCAGGACCAACGGCTTTACTTGCTTTTCAATGCATTTCAAGAAATTATCAGAAACAGTCCGGAGTTAAGAAAAGTTCTCTGTAAGCCAGTGCTTGACTATAATCCCATCACCATTCCACGTGGTGGTAAGAGATGACAAAGCCCAAGATGGTAAATCGTACTAACTTAGCGAATCAAAAGCCAATGCACTCTTACCTTGAAGATACCTGGAATCGTATGGAACGACAGTCGCCGGTAAACTATTCCAAACCTTTATAAGCATGTAATACACGGAAAATTACATGCTGTTATGCAAAAATAAACTTTTTAAATATCTAATTAAATTTCCTACTGCACTGTAAAATGCTCTCCGACGTGCTCATTGGTATCTATGTAGGTAATAATAAATAAAATATTATGATCTTATGAGACCTACGGGATAACAATATAGAAAATATTATTTTATATTCCCGGTGTAGTAAGAGGCGACAGAGGGAAACTAAACCAAGAGATGGGCTACTTGCCAAGGGTGTCAACTAAGGAAAATTCCCCCATAGATTGCCTCATAAGGATCGGGGGATATGAGAAAATCTATTGGTGAGGCCTATGTTCAGCAATGGACTTTTGATAGGCTGTAATGATATGGTATGGTATTAATGAAATCACTTGTGTTTCTTTAGAATTTGTTTATGATTTAAACATCTCTTATTTTGCAAGGAATATAAGGAATCAAATAAGTTAAAAAATAAAAGTCTACTTCAAAGAACTAAAAAGGATAAAATAAATTCACATTCTGAAGTCGGTACTTAGGCCGTATTAATAAACGTTACTCAACGACGCACTCAAGTGCGTAATCATTTGATACGCCCTCATTACGAAATCAGCATCTCAAGATCGTTGCTAATTAATAAACACATAAAAACAGTATCTCAAAACGCTGTACTTAGGAATACTGTTCTGTGACTTGCACTCAAGTATACACACTTGAGAGTCGAGTTTCGTTTATTAATCAGTGTGGCACTCAGCTAATATCGTAAACCTAAACCGCATCTTGAGATATGTTTATTAATGAGATCATAACCTCAAGATTGTACTCAAGTGCGTGTACTTGAGCTGAGTAGCGTTTATTAATACGGGCCATAGTGTATAAGAATAAAAGCCCCGACTTCAGAACTTGTAAAAATATTTTACTGTTCTAAGTTCTTTGAAGTAAACTCTTACTTTAAAAAAAATCTCTTACGTTAAAAGTTGACCCTTTTGAGTGGACTAAGGAATATCAAAATCTCAATGTGTTCTAAATCTTTTTATAGATATAAGGGTGGTATTCAATCCACCTGATGGTAAGTAGATGCTGTGGCCCATAAACATCTAAATACATCTATCCCCGGTTAAGAATCAAAATACAGCAGCATTGAGCTGCTATTTTACGCTGGTATCCTGTGAGAGAGTGGTCCTTTGAGCCGACCCATTCGTGCTACAGCTATACTACTAATAGCTGCAGCTTGTTTATACCACGTAACAAAACATAATACATATGTATGATAAAAAATACCTATTTAATAAAAAAATATTTTAATAAAAAAAAATATTCAAAATTGGCTACAAATGACGAATATATCGCGTAGCATGTTGCATGTAACAAAAAAAATCAGCCATCCTTTTTTGAAGTCTACAAAAAAATTGTTAATATCAATAATTTATCGCGAATTCGACAAACACATATAAAGCTATAGGACTGTTGAATTCAAACATGAAATAAAGTGAAAGTTAAATATCGTGCAAATACTGACAACAATCAAAAGTAAAGAAGAGCTGGCAAATACAACCAGTACAAACATTTATCGCTTTGGTAGCAAACAACCTACAACATCGATCCATTAAAGAATGATTTTATACAAAAGTTCCTTAATTAAAATAGATGTTTCGAAGTAGCACAAGCAAAGACGTATAAATAAATTAAAGAAAGGAACATGACCGGCTGTTCGAGCGATAAGGCATCTGTTGGATCTCACGTCCTCCTTGCCCACCATATTGAAGTGTGTGACTTTGAAATTGAAACACGTCAGTATAAAATTTATTATATAAAAGTGAATCAAAATCAATCACAAAGGTATTAGTAGGCGTTTAAAGCAGACGCTTCACACACTGAAAAAATAATTCGGGAAAAAAACTTTAAATAAACTGTTTGACGAAAGTTAAGCTTCCGATAAATATTTAAAAAGAAAAGGATTTCATTAATATTGATAACACCGCAATCTAAACTAAATCAAGGTAATTAAAGGCAACAATTACGTCATATAACATAAGATGTGATATATATTTATCAGGTATGAATAATTGTGATGGTTTTTCAGATGATGACCAAAACGAAAACGCAAGGTCTTGTGTCGGATTTGATGCCAAACATCAAACTGATGCAAATGGCTGGACATTTTTTGTTCAATTACCACTCAGGTAAAGTGAATAAACGGTAACAACAAACGAGAAATAAAGTTACTTATGTATAAATTAGCTTTTAAGGGCTGTAATGATGATGATGATGAATGATTATTGGCTTTATATTTATGTGGTAGATCCACGTTGCAGTTTAAGTCTTAAATCTATTTTTTTTAAATTGACGTAAAACTTTCTCCCAGGAATTTTTCCCTAGGATTTTCTCCTCTATCGTAAAGGCAATTTACATACATAAATTGAACAAGGATAAACATGAACAATTATTTGTAGGCTATATAAATACTTGTTCCGTGCGGGATTCCAAACTCAGTCCTCAGCATCGCAACTCAATGCTAAGACACTGTGCCATGGAGCCGTCGAAGATTTTTTTTTATAGAATATGGATGACAAACGAGCACACAGTCCAACTGATGGTAAGTGGATGCTGTGTCCTATAGACATCTACATTTATCTCCAATTAAGAATCAAAATGCAGATGCATTGTCGCTCCTGAGGACTAAGATGGAATGCTTCGTTTCTAGTAAAAAGGGTCTCCGTTTCTCTATACTTACCATACGAAGCACAGCAGCATTAAGATGCTATTTCACGCTGGTATTCTGTGAGAGCGTGGTTCTTCCCCGGTCGGGCCGACCCATTCATGATACAACCATAATATAGTTGCAGCTTGGCTCTACCACGTAAAAATGAGACGGCGAATTTCTTTAAGCTGTCTCTTCTCCGGTCAGAGGAACATTATTTTGATAAGTACAGTAGTAGATTTGGATAAAACTGACATTTGATTTGATTTGATTTTGATTTTTTAATAATGATTGTAACGTATGGAATGAATACCTGATTAAGTTTTCATTAAAATTTATTCTGTAGTTTTGAACAAAAAGTCTTTAAATATAATAAGCTGAGAGTGAAGGTAAGCCAAATAATCCATAAAATTATTTAATGTTTTTTCTCTGGTTATTTCATTTCATGTAATGACATTTAAAAACCACTTGTTTCACTAGAATAAATCTACTTAAATTTTCAGAAAATGGTGGAATGTCCGGACTTCTTCGTAAAATCTACGCTTCTGTCCATGCGATCCTCATCGTCGTCCAATATTTATGCATGGGCGTCAATATGGCTCAATATTCCGATGAAGTTAACGAGCTCACTGCTAATACAATTACCGTGCTATTTTTCGCTCATTCTATTATTAAGTTGTTATTCTTTGCCCTCAATTCTAAGAGCTTTTATAGGTAAGTTGTAGAAAAATGTATTAGGATGTCTAGATATATAGTATATTGTATAGATTATTAAAATTAATTGTTAAATCATTAGGTAATTATAGGAAACTAAATCACATTTTATTTAAAGTCACTCTTAAAGAATATGCCCGTGTAAAAACGGCGTATGAAAATGCAGCAACTGATCGTCCCGTAGGTGTCGTAAGGGAAATGATTCCGACAAATGGCAGCATAACCATCTCGTTTTCTTTAATATCAAAAAAAGAAATATAAAATTGTGTTAGGGCAACATATAAACGAAATATAAAATGTATTTTTCCAGCTAAGTTTTTATTGTTGTATCTCCTCCCCATCCTCATTATTTTTAAATAATATTACTATATACATATTAAAACTTAATACTTTATTCAGGACCTTGGCAATGTGGAATCAGTCGAATAGCCACCCACTTTTCACCGAATCAGATGCAAGATATCATCAATTGGCTCTTACCAAGATGAGAAGATTATTGTACTTTATCTGCGCTATAACTGTACTCAGTGTTGTTTGTAAGAAATTGACTTCTTAATTTCGTTTTTTATTAACTCTATAAACAAGGAAAGCCGTCTTGCCATCTCCTCTCGTAAACGTCGTAAAGTTAACTTGATATAATGCTTGGAAATAAAAAAGTGAAACATGGCGTGGTATATGATTTAAGGGAGTTACATCAATGATGCACAGCTTCTGATAATAACAAAATACAACCAGTGCGAGTTAACTAAGCACCTAACACTGTGACGTCACTCATACAGTACTGCAAAGCGAGAGAGGGGCCGTATTGTAGCGAGGTGCCTAGTTAATTCGCATGGGTTATGCACCGTACTTGGTACGTTAGTTGGTGGCTTAAAGGTTATTATCGTAAATTTAAGAGGCACTTGCTTAAAAATCTTTTGATTATACGTGGTAGAGCCAAGCTGTTGCTATATTAATTGTATAGTTGTAGCACTAATGGATCGGCTCGACCGGGGAAGGACCACGCTCTCACAGAATACCAGCGTAAAATAGCAGCTTAACGTTGTTGTGTTTCGTATGGTGAGTGTAGAGAACCGGAGACCCTTTTTACTGGAAATGAGGCATTCCATCTTTGTCCTCACGGGTGACAACGCATCTGCATTTTGATTTGTAATAGAGGATAGATGTAGATATCTATGGACCGCAGCAATCACTTACCATCAGGTGGACTGTGTGCTCGTTTGTCACCCTTATCCTATAAAAAAAAAAGCAAACGATTTGTCGATAGTTGTTTGGTACTGCAGAGTTCTGTTCTCATAAGTAGCGTGATTAAATTTTACTATGACTGCATAAGAAATAAAACACATTCGTACTTAATACACAATTCGCAACCCGAAAAAGGTAGATCATTAGCTTTATTATGTTTAAAACTTAGAAAAGGTCACTAACCAGTTTTATCATCTACATCTTCATTAAAGCCTATCCAAAGTATACTAATGAACATATTCCTCCAATGTATTTTGCCTCACAGGAGAATTATTGCCTTAGCTGCCACGCTTGGGTTGGCAACCGCAGTTTTTTCATATTTTCAGAGAAAATAATGCTACCCCTCTCCTGTTTAAATTTTTCTTCAGTTGCCTTTTATGCACCTATGGGATGAGGTAGTGAATTCTATTACATCACCTCTACACGGCCAGTTTAGTTGAATATTTTTAAAAATATAATCATAAATTGTACAGGTTGGGTTACAATAACATTCTTTGGAGAGTCAGTGCGTTTGATTACAAACAAGGAAACAAACGAAACTCTTACGGAGCCTGCTCCAAGATTGCCAGTAAAAGCTTGGTACCCATTTAATGCAATGAGTGGCACAATGTACGTTGTAGCTTTTATATTTCAGGTATGGCTTTTTATTTTTTTCTTTGTTTATTTAATCATTAATTTTTAAAACTTTGTAATTATTTAATTAAGCGAGAAGCGAATTAAATAATTACTATTTGATTTTATCTTTTATGGTATTCCTAAGTATTGAATAAATATATAAAAACATTTTTAACACGATATCTGCTAACCAATATCATCGACGTATTTACAAACAAAACGGGATCATAACAGTTGTCTTTCTCTAAAAGCCGGCTTATAATTACTTCTTTACTAAAAGAGTAAATCTTTATTTGTTTTCTCAAATTCATGCGAAACTAAACGCAATGAAAGACGGAGAGCTGAAGGTTGGAAAATTCAGAATAGGTCATCAGAACCCTAGAAGCTAAAAGATAGCTGACTTTATGGAGAAGGAGGAACTCTTTATAATGAACTCTTTCTTCAAGATGCAACCGCGCAAAAAGTGAACTTGATCTAATTAGCGAGGTTGACTTCATTATAACGACCAAGCGACAACTGTTCAGTGATGTTTAAGTGATCGTGAGGGTGGGACTAGTAGCAATCACCGAATAATGAGGAATAAACTGAATCTTAACTTTATGTTGGAGAATATGACTTCTCCATTTTAATACGCTTGATCTCCCTCTAATTCAAAGCCACAAAATCCTTTAAATCGAAATAAAACTTCGGTGCATAAAAGATTGCAAAACAACCGTGTGAAACTACCTGTGCGGTCGCAACTAAGTTTTACAAAACCCGTCGTAAGAGATCTCAAAAGATATCTTATGATGCTCTTAATCTCATGGCTATTAGACGGGAAATGAAACTACAATCTTTGAGAGATTAGACAGCTTGTAACTCAACAAATATATGTGTTGCTCGTATTAAAGAAGCGATTGAGCGGAACCAAGACACCAAAATCTTTGCGTGAGGTCTGTCTAGGGGAAAGGGAGCTAACAGTCTCAGTAGGAGAGCCGACTGTGGCAGTGTCATTTATTTAACTTTGAATGAGATTGGGAACTTCTGCGGATGGCTGTACACATCGTCGTTGGAGCCACACCCAAGTGTGGTAACCGACTCAATAGCAAGTCTCATCAGACAATATTCCAGAAATATCTGTGGTTTCAGTTAGAGCAAAATTAGAATGACTCTGCAGCACTTAATAACGCCGTGCCCCGGCGATGATAGAATTACAGCGGAACTAGTGAAAGCGGGTGGAAAACTGGTAAATTCCGTCCTGAAGGACACTATGAATGGTATCGCTATTCTGGAGGCGTGGAGCAGAAGATTGGTGGTCTTCTTCTTCAAGAAAGGTAACAACACCATATAGAAGAACTATAAATCAATTTCTGTGCGCAAGCCGCGGATACATGATTTTTTTTGAAAGTCATTACAAATAATTTTGCTCGCAGGCTTCACGACTTCCAGCCTACCAAAAAAGTTGTTATTTGAAGATCTGACAAGGTTTAAGTATATACTATAGACCACATACATACCCTTCGGCAAATTTAGTAGAAAACCGAAGAATACAATCCGCCACTTTGTTTCATATATGTGGACTATGAAAAAGCCTTTAATTTCTTCGATTTGGGCGGTGTTAGATTTACTGTCGGTATAGTGTTTAAATGTTTGTACAGTAATGTTTCGATAGCTATCCGAGTACAGGACCAGTGTACGAAACCCCGAAATTCTTCATCACTGCATTGGAAGATATTTTCAAGCTATTGGACTGGAAAGATTCGGTATTAGCATCAATGGCGCATACATCACTCACCTTTGATTTACCGACGAAATAGTCAATACAACTGTATCACTGGACGAACCTGTTAGGATATAATGCTCAATAACCTCTATAGTGTCACTCAACGCATAGATCTTGAGATCAATATGGACAACCTAAGCCAGTAACTGTTGGAAACACTACGCTCGAAGTTGTTGACAAGTATGTTTACTAAAAATACACAAGCACATTTGCAAATTGGCGACTAGGTAAGTCCAATTGTCAATTCATCGATTGACACATCAATCGATGGATTGATATCCAACTCGGCTGCGTAGTATTCGGAATATTACTACAAAAACAAGCGGTTAACAACCAATGCATGTTGCCAGTACCAGTATGGCCTGACTAAGTTTATGGAACAGTAAGCTAAAGTTGCAATGGGTCAGCCATGCGGGCTAATCAGCGATTGGTAATATAAGACGGCTCCCCACTAGATAGACTTACGACCTGGTAAGACATCCACGAAGATAATGTTGATATTTAATGTAGCTCTTTTGTGTGCATAAAACACCAGTGGCAGTAAACAAAAAAACCATTTTATCTTAGAACTTTTTATCGTTATTTTGCTGTGAAATTTTTCGTTGCCTAAAACTAAAAATTGAAAATTGTTTACAGGTATATTGGTTGCTTTTCTCCATGGCGATTGCCAATTTGTTGGATGTGATGTTCTGCAGCTGGTTGATTTTCGCGTGTGAGCAATTACAACACCTCAAGGCCATCATGAAACCACTTATGGAACTGAGCGCTTCTCTTGATACTTATCGACCGAATACTGCTGAGTTATTTCGCGCTTCTTCAACAGGTGCTTAAGTTTTACTTAAATTACATTTCCCCTCTTTAAATTGACAATTCTGTATTTCTGATCGGTTTTTATTAGGGCAATAACTCTCAGTCATACAATTTTAAAGTTGTCAACTGCGCGCGTGCAAAAACATAAAAGGAATTTTGACACGATAAAGTCTCTAAAATAAAAGTAGACCAGGTATTATTAAGAACTAAAAATAATACAATCAACGAAATGGCTTGAAGTAGTAAAGAATTATTCGCCTATATTATGTTCTGCAGCTGCCTTTGCAAATTGAAGTTTGATTTTTTTGATATTTGATGAAAGAAATTTTAACTTCTTAAGCGGAAAAAATAAATATATTAGGTCCTTACATATGAAATTGGCTTTTTGTCGTACTGACGACTTTGATCTGAAATATCTCCTTTTTGGTTAAGAATTCCAAATTCAAATTTATAAATTCATTTAGCTGGTACATTTGAGTTTTGAAAACAGTCATTTATCTGTTTTTTCCTCATTATTTTATTCTTTGGCGTCGCTTATTACCGCACAATGGAAAACATGAAATATCGGTATATTTACGAGTACGAGTTCTACCGTGGCACCAGTGCTGCAGAAACAGCTCGAAGGATTAATGGTGTGTACGGCGCTGGTGTCGCAAAAGAAAGCACGGTAGCAAAGCGTGTATGCGTAGATATATGGATGTATAGGAGGCGAGAGAAGTGTGTCAGGATCGTGCCAAATGGAAGTCCGTAGTCTCTGTCTACTCCTCTGGGTGACAGGCGTGAGTGTTTATGTATGTATCATTACAGCCCTTCACAAGTCCACTGCTGAACATAGGCCTCCCCCACGGAATGCCACAAAGCACGGTCCCAAGCCACCTGCATCCATTGACTTCCTGCATGTCTTACCAGGTCGTCACTCCATCTAGTGGGGGGACGCCCTACACTTCGCCTGCCGGTACGAGGCTGCCATTCGAGAACCTTTCTTCCCCATCGGTTGTCGGTTCTTCGAGCTATATGGCCGGCCCATTGCCACTTCAGCTTACTAATCCTTTGAGCTATGTCGGTTACTCTGGTTCTACTGCGGATATCCTCATTTCTAAGTTTATCACGCAGAGAAACCCCGAGCATAGCCCTCTCCATAGCTCGCTGAGCGACCTTGAGCTTCCTCATACGGCCAGCAGTGAAGGATCACGTCTCAGTTCCATATGTCATCACTGGCAACACGCACTGGTTGTACAATTTAGTTTTGAGGTTTTGAGGTATGCCTGAGGTATGTCTGACGAGAAGATGGGTCGTAATCTCCCGAACGCTGCCCAGCCGAGTTGAATCCGTCGATTGACCTCTCGGTCGAAGTTGGACTTACCTAGTCGGACTATTTGTCCCAGGTAAACATATTCGTCAACAACTTCGAGCTTATTGCTCCCAACAACTACCGGCATAGGTGTGACATGGACATTAAACATGATTTTTGTTTTGTCCATGTTCATCTTGAGACCTATCCGTTGGGAGACACTATTGAGGTCATTGAGCATAGTGCTTAGGTCCTCCAGCAATTCTGCCATAAGGACTATATCGTCGGCAAATCAAAGGTGAGTGATGTACTCGCCATTGACGTTAATACCGTATCCTTTCCAGTCCAGTAGCTTGAAAACGTATTCCAATGCAGCGGTGAAGAGTTTCGGGGATATTACGTCACCCTGTCTTACACCTCTCTGCAGTTGGATAGGTTTCGTACTCTGGTTCTGTACTCGGATAGCCATCGTAGCCCTACTGTACAAACACTTCAGCACCTCGATATACCGACAGTCCACTTGGCACCGCTGAAGGGACTGCAGCACCGCCCAAATTTCGACGGAATCAAAGGCTTTCTCATAGTCCACATACGCAAGTCAAAGTGGCAGATTGTACTCGTCGGTCTTCTGTACAATTTGCCGAAGGGTATGTATGTGGTCTATGGTGCTAAAGCCTTTTCGGAAACCGGCTTGTTCGGGAGGCTGGAATTCGTCGAGTCTGCATGCGAGACGATTCGTAATGACTCTCGAAAACATCACGTAGACGCGACTCAGCAGGGAAATCGGTCTGTAGTTCTTCAAGAGAGCGTTGTCGCCTTTCTTGAAGAACAAGACCACCGCTCTTCTGCTCCACGCCTCCGGTGTAATGCCACCATGAAGGACGGAATTGAAGAGCTTCTGAAGGACTTCAAGTACCGGTTTTCCACCCGCTTTCAGAAGCTCCGCTGTAATTCCATCCTCGCCTGGGGCCTTGCCGTTTTTAAGGTGCTGGAGAGCCATTCTAATTTCGCTCAGACTGACGTCCGGTATATCATCGGAATAGTGTCGGATAATACTTGCTCTTGGATCGGTACTCACACTTGCGTGTGGCTCCAACGATGACGTGTACAGCTGCCCATAGAACCTCTCAATCTCACTCAAAATCTCAGGTGTCCCGGAAACGATGCTGCCACAATCGGTCTTCAGCTTCGACAGTTGGCTCTTTCTGGCAGACAGATCTCTGGCAAAGACTTTGGAGCTCTGGTTCCGCTCGATCGCTTCTTCAATACGAGCTGTATTGAAGTTGCGCAAGTCCCGCCGCATGCATTTGGAGATCTGTCTGTTCAGTTGCCTGTATTCTGTCAAATCTGCTGAAGACTGCAGCTTCATCTCCCGTCTAACAACCATGAGATTAAGAGTGTGATCGGAGAGTTTTTGTGTTCTTCTGCGACGGGTCTTACAGAACTTAGCTCCAACCGCATGGACAGTTTCCACAAGCTTGTCATTCATATCGTCCACTTCATTGCAATCTTCTAGGCACTGAAAACGATTTTGTAACTCGAGCTGAAAGTTTTCGGGACTTTGGATTAGAGCACGAGGGGGACGGAGCGTTGACTTCATTAGACGTGACCTCCAACTTAACGTTTAGGTTCAGTGTGCTCACCATTCGGTGATCGCCGCCAGTTTTCACCCTCGCGATCACTGAGACATCACTGAACAGTTGTCGTCTGGTCGTCATAATGAAGTCAATCTTATTTTGTCGAACCGTCGGGGCTCGACCAGGTCCACTTTCTGTGGGGCCGCTTTTGGAAGAAAGAGTTCATCATAAAGAGTCCCTCTTTCTCCATAAAGTCGGACAGCTGCTGGCCCCTTGGGTTCCGTTGTCCTATTCCAAATTTCCCTACTTTCAGCTCACCGCTCTCTCTTGTGCATAGTTTTGCGTTGAAGTCTCCCATTAACACCGTATAGTGGGTTTTGGAGGAATGCATGGCTCTAGAGATATCCTCATACATTTCCTCCACCTCCTCATCGGGGTGTGCCGAGGTTGGTGCGTAAACTTGTATGACCTTCAACTAATACCGTTTGGTGATTCTGAGTATAAGGTACGCAACCCTCGTCGACACACTCCCGATCTTTACAACGTTGTTAACGAGAGACTTGTGGACAATAAATCCGACACCTCCTTGGGACAGATGGTCGCCCTCCCGGTGATAGAATAAGTTGCCGGATTCGAGGATTACCGTGTCCTCCCCCTCTCTTCGGACCTCGGATAGTCCTATTATATTCCAGCGTAACTTATCTATCTCTTCTTCCAGCTCCAGGATCTTCTCGTCAGTCCTCAGGGTGCGTGCGTTATATGTTGCCAGGTCGAGTCGTTGTAGGTGGCAACCGAACCTCCACCGGAGATTCTTAGCACCCCCTGCCCCGCCGTTACCATGGTCGCCACCGTAGCCAGGAATAACGGGGCCGCCGGGACTGGGGCCGTTTATTTGTGTCGTCGCTCATGGGGGTATATTGCCATAGTTGCCACGCTTGGCGAGCGGGTTGGCAACCGCAGTTTTTTATTGTGTTTTGGCTTTTATCAGAAAGATGCTGCTGCCCATCTTCTGTATCAGTTTCCCTTTGTCGCCTCTTACGACACCCACGGGAAGATATGGGGTAGTGGGTATTCTTACCCGCCACTACACGGGAATGTTTATGTATGTATGTAAGGACCTAATATTACATTTAATTTCATTCCATTTTAGTCCGCAGAGGTAACATCACTTCTGCATTTTAGAGTTGGACTACCACTCTACCAGATGGATGGATTTATATGTCGACATATTCTTACCTTAAGTATTGTGTCCAACAGAAAAATCTGAGAAGATTCCTGATACGGTGGATTTAGATATTAGAGGGATTTATTCCACTCAGCAAGATTTTGGGGTAATGTTACGGGGTGCTGGAGGAAGACTTCAAAACTTTGGCCAACCAACTCCAAATAATCCAAATGGGCTAACGCAGAAACAGGAGTTGTTGGCTAGATCAGCCATTAAATATTGGGTTGAACGACATAAACACGTCGTCAGGTATGAGATATACATAAATTTAATTATGGGTTAGAAATAAAGGGTACACCTGTTCATATAATTAATTTCGGTGTCAATATACCATAAAATTATATTAGAATATTTTAGTATGGTTCTTCACATAATATAATGAACCCATAAATTCATTCGTTGATTCTTTACAGCCAATCGAAAGTCCACTGCTGAACATAGGACTCTTCCATAATATATTGCCTATTATGAGGGATATTTGCCATAGTTGTCACGCTTAGTAGGCGAGTTGGCAACGGAAGTTTTTTTTTAAATTTCAGCCGAATTCAAAAAAGGAGTAGGTTCTCATGTTGACTGTATTTTTTATGTGTGTTACCTCAGAACTTTTTTCTTTGTAAACCGATTTTGATGTTTCTTCTTTCATTTGAAAGCTAGTGCTTCTCATATGGTCCCATATAAATTTGATCAAGATCTGACCAGCAGTTTTTGAGTTATCCTTAATAATGCGTATTTAATTGATTTCGACTACATTGATTATGTTTTCATTTTATTTATATTGAAGTCGGTTGTACAATTTTTTTAAATTTTACCACTTATAATGAGTCGTTATTGGAAGATGCTACTCAAGGCAATCTCTTATTTCAGTTTCGCTATATAACCCCTTATGACCCCATAAATATGAAGTAGTGGATTCTCTTACTAAAAAGTAGTGTAACGGCAAAAACCACTACCACTCATGTCAAAAAACAAAAATGACCGATGAATACTTACAGGATACTTTTCTCGGGCATAATATTGCTAAATAAAAGTAACTAATTAAAAAAATTATCGTTCGTGGTAGAGCCATTTTGCAGCTATATTACGGGGTTGGCACGAATGGGTTGTCTCAACCGGATAAGTACCACGCTCTCACAGAATAACAACGTAAACTAGCAGCATGCTGCTGTGTTTCGTGTGGTGTTTGTTGAGGAACCGAGACTTTTTACTTCAATTTTTTTACTGAACACGAGGCATTCCACCTTAGGCCTCAGTGGTGACGACGCATTTTTTTTGGCATTTTTACAAAAGTTTGATTCTTAATCGAGGATAGGTGTTAACGTCTATGGGGCACAGAATCCATGAGAGTAGGGACTTAATAAGGTCGTAAAGGTTCACTGCTGGACACACACATATGCACATAAAACCATATTGTTGATTGTAAATCATTTAAGATCGCTATGTATACAAGAGTGCGTGTTCTTACAATAAGTTAGGCATGATCTTGACTTTGTCTTTGCGTCACTTGAAATGTACGCAGTGCTCCACCTTTGTAAAAAATAAAGATTTTATAATTATTAACCTTTCTAGTTCCGGTCTGTGTTATACCTACATATATGTTTTTTTTAAAACGTTAACTCCGTATCCGTATCAAACATAAATTTCACAAGGGCAAACATCTAGACCCTGAACAATTACTTGTAGGCCATACAAATACATACTTGTTCCGTGCGGGATTCAAACCCAAGGCCCTTAGCGCTGCAACTCATTGCTAAGCCACTGCGCCATTGAGCGCTATTATTGCACTTGACGATATAATATTTTGTCAACACAAAATACTATTAGGGAAATATGATGTAAGTTATTGAATTATACTTGATACCTTTAATTTGCATTAATTTTTTAACGCAATTTCTTAAGAACTTTATGTTCTTCAGAATTTTTGTTGCCTTATTTATTCAAAGGTGTTGACTGCATTTACTTTTTTAGGTTGGTGGCTTCCATAGGCGATACCTATGGTACTGCTTTACTGTTCCATATGTTGGTGTCGACGATTACGCTAACTTTGCTAGCTTACCAGGCCACAAAGGTATTTTAAATATCACTTAAGTATCCTATCCTAGTAAAACGGTTAAAAATCACATGCTAAAATTTTACAGTTTGCGCTTTAAATCAATATTTGAAATAACTTCTAATATAGTTGCTACAGTTTTTTATATTTAATGAAATATGTCATAATAAATCGTATTTAAAATATCATAGAGTAAAAAAAGGTTATTTTGTAAGTGAAATGTATTTAACCGATATCCAAGACGAACTACTGTATTCTACGAGTATGTTTTTTTAGGTACATAATATATATTCATCGCTTTCTCGGAAACGTCTGAAGTCTGAACAAATGATGCTTCTCTACACAGTATAAAACAAAGTCGCTTCCCACCGTCTGTACGCTTAGATCTTTTGAATTACGCAACGGATTTTAATGCGGTTTTCATCAATAGACAGAATAATTCAAGAGAAAAGTTAAATGTATAATACATGCATATTATATATTATATAATTCTTCTGTCTGTATGTGACTGCACTTCTCCTAAACGGCTGGCCGATTTTGATGAAATTTTGTACGCGTGATTAAGTTGATTAGAGAATGGTTTAGATTCACAATTGGACCCGCTAGGTGGTGTTTCTGTTGAGATCTAGAAATCAACTGTGAGAAGCCGGGGAGAGCTCGTCTTTTATTAAATTTTGGGCATGGTCCCATATAAATTTTAAGACAAAAATCACCGCTAAGGGTGTATAAGTAACTATTTAAACGACATTCTAGTTGTTATCATAAACTTAATTAAATTAAGATATTTCTTGATCTACTCAAATGGGTAAAATAATTAAACGTTTTTCCTAAAATCCGACTTCAAGAACAAAAATGAAATCATTTTATTTTTAAGTTTTTAATTTCATTACTTCTTCCAACATAAAAAATATAGTAAGTTATTTTTTAAATAATTTTAAATTATTTAAAATAGAGCGGTTCTATCAATTTGACTATACTTATGTAGTTTTTTTTTAATGTATGAGACATAATATAAATTTCAACCCGATAAGGATATTGAAGATTGTAAATTTATTTACTGTGGTACTTATGTATAATAATTACTAAGGACCATTTTTACAATTATTGAGAAAAGTTGTTCATAAGATAAAACACCGTTACCGTTACAGCCTATTAAAGTCCACTGCTGAACATAGGCCTCCCCATAAATTAGCTCATAGGGGGATATTTCCCATTGTTGCCACGCTCGGCAAGCGAGTTGGCAACCGCCGCTTTTTATTTTTGTATCTCCTGATTTGTTTCCTTCTGTCACCTCTTACGACACCAACGGGATTATATGGGGTAGTGGATATTCCTACACTGTAATATAATATACAACAAAACAAAAAATGCAACATAAACAAATTAAAAATGGCAGTTGTTTTAATAAAATATTGTCGTAGTTTCCCCTTTTATTTTCAGGGAGGTTATAATTTATTTAAAGATAATTTTTATCTCACGATTGAAAAATTTGCCCTAATGCAATTTTAATTAATATAATATATCTAAAATTGCAGATCGACGGATTAAATGTGTATGCTTTTAGCACCCTTGGGTATTTGGGTTACACGCTTGGACAAGTTTTTCATTTCTGTATCTTCGGTAACAGATTAATTGAAGAGGTAAAATAGCTGATAATAACTTAGTGATAATTCTAAATTTAAATTATCTCTCACACAAATAAAATAATCGTCTATCTACATTAAATGAAACTTACTTTTCGGATTTTATCGCGTTTAGTTTTAACTTTAAATTCCCGACGTTTCGGGTGCTTCACAGGAAAAACGTCGGGAATTAAACAGTTAAAATTATACGCGTTAATATCCAAAATTAGTTTCATGTAATGTGTAGTGTTCGCGTAAATATAAGAAATCATTAATAATGTAGATATTAAATGTATATTATACTATCCGTAGAATATTAGTATTTATAATAATTTCATTTAAAAAACCGGTAAGCAAAGTGTAGGACGGCTCCCCACTAAATAGAGTGACACTCTGGTAAGGCACGCAGAACGTAGATGGACAAGGCAGTAATTTTTTCATTCCTTGATAGAGGAGCTTATTGACCAGATGTACAAGACTCGGCGTCGATGTTTTAGCAATACAGTTATGTCTGAATATTTCTTGTAAATGACTATACAGAAATTGCTTAAATAATGTATTTCGTATTTTATATTCTATCCCAATATTTAGTTATTTGTATTACACATGGTGGAGCGACGCTGCATCGATATTATGGGTGTAGCACGAATGGGTCGGCTCGGCAAGGTTTTAGCCACGCTCTCGGAGAATAATAGCGTAAAATATCAAACCGACACATTTTGTACTACAACCATAATATAAGTAAAAATAACAATAGCGCTGGAGCATGGCTCTATCACATATACAAATATTACCATTTTAATTCTTAAGTAAAGATAAATGTAGATGTCTGTGGCACTCAGCGTCTCTTTAACAGATATGTATTACTCGATTGTTATCTTTACTTATATAAAAAAAATATTAATATTTTCTTTAAAATAAATGTGACCACAAAAGGAGTACTCCAAGGAATGGAATGAGTTATCTAAGTTTGGCGCATCTTAGAGTAATTTGTGAGCGTTTCCATTGCAAATTCTACTTTAACACTCTAAGAATAAGAATTATTTTTAATGAATATATTGTTATGATGGTGTCATCTTACAGAGTTCATCAGTGATGGAAGCAGCCTACTCCTGTCAATGGTACGATGGTTCAGAAGAAGCAAAGACTTTTGTTCAAATAGTGTGTCAACAATGTCAAAAGGCAATGAGTATTTCAGGAGCGAAGTTCTTCACAGTGTCATTGGACTTGTTTGCTTCGGTAAAAACAAAAACAGTATTTGTTTTCTTTATATTTTAAGCTTGTTTAACTGCGTTAACCTTAGGCTCAGCAGTCAATGTTATTTTGAGTTTAGGACTTTGGGTTCGATTATTAAACGAAATAAATGTGCTGTACTACCAATATTGTTCGGAAGTGGTCGCTGTCGTCAAACCAATCAGCCGAACATTATAATACTTAATAAATATTTTGCTTCCTTGTGGTAAATACGCGAACTGAGATGCGCGTACAACGAAAAAATGGTACAATAGGCCGTTTTATTTATATTTTATTTTTTATTTATTTTATTTATGGGCCGACCATATAGCTCGAAGAACCGATAACTGGGGAAGAAAGGTTCTCGAGAGACAGCCTCGTATCGGTAGGCGAAGTGGGGCGCCCCCCTCCCCCCACTAAATGGAGTGACGACCTGGTAAGACATGCAGGCAATCGATGTATGCAGGTGGCTCAGGACCGTACTTTGAGGGATTCCTCCAGGGGAGGGCCTATGTTCAGCAGTGGTCTTGTGAAGGGCTGTAATAATGATCATGATGAATTATTTATTAATAGGCCTATTTCCATATTTTTTTTATTTTATAAAACTAAACGAATTTACAATCCATATGATAGTAAGTGGCTACTGAAGCCCATGGACATCTGCAAACAGCTTTAAACAAAAAAAAAGCTACAGATGTGTTGTCACCTCTGAATACTAAGATGGAATGCCTGTTACATTGGCTCTCCATAGGTACCCTTCAGGTCGGAACACAGCAGTGCGAGCACTACTATTTGGCGGTAGAAATACAATTGCAGTGCACTTACATCCATGCACAAATAATGCCCGGCATATATTTGTTTTATTTAAGTTGTTTTACCGCATTTTCGAATAGTAGTATGTGTACTGTAAAGATATAAATAAACGACTATCTATGTAGCTAGCTACTCTTCTTCCGATAGTATTATTACCAGAGTACCAGACATTGATTTCTAATTTTAAAGTTTCACCGTTATGAGTCCCATGAGAAGATGCCGACGTCAGAGCGTCTGTCAGAGCAATTACTTTGTATAGTGTTTTTTCTTCTTATCTAACAATTGAATATTTAAAAATTGTAATATTATTTCAGGTGCTTGGTGCTGTTGTCACGTACTTCATGGTGTTGGTCCAACTGAAGTAATTAATTCGTTAATTCGTTTTGTTGAAGAATAAGTAGTTAATTTAAGTTTAATTAACAAGTAGTTATTAAAGAATAATATTAAATACAATTCATGTTCAATTATTCAAAAAATATTGCTGGCTGTTAAAATATTAAATGAATATTTTTATATTCCATATTACTCATTATCATTCATATATTTAAAAATGAATACAATCTAATCTAATTGTGATTTAACAGCTGGAACAAAAATTTAAATAGCATCGGTCGTAAGTTCAACAGCTGCTTTTATTTATTTAATTATTTAATCTTCATTGTAATACACCTTATTCTAAGCGTTACAATGGGCGGACTTAATACCTTATGACATTCTCTACCAGTCAATCCTGAGAAATAGTTAGATAAAAGTTAAGTTTTATCTACGTACAAAATTTTATATTATATTTTTTCTAGTAATCTTAGGTAAAATAGGTTCGATTTGATTATTCAATTTAAAAATTAAAAAGTTAAGGACGTATTCATACTTTTTATCCGTTTTGTGTGTTAGTAGCGTAAAATTTAAGTAAAGTTAATCGCACAGACCTTCTTTATTTATGAGAGGATTTTACGCTAAGAAATTTTCACTGCGCTGTTCTAATGCGTATAGTCAGACTTCACATTTTTTTTAATTTCTCAGACATACAGGTTTTCTCACGATGTTTTCCTCGGTGCCGAGCGCGTGTTAAATCAGCACTTAAATATACAATTAACAATTTCATTGGTGCCAGCGGGGATCAAACCAGGTTCGCTCGCGATGGTGAGCACTGAGCCCCTGAACTATGTACTTTATTTATATTTTATTAGGGTTATTATTTATTTTATATTTTACAGGTCGTTTATTTTATTGTTCATGTAAAATAACAGTTATTGTTTTTGTTGCTTTTCTATGTTATAAAATTAATAAATTGTACGATTGTTAGGTTCATTAAATATGATGTGCCGTTTCAATTGTTAGAGGTTATAACAAATATTTTGAATGTATAAAATTCATGAATTTTAAAGTGCAGTAATTGTTAAAAATTCGTCTATAATAACAAAAAACAATATTAAATTCATATATTTAATTCTTCACTAATTTTTAATCGATTTCACAAAGTTTCATTCATGGAACAGAAATAAAAAAATATACTGTCTATGCGATTAAAATCATTTATCATTTTACTATAACCTAATAATTATAATAAAAATATTACACTTCATCACTGTAATTGCAACACATTTTGTGCTATAGTATAACGTTATCATATTATAATTCGGGCAAACAAACATGTTTTAGAGGTTATGTAATTTGGACTTGTCTACAAATACAGAGATGATGTATGGATTACTAATTTGCGGACGAACGCAGGAGGCGCCGTGGCTTAGTTGGTTAAAGCGCCTGTCTAGTAAACAGGAGATCACGAGTTCGAATCTCGTCGGGGCCTATAATAGTTCTTTTTTACTTCACTGTTCAAGCGAGCACAGTAAATTTTGTAATTTTGTGCTAAAAATATTCAGGAATTTTTAATGATTTTTTTAACTATTTTAACGTTTTGTTTTATTTTACATAGTTTTTGATTTTAAATCTAAAAGATTATGTTTGCTGGAATAATAATTAAACTTGTAACAACAAATAAAATCAGACTTTTATATAAAATTTTTTATAAAAAAGACTTCAATATAAATTATTAAATATATTTCAAAAACTATTGGTCAAACCTTGATCAAATTTATATGGGACCACATGAGAAGCACCAGCTGTCAAATAAAAAAAGGATCATCGAGTTCACCCAGAGAAAAGTTATGAGGTAACACACATAAAAAAAGGAAATACAGTCGAATTGAGTACCGTCTCCTTCTTGAAGTCGGTAGATAAAAAGAATCCACATAATAAGTAATAAAGTCGGTGCTAAGATATAGTGTATTACGAGTAATCTTTCTTTACATTCTGTAAAGTGGCAGAGTTGACAAAAAAGAAAGAAAAATAAATTTATTCGTGGTTTGAGCACGACACAAATTATAGTCTAACACTAATTTACAAAAAAGAATATAAAAAAAACAACAGAATTAAACTTATATAAAAAAACAACGGAAATACATCAGGAAGGGTTCATTGTTAAAAATAATAAAAGTGTGAGAGCGGATGTTCAACTTGCTCTCTTGCTTACGCAATTTATCATTATCAGCAATAAAACAGCGTAATGCACTATACATTATACATTACAGTTCGACCATACCGTAATATCCCCGTCACAATCACACAGCAGTGTAACGTGAGGAACGTGCAAACCAACAGCAACACTATCCATCTCAATGTAATACAGGGCAGCCCTCCTTTTGCCTGCACAAGAAGAACCACCACAAGGGACAGAACCACGATACTATCTTAGCACTCGTAGAATAACATGGGCGGAATCTCCCCCGCACGACGCCTACATTTTTTATAGGATAAGGGTGACAAACGAGCACACAGTCCACCTGATGGTAAGTGGTTGCTGTGGCCCATAGACATCTACATCTATCCTCGATTACCAATCAACAAAATGCAGATGCGGCAGTGAGGACAAAGATTGAATGCCTCGTTTCCAGTAAAAAGGGTCTCCGGTTCTCTATACTCACCATACGAAACACAGTAGTGTTAAGCTGCTATTTTACGCTGGTATTCTGTGAGAGCGTGGTCCTTCCCCGGTCGAACCGACCCATTAATGCTACAACTATACCAGTAATATAGCTGCAGCATGTAAGTAAACATTGAACTTTATAGGTACTGCACAAACGAGTGGGGGTTTCTCGATATACCCTCAATTCCACCTTGCCACCATCGATATAACGCTCCGCTAGAGTGACGCAACCTCTCGCTCACTCTCGATCCAAGCGGTATTTTACAGACGCGCCGACAAGTATTATTTTAAGTATTACAAAAATAACAATTTTTCTATAATATATAGGTATATAATGTAGAACCACGAAATGGACCGGTCTCAATATGCCCCACATCCGGCAGCTAGGGCGTAACACATTCATTACTGTTTGATTATTTAAACATTTTGAATAAAACTATATTTACGGATTTTATCGCGTTTAATTTACTTATTTTAATTCCCGACGTTTCGGGTGCTTTACAGCAACCTATGGTCACGAGGGGATCTGAAATGTTTGTGTGGGGGTTTTTGTGTTGTGTTCGCGTATAAGAAATCATTTTTTTAATAAAATAGTAGAAGGCATGTTCTTGTACTGCCACTACATGGTTGCTTTTATTGCCAGTTGCAGCTGAGTAATACATACGAACTCCTTCACATGTCAACGCAACCTTCTTTGTTTGGAGGTATTACGAGTAAATAATACGGTTCGCAACTTATTTATATCAAATTTATATTATTATTTTCGAGGTTATTAGTTTATGGTCAAAATACAAAATATATAAAGGAAAGTATCAGCTTATATACGTTCCACTGCTGGACACAGGCCTTCTATCATTTAAAAGAGGTTTTTAGGGCAAAGTATATATTGGTAGTATCCTCCACGCGACCCCAATGCATGTTGGCGGGCTTCGTGTTTGACAAGAACATGGTAAATCAGCACTTAAAATTGCATAAACAATTTCATTGGTGCCGGCTGAGATCGAACATGGGTTACTCGCGTAGGTACTGAGAAATTTACCGCGAGCGCACAGTTTCAAATCAATATTAAATTTTCATGCTGTCATGGGATACTCATTCCAATTTACCTGTCCGGTAGTTGTGGTATAGTATACGGGTATGCGACCCCGGCTTCCCTAGCTATTACTGTCCTATCGCTTGCTCTCCTGGGCGGTAATATCCTACATTTCCTATTTCCCACTCTAACTTGCCAATCTTCCTTGTCACACCATCTATCCTTCACTTTCCCTATTCCTACCCTCTTCGCCAATCCAACGTCTGCCACGCGGATGTATGCATGGCTAGGGGCAAGCCTAGTCGTTAGCGTGCCACACTGCCCTGGGACCGGGCGACCCCAGAATTAGGCCTTTACCCTGGCATGCGGGATTATGCTGGGGGGGACAAACCTTTCCCTCGCTATTCGTGGGAACCATTGCGTTCCCACGAATAATCATAAAAACAATTTAATTAACCAAAATGGCGGCGATGTGGTTCGCCACCCATCACGTCTCGTTTCTCGCGGGGGCGAAAAGCGGCCCACGAAGAGCCGCTTCGCTACGTTGAATGTAAGAGGAGGAATGGATGGTAAGATAGATGAAGTATGTCAGATGATGGATGAACGATGCATAGATATTATGTGCGTGAACGAAACCAAGAGGAAAGGATGTGACACCACGGTTTATGGCCCCTACACGGCATACTGGTCGGGAGTCCCCCAAACCAGCCGAGGATGTCAGGGAGTTGGTGTGATTCTTTCATCTCGAATAGTGGAATGTGTGATGGAGCAGGAATGTGTATGCCCAAGACTCCTCTGGATTAGGTTAAAAAACGGACTCACTCGCTTGTTTATCCTTGGGGTCTATGCACCGACGGATTTGCGCGGAGGTGGGTCATTAAAAGCCCAACAAGAGAGAGAGGAATTTTGGGATAGCATGAGAGAGGTCTTGAATAAATGCGGAGAAAATGAACGGACCCTGATGTTAGGGGACTTTAATGGGTGGGTTGGAGTAAAGCGTGATGGGTATGAAGGAGTTCTGGGTACGTTTGGAGACGAGAGAGTGAATGACAATGGGAGAAGACTGCTTGAAGTATGCTTGGAATATAATCTGTGCGTGGCTAACACAATGTTTGACCACAAAAAGATCCATTTGTATACAAGAGATGAGGTTGAGTCTAGAAGTATGATTGATTTTGTAATTGTGGATGAAAGACTGAGGAAGAAAGTGCTAGACACTCGGGCATACCGCGGTGTAGGCCTCGACACAGACCACTTCCTGGTTATAGCCCAAATGCGTGGCCTCTTTAAACGGTGGCGACACCGAGGGGCCGAGCCTACGAGTGTTTTGGACAGAGTAAAAGTGTAAAATCTAGAAGAAAAAGAAAGGAAAGACGAGTATGTAGAGAAACTGAAAGAAAGTTTTAAAGGCATAGAAGAGATAGGTGTGATTAAAGATTTGTGGGAGACATTTAAGAAAGGGGTCGTGAATGTTGCTATTGAGGTATGCGGGGTAGCTAATAGAAGGGAAGGAAGAAAGAACTATAATGTGTGGATGGATAAAGATGTACAAAAGGTTGTGCAAGAAAAGAAGAAAGCGTGGTTGGATTGGTTAGCAACAAAAGCTAACCAAAAGTTCAAAAGGCAACGGATGACGAGATAAAGGAAGCATGGACGAAGTATAAAAGATTGAAATCAGCAGCGAAAAGTTGTGTCTAGAAAGAAAGAAGAACGAAAGGATGATTTCGATAGGAGGCTCACTGAAGATTTCCAGTCAAACATCAAGTTTTCTGAAATCCATCAAAACAGCCAGAGGAAAACTTCTACCTCGGAGCTGAGTACAATCAGGAGTCAAGATGGGAGCATTATAAAAGGAGAAGAATGTGTTAAAGAAATGGAAAGAGTATTTTGAAAGTTTATTTGAAAGAGAGGAAGTGCAGTTACAGCATCCGGCACCTTCCATGGAAACTAATATAAATGTTGATGAAAGTGAGATAAGCATGGATGAAATAGTGAAAGCGTTGAAAAGTATGAGATTAGGTAAGGCTGCAGGGTATGACAGGATTACCGTCGAGATGCTGAGGGCTGGACAGGGCATAGTGGCTATCAGCTGTACCGCCTTTTCAATTTGTGATGGCGAAATGAAAGTACCGGGAGACTGGTGCAAAGCCGTAATCGTTCCATTGTATAAGGAAAAGCGTCACGGCAGGACTGTAAATTACCGCAGTATAAAGGCTTCTCAGCGTCGTCGGTAAATTGTATGCGAAAGTGTTGATTAAAGGGTTGTGAATGAAACAGACGAAAATTATGGGATGCACAAGCGGGATTTAAAAGGGAATGGGATGTATGGATCAGGTCTTTTCCTTGCGGTGCATAGCCGAAAAGTGTTTGGCTAAAACAAGAAGGTCTATTGCGCATTCGTGGATCTAGAAAAGGCCTATGATAGAGTAGTGAGGAATGAATTGTGGTCAGCACTGTCCGTGAACAGTGTGAGCAGTATCCTCATACGAGCATTGCAATCTCTTTATAGGTTCGTGCTTGTAAGAGATAAACAGGGCATACACTGAATGGTTTAATATCGAAAAAGGTGTTGGACAGGGATATGTAGCGTCACCGTGGCTGTTTAGTCTGAAGTCACCCGTGAGGACTTAAATGGAATGCCTCTTTTCCAATAAAAAAGGGTCTCTGGTTCTCTACACTCCCCATACGAAACACAGTAGCGTTAAGCTGCTATTAACGCTGGTATTCTGTGAGGCGTGGTCCTTCCGGGTAGGACCACGCTCTCACAGAATACCATGATAAAATAGGACTATGCATCAGGTTTGGTCAAATCATTTTTACTAGGTAATAGGACTCCTTATCTTCCTAGTAGGTCAGTCGAGGAAGGTATTACATATTTTGCCGCCAAATAACTGTGTTTCGACGGCTGCTTTGTTTCCGTCTGATAGAAAGTCAGTCAGTCAGTTAGTATAACAAAAGGCTGTGAGGCATTCTATCTAGATCCTCGGAACGGACAACGCATCTGCAGGCTTCTTTATTTTAGGTTGGCTGCAGGTGTCCACGGCAGTAGCCTTTTACCATCAGTTATATAGCTATTTTGTCACTTAGTTTTATAAAAAAATCATGGTAGAGGCCTGTTCAACAGTGCACTTTTAAAGGACTGTGACTGTGATGATGAAAGATGATGTCACACATCAATTTTTGACTTTGAAAATCATGACAATGATAAGTGACTTAATAGTGATTTAATTATTGTATTTCATTAAATATTTGTAAAATAGTTGTGATGATGTAAAAAGCTAAGAATTATTTATTGTGCTATTTCTTCGCAATGTAGACATGTTAATGATCCTAAAAGTTATAATGCAACCACTGTAATGTACCATGACCCTGAAATAAATAATGAAATAAATAATAAAACATTTTGTCCTGAACCTTTTTTCAGAATAAAAGTATTAGTTTATTTTAGAATAAAAAGTATTGTCTAAAGGGAGCCATTTTATTCAATCAAACAAAGCATTTTAACAAAATGGATACACGAGTGTAAAACCTTTTATTTTATTATCTACAGCAGTGAAAGAGGTTCTACTCTCTTTTAGTGTCTAGACAATAAATTTAGTTTAAGTTTCTTTACTAAAATGAAAGGTATACTGTATAGTCTGAGAAATACGTATTGAGTTTTTGATTTTTAAATCTAAAAAGATTATGTTTGCTGGAATAATAATTAAACTTGTAACAACAAATAAAATTAGACTTATATAAAAAAAACGTATAAAAATAATTAAAAATTAAAAATGTTGTACAACCGACTTCAATATAAATTATTAAGAATAATTCAAAAACTATTGGTCAAACCTTGATCAAATTTATATGGGACCACATGAGAAGCACCAGCTTTCAAATAAAAAAAGAATCACCGAGTTCACCCAGAGAAAAGTTATGAGGTAACACACATAAAAAAGGACATACAGTCGAATTGAGTACCGTCTCCTTTTTGAAGTCGGTAGATAAAAAGAATCCACATAATAAGTAATGAAGTCGTACTAAGATATAGTGTATTACGAGTAATCTTTCTTTACATTCTGTAAAGTGGCAGAGTTGACAAAAAAGAAAGAAAAATAAATTTATTCGTGGTTTGAGCACGACACAAATTATAGCCTAACACTAATTTACAAAAAAGAATATTAAAAAACAACAGAATTAAACTTATACAAAAAAAAAACAACGGAAATACATCAGGAAGGGTTCATTGTTAAAAATAATAAAATTGTGAGAGCGGATGTTGAACTTGCTCTTTTGCTTACGCAATTTATCATTATCAGCAATAAAACAGCGTAATGCGCTATATATTATACATTATAGTTCGACCATACCGTAATATGTCCCCGTCACAATCACACAGCAGTGTAACGTGAGGAACGTGCAAACCAACAGCAACACTATCCATCTCAATGTAACACAGGGCAGCCCTCCTCTTGCCTGCACAAGAAGAACCACCACAACGGACAGAACCACGATACTATCTTAGCACTCGTAGAATGACATGGGCGGAATCTCCCCCGCACGACGCCTACATTTTTTTTATAGGATAAGGGTGACAAACGAGCACACAGTCCACCTGATGGTAAGTGGTTGCTGTGGCCCATAGACATCTACATCTACCCTCGATTACGAATCAACAAAATGCAGATGCGTTGTCACCCGTGAGGACTAAGATTGAATGCCTCGTTTCCAGTAAAAAGGGTCTCCGGTTCTCTACACTCACCATACGAAACACAGTAGTGTTAAGCTGCTATTTTACGCTGGTATTCTGTGAGAGCGTGGTCCTTCCTCGGTCAAGCCGACCCATTCGTGCTACAACTATACTACTAATATAGCTGCATCATGGCTCTACCACGTAAAAAAAACCTCTGTCCTGGGAAGAAACAGCAAGAAACCCAGCGGGACTTTTTTTTATTAAACAGTTTACAATCATATATAACATAATAATCATAATCGAGGATATATTATTTATGATTAATGACCATCAAATGGGCTGCGTGCTCTTTTGCCAGATGTAAGGTACAGTCAGCGTTAAAAAGAAGATAGCAGTCGACGCTATCAAATACTTTGAAAGACCCAAAGTGATCAATAATTTTTAACCAAATAAATCATGTACAGTGCACATTCCCTATGCAAATTAGTAGCACAAAAGCATGTTAATATCAAGCAAATGCCACATACTAGCACAATGGTTATTATAGAACAATTGATTTACGTTAGGCCCAAAGTAATCAAACTTCTAACCGAGTAAATTATTAATTAATCGGTTTTTAAACAATAAAAAAATATGGGAACAAAGTCGCGGGCACAGCTAGTAGATATAATAACAATCAAGTTATATTTTCGTTCAGGTAGCTCTCACTACACAGTCAAAGTATACTTTGACCGAACTATCCTCATCGACCAACCAATTAGCTATGTCTACACCAGCTTTCCTGTTCATCTTGCGTCTTCCTCTAACGCATGCCTGAGCAACCATAGCGCATGCGTTAAAACTAGTTCGACAACAGCGCATGCCTCTAGCGAACGCTGATCCATCAACGGTGGGTTCGCATCACTGACCTCTATATATAGACTGGCTATATACACCGTGACATAATGAGGCGATTTGATTTTCGCCATTTTGGCGCTGACAGCAGAAGTGAACGTCCACGGAACTAATAATAGAGATAAGACAGTGTGACAAAATATATCGATAAAAATTCTATACCCAGGCCTACCCGTAACGTCCATTCTATATATGTATCATATTAATATAATGCCATACAATAAATAAATGTATCAATTAATACCTAGGTCTTAGAAGCAAGCTTTATACGTCATATAAAACCAAGATCGACGCTTCGTTAGTCTATATATGTTTTTATTCGTAACAACAGAACGGATTTTGTTCCGGGTTTCAAATGAGGAAATGCCTACGCATACCTGCTTCGCGGGGCAAGAACGGATTATGTCGGACTCGCAACTACTAAAACCCCATGGTGTTCCACCTTCGCCACACATTGGCAGGGCCACGGAAACGCTTTCAAACACATCCGCGGTCCCACCAGCGAGGACCCCTCCTTAGTTGAGGACTTCTCTTCCCCCTTTTCCTTCTCAGATAAGGCGCACCAGGAATGCAGGCGCACTGCCCTTCGCGGCCTCTTACTCCACCATGGAGCCAGGAAAAATGAGCACTCGGAAGCAACCAGTGGTACAGCCCCGCCAAAGTAGCGGAGGATAGTCGAGTGGCACATCGCCAAACCAACAATCCTCTTCCCTTGCGACTCCATCTCGATATAATAAATTAGTCACATTTAAACGTGATATAATAAATTGGTCACATTTAAACAGATTTAACAAATTTACGTCTTGTAAACATAAAGTCATCATCAAGCGACCTTTCTACACTTGGCTATGGCCCTTGAGTCTGGGGGAAAACAAGGAGAGAAGAAATAAAAAACATTCGAAATAATATCGAAATAATAATCTAATACTTTTATACTTACTGGTATTGGTACTACGAGAAAATATTGTGGGGCATACAGCACTTTTCCAAAGGGCTGCCTTTCTCATTTCCAATAAAACAGTCGTATGTGAAGTGTTTGGAACAAAGATAATCATTTTGTTTCGTATGCCAATTCCTAATTTTTGTGCTTTTTAGCCATAATTTTAGTCTAGGATAAGTAAGAAACCTGTTAATTAATAAACATTTGATAATTATCTGTTGTCGGCGGCTTTGGTTGTTAACAGATATGGGTAGAAAAGAACATCGATAAGTATTATAGACAAGGAACTCGACAACCCTATTGAATTTTATTGTTTATCAAAACTCAGAAATATAAAGCCAAACATGTTTGTAATTACGATATTAAAATTAGTAACAAATTTTTAAGTACCTAGGTATATTATCAAATTGTTTTAATTTGTTTAATATTAGCAGTAAACTCACTTACTTGTGGAATGTTATCCCACTTTCCTTTTGGTAACGAGTTTTACATATTAAGCACACTCATTATTACTAAAAATAATTCTTATTATGTAACTAAAATCAAACATAATCAAATCACATAAAATACTTTCATTTTTTAGTTTAAAAGTTCAAAATACAGAGATACGATTTAAATAACACAACAGACTTTGGCATATTATCTCAATTTTAGTTCCCGGTACGGACAACGAGGGCGCTTTAAATCGGCATAAGCATTTTGTATGGAACAGTCAGTCCAGCGTACTTGTATGTATAGAGGTCAGTGGTGGTCATGCAACATTTCGTGCATTTTAGTAAACAAAATGGCGGAAAACTAAGTTAAAACATTAGAATTTATCGATGATTATTGAACATATCAAGTATTGTGGCACCACAGGCACAAAGATTACACAAATAAAATAAAAAGAAACGACGCGTTGATTTCTCTGAGCCAAAAATATAATTACGATGTAAAAACGGTTAAAAACAAGATAAAAATATTGAGGTCATACTTCTCAAATGAACATCCAAAAGTTACGATGAAAAGGAGTGGGTCCGGAACAGAAGATAATTACGAATCTTCGTGGTTTGCCTACAAGTCACTTTTGAGGTATAGACGAGTTGCATGCGATAAGCGCACGGGTATAGACGATAAGCTGCATGCGTCTTATGGCACAGCGCTTGACGCAAGACGAACTTAAAGTTGAAATGCAAAATGAACATGAAAGCGAAATTGAAAGCGCACTGGTGTAGACATAGCTAAACAATATAATATACCATAAATCTATAGAAATAAATAAAATTGAAGTGTCTGTTTGTAACGTCAAAATAACAGGTTTCAACTAAATGCAAATGTAAGTATATACTGTACTAATAACAAAAAACAATTTTCAAAATTTTTGTCTGTCTGTCTGTCTGTTTGTTCCAGCTAATGTCCGAAATGGCTGGACTGATTTTGACGGCATTTTCACTGGCAGATAACTGATGTTATAAGGACTAACTTAGGCTTCTTTTATTTTAGAAAAAGAATTAGTGTTCGCGCTAAAAAATTAAAACCCTAAATAATACGCGGGCGAAGTCGCGGGGTACAGTTAGTTTATAAATAAAAGTAGAACTAATACTGTAACAAACCACAATAGATGAAAAACTGTCAAACTATTTGGTTGAATTTTAACGGATCGTTCCTAATTTTATCAGTATCGAACCAGACGTCTTGTGCTCTCGTTTTAGAATAGTGATTCAATTTCTTCTCATATACCTACTCAAAAAGTTTATTACATGTAATAACAATTTATCACAAAGATCTGTTAAATTCTGATTATAATGGTGATGCTGTTTTCAGTTCTAAAGATGGAAATTCAATTTAATAGACATTATTTTTCTATTATTATTATTTTTTCGATTTTACACACGGTTTTACAAAAGCTCGCAAAAGTCCATTCTTGAAAGCGGGGCTATTGGAAGCAGAGAAAACTGTATAACTGTAGTAGTCCTATTAAACGGTAAAACGACGTTTTAATTAAATATTTGGTTTAATTATTAGCTCTTTATTAAATTTGCTGTTATTACGTACTAAGGATTCATAAATTCATTGACTTCTGTCGTCTAATAAAAATCTCATAGAGAGAAGAAAATTTAAAGAATAAAATAAAACAATAGTTTTGGTTGAAGTGTAAAATTCACGCCAGTTTAAGTTTGTATTTATAGTCTTAATATTAATTTAAAAATTGAAATGTATGTTAATTATTTACAGTAAATAAGAGTTTAAATTAAAGTTATAATTTCTTAATTAATTTTCACGGCATCATTGAACAGTGTCAATAGGCAAACTGTTAATTTAAATCAAATTAATTAATTTTACTTTGAACTTTAAATGTTGCTTATAATATAATTAAGTTTTAATTGATTTTAATTCAACATAGATGCTCCTACCGGTTATTATATGTCATGTTTTTTTTAAAGAATAAGGGTGACTAACGAGCACACAGTCCACCTGATTGTAAGTAGATGCTGTGGCCCATAGACATTAATATCTATTCTCGATTAGGAATCAAAATGCAGATGCGTCTTTAATTAAGGCAAATCTATATAAATAAATAAAATTGGAGTGTCTGTTTGTAATATCAAAATAACAGCTTTTCACTAAATGCATATGGAAGTATATACGGTACTTATAACAAAAACACAATTTTTAAAATTTTTGTCTGTCTGTCTGTCTGTCTGTTTGTTCCGGTTAATCTCCGAAACAGCTGGACCGATTTTGATGGGACTTTCACTGGCAGACAGCTGATGTTGTAAGGAGTAACTTAGGCTACTTTTATTTAAGATAAAGAATTAAATAAATAAAACTTGAAAGCAGAATAAATGCAGTTGAGATGAGAGCGTTAAGAAGTATGATAGGAGTTAAATTGAGTGACAGGATAAGAAATAGTGAGATAAGGAAACGTTGTGATTTGAAAGAAGATGTAGTGACAAAAATTGAGAAAGGTATGCTGAGATGGTTTGGCCATGTCGAGAGAATGAATGAAGAACGATTGACGAAAAAAGTGTATAAGGCGAGTGTGAATGAAAGTGTTGGAAGGGGTAGACCTAGGAGGACGTTTCTCGACCAAATCAGGGACGTCTTGAAAAAAGGCCAGGTCAAGAGTACCCTAAACCGAAGAGCATGTATGAAGGGAATAATGAAAGTGGACGAAGCGAAACAAGTATGTAAGGATCGTAGCAAGTGGAAAGAAGTGGTCTCTGCCAACCCCTACGGGAAAGAGGCTAACTTATTATATGTATGTATGTAAGAATTAGGGTGCCGCGCAGAAAAATTAAAAACCTAAATTACACGCGGGCAAAGTCACGGGGAACAGCTAGTTCTCCATAAAAGGAAGAGGCATTCTAGCAGTAGACTTTTGTAGGCTTATGATGATGAAGAAGAAGAAAACCTTCCCACTAGGATCATCATGATCAAGACGGGTTGGTTTAG
This sequence comes from Parnassius orleans, assembly GCA_029286625.1. Classification (NCBI taxonomy): domain Eukaryota; kingdom Metazoa; phylum Arthropoda; class Insecta; order Lepidoptera; family Papilionidae; genus Parnassius; species Parnassius orleans. Next base: position 3,802,090 of record JAGSMP010000006.1, on the reverse strand, counting down.
TTTTTTTAAACTCTTATTTTATTTATATTAATGCTTTTTTTTACGATATGTACCGAAAATATTGGGACTTTATTCATCACTTTTACGTGTGACAAGAGCAGATACTTTAAATTATTGCGATTTGTATACATTTTAAGTTAACAGAACAATATCCTATTATTTTCTTTAAATAATAAAAAGTAAAGTAAAGTTACAGCCTATATACGTCCCACTGTTGGGCACAGGCCTCCTCTCATTTCTGAGAGGGTTTTAGGACAAGGAAATGTCCGCCGCGCTACCCCAATGCGTGTTGGCGAACTTCACATGTCTTCGAAATATTTTTTTTTGATTTCTCAGACATGCAGGTTTCCTCACGATGTATTCCTTCACCGCCGAGCACGTGGTAAATCAGCACTTAAAATTGCAATTAACAATTTCATTGGTGCCGGCGGGGATCGACCCCGGTTTGCTCGCGTACTGTGAAACTTACAGCGAGCGCTAACCATCTGAACTACCACGGCTCAGATGGTTAGCTTAAATAATGTACTCTCTGAAACAACGTAATATCAAATCCAAAGCGCGTGTTATAAGCCCTATATTTGCAGTGCAAAACGGTCTTCTAAATGTGTTTCTAAACAAGCAAGATAAACTTTATTTATTTTGGTAAAATAAAGAAGTACGTTTCTAAAAACAAATAAAGAGAGAAATAATATTTTTTCATAGCTACAACACAATACACAAAAAACAAAGCGTAAGCTGCAGCAACATTGCCTCAGCACTGATATTATTAAGCAGTCATAAGGCATGCCTACTTATATTTTAACAATAGTTAATTTAAAAATTGACTTAACAAAGTAAAAATATAAAAGAGTACAACATTTATAAAAATATACGACTCATATACATGTACAGGGTAACAATTTTTAAAAATAGCCGTTTGACATTAAAATCTAAATAAAATGTTAACTTGTAAACGTACAAATAAGTAAAAGTGAAAGAGAAATATATATAAGTAATAATTAAGGACCTATATTTCTACGTAAATAAAGAGAACTCATAAAGAGCGTTCCAATATTTTTTATGACATAATATATTGCCCTCACTGTGTAATGGCGGTGTAAAGCTATTCACTACCCTTCTCGTCCCGTGAGTGTCGTAATAGGCATCAAAATGGAAAACCTTTTATAAGAGGCATATTTGCCATTGTTGGTGATCTTTAGAAATAAAATACCTAAGTGGACGGTGTAATCATTATTTAGCCAAATTGTACAAAGTCTGAATGGAAGAGGACTAGAGTTATAGCGCCCGTAGGCGTCGGTAGCCCAATTTGAAGTGGTCTCTGGTCTTGATGCGGCGGTCAGCTGCCTGTGGTCGTGCGATGCAGTATCCCCTCGTCCCGCACGCCGCACTGACCCCCCGCTTGAAACCAGTCTGCGCGTTGAAGTTCGAACACCACAGTTGCCATGTACTGCCACGCTGCGCAGGTGGGTTTGCAACCGCAATTTCTTTATAGGAAGACGCTTTTCCCATCTCTTGGTTTGTTTCCCTTTTGATACCTATTACGACACCCACGGGACGAGAGGGGTAGTGAATAGTTTTACACCGCCACTACACAGTGAGGCCTCCCCATAGATTATTACAATCTATATGAGATTACAATCTATGGGGAGGCCTATTTTCAGCAGTGGACATAGTCTGTAATGAATATATGAATGTATACATTACTTTCGTGAACTTCACTTTCAAATCTGATACGTCATTTCCCGTAAATTGTAATAACAATTTATAATATTCTACAAACAGTTTAATATCCATAATTATATTGAGTACGAAATATATATTTGTTGCATTAGTTTGAATAATACTAAATAGTTCAAATTTTTAAGATATTTTAGTAGGTCGCCCCAACTGCCCCCCCCCCCCTCAAACTGGTTCTCGCTGTAGGCAGTAGGCGAGGGAGGGGGGGGGTAGCCGTGGCTGTACGGCGTAGGGCCGGCCTAAGGTGGCCGCTCCATGGTGGTCTATTCCAGATGCGTGTTGGTGGACTTCGGTGTCCCCTAACCGCCGCTGCGGTGGAGTCACAGGGAGTGGCCGCTGAGGAGGGGCGGCTGAAGCTGGTGGGGCTACTGATGTACGCGTAAGCGTTCCCGTGGCCCTGCCAACATATTATGCGGCATTTGCTGTTTTGAAATATGTAATAAATTCTATTTTTCACACTTTATATTAAGCTCGTAGCTACGTGGTAGAGCCATGCTGCAGCTATATTAGTAGTAAAGTTGTTTGTACGAATGGGTCGGCTCGACCGGGGAGGGACCACGCTCTCACAGAATACCAGCGTAAAATAGCAGCTTAACACTGCTGTGTTTCGTATGGTCAGTGTAGAGAACCGGAGACCCTTTACTGGAAAAGAGGCATTCCATCTTAGTCCTCACGGGTGACAACGCATCTGCATTTTGATTCTTTGTTGAAGATAGATGTAGATGTCTATGGGTCACAGCAACCACTTACCATCAGGTGGACTGTGTGCTCGTTTGTCACCCTATCCTATAAAAAAACAGGAATGAGTGTACTATGAGGAGATTCGAGGACATTTGAGTATTGGTATGAGCAAAATTCAAAATAAATTACAGCAACATTTTAAAGTTCGAAAACTTTGTTGCCGAAGAACTGACTTCCTCATAAACTCGCCCCAGTACAATAATCTTGTTGAGATTATTGAGTTGGTTTGATTGGTGTAAAATGTCGTTAAAATATGATCACGGACGTTCAAATGCTGTATGACATTTTGACATGAGATGAAACATGGAATATTGTCACATTCCGAAAAGCAACAGTCTTTTTAACCAACTTCAAAAAGGACAAGGTACTCTTTTCGACTGCTTTTTATTTGTGTTACCTCAGAACTTTATTCTAGGTGAACCGATTTTGATGATTCTTTTTATTTGAAATTTGGTGCCTTTATGTAGTACCATATAAATTTAATCAAGATCTGACCAATAGTTTTTGAGTTATCCTTAGTAATGCGTATTTAATTAATTTTATTACATTGGTGATGTCCTCATTTTATTTATTTTAAAGTAGCACAAAATTTTAATTTTACCACTTGTTTATTAAACAAAAGTGTTCATACATATTTCATACTTGATTTGTACCACTAAGCCAATAATGGTTTATATTTGTACACACACTTGCAACTGACTCACTGCTTGACCTTAAATAATTTGTTTAAAAGATCTCCTTTATTGTGTAAGGGTGCTTCCATTTGCACTTCTCACATGGGACGTTCCGGAATTGAGTGCAATCAGCGTGAGCGTTCATTGCTTTCGTCGAGGAACCGGTTCTAACAGGCAGCGCAAACTACATAATAATATACAGGCTGTTTCACTATTATACAAAATAAATAATAAATATGATTCTGATTGATTTTATAGGACGAAGTATTATTTTATCGTAATAGTAGTTTTTGTGATTTTGTTTATAGTTTTTGTGTTTAAAAATTCAATTGTTTGCCTACAATAGTAATTTGAGATCCTAGGCACATAAAATTTTTGTTTCAAAATATTTCTTGTTATTACTTTATTATATTTATATAGGCACTTGGATGCTTTTATTACTATATTGTTCAATTAAGAAGATCATGTGAAGTTTCATCTGTGTTTTTATTTTATTTTTTGGGGTTCAATAAGTTTAAGTAATCTAAGTTGTAGTTTATATATCTTTTCGGTATATGACTCAAAGGTTCGTGCATAACTTGAAATAATTGATTTAAATAATTGACTCAGCTAACGCTATAGATATATATATATATATATATATATATATATATATATATATATATATACATACAAGTATATATATTGAGTAGGATTTTATACGGTACTTTAGGTTCTAATGTAGAATTTACCTAGCTCGTAACTTGTCACAGACAGAATCTATGTCACATCTCTAGATAAACCTATTGTCTACAATTAATCCTAAGTAAGTGTGTATGTTACTTGTCGATTGCCTCACATCTACAAGTGTTGGATGAAGTTATCCTTTTTTATCCTTTATCATCCTGCGGTATCCTCTTTTTCGTCATTTTTAAAATTTTTTTTTCTTAGCACTATTCTTTTTTATCTTCTTTATCGGTGTGTATAATGTCCACTACTGAACATGAGCCTTTTCCGTTGAATAAAAATACCTATATCTAAGTATACACTTCTGGGTATACTAGATGGTTGTAGCGTCATCTATCAAACATAAACAATGCTAGAAAAATGATAATTATTATGATTTTTCTATTATTTTCCTTAGTCGTGGTACCAGAATCTCTTACCTCACAACCACTCGATATGCATATGGATACGCATTGCAATTAAAAATAATATTAATAATTAAAACCAAAAGGGTTCTAAATTTAAAATTCATTAGAACACTTTAAAACGGCAAATTACGATTCAAGGCACGTAATGAAAAGAGAACGAATTTATTTTAAATGCATGATGCCCTTATAGTACACGATGAAAATGAAGATTTCATTTTATTTGAATTCATTTCATTTATGAGATTTTAAACGGGTATTAGATTTGTTTACTTTAGAATTGAATTAAACTAATAGTGCGGGTTTTATCGCATTTATTTTCAACTTTTTTAATTCCTGAAATGTCGCGCACTTTTCAGCGCCTATGGTCAGAAGGGACTGAAGTGCTTGACGGCCTGATGTCATAGTTAACAAAGGCAATCTTCAACTTTTCTTCGCATATTAAGTTTTGCTCCGATCAAGGCAGAGATGCGGCTGAAATAACGATGAAGGTTTTATGTGTTTTTAAATAAAATAGGGAGGATAAAATAATAAAAAGGGAGATTTGCTATTGTTGCCACGCTTGGCAGACGGTCCATCAATTGCAGTTTCTTTTATTAATTTCACTTAACGATTTCTTATATTTACGCGAACACTACACATTGAATAAAACTATTTTTGGATTTTATCGCGTTTAATTTTACTAATTTTGATTCCTGACGTTTCGGGTGCTTTACAGCACCCATGGTAACGGAGGGAACTAAGGTGTTTGACGTCCCGATGTCATAGTTAGCCCAGCTACCTTCAGTTTCTGAATATTAATTTTTGATCCGATCTACGCAAAACGAGCTTAAAATATCTTTTAAACTTGCAGTGATATGTTTAGGTTTGGATTTAGTTTTGTTAATTATAGAATCTTAAGCAGATGGCAGCACCATCCATCTTCTCTATTGAAATTAGGATGTTTTTAATTTCAATAGCCTCGCGTATCATCCTTGGTAGGAATCGGTGTTCTTTTGCGAGGATTTCTGCGAGGAGGTCTATCAAATCTGATGTAATGGTGGGACGATCTTTTAAGACTTTATTAAGACTCGCCACCGTCGTCGCCGCTTTTGTGGCCACACTGACAATATGTTCTCGAAATGTCAGTTTCGAGTCGATCGTCACTCCGAGGTATTTCAGAGCCCCCGACTCTCAATATGTTGATCCACGACGAGAGCCTGGAAGGGCCTCGACAACCACTTCTGAGCTGTGAGTACCACGACCTCCGTCTTCGCTATGGCTAACGACATACCATGTTCATTCAGCCACGCGTTGATTTTGACGGCGACAAGTCTCAACAATCCCTGCGCTTCGCCATAGCTCCTTGCAAGGATTAACGCCGCCACGTCGTCAGCGAATCCTACCAGTACATCAGTTGGTAGGTCTAAGACCGAGCCCTGGGCCGCTCCCCCACTCAGCTCCTTCATGATCTCTCCCATAGTGGTCTCACATATCAAAAAACGATCACATAGGTAATGACTTATGATACGGATGATATACTCGGAAACACCTAATTTCCGAAGCGCCTTCACAATGTCCGTCCATTTTGCGGAATTAAATGCATTTTTGACGTCAAACGTCATCATTATGCACACGGGACGGGACCTCTGGTTGCCCGACCAGGCAGCCCTAGCAAATGAAAGCGCTTCGGAAATGGCACCAATTGTACTGCAACCCGGTCGGAAACCATGTTGGTTATCGGCCAGGCCACCTGCATCGGCCACTTCTTCCCTCAGTCGATTCCTTATCAGGCCCTTGAAAATCTTTCCTGTAGCGTGTGGGTGGACCCTTTCCTTTATCTAACAGGACCCACCTTTGCAACTTCCATCTTTTCGGAAAAACTCCAGCCAAGATGCAGGCGTTGTAAGTGTCAAGGGGCAGGTTTTCGTGCCTTTTCATTATGACTTTATAGACCTCGACGGGATGTCATCAGGGCCTGGGGCCTTACCTAACAGAGACTTAACAACTGCCCGCAACTCAACCGCTGAGAAAAGTGGGCACTCGTCATGGATACTGCACTCTGGGTACAAACCCGGTCTTCGCGTTCGGAAATAGAGTTTGGACTATTTCTTCATCCTATCAGGTTCCATGGGAGCTGTTGAACTGCGGCCCACAAATTTTGGTGACGATCCGGTAGCCGTTTCCCCATAGGTCGTCAGCTACTTCTCACAGACCTTTTCAGCATCTCTCTTGCACACCTTGATCGCATAAACGAGTCGCTTCTTCGCCGCTTTGTAGTCGTCATTCTTATGCTGCCCAGTATCTCGCTTTCGCGACCTAAGTGCCGCTCTCTTAAGACGCAGACACTCAGTCTGAGCAGCGCAATCTCCGCAGTCCACCAGTAATCCGGTTTTCTACGTGAGCTTGCAGTCAGACGAGGCATAGCGGCGTCGCACTGTGACGATGGCAGCCATCTTTCGACCGACGAGCATCTCTACATCCTTGCATGACTTTGTGGAAACGTCAGGAAGAGTATCGATTTTTCCGAGACTGCCTTTTGAAAGCACTCTCATCCAGCTTCGACTGTCTCCATCTTATCCACGTCATTCGTTGCTCCGGGATAATCGGGGTTTTCCACAGATTATCCACCGAATATGAGATGTATTGATGGTCACTTGCCGTATACTCCTCTAAAATAGTCCAGTCCGAAATTACACGAGCTACCCGTTGAGTGGCGAACGTAATGTCTAAAATAGACTCACGCGCACCTGCCCTCCGGAAAGTAGATGTATTTCCCCTATTCACAATGACCAAGTCAAGACTTGCTATCATATTAATAGTATAGTTGTAGCACGAATGGGTCGGCTCGACCGGGGAAGGACCACGCTCTCACAGAATACCAGCGTAAAATAGCAGCCTAATGCTGCTGTGTTTCGTATGGTGAGTGTAGAGAACCGAGACCCTTTTACTGGAAAGAGGCATTCTATCTTAGTCCTCACGGCTGACAACGCATCTACATTTAAATTCGGAAACGAAGATAGATGTAGATGTCTATGGGCCACAGCAACCACTTACCATCAGGTGGACTGTATGCCCGTTTGTCACCTTATTCTATAAAAAAAAAAATCATGTCCAGGGTTCGTTTCTCCGCGTATCACTATACTCCATGCCCCATTCGATGGACTTTGCATTAAAGTCACCACCTATCACGATGAGGATTGATTGAGGAGATCTCAAGATGATGAACGACTCTCTCGAGTTCATCAACCCTCTTTCGGAACCGCGATTGGCTCGTATGGGGTGAAGTAACACGACACGAAGGTAACTGCTGGCGTTGTAAACCATAAATACGTCTCTCGATCTACTGTTCTTTCACGGGAAAGCAACCCCGGTCCGGGATCCAATAGCTGCTGTTCCGGAAGGGTCACAGCCAGTATGATCCGGACACTGAGTGGTGTTGCCCGAAATCAGAACAATTTCTACTCTGTGGTCGCGATTTGCGCAAGCAGCAGATCAAGAGCAAGTCTGCATCGCTGGAGGTTTACTTTGAAGCACCTTTTTTCTTGAGTACTCCTGAAAGGACGTGCAACGTCCAGAACCCATCACGTGATCTGGAGCCCGTTCCCTATTGTTGCACAGAGATGGCAGCACGGAGGTTTGGTCTTCAGTCCTTCGTCACAGGCCTTCGACTGATGATGACCCGCCAACCGCCAGCAGCAACTGCTGCGGTTCTTCCCTACACAAGCCCGCAAAGTTGTGTTGGTGTGATTGTCACAACAAACTATCTTACCGACCAATTCACTATAATAGACCAGACATTATTAATAAAAAAGTAGAACAAATACAAGAAAAACAAACAATAGCCGAAAAACTATCAACGTATTGAATTTTATCAGCCTGTTCCTAGTTTTGTCAGTATCGGACCAGACAAAAAGTAATTTACTCTCGTGTGAGAATAGTGATTCAGTTTCTCCTCATATAATCAAAATTTTTATTAAATAAAATTAAATAATTAAAAATTAAAAATTTTGTACAACCGACTTCAATGTTAATTATTAAGAATAACCAAAACTATTATCAGACTAATCATTTATAGGGACTCTGCACAGAGGCATCAGCTTTCTCAAAAAAAGAATTATGAGAAAGTTATGAGGTAACACACATAAAAAAAGTCGAATTGAATACCTCCTCCTGTTGAAGTCGGTAGAAAAAAATACAAAAAGATCCTTTCAATTCCGGTGATAATGGTGATGCTGTTTTCAGTTCTAAAGTTAGAAGTCAATTTAATCGTCAAATTTATCAAACTCAAATTACTCGTTAACTTTGAAATTCAAGGGTGTTTTGGTCTTAAGCGAACAAGCCTCAATTAATAAAATTCCACCATTTTACAAAATCTCGCAAAAGTCCTCTCTTGAAAGCGGAAGCAAAGATAACCGTATGTATAACTTTAGTTCTACAAAACGGTAAAACGACGTTTAATTAAATCTTTGGGATCTAGATACTTTCATTATTAGCTCTTTATTAAATTTACTTTTACTACGTACTAAGGATTCTTAAATTCATTGAATTCTGTCGTCTAATAATTATCTCGTAAAGAAAAGAAAATTGAAAGTATGAAATAATACAAAGATTTTGGTTGAAGTGTAAAGTGGATGTCATTAGATACTTTGAAAATTTTATAACATTGAAATATTAATATTCTGTGATAGCGTGGTTCTTGGTCGAGCCGACTCATTGTAAGCTGGTATTCTATGCAAGCAGAATCTTTCCCTGTTCAAAGATGACCTGACCTATTCTTGATGCAATCATAATTACAGTGTGGCTTTACTATGAATGTTTCAAAACAATCGTAAAATCCTCATCTGTGATCTTATTTCCACAATTATCTAGGAGCTGAAAGTTTATTTAAGGTGATGAAGTCATACTCATTAATATTAAGAGAATATTAATTATTACGAACATTATTATTATGAATATTATTATTATGAACACTAATATTAAGAGATATTAAATACAGGACTAATTCGTAGCAAATTTACGAATTAGTCCTGTATTGAATATCCCCAAAATTGAGGTAGCATATTGAAGTAAGTGTTTTATGCTCTTTTTTTATTCCATAATTGCTTTGAGGTGTTAAAGCTATGCTGTTGCTATTTTATAGCTTTTATAGCTACAGCACGAATCAGGATCGCGCACAGAATTCCATTGAAGCATTATACTGCTGTGTTTCAGGGTGGAATGAGGATCGGAGACATTTTACGGCGGTTTCATTTTACTCAAAATAAAGCAATTTTATTTGATTATTAAAACCGATCTGTGTTAAAAAATCATCATTTCATAAAATCAAAAAAACTTACGGTCTTCACAGATGGTCTTATAATCATCTAGCTTACGCCAGACGATAAACACCCAGGCTAGTGACGCGCAGCAGTTAAAAGTAGACGTCTGGTACTGCGATTGTCATTGCGTCGCCGTTACTGTTTTTATTTAATATTATCACCACATACCAAAATATCGGCTCAAATGTGAAGGGTAAAATAATTAAGCTCGTAAACCTACATCATTTGCTGTAATAGGGAGCCGTAAAATAATGTATTAAATATGGACCGTCTGTCTACAAAATTTACAACGCAATTCGCAATTTGTCCACTGATTGCCCTCGGATGATGCCTGTAATAATTTAGGCAGCTTTAAGCGACTACATAACGTTGCACTAACACAGACGCTATTCGTCGTCATAACTAGTTTAATCAATTTACGTGGTAACGCTGTAGCTATATAATGGTTGTAGCCTGAATGGTTTGCTCAACGGAAATGACCACGGGGTATACCAGCGTGAAATAGCAGTTTAATGCCAGAAAGGAAGCATTCCATCTTAATCCCTAAGGGTAACAACGTATCTGCACCAGATTCTTTAATCGAGGGTGATTTAGATGTCTATGGATTTTTGCATCGTCTTACCATCAGGTGGACTGTGTGTTTGTATGTCAATTTATTCTTAAAAATACCTATAATAATAACAGTAGGAGCATCTCATGTTTTGGATTAAGATCAAGTAAAACTTAATTATATTAGAAGCAATAGCACCATGTACCATTGTTGTGTACGTGTGTGTGGAAAAAGTGTTCTTTTATTTACTATAGAAACAAGTATACTTATTTCGAGTATGCTACTAAATTGCAAGCCGGTCGATTTAATTTTGACGAGTTAGGCCTGTAAAGTAGACTTTAACCAAACTATCCCCATTGACCGACTATTTATAATAGACCAGAAGTTACTTTATTAAACAAAAGGAGAACGAATGCGGGAACAAAGTAATCTTAGTCCTAAGGGTTTATAACGCAACTGCATTTTGATTTTTCACTAAAGATAGATGGAGATGTCTATGGGTTACAGTACCTACTTACCAAGGTGCGCTGAATTTAAACGCGGCAGAACCTGCGGCCAGCAACGGTTGCTACACAAGAAACCCTAAAAAAATGAATAAATCGTTAAGGTAACCACTATTTGGCTGAGATTTTTAAGATTTCAGTTTATTATACCTCCACCTCGAAATTTAAAGAGGTGCCGCGCGCCAGGCCTCGAATAGCGGTGTTAGATAATAACAGACGTCCAAGAGAAGCAGTTGACATTTCAAAGCTAAATTTAGCAATAATGAAAGAAGATTCAGATTATTTTTGCGCCTGTTTTAACCGTAGCTGAAATGTGGGTACACCATTTTGACTCGGAGACGAAAAAAAGTAAGGCGTAGAAAATATTGTCTTCGCCATCGTAGAGATTTAAGGTATCCCGTCCGTTGAAAAATAATGGCTTTGTCTTATGGGATGCGGAAGTTATAATAATGATAAGGAGAGATAATAATAACCGGAGGTTATTACATCATTAATCAAAAAATTACGCGAAGAAATAAAGAATAAACGTCGAGTGTAGTGCTGGAGTGCTTTTCATCATAATAATGTCCCAGCCCATCAATCTGATGTTGCAGGCGCTGCCATCCGAACTGCTAGTTTCAATTGATGCAGCACCCACCATATTCTCCAGACCTAGCTGCGAGTCATTTTCACCTTTAACCTTTTTAATCACTGAAATAAAATTCGATGCGCTGTTGATGAGTGATATTTACTGTAGGCATTTTTCGAGTCCCAGGATCAAGCCTTTTTCCTCGAGGAAATTATCGGGGCTTATCCCTTCCTCGGGCAGTTGCGCACATACAGTCGTAGCACGCGGCACGGTTCTTCGAACGCCTTCAATTTACTAATTATAATTCTGCATTAATAAAATAAATTCGGATTCGAATTCATTAGTTGCATTTTTGAAAGTTTTTTTTTGTACCTAGGAATCCGTATGTTTTCGACTAGCCTCATTCTTTTTCCTGCAGCCAACCAGCAAGGCTCCCACGCTATGCTAAATATCCCGCGCCATAGCAGTCATAAAATCTTACCGCTTCTAACAGATAGCGTTAATTATTAGCTTACACCAGACGTTAAACACTCAGACTAGTGAGGTACAGTAACGTAAAAGTGCAGAGATTTGGCACCGCGATCAGACGCAACGCACTTGTAGGGAACAACAGAAGACGCCCATATCCAGCAGTGGACTTTATAGGCTGATGAAGAAAATGAGAAGATATAAACACATCAACACGGTATTTTAACAAAGAGATATGTCATTTTTGGCATGTATATATCCAAAAACTATTTAAGAATCTGCTATTTTTATATAAACATAGACTTTAAATGAGATTTCAGATTTTTATGCAAAGAAAAAAAAACGCAAGTGTGAAAACTGTACATCATGAAAGTTTAATTATTAAATTAAAAAAAAGTAAAGCAATAACCTTTGGCGCGGCTATTAATTAAGAGTTAATAATCAGTGCACCCATGACATTCAAAACGCATCTACATCGGTTGGGCATATTCAGAATAAAGTTGTCAATATCCTTTTGAGGAATATTGTCCCAGATCCTACTGAGATGATTTTCAGGAAAATCGCTCAGAGTTTTCTTTGAGCATATCTCGCGCATATTTAATGGGATTTAAATCTGGGGATGGCGCTGACTATTCTAGGCCGTGGCATCATGTTCGTGCAATCCGCCACCACCCACGCTGTATAGTCGTGCATAAGCAGGAAATATTGACCTATTTGTGTTCGATGTGGCAAAACTGTTATTCTAGCACTCACGGCGGCTTAATGTGTCCTGTGTATCCAAACGAGGCCCTTTCTTCCACCAAACGAATGCCCAACAACCATAATTGTACCACTTTTATGGATGAACTTTGAGGCAGGTGGCTTATACGACCAGGAACTCTCCAAACACGTACTCCTAGAATCAGGATGAATATCAAATCGGGATTCATCCCTGAAAGGCACTCAACGCTAATAATGTGGTTCCCACATGTTTCTAGCCCATTGAAGTTCGTCCACGATTTTGTTCTTAGAGCTGGAACCCGAAGTGGTTTACGAACAGGAAATTGGGCCTGCGGTCTCCCATTATAGTTGGTCACCGCACAAGCACCTGGTGTTCAGACCAGTTTTGGACCATTACATCGTCGTAACATTTGCCGTTTTTCGCAACAATTTGGAAAAACGTTTTGTCTGGGTATAGTAACGCGACTTGGTCCTGATGTGCTCTCTGCTATCTCCTTGGCACGATAGCGCGAACACAACGTCTAAATCATATTTTGCCTGGTGCCTACTGCCGCAGCGCGACGTCACGAAGAAAAGCACCAGCCTGAAGCATTCATTCTTAACATAACTCCAGTTAAGGCGCTGCGCAACGGACACTTTTGTTACCGCACGGCACACCATCACAGGAAACCGTAGTTGCTGTGTCCGCGTAGCGGGATTACAGTCACGGTTGCTACTTCTGACACTTCTGTAACAATTCGTTGCTTGTTTTCCGTCAGTTTCACCCGGATGTTGGACGAACATTACCTTTGTTGTTGTGTTGATTACACGTTGACGTAGACGTCGTCGCCGTCAATGTTTACAGGCAAATCAACCACGTCAATGTCAGCGCCGTACAATTGTAAGGAAATTTGCTTTGTAGTTGCTTGTGTCTTCAACTGACGACTTAAAGTTTTCAGTTACCTACACCGGACACTTTTGATTGGCGGTCGGTATGTGTCAAGTGGAAGCAATTGGACATAATGTCCCCGCGGAATGGCTGATTTTTATTGATTACATTAAAATAAAATACTCACGGTAGCTTGTATCTCACACAAGACTCTATATTTGCGCAGCGCCTTAATTTAACACGTTGCACAAACAAAATGTCAAAGTATCACAATCAACCCAAGTTGAAAGAAAAGATGTTTAAATAGTGGCTTTCAACAAAAACTCTGAGTACAAAATTCGCCTCTCTAGTTCAACTCAATTTTTACCTGTCAACACATTTTTCTTTTATTTAAAATTCGAATCTATTTGGAATAAATGACGAATAATTTGATATTAAAACATTTTAAAGTGGCCAGTACTTCTTTAGTTGGTCAATGTTATTAAAAATATCCTACACCTGTACTGTTTTGACGTGTTTATTAGATTATATGGTATGCGCTTTATTTTTGTTAAGAATTTATTTAATGTTACCGTAATCATGAAGGGCAAACTAACTGTTGATCGTAAACCCATATAATTTGCTGTAATAACGAGCTGTAAAATATAAAATAAATATGGACCATCCATAAAATTTACATCGCCATTCGCAATTTGGGGACAAATGATTGCTCTGATGATGCCTCATAATTTATGTAGCTTTATGCGTGACTCGCATCGTTGCAATGAATACAGGCGCTATTCACTGTTGTAATTAATTTTACGTAGAGCCACGCCGCAGCTTTGGTATTTATGCACGATAACAGCCGCGACACTGCAGGACCACGCCACAGAATAAAATACTATGTGTAAAATAGGAACTTGATACTGCTGTGTTTTTAGGCAGAGTAGAGAACTGGAGACCCTTTAACTGGAACGAGGCATTCCATCTTAATCCTCAGTGGTTAGATAGATGAAGAGGTCTATGGGCCAAAGCATTCACTTACCATCAGGTGGATTGTGTGCTCGTTTGTCACACCGTATTCTAGAAATAATTACTTTTCCTTCTTTCATTATCATTCCATAAAAATTTGATGATGATTTACGATCGCAGTACTAAGATTTCGCACCGTTGACGCTGCTTCCTGTAACCAATCAGGTATTTTAAGCCTCATAAACGAGACGTTATACAGTTATCTATCGGAAGTCATAAGATTCAGGCATACTTATAGACGTCTTTACTACACCCACAGGACGTACAATTTGGGTAATGGATTCTCTTACCACTAATTGGATATATGAATATGGATATCTATGATATGGATATATACTTACATGTATACGAGGATATGCGGATTTCCTAACTGCTCGGCGGTGAAGAATAACATTATTAGGTATCATGCAATTTCGCTTTTATAATTTTTATTTTTGAATGAATGACGGCGGTCTCTTATCTGGAAGAGACCATGAATAACAGTTGAGTTAAAAGTCTAAGTAAAACGTTAGTATTCATTGTACTTTTACATTATTAATTAAAATGGAATTGCGTATTTGATTTATATGTGAGTAAACTCGTTGCTTGTACACAACCCAAACTATCTTTATCTTCTATCTTATTTTTTTACAGGATAAGGCGACGCGAGCAGTCCACCTGATAAGTGGTTACTGCGGCCTACAGACATCACATCTATCCTCGATTACGAACCAAAATGCAGAAGCGTTGTCGCCGTGAGGACCAAGATGGAATGCCTGTTTCCAGTAAAAGGGTCTCCGTTCTCTACACTTCACATACGAAACACAGCAGCGTAAAGCTGCTATTTACTATTACTGCACCTAATCACCACCTGTGTTGTCATTTGCCGTCTCATCTTTCTCGTTGGTTCTTACCTGGACAGGGTTTCCATTTTGCACTCTGAATTGTAAAATAATGTACTAGATTATCGTATCAAACTAAAGCACGTAATATTATAAGCCCTGTATTTCTAGAGTGCAAAACGGTCCTCTAAATGTGTTTCTAAACAAGAAGATAAACTTTATTTTAGTTAAATAAAGAAGTTCGTTTCAAAACAAATAAAGAGAGAATAATATTTTTCATTCTAACAAATAATACAGCGTAGTTCGGTAGCAACATTGCCAAGCACTGGTATTATGGTTGTCATAAGGCATCCCAGAAAAGTGGCTGGTCATCCATGGTGAACAAAGAGAAACCTACTTGGCTGGTCCAAGGTTAAGGGCCGCCCGATGTGGTCGCTCCGAGTGCGCTTGCCTAGCCCACTCCGAATGTGCGTTGGTGGACTGCGATGGGAGAGGTGTCCTCAGCCCCTACTGTTGTGGCCGATGTGGAGATGCGAGGGAAGAGGAGTGTTGATATCGCGAGGTGCCACTCTCCTTAACCTCCGCGTCTGAAACATGGTTGCGCATAGCCATAGACCAGATCGGAGGAAGGCGCCTAGTGTTCTGGTGCATCTTACTTGAGTAGAGAAGGAGGAGGAGTTGTCTCTTCTGAGGAGGTCTGCTAGGGCTGCTCGCTGGGGTCTCGGATTTGTGCGAAAGCGTTCCCGTGGCCCTGCCAATATGCGGCAAATGTGGACACCATGGGGTTTTAGTCGGTCCGAGTCCGACATAACCCGTCCTTGCCTTTGCGAGGCGGGTATGCAGTATTCATATAAAATAAAAAGGTCGCCGCAAATGCACTTTTTAGCCTGGTGTACCTAAGATTGTTTTGTAATACTTAATACAATCACACAGATTTTTATCTTCTGTGTTTCGTCTCTTTCACTATGTGCTTTAAATTCAAATTTGTTGTTTTGAAATGTGTACTATGTATGTATAAATGTAACTTTTACTCACTCACTTACGACTTTATTCCCAAAATTTTATGACATATATTAAGAATTGATGACAATGCAATGATTTTATGACCATGACCTAGTATTTCAATAAGATCGAGTTTTTTAAACTCTAATCTAAACATGTGAAACATCATATGTGTTAATATTCAACAAATCTGAAAATGATGACACACCCAATTTACATAACAAATTATATCACCCATAAAGGTATCGTATACCATGTGATGTAATTGTATTTGAAATATAGGTATCGGTAGTAAATAAATAAATCTAAAATGTAATTGAAAATTTGCGCAGTTTTCGTGACAGTTTTGTGAAATATGGGTGCCTGTGAAGTTACTGAATTATGTCTGATATGAAACATGTCCTTGTTTTGTTTCCAAATATAACAATGAAAAGCGCCTCTACCTCTTTTGTTAAGAAATGGAGAATAATTTAATTCATTTATAAATAATTAAAATCTTGTTTCTACTTTATTATTTGAAATAACTTTACAGTTCAACAGGGCTCTAGATAAAATGTAAGTATCCGCTTATATAAATCTGTGTCCTAGATTTAAGGATCTAAGGATGACAATCTATCACACGGACTACCCGATGGTAAGTTTATGTGCGTGAATTGACGCCACATCTATCCTCGATTAAAATCAAAATGCAGATACGTTGTGTGTAATATGTTTGATGGGTGAGACTGCTCGCGTTTGTAGGAAATACTTGAATCTGGCCTCCATACGCGTGTCCCCCGGGTAATGCTAAACGAGCAGCACCACTATCCGGTGGTAGGTTTCGGCCACTGGCTTTTTACGTTACCATCCACTAATGCAATTAACCCAAGTCGCAAACGACATTGTTTTGTTCTGGCATGATGCTTGGTGATGCCATATTATAATGGGAGATAGATCTAAACAATAGCGTAGCGTATGTGAACCGGGTATGAAGCGTCAGTTGTTGCTGTGTCGGATGTTTGGTGATGAGCAGGCGGGATCCGAAGCACGATGCTCGGCTGGCCAACCGCAGGTTGTAGGTGAACTACCTACTTATTAGGTCGGGGAAAAAGTTTCTTCGTATTTTATATACAAATTGAAGACATTTTTTTTCAAAATTAAATTACATTTCATCATCATCATCTTCATTACAGCCCTTCACAAGTCCACTGCTGAACATAGGCCTCCCCAAAGAAATGCCCCAAAGCACGGTCCCGAGCCCCCTGCATCTATTGACTTTGCTGCGTCTTACCAGATCGTCATCCATCTAGTGGGGGGACGCCCTACACTTCACCTGCCGGTACGAGGCCGTCACTCGAGAACCTTTCTTCCCCATCGGTTGTCGGTTCTTCGAGCTATATGACCGGCCCATTGCCACTTCAGCTTACTAATCCTTTGGACTATGTCAGTTACTCTGGTTCTACGGCGGATATTCCTGCTCAAGTTCATCACGCAGAGAAACGCCGACATAGCCCTTCCATAGCTCGCTGAGCGATTGAGCTTCCCATACGGCCAGCAGTGAAGGACCACTCTCAGATCCATAGGTCATCACTGGCAACACGCATTGGTTTTGAGTTTTGAGGTTTGAGTGCATGCCTGACGGGAAGATGTGTAATCTCCGAACGCTGCCCAGCCGAGTTGAATCTGTCGATTAACCTCTCGGTCGAAGTTGGACCTACCTAGTCGGATTATTTGTCCCAGGTAAACAAACATATTCGTCAACAACTTCGAGCTTAGTGCCCAACAATTACCTGGCATAGGTGACATGGACGTTAAACATGATTTTTGTTGTCCATGTTCATCTTAAGACATATCCGTGGGAGACACTATTGAGGTCATTGAGCATAATGCTAAGGTTCTCCAACGATTCTGCCATAAGGACTATACTATATCGTCAGCAAATCGAAGGTGAGTGAGTGATGTACCGCCATTGACGTTAATACCGCATCCTTTCCAGTCCAGTAGCTTGAAAACGTTCCAATGCAGCGGTGAAGAGTTCGGTGATATAACGTCACCCTGTCTTACACCCTCTGCAGTTGAATAGGTTTCGAACTCTGGCTCTGTACTAGGATAGCCATCGTAGCTCTTACCGTGCCAAACACTTCAGCAATTCGATATACCGACAGTCCACCTGGCACCGCTGAAGGGACCTGCAGCACCGCCCATTCGACTGAATCAAAGGCTTTTATAGTCCACATATACGCAAGACAAAGTGACAGATTGTGCTCGGTCTTCTGTACATTTTGCCGAAGGGTAATGTGGTCTATGGTGCAAAGCCTTTCATAAACCGGCTTGTTCGAGAGGCTGAAGTCGTCGAGTCTGCGCAAGACGATTCGTAATGACTCTCGAAAACAGCACGTAGACGCGGCCAGAAGGAAATCAGTCTGTAGTTCTTCAAGAGAGCGTTGTCGCCTTTCTTGAAAAATAAGACCACCGCATTTCTGCTCCATGCCTTCGGAGTAGTGCCACCATGAAGAACGGAATTAAAGAGCTTCTGAAGGACTTTAAGTACCGGTTTTCCACCCACTTTCAGAAGCTCCACTGTAATTCCATCCTCGCCCGGGGATTTGCCATTTTAGGTGCTGAGAGCCATTCGCCGCTCATACTGACGTCCGGATAATCATCGGAATAGTGTCAGATAAGACTTGTTCTTGGATCATTACTCACACTTGCGTGTGGCTCCAACGATGACGTGTACAGCTGGCCGTAGATCCTCTCAATCTTACTCAAAATTTCAGGTGTCCCGGAAACGATGCTGCCACACTCGGCCTTCAGCTTCGACAGTTGGCTCTGTCTGGCAGACAGATCTCTGGCAAAGACTTTGGAGCCCTGGTTCCGCTCGATCGCTTCTTCAATACAAGCTGTATTGAAGTTGCGCAAGTCCCGCCGCATACATTTGGAGATCTGTCTGTCCAGTTGCCTGTATTCAGTCAAATCTGCTGAAGACTGCAGCTTCATTCCCCGCCTAACAGCCATGAGATTAAGAGTGATCGGAGAGTTTTTGTGTTCTTCTGCGACGAGTCTTACATAACTTAGCTCCGACCGCATGGACAGTTTCAAAAGTTTGTCATTTATATCGTCCACTTATTGCAATCTTTTAGGCACTGAAACTGGTTTTGTAACTCGAGCTGAAAGCCTGGACTTTGATTAGAGCACGAGGGGAAGGAGCATTAAGTTGCTGTGTGTTCTTTACTGTATAAGAAAAGCCTCCCATCACGCTTGAACCTGTTTCGTCGTTATTAATCGATTTTAATTTACCTTCCTCAAATACATTCGTCCCGTCACCACCTTCGAAGCTGTGGAAAATAAAGAGAGTTTGATCATTTTAACACTAAGAAGAAAAGTATTAAAACTCTCCGTGACAGTTACCTATAATGAAAGTTACCACTGTGTGAAAATAGACGACACCTCCACTTAACATTTGGTCTGTGTCTCTAACCATTCGGTGATCGCTACCTTTTCACCCACACGATCACTGAGACATCACTGAACAGTTGCCGTCTAGTCGTCATAATGAAGTCAATCTATTTTGTCGAACCGTCGGTTCGACCATGTCCACTTCCTGTGGGGCCTTCTGGAAGAAAGAGTTCATCATAAAGAGTCCATCTTTCTCCATGAAGTCAGGACTATAATGGTGATGCATTAACACTTCCCAACCAAGCTCTCAATTTTTCCTGAGTGGCTAAAATGTGTTTGGTCTGGCGTTACTGCTGATAAAACACCACCCTTCTGATCAACCCATTTTTTTCTCAACTTCTTGAATCTCATTAGTTGTTAGCAGTAGACATCCGAATCGATGGTTTTGTCCGGCGATAAAAGTGATAATAAACAATGCCTTCCAATCCCACCATACCCAGCATCACCTTATTGTGTTAACGGGTTTCGCTATTGTCTGTGGAACTTGACTACCCTTTGACTATGATCTATTTTGCACGATCTGTCGTAGATGATCCACTTTTCATCACCAGTGATCAATATTTTCAAAAATGTTTAGGTTTCAATAGAGAATCCAAATGAATACACGACTTTCAGTGAGCTCGTGGTACCCAAAATCGAGCTTTTTGTACAGCCTGACTTTATCAAATGGGTCAATACTGTTTTGTAGTCAATCGTCAATTCCTCGGCTATGCTGTAACTACTAATATGCCAATCTTGCTCACTTTTCAAAATGGCATCGACTTTATCCTTATGAGGGCAACCAGAGCGAGCTGCATTTTTGACATCAAAATTCCCGGACTGAATACGCGTGAACCAACTTTGTGCTACTCTTACTGACACTGCATTAGGTCCATAAACAGTGCAACCAAGCAAATTTTTCTTCAATTTTATACAAACAAAATACGGAGAAACTTTTACCCCGACCTATTATAAAAGGCTGCCCCCGTCAACTGTCAATAAATCCCAAAGAAATGACTCGATGATAAAATTTTAGTTATCGACGCAACGCTTTGTTCAAATACTATTTTCCACTCGCTATTCACTCTATCATAAAAAAGTGCTAAAAATAATAGTATTATATACTACAAAGTTAACTATAGTTAAGTGAATATTTTGACGGCCAAGGACCACGCAATGGTTTCACTCCATTACAAAAGCGAGATATGTAAATTCGTGATACCTAACTGGTAGATAATATGCTAATTACATAGGGCACACTGAAAGTTCCCGCACATAAAGGTTTGAATTTCGAATGTTATAATTTTAAAACATAATCTCAAAATATTTAATTAAATAATTTTGGTGGGAAGTCGCGTGTCAACAGTTTTTATCATAAGTTAAAGTTCGTCATCCGTATCAAAAATGGAATTAACGCAAAAATGGAATAATGGAATTAGGCCGATTATTTTCTATAATTTTAAAAGTTCACTCTCTCCGCAAGATTCTACTGCTCGTCTTCAAAATGCTTTTATGAGGCAATGCGCCTCATTTGAGCACCGTTAGGCGTAATGTATGATGACATTCGTGAAGTTCGACCCTCAACTGCGATCACTGGAAAATGTGGCTACTGTCAGGCGACTAACTGAATAAAACCAGTGCATCAGCTGACAAGATTCGAGGACATTTGGGTATTGGTATGACCAAAAAAAAAATACACTAACATTTAAAAGTTAGAAAACTTTGATGCCTCATGAACTCACCCCAGAACAAAAACAATCTCGAGTTGGTGTAAAGATTTGAAGAGATTCGTAAAAATGTCGTTAAAGTATGATCATGGAAGTTCAAATGCCGTGCATGACTTTGTGACAGGAGATAAAACATTGATATATTGTCATATTGAAAGGGAGCAACAGCTCCGTATGGGTGTTCGGAGGCGACAGCAAACCACAAAATTGAGGCAGGCAAAAGCGTGGACGGAAAATGATTGCTTTTTTTTCTCTCGTATGAGTCCCTGCACGTGCCCACTTGATAGCAAAAGACAGTTAGTGCTGAGTGGTACACCACTATTCATTTGCCAATTGTCAGTGAAAAGAGGAAAACGACAATGTAGACGCATCCTATTGCACCATGACAATGCTTCGGCACACACCACGTCAAAGTATTTTGGTTTGAAAGGTGGAGCTCACGACGCATTTTCACAGGCCAGTCCTAGCACCATGCATTTCCTTTATTTTCCCAAAATTGAAGGTTTGTTGTTTGACATTTTCGGAGCCAGAAAAGGCCGTGATTATTTCAACCAGCACGTGAAAACATGCCAGTGGACCAATGGATCGTAGTGTTTGAAAAATGGTTTGAACGAATGAAACAGTGTCAAAATGTAATGCAGAATACTTTAAATGCAGGAAGTATAATATTTTTGTCGGTAAATACAATAGAAATCTCACTACTGTTGTAGGAAAATACAACAGAAAATCCCACTTCTGATGTAGGAATTACACAACAGTAGATTCCAATTCTGATCTCGGAAATATCGAAAATACATCAGGATAGCGTTAATTTTTAAAAATAATAAAAGTGTAAGAGCGGATGTTCAACTTGCTCTCTTGCTTACGCAATTAATCATTACCAGTAATAAGACAGCGTAACGCACTATACATTCAGTATAGAGCAATTACAGTTCGACATACCGTAACACGTCCCTGCCACAATCACACACTAGTATAGGTGAGGGACGTAATTATTGATAACACCAATTTATGCAAACCAACAGCAACACTAAATAACTCCAGTGTAACACATCCTCTCAGCAACACCATTTTCCTCGCCCTACAGAACAGAAGAACCACCACAACGAAACCACGATATTGTTTTAGCACTCGTAGAATGACTTCACCCGTAGAACGATGCATGCGAAATCTTCGCACTCGGCACCCACTCTGAACTTTATACTGCACAAACGAGTGGGTGTTTCTTGATCTACCTCAAAAACCCTACCCCGCTACCATTGACAAACGCTCCGCTAGATTGACACAACCTCTCGCACACTCTCGATCCAACCGGCACTTCATATACGCACCGACATATTAGTTTACGTAAAAATTGTTTTATTTATAAGTAAAGCAACGCAACGCAAGACTTTCAGTGCGCCCACGTTCAAATAAGTATTTGTAAATATGTTATTTAATACTTTGAGAGTTTTGTAAGAGAGAGAATGTGGTCCCATGGAAACTGGAAGTGTGTTGAGTGAGTAAATATGCATGCGGCGGCGTCGTATCATGCGTCGTCGTCACTCCCATTAGTATGGATGAGGAGGGCGAGGTCTGCCACATGTGTCATACTTTTGAACAGGTGCTGCTAGCGGAGGCTGGTCTTCTCGGGTTTGATATACACTGATAAGCTCCAAATTTTTAATCGATTCTTAGTACATCATAGAACATACTGCAGTTACCGATGGGTCTGTTATCGTTTTACATTCTGTATTATACAATGCTATGTAATATTAACTTAAAAATGACGAAAAAGAGGATATTTATGAGTTTCAAAAGGTTTACGTTTAACAAAAACCTCTTTTCCACTTGGAGAGGAGTCGATTACAGGTCGATACACGAATAAAAATATCGGCCCATGTGAAGGAAAATAATTAACCTCGTAAACCTACATCAATTTCTGTAATAACGAGCCGTAAAATAATGTGTTAAATATGGACCGTCTACAAAATTTACATCGCAATTGCAATTTGTCCACTGATTGCCTCTCGGATGATGCCTGTAATAATTTAGGTAGTTAAGCGACTACATAACGTTGCACAACAAGACGCTATTCGCTGTCATAACTAGTTTAACCGTCAATTTACGTGGTAACGTTGAAGAGAGTGTAATTTCACCTTGTATTGAATATCCCCAAATTGAGGTATATTAAAGTGTTTTATGCTCTTTTTTTATTCCATAATTGCTTTGAGGTGTTAAAGCTATGCTGTTGCTATTTTAAAGCTTTTATAGCTACAGCACGAATCAGGATCGCGCACAGAATTCCATTGAAGCATTATACTGCTGTGTTTCAGGGTGTAAGTAAAGAGGATCGGAGACATTTTTACTGCGTTTCATTCTTTTACTCAGGGGTAACAAAGCAATTTTATTTGATTACTAAAAAACCGCACTGTGTTAAAAAAATCATGGTTTCATGGTAAATCATAAAAAAAACTTACGGCTCCCAATAGATGGTCTTATAATCATCTAGCTTACGCCAGACGAAAACACCCAGACTATTGACGCGCAGCAGCGTCAAAGGTAGACGTCTGGTACTGCGATTGTCATTGCGTCGCTGCGCATTTCATTGCTAAGAATTTATTTAATATTATCACTACATACTAAAAATATCGGCTCAAATGTGAAAGGTAAAATAATTAACCTCGTAAACCTACATCAATTTCTGTAATAACGAGCCGTAAAATAATGTGTTAAATATGGACCGTCTACAAAATTTACATCGCATTCGCAATTTGTCCACTGATTGCCTCTCGGATGATGCCTGTAATAATTTAGGTAGCTTTAAGCGACTACATAACGTTGCAATTAACACAGACGCTATTCGCTGTCATAACTAGTTTAACCGTCAATTTACGTGGTGGAGTAACGCTGTAGCTATATAACGGTTTTAGCCCGAATGGTTTGCTCAACCGGGGAAGGGCCACGGGGTATACCAGCGTGAAATAGCAGTTTAATGCTAGAAAAGGAAGCATTCCATCTTAATCCCTAAGGGTGACAACGTATCTGCATTTTGATTCTTAATCGAGGGTAGATTTAGATGTTTATGGATTTCAGCATCGTCTTGCCATCAGGTGGACTGTGTGTTTGCATGTCAATCATTTTCTTAAAAAAATACCTATAATAATAACCAGTAGGAGCATCTCTGTATGTTTGGATTAAGATCAAGTAAAACTTAATTATATTAGAAGCAATAGCACTATGCGTACTATTGTTGTGTACGTGTGTGGGAAAAAAAGTGTTTCTTTATTTACTATAGAAACAAGTATACTTATTTCGAGTATGCTACTAAATTGCAAGCCGGTCGATTTAATTTTGACGAAAGTTATGCCTAAAGTAGACTTTAACCAAACTATCCCCATTG
Source organism: Parnassius orleans (assembly GCA_029286625.1). NCBI lineage: Eukaryota > Metazoa > Arthropoda > Insecta > Lepidoptera > Papilionidae > Parnassius > Parnassius orleans. The sequence continues at coordinate 3,777,474 of JAGSMP010000006.1, read as the reverse complement.
ACCGACTATTTCTCTATAATAGACCAGAAGTTACTTTATTAAACAAAAGGAGAACGAATGCGGGAACAAAGTAATCTTAGTCCTAAGGGTTTATAACGCAACTGCATTTTGATTTTTCACTAAAGATAGATGGAGATGTCTATGGGTTACAGTACCTACTTACCAAGGTGCGCTGAATTTAAACGCGGCAGAACTCCGGGTGGCCAGCAACGGCCGCTACACAAGAAACCCTTAAAAAAATCGAATAAATCGTTAAGGTAATGTGACCATGCGTTATTCAGCCGAGATTCTTAAGGTTTCAGTTTATTATACCTCATACCTTGAAATTTTAAAAGGTTGCCGCGCGCTAGGCTCCTCGAATAGTTAGTTAGATAATAACAGACGCCCAAGAGAAAGCAAAAGTTGACATTTTAAAGCTAAATTTAGCAATAATTGAAGAAGATTCAGATTGTTTTTGCGCTCGTTTCTTAACCGTAGCTGAAATGTGGTACACCATTTTGACCGAGACGAAAATCAAAGTAAGGCGTAGAAAATACCGTCTTCCCCGCCATCGTAGATATTTAAGGTATCTCCGTCCGCTGGAAAAAATAATGGCTTCTGTCTTATGGGATGCGGAAGTTATAATAATGATAAAGGAGAGACAATAACAATAACCGGAGATTATTACGCATCATTAATCAAAAAAATTACGCGAAAAATTAGAGAATAAACGTCGAGGAAAATAGCGTGCTGGAGTGCTTTTTCATCATAATAATGTCCCTGCCCATCAATCTGATGTTGCAGGCGCTGCCATCCGAACTGGTAGGTTTCAATTGATGCAGCACCCACCATATTCTCCAGACCTAGCTGCGAGTTATTTTCACCTTTTTACTCACTTGAATATACATTTTCATGGTATAAAATTCGACGGCAACGATGAGATGATATTTACTGTAGGCATTTTTCGAGTCCCAGGATCAAGCCTTTTTCCCCGAGGAAATTATCGGGGCTTATCCCTTCCTCGGGCAGTTGCGCACATACAGTCGTAGCACGCGGCACGGTTCTTCGAACGCCTTCAATTTACTAATTATAATTCTGCATTAATAAAATAAATTCGGATTCGAATTCATTAGTTGCATTTTTGAAAGTTTTTTTTTGTACCTAGGAATCCGTATGTGTTCGACTAGCCTCATTCTTTTTCCTGCAGCCAACCAGCAAGGCTCCCACGCTATGCTAAATATCTCATGGCTTCATAGCAGTCATAAAAATCTTACCGCTTCTAACAGATAGCGTTATAATTATCTAGCTTACACCAGACGTTAAACACTCAGACTAGTGAGGCACAGTAGCGTCAAAGGTGCGAGAGATTTGGTACCGCGATCAGACGTAACGCACTTGTAGGGAACAACAGAAGACGCCCATATCCAGCAGTGGACTTTTATAGGCTGATGAAGAAAATGAGAAGATATAACACATCAACACGGTATTTTCACAACAAAGAGTATGTCAATATTTTCTTAAGACATGTATGTTTCCAAAAAACTATTTAAGAATCTGCCATTTTTATACAACATAGACTTTAAATGAGATTTCAGATTTTATGCAAAAACGCGTGTAAACTGTACATCATGAAAGTTTAATTATTAAATTAAAAATAAAGTAAAGTAATAACCTTTTAAGGGCGCGGTTATTAAGAGTTAATAATCAGTAAAAGCACCCATGACATTCAAAACGCATCTACATCGGTTGGGCATATTCAGAATAAAGTTGTCAATATCCTTTTGAGGAATATTGTCCCAGATCCTACTGAGATGATTTTCAGGAAAATCGCTCAGTGCTCTTCTTTGGAGCATATCCCGCGCATATTTAATGGGATTTAAATCTGGGGATGGCGCTGACTATTCTAGGGCCGTGGCATCATGTTCGTGCAATCAGGCTGTTACCACCCACGCCGTATGTTGTCGTGCATAAGCAGGAAATATTGACCTATTTGTGTTCGATGTGGCAAAACTATTGGTTCTAGCACCTCATTACGGTATTTTTCAGCCGCCAAAGTGTCCTGTATCCAAACGAGGCCCGTTCTTCCACCAAAACGAATGCCTGCCCACACCATAATTGTACCACTTTGTAGGGTGTAGAAGCCGGCTTGTACGACCAGGAACTCTCCAAACACGTACTCTCCTAGAATCAGGATGAATATCAAATCGGGATTCATCCCTGAAAGGCACCAACGTACATTGATGAGTTTCCCACATGTTCTCTAGCCCATTGTAGTCTACGTCCACGATTTCCTGTTCTTAGAGCTGGAACCCGAAGCGGTTTACGAACAGGAAATTGGGCTTCGTGCAGTCTCCTCATTATAGTTTGGTCACTCACAAGCACCTGGTGTTCAGACTGTAGCCTTTGGACCAATTACATCGTCGTAACATTTGGTTGCCTTCTCACAGCAATTTGGAAAAAACGGTTTTGTTCGGTAACGCGACTTGGTCCTGATGTCTCCGCTATCTCCCGTAACGATAGCGTGAACACAACGTCTAAATCACATTTTGCCCGTGCCTACTGCCGCAGCGACGTCACGTAGAAAAGCACCAGCCTGCAGCATTCATTCTCTTAACATAACTCCAGTTAGGCGCTGCGCAAACGGACACTTTTGTTACCGCACGGCACACCATCACAGGAAACCGTGAGTTGCTGTGTCCGGTAGCGGCAACGGACACAGTCACCGGTTGCTACGGACACTTGTAACAATTCGTTGCTTGTTTTCCGTCAGTTTCACCTTGGATGTTGATGGACGAACATTACCTTTGCTTGTTGTGTTGATTACACGTTGACGTAGACGTCGTCGCCGTCAATGTTTACAGGCAAATCAATCACGTCAATGTCAGCGCCGTACAATTGTAAGGAAATTTGCTTTGTGTTGCTTGTGTCTTCAACTGACAACTTAAAGTTTCCAGTTACCTACACCGGACACTTTTTGATTGGCGGTCGGTATGTGTCAAGTAGAAGCAACTGGACATAATGTCTGCGCAAGGAATGGCTGATTTCATATTGATTACATGAAAATAAAATATTCACTGGTAGCTTGTATCTCACACAAGACACAAAAGTGTCTACGAGTATATTTGCGCAGCGCCTTAATGTCGACGTTGCATTGCAATAAAATGTCAAAGTATCACAATCAACCTAAGTTGAATCAAAAAGATGTTTAAATAGCGGCTTTCAACAAAAAAACTCTGAGTACAAAATTCGCTCTCTCTAGTTCAACTTAATTTTTACCGTCAACACATTTTATTTTTTCTTTTATTTCAAATTGGAATCTATTTGGAATAAATGACGAATAATTTGATATTAAAACATTTTAAAGTGGCCAGTACTTCTTTAGTTGGTCAATGTTATTAAAAATATCCCTACACTGCACCGTTTTGACGTGTTTATTACATTATATAAATGTGCTTTTATTTTTTGTTAAGAATTTATTTAATGTTACCGTAATCATGAAGGGCAAACTAATTAAGCTGATCGTAAACCCATATAATTTGCTGTAATAACGAGCTGTAAAATATAAAATAAATATGGACCATCCACAAAATTTACATCGCCATTCGCAATTTGGGGACAAATGATTGCATCTCGGATGATGCCTCTAATAATTTATGTAGCTTTATGCGACTCCATATCGTTGCAATGAATACAGGCACTATTCACTGTTGTAACTAATTTTTACGTGGTAGAGCCACGCTGCAGCTATATTATGGTTGTAGCACGATAGGGTCGGCTCGACCGGGGTAGGACCACGCTCTCACAGAATAAAATACTTGCGTAAAATAGCAACTTGATACTGCTGTGTTTTGTATGGTGAGTATAGAGAACTGGAGACCCTTTTAACTGGAACGAGGCATTCCATCTTAATCCTCAGTGGTTAGATAGATGTAGAGGTCTATGGGCCAAAGCATTCACTTACCATCAGGTGGATTGTGTGCTCGTTTGTCACCCGTATTCTAGAAATAATTACTTTTCCTTCTTCTTCATTACCATCATTCCATAAAAATTTGATGATGATTTACGATCGCAGTACTAAGATTTCGCACCGTTGACGCTGCTTCCTGTCACCAATCAGGGTATTTTAAGCCCATGCGTAAACGACGTTATACAGTTATCTATCGGAAGTCATAAGATCTTTAAGGTATACTTTATAGACGTCTTTACTACACCCACAGGAAGTACAATTTGGTAATGGATTCTCTAACCACTAATTGGATACATGGATATGGATATCTATGATATGGATATATACATGTGTTACGAGGATATGGATTTCTAACTGCTCGGTGCTGAAGAAAAACAGTATGAGGTATCATGCAATTTCGCTTTTATAATTTTATTTTTGAATGAAACAGCACGGCGGTCTCTTATCTGGAAGAGACCGCGAATAACAGTAATGAGTGAAAAGCTTCTCAGTAAAACGTTAGTATCATTGTACTTTTACATTATTAATGAAAAAATGTGAATTGCGTATTTTATTTATATGTGAGTAAACCTGTTGCTTTACACAACCCAAACTATTTTTATCTTCTATTTTACTTTTTTTTACAGGATAAGGGCGACAAGCGAGCACACAGTCCACCTGATGGTAAGTGGTTACTGCGGCCTACAGACATCTACATCTATCCTCGATTACGAACCAAAATGCAGAAGCGTTGTCGCCCGTGAGGACTAAGATGGAATGCCTCGTTTCCAGTAAAAAGGGTCTCCGGTTCTCTACACTCACCATACGAAACACAGCAGCGTAAAGCTGCTATTTACTATTACTGCACCTAATACCCCACTTGTGTTGTCATTTGCCGTCTCATCGGTTTCTCGTTGGTTCTTACCTGGACAGGGTTTCCATTTTGCACTCTGACCAGTAAAATAATGTACTCTAGATTATCGTATCAAATTCAAAGCACGTAATATTATAAGCCCTGTATTTCTAGAGTGCAAAACGGTCCTCTAAATGTGTTTCTAAACAAGCAAGATAAACTTTATTTTAGTAAAATAAAGAAGTACGTTTCTAAAAACAAATAAAGAGAGAAATAATATTTTTTCATAGCTACAACACAATACAGCGTAAGCTGCAGCAACATTGCCAAGCACTGGTATTATGAAGCTGTCATAAGGCTTGTCTTGGTAGTGCCGTGGCTTGGTCATCCATGGTGAACAAAGAGAAACCTACTTGGCTGGTCCAAGGTTAAGGGCCGCCCCACTCCGAATGTGCGTTGGTGGACTGCGATGGGAGAGGTGTCCTCAGCCCCTACTGTTGTAGCCGATGTGGAGATGCGAGGGAAGAGGAGTGTTGATATCGCGAGGTGCCACTCTCCTTAACCTCCGCGTCTGAAACATGGTTGGCGGCAGAGCCATAGACCAGATCGGAGGAAGGCGTGCCTAGTGTTCTGGTGCATCTTACTTGAGTAGGAGAAGGAGGAGGAGTTGTCCTCTTCCGAGGAGGGTCTGCCATGGGGCTGCTCGCGCTGGTGGGGTCTCGGATGTGCGAAAGCGTTCCCGTGGCCCTGCCAATATGCGGCAAATGTGGACACCATGGGGTTTTAGTCGGTCCGAGTCCGACATAACCCGTCCTTGCCTTTGCGAGGCGGGTATGCGGGTATTTCTCCATATAAAATAAAAAAAGGTCGCCGCAAATGCACTTTTTGGGCCCGGCGCTGTACCTTAAGATTGTTTTGCTGTAATACTTAATACAATCACACAGATTTTTATCTTCTGTGTTTCGTCTCTCTTCACTATGTGCTTTAAATTCAAATTTGTTGTTTTGAAATGTGTACCTATGTATGTATAAATGTAACTTCTTTACCCAGTTACGACTTTACGTCTCCAAAATTTTGCTGACATAATATTAAGAATTGACACATGCAATGATTTTATGACCATGACCTAGTATTTCAATAAGATCGAGTTTTCTTAAACTCTAATCTGAACATGTGAACAAAATTACAGCATGTGTTAATATTCAACAAATCTGAAAATGATGACACACCCAATTTACATAACAAATTATATCACCCACAGCGTATCGTATACCATGTGATGTAATTGTATTTGAAATATAGGTAATAAATAAATAACCTAAATGTGTAAGGCTGAAAATTTCAGGCGCAGACAGTTTCTGTGAAATATGGGTGCCCGTGAAGTTACTGAATTATGTCTGATATGAAACATGTCCCTTGTTTTGTTTCCAAATATAACAATGAAAAGCGCTCTACCTTCTTTTTGGTTAAGAAATGGAGAATAATTTAATTCATTTATAAATAATTAAAATCTTGCTCTCTACTTTATTATTTGAAATAACTTTACAGTTCAACAGGGCTCTAGATAAAATGTAAGTATCCGCTTATATAAATCTGTGTCCTAGATTTAAGGATCTAAGGATGACAATCTATCACACAGACTACCCGATGGTAAGTGTATGTGCGGTGAATTGACGCCTACATCTATCCTCGATTAAAAATCAAAATGCAGATACGTTGTGTGTATTATATATTTGAGGGTGAGAATGCTCGCGTTTGTAGGAAATACTTGAACTCTGCCTCCATACGCGTGTCCCCCGGGTAATGCTAAACGAGCAACACCACTATCCGGTGGTAGGTTTCGGCCACTGGCTTTTTACGTTACCATCCACTAATGCAATTAACCCAAGTCGCAAATGACATTGTTTTGTTCTGGCATGATGCTTGGTGATGCCATATTATAATGGGGGATGGGTCTAAACAATAGCGTAGCGTGTGTGAACCGGGTACGAAGTGTCAGTTGTTGCTGTGTCGGATGTTTGGTGATGCGAGTTGGTAGCGGGATCCGAAGCACGATGCTCGGCTGGCCAACCGCAGGTTGTAGGTGAACTACCTACTTATTAGGTCGGGGAAAAAGTTTCTTCGTATTTTATATACAAATTGAAGACATTTTTTTTCAAAATTAAATTACATTTCATCATCATCATCATCTTCATTACAGCCCTTCACAAGTCCACTGCTGAACATAGGCCTCCCCAAAGAAATGCCCCAAAGCACGGTCCCGAGCCCCCTGCATCTATTGACTTCCTGTATGTCTTACCAGATCGTCACTCCATCTAGTGGGGGGACGCCCTACACTTCACCTGCCGGTACGAGGCCGTCACTCGAGAACCTTTCTTCCCCATCGGTTGTCGGTTCTTCGAGCTATATGACCGGCCCATTGCCACTTCAGCTTACTAATCCTTTGGACTATGTCAGTTACTCTGGTTCTACGGCGGATATTCTCGTTTTTAAGTTCATCACGCAGAGAAACGCCGAGCATAGCCCTCTCCATAGCTCGCTGAGCGACTTTGAGCTTCCTCATACGGCCAGCAGTGAAGGACCACTTCTCAGATCCATAGGTCATCACTGGCAACACGCACTGGTTTTGAGTTTTGAGGTTTTGAGGTATGCCTGACGGGAAGATGTGTCGTAATCTCCCGAACGCTGCGCAGCCGAGTTGAATCCGTCGATTAACCTCTCGGTCGAAGTTGGACTTACCTAGTCGGATTATTTGTCCCAGGTAAACAAACATATTCGTCAACAACTTCGAGCTTAGTGCTCCCAACAATTACCGGCATAGGTGTGACATGGACGTTAAACATGATTTTTGTTTTGTCCATGTTCATCTTAAGACATATCCGTTGGGAGACACTATTGAGGTCATTGAGCATAGTGCTTAGGTTCTCCAACGATTCTGCCATAAGGACTATACTATATCGTCAGCAAATCGAAGGTGAGTGAGTGATGTACTCGCCATTGACGTTAATACCGTATCCTTTCCAGTCCAGTAGCTTGAAAACGTCTTCCAATGCAGCGGTGAAGAGTTTCGGTGATATAACGTCACCCTGTCTTACACCTCTCTGCAGTTGAATAGGTTTCGAACTCTGATTCTGTACTCGGATAGCCATCGTAGCTCTACTGTACAAACACTTCAGCAATTCGATATACCGACAGTCCACCTGGCACCGCTGAAGGGACTGCAGCACCGCCCAAATTTCGACTGAATCAAAGGCTTTCTCATAGTCCACATACGCAAGACAAAGTGACAGATTGTGCTCTTCGGTCTTCTGTACATTTTGCCGAAGGGTATAATGGTCTATGGTGCAAAGCCTTTCATAAACCGGCTTGTTCGAGAGGCTGGAAGTCGTCGAGTCTGCAAGACGATTCGTAATGACCTCGAAAACAGTGTAGACGCGGCTCAGAAGGAAATCAGTCTGTAGTTCTTCAAGAGAGCGTTGTCGCCTCTTGAAAAATAAGACCACCATCTGCTTCAGAGAGTAGTACCATGAAGAACGGAAAAGAGCTTTGAAGGACTTTGGCACCGGTTTTCCACCCACTTTCAGAAGCTCCACTGTAATTCCATCCTCGCCCGGGATTTGCCATTTTTGCTGGGAGAGCCATTCAAATCTCTATACTGACGTCCGGATAATCATCGGAATAGTGTCAGATAAGACTTGTTCTTGGATCATTACTCACACTTGCGTGTGGCTCCAACGATGACGTGTACAGCTGGCCGTAGATCCTCTCAATCTTACTCAAAATTTCAGGTGTCCCGGAAACGATGCTGCCACCCGGCCTTTCGACAGTTGGCCTTTCTGGCAGACAGACTCTGCAAAGACTTTGGCCCTGGTTCCGCTCGATCGCTTCTTCAATACAAGCTGTATTGAAGTTGCGCAAGTCCCGCCGCATACATTTGGAGATCTGTCTGTCCAGTTGCCTGTATTCAGTCAAATCTGCTGAAGACTGCAGCTTCATTCCCCGCCTAACAGCCATGAGATTAAGAGTGTGATCGGAGAGTTTTTGTGTTCTTCTGCGACGAGTCTTACATAACTTAGCTCCGACCGCATGGACAGTTTCAACAAGCTTGTCATTTATATCGTCCACTTCATTGCAATCTTTTAGGCACTGAAACTGGTTTTGTAACTCGAGCTGAAAGTTTTCGGGACTTTGGATTAGAGCACGAGGGGGAAGGAGCTTTAATTAAGTTGTCAGTGTGTTCCTTACTGTATAAGAAAAGCCTCCCATCACGCTTGAACCTGCTTCGTCGTTATTAATCGATTTTAATTTACCTTCCTCAAATACATTCGTCCCGTCACCACCTTCGAAGCTGTGGAAAATAAAGAGTTTGATCATTTTAACACTAAGAAGAAAAGTATTAAAACTCTGTGACAGTTACCTATAATGAAAGTTACCACTGTGAAATAGACGACACCTCCAACTTAACATTTAGGTTCAGTGTGTCTCTAACCATTCGGTGATCGCTACCAGTTTTCACCCACACGATCACTGAGACATCACTGAACAGTTGCCGTCTAGTCGTCATAATGAAGTCAATCTCATTTTTTGTCGAACCGTCGGGGCTCGACCATGTCCACTTCCTGTGGGGCCCTTCTGGAAGAAAGAGTTCATCATAAAGAGTCCATCTTTCTCCATGAAGTCAGGACTATATGGTGGATGCATTAACACTTCCCAACCAAGCTCTCTCAATTTTTCCTGAGTGGCCAAAAATGTGTTTGGTCTGGCGTTATCATGATGAAACACCACTCCTTTTCTGTTGATCAATTCCGGCCATTTTTTCTCAATTTCTTGCTTGAATCTCATTAGTTGTTAGCAGACATCCGAATCGATGGTTTTGTCCGGCGATAAAAAGTGATAATAAACAATGCCCTTCCAATCCCACCATACACCCAGCATCACCTTATTGCGTGTTAATCCGGGTTTCGCTATTGTCTGTGGAACTTGACTACCCTTTGACTATGATCTATTTTGCACGATCTTGTCGTAGGTGATCCACTTTTTATCACCAGTGATCAATATTTTCAAAAATGTTTAGGTTTCAATAGAGAATCCCAAATGAATACACGATTTTTTCAGTGAGCTCGTGTGGTACCCAAAATCGAGTTTTTTGTACAGCCCGACTTTATCAAATGGGTCAATACTGTTTTGTAGTCAATCGTCAATTCCTCGGCTATGCCGTAACTACTAATATGCCGATCTTGCTCCACTTTTTCAAAAATGGCATCGACTTTATCCGTATGAGGGCAACCAGAGCGAGCTGTATTTTTGACATCAAAATTCCCGGACTGAATACGCGTGAACCAACTTTGTGCTATTCTTACTGACACTGCATTAGGTCCATAAACAGTGCAACCTAGCAAATTTTTCTTCAATTTTATAAAACAAATACGGAGAAACCACCCCGACCTATTATAAAAGGCTGCCCCCGTCAACTGTCAATAAATCCCAGGGTAAATCCATCGTGCCGATTAGTGACCGGGTGAAAGTACTCGATGATAAAATTTTAGTTATCGACGCAACGCTTTGTTCAAATACTATTTTCCACTCGCTATTCACTCTATCATAAAAAAGTGCTAAAAATAATAGTATTATATACTACAAAGTTAACTATAGTTAAGTGAATATTTTGACGGCCAAGGACCACGCAATGGTTTCACTCCATTACAAAAGCGAGATATGTAAATTCGTGATACCTAACTGGTAGATAATATGCTAATTACATAGGGCACACTGAAAGTTCCCGCACATAAAGGTTTGAATTTCGAATGTTATAATTTTAAAACATAATCTCAAAATATTTAATTAAATAATTTTGGTGGGAAGTCGCGTGTCAACAGTTTTTATCATAAGTTAAAGTTCGTCATCCGTATCAAAAATGGAATTAACGCAAAAATGGAATAATGGAATTAGGCCGATTATTTTCTATAATTTTAAAAGTTCACTCTCTCCGCAAGATTCTACTGCTCGTCTTCAAAATGCTTTTATGAGGCAATGCGCCTCATTTGAGCACCGTTAGGCGTAATGTATGATGACATTCGTGAAGTTCGACCCTCAACTGCGATCACTGGAAAATGTGGCTACTGTCAGGCGACTAACTGAATAAAACCAGTGCATCAGCTATGACAAGATTCGAGGACATTTGGGTATTGGTATGAGCCAAATAAAAAAAAATACACTAACATTTAAAAGTTAGAAAACTTTGATGCCTCATGAACTCACCCCAGAACAAAAACAATCTCGAGTTGGTGTAAAGATTTGAAGAGATTGGTGTAAAAAATGTCGTTAAAGTATGATCATGGAAGTTCAAATGCCGTGCATGACTTTGTGACAGGAGATAAAACATTGATATATTGTCATATTCCGAAAAGGGAGCAACAGTCTTCCGTATGGGTGTTCGGAGGCGACAGCAAACTAACAAAATTGAGGCAGGCAAAAAGCGTGGACGGAAAATGATTGCTTTTTTTCTCTCGTATGAGTCCTGTGCACGTGCCCACTTGACAAGCAAAAGACAGTTAGTGCTGAGTGGTACACCACTATTCATTTGCCAATTGTCAGTGAAAAAGTTAAGGAAAAACGACAATGTAGACGCATCCTATTGCACCATGACAATGCTTCGGCACACACCACGTCAAAGTAATTTTTGGCTTCTGAAAAGGTGGAGCTCGCGACGCATTTTTCACAGGCCAGTCCTAGCACCATGCAATTTCCTTATTTTCCCAAAAATTGAAGGTTTGTTGAGAAGTTTGACATTTTCGGAGCCAGAAAAGGCCGTGATTGCTTTCAACCAGCACGTGAAAAACACCTTGGACCAATGGTTCGTATGTTTTCAAAAATGGTTTGAACGAATGAAACAGTGTCAAAATGTAATGCAGAATACTTTGAAATGCAGGAAGTATAATATTTGTCGGTAAATACAATAGGAAATCTCACTACTGATGTAGGAAAATACAACAGAAAATCCCACTTCTGATGTAGGAATTACACAACAGTAGATTCCAATTCTAATCTCGGAAATATCGAAAATACATCAGGATAGCGTTAATTGTTAAAAATAATAAAAGTGTAAGAGCGGATGTTCAACTTGCTCTCTTGCTTACGCAATTAATCATTACCAGTAATAAGACAGCGTAACGCACTATACATTCAGTATAGAGCAATTACAGTTCGACCATACCGTAACACGTCCCTGCCACAATCACACACTAGTATAGGTGAGAGACGTAATTACATGATAACACCAATGTATGCAAACTAACAGCAACACTAAATAACTCAGTGTAACACACTAGCCTCTCAGCAACACCATTTTCCTCGCCTACAACAGAAGAACCACCACAACGAACAGAACCACGATATTGTCTTAGCACTCGTAGAATGACTTCACTCGTAGAACGATGCATGCGAAATCTCTCGCACTCGGCACCCACTCTGAACTTTATACTGCACAAACGAGTGGGTGTTTCCCGATCTACCCTCAATTTTACCCCGCTACCATTGACAAACGCTCCGCTAGATTGACACAACCTCTCGCACACTCTCGATCCAACCGGCACTTCATATACGCACCGACATATTAGTTTACGTAAAAATTGTTTTATTTATAAGAAGCAACGCAACGCAAGACTTTCAGTGCACCCCACGTTCAAATAAGTATTTGTAAATATGTTATTTAATACTTTGAGAGTTTTGTAAGAGAGAATTGTAAGTGGTCCCATGGGAAACTGGAAGTGTGTTCAGTGAGTAAATACTGCATGCGGCGGCGTCGTATCATGAGTCGTTCACTTCCCATTAGTATGGATGAGGAGGGCGAGGTCTGCCGCATGTGTCATACTTTCGGTGAACAGGTGCTGCTAGCGGGGCTGGTCTTCTCGGGTCGATATACACTGATAAGCTCCAAATTTTTAATCGATTTTTAGTACATCATAGAACATACTGCAGTTACCGATGGGTCTGTTATCGTTTTACATTCTGTATTATACATGCTCTGTAATATTAACTTATAAATGACGAAAAGAGGATATTTCGAGTTTCAAAAGGTTTACGTTTACAAAAACCTTTTTCCACTTGGAGAGGAGTCGATTACAGGTCGATACACGAATAAAAATATCGGCTCAAATGTGAAGGGAAAATAATTAACCTCGTAAAACTACATCAATTTCGTAATAACGAGCCGTAAAATGATGTATTAAATATGGACCGTCTACAAATTTTACATCGCAATTCGCAATTTGTCCACTGATGCCTGTGATAATTAAGGTAGCTTTAAGCGATTACATAACGTTGCAATTAACACAGGCGCTATTCGCTGTAATAACTAATTTAACCGTCAATTTACGTGGTGAAGTAACGCTGTAGCTATATAATGGGTGTAGCCCGAATGGTTTGCTCAACCGGGGAAGGGCCAACGGGTATACCAGCGTGAAATAGTAGTTTAATGCTAGAAAAGGAAGATCCATCTTAACCTAAGGGTAACAACGTATCTGCATTTTGATTCTTAATCGAGGGTAGATTTAGATGTCTATGGATTTCAGCATCACCCTCTACCATCAGGTGGACTGTGTGTTTGCATGTCAATCATTTTCTTAAAAAAATACCTATAATAATAACCAGTAGGAGCATCTCTGTATGTTTGGATTAAGATCAAGTAAAACTTAATTATATTAGAAGCAATAGCATTATGCGTACTATTGTTGTGTACGTGTGTGGGAAAAAAAGTGTTTCTTTATTTACTATAGAAACAAGTATACTAATTTCGAGTATGCTACTAAATCGCAAGCCGGTCGATTTAATTTTGAAGAAAGTTATGCCTAAAGTAGACTTTAACCAAACTAACCCCATTGACCGACTATTTCTCTACAATAGACCAGAAATTACTTTAATAAACAAAAGGAGAACGAATACGGGAAAAAACTAATCTTAGTCCTAAGGGTTTATAACTCAACTGCATTTTGATTTTTCATTAAAGATAGTTGGAGATGTCTATGGGCTACAGTACCTACTTACTAAGGTGCGTTGAATTTAAACGCGGCAGAACCACCTGAAATAACGACACTAGCTCCGGGTGGCCAACAACGGCCGCTACACAAGAAAACCTTAAAAAAATCGAATAAATCGTTAAGGTAATGTGACCATGCGTTATTCAGCCGAGATTCTTAAGGTTTCAGTTTATTATACCTCATACCTTGAAATTTTAAAAGGTTGCCGCGCGCTAGGCTCCTCGAATAGTTAGTTAGAGAGACGCAGACGCCCAAGAGAAAGCAAAAGTTGACATTTTAAAGCTAAATTTAGCAATAATTGAAGAAGATTCAGATTGTTTTTGCGCTCGTTTCTTAACCGTAGCTGAAATGTAGGCACATCATTTTGACTCGGAGACGAAAAACCAAAGTAAGACGTAGAAAATACCGTCTTCCCCGCCATCGTAGATATTTAAGGTATCTCCGTCCGCTGGAAAAAATAATGGCTTCTGTCTTATGGGATGCGGAAGTTATAATAATGATAAAGGAGAGACAATAACAATAACCGGAGATTATTACGCATCATTAATCAAAAAAATTACGCGAAAAATTAGAGAATAAACGTCGAGGAAAATAGCGTGCTGGAGTGCTTTTTCATCATAATAATGTCCCTGCCCATCAATCTGATGTTGCAGGCGCTGCCATCCGAACTGGTAGGTTTCAATTGATGCAGCACCCACCATATTCTCCAGACCTAGCTGCGAGTCATTTTCACCTTTTTAATCACTTGAAAATACATTTTCATGGTATAAAATTCGACGGCAACGATGAGGTGATATTTACTGTAGGCATTTTTCGAGTCCCAGGATCAAGCCTTTTTCCCCGAGGAAATTATCGGGGCTTATCCCTTCCTTGGGCAGTTGCGCACATACAGTCGTAGCACGCGGCACGGTTCATCGAACGCCTTCAATTTACTAATTATAATTCTGCATTAATAAAATAAATTCGGATTCGAATTCATTGCAGGCATTTTGAAAGTTATTTTTGTACAGAATGTATGTGTTCGACTAGCCTCATTCTTTTTCCTGCAGCCAACCAGCAAGGCTCCCACGCTATGCTAAATATCTCATGGCTTCATAGCAGTCATAAAAATCTTACCGCTTCTAACAGATAGCGTTATAATTATCTAGCTTACACCAGACGTTAAACACTCAGACTAGTGAGGTACAGTAACGTTAAAGGTGCGAGAGATTTGGTACCGCGATCAGACGCAACGCACTTGTAGGGAACAATAGAAGACGCCCATATCCAGCAGTGGACTTTTATAGGCTGATGAAGAAAATGAGAAGATATAACACATCAACACGGTATTTTCACAACAAAGAGTATGTCAATATTTTCTTAAGACATGTATGTTTCCAAAAAACTATTTAAGAATCTGCCCTTTTTTTTATATAAACATAGACTTTAAATGAGATTTCAGATTTTTATGCAAAGAAAAAAAAACGCAAGTGTGAAAACTGTACATCATGAAAGTTTAATTATTAAATTAAAAAATAAAGTAAAGTAATAACCTTTTAAGGCTATTAATTAAGAGTTAATAATCAGTAAAAGCACCCATGACATTCAAGACGCATCTATATCGGTTGAGCATATTCAGAATGAAGTTGTCAATATCCTTTTGAGGAATATTGTCCCAGATCCTACTGAGATGATTTTCAGGAAAATCGCTCAGAGCTCTTCTTTGGAGCATATCCCAAGCATACTTAATAGGATTTAAATTTGGGGATGGCGCTGACTATTCTAGGGCCGTGGCATCATGTTCGTGCAATCACGCTGTTACCACCCTCGCCGTATGTTGTCGTACATAAGCAGGAAATTTTGACCCATTTGTGTTCGATGTGGCAAGACTATTGGTTCTAGCACCTCATTACGGTATTTTCAGCCGCCAAAGTGTCCTGTATCCAAACGAGGCCCGTTCTTCCACCAAAACGAATGCCTGCCCACACCATAATTGTACCACTTTGGTATGGATGAACTTCTTGAGGGTGTAGAAGCCGGCTTATACGACCAGGAACTCTCCAAACACGTACTCTCCTAGAATCAGGATGAATATCAAATCGGGATTCATCCCTGAAAGGCACCAACGTACATTGATGAGTTTCCCACATGTTCTCTAGCCCATTGTAGTCTACGTCCACGATTTCCTGTTCTTAGAGCTGGAACCCGAAGCGGTTTACGAACAGGAAATTGGGCTTCGTGCAGTCTCCTCATTATAGTTTGGTCACTCACAAGCACCTGGTGTTCAGACTGTAGCCTTTGGACCAATTACATCGTCGTAACATTTGGTTGCCTTCTCACAGCAATTTGGAAAAAACGGTTTTGTCTGGGTATAGTAACGCGACTTGGTCCTGGATGTCTCTCTGCTATCTCCCCGTGGCACGATAGCGTGAACAAAACGTCTAAATCACATTTTGCCTGGTGCCTACTGCCGCAGCGACGTCACGTAGAAAAGCACCAGCCTGCAGCATTCATTCTCTTAACATAACTCCAGTTAAGGCGCTGCGCAAAAGTGGACACTTTTTATTACCGGCACGGTAATCACAGGAAACCGTAGTTGCTGTGTCCGGTAGCGGCAATCGGACACAGTCACCGGTTGCTACTTTTGGACACTGGTAACAATTCGTTGCTTATTTTCCGTCAGTTTCACCTTGGATGTTGATGGACGAACATTACCTTTGCTTGTTGTGTTGATTACACGTTGACGTAGACGTCGTCGCCGTCAATGTTTACAGGCAAATCAATCACGTCAATGTCAGCGCCGTACAATTGTAAGGAAATTTGCTTTGTGTTGCTTGTGTCTTCAACTGACAACTTAAAGTTTCCAGTTACCTACACCGACACTTTTTGATTGGCGGTCGGTATAATGGTGGAAGCAATTGGACATAATGTCTGCGCAAGGAATGGCTGATTTTTGTTGATTACATGAAAATAAAATATTCACTGGTAGCTTGTATCTCACACAAGACACAAAAGTGTCTACGAGTATATTTGCGCAGCGCCTTAATGTCGACGTTGCATTGCAATAAAATGTCAAAGCATCACAATCAACCAAGTTGAATCAAAAGATGTTTAAATAGCGGAACAAAAAACTCTGAGTACAAAATTCGCTCTCTCTAGTTCAACTTAATTTTTACCGTCAACACATTTTATTTTTTCTTTTATTTCAAATTGGAATCTATTTGGAATAAATGACGAATAATTTGATATTAAAACATTTTAAAGTGTCCAGTACTTCTTTAGTTGGTCAATGTTATTAAAAATATCCCTACACTGCACCGTTTTGACGTGTTTATTAAATTATATAAATGTGCTTTTATTTTTTGTTAAGAATTTATTTAATGTTACCGTAATCATGAATAGCAAACTAATTAAGCTGATCGTAAACCATACATAATTTGCTGTAATAACGAGCTGTAAAATATAAAATAAATATGGACCATCCACAAAATGTACATCGCCATTCGCAATTTGGGGACAAATGATTGCATCTCGGATGATGCCTCTAATAATTTATGTAGCTTTATGCGACTCCATATCGTTGCAATGAATACAGGCACTATTCACTGTTGTAACTAATTTTTACGTGGTAGAGCCACGCTGCAGCTATATTATGGTTGTAGCACGATAGGGTCGGCTCGACCGGGGTAGGACCACGCTCTCACAGAATAAAATACTTGCGTAAAATAGCAACTTGATACTGCTGTGTTTTGTATGGTGAGTATAGAGAACTGGAGACCCTTTTAACTGGAACGAGGCATTCCATCTTAATCCTCAGTGGTTAGATAGATGTAGAGGTCTATGGGCCAAAGCATTCACTTACCATCAGGTGGATTGTGTGCTCGTTTGTCACCCGTATTCTAGAAATAATTACTTTTCCTTCTTCTTCATTACCATCATTCCATAAAAATTTGATGATGATTTACGATCGCAGTACTAAGATTTCGCACCGTTGACGCTGCTTCCTGTCACCAATCAGGGTATTTTAAGCCTGGCGTAAACGAGACGTTATACAGTTATCTATCGGAAGTCATAAGATCTTTAAGGTATACTTTATAGACGTCTTTACTACACCCACAGGAAGTACAATTTGGGTAATGGATTCTCTAACCACTAATTGGATACATGGATATGGATATCTATGATATGGATATATACATGTAGGTATACGAGGATATGTGGATTTCCTAACTGCTCGGTGCTGAAGAAAAACAGTATGAGGTATCATGCAATTTCGCTTTTATAATTTTATTTTTGAATGAAACAGCACGGCGGTCTCTTATCTGGAAGAGACCGCGAATAACAGTAATGAGTGAAAAGCTTCTCAGTAAAACGTTAGTATCATTGTACTTTTACATTATTAATGAAAAAATGTGAATTGCGTATTTTATTTATATGTGAGTAAACTCAAGTTGCTTGTACACAACCCAAACTATCTTTTATCTTCTATCTTACTTTTTTTTACAGGATAAGGGCGACAAGCGAGCACACAGTCCACCTGATGGTAAGTGGTTACTGCGGCCTACAGACATCTACATCTATCCTCGATTACGAACCAAAATGCAGAAGCGTTGTCGCCCGTGAGACCTAAGATGGAATGCCCGTTTCCAGTAAAAAGGGTCTCCGGTTCTCTACACTCACCATACGAAACACAGCAGCGTAAAGCTGCTATTTACTATTACTGCACCTAATACCCCACTTGTGTTGTCATTTGCCGTCTCATCGGTTTCTCGTTGGTTCTTACCTGACAGGGTTTCATTTTGCACCTGACCAGTAAAATAATGTACTCTAGATTATCGTATCAAATTCAAAGCACGTAATATTATAAGCCCTGTATTTCTAGAGTGCAAAACGGTCCTCTAAATGTGTTTCTAAACAAGCAAGATAAACTTTATTTTAGTTAAATAAAGAAGTACGTTTCAAAACAAATAAAGAGAGAAATAATATTTTTTTCATAGCTACAACACAATACAGCGTAAGCTGCAGCAACATTGCCAAGCACTGGTATTATGAAGCTGTCATAAGGCATGTCTTCAGTGCCGTGGCTTGGTCATCCATGGTGAACAAAGAGAAACTCACTTGGCTGGTCCAACAGGCCGCCTGATGTGTCGCTCTGATGTGCTTGCCCAGCCCACTGGAATGTGCGTTGTGGACTGCGATGGAGAGGTGTCCCAGCCCCTACTGTTGTGGCCGATGTGGAGATGCGAGGGAAGAGGAGTGTTGATATCGCGAGGTGCCACTCTCCTTAACCTCCGCGTCTGAAACATGGTTGGCGGCAGAGCCATAGACCAGATCGGAGGAAGGTGCCTAGTGTTCTGGTGCATCTACTTGAGTAGGAGAAGGAGGAGGAGTTGTCCTCTGAGGAGGGTCCATGCGGGCTGCTCGCGCTGGGGTCTCGATGTGCGAAAGCGTTCCCGTGGCCTTGCCAATATACGGCAAATGTGGACACCATGGGGTTTTAGTCGGTCGGAGTCCGGTATTTCTCCATATAAAATAAAAAAAGGTCGCCGCAAATGCACTTTTTGGGCCCGGCGCTGTACCTTAAGATTGTTTTGCTGTAATACTTAATACAATCACACAGATTTTTATCTTCTGTGTTTCGTCTCTCTTCACTATGTGCTTTAAATTCAAATTTGTTGTTTTGAAATGTGTACCTATGTATGTATAAATGTAACTTCTTTACCCAGTTACGACTTTACGTCTCCAAAATTTTGCTGACATAATATTAAGAATTGATGACAATGCAATGATTTTATGACCATGACCTAGTATTCTCAATAAGATCGAGTTTTCTTAAACTCTAATCTGAACATGTGAACAAAATTACAGCATGTGTTAATATTCAACAAATCTGAAAATGATGACACACCCAATTTACATAACAAATTATATCACCCACAGCGTATCGTATACCATGTGATGTAATTGTATTTGAAATATAGGTATCGGTAATAAATAAATAACCTAAAATGTAAGGCTGAAAATTTCAGGCGCAGTTTTCGTGACAGTTTCTGTGAAATATGGGTGCCCGTGAAGTTACTGAATTATGTCTGAAATGAAACATGTCCCTTGTTTTGTTTCCAAATATAACAATGAAAAGCGCTCTACCTTCTTTTTGGTTAAGAAATGGAGAATAATTTAATTCATTTATAAATAATTAAAATCTTGCTCTCTACTTTATTATTTGAAATAACTTTACAGTTCAACAGGGCTCTAGATAAAATGTAAGTATCCGCTTATATAAATCTGTGTCCTAGATTTAAGGATCTAAGGATGACAATCTATCACACAGACTACCCGATGGTAAGTGTATGTGCGGTGAATTGACGCCTACATCTATCCTCGATTAAAAATCAAAATGCAGATACGTTGTGTGTATTATATATTTGAGGGGTGAGAATGCTCGCGTTTGTAGGAAATACTTGAACTCTGCCTCCATACGCGTGTCCCCCGGGTAATGCTAAACGAGCAACACCACTATCCGGTGGTAGGTTTCGGCCACTGGCTTTTTACGTTACCATCCACTAATGCAATTAACCCAAGTCGCAAATGACATTGTTTTGTTCTGGCATGATGCTTGGTGATGCCATATTATAATGGGAGATAGATCTAAACAATAGCGTAGCGTGTGAACCGGGTACGAAGTGTCAGTTGTTGCTGTGTCTGGTAGCGGGATCCGAAGCACGATGCTCGGCTGGCCAACCGCAGGTTGTAGGTGAACTACCTACTTATTAGGTCGGGGAAAAAGTTTCTTCATTTATATACAAATTAAGACATTTTTTCAAAATTAAATTATATTTCATCATCATCATCTTCATTACAGCCCTTCACAAGTCCACTGCTGAACATAGGCCTCCCCAAAGAAATGCCCCAAAGCACGGTCCCGAGCCCCCTGCATCTATTGACTTCCTGTATGTCTTACCAGATCGTCACTCCATCTAGTGGGGACGCCCTACACACCTTCACCGGCGGTTGAGCGTCACCGAGAACCTTTCTTCCCCATCGGTTGTCGTTCTTCGAGCTATATGACCGGCCCATTGCCACTTCAGCTTACTAATCCTTTGACTATGCCGTTACTCTGGTTCTACGGCGGATATTCTCGTTTCATCACGCAGAGAAACGCCGAGCATAGCCCTCTCCATAGCTCGCTGAGCGACTTTGAGCTTCCTCATACGGCCAGCAGTGAAGGACCACTTCTCAGATCCATAGGTCATCACTGGCAACACGCACTGGTTTTGAGTTTTGAGGTTTTGAGGTATGCCTGACGGGAAGATGTGTCGTAATCTCCCGAACGCTGCGCAGCCGAGTTGAATCTGTCGATTAACCTCTCGGTCGAAGTTGGACTTACCTAGTCGGATTATTTGTCCCAGGTAAACAAACATATTCGTCAACAACTTCGAGCTTAGTGCTCCCAACAATTACCGGCATAGGTGTGACATGGACGTTAAACATGATTTTTGTTTTGTCCATGTTCATCTTAAGACATATCCGTTGGGAGACACTATTGAGGTCATTGAGCATAGTGCTTAGGTTCTCCAACGATTCTGCCATAAGGACTATACTATATCGTCAGCAAATCGAAGGTGAGTGAGTGATGTACTCGCCATTGACGTTACCGTATCCTTTCCAGTCCAGTAGCTTGAAAACGTCTTCCAATGCAGCGGTGAAGAGTTTCGGTGATATAACGTCACCCTGTCTTACACCTCTCTGCAGTTGAATAGGTTTCGAACTCTGATTCTGTACTCGGATAGCCATCGTAGCTCTACTGTACAAACACTTCAGCAATTCGATATACCGACAGTCCACCTGGCACCGCTGAAGGGACTGCAGCACCGCCCAAATTTCGACTGAATCAAAGGCTTTCTCATAGTCCACATACGCAAGACAAAGTGACAGATTGTGCTCTTCGGTCTTCTGTACATTTTGCCGAAGGGTATAATGTGGTCTATGGTGCTAAAGCCTTTTCATAAACCGGCTTGTTCGAGAGGCTGGAAGTCGTCGAGTCTGCGTGCAAGACGATTCGTAATGACTCTCGAAAACAGCACGTAGACGCGGCTCAGAAGGGAAATCAGTCTGTAGTTCTTCAAGAGAGCGTTGTCGCCTTTCTTGAAAAATAAGACCACCGCATTTCTGCTCCATGCCTTCGGAGTAGTGCCACCATGAAGAACGGAATTAAAGAGCTTCTGAAGGACTTTAAGTACCGGTTTTCCACCCACTTTCAGAAGCTCCACTGTAATTCCATCCTCGCCCGGGGATTTGCCATTTTTAAGGTGCTGGAGAGCCATTCTAATCTCGCTCATACTGACGTCCGGATAATCATCGGAATAGTGTCAGATAAGACTTGTTCTTGGATCATTACTCACACTTGCGTGTGGCTCCAACGATGACGTGTACAGCTGGCCGTAGATCCTCTCAATCTTACTCAAAATTTCAGGTGTCCCGGAAACGATGCTGCCACACTCGGCCTTCAGCTTCGACAGTTGGCTCTGTCTGGCAGACAGATCTCTGGCAAAGACTTTGGAGCCCTGGTTCCGCTCGATCGCTTCTTCATACTGCTTGAAGTTGCGCAAGTCCCGCCGCATACATTTGGAGATCTGTGTCCAGTTGCCTGTATTCAGTCAAATCTGCTGAAGACTGCAGCTTCATTCCCCGCCTAACAGCCATGAGATTAAGAGTGTGATCGGAGAGTTTTGTGTCTTCTTCGACGAGTCTACATAACTTAGCCTGACCGCATGGACAGTTTCAACAAGCTTGTCATTTATATCGTCCACTTCATTGCAACCTTTAGGCACTGAAACTGGTTTTGTAACTCGAGCTGAAAGTTTCGGGACTTTGATTAGAGCACGAGGGGAAGGAGCTTAATTGTTGTCAGTGTGTTCTTACTGTATAAGAAAAGCCTCCCATCACGCTTGAACCTGCTTCGTCGTTATTAATCGATTTTAATTTACCTTCCTCAAATACATTCGTCCCGTCACCACCTTCGAAGCTGTGGAAAAATAAAGAGAGTTTAATCATTTTTAACACTAAGAAGAAAAAGTATTAAAAACTCTCCGTGACAGTTACCTATAGTGAAAGTTACCACTGTGTGAAAATAGACGACACCTCTCCAACTTAACATTTAGGTTCAGTGTGTCTCTAACCATTCGGTGATCGCTACCAGTTTTCACCCACACGATCACTGAGACATCACTGAACAGTTGCCGTCTAGTCGTCATAATGAAGTCAATCTCATTTTTTGTCGAACCGTCGGGGCTCGACCATGTCCACTTCCTGTGGGGCCCTTCTGGAAGAAAGAGTTCATCATAAAGAGTCCATCTTTCTCCATGAAGTCAGGACTATATGGTGGATGCATTAACACTTCCCAACCAAGCTCTCTCAATTTTTCCTGAGTGGCCAAAAATGTGTTTGGTCTGGCGTTATCATGATGAAACACCACCTTTCTGTTGATCAATTCCGCCATTTTTCTCAATTTTTGCTTGAATCTCATTAGTTGTTAGCAGTAGACATCCGAATCGATGGTTTTGTCCGGCGATAAAAAGTGCAGCATCACCTTATTGCGTGTTAATCCGGGTTTCGCTATTGCCTGTGGAACTTGACTACCCTTTGACTATGATCTATTTTGCACGATCTTGTCGTAGGTGATCCACTTTTTATCACCAGTGATCAATATTTTCAAAATGTTTAGGTTTCAAGAGAATCCCAAATGAATACACGATTTCTTTCTAGCTCGTCGTGGTACCCAAAATCGAGCTTTTTGTACAGCCCGACTTTATCAAATGGGTCAATACTGTTTTGTAGTCAATCGTCAATTCTCGGCTATGCCGTAACTACTAATATGCCAATCTTGCTCCACTTTTCAAAAATGGCATCGACTTTATCCTTATGAGGCAACCAGAGCGAGCTGTATTTTGACATCAAAATTCCCGGACTGAATACGCGTGAACCAACTTGTTAGCTCTACTGACACTGCATTAGGTCCATAAACAGTGCAACCTAGCAAATTTTTCTTCAATTTTATACAAACAAAATACGGAAAAACTTTTACCCCGACCTATTATAAAAGGCTGCCCCCGTCAACTGTCAATAAATCCCAGGGTAAATCCATCGTGCCGATTAGTGACCGGGTGAAAGTACTCGATGATAAAATTTTAGTTATCGACGCAACGCTTTGTTCAAATACTATTTTCCACTCGCTATTCACTCTATCATAAAAAAGTGCTAAAAATAATAGTATTATATACTACAAAGTTAACTATAGTTAAGTGAATATTTTGACGGCCAAGGACCACGCAATGGTTTCACTCCATTACAAAAGCGAGATATGTAAATTCGTGATACCTAACTGGTAGATAATATGAATTACATAGGGCACACACTGAAAGTTCCCCACATAAAGGTTTGAATTTCGAATGTTATAATTTTAAAACATAATCTCAAAATATTTAATTAAATAATTTTGGTGTCGCGTGTCAACAGTTTTTATCATGTTAAAGTTCGTCATCCGTATCAAAATGGAATTAACGCAAAATGGAATAATGGAATTTAGCCGATTATTTTCTATAATTTTAAAAGTTCACCTTCCGCAAGATTCTACTGCTCGTCTTCAAAATGCTTTTATGAGGGAATGCGCCTCATTTGAGCACCGTTAGGCGTAATGTATGATGACATTCGTGAAGTTCGACCCTCAACTGCGATCACTGGAAAATGTGGCTACTGTCAGGCGACTAACTGAATAAAACCAGTGCATCAGCTATGACAAGATTCGAGGACATTTGGGTATTGGTATGAGCCAAATAAAAAAATAATTACAGTAACATTTAAAAGTTAGAAAACTTTGATGCCTCATGAACTCACCCCAGAACAAAAACAATCTCGAGTTGATTGGTGTAAAAAATGTTTTTAAAGTATGATCATGGAAGTTCAAATGCCGTGCATGACTTTGTGACAGGAGATAAAACATGGATATATTGTCATATTCTGAAAAGGGAGCAATAGTCTTCCGTATGGGTGTTCGGAGGTGACAGCAAACTAACAAAATTGAGGCAGGCAAAAAGCGTGGACGGAAAATGATTGCTTTTTTTTTCTCTCGTATGAGTCCTGTGTGCACGTGCCCACTTGACAAGCAAAAGACAGTTAGTGCTGAGTGGTACACCACTATTCATTTGCCAATTGTCAGTGAAAAAGTTAAGGAAAAACGACAATGTAGACGCATCCTATTGCACCATGACAATGCCGGCACACCACGTCAAAGTAATTTTGGCTTCTGAAAAGGTGGAGCTCACGAGGCATTTTTCACAGGCCAGTCCTAGCACCATGCAATTTCCTTATTTTCCCAAAAATTGAAGGTTTGTTGAGAAGTTTGACATTTTCGGAGCCAGAAAAGGCCGTGATTGCTTTCAACCAGCACGTGAAAAACATGCCAGTGGACCAATGGTTCGTATGTTTTGAAAAATGGTTTGAACGAATGAAACAGTGTCAAAATGTAATGCAGAATACTTTGAAATGCAGGAAGTATAATATTTGTCGGTAAATACAACAGAAAATCCCACTTCTGATGTAGGAATTACACAACAGTAGATTCCAATTCTGATCTCGGAAATATCGAAAATACATCAGGATAGCGTTAATTTTTAAAAATAATAAAAGTGTAAGAGCGGATGTTCAACTTGCTCTCTTGCTTACGCAATTAATCATTACCAGTAATAAGACAGCGTAACGCACTATACATTCAGTATAGAGCAATTACAGTTCGACCATACCGTAACACGTCCCTGCCACAATCACACACTAGTATAGGTGAGGGACGTAATTACATGATAACACCAATTTATGCAAACCAACAGCAACACTAAATAACTCAGTGTAACACACTAGCCTCTCAGCAACACCATTTTCCTCGCCTACACCAGAAGAACCACCACAACGGACAGAACCACGATATTGTCTTAGCACTCGTAGAATGACTTCACTCGTAGAACGATGCGCGAAATCTCGCACCGGCACCCACTCTGAACTTTATACTGCACAAACGAGTGGGTGTTTCCCGATCTACCCTCAATTCTACCCCGCTACCATTGACAAACGCTCCGCTAGATTGACACAACCTCTCGCACACTCTCGATCCAACCGGCACTTCATATACGCACCGACATATTAGTTTACGTAAAAATTGTTTTATTTATAAGTAAAGCAACGCAACGCAAGACTTTCAGTGCACCCCACGTTCAAATAAGTATTTGTAAATATGTTATTTAATACTTTGAGAGTTTTGTAAGAGAGAATTGTAAGTGGTCCCATGGGAAACTGGAAGTGTGTTGAGTGAGTAAATACTGCATGCGGCGGCGTCGTATCATGCGTCGTTCACTTCCCATTAGTATGGATGAGGAGGGCGAGGTCTGCCACATGTGTCATACTTGTGAACAGGTGCTGCTAGCGGGGGCTGGTCTTCTCGGATTCGATATACACTGATAAGCTCCAAATTTTTAATCGATTTTTAGTACATCATAGAACATACTGCAGTTACCGATGGGTCTGTTATCGTTTTACATTCTGTATTATACTATGCTCTGTAATATTAACTTATAAATGACGAAAAAGAGGATACTTGCGGAGTTTCAAAAAGGTTTACGTTTAACAAAAACCTCTTTTCCACTTGGAGAGGAGGAGGAGAAGAAGAGGATATGATTGAATAGCCTTGGTTTCTGCAGGTTTTTAGCTCTATTCTATTTTTTATCTTCCTAATCGGGCTGTATAACGTCCACTACTAGGCATAAGCCTTTTCTGTTGAATGAAAATATTCCCTCACTTTTCATGCTACTGTTCGTCGCCGATCTAGGTATTTTATTTCTGGTGTATACTAGATGGTTGTAGCGTCATCTGTAAATTTGTTTTTTATAGAATAAGGGTGACAAACGAGCACATAGTCTCCCTGATGGTAAGTGAATGCTGTGGCCCATAGACATCTAAATTTATCCTCAATTAAGAATCAAAATGCAGATGCGTTGTCATCCCTGAAGACTAAGATGGAATGCCTCGTTTCCAGTAAAAAGGGTCTCCGGTTCTCTACACTCACCATACAAAACACAGCAGCATTAAGCTGCTATTTTATGCTGGTATTCTGTGCGAGCGTGGTACTACCCCGGTCGAGCCGACCCTTTCGTGCTGCAACCACAATATAGCTACAGCATGGCTCTACCACGTAAAAAGAAAAATATAGAAAATGCTAGAAAAATCATAATCTTTAAGATTATTCTAGCATTTTCCTTAGTGGTGGTAGTAGAGCATTTTACGTCACAACCACTCGCCATGAACATGGATACGTATTAAAATTATATTAATGATCAGTTCATAATTTAGAACTCATCAGGACACTTTAAATCGGCAAATTACGATTCAAGGCACGTAATGAAAAGAGGACGAATCTATTTTAAGTGCAATATGATCCCCTTCTAGTACTCGATGAAAATGAAGATTTCATTTTATGAAATTTCGTATTTCAAAGGGTATGAGATTTGAATAGATCTTAAACAAAAGTAATTTTGCGGGTTTTATAGCATTTAATTTCAATTTTTTATTCGAAGTTTCGGGTAGTTTTCAGCACCCATGGTCAGGAAGGACAGAGTTGCTAGATGTCATAGTTAAAAAAACTATCTTCAACTTTTATTTTAAGTTTTGCTCCATCTACGCAGAACTGAGGCTGTAATGATGATAAAGATTTTATGTGATTTTAAATAAAATTGACTATAATGATTAGTCATAAAGGCAGTTAAGTGGCGCAGTTGCTATGACTTTGACTGCGTGCAATGGGTTATGCGTTTGATTGGCACACGTAAAGTAGCCCATATATCGTTACTGAAAGTCCATTGCTGAACATGAGTCTCTCTTATTGTTGGCACAATTTGCCTTAATCGGTTGACATGCGGATTGGCGATGACTGCAGTTGCAGCCGTTTCGAATTGTTTTATTCAAATAATTGTTAAGTATTAAAAAACTTATTCCATTAAAATAATATCTAATCTGTAGTTTTATAAAGTGCTATTCAATGAAAAGGAGTATAAAAACGGTATTTACAAAACAAGAAACGCAAGTTAAGTTGTTTCACTTCTATTTGAAAATCGGTTTTTAATTATATACTCCATAAAAATTTGCAAACTGAATTCAATTAAGAAAAAAAATTCTCCGTATTCTCGATTGTTCCACAACAGAAAACATTTAATTTAAAATTATTTTGGTTATAGATGGAAAGAAATAGGCATAGTAAAACATGTGTAACATTTCAATGAATTTCAACACAGTAGCGTTAACTTTTAAATTCATTTTTTTATTGAATTGACAAACGAACTTACAGTAGATATGATAGTAATTGGTTACTGAATCCATACATACCTGTAGCCAACTTCAAACAAATTTCCTCCTTCGCCTCTTACGACAACTACGGGTTAGTGGATATTCTTCACCACTACACTGCCGTGTTTGTCCCTTATGTTTGTTTTATATCTTGATTTACCTTCAACTATCGGGTGGTTAGCGAGAAAAATTATACGAAATGTTATCCTTAAGGGGAAGAAGAAGGAAGACATTACTCCAAATGGGGGATCCATTTGAAACGTGTCTCATGGAAATCATACTAACACAAACAGTAGCAATACAACCAAAACTCCATTTTACAGTCCAGTGAATGATACATTTTTTGGAACCCTCTAAAATCAAACTCAATATAAACTTTGTGTACAAAACTCAGACCAACAAATAAAGATAGAGGGAGCGCTGCGTACATTTCAAGTAACGCCAAAACCATGCTCATATTTTTAACACGTACTCACGTACACATTTTTTTTCTTTCTTTAAACGCCAACAAAAGTCTGCTGCTCACATATGTACCTAAAACTATGTTTACGGTTGCGAATGATTTAAAATGTATATTATGTGTGCGTAAGTGCATGTTCTTACAGTAAGTTAAGCATGACTTAGGCTTGGTTTCTGTGTCAGTTAGAATGTACGCAGAGTTCCGTCTATCTTCCTTTGTTGGTCTGAGGAAGAAAATAAATTTTAAGTTTCGTAATGTTATTCTGTTTCCATAATTACTATACAATTTATCAGCAACAGTAGCCTTTTTTTTACATGGGGAAATGCCTACGCATACCCGCCCCACAGGGGCAAGACCGGTTTATATCGGACTCGCACCGACTAAAACCCCATGGTGTTCCACCTTCGCCGCATATTGACAGGGCCACGGGAACGCTTTCGCACACATCCGCGGCCCCACCAGCGCTGGCCGCTCCATGGCAGCCCTTTCTCGGGGGAGAACCTCTCCTCCCCATTCTCCTTTTCAGGCAAGACGCACCAGGAACACAAGGCACGTCCCCCTCCACGGCCTCCAACTCCACCTGCGTAACGGGCCCCCCCGAGTCCGATACGCGGAGGCCATGGGGCCAGGAAAATCGAGCGCTCAGTAGCACCCGCTTTCCCGACCCCAGCAACGGGTCTGCTCTCTGGCTCCACCGCCAACCAAGTTTCGGAGGGTAGGGAGCGGCGCCTCGCAGTACCGACACTCCCCCCCCCCGCCCCGCGGCCCCACCACCACCGTATCAACAGTGCGGCCCCGTCAGAGTCGCGGAGGATAGGGCGAGTGGCGCCATACCAACACTCCTCTTCCTCCGCGACTACACCTCGGCTGCAACGATAGGGGGAGAGGACACCCCTTTCGCCGCAGCCCACCGACACACACCCGAAGTGGGCTCGCCAAGCCCACTCGGAGTGGCCACCTCGGGCCGGCCCTACACCACGGGCCAGCCGAGGGATACCTCTTTATTCACCGTGGGTGACCAAGCCACGGCTACTAAGCCCCCCCCCGCCACGACAAGGCGGGAACCCGTTCGGGGAGCACCAACAGTAGCCTAATGGCTAAGACTACTGACTGCTAAACCAAAAAGTTGGGGGTTTGAATCCGCTATTCAAACTATTGTAAACCGACCTTAGTACAAGAATTTTTGCTTAATTTGGGTTTTTATTAAGTCATGTTTTTAAATTGTTATTTATAGAGTTAACGCAGTAGTATTCGTTAAGGCTGGCCGCAGTAACCGAAATTCGGTCTTGTGTACATTGAGAGACAGATATATTAGGTCCTTACATATGAAATTAGCGTTTTGTCGTGCTGACCATTTTGATCTGAAATATATCCTCTTTGGTTAAGAATTCCGAATTCAAATTTATAAATTCATTTAGCTGGTACATTTGAGTTTTGAAAACAGTCATTCATTTGTTTTTTCCTCATTATTTTTTTCTTTGCGTCGCTTATACGCACAATGGAAAACACGAAATATCGGTATATTTACGAGTACGAGTTCTACTGTGGCACCAGTGCGTGCTGAGAGACAGCTCGAAGGATAAATGATGGTACGGTGCTGGCAAAAAAAAAGCACGGTACGTTTTCGATTTCAACGTTTTCGTTCTGGAAATTTCGACCTTCAGAACCAACCCCGTGGCCGGCCGGAGACCAAAGTGGAAAATGAAGAATTAAAGGCTATTGTGGAAGCTTATCCATCACAAAGCACTTCAGAAATAGCTGCAGGCTTCGGGGTAAGTGATAAAACTGTATTAATCCACTTGAAGCAAATCGGGAAAGTAAAAAGCTTGAACGATGGTTACCTCATGTATTGAGTGAATCGTCGACTGCTGTGTTACTTTGCTCAACCGTTTTAAATCGAATCATTACTTGTGATGAAAAGTAGATACTGTAGGATAATCGGAAGCGCTCGTCACAATGGCTGAACCCTGGTGACCCAGCCAAATCCTGCCCTAAACGAAAATTGACTCAGAAAAAGTTACTTGTGAGTGTTTGGTGGACTAGCGCCGGTGTCGTTCACTACAGCTTTCTAAAATCTGGCCTAACGAATAATCGTTAGGCCAGATTTTGTCGTAAGGCAGATATCTATTTTTTCCGGAATTTGGACAACTTCTTACAAGGAAAAAAATTCAACTTCGATGCGGCAGTCCAAACCGCCTTCAAAGAGTTTATTGAGCCCCCATGGTTTTTTTAGTAAAGGAATCAACGAACTACCTATGAGATGGCAAAAGTGCATAGATAACAACGGTGCATACTTTGATTAATAAAATATATTTTACAAAAAAAAATTTACTTTATATTCATCCCGTACAAAACGCTAATTTCATATGTAAGGACCTAATATTAGTAAGAGAAGTTAATAAGGTTACTAGTACTTACTAATTTTGTTAAAAAAATCCATAAGTTGGATCGAGGAAATTACAATTGCAAATTTCATTGATTTTTTACTCTCGTTGAATCGTCTGTTTCCGTTTTTTATTTAAAGTAATGAGAAGAAGAAATAATTCATCTCTCCCGTTTATTAAGGCCAGGTTTTCCAATGTTAAGGCTTTTAGCGCTCCCTTTTCTGCATGCATTTTGTCCAGCAGGAAGTAAGCGCGCGACATTCGGTGGACGACAAGTTACTAAATTTGACTCATATTTGCTTATTATCAGAAAATAAAGGATCTAATAAAGTAGCCGATAAAGAATATAATTTATAATATGCCAACCAATCATATATTAAGGTTTAACGCTTAAAAACAAGAACTCGAACTTCAATGTTTTTATACTCGATTAAGAATTAAAGTTAGTATTTCATGTATGCGCATTTTTTTCCGAGCATATACTATTTAAAGAAGGATCAATTCTTGAGCACGTAAATAATGTATTTCTTTATCTTTCTACAGACTTCAAAAAGGAAGAGGTACTCAATTCGACTGTATGTCCTTTTTTTATGTGTGTTACCTCATAACTTTTTTCAAAGTCAACGGATTTCGATAATTCTATTTTTATTTGAAAGCTGGTGCTTCTCATGTGGTCCCATATAAAATTGATCAATGTCTGACTAATAGTTTTTGAGTTATCTTTAATAATTTATATTGAAGTCGGTTGTATAAAATTTTTAATATAGAATAATGGTGACAAACGCGGGCACCGTCCACCTGATGGTAAATGAATGTTGTGGCCTATATTCAAATAGTTCATGACAAAGCTTTATATAACATAAAAAAACAGCTTTTTTACTTTTAGCTCAAAAAATTATTTTTGAAATAACATATAGGGCAAGGCTATTTATAAGTTTTATTTGCGTAATTAGCAGCTCTAATTAAAATCACATTTTAATCACACGTCTTTCAAATATCACCTTTATAGACGCCTCAAAAGCTTCTTTGTCGAACATCTGAATATCTTTTTCCTGAAAATTTTTGGGGTGTATTGACTAAACGTAAAATACCCAACGTAATTTATGAACTATGATTTTGATTAGTTTTATAAACAGCCATAGACATTTACATCTATACTCGATTAAGAATCAAAATACAGATGTGTTATCACCCGTGAGGAATAAGATAGAATGCCTCATTTCCAGTAAAAGGGTCTCCGGTTCTCTACACTCACCATACGAAACACAGCAGCATTAAGCTACTATTTTACGCTGGTATTCTGTGAGAGCGTGGTCGTGTTTTTCTCATACTTTTATAAAAAGAATTGTATCAAAAGATATCTATGGAGAAGTTATACTCAAAATGCAGAATAAATACTCCCAGTAGGTATAACTTTGCTTTAGGTAAACAATATTTTGTTACATATATTGTATCTAAAGCAAAGGAAACAGGGTACGTTCATAACACACGTTTTGAGATGATTTCCCTTGGGTGACAAGATAAAGTTGTAATACGGTGTAGGAAATAAATTACAGCTTGTGCAAAATTGAAGTTTTGTACGTGATATAAACTGGAGTACTGAGGCAGCATAAGATAATCTCCAACCCATATTTTGTAGATGTAGTACAAGTGATAAAACAAAAATGCTAGGAAAATACTAAATATCGTCGAGGTTTAGCAATTTGATAACAAATCTAGATGTTAATCGCAGCAATTAAAACAAGGCCAACTCGTGAAAAACATAAGGTATTGTTCTAGAGTACCCTTAACCGACGAGCATGGATGTGTAGGTATATGGAGTCGAGAGAGTTGTGTCAGGATCGTGCCAAGAAGTCCATAGTCTCTCCCTACCCGTCTGGGTGACAGGCGTGAATGTTTATGTATGTATGTATTGTACCAGAGCTAATGAAGAAACGATAATTTATGTGTTCATTTTGCTTTTTTTGCAGAAGAAAATCATCAGCGCAATACAATAAAAATAAATTTTAATAATTTTCGTCTTAGTATATTTATTTTTCACAAAAACAAAAGTAAACATTACAAACAAACACATCTCAGTAATTTATTTAATCAGCAATGTATAGGTTTTTACAACAAAGTCCACGTTAGAAGTATAACTTCGCCTCCAGGTCCTTCAAAAGAGTTATTGCCAAGACAAAGTATGAGCACATTGGCAGAATTGGCGAGAAATTAGTTCGCCTTCCTTCGGGAACCCGTGCATTCTGGTCTCTCGCCAAGGCTGTTCAAGGGAATTTCTGTAAGCCATCACTACCATCTCTGCACAGGAGGATGACTCACTGGCCCACGCCGCAAAAGAGAAAGCCGACCTTTTAGGCTCCCTTTTTGCGTCCAACTCGACTCTCGATGACGGGCGGAACACACCGCCGACCATCCCGCAGTGTGAGTGCTCTATGCCTGATGTGCGATTCACACAGTGCTCCGTACGCAAAGCACTCCTCTCCCCATACATACACAAGTCGAATGGGCCTGACGGAATCCCGCGAATTGTGCTGAGGATGTGCGCTCCAGAGTTGGCACCGGTTCTAACGCGTCTTTTCCGGTACTCCTACTCCCTAGGCGTTGTTCCAAATTCATGGAAGACAGCTTTCGTGCACCCGATCCCTAAAAAAGGTAACCGCTCTGATCTGTCCAACTTCAGGCCTATAGCCATCTATTAAACGTTAAGCACACCATTATTTTTATAACTTTATTTTAGAACCACTTTCATGACCTACAAAACGATAATATGGGATAGTCCTATTACGCCGAAACCACAGTACACGAGAGACCCGGGTTCGGCCTCCGTTGACACCAATGAATGACATTGAAAACCCTATCATATATGAAAGGAGTTAACCCATGCCTGTGTCCATGAGTGGGACGGGACGTATATATACGTTCAAACTTTATTATGCATTGTAACATCTTTGTAATTTGCATAATGAAGGATATTGTATTGCTAGTCCTTGTTTTTAATTAAATCGTAACTGAAACCTGGAGCAATAAATAATATTCTGGGCGTAAAACAGAATAACGAGAACAAATATTTCGGGAATAATTCCTTTAATTTCCACGATAACGAAGGTCGACGAAAAAATTTTTTCCTAGGTTTCTGTTTTAATGCATAAATTCTGATGCTGGGCATCGAAAAACACCAAAATATCCATTCTAAGCTTTTTATATATATATAACAAATCAAGCACTTTTATCAAAAATTTTAATTTGTTAAAGCAAGAAGGAAGAAACATCTTTAGAAACGAATTTAAAACTTTGTGAAGCTTATGAAGTCTATTTAACCTGCGAATTTGGCATCTAGATAATAAATGGGTACAATTTGCCTGTGTTAACTGCAAAAATACTTATGAAGGTAAGAAAGTAAAAATTAAAATCTAAAAAAGTTTAGAACATATTAATATTTTTGTAATTTCAATACTCAATAACTGTTATTATTAAACGGAAAAATCATCAGAATTAAACTCAATTCATCTCAATTCTCTTTTTTAAATTAACAATATATTCGAAATATTTACATTTTTTCAACAGTTCCAAAACAACTGTATTTAAAACAAGATGGAAAACATAAGTCCAGTAGGAACCAGTTGCAGAGGCTAAGAATATATTGGTGCCGTTGTTGCATACAAAATTGGGCCTTATAAAACAATTTGTGAAAGCTCTGGATCAAATTCTGAAGCTTTCGAAAATTCAAAGGGATTCTTTCCCAAATTATCTGAAGCTAAAGTAAAAGCGGGTATTTTCGTCGGACGACAAATAAAAAAAATAATGAACAGTGATGAACTCACACAATTACTCAATACTATTGGAAAACAAGCCTAGAACAGTCTTAAAGAAGTAGTAGTTTATGGTTTTCTCGGAAGCAGCAAAGGTGACAATTATCAACAGTTGATTGAAACAATGATTGAAAACTATAAAATTGTGGGCTGCAGAATGTCTAAACTTTATATGTTACACAGAAGGGCAAGATGTGATGGACTTTGAACGACGCTAACAAGAGCAGTACAACGAGAATATGATTGGAGATACGAGAAAGTCCGTGAAGCATATTAAGAAAATCACTAAAAATATTTTTTTTTTTACTTGATTTTATATTATTTTACATTTATATAATATTACTATCGTTATTCTTGAATTAAAAAGCCTGCAAAAAATTTCTGATAGTAATTTATAATGAATTATAAAAATCAGTAATTTTTCTTAAAATTCGAAAAATTGCTCTGGTTTCTACTAGCTGGTACTAAAAGCAAAATTTTTATCAAAAACATTGTTTTTCCCTTTATCAGTAACATATAAAAAAAAATTGACATTTAGAAGTCGGACCCAAAAATCGTGTCGACCGGTGATAATTATTACTCCTATTTTCGCTGCGTGCTGAAGTTCTGTGGTGAAGTTAACTAATGTGATTGCATTATGATCAGTTTTAATTAAATTTGTGTTGGTTTTACCTTAACAATGTTTATAATGATATTTTTGTACGATTAAAAGGTAAAATTGACTTTTCAATTGTATTTTATATTTCTTATCAAACACAAATTGTTTGGAGATCTTATAGTGCTTGGCTTGTAAGATAGAAATTTTCGTGTAAATTCCATCGATTATACCTGTATGAGGGACTCTACTCTTACTTCAAAGATTTAGGGTCTCGAGTCTAATTAGTAGTAAAGTTGTTAATTTTAGTTTTAAGTGTTGCATGAATTATGAGTACCACGTGTTGACGGTAAAGGTGAACATTTTGAAACCGCCATGTCTGTAAAATAAAATATTTCAATGATATGTGAAGTCCGCCAACACGCATTGGCGATTTAAATTTACTTAAGTTTACTTTTTTTATATAAATATGCAGTGCTTTTTACTAGATTAAAGCAGGCTATAGCTATACATAAATATACGTAAATTCTAATGAATATGTGTTGAATAGGATTAATTAATTGTCGGGGAAAGACCACGCTTTCACAGAATACAGCGTAAAATGGTATGAATATTGTGTTTCGTTTGGTAAGTGACGAGACGTAAGCCTAAGACAATCCATTTAAATCCTTAGAAATGACAACATTCATTTGTCTCTGAAAAGGAGGTTCTCAATTCGACTGGGTTTTTTTCTGTATGTATGCTACGGATTTCTTTACCAATTGTAAAGCTATTTTAATTATTATGTATTTATTATATGGGATATATGTATGGTGGTATCATATAAATAGGCTAGAAAATATGGGATAAAGATTTTAATTTAAGAATTTGGCTGAAATTCTGGTTGTTACGAGTAGCGAGTACATTGAGCTTGCGATATGTTTGGTTTTGTATACTCTAAAGGTTACGTCTTACCGTACCTCTACAGTGTACGGTAAGACATTAATATCGACCAGGAATATGAATGAACCGAAAATTAAATTTGGAAGAATGCTCATTGATGTTATACAGACTATACAGAATCACTCTAACCGTTTTCAAATGAGTTTTAGAACTTTGGTACTCGAATAGAATAGAATAGAATAGAGTAATTTTTTATTCAATATAGATCACATGTTAATTCTTATTGAAAGTCATTTTAATGATAATATATAAAGATAAGTGATAATATATTGTTGAGGTGTTTCAAAACTGGCCAAACTAAAGCGTACACTACCCCAAAAACAGATAAATCCGTAGAAATACAATAAACCTATATGTACTGTAGTGATTTAAAATAATTTATTTACCAATTATATTATTTATCAATTATTTATTTATTTATCTTTTTTTAACCCTGTTGTCAAAATGTGCCGTGATTACGACGAGATTAAGCGTAGTAACGTATACATCTAGATATATTCGATAGTAGCCTTGTTAGATTTAAAAGAAATTTATGAGATTCTCTTAATTTTTAATGTATTTTTTTATCTTGTTTATTTTTGTTATTCTACTGCAGCTATATTACTATGCTGTGTACACTTTTTCTGGATTGTAGTTTAGATCAACACCATCACACTTTTAATTTTAGAACTGATATAACTACTGTCTGTTTGTGTACCTTATTCAATAAAATAAAAACAAATGTATTTTATAGTCAACTTTTAATATGGCGTCTCGCCCATACATTTTGAATCTTTTCATTCCCGCCGGAAGCCTTATTTTACACTTAAATGCCTTTCTAATGAAAGTTAACTGCTTAGTATACATTTTATATTATTTACTATTTAATGGACTTCGAATACCTTTTAAGTTAAAGATCATTTAATTTCATTTATTTTTAGTTTATTGTATTTGGAAAACAAAGAGCTTAACAATATGATACTTATTTACGTTTAAAGTAAGACATTAATATAAACTAAACGCTACTAACATATTTTCACATATTATACGGAGTAAAATTAGAACCCAAATTAGAAAAAAAAATTATTTGTGAAGCTAATCCTTTCAAGTCAACCTAAATATTATTAGATAGATTGAGATAGATCCACATCGGCCCTCATAAAATTGTTCACTATAATTTTAACTGCTGATGTACCGTTGGCGGTAAAGGAAATCCACGTGAGGAAACCTACATGTTCGAGAAAATATCAATATTTTGAGGTGTTTGTGGATCTAAACATAAACTGCCTGTCACCCAGAGGGGTAGGCAGAGATTACGGACTTCCATTTGGCACGATCCTGATACACCTCTATCGCCTCCTTAACATCCATATACCTACGCATACATACTCGTCAATTAAGAGTACTCTTCCCCATCTTCAATATATCGCCAATTCGGTCGATAAACTTTCGTCTATGGCGTTCCTTCCCGACTTCTTTTACTTCTGCAATATAGATTTCCTTTGTTTTGTTTGTGGATTTTGCTCCAAACCTCTGCTAGAAATGAGATGACATATGTAGGTCGCTCCTTTACTTTTTATATAATTACTAGTTGGTACAGTAGACGTTATTCTGCTCTTTCCGGTATTAACTCCGGATTTTCTAGTATAAATAAAAAATATGAATAACTCGACCACAGTGCCACCTACCGGATCGCCTCGATTAAACAAATATATTGTGTGTCCTCAATCGTTAAAGTTGTTCTGAAGTTACACAATTTATATTATATAATATAAATTGTGTAACTTACCTAATAAATATGAAAGGGGTTGTTTCACTTCACCGTCTTGCAGTCTGAACGGGCGCCAAGCTCTATAGCAGTTTGCTAAAGTCATCGGACCTAAAAATATACAACGTTTTTGTATCTGGTATGGAGCTTGGTGCCTGCCTCGAGGAACAAATAACTAGTACCATCGCATGTCCAATTAAATTATCAAGGGGCAAACTAGAAAACGAGGAGCCGATTGGAGGCCAACAGTGGCGCCGACACGAGACGACGAGGGTGTGCAAGACTAAGGCGAAGAAGAACCTAGTAATAGTAGTTTCGAACAGTTAACGTGTTTAGGTTATTTTCAATTAGGATAAGGGCACTCTCGTCTCGTCAGGCATACCTCAAAACTTCAAAACAAGGTTGTACAACCAGTGCGTGTTGCCAGTGATGACCTATGGACCTTAGACGTGGTCCTTCACTGCTGCCGTATGAGGAAGCTCAAGGTCGCTCAGCGAGCTATGGAGAGGGCTTTGCTCGCGGTTTATCTGCGTGATAAACTTGAACCAGAGTAACCGACATAGCACAACGGATTAGTAAGCTGAAGTGGCAATGGGCCGGCCATATACGAAGAACCGACGAATAACCGACATGAACCGACACCGATGAGGAAGAAAGGTTCTCGAGTGGCAGCCTCGTACCGGCAGGCGAGGCGTAGGGTGTCACCCCACTAGATGGAGTGACGACATGGTAAGATATGCAGGAAGTCGATTAATGCAGGTGGCTCAAAACCGTGCTTTGTGGCATTCCTTGGGGGAGGCCTATGTTCAGCAGTAGACTTGTGAAGGGCTATAACGATGAAGGGCACATTAATAAAATTCCACCATTTTACAAAAGCTCGCAAAAGTCCTCTCTTGAAAGCGGGGCTATTAGAACTTATAACCCGTAGTCTTATAAAACATATATCAACTGTATACTAGTACACCTATAAAACGGTAAAACGACGTTTAATTAAATCTTTAAGATATAGATACTTTCACTATTAGCTCTTTATTAAATTTACTTTTACTACATACTAAATATTTAGAAATTCATACATTTTTGTCGTCTAATAATAATCTCATAAAGAGAAGAAAATTGAAAATATAAAACGACACGAAGATTTTGGTTGAAGAGTTAAATTGATGTCAGTATTAGTTGCTTCGAAAATGTTATAACATTGAAAAAAATATAATATTAAAATACTATAGTAAAATACATGTATCAGTTGCATTTTTAGTCGTTATATTACTAGGTTGATCAATAAGTTTTCGGAATAGGACTTATCAATGAGTTTTAGAAATAAGTTCTAGTTTTTTCGAATCTTAAATTCATTAGTAGCCAAGGAAAAAAAACTAAATTAAAAACTATTCCCAATTTTTTTTTTCAAACTTCACATTTGGCGGGAATTTGATTCGTATGCAAAGTGGAGAAATATTTAATAACCGCACGAGTTGAATTCGTCGATTGACCTCTCGGTCAAAGTTTGACTTACCTAGTCGGACTATTTGTCCCAGGTAAACATATTCGTCATGTTTAATGTCCATGTCACACCTATGCCGGTAGTTGTTGGGAGCACTAAGCTCGAAGTTGTTGACGAATATGTTTACCTGGGACAAATAGTCCGACTAGGTAAGTCCAACTCGACCGAGAGGTCAATCGACGGATTCAACTCGGCTGGGCAGCGTTCGGGAAATTACGGCACATCTTCTCGTCAGGTATACCTCAAAACTTGAAAACGAGGCTGTACAACCAGTGCGTGTTGCCAGTGATGACCTACGGAACTGAGACGTGGTCCTTCACTGCTGGCCGGATGAGGAAGCTCAAGGTCGCTCAGCGAGCTATGGAGAGGGCTATGCTCGGGTCTCACTGCGTGATAAACTTAGAAATGAGGATATCCGCAGTAGAACCAGAGTGACCGACATAGCCCAACAGATTAGTAAGCTGAAGTGGCAATGGGCCGGCCATATAGCTCGAAGAACCGACAACCGATGGGGAAAAAGGTTCTCGAGTGGCGGCCTGTACCGGCGGATTTAGTGTAGGCGTCCCCACTAGATGGAGTGACGACCTGGTAAGACATGCAGGAAGTCGATGGATGCGGGTGGCTCAGGACCGTGCTTTGTGGCATTCCTTGGGGAGGCCTATGTTCAGCAGTGACTTGTGAAGGCTGTAATGATGATGATGATGAAACATATTCGTCAACAACTTTGAGCTTAAAGCTCAAAAACTACCGGCATAGGTGTGACATGGACGTTAAACATGATTTTATTTTGTCCATGTTCATCTTAAGACCTATGCGTTGGGAGACACTATTGAGGTCTCTGAGCATAGTGCTTAGGTGCTACAGCGATTCTGCCATAAGGACTATATCGTCGGCAAATCGAAGGTGAGTGATGTACTCGCCACTGACGTTAATACCATATCCTTTCCAGTCCAGTAGCTTGAAAACGTCTTCCAATGCAGCGGTGAAGAGTTTCGGGATATTACGTCACCCTGTCTTACACCTCTGCTGTTGGGTAGATTTCGTACTCTGGTTCTGTACTCGGATAGCCATCGTAGCCCTACTGTACAAACACTTCAGCACTTCGATACACCGACAGTCTACTTGGCACCGCTGAAGGACCGCAGCACCGCCCAAATTTCGACGGAATCAAAGGCTTTCTCATAGTTCACATACGCAAGACAAAGTGGAAGATTGTACTCTTCGGTCTTCTGTACAATTTGCCGAAGGGTATGTATGTGGTCTATGGTGCTAAAGCCTTTTCGGAAACCGGCTTATTCGGGAGGCTGGAAGTCGTCGAGACTGCGTGCGAAACGATTCGTAATGACTCTCAAAACCAGCACGTAGACGCGGCTCAGAAGGGGAAATCGGTCTGTAGTTCTTCAAGAGAGCGTTGTCGCCTTTCTTGAAGAATAAGACCACCGCACTTCTGCTCCACGCCTCCGGAGTATTGCCACCATGAAGGACAGAATTAAAGACCTTCTGAAGGACTTTAAGTACCGGTTTCCCACCCGCTTTCAGAAACTCTGCTGTAATTCCATCCTCGCCCGGAGACTTGCTGTTTTTAAGGTGCTGGAGAGCCATTCTAATCTCGCTCAGACTGACGTCCGGGATATCATCGGAATAGTGTCAGATAAGACTTGCTCTTGGATCAGCACTCACACTTACGTGTCGTTCCAACGATGACGTGTACAGCTGCCCATAGAACCTCTCAATCTCACTCAAAATCTCAGGTGTCCCGGAAACAATGCTGCCACATTCGGTCTTCAGCTTCGACAGTTGGTTCTTTCTGGCGGACAGATCTCTGGCAAAGACTTTGGAGCCCTAGTTCCGCTCGATGGCTTCTTCAATACGAGCAGTATCAAAGTTGCGTAAGTCCGGCTGCATGCATTTGGAGATCTGTCTGTTCAGTTGCCTGTATGCTATCAAATCTACTGAAGACTGCAGCTTTATTTCCCGTCTAACAGCCATGAGATTAAGAGTGTGATCGGAGAGTTTTTGTATTCTTCTGCGGCGGGTCTTGCAAAACATAGCTCCGACCGCATGGACAGTTTCCACGAGCTTGTCATTTATATCGTCCACTGCATTGCAATCTTCTAGGCACTGAAAACGGTTTTGTAACTCGAAGTGAAAGGCTTCGGGACTTTGGATTAAGGAGCGTTGACTTCATTAGACGACACTTTTCCAACTTAACGTTTAGGTTCAGTGTGCCTCTTACCATTCGGTGATCGTTACCAGTTTTCACCCTCGCGATCACTGAGACATCACTGAACAGTTGCCGTCTAGTCGTCATAATGAAGTCAATCTCATTTTTTGTCGAACCGTCGGGGCTCGAACAGGTCCACTTCCTGTGGGGCCGCTTCTGGAAGAAAGAGTTCTTCATAAAGAGTCCCTCTTTCTCCATGAAGTCGGCCAACTGCTGGCCCCTTGGGTTCCGTTGCCCTATTCCGAATTCCCCTACTTTCAGCTCACCGTTCTCTCTTGTGCCTAGTTTTGCGTTGAATTCTCCCATTAACACCGTATAGTGGGTTTTAGAGGAATACATGGCTCTAGATATATCCTCATCCATTTC
Organism: Parnassius orleans; assembly: GCA_029286625.1. NCBI lineage: Eukaryota > Metazoa > Arthropoda > Insecta > Lepidoptera > Papilionidae > Parnassius > Parnassius orleans. The sequence goes on along the minus strand of JAGSMP010000006.1, from coordinate 3,735,269 downwards.
CTCCACCTCCTCATCGGGATGTGCCGAGTTTGGTGCGTAAACCTGTATGACCTTCAGCGAATACCCTTTGGCGATTCTGGGTATAAGGTACGCAACCCTCGTCGACAAACTCCCAATCTTTACAACGTTGTTAAGGAGACTTGTGGACGATAAATCCGACACCTCCTTGGGACAGATGGTCGCCCTCCCGGTGATAGAACAATTTGCCGGATTCGAGGATTAAGATGTGTGTGGTCTAGCGTTATCGTGATGAAAGACCACTCCTTTTCTGTTGATCGATTTCGGCCGTTTATCCTAAATTATTTTAATAATCAAAACCGAAAGAGTTATAAATTTAGAATTCATTAGAACACTTCAAAACGGCAAATTAAGATTCAAAACACGTATTGAAAAGAGAACGAATATATTTTAAGTGCAATATTATCCCCTTCTAGTACTCGATGAAAATGAAGATTTCGTTTTATGAGATTTCATATTATTAAAGGGTATTAGATTTGATTTGATCATGAATGAAACTTATTTTGCGGGTTTTGTTTAATTTTACTTTTTCAATTCCCGAAGAGGAGGATCTGAGGTGCTTGAAGTCCAGATGTCATAGTTAACAAAGTCTATCTTCAGCTTTTATAATAAGTTTTGCTCTACTTAGAACTGAGGATTTTTTATAGGATAGAGTGACAAACGAGCACACAGTCCACCTGATGGTAAGTGACTGCAGTGACCCATAGACATCTACATCTATCCTCAATAAAGAATCAAAAATGCAGAACGCATCTGCATTTTGATTCTTATGGCCAAACGATTACGGCAGATATCTATTGTCAGCAACTGCAAACCATGAAGGAAGAACTAGCTGCAAAACACCCGAGATTGGTCAATCGCTCTAGGCCACTGCTGCTTCACGACAACGCAAGACCACACTGCACAACAAACAACCACTAAGTTAGATGAGCTACAATTGGAATGTCTGCGACATCCACCGTACTCCCCGGACCTTGCTCCAACAGATTACCATTTTTCCGGAATTTGGACAACATTTGGACAACAAGGAAAAAGTTCAACTCGATGCGGCTGTCCAAACCGCCTTCAAAGAGTTTTTTTTTAATAGAATGGGGTGACAAACGAGCACACAGACCACCTGATGGTAAGTGGATGCAGTGGCCCATAGACATCTACATTTATCTTCGATTAAGAATCAAAATACAAATGCGTTGTCACCCGTGAGGACTAAGATGGAATGCCTCTTTCCAGTAAAAGGGTATCCGGTTCTCTACACTCACCATACGAAACACAGCAGCATTAAGCTGCTATTTTACGCTGGTATTCTGTGAGCGTGGTCCTTCCCGGTCGAGCTGACCCATCTGTGCTACAACTATACTACTAATATAGCTGCAGCATGGCTCTACCACGTATTGATTTTATGTGATATTAAATAAAATTTACTACAATGATTAGACATAAAGGCAGTTCAGTACCACAGTTGCTATGACTTTGACTGCGGTGCAGTGGGTTGTCCGTTTGATTGTCGCATCTAACCAATATTTGAGTAGCCTACATATTATGTGAAGTAAAAGTGAAGTATCTTTTTCTTCACCAGCCCATATTAGTCCACTGCTGGACATGGGCCTCTCTCATTGTTGGCACAATTTGCCTTAATCGGTTGACATGCGGGTTGGCGATGACTGCAGTTGCAGACTTCTGAATTGTTCAAGTAATTCATGGGTATTAGAATATTTATTCAAGTAAATTAATACCATCTAACGTACGCAGCCGCCTGCTATTAAATTAATAACAAACCGCTGCGAAACGCCCGCCTACCCTCCAACCACGCAACAAATCGCTGATCACCGTGAGGGTGATGAACGACCATATTGCGAGGCTGTCCGTTATTAGAGAGCAGGCTTAAAGATGTTTAAGAGAGGTGAGTTAGAAACATTTGTTTGTTCATTCAGCAGTGCAACATTACTATTATTATATTTTAATATCTCCAACTGTAGATATCTGTAGTTTTATAAAATGCTATTTAATCAAATCGGTATTTGTTAAACAAGAACGCAAGTTAAGTCGGTTCAGGTCCATTTAAAAAATTAGGCCTCAAATTTTATACTCCAATAAAATTTGTAAAACTGATTCCAATTTAAGAAAAAAATTCTCCGTAGTTTCGATTGACGTGCAAGAGAAAACATTATATTTAAAATTACTATAGATACATATAGAGGAAAAAAGGCAGTAAAACATGTCATTTAATTTCAACAAAATAACGTTATTTTTTATTTTTTATAAAACTGTAGTGACTAATGAACTTACAGCCCATGTAATGGTAAATGGTTACTGCATAATCAAAACCGAAAGAGTTCTAAATTTAGAATTCATTAGAACGCTTCAAAACGGCAAATTACGATTCAAAGCACGTAATGAACAGGGAATGGATCTATGTTAACTGCAATATGATCCCCTTCTAGTACTCGATGAAAGTGAAGATTTAATTTTATAAAATTTCGTATTTTAATAGGGTGTTAGATCTGATTAGATCTTGAATAAAACTAATTTTGCGGGTTTTATTTAATTTAACTTTATCAATTCCCGATGTTTCGAGCAATTTTCAGCACCCATGGTCAGGAGGGTCTGAGGTTCTTGAAGTCCAGATGTCATAGTTAACAAAGGCTATCTTCAGCTTTTATCATAAATTTTGCTCCGATCTAGGCAGAACTGAGGCTGTAAGAATAATGATGATTTTTTTTGTCCTCGTACCGGCGGCGACGACCTGGTAAGACATGCAGGAAGTCGATGGATGCAGGTGGCTCAGGACCATGCTTTGTGGCATTCCTTGGGGGAGGCCTATGTTCAGCAGTAGACTTGTGATGGGCTGTAATAATGATGATGATGATGAATGTGATTTAAAAAAAATTACTACAATGATTAGAAATAAAGGCAGTTCAGTAGCACAGTTGCTATGACTTTAACTGCGGCGCAGTGGGTTGCGCGTTTTATTTCGCTTCTAGCTAATATTTGTGTTGACAAACGAACTTACAGCCCACCTGATGGTAAATGGTTACTGCAGTCCAAAGACATTCAGCTTATTTCAAACAAAGAAGGCGACAGGTGTGTTGTCACCTCTAAATACTAAGATGAAATGCCTTACAACTTCTAATTATTTCCTTATGTTTCATTCATTCAATGCATATCAAGTCCAATGCTAAACATCGGTTTCCTCCATAGACTGTCTCATGGGGAGGATCATAATATAATGGCCACGCTAGGTAGGTAGGTCGGCAACCGCAGTTTGTTATTAATTTTACTTGTTACCCGGAAGATGCTGTTGCATATATCCTGTTTCAGTTTCCCTTCGTCTCCTCTTACGACACCTACAGGCTGTATGGGTAATTCTTACGACGCTACTTTTTGTCCCTTATGTTTACCTTATGTCTTGATTTACCTTTAACTATCAGGTAGTTAGCGAGAAAAGTGATGCGAAATGGTATCCTTGAAGGCAATGAGACATCATTCAAAATGGGAAATCTATTCGAAAGTTGTTTTATGAAAATCTTACTAACACAAACAGTAGCAATACAACCAAAACTCCATTTCACAGTCCAGTGAATCGATACATTTTGTGGGACCCTCTAGAATCGAAGTCAATGTAAACTTTGTGTACAAAACTCAGACCATCAAAGAAATATAGAGGGAGCGCTGCGTAGATTTCAAGTGACGCTAAAACCATGATCATATTCTTGACACGTACTCACGTACATATTTTTCTTTTTTTCTTTTTCTTTAAAAGCCAGTAAAAATCTACTGCTGGAGGCTCACATATGTACCTTGAATCATGTTTTCGGTTGCGAATGATTTAAAATGTATAATTATGTGTGCATAAGTCCATGTTCTTACAGTAAGTTGAGCATGGCTTAGGCTTGGTTTCGGTGTCACTCAGAAAGTACGAAGAGCTCCGTCTATCTTCCTTTGTTTGTCTAAGACAGAAAAGAAATTTTAAGTTTCGTAATGTTATTCTGTTTCAATAATTACTATAAAACTTATCAGCAACAGTAGCCTAATGGCTAAAAGTACTGACTGCTAAACTAAAAAGTCGTGGGTTTGAATGAGCTATTCAACTACTATGTCACACCAACCCTAGTTTTCAGCTTAGTTTGAGTGGTAATAAAAAGTAGATGTTAGATTGTTATTTGAAAATATATTAGGATGGATACAAGATACAAATATTCTTTTATTTTTAGTCTAATCATTTTTTTTATCATATTTGTTTAATAGAATTAAAAGAAGCAATAATGTATTTTTCTAAATTATTAGGTAGCATTTTTTCAAATGTGTTCAGAGGTAGTTCAGTGGCTCAGACAATCATTTATTAATTACAGCCTATCAAATATCCACTGCTGAACATAGGCCTTCTCCATAGATTGTCAGAAAGATATTTTCCTTATTTGACACGCTTGACTGGTTTAGCAACCGCAGTGTTTTTATTATTTTTGAATTGAGTAACATTGTAAAAACTAAATTTATTAACTAAAACGAAATAAAATTTTGTTTTTCTCATACTTTTAAAAAAAGTATTTTAACAATAGACATCAATGGAGTAGTTGTACTCGTAATTTGTGATAAACAATATTTTGTTACATTGATATCTAAAGCATGAGAAACAGGGTACGTTCACAACACAAGTTTCGAGATGATTTCTCTTGGGTGACAAGATAAAGTTTGTAATACGCTGTAGGAAATAAATTACAGTTTGTGCAAAATTGAAGTGTTGTACGCAAGACAAACTGGAGTACAGAGGCAGCTTATGATAATCTCTAACATATATTGCATAGATGTAGTACATACAAGTGATCTTACAAAAATGCTAGAAAAACACTAACCATTGTCGAGATTCGGTTATGTGGTAATAAATCTTTACGCGATTAAAAAAACGCCAACTCTTGAAAAACGGTAAATAATTAAAGGGATGAGTCGCTCGCGTCCGTAGGCTTCGACCACCTAACCCTAGGCCCACCCTACACGTGTCCCCCGGGTGGTGCTAAACGAGCGACAAAGCCGAAAGGATAGACTCGGCTCCTCGCCGTATGGTAGCGGCATAAATTCTACCACCCCCTTAGATCGCACCATGAGCCAACACATTAAAGAAATAGCCCCGAGCTCCCGGCGCCCCTTTAATGGGGCAGGGGTGCGAAGAATCTCCGAGAGTAAAACCGGCGACGAGGTTCGCCACCCGTCACGTTCTGTCTCCCGGAGGGGCGAAAAGTGGATTGCGGAGGCCCGTCTGGCTACGCTGAATGTATGTGGAGCAATGAATGATAAGATGGATGAAATATGCAAAATGATGAATGATAGAGAAATAGATGTGTTATGTGTAAATGAGACAAAACGAAAGGGAAATGATGCCACTGCACATGGCATGTATACCGCTTACTGGTCTGGTGTAGACGAGACCGAGCGGGCATGCCAGGGAGTCGGTGTCATCCTTTCAGAAAGAATGGGTCGATGTGTGAAAGAGTATGAATGTGTAAGCCCAAGGCTGCTATGGATACGAATGAAAGTGGGCTTAAAGAAGTTGTTTGTGCTAGGGGTGTACGCCCCAGACATGTCTAAGTCCACTTATATCCGAGAGCAGTTTTGGGACATGGTAAGGATGGTGTTGATGAAATGTAAGGGAAATGAAAATATCATTATGTTAGGAGATTTTAATGGAAGGGTTGGGGTGAAGAGGTCTGGTTATGAAAGGATATTAGGAATGTTTGGCGATGAAAGTGTAAATGAGAATGGTGAAGACCTCCTCGCCGTATGTGAGGAAAAGAATCTTTTTGTGACGAATACTTTCTTTCGCCATAAGAGGATTCACATGTATACATGGGAAAGAGGTGATGATAGAAGCATGATAGATTTCATAATTGTGGATGAAAGAATGCGGAGCGCAGTGGTAGATACAAGAGTTTACCGAGGGTCCAACGTAGGGACGGATTATTACTTGGTCTTATGCCGAATTAATAGTCTATTCAGGCGTTGGCGGCATCGGACATCTGTGTTTACCACTGCGTTACAGCGTATAAGAACAGAGAGTTTACAAGATGAAGGTGTGAAAGAGAAGTATAAATGTAGACTGAGGGAGAATATAAATGGTTTGAATGAAATATGTATGAATGATTTAGACCTGAATACTGTATGGAATAATGTTAAGAAAGTTTTGGTGGATGCAGCCACCGAAGTATGTGGTGTAAGTAAGAGAACGAATGAAAATAATACGTTGTGGTGGGATGATGAGATTCGGATGGAAGTTGAAGCAAAGAAGAGAGCATGGCTAGATTTACTGGCAACCAAAGCTGGTAATTCTGGCGGTATGAATGATGAGATTGAAAGAAAAAGGCAGACTTTAGACTTATAAATAAGAGAGTAAAAGAAGTTGTTGAAAGGAAAAAGCAAGAAAGAACGGATAAGAATGATAGAAGGATATCTGATAACTTCCAGGCAAATATTAAAATGTTCTGGAAACTCGTAAGAACTGCTAGGGGAAATTCAAAACAACCTAGAATGAATGCTATACGAGACGAGAATGGCGGTATGCTGAATGATGAAGTTTCGAATTTAAAGAGATGGAAGGATACTTTGAAAGCGTGGTTATGAGTGAAGGGTCGTCTGAATTAAGTGAAAAGAAATTCCGAAAGAAGTGGAGAGGTAGGAGATAAGTGTAGATGAAATAATGAAAGCAATGAAAAGCATGAAAGCAGGTAAGGCAGCCGGATATGATAGAGTATCACTCGAAATGCTAAGGGCTGGAGAGGAGGGTGGCAGGCCTGCTGTACACTTGTTTAATTTATGTTGGGAACTGAAGCGGGTACCGGAAGACTGGTGCAAAGCCGTTATAGTCCAAATATATAAAGGAAAAGGGTCACAGCAGGACTGTAAAACTACCGTGGTATCAGCTTGCTTAGCATTGTGGGTAAACTATGCTAAGGTGTTAATTGAAAGAGTTATGGAAGAAACTGATGGAAAAATTTGGGATGTGTAAGCTGGATTTAGAAAGAATGGGGTGTACGGATCAAGTATTTTCCATGCATGATTGCGGAAAGTTTTGGCCAAAACCAGAAAGTTTTTGTGCTTTCGTGGACTTGGAAAAGGCTTATGACAGAGTGGACAGGAATGTGTTATGGCAAACACTGAACTCATTTGGTTTGAGCGCTGGTTTGATACAGGCATTGAAGTCTCTTTATAGGGACTCTAGTGCTTGTGTCAGGATCAACAGGGTCTACTCGGACTGGTTTGGCATCCAAGGTGCCAGACAGGGCTGTGTAGCTTCCCCTGGCTGTTTAACCTATTTATGGACAGTTGTTTGCAAACTTTGAAAGTTGAAGAATGTGGGTTGAGAATGGGTGAGTTAACCGTCAAATGCCTTTTGTACGCCGATGATCAAGTCATATTTGCATCGTCGGCCGAGTTGCAAATGATGGTTACTTTAATGAACCGGTCATTAAAAGAAAGAGGTATGAAAGTGAACGCAAGTAAGACGAAAGTGATGGTTTTGAAAGAAGAAAGTAAAACGTTATGTGAAATAAGAATAGAAGGGAGTTGATTGAGCAAGTGGATGAGTTTGTGTATTTGGGATATGTATTTAGAAGGATGGTAGATATGATAAGGATATAGAACGACGAGTGAACGCAGGAAATAGAGTGAATGGGGCTCTACACGCTATTGTGAAGAGTCAGAATGTGTAAAAGGCACGTTTGGCAATTCACAATGCTGTGTTAGTCCCTACTTTAATGTATGGTAGTGAAAGTTGGGTCTGACAGAAGAAGCATGAGAGTAGAATAAATGCTGTAGAAATGCGTCATTAAGGAGTATGCTAGGGCTGAATCTGAAGGACAGGGTGAGAAATAGTGTGATAAGAGAAAAAGTGTGGTTTGCAAGATGACGTTGTGACCAGGATTAAGAAAGGAATGCTTCGGTGGTTTGGTCATGTAGAAAGAATGAACGAAGAAAGAGTGACAAAGCAAATTTATGTTGCAGAAGTGAACGGCAGAGTCGGAAAGGGACGCCCTAGACGAAGGTTTATCAACCAAATTGGCGATATATTGAAAATGGGCCAGATTAGGAGTACCCTTAACCGACGAGCGTGTATGCGTAGATATATGGATGTAAAGGTGGCGAGAGAGGTGTGCCAGGATCGTGCCAAGTGGAAGTCCGTAGTCTCTGCCTACCCCTCTGGGTGACAGGCGTGAGTTTTTATGTATGTATGTAATTAAAAAAATAAAATAATTGAAATATAATAATTTTTGTCTCTTACTATATTCACTAAAATTTAATGTAATATTTTCACAAAAAGTATGACAAAAAAATAAATTTATTAATTTACTTTTTTTACATATACACTTTCTGTCAACATTATTAACCAACACAAGCTAGTGATACTTGTTACCGACTTCACAGTGTCAGTATTTTCATCAGTTCATTCATTAGGCAATGCGGCTTTTATAACAAAGTCCCAGTGAAAATACAAGGTCTTTCAATTACCAAGTTTAAATATTTTACTTGACAAAGACTGTATAAAAAGGGTTATCATATTGTCATATACCTAGATGATCGCTCCCAACCTATTTCTAAAATGATTTTGTAATTAATTGTACAACCTGTGTAACATTTAAAAAAACAATTAAAATGTTACATTGAAAAAAAATTGTCCAAAAATTATTCTATCACCGCCGAGTACATGCTACAACTAGACAGTTAACAATTTCATTGGTACCGGCGAGATTCTAACTCGGGTCTACATATTAAGCTTTTTACGGCAAGCCTGTAGACTCCACTACGGCTGCAGCCTGGTCAGTACGGACAAATTTTCTTAGGCCAGTGTTCAGTAGTGGACATAAAAACGCTTTGATGTGATGTGACAAAGTGAAACTCTTTTTTAATTCTAACTTTTACTCTTATAAGCCTCTTTAAAAGCGGTCAATATCTATGAGAAAATCTACGTGGTATACCTATATAAAGCAGTGGACTTCTATTGGCTGTAATGGATGGATGGATCATCAGTTTACCCTGCGCTCCTTTATCTATGTCATGAAAATTATATAAAGTTCAAACTCTTGAAGCTGTTATTATTAATATAATCCATTACAGTGCATAAAATTGGTAGTAACATTGATGGATTTAGGGATTGATATGACCACTTTCAATCGACGGATTCAACTCGGCTGGGCAGCGTTCAAAATTACGACACATCTCGTCAGGTATACCTCAAAACATGAAAACGAGATTGTACAACCAGTGCGTGTTGGCAGTGATAACTTATGGATCTGAGACGTGGTATTTCACTGCCGGCCGTTTGAGGAAGCTCAAGGTCGCTCAGCGAGCAATGGAGAGGGCTATGCTCGACTTTGCGTGATAAACTTAGAAAAGAGGATATCCGCAGTAGAACCAGAGAGACCGACATAGCCCAACGGATTAGTAAGCTGAAGTGGCAATGGGCCGGCCATGTAGCTCGAAGAAGTGACAAGCGATGGGGAAAAAAGGTTCTCGAGTGGCGGGTGAAGTGTAGGGCGTCCCCCCCCCTAGATGGAGTGACGACCTGGTAAGATATGCAGGAAGTCGATGGATGCAGGTGGCTCAGGACCGTGCTTTGTGGCATTCCTTGGGGGAGGCCTATATTCAGCAGTGGACTTGTAAAGGGCTGTAATGATGATGATGATGGCCACTGTATTTCCTGTATGTACCTAAGAATATCAAAATAAAAATGTAAAACCAGTGTCTGTTGTCGGGGTTACTCAACGTGATAGAATCCTTCACGAAGATATTATCCGGAGGAAAACAAAATAACTCACATAGTGCAAAAGATCAGTACGCTGAAGTGGCAATGGGCAACCATAAAGCTCTAAGAACTGACAACCAATGGAGAAGAAAGATTCTTGAGACCCTCAAGAAATACACTGACGACCTAATGAAACATGCAGGGAGTCGATGGATGCTGGTTGATCAAGACCGTGCTTTGTGGCGATCTATGTTCAGCAGTGGACTTGTGATAGGCTGTAATAATCATGATAATAAAGACAACTTTTTTCTTTCTGATGACGACTTCCGGTCCGCCTGCATTATGTGTCAGAAAATCATAAATTCAAGAATTTTTTACCGAGTTATATTAAAAGTTTGGTGAATACTCTTTCTATAGCATAGGTCTAATTAAAAAATAATCAAATATGAAAAGATAAAAGAGTAATACAACACCTATATAGGAAATAGGTATAGAACATAAAAAGCAATGTAATTTGTGCGTGTATATTGTCTCTTTTTTAAGGATTACAATTCAACGAAGTTAGCGATACAAGTTCGTTGACAACTACTTCGAGACTACTACGCCGGGTTCGAATCAAAATCAAAGTGCAAACACAAATTGTTAGTTTTCGCGTCTGGTTGTGCTTCGACTTAGACTACCTGGATAGTACCTACCCAGACGATTCCTAAGGCAAAAAAGGAGGAGAGTAATCATAAAGCTTATAGACTAATAAGGAATTATTTAATTTAAAAATATCTGGAGAATGAAGCTGGTTGTCCAAGAGCACACTAAATAATCAACCGGATAAACACAGCAGAAAAGGCCCAAGCTTAAGTGACAGAATTACGGGATAAAAATACCAGGAGACAGGGCTGGCATGATTTACTCGAACAAGCTTTAGATGATAGTGTCGATGTTTTTATGAATTCTTAGGTATATAGCTTTTAGTTTTGTCATCAATTTTCTTCTTGAATTTCAAGTAATGTTACTCCATCCATCTATCCATTACAGTATTTAAAAGTCCACTGCTAAAAATGAGCCTCCGCAGTTTTTTTATAATCTTGAGTTGTTATTAGAAAGATGCTGCCGCCAAACTTTTTTTTTATAGCAGAGGGGGCAAACTAGAATGCGGCTCACCTGATGGTAGTGACTACCGCCGCCCATAAACAACTGCAACACCAGAGGAATTGCAGATGCGTTGCCGGCCTTTAAAAGGAGTACGCTTTTTTCTTGATGGTCCCGTTACAATCTCCTGTTTCAGTTTCCTCTGTCGCCTTACGACACCCGCGGGACGTGATGGGGTAGTGGATATTCTTGTCCACCACTACACGGCTAACACCGCAACTACATGGTTAGAGTTCAGTATCAAATAATAACCTCAATTTGACGTGTAGTCCTAGTGGAACATTCTTCCACTTTTTGTGGTGGCAGTTTTCGAAACGGTCATTTTACTTTACTAAAATTATTTTACTTTATTTTAAACTACTTTCAACTTCTGCGAAACGAGAATGGGTAGGTTTCCTCTTAGGCAACCATCACGCTTTTAACCATTATTACTAATATATTTGCATGAGCCTTTGTAGCTCAGGGACTATACGCTCGCTGTAAATTTCACGGACCTAATGTGAAGTCCGCTTACAGGGCAGCGCATTAGAAATTTTCTTGTCCTAAAACCCTTTCATATATGAAAGCAGCTTATACACGCCTGTGTCCAGGAGTGGTAGGTACATATAGGTTGAAACTTTAATAATATATGCCTGGTAACAGCTTTGTAATTTGCTTAATCAAGGATATTGTTTTGAGTCCTTGTTTTAATTAAATCGTAACTGAAACCTGGAGCAAGAACATTATTTTGGGCGTAACGGAATAACGAGGGCAAATATTTTTGGAGTAACGCCTTTAATTTTCTCGATGCTTAATAATTATTACTCACATTTTCGCTGCGTGCCTAACTAATGTGATTGTATGATCAGTTTTAATTAACTTTTTGTTAGTTTTGCCTTAACAACGTTTATAACGATAATATTTTAGTACTATTAAAAATTAAAATTGACTTTAATTAACGCTGAAAACTGTTATGGCCATGATGTCTTTCTCATATCTTACGTAGTCGCCTTTTGTGAATATTAGTAATCTATGTGTGTTGTAGTGTTTGGAAACCACCGCAGGAGACAGATTATAATTTTAATAAAAATAGTAAATAGTACGAACATATTTTGCGACAAAAAGGCTCCAGCTTTGTGTCAATATAATTAGCACAAATAGTACACATTAAGAGTCCATGTAGCGTCTACTAAATTACGTATTAATACAAAGCCAAGCGAACCCCTTCAACCTGAAGCAAAACTATTCAGTCAGAGTCTCTATAATCGGATTTACTCTAAATGGACCCGGAGTACCCTTTACAAATATGTTATAGTTCATCACAAAGTGAAGTAATTCCACAGCTATTTTCACAACTTTCAAAAATTTTTATCATTTTGGGTTTCTACAATTTCCTAAATATACATAATAGCAATCAAATATCACAATGATGGAACAAAACAAACTTATCCAATTAAAAAAATAATTGAACTCTCCTTTGATTATCAATTTTCCAACGATATTTTTTCTTTTAAAAATTAACTGAAATAAAAAAGGATGGTAGGAGAGATTAGATAAATATCGCGACATTTTTGGAACGAAGTTCCTTATCGGACGGTACGAATTTGGTGGAAGGCGAGAAAAGTGTAAGATTTTCCGTCACAACCTTCTGACGTAGTGTAGACGGCCTTGGCGGTTAGAAGCGAGATGGAATAATATCCATCTCCTCGCACTTTTATTATCTTACCATGAAAGAAATATTATTTTATTTTAAATGACGCTTCATTTTAATAGACGCTAGTAATTAATTTATGTGTATTTTAATCATGAATATAATATGTTTATCAATAATAATATACTACGAAAGGAACTTCGTTCCAACCGAGTGTTCCACGACACTCGCGCATGTCTTTTTTAATAATATTTAGGTTCTTCACACACGAGTCGTAAGCGTAGTCGTATCGTAAGCGTATCGTTGCGACGCAACGCGCACGAGACCTGCAGTGTTCTACAAACGAATCGTCGAGTAGACGTATCGTTTTGTAAGATCTCATTTGAAATCATGGCGTCAATGGTACCAGATGTGTTGGGTGAATTTATTGACTATCTTACTTTCTCTTCAGACGAAGAGGATTTTTATTGTTTGATTATGTAAGAAGTAGAAAGCGACGTGCTCATTGGATCCATCCATACATTACAAATAATCACAAGAATAGATTGTTTGTTGCTGCACGTGAACTTTCAGCAGATGATAATAAATGCCGCAGTTTTTGTCTAATGAATTTTCATTCGATAAAGAGTTTTTCAACAAAAATTTCATCGATAAAATTTTCTTTAAAGATTCAGTTAAATTTTAAAGAAATTAATGAACAGTTAATTTTTACGCTTGCTTTTTACGCCAGTACCACCATCGACAATAAACATCTCCTACGATTCGCTGCAGTACCGCTTCGTGCGGATTTGTGAACATGTACTGCTCGTATTGCTCTCGTCCCACACGCGTATTACGATACGCTTACGATACGACGCCGTGTGAAATGCGGTAAATCTTTAAACAATGAATTTGTATTGTTAATGTAAAGAACCTGAGACGCTTTTTCTGGTATTGGGACTTTCTATCTTACTCCTAAGGACATTTATTTAATGTATATGCAATCCCATGTTGTATTTTATCCAAGTAGACTGAATACAATAGTCTGGACATTTTGCGAATGGACGATGGCAAGCCACCTTGCTTTAAGGCAAACTAGGTCTAAAACAAATCGAAGTAAAGAATAGAAGCCTGGAAAAATACTTGACAAATAAGGTCTAGGCCGTTGCTATTAACACATGAAATATTTTGTTATTTATAACAGAAAGAGAAAACAAAACATATACATAAGATATAAGCAACGGTGAATAGGAATTATTACGTGGACTTACAATATCATTAATTCGTATATACAAGTACATATAAATAAAGGATGCCTTAAAGACATGGCAGGATATAGTAGAAGCTTTGATATATGTGCCTATTTTAATTATTGTACTAAATAATTTGTCTCATATAATTTAAAGACAGTAAAACAGCACTAGCATTTAACGTCATCACGTTCTGAATCCATACTAAAATCGGTAGCGACTAAAATCGGTATTAGATTTGATTAGATCATGAATGAAACTAATTTTGCGGGTTTTGTTTAATTTTACTTTTTCAATTCCCGAAGAGGAGTCATAGTTAACAAAGCCTATCTTCAGCTTTTATAATAAGTTTTGCTCTACTTAGAACTGAGGATGTAGGAATAATGATTATTTTATGTGATATTAAATAAAATTTACTACAATGATTAGACATAAATGCAGTTCAGTACCACAGTTGCTATGACTTTGACTGCGGTGCAGTGGGTTGTCCGTTTGATTGTCGCATCTAACCAATATTTCCTCGAAGGATTACCGTGTCCTCCACCTCTTCGAACCTCGGATAATCCTATAATATTCCAGCGCAACTTGTCCATCTCTTCTTCTAGCCTAGGATTTTCTCGTCAGTCCTCAGGGTGCGTGCGTTATAAGTTGCCTGGTCGAGTCATCGTAGGTGGCAACCGAACCTCCACCGGAGATTCTAGCACCCCGCCCGCTGTTACCATGGTCATCACCGTAGCTAGGAATAAGGGGCCGCAGGGGACTGGGGACCGTTTATTAGTGCCGTTGCTCATGGTGGTATTGCCATAGTTACGCTGGCGAGCGGGTTGGCAACCGCAGTTTTTATTGCTTTTGCTGTTATCAGAAAGTTGCTGCTGCCCATCTTCTGCCTCATTTCCCTCTGTCGCCTTTTACTACACCCACGGGAAGATATGGGATAGTGGTCTCTTACCCGCCCTACACGGGATAGCAGTAGTAATGAAAGAGAAATGTTAGTATTAATTTAGGACCCATATTTCTATGTGAATAAAGAGAACTTAATTTTATATACGAATTCAAGACATTTTTCAAAGTCTAATTACATTTATTTATAAAATATAATATGTGCCATTTTGTTCTATAACTTGTTGCCATCTTTGTAGTGACATAATCCCGTTGTTGCAGAAATCTTGGGATTTTTGATCAAAAAATGCGACAAGTAGTTTTGACAGTCTTCTCTTGATGTTACTAACCTAACACTACCCAAAGAATTTTGAAGAGACCGATACAGGTGAAAATCTGAGGGTGCAAGGTCAGGACTATATGGTGGATGCATAACACCAAGCTCTCTCAATTTATACTGAGCAGCCAAAGATGTTTGTGTCTGGCGTTATCGTGATGAAACACCACCTTTTCTGTTGATCGATTCAGCCGTTTTTCCTAAATTATTTTTATAATCAAAACCGAAAGTGTTCTAAATTTAGAATTTATTAGAACGCTTCAAAACGGCAAATTACGATTCAAAGCACGTAATGAACAGGGAACGGATCTATTTTAAGTGCAATATGATCCTCTTCTAGTACTCAATGAAAATGAAGATTTCATTTTATAAGATTTCTTATTTTAAAAGGGTGTTAGATCTGATTAGATCTTGAATAAAACCAATTTTGCGGGTTTTATTTAATTTAACTTTATCAATTCCCGAAGTTTCGGGCAAGTTTTCGGCACCCATGGTCAGGAGTTAGAAGAAGGCTGTAAGAATAATAATGATTTTTTTTGTCCTCGTACCGGCGGATGAAGTGTAGGGCGTCCCCTCATTAGATGGAGTGACGACCTGGTAAGACATGCAGGAAGTCGATGGATGCAGGTGGCTGAGGACCGTACTTTGTGGCATTCCTTGGGGGAGACCTATGTCCAGCAGTAGACTTGTGATGGGCTGTAATAATGATGATGATCATGAATGTGATTAAAAAAAATTACTACAATGATTAGAAACAAAGGCAGTTCAGTAGCACAGTTGCTATGACTTTAACTGCGGCGCAGTGGGTTGCGCGTTTGATGTCGCTTCTAGGTAATATTTGTGTTGACAAACGAACTTACAGCCCACCTGGTGGTAAATGTTTACTGCAGTCCATAGACATTCAGCTGATTTCAAACAAAGAATGCGACAGGTGTGTTGTTACCTCTAAGTACTATGAGGAAATACCTTACAACTTGTAATTATTTCCTTATGTTTCATTCATTCAATGCATATCAAGTCCACTGCTAAACATCGGTTTCCTCCATAGACTATCTCATAGGGAGGATCATAATATAATGGCCACGCTTGGTAGGTGGGTCGGCAACCGCAGTTTGTTGTTAATTTCACTTATTATCAGGAAGATGCTGCTGCATATATCCTGTTTCAGTTTCCCTTCATCGCCTCTTACGACACCTACAGGCTGTATGGGGTAGTGGAAATTCTTACGCCGCTACTTTTTGTCCCTTATGTTTACCTTATGTCTTGATTTATCTTTAACTATCAGGTAGTTAGCTAAAAAGTGATGCGAAATGTATCCTTGAAGGCAATGAGACATTATTCAAAATGGGAAATCTATTCGAAAGTTGTTTTATGGAAATCTTACTAACACAAACAGTAGCAATACAACCAAAACTCCATTTCACAGTCCAGTGAATCGATACATTTTGTGGGACCCTCTAGAATCAAACTCAATGTAAACTTTGTGTACAAAACTCAGACCAACAAAGAAAGATAGAGGGAGCGCTGCGTAGATTTCAAGTGACGCTAAAACCATGATCATATTCTTGACACGTACTCACGTACACATTTTTCTTTTTTTTTTCTTTAAGTGCCACTAAAATCTACTGCTGAGGCTCACATATGTTCCTTGAATCATGTTTTCGGTTGCGAATGATTTAAAATGTATAATTATGTGCATAAGTCCATGTTTACAGTAAGTTGAGCATGACTTAGGTTTGTATCGGTGTCAATTAAAATGTACGTAGAGCTCCGTCAGTCTTTCTTTGTTGGTCTATGGCAGAAAATAAATTTTAACTATCGTAATTTGATTTTTTTTCCATAATTACTATAAAATTTATCAGCAACAGTAGCCTCATGGCTAGAACTGACTGCTAAACTAAAAGTCGTGGGTTTGAATGAGCTATTCAACTACTATGTCACACCAACCTAGTTTTCAGCTTAGTTTGAGTGGTAAAAGTAGATGTTAGATTGTTATTTGAAAATATATTAGGATGGATAGAAGATATAAATATTCTTTTATTTTTAGTCTAATCAATTTTTTTATCATATTTGTTTAATAGAATTAAAAGAAGCAATAATGTATTTTTCTAAATTATTAGGTAGCATTTTTTCAAATGTGTTCAGAGGTAGTTCAGTGGCTCAGACAATCATTTATTAATTACAGCCTATCAAATATCCACTGCTGAACATAGGCCTTCTCCATAGATTGTCAGAAAGATATTTTCCTTATTTGACACGCTTGACTAGTTTAGCAACCGCAGTGTTTTTATTATTTTTGAATTGAGTAACATTGTAAAAACTAAATTTAATTAACTAAAATGAAATAAAATATTGTTTTTCTCATACTTTAAAAAAAAGTATTTTAACAATAGGCATCTATGGAGTAGTTGTACTCGTAATTTGTGATAAACAATATTTTGTTACATTGATATCTAAAGCATGAGAAACAGGGTACGTTCATAACACAAGTTTCGAGATGATTTCTCTTGGGTGACAAGATAAAGTTTGTAATACGCTGTAGGAAATAAATTACAGTTTGTGCAAAATTGAAGTGTTGTACGCAAGACAAACTGGAGTACAGAGGCAGCTTATGATAATCTCTAACCTATATTGCATAGATGTAGTACATACAAGTGATCTTACAAAAATGCTAGAAAAACACTAACCATTGTCGAGGTTCGATTATGTGGTAATAAATCTTTACGCGATTAAAAAAACGCCAACTCTTGAAAAACGGTAAATAATTAAAGGGATGAGTCGCTCGCGTCCGTAGGCTTCGACCACTAACCTAGGCCCACCTACACGTGTCCCCGGGTGGTGCAACGAGCGACAAAGCCGAAAGGATAGACTGGCCTCGCCGTATGGTAGCGGCATAAATTCTACCACCCCTTAGATCGCACCATGAGCCAACACATTAAAGAAATAGCCCTGAGCTCCCGGCGCCCCTTTAATGGGGCAGGGTGAAGAATCTCCGAGGAAAACCGGCGACGAGGTTCGCCACCCGTCACGTTCTGTCTCCCGGAGGGCGAAAGTGGATTGCGGAGGCCCGTCTGGCTACGCTGAATGTATGTGGAGCAATGAATGATAAGATGGATGAAATATGCAAAATGATGAATGATAGAGAAATAGATGTTATGTGTAAATGAGACAAAAAGGGAAATGATGCCACTGCACATGGCATGTATACCGCTTACTGGTCTGGTGTAGACGAGACCGAGCGGGCATGCCAGGGAGTCGGTGTCATCCTTTCAGAAAGAATGGGTCGATGTGAAAGAGTATGAATGTGTAAGCCCAAGGCGGATACGAATGAAAGTGGCTTAAAGAAGTTGTTTGTGCTAGGTACGCCCCAGACATGTCTAAGTCCACTTATATCCGAGAGCAGTTTTGGGACATGGTAGGATGGTGTTGATGAAATGTAAGGAAATGAAAATATCATTATGTTAGGAGATTTTAATGGAAGGGTTGGGGTGAAGAGGTCTGGTTATGAAAGGATATTAGGAATGTTTGGCGATGAAAAGTGTAAATGAGAATGGTGAAGACCTCCTCGCCGTATGTGAGGAAAAGAATCTTTTTGTGACGAATACTTTCTTTCGCCATAAGAGGATTCACATGTATACATGGGAAAGAGGTGATGATAGAAGCATGATAGATTTCATAATTGTGGATGAAAGAATGCGGAGCGCAGTGGTAGATACAAGAGTTTACCGAGGGTCCAACGTAGGGACGGATTATTACTTGGTCTTATGCCGAATTAATAGTCTATTCAGGCGTTGGCGGCATCGGACATCTGTGTTTACCACTGCGTTACAGCGTATAAGAACAGAGAGTTTACAAGATGAAGGTGTGAAAGAGAAGTATAAATGTAGACTGAGGGAGAATATAAATGGTTTGAATGAAATATGTATGAATGATTTAGACCTGAAGACTGTATGGAATAATGTTAAGAAAGTTTTGGTGGATGCAGCCACCGAAGTATGTGGTGTAAGTAAGAGAACGAATGAAAGGAAAAATAATACGTTGTGGTGGGATGATGAGATTCGGATGGAAGTTGAAGCAAAGAAGAGAGCATGGCTAGATTTACTGGCAACCAAAGCTGGTAATTCTGGCGGTATGAATGATGAGATTGAAAGAAAAAAGGCAGACTTTAGACTTATAAATAAGAGAGTAAAAGAAGTTGTTGAAAGGAAAAAGCAAGAAAGAACGGATAAGAATGATAGAAGGATATCTGATAACTTCCAGGCAAATATTAAAATGTTCTGGAAACTCGTAAGAACTGCTAGGAAATTCAAAACAACCTAGAATGAATGCTATACGAGACGAGAATGGCGGTATGCTGAATGATGAAGTTTCGAATTTAAAGAGATGGAAGGATACTTTGAAAGCGTGGTTATGAGAAGGTCGTCTGAATTAAGTGAAAAGAAATTCCGAAAGAAGTGGAGAGGTAGGAGATAATAGATGAAATAATGAAAGCAATGAAAAGCATGAAAGCAGGTAAGGCAGCCGGATATAATAGAGTATCACTCGAAATGCTAAGGGCTGGAGAGGGAGGTAGGCCTGCTGTACACCTTGTTTAATTTATGTTGGGAACTGAAGGGTACCGGAAGACTGGTGCAAAGCCGTTATAGTCCAAATATATAAAGGAAAAGGTCACAGCAGGACTGTAAAACTACCGTGGTATCAGCTTGCTTAGCATTGTGGGTAAACTGTATGCTAAGGTGTTAATTGAAAGAGTTATGGAAGAAACTGATGGAAAAATTTGGGATGTGTAAGCTGGATTTAGAAAGGAATGGGGTGTACGGATCAAGTATTTTCCATGCGCATGATTGTGAGAAGTTTTTGCCAAAACCAGAAAGTTTTTGTGCTTTCATGGACTTGGAAAAGGCTTATGACAGAGTGGACAGGAATGTGTTATGGCAAACACTTAACTTATTTGGTTTGAGCGCTGGTTTGATACAGGCATTGAAGTCTCTTTATAGGGACTCTAGTGCTTGTGTCAGGATCAACGTCTACTCGGACTGGTTTGGCATCCAAGGTGCAGACAGGGCTGTGCAGCTTCCCCTGGCTGTTTAACCTATTTATGGACAGTTGTTTGCAAACTTTGAAAGTTGAAGAATGTGGGTTGAGAATGGGTGAGTTAACCGTCAAATGCCTTTTGTACGCCGATGATCAAGTCATATTTGCATCGTCGGCGGCCGAGTTGCAAATGATGGTTACTTTAATGAACCGGTCATTAAAAGAAAGAGGTATGAAAGTGAACGCAAGTAAGACGAAAGTGATGGTTTTTGAAAGAGAAGAAAGTAAAACGTTATGTGAAATAAGAATAGAAGGGGAGTTGATTGAGCAAGTGGATGAGTTTGTGTATTTGGGATATGTATTTAGAAGGGATGGTAGATATGATAAGGATATAGAACGACGAGTGAACGCAGGAAATAGAGTGAATGGGGCTCTACACGCTATTGTGAAGAGTCAGAATGTGTCAAAAAAGGCACGTTTGGCAATTCACAATGCTGTGTTAGTCCCTACTTTAATGTATGGTAGTGAAAGTTGGGTCTGACAGAAGAAGCATGAGAGTAGAATAAATGCTGTAGAAATGCGTCATTAAGGAGTATGCTAGGGCTGAATCTGAAGGACAGGGTGAGAAATAGTGTGATAAGAGAAAAGTGTGGTTTGCAAGATGACGTTGTGACCAGGATTAAGAAAGGAATGCTTCGGTGGTTTGGTCATGTAGAAAGAATGAACGAAGAAAGAGTGACAAAGCAAATTTATGTTGCAGAAGTGAACGGCAGAGTCGGAAAGGGACGCCCTAGACGAAGGTTTATCAACCAAATTGGCGATATATTGAAAATGGGCCAGATTAGGAGTACCCTTAACCGACGAGCGTGTATGCGTAGATATATGGATGTAAAGGAGGCGAGAGAGGTGTGCCAGGATCGTGCCAAGTGGAAGTCCGTAGTCTCTGCCTACCCCTCTGGGTGACAGGCGTGAGTTTTTATGTATGTATGTAATTAAAAAAATAAAATAATTAAAATATAATAATTTTTGTCTCTTACTATATTCACTAAAATTTAATGTAATATTTTCACAAAAAGTATCATAAAAAAATTAATTTATTAATTTATTATTACACATTCTGTCAACATTATTAACGAACACAAGCTAGTGATACTTGTTACCGACTTCACAGTGTCAGTATTTTCGTCAGTTCATTCATTAGGCAATGTGGCTTTTACAACAAAGTCCCAGTGAACATACAAGGTCTTTCAATTACCAAGTTTAAATATTTTACTTGACAAAGACTGTATAAAAAGGGTTATCATATTGTCATATACCTAGATGATCGCTACCAACCTATTTCTAAAATGATTTTGTAATTAATTGTACAACCTGTGTAACATTAAAGTAACGTTAAACAATTAAAATGTTACATTGAAAAAAAATTGTCCAAAAATTATTCAATCACCGCCGAGTACATGCTACAACTAGACAGTTAACAATTTCATTGGTACCGGCGGGATTCTAACTCGGGTCTACATATTAAGCTTTTTACGGCGAGCCTGTAGACTCTACCACGGCTGCAGCCTGCTCAGTACGGACAAATTTTCTTAGCCCAGTGTTCAGTTGTGAACATAAAAACCCTTTGATGTGATGTGACAAAGTGAAACTCTTTTTTAATTCTAACTTTTACTCTTATAAGCCTCTTTAAAAGCGGTCAATATCTATGAGAAAATCTACGTGGTATACCTATATAAAGCAGTGGACTTCTATTGGCTGTAATGGATGGATGGATAATCAGTTTACCCTGCGCTCCTTTATCTATGTCATGAAAATTCTATAAAGTTCAAACTCTTGAAGCTGTTATTGTTAATATACTCTATTACAGTGCATAAAATAGGTAGTAACATTGATGGATTTAGGGATTGATATGACCACTTTCAATCGACGGATTCAACTCGGCTGGGCAGCGTTCGGGAAATTACGACACATCTTCTCGTCAGGTATACCTCAAAACATGAAAACGAGATTGTACAACCAGTGCGTGTTTCCGGTGATAACTTATGGATCTGAGACGTGGTCTTTCACTGCTGGCCGTTTGAGGAAGCTCAAGGTCGCTCAGCGAGCTATGGAGAGGGCTATGCTCGGGATTTCTTTGCGTGATAAACTTAGAAATGAGGATATCCGCAGTAGAACCAGAGAGATCGACATAGCCCAACGGATTAGTAAGCTGAAGTGGCAATGGGCCGGCCATGTAGCTCGAAGAAGTGACAAGCGATGGGGAAAAAAGGTTCTCGAGTGGCGGGTGAAGTGTAGGGCGTCCCCCCCCCTAGATGGAGTGACGACCTGGTAAGATATGCAGGAAGTCGATGGATGCAGGTGGCTCAGGACCGTGCTTTATGGCATTCCTTGGGGGAGGCCTATATTCAGCAGTGGACTTGTAAAGGGCTGTAATGATGATGATGATGGCCACTGTATTTCCTGTATGTACCTAAGAATATCAAAATAATAATGTAAAACCAGTATCTGTTGTCGGGGTTACTCAACGTGATAGAATCCTTCACGAAGATATTATCCGGAGGAAAACAAAATAACTCACATAGTGCAAAAGATCAGTACGCTGAAGTGGCAATGGGCAACCATAAAGCTCTAAGAACTGACAACCAATGGAGAAGAAAGATTCTTGAGACCCTCAAGAAATACACTGACGACCTAATGAAACATGCAGGGAGTCGATGGATGCTGGTTGATCAAGACCGTGCTTTGTGGCGATCTATGTTCAGCAGTGGACTTGTGATAGGCTGTAATAATCATGATAATAAAGACAACTTTTTTCTTTCTGATGACGACTTCCGGTCCGCCTGCATAATGTGTCAGAAAATCATAAATTCAAGAGTTTTTTACCGAGTTATATTAAAAGTTTGGTGAATACTCTTTCTATAGCATAGGTCTAATTTAAAAATAATCAAATATGAAAAGATAAAAGAGTAATACAACACCTATATAGGAAATAGGTATAGAACATAAAAAGCAATGTAATTTGTGCGTGTATATTGTCTCTTTTTTAAGGATTACATTTCAACGAAGTTAGCGATACAAGTTCGTTGACAACTATTTCGAGACTACTACGCCGGGTTCGAATTCAAATCAGGAACAAGTGCAAACACAAATTGTTAGTTTTCGCGCCTGGTTGTGCTTCGACTTAGACTACCTGGATAGTACCTACCCAGACGATTCGTAAGGCAAAAAAGGAGGAGAGTAATCATAAAGCTTATAGATTAATAAGGAATTATTTAATTTAAAAATATCTGGAGAATGAAGCTGGTTGTCCAAGAGCACACTAAAGAATCAACCGGATAAACACAGCAGAGAAGGCCCAAGCTTAAGTGGTAGAATTACAAGATAAAAATACAAGGAGACAGGGCTGGCATGATTTACTCGAACAAGCTAAGAACTTTAGATGATAGTGTCGATGTTTTTAGGAATTCTTAGGTATATAGCTTTTAGTATTGCCATCAATTTCTTCTTAAATTTTAAGTAATGTTACTCCATCCATCTATCCATTACAGTATTTAAAAGTCCACTGCTAAAAATGAGCCTCCGCAGTTTTTTATAATCTTGAGTTGTTATTAGAAAGATGCTGCCGCCAAACTTTTTTTTTATAGCAGAGGGGGCAAACTAGAATGCGGCTCACCTGATGGTAAGTGACTACCGCCGCCCATAATTAACTGCAACACCAGGGGAATTGCAGATGCGTTGCCGGCCTTTTAAAAAGGAGTAGGCTCTTTTCTTGATGGTCCCTAAGTTACAATCTCCTGTTTCAGTTTCCCTCTGTCGCCTTTTACGACACCCGCGGGACGTGATGGGGTAGTGGATATTCTTGTCCCACCACTACACGGCTAACACCGCAACTACATGGTTAGAGTTCAGTATCAAATAATAACTCCTCAATTTGACGTTTGTAGTCCTAGTGGAACATTCTTTCACTTTTTGTGGTGGCAGTTTTCGAAACGGTCATTTTACTTTACTAAAATTATTATACTTTATTTTAAACCACTTCAATGACCTGCGAAACGAGAATGGGTAGGTTTCCTCTTAGGCAACCATCACGCTTTTAACCATTATTACTAATATATTTGCATGAGCCTTTGTAGCTCAGGGACTATACGCTCGCTGTAAATTTCACGGACCTAATGTGAAGTCCGCTTACAGGGCAGCGCATTAGAAATTTTCTTGTCCTAAAACCCTTTCATATATGAAAGCAGCTTATACACGCCTGTGTCCAGGAGTGGTAGGTACATATAGGTTGAAACTTTAATAATATATGCCTGGTAACAGCTTTGTAATTTGCTTAATCAAGGATATTGTTTTGCGAGTCCTTGTTTTTAATTAAATCGTAACTGAAAGCTGGAGCAAGAACATTATTTTGGGCGTAACGGAATAACGAGGGCAAATATTTTTGGAGTAACGCCTTTAATTTTCTCGATGCTTAATAATTTTCGCTGCGTGCCTAACTAATGTGATTGTATGATCAGTTTTAATTAACTTTTTGTTAGTTTTGCCTTAACAACGTTTATAACGATAATATTTTAGTACTATTAAAAATTAAAATTGACTTTAATTAACGCTGAAAACTGTTACGGCCATGATGTCTTTCTCATATCTTACGTAGTCGCCTTTTGTGAATATTATTAATCTATGTGTGCTGTAGTGTTTAGAAACCACCGCCGGAGACAGATTATAATTTTAATAAAAATTGTAAATAGTATGAACTTATTTTGCGACAAAAAGGCTCCAGCTTTGTATCAATATAGCATTAAGCGCAAATTTACAAATAGTACACATTAAGAGTCCATGTAGCGTCTACTAAATTACGTATTAATACAAAGCCAAGCGAACCCCTTCAACCTGAAGCAAAACTATTCAGTCAGAGTCTCTATAATCGGATTTACTCTAAATGGACCCGGAGTACCCTTTACAAATATGTTATAGTTCATCACAAAGTGAAGTAATTCCACAGCTATTTTCACAACTTTCAAAAAATTTTATCATTCATTGGGTTTCTACAGTTTCCTAAATACACATAATACTCGTAGCAATCAAATATCACAATGATGGAACAAAACAAACTTATCCAATACAAAAAATAATTGAACTCTCTTTTGATTATCAATTTTCCAACGATATTTTTCTTTTGAAAAGTAGAAATAAAAAGGATGGTGGGAGAGATTAGATAAATATCGCGACATTTTTGGAACGAAGTTCCTTATCGGACAGTACGAATTTGGTGGAAGGCGAGAAAAGTGTAAGATTTTTCGTCACAACTCCTTCTGACGTAGTGTAGACGGCCTTGGCGGCTAAAAGGAAGCGAGATGGAATAATATCCATCTCCTCGCACTTTTATTATCTTACCATGAAAGAAATATTATTTTATTTTAAATGACGCTTCATTTTAATAAACGCTAGTAATTAATTTATTTGTATTTCTTTATCAAGAATATAATATGTTTATCAATAATAATATACTACGAAAGGAACTTCGTTCCAACCGAGTGTTCGACACTCACGCATGTTTTTAAATAATTTTAGGCTCTTCGCACGAGTCGTAAGCGTAGTCGTATCGTAAGCGTATCGTTGCGACGCAACGCGCACGAGACCTGCAGTGTTCTACAAACGAATCGTCGAGTAGACGTATCGTTTTGTAAGATCTCATTTGAAATCATGGCGTCAATGGTACCAGATGTGTTGGGTGAATTTATTGACTATCTTACTTTCTCTTCAGACGAAGAGGATTTTTATTGTTTGATTATGTAAGAAGTAGAAAGCGACGTGCTCATTGGATCCATCCATACATTACAAATAATCACAAGAATAGATTGTTTGTTGCTGCACGTGAACTTTCAGCAGATGATAATAAATGCCGCAGTTTTTACATATAGAGTTTTTCATCAAAACTTTCATCGATAAAATTTTCTTTAAAAATTCAGTTAAATTTTTAAATAAATTAATGAACAGCTAATTTTTTACGCTTTCTTTTTTACGCCAGTACACTACGACTATCGTAACGACAATAAACATCTCCTACGATTCGCTGCAGCACCGCTTCGTGTGCGGACTTGTTTGAACATGTACTCGCTCGTATTGCTCTCGTCCTACGCGCGTATTACGATTCGCTTACGATACGACGCCGTGTGTGAAATGCGTAAATCTTTAATCAATGAATTTCGTATTGTTAATGTAAAGAACCTGAGACGCTTTTTCTGGTATTGAGACTTTCTATCTTACACCTAAGGACATTTATTTAATGTATATGAAATCCCATGTTGTGTTTTATCCAAGTAGACCGAATACAATAGTCGGGACACATTTTGTGAATGGACGATGCCAAGCCGCCCTTGCTTTAAGGCAAACCAGGTCTAAAAACAAATCGAAGTAAAGAATAGAAGCCTGGAAAAATACTTGACAAATAAAGTCTAGGCCCGTTGTTATTAACGCATGAAATATTGTAGGAAGAGAAAACAAAACATATATACATAAGATATAAGCAACGGTGAATAAGGAATTAATACGTGGACTTACAATATCATTAATTCGTTCATACAAGTACATATAAATAAAGGGATGCCTTAAAGACATGGCAGGATATAGTAGAAGCTTTGATATATGTGCCTATTTTAATTATTGTACTAAATAATTTGTCTCATATAATTTAAAGACAGTAAAACAGCACTATTAGCATTTAACGTCATCACGTTCTGAATCCATACTAAAATCGGTAGCGACTAAAATCGGTATTAGATTTGATTAGATCATGAATGAAACTTATTTTGCGGGTTTTGTTTAATTTTACTTTTTCAATTCCCGAAGAGGAGGATCTGAGGTGCTTGAAGTCCAGATGTCATAGTTAACAAAGTCTATCTTCAGCTTTTATAATAAGTTTTGCTCTACTTAGAACTGAGGATGTAGGAATAATGATGATTTTATGTGATATTAAATAAAATTTACTACAATGATTAGACATAAAGGCAGTTCAGTACCACAGTTGCTATGACTTTGACTGCGGTGCAGTGGGTTGTCCGTTTGATTGTCGCATCTAACCAATATTTCCTCGAAGGATTACCGTGTCCTCCACTCTTCGAACCTCGGATAATCCTATATTCCAGCGCAACTTGTCCATCTCTTCTTCTAGCCCTAGGATTTTCTCGTCAGTCCTCAGGGTGCGTGCGTTATAAGTTGCCTGGTCGAGTCATCGTAGGTGGCAACCGAACTCCACCGGAGATTCTTAGCACCCTGCCCCGCTGTTACCATGGTCATCACCGTAGCTAGGAATAGCGGGGCCGCAGGGGACTGGGGACCGTTTATTAGTGCCGTTGCTCATGGTGGTATTGCCATAGTTGCCACGCTGGCGAGCGGGTTGGCAACCGCAGTTTTTATTGCTTTTGCTGTTATCAGAAAGTTGCTGCTGCCCATCTTCTGCCTCATTTTCCTCTCTGTCGCCTTTTACTACACCCACGGAAGATATGGGATAGTGGTCATTCTTACCCGCCCTACACGGGATAGCAGTAGTAATGAAAGAGAAATGTTAGTATTAATTTAGGACCCATATTTCTATGTGAATAAAGAGAACTTAATTTTATACGAATTCAAGACATTTTTCAAAGTCTAATTACATTTATTTATAAAATATAATATGTGCCATTTTGTTCTATAACTTGTTGCCATCTTGTAGGTAGTGACATAATCCCGTTGTTGCAGAAATCTTGGGATTTTTGATCAAAAACGACAAGTAGTTTTGACAGTCTTCTCTTGATGTTACTAACTAACACTACCCAAAGAATTTTGAAGAGACCGATACAGGTGAAAATCTGAGGGTGCAAGGTCAGGACTATATGGTGGATGCACTAACACCAAGCTCTCTCAATTTATACTGAGCAGCCAAAGATGTTTGTGCTCTGGCGTTATCGTGATGAAACACCACTCCTTTTCTGTTGATCGATTCAGGCCGTTTTCCTAAATTATTTTTATAATCAAAACCGAAAGTGTTCTAAATTTAGAATTTATTAGAACGCTTCAAAACGGCAAATTACGATTCAAAGCACGTAATGAACAGGGAACGGATCTATTTTAAGTGCAATATGATCCTCTTCTAGTACTCAATGAAAATGAAGATTTCATTTTATAAGATTTCTTATTTTAAAAGGGTGTTAGATCTGATTAGATCTTGAATAAAACCAATTTTGCGGGTTTTATTTAATTTAACTTTATCAATTCCCGAAGTTTCGGGCATGTTTTCGGCACCCATGGTCAGGAGTTAGAAGAAGGCTGTAAGAATAATAATTTTTTTTGTCCTCGTACCGGCGGACGAAGTGTAGGCGTCCTCCCACTAGATGGAGTGACGACCTGGTAAGACATGCAGGAAGTCGATGGATGCAGGTGGCTGAGGACCGTACTTTGTGTCATTCCTTGGGGGAGACCTATGTCCAGCAGTAGACTTGTGATGGGCTGTAATAATGATGATGATCATGAATGTGATTAAAAAAAATTACTACAATGATTAGAAATAAAGGCAGTTCAGTAGCACAGTTGCTATGACTTTGACTGCGGCGCAGTGGGTTGTGCGTTTGATGTCACTTCTGGGTAATATTTGAACAAACGAACTTACAGCCCACCTGGGTAAATGCTTACTACAGTCCATAGACATTCAGCTGATTTCAAACAAAGAATGCGACAGGTGTGTTGTCACCTCTAGTACTAAGAGGAAATGCCTTACAACTTGTAATTACTTATGCTTCATTCATTCAATACGTATCAAGTCCACTGCTAAACATCGGTTTCCTCCATAGACTGTCTCATAGGGAGGATCATAATATAATGGCCACGCTTGGAAGGTGGGTCGGCAACCGCAGTTTGTTATTAATTTCACTTATTATCAGGAAGATGCTGCTGCATATATCCTGTTTCAGTTTCCCTTCGTCGCCTCTTACGACACCTACAGGCTGTATGGGGTAGTGGAAATTCTTACGCCGCTACTTTTTGTCCCTTATGTTTACCTTATGTCTTGATTTATCTTTAACTATCAGGTAGTTAGCGAGAAAAGTGATGCGAAATGGTATCCTTGAAGGCAATGAGACATTATTCAAAATGGGAAATCTATTCGAAAGTTGTTTTATGGAAATCTTACTAACACAAACAGTAGCAATACAACCAAAACTCCATTTCACAGTCCAGTGAATCGATACATTTTGTGGGACCCTCTAGAATCGAACTCAATGTAAACTTTGTGTACAAAACTCAGACCAACAAAGAAATATAGAGGGAGCGCTGTGTAGATTTCAAGTGACGCTAGAACCATGATCATATTCTTGACACGTACTCACGTACATATTTTTCTTTTTCTTTAAAAGCCAGTAAAATTCTACTGCCGGAGGCTCACATATGTACCTTAAATCATGTTTTCGGTTGCGAATGATTTAAAATGTATAATTATGTGTGCGTAAGTCCATGTTCTTACAGTAAGTTGAACATGGCTTAGGCTTGGTTTCGGTGTCACTCAGAAAGTACGAAGAGCTCCGTCTATCTTCCTTTGTTTGTCTAAGACAGAAAAGAAATTTTAAGTTTCGTAATGTTATTCTGTTTCAATAATTACTATAAAATTTATCAGTAACAGTAGCCTAATGGCTAAAAGTACTGACTGCTAAACTAAAAAGTCGTGGGTTTGAATGAGCTATTCAACTACTATGTCACACCAACCCTAATTTTCAGCTTAGTTTGAGTGGTAATAAAAAGTAGTTGTTAGATTGTTATTTGAAAATACATTAGGATGGATAGAAGATGTAAATATTCTTTTATTTTTAGTCTAATCAATTATTTTTATCATATTTGTTTAATAGAATTAAAAGAAGTAATACTGTATTTTTCTCCATTATTAGGTAGTATTTTTTTCAAATGTGTTCAGAGGTAGTTCAGTGGCTCAGACAATCATTTATTAATTACAGCCTATCAAATATCCACTGCTGAACATAGGCCTTCTCCATAGATTGTCAGAAAGATATTTTCCTTATTTGACACGCTTGACTGGTTTAGCAACCGCAGTGTTTTTATTATTTTTGAATTGAGTAACATTGTAAAAACTAAATTTATTAACTAAAACGAAATAAAATTTTGTTTTTCTCATAATTTAAAAAAAAAAGTATTTTAACAATAGACATCTATGGAGTAGTTGTACTCGTAATTTGTGATAAACAATATTTTGTTACATTGATATCTAAAGCATGAGAAACAGGGTACGTTCACAACACAAGTTTCGAGATAATTTCTCTTGGGTGACAAGATAAAGTTTGTAATACGCTGTAGGAAATAAATTACAGTTTGTGCAAAATTTAAGTGTTGTACGCAAGATAAACTGGAGTACAGAGGCAGCTTATGATAATCTCTAACCTATATTGCATAGATGTAGTACATACAAGTGATCTTACAAAAATGCTAGAAAAACACTAACCATTGTCGAGGTTCGATTATGTGGTAATAAATCTTTACGCGATTAAAAAAACGCCAACTCTTGAAAAACGGTAAATAATTAAAAAAATAAAATAATTAAAATATAATAATTTTTGTCTCTTACTATATTCACTAAAATTTAATGTAATATTTTCACAAAAAGTATGATAAAAAATTAATTTATTAATTTATTATTACACATTCTGTCAACATTATTAACGAACACAAGCTAGTGATACTTGTTACCGACTTCACAGTGTCAGTATTTTCATTAGTTCATTCATTAGGCAATGTGGCTTTTACAACAAAGTCCCAGTGAACATACAAGGTCTTTCAATTACCAAGTTTAAATATTTTACTTGACAAAGAATGTATAAAAGGGTTATCATATTGTCATATACCTAGATGATCGCTTCCAACCTATTTAAAAGATTTTATAATTAATTATACAACCTGTGTAACATTAAAGTAACGTTAAACAATTAAAATGTTACTATACTAAATATAAAATAATAAAATTATTCTATCACCGCCGAGTACATGCTACAACTAGACAGTTAACAATTTCATTGGTACCGGCGAGATTCTAACTCGGGTCTACATATTAAGCTTTTTATGGCGAGCCTGTAGACTCTACCACGGCTGCAGCCTGGTCAGTACGGACAAATTCTTAGGCCAGTGTTCAGTAGTGGACATAAAAACGCTTTGATGTGATGTGACAAAGTGAAACTCTTTTTTAATTCTAACTTTTACTCTTATAAGCCTCTTTAAAAGCGGTCAATATTTATGAGAAAATCTACGTGGTAGACCTATATCAAGCAGTGGACTTCTATCGGCTGTAATGGATGGATGGATAATCAGTTTACCCTGCGCTCCTTTATCTATGTCATGAAAATTCTATAAAGTAAAAGTCCAGTGCTAAAATGAGCCTCCGCAGCTTTTTTATAATCTTGAGTTGTTATTAGAAAGATGCTGCCGCCAAAATTTTTTTATAGCAGAGGGGGCAAACTAGAATGCGGCTCACCTGATGGTAAGTGACTACCGCCGCCCATAAACAACTGCAACACCAGGGGAATTGCAGATGCGTTGCCGGCCTTTTAAAAAGGAGTAGGCTCTTTTCTTGATGGTCCCTAAGTCGCAATCTCCTGTTTGAGTTTTCCTCTGTCGCCTTTATAACACCCGCTGGACGTGACGGGGTAGTGGATATTCTTGTCCCACCACTACACGGCTAACACCGCAACTACACGGTTAGTGCTCAGTATCAAATAATAACTTCTCAATTTGACACGCATTGTAGTCCTAGTGGAACATTCTTCCACTTTTTGTGGTGGCAGTTTTCGAAACGGTCATTTTACTTTACTAAAATTATTTTACTTTATTTTAAACCACTTCAATGACCTGCGAAACGAGAATGGGTAGGTTTCCTCTTAGGCAACCATCACGCTTTTAACCATTATTACTAATATATTTGCATGAGCCTTTGTAGCTCAGGGACTATACGCTCGCTGTAAATTTCACGGACCTAATGTGAAGTCCGCTTACAGGGCAACGCGTTAGAATTTTTTTTGTCCTAAAACCCTTTCATATATGAAAACAGCTTATACACGCCTGTGTCCAGGAGTGGGAGGTATATATAGGTTGAAACTTTAATAATATATGCCTGGTAACAGCTTTGTAATTTGCTTAATCAAGGATATTGTTTTGCCAGTCCTTGTTTTTAATTAAATCGTAACTGAAACCTGGAGCAAGAACATTATTTTGGGCGTAACGGAATAACGAGGGCAAATATTTTTGGAGTAACGCCTTTAATTTTCTCGATGCTTAATAATTATTACTCACATTTTCGCTGCGTGCCTAAATAATGTGATTGTATGATCAATTTTAATTAACTTTTTGTTAGTTTTGCCTTAACAACGTTTATAACGATAATATTTTAGTACTATTAAAAATTAAAATTGACTTTAATTAACGCAGAAAACTGTTATGGCCATGATGTCTTTCTCATATTTTACGTGGTCGCCTTTTGTGAATATTAGTAATCTATGTGTGATGTAGTGTTTAGAAACCACCGCCGGAGACAGATTATAATTTTAATAAAAATAGTAAATAGTATGAACTTATTTTGCGACAAAAAGGCTCCAGCTTTGTGTCAATATAGCATTAAGCGCAAATTTACAAATAGTACACATTAAGAGTCCATGTAGCGTCTACTAAATTACGTATTAATACAAAGCCAAGCGAACCCCTTCAACCTGACCAAAACTATTCAGTCAGAGTCTCTATAATCGGATTTACTCTAAATGGACCCGGAGTACCCTTTACAAATATGTTATAGTTCATCACAAAGTGAAGTAATTCCACAGCTATTTTCACAACTTTCAAAAATTTTATCATTCATTGGGTTTCTACAGTTTCCTAAATATACATAATAGCAATCAAATATCACAATGATGGAACAAAACAAACTTATCCAATACAAAAAATAATTGAACTCTCTTTTGATTATCAATTTTCCAACGATATTTTTTCTTTTGAAAAGTAACTGAAATAAAAAAGGATGGTGGGAGAGATTAGATAAATATCGCGACATTTTTGGAACGAAGTTCCTTATCGGACGGTACGAATTTGGTGGATGGGAGCTAGGCGAGAAAAAGTGTAAGATTTTTCCGTCACAACTCCTTCTGACGTAGTGTAGACGGCCTTGGCGGCTATAAGGAAGCGAAATGGAATAATATCCATCTCCCTCGCACTTTTTCTTATCTTGCCATGAAAGAAATATTATTTTATTTTAAAAGACTTAATTAATTATTTTAAAAATAATTAATTTATTTGTATTTCTTAATCAAGAATATAATATGTTTATCAATAATAATATACTACGAAAGGAACTTCGTTCCAACCGAGTGTTCCACGACACTCACGCATGTTTTTTTTTTAATAATATTTAGGCTCTTCGCACACGAGTCGTAAGCGTAGTCGTATCGTAAGCGTATCGTTGCGACGCAACGCGCACGAAGTGTTCTACAAACGAATCGTCGAGTAGACGTATCGTTTTGTAAGATCTCACTTGAAATCATGGCGTCCATGGTACCAGATGTGTTGGGTGAATTTATTGACTATCTTACTTTCTCTTCAGACGAAGAGGATTTTTTGTTATTTGATTATGTAAAACTAGAAAGCGACGTGCTCATTGGATCCATCCATACTCGTACATTACAAATAATCACAAGAAAAGATTGTTTGTTGCTGCACGTGAACTTTCAGCAGATGATAATAAATGCCGCAGTTTTTATCGAATGAATTTTTCATTCGATAAAAGAGTTTTTCATCAAAAATTTCATCGATAAAATTTTCTTTAAAACTTCAGTTAAATTTTTAAAGAAATTAATGAACAGTTAATTTTTTACGCTTGCTTTTTTACGCCAGTACACTACGACTATCGTAACGACAATAAACATCTACGATTCGCTGCAGCACCGGACTTGTTTCAACATGTACTCGCTCGTATTGCTCTCGTCCTACGCGCGTATTACGATACGCTTACGATACGACGCCGTGTGTGAAATGCGTAAATCTTTAAACAATGAATTTCGTATTTTTAATGTAAAGAACCTGAGACGCTTTTTCTGGTATTGGGACTTTCTATTTTACTCCTAAGGACATTTATTTAATGTATATGAAATCCCATGTTGTATTTTATCCAAGTAGACCGAATACAATAGTCGGGACACATTTTGCGAATGGACGATGGCAAGCCGCCCTTGCTTTAAGGCAAACCAGGTCTAAAAACAAATCGAAGTAAATAATAGAAGCCTGGAAAAATACTTGACAAATAAGGTCTAGGCCCGTTGCTATTAACGCATGAAATATTTTAAGTTATTTATAACATTGTAGAAAGAGAAAACAAAGCATACATACATAAGATATAAGTAACGGTGAATAGGGAATTATTACGTGGACTTACAATATCATTAATTCGTTCATACAAGTAGGTACATACAAATAAAGGGATGCCTTAAAGACGTAGCAGTAAATAGTAGCAGCTTTGCCGCTTTGATATATGTGCCTATTTTAATTATTGTACTAAATAATTTACCTCATATAATTTAAAAATAGTAAAACAGCACTTTTTGCATTTAACGTCATCATGTTCTGAATCCATACTAAAATAGTACTTTTGTTATTGGTTCACTCATAATTTTCACTGTCCTCCCAAGAATGAAATAACATTTTCTGTATACGTAGCAGTATGTGTGAACTTCTAATGAAAGTCAAAACTGTTTAGTGATATTGTATACGTTACAGAATATACAATATTGTATACTTAATTTATATAGTGCCTTTAAGTCAAAAATAACATAATTGACAGGACCTTTGCGCAGATCTACACGTTGTATACCTTATAAAGTCCGAAATATTATTTATAATTCACTTGCTAAGTCATTACTAGAATATTTAATAGAGATATGGGGATGTGCGTCTAAAACTAATATAAAGGATCTTCAAATATCCCAGAACAAATTGTTAAAAGTATTATTCCAACTTGACTACCACTTTCCGACTAAAGAACTCTATAAAAATACTTATACATTATCTATAAGTCAATTATACAAATACAAATCGTGCATACTAGTCAGAAAAATTCTCTCAAATTCCATACACACACAAATTAATTTTAAAACTAAATCACATAAACACTGTACACGAAACAAACATAAACTGCAATTACCGACAGCTAGGACTACAACCTATGGTTCGAAAACTATTCAGTTTGGGGGAGTGTACAATAGCCTACCGAACGATGTATTTCATGAAAAATATTTTTTTAAATTTAAGGATAAATTAAAAAAGCACTATCAAACATTAGTCTAAAGACAGTGCTTTTTTAATTCGGATATATTTATGTATTCATATAAGTCACCGTATGTAAATGTATTATTTTTACAAATTATATTATTTTTAAGTGTCATATAAGGTAATAAACTCTTTAAACCTAAACCTAACCTAAGTTATAGATTATTTAAATTGATTTTTATTTATTTGTAAAATAATGAGCTATATTTATATTTACGTTGAAATTAAGAAATCAATATAAATATAATGATATTAACATGTTTTCGTTTAAACCGAGTGAAAATAAAACCCTTTTCAAAATTTACTTGTAAAACTTATCCATACAGTTCTAAAGTTTAAGTGAAATTGTCCACCTACATATTATGAGGTGAATTAATTGAGACTTATGCGTGGCAGGTCAGTAAGTGCTTGCCTTAAAATTTCATAGCTTTTGAGCAATCTGAGATTTACCTTCTTCTGTTCTTATAAGATATAAAAATAAGCGAAACTATATTGATCAAAATAGACCAGGCAAAAACGTATATACACTACACCAAAAACCTGAGAAAAACCCATTGTATCTAAAATGCTCTGAATTAATATACACTTATATTTTAGTGGTTTAAAATAATTTATTTATCAATTATTTGAGTCAATAAAGCGTCTTGCCTAGTTTCCATACCAAGAAAGTGCCTTATTTTACACTTAACCTTTCTAATAAAAGTCAAAACTGATTCGTGTACAATTCATATCATATACTATATTATATAAAGGACTTCGAGTATCTTTAAGTTATAATTTTTTTTTATTTGGAAAACATAGGCCATAATAGTAAAATATTTATTTACGTTAAAAGTAAGAAATCAATACAAACTTAATGCTATTAACGTGTTTTCACATAAACCGAGTAAAATTAGAACCCTTCTCAAAATTTTGTTGTGAAACTTATCCTGACAACTCTAAAGTTTAAGTGAAATTGTCAACCTATATATTATGAGGTGAATTAATTGAGAACTTAAAGCAACACAAGAGGGGAGAAGCCTTAGCTTTATTTTCCGATACCAAACTGTCTGTCATTTTTTGCGGGGCGAAATCTGAGCCACGCACACTTTCTCAGACTCCTACAAAAAATAATCGTCTGTCATTACGATATTACACATAACAATTAAAATAATACATTAACAATTTCACACACACATAGATATATTCTGTGACATAACAGTGTAATGAAGTGACGCAACTACATTGACAAGTTGCATACAGCCATGGATGTAACATCCGTCGATCCGCATTATCGATGAGAAGGTGGATATTATAATAAAGATAGGACTTTATTTATTACTACTATAATTACCTATCATTTAACTAATAAAATTAATGTTTATATAATTTTAAAAACCAGTGATAGTTTTATCTATCACTGATTTTTAAAATGGATTAGTTTTTTATATATATAACCAATACATTTTTGCGGGTTCGCTTTTTTCATTTAGAAATAAATTCTTGTATCAGAATAAAAAGTTAAAGCAAAATATCGCAGTTGTGGTAAATACTTAGCTCGTGATAGCTTCCCACTTTTACATTCTTAAGTGGACGCTTAATAACTTCTGTTTCTTCAACGCCAATGTTTTCAAAAACCATCCCTTTTTTTTAATCTATCAAAGATTTTTCATCCAGATTCTGAAGAAATATTTTCAACCTAGCAACTTTTTTCCTTAAAAACTCTTTTTTTTTAGCTTGGAGGCTTTTAATATTTTTCTGTTAATATAGGTGTTGCTGCTAGTAGTTAGGTGATGAACTACGACTCATGGTTAATAAAAGCTGCGCGGATCATTAGATCTGCGAGATTAAGCTGCACTTGTCGCAGTCAGTCCATGGATGGGTGACCGTTTTCTTAACATATCGAGATTGAGAGAATAGACAGTGCATCTGTATGTTCAGACACCTGGTACACTTTAATATCTCCTGTGTATTTGGCTAGTTTGTGTGAGATCATTATGTTTTTAAATTCATGCAGCTAAAATAATAATAAGTTTATTATTTTTCAGGGACAGATGAAAGAGAGAGTAGCCTCATAAACTTATTGGCCTTTAAACAGAGCAATCTTTTTTTTAGTTGATACCTACAAATTTCCTTAGTTAAATAATTAAGTTTAAATTCATATTTAAGTCGCATGTTAAAATTAATTTCTAGAATGTATTTAATCATTAATTATTAAATGTTTGTAATTATTAAAAGTAATAGTTATATGAAAAATAAAGCAGCCATTATATACTCCTTGTCCTCGTTTTTTTATTTCAATAGCAAACATATTTTATAAAATATATAAAGTATAAATAGGTATATACTTAATTAAATATCTACCTATTTGTAGTTGATTAACGTTATGTTAAAAGAGAAATTCCGTCATAACAAGTCATAGCTCGAAAATACAACTTTCCGATCTGATTCTTGGGGGAAATTGTTTAAGTTTATCGATGGACTCATCTCTTCAGAGATTATTGGGACTTTGTACATTTTGAATTAAAATCCAACAACAGGCAGGTAGGTGCAGCTTAATCCGGGGAACATGTCATTTGTATATTTTTTAATTATTTTAGAACTATCACGGTAAAACAGACACAGTAACAGACACACCCTATACACGAGGTTACCGTATATACGGTATATACGGTACACAATACCCGTGATACGGGCCTTTTTCAATTTTTCGACCCGTTTTCCCACATTTCGATAGTGGTTCAAACCGAGGTTCGTACCTCCTTCTGAGAGATCCTTGAATCACATTGAAATCCCCCTAGCTCGAGGAGCCTCATTCCTAAAGCCGGAGCCGAGGTGCCGGCGAAGCGGCGCTTCGTTCCATTACAATTCCACTACTGAATATAAGCCTCCCCAGGGATTGCTACAAAACACAGTCCTAGACCCCATGCATCTATCGACTTCCTGCGTAATAAATCCGTCGCTCGGGTCGTTTGTTTATAAATAATATAAGCCGCAACCTACTTTTTTTTTATAGGAGAGGGGGCAAACGAGCATACGACTCACCTGATAGTAAGTGACTACCGCCGCCCATGAACAACTGCAACACCAGGGGAGTTGCAGATGCGTTGCCGGCCTTTTAAAAAGGAGTACGCTCTTTTCTTGAAGGTCCCTAAGTCGTATCGGTCCGGAAAAATCTCTAGTGGTAGTCGATTCCACAAGAAAGTTGTGCGAGGAAGAAAACTTCTTTTAAATCGCACAGTGGTGGACCGCCAGTCATCCAGATGGTATGGATGGTATCGCGAGTTTTGTGGCGATATGCGATGGTGAAATTGTGCGGCTAGAATTAGTCCGAACAATTCCTCAGAGCACTCCCCGTGATAAATGCGATAAAATACGCAAAGAGATGCAACATCTCTCCGCAGTTCTAGTGAGTCAAGCTGATCGGAAAGAGTTCGGTCGCCGACGATTCGAACAGCTCTGCGCTGGATGCGATCAAATGGAAGGAGTTGGCACTGGGGAGCCCCAGCCTAGAGACGGGAATAGTATTCCATGTGCGGCTGAACCTGCACCTTGTAAAGTTGCAGGCGGTGTGCCGGCATAAAATACTGTCCCGCTCTGCTGAGCATGCCAAGCTCTTTAGAGGCCAATTTGGCCTTCTCTTCCAAGTGACCACGAAACTGCACGTCACTCGATATGTCGACGCCGAGGATTCCGATACTGGCTAAGGCAACAAGGGGAGTGCCTTGGAACTGAGGAGATACGACGAAGGGATTCTTTTTAGCGGTAATCGCGCAAACTTGTATCTTCCGGGGATCGAACTGGACTAGAGTTAGTCGCCCCCAGTTCGAGACTTTGTCCAACAAAGTCTTGACTTCAGACACAAGTTTGTTCCGGTACTCCGCGACGTGTTCCCGAGAAATATTGGCACGGCCGGTGTATAGAGCATCACCAGTGCTGTCATCTGCATAGCAATGAATGTTACCTGTTGGCAACATGTCATTGATATGCAGAAGAAACAGCGTTGGTGATAGCACGCAGCCTTGTGGAACACCAGCGTTAATGGGCTTGTAATCGAAGCATGCACTGTCTACTACAACCTTGATACTCTGATCAACAAGAAAACTGGTGATCCAATTGCACAATTTCTCGGGAATCCTATAGGAAAGAAACTTCGTAAGAAGCGCTTTGTGCCAAACCCAATCGTAGGCCTTCGCTATGTCCAAACTAACGGTCAACGCCTCCCCCTTGGACTCTACTGCCTCCACCCATTTATGAGTTAGGTAACGTAGAAGATCATCCGCCGAGCGACCGCGACCTCAAGGGTACCTCATGAGCTGGCTGTTGATAATGGACTCCATTATTTTAGAGAACAAGGAAGTGATGGCGATAGGTCTATAGTTGGACGGATCAGAGCGGTTACCTTTTTTAGGGGTTGGGTGTACGAAAGCTGTCTTCCATGATTTCGGGACTACGCCTAGGGAGTAGGAGTACCGGAAAAGAAGCGTTAAAACCGGTGCCAACTCCGGAGCACACGTCTTCAGCACAATAGGAGGGACGCCATCAGGTCCACTCGACTTGTTGACGTCCAGGGAGAGGACTGCTCTGCGCACCGAGCGTTGGGTAAACAGCACATCCTGCATGGAGCACTCACACCGGATAGTCGGCGGTGTGTTCCCCCCGTCATCAAGAGTCAAGTTGGACGCAAAGAGAAAGCCCAGCATATCTAGCTGAGAGAAGTTCCCTTGGCGAGAGACCAAAATGCACGTGTTCCCGAAGGAAGACGAACTAGTTTCTCGCCAATTGTGCCGATGTGCTCTGACTTTACCTTGACAATGAAACTTTTGAAGGACCTGGATGCGGAATTATACTTCTTTTTAAGAGCGCTGGTATTTGCATCCCGAGACGTCGATTCGTGAGCCCAGGCCTGGTAGCTCTCTTGCTTATGGCGTAATGCAATTTTGCAGGAGCGACCAAACCATGGCTGGATTCTGCCTCCGATAGGTACCACAGATGATGGAATAAATAGTTCCATTCCCTGTAGCACCACATCAGCGACAGAATCAGCAACAACGCTGGGATCATCCGGCGAGAAGCAAACCCGCCTCAAGGGTAGGATGCAAAAAAAGATCGCATCCCGTCCCAATTGGCTGACCTATAATGCCAAACACGGCGGCAACCTGCAGAACGCAACCGCGATGGGAGCGTGAGTGGCATTGTACTCCGGATCGGACAATGGTCCGAGAAGCCAAGAGGGGCATCGACGGAGACCTGATATCCGTCCGGATGATAGGTCAGCAGAAGGTTCAACAGAGAAGGTACATGATCTTCCACATCTGGGATCCGCGTTGGCGAGGTAACCGGTTGTGTCAGACCATATGCCAAAGCAAAGTCATAAACAGATCTACCCGCATGATCGGTTAAAAGAGAACCAAGCCATTTAGTGTGGTGGGCGTTAAAATCACCAAGCATCACGATCTCTGCGGATGGGACCTGTTGTAGCACGGAATCTGCAGCCATTTGGACGTGGTCGATGAGTCGGTCTGTATCCGCATTACCGCTATGGGAGCTATAGAGGCACTCGTAGACGCGGGGATGGTCGTCGCTGTCTACGCGTAGCCATAAGATGGACAGGTCCGTACCTTCAAGGCTGCCGAGGCGTCGAAAACAGGTGTCCTCTCTGACGTACACGCAAACTCAAGCCCGGGGCACAAAGGAGTGTTCTAATTTGTATCCCGGGTAGGAGAGATACGAAGTATCAGCCGGAGAGGACACCTGTGTCTCGGTTAGAAAGAGCAAGGCCGGCTTCGCCGTTTCCAGATGGTAGTGGACGGTGTTAAGGTTTGATTGAAGTCCCCTGATATTGCAGAAATTCACGGATAGCGTGGCAGGGGGTGCCTTTGACTTATTGCTCCGTTTGCCCCGAGCAGGTTTAGTTTCGAGCGGAATTACGCCCCCCCAGAATACGCGGGGCAGCCTGAGCACCCACACTTAGGAAGAGTAGGGTAGCTTGGGCGTGGATGCTCAGCGAGGGATTCTCCGTCACCCGGGGCTTCTACTTCACGCTGGTCTTCTGTGTGCAGATGCTTTGTCACCCCAGAGGACTAAGATGGAGTGCCTCGTTTCCAGTAAAAAGGGTCTCCGGTTCTCTACACTCACCACACGAAACACAGCAGCATTAAGCTGCTATTTTACGCTGGTATTCTGCGAGAGCATGGTCCCACCCCGGTTGAGCCGACCCTTTCGTGCTACAACTTAATATAGCTGCAGCATGGCTTTACCACGTAAAAACACACGAGCGTTACTTGATATGTGCTTGGTAATTTCTAACAAATTCAACGGAAGCAACAGTTATTAACCTACTATTGTTAATATTACTTGATAGGTGCTTTCGTTTTTTTTACCAAGTA
This sequence comes from Parnassius orleans, assembly GCA_029286625.1. NCBI lineage: Eukaryota > Metazoa > Arthropoda > Insecta > Lepidoptera > Papilionidae > Parnassius > Parnassius orleans. The sequence continues at coordinate 3,693,571 of JAGSMP010000006.1, read as the reverse complement.
AAAACAAGTCGTCATAATTTTAATTATTATTCGGACTTTGGTATAACTAGTTTTACTCGAAAGCAAACCTTACATCTAAATTCAACGATCATCAATGCTGCACCTTATTGTGACCGGCTAAACCTAAGTGTTAAGGTCGACCTTTAGCCGATACGTCTACAAGTATAAACCATCTTTGCTAGCCTCGTGGAACTTTTTTAGTTATTAGTCAGTGTTTAACTACAATCCCGCCTGGAGGTAAGTGATTAAAGCCCCTGATGGTAAATCGCACTGTCTTAGCGTAACAAAAGCCTATTTACTCCTGCCTTGAAGACGCCCGAAATCAGACGGAAAAACACACGCCGGCAGATTATTCCACTCCCTGGCTGTATGTAAGAAGAATAAGAAGCAAACTGTTTGGTACGAATGCGTAGAGCATCGATAAAAAAGGTGTGAAGCTACGCCGAACGCCTTGTTGGTACACTCTTCGAGATGCATCCTATAAAATATCGAAAAGCTGGCTATTCTGCGTCGGAGCTTGAGGCTGACAAGATTGGTGTCAACCAAATCAAGGTTTCAAAAAAGCCTCTTAACACGTCTCTCCACTGAGTACACGATACTAGGTGGCATTTTGCAGCACCAGTCCATATCTAACAGCCGTACTCCATTCACGCCAAAATCGCGCCAAAAAGGCGTTTTTGTGACTACATGGAATTAAGCGAAAATTACTAACAGTACACTATTAAAATACATGGGGCGTTTACTAAATTACGCATTAACACAAAGCCCGAACCCCTTCAAACTGAAGCTAAACTATTCAGTCAGCGTCTCTTTAATCGGATTTACTCTAAATGGACCCTTTACAATTAAGTTATAGTTCAAAACAAAATGAAGGCCTTTTACGGGCGTAAAATAATTCCGCTGCTATTTTTACAATCTTTAAAAGTTTTAACATTTATTGGGATTTACATAAAAATATACATAAAAGCAATCTAATATCACAACGATAGATTAAAACAAACTTTTCAATCCAAAGAATAATTATTCTTGAACTGTGTTTTTGTTAACAATAAGCTTGACTTTTCTATGTAACTGAAGATAGAAATATAATAAGATATTGTGAAGATTGTGTAAATATAGCGACATTTTTTGGATAATATTTAATCTTTAAAATCTCAATTGTAGAAAGTGTGTAGAAGTTATTAACGAGGCAGAGAAGGAGGAAGGAAGGCAGCTGCAGCTACAAGGTTGCAGTATGAATGCGTCGGCTGGACTAGGGAAGGATCACGCTCTCTCAAAATACCAGCGTAGAATAACAGTTTAATATTGCTGAGTTTTGTATGGTAAGTGTAGAGAACCGGAGATTTTTTGTCCGGTAATGGGGCATTTTATATTAGTTCTCAAGATATCTATGCAACGTATATGAAATCGACTAAAGGTCAGGACACACTATTTGCGTATGGTCGCCTAAGATAATGCCAAGGGTACCCTTGCTTGAAGGCAAATCAGATCCATAAAGTAAAGTACAGTAACAGCCACACTGCTGGGCACAGGTCTCCTCTCATTTCCGAGAGAGTTTTAGGGCAAGAAAATTTCCGCCGTACTGCCCCAATGCGTGATGACGAATTTCACATGTCTTCTAAATATTTTTTTCTTATTTCTCAGACATGCAGGTTTCCTCACGATGTTTTCCTTCACCACCGAGCACGTGGTCAATCAGCACTTAAAATTGCAATTAACAATTTCATTGTTGCCGGTGAAATTTACAACGAGCGCTTAGCCCCTCAGCTACCACGGCTATAATCAGATCCATCTCCAATCCAATCAAACTAAAAGACAGAAGAAAATGATATTCCAAAAACGAAGTCTGAGAAAATACTCGGCAAGTAGGCCTGCCGCTGTTGATTTATACAATAATTATAAATCATTATATAACATTATAAAAAAAATTATAAACACTTCTATAAAGAAAAACATGTATGTAAATTAATATAATATAAGCAACAGTTAAATATAGGAAAATAAAAAATGTCTTTGATTGATACCAAGTAAATTGAAGGAATTCATCTTATTTGTCAATAAAAAAAGCTGTTTGTAACATTTCATTTCTACTATTTATTTTACGTATTTCTTTAGTGCTTTCTATTTCCTACATGAAACATAAACACTACATTTATATGTAAGTGTAGGTCGTAAAGTGAGCGAGAGAACTATAAGTAATTTGCTGCTCATTTATTATGCAGTGCAGCTACATCACTAACGGGGCTCGCTGTAAGTTTCACAGCACGCAAGCAACCCGGGTTTGATCCCCACCGGCACCAGCGAAATTGTTAAATGTTGTTTTAAAAGTGGTCTCATATAAATTGCAGTCCTAACGGTGGAAAATATGGGATAAAGTTTTTAATGTAACAATTTCGATGATATTCTGTTTGTTACCTTGAGCATGCGATATGTTTGGTTTGATTGGTTATTCCCTAAAGGGTAAGTTAAGACATTAATATCGACCAGGAATATGAATGCTCACTGATGCTATCGTCACAGAAGAACTCTAAACGTTTTAATTGAGTTTTAGAACTTTGGTACTAGAATATAAAGATAAGTGATAATATATTGTTGAGATGTTTCAAACCGGGCCAAGTCAAAGCGCAAATTACTTAAAAAAGTAAGATAAATACGTAAGATTACAATAAATCTTTACTTTAGCGATATAAAATAATTTATTCATCAATTATTTCATAGTCAACTATTAATATGACGACTGGCCCAGTCTCCACTAATTTGAAAACTTCTCATTCCCACTGGATGCCTTATTTTACTCCTAAATACCTTTGTGATAAAAGTTAAAAGTTACATTTTATTTTATTTACTATGATACACTTTGAGTATCTTCAAGTTATAGATCAATGAATTTTATTTCTTTTAATTATTTCATTTGGAAAACAAAGAGCTTAATGTGAGATATTTATTTACGTTAAAAGTCAGAAATGAAAATAAACTAAACGCTTCAACATTTTTTCGTATAATATACGCAGTAAAATTAGAACCCTTCTCAAAATTTATTTGTGAAACTAATCTTGATAAAAGTGTCAACCTACATATTATTAAGTGAGTTAACAGAGGCTGATCCGTGGCAGGTTAGTAAGTGCTTGCATAGTTCCACTTCGCCCCTCCTAAAATTGTTATTTTAACTGCTGTAATTTTAAATGATGTTGTATCGTCGGAAAAGGAAATACTCATGAGGAAACCCACATGTCTAGGAAAATATCAATATTTTGAAGTGATTTTAGACTCTTTTCTGTTCCAAAACCCTCTTACATACAGTATTTTAGTCGTAGTAGTAAAGTAATTAACAATTGGCACGGTAAACGTTATTTTGCCTTTTCTAGTAGGTGGCGCGATGTGTTTCACTCCGATTTACTCCGAATTTTTGGATAAATAAAAAATAGTGATAACAAGAACATTGTGCCACCAATCGGATCCTAGCATAGCTATAAACTATCACTACTAATCACCGCATATCCAATTTAAACATCAGGGGGCAAAACTAGAAAGTGAGGAGCAGGTGTCGTCAGCACTGTTGTAAGGCCAACAGTGGTGACGACACGAGACGACGAGGGCGGGCAAGACAAAGACGAAGAAGAACCTCCTTAGTTCCGAACAGTTAACGCGTGTAGGTTATTATCCATTAGGATAAGGGCACGCTGGCAGGCGCTAGTTTGACGCACCATCGATCAGATGAATTGTCCTAATCGCTGTTATAATTAGCAGGCGTTCGCAGTAGCAGACCCCTTACAATGTGAATCTTTACTATGTTGCTCTTACTTGTCCTTATATTTCAAGTCTGAGAATGCGGATAATATCCTCGGACTTTGCAATTACTCTTTTAGTCTTTGCTTTAACGATGAATATTTACTTTTTTTTTAATTTTCATTAGAGCCTATCAAAGTAGACTGTTGAAGAGGCCCCTCAATGCTTCATAAGGCGTCTTCCAAAACGAATTTCGGTCACGGCGGCCAGCCTCAACGGAGACTAGCCATCAGCACAGGACAAGATTATAGTGCCCAAGTGTATGCGCAAGCACAGGTGCACTCTCTATACCTTTACGCTCATAGTCCGATGGGGCGGTAAACCGACACAACCGGAGAGAGATCAGGCACAGGGCCAACGACTTTACGTGCTTTTCGAGGCACGGGGGTGAGACACCACCAACCTGCTGACTAAGGGCAGCTACTGAGAATTTCTTAACGGAAAAACTCAGTAACTGATTTTTTTGGCCCGACCCGGTATTCGAACCCGAGACCTCTAGATCAGCAGTCGCGTTTACAACCACTAGACCAACGAGACGGTCATAAACGAGAAGGCATATAATAGTCATAGTTTCTTCGACGGCTCCTTGGCGCAGTGGCTTAGCAATGAATTGCAGCGCTAAGGGCCGCGGGTTCGAATCCCGCACGGAACAAGTATTTGTATGGCCTACAAGTAATTATTCCGGGCCTGGATGTTTGTCCTTGTGAAATTTATGTATGTAAACTGCCCCCACTATACAGGAGAAAAGCCTATTGTGGAGGTAACTTTTTCGAAAAAAAAAAATAGAAGAAGAAATAGAAGTTTCCATGTACTATGGCAACCGCTGGTGCCCATTTTTTGGTTTTATTCCTCTGTCGCCTCTTACGACACACAGAGCGCGATGGTTTAGTGGATATCCTACCACCACCACAACAAGGTTTTTCTAAATAAAAAACGTATATTTTGACCCAATAGATTAAAATAGGGGACGGTAGGATAAAAACGAACACCTAAGGGAAAGTTTAAATAAAACAGCGAATTGTGACATAAATTTTCGTTGGATAACCAACGGGACCCTATTACTAAGCCTCCGCTGTCCGTCCGTCCGTCCGTCTGTCTGTCAGTGGCCTGTATCTCATGATTCGTAATAGAATAATAGACAGTTGAAATTTTCATAGAATGTGTATTTCTGTTGCTGCTATAACAACAAATTATAAAAATTAAAATAAATTAAAAATTAAAAGGGGCTCCCCTACTAGAAACGTGTATTACGATGGTACGGAACCCTTCATGCGGGAGTCCGACTCGCACTTTGCCGGTTTTTTAAGCAAGTCAACTACTTCAGTAATCAACATGTAAAATTATTCAAAAGAATAATTTTATAGAGAAAAAAATTAATACCTTAGAATTTACCCGACATTAGTCGGGTAAGCCCAAGTTGGGTTATTAGGTTGGGTTATTAGGTTATTACGGACTAACATGAATACATATAATCAGTCATCAATTACGACAGGTATCACATTTGTAGTCCGCCGACGTTGATCCCTCATCTGTACATTAATCACGAGCCCAATTTCACATAATCCTGTCTTCAATATAATATCCCCCATATTACATACTTTCCGTTACAAATAATACAATAATAGTCAACATTTTTGTCCTTTCTTTATTTCTTTTTCTTCGTAATCATAAAATGCTTCAATATTCTTGAAATTATCGTTCCTTCGTGTTTGGGCTCCGTACCCAAAGGGTAACTAACGGGACCCTATTACTAAGACTTCGCTGTCCGTCCGTCTTTCTGTCAGCGGGCTGTATCTCATGATACGTAATAGGTAGACAGTTGAAATTTTCACAGAATGTGTATTTCTGTTGGCGCTATAACAATAAATAATAAAAATTAAAATAATTTAAAAATTAAAGGTAATCCCCTACTAGAAACGTGTTTTACGATGGCATTTGGCCGGTTATTCATATCATGTATCCTTCGTAACATTCGGGATTACTACCCACCTTCCCTCTATGGTCGAAAAAATTATATTCGATTATGTTTACATTTATCGACGCAACTGTCACAGGAATCTTCTTTTTTTGGAGTTTATGGCCTGGTATCTAGACCTTTAGGCCAAGTCTTAGGTATTTTTATTCGGTTTATTATAATTTTCTTCATAGTACACTGCTTCACATTATGTTGATGCGTCACATTGTGCAGCCCTTGGGAGATTTTGACGGCAACTTGAGTCAGCAGACAGCTGACAGTTGGTGATGGTATCTCAAGGCGCCTAAGCAGACACCTTATCTTTAGAATCACATCACCATCAGAGCACTTGTATCACCGTTTCCACTAATAGTTCACATGCGCAGACACTTAATACACAAAATCGCACCACTTTTACATATCAAAATCCACTTCAAACCATTATTCAAACAATAATACAGGAGCAGCAAACCGCCGCCGATCAAGTTCCCGCCAAAACTCCTCACAGGAATCTTTAATAAGTGAGTATTGCCAGTCTCAAATCGTTATGTTTATACTGTTACTTAACTTTACTTACTATTTATTAATAGTAAATACTATGAAAACTTGAAAAAATAGCAATTGATTTATTTAATTAGCCAATTAAATAAATCAATTGCTATTTTCTTACTGTTATATTATAATTTATTAAGTATACGGGTGCTGGCAGAATAACAGCGTTGTAGATTCTCTGCAACACATGCTGAGTCAGAGCCCTTTCTTTTTCCTCCTACTTTATTATTTTTGTATTAGTTTAACATTTTATACGCTTCGCTACTATATTATAAATAAAGCTACACCAATTTTTTTATAGAATAACGGTGATAAAATATTGGTTCTAATATGACGGGTAAAATAATTAGCTCGTAAACCTACATCTTTTGCTGTAATAACGAGCCATAAAATAATGTATTAAATATGGACCGTCTACAAGATTTACATCGCAATTTGCAATTTGTCCCCTGATTGCCTCTCGGATGATGCCTGCAATAATTTAGGTAGCTTTAAGCGACTACATAACGTTGCAATTAACACAAGCGCTATTCGCTGTAATAATTGTTTATTTACAAACTAAATTAATTATACTTTAATATAACGTCGACTCAGGTCGCGTCATCACAAATCTTAGTGGTTTTCTGTATGCGACTTTTTAGGATAATTTTTTGTAATGCTTTGTCATACGGTAAATAAATAAAAAAAACTAATTTAACCTTAATTTTACGTGGTATACATACCTATATTATGTTTGTAGCACGAATGGAGCGCGGCTCGATCGGGGAATAAATCACGCTCTCACAGAATACCAGCGTGAAATAGCAACTTCATTCTGTTGTGGTTCGTATGGTGAGTATAGGGAACCAAACTTTACTCGACCATAAACAAATAAAATAAAATTTAAATTAAGTTTAATTTACAAATTGTGTGCATCCACATAGCGGAGTCTAACAATACCCTTACTCCCCGGCCAATGCAATTTACAATATTACTGGCAAAGTGAGAGTGGTTTAATTGGTTTATATGTGAATAAACTAATGTTATTGCTGTTACCCTCTGTATACAGCCGTTGACGAAATAAGACAAATAGGTACCTCATCTTTTCAAGCGGGTATTGTTATTACAATCGTGGCTTAGGGAAAGGTCTAGAAAATTTCGTGATCGATGAAAGTACGATGGCCATTTAGTATTTATATCAGATATTGACTTGATATATTTACTGCCTTTTGATCTAGTGTTTATAAGCGCGACTACTGATCCTGTGATCCCGGGTTGAATCCCAGGTCCTTGGGCCAAAATCAGTTAATTGGTAAAAAAAATAAAAATAGATAATAAGTAATAAGTTAAAAAATGACTTAATAATAATTAATTGTTTATTGAATAAAAAATACTTTATTCTATCATTTCTATCCTATCCTATTCTATCCTATACCGCCTCACCCCATCCCATTTCATCCTACTCCACCCAGATGGTATGGATCGTATCGCGAGTTTTGTCGCGATGTTCAATTGTAAATTTAGCGGCTGGAATTAATTATTTTATTCTATTATTTTCTATTCTATTCTATTCCATTCCATTCCATTCCATTCATTTTCATTCCATTCCATTTTTTATTAAAAATGGGCTCACTCTTGACCTCCATCTGGCCTTAAGGCAAAGACGAGGTCTACGATGGAGTGAGTTTGCCCAGGAGAAGCCTTTTAACACGTACTTTGAAGAGGTTAAGATAAATTTGCTTTCTCAGTCGCGGAGTGAGGCAGTGTTCCATCAGGTTTCTGCATGGGTGGCAATGAGGGATGGCAGAAGTTGGATTCGACAGCCTTCGACAGGGACCAAAATTGCTTACCACCAGGATGGTAGGAAGCAAGTCTGGCCTCTATACGACTGACTAGGTTGAATCGTGCCCTGCGTAGAACCCGCTTGCAAGACGTGGTAGCAGAATTAAAAGCTCTCTCTTCTTTGCACGAACCCTCCGAGCCCTAACTTTGCGGTCTCGAGCTAGAACTCAGGCCTGGTAGATGGTCTCTTTGCGGGTCTCAGCATTCCATTACATTCCATTCTATTTTTTTCAATTCTATTCCATTCTACTCACTCCATTCCACTCCATTACATTACTTTCCAATCCATTCCACTCCATTCCATTCTATTCCCATCCATTCTATGCCATTCCATTCCATGTCACTCTGTGCCTTTTTCAATCTATTCCTTTCTATTCTATTCCATTCCATTCCATTTCATTCTATACCAGTCTATTTCATTCTATTCTAATTCATTCTATACAATTTCATTTCATTCTATTCCATTCCATTTTATACTATTCCATTACATTGTATTCCATTCTATTCCATTTTATTATATTCTATTATATACTATTATATTCTACTCTAATCTTATCACTTCTACTCTATTCCACTCCATTCTACTCCGTTCCACTCCATTTCTTTCGATTCCACTCCATTCCATTCAATTCAATTCGTTTTATTCCATTCTATTCCTTACAATTATATTCTATTTTATTCAATAGTGTAGAGTGTGTACGCGCAAAATGTCCAAAAGTGGACTTTTTAATGGACACCTATAGAATGAATAATAGGGATAATGGATTCTCTTACCACTAGTTGGATAAATGGATATGGATTGAACACGTAACCAAAACCCTGTGGTTTTCTCGTTAAGTGCGTTAACAGAATCAGCTTTCAAAGGTATAGAAATAACTTTACCTCAGAAAACTCGACCACACAAAAATTTAATTAAATTTTCATTTGCAAATTGTATGTAGTTTTATTTACCCTTAACTGATATGTATATCGGTAAAGCGGGGTCTTTGACAATACCCTTATTCCCGTTTTTCTAACCTTATCCGTGGTTAAGAAAATCACTATGCGGTAACTTGCAAATTTTCTATTATAATATTTTTGAGGACCAGTGCGTTGCAAATTTATTGGAGCAGCACGGCAGACTTTTTCCGTTACTTGTTAGTAATGAGTGTAATCTAGTGAGTGAAAAGCTACCCAGTATAACGTTCATATCATAATATTCTACTTTTACAATAATAGTGACAATGTGAGCGTAGTTTAATTGGGTTATTTGTGAATAAAATTACGTTATTGTTGTAACCCTCTGTACACAGCCGTTGATGAAATAAGAGAAATCGGTACCTCGTCTTTCCAATTGGCATACCCACTTGGATTAAGCAGCTTAGAAATAGTCCTAAATAATTTCGTGATCGATGATGATCGGATAGCCCTTTAGTATTTATACCAGACACCTAATACACAAAATCGCATCACTTTCATGTATCGAAGTCCACTTCAAACCATTATTTATACGATAAATTGGACCACAATCCCAAAATCCCCGCAGTGCTTTTTAATAGAATCAAGAGTAAAACACAGCCTACATCTGGAAATATACGAAAATTCTAAAGAATTTGCTGTAGTTGAATAGGATTAATTAATTGTCATAGAAAGACCACGCTTTCACAAAATACAGCGTAAAATGGTAGTGCAACGAGTATTGTATTTCGTTTGTAAGTGACGAGACGTAAGCCTAAGACAATCCATTTAAATCCTTAGAAATGACAACATTCATTTGTCTCTGACAAGGGGGAGGTTCCCAATGCAACTGTCTTTTTTTCTGTATATATGTATCGTGATATCTTTGGCTACTGTGAACCGATTTTAATGATTTTTTTATTATTAAATACGTTCAAGGTGGTCTCATAAGAATTCCAATCCGAAGGGTGGAAAATGTGGGATAAATTTTTTAATTTAACAATTTCGATGAAATTCTAGTTGTTACCTTGGGCTGGCAACATGTTTGGTTGACTGTGGTTATTCTCTATAACTACAGAGTGTAACGGATAACCACAATAAAACCAAACATGATATTCATATCGACTAGGAATATGAATGCACCGAGAACTCTAATCTTTGAAAATGTGTATTAGAATTTTGTTACTTGAATATAAAAATAAGTGAAAATATATTGATGTTTCAAAACTGAACAGGCCAAAACGTACATAATATATACATATATATATATTTTATAATATAATAATAAAAGCATACTACCCCTAAAAACCGTTTAAAAAAGTACCGAGAAAAACCCGTTGAATCTAAAAAAAAATACAGAATTAGCATAAATCTGTATTTTATATATACAATATTTAAAAAACTATCTATAATATAAAACTAAAACTAATAACTTAATTATCATACAGTCCTACTCCCCGTGGTATCGTGCCAAGAACGCTGGCTGCCTTTCCTCACTGAATGGCTATACTTAGCCTTTGAGCGAGAAAAGAACCAGCCCTCTTATCACAAGCAGCAACGACCAGTCGCAGGTAGAGTTCCTTTAGGAACTTCACCGCACGTTTACCCCACGGACCGATAGTCTCTACAGCAAATGGCACAAATATGTAGTCATCTCTCAGAGATTCATATTTGCGCCACTTACTCAGTTCAGCTGCCTCTGATGCCGCTCCGGCTCTAAACGAGGTACCCCTGAGATGAGAGGCCGCCAAAGTGTCTACGCAAATAGCATCCCACACTATGGCTTTACCTCTCTCCCAAGGGACCAATGTCATACTGTCGGGTCTCCTGCCATCGTCTCTAAATATTCCACAAGGCCCTAAACCCGAGAGAACATTTATAGAGACAAGAGCCCTTCGGATGACATCGTTCAAAGAACCGTGCCGTGAAACACTTACAGCACTTTTATTACATGAAAGTCCGTGGAGCCCAAACTCGTCGACGCTGCTACCACAGGGGCACTGATGAGGTTGACAAATCGCCGCTCTTAGTCGAATTCCTGCGACGATGCGTAAGCTTTCCCCATCAAGTAATGTGCCGAGATTACTTGATGGTAAAGCGTGTATCCAGTGACTAGATTCCTTAGTCGAAACAGCTAGAAGGCGTGCCTGATCTTGGTCACTATGGAAAGTTTAAAAATGGTATCACAATTAAAAATGTACGTACTAAATGTACTGCCGCCTCAATGCCACCTCTAGTGCCAAAGCCTAGTTGAGTAAGCTCAAATTTTGTCTTAAGGTTAGAGATTATGTGCCTGCAAGCTAATTTTGAAGTTATGCGTCGAAATGTGGAACCAACGGCAATAAGACGGATACTGTTATCCTTTTTTAAGGCACATAATCTTGCCCCATATAAAAATGGAATGAAATTTGGATTAACATTACCAGAAAGGATAAAATTACATAATTTTGTAATGTCATTAAGAAGTACTCCGGCGGCGTCACCGGCAGAAGTGCTTACAAGGTCTTTAAGATGTTGAGCGTAATTCCGTCAATGCCGCCAGTAGGGCCATTTGAAAATGACATAATTGCTTCTAAAGTGTCTTTTTAGAAATTTGTAAAGGTCGCATAGTAGTCTTGGGAGGCAGCGGTAGCTTTGAGAAGGACTGACCGAAGGATGCTTCTGACGAAGGCTTTCAAGAATTTTGACATTACAAGGAGCCAGGATATCGTCTCAAAATAAAATATGGGATCCATTTTTTAAGTCACCATTTATTTACCTTCGACTCATCTACGTTTCTAAAATCAAATTTAGGACGAGGTCGAGATAAATGAGTATTAATTGGGTAATCTAAATTTTGTAAAAGATGTCTCTTTTAGTTCAGACGTATTTGATTTATTTATTGTTTTATCGAAATGAAAATGGGAATACGCGAAATAAATAATTTTTGCCAACTATTTTCACTATTAGTTAAACAATTTTGAATAGTGCATGACACTGCTTTGGCAATTGTTATGCACTATTCAAAATTCAAAACCTCTAGGAATTCTTTTAACCACTGGTGCATTACGATGATAATTGTAAATTTGCACCGAAAAAAGGGAAAACTTGTGTCATTACAGGAATTACTAATAGAGTTATGTATTTCTACGGTATGCTGTGAAGCCGAAATACTTTAATTTTTAATATGTATATTTAACTCCCTTTTACCTTTAAACAGCCTACCGTCGGTAAAATTTTGACACTGTGGAAATCCGGGTGTAATAGCGAAGCGGAGATATTCAATAAAAAATCAAAACAAATCTCTACAGCACTCAAAAGTCTTTATATTACATAACTTCATATTAACTTGAAATGTGCCGTATCTCGCATCTTTCCCTGAAAAACAATCATTTATGGCCTAAATAAATGCATTTTGCTGTAAAAAGGAAATATTATCACAATTCTTCCCAGGATTTATTCCATATTGATAAAATTTTATGTAATCGTTATGCTTTGACAGCTGACAACGACGCAGCAGAAAGATTTTCCTTTTTAAACGAGTATTATGTCTGAAGCACAGAACACAATTACTCTCTACTGAGAGGTCTGAAATCAAAAAATAATTATTATAATAACCGTCTTATATATTTATCGATCGCTTGTTGTAATTTGTAAGCCTAAGTTGGCCCCTAAATAACAAAATAAAATAAGTTAAATATACGAAGCTTTTGACAGTTGAAATTTTTTATTTTAAATACATTCATTTACTTAACATAATATACAATATTTTATTATATACAATATTAAATCATTTAAAACAATAAAATTTTATTGTTTTAAATTAATATTTTATCGATTATTTTAGTCAACTATCAAAATGGACGACGGGACGCGACGACATAAACATCGAATCTGTTTTGTTCTTCAATTTTAAAGTGTAGAAAATGAATTTATAGTATTAATCGAACGATAATGTACGTGGTAAAGCCATGCTGCAGCTATATTGTAGTTGCAGTACGAATGGTTCGGCTCGACCGGGGTAGGACCACGCTCTCACAGAATACCAGCGTAAAATAGCAGCTTAATGCTGCTGTGTTTCGTATAGTGAGTGTATAGAACCGGAGACCATGTTTACTGGAAACGAAGCATTCCATCTCAGACCTCAGGGGTGATAACGCATCTGTATTTTGATTCTTAATTGAGGATAAATGTAGATGTCTTTGGGCCACAGCATACACCATCAGTTGGACTGTGTGCTCGTTTGTCACCCTTATTCTATAAAAAAAAATGAAGTACAAGGAACGAACAGTGTTTATTGAATACTATTTTCCCTAACAGTAATAACTGATCACAATACCATAACAATAGTGAAACATTATAAAAAAATGGCAGAATCCGGAGAACAATATATATGTATATAGATATAGTACCACTCAGTGAATGGATTTATAATATTATTAGTAAAAAAAAGACCACGTATTTATAACCTATAATAACAAAGTTATTTTTGCCTTGTCATCCACCAAGGTCCGTGTCTGCGCAATAATCGTGACATCTATTTTCAATCGTCAAAACCACTTCATATGTTCAAAGACATCGATCGATTCTACTGTGGAGTTTCCGCAGAGGGCGTTAACTGTACGAACGCTGCAAAACGGTTGTGTTGAGTTGTTGATAAAGTTGCATACCAGCACTTCGGTCCTAATATATAAGGTGCTAAAATGTCAGAAATAGAGAAACTACTAAAGGAATTGAGAGTAGACATAAAAAAAGACTCCGAAGAATCGCTACAAAAGTTGTAAAACAGAATTACGAACAAAATTAATCAAAAATTTATCAAAAATTCGATTTCATACACGAAGAACTAGGAAAAATAAAAGAAACTACAAAACAAACAAGAAAAAAAAAGAAAGCACAGAACAAGAAAAAAGGATTTTTAGTATAAAAAAATATACTAGACAAAGAAATATTATATTTTTTGGCGTAAAAGGAGAACAAAAATACTACGAAGAGTTAGAAGGGAAAATTCTGGAAATAATAAAAGATGAATTAAATATAGAATGCGACAGAAAAGAATTAGAGATGGTTTGTCGAATGGGCAAGTACAATGAAAACAAAGTAAGACCTATTGTTGTAACTTTTACTACCTATGGCCGAAAAATCACAATACTGAAAAATAATAAAGTTATGAAGACAGAAGGAATTTATCTTAAAGAAGATTTTTCACCACAAATCCTGAATACAAGAAAAACACTGCTGGTACAACTTAAAAAAGAGAAAGAAACCGGGAAAAAGACTATCTACGTTACGACAAACTAATAGTCCGAGAACCATCAATAAAGAAGAAAAGTGAAACAGATGAAGAAGAACAAAAGGGCAATAGAAACAAAAAGGTGTTAGAAATAACACCACCAAACCAAAAAGAAAATCTTAATAGATAACCACAAACACACCAATAAGTACTAAAGAAAAACAAGATTCAAGCTAAGAAAACCGGGGTTAGCCAAAGTTCCATAGAGAAGTTCATCAACAAACAAAGCATATCTAAAGCTTCAGAATCCAGAAGGGCATCTTTGTCCTCTGAATATTCAAATTCAGATGAACAGCAACTAGGAAAGCGCCTTCAAAATCTGAAATGCGTCGCGCCCACAAACAACAAAAAGCAGAAGAAACTTAATAAAACCTCCCTCAGAACGGCTCGTCGACGACCACCCTCCAAACCTCAAAAAATATTACTTTGCAACATTTAACGTCAGATAAATAAAATAAAAAAAAGAAGACGAGGTAGGCCATCAATAAGGTAGAACGATGATATCGTCGAAGTAGCTGGTACATTATGACCAAGATTAGCGCAAGACAGAATCACTTGAAGTAATTTGGAAGAGGCTTTCACCGCAAAAGGCGGCCCCTACAGCTAAGACAAAACTAACAAATTAAATATTAAGACATACTAACACTACTAACAAATAAAATAAGAGCAATGGATACTAGCTATAATATTATAAATTATATTCATGTATTCTTAATAATATTCATGTAAGAGATAAATAAAGCTAAATAAATAAATCAAAATGGCTTCTGGCGCAGTCTCCATACATTTTGAATCTATACCAAAAGATGCCTTATTTTAACGCCTAAATACCTTTCTAATGAAAGTCAAAAGTGCTTATTAAACATTTTATATTATATTATTAACTATATTATATAAAGGTTTTTGAGTGCCTTTAAGTTATAAATCATTTTATTTTATTTGGAAAACAAAGAGCTTCATAGCATAATGCTATTAACATGTTTTTACTTAAACTGAGTAAAATTAGAAGCCTTCTCAAAAACTCCCTTTAGTTGTGAAACTTATCCTGACAGCTCCAAAGTTTAAGCAAAATTGTCTACTTACTTATTATGAGGTGAAATAATTGAGACTGAAAGTGGCAGGTCAGTAAGTGCTTGCCCTAAAATTTCACAGCTTTTGAGTAATCTGAGATTTATCTTCTTTTGCTCTTCTAAATTTTAACTGTAAATTTACTTTTGACGGTAAAGGAATACGTCATACGGAAACCTTAATATCCCATAAATTAATACAAAATAACACATTTTGTACTGTTTTCTGCTCCAAAACCCTCTTACAAATTAGATGACATATTATGAAGGTCGTTCCTTTATTTATTTTTTAAATTAATAGTAGGCCCGGCAGACGTTATTCTGTCCTTTCCGGTAGGTGGTGCCATATGTTTCATTCTGAATTAACTCCGGACATGATAGAATAAACAATAAAATATTAATAGAATCAGGCGTTACTTTGCGGAAATCCATAATATTAAAGTTGGAAAAATTTACTTGGCCAATATCCGCTCAATAAAATAAAATGATGTGTCTTACCTAGTTTGAAGAGCACCTCCCGCACTCCCTCAATTGCGTGCACTATCCCCGCCACCACTAATCCCAGCACCACTACTCACACCACCACTACACTAGGAAAGATACACCACCGACGACAATACGACACGTGTATTGCCTCTACACGAGGCATCTTCAGGTGTAGTAGACTCTACGGTGGCTGACCGCTAAGTGAGCGGCGAGCCAAAAACAGCTGCTATTTATAAGCAGCCATGCAGCCAGGAATAGGTGTAATCAGATGGTACGTGCAGCTAAACGCCGATATTTCCATAATTGTATTAATAACTCTTCTCCAGTTGTAGTTTGGAAATTTCTAAGATCTTTTGGTCTTTGCAGGCCAGCTACATTGGATTGTGGTCCTTCTCTATCACTCGATTAAATTAACCAACATTTTGCTTCTGTAAAAGCATTGGACCCTACAATTCGCTCCCAAACTATGACTTTCATTGCTTCTGTGCAAACTCCTAACATTCCTAGCTTTAATTTTTCTCCTATTTCTCAGGATGATGTCAAAAAGTCTATCTTACCAATCCAATCCAAGGCGGTGGGCTATGATGAGATTAGTAGACATATGGTAATATTTATACTAGATCACCTTCTTCCGGCAATTTCCCATATTATCAATTTTTCCCTTGATTCAGGTCAGTACCCTAATCTTTGGAAGAGGGCTTTTATAAAGCCTCTCCCAAAAGTTCCTACTCCCATTCTTCCCAATCATTTTCGCCCAATATCCATTCTACCTTTCTTTCCAAAATTTTAGAATCCTGTGTTTACAAGCAAATCTCTACTTTTATTTCGAAACATAACCTACTGAGTATATTTCAGTCTGGGTTTCGCCCTGGTCATAGTACCACTACTGCTTTAATTAATGTTACTGATAATATTAGACACGGCATGGAAGAAAAAAAGATAACAGTACTGGTATTAGTTGATTTCTCAAATGCTTTCAACACAGTTGATCATGAAATCCTCCTTTCCATACTATCTCATCTGAATTTTGGTCCTACTGCTTTGGAATGGTTTGCATCTTATCTTCGCGGTCGATAGCATTCAGTCTGTGTGGGGCAAATGACCTCAGCATGGGCTGATGTGGACGCTGGTGTGCCGCAAGGCGGTATTCTTTCTCCTATAATTTTTTTCAATTTTTGTAAACTTTATTACCTCCATCCTCGACTGCTTTATGTGCAAGCTGAAATTGGGGATATTCATAATGGGATCAAAAAACTTAACGACAACTTATCAGCTATCAAAGATTGGTCTACTCGTTATGGAGTTTTGGTCAATCCTTTGAAAGGCCAAGATATACTGGTGGGTAGCTCAAGGATGTTGGCTAAGATTAATCTTGCAGATTTACCTCCTATTTATTATGATAGTATTATAATTCCGTTCAGTAATTCTGTTAAAAATCTTGGCCTACACATCGACAGCACGTTTAATTGGAGAACCCAGGTTTCAGAAGTGAGTCGTAAAGTCATTGCCACGTTATGCTCTCTGTATCGTTTAAAACATTTTCTTCCCACAAAATCTAAGATCATGCTTGTCCAATCGCTCATTTTACCCATAATTGATTATGCAGATGTATGTTACCCAGATCTGTCCCAAGATCTTCTGAACAAGCTGGAACGCCTTCTTAATAACTGTATAAGATTTATTTTCGGGCTTCGTAAGTATGACCATATTTCGCAATATAGATCTAAGCTAAATTGGCTTACAATCCGTCAGAGGCGCAATTCCAGAATATTGCTTGTTCTTTTTCCCATATTAAATAACCCATCTTCGCCTTCTTATCTTAAGAGTAAATTTAACTGTCTCTCCTCATCTCATGATAGGGTCCTACGTTCTTCTTCTAACAACAAAATCTGTTTTCCTGTTCACTTCACTGGGTTCTATGGTAACTCCTTCACAGTTCAGGCTACACGCCTTTGGAACTCCTTGCCCGATGACATCAGAAAAGCGCTCAATAAGTACGCTTTTAAAAAATTGGTCCGTAATCATCTATTGAAGACAACGCATTTTACATGATTCATCCATTTAATATGTATTGCTAAACAGACACATATATTCATAGTTATTTGTATGTACTAATTATATGTATTTAAATATGTATATTTGTATGTATACATATATATTTGTATACATATGTCATATATTTGTATATATGTATGTATAGGTCATACATGTATAGTTTATTTATTAGTAAAATGTATATATTATGTAGTTAATTATCATTTTGTGTAGTGTTATTTTATTCTATATTGCCACACCTACGTCAAATTCTCACCACTCCATGGGTTGAATGGTAGAGAATGCCTCAAGGCATTAAGTCCGCCCTTTGTATTTTTTTGTTTTTAAGGAATGCAATAAAGAATAAATAAATAAATAAATATAAGACTCGCCGACGCAACCGCTCCCCACTTAAGTAGCGAGCGGCCGCGTCATGCGATAAAACATGCAACCAATCACCACCTGACTTACGCAGCCGCCTGCTATTAAATTAATAACAAACCGCTGCGAAACGCCCGCCTACCCTCCAACCATGCAACCAATTGCTGATCACCGTGATTGTGACAACCTAACCAACGGCCACCCCTTCAAAATCTTACATACTTGTAATAAAGGGCTGCGACTGTGTATGCTGGAGCAGTTGGAGACATTAAAAAAGAAAAATTAATGTTGCACTGCTGAATGAACAAACAAATGTTTCTAACTCACCTCTTTTAAACATCTTTAAACCTGCTCTCTAATAAAGGACAGCCTCGCAAAATAGTTGTTCGTCACCATCACGGTTATCAGCGATTGGTTGCGTGATTGGAGGGTAGGCGGGCGTTTCGCGGCGGTTTTTTATTAATTTAATATCAGGCGGCTGCATACGTCAGGTGGTGATTGGTCGCATGTTTTATCGCATGACGCGGTCGCTCGCTACTTAAGTGGGGAGCGGTTGCGTCGGCGAGTCTTATAAATAGCAACTGTTTTTGGCTCGCCGCTCACTTAGCAGTCAGCCACCGTAGAGTCTACTACATCTGAAGATGCTTCGTGTAGAGGCGAAACACGTGTCGTATTGTCGTCGGTGGTGTGTCTTTCCTAGTGTAGTGGTGGTGGGAGTAGTGGTGCTGCGATTAGTTGTGACGGGGATAGTGCACGCAATTGAGGGAGGGCGGGACTTGCTCTTCAAACTAGGTAAGACACATCTTTTTATTTTATTGAACGGCTATTGGCAAAGTAAATTTTTCCAACTTTAATAAAATATTAATAACTCGACGACAGCGCCACCTATCGGGTCTAGATTTTGTGATTTTCCACTAACGCGTTCGGGATTACCCAGCTTTCGTGTTTCCCACACTTTCCCATACCGTTTCTTTTAGTGAATTGTTAAAATTTGACATGTAATATATAGTATTGATGTATTCGGTTTATTTTTTCAGGCTAAATGTATCTGTCGGGGCAAAGAGAATTTCCTCAGGCAATTTTTGCTTTTAGTTATGAGATGGGTTGAACAATTCTTTTAAGTCGTCATAATCGATCGGTAAAAATATTGTTTTATTGTATATTTGACGCTAGCAATGGTAAATGGGTTTATTTACAAGTAAGGGTAACAAACGAGCACATAGTTCTCTTGATAGTAAGTGGAAGCTGTGGGACATGGACAACTTCATCTGTCGTTGGTAAGATATCAAAATGCAGATGCGCTGTCACCTCTGAATGCTAATATGTCCATCCCCGATCGAGCTGACCCACTCGTGCTGCGGCCATAATACGCTGCAGCCTGGCTCTATCACGTATCAGCAATAACGTACATAAGGACACGAGGGTGTCGGCATGTCTACCGAGCCGGCATTCCATACAGAGTAAACAAATGCAGTATCCAGCTATCTCACTGTTTAATTATTTTCTTAAAATTTAAAATATCACGTATACTATGTCAAATAATAAAACATGAGTTTTATTGAAATGTTCCTATGAGGTAGATTTTGGCGGGAAAATATGGGTTACCCCGACGTGATACCAAAACACAAGTACTAACTTCATCATCACCATCATTACATCCCATCACAAGTCCACTGCTGAAAATAGGACCAGGGAATGCCATCATGCACGGTCCTTAGCCACCTGCATCCATCGACTTTCGCATCACTTACCCTGTCGTCACTCCATTATGTGGGAGGCGCCCTAAACTTCGCTTACCGGTAAGAGGCTGCGAGGTACTTACATTCTATACTTTAATTTTACCTATTAACTTATTTATGCTTTTAATTAAAATAATTTACACTTATGAACCCAAATGTTGTATTTTGATTTCACCAACCAAAAATATTAATTTTTCAAGTCAATCTCTTTTAGTTAGGTATTACATATAGGAAAATTTATTTTATTTGATTTAAAATATACGCTTTCATATAGCATAAGTAAATCCGTACTTTTCACAATGGCTGCTAAAGCTCTGAAGCCAAACTTTGTCCTCTTCAGCTATCTTTTGAATATTCTATTCGATGCTCGCAAATGCGGTCTTCCCTTGCACTGAATACTTTATCAGGCTGAAAAATCTTGCATTCTGCATGAGATTTGTTTTTATAAATATTAATATCTTTGTTATATTGTCCTCGTAAATGTTATCTCCAAATATAAAAATCAATTGCTGTCGGTTAGAATCGCTAAAACTCAAAAACGGCTCGACCTATTTTGATGATTTTTGTGTGTGTTTGAATAGGTCCCCAGATGGTTTAGATTCACATTTGGACGTAGAAAACCGAGACCCTTATGACGAGGCATTCCATCTTGGCAACGCAGCTGCATTTCGATACTTAATCAAGAATACATGTAGTTATGTCTATGGGCCACAGTATCCACTTACCATCAGGTGGACTGTGTGCTCGCTTGTCACCCTTAGGGAGGCTATAACGGTTTCGGTAATGGTAAGTTGTTAAGTATTACCCTTGAGTAAGCTTTTTTCTTTAAAACTTTATTTTTAGTACTTATATAAATACGTTATAACGAACCTTAAGTATTGAGTATTGAACCTTCGAAACTCAACAAACTCAGAAGACAATGAAATTAACTTTTCATTTAGTTATACGCTTCGCTTCCCTTCTATTATGAAGAAAGCTACGTAGGCTAAAACAAATCGAAGGCATTCACCATAAATGTAAATTGAGAACACGTCAAAAGCACACCATATCTAAATTGGTTGAAAATTAAACTCGTTTATATTTGACTTTGTAAAATGAATTTTATATGTTTGCACAGTTCCAACGCGAAATGGAGAGGCTGGGCTTTATTATCGACTTCAAGGTTACGCTACCGCTGTTGTTCCACTACCAAGATTGATTACTATTTGTGAATAAGTGTCAGTTTTACATTTAAATAATATGTAAAAGTGGCGGTTTAAGCAGTCGTCATTTAAGTTAATATAAATTCAGGTCATTTTTTACGTGGTAGAGCCATGCTGAAGCTATATTAATGGTATAGTTGTAGCACGAATAGGTCGGCTCGACCGGGGAAGGACCACGCTCTCACAGAATACTAGCGTAAAATAGCCGCTTAACACTGCTGTGCCTTGTATGGTGAGTGTAGAGAACCGGAGACCCTTTTTACTGGAAGCGAGGCATTCCATCTTAGTACTCAAGGATGACAACGCATCTGCATTTTGATTCTTAATTGAGGATAGATGTAGATGTCTATGGGTCACAGCAACCACTTACCATCAGGTGGACTCTGTGATCGTTTGTCACCACTAATCCTATAAAAAAAAGATCTAACCCTGCATCGTTCTGAATATAGTGAAAAAAAAAATCATGTAATCATTCTCGAGATATTTTGGTTTATTAGTTATTTTTTAAGTTGTTATTAGGAAGACGCTGCTGCCCATCTCCCGGTTTGCTCCCCTCTGTTGCCTCTTACGGCACTCATGGGACGATATCGGGTAGTGGATATTCTTACACCGCAACTATATGGTATGTGAACCAATTTTGAATATCCTTTTTCTATTAAATAGGTGGTCAGCTTCAGCGGTGGTCCCATTAAAATGTGGAGAAAAATTCCAACCCTAATGGTGGCAGAATAGTGGATGAAGAGTTTAAGTACCTATTTCAATAAATTTACACAAAGCGTTTAGCATCTGAGCTTATTGCGGCTAATAAAAATTACAATAAATATAAAATGTCAATTTCTTCGAATTTGGAAGTGTTCTCTACTTTCAATGAAAAATAATTCAAACTAAGCCGGGTCAAAAGATTACGAGTGAAATATGGACCTTCATGCTTATTGTTCTGTCAGTTTTGATAAATCTCCGTTACGGAAAAAGCTGGTGCTACAGCATATAATACTTTGAAGTATCGAGTGTCCAAAATCTTATCAAAATATTTTCGAACATTTATTTTTAATTAAACGTTGCCTTGTTAGTTGGTAAAAGCATTTTGATTGTAGTTATTATCTTTAGAAAAATTATTTAAATACCTTTTTTAATAAAAGTAAGGGTGACAAAATGAGTCGATGAGATAGTAAGTGGATGCTATGGCCGAGAAGCGCCTACATTTTTCCTCGATTAACAATCACAAATTACGTTGTAAACTCTGAGAACTAAAATGGAATATCTCGTTTCAATTAAAAAGGATTAAATACTTATCGCAAAGTTAATTGACTTTGGCCTCTAGTTTGTACAGAAGTATAATATTTTAATTTGACATTTTCATTTACACCCCTGAAGTATAACCTATTTAATAAAAAATAATCATTAAAATCGGTTCACAATGGATACATATACAGATACAGAGAGATACAAAAAACACAATCGAATTGTAAACCTCCAACTTTTTCGAAGTCGGCAGAAAATAATTTAACATTCGAAGTAGTGGCTTTAATCCTATAATACAAGAATTAAAGGCACAACTTCTTTCTTTTCTACCGACTTCAAAAAGGAGAGGTACTCAATTCGACCGTATGTTTTTTTATGTGTGTTACCTCATAACTTTTTGGATGGACCGATTTCGATGATTCTTTTTTTATTTGAAAGCTGGTGCTTCTCATGTGGTCCCATATAATATCAAGGTCTGACCAATAGTTTTTGAGTTATCCTTAATAATTTATATTGAAGTCGGTTGTACAAAATTTTAAATTTTAAATTATATTATACAAACTAGCTAATGCCCGCGACTTCATCCGCGTTGCTTGATATATCAAGAAAACGCTCATCAGTGACCACGTTGTGCTTATAAAAATCGTTGTTTCTTAAAACTTTAATAACTTTATATTAAATGAAGATATCTCAATATTTCTTTTTTGATAAAGGACAAGTGTCTAAGAAATAAAACTTAGAAAACCTAATTGAAATTTATCCAGTATTTTTTCCGTGACGCGCGCACAACTGCAAACCTCTATCATTTTATTTATATAGATAATATACATATTATATTCTATCTATAATACAATATGTGTGAGCATTGACTTCACAAAGTGAATTAATTATTCTTTTTAGTGCTTCAAAGTCGGCTTTTACTTTTTATTAAAACATTTTTTATGGATATTCAAAGTGAAATATTTATATTTAGTCTGATAAAATAACCTTATTTCAGGTTTCAGGTTTTCGTGGAAAAACTTTTTCTTCAATACCACTTTGTATTATCTCGTATTTTATACATTCTTAAACTTGCTCTGTACTGTGCTAATGTCTCTCAAAACTCTCGTTAATACATTTTATGCTGCGAAATATTATGATGCAGTAAATTTTTTACTATTTGTGAATTCAACACAAAGATGATGACCTAGACAAAAATATATTTTCCAGCTTTTTAGAGTTCCGTACCCAAATGATAACCAACGGAACCCTATTACTATGCCTCCGCTGTCCATCCGTCCGTCCGTTCGTCCGTCTGTCTGTCAGCGGGCTGTATCTCATGATCCGTAATAGGTAGACAGTTGAAATTTTCACGGAATGTGCATTTCTGTTGCCGCTATGACAACAAATAATAAAAATTAAAATAAATTAAAAATTAAGAGGCTCCTCTTCTTCCACGCTCTCTTCCTCTTAAAAAGGAGGAGGAGAGCGTGGTCCTTCCCCGGTCGAGCCGGCCCATTCTTGCTACAAGCATAATATAGCTTAGATTTAAGCGTAACGAAGTATACTCTCTGAACCACTGTCAGATGCTGATCAAATGGTTTATCATTTATGAAGTATATTGAATGAGTAATTTAATAAATTGTTTTGTGCTATTTAGTTATAAGGTACAATGGGACTGACATATTAATAATAACGAAAGTCCTTAAATAAAAAAAAAAAAGCGAAACGAAGAAAAATTTATGCAAGCACACAATTTGGTGTCATTCTATTCTACATTTAATTTATAGTAACCTCAAGTAAAAAATCTTGACTATGTTTAAGATATTAAGTTCCGGTGTTCTAAATTAAAGCTAAGTATTATTTTTTTAATTTTTGTATCTCTATGTATTTGTGTATGTAGCAATTGTTTGTCCTTAATAATCTGTATATCCTTAATAATGCGTATTTAATTGACTTCGACTACATACATTGACGATGTTCTCATTTTATTTCTATATACTCGTACTAAGTCCGTTTGTACAAAATTTTTAATTTTACCTCTTGTTAAATATTACCATCAAAAACTATCATTTAATGTTTTTCGGCATTTTACAACAGCTTTAAACAGTCATCGTCATATTCTGTGAACACGTATCCAATAGGTGTTTCCAGGTTTGAAGCTCACTAAAAATTATATGAAATAATGAATGTTTGCTGATTTGTTTAACAACGGAACTGTGTTATGGTCTATTTTAAGAGCACAGAAAAAATAGCTTTGATATTTAATATTGTATTATTAATTCTACTCGCGTATCCAAAAATTCGTCATAGCGGTGCACAAAGCTAATTTTATAATAAAATTTGCGTAAAATCATTTCAGAGCCACTTACGTTGAATATAAATTACGCGCGCGTTTGTATTTTGTTTTTATTATACAATTATTTTTATTAGGTGATTATACGACTGGAAAATTCCATGCATCAATCCTGTTAACATCATAAAAAGGTAACTGCGAATTCAAAAAATCGTATAACCATTAGTTTTAGTGTTTTTCAATTAATTTTTAGTAGAACACAGCCAAATGAGCAAATACCTTGAAACTTGCCGAGTGTTTTTCTTCCAAACAGTGTTTCTTCATATCTGCGGCATTTAATAACAGGAAAGACAACATTAAATCTGATTACAATGCATTTTCTGAGCGACAGGCCAGCTACCTTGTACCGACATAAAACTATGTTTTATTTCATTGTGAACATTTATACTGGAAACGAGGCATTCCATCTTAGTCCTCAGGGGTGACAACGCATCTGAATTTTGATACTCAATTGAATATAAATGTAAACTTCTATGGGCCACAGAATTCACTTACCATCAGGTGGACTGTGTGCTCGTTTGTCAACCTTATTCTATAAAAAAAATCGCAACTGTACTGAACAGAATTGAATATGGAAGGGAACTCCGATAGAAAAAGTGGCATTGCATGGATGGATGGATAACGTTAAAGTCATTGACTTTTAATGTATTTGAAAAAATTCAAATACATTCAAAGCAACAATAGATATTCAAATTACTTAAATTTATTTACTCTTTCAACCATTTTGCATGCGAAAACAACGACAGTACATATCTGCAGATATGCACTGTTGTTGTTTAAATCATTGTTGTTGCTCATTAAAAATCGATTTGATAAATGTGGAACCCTAATTGGTCAGAAATGAAGCTGAAGTTGTCCAGTTAGAAATAAATACAGCAGATGCTGCTCGTCAAAATTTAGACGGGTCAATACCAAGTATTCCCGTTGTCTCCAGTTTGATGGTCATGTTAGTTTTTCAGACTTGCTTGCTGCTTTACAAAGGATTTCCATAGCTATTACTTTAGAGACTGCCAGCGGTCAGTCAAGCGACGATTCTCCAGAAAATTCCTAAATTAGACGTTTTGTTCAGTCGCCTCATAATAAATTATCGCCTTAGGGATCCAGATGTGATGATGTGAAGATTCATTCGATTTTGTACTATAGAGATCAAAAACACATAAATACAAAACTAACTTCTTCGATGACACTTATAGCGGCTAAATTCCTAAGACAAAATACAGGTTAAAGGTTTGTCGGTTCTCATCAGGTCATCTTTTGACACTCTGACTCTTTGAGAACTCACCCTTCGTCTTCCAAAAAAAAAAAGTTTAATTTTTTTCAGCACACCACAACATGATGACGTAATAATTAGACTTTTGTCGTCTACTGTACCTATTTGTTATTTTTGTGTTTGTACCTACCTATTTGATTTTTTTTTTACAGAAATGACGCATCATTACTGTGAACATTAGAATTTTATGTTTTGTTTTGTCTATTGATTAATACTATAAATACGGTTTAATTTTGATGTAAAGTGTGCACATATCTCACTCAGAAGTAAACAGGATCTCATGTATTCTCATTTCTGTCAATATTTGCATCATTTCTGTTATCAGCAATTTTATAATTTTGATGATTTTTACTTCTCTATTGTCTAGCGATCTTTGATGTCCGTTTTAATCTCATTCATATTGTAACACTACAATGAAATAGCTGTCGCTTGAATGGAAAGTGTAATCGAGGCTGTTCTGCGTAGGCAAGGCAAGCCGGAACTCCGTACGTGCCTTCCTGAGGAAGGGCCGCAAACGGGTGACTGGCGCTGGTGGAGTCACGGATGTGTGCGAAAACGTTCCTGTAGCCCTGTTTATATGCGGCGAAGTTGGAACACCGATGGCATAAGTGCGAATCCGACATTACCCTTGCCGGGAGCAAGGTTAACCGGAGGCGGGTACGCGCAGGCATTTTACTCATTATCTAAATCTGTCACCATGCACTATACACACGTTGCTAGCTTCCGATGTAAGGAGTCAAAGAGCTACTCTTTTTACAGGTAGGAAGGCTTTAATTTTAGTACTCTAAGGTGACAACGAATCTATGATCCTTCAGTGCCTAAAGTTGGAGTATATAGGATGCAGTCAACACTTAGATACTATCAAATATACTTTTTCTCTATGTAATAGAATTTCTCAGTTGTCACTTAAATATAATATAAAAAGAAAAAGTTTCTGACTGTGATTCGTACCGAAAACTCAGGACCTAAAACTATTTATAAACGTTCAATACATTATACTGCTCGGTGTACGAGGAAGCTTAAGGTAGTTTATAGTATTAGCTTATATTATCTGCGTGATCAGTAAAAAAGACATTAGCAGAGTTACCTACATAGCTCAAAGCATAAGCAAGCTGAAGTCGGCCATGTAGCTAGAAGAACCAACAAGGGATGGAAAGAAATTTTCTTAAATGGCAGCCTCATACGAGTAAGCGGTGTGTAGGCTGACCTCCGTCTAGATGCGAGCGATGACCAGGTAAAACATGCGGGTAGTCGATGAATGCATCAGTCGTGTTTTGTGGCATTCCTTGGAATTATTGTTATCTGTGGGTTTTAATGAATACATCATTCATTCATTACAGCCTATTGAAAGTCGACTGCTAAACATAGGCCTCCCCCACAGATTGCCTAATAGAGGGATATTTGCCATACTTGCCACGCTTGGCAGGCTTGTTGGCAACAGCAGTTTTTTATTCTTTAGTTGTTATTAGAAAGACGCTGCTGCCCATCTCCTGGTTTGTTTCCTTCAGTCGCCTCTTACGACACCCATGAGACTTACACAAGTGTCCACTACCCCATATCGGCAGTGTTGCCACACGGTTTACAAGCGATCTTGTAAAATGAATACATACCTGCACATAATCAGAAATGAAATAAAAGACATTCTTAAAAGGGTTCACAACATTTTATTGCACCGTGTAACATTTGTAAAAAGGTGATTACGTCAATATTATATAGACTCTTTGAAACTAAGATTGCACCTTTTTCAAATTTATAACGAATAACATTTGCAAAATAAGAATTTTATTTACAATAAAAGCAATGTAACATTTACCCGATAAGAACACAGCCGGAAATACATATAAAAGCTACTTTGGCCACTGCTTAAACACATTACATTGTAAAATTACAGTTAAAAATTAAAATTTTCTTTATATTTCTCTCGTACATCAATGACCGTCATCACACGACGTTATAAAGCACCTTTAGGCGCCTTCCTTACCGGATCGGTGCGTTTTCGTTTCGTTTTCGTTTCTGTACCGAATCTGTACAGATTCTTTACCGAGAACCACTTCTTGACGGTTTTTGTCATTTGTTATAATGCCGTCGTGTCAATATGTCGTCTTCAGAAGATGATGATATAATAGCGTGCTATATTTATTTGCGACATATATATACTGGCGACATCCCTATATAGCCAATAATATCCATTGTCGTCTATTTGTTGCGGCTGAGCAATTACTATTAGATGATTCAAAATTCCAAGCAATGTATAAGATGTCCAAACAAACATATCATGAGCTTCTAAATCTCATTGCCCCTGTAATTACTAAACAAGATACAAACTATAGAAGATGTATGCGCTCGGTAAAGAATCTGTACCGAAACTACTCAGTGAGGAAGCTCTCATTTAATTACATGTACTCGGGAAATTAATCTGTACTGATTCGGTACAGAAACGAAAACGAAACGAAAACGCACCGATCCGGTGAGGAAGGCACCTTAGGTACATCAAAGTTAGCAATTAATACTCTAACTATTTATCTGAGTGTAGCCGCGAGGTGGCGGTGTAAGAGTATCCTATACCCCATTTCGTCTCGTAGGTGCCGTAAGAGTCGTCAAAAAAAACCAGCAAATTCTAATAGCTTCCGATAGATGGCGGTGTAGTCAAGTCGTGTACGCCAGACGTAAAATATCTAAACTGCGACATGCAGCAGCTTCAAAGATTCGAGATGTCAGGTACTGCGATCGTCGATCCGCCTGCAAGCGTAACAATTAAGGCAAGTCCTCCCTACAGCGGGAGGCCCATGTCCAGCAGTGTGCTTCAACGGACCGATAACAAGTGGGAAAATTAAAATTTTGTACAACCGACTTAAATATAAATAAATTATTGTTGATTTTTTTTAAACCGATCGACCGATTTCGATAAAATTTTAATGGAACCATCTGAAATATACCCTTTAAAACAAAAAAATAATTTTCTAAATCGGTTCAGGCGTCTTCGAGTAATCGGTGAACATACATAAAAAAAGATTCCGACGAATTGAGAACCTCCTCCTTTTATGAATGCACGAAAAAGCCCGTATATTGTTACAAGCTAGCGTACTCGTAATTGGAGCGCGTGCTCGTGTATGACGACCCTTAACAGCATTGTATTAATATTTGTTTTACAATAAATTCAAAACTATTAGCAAGGCGTTACGGTAAACAGGGTTTTATTTGCATTCTACAGTCTCGGCGTTTGTGGCACTCTTCAACACTAATTAAAATTACTCTGGCATTGCCTTGCATTGCATATCTGAATAGTTACGGATACCGTACAACGCATACTATATACGCGAACTAACACAAGTAACACAAAAAGAAAGTATACATTTATTTTTCATAAGCAAAAAGGGAGACTTGTTGGGTCTTAAATAATTATTTGATGTGTCATTTTTCATTGGTTACATATATAAGGTTTATTTTCTATATTTTCTCTTGATGTTATGTCCAAACAATGCCAAGTATAAAATTATTTTTATGCTTAACACATTCAAATGTTTTTAGAGCTATGTATATATAACGTCACTTAATTTGAATAAAATTAATTCTAAGGATTTTTCGCATTTAATTACATTTTACAAACTATGACATCAGAACGTCAAATACCTCAGTCAGTGGGAGCATGACTATGGCTGCTGCAAAACATCTGAAACGTCAGGAATTAAAAATAAGTCAAATACGTGTAACTAAATGCGATTAAATTGGTTAAATAACTTATTACTTATAGTGCGTTGTATTCTAGTAAGTATAATAAATCATAACCTGACTTAAATTTAATATTTATATTAAAGATTTTCACTTTAAAAATAAACTTTATGATCATTTTGTTCGTCTTTAATATTAGCTTATCACAAAATTAATACAATTAGACTAACAATATATAATTGATCAATTTTTTGTATAGAATAAAAGTTTAAAATGGAAAAGAGGTGCATAATCGAAACGCAATTTTATATTATTAAAAATACTTAAACAACAGTATATATATTTTTTATATGAGGAGGGGCAAACGAGCATGCGGCTCATCTGATGGTAAGTGACTACCGTCGCCCATGAACTACTGCAACACTAGGGGAATTGCAGATGCGTTGCCGGCCTTTTAAGAAACAGTAGGCTCTTTCCTTGAAAGTTCTTAAGTCGTATTGGTCCGGAAAAATCGCTAGTGGTATTCGATTCCACATGGAAGTTGTGCGAGGAATAAAACTTCTTGTAAATCGCACAGCAGTGGACCGCCAATCATCCAGATGGTACCGTATCCTTTTATTAATTGTCTCTTTTTACCAGAAATTTTCATGCCTTTAACTTTAATATT
Source organism: Parnassius orleans (assembly GCA_029286625.1). NCBI lineage: Eukaryota > Metazoa > Arthropoda > Insecta > Lepidoptera > Papilionidae > Parnassius > Parnassius orleans. The sequence continues at coordinate 3,663,158 of JAGSMP010000006.1, read as the reverse complement.
ACAATTCACGTTTTTCAATTACTATAAACTTTTAGAAATAATATGAAGAATAACATTTCTACTTTCTACAACTTTTAGGAAGCACAGAGGTCAAAAGCACAACACGGAGTTAAATTGCACTAACGTTCTAATGAAAGGTATTAAAATAATGATTAGTATTATTTGTAAAATTGTTGCATAGAATTTTTAGTAACTGCTAAAAAATGTTTTGTTGAATAAGTTACAGTTTGACACGAACTGTCAAATAACAAAAGAAAAACGAGCACAGAATCATTAATTGGAAGTAATTGGAAGTAAAGACTTAGAAATGAGTTGGGAGGTGGCTCGAACTTGACGCCTAGTCAGTTTGAATAGCCTATCATGTAGAGGATGTCATGGCGGTCATGGTTGAATAGGGGCAAAAAGTTCATATTACACTCCTAGGGGGTCAAAATGGCAAAAACCAAAAAATAAAAAATTCTTATTTCGGCTATAACTCCGATTAAATTTATTAACATATAAGTCTGTCCATATTAATAATCTGTCTCAAAGTCTTTACTTCCCGCATCCCACTTGTTTTCGTAACAAAACTTTCACAAGAACTTAAATTTTCCTTTATTTTAATTTATTTAACAATACCAATTACCAAGCAATTTTTTTCGTATCCATATTAACATTGGATTAAAAAAATTACTGACTCGTTTGTAGTTATTATTTCTAGATAAATTAAAATTATCCTAGCTTCAAACAAAATAATAGCAATCTTGCACTACTGATTTATTTTATATTCAAGAATTAAGGTAGATATCCATACCCATGTAAAAAGGGAACACAAAAACGTTATCCATTCGTAGTTTTAGGTCACACGTGGTTAGTTTTAAATAATAATTTAACATTTGTAGAATAGAAGTGTAAAATTACCCTGTGCCAACGCTCTGTTTCTTTCTATAATTTATATAATTATTGTTTCCTTTTTTGTAGTAACACGCTCAATTAGCTCTATCTGTATAGATTATTCTAGATTTTTTTATAAATTTACAAGTTAGTACCACTTATTATTAGTCCGCAGCAGTAACTTACGTTTATTTTACTAGAAAATATGTTTGCAATAGTCAACTGGCTGGATATAATACAAAGAAACAGAACACTGGGATTAAGTATGTATACAAACGATTAAAGCTTTTAAACTTACTACCAGGAAGTAGAAATGTGGATGAACACGAGATTTTTACGTATAGAAAAGCTATAGCTTAAAATTATTGAGAATTTAAAAAAGAGAAAACAGAACACTGATAATTACAAGCCAATATAAAATTTATAATAATTTTCTATCATACAACTTCACATTAGATTAAGTCTAATAACTTAAAATTATTGAGAATTTAAAAAGAAAAACAGAACACTGATAATTACAAGCCAATATAAAATTTATAATAATTTTCTATCATACAACTTCACATTAGATTAAGTCTAATAACTTAAAATTATTGAGAATTTAAAAAGAAAAACAGAACACTGATAATTACAAGCCAATATAAAATTTATAATAATTTTCTATCATACAATTCACATTAGATTAAGTCTAATACCTTAAAATTATTGCAAAACATAAATGATTACTTTGCTTGTTGAAAAATTATGTACATTCTGCGGTGAATGTATTAAGCCAAAAATTTAAAAATTCTTATTTCGGCTATAACTCCGATTAAATTTATTAACATATAAGTCTGTCCATATTAATAATCTGAACTTAATCAAGAACTTAAATTTTCCTTTATCCTTTATTTTAATTTATTTAACAATACCAATTACCAAGCAATTTTTTTCGTATCCATATTAACATTGGATTAAAAAATTTACTGACTCGTTTGTAGTTATTATTTCTAGATAAATTAAAATTATCCTAGCTCAAACAAAATAATAGCAATCTTGCACTACTGACTTATTTTATATTTAAGGATTAAGGTAGATATCCATAGCCATGTAAAAAGGGAACACAAAAACTTTATCCATTCGTAGTTTTAGGTCACACGTGGTTAGTTTTAAATAATCATTTAACATTTGTAGAATAGAAGTGTAAAATTACCCTGTGCCAACGCTCTGTTTCTTTCTATAATTTATATAATTATTGTTTCCTTTTTTGCAGTAACACGCTCAATTAGCTCCATCTGTATAGATTATTCTAGATTTTTTTATAAATTTACAAGTAAGTACCACTTATAGTCCGCAGCAGTAACTTAACGTTCATTTTACTAGAAAATATGTTTGCAATAGTCAACTGGCTATCCAGCCAGTTTACTATTGCAAACACAATAATACAAAGAAACAGAACACTGGGATTAAGTATGTATACGAACGATTAAAGCTTTTAAACTTACTACCAGGAAGTAGAAATGTGGCTGAACACGAGATTTTTACGTATAGAAAAGCTATAGCTTAAAATTATTGAGAATTTAAAAAAGAAAAAACAACACTGATAATTACAAGCCAATATAAAATTTATAATAATTTTCTATCATACAACTTCACATTAGATTAAGTCTAATAACTTAAAATTATTGCAAAACATAAATTATTACTTCGCTTGTTGAAAAATTATGTACATTCTGCGGTGAATGTATTAAGCCAAAAAATTTAAATTATATAATAGCCACGCGTACAAAACTAATAAAGAATATTTTAGATATGAAACAAAGACTTATGGTAAAGTATCACTACACAGTGTTGCTATTGTTGATTGGAAACTAAATTATACAATTAAAAATGTAATTTGTTAATAACCTTTTAAACATATTATTGTACAATTTCCATGCCTTAATTTTGTAATTTATTTTAATTACTAATGAAAAATTATCTTCTTAAGTAGCAAAACTAAATTGCTTGATAAAAGTTGAAATCCTTCCTTAAAATAGAAAAAAATAACGGAAGATATTCTATTATGAAAATTACTATTAGCAAAAAATTTAACACTGACTTATTCTAATTCTTACATTCTAAAACCGTAGAGATCTCTCTTTTGAAAATATGGACCAGAAGTTTTTTACCTTTAGGCTCTTCCACCACGTATCGTTCTCTTGTCCAAAACAAAGATCGTCGACCGTGAAACGCTAAGCAACTACACAGCGATTTTCATTTGTTCCTGTACCTCCTCCTGCAGAACAGTCGGGTGGTGGTTCAGCACTGCGACCTCCGCCACCGCTCCACTCAAGAGCATCAATCATCTCCATCAGTTCTTTGAACACGGCTATAACACGCCAGTTATATTTGGCCGAACATTCGACGTATCCACATTTCCAGTGCTTCCGGACGAGGTTAACAATATTGCGTCGTTTTTCCCTCGAATCTCCACATGCACTTTCTGCCATCGCCAGCTGCTGAAGACCAGTAACAGCAGAAGGCGTGTTGCTACACAACAAGTCCTGTTTGTTTCCTACGACTAAAACGGGAACGTTTCTCATGTCCCTACTCTCCACCATCTGATCTCGTAGTGTTCTAATATACTGGAAAGTTTCCACGTTTGATAAATCGAAAACCAGAATATAGGCTGTGGCATTACGAAGGCCATAAAATCGGTAATGCGCCCATTCGTAGTAGGAATTTATTGGGAAATACGGTATAACGGGCACGTCGGTTATTTTCACTTCATATAAATGTTCGTTTATGATCACCGAGGGATAGAACGTGTGCTTGCGATCTGTTGGCACGTACTCTTCAGAAAAGTCGCTCCAGACGAATTGCTAGCAAGTGAAAAAGGTATTTGGTTAATACAAGGTAATAAGTAAATTCAAGGTAATTGGTTCGCAAAGAAGAGGTATTGGAATAATTTGCTGGCATCAGTATTTTCGTTCTAAGACTATGTGGGGTGCTTAGAAGTGAAATAGGCTTTAACTAATCTAGCGCGATCATCACCCAAGACGCTTCACTATTTACTATCAGATGCGATCGTAATCGAGCACTCGCTTTGTTTACAAATTGATGAAGATTAATTTTAAACTTCAAACTAACACTACAATTTATTCATCATTATCATCATGAGTGACGACCTGGTAAGACATGCAGGAAGTCGAGGAATGTAGGTGGCTCAGGACCGTGCTTTGTGGCATTCCTTGGGGGAGGCCTATGTTCATCAATGGACTTGTGAAGGTCTGTAATGATGATGATAATGATATCATCATTAGCACGCAAATAATTTATTAAATTTGCCATAGTCGCTACGCTTTACTTTAATTTGTTCAATTTAAGTCGTTTTCGATAAAAAATAAGAACTAAAAAATTCTCTAAGCCAAAATGAACAAACGATACACTAAACAGAGGCGTGGTAGCCTTAGCCCTCTGTAAATTTAAAAGTACGCGAGCAACATAGGTTCAATCCCCGTCGGTAGCAATGAAATTGTTACTTACTACGTGCTCATCGGTGAAGGAAAATATCGTGCACGTTTGAGGGAATAAAAGAAGAAAATTTCGAAAATATGTAAAGTCCGCCAGCACACTTTGGTTCAACGAGGTTGACACTTCTTCGCTGATAATCCCTCTAAGTTGTGAGATCAGGCCTGTACCCAGAAGTGAACGTGTATAGGCTGTAACTTTACTTTAATTTTTACTAACAAAACCTCTTACAGACAACCTTAATATTAAAGAAAGAAATGAACTATTGGACAGTGGGAGGTGGTATATATTAAAACTAAAGTAAATGCTAATACCTAATATATAATATTACAATAACAAAATATTACACTAAAATATAATAGTTTATAAATGTTATAAACATATATTAGACTAAATGGGCAAAAACATATAAAAATTACAAAAATAAATACAGAAGGGAAACAAAATTCTAAATGAGCCTAATGATGACAAGTGATTATAAAATTGATAGGTAGTGACGTCAGTCTTAAACTTATCCAATGTTTTCGCACGACGAATTTGCGGACGAAGTTTATTACATAAGCAGATGACCTTAACCGTAAAGGAATACATAAAGCATTTAGTTCGATAAGAATGTGGCTGAGTAGTACTCCTCCGGCTGACCATAGAATTTCTGTCGTGACGAAGAATCTTAGTTTTCTTTCAGATAGCTCGGAGTCATAGAATTGGACAATACACAGTATAAAAGAGAAAAAATGTGTATATTCTGGCGAAGGAACCACTTTAAACGAAATTCGGAAATATGGTCACATTTGCGCAAACCAAATATCAGATTCATATTTTGGTTTGCACAAATGGTTAGAATTTAGTAAATGTATACAATCAATAATGGACAAAATAAGATACAGTAAATGTATATAATATTTTACATAGAAATATTATTATTCCTGGGAATATATTATAATACCTCTTCGCACGTTGTCGACAACTGTATTTAATTATTAAAACTATTATTAACGTGAACAAGGGGCGAACTTCTCATAACAACAAAGTCCAGGGTGAACTTCTCATAGTAACTAACCTGCACACGGTGCGTCCTGCTAACTCAAAACCGAGGTTTTAGGGATCGTCAAAAGTAAGTAGAATGATGGATGGCTTAAAAAATACTGAACCCAAAGCAATCTCAACAAATTCTTTGTTGAAATCAGTATAGCAATGTTAAGATGTCAGCTCTAAGCTTACTCGCTTGCTACGAGTAGGTGAGGCAGGCGAGTTCGTAGCAGAGTAGATTATTCTCACACTAGTAATCTTGTTTTTATATTATCTATGCTAAACAGTAAGTGATTTTAAGAAAATCAACAATGGTCACCAGATTCCCGACTGTCAAATATCAGATTGCAAGGCGTGCAGGTGAGCTTTGCATATGGAGAAAAAGTTGGCAAATTTCGCCTTACACCTCATATAGCTAGGAGTATTGGTCAAATTCACGTAAGTTTTGATATTATGAAATATTAAATTATGTTACCTGAATAATGCTGGTTTTGCCGACAGCTGGCGCTCCGAGTAACACAACCTTAACAAGATCAAGGCTGTCGGGACTGGGCTCCACACTGGGTGCACCCGTAACTGTCAGGGTACCGCCTCCTCGCTCCAAGTAGTCCAAGTCCAGTTCTGTAACAATGTAATTAAAAGTTTGTTATGATGCCTCGTTGGTCTAGTGGTTGTAAACGCGACTGCTGATCATGAGGTCTCGGCTTCGAATTCCGAGTCAGGTCAGTAGCTGCCCGAAGTCAGGAAGTTGGCGGTGTCTCAACCCCGTGCCTTGGAAATCACGTAAAGACGTTGGTCCTGCGCCTAATCTTCTCTCCGGCCGTGTCGGTTTACCGTCCTATCGGACTATGAGAGTGGGGAATAGAGAGTGCACCTGTGCTTGCACATACACTTGGGCATCATAATCCTGTACTGCTACGTAGTAATATTATTTATTCTGTGGTACTTTGCTGATGGCTAGTCTCCGTTAAGGTTTGCCGCCGTGGCCGAAATTCAATCTGAAGGAAATTAATAATAATAATAATAAGCTGACAAAATATCTGGACCTGTCTCACGAGGTGACCGACATGTGGGGTGTTCTGCCGACGGAAATTATTCCTGTGGTCGTTTCTGCGAACGGGCTAATCCCGGTCAGCCTCTCGGGTCATCTGAGGCGACTGGGACTCCGTGAAGGACCGCTCCGTGCTCAAATGCAGAAGGCGGTGCTCCTCGACACCGCCTGCATCGTCCGCCGGTTTCTTTCTCTTTCCCCCTAACCCTCGGCCGTTTGGTCTCCCCTGCCAAGGACTTCCATTTGGTTGGGCTTTTATTTATTTATGTATTATTTGTGTTAGTATATTTAATATATAAAAATATATATTTATGTATATTTATTTACTATATTTCTTTTATATATTTATTCAGTCCAACCAGATGAGAATACTTTATAAATATCCCAAATTACAATAATAACTTTATTAAACTTTAAACTTGTAGTACATATAGAAAAAATGTCTTACATGAAATAATAAAAATTAGGTAAAAACACTAGTGAGGGTGACGTTCTGTTCTCCTTGCTACACTATAAAATAGCCTGTATTAAGGAGATTCAATCCCTTAGGCCTATTCTATATTTCTTATGTACCGTACTGTCACGATTACATTCTTCTTTTTTTCTACCGACTTCAAAAAGGAGGAGGTACGCAAGTCGACTGTATTTTTTTTTATGTGTGTTACCTCATAACTTTTTTCTAGGTGAACCGATTTTGATTTTTTTTAATTTGAAAGTTGGTGCTTCTCATGTGGTCCCATATAAATTTGATCAAGGTCTGAGCAGCAGTTTTTAAGTTATTCTTAATAATTTATATTTAAGTCGGTTGTACAAATTTTTTAATTTTACCACTTGTTTTATCAGCCCTTGGTAGGAAAGATATGCCGTATCTGCCTCGCTTGGCATACAAAATGGCTATCGCAAGACAAGACGTCTTGTAGATTTGACACTGCTCCTCATCGCCGGTCTGTATATGTTACATCTGACATATATACGAGACGTAACCATGAAGTGGCGGAATAAAATAATCCACTACTTTCATATCTTCCTGCGGGTATCGTAATCATAAGAAGTGACGGAGGAAAACTGAAATAGGTGATGGGCAATAATAATAAGAAAACTGCGGTTGCCAACTCGCCAGTCAAGCGTTGCAACTATAGAAAATCTATGCGGCATGTCTATCTATTCGACGTGGTAGAGCCACGCTGCAGCTAGGTATATCATGGTTGTAGCAAAAATGAGTCGGCTCGACTGGGGTCAGACTAAAAATACCAGCGTAAAATAGCAGCTTAATACTGCTGTGTTTCGTATGGTGAGAGCCGGAGACCATTTTTACTGAAAACGAGGCATTCTATCTCAGTCCTCAGGGTTGACAACGCATTCTTAAATTGATTCTTAATTGAGAATAAATATCTATGGGCAACAGCATCCACTTACCATCAGGTGGACTGTGTGCTCGTTTGTCACCCTAATTATATAATAAAAGGCGAGGCCTTTGTCCAGCATTGGACTTTTTATGGACTATAATGAATGAATTAATAAAAATATGTATACGAGATGGTTGTTCCGTCATGTATAACAAGCCACAAGAATTCCTGGCCCTCACTTCCCTTAACTGTATTTCACGATGGCTATTGGACGAAATGGTGCGATGAATTCTCTTTACCACTGAGTTAATGTTAAATGAGTTCTTAAAATTCCAATTAAAAATTGTATTGCTGCTACTAAGAAGAACTGTATTGTTCTACCTAATTCAACGCAAGCTCTTATCCACTGAACTACCACAGATCTAGTGGTATACATACCTGACAATAACTTTGAGCACAGTTTGATATTACGGGTACAATTTACTAATATTAAAAAATTGTGGGCTAATTTTAGACGCAAATCTATTCATCTGGTATAGTATTATAAAATAAGATTTTCGAAATGCGCCTGTTTGCGTCGTCGATTGCCAACGCTTGAGTACACAAATGCTTGCGCTCTGAAGAGTGCGTGGCGGCAGCGATTATAGTATACTCGTATTATATGAAACTGTGTTGGAAGTCATGATATGACTGCGTTCCGTGTACAGTGTTACGTAACTAGCAGTTTGCAGTGTATTTAATATAATTGCAAACTGCTATGTGAACTGCTTTAGTATTACAAGCCAGCATTTAACTACTATCCTACAGATAGTATGTGGTGATTGTTTTTAAAGAATAAGGGTGATTAACAAGCACACAGTCCTCCTGATGGTGAATTTTGATGGAAAAATCAAAATTCAGATGCGGTGTCACCTCTGAGGAGTTAGATGGAATGCCTTGGTAATCAGTATAAAGGGTCTCCAGTTCTCTAGTCTCACCATACGAAACACAGCAGAATTGAGCTGCTATTTTACGCTGGTATTTTGTGAGAGTGTGGTCCTTCCCCGGTCGAGCCGACCCATTCGTGGTACAATCATAATAGTGTAGCCACAGCATGGCTCTACCACGTCCATGATGATGATGATAATGGATATGGTAAAGCGCACTGACTTAGCTTTACAAAAGCCTATATTCACTCTTGCCTTGAATACACCTACATTGTAATCGGATGGAAAGACTTATACTGGGAAATTACTCCATGCCTTTACTATACGCATAATGCACGACGAAGCAAACCGTTTGGTTCGAATACGTGGTATGTCGACAACAAAAGGTGGAGAATAGCCGAGCACCTGGTTGTCCGATGATGGAACGGAAAGAGAGGAACTAAGTCATGCAATTCCTGCGCAGACTCACCGAAATGTATATTACAACTAGTGCAGCAACGCACACGTGCTGCTTGTGCTCAAGCTTTCAAAAAGGTAATTTTTAAGACAACGTCACAATTAGGATTTACAAAACATGCGTGAGTGTCGTGGAACACTTGGTTGGAAAGTTCCTTTCGTAGTATATTATTATTGATAAACGTATTATATTATTGATTAACAAATACAAATAAATGAATTACTAGCGTCTATTAAAATGAAGCGTCATTTAAAATAAAATAATATTTATTTCATGGCAAGATAAGAAAAAGTGCGAGAGAGACGGATATTATTCCATCTCGCTTCCTTACAGCAGCCAAGGCCGTCTAAACTACGTCAGAAGGGGTCGTGACGAAAAAATCTTACACTTTTTCTCGCCTAGCCCCCATCCGAAAAATTCGTATCGTCCAATAAGGAACTTCGTTAAAATAATAATATTAACATATTATACAATATTATAGAAGCATTTAAATTCCAAAAAAAAATTATATTTGCTTCGTATAAGTTGTCCTCTTTAGTATAGTGAAATGGAAATATTTCAGTAACCTTCGAAACTTTCCATCACATAAATTGAAAGAGTATGGAATGAAAAAAGTATTGAATAATTCCGTGGAAAATTCCTCTGGAATATTTCCACGGAATTATTCCATACTCTTTTCATATTTCAAATTGTATTTTCCTATCCGTTTATGAAACCGTAAGAAATACGGTAATCAATATGCCCATAATATATACAATGCCCCCGCATATTACGTTGTCTCATTTCCATTTGATTAAATTTCGAAAACAAAGGCCTTCTACGAATTTTATTGGAAATATCTCGTTTCAGTCGTAATATAAATAATTTGCAAAAAATGTTTGAGTCACTTTAAATTTTTTTTTTCATAAAGATGTCTAATTCTAATGGAACTTAATAAAATATTGGATTGTAAAATTAACCATGTAGTGGCGGTGTAAGAACAGATGGAAAGATAAATAGTGTAAAATGTAACTCATAAGGACTAAAATAGGATAGCCTTTTAGTAAAGCAAAAAGGGTGACCGGTTACAAACCATCCGAAACCCAGCAGCGTTATGCTATGATGCTACGTTGGTATACTGATGGAGCGAGATACTTTCCTGACCCATTCGTGCTGCAGACATAATACAACTACAGTGCGATCCTATCACTTAAAAGCAGTTTCAGAGAGATGCAGATCACAAGCTTGTCCCTACTAAATTCGTCAGGGGTTTTTATTACACAAGTATTTGAAGATCGATATAAGGTCGTGTCTAGCCAGCTAGTCGGGGAAGTTTTCATTTAAGATGGCTATTTTTTGGCGTTTCTTTGTCTTCAAACCTCTTGGAAGCAGAAACCTATTTGGCAACTATCCAATCGCCTCGAAGCAATTCACTAGTTTTTAAATCTAGACTGTGACCGATATTTCGAAATACATTCGTAGAAATGCTTAGTGATGAATCAATTAATTTGATGCGCTTTAGGAAATGAGTTTTTTTCCATAAAATCAATTCTCTAACGGTTATGATTTTTTTTAGTCAAAGTCAAAACCAAAGTTCTTTACGAACTTTGGTTTGTTTCAAATTTTTATGAAAGTGGAACTCTATCGTCTTTTCTTTCACTTTTATATTATTTTTATGAAAGTAAAAGAAATATAGATAAATGATATAAAAAGATCGTGGGTTCGAATCCGCCATTCAACTACTAACTTGAACCGCTCCTAACACAAGCAATTTAAGCTTACCAGGAGAGGTTAAAGGGAATATTAGTAATATTAATAGTGTTGCTAATATTATTTTTTAAATTTACTTACGTATTACAATACTTTGTTCAAATACAATTATTAATTAAAAGCGCTTATCTCACACTATTTCTTACCAATTATACAAAATTGCATATATTTATTTATATTATTTAATCTTAATTGTTAACACCTTAGTAACTAGGGTAACAAAGAGCGGACTAATATCGTATAAAGTAACAGCCTTTATACGTCCCATTGATAGGCATAGATCTCCTTTCATTTCTGAGAGGGTTTAAGGGAAAGTAAGGGTCCGCCTCACTTCCAAAATGTCTGACATTTTTTAATATTTCTGAGACATGTAAGGTTTTCTCACGATGTTTTCCTTCGTCGCCGAGCAAGTGATAAAACAGAACTTAAAATTGTAATTAACAATTTCATTGGTGCCAGCGGAGATCGAACATTGCGTAGTGTACAGTATTTTAAATAACACAGTAGCTACTAAGTTACGGCACATCCTGAGCGAACTCCTATTCGACGCATCGCAATTTCTAATATTATTTTATACGTCACCCCCAAATACAGGACTGCTGTATCATGGAGGCGTATTACATACGTAAATTACACGTGGACAAGCAATCCCGGAAAAATATTTTGCAGTCTATACAAACACTTGTTCCGTGCGGTACTCAAACTAGCATATGAATTCGTATAACTTACCAGTCTACCTCATGGTGAATGCATATTGCAGCGCATGAACGCGCAACTAACTTCAAACCAAGAAGACCATAGATGTATTACCACACATCTAAGGCTATATAGCCTGTAATGCTAATCTAAACTAATAAATCTAATAAATGTTAAAATAAAAAATATATAAATATATTCATTGAATAAAACTATTTTTACGGATTTTATCGCGTTTAATTTTACTATTTTGTTTTCCGATGTTTCGGGTGCTTTACAGCACCCATGGTCACTCAATTTTTCTTCTATAAAATTATTTTATTTATGAAATGAAGTAGACGTCACTATTACAAATCAATTTTAGTCAAAAGAAAATAAAGACCCTTTTTACTGGAAAAGAGGCATTCCATCTTAGTCCTCACGGGTGACAACGCATCTGCATTTTGATTCGCAAACGAGGATAGATGTAGATGTCTATGGGCCACAGCAACCACTTACCATCAGGTGGACTGTGTGCTCGTTTGTCACCCTATCCTATTAAAAAAAAATTATTACACTAAAATTTAGGCTCTACATGTCTAAAAATAAGGATTGTAACATTTATTTGCTATAAAATTAAACTTTTATCTTATAATTTATGCCGCACTTGTGGTTGAAAATTATCAAATTAAACAAATCATTTGCTGTGAAATGTTTTTTTATATTTCATTTCATTTGAAGGTTTCACTTGTACAGCGTGTGAACTGCACAAATGTTTTTTTTTTGTTTCGGTTCGAATTGCTTCATAGACTTGACAGGTAGCCACATAGTCCAATCCGATAAGTAAAAAATATTTAAGGATCTTATATAATAAACTATAGGGAAAGCTTTAAAACTAAGGCTAATATATGAATAATTTATAAGTAGTGTGTAACCAATATGTTAGTAAAGTGAGAGGACTATCAGAAACTAATTATGCATGGGCGCGATCCCGAAAACACGCTGGAATAGTGATAAGTTGCTAATCATATAAATCGATAACAGATGTCATCTTTCGTCCGGCATTGCGAGCGAGCCTCTCAATTGCATATTATAATATAGGTGATAGGTTTCTTTTTCAGCCTAGGTCCGTCTGAGTGCATTAACCATTTAAGTCGGGCCTGAGGAGTATGAAGATCAAATATAATCAGACTGAGGCATTCCATCTTAGTTCTCATAGATTATAACGCACCTGTAATATTCTTTAGACTCGGCAGACATTGTCCTGCGCTTTCCAGTGGGTGAGTTTTACGCCGAATTCACTTCAGACTTTTTACAGAGTAAATAAAAAATCTATATCTATGATATTATTTACGTCATATTATCTCAAAGTTCCCAAACCTCCAATTCATCAACACGCAACGGTCATCCAACCTAGAGCAAGGTTGTTATGGCAATTAAAGCAAATCCTCCCTACAAAATAGAAAATGGACGTTGCGTCTAGCAGTGAACTTTATATTTATTCATATATTAAAAAAATCTTTTATAGGCTGATGAAGAGGAAGAAGAATAATAATATATAATTATAAATATATTAGCATCAATATGTATTGCAATTTTTTTTTGATTTTTATATAAAAACAACAACTAAAAATTAAGTAAAAGGTATTTGGGGTGCGTCAGAATGAATTATTAACCTCTTCACGCTTCCTTTACGTCTGCCCACTGGCAGCCCTTCATATATTATATCTTGTGATTTCATAGTTTCATTTCGTAGTAGTAGGTTGCCACGATTACCTGTATTTATTTTATTTTTATCTATTGATAACTTAGAATTTATTAGGAAGTTGTGAAGACGACAGTCCCCATCCATCCATAATATTATGCTTACAAAGTTTGTGACAAAGTTGTTATTTTGCTTATCAAAAACTTAAACAATCACGAAAATGTTCCACGTTTAGATAAGTACAAGAACAACTCACGCCAAATTTTAAATGTTCTTACTAAAATCAAATTGGTTCAGATTCTGTAATTTAATTATGGAATGTTTTTTTTAGCTTTCTCTTTATCAAGCCGATTGTTAAATCGTCAGATAAAAGCTATATTATATCCAATAAACTGTGCAACTTTAAATTATAATTTTGTTCATTTTGTTTAAATGAACCCTAAATCAATTAATTCTGTGATATATTCCATTTACCATAATGTATACAAGTATATTAAAAAACATTACGACGTTTGACGAACGAAATTTTAATTTCTTACGTCGAAAAACTAAAAAGTTTTCAGTTATGATTTCAGTTTATTTCTGACCATTTGACTCCTTTCTGGCCAGGTGACCTTTAGATATTTTCCATTTTTGGCGCCAAGCAAAAGAGCATCCACTGGTTAGTTCTTGTATGAAAGGTAAAATAGTCAATATAATTACAGACTGAATCAATTCCATCTTGCAACTCAAGGGTGACAAAAAGTTGGACTTACCTAGTCGGACTATTTGTCCCAGGTAAACATACTCGTCAACAATTTCTAGCTTAGTGCTCTCAACAACTACCGGCATAGGTGTAGCATGGACGTTACACATGACTTTCGTTTTGTCCATGTTCATCTTAAGACCTATCCGTTGGGAGAAACTATTGAGGTCATTGAGCATAGTGCTTAGGTCCTCCAGCGATTCTGCCATAAGAACTATATCGTCGGCAAATTGAAGGTGAATGATTTACTCGCCATTGACGTTAATACCGTATCCTTTCCAGTACAGTAACTCGAAAACGTCTTCAAATACAGCGGTGAAGCGTTTCGGGGATATTACGTCACCCTTTCTTAGACCTCTCTGCAGTTGGATAGGTTTCGTATTATGGTTCTGTACTAGGATAGCCATCGTAGCCCTACTGTACATTTTGAAATACCGACAGTCAACTTTGCATCGCTGAAGGTACTATAGCGCCACCCAAATTACGACGGAATCAAAGGCTTTCTCATAGTTCACATACGCGAGGCAAAGTGGCAGATTGTACTCTTCGGTGTCCTGCGTGCGAGACGATTCGTAATGACTCAAAAATAGCACATAGTCGCGGCTTAGAAGGGAAATCGATCTATAGTTCTTCAAGAGAGCGTTGTCGCCTTTCTTGAAGAACAAGACCACCGCAATTCTGCTCCACGCCTCCGGAGTAATTCCACTATAGAGGACGGAATTAAAGAGCCTCTTAAGGACTTCAAGTACTGGTTTTCCACCTGCTTTTTTCGTTTTGCACCAGAAGCTATGCTCTAATTCGATCCTCGCCCGGGGCCTTGCCGTTATATAGTGATGGAGAGCCATCATCGCAATATGTCGGATAAGATTTGCGTGTGGCTTCAACGTTGACGTGTTCAACGTTGAACACGTCAACGTCAACGCGTCAACTTCAACAGCTGCCCGTAGAACCTCTCAATCTCACTCAAAATCTCAGATGTCCCGGAAATTATGCTACCACATTCGGCCTTCAGCTTCGACAGTTGCCTCTTCCTGGCAGACAGATCTCTGGCAATGACTTTGGAGCCTTGGTATCGCTCGATCGCTTGTTCAATACGAGATGTATTGAAGTTGCATAAGTCCCGCCGCATGCATTTGGAGATCTGTCTGTTCAGTTGCCTGTATGTTGTCAAATCTACTGAAAACTGCAGCTTCATTTCCCGGTTAACAGCCATGAGATTAAGAGTGTGATCGGTGATCGCTGTTAGTTTTCACCCTCGCGATCACTGAGACATCACTGAACAGTTGCCGTCTTGTCGTCATAACGACGTCAATCTCATTTTTTGTCGAACCGTCGGGGCTCGACCAGGTCCACTTTCTGTGGGGCTGCTTCCGGAAGAAAGAGTTCATCATAAAGAGTCCCTCTTGCTCCATGAAGTCGACCAGCTGCTGGCCCCTTGGGTTCCGTTGCCCTATCCCGAATTTCCCTATTTTACCTCCCTCTTGTGCCTAGTTTTGCGTTGAAGTCTCCCATTAACACCGTATAGTGAGTTTTGGAGGAATGCATGGCTCTAAAGATATTCTCAAACATTTCCTCCGCCTCCTCATCGGGACGTGCCGAGGTAGGTGGGTAAACCTGTATGACCTTCAGCGAATACCGTTTGGTGAATTTGAGTTTGAGGTACGCAACCCTCGTCGACACACTCCCAATATTTACAACGTTGTTAACCTGAGACTTGTGGACGATAAATCCGACACGTCCTTGGGACAGATGGTCGCCCTCCCGGTGATAGAACAAGTTGCCGGATTCGAGGATTACCGTATCCTCACCCTCTTTTCGGACCTCAGGTAATCCTTTAATATCCCAACGCAACTTGTCTATCTCTTCTTCCAGCTCCAGGATCTTCTCATCAGTCCTCAGGGTGCGTGCGTCATATGTTGCCAGGTCGAGTCGTCTTAGGTGGCAACCGAACCTCCACCGAAGTTTCTTAACACATGCCCCGCCGTTACCATGGTCGTGAACGTAGCCAGGAATAGCGGAGCCGCTGGGGACTGGGGCTGTCTCTTTATAGCTTTCGCTATGGGGAGTATATTGCCATAGTTTCCACGCTTATCGAGCGGGTTGGGAACCGCAGTTTTTTTTTATTGTTATTTTGCTGTTATCAGAAAGATGCTGCTGCCCATCCCCTGCCTCAGTTTCCCTCTGTCACCTCCTACGACACCCACGTGAAGATATAGGGTAGTGAATATTCTTAATGCATACATACATTGATAGTTCTTTAGGAGACAACTGTAATTGGTCCCATGGGAAATTATAAGTGTGTTCAATAAACCGTCCTAATTTTATGTATTTCGGGAGATACATCTCAGTGAGTGACGGATTTGGGTATGTCATGTTTGCTTAAAGGCCTATGTTCAGCAGTGCACTTGTAAATAACTGCAATGATGATGATGAATAAGTTCATTTGTAAGTCTACAAAGTCAAGTAATAATAAACAATATTTAAAAAGTATCAAGTTGAAATTTACCACACCTAAATAACAAGTGAAATTTTTTAATAATTTTTTTTTAAATTTTTAACCACGTCTTTTTACCATATTCTTACATTGTCATACGAATTTGAGCTATATTCAAAATTTTTAGTTTCCAGCTCATCTGGAGGTGACCTTTAGATATTTTCCATTTTTGGCGCCAAGCAAAAGAGCATCCACTGGTTAGTTCTTGTATGAAAGGTAAAATAGTCAATATAATTACAGACTGAATCAATTCCATCTTGCTACTCAAGGGTGACAACAAGTTGGACTTACCTAGTCGGACTATTTGTCCCAGGTAAACATACTCGTCAACAATTTCTAGCTTAGTGCTCTCAACAACTACCGGCATAGGTGTAGCATGGACGTTACACATGACTTTCGTTTTGTCCATGTTCATCTTAAGACCTATCCGTTGGGAGAAACTATTGAGGTCATTGAGCATAGTGCTTAGGTCCTCCAGCGATTCTGCCATAAGAACTATATCGTCGGCAAATTGAAGGTGAATGATTTACTCGCCATTGACGTTAATACCGTATCCCTTCCAGTACAGTAACTCGAAAACGTCTTCAAATACAGCGGTGAAGCGTTTCGGGGATATTACGTCACCCTTTCTTAGACCTCTCTGCAGTTGAATAGGTTTCGTATTATGGTTCTGTACTAGGATAGCCATCGTAGCCCTACTGTACATTTTGAAATACCGACAGTCAACTTTGCATCGCTGAAGGTACTATAGCGCCGCCCAAATTACGACGGAATCAAAGGCTTTCTCATAGTTCACATACGCGAGGCAAAGTGGCAGATTGTACTCTTCGGTGTCCTGCGTGCGAGACGATTCGTAATGACTCTCAAAAATAGCACATAGTCGCGGCTTAGAAGGGAAATCGGTCTATAGTTCTTCAAGAGAGCGTTGTCGCCTTTCTTGAAGAACAAGACCACCGCAATTCTGCTCCACGCCTCCGGAGTAATTCCACTATAGAGGACGGAATTAAAGAGCTTCTTAAGGACTTCAAGTACTGGTTTTCCACCTGCTTTTTTCGTTTTGCACCAGAAGCTATGCTCTAATTCGATCCTCGCCCGGGGCCTTGCCGTTTATAAAGTGATGGAGAGCCATCATCGCAATATGTCGGATAAGACTTGCGTGTGGCTTCAACGTTGACGTGTTCAACGTTGAACACGTCAACGTCAACGCGTCAACTTCAACAGCTGCCCGTAGAACCTCTCAATCTCACTCAAAATCTCAGATGTCCCGGAAATTATGCTACCACATTCGGCCTTCAGCTTCGACAGTTGCCTCTTCCTAGCAGACAGATCTCTGGCAATGACTTTGGAGCCTTGGTATCGCTCGATCGCTTGTTCAATACGAGATGTATTGAAGTTGCATAAGTCCCGCCGCATGCATTTGGAGATCTGTCTGTTCAGTTGCCTGTATGTTGTCAAATCTACTGAAAACTGCAGCTTCATTTCCCGGTTAACAGCCATGAGATTAAGAGTGTGATCGGTGATCGCTGTTAGTTTTCACCCTCGCGATCACTGAGACATCACTGAACAGTTGCCGTCTTGTCGTCATAACGAAGTCAATCTCATTTTTTGTCGAACCGTCGGGGCTCGACCAGGTCCACTTTCTGTGGGGCTGCTTCCGGAAGAAAGAGTTCATCATAAAGAGTCCCTCTTGCTCCATGAAGTCGACCAGCTGCTGGCCCCTTGGGTTCCGTTGCCCTATCCCGAATTTCCCTATTTTACCTCCCTCTTGTGCCTAGTTTTGCGTTGAAGTCTCCCATTAACACCGTATAGTGGGTTTTGGAGGAATGCATGGCTCTAAAGATATTCTCAAACATTTCCTCCGCCTCCTCATCGGGACGTGCCGAGGTAGGTGGGTAAACCTGTATGACCTTCAGCGAATACCGTTTGGTGAATTTGAGTTTGAGGTACGCAACCCTCGTCGACACACTCCCAATATTTACAACGTTGTTAACCTGAGACTTGTGGACGATAAATCCGACACGTCCTTGGGACAGATGGTCGCCCTCCCGGTGATAGAACAAGTTGCCGGATTCGAGGATTACCGTATCCTCACCTTCTTTTCGGACCTCAGGTAATCCTTTAATATCCCAACGCAACTTGTCTATCTCTTCTTCCAGCTCCAGGATCTTCTCATCAGTCCTCAGGGTGCGTGCGTCATATGTTGCCAGGTCGAGTCATCTTAGGTGGCAACCGAATCTCCACCGAAGTTTCTTAGCACATGCCCCGCCGTTACCACCATGGTACCATGGTCGCGAACGTAGCCAGGAATAGCGGAGCCGCTGGGGACTGGGGGCTGTCTCTTTATAGCTTTCGCTATGGGGGGTATATTGCCATAGTTGCCAAGCTTGGCGAGCGGGTTGGCAACCGCAGTTTTTTTATTGTTATTTTGCTGTTATCAGAAAGATGCTGCTGCCCATCCCCTGCCTCAGTTTCCCTCTGTCATCTCTTACGACATCCACGTGAAGATATAGGGTAGTGAATATTCTTAATACATACATACATTGAAAGTTCTTTAGGAGAAAACTGTAAGTGGTCCCATGGGAAATTATAAGTGTGTTCAATAAACCGTCCTAATTTTATGTATTTCGGGAGATACATCTCAGTGAGTGACGGATTTGGGTATGTCATGTATGCTTAAAGGCCTATGTTTAGCAGTCCACTAGTAAATAACTGCAATGATAATGATGAATAAGTTTATTTGTAAGTCTGCAAAGTCAAGAAATAATAAACAATATTTAAAAAGTATCTAAGTTGAAATTTACCACACCTAAATAAGAAGTGAAAATTTTTAATTTTTTAACCACGTTTTTTACCATATTCTTACATTGTCATACAAATTTGAACTATATTCAAAATTTTAAGTTTCCAGCTCATCTGGAAGTAAGTTTAAAATCAATTACTAAATTCCACCCGGAACGACAAACAAACAAGAAAGAGACATAATAAAAAGTGGTAAAAAATATAAAACCGTTTTTCCATTCTATGTTTTTCCATTGTATATCTTATAGTTCTTATTTATTCAAATAATATGATCCATCGCTGAGTTTACTTAGATCCATCAAATTCCTGCGCCCGTTTGGCGCATGTTAAACAAAGCTATACGCATATTGTTTTCTTAAAAAAGTTGCTGTCTTGCGTGACGAATATAATAGTCTTTTTTATAGAAGTAAGAGTGACAATCGAACACACAGTCCACCTGATGGCAAGTGGTTTTATCGCTTTTATTCAATATATTTTATATAAGATAAGGTTGCCAAACGAGCATACAGTCCAGCAGTAAAAAGGGTTTCTAGTTCTCTACACTCACAATACACACAGAAGCATTGATCTGCTATTTTACGCTCATATTCTGTGAGAGCTTGGCCCTTCACCGGGCAATCCGACACATTCGTGCTACAACCATAATATAAATGCACCGTGGCTCTTACCACGAGTAATATGAGTAAATTCTTTATTATAATATAATCGTTGGTAAGACTGTTAGTGATCGTGTAACTTCAAAACGACTTGACCGATTGAGGTCATAATTAGACAATATAGTTTTATCGAGACGATGTTTTATAGCTATGCTAGACTCCAAGAGGAAGCGCTGTGGGCGAGTTATTAATACATTTTATTTTTACACTATAATGAATTAAAAGTAAAAAAACTTTCCTAAAAACAAGTTTTTATTTAAATGGGCTAAAAAGAATAAAATAAATTTTTCCTTTAAAACTTTTACTATCGACTTATGACGTAATTACACAATTTATATGATATAAAAACTGGTCGCGAGATTTACCTGTGTAGATAAACAGCATCTGATTGATTTTAATTTTTAAAATTTTCAAACTAAGTAAATACGAATACTTAAATCTTGCGACAAGCTTTTATATCATATAAATTGTGTAATTACGTCATAAGTCGATAGTAATAGTTTTAAAGGAAAAGTTTATTTTATTCTTTTTAGCCAATTTAAATAAAAGCTTGTTTTTAAAAAAGTTTTTTTACTTTTAATTTATTTTTTACTTTTTAGTTATCTCTAGACTGGTTTCTCAGTCTGTTCATCTCATTCCACGCATCATTGTTGCAAGGTCGTTTGTCGGTTAATTTCGAACAGTCTAGCTCTTCAATAAGGAGACCTTCTAATGATTTTACTCTACTTAAGGCCACGTATGCTTGACCAGCAGCGAAGAGCTTCGAGCCTAAATATACAACGGCATAGTCGACAGTACTATCCTGCATTTTGTGTACTGTGCAAGCCGAACATAATATAATTGGCAGCATTCTTCGTTCTGCAGTGTCGTGACTATATTTTGCTGGAAATTGCAGTCTTGGGTTGAATGAGATGAACACCGTCTTTACCGAAGTCTATACGGACGAATGGTATGTCAGTATCATATATTTGTGCTCTCCGGAAGCAGGGCCATATGATTTCTGTAATATGTCCAATGGCACCATTCACCAGACCGTTGGGCAGTCAAAGTTTACAAACCGATGCTGCAGACTCGAACAATTTGACTTCTATCTATCATAATCTATCATAATCGAGGACTCCAAAAACCCCAGTACACCAAAATTTCAGACGGATTGACATCATGTTACACCCTGATGCCACTCAGTCCTTGGTACGGGCTCACCTTGACTTGGGTGCTTGGAGAAATGCGCCACTTATTTCAGCTTGAAACTTACTTGTGCTTTACGAAACATAGTTCCGGGTTTGATTTTGGAGTTATTCTTCAGCTAGACATGTTGCAAACCAATGCTGTTGACGCCTAACTCGCCGAATTATAGTCAAAGTTAACCAACAGATGCTACAGACTCGAACAATTGGACCTCAATATCATAATCGAGGACTCCAGAAACCCCAGTACACCAAAATTTCAGACGGAGCAAATGAATTTATAAATTTGAATTTGGAATTCTTAACCAAAGAGGAGATATTTCAGATCAAAGTGGTCAGTACGACAAAACGCTAACTTCATATGTAAGGACCTAATATAATCTTTGGTAAGACTGTTAGTGATCGTGTAACTTCAAAACGACTTGACCGATTGAGGTCATAATTAGACAATATAGTTTTATCGAGACGATGTTTTATAGCTATGCTAGACTCCAAGAGGAAGCGCTGGGCGAGTTATTAATACATTTTATATTTGCACTATAATTGATTAAAAGTAAAAAAAACTTTTCTAAACTTTTTTACTTTTTAGTTATCTCTGGAATGGTTTCTCAGTCTGTTCATCTCATTCAACGTATCATTGTTGCAAGGTCGTTTGTCGGTTAATTTCGAACAGTCTAGCTCTTCAATAAGGAGACCTTCTAATGATTTTACCCTACTTAAGGCCACGTATGCTTGACCAGCAGCGAAGAGCTTCGAGCCTAAATATACAACGGCATTGTCGACAGTACTATCCTGCAATTTGTGTACTGTGCAAGCCCAACATAATATAAATGGCAGCATTCTTCGTTCTGCAGTGTCGTGACTATATTTTGCTGGAAATTTCAGTCTTGGGTTGAATGAGATGGACAGCTTCTTTACCGAAGTCTATACGGACGAATGGTATGTCAGTATCATATATTTGTGCTCTCCGGAAGCAGGGCCATATGATTTCTGTAATATGTCCAATGGCACCATTCACCAGACCGTTGGGCAGTCAAAGTTTACAAACCGATGCTGCAGACTCGAACAATTCGACTTCTATCTATCATAATCTATCATAATAGAGGACTCCTAAAACCCCAGTACACCAAAATTTCAGACGAATTGACATCATGTTACACCCTGATGCCACCCAGTCCTTGGCACGGGCTCACCTTGACTTGGGTGTTTGGAGAAATGCGCCACTTATTTCAGCTTGAAACTTACTTGTGCTTTACGAAACATAGTTCCGGGTTTGATTTTGGAGTAATCCTTCAGCTAGACATGTTGCAAACCAATGCTGTTGACGCCTAACTCGCCAAATTACACAAGTCAAAGTTAACCAACAGATGCTACAGACTCGAACAATTGGACCTCAATATCATAATCGAGGACTCCAGAAACCCCAGTACATCAAAATTTCAGACGGAACAACGGAGTTTATGATCACCATCTTATTTTTCTTAACTCGCATTCGTATTCTCAGCAAGTCCTTTCATTTGATACCCATATGTAGGAAAGCATAAAAAACTTAGTCCGCCATCTTTTGAAGTTTGGATTTAGAGTGACGTCACTTTATTTATCGAGTTATACTCAGCAAGACCTTTCATTTGATACCCATATTGTAGGAAAGCATAAAAAACTTAGTCCGCCATCTTTAGAAGTCCGCCATATTGGATTTAGAGTGACGTCACTTTATTTTTCAAGTTGTTATCAGCAAGCCCTTTCATTTGATATTCATATTGTAGGAATGCATTAAAAATATCTAGTCCGACATCTTGGGTGTTCCGCAATGTTGGATTTAGAATGACGACACACTGCTAACCATGCATTGTCATCCAAACTTAACGTGTGTACGAAATTTCAGCTCAATCGGTTGAAGATATCTGCTTCAAAATTGAGTTGCAAGATTCCACCCGAACAAACATAGTTACATTACAAGTTAAATAAAAGCTTGTAAAAAGGCCAGAGTGAATTCGAAGTGATATTAATCGCGCCATCCACCAACAACGTCTGCCGGGCCAGTTATTGTAACTTAAATTATTGGAATGTGACGTATTAATGAAGTACTCACGAACATCGTGACAAAACCTGTAAATTAAAAAAAAAACTTGGCGACATATTAAACTAATTCGGACTGGAATAGCAATTCACTTTTCTTGTTCTAAAACCTCTCAAGAAATAAAAGAAGACTTCTGCTCAGCAGTGCAAAATTTGTAGAGCCTAAATTAACGTTTAAAATTAAAATTTTAAATTAATTTAAGGACTGATTTTTCAATCCTCAGATAATAAAAATTACAGTAGCATGAATAAAATAGTTAAATTGGTTCACTTTTATATTCAGTCAGTTTATAATATATTTGATGGATAATTTTTATCAAGCGAAGAAAAATCAACCCTTCAGCATGTACATCACAAAGGATAACAGAAATCTATGGATATAGCAGATGAATAAAACAAATAAGGCACGGGAATATTTCATCATAAAATTTCTTATAGACAGATTGACACGTTCGTGTCAAAAATAATCCTTCAAAGGAAATGGAAATCAGTTGGGGTTTATGTCAAAGTTATAAAGTTGTAAAGTTATAAATGAAATATTATAGCCAAATGCTTGTTCGATGTTCTCAAAATAAAGATGGACTCTATTCACATTTTTTTATCCTAATACGTTTTATGCGTGATGGCAATGTAAAAACTCTATCGCTCTATTTCATTGTGCGGGTGTCGTAACAGACTATGGGATATGCTACAAAGATAACATGGATTACATTAGATGGCGGTGCAACTTTCCCACTAATGTAAATATTTTGTTTCCTTTATTATTATTTTTTCCTTTATGTACTTTTATGTATTTTTAAGAAAAGTAGGGACATGACTGAAATAGTCAAATTTATTAAAATTATATATATTTGTACATAGTTGTATGCGTCAATGGTCTGTGTCAAAATAAAGTTTCTTTATTTCTTTTTCTTTCTAAAATACCATGACCGATGACGGAAGCAGCGTCAAGGATCAGAACAGGTCGGTCACTAAGACGGTGGTGGCGATCGCTAATCCGCCTGCCAAGCCTGATGATTATGAGACCTCCCTACTGTAAGAGAGGTTCAATTTCAGCAGTGGACAGGCTTAACGGACCTATAAAGAAGAAAAATACTTTTCGAATTTTGAAATAGTTCGAAAACGCAACATGAAAAATGTATGCGTTTTTGCCTTAATTTCACAAAAAAAAAATAGATGAATTAATATTTTAAAAATACCGATAAGTAATTTACGTAAAAATACCATAAAAAGTAAAAAAAAGTAAAAGTTACAGCCTATATACGTCCCACTGCTGGGTACAGGCCTCCTCTCATTTCTGAGAGGGTTTTAGGGCAAGGAAATGTCCGCCGCGCTGCCCCAATGCGTGTTGGCGAACTTCAGATGTCTTCGAAATATTTTTTTTTGATTTCTCAGACATGCAGGTTTCCTCACGATGTTTTCCTTCACCGCCGAGCACGTGGTAAATCAGCACTTAAAATTGCAATTAACAATTTCATAGGTGCCGGCGGGGATCGTACCCGGTTTGCTCGCGTACTGTGAAACTTACAGCGAGCGCTAACCATCTGAGCTACCACGGCTCTTAAAAAAAATACCATAAGCTACCCATTTTACGAGTGACTAACTAATAAGAGTATTCAAAAACTTTGGAACAAAGTTTAAGTTACAATGTATTTAGGACATAGGTAGGCTTAACTTTGTTCCTAAGGAATTCGATTGATGCAGGTGGCTCAGGACCGCTCTTTGTGGCATTCCTTGGGAGAGGCCTATGTTCAGTAGTGGACTTGTGAAGGGCTGTAATGACGATGATGATGATGATGAATTGAGCCTCAGTCCCAGAAAAGTTTAGACGATCAGAAGGTATGGTATGTGGGTTATTGAGTAATTTGTTCGCTTTGCTGCTCCATTGCGTGTTGGCGGACTTCACGAGCCTTCGAAAAATTTTAGTCCCTAAGAAATATTTGATTCCTCTCAATGTTTTCCTGCCGACGATGCCGGTAGGAATCGAGCCTGTAATGTAAAATTCACGGCGACCAGTGAGATATTGAGCTATCGCGGCTACTTCAGCCGTTTACCATTTGAATGTTGTAACAATTTAATGAGTGTCTCCCATACGTGATTGCAGCACAAATGTTTCGATTCGTTGCCGGTCTAGATATTTTGAATATACAATATATGACATATATATGTTATACAACTATCTATTGAAGACCATGAGGTTTTTCGATCATTATCCATAGTCAACTACGAAGCAAGTGACTAGCAAATCACGATAACAGTAAATTAATTTAAGTAAACATAAATTGAAAATATAAGAAATTTAGGTATAAGTTTACAGTATAAACATAAACTTAGAATATACTTACGCCAGTATATTCTAAGTCTATGAGTATAACACAGTTTAATTTGGACGAAATAGTCTATTTTTTAAAGATTTCTCAAGACATATTTCAAAATGTTTAATAACCATTATGATAACAGCCTATCAAAAGTCCACTCTTGAACATAGGCTTCCCCGGAGATTGCCTCATAGAGCAGATATTTGTGCGTCTCTGGGCAAGCAGGTTGACAACCGCAGTTTTTTATTACTTTGAGTTGTTTTCAGAAAGATGCCACTGCCGTTGTTTCATTTCCCTCTGTGGCCTCTTACGACATCCACGGGATGAAATGAGGTAGTGGATATTTTTACACCACCACTACACGGTCAAAATATTCAAATGTTAATTATATAATTTTAAAGGTCAGAAATATTTAATATCATATACATATTTATTATATTCTAATATAAATAAAAATTGGGATTTATAAAAATAATTATCGTCGTTTCAATTATTTATAATTTTACAAAATTTTTACGTCCTGTATATAGAAGTCTACACATACCCAAAATTTTCGTTTGCTTAGTACAATTTCCTTTAACATTTTTATCATCATCTTTTTCTTGTTTGGATGAGCTGTCGAATCGATTCATTTCGAATATTTACATGGCAAATTTCGAATTACGGGCATCATGAAAGTACTTTCCTTTAATTTATTTGGCGAATGTGCAAAACCAATTAATTAACTTGTTTCTCTTTCATTTATTAATAACTTAAAACCGAAAACTTCTACGACACGTATTTCATCTGTTGTTATTTATTAATAATTATCACATACAATGTTTTAACTGTGTGTTGATCTAAATTTAAACACAAAAATACTTTACACTAATAGTTATCAATAGCTTTTTCAGTGTCCCAAATCAAGAAACTCTAAGTTTAAATTTTCTCGTACGAAGGAGAGAAATTATTTCACAAAGCGATACGTTCGCATTCGAAGAGCCGCCGCGATTAACTGACGCCAGGTTACGATACGATTATGAAGGTCCCGTCACTGAAACGCTTCATCCCCTGAATATACACACGGATAGGATGCTAATCCGAAGTGAGATTTTCCACGATATATTATATCGACACATTTCAGAAAAGCTTAACTTTGTTCATAATATTTAATATCCGCTTGCTTCACATATTATGCAGGATTACGTATTCTCGGAAATGAGCATCATCTTTTTTAAATAAAATTCGTGTGCGTATGTTCGTAATTCTTCTCCTCCGGCTTGACCAATTTTAATGATTTTTATGGGGTACTTATGGGGTAACCTGAATGGTTCTTAGCTATATTTGGACCCGGTAGGTAGCGCTGTTGTCGAGATCCAGAAATTACCCATGCGAAGCGGGGGCGGACCGCTAGTTTTTTATAGAATAAGTTGACAAAAATACACAGTCCTCCCGATGGTAAGTGCACGCTGTGGCCTAAAGACACCTAACTCAAAATGCAGATGCGTTGTCAATCCTGAGAACTAAATTGGACGTCGTTTTTAAAGAGGCTCTTACAGCTTTATTGAGCCCATGGCTCGAAACCTAAAGGTTTAATTGGTTTTCAAATTACTTCAAAAAAAAGAGGAGGTTCCCAATTCGTCGGAATCTTTTTTTTATGTATGTTCACCGATTACTCAAAGACGCCTCAATCGATTTGGAAAATTCTTTTTTTGTTTTAAAGGGTGTAACTTTCCAGGTGGTACCATTAAAATTTTATCGAATTCGGTTGAGGGTTTTTAAAAAAATCAACAATAAATTATATTCATATTGAAGTCGTTTGTACAAAATTTTAAATTTATCACTTGTGGAAATATGAAACTGTAAAGAAGATTAAATTATGAACTTTTTTCTTGTACCAGTGATATAATGTTGTGAAACATCAAGGGCGATTCACCTGTTTTATTTTATCGTTCTGTTTTTATTTTTCCAAACATTTAATCCACGGTTTTATTTTCTTTAGATCCATCAAAATCCCACGCGTCTTTTCTCTCCGTTTATCAACAATGTACCTTCGCTCAATAGATTAAATAAAAACAAACGTTCAGAAATTGAGGGTTTCGATAAATATGAAATATTTTTTATATAATGCAATATAAATAATCTTGACATAATACAATACAAAGTGAAACTAATATATTGCTCCAAAATAATGTCGACACCGGAAATTTCAATTGTCGTAAAGGACATTTTGCCGAAAATGAGTTGTATATATATTTGAAATCAGCGTCCCGAGCTCCATCGATTGGTATATTTAAAATAATTCTATCTTTTAAAAAAAGCCCCTTACGACCTGGATTTTCAACAGCTCTAGCTCGATTTTTTTACTATTTGGGATGTTTCGTAAAAATAATTTTCAATAGGGAGCGTAAAGTCATGTTTTAATTATTTATGAGGTCGTAATCTCATTTTTGCATTTAACATTTTATACGACATTATAAACAATCTTATTATTACAAATCAAAAGGTCGTAAACATGTTATTTGATAATCGAAACCCTTACGACTACGTAACTAGGGCGTTAAGGTCATTTATTTTTTATTGTCCTTACGACCCTAATTTTAAGAAAAAGTCAACAACTGACACCAGTGATCATGATATGAATCCTGAACACACTAAGCGTAGTAACAAATTTCGTAATAAGATTTTAAAATCCTTTCAGCAGGTAGTTCCGATCTTTGGAGCATGAATGAGTTCGAGAGTTCAATTCACAGTGAGAATAAAAAGAAAAAGTTACTAAAAGAAACAAAAATAAGAGATAAGAACGAAAGAGAGCCGATACCATAGAAAACTTAATTAAAGACAAAACCAAAAGGAAACAAAAGTAATCTTAGGAAACAACAAAAATGCTGGTAAGTCGTAGGAAACAAGATCAGGAAGTATAATAGAAGAGAAGTCAGGAAAAGATACCTATGCTTACCTGGCGTAAGTGCTAGAAAATGTTACAAGTATCCGAGGATAGAAGAATTAGCCTATTTAAATATTTCTGGACTCTACATGTCCAACTTCAAAAGACTGGATCGTAAGATGTGCACAACCGATTCAATCAAAAGAAAAAACTAAATGTGTAGAAAGCAGAAGGGCCAATCATTTGAATACGTTATAAACGAAGGTAAAGGATCTAGACCAGTTTGTCAAAAGTTTTTGATTAACACATTAGATATCACCCAAAAGTTTATTTAGCAGACGCTCAAGTAGTAACATTATATGATGAATATAAAGGAAGAGGATCAAGAAAAAAAAAACAAAGGAAAAAACAAAAAGACAAAACTAAGATCTAACAGGTGCTCCAGAAGATTAGAAGATACTTCTAGTATTGATTTACCAACACTTTATGACAAACCTAACCCTATAGAAGTCGCAAAGTATAACGATTTAAAGCGTTTACGTTCTAACGGAACAATTTTTTATAGGATAAGGGGCAGCATAGTCCACCTGATAATAAGTGGTTGCTGTGGCCCATAGACATCTACATCTATCTTGGATTACGAATCAAAATGCAGATGCGTTATCACCCGTGAGGACTAAGATGATATGCCTCGTTTGCCAGTAAAAAGGGTCTCAGGTTCTCTACACTCACCATACGAAACACAGCAGCGTTAAGCTGCTATTTTACGCTGGTATTCTGTGAGAGCGTGGTCCTTCCCCGGTCGAGCCGACCCATTCGTGCTACAACTATAATACTAATAGCTGCAGCATAATAATTTTAAAAGACTGAAGTTACTTGCCGTTTAATTAATACTTTAGAATGTCAATTGTTTCAGTTTTGAGTTCCAGCGGGCAAAATTTGTTATTATTTTGGTTATTTTTATTTTATTATTAAGTTTAAGACTGTTTTAATAAATATCGTTTGAGTTTCATTAATAATTATTTAAAAAAAACTAGATAGTTTATTAGTTTATTAGTAGATTATACAAAAAATTTAGTTATTTTTCAGCATCGCAACGATTACTTGCGATTTAAAAAAAAAAATAGCACCACATTTTGTTTAAATTTTGATTTCCTATTAGAATTACATTTTTGTCACTTTTTACTAAATATTTCAATTAATAGATAAAAGTGTGCTGTAAAGGACTCTCATTTTCCTCAATAATTAAGTTTGGTTTATTTTTGTAATTTATAAGGATAGAACACGAAAAAATAGTTGGGGTTTCTTAAGACATCAAAATATACTTAGTACTTTGTTTGAAAAAGATATTAGACAAAAACAACTTTTTTTTTCTTTTTTTGGCTCTACTGAAATTTTTTGTTTTGTCCTTTACGACAATTGAAATTTCCGGTATCGATGTTGGTGGTTCTAGCATCGCGTAGGATAAAATTCTAACTACATATTGACAAAATGAAATGTTCATTGTTTTAAACAATGACCACAATTTTTAAATTAGAAATTAACTTGATTTGCAACGAGCTATGGTGGAACTTGGCGACGTGAGCTAAGAAGAACAATTCCCGCAGCTATTGAAAACGGCAAAGTGTTGCTATGTCTGATAAATCAGTTAATAATCATAAGTTAGAGTTCACATCTTATAAAATATCTTGGCACAAAAATATACAAAGAAATTTAGACATTTTTTTTAGCATTGATGATTTGTACTTATTCGTAAGTTGGTAGCGTGCGAACATTTGGCTGTGTACCAATACATAACTGGAATGTGGCGCCGTTGACGGCAGCCTTTAATGTTCAATGAGATTGTGCTACAGTTGCTTAAGCGTACATCAAGAGTATACGACTTTGTGTTGTCGATATTGAGCCTATTTGTTTGTTTTGTTGTTGTTCTTTTGTTAATAACTTTTTATTTGTGTTGTTTGCTATTGCGCAGTAAACAACTTACAATAGTTTGGTCTTGGACATCGCTAACATAGTACGGAGCTGGTGTATGACACAGCCTGGTGATTTTGTAATTTAGTTATTGATCTGCTTCCCCTTTAGCCTAATGTCGGCACTCATATGTAATGATGATGATGATTATTATGATGACTTAGTAGTTGAAGAGTTTAAACATCAAGCTACGCGCTTGTCAGAAGAAAAAAACAACATATAATTCTGCGGCTAAAAAACAAGTTAATTGTTTTTTTTTTTTGCCTTTGTTGCAGTTGCATAACAGAATCAACAGGCGGCCACATAGTCTACTAATATAATAAATGAAAAATGATCAATTTAAGGATTTTATAATAAATTGAATGAGAAGCTTTGAAAGTTTGGCTGAGCTATGAATAATTTAAGAGTAGTGTATTACCAACATGTTTGTAAAGTAAGAGACCTTTCAGAACTAATTATACACGGGCGCGAGCCCGAAAACACGATGGAATGGTAATAAGTTGTGTGTGCGTGCTAATCTTCCATCTACATCCGGCAACCTTAATATAGATAGTAGGTTTCTTTTTCAGTCTAGGTCAGTCTGAGCAAATGCCACACTAATTTATTTCTGCCGATGTGCACCAGTGCATCAACTACTTAAGTCGGGCCTGAGGGGTATGAAGATCAAATGTAATCAGACTGAGACACTCCAGAGATTCTTGATTGATTTTTGTCCTCAGAGATAAGAACGCACCTGTTATATCTTTTTTTTAAGTTAGGTAGTTGCTGGCCCGGCAGACGTTGTCCTGTCTTCCCTACAATGGGAAATGTACATGGGGTCTAGCAGTGGACTTTTTTTTTAATTTATTTATTAAAATGTGTATTTTCTTTTTTCTTTTATAGTCTAATGAAGAAGAAAAAGAAAATACTTATATTAGAATGAATATGTATTACGAACTTTTTTGTCTTTTTATACAAAAACAACAACTAAAACGCAACTAACAAATATTTGGGGTGTGTGAAAATGAATTATTAATCTTTTCACGCTTCCTTTACGTCTGCCCACTGTCCGACCCTTCATACATTATATCATGTGATTTCGTAGATTCATTTATTATTAGTAGGTTGCCACGATTACTTGCATTTATTTCATTTTTATTTATAGATAAAATGATAATGACAAACTAATGAGTAAATATATAACTTAGACCAAAAAAGTGAGATAGACGTACATGGTTACTTGAAATGTACGTGATATTCTATCTATTTTTATTAGTCTGAGATATATAATTAAAAGACCAAAGAAGTAACTTGTAATAGTCTCACTGATGGC
Organism: Parnassius orleans; assembly: GCA_029286625.1. Lineage (NCBI taxonomy): Eukaryota > Metazoa > Arthropoda > Insecta > Lepidoptera > Papilionidae > Parnassius > Parnassius orleans. The sequence continues at coordinate 3,631,428 of JAGSMP010000006.1, read as the reverse complement.
TGTATTCACGGTTATTTTAAATATCCTCCAGTTCTTTCAATCGTACACAACCGCCAAGTTACGAAAAAAGTAAATAAACAAAGCATTTCTAAATAAATTAAAAATATCTGCACTCTAACTTAAATTTAACAATTTCTGTGGTGCCAGCATTGAACTTAGACTATCCGCGTTCCGTTAAATTCAAAATTAGTGTAGTTCCTGTATATTAAAAAAATATGAAGGTAATTGTTTTAGTTGAGAATTACGAGTATGTATTGTATTTTAAGGAATATATTCTCCCTTGCCAAAAACATTATTAAATATTTTCATTTCTCTATACTATGATAAACAAATTTATTTAAAAATGTTAAAATCGAAATCTAAAGATGAAAACTGAACTTATTATTGAGTCCAAAAAGCATTTCATAGAGGCAATGGGTCATATTATAAACTCTGTTAATCATTTAAATTAGTTTCTGCAGACCTCTGACGATTTTCTGACGTGAAGATTTTAGTTATTCTGTTACAGTTTTCACATAGTTTACAAATTTAAATTTTGTATAGTAGCACCATTTTGTCAGTAAAATTAATTTCGAATACTAGTATGTTACTTTGTTCAATAGCAGTGAACATTTTTGAAACAAATAGTTTTTTTGCGTGGTTATTTCCAAGTATCGGTCATAAAATTCTATCCAACCTTTTTTATACAAAAACCTAAAAATTAGCACACAGTAGATACTATGGTAAGTGGATACTTTAGCCCACAGACACCTTCATCTATCCTTCATAAAAAATAGAAATACAGATGCGTTATTAATCCAGAGGAAAATCTCCTCGTGATGCCTCATTTCTTTTAAAGTAACCAGAAAAGCACTTCCCTTCCTCATTAGTCGGTTTGAAGGCGATAAAACGTTTGCTTTAACGAATTTCATCGTTTTTTGTCATGTCGACACCGCGTATTTCTTTTATTGACGAAATAATTCAGCAACAGTTTTCATTCATTTATTCGTCGTAAAATAAGGAAGACGCTTTGATTTTTTACCATAATTTGTTACGAAAATTGAAAAGGAGATTTCAGGAGCATACAAAGGTAGAAATAAATCATGACGAACGGTTATTTATTACTGCAGGGGAAAGTTTTCTCTGACGTCTTACTATAAATAACATTGTGATACAAAATTAATGTCGCAAGGCAATTTGTGGTCGCCGGACAGTACCGCTGTCCCAACACGGCGCACGATATCGGTTTGGTATGCTTAGCGTTGCCGGGGCAAGAAGCATTTACCACACAGTGCTTACACATCAGTGCAAGCACTGCTCTTTGACAACCAAACTGAAACGCTAAATACCCCGCTCCGCTAGGATGATAACTCCGCATTTGATGGATAACTTCTATCTAATGATTTAAAAATCGGTTCCAAGTGAAATAAATTATACAAGTAGCTCCTGCGGCGAAATTCGACTAATTAAGTGGAAACAAAGCTAAATATTTGTTAGCTTACTTCAAAAAGGAGAAGGTATACAATTTGTCTGTATATTTTTATATGATGTATGTTGCGCAATGTTTTCGTAAGATTTTAAGCGGATATTGATGATTATTTCTTATTAAATAGGCAATACTTGAGGGTGACCCCCATATACATTTGGAGATAATATTCCATAAGAAACAAGAGACCACCACTAAGTTCACCCTTAAGAGTTTCTAAATATGAGATGAAGTTTTACGATTTAAAATGAAGTTAACTATTTAAATGATTATGAGATTTTATATCCCTCAGTCCACTCAAGGTTAGAAAACAACTCTTTCAATAAAAATATAACTGACCTCAAACAACTTATAAGAATAAAATAATTTAATTTTCCACAGTCGAGGCTTATCAGAAGCTTTTGCTTTTTTTTAAATATAGAAGAGTTAACTCATCTATAAAAAAAAAATTATCGTACCTTTTAGATCTTTGAAGTCTGGTCTTACGTTTTATTATAAGTTAATTTTTCGCAACTATATTTTTATATTTTCTCCTTGCAGAGAAGGTAAAGATCTTAACTCATGCCATCACAAACGTCTTTAAAATGCTTTCATTCAATTGGTTACAGTGCTTTGTATTAAGAAGTCATGTATGTTCGCTTTATTTTTCCTGCCTTAACAACAATACACACACATTATATTCTTTTGTGTACGTCTATCGGATTTGCGTAGTATGCCATGCTCGCTTAAATGCCTATGTTCAGCAGTGGACTTGTCAATAACTGCAATGATGATGAATAATGAAATTAATTTGTAAGTTTACAAAGTCAAAAATAAAATCAATATTTAAAATTACCGCAGTTGAAATTTACCATATCTTACTAAAATTATGAAACTGATGACTAAAATGTTTTTCCTTTATATGTACACCCGTTCAGTTCATATTTGATCAAACAATATGATCCATCGCTGTGTTTATTTAGATCCATCAAATTCTTGCGCCCTTTTGACGTATGTTAAACAAAGATATTACGTATAATTGTATTCTTAACAAAGTTGCTGCCTTACGTGACGAATGAATTAAAGTCTCTTTTTATAGGTGACAATCGAACACAGTCTACGTGATCGCAACGTGGTTATATGGCCTTTGTTCAACATATTTTACATATAATAATGGTGACAAGCGAGCACACAGTCCACCAGTAATAAGGGCTTCGGGTTTTCTACACTCAACATACACACAGCAGAATTATACTGCTTTTTAATGCTTTTATTCTGTGAGAACTTGGCCTTCAACAGACAATCCGACCCATTCGTGCTACAACCATAATATAACTGTAGAGTGGCTCTACCACGTGTAATACGAGTAAATTTGTTCTTTATTATAATATTTGGTACGTCTGTTAGTGATCGTGCAACTTCTTAACGACTCGATCGATTGAGGTCATAATTAGAAAATATAATATTTATATCGAAAAGACGGTTCATAGCTATGCTAGGATCCGAGAGGTAACACTGTGGTCTAGTTATTAATATAGTTTATATCTATACAAAAAAAGAACAACTAAAACGCAACTAACAAATATTTGGGGTGTGTCAAAATGAATTATTAATCTTTTCACGCTTCCTTTACGTCTGCCCATTGTCCGACCCTTCATACATTATATCATGTGATTTCGTAGTTTCATTTAGTATTAGTAGATTACCTGCATTTATTTCATTTTTTTTATTGATAAAATGATAATGACAAACAAATGAGTAAATATAACTTAGACCAACAAAGTAATATAGACGGGCGCTGCGTACATTACATCTTTTCTAAAACGCACCCACGCTCACATCTGAAATAATTTTTAACAAACGACATGATTTTAGGTGCGTATGTTTGCGTCCAGTAGTAGACAACGGCTGTTAAAAAGGAAATAAAAGAACGCACCTGTTATATCTTTTTTTTAAGTTAGGTAGTTGCTGGCCCGGCAGACGTTGTCCTGTCTTCCCTACAATGGGAAATGTACATGGGGTCTAGCAGTGGACTTTTTTATTAATTTATTTATTAAAATGTGTATTTTCTTTTTTCTTTTATAGTCTAATGAAGAAGAAAAAGAAAAAACTTATATTAGAATTAATATGTATTACGAGCTTTTTGTCTTTTATACAAAACAACCACTAGAACGCAACTAACAAATATTTGGGGTGTGTCAAAATGAATTATTAATCTTTTCACGCTTCCTTTACGTCTGCCCATTGTCCGACCCTTCATACATTATATCATGTGATATTGTAGTTTCATTTACTATTAGTAGATTACCTGCATTTATTTCATTTTTATTTATTGATAAAATGATAATGCCAAACTAATGAGTAAATATAACTTAGACCAATAAAGTAATATAGACGGAGCGCTGCGTACATTACATCTTTTCTAAAACGCACCCACGCTCACATCTAAAATCATTTTCAATAAACAACATGATTTTAGGTGCGTATGTTGCGTCCAGTAGTAGACTACTGGCTGTTAAAAAGGAAATAAGAAAGAAGTGTGCGTGAGTGCCACAGAATATAGAGTGTCAAGAAGTTGTACATGGTGTTATCTATTTTTATTAGTCTGAGATATATAATTAAAAACCGAAGAAGTAACATAATAGTCTCACTGATGACTGTATTCCCGGTTGTTTTAAATATCCTCCAGATCTTTCAACCGTACATAGCCGCCAAGTACGAAAAAGTAAATAAACAAAGCATTTCTAAATAAATTTAAAAATCAGCACTAACTTAAATTTAACAATTTCTGTGGTACCAGGATCGAACTTAGAATAATTAAAATATGAAGAAAATTGTTGTTTTACTTGAGAATTACAGTATGTAATGTATTTTAAGAAATATATTCTTTCTTGCCAAAAAATTATTGAATATTTTCATTTCTCTACGATAAACAAATTTAAAATGTTAAAAGCACTTCATAGAGGTAATGGGTCATATACACTCTGTTAATCATTTAAATTAGTTTCTGCAGACCTCTGACGATTTTCTGACGTGAAGACTTTAGTTATTCTGTTACAGTTTTCATATAGTTTACAAATTTATATTTTGTACAGTAGCACTATTTTGTCTGTAAAATTACTTTCGAATACTAGCATGTTACGTTGTTCACCAGGAGTGAACCTTTTAAAACAAATAGTTGTTTTGCGTAGTTATTTCAAGTATCGCTCACAAAATTCTATCCAACCTTTTTATACAAAAACCTAAAATTTTGCACACAGTAGATACTATGGTAAATGGATGCTTCAGCCCACCGACACCTTCATCTATCCTTCATAAAAATAGAAATACAGATGCGTTATTAATCCAGAGAAAATCTCCTCGTGATGCCTCGTTTCTTTTAAAGTAACCAGAAAATTACTTCCTTCCTCATTAGTCGGTATGAAAGCGATACAACGTTTGTTTTACGAATTTCATCGTTTTTGTCATATCTACACCGCGTATTTCTTTTATTGACGACATAATTCAGCAACAAATTTTCATTCATTTATTCGTCGTAAAATAAGAAAGACGCTTTAATTTTTACCTTAATTTGATACGAAAAATAAAAGATTTCAGCTGCATACAAAGATAGAAAGAAATCACGACTGGTGATTATTTATCACTGCAGGGGAACATTTTCTCAGATTTCATACGATAAATAACATTGTGATACAAAATTAACGTCGCAAGGCAATATATGGTCGCCGCACTGTATCGCTGTCGCAACACGTCGCACGATATCGGTTCGGTATGCCGAGCGTTGCGGGCCAGGAACACAGCAGTGCAAGCACTGCTCTTTGACAACCAAACTGAAACGCTAAATACCCCGCTCCGCTAGGTTATTATATTAGGTCCTTACATATGAAATTAGCGTTTTGTACGGGAGGAATATAAATTCATTTCTTTTTGTAAAATATATTTAATTAATCAAAGTATGCACCGTTGTTATCTATGCACTTTGCCATCTCATAGGTAGTTCATTGATCTCTTTACTAAAAAAGCATGGGGCGAGAATCAATAATTAATAAATAAATTTTTAAGGTGGTTTGGACTGCCACATCGGAGTTGAATTTTTTTCGTAAGAAGTTGTCCAAATTCTGGAAAAATGGTAATCTGTTGGAACAAGGTCCGGGAGTACGGTGGACGTCGCAGACATTCCAATTGTAGCTCATCTAACTTAGTGGTTGTTTGTTGTGCAGTGTGTGGTCTTGCGTTGTCGTGAAGCAGCAGTGGCCTAGAGCGATTGACCAATCTCGGTTGTTTATCAGCTAGTTCTTCCTTCATGGTTTGCAGTTGCTGACAATAGATATCTGTCGTAATTGTTTGGCCAGATTTTAGAAAGCTGTAGTGAACGACACCGGCGCTAGTCCAACAAACACTCAAGTAACTTTTCTGAGTCAATTTTCGTTTAGGGCAGGATTTGGCTGGGTCTCCAGGGTTCAGCCATTGCGACGAGCGCTTCCGATTATCGTACAGTATCCACTTTTCATCACAAGTAATGATTCGATTTAAAATCCCTTCATTATTGTGTCGGTTGAGCAAAGTAACACAGCAGTCGACGCGTGTTTGCAAGTTCGTTTCACTGAATTATGTGGTACCCATCGTTCAAGTTTTTTTACTTTCCCGATTTGCTTCAAGTGGATTAATACAGTTTTATCACTTACCTCGAAGCCTGCAGCTATCTCTGAAGTGCTTTGTGATGGATCCGCTTCCACAATAGCCTTTAATTCTTCATTTTCCACTTTGGTCTCCGGCCGTCCACGGGGTTGATTCCGAAGGTCGAAATTACCAGAACGAAAACTTTGAAACCAAAACGTACCGTGCTTTTTTGCTACACCAGCGCCGTACACATCATTAATCCTTCGAGCTGTTTCTGCAGCACTGGTGCCACAGTAGAACTCGTGCTCGTAAATATGCCGATATTTTATGTTTTCCATTATGCGGTAATATGCGACGCCAAAAAAAATTATCAGGAAAAACAAATGAATGACTGTTTTCAAAACTCAAATGTACCAGCTAAATGAATTTATAAATTTGAATTTGGAATTCTTAACCAAGAGAGATATTTCAGATCAAAGTGGTCAGTACGACAAAACGCTAATTTCATATGTAAGGACCTAATAATTCATTTGATGGATAACTTCTATCTAATGATTTAAAAATCGGTTCCAAGTGAAATAAATTATACAAGTAATTACTGCGACGAAATTCGGCGTAGAAAAGCTAAATATTGTCCGTATTGGCCGTATGAGGAAGCTCAAGGTCGCTCAGCGAGCTATGGAGAGGGCGATGCTCGGGTTTTCTTTGCGTGATAAACTTAGAAATGAGGATATCCGCAGTAGAACCAGAGTGACCGACATAGCCCAACGGATTAATCAGCTGAAGTGGCAATGGGCCGGCCATATAGCTCGAAGAACCGACAACCGATGGAGAAAAAAGGTTCTCGAGTTGCAGCTCCGTACCCACTAGATGGAGCGACGACCTGGTAAGACATGCAGGAAGTCGATGGATGCAGGTGGCTCAGGACCGTGCTTTGTTGCATTCCTTGGGGGAGGCCTATGTTCAGCAGTGGACTTGTGAAGGGCTGTAATGATGATGATGATGAAAGCTAAATATACGTTAGTTGACTTCAAAAAAGGAGGAGGTTTACAATTTTCTCTGTATATTTTTTTATATGTATTTTGCGCAATGTTTTCGTAAGTTTTCGTAGGATTCTTTCTTATGAAATAGGCAATACTTGTGGGGTGAACCTCATATAAATTTGGAGATAATATTCCACTTTTAAGAGTGGCTAAATATGAAATGAAGTTTTACGATTTAAGATGAAGTTAACTATTTAGATGATACTGAGATTGTAATATTATTCCTCAGTCCTTTCAAAAGGATAAAAAGACAAATTTTAATAAAAATTAAAAGCCAACTACAAATAACTAAAAATTAATTTCACGTCCCAAAGTCGAGGCTTTAATTCTTCTATATTTTTATTCATTTCATTCTTATTTACTTTTTATTCTAAGTTAATTTTTTTGCAACTATACTTGTAACATTTTCTCCTTGCAGAGAAGATCTCTTTGATCTTAGCCCAAGCAATTATAACGTATTTAAAATGCTTTCATTTAATTAGTTACGGTGCTTTGTATGAAAAAGTCATGTGTGAATGTTTGCTATATTTTTCCCGCTTTAACGGCAACACGCACGCATTATTTTATTTTTTATGTACATGTATCGGATTTGAGTAGTATGTTATTCTCGCTTAAAGGCCTGTGATGATGAATATGAATTTTTTTGTGAGTCTACAAAGTAAAGAAATTATAAACAATATTCAAATTTACCTAAGTTTAAATTTACCATACCTAACTAAAATTGTAAAACTAATGACTGAAAATGTTTTTCCCTTGTATGTACGTACCCCTAGTTAAGTTTCTATTTGATCAAATAATATGAATTATCGCTGTGTTTACTTAGATCCATCAAATTCTTGCCGCCCCGTTGACGCATGTTAAACAAAGCTGTGCGCTTATTGTTTTCTTAAAAGAGATGTTGCCTAGCGTGACGAATATATTAGTCTTTTTTTATTTAGAAGTAAGGGTAACAATGAAACACATAGTCTACCTAATATGGCAAGTAGTTCTATGGCCTATGTTCAATATATTTTTTATATAATAAGGGTGAACAAGCAAGCACAAAGTAGACCAGTAATAAGGGCCTCCGGATTACTACACTCACCATACACACAGCAGCATTTTACGCTGGTATTCTGTGAGAGCTTGACCCTTCACCGGACGATCCAACCAATTCATGCTACAACCATAATATTACTGAATCGTGGCTCTACCACGTGTAATACAAGCAAAGTTTTTCTTTATTATGGTCGTTGGTCATAAAGCAACAGACAGCAGGGTCATAAAGAAAGCAGGGTTAAACGACTTGAACGATTGAGATCATAATTAGACGACATTCCTATTAGTTTTGTCGATACGATGTTTCATATGCTAGGATCCGAGAGGTAGCGTTATTAATACATTTCATATTTACACTGTAAAATGTCCGAAATGAATTCGGAGTGATATTCGTCGCGCCATCCACCGGAAACGACAGAACAACGTCTGCTGGACCAGTTTTTTTAACATGAATTATTAAAATGTACACACATCAAAAAAAGTTTGCGATCAGTTTGAAAAATCGAAATCTTTTTTGTTACGGTAGACTATATTATAATTTATTTTTCTTTTAATATTTTTACTCAAAATATAGAATTTTAATGTAAAACAATAAAACTAATTCAATTGTTTTTCTATATAAAAAGAAATTCATTCCAAGCTTACGCTCATTCAGAAACCTGACTTAGTCAATTTTAACGGATTTAAAATATTTTATCGAGGAAAGTTGTGATTGAAAAAATGCCAAGAGGATTATCATATGTAACTTTGAGGGAAGCAGGATATTCTACGAGAGAAATAGCACGCAGAGTTGTTGTATTCCAATCCCGTGTCGTGGCCACGTTGCAGAGGTAACACGGCATAGATAATTTAGCTGACCAACCCCGCAGTGATCGCCAACTGTTCTGACTGCTGCTCAGAAGCGCTATATCAGATTGCTGGTAGCCCGTGACACAATCAACGCCACTACGATAAAAGCAGAAGTTCGGACCGCCTCTGGACTTGAAGTTAGCCCTCAGACCATTCGGAAATGCTTACACCAGGCTGGACTACGAGCACGGAGGTCTTGGCGAGCACCTCTGTATTCACGGCAACGTCAGCGACGGAGATTGCAGTGGGCTAGGCTCCGGCAAAACGAAGAAAATGAGGAGGAAAACATTTGGCGAAACTGTCTCTTTGTTGACGAATCGCGAATCATCCATTTTGGGGTGGAAATATGATTGAAGCTAGAACGCCTTTGCTCCGTATTGAGGCTACATGACGACAGATAGGTACAAAACAGTCGCTATTGATGGATTTGTCAGATCATTCCGAGTAAAGCATGGGCACCGATTCGTACTGGTCGATGATAATGCGCCCGCACATCGAGCTCAACGAGTCAATACTGCTCTGTCAGGCCTGCCGGCTCGCCTGACTTAAACCCAATAGAGCATATGTGGGATGCTCTTAAGCAAACTGTTTTGAAACCGTCAGCCACCTCCCCAGACAGTGGCAGAGATCAGGGAAGCCGCTATTCAAAAATGGGACAGGTTACCGCAAGAAATGCTGGATAACTTGATCCTCAGCATGCCCAGGAGGATCTCCGCATGTGTTCGAGCCAGGGGAGGAGTTATATAGTATTAAATAAAAACCTTCTATTAATAATTTTTTGTATAAGTTTAGTTAAACAATCTTTTTCTTTGCATCAAATGTCTGTTAGAATTACATTAGAATTGAATTACTCAATTTTTGTTATTAAAAAAATAAATAATTTAAGATTAAAATTTTTGTACAACCGACTTCAATATAAATTATTAAGAAAAACTCAAAAACTATTGATCAAACCTTGATCAAATTTATATGGGACCACATGAGAAGCACAAGCTTTCAAATAAAAAAAGTATCATCGATATCAGTTCACCCAGAAAAAGATTATGAGGTAACACACATAAATAAAACATACAGTTGAATTGAGTACCTCCTCCTTTTTGAAGTCTGTAGAAAAGAGTTTATTTTTTAATTTCAAACAGTGTATTTCTATTTAAAAAGAGATATAACGTAAACACTTTCTCTTGATAAAGTTAAATTTTAAAAATATATCAGCTTTTGCTAGTGATCACAAACTTTTTTTGATGTGTCTACAATGTTGCTGTTATTCTGACATAAATGTAATAATTCTAGTCGTGAGGAGCTAGATGCTCGCCCTTAAATTGTATTGAGCAGTTTTGATCCTAGCCAGCGTCACTAAATTTATTAATATCAATTTAATTAAATGCTGATTAAATGATGACGTACTCACGAACATCATGACAAAACATGTATCCCCGAGAAATTAAAAATATATTGACGACATATTAAACTAATTCGAACTGGAATAGCAAGTGACTTTTCTTGTTCTAAAACTCCTCAAGAAATAAAGGAAGACTTCTGCTCGGCAGTGCAACATTTGTAGGGTGTAAATTAACGTCTAAAAATCAAAACAATACATTTAAGGGCTGAATTCCGTAGATTTTCAATCTTAAAATAAAATACAGGTTAAAATAATACATAAACAAATTAAAAATTACTGTAGTGTGAATAAAATAGTTCAATTATTTCACTTTTATATTCAGTCAGGTTATAATTTATTTGATAGATAATTCTTATCAAACGAAGAAAAATGAACCCTTCAGTGTATACATCACATAGGATAACTGAAATCTATAGTTATAGTAGCTGAATAAATAAAATAAAGCACGGGAAGATTTCATCATAAAATTTCTTATAGACAGATTGACACGTTCGTGTCAAAAATAATCCTTCAAAGGAATTGGAAATCAGTTGGGGTTTATGTCAAAGTTCCGCATAAATGAAATATTGTAGCCAAATGCTTGTTCAATATTCTCAAAACAAAGATGGACTGTATTCACATTTTTTTATCCTAATACTTTTTATGCGTGATGTCAAGGAAAAATCTCTATCGCCCTGTTTCATTCTGTGGAAGTCGTAAACAGTATTTGATATGCTACAAAGATAACATGGCTTATATTAGATGGCGGTGCAACTTTTCCACTTAACGTAAACATTTTTATTTCCAGTATTATTATTTTTTTTTCCTTTGTGTAATTTTATGTAATTTTAAGAAAAGTAGGGACATGCCTGACGGCCACGCATTCCCGATTTGGTCGATACAGGTCCAAGTGAAGAATTAAATTTCTCTTTGTGTAAATCTCTCTATATTTATTTATTCTTGGGGCTGTCTTCCCCAATATTTTGGTCATTACTGATCGGCATTGTGTTTTCACCACAGCACATACTGAGTAATGTCATATGTCGGCATACCTTTAACGTACAAAGAAAATTTTATTAAATTTACGTATTTTAAGTTATAAATTTGTACGTAGTTGTGTGCGTCAATTAAAAAAAATCGTAGTTTCTTTATTTTTCCTCCTTTCTTAATTACCCAGACCAATGACGGAATGTTCGCTAAGACGGTGGTGGCGATCGCTGATCCGCTTGCCAAGCGTGGCGATTATGAGACCTCCCTACAGTCAGAGAAGTTTAATTTCACCAGTGGACAGTCCTAACGGACTTACGAGAAGAAAAATATTTTTCGAAATTTAGAATAGGTTGAAACGGGATATGACAAAATGCACAGGTTTTTGCCTTAACAAACAAATAGATGAATTAATATTTGACACGAAAATAACTTTATGGTATTTTTACATCACTAAGATGTAAAAATACCATAAAGTTATTTTCGTGTAGGGGCCACATCGTACGATACCTTCTCATTATCTAAACTTTTCTGGGACGTAATAGGCTTACTTAAAGATAACCAATAAAAATAATCAAAAACTTTGGAACAAAGTTAAAGTTATGATCTATATAGTTACGTACCACTGCGGACTATTGAGCAATTTGTCCGCCACGCTGCTCCATTGCGTGTTAGCTGACTACACGAGCCTTAGAAATATTTTTGTCCCGCAAATATGTAGACTTCTTCACAATGTTTTCCTGCCAATGATGCCCATGGGAATAGAGCCCGTAGTGTAAAATTCAGCGCGAACACGTAGATAGATATTGTGCTACCACGGCACTTTTCTTTCTTCTTTAGCCAATAAAAACTTAAGTGTTGTAACATTTTAATGAGTGTACCATAAGCGATTACAGTATCCAATGTTTCGCACGTTTTATATTAAGGAGTAAAATTACGCTGCCGGTCGAGGTTTTTGACTTATACATAGATTAAAATATGTGATTTTTCTAATAGGCACATAGTTGACTACGGGACGAGTGGCAAGCAATATAATAAATTAATTTTAGTAAACATAAATTAAACTCATTAGATATGTTTAGTATAAGTTTACAATTAAACACAGTTTTTATTATTGGACTAAATTACCGTTATTGCTTTTATGATTTCTCAAGATGATTTACAAAATGTGTATTTACTATTACCATAAAAGCCTAGCAGAAGTTCACAGTTAAACATAGATCTCCCCCCAAATGTAGCCTCATAGGGCGGATATTTGCTGTAGTTGCCTCGCTTGGGAACCAAAAGTGTTTTTTTGGGAAGCAAAAGTTTATAGTTATTAAATTGAGTTGTTATCTGATAGATGCTGCTGCCCATCTTCTGTTTCATTTTCGTCTGTCGCCTCTTACGGCACCCACGGGACTCAATGGGATAGTGAACATTTTTTACCCGTCACTAAACGGTCAAAATGTTTATTAAATGTTAATTATGTTTCTCAAAAAGATCACAAATATTTAATTTTATATATTTATTATATTTTTATATAAATAAAAATCTGGATTTATAGAAACAATTGTCGTCGCTTCACTTATTTATAATTTTACTAAATTTTTACGTCCTGTAAATAAAAGTCTACACTTACCCAAAATTTTCGTTTGCTTAGTACAATTTCCTTTAACATTTTTGTCATCATCTTTTTCTTGTTTGGATGAGCTATCGAATCGATTCATTTCGAATATTTACATAGAACAATTCGAATTACGGGCATCTTGAAAGAATTTTTCTTTAATTTATTTGGCGAATATGCAAAAGTAATTAATTTGTTAGTCGTTCATTTATTAATAACATGAAACTAAAAACTTTTATTACACTTATTGCATCTGTTCTTATTTATTAATAATTAACACGTAGTATGCTTTTACTGTGCACGATTTAAATTTAAACACAAAAATACTTTACACTAACAATTATCAATAGCTTTTTTAAAGTGTCCCAAATCAAGTAACGCTAAGTTTGAATTTTCTCGTACGAAGGATGAAAATTATTTCGCAAAACGATACGGCCGCATTCGGAGAGCCGCCGCGATTAACTGACGCCAGGTTACGATTATAAAGGTCCCGTCACAGAAACGCTTCATCCCCTGAATATACACACATATAAGATGCTGATCCGTAGCGGGATTTCCGCAGCTTTTTGATATCGACACATTTTGCGAAAAGCTTAACTTTGTTCATAACATTTAATATCCACTAGCTTCACATACTATGCAGAATTACGTATTCTCTCAAATGAGCTTCATTTTTTTAAATAAAATTCCGGTGTACGTGTGTTCGTAATTCTTCTCCTCCTAAATGGTTTGACCGACTTTGATGAAATTTTTATGGCGTATTATGGGATCACCTGAATGGTTCTTAGCTATAGTTGGACCCGGTAGGTGGCGCTGTTGTCAAGATCCAGAAATCATCCATGCGAAGCGGCGGTGGACCGCTAGTGTTTTAAAGAATTAAGTTGACAAAAAGTACACAGATTAAGAATCAAAATGCAGATTCGTTGTCAATCCTGAGAACTTAGTTGGACGACGTTTTTTAAAGGGACTCTTACAGCTTTCGGGCCCAGGGCTCGAAATTTAAAGATTTAATTGGTTCTAGAAATATAAATTTATAAAGAAGATTTAATTATAAACTTTTTTCTTGTACCAATATCACTGTTATGAGACATCAAGGACGATTTTCCTGTATTTTTCATCGTAATGTTTTTATTTCGCCAAACATTTGATCTACGGTTTTATTTTCTTTAGATCCATCAAAATCGCACGCGTCTTTGCCGTCCATTTATCAGCAATATATACCTACGCTTAATAGATTTAACAAAAAAATACGTTCAGAAACTAAGTGTTGCGATAGATTTGTAATGTGTTTTTTAATACAATAGAAATGATCTATATATAATACTCTAATAAAATTAAACTCATATACTGTAAGATTGACAAAATAATGTTGCTGGCTCTAGAATCGCGCGGGATAAAATTCTAACTACACATCGACAGAGTGAACGTTATTTTAAACAATGACTACAATTTTTAAATTAGAAATTAACTTAATTTGTTTCATACGATGGTGGAACTTGGCGACGTGAACTAACACAAACAATTTCCGCAAAATTCCTCTAAAAAAATTGCTAAAAAGTGCAAAGGAATGTAATGTCTGATAAAGCAGTAAATAAGTTAGAGTTCACTTTTTATAAAAAATCTTGATAAAAAAATAAACAAAGTACTTTAGACCATTTTTCGTATTAATGATTTGCACTCGTTCGTAAGTTGGTACCGTGCGAACATTTGGCTGCTTGCCAATACATAGCTGCAACATCGCGTCGTTGAACGCTGCAATAAAATTCCTTTAATGTTCAGTAAGATTGTGCTACAGTTGCTTAAGCGTACATCAAGAGTATACGACTTTATGTGGCCGCTATTGAGCCTATTTGTTTGTTTTTGTTGTTGCTCCCTTGTTTGTTCTTATTATTTGCGTTTTTTGGTACTGCGCTACTAGGTACTTTACTACAAGTTTTATCATATCTATATAAATTTTGCCGTACAATTCGTACAAGGCTAAAAATCAAGTATGCGCTAAAATTAAGTAGACAGAGTATTCATTTAAAATAAACATAATTGACAGGCAGCAATATAAACGAACAAAAAAGTTCAAAATTTGAAAATGCTTTCTAATTTCGTTAAATATTCCCTTATCAACATTAATAAATTATCCATATAACGCTAAAATAATTTCGTACAAATAATAGTTATATTATAAAGAGAGAGTGCGAATTTTGTGAGTTTGTTTATATGTGGAGGGTAATCTCCGGAACCACTGCACCTATTTGAAAATTTCTTTCACCATTTGAAAGGTCATTATTCCAGATGGAAATAGGCTATATTATGTGTATATATTAAAATTATGGCCAAAAGTTATGATGATATTTGTCAACTCAGCCGGAAAAATAGCTGCGGAAGCTCTCAGTCGTGCCTCTTGAGAGCTTCCGTAGTGTGCACTTCATCAATAGTTAAAATTGCACGAAAATAATGTATAGCTGAATTGTTCCTCTTGAAAAGTTCTAAAAAAAGTGCATGTCTACATTTAAAATGGAATTATTCCCCGGGCAAAGATCATACGATAGGCATGACATTGTGGCACGTATGCTTAATTTAAAGGTAAAAAAAGTTGTGAAGCTTTTAACGAAAATCGCCATTTTCGGTACCACGAAGGCTTACATATTTAGCATTTAATGGCAGAAAAGGGGATTACCTCACATACATATTCTGTTATGGCTTGACACCTGAATAAAACTGGACAAGATTGATAACATAATACCATCTGAGCTTCCAGATCCCCAACGGATCCCTTATTATTTGATATCCTGTTTAAAAATATGATCCATGGCCCACGTGGGAAACATAACATAAATTCTCCCTGCATGGCTAATGGAATTTGCAGTAAGAAATACCCACGGAAACTTATAGCAGAGACGGAAACAGGGGTGAACGGTTATCAAGTTTATCGTCATAGAAGCCCAGAAGACGGTGGCAATACAGTGACATTGAGAGTGAGAGGAGAGGAGCTCACTGTTGATAATAAATGGGTAGTTCCATATTCCTCTGTACTGACCAAAAGCTTTAATGCACACATCAATGTCGAGTATTGTCAATCACTTCAAGCAATTAAATATATATTTGCAAATATATGCACAAAGGATCCGGCCAGGCCACTGTGTCTGTTGAAAACAAACAAAATGAGATCGAAACTTATTGAAATGGCCGTTATTGTTTTTATAGAAAAAGGGTGACAAACGAGCACACAGTCCACCTGATGGTAAGTGGAGGATCTCAAGGATTCTCCAAACAACTTCTGATGTGCTAATATACGCACGAATGGGTCGGCTCGACCGGGAAAGGACCACGCTCTCAGAGAATGCCAGCGTAAAACAGCAGCTTAATGCTGCTGTGTTTCGAATGTTGAGTGTGGAGAACCGGAGACCCTTCTTACTGGAAACGAGGCATTATATCTTAGTCCGCAGGAGCGGCAACGCATCTGCATTTTAATTATTAATCGAAGATAAATGTAGATATTTATGGGCCACGGCATCCACTTACCATCAGGTGGACTGTGTGCTCGTTTGTCACACGATTCTAAAAATGAAAAAGAATAAAGATTCACTAAGTCAACAACACGCAATGAAAACTGAAATAACTTAATTTTTCCAACAATTACAACAATACTATTACAATACTATTCGCCGTTCTCAGTTCAAAGTAACATTATTAAATTATGATACAAAGGGAAGCCCGACATGATTCGCGGTTTTCTGGTTTCATAATTGCTAGAAAGCTCGATATTTTTAATGGCTACCGAGGGAAAAGCGAATATTTTACTACATAACAAACAAAGTGGCTAAAGGCAGTATAATGGTTTTACAATTACTTTTAAAACTTCTCACTTAAGACTATAATATTTTGATAGAAGTAAGGCACAGTTTTCACGAAGTTATTAATCTAAATTGAGAAGTTTATACGTTCTGAAGTAGTGTGAATCTATTCATGCCGCTCATATGTTTTTCAGCCTTTCCAGGTACTTAGATTACTAAAGACAAATAATAAATTAAATTAAATAAACCAGCATCTTCATACAGCATCGAGCATACAGTCCACCTGGGGTAAGTGAATGCTGTGGTCCATTGACACCTACATCTCTTCTCGGTAAAGATTTGAAATGTAAACACGTTGTCACTCTTAAGACCTAAGATATCACTACACTAAAACTAGTCTCCGATTCTCTACACTCACCAAACGAAACACAGCAGCATTATGCTGCTATTTAACGCTGGTGGTATTCTGTGAGAGCGTGGTCCTACCCCGGTCGAACCAACCAATTTCTACTGAAGCCAAATAATACGATTGAAACTTGGCACGACTACATTAAAAATATATTTAAAAAATGATAATATATTTATAGTGGCGTTAAGATAGTTATAAATAGATAACCACAGAGTGTAGATCACAGTTAAAGCTTAAGCTACCCTTGCAGGTTAGCAGTAAGTGTATAGAGATGTATTAAATTTCGAGGACGCTAGTGACAATCACTCTATGCAACTTGTAGTTATTGTTTAAGTCGCCAAAGCTAAAGCCTTTAAAAATCTTTTTTTACCTTATTTATAGAGCACACAGCCCGTACATCATGTACGAGGGTAGTAATTTCCCAGTGAGATCAACCTATTCCCTTCCGCATCCATAAAACGCCGTAGCAAAGCCACGTACGACTCCCGTAGGGAATCATCGTCATCATCATCGTCATTACAGCCCTTCACAAGTCCACTGCCGAACATAAACCTCCCACAAGGATCATACATCAGTTTTCTATATACCAGCAGTCATTTGCAAAGAATACCAGCGCGAAATAGGTACATAACGCTGCTGTGTTTCGTATGTTCGGTGACGAGAACCAGAGACCGTTTATCACTGGTAACGAGGCATTTCTTTTAGTCCTCAGGGTTGACAGCGCGTCTGCATTTGGATTCTTAATCGAGGATAGATGTCTGTAGGCCACAGCATCTACTTACCGTGTGTTGTGTGCTCGCGTACCACCTTTGTAGAACGTAAGTTCCAGACGTAAGAAGAGACGAAGTAAGAGTTATCAGGTTTAAGCTATTTGACGCCATTTTGTTTTAAATTCAACATAAGCATATAATTATTTATTAAGTTATTCAAATATTTAAATTATGGAAATAAAAAAATCTGTTATTATGTATGTATGTACAATAATAGGATACACAAGGTTATTAGAAAATTTTATAAATTTATTTCACCAGCATTCAAAAATATTAACTTCACCGTAATTATATTTTACCTTACAGAAGATAATATGACGTCTCATTAAAAAGAGTTTCAGAAAAAACTAACTAAACCTAGATAATAGGTCGGGGAAAAGTTTCTTCGTTCTCTTCTTTTTATATACAAATTCAAAACATTTTTTTAAAAGTTTAATTACATTTAATTATAATATATATGTGCCATTTTGTTCGATAACTTGTTGCCATCTTGTAGGTAGTGACATAATCCCGTTGCTGTAGAAATCTTGCGATTCTTGATTTAAAAAAATGCAACAAGTAGTTTTGACAGTCCTCTATAGATGTTAACCTAACACTACCCAAAATATTCTGAAGAGACCGAAACAGGTGAAAATCTGAGGATGCAAGGTAATGACTGTATGGTGAATGCATTAACACTTCCCAAACAAGCTCTCTCAATTTTCGCTGAGTGGCGAAAGATGTATGTGGTCTGGCGTAATCATGATGAAAGACCACTCCTTTTCTGTTGATCAATTTTGGCCGTTTTTTCTCAATTTCTTGCTTGAGTCTCATTAGTTGTTGGCAGTAGAGATCTGAATCGATGGTTTTGCCCGGCGGTAAAAGTTCATAATAAACGATGCCCCTCCAATCCCATCATACACACAGCATCACCTTATTACGTGTTAATTCGAGTTTCGCTACAGTCTGTGGAGCTTGACTACCCTTTAACGATGATCTTTTTTACACGTTCTTGCCGTAGGTGATCCATTTTTTATCACCAGTGATCAATATTTTCAAAAATGGTTCGGTTTCATTACGTATCAACAGAGAATAGCAAATGTTATCATTAAGTCTCTTTCAGTGAGCTCGTGTGGTACCCAAATATTGAGCTTTTTTGTATAGTCAGACTTTTTCAAATGGGTCAAAACTATTTTGTGGTCAATCCTCAATTTCTCGTTCCAAAAACTACTAATATCTCGATTTTGCTCCACTTTTCAAAAATGGCATCGACTTTATCCGTATGAGGTGACCAAACCACGACCACTAAGCCCCGCTTTTATTACTCTGCCCAATAAATACCGGATTTTATTCATACAGCCCGGTCAATTTAATAATTAAAGTTGAGAATAATACCCTATTAAGCACTCGGTCCATAACATATATATGGTATGAAGCTGCGTTGCAATAGCGTGTTTTTTTTTTCAAAAACACCTTATTAAGCCAAGTGCTCAACATAAATCCCAGTTGTGAGCAACGCGGAACGACGTCTGATTTTAAAATGAAATTTTGATATTTTGGATGCGTTGTCCAAACGCGAATCTGCTCGAAATGATTTGAGTACCATGTAGTAACCAAAGTATATTAATATATGCGAAAAGTCGTGCCTTGTGACAGTTCATCATTCAACAGATCAGACATTCGAAAGCTTACCCTTTTGTATGTTTCCTAGCAAAAAACAGCCTCCCAAACTAAGCTTTATGAGCGTGAGCCTAATGCCGAGTTATAAAAGTTTCAAGTTCGCACTAAAGCTTCTCCAAAGCTTTTATGGAGCATGTCTTACTTGGGCACTTTCTTAACAAATGTAGTTATATAGAACTAAACTAAGTTTTAAAGCATCAAGATCTAAACTACATATTTCTCGAGGTAGAAGCGACCAAGTTATAAATAATATGACAATACTAAAACTTTTCTATTTTTATTTTATAAAACTGAAGTGACAAACGAGCTTAGAGTTAATGGTGAGTGGCCTGTACTACTGCAGCCAACGAACAACTGCAGCTAACTGAACTTTTGGAAGGCTTCATATATATACGTTGTCACCTCTGAGGACTTAAATGGAATGCCTCACAGCCTTTTTTTATAGGAGAGGGGCAAACGAGCATGCGGATCACCTGATGGTAAGTGACTACCGCCGCCCATGAACAACTGCAACACCAGGAACCAGGGGAATTGCAGATGCGTTGCCGGCCTTTTAAAAAGGAGTAGGCTCTTTTCTTGAAGGTCCCTAAGTCGTATCGATCCGGAAAAATCGCTGGTGGTAAACTATTCCACAAGGAAGTTGTGCGAGGAAGAAAACATCTTCTAAATCGCACAGTGGTGGACCGATGGTGTGTGACCAATCATCCAGATGGTGTGGATGGTATCGGGAGTTCTGCCGCGATGTGCGTTCGTGAAATTTGGCGGCTGGGATTAATCCGAACAATTCCTCAGAGCACTCCCCGTGGTAAATGCGAAAGAAAATGCAAAGAGATGCAACATCTCTTCGCAGCGCCAATGAATCGAGCCGATCGGAAAGGACTCGGTCGTCGACGATTCGAGCCGCTCTGCGCTGGATGCGGTCAAAGGAAGGAGCTGGCACTGGGAGCCCCAGCCCAGAGATGGGAACAGTATTCCATGTGAGGCCGAACCTGCGCCTTGTAAAGTTGCAGGCGTTGTGCCGGCATGAAATACTGTCCCACTCTGCTGAGCACGCCAAGCTTTTTAGAGGCCAATTTGGCCTTCTCTTCCAAGTGACCGCGAAACTGCACGTCACTCGATATGTCGACGCCGAGGATTCCGATACTGGCTGAGGCAACAAGGGGAGTGCCTTGAAACTGAGGAGATACGACAAAGGGTTCTTTTAGCGGTAAACGCACAAACTTGTGTCTTCTGAGGATTAAACTGGACTTGATTTAGTCACCCCAATCCGAGACTTTGTTCAGCAAAGACTCGACTTCAGACACAAGTTTGTTCCGGTACTCGGCGACGTTTTCCCGGGAAATATTCGCACGGCCGGCGTATAGAGCATCACCAGTGCTATCATCCGCATAGCAATGAATGCTACCGGTTTGCAACATATCATTGATATGCAGAAGAAACAGCGTTGGTGATAGCACGCAGCCTTGTGGAATACCAGCGTTAATAGGCTTGTAGTCGGAGCATGCACCGTCTACAACGACCTTGATGCTCCGATCTGCTAGAAAGCTGGTGATCCAATTGCACACCGGGAAGCCCATAGAAGGAGCTTCAAAGAAGCGCTTGTGCCAAACCCGATCAAAAGCCTTCGCAATGTCAAACTAACGGCCAATGCCTCCCTTGACTCTACTGCTCCGCCCATCTATGAGTTAGGTAGACCAGAAGATCACCAGCTGATCGAGCCTGACGAAAACCGTATTGGCGGTCACTAATCAGCTGGTGATCCTCAAGGTACCGCATGAGCTGGCAGTTTATAACGGACTCATTATTTTGGAGAACAAGGGGTGATGGCGATAGGCCTGTAGTTGGACGGGTTTGAGCGGTCGCCTTTTTAGGATCGGTTGGACAAAGCTGTCTTCCATGATTTCGACTACGCCTAGGAGTAGAAGTACCGGAAAAGACGCGTTAGAACCGGTGCCAACTCTGAGCACACGTCCTCAGCACAATTGGGGATTCCGTCAGGCCCACTCGACTTGTGGATGTCCAGGGAGAGGAGTGCTTGCGAACCGAGCGCTGTGAGAACCGCACATCCGGCATGGAGCACTCACACCGCGGGATGGTCGGCGGTGTGTTCCCCGTCATCAAGAGTCGAGTTGGACGCAAAAGTGAGCCTAAAGGTCGGCTTTCTCTTTTGCGGCGTGGGCCAGTGAGTCGTCCTCCTGTGCAGAGATGGTAGTGATGGCTTACAGAAATTCCTTGGACAGCCTTGGCGAGAGACCAGAATGCACGGGTTCCCGAAGGAAGGCGAACTAGTTTCTCGCCAATTCTGCCTATGTGCTCTGACTTTGCCTTGGCAATAACACTTTGAAGGACCTGGAAGCGAAGTTATACTTTTAAGCATGCTGGTGTTTACATCCCGAGCCGCCGAAGCCTCAGCCCAGGCCTGATAACACTCCTGCTTACTGCGTAATGCAGTCTTACAGGAGCGACCAAACCAAGGCTGCGATCTGCCTCCGATGGGTACCACAGATGATGGAATAAATAGTTCCATTCCCTGTAGCACCACATCAGTGACAGAGTCAGCAACAGCGCTGGGATCATCCGGCGAGAAGCAAACCCGCCCCCATGGGTAGTATGCAAAGAAAGACCGCATTCCGTCCCAATCCGCCGACCTGTAATGCCAAACACGGCGGCAACCTGCAGAACGCAACCGCGAGGGGAGCGTGAGTGACACCGCACTCCGGATCAGACAATGGTCCGAAGAGCCGAGAGGGGCATCGACGGAAACCTGATATCCGTCCGGATGAGAGGTCAGCAGAAGGTCCAACGTTTACATCTGGAATCCGCGTAGGCGAAGTAACCAGCTGTGTCAGACCATATGCCAAGGCAAAGTCATAAACAGATCTCCCCGCATGATCGGTTAAACGTGAACCGAGCCATTCGGCGTGGTGGGCGTTAAAATCGCCAAGGATCACGATTTCTGCGGATGGGACCTGTTGTAGCAAGGAATCTGTAGCCATTTGGACGTGGTCGATGAGTCGGTCTGTTTCGGCATTACCGCTATGGGACCTATAGAGGCACCCGTAGACGCGCGGATGGTCGTCGCTATCTACGCGTAGCCAAAGGATGGACAGGTCCGAACCTTCAAGACTGCCGAGGCGTCGAGAACAGATGTCCTCTCTGACGTATACGCAAACTCCAGCCCGAGGCACAAAGGAGTGTTCCAATTTGTACCCGTAGGAGAGATACGAAGTATCAGCCGGAGAGGACACCTGCGTCTCGGTCAGAAAGAGCAAGGCCGGCTTAGCCGTCTCGAGATGGTAGTGGACGGCGTTTAGGTTCGAGTGAAGTCCCCTGATGTTGCAGAAACCACGGATAGCGTGGCAGGGGTCGCTTGGTCTTGTTGCTCAGTTTGCCCCGAGCAGTTATTGTTTTGAGCGGAATTTTCCACTCACGCCGGTATTCTGTGAGGTCGTGGTACTAACCCGGCTCGAGCCGGCCCATACGTGCAACAGCAAAGCTGCTGCGTGGCTCTACCACCGTTAGAAGTAGGCTAAAGTAGGCTAAAGTTAGGCCTGTAATTATACTGGCCCTCTGGAGGGTGTACCCTACAGATCGGTACACATTCCGGTATATAATAACGACCTAGTGCTTGCAAAAAACTTTTTAAAACAGCAGATCGTGGCTACCGGTGATAACTTGTAAGTCGGGATTTTTTTTTTATATGCTTTGCGCTAATTATAACATAACATAAACACTCACGCCTGTCACCCAGAGGGCTAGGCAGAGACTACGGACTTCCATTTGGCACGATCTTGACACACCTCTCTCGCCTCCTTCACACCTACCTCCCTACGCATACATGCTCGTCGGTTAAGGGTACTCTTAATTTGGCCCATTTTCAATATATCGCCAATTTGATCGATAAACTTTCGCCTAGGGCGGCCTTCCCGACTCTGCCGTTCACCGGCAAGCACTCCTATTTGGTGGCAGAAACCGGTAAGAGAGTGGTGAATATTCAGACGAACTTCTAGGCAGAAAAGGAGTCTTACTACCTTTTAGATATATTTTATAACACTTTTAGTGTGCTTCTAACACGACATAAAAGGATTATTAAAGAAATGCGAGTGTATAGCGACCGAGGGAAATTACTTGATATTTCTTTTTAATAGTACCAGTGTCATTGTTTAGTGATTTTAACAGCGATAGTTTTTCATCGATCGATGAAAACAGGTGATGGATGCAGTGAGCTACCTGCATTCATCAACTTTTTTCATGAGGCCTATGTTCAGCAAACACAAGCCTAGGAATAAATATAAAGTGATACTAGTTTCTCGACTCCACAGAGTCACTAGTTCATTAATGGGGCACTGTAGATACGATCTATCAGAAGTTACAAGAACTTTTAGCGTATCGCTTAGTCGCTTCTCATGGCACATACGGGACGAAATAGGATAATGGATTCTTTAATATGTCGCCAACAAAGGCAGTATACTTCTGCTAGATTTAAGGACTCCTTTTCAGTCTAAGGGGCAGTCTACTAACTAACTATCCTCGTGCCTATTCCTGCCGACAGCAGCAGTGAATTCACTGTTGTGTCCTAGTTTGAAGCATTTTAGTCCTCAGAGCTGATAACACATTTATGGTCTTTCTTTGTTTAGAAATAATGCCCGGTTTACATTATTCCATTCCAGCGATCAAATCCAGCGCTGGATTGCTTACTAGAAAAATGTAAACCGGTACTGGAATGCACTGAATCCAGTGAGCATTCCAGTGCAGTAACTGGATTGACGGTCTACTTTTGAATCCAGTGCGACCAATCCAGTGCAACTGGAATAATGTAGACGGCCAATCCAGTGCCATTCCAGTGCTGACACGAATATTATATAGTAAACACGTTTTGCTTGTTTTTGCGGACTGCGAAGAAGAAAGGATTTAACAATGGTGAATCGAAACTGATCTCTTCTTGAAATAATTGTCACTGTAGTGTTCACACTTCAACGGCTTCTAAATTACTTGAATAATGTAGACGATAGTGTTCCAGCGAGAATCCAGTCCAGCACTGGACTGGATTCTCGCTGGATCACTGGACTGGAATAATGTAAACCGGGCATAAGGGGCTACAACTGTCTATGAGTTGCAGTGGGTCCTTACCGTTAAGTAAACTGTTCGCTATTTTGTAATTCTAAAAATTAAACATTAAATTTCTACATAATATCTTTTGAAGTCTGTGCTAAGACATAGTGTATAGGAGAAATAGTGTCCCGACTTCAGATGCCAAATATTATATCATGTAAAAATTATTTTATTCTTTATAGTAATTTTTAATCTGTTATTAATTTTTTTAAGCAACTAAAATGTCTTATAAATAGTTAAATTTAGAAAACTTATTTCCTATTTTTCTTACCGGCTTTAAGAATCATTAAAGTCGGTTCACTATTTACACATTATTTTTAAAGTAGTTACTTAGCCAGTGCTTGACCACAATCCCACCTGGTCGTAAGTGGTGGTGCAGCCTTAGATGGTAAATCGCACTGTCTTAGCGTAACAAAATCGGAACATAGTGACATAAACGTGTTGACATGGTACATTCACGAAAATACAGTCAAATTGAGAACGTCCTTTTTAAGGCGGCTAAAAAGTAAATAGTGTGTTATTATATTTCTCACATTTCTTAAATGCTTAAAGAAACAAAGAAGTTTTATTATTTCATATTTGTTATTAGAGGTTTCTCGCATTTAATTCAACAGCTGCCAAGAGAAAACCGAGCGCTTAATTGCGCTAGTTAACAGAACGAAATGTTATATTGTAAAACCACGGATGAATGCTTAATTATTCACTATATTTCTCGAGGTTAAATTGCGCAGGGAAAATGGTTTAATAACTTTTGTTTATGAGTTTATTTCATTACATATAAACAGATATAAAATATCGCTTTACATAATGAAAGCTTTTTATTTAACTGTCTATAAACAGTGAATCATTATGTCTATTAAAAGTTTTAAAATTTACGTAGTAATAATTTGAATAAAATTCATTACATAGCAGTATAATCATCTTGTTTACGTTAGACATAAAACACCCACGCCAGCGACAGGGTGCAGCGTCAAAGGAGAATTCACGATCAGGAGGTGGTAGGACTGCGGAGGGAGAGGTGTGAATCGTGGTTGATGGCCGAGCCATAGACTAGATCCGCTCCTGGAGTCAGGTAGGCTATTGCTTCTGAGTGCTCGTTTTTCCTGGCCCCATGGCCTCCATGTACCATCTACCGGGCACAGCACAAGTAGAGTTAGGAGGCCGCGGAGAAAAGCGCGCCTAGTGTTCTGGTGCACCTTACCTGAGAAGGGGTAGGGGAGAAGTTGCGCTGGTGGGGCCGCGAATGTGTGCGAAAGTGTTCCCGTAACCCTGCCAATATGCGGCGTATGTCGAACACCATAGAGTTTTAGTCGATGCGAGCCCGACATAACCCGTCCTTGCCCCCGCGAGGTGTCAACTTGATATAAACTTTTATCCCCGTGTAAAAAAAAGGTTACATCAAATTGCGCAACAATAAGGCAGAAATATTCATAATGACCAGGCTAAGTGATAAATAATGAAATAATTAAATCAGTATTAATTACGTAGACTGATTTGACTTGTCATTATTCATATTGCCCAGCCATTATAAAAAGTGCCCAGAGTAATCACTTGGTCTATTATATACTAGGATGATAAATAAGTTTTTGGAAATGCAATGAAATTCTAGTATTAGTATATTACACGTGGTAGAGCCACGCTGCAGGTGTGTCATAGTTGTAGCACGAACGGGTCGGCTCGACCGGGGTAGGACCACGCTCTCACAGAATACCACCGTAAAATAGCAGCTTAAGGCTGTTGTGTATCGTATGGTGAGTGTAGAGAACCGGAGACCCTTTTCACTGGAAACGAGGCATTCCATCTTAGTCCTCAGGGGTGACAACGTATCTGCATTTTGATTCTTAATCGAGGATAGATGTAGATGTCTATGAGTCACAGCAACCACTTACCATTAGGTGGACTGTGTGCTCGTTTGAAAAATGTAAATTATATTTATTGTTCAACGTAATCGCCTTTTAAGCTAATACACCTTGAATAGCTTTTTGCAAGTTGGTTGATTCCCTTGGAAAAAAGGCTTGATCATGGGACTCGAAAAAGATCTGTACAGTACACATCACCTCATCGTCGCTGTCGAATTTTATACCACGCAACTGCTTTTTAAGGTGATTTTTTAATAGGTGAAAATCATTCGGAGTTAGGTCCGGAGAATATGGTGAGTGTTGCATTAACCGAAACTCAGCAGTTAGGATGGCAGCGCCTGCAACATCAGATCGATGGGCAGGGGCATTATCATGATGAAAAAGCACTCCAGCACGCAATATTCCTCGACGTTTATTTTTTAGTTCTTCTCATAGTTTTTTTTTAATAATGTTGCGTAATAATCTCCGGTTATTGTCTCTCGTGTACTTAAATAGTCGATCATTATTATACCTTCCGCATCCCAGAAGACAGCAACCATTATTTTTCTAGCGAACGAAGACACCTTGAATCTCTTGGCTGGCGGGGATAACGGTATTTTCTACATCTTGCGTTGGTTTTTGGTCTCCAGGTCAAAATAGTGTACCCACGCTCCATCTACGGTTACGAAACAATTGCAAAACGAATCTGGATCTTCTTTAACTTGAAATGTCAACTCTTGCTTTCTTTTGGTTGTCTGTTAACATTTGAGGAACATTTTTGAATTTTAAATTATGAGTTAAAATACACTGAATTGTCCCCAGCGAAAGATTTAGAATCTCAGTTAAATAACGGATGGTCACACGTCGATCTTAACTAGAACTTAATAGTTTCTTCGATATTTTTTAACGTTTTCTTGCGTAGCGGCCGTTGTTGGCCGCCCGTAGCGGGTGTCGTCATTGCAGGCGGTTTTGCCTTTATTTAAATTTAGGGCATCAGTATGCCACTGTAGAATAAGACAAAACATTATCTGTCAAAGTAGATTGCAGTTCTTCAAAAATACTTTTTGTGGGAGAAAAATCAGGCAGAAATATTAAATAACAAGTTCGAGTTTCTCCATTTTGCCTACGAATCAAATTCCCGCCAACAGTGAAGTTTGAAAAAAACATTGGTTATTAGTTTTTAGATTTTGATTAACGAATTTAAGATTTGAAAAAAAAATATAACGCATTTCTATAACTCATTAATAAGAGCCTATTCCGAAAATTTATTGATCAACCTAGTACATGCATGACCATAGAATAAAACTAATTTTACAAATTTAATCGCCTTTAAGTTTAACTTATTTTGATTTTTTTAGAGTTAGAGTGTTTTGGGGATTAAGCCCGTAACCATCGGTGTTACAAATTCTTACTTAAACAAGAAATAATTACATATTATATATAGCAGTCAAAAATAATACCCTCCTTACGGGGTCTGTCGTAATCGAGTAAAAAAAATCAGCAAAACAGGAAACTACAGAAATACCTGCAAAAATATTACTTTTCTACTTTGCTGCCCTCTGCATTTGGCAAAGCATTTTAATTTGCAAAAGTTGGCAAAATAACAATTTCCTAAAAAGTAGATTCTTCACGTTCTTCTTCGGAATTCAACTATTCAAAACAGGAACAGTGCCAAAAAGCGTTTTAAATGTATGATACATTTGTATACGATCTGACATTAAGCTTAACACTCGAGTTTCTTACATTTACATTTTGCTCGTATTTGCTTTCTATATATATTCATTGATTCCTTAATTACGGCTTATCTAAAGTCCAATGCTGAACCTCTATAGATTGTATTATAATGATAATTGTCATCGTTACCACACTCGGCGTCACGCAGGCGGGTTGGTAACAGTAGTTTTTTTTTTATTATCATGAGTGTTATTAGGAAGATGCTGCTGCCCATCTGTTTCATTTCCCTCTCTTGCCTCTTACCCTCTTACCCACGGGACAATATGGAATAGTGGATAGTCTTACATTGCCACTATACGGTAAGTATATGTATTTACGAATGTTTTCATCTACTTCCAAACGTCTGAAAAATCCTTATTTTACTTTAATAACTTATTATAAAACTGATGATAATGCAATAACTACATGACTATGACCTAGTAGTCTCACCAAAAGGATCATCAAAGTTCATCATCAATGTGTATCGTGGAACAGTAGTTTTTTAACTCTAATATAATTATATTTTAAACTAATAAGTAAGAGAAAAGAAGCGAGCACTTAATTGCACTAACTTGCGCAGCTAAACTTCGAGTTTTAAAACTAAGTGCTTAATTAATTTTATGGAATACTAGCTTTTATCCGCGATTTCGCCCGCTTAGAACTTAAACAAAAAAAGCTGCGGTTATATAATAATAGACTTCAGGCAAGTAGTTCAATTATCGAAAAACCACTTTAAACTCAGTGTTTTGCTATTATCTCGCAAAGTACGTGCAATATGGGAAAAAGGTTTAAAATAAAACTTGATAATCTATTAATTTCACGTAAGACGAGTGTCTTAAAACCTTATCCTTTAATATTTATGTAACCTAATTTGTTGCAGTTGTCACCAAAACTATAATAGATAGAAGAACATATGTGAGGAACTTTTTTGTGTAATTCTAAACGTACAGCTTGAGATAGTTATCAAAAACCAATTATTATATCATTGTTTCGATATCCAAAAAAATCTGTATGTTTTTTCAGATAATATATAGCCTAGATCACTCCTGGCATTTCTATCTGTTTGTGAAGTTTTATTACAATGGGTTCAGCCATTTCGATGATTAGTTCGGACTGACAGAGCGACAGACAGTCTTAAATAACCTCCTGAGCCTAACATAAGCCAATTATTTATATATTACAGACAGACACTTCAATTACATGTATACATATAATACCTTCACGCTTTTATATTATTTTGTTTCCAAACCTCTTAATCAATCTTTAGTTTATACACTGATAGTCTTTTTAAATAATTAGTCGGGAGAAGCTTGGGTCAACTCGTCAACACATCAGGGCGAGTTTAAATTAAATTGTATAGACTAAATTGTTTTAATTGAACAGTTTATAACCAACTTAATTATAGCCAATTAAGAACATCCAACTCTTCACTGCAGTCTTGTAATTTTTTTTTAAATTATAAGACTGGATGGGATACGTATATGTATAAACATGAATGGTAAATACACTCACCTTCGATTTACTGAAGATATTAAGTCTCTTTAGCAGAATAAGTTGAAATCCTTAGCGCTATGCCTAGTGACCTCAATAGATCATTTTCGACAACATATAAAGTCTCAATACACATTGATGCTGCATGTCGGATTTTTCTTTTCTTTAAAACCCTATTAATAATAATATGATGCCTGTACCCATCAGTTGGGTATGTATAGGCTGTTACGATACTTTTACTTTAAGAGATGGTTACATCACCATTTATTTGAGGCCATAAAATCTTCCTAGCGTTTTCTGTTTACCTAGACGATATAGGACATCTATCCTCGATTAGGACTAAGAAGGAATGCGTCGTTCCCAGTAAAAAGGGTCTCTGGTCCTCTACACTCACCATACGAAAGACCAATATATATCTAGAGATAAAATTATATAAATATATATTATTACTATTGATAACGTCATATAGTTAGATGACAATTTGATTTCCGAAACAGAGGCTGTGGTTGTTGTGAATATTTTTACGAGTCGAAATAATTATATCTCTACTTATATAAAAGTCAAGCAGGCGAATAACCAAATCAACTAAAATCGTCGATATGAGTATAAACTTTCACTAACAGAGTCAAGAAGCTATTAACAAAATCTGACGTTCCCATTTCCGTTATTGTACACATTTCCTTTGATCGAAGCGACGTCAACAAGAGCCTTGATGGGCAATTACTGCGTCATGTACACATTTCGGGAGCAATAATTTCGTAATGGGGAAAAATCCTATTCAATTTCATTGTTCCGTAAGCCATTCAGGCTCTATAGATAATCTAGCCGGTAAAACATAAAAGTAATTATTAAAACTTTGATTTGAGTAAAAAAAATTGCCTCCTTTACAGTAGATTGCCGTAATTGCGTATTGACGAACGCAGCGCTATATTCCATCAAGTATAAATACTAGATAATTATATTTCCATCTGTGGGAAGTCATCAGTGTGAACCGCGTAGAGGCGGTGTAGTAGTAGAATATTCACTATATCAATCCGCGGATGTCGTAAGAGGCGACAGAGGGAAACAAACCAGGAGTTGGGCAGTCCCTTCCTAATAGCAACTAAAAATAAAAAGAACCTCCATTGCTAACCCGCCTGCCAAGCGCAACTACTGTGGCATATATCCCCCCTACAGCTAAGCTTCAATGGGGCCCTTATATATCTAAACTAGCTAGAAAACTTAGATCTGCAGCATAAGCTGTAAAAAAAGATTACTGTGTGGAGACTACGTGTGTTGAAACAGCTAGTTTAGCTTATTTTAGTTATTTCCATAGCATAATGTCATATTATGGAATCTTTGTATGGGGTGATGCAACTGATATTAAAACTATCTTGAGCCATAAGAGCAATTTACAACCTAGGTCTGAAGGAATCCCATACAGAAAATTTTAAAGAAATAAAAATATTAACTTTGGCCTCTCAATATAGTTACGAAAATTTAATGTATGTAGGTACACAGAAACAATTTTTTTTTATCAGTAGTGATGTACATTCTGTTAATACTAGGAACAAGCACAAGTTGGTTATACCAGTTACTCGACTCCAAAGAGTCAGTAATTCCTTCATGGAACAATGTAAACGCTTTTACAACAAAGTCCCAGAAAATTTGCAGGCCTTATCTATGAAGAGGCTTAACATTTTAATTAAGCAAAAATTGTAAAGTAGGGATTATTATACTACTAAACAGTAATTTATTGATTATAACCCCTGGGACGAGGTGATCTTTAACATGCTGTTTCTAAATGTTTTCATACTAATTGTATTAAATATTGTATTGTAAATTATTTTTTTAAGTCCCGCTGTGTTTCTTGCTGGTTCTTCCCAGGACAGAGGTTTTTTCCGAACCAGTGGTAAAGCTTAAATGACTTTCATTAAGTATTCTTGTAATCTATATTGAAAGGCCGACCAAGTGCGAATCGGACTCGCGCATGAAGGGTTCCGTACCATCATAAAACACGTTTCTAGTTGGGGAGCCCCCTTTAATTTTTTATTTATTTCTATAATTATTATTTGGTGTTATAGCGACAACAAAAATACACATTCTGTGAAAATTTCAACTGATCATGAGATGCAGACCGCTGACAGACGGACGGACGGATGGACGGACAGACGGACAGCTGAGGCTAAGTAATAGGGTCCCGTTGGTTACGGAACCCTAAAAGTGATTCTATTCTATTCTATGTGGCAATCTATGGTGGAGACTTATGTTCTGCAGTCGCGGTAACGGTAACTGTACTATCGGAAGTCACAGGACAAAGTAGGAAGGCGGATTCCCTAACACCTCCAACACATAGAATATAAAAATTAAATCATATAATTAAAAATTAGACCAAGAAACAAATATAGTCAGAACAGTACGTATATGTTAAATGCACACGTACCCACACATATGCGCCTAAAACCGTGCGTGAGTTCTTACAATAAGTTGAGCATGGTTTCGACGTTACATGAAAT
This sequence comes from Parnassius orleans, assembly GCA_029286625.1. Classification (NCBI taxonomy): domain Eukaryota; kingdom Metazoa; phylum Arthropoda; class Insecta; order Lepidoptera; family Papilionidae; genus Parnassius; species Parnassius orleans. The sequence continues at coordinate 3,599,188 of JAGSMP010000006.1, read as the reverse complement.
GTACGCAGCACTCCGTCTATCTTTCTTGAGCATTTTAATTACATGAATATAAACAACCCATTACAAAATTTTATGACAACATTGTAAGTTGCGAGTTCAAGGTTCGAATGTCACTACGGTGACATTTGGAACAATTGGAGCTTTTGCTAAATAAAAGCGCCTATTGTTCTATGAATGTATTATATATTCTGATTATTGTAATGATTTTTATGATAGGGCTTTTCTTTGAATATTCTCTTATCAAGTAAATCAAATTGATAGGTTTTATAAGAATTAAAATAAGTGACTTTGGACAAACAATTTACTCAATTAGTAATTAAAAATTGCACTCAAGAAAATTGCTTACAGTTACAGCAATAACAACACAAAATGAAAATAGCTTAGGATTAGAAAGAATGAAAAAGTAATCTTGATAACAAAGATAACATTCAATGGCAGAACTGCTCGCAATAATGCGCCAATTCTCTTCTTTATTTCAGATGAGTTCATTCATTTATTACCGTTACGTTATCGTTACAGCCTATTAAAGTCCACTGCTGAACATAGGCCTCCCTCATATATTACCTCATAGGGGGGATATGCGCCATAGTTGCCACGCTTGGCAAGCGGTTGTTATGAGGAACATGCTTCCCGTTTCTTGTTTCAGTTTCTCTCCGTCGCCCCTAACGACACGCACACACGGGATGAGAACAATTACGTCTGAGTACGTTTAATATTATATCTCCTTTTTTATAGAATGAGAGTGACAAACGAGCACACAGTCCATCTGATGGTAAGTGCATGCTGTGACCCATAGACTTGTGTCTATGGGTCACAGCATGCACTTACATGCAGTTGCGTTGTAATATCACTAAATTATAAGTACATATAAAATCAGGCAGACTTTTTTATCAGCCCGTTAAAGTCCACTGCTGGACAAGAGCTGCCCCGTTGTAAGTAGGCTGTACTAGTTGTCTCGCACATTTGATGCTGCTCCCTTCGCCGGTCTGAGTATGTAAGTCTTGCGTAACCAATATATACTAAGGCCTGGAGCCTAATTTACAATAAACACATTGAACTTTTAGCTGTTCCAGAGTACGACGAACTGGTAGCAGATTTCATAAATCAAGTCATTCAAACAAAAATACCTTCAATGCATTTATTAACTTTATATTTGCAATTTCCCAAATTGAACATGTAATTTTAAAATTTTACGTCCGTTCACATATTGAAAATACAAAACAAAATTATCGGAACTTGTCAAATAGGAGACAGTGCACGCGGCATGTGCATTAATGACGATAAGCTTTTCAGGCATACGGAAATTTATTCAGCGCTGCGATCATTTTCAGTAAATGGGATGCACTACGGATACCATTATTAATGTAATAGCATCAATTTATTTTGTAAATATGTTTTTGTATGTCAAAATATCGTAATACCGTGTAGTGGCGGTGTAAGATGAATATTCACTACCACTACCCCATATCGTCTCGTGGGTGTCGAAGGAGGCGACAGAGGTAAATTGAAAAAGGGTGTTGGGCGGCGGCATCTTCCTGATAACAACTCAAAATAATAAAAAACTGCGGTTGCCAACCCGCCTGCCAAGTGTGGCAACTATGGCAAAATCCCCCCTATGAGGCAATTTAAGGGAGAGGCCCAGCAGTAGATTTTTATGTCAAAAATACTGGTATATTATCACGCTAGCATTTCACGCTCGGGGAGCAAAGAACGAAGAACGAAGCACGAAAAACCAACAATCGATGGGGAAGAAAGTTTCTCGAGTTCAGCCTCGTACTGGTAGGCGAATTGTAGGGCGGCCCCCCCACTAGATAGAGTGACGACCTGGTAAGACATGCATGCGATGGATGCAAGTGACTCAGGACCGTGCTTAGTGGCATTCTTTGAGGGAGGCCGTAGGAGGCCGGAGGAGGTTATGACCATAAGCTGTACGAGATAATCAGACAACAGAAGTAAAGGTAGGCTCCGGTGGCTGATCCGGTATTAGTACAAGTTGAATCTAGCCTAAGATGAGCAGAGGCAAGCTCTACTAGCCGTTAACTTATTTTGGGCATTATGGCGTTCCCCATACAGCTACCTACTTCCAAATGACTGAGTAGATCGCATGTAACAAATGTCTGTCACTGTAAAAATTACTAATATAATATTAGGTCATTCCCAAGGGAATTTTAAAATTACTTTTAATTAAAAATTTATTATAAAGCGTACAATTTCTAGTTTAAAGCGGTTCTAGTCAATCATTTTTTTATTATAACGTAGTAGAGTGATTAATCCAGCGTTTGATAACGAACGTTCAAAAATTGGCATGAAATCGACTTATGTAGACTTATATATGTATCGTCTTTTTCTAAGCTTGTACATAAACAAAACAGTGAAAAAATATTTATGTAAAAGTTAGAGGCCTAAAAACATTCGTATTTTAACACTAATTTTTACGCAATTTTGAGCATAAATAAATAACATTAGAAGTATGAAAATTCCAAAATATTTTACATACATGCATATTCTATTCATTTAAAAGTTTAAGTAAGTTAACTTTGAGAAGATAAATTAAGCAGATTTTACATAAAAACCCTTCTCTCAAAGGACTGTACGAACATTTTAAAGACAAATAAGCATGGAATGGTGTCGCTCCAGTGCGATACCAAGTTACTTATGTAAATTATTGACAGAACTATTAAATAATATGCATATTATAAATAAGCTTTTGTAAACAATCACCGATAGATCTGCTATCGTTTTCCATTCTGTAAATACTTTGCTAAGTAATTTAAACTTTAAAAAAAAGGCTAAATTAAGGCTACCTGCGGAGTTTTCTTTCGCCGTTTCTTTACCTATCAGAGGAAAATAATATAACTTACTCGGATATAGGAATACTTTAATATTACTATGGTACCTAATAAATTCATATTTTACTATTGAAAGAGGTACTATTGTACTATTGTAAAAGGTATTGGAAGAGTATACAATGAAAAGATATAAAAAGCAGCATAATAATTTGATAAATATTAGGTCGGCGACGGCACGTCTCGGGCTGCGATCGTCAACCCGCCTGCCAAGGCGATTACGTCAGATCCTCTATACTGTGTGTAACATCATTATTATTTACTTAAAAAAGAACGCTAACAATGCAAAACACGAATGGCGAATTTGAACTTTTTATCGATTCTTTTTTTTTTAAACTATTCTATGCCAGTGCTTGACTACTATACCACCTAGTAAATAATGATGCAGCCGAAGATGGTAAAGACTACCAGCTTAGCTAAACAAAAGCCTATTCACAATTGCCTTAAAGAGACCCACGTGATGATTGGATGGAAAGACAGATGCTGGCAAATTATTTCACTCCTTTGCAGTGCACATTATGAACGACGAAGCCAAGCCGTTTGGTTTGAATGCGTGGTATGTCGTCAACAAAGGGACAGAGGGAGACCAGCCGAAAGTCTGGTTGTCCGATGATGAAATGAAGAGTGAGGAATTAAGTCATGCAATTCCTAAAACACCCCAAAAACACCGAAAGGTTGTCTACTTTGCACCGGTGCTTGAGACTTGTAAGATTGGTTCTAGCTATAATATTATTGTCACCACTAAGCCTCTTAGCACCCCTTTCCATTGAGTCCAAATCCGTAGGTATTATTCAACGCGTATTGTTTCATCAATTAAGACGTTGCAAGATGTTAGCTTAAAGTTGTAATTTCACAAATGGAAGTTTTTGCTAGGAAGTGTAAGTAAAGTAAAGTATGGTATTTTTAAATAGACGTCAGCCCAAGTAATAAACAGACGTACTAACAATCTTGATTTAAATTTATTTTGGTAGTTTTTAAAGAAGAGAAAGGTAAGCGAGCATTTCGATCGCCTAATGGTAATTTTACGTGGTAGAGCCATGCTGCAGCTATATTAATAGTATAGTTGTAGTACGAATGGGTCGGCTCGACCGGGGAAGGACCACGCTCTCACAGAATAACAGCGTAAAATAGCAGCTTAATGCTGCTGTGTTTCGCATTCTATCTTAGTCCTCACGGCTGACAACGCATCTGCATTTAAATTCGCAAATGAAGATAGATGTAGATGTCTATGGAAAAGTTCCAACCGCCGCCAAAGAACATCCGCAACACCAAAGGAATGGGAAAAAGGAATGCGTTGCCGAGCTTTTGACAAAGGAGTAAGCTCTTTTCTTGAAGGTCCCTAAATCAAATCGGTCTAGGCTGCTGGTGACAGTAAATTCTACAAGGTGATAGTGCATAGAAAAAGTTACGATGGTGAACTGCTAACCATCAAGATGTTGAAGATTTTGATAAAGATTGTAGCACATACATAGAAGTCTTTGAGCAATACCTTTTCTTTCTTTAATACTTTTCACATACCAGCAGTAAGTAGTTTTTTAATTGCCATTACCGTTACCGTGACAGCCGTAAAAATAAAATCCCATATATTACCTCATCGGGGGGTATTTACCATTCTAGCCAGGTTTGGCAACCGCAGTTTTTTTTATTTTTAAGTTGCTATTAATAATAACTTAAAAATAAAAAAACATCTTAAGATGACGCTGTTGGCCATCTTCTGGTTTGTTCCTTACACTTTAACACTTTTTTTTTATTAACACCTGTTTATTGTCAGCTAGCCCGCTATGTACGTATGTAAGTATAAAATATAAACATAACGGAATTTTGTAATTTAGTTGTCACTCATATCCGGATGTTTAAATAATATGAAATTTTGCAGACGTATTAAGAGCCGATGACATTACGATAATTGCATCAGAGCTCGTAATCGATGCGTGTTGTAATCAATGTATCAATGTGTGCGTTTTTTTAACTTTAATACTATTCCGTGTGATGGTTCACGCGAAACAAGGCTTAATATGATTTTAGGGAAGATGTTTTTTTTATAGCATAGGGTGACAAACGAGCACACAGTCCACCTGATGGTAAGTGGGTACTGTGGCCCATAGACATCTACATTTATCCTCAATTAAGAATCAAAATTCAGATGCGTTGTCACCCCCGAGGACTAATATGTAATGCCTCGTTTTCAGTAAAAATGGTCTCCGGTTCTCTACACTCACCATACGAAACACAGCAGCATTAAGCTGCTATTTTACGCTGGTATTCTGTGAGAGCGTGGTCCTACCCCGGTCGAGCCGACCCATTCGCGCTAAAACTATAATATAGTTGCAGCGTGGCTCTACCACGTAAATAACTTACCATACATAACTTTCATTAATTTATTCATAAAAGCCTATCAAAAGTCCACTGCTAAACATTGGTTTAGGCAAAAGGCAAAGAACATAGGCAACCAATTTTTTAATTGCTACAGACAGCACATTGTCTGCAGGGTTTTGCTAGTATGATATGAAAAAGTAATTTTTTTTAATTTTATAAAAGCGAATTGTCATAATAGTTTGTCGCATAGCTGTTTAAAATATACAAACAGAGTCGTGGTTGCTCATAAAAAATGTACAAGAGGACTGACCTGTTTCTATAGGCACATTCATGTTTATTTTCAAATTTACTTTTCCATTTTTTCTTAGCCGGAGCCATTCTCGTTTTATATTATAACGGTACGCAATTCTCTCGAGTGCGAAATTTCATTTTCATTAGCGAATTACAAAAGTTGTTCGCCTCTGACAAACTTATTTGAAAAGGATGACGTGCAGAGTTCGCTTTGTTAGAGGAAGCGGAAAGCAATTCTTACTTTCTGTTTTAAAAGGTTCGACATTTTTTATGGCAACTTTATCTTTAATTGATGTTCCATTAATGAAGTTATCACACATTTCGAAAATCGACTAAATTTATTTATTTATTTAAACTTTTATGCACAAAAGAAAAATCGTACACATGGCGGACTTAATGCCTCAAGGCATTCTCTCCCAGTCAACCATTAGGCTACGCAGAGATAAACATATAGGAGGTAGTGCAGCAAAAGTAAACTAAATTATGTTTATTTTTATTTTCTCCCAGATTAGTTCGTCTCGAGTTTCGTGAAAGCGTTTTACATAGGTATATAAATTTCACATGGACACGAGTACAAATAACGCAACGAAATGCTTATAGCCACCAAACTACGCTGCCAACCCATCGCACCAATGTGGATGTCTGTGGACCACTTACCATCAGGTGGACTGTATGCTCGTTTGTTACTTTTATTTTATTAAAAACCAGATGTCTCGCATCTTTGACTTTGTTCCCTATTCCTGGTCTGGATATTTTACAAGCATGTACGGGGCATGATACGTCTATCAGAAGCCATAAGATCTTTCTGGCATTTCCCATAGCCACGTCTTACGATACCCACGGGGCCACATGGGGTAACGGTTTCTCTTAATAATAGAAGTATTCAATGTTAAGAAACTTACGGATTGTGTATTTCTTGTCGGAGTGACGTGAAGCTCTTGTAGTCTGCGATGTTCTTCTCTTATACTTCATGATTAAATCTGGAACAACGACAAATAAGTTAAAAAAAAATAGTAAAAAAATTCATCACCTTTTACCTCAAATATTTTCGACAATGACTGAACAAATTAATGAGGTAAATAATATTTTATGAAATGTTTCATGAAAGGTACAATGAGGCATGAATGAACCGCTCTCAACTAACATGTCGAATAATTGGCCGTCGAAAGAATGGATCTCAAGGGCTTAAAAAGATTGAGCGAAATGGAAATACCAACTTTAAATGTGCCAGAAAACATATTTAGAAAGGGTTTATTTTTTTACATTTTCCGTTACAATTCGTTACGAAATTTGTCTTTTGAACTGACCAAGACTTAAAAAATGATTTAAGAAAAATAAATAAATATGACTTTGGAAAAGTCAAAGACAAAATAACATTCCCGTTATAAGTTGTCCTATTACAAGCTGGCCTGTTAGAAGTTGTTCTGCCTTTTCCGATAGATGGCGCGATATGTTTAACTATTAATCCGGACTACTTACGGTGTAAATAATAAAGTTTTATAATAACTCGACCTTAACGTCACTTACCAGATTTTGTGATATTTTTTTCGGCACTAAAACAATTAAATACATCATCATTTCATCCATCAACTTCCTGCATCTTATACCTCATAGATGCATGAGATGGCTCATGACCGTGCTTTGCGGCGTACCTAGGGAGTATTCCGTGTTCAGCAGTAGACTTAGCATGAGCTGTAATGATGATGAAAATGATGAGTAATTTTGGTCCATAAATATAGAATTTGTTAATCACTTGCCGCTTATCGAATACTAGCGTATATCTAAACATAACGTGTTAAAATATTCAAAAATAGGATCATGTTTTAAACGAATCACTCCGAAATTTAAAAGTAATAAAGGACCTAGTTTAAAAGTCCAGAACTGGATAAAATACTTGTCGATCAATACCCTAAAGACGAAGTTGTAGTCTGTCATCCAGTTTCAGCAAACTTAGTTAGACGTTTTCTCGTAGCGACATGTCCCCCTGTCTTAAGTTTCTGATATGGAGACATTGTAGAACTTTTCCTCGTTAACAAACTTCAGCGTAGACCCATTTACTGTACTGTACAAGTTCGCGAAATACTCTATTCAAAGTTTTGTCTGAGCGTTAACGTATATCTTGAAAATGACAATAATAGAATGACTGCGACTGTGATTCTAGTGCCAAGTTAAATACAGTCGAAATCGGATATACCGACATCACTAAGAACAACAGATCGGTTATTGCGACGAAATCGCTAGGTTTTTTTTTATAAAACGAAAATGACAAACGTAGACTGCAGAACCGTTATTAATCCTAAAGACTAAGATGGAATGCCTTCCAACCTGTAATGTAGGTCCAAGTCGAGTCCCCATATGAACAAAAACACAAATTATTTCTATTTGCAAATTAGTCCATTTAAACAAAAAGCGATATGTATTGCGTAAATACTATGAACCTTTGATATGCATACAACAATTATCGAATTACAACAACTAGCGACCTTAGTTTTAACGGTCCCTTCAATGTCTTTACAACATCATCACAAGCCTGTTAAAGTCCACTGCTGGACATGGGCGTGCCTTGCCTTAACCGCTACGCTTAGGATCCTTCTAGGATTACCGATCGCAGTATCAGACATTTTGCGTATTTTAAGCTGCTTCCCGTTGTCGGTATTGGCATTCCACGTCTTTTTATAGATGAGGGGGCAAGCGAGCATGTGGCCCACCTGATGGTAAGTGTCGACCGCCGCCCACGAACAACTGTAGCACCAGGGGAATTGCAGGTGCGTTGTCGGCTTTTTAAAAAGAAGCTAACAATCACAAGACGCAAAAATGCTGACCTTACTGACGCATCAGCACTTCTGCTCCGAGACACCTCAAGAACCGTAGCTTCAGCTGCGGAAAAAATTAAACAAAAGTATCCTTCTATAAAGAAAGCTTACTTGTTCGCGCCTCTTGTCGTTGTAGTGGCTGGGTATTTGGTTTTGGCAAAGATTTTGTACGGAAGATTTCTTCTTTATTACATTTAAAAAAATTAAATTTTAATAAAATGTAAAAGCCGGCATGAAATAATTAAAAAATAAATTATTTTCACATTCTGAAGTCGATGCTAAGTTGCTAAGTCATTGAGAATAGATTAAATAAAATTAATTAAAGACAAAAGATAAATTAGATTAATTAAACCCACTTTCAAAATGTTAAATGATTTTATTCTTTTTGGTTCTTTTAAATCTCATTTAACTTTTTATTAACAGTTATATTTTTACCTTTTGAGTGGACTAAGGAACATCACAATCTCAATGTCTTCTGAAGTCGCCAATAAGCTTGGTATATACCAATAAGTTTAGTATATATTTAACAAAATAGTATATTAGCATAGAGAAATCTGTTATTTGTTTTACAGTTTTGACTGGCTAAAAAACCAATCGTCGCGTTTCTGTTTTAGAATAGCCAGTAGTAGTTAAAATCGATGACCGATATTTTAGCGCTGATATACAGTGTTCTCGGCGGTGATGGAAACATCGTGAGGGAAAAGGAAACATTAACTAAGAAATATTTCGAGGAGGAATTAAGTTTGTCAATTCACAAGGTTCTAACGCGAAACAGCCAGTACAAGCAGTGAGTCATTCCATCTTAGTCCTTAGAGGTGACAACACATCTATAGCCTTCATTTCTTTAAGTTGGCGGCAGGTGTCTGCAGTAGTCACTTACCATTAGGTATACTGTAAGTTCGTTTGTCACTTCAGTTTTATAAAACAAAGGCTGTTGTCCAGACTGTTGCAGACTGATAAAGAAGAAAGTACAGCTGTTCTCCCGGCTTATTTTGACCACAAGACCAACTTCAGCGTGGTATATCACGGTTGCAGTACGAATGGGTCAGCCCGATCTGTTAAGGGCTACGCTCTCACAAAATAACAGAATAAAATCAATTTAATGCTGTTGTGTTTCGTATGGTACGTGTAGACAACAAGAGACCCTTTTATTAATAATAAGGCATTCCATCTTAGTCCATACGGGTGACAACGCATGTATATTATTTTTCCTAATCAAAGATAGATGTAGTCTTTGGAAAAACCACCCACATACCACCAGATGGACTGAGTGCTCATTTATCAACAATAAACCATATGTGAGCACCGCTATTGCACTATTTCCTGCTCCATAACATCTCAAAGGCTTATTAAAATTAAAAACCATACAGGACAGGTTGCTGGTGAGAACAGAGCCCGATTCCCTCACTCTAGTTACGTTGCTTCCCATCACCATTCTGTGCGATTTGGATCACTTTTAATGGCTGTCGTAAAATACGAAAGAAGATATTATACGTGGTATATTATATTGTATGTGGTAGAGCCATGCTGCAGCAATATTATTAGTATAGTTGTAGTACGAATGGGTCAGCTCGACCGAGGAAAGACCACGCTCTCACAGAATACCAGCGTAAAATAGCAGCTCAATGCTGCTATGTTTCGTATGGTGAGTGTAGAGAACCGGATACGCTTTTTACTGGAAAAGAGGCATTCCATCTTAGTCCTCACGGCTGACAACGCATCTGCATTTTGATTCTTTATTGAAGATAGATGTAGATGTCTACATCATGGTTCACAGCAACCACTTACCATCAGGTGGACTGTGTGCTCGTTTGTCACCCTATTCTATAAAAAAAAAACTGAAACTGGAGACTTTTGATAAGGTAATTGAAACAGGAACTTTTTACGTGGTAGGGCCACGCTGCAGCTATGTTATGGTTGAAGGATGAATGGGTCAGCTAGACCAGGGTAAAATCACGCTCACAGAATACCAACGTAAAATAGCAGCTAATGCAGCTGTGTTTCATATTGTGAGTGTAGAGAACCGGAGACCCTTTTACTGGAAACGATGGATTCCATCTTAGTCCTCAACGGTGGCAACGTACTTTGATTCTTAATTGAGCATTAATGTAGAAGTCTATGGGCCACAGCATCCATTTACCATCAGACGGACTGTGTGCTCGTTTGTCACCCTTATTCTATAAAAGGAGTTGGACAGCAGCATATTTCTGATAACGATTGAAAATAATAAAAACTGCAGCTGTCAAACCATCGACCAAGTGTGGCAATTAAGGTAAAATCTCCCATAACAGGCAATCTCGACTTATAAACGAATCAATAAATTTTTATCAATTTTTAGACATTAGTCGGACACCAAAGCCTTGTCCGTGTTTGCCCTAAACCCCACTAACAGTAGAGGTGAACCTTATTTAGAAACAATACGCATATACAAAGTTTATTAAAGTGAGAATTATGATCAGAGTAACCAATATAGCCCAACAGATTAGAAAGCTGAAGTGGCAATGGGCTTGCCATATAGCTCGAAAACCGACAACCGATGGGGAAGAAAGGTTCTCGAGTAGCAGCCTCGTACCGGTAAGCGACCTAGTAAGGGATGAGGAAGTCGATGAATGCAGTTGACTCAGGATCGTGTTTTGACATTCATAAATAGGGACATTTATTCCCACACTTACATCTACAAACATAACACACACATACACACAAAAAAATCTATAAAATAAATCTGAAGGACATTCTCAAGTATAATATCATAATAATTTATTTGTTTTTGTTATTTAGTTCATCATCAGCCCATAAAAATCGCCTGTAGGTTATGAAACCGCAATCTTAGTCTTACATCTGAATAGCTATTAAGGTTATAATAAACTTATGTTGTAAAGGTAAATTTCACATTACCCGAGCAACTCTGTTTTATGCCCACCAACAAAACATCTTGCCGTTCATTATTATTGTTATTACATCGCCGTTGGCTCGTTTGTTAATTAGCAGCAGGTGTAGCAGATGTTTGTGCCACACCCGACACTCGATTCAAACGAAGTAATTTAAATTACCTGAGCTACGCTAATCGAGCGGGACAAGTCCACACGCCGCGCCGTCACACACTTGCGCACGCGCACTCACGCGTGTACGCACGCACTCACGCACGCACGCACGTATGCACACAACCGAGTGACATCGGCAATACCACTAGGCACACGTCTACTATTAGTGGGGCAGGAGGTGGGTTTTGTACGTGGTAGAGCCATGCTGCAGTTATATTACTGGTATGGTTGTACCACGAATGGGTCGGCTCGACCGGGGAAGGACCACGCTTTCACAGAATACGTGTTTCGTATGGTGAGTGAAGAGAACCGGAGACCCTTTTACTGGAAACGAGGCATTACATATTAGTCCTCACGGGTAACAACGCATCTGCATTTTGATTCGTAATCGAGGAAAGATGTCTATGGCCACAGCAACCACTTACCATCAGGTGAACTGTGTGCTCGTTTATCAACCTTATCTTATAAAAAAGGAGGCATTAAGTGATGCTTCCAAACAAATGTTTTCTTGTCTAAATCATATATTTAGGCACGTATTTGTACATATTCTACTCGTATGCACGAGTATTATTAACAAACTCTGGCAGTCTACATCTTGTTAAGAGAACTTTGTAGCTCAACTTTGCGTATCTATTCAACGTTGTACTGAATTAAATATGCAGATAAAGGAACATTATGTAAATAGCTAAAGTTAAAGTAAAATAAATCATAAACTAACTGATAGCCTTGTATGCTAAAACCTACAAACAAGACTTTGTGATAAAAGGAAAAGAGAGCAAAACATAGTAAGTATAAAAGTTTTATAATATAGGAGACAAGGCAAGCAAAAGTGAGTAAGTACCTTTTTTTATAGAATAGGGTGACAAACGAGCACACAGTCCACTTGATGGTAAGTGGTTGCTGTGACCCATAGACATCTACATCTATTCTCAATAAAGGACTAAGATGGAATGCCTCTTTTCCAGCAAAAGGGTTTCCGGTTCTCTACACTCACCATACGAAACAGCAGTGTTAAGCTACTATTTTACGCTGGTATACTGTGAGAGCGTGGTCCTTCCTCGGTCGAGCTGATCCATTCGTGATACAACTATACTACTAATATAGCAGCTGCATGGCTCTACCACGTATAAAACCTAAGCAGTTACTCCTGCGCAAATGCGCTCCATCCTATGATTGCCGCATTGCTGGCAGCGGGCTATGGAACGAATAAAGTCCGTTGGTCGTCCCACTCACAGATAAAGTCGAACTACCCATAGTCTAAATTTACGCACTTCACATGTCCTCAATTTTTTGTTAAATCGAACATGCACTGCATGTTCGTCACGATAGCACTCAACCTAGTTAATTATCACGTAAGTCAGCCCGTAAAAAAAACAGCCCGGAGGTGAACACTGGATTGCCGCGTTCTAATAAATGTAATTGTTAGAGGAGCATCCAATTATTATCCTTTATGGTATTTATATATAGCTTTGCTTATTATTCGGTTCGCATATAACAAAAACATAAAATTAAAATCTTACAGAATCATGCTTATCAGGACGGCTGACCTTTACGCGAACGCATGTAGTGTTCGTTTGAGTCTGTCATACTAAATTAAAAGACTAAAAATACAACAACGAAGGAAATAGTCTCTAAGCCCTTAATCTCATAGTCCGATGTAACGAAAATCCGACACGACTGGAAAGAGATCAGGCGCGGGATCAACGGCTTTACGTGCTTCCTAAGGCACGGGGTAAAACATCGTTACCTTCCTGACTCCGGGTTGCTACTGATAATTTCTTGAGAGAAAACCATATTAACCTGAACCGGATTCAAATCCGGAACCACATGATTAGTATTCGCGCTTACGACTATCAGCATATACAGTCGGTAAACATTTCTTTTATACGAATTTATTTAAAATCGCATTTTGGAAAATGACAAATAAGGAACATTTTTATCTTTATGTTTTTCTTACAAGTTACGTACTAAGTTGCGCGTACTAAAATAAGCGTGTTCAATACTACTGTTTTACCAAAGGTAGTCATTTAATTGTTTTAATTATAGGTCAATGTTTTATTCTGTTGCTCACGTTTTGATAAATACTATTATATTTATATTTTATAAGTCAGAAGAGATAACCTTTCAATTATAAAAGTATACAGGCGGATATCACATTCAATGGATCAGCAAATAATATTTCGACAAGGCGCTTGTCCCATAGATCCTAAGTATCGACAACTTATCAGTTATCAAAGATTGGTCTAGTTTTGGTCAATCCTTTGAAATGCCAAGATATTCAGGTGCGTAGCTCAAGGATGCTAGCTAAGATTAATCTTGCAGACTTACAATGGTATTACAATACCGTTCAGTAATTCTGTAAAAATCTTAACCTACACATCGACAGCGCGCTGAATTGGACAACTTAGGTTTCAAGTGAGTCGTAAAGTCATTGCCACGTTATATTCTCTGTTTTCATTAAAACATTTCCTTCCTACAAAATCTAAGATCATGTTTCTCCGATCGCTCATATTACCCATAATTGATTATGCAGATGTGTGTTACCCGGATCTGTTCCAAGATCTTCTGAAAAGCTGTAACACCTATTACTACTACTACACACTAATTGGCTTACAATCCGGCAGAGGTGCAATTCCATTATTTCTTGTTCTTTTTTCAATATTAAATAACCCATCTTCGCCTTCTTATCTTAAGAGTAAATTTCACTATCTCTTCTCATCTCATTATAGGGTTCTACGTTCTTCTAAAACAAAATCTTTATTCTTGTTCACTTCAACAAGTTCTATGGTAACTCCTTTACAGTTCGGACTACTCGTCTTTGGGACTCCTTGCCCGATGACATCAGAAAAGCTCCCAATAAGTACGCTCTTACATGAACCATCTATGTCATCTATATTGCTAAACAGACGTATTTATTCACAGTTATTTGTATGTACTAATTATATATGTATATAAATATGTATATGTGTATATATGTTTGTATATGTATGTATAGGTTATATTTTTATAGTTTATTGAAGTTATACTTCTTTTGGGGCGTTTGGGAAAAATGATGAGAGTGAATTTTTACGATGCGCGCACACCGACACCTAAAAACGACACCATGAAGTTGTTACGATGCGCGCGCACACTGACACCTAAAAGCGACAACTTCAGTGGGTAATTGTATCTCAAGTTTTTTTTGTTTTGTTACGCTAAAGAAGTATAACTTCCTTCGTGCGTATATAAGTACACACACACTTTTTTATTAGTTAAATGTGTATATTACGTAGTTACGAGTAATTATCATTTTTATTTGGTTTTTGTTCTTTATTGCTACACTACGTCAAATTCTCACCACTTCATGGGTTGACTGCTCTCTCCCTCTGAAGGTTGCCCACCCGTCTTGTTGGATTTCGACTGTTCTCGGCGACTCTGGGGACCCTCTTCGGATCTTCCGGAAGTAGTCCTGGTAAGGTGATCCCTGCTTCCTAGCAATCCTCCTCAGGACTGGGCAGCGGTGATCGTTCTTCCTCTCTACCCCTAGGGCATTGGTTTGCGATGTGTTCCGGCGCAGCGGACACATTTTATTGGTCTATGGCAATTGGCTGATGTGTGGCCAAAAGCCTGGCAGCGGTGGCATTGTCATGGCACTCGTCCTACCAGGCATCTATAACGACCCTCTCATGTAGAGGAGTTCGTCAATCTGGTATAGTTGGTTGAGCCGTTCTAGGCTTAGATGGCACCCAGGTCTACCTCTACAGGGTGGGATTGTCTCACATATTTAATGGGAATCCTTTGGCTCTGATAGCCTCTTCTATTTGGACGGTATCCGTGCCCACTGGCAGCCCCCGGATGCCCACCTTAGTGGGCTTCTCCTCCGCCGGGGTGTAGCAGCACCAGGACATTGCTGGTACCTTTTCGGTCATCTCAATAAGGTACTTCTGAGTGGCCCGGAATTCTTCCGGGCTCTGTGGGGTAAATCGAACTCCCTTCCCGAACGGACGGGCGTTGGTTGGATGTCCCAGTTTTCTGTTTAAAATTTCAAAGTGCCTCGTCCAGTCCGGGAGGCACTCTACAATAATGGGCGGTTAGCGTGCCTTATCTTCCTCCTGTTGAGGTTTGACACTGCTGGCATCGCTGCAAGTTGGGCATAACTGGCCTTTGTCCATCATCTTGTGGTAGGCCTGACGGGTTGGACGGTGCCGAAGATGTCCCAACCGTAGGACTCTTCTCCCCCTTGCTCTAACTCGGCCGCGTCCATAATGCTCCTACGGTTGGGGGAGGGGGGGGGCTTCAATGGGGAAGGCGATTTAGGTGGCGAGATGTGGACCTTAAGTCCTTTCGTGGTTGGGCTTCCTTCGTCTTCTGATCCGGACGAGGACGATGATGAAGATGATGATGATGACGTTGATGTTCCAACACATTGCTTCTTCTCATAAAGTGATGCGTTGGTTTCTGGTGGGGTGTGTCTGCGCGCTGTTTTCTTGCTCCGCTGTGGTAGGGGCGTCGGTTCCCATTCACTCGTACGCTCAGGCACGGTGGGCGTGAGCGCGGCGCTCGTTGCGGGTTCCTTTGGCGGCGACGCAGGCTTCCTGATTGGAATCTGGCTAAAGTATCCTACGATCCTGGAGCGTTCCGGGTTCGACAGGTCCCTTACAAGTAATGGTCGATCCAAAACCCCGGGACGATCCGGGGGTTTCCTAACGCGCGGGGGTGGGGGCTCCCCTACCCCTTACCAGTCATAGTAGTTTGTAACAGTTATTTGTTACCACTGTTTTGTAATGATGATCAATGTGTCCTATCTATTTACCTTACCTACGAGCCGACAGCGATGAAGCGCGACGCGAATGGTAGGCGGGGCGGGATATGGTGATGGCTGCAACACTTAGGCGCACTGCCTACCCCTTTCCAATGAAAGGGTTGGGGGAAGTGCTTAGGTGGCACACTAAGAACGCGACTTGACACTAAATAGCACGAGAACGCTTTAGGGTGCCTAAGAATCTGCCTAAGGGCCGGTGACCTCGACGCTTCTCGGAGTATGTGGACTCGACGATTGGCGGAGTATGTCGTACCGGCGGTTGCTTGAGACCACTGCTAATCCACAAACAACGCACACTTAGGAGATTCTTAGATGTATTGGCACCTGCCACAAAATCTCATCACTCCATGGGTTAACTGGCAGAGAATGCCGTTAGGCATTAATTCCGCCCTTTGTTACCCTTGTTATTAAGGTGTTAACAAATAAGATTAAACAAATAAATAAATAAATAATTTCGTAAAAGTTTTGCCTTAGGTATGCGCGTCTAACATTGAAGCTACGAATACGTTTGTCATGCAAAAGAAAGCCATAAGAATAACTTATATCTTAAATTGGAAAGTTTCTGAGAGAAAAGTTGGGAACAGAAATATTTTTGAAAGAAAGAGACAACTCTATTCGATGCTACATTCATCATCATACAGTCCAGACTTTTGTATTAAATGTTTACCATTACAGCCTATCAAAAGGCCACTGCTGAACATCTGCCTCCACCATAGATTACTTTATTTTAGCCATAGTTGCCACGCTTGGCGAGCGGGTCGGGAACCGCAGTTTTTTTTTTTATTCAGCTCTTCAGAAAGATGCTGCTGCCAATCTCCTGGTTCAGTTTCCCTCTGTCGCCTGTTACGGCACCCACGGAATGATATCAGATACATATTTATTTAAAATAATACAGCAACAAATAGCCACTCGATATTAGCTAATGCTACTATAGCATAATGTTGGGCATGGTTGGATGCATATGGGGTAAACACAGCGCTCATATTATGTCAGTGCTCTTACCAAAATCTCTCGTTTAAACACACGTTTGAACTTAAGCTTCTAAATTTTAATGAAAATAACTCACAAAATATTATTAAACAACGGTAACATATACGTTAAGTAAATGATTTATGTGAACTTTATTTTTAGAAATTTTCCGATGAAGATCGAACTCGCAGCTATTATAAACTTTAAATCAAACGTCGAGTCTTTTCAGCCATCATGGCTTATCATTTTCTATATAAAAATAAAGTTATATTACCTTTAAAACTTCATTCAAGGAAATATTTAATAGCAAGAAAAATATAAAATATCATAAAATATTTTTAGGGCAAAAATATCACTCTCCAGTATAGCATTGATAACGTTTTACGTGTACCATTATTAACGCAATCTCGTTCTGACACACAGTTTTGAAGACTTGCAAGGAACACTTTAAAAGAATGAAGATGTTTTGTAAATTTTCCTTAATAATTTTCATATTAATGGAGTTATTGCTAATGGTTTACAGTGTCAAGTTAACAGATAAACCAACACAGAAGCGTCTTGATGGTGGCACGTATAATACTATAATAAACAGTGATAAAAGTAACAAAACCAGAAATTCAAACAACATCAACAAAACTCATGCACGGATTTGCCCAAGAGGTTGGAAAGTATATAACAAGTGGTGTTTTCCAGAAGACGAAATAAAAAGTACTGAAGAAGATTATTAAAACAACATTATTTTCGGAAATGTAAAATTTATTTATTAATGAAGTTTGTAATAAAGTAATATTCTCTGCTTACTTTTATATTGACTAATAGAGAACAATTTAAGGCTGTCAGCGTTTGTAATTTTTTGCGTAAAAAAAAGTTTAAGTTTAAGTTTTTAAATAAATAAAATCATCGCTGTGAAATAGCAATTTCAAATTAAATCACAAACAGCGTTCATTGTGCATTTTAAATAACGTGTAAGTTTGTTAATTTAAGAACATTTTTTTTAATTCGTATTATATAACACGTTAAATAAAGCAATTGCGACTTGGAGCTTTTTATGTATAGAAAAATATAAGAATTAAATAATTTCGATTCAAAAATAAAGGGTTTGAAATTTATTTCTGTTATCTTTAAAAAATAAAAAAGTTTAATATATAATTTATTTTGTCCCATGTTGGTCAGGGACTTAAGAGCCTATGTTTATGTAGGACTGGTAATGAAAAAGAAAGCGCCAGCTACGTTACTTGCCTAACATGTAGTAAAAGCCGACTTAATGGGATATTAGGTTTGTGATTGTGGAGGCGATGGGCTAACCACCAATAACTTCTCTTACAATTTTCCATCTATTTCCATTATTTTTCTAAGGGACTACAGTGACGTTACGTATATACGCAAAAATATTTAAAATCTAACAAATATGGGACAATTTTATTGTAAAAGCCGGACTTTTTTATCAATTTTTGAGCTAATAACCCAAAAGCCATGATAGACAAAAATATTTTAAAAAATATCCTTATTATGTCAACCTTAAAAAATAAAGGTTTTCAAAGTTTAAACTTCTGAGAATATACATAATATATGATCAATAAGTTAAATAATAATAATATAGTCTAGATCGTTTCTGACATTGTTCTCTATCTGATGTTCATTACAATCGGTTCAGCCATTTCGAAGATTGTCCGGGGTAAATAGCCAGCCAAATTGTAAAAATCGTAACGCATGTCTTACACGTAATGACATGAAAATTCTCCCCTAAACCTTAAAAAAGGGTTGTTATTTCGGTATTACAGAATGAATTAATGAATTAATTAATTGATTAAAGATTGATATATATATTTTACTTAATTTTCAAATTTATGTACACCTTCCCTATTCGCAATTCGCTGTAAACAACAGTTCTTTGCGGAAAAGGGTTTTCTAGAAGAAATCGCTTACAGCGCGATAAGACCGCCTGTTGAACTTTTTATATATATTTCATTCTGTCTCGTTTTAATGAGTATTGGTGTACAATAAAGAATATATTGATTGATTGATTGAATGAATTCAGCTTATTTGACAATCATATACTCACACAGATAGACAACTCAAACTGTAATCGTTGTTATATTTCTTTAGCCGTAAGTTACAGTTCTCAGCTTGACTTTTATGGCCTGAATTATAATCATCATCATCATCATTACTGCCAATAAAAAGTCCACCGATGGATATAGACCTTCCCTACTGATTGCATTATAGGCGGATATTTGCAATATTTGGCGAGACAGACAGGGTTGGTAGCCGCAGTTTTTTATTAAACTTTGAGTTGTTTACATAATGATTTCTTATATTTACGCGAACACCATTGAATAAAACTATTTTTACGAATTTTATCGCGTTTAATTTACTTATTTTAATTCCCGACGTTTCGGGTGCTTTACAGCAACCCATGGTCACGGGGGGGACTGAGATGTTTGACGTACCGATGTCACAGTTAGCCCGGCTACCTTCAGTTTTTGAATATTAATTTTTGATTCGATCTACGCAGAATGAGCTTACAGTATCTTGAAGTCAAGTCGTGCAGTGGTATGCTTGGGTTTGGGTTTGATTTTGTTAATTATAGCATCCCAAGCAGATGGCAGCACCCATTCATCTTCTATATTGAAATTAGGATGTTTTTTTTAATTTCAATAGCCTCGCGTATCATCCTTGGCAGGAATCGGTGTTCTTTTGCGAGGATTTGTGGTCTATCAAATCTGATGTAATGCCGGGGACGATCTTGAACATGTTCACAGACTGCAGACTTCCCAGAGCGTCGGTGCCTCACTTCAGCTATATGTTCTTTCACGCGGGTTTTAATGGTTCTTTTTATTTGTCCTATGTAAGAGAGACCACATTCGCAATCAAGCTTATACACTCCTGGATCTTGTAGAGGGATATTACACTTGACGGATGGTAAAAAGTGACTAATCGTCTTCGGCGGCTTGAAGTATGTTTTAATGGAAGCTCGCTTCAAGATGTAGCCAACCTTGTCTCTGACTCCTCTGACATAGGGTAGTACAGTTTTTAAATTTGAATAAGATCAATTTTACCATCTTAAAAAGCAGGAAACGTGAAGATTTGTAAGTTTTGCTTATGAATAATTTGCTATGATGTTAGAGGAACACATGTTTATCATCAATCGTTCAAACATTATCGCAGAGAACTAATAAATTTTACGATAGAAAACGTTATAAGCGGTCATAACACAATGCTACGAGGGTAAAATAATAATGTCATATTTATTACTTAATACACATTCATAGCTAGCCTGTTAACATACCCAGTTCGAAATAGGCCTCTATTTTTTTTTAAACAAGTAAGGACAAATGAACCCACAGTCCTCGTGGTGTGGCCCATAGACATATATTCTGGACTCGATTAAACTCATTATGCATCACATAGATAAACAAAAGAGTATTTTTATAGAAGACAGGGGCAAACGAGCATGCGGATCACCTGATGGTAAGTGCCGAGCACTGCCCATGAACAACTGCAACGCCAAGGGATTAGCAGGTATGTTGCCGGCCTTTTTAAAATGGAGTAAACTTTTGAAAAAGTATTTGACTCCTGTCTCTAACCGTACGAAATTCAGTAGCATCATGTTGTCGTCTGCTTTATATCGCAACCCGATGATTCACCCAGTCGATGAATTAAGCGTCCAGGCTATTAGTTAAACGCCAATGCTCAACTTAATGTGCCAAGTGGTGATGGCGTTATACAATTCATCACCCTATTTCGTACCTTAAGTGTCGTAAGAACCGACTGAAGATTTTTTTTTTATAGGATAGGGTGACAAACGAGCACACAGTCCACGTCATGGTAAGTGGTTGCTGTGACCCATAGACATCTACATCTATCCTCAATAAAGAATCAAAATGCAGATGCGTTGTCACCTGTGAGGACTAAGATGGAATGCCTCTTTTCCAGTAAAAAGGGTCTCCGGTTCTCTACACTCACCATACGAAACACAGCAGCATTAAGCTGCTATTTTACGCTGGTATTCTGTGAGAGCGTGGTCCCTCCCCGGTCGAGCCGACCCATTCGTGCTACAACTATACTACTAATATAGCTGCAGCATGGCTCTACCACGTATAAACTTTTTAACCTTTGCCAGAAAAAACTTTTTAACTTTTGGCTTCTAATGGATGACGGTATATACACCTCGTGTACGCCAGGTATCCAGCCGTAGTAGCTATACAGCCGTGGTAGCTCAGATGGTTAGCGCTCGCTGTAAGTTTCACAGTACGCGAGCAAACCGGGTTCGATCCCCGCCGGCACAAATTAATTGTTAATTGCAATTTTAAGTGCTGATTTACCACGTGCTCGGCGGTAAAGAAAAATCGTGAGGAAACCTGCATGTCTGAGAGGTAAGAAAAAAATATTTCGAAGATATGTGAAGTTCGCCAACACGCATTGGGGCAGCGCGGCGGCCATTTCCTTGCCCTAAAACCCTCTCAGAAATTAAAGGAGCCCTGTGGCCAGCAGTGGGGCGTACATCCAATCCGGCGACGCAGAGTCAAATGTGCGAGATGTCTGGTACTGCGATCGTCAATACGCCTACCAAGCGTGACGATGAAGGCAAATCCTCCCAACTACGGAAGAGGCCCATGTCTCACAGTAAACTTTTGCGAGCTGATGATGATGAACAAGAAGAAGTTTAACTTCCTAGCTTTTAAATTTAATAATGGCTATGTTTATAAAATTTGGGCTGACCAGAAGTCAGCCCTTTGGATACGGCTTAGTAAAATAAGAAACCAAGGCGTTAAAATTTAGTTCCCTTTTCTGCCACTGCGGCGCTAACATTTATTTCACAAGATTGTATCAACTGTTGATGTAACTCGAATATTCGCGAGGGATATCTGACGAATAAAAAGAACAACCTTCTTCAAGAATAATATAAGTCTGCTGACACGTGCTGGAGTAACAAGAACTCTTCCTGTTTCATAACCTTCATAAAACACATGGGACGAAAGGGGATGGTTATTTCACGGGGACACTGCGTAGACAATATATCTAACTGATAAATTTATATTCAATTCATCATAAAACCTTGCCGAAAATATATCAAGCGACGCGGCAGCGTGTCAGCCAACTTCAGAATAGAAATGTGTGACTTTTGAAATCTCCCCTCCCCCATAACTCAAAACGTAAAACTACAAGACGTACATACTTATAATTTTGCGTATCTAATAAAGCCCCTTTGAATACCTAAAATGTCCATTTCATGAATAGAACTATTATAGTTCCAGAGTTATTAGGGTCTGAAAAGTGCCATTTTTGACTCATCAAAAACCACTTCTAGATGACTTAGAAATTAGAAATTTAGCATTAAGGTAGATCATTAGGCGTATCCAATCTAATTCCTTGAACAAACTACGTAGATTTCAATATAAATTATAATTCAAGTAATAAAAAGAGAATTAAGAAAATAATGATCCGCTGACACCAAATTTAACTTTGCAAAAGTTTGTAAAGATGTTTGGGACTTGGATGTTTGTTACTTATAATTAAGTTAGTGTTTAGTTATTAGCTAAACAGATTTGGATGAAACCTCATCATCATAATTACGGCCCTTACAAGTTCGCTTCGGTCTTATTTAAGAAATGCCGCAAAACATGGAAGTGCCATCGACTTCCTACATTTTTACCAGCACTCTAACTGGTGCGGGGCCGAACTCCGCTTACCGGTATGACGCTGCCACTCGAGAACCCTTCTTCCCCATCAATTATCGATTCTTAAACCTATATAGTCGATCCATTGCCACTTAAGCTTATTTATTCTTTAGGATATGTCAGTTACTGGTTCTACTGTTCATATCTTCATGACGTAGTTATAAAATTATTTATTTCGATTATTATTAAAGAAAAGTTAATTGAAAATAATTTCACTTGGACGTCAGTTGGTCTGTATGGATGTGAAAAACTGAACTTATCAATTTGATTTTTTAATTAGCTTTAGATTTTAATCTTTAGGAAGCCTTTTGAATTTCACTATTGTAAACCGCCCCGTTCGAGGTGTGCACTTTTTTGTTGGTTTTCCAAATTTTTGTACTTTGGGTGCCATATGCAGTGCATTTTACGTGGACGTGGTGTACGTACATATTAATAGTATAGTTGTAGCACAGATGGGTCGGCTCGACCGGGGAAGGACCACGCTCTCACAGAATACCAGCGTAAAATAGCAGCTTAATGCTGCTGTGTTTCGTATGGTGAGTGTAGAGAACCGGAGACCCATGGAAAAGAGGCATTCTATCTTAGTCCTCACGGCTGACAACGCATCTGCATTTAAATTTGCAAACGAAGATAGATGTAGATGTCTATGGG
This sequence comes from Parnassius orleans, assembly GCA_029286625.1. Lineage (NCBI taxonomy): Eukaryota > Metazoa > Arthropoda > Insecta > Lepidoptera > Papilionidae > Parnassius > Parnassius orleans. The sequence goes on along the minus strand of JAGSMP010000006.1, from coordinate 3,575,779 downwards.
CCACAGCATCCACTTACCATCAAGTGGCCTGTATGCTCCTTTGTCACCCTTATTCTATAAAAAAAAAAGGATTTCAATCTCGATTTTGCCGCGTAGTGGTGGCCTTAGAAAATCTACGCCATGCTTGGCAGGCGGGTTGACAACAATAGCTTTTATTGATTTGATTTGTGGAAGATGCTGCAGCTCATTTCCTGTTCCATTTCTCTCTGGTCTGGAAAAACCAGCAAGAAACCTAGTAGGTTCATTTTTTAAATATAACAACTATACATAAATGAAATTGTAGTGTCTGTCTGTAATATCGAACGAAATGCCCTCTATTAAGCTCAGGGGTTGTTTGCATGCTATCAAGGCATAAATAACAATTTTTTATCTGTATGTCTGTCTGACTGACCGGCTAGTCTTCGAAATGGTTGAACGGATTATGATGAAACTTCACGAACAAAGAGAGTTATAATCAAACAGACAGATACAAATTACAAAGACATAGTTATGTATACAAATTACAAAGATATAGTCCTACTTATATTGTTATAAAAAATCGTTTAGGAGAAGCAAACAGGATAATATGGGATGATGAATTAAATTAGAATTTTGTGGTAATCAGTCCGTGCTGCAATTTCCTCGCTCTGCTGTCTAGCTTGGTCGTTCGGGCACAACGCCACAGTATTAGATAATTAAAAACCTATTCTTTATATTTCTTAGAGCCCTTAACTTAAGCTTATATACACTTAGGCAGCTATATAGACTTGTTACGGAGTATTAGACGCGGTAGTGCGCGGATCGAGGTCGCCTGTTGCTGGACGTTATACCGGAAACTATACGCGTGGGTCGAACGTATTGAGTGGATAAACACTTCCAATCAAGTTGTTTAATAAGTCACTAGACATGTGTTATATACAAAGGTAATACCTACATCTGACCTATATAAGGAATAAAAGTTTATTAGCAGTGAACATTCGTCCCACTGCTGTGCACAGGTCTCTTCTAATTTCTAAGACGGTTTTAGGTTTAATGCCTAATTTCCGCCAATCGATGCTAGGAAAGGGAAAAAAAATTATTTGGTGCAAATGTGGAATGAATAATCAATTTAATTAAAATATATTTAAAAAAGATTTTAACTACTAAAAAAAGTATCAACTTATATACATCCCACAGCTTGGCACAGACCTCTGTTGTTTACTGAGAAGGTTTCAGGGTATAAAGGTCACACTTACATAATATGAGTACACTTTTTCTTCTCTTGCCTATTGAAGTTTTTTTTTTTTATAAAATTGCCTGCCCTGCTATAATCCGGTCTGAAGCGTGTAGGCAGCCACAGTATAATCACAAGCTGCGAATCATTCGATCTCAGTTTACGTGGTAGAGCCACGCTGCAGCTATATTATGGTTTGGTTGTAGCACGAATGGGTAGGCTCGGCCGGGGTAGGACCACGCTCTCACAGAATACCAGCGTAAAATAGCAGCTTAATGCTTCTGTGTTCCGTATGGTGAGTGTAGAGAACCGAAGACCCTTTTTACTGGAAACGAGGCATTCCATCTCGGTCCTCTGGGGTGACAACGTATCTACATTTTGATTCTTAATTGAGGATAAATGTAGATGTCTATGGGCCACGTCCTCCACTTACCATCAGGTGGACTGTGTAATCGTTTATCACCGTTATTCTATATAAAAAAAAGTTTTAAGGAGTAACAAAACATCTGTAGCATTATTTGCTTCAAGTTGTTTGGACACATGGACACCAGCCATGGGCTGCAGTAACCACTTACCATCAGGTTGATTGTAAGTCAAAATTATAAAAAAACTGCTGTTGCCGAGCCGCCTGCAAAGCATTGCAATTATGGCAAAATCCCGCCTATGTAGCAATCTATGCCTAATAACGTGTATGGAGGCCTATGTTCAGTAGTGGACTTAAATATAGGCAGGCTGTAATGAATGTTTAAATAGCGCCTACACATTTTTATGTATATTATTATAATAATGTATTTTATGAATGAAATTGAATGAACTGATTAATTACTGCTTTTCGTATTTAAAAAAAAATTACAAATTATAATTAGGGCAATCTCACCTTTCACGGCTAATATTATTTCTTCAATTTTATAAAGCACAACCTGTTACACAACTCGTTAATACACAAGAGAATTACACAACAAACAACAGTTGATATGTGACACAACACGGAAGACTAATTTAACAATAACTCTAAAATCTATGAGAACAACAACAATTATTATTATTATTACAACAATAAATTTACACAATTTCAACACATTTCGCAACGCGTATCTTACGAACTATTGTCACGTCTTTTTGAAATTGTTATTTCCAATAAAAATATTTCAAAATACTTCCATTAATAGTAATATATCATCTACTTGAATTCAATTTTATTATATGTACATTTTCATTCATAATTATTAAATATTTATAGTATCGTGTAAATTTCGCTCCAGTTCGTAATTTTGACGTTTTATTGTAAAGTTGCTATAACAAAAAGTCGCGTTTCACCTTAAAATACTGTTGCAGTCTTTTAGTCTTTCTTTTCGTAGGTCAATTTATTTATGAAATCACAGTTTTTCTCATTTTAATTATCTTTTGTTTAAAAAACTGGCTTATTTTGGTTAATCACACAAATACTATTTTTTATTATTTCTAAATGAGAGCAATCTTCTTGCTCAAAACACTTTGGCGGCAAGTCAAAGAACTTAAATAGAAACAAATTTAACGTAAAAAATAATACAAGCTACTTACTTAATGAATAAATTTAATTTAATCTTATGTTTGCGATTGGAAACCAACTTCGATTCCTGCTGGCACCAATGAAAATGGTTATTGCATAATGAAGTGCTGATCAACAATATTTTCGGTGGTGTAAGTAAACCTATTTGCTCCAAAATCCTAATATGAAATGAGAGGACGTCTTTGTCCAGCTCTGGAACATATCATTTAAGCCGTTAGTTTACAGTTTTACTTTAATTGCATGCTGCTACCAAATTTCAATTTTATTAAAATAATAAGTTTAACTTAACTTAAAGTTCAGTTAGTCAGTTGTATAAAAAGTAAGGATTATTTGAATAACTTATATTTTAAATTGTAGCTTAATTTTTGGGTACCCAAAGAGTAAAAACGTGGTAACACAGTTGTGGCGCATGCGTAATAACTACAGCTCTCCCCAGATGTTTACGGACTTTTGGAACTTTTATTGATCTGCATTAGGTTGCTTCGTGTACATAATAAACGTAACCTTTACCAACCGTAAATAGGCCATTCCTAATAAATGAGAGTAAAATGCTTAATTAATACCATTCAATAAAAAATATTTCAACCGTGTAGTGGCGGTGTAGGAATATCCAGCTTTACGTGGTGAAGCCACGCTGCAGGTATATTATGGTTGTAGCACGAATGGGTCGGCTCGACCGGAGAATCCCACAATACCAGCGTAAAATAGTAGCTCAATGCTGCTGTGTTTAGTATGGTGAGTAGAGAACCGAAGACGCTTTTTAGTGGAAACGAGGCATTCTGTCTTAATCCTCGGGGTGTATACTAGGGGTGGCCACGCATCTGCATTTTGATCCTTAATCGATGATAAATGTAGATGTATATGGGCCACAGCATCCACTTACCATCAGGTGGACTGTGTGCTCGTTTGTCACCATTATTCTATTTAAAAAAACACTACCCTATATCATCCCGTGGGTGTCGTTAGAGGCGACAAAGAGAAAGAAACCAGGATATGAGCAGCAGCATCTTCCTAATTACAACCAGAGAAATAAAAAGTTGCCAACCCGCTTGCCAAGCGTGGCAAGTATCACCAATATCCAAACCAATGACAAGCAGCAGCGTTAAAAGTGCAAGAAATGTGGTAATCTGATCATCAATCCGCCTGCCAACAACGGGAGAGACCTATGTCCAAAATGGATTTTTACGGGTTATTGTTATCATCAGAAGAAGACATACATGGTTACTATTGAATATGCTTTATGCCCCTCGTATTTTTAGGCTAGCTTGTACGTGGTAGAGCCACGCTGCAGCTATATTATGGTTTCAGCACGAATGGGTCTGAATGGCTCGCCCGGGGTAGGACCACGTTCTCACAGAATACAAGCATATAATAGCATTTTAATGCTGCTGTGTTTCGTATGGTGAGTGTAGAGAATCGAAGACCCTTTTTACTGGAAACGAGACATTCTATCTCAGTCCTCAGGGGTGACAACGCATCTGCATTTTGATTCTCAGTTGAGGATAAATGTTTTATATAAAAATACGGCTGAACCGATTTTGATAAAATATTTATATAAAATGTTCTATATAAAAAAAATTAACAATACGCTCACTGAGTGAAACTCTTTTACCCAAAAAGCTAAATTCTCATCGTACATTAAAAAAATATTACAATGACATATTCGTATATCACTGCGTATTAAAACAATGAAATATTAATATTTTTAGTACAAAAGTTCACTCTCCTATGACCTCTTTCAAGCATCCATAAAGCTAAATTCGTACCGTGCCTGTATGATCCACTATAATATTTATTTCATAGAAATTGTTAATATTTCAGAAATTTAAAATGGCGAATCTAAAACTGCGCCTGGAAAATACTAACTACAACATTGTATCCATCATTAAAAGCTTAATTTTAAGAAAAATGAATGTACATACATGATGAAGGAATTATCATTACTTTCTTTGTTAAAACTAAACTTGACTTATTTTTAATTAAATTTTATATAGCACGGCAGGTGACAGAATTGGTTTTTTAATTAATATATTCTACATGTTATTTTTTAATTGAAAAATATGAAATTTATAATTGAGGAGCAAATATTCAAATGAATTATTCAAATAATAAAATTGACTTTGTATTTAATTGTAATTTACGCATATGACAATTTATTTATTTATATATTATGTTGATCCCATCGTTGTATAATATCCGTCATTACCGTGCAGAAAAATATAAGTAAGCCATTTGTTTTTGTTTTTGTTTTTGTTTCATATATGATTTTTCATTCTCGATAATGTGCCATGTTGAGGCGGCATAAGGGAACCCATACCATACCGTGGGTGTCGTAATAGGTGACAGAGGGAAATGAAACGGGAGATGGACCTGATATCAGTTCAAAATAATAAAAACTGCAGAAGCCAACCCGCCTGCCAAGCGTGAAAACTCTAGAGGAAATCTATGGAGGAGGCCTGTGTTGAGCAGTTGACTTTTATTAAGCTATTAGCTACCCGCTCTGGCTTCGCCTGGGTAGAATCTATTAATGTTACATTATTATTATAGATTTAAGACACTCAAATACCTACTTTATTATATTGATATAAATCAATGTCTAGTTTTTTTCAAACAAATGTCCAAGTTTTTCAGATAAAATATAACCTGTTTATGAAGTTTCATTACAATCGGTTCAGCTCTTCTGAAGATTAGCCCGGACAGAGTTAGACCGGAGAAATAGTTATTGATGTCTTAATCTCAGCGAGTTAGGCAGTTATTTCGATATTATAGACAGACGCTTCAATTTTATTATATGTATAGATAATGAACGAATAAATGAACTCTCGATATTATATAAATTACGTCACGATTACTGCGTAAGTGCGCGCTTAAATGGAAAGACGTTATTTTAAATATAACGTCAAAGATCCTAATGAATTCATTACATTGCTTGTTAAGGAAGGAAGCCTAATTTGCTTTCTGATCACGTTTGTTTAGTCTGCACATTATCTGCTAATGTTTGAAATACCGTCTCTAACTAAGAGTCCATATTATTGAAAACTCAGCTAAACAGTCGTTGTAACATTTATTTATTCATTACAGCCTATTAAAATTTCTCTACCGAACAAAGGAGGTCTTCCCCATAGATTGCCTCATATCACCATCTATGGGCCATAACTGCCAATTCGTTTTCATTTCCCTCTATCACCTCTATGATACTAATGGAATTATAGTGGGTGTGGCGTGATCGCGGAGCAGGAAGAATTTCAAATTATTGCAATTGATAAAAATGTGAACTTTAATAACTTGAAAATAAACTCGGTTTTCGAATCACAAATACTGTTCAAAAGGTCCTAAAACTATCTTAGTTGTAATAGAAATAAAACTTTTTATGCCGGGAATTAAGTTTAAAAATGCAAAGCAATAAAAAATTCTGCTCCGCGACCGTGCTTTAGTAGATTTTCTTACGTCGCTACTACACAACGAATTATTCCTACAGGGAAAAAGTGTTCGCAGAGATTTACAAATAATTGTTTCGAATCAGGATCTATCTCTATAATATGCAATTTATGTATGTAAAACGTCTTCACGATACAGTAACACAGACTTTCGATAGACAGCAGTATTAACATCGTGTTTACACCAGATCTAAAATACCCGGACTAGCGACGAGGATGGGTAGTGGCGGTAAAGGTGGGAGATGTCTGGTACTGAAGTGACGTTGGCAAAGGGGAGGTCCAAGTCTCAATGGAATTTTATAGACTGATGAAGAAGAAGAAGTAAAGAAGGCGAACATCATTAAATCATAACATAAATTGAAAATTTTAAAAACCCCCGAAAAGAACCCTACCGCAGCTAACCACGCGCTGATAACCTTGAAACGGCTGAACCGATTTTGATAAAATATATCTAAGAACCGCCGCTAGAAAACTTGCTTTTAAATAAAAGTAACCGCACTCAAATCGATTCACCCGTTTAAGAGCTACGGTGCCACAGACAGACACACATTCATAGCAGTCAAACTTATAACAACCCTCTTTTTGCGTCGGGGGTTAAAAATTATATCCATTACAAAACAAACCAGATACGGAACTAGGAACTCATAATTAGATTGAACCCAGACACATTACAGCAGTATTGTACAGTACGCAGTACTTTTCTACAGGATAAAGTTATGATTTGATAATAACAAAAGCATGCGGTCATTATCACCAAATCATAACAAAGGTCCACCTCCGCTTGGCACTGTTTAATAGAAGAATAAAATTGAAAACATTTGTTATGACTATAAAATTCTTTCTGAATTTTACTGTTTATTTGGATGTACACTTTAATAAATATTAAAATATAGAGGGTACAAATTGGTTTCATTTATAGATTGAGAGTTATTTATATAGAAAGGACATTGACTTATTAAACTGTCGGTTTAGAATTGCCAACAATTAAAATATTAGATAATAAAATTTAATTTGCAAAAAAAATGGAGTACAGTGCACCTTTGGCATCGACGACTGGGGATTGTTCCAAATAAACCAGGTACAGTAGTTGTTTGTAAGGTCAAGGCAGCGTTCGGAAGACAATCCACCGGCGCGACGTGAGTCAGTCCAAAGACGCTGGCGCAGTGACAGGACGTAGCGCGCACGGGTATGTCATATTTAATATACGCTTTTTTAATTTTACGTATTGTGGTCTATCTTAAGGAAATCAGGCCAAGAGATAAAATATTGATTAATGTATATGCACTTCTAGTTCATAATTGTGCATTTTGGTCAAGTTTTTTGTAATTTTTAACAATAGAGAGTTGTTACTATGAACACAAGACCATGATAATTTTCACCTCATCTTGTTCCTTTTAATTTACAGTCATACAAATAGAACTTTGTTTAAAAATTTTTTTTTATATCTTAACAACACCAATAAGTTCAATCTATTTAAGTTAGGAACGTGCTCGTTCTTCATAGGATAATATAACTGGTTAGTACTTTAAGATACTTGTCACTTTAAATAAAAGAGAAAATCTTTTACATCTGACCTAACTTACTCGACTATCTATTAACTTAAGCACTGGATTCGAGCACGTATTGCACATTAATAAATTTCGACTATGCTAAGTGCTTAATTTACGCTATATCTGATTAAAACATGTGAAATACTTTATTATGTGTTTCTAATCTAGATTTATTGTTCTATTCTTTAAAAATAACATAATTTAAAATTTTAAATTTTGTACAACCGACTTCAATATAAATTATTAAGAATAACTCAAAAACTATTGCTAAGACCTTGATCAAATTTATATGCGACCACATGAGAAGCACCAGCTTTCAAATAAAAAAAGAATCATTGAAATCGGTACACCCAAAAAAGTTATGAGGTAACAAACATAAAAAACAACAAAAAAATGAACATACAGTTGAATTGACATAGACGTGGTAGAGCCATGCTGCAGCTATATTTATAATATAGTTGTAGCACGAATGGGTCGGCTCGACCGGGGAAGGACCACGCTCTCACAGAATACCAGCGTAAAATAGCTGCTTAATGCTGCTGTGTTTCGTATGGTGAGTGTAGAGAACCGGAGACCCTTTTTACTGGAAAGAAGGCTCGGGAAGGGCCACGCTCTCACAGAATACCAGTGTAAAGTAGCAGTTTAATGCTGCTGCGTTTTGTATGGTGAGTGTAGAGAACCGTAGACCCTTTTTACTGGAGTGGAGGCATTCCATCTTAGTCATTACGGCTGGCGGCGCATCTGCATTTTGTTTCGCAAACGAAGATAGATGTAGATGTCTATGGGCCACAGCAACCGCTTATTCTATAAAAAAAAATTGAGTACCGTCTCATTTATGAAGTCGGTAGAAAATGGAGAGACGAGGATGAGTATCAAAGGAGAAACTTCTATTCTCGCTGTCAATCACAACTTCAGTTCAAAGTATAATCTCATCAATCAATTACAAAACAAATACTGATAACGTGAAAGTTTTTTATAAGTTTGTACTTGGTTGTTTTTGTTAATAATTATTTGTACCTATGATCGAATGGTTAGTTTATAAACTGTTTTTTTTCTAGTTTCTTCTTTAACAGTTTGCAACATTCCAACTACATAACAAAAATAGTAACATTCCATTGTTGGACATGTGCCTCTCCCGATGTAGGATTGTCGCAATCGTCACACTTGGGTGGCGTATTAGCGAGCGTGGATTTAAAATTTTATTGTTTTAAAGTTATATTAATTTTTATCCTAAAAATGTCATAAGAAAAATATTTATTAAAATATTTGTCTTATGACACTAAACCGGTTGAGGTTTGCCAAATATATATGTTTGAACTGCATTGGATTGAACAAACATTATAAATGATAATATTTGATGTGTAATGAAACGAACGTTCAAAACCATTATTTCATTATTCATTTTAATAAGGATATATCTCTACTATTATTACTCCCGTTAGCTACTCTAAGTTGAGAATGTCTGTACACGGTCTACGACACTATTCGAATGCCCTAAAAGCACAATGCTAGGCATGTTACTCTAACGTTGAACGAAGTGTTCACCGTAATAGTCAAGCTTGGCAGACGGATTGATGATTGCAGTACCAGAGGTTGTTGCTGCCCGTCGTCGTTATGGGTATTTACGGGTGGCGTAAATAAATTGGTAATACCACCATCTATTGGACGCCATAAGAACTTTCTGGTATTTTTCATAGACGCCTCTTAAAACACCCAGAACTAAATTTGATGATGGATTTCCTTATGGTGCCACCACACGACTAATTTTTTTTCATTAAAGTTGGACGCTTCTATAATCCTTAAAACTTTAAACTGATTCGTGCTTCGGGCACAAAGTATAAGTATGCTATGGCTTTAAAGGCGCCACAAAAATCAATGGCATCTCAAAAAGTGTATAATTAATAAATAATGTAGAACAAAAAAGGTTCTCGAGTGGCGGCCTCGTACCGGCGGACGAAGTGTAGGGCGTCCCCACTAGATGGAGTGACGACCTGATAAGACATGCAGGAAGTCGATGGATGCAGGTGGCTCAGGACCGTGCTTTGTGGTATTGCTGGGGGAGGCCTATGTTCAGCAGTGGACTTGTGATGGGCTGTAATAATGATGATGATGAATGTAGAACATTTTTTTATTTTACCACGTCATCTTTTTTTATTCAATGAAAAATTTATTAGTATTGATCAAGTTTTTGAATTTTTCCACGCTTTTAGTTCTTTATATTACTGGTTATTTTAACTTACACATTTGCTTACCAAAAACGGAACGGACGGAAATTATTTGCTGGTTACGTTATCTTCTAATTCAAAGCTAACAAATTACCCACTAATTGCAGTCCAATTTAGCGCTCTCCTTTACGAAATTAACAGGGTTGTCAGTTTTTGTGGCAGAAATTTATTAATTTTGTTTGACATTACACCACGAGTACCCAAACTAGAGTAAACAAAGAAAACATAATTTCTAATTTTATTTTATATTTTGTTCAAAAGCATATGTTGTGATTGTGCAAAAAATATAATATGCAATTGTTCAGAATTGTTTTTTTTTAACTTTGAATTCCGACAAAGAATGAAGCTCAACTTATTGTAAGGACACATTTTTGCAAATGTACCTAAAACATGTTGTGTCAACAACATGTTTTAGGTGTATATATGCGCTTCCGCCAGTGAACTGTTACGGGCTGTTAAAGCTTGTCAAAAAGTGCTCAGCCTATCTTTCTTTATTGGTCTGAGAATAAGCAACAAAAATTATTTCTTTGTTACGCTATGCTATGCTAATGTTATAATGTTAGTGTATGTTAAGAGAAAATAATATTAAAATACTCCAATTTAGAGTACGGTTGACAGCCCTATCACCTTGGCATGTTTACACTGTTAACTAATTTTTTATGAAATATCTTTAATTTCGGAGGCTTTTTTCGCAATTGGCGTGCTTGGCTAGCTGATTGTCGCAATATCACTTTCGACAGCTCATACTCTGAGATAATGGTATATTAGGACTTTATCACTAGATTTTGGCATTTGCCCGCAGGCCAGTATTAAAACGGAATTAGATGGTGACAGATATTATACACAAAGTTTAATTTGAATACATTACATAATCATTAAATTTGTTATGTACTAAAATATATTACATATATCCGTGGATGTACCATAATATAGCTGCAGCGTGGCTCTACAAATGCGGCGGCTCGACCGGGGTAGTACCACGCTCTCACAGAATACCAACGTAAAATAGCAGCTTAATGCTGCTGTGTTTCGTACTTTACTGGTAACGAGGCATTCCATCTTAGTCCTTAGGGGTGACAATGCATCTGCATTTTGATTCTTAATTGAGGATAATTAATATATGTAGATGTCCATGGGCCACAGCATCCACTTACCATCAGGTGGACTGTGTGCTCGTTTGTCACGTAAAGTTACAGTCTCAATAAATCCTAGTGCTGGGCACAGACCTTCTTTCCTTTATGAGAGGGTTACGGACCACTTAGTCTACAAAGTTTCTCCAGTGGGTATTGGCAGACTTGACATATTCCCAAAAACGTTACAATATTATGTTAAACACTTTGACCGTTGATATCCAAACGAAAAGTTAAAAATACCGTCATTGCAATTTTTCTTTAAAAATTATTTCTAAAAGTACGTTTTCCTTAGCTAAAGTATTATCCAAGAATTTAAAAGATCTATTTGGCATAGTACCCTAATATTTGAACACCTGTTTATTTTATTCGTGTACGAGCTTATTTTTTATATTAAACAATTTGAAAAGTTTATTTGTATGAATAAAATACTTAAATTATTGCACTTTTATATTAATTCATACAAAAATACATATATACATACTGTTTGCATTTTACTTGATGGATAACTTTTATCTGATGGTTAAAAAATCAGCCCTAAAAATGACAAACGGGAACAAAGTCACCTGATGTTCAGTAGATACTGTCATGGTAAGGATAAAGGATAAAAGTTCATGCCTGTCACCCAGAGGGGTAGGTAGAAATAATAGTCTTGAACTTGGCAAAATCCTGACACACATCTCTCGCTTCTTTTATATTCATATATCCATCTCTTTCCATATATCTATCTATCTTTGCATACAGGCTCGTTGTTTGAGCTCTTAACTTGGTTCATCTTCAATATATCGCCAATTTGATCGATAAACTTCCGTCTAGTGCGTCCCTTGCCAATTTGCCACTAACTTCTGCAACATAAATTTGCTTTGTCACTCTTGCCTAAGCATTTCTTTCTAAATCCTGGTTCTTGCAAATCACTTTCATCTCTTATCACACAATTTCTCACGCTATCACCCACCAGTTAAAGACCGTATTTTTACAGCATTTATTCTGCTTTCATTCTTCTTATGCCACACCAAACTTTCACTGCTAGGTATATATTACGGTACGGACTAATACATTATTGTGAATTCACAAACGTTCCATCTTCCTAGAAAAAGAGAGTGAAGAGCACCATTTAGTCCATAATGTCCTGCATTCACCAGAACAGTGGAATTCTCCGAACCAGTGGCAAACAAAAAAAATTTAATAAGTAATAATCTATAGTAAATAAAAATATTCTATACACTCTTTGTTCTATATCCGTGTCATGTCTGCGATCCCAGCTAAACACACATCCTAAATACACAAACTCGTCAGAAACATTTTTCACATACTGTTTTATTTTTTCACTTTCATAAACCATCACTTTCATCTTACTTGCGTTCACTTTTATGCCCCTTTTAATGATACGTTCATTAATGTATCCATCAGTTGCAACTCCTTCGCCGATGACGCAAATATGACTTGATCTTCGATGTACAAGTGGCATTGGACGGCTAATGCATCCATTTCCAAACAACGGTCCATAAACAAATTGGACAGCCGTGGGGAAGCCACGCAACCCTGTCTGACATGTTTATGGATGCCAAACATCTCGTTAATTTTGACATAAAGAATACAGAGCCTTTAAAGTGATTTTAATTACTATATCAGCCCCGCGCTCAACCCAAACGAGGCCAGCATTTACCATGATGAAACTCTGCCCACTCTATCAAAAGCCTTTTCCAAGTTTAAAATGCACAGAAAACTTCTGGTTTTGACCAAAACCTCCTCTGTGTATCATACGCATAGAAAAGATCTGATCAGCACAACCCATTACCTTTCTAAATAGAATTGGCAACATCTACATCTTTTGTTTATTAAAAATCAAAATGCAGATATTTCGTATGTTTACGCGAATGTTCGCGTAAACATACGAAATATATGTTTACATACACATTTAAATGAAACTAAGTTTCATTTAAATGCAGATACATTATCATGCTTGAGGACCAAGATGGAATTAAATGAACCCAACTGAGCACGCACTGCTGCTTGTCAGCAGTATTAGTTAAGAGAGCAGTACCTGCAATAACAAACTCTTAAAAAACTCTTAACATAATATTAGAAATTTTATTAGAAGCTAATCGTATCTTCATTCTACTGCTTCGTTGTTCTATTTGTCGTAAGCGCTACTGCAGATTATGTGTCATTTTCGAATTTCGGGTCCAGCCCAAAAAGTTATTGGGTTTTTCTGTTAATAAATTCTCAGTAGCCCCTCGGGATCAGGAAGTTGATGGTATTTTCACCCGATTTCTCGGAAAGCACCTAAAGCCGTTGGTACTGCGCCTAAACTCTAACCGGTCGTGTCGGATTGCCGTCCCATCGGAATATGAGAGTGAGAAAATAGAAAGTGCACCTTTGTTTATACATATACTCGTGCCCTATAATCCTGTCCTGCGTAGATAGCTAGTCTACGCCAAAAATGGCCGCCATGATCCAAATTCGGTCTAGAGGACATAATTAGTATTGTAAGAGTAGCAGCCACTAAAGATGACATCCGTATCAACGCAATGTAGACAGCGGAGGAAGGGACAAACACGTACACGAGGCAAGTCAATGGCTATTGTTGGCTACATTTCGTCATGATAATATCTGAGGAATTTTATGATTAGCAATACATTAACAATGAGTTATAATAATAATGATATAGACACAGATAATTAAATTTTGACATTATATTTCAAGACATATAATACATACATACATACAATCACGCCTCTTTCCCGTAGGGGTAGGCAGAGACCACTTCTTTCCACTTGCTACGATCCTTACATACTTGTTTCGCTTCGTCCACTTTCATTATTCCCTTCATACATGCTCTTCGGTTTAGGGTACTCTTGAACTGGCCTTTTTCTGTCCCTGATTTGGTCTAGAAACGTCCGCCTAGGTCTACCCCTTCCAACACTTTCATTCACACTCGCCTTATACACTTTTTTTGTCAATCGTTCTTCATTCATTCTTTCGACATGGCCAAACCATCTCAGCATACCTTTCTCAATTTTTTTCACTACATCTTCTTTCAGACCTGCTAATAAATAGGTTTCTTGCCGCATAGTGTTCATAATTTTAGCTTACATTACAAGCATTACATTTAATTACCAACGTTACTATGTTTTGCAGTAAGTTTGACATACCATCAAATGCTTTTATCAAAAGGATCTATGAAAAACCCCTTTGTCGTACCTCCTCAATTTCAGTCAGCATCGGAATCTTTGGCATCAAATCGAATGACGTACAATTCCGAGGTCACTTGGAAGGAAAGACTAAAAAGCTTGGCGTGTTCAGCAGAGCGGCACAGTATTTCACGATTGCAAATTTACAAGACGCAGGCTCTGCCTCACATGGAGTACTACCAGTGTCTGGCCAGCTCCTTCCATTTGACGCAGTTTTTTCTGATCGGTTCGATTCTCCGGAACTGCGAAGAGATGTTGCATCCGTTTTCATTTTCTGTCGCATTTACCACGGTGAGTGCTCAGAGCAATTGTCCAACCGCAACAAAATGCTTGGCAGTCCACCGCTGTACGGTTTACAAAGTTATGAGTTTTCTTACACGACTTCTTTGTGGAATCGTTTATCATCGGTGATTTTTTCCGTCTTAAAATTTTAAGTATAGTACACGAGCAAACCGTTGTCAGTCCTTGGCAGCACCAATGAAATTGTTAATTGCCATTTTTAAATGATGATTTCCCAAGTGCTTAAGTTTGCAGGAAAACATCGAGAAAAAACCTATACGTCGAAAGACGAAGCAAAACCGTGTTGAAATATGTACAGCAAAGGAGTGGAATAATTTGCCGGCGTCTGTCTTTCCGTCCGATTACAATCTGGGTATCTTCAACGCAAGAGTGAATAGGCTTTCGTTACGCTAAGATAGTGCGATTTACCATCTAGGGATTCGTTACCACTTACTACTTGTGCTTGAGCACTGGCCGATAATAAGTAAATAAAAATGTCTCAGGAAAATAATATTGCCAAGATATGTGAAGACCGACAATACGCATTGAGCAAAACGGCGGACTCTTCCCTTCCCTGAAAACCCTCTTGGCGCTGAGAGGAGCTTATAATTAGCCTCATACGTACGTAAAGTGCTACTTTACCTTTTTATCGGAATCTTTAGTCTTTCTTGAATTTGCCTCTTTGACTTTACTTTTACGTCATCTATATAACGAAAAGGATGGAACCCTTACTTGTTGGAATTTGATGGTACACGGCACCATAATAAGTTTTTGTGTACTATAAAGTGTGAAACAGTTTGAGAAATGCTAAGATTATGCCTTTAGAAAAGGTTGAATATTTTAATGGGGAAGTCACGATTTAGACATAGTTCGCGGCTTTATTATTTCCTGCTCCTAGTATGTTATTTTAAAATCTAAATAATCAAACAACTGATTTATCACGACTCCAATTAGAGTTTTAATTACTATTAATTATTATTCGATTTGGAATATGATATGGAATGTTTAGCAATATTCCAATTGTTTTTCGAAAATTTTTACCAAAAATCTTTCAACATAAGGACAATATATACTTAGTGTATGATTCTTGGATAACTTTATGAATATATTTGTTTTTTTTTCCACAATTTATTCGCATCTTATTTTTTCTTCTCCAGCCCCTAAAGTCTAGTTGGGAAAGAGCTTCTTCCATGGTGATCGGTGGTGGAGGAGTAAATTTGTATAATTTCTACACCGCCACCACACGAAAGGAAATACCAGAAAGATCTTATGGTTTCGGATAGATCTCTTATGCTAGGCGTGATACAGACCGACAACGGGAAACAGTGGCAAGATGCAAGACACCTGGTACTGTGATCTTCATATCAAGCGTGACGATTAAAGCATATCATCTCTGTTGGAAATGCTCATGTTCACTTTTTTGTCTTAAAAAACATTACCCCCACATTAGGATTTTCTCCTGTATTGTGGAGCATTAAACTTTTACGGTCTGATGATGAAGACAAAAATAATTCCTACGCATACTCTTTAAAATCACTGACAAGCATTCGATTTACATTCCTGTCGAGAGCACTGAAATTGTTTATTGCAATTTTAATTTTTTTATCACCATGGAGAAACCTCATTTACCAACAAACTTGCTTGAATCTTTGCTCCAACTTGTGTCTCTGCTCCAAACACCCTCTTAAAAATCTAGAGGCCAATTCCCAGCAGTCGGTCATACACTAGGCGGTTACTCTACTTTTCTTTTTTACTCTAAGGCATAATGCGTCACCCTTTTGCTTTAACTATAGAATCTAGGGGGAACACAGACTAAGCCAGCCTTGAAATGGATCTCGGTGCTAGGATTTAACTAATTATAATTCGGGTCCGATCGATTCCAATTACGTAGACAACTTCTGTATTCTGTCGAAAGCTAAAATGCATAGGAAATATTATAATGCAATCAGCAATAGAGACATTATATTATCATCTAGAGATGTTCGGTGATCATCGATGTTCGATAATTATCGATTTTAAAAGATTAGTCGTAGCAACCTTGGCTTAAAGAATAGAAGTGTAACTAATATAATAAATATGTGGAGTACGATATTATATTAAAGTTAAATTAAATAACACATTGTTACAGTAAATTAATAAAAATATTAGGTGATGCGCTTATTTTCAGCCATGAAGAAATCGAATACACCTTAATCTAACCAACAGCAATTGACTACATCTAGTTGTGGTCGGCTAAACCCTAGAAGCCGAATAAATAAAATAAAATGATTCGTCCAGTAAGTCGGATAGTAAGATAAATAGGTCTCTGATTTATGTCATTTAGAATAACATACGAAAGACTGCCTTTCCATGAATGAATACGCTTTATTTAATTCTATAATTAAGGTGCTAACATGATCGCGTCCATCAAATTAAGGGCTAAAGCTTTTAAAAAGTAAACAGTACGCGCCTGATAACAAGCTCGCGGGCCCTTAAACATAATATTTTGTGCTTTCGATTGTAATATCTGCCATCTTGTGTCTTTGATTCTTTGTTTGAGCCTATGCCGATCTTATTGCATATGCTACATCGTTTACGGGTTGGTTAGATTGAGAAAGTGCCTTTGTGTTTCTGTGTACACTTTTTGCACAGTCCTTGTTCACAAACAAAATATTTTTTCAAATCGATTAACAGTATCTGTAAACGCGGTTATCTCTGACACTTTGTCAGAACCTGTCCCCGAACTTATCGTATGAGCTAAATCAGATATATTAAGCTAGGAGTGCATAGCTTATGTTCAGTGAGCACTTTTGTGTATCTTTTTGTGTACGTTTGTTTGCACAGGCCTTATTCTCAAATCGCTAGCATTGTGTTTTGTGTAATATACCAGGTCGTCCGTTATTGTTTTGATTATTTCTGATCTAATTTTACGTGAACAGCATTGTCTTATTTCTTCTTGTTCTTCTAACTTATTCTTCTTCCTTAACTAATATAATCGTTAGTTCATGCTATCATCACCAGTGATAAGTTCAAACCGATTAAACTTACGACTACGTGGTAAGCGGGCAGATCGCGCTCTAGTTCCAAGAACTCAGGCATAGATGCTGTTTTACGTTTCTAGGTTAACAGGCTATCAAGGTGTTTATTAAACTATAACTTTACTATATTTTCTTCAATACTTAGCGAATTTATTGGCTTAATTAATCGATTTAAGGATAGGAAATATTTATAGAGCTTCCTGCGCAAATATCGTTGTAAAAACGAAACATGTCTAACATTATTAGGACTGATTTTTCAATCATCGAAGAGTAGTTATTCAAAGGATGAAATATAGCACTATCAAATTAAAAAGTATAGTTGCATGAATAAAATAGTTCGATGTTTCACTTATATGTTCAGCCAGTTTATAATTTATTTAATGAATAACATCAGCACTAAGCATTACATATTTCTTTTATTGGTACTGGCTATAAATACACACTGATTTTGCATACGGTTCTTTAAAAGTACAACTCGATTTTTCTCGGTAAGTTGGACAAAGAAGCAGCCTACAGTTCTAATATTGAGTAATTAGGTAACTGTTTATGGTGACTGATTCTTAAGGAGTCACGGTACTTGATGTCATGTCGAAGTCAATGACATTTCCTTTATAGGCAAGAAAACTGTCAGAGATTTAGTGAGAGTAAAATATGTTGTATTTTGCAAAATTAATGGGTTCAAATTCCAACTAAGGAATTTTTGTCCAAACATCTAATACATTTTTTCATTATGTTTTATAAAATTCGAGTGTGTCAGAAAAATTTAATTTTGGACACACAAATTCATCCCTTCCAATGGATCGTATATTTAAATCGTTTGGTACATTTTTTAAGCTGGAGGCATTAAAATTCCATTTTAAATAAAAACTAAGTATTAGAAGCGCAAAAACCGGAACATTAATATGCAAAAAAAACATCCTTTATAAATTATAACTTTCTAAGAAAAACTTTTTCTTTCTTTGGTTAATGACTCGAACGATTGATAATTTTTCAGGTGTCATATATTGGAAATTATCTTTTATAATTATTTTAAACATAATTCTTTGCAATGTGTTAAGACGTCACATTGTGAAGTTTTGGGAGATTTTGACAAAGCCCGTACAGTCGATGACGATGGTGTCTCAAGACGCCAAAATGTACACAGTAACTTGAGGTTTATATTACTACATTGAATACCTTTTTTTTATACATCTTAATTCTTTTTTCTTTATTTTCGTTTACCATTGCTTACTGCATACTGTATTATTAGTCATAATATACTTACACTTTAAGTTTGATGAGGACAATACTATTATTTTACAATATTTAAAGCCTTTGCCGAGTAGAGTTTTAAGAGTTTTAACAATGAAGACATTTAATATCGATATCGAGTATTGTATATATATATATATACAGTGATGAATACAAATTTGTACATGTGCTGTGAATGTGAAAATATCTATATATTCTATACCAATATAACATTCATAAGACCGATATAAAGACAGGCAATTGCCTTGGCAGCGGCCTTCTGGCGACAACTTGGCTCTGCACATTAATATCTTAGTACGTTCTACTTAAAGCTAAAACCTATAAGGGCCATTTCACATTGATATTCGTTCGTTAATTGCCTTATATACATAATTATGGCTTTTGTATATAAATACTAACAAAGTAAACAATTTGAAATTAGTTGATTTAGTGTATATATTACAGACAAATGGCATACAAACTTCACTCAGTTTCATTTTAGCCTATTTGATTAAAAATGCTCAATTTAATGATTTGTGTTTTATTTTATCTTTAATTTTATCTATTAACTGTATTCTTTATCAGCCAGTAACCATCCACTGTTGGACATGAGTCTTTCTCTTTTTTTTTTGGAGTTTATGGCCTGGTATCTAAACTTTTAGGCCATGAGTCTTTCTTATATTAGACTAGAGTTGCCATAATCGCTTTGCTTGACAAGCGGATTAGTAATTGCAATACCAGATGTTACGCAGCTTTGACCCTTGTAAAATAATTAACAGAAACAGGCGTTACTTTGCGGAAATCCATTATATAAAAGATGTTAAATTAAAATGATGTGTCTTACCTAGTTTGAACTGAAACATGCTGCAGCTATATTGTGGTTGCAGGGAATGGGTTGGCTCGACTGGGGTAGGACCACGCCTCACAGAATACCAGCGTAAAATATATATATAGATTGTAAAGAACCGAGACCCTTTTACTGAAAACTAAGCATTTCATGTCAATCCTTAGGGGTGACAACGCATCAGCATTTTGATTCTTAATTGAGGATAATTTTATAATTAAAATTAAAATTTGAATACCAGCGTCAAATAGCAGCTTAATTCTGCTGTGTTTCGTATGGTGAGTGTAGAGAACCGAGACCCTTTTACTGAAAACTAAGCATTTCATGTCAATCCTTAGGGGTGACAACGCATCAGCATTTTGATTCTTAATTGAGGATAATTTTATAATTAAAATTAAAATTTGAATACCAGCGTCAAATAGCAGCTTAATTCTGCTGTGTTTCGTATGGTGAGTGTGAGAACCGGAGACCCTTTTACTGGAAAAGAGGCATTCTATCTTAGTCCTTACGGCTGACAACGCATCTGCATTTAAATTCGCAAACGAAGATAGATGTAGATGTCTATGGGCCACAACATTCAGTTACCATCAGGTGGAATGTGAGTTCGTTTGTCACCCTTATTCTATAAAAAAGATGTCTATGGGCAACAGCATCCACTTAGCTCAGGTGGACTGTATGCTCGTTTGTCACCCAATTTCATTAAAAAACAACTAATTCCATCAACACTTCACTAAGAAAGACACACCGACGTCGATAATACGACACGTGTTTCGCCTCTAAACAAGGCACGTCTGGAGAAATACACTCGACGATGGCTGTCCGCTAAGTGGTGTTGGGATTAATGGTGACGGGGATTGTGCACTCAATTGAGGGAGGGCAGAAAGTGATCTTCAAACTAAGTAAGTCCATTATTTTTAAAAAGAAAGAAATAAAAGAAAGAAATGTGTTTATTCCAGTTTAAACATGCAGCACAAAATGCAAAAATGTAATAATAGTCAAAAAGAAAAATAAAATGAAGTCTTTACCAACATCATAAATTTAAGAAAATAAACTTAAAAACACTGCACTGCACCATGAAACTGCGTAAAGGACCGGTCTCAATGATAGCACTGGTTTTCAGTCCGGCCCATACCTCGAGGCAACTCGGGCGGTTAATATCTTTAACCTTGTGAAAACCCTTTCAAAAGAGAGCCCAGCTGTGGGACGTATATAGGCTGTAACTTTAACTTTAACATTTTAAGTAATACCAACATCTATCGAAAGCTACAAGATCTAAGAACTTTTTTATAAGTCACCTCTTTCAACGCCCTTGGGATGTGACTGGTGATGGATTCTCTTGTGTCTCATTTATTTCTGGTGATCTGAAAGATTAGAAATTTATTCGGATTTATTGTGCAACACGCGAGTATAATTGGAAGGTATTAAATACGGACAGTACAACCAATAAAGAGTTTATTGTTTTTTTATAGGATGTGGGTGACAAACGAGCACACAGTCCATCTGATGGTAAATGATTGCTGTGGTCCGTAGACATCTACATATAGATGTAGATGTCTACGGACCACATTCGATTACGAATCAAAATGGAGATGCGTTGTCACTTGTGAGGAACTAAGATGGAATGCCTTGTTTCCAGTAAAAAGGGTCTCCGGTTCTCTACACTCACCATACGAAACACAGCAGCGTTAAGATGCTATTTTACACTGCTATTCTATGAGAGCGTGGTCTTTCCCTAATTGTGCTACAACTATACCACTAATATAGCTGCAGCATGGCTCTACCACGTTTTGGTTCGCTTAGATAAAAAAATCATATATAATCTTTTAGATAATAATTCATTAGACAAACTCGCTGCCTATTCTATGTTTCCGGAGATACATACTAATCGGGACTCCTAAAATTTTAATTTTTAATAATCGTTGGTTATCGCTTACTTATTGAGCTACCCGAGAAGAGTATAAAAAGTAGACTGAACTCTTATGGTATTGCATAATATGCATAAAATGATAGTAAATAAATGAATTCTGCAAAACGCAATAGGGCAGCGTGATGAATTCTACCCAGTTCCAAAAAAACCTTTCAGAAATACAAAGATGCGCCCAGCGTTAGACCTATTAAGGCTGTTGGGTTACTTTTTAATTAAAGTAGAATATCATTTTACTGTTTGCCTTGTAATTGATAGATGCTATTTAAAAAAAATATAACTTAAATCTTGATTTGATTGACATCCTAGTTCTACATAATAAAGTCCACAAAATAAAGTTTACATTGGTATTTGAGTTATTCCGCTTATAAGTAATATAAAGATGAGAAGCAGTAACGACACATCTACAGGAACGAAAATTATAGCTCACCTTTTTGCATTACATTTGCACAACATTATCTATCGATGACACTGGTATTGTACTATTTTTTGTTACTAAGATGATATAAGTGTTATGTTAATCTTAGTGTAAAAAAACGTGTTCATTTTTTGTTTAATGCGTTTAAGGTATGAGTATATCTTACAGAACATTATTTTGCATAATTTAATTACAATTTCTGATATTACATTGAACAAATTCATACTTACATTTCAAAATAATAATCATAATTTTTGATAGAATGAACTTTTTAATAAAACACAAGCTAAATGTTACTTATACATACGCTTTATGATTTACATAACGATTCTTTTAACATAAGTCTGTACTTTAGACTTGATGCATTCATAAACTAAGAGACAGACAGGCAGGCAGACAATTCTAAAATGTACAGACACCTGCAATTTACAATTTTATACATGTAGTATAGAAGATATAGGAGAAGTTAGAAGAAGAAAGATTATATAACTCTAAATTGACTTCGATTTAAATGAATAAGAAATCTACTATTATGCGTTATAGTGATTTTCCGGACTTAATATTATTCACTGATATAAATCATGGAGTATTTTGTTTGTTTATCTTCCGTAAAAAAAAACAATGGTGGACATTACTCCTATAATCTATTTAAAACGCCATGTCACGTCTATATTACGGCACACGTTAATCTAAATCTCTTTAATAAGCTAAACGTCTATTTAAGGTCATTCGTTTTCCGCGTCTTAATAAGAAGATGTTACTGCATGATGTTTAATCCGTATGAAATCATCCTTCTATAAGAACTCACAACAAATAACCTAACACGTACATATAACATACATACATAATAGCATAAAGGCTCTCTAGTTAGGTCGAAGAAAGAGACGAAGTGCCAGATAATTGGACACAGAAAATGTATTAAAATTTGATACTTAATATTTTATTTAAACTTTTTTCTTCTTGTTGTCTATTTCAGACCGTAAAAGTCCACTGCTGATCATTGGCCTCTTCAGTTATAAAGAAGAATAGCCTTAATCTTAAGGCAAGAGAGATTAAGAAATAGGGACCGAATTTGACTTCACACATATCCTATGTTTTATTTATATCTCCTGTTATTTTATTTTTCTTTGTGATGTCAAATAAATATTTCTTTCTTTCTTCTTCTTTCTTTCTTTCTTTTTATATTTGTTAATCGCAGTATGTGACGTCTCGCATCTTTGAAACCACCCATCGCCGGACTATTTTAGGCCTAACGTACCACCATGGTTATATTTTCTGACATATCTCATAGTCGTCTCTTATGACACTCAAGGGACGAAATAAAATAACCTTTGTTTATAATTAATAAAATGTTTGCTAATCTTCACGCTTTTGAGAGGCTTATCTCGCGATACTAATCACGATCTAATGAATGAATTTACATTAGAGTAGAATAGAATAGAATAGAATTATTTTTGTTCAATACAGATTATATGTATTTCATGACTCATTTTTTTATTGCAAGAAACCCAGCGGGACTTTTTTTTAAAGTATAATTTACAATATAATATTTATAAAATTGTTGTTAAAACATTTAGAAACAGCATAGTACTTTACGGTCATGATGATTAATAATTACGTTAAACAAAGAACCAATAGCTCGTTATATTTTGCGAAATAACAATGTTAAAACACCTTCCGCAATTATAATAAGTTAAAAATATCAATGAACTCATAAAAATTTATTTCTATACATAATTTTAATCGAATCACGGTCGTATCTTGCCCGTAGTAAATCGCTATACGAATACACGTAATACTGTTTTCTAATACTTAGGCAATAAAGGCGGTATTCACATAACAAAATGGCATAAAGGGATCAAGTTTTTGCATGAATTGAACTTAATTGTACACTCCAACAATAGATGACGTCACTAACACGCTCTCTACATTTTGGTATGCTACAGGTTTCGTAATATATGCGTTGCGTTATACGATTTAATATTGCGTTTTTTTCATTTTCAACAAAAATACTAGAAATGCTATTTACATTAGTAATATTCCCTCTAATCACTCCTGGTAAGCTTAAAATGCTTGTGTTAGGAGTGGTTCACGACAGTAGTCGGATGGCGGATTCGAACCCACGACCTTTTGAGTTTCCGATTCGAAAACTGCCATTAGGCTACTGTCGCTTCATTATAAAGTGACTAACCGCTTCAGTTCGCATATAAATTGACTGATAGGGAAAACCCTGTAAAGGCGGACGACCAAGTTGTTTAAAACTTACGCCGGACCATGCTAATAGCAGCATAGGCAACCGATCGAAAGTCACCATTAAACTTTTGATACGTCTCACAATAGAGACATTTAAAAGCATTAACATAAAATACTTTTAATCAATATTTAAAAGGGAAGACGTTTACTTGTCCTCGCCGGACTTTTATTAAAACTTAAAAAGGTATAAATTACCGTCCCACAATATGGTAGTAATGAATTAACCATTTCATTTCCAGTTATTAACCGTTGTCGAAAAGGAGGAGGTATTCAATTCGACTGTATTTTTTTTTTTTTTAAATATGTGTTACCTCATAACTTTTTTTCTACGTGAACCGATTTTGATGATTCTTCTTTTATTTGAAAGCTGGTGCTTCTCATGTGGTTCCATATAAATTTATTGGTCAAGGTCTGACAAGTAATTTTTGAGTTATCTTTAAAAAAGTTTATTGAAGTCGTTGTACAAAATTGTTAATTTTACCACTTGTTTCATACAAAACTCATTAAAGTATTTAAGTATTTAGTTGCTCACTCAATATACAATACGGTCTTAATAAATATCATAAATGGTACTTATCATTTAATGATCTTTTACAGACTTTACAAATACACATTAAGTACCTACTCGTAGGTATAAATTAACTTACCATTACAGCCTATTAAAATCCACTGCTGAGTATAGGCCTCACCCATAAATTGCCTCATATTTTTAAAGACATTTGCCATAACTGTCATGCTTGGCAGGCGGGTTGGCAACCGCAGTTTTTTATTTTTAATCGAAATTAGGAAGACGCTGCTGCCCATCTCCTGATTTGTTTCCCTCTGTCGTCTTTTACGACACCCACGGGATGATATTTATAAATTTATTTGATTCAAAAACTCCTGTGGTTTACAAAAAATCTAATACGCACACAAGGTTAAATTTTAGATGCAAAAAAAATTGTATTCATTTATAACTACCAAAATTGATAGTTATAATTTATAAATTAATAACTAATAATCATAAATTAAATAATTATTAAATAATAGTAATACAAAATCTCGAAGCTTTTAGCAGCCCGTTTCAAAAAATTAAAACAGTAATAAAGCCAATTGAAACAATAAAATATTAATAATTGTACAATATTTAAAAAAGAGAAAGGAGTATGTCCCCTGTAAGTGTTAATGCTCGATTTGTTGGTGCAAAGGCAGCGCGTTCGGTACGTGAACCTATTCCTCTATTACCTCTCTGCAGGTACCTGGAATGGTAGGTATATGGAAAGATAGTGCCTAATAATTGAAATCACCCTCCTAGACATTAAGTCATCAAAACCAACCATATCCAAGACGAATAAAAAAGGATACAAATAAGGGTAGTACCCATGACTCTTCTTATAAAGCCAACGAGCAATTTACGTTGTATCCTCTCTAACAAGAGAGTATACTTTTCTCGTAAGGATTCCAGACTGCAGCTGCATACTCTAGTTTATTTCGAACATACGCATTATACAAAGTTTTAGCCACCCTTATATCATCAAATCAGATGTAGGGTAGTGAATATACTTACACCAAGTTACAAATACAAATTATAAATTTGTTAATAAGTTAATTAAGAGCTATAGAGTCACATGGTAAACTAATTAACAAATTTATTCATATTATTATTAATAATAAAATAAATATATCGAACAAGGTAATTAGGCAACACAAAAATCAAGACATTTTAAATTCCCGGTAGAATAACATAATATAAAAAGATTATTATTTAAGTAAACATTCGTCTCTCATTTAAAACAATTTTTACAAAGATTTTTTTTTACAAAAGCAGCTTTATTTGTTTCCTTTTCAACCGACTTCAAAAAGGAGGAGGTTCTCAATTCGTCGGAATCTTTTTTATGTATGTTCACCGATTACTCGAAGACGCCTGAACCGATTTGGAAAATTATTTTTTGTTTCAAAGGTTATACTTCCCAAGTGGTGCCATATAAATTTGATCAAGGTCTGACCAGTAGTTTTTGAGTTTTCCTTAATAATTTATATTGAAGTCAGTTGTACAAAATTTTTAATTTTACCACTTGTTGGTATTAGGTTCATATAAAATCTTACAGTCCTGTGGTATGGACAGTATTTGAACATTTTTATCCCTGTGGGTGGTAAGTTTAGCCTTATAATGTTGTGAGTTTCCTTAATTTTGGTAAAAAGATTAATATGGTTAAATACTAATAAAGATATGAGAGAAGGCCTGTGCCCAGCAGTGGGACGTATATAGGCTGTAACTTTACTTTACTTTTACACATTATTTATTATTTATGACGTTCCTTATTGCGTTATTTATTACGTTATTAATTCAATAAATATTTATGTGCCGTGGCAGCTCAAGGTTTTTATTTTTATAGTTGTTTCTAGTTCACAATTGTTGATAGGCGAGCCTGAGTGCAATACTAAAATAATGAATTGCAAGAGTATATGTAAAATAACCACGTAAAAGACGAAACATTAATGCTAGTCAAGATCAAAAATGTTCAATCCAGTTTAAACCTGTATACAGATAAACTGTACCTTAAGAGTACATAAAGACTTCTTATAAGCTCGTATAAATGTCAATCAAAAAACTGACCGTGTAGCGGCAGAGTAAGAATATTCACTACCCCATATCATCCCGTGGGTGTCGTAAGAGGCGACAGAGGGAAACAAACCAGGTGATGGGCGGCAGTTTCTTCCCGAGAGCAACTACAAACCGCGGCTACTATGTCAAATATGAGGCAATCTATGGAGGCCTATGTTCAGCAGTGGACTTTGATTGGCTGTAATAAAAGAATAGATGAATATTAAACTCTAACCTATGGGTCCAAAAAGCGAGACTTTTAAAGGGTAAAACCGGTACGGAACTCTGGAGTCATTGTATTTTTTTCTCTGTTTATTTTTATAAATATTTCGATCTTCATCATTAGACTGCGGATATATTTGTGAACTAACTGTGCCCGCGGCGTAGCTCGCGTACATAGGTTTTACTTAAAGAATTGGACGTTTAGGTAAGAGAATATTAAATTTATATCATTACTGTATCAATAAGTGGTAACAAAATAAATCGTTATCCTCAAAGTTCTAAGTGGTTTATGATAGAGCTTCTGTGTAAACGACGCTAGAAGTAGACTTAACCGAGGCGTACACAAAAAGGTTACGGGGGCTACTAACGCGGGAAAAGCAACATAGAGTTGGCCATGTGCAAAACAGTCAGTACTGAGGTCCACTCCTGCAACGCGTAAAGTTTGACCTTGCGCTTTATTTACGGTCATCGCATAAAACACACGCTGACTGGGAACTGAACACGCTTAAAACTGAAAGGAAAATTATTTGGTATAAGAGGGATTCTTCTGGGTATAAAAACAATATCACAACATTTTGTTACAATCTTGTTACTTTGAGTCGAGTTCTGTTACATAGCTTAGGTGGACATAAATTTCTCTTGTTTCTGTGATGTTAATTAATGCTGTTAGTTAGCCTAGGAGGCTCTTACAGCTTCATCGAAGTCAGGGCTCGCGGCCTATACGATTCACCGGCGGAGAATCTTAACACCGCAATTCAGAAAAGGTTTTTTTAATTTAAGGAAAACATTTTTTTGTTTACTGTGTTTTAAGTATAAATATATTATTATAGAACGTTTTTTTACACACAAATCTTTTTATTACTATTTCTGAGATTTTATGGAGCCATTGAACAAATTCGAACCTACATTTCAAAATAATAATCATAACTTTCGATAGAATTAACCAATTTTAATAAAACAAAGATTAAATGTAACTCGAAGATACGCTTTATGATTTTCTTAACGATTTCTTTGAAAAAAGATGTTTACTTTAGACGTGATGCGTTCATAAACAAACAGACAGACAGACAGACAATTCTAAAAATTATAAAAATGTACTTATTTAATTATTTTCAGTCCCCATAATGATTTTAGTCACAAATATACTATACAATGTACAGAAACAGACAACATGTTATCACCATTTTTAAAGAAAGATGGCGCTGTTAACATCAATTCTAAAAATAAAAGAGATTAATTGACGCGATTGATACATTATATAAAACATAAAAGAACTTATAAATCAGTGCCTGCATAGTAAGCAAAAAAGAAAGTTTGATCCTCGCCGAAACCAACGAAATTGTTAATAGCTCTTTTAAAATTTGATTTACCACATAGAGTACTCGGCGGTAAAGAATAAATGAGTTTGTCAACACGCAGTAGGGCAGCGAGTAATATAAAGATTAGCAGCAAATATGAAAACTCATCTACAGAAAAAAAAAACACAACCTGCCTTTTTGTATTACATTTGCACAACACCACCATCTATCGATGAAATTGGTTAACTATTGTACTTTAGATTTCGATAATAAGGTTAATAAGGTTAATTTTGTATATATATTTAATACTTTTGTTTACTGCGTTTTAGATATAATTATATCATTATAGAACATTATTTTACATCATTTAATTATGATTTATGATATGATATTAGTTTAAAATGCACTTGATGACTCAACCAACGCCACCATTGAACAAATTCGTACCTATACTTCGTACCCATACTTCAGAATATTTATCATAACTTTTGATGGAATGAACTGATTTTAATAAAATAAAGACTAAATGTAACACGAAGATACACTTTATAATTTCCTTAACGATTCTTATGATATAAATTAGTACTTTATACGTGATACGTTAACAAACAAACAGACAGACAGACAGAAAATTCTAAAAATGGTAGAAATGTATTTAATTACTTATTTTTAGTACCTCTCAATCACTTTTATTACAAAAATATAAAATGTACAGACGTCTGCTATTTACATTTTTATTATATGTACAGATAAAATAATATCACCGAAGGAATTATATTATGTTGGCATTATTACAATTTATTGTGGCTGACACAATAGCCGATCAATAGCATGGGAATAAAATATAATAATTATTTCCACGATGAAGCAATCTGCGAGTCTAAGCATGTTAAGAAATCTCCGTTGCAATACCTTATAAGAAATAAGAAAAAGACTGAGGCTAATTACGAGATGTCACAGTCAAATTATTAATAATAGAAAGAAACACCCAGAAACACCCAGAGGGGTAGGCAGGACTTCCATTTGGCACGATCCTGACACACCTCTCTCGCCTCCTTTACATCCATATGCCTATGCATATATGCTCATCGGTTAAGGGTACTCTTAAATCTGGTCAATCTTTTTCAATTTGGTCGATAAACTTTCGTCTCGGGCGTCCCTTTCCGACTCTGTCGTTCACTTCTGCTACATAAATTTGCTTTGTCACTTTTTTCTCGTTCATTCTTTTCACATGACCAAACCACCGAAGCATTCCTTTCTTCAAAAAAAAAAGAACAACAAAAATGTTTATTTGTTAAACATAATAATTTAATCGTATTTTTTATTTTAAACTTTAATTTGTTTATTTACAATTTAATATGACGTTTATTTTTTCAACACAAACACTTCATAGATTGACTAGTAGATAATGCCTAAAATCAGTTCGTGCATAGCATCCTTAACAATAATGGGGATGCAATTTAAAATAAATACTCAGTTGCATTATTTCTCCGTAATTCCTAATAAATGTCCTAAATTAAATTTAAAAAAATCGTAAGGATTTGGAGGTTGATAACGAAATAAACAAAAAGGACATTGTCATCATTTTGAATGTAAAAATTGCCCATTTGTTAATTGTTTCATTATTCATTATTTTCATCATCAACACGCCATGAAAAATCCACTGCTGGACATGTCATGACAGTGAAGATTATCCGTAAACCTCACATTTAGTTGGCGATTATCGGAAATTACGCATCTTTACCACAGTACCGGAAGTTATGCACCTTCAACGCAACTCCTTGCTTCATATTGCTGGCTTTAATGTTATGCATCTGGTATTAGCACAATCATGTTACGTGGTAGAGTTACGCTGTAGCTGTATACTGACTGTAGCACGAATAGGTCAGCTCGAATATCTCAGATCAGAATAACAGCGTAAAATAGCAGCATTATGGTGTTTCGTATAGTGTGTAGGTGTTAATGAGCCATAGCATTCACTTTTATAGAATGAGGGTGACAAACGAGCACACAGTCCACCTGATGGTAAGTGAATGCTGCGGGCCATAGACATCCACGTCTATCCTCGATTAAGAATCAATATGCAGACGCGCTGTCACTCCTGAAGACTAAGATGGGACGCTCGCCTCCAGTAAAAAGGGCTGCCGGTTTTTTATATTTTTATATGAATTATGAATGTTTATTTGATATTAATAACAATGAGCTGCTATTTCACGCTAGTATTCTCAGAGAGCGCGGTTCCTTCCAGGTCGAGCCGACCGAAATATAACAATTATATTGTTTTAGTCGCTGCAAGACTCGACCCGAAAATACGTGTAGGCATATCCCCATAATAAGAAGGAGTTGCTTTTAACAATAGTCGAATGCCTGATACAAACTTACGGCGTTATGGTTTCAAAGTCCGCATTTCTTAGCCCCAATCTACAGTCACAGACTAAAGTCGCCTAATGATTTCTTATATTTACGCGAACACTACACATTTAAATAAAACTAGTTTTACGTATTTTATCGCGTATATTAACTTATTTTATATTCCCGACGTTTCGAGTACTTTACAGCACCCATGGTCCCGGGTGTAGGGACTGAGGTGTATGGCGTTCCAATGTCATAGTTAACCATGGCTACCTCAGATTAGAAATTATTAACTACTAGTTTTATTTAAATGTAAAGTCGCCTAAATTCAGATCCCAAATCCAGATTAGGCGATAGTTTCTCTTACGGCGCTGCTACAGAGCAAATGTCAAATTACTGCCACCTAATTGAATTATTTTGTCAGAAATCCGCCACCTTAACCGGTTCGACCTTTTACGCATGAGCTGTTGCGAAAACATAAAGACACACCGGTATTGCCTAAATACGTGTAATGTCAAGGGAATATCGTGATAGGATATGGTATTCGATTCAGCATGAATTCATTGTTCTCTTTAACGAATATCTAGATTATAGTTAAAGTTAGGTGTATTATTTTTGTAATTGATACTATGTAAAAGAGGCATGGTGTGTCAGGATCGTGTCAAATGGAAGTCCTAGTCTCTGCCTAACTCTCTGATTGACAGCCGTGAGATATGGTGTATGATCACATACTAAATATCTTTTATAATGTTTTCATTAACTAATTACAGTAGAGCCATGCTGCAGCTATATTAATAGTATAGTTGTAGCACGAATGGGTCGGCTCGACCGGGAAGGACCACGCTCTCACAGAATACCAGCGTAAAATAGCAGCAATGCTGCTGTGTTTCGTATAGTAAGTGTAGAGAACCGGAGACCCTTTTACTGGAAAAGAGGCATTCTATCTTAGTCCTCACGGCTGACAACGCATCTGCATTTAAATTCGCAAACGAAGATAGATGTAGATGTCTATGGGCCACAGCAAACACTTACCATCAGGTGGACTGTGTGCTCGTTTGTCACCTTATTCTATAAAAAAATATTATCAACTTCTCAATAACGCTACACTTTTTTTTTCTTTACAAAGCAATTAATGGGGAGGCCTATGTTCAGTAGTGAATTTGATAGGCTGTTATGAATGTACGAACGAAAGCTTTCTGCTGCTGATGTGTTTCGTATGATAAGTGTAGAGAACCGGAGACCCTTTTTACTGGAAATGAGACATTCCATCTCAGTCTTCAGGGATGATAATGCATCTGCATTTTGATTCTTAATTGAAGATAAATGTTGATGTCCACGAGCCACAGCACTTACTTACAATCAGATGGACTGTGTGCTCGTTTGTCACTCTTATTCTATACAAAATCATGAAAAAGAATTTTTTTTGACAATAATTGGTAATATTTTAAAGAATAGTGAAATTAAAAATATTCTTAATTTACGAGCATGTATATGTATATATATTATATGGGTGTAAAAGAAGCGAGAAAGGTGTGTCAGGATCGTGCCAAACTGAAGTCTAATCTCTGCTTACCCCTCTGTGTGACATGTGTGAGAGTTTATAAAAACAAAAAAACAGCCAGTTATGGTACAAGATGAATGCAGTTTATCCTGACAATATTATCTTCCTATTTTTACTCGCTTGGGGCAGCCGTGGTTGCACACACAAGCCCATGCTTTAAAAGTTTTAACATGCAGTTGAGCGTCAAAGCTTCGTCCGTCGGTCTCTGGGATTCGATTTATAAAAAAGACTAGCGATCCGTACCGGCTTCGCACTGGTGATTTCTGGATCTCGACAACAGCGCCACCTACCGGGTACAATTGTGAATTTAAATCGTTCTCAAATTAACTTAATCACACACACAAAATTTCATCAAAACCGTTTAGGAGGAGTTCAGTCGCATACACATGGACAGAAGAATTATATTTATAAAGATTGTCTATCATTCCCAATTCACTCTATCCCTTTTATTAAAGTCAGAATCATTATTGTAGTTATTTGACATCACAGATTATCATATCATCTATATCTATATAAATAAATAAAATTGAAGTGTCTGTTTGTAATGTCAAAATAACAGCTTTTTACTAAATGTACATGAAAGTATTTATGGTACTTATTATAAGAAAAAAACAATATTTAAAAAAATTATCTGTCTGTCTGTTTGTTCCGGCTAATCTCCGAAACGGCTGGACCAATTTTGACGGGATTTTCACTGGCAGATATCTGATGTTATAAGGAGTAACTCAGGCTACTTTTATCTTATTAAAAGAATTAGGGTTCCGCGCGAAAAAATTAAAACCCATGAAATCCAATCGTAACAAATTCCACGCGGGCGAAGTCGCGGGGAACAGCTAGTTATAGTATATATGTACTCTCATACTAACATTGAAGTGTTTGCACCAAATCAATATGGTACATTATGCCTCATCTTTATTAGGTTGTAACAAAAAGTGCACCGAGTAAGTCAAGGATAAGTGCGTGACCGTAAACTGTATCAACAACGCTGACAAAAACTATTACGTTTTAATTTTTTTGTTTGGTATCAGGCTAATACGGAAAATTAGTTTAAATGACTCAGACTGTTTCGCATCCATTTTTGAAGAACAAGCACATATAATACATTTTATTTTTTATTTTTTTGGTGACAAACGAGCACACAGTCCACCTGATGGTAAGTGGTTGCTGTGGCCCATAGACATCTACATCTATCTTCGTTTGCGAATTTAAATGCAGATGCTTTGTCAGCCGTGAGGACTAGATGGAGTGCCTCGTTTCCAGTAAAAAGGGTCTCCAGTTCTCTACACTCACCATACGAAACACAACAGCGGTAAGCTGCTATTTTACGCTGGTATTCTGTGAGAGCGTGGTCCTTCCCCGGTCGAGCCGACCCATTCGTGCTACAACTATACTATTAATATAGCTGCAGCATGGCTCTACCACGTAGAATACATTATATGATATAATATATTATACAACTGCTACCGCTTTTGCTACGGTTTTGCGTAAAAACTACCGAAGTAAGTAGGGTGTGGAAAATGGTAGTTCACTCTGTTTAATATTGGGAAAAATATTTGCTATAATATAATCTAGCTCTTGAAATTGTATGGAGGGAAAGAAGTTTCGCTTTTTTACGAACTCGTACGAATGATGAGACAGCTTAAGGAAAACAACTTTATACGTGGTAGAGCCATGCTGCAGCTATATTAATAGTATAGTTGTAGCACGAATGCTCAACCGGGGAAGAACCACGCTCTCACAGAATACCAGCGTAAAATAGCAGCTTAATGCTGCTGTGTTTCGTATGGTGAGTGTAGAGAAATGAAGGTACTTTTTACTTGAAACGTGGCTTTATTTTCTTATTCAAGAAAAGATGTAGTTTTTTATGGGCTACAGCATCCACTTAACCGCTGTTTTTACGTGGTAGAGCAATGCTGCAGCTATAGTATGGTTGTAGCACGAATGGGTCGGCTCGACCGGTGTGGGACCACGCTCTCACAGAATTCCAGCGTAAAATAGCAGCTTTATGCTGCAGTGTTTCGTATGGTGAGTGTAGAGAACCGGAGACCCTTTTTACTGGAAACGAGGCACTCGATCTTAGTCCTCAGGGGTGACAACGCATCTGCATTTTGATTCGTAATCGAAGATAAATGTAGATTTCTATGGGCCACAGCATGCACTTACCATCAGGTGACTGTGTGCTCGTTTGTCCCCCTTATTCTATAAAAAAAACTTAACATCCCGTGGATGGCACGCTTGGGTGTCGCCCTTATTCTAGAAAAATAAAACACAAGATTATCGAGACAAATACGCTTTTCTGTCCTCTTACTTTCTTCTGTTACTAAATAGCAGTGCGCGCACTGCTGTGTTCCGGTGTGAAGGGTATAGAGAACCAGAATAATTACAGGCAAGACTGAAAAAAATATAGTCGAATTGGACCATGCTGCGCAGGAATGATCCAAGCCACAAACTGACCATAATAATGATTCAAAAGCTCTTTTTTCAGTTTATTTCCAAATATGGTGGACTTATCAATTTTCTTGAGTAACTTTACGTTTTTGTGGGTTGGATTATTTCTGCTTAACACGGTCCAATTGAGAACATCCTTTTTTAAGTCAAAAAATTGGATTTCGATACTTACACTTGTCAACCGTTCAATTGCCCAATTGGTCTTAAGATAGTTTATAATGCTTACGTGACTGCCTCGTTGGTCTAGTGGTTGTAATAGTGCGACTGCTGATCATGACGTCCCGGGTTCGAATCCCGGGTCGGGACAAAAAAAAACAGTTATTGAGCTTTTCCATCAAGAAGTTCTCAGTAGCTGCCCGGAGTCAGGAAGTTGAAGGTATCTCACCCCCGTGCCTCGGAAAAGAACGTAAAGCCGTTGGTCCTGCGCCTGATCTCGCTCCGGTTGTGTCGGTGTACCGTCCCATCGGACTATGAGAGTGAGACAATAGAGAGTGCTCCTGTGCTTGCACATACACATGGGCACTATAATCCTGTCCTGCGCCGATGGCTAGTCTCCTTGGAGGCTGGCCACCGTGACCGAAATTCGGTCTTGAGGACATTATTATTATTATTATTGATGCTTACGTGCGCAACATACCTATATTAGCATAATATGCGAATCCTGCATGGTCTTCTTGCTTCATCATTGTCGCATCAAGCATAAGCAGAAAAATTTAGAACCTTAGCATCAAAGGTTTGAAATCGACTGCTTCATACGATAAACATTGCCGATGTATTTATCTTATGACTCGGGAAGATCGGAGAACATAATTGACAAATATCTTTTTATTTTATGTACTGGATGATTGATTTAACAGCCCAAAAATTAAAAATAAATTACACATTAACAATATCATTCGCAGGGATCGAACCCAGGTTGCCCCTGAGCTACTACAGTTTTGTTATTATTTTTATATTCTAATATCAGGCATATTGCTTTATTACTTCAGAAGCAGGATGTCACCGGCAGCTTCGTTTGCCAAACGATGGGCCCACGATAACTTGACCCGGGAGCCCACCCCGGACGAACTAACCGTTTTGGAATTGTTCCCTATTACTTGTGAGGGAGATGAAGAAGAAGCAGCTAAAAGAGCGCGGCGATACTACAAAGCTCGAGGACCAGGCGGCTTGACGGAACTGTGGCACAAAAGATATCCTGATGACGAGGATATACTGTCGAGTTGTCAAGATGCGTGAGTACTATATCTAGCTATAGACCGAAACACATATTTCACTACCCATTGTTACTATCACTATAACTCATTACAATTTCACTACTAAATGAACACTTTCCCCATAGATTTCTTGTATTTTATTTGTATACCAAGTATGTATATTTATATTGCACTACCTTTAGTATCATTCCTTTACGCCTTTGGTTGCCTGGAATATTATAATCTATAATGGTTGCCTGGAATATTATAATCTATCTGGAATATTATAGACTATATAGCGATAAGGCCCCTAATCGTATACTTTATTTGCTTTTCAATGTATTCTGTATTAGTTTATTTTGTGTTGATCGATAAAAGTACAACATTTCATTCATTCAATGAGTCACCCATTTATTGCCATAGAGTAGGGTCATAACGTGGTAGAGCCACGCTGCAGCTACATTACTGGTATAGTTGTAGAACGAATGTGTCGGATCGACCGGGAAAGGACCACGCTCTCACAGAATACCAGCGTAAAATAGCAGCTAACGCTGCTGTGTTTCGTATGGTGAGTGTAGAGAACCGGAGAAACTTTTTACTGAAAACGAGGCATTCCATCTTCGTCCTCACGGCTGACAACACATCTGCATTTTGATTCGTAATCGAGGATAGATGTAAATGTCTATGGGCCACAGCAACCACTTACCATCAGGTGGACTGTGCACTCGTTTTTCACCCTTATCCTTTAAAAAAAATAGGACTACCTGCGACGAATGTTGTTAGTTGACAGACTTACGGAACCGAAACGTGATTTTTCACTGCTAGCCGTTAGAGGAGCTCAAAGTCACTCCTCGTGCGATTGTATGGATTATGCTATAAATTTAAAGAGGATATCCACAAAAGAACAAGAGTATATCATATAGCC
Organism: Parnassius orleans; assembly: GCA_029286625.1. Lineage (NCBI taxonomy): Eukaryota > Metazoa > Arthropoda > Insecta > Lepidoptera > Papilionidae > Parnassius > Parnassius orleans. The sequence continues at coordinate 3,538,954 of JAGSMP010000006.1, read as the reverse complement.
AAGTGGATCATTAAGCTTAAGTGGCAATGGCTCGCTCATATAACTCGAAGAAAGGTTCTCAACGCATGTCAGACGGATTGACGATATCAGTACCAGAGGTTATAGCACCTTTGACGTTGCTGTCCATCGCTGGATTGAGTATTTTACTTCTGACGAAAACGTGGTGGTATACCGCCATCTACAGCTACCATACGAGATATATCTTTCTGGAATTTAACGACACCCACGGGAGGTAATGGGGTAATGGTTTTCCTTACGCCTCCTCAATAAAGCAAGCACCGGAACCACTATTCTCCCTAACATTATTCTTATAAATTTAGATTTAACGTTTTTGGTTGGATTTTCTATCATCAGATGCTTGCTAGACTCTTGTTTTTAATTAGCTGGGAGTACCACGTGCACACTCCGGCATTTGAAGCTGACTTTATCCGTTAGATGGAAACTGGTCAGCAAATGATCCTATTAAAACAAAAATGATTAAATTATTATTAGTTTAAATCTAAGACTTACCACCAGGTAAGATTGTAGTTAAGCGCGGGCTTATAATAATTAAAACAATATATATTTTCAAAGAATACGAACAATAAGCAGCGTCGTAACACGTGTGATTTTCGTTATTTGCTATTACTCATTGGCAATGAAGCATATAACCTATAAGTATTCAGAGCTTACAACACATTATCACACATACACATTACACATACACATAATCATTTTACTAATAGGACCATTGGAATAAACTGAATGATTGCCGAGACACGAAACTTGCCTTTGAATTCCAGCTGACGTCAACATTTATTATTTGGTAAACATATAATGTCCACAGTTAGGAAGATCTCTCATAAGCTAAAAGCGTTTGTCGTAATCGCCAATACAGACAAAAATATTGACTTTATCTGTATTGACACTGAGTTACTTACACTTTAAACACTTGTTCCCATTATCCGATGATGCTTACGATACCTATGGAATTATGAAATTATTATTTACTAAGTCCCAAGGATAAATAGCATTATTGCGAAATTGTGGCTTTCTTGTAGGCATTCTATTCTGCCTTGGTCCTAAGAAATGGCGACATACTGGTTGTGTTTTGTATTGATTAGAGGAACAAGAAACCCAGCGGGACTTTATTTTAAATATAAGATTAATTTACAATATATTGTTTTATACAATTATGAAATGCACAGATTACATCTATAAAAACAGAGCTCATCAACTATAAATTGTACTGAGACTAGTTTTGTAAGCGAAAGGCTACACTTAATTATCTTGACTAGTTACCATAATAAATGCACTAAAGAATTATATCTTTCGTGTATTTATTTAACCCTAATAGTTTTCAAATAAACTTTAGCTTTAACTAAAGATACAAATTTTGTCTTTATGTACCTTAAAATCTGTGGTCCAGTTTTGAACGAAAATTAATACAATCTGTGTCAACTTTCAGATACATCGTTCCACTACGAGTCCGTAGTGTTGGTGGTCGCCGCATGACGCTGGTCCGACTTCCAGCTCCCACAGCTTTGGACAGACCATTATCTGCCCGAGCGTTACTGGCGCGATGGCTGATGATTTTAGATATCAGGTAAATATGTTTGTATTATTTAAACATTTAAAATCTAGATATATCATAAAATCGTGGGCGGTATTTTAGTCTGTTTGTCTGTTCATTTATGCACCCTTATCCCCTTAATGGCTGAACCAATTAGGATGTATTTGTCAGTGTTAAATTGAGATAAGTCTGTATTAATTGTCAATTTCAAAGTGCATAACGCGCGCGCTCGACGAGACGTAGGCACAAGTCGGAAGAAAAAGCACTGCACGCCTGCTTTATCGACGTACGCTGATCAAACGATTGGATATATAAGTATACATTTTCAAATTGTTTGGTATTGGGTACTGAACAATATTAATTATCCCAGCCGGAGTGATCCAAAATTGGTTGATTAATTAATTCGGCGAGAATGCCCAGAGCTAGAGGTAAAAATTAGTTATCGGCCGGAGTGATCAGCTATGTCAAATCAAAAATGGCGTGTCGGTTTAAATGACCAACTGCTGTTTCAGAGTTGTTAAAAGGGATGATTTTACGTAAATTAATAGAGTGTATGAGGCGGTGCGAATTTACTGTTTCACGATACTGCAAATGCCCCTTAATTCGGGCTACAGGAAAGATGTGACGGAATGCATGTGCACTCACCTGGACTTCTGCTAATCTGCCTCGTGTCTCCAGGGCTGCGGCCACGTTGGTTGGATAAAGGCTGTCTTCATACATATAAACTTCACAGATTATCGCGAAATATAGCGTTATAGCAAATGTATATATTTTACTATAATTTTGTATTTTATTATATACAATATTAAAAACTATAATAAAAAAAAAACTAAAACTAGTAATTTAATTATCAAACAGTCCTACTCCACGCGGTATCGTGCCAAGAACGCTGGCTGCGTTTCCCCGCTAAATGGCTATACTTAGCCTTTGAACGAGAAAAAAGCCAGCTCTCTTATCACCAGCAGCAACGACCAGCCGCGGATGGAGTTCCTTTAAGAACTTCACCGCACGTGGACCCCACGGGCCGATAGTCTCTACAGCAAATGGCACAAATATGTAGTCATCTCTCAGAGACTCATATTTGCGCCACTTACTCAGTTCAGTTGCCTCTGATGCCGCCCCGGCTCTAAACGAGGAACCCCTGAGATGAGAAGCCAAAGTGTCTACCCAAGTAGCATCCCACACTAGGGCTTTACCTCTCTCCCAAGGGACCAATGTCATACCGTCGGGTCTCCTGCCATCGTCTCTAAATATTCCACAAGGCTCTAAAACCGAGGGAACATTTATAGAGACAAGAGCCCTTCGGATGACATCGTTCAAAGAACCGTGCCGTGAAAACCTACCAGCACTTTTCTTACAAGAAAGTCCGTGGAGCCCAAACTTGTCGACGCTATATATTTTGTATAGTTTATTATCTAAATTACACCACAGCGAGTGCGATGACGCGAGATATAGGCGGTGCGGTTGCTTACGTGTCTTGCGAGCTTGTGCGATCCCCGTTAACACCAGAGTGCACATGCTAGGCATAAAAGGCGATAGATATGAAACCCGGAAATGGACTTTGCAGTACTCTTATTGGATAATAAACAACGAATCTCATAAGCGATAGGCGGTAGTTCGTAGTGGCGCGAACATCCCCCCCGGCCTTGAGGTATCCTCAAATAGCAAAGAAAGTATTAAATAATATATATAGCGGATAAATACTTATATAGCAGCGAAACGAAGTGATATTATGACCTAGAAATTAAAACTAAATATATAAACAATAATGCAAAATTAACTTATAATATTTATAGTGTGCGTAATCATTGTGTTGGTAGGACACAGTTTGACAAGAGGGCGTTTTAGAGTAGCATTCCTAAGCCTAACCTGTGCAAAACGTGCCACACCATCTCTACAGGGATGCAGTTCGGTAACAACTCCTAGAGGCCACTGAAGCGGTGGAGTATTATCCATGTCTATTAGAACGACTGTTCCTACAGACATGGCAGTAGCATTCTTATTCCATTTTGCCCTACTCTGTAATGTATGCAAGTATGTAAATCTAAAGCGTTTCCAAAAGAACTGAACTAAAGAATCTATTAAAGAAAAGCGTGATAACAAATTAATACGTTCTTTACTTAAATCAGCGGCTGGTAAGCATTCAAGCGGTTTTAAACTTAGGAAATGTGCGGGCGTGAGTGCTGTAGGTTCCGAAGGATCAACACTTAATACATAAAGCGGGCGAAAATTTAAGACACACTCGATTTGACAGAGTGTAGTAAGTATTTCTTCATACTTGAGGATTTGCTTGCCTATTACGCGAAACAAATGGCTTTTTACAACCTTAATATTGAACTCCCATAATCCTCTGAAATGTGGAGCGCTTGGAGTGTTGAGTGTCCAAACAAAGCGATTATCAGTGATCACCTGATTGAATGCCTTATAATATTATTTAGATTGTAAAAGGCAATGTAATTCATGTAAATATGAACGCGAGGCGACAAAATTAGTACGGTTATCGCTGTATACAAATTTACACGGACCTCTCCGAGAGATAAATCTCTTAAAGGCGTCTAAAAACATGCTGAACTTAGATCCGACGATATTTAAACCTAAAAAAAGAAACATAAATAAGCCTTAAGCTCCTTCTTACGCGTCAATGTTATATAAAATGGGCCCGAAAAATCCACACCTGTGTGGGTAAACGCATTGCACTGCTCTAAGCGGCAAGCAGTCAAAGCAGATATCATAGGGTAAGTAGGTTTAGGTTTATGCCTACATTAGATATTACACCTATGAATGCGGTATCTAACTACGCGGCGAGCTGATAATGTCCAATATTTCTCCCGTAATGCAGCAAATAAATACTGAGGACCGGCGTGAAAATTCTTATAGTGATAATAATCAATTATAAGATCAACAATTTTATGTCCCTTTTTGGTAGCAATATTGGATGCTTTTGGGAATCCGAAAAATATGAATAATCTAACCAACCACCTACTCGAAGCAAACCGTCCGCGATAAATGGCGATAACCTGCGTAGTATCGATGAGCACGGTTGCCCTTTTTTATTAGTTTTTATATCGTCGGCAAAAGCGATACTTTGCACCATTTTAATGACTGTGATTTCAGAAGTCTCTATGTCGGACGCTTTTATAAAAAGGAGGTATACTGCACCTAAACGTTAAGTTGGAGAGTCCGTCCCCTCGTGCTCTAATCAAAAGTCCCGAAAACTTTCAGCTCGAGTTACAAAATGTTTTCACTGCCTAGAAGACTGCAATGCAGTGGACGATATGAATGACAAGCTCGTGAAAACTATCCATGCTGTTCACTTAGCTCCGACCAAATTCTGCAAGACCTGTCGCTGAAGATTGATTGACAGGTGTATGGCAACTGAACAGATAGATCTCCAAATGCATGCCGCTGGACTTACGCAACTTTAATACAGCTCGTATTGAAGAGGCTATCGAGCGGAACCAGGGCCCCAGTCTTTGCCAGAGATCTGTTTACCAGAAAGAGTCAGCTGTCGAATCTGAAGACCGAATGTGGCAGCATAATCTTTGGGGCACCTGAAATTTTGAGTGAGATTGAGAGCTTCTATGGGAAGCTGTACACGTAATCGTTGGAACAACATGAGTAACTATCCAAGAGCAAGTCTTATCCGACACTATTCCGATGATATCCTGGACGTTAGTCTGAGCGAGATTAGAATGGCTCTCCAGCACCTTAAAATCGACAAGTCCCCAGCCGAGGATGGAATTATAGCGGAGCTTCTGAAAGCGGGTGGAAAACTACTACGTAACTACTACTTGAAGTCCTTCTGAAGCTCTTTAATTTATTCCTCCATGGTGGCACTACTCCGGAGGCGTGGAGTAGAAGTGCGGTGGTCTTGTTCTTCAAGAAAGACGACAACGCTCTCTTGAAGAACTACAGACCGATTTCCCTTCTGAGCAGCGTCTACGTGTTATTTTCGAGAGTCATTACAAATCGTCTGCACGCAGACTCGACGACTTCTAGCCTCCGAACAAGCCGGTTTCTAAAAAGTACTTAACACCATAGACCATATACATACCCTTCGGTATGTATATGGTCTATGGTGTTAAGTACTTGTACAGAAGACGGAAGAGTACAATCTGCCACTTTGTCTTGCGTATGTGGACTATGAGAAAGCCTTCGATTCCGTCGAAATTTGGGCGATGCTGCAGTCCCTTCAGCGGTACCAAGTTGACTGTCGGTATACCGAAGTGCTGAAGTGTTTGTACAGTAGTGTGGTGTACAGGGGCTACGATTGCTATCCGATTACAGAACCAGAGTACGAAATCTATCGCTACGATTGCTATCCGATTACAGAACCAGAGTACGAAATCTATCCAATTGCAGAGAGGTGTAAGACAGGGTGACGTTATATTCTCGAAACTGTATTGGAAGACGTTTTCAATGTACAGGACTGGAAAAGATACGGTATTAACATCAATGGCGAGTACATCACTCACCTTAGAATTGCTAACGATATAGTCCTTATGGCAGAATCGCTGGAGAATCTAAGCACTATGCTCAATGACCTCAATAGTGCCTCCCATAGGATAAGTCTTAAGATGAACATGGACAAAACAAAATCATGTGTAACTTCCATGTTACACCTATGCCGGTAGTTGTTGGGAGCACTAATCTCGAAGTTGTAGACGAGTACAGAGTTTACCTGAGACAAATAGTTCAAATAGGTAATTCTAACTTCGACCAATCGACGGATTCAACTCGGCTGGGCAGTGTTCGGGAGATTATGACGTCAGGTATACCTTAAAACTTGAAAACGAGATTGTACAACCAGTTCGTGTTGCCAGTGATGACTTATGGATCTGGGACGTGGTCCTTCACTGCTGGCCGTATAAGGAAGCTCAAGGTCGCTCAGCGAGCTATGGAGAGGGCTATGCTCGGGGTTTCTCTGCGTGATAAACTTAGAAATAAATATATCCGCAGTAGAACCAGAGTGACTGACATATCCCAACGGATTAGTAAGTTGAAGTGGCAATGGGCCGGCCATATAGTTCGAAGAACCGACAACCGATGGAGAAGCAAGGTTTTCGTGTGGCAACCTCGTACAGGGAGGCGAAGTGTGGGGCGGCCCCCCACTAGATGGAGTGATGACCTGGTTAGACATGCAGGAAGTCGATGGATGCAGGTGGCTCAGGACCGTGCTATGTGGCATTCTTTGGGGGAGGCCTATGTTCAGCAGTGGACTTTACGTTAGTAGTGCTATCTGGACGTTACCGAAGCACAGTTAAATAAACTTGAGCGAATTCAAAATTTATGCTTACGATTCATTTTATGCTTAAATTCTGATATGATCACATTTCAGAATTTCGTAAACGTCTCAAGTGGCTGCCGATACGCCTTCGCAGGAATACTCACATCCTTTTTGCTTTATACAGCATACTGTTCAATCCCTCTACTCCACGTTACCTGCTAAAGACCGCAGGGAATTCATTTCCTCCTCTCACGATAGTCATCTACGTTCCACTAACAATTTTTTGCTTCGTATTCCAACACATTCGTCCTCCTTCTTCAATAAATCATTTTCGGTTACAGCTGTACACTTGTGGAACTCCTTGCCTTTATATATTCGACGTGCTCAGTCCCTTTTTTATTCCTTCCAAAATCTACTCAAAATTTATTACTTGAAACTCTAATATTTCCCATCATAATTCCTATCATTAATTGTATCTATCCTGCCTATCCTCAACCGTCATCAACTTGTGTGTATTTATATCTTTATAATTTTTTTAACTTAATTGTCAAATTTATGTACACCTTCCTATTTGAAATCCGCTGTAAACAACAGTTCTTTGCTAAACAAGGGTTGTCTGGAAGAAATCGCTTCCAGAGCGATAAGACCACCTATTGTACTTTCTATAATATATTTATTTCATTTTGTCTCGTTCTAATGTGTATTAATGTACAATAAAGAATATATTGATTGATTGGACTTGTGAAGGGTTGGAATGATGATGATGGTGATGAATGACAACAATAATCAAAAACGTCAGTGGATAACTGATAATTAAACGACTTCCAAATTAAATATTGACGAAAATCAACTTGTTTTAGTAGTGATTGTCGGATCAATTCTGTTTACTTCAGTGGCTCGACGACTCAAATGTATTTGTGCCGTTTTCCACGTGTTTACCACATCGCCTCATCAATATTTTTTTGTAGATTCAATCACTAATTTATGGAATCATTTCATCATCCTGATAAAAAAATACATATATTTCTATTCTTTGCTTGCGATCCGCCCCGACTTCGCACGGGTGATTTCTGGATTTCAAATAGACTGACAGACAAACAAAATTTTTTAAAATTGTTTTTTTGTTATAAGTACCGTAAGTACCGTATATACTTTCATATGCATTTAGAAAAATGCTGTTATTTTGACATTACAAACAGACACTTAAATTTTATTTATTTGTATAGATCAGTTATGACGATCATGGCAAAGGCCTATACTTTACAATGAACTCTTTATGAGCGGATAACGATGATCATCATCATTACAGCTCTCCAAAACTGAACACCCTATCCCTGGAGATGTACGATCCTGAGCCACCTACATTCATTGACTTCCTGCATCTCCGGAGTGACAATATGGTATGTCACTCCGTCTAGTGGGAGGCCGTCGTATCTCTCCTTTCTTTCTCCTTCAAGTGAACCTTTCTTCTATATCGGTTGTAGGTCCTTCAAGCAATATGGCCGTCCCATTCAAATCTAATCATTTATTTGAATTATTATGTATAGTAAATTAGGTGGAAAAAACCGTTATTAAAAGTTTTCACGTTTAATCCTCACAGATCTGATCCGTTTGAGCTGTGGTTTACTCTGGTTCTACTGCGGAATGTGAAGCGTGTAATAGAAATAAACATATTTAACGCATTCCTCTAAATTAAATTAGATTCGAAAATTCAATTTCCAAAACCGATTCAAGTTAACAAAGACAACAATGGCGCCTTGTTTTCTTTGAACGCGCTGTTTGCTTTTGAGTCACGGTTATTTTATGTTACATTTTGAGAAGAAAGAAACTTGTGTCTAACAATATCCGTGTTTGTTAAAATATGTTTGTTCATATTAACAGCCTCTGATAACATTTTCTTTTCGTTTAATGTTTCTTATTTTTACAAATCGATAATATTTTATTTTTGTTTTCTCTACGTCACAACAAGGTTGCTTCTCGCCGTCTGTACGCTTATATCGTTTAAATTACGCAACAAATTTTAATACAATTTTCATCAGTAGACAGAATGATTTAAGAGAAAAGTTTATATATATAATACATGCATATTATATACTATATAATTCTTCTGTCCGTATGTATGTGACTAAGCTCCTCCTCCTCCTTTGTGTGTGTGATTAAGTTGATTAGAGATTGATTTAGATTCACAATTGGACCCGGTGGGTGGCATTGTTGTCGAGATCCTGAAATCAACCGTGCGAAGCTGGGGCGGATCGCTAGTAATTTATATTCATACCACTTATAACCATTTTGGATAGTGGTTAAGTACTGGCATCCATCCGTAACAGCTTATAAAGGTCCACTGCTCAACATAGGCCTCACACATACATTGCCTTATAAAAAATTTGCCGTAATTGCCACGCTTGGCAGGCGGGTTGGCTACCGCAGATTTGTATAATTTAGAGCTGTTGTCTGAAAGATGCTGCTGCCGATATCCTATTTCATAGGGTAAAGGATATTTTTACATCGCCACTGCACGGTTACGGTACGGCATTGTCTCTTAATTAGTAAAAAATAGCATTAGAAAAATTTCCGTCAATAGTAAGAAGTTTATGAGATTCGCTTGCTTTAATTAGGGCTATGTACACATAAACTTAGACATTCACTTGGCTACCATACCTATGTACAATGTGATGATGGTGATGATAATGATGTTGATAAGATGATGTTTTCATATCCAATTTCAACAACCAAAACCATTCTCAGATTACGCGAGGATCCAACCCCGGGCGAAGAAGTTGTATTTATTGACGTAAGTGATTTGCAACCGTCGCATTTGAAGAACCATTTCAGGGGCAACTACTGGAAGGATTTTGTCTGGTGTATGAGGGTAAGAAAAACACTTTTTACTATGACGGAAAAGAGTAAAATAGTCACCTATAATGTAACCACACGGGTTGGGTTAAAGGGTTTTATTTTCATGCACACCATCTGTTGAACATTTTCTGTTGGCACGCCTACTTTGTCTAATCTATTATCATCAAGGATTTTTCTGGAGCGATATAACTTAGGCACCCGCAAAAAGTGCTTACTCTTTTCTCAAAGGCCGCTAATGCGTCTTCTATTCTTCTTCTAGTGTTGCAAGTGTTCATAAGCAGTGGTAATAAACTTCCATTAGGAATGCCGTGTGCTCGTTTGCTACATCTTCTATAAAAAAAAATTAAAAAATCTTCTAAAAACCAAATTCTAACTTTCTACAACAATTCTGAGCACTCTCTCAAAAGTAAAAAAAGTCCAAGCGTGAAATATTCATTTCAAAATTTTGCTTTAGAGAGAGCTAGTAACTTTACTTGTACGCAAACTATATCTGTGTAATGTTTTTTACGACCTAAGCTTTTTTATTGAGTGACAAACGAGCTCGTATCCCACTTGATTAGGACACAGGGTAACTAAGGGTGCTGTAAAGTAGAATGAAGTTATTTAAATGTGATACTACACATTTAAATAACTTCATTAAGTGTTAAATATAATAAGATATCATTTTATGTAATTTTGACGGCTCCGTGGCGCAGTGGCTGCACAGGACAATTATTTGTATGACCTAAAAATAATTGTACCTTTTTGTATGTAAACTGAATCCACGATACAAAAGCAAATCTTTGGGATTTACGTTTTTTTAAAATAAATAATTGACACATCGAATACCTGATGGTAAGTTATTGCTGAGACCCAGAGTCGGATACATTTATCCTCGATTAAGAATCAAACTACTCAATGTGTTGTCACCACTGTCGCCTCTCAGAGTTTTGTTACTCGTAAGTGGGGTTTCCAGGTCTCGTTTCTTAACATACAAAATAACAGCAGCTATTATTTTACACTGGTATTTTGTGAAAATGTTGTTTTTCCCCTGTCGAACCGAACAATTCGCGCTATAGCCATAATTTAACTGCAGCATGGCGCTATGGCATAGAAAATATAAAAAAAATATGTTTTTAATTCTTTTAAACAAGCAAGGGAAATTTGACAGCGCCAATAGTTAACCAAAAAGTGAAAAATTTTGTACCCTGTGTCACTTCCACAAGACTAAGACGAATCTTACGACACCCCCATATATTAAAATCCATCAATCTGCTTATGCTACAGAGCGTGCCAAAAAACGTTTCTCTAGAAATTACTCCCGCATTGTCAAGACAGTTTACATACATAGATTGCACATGGACCCAACACATCGGTCCGTGCAGGATTCGATCCCACGTCCTGCAACCAAATGCCTAGCCACTGCTCTACAGTGCCGCAATACTTAATACATCTTTTGCCATTGCAGACAGCATATCCACTGAGATTCTCCGAAGTCCATATAATTAACACGCAGCGTCTGAAAACTATGTCATTATTACTTCTACACGTTGGCCTTTATCCGTGGCGACGCAAGGTCGTGCAGTTACATTCAAGCTCAGAAGAAATTAACCATATAATGGGCGTTGATTACTTTCCACGTGAAGGCTTACCACATGAATACGGCGGAAAGGCTGGCGCTATGAAGGATCTGAATGGTAAGAAAACTGATTATATATAATATTTATATTAAGAATCTCGTTAGAATATTTGCAAAAGCAAGTTCCTGACAGACGTGTAAGTTACTGCTATTTATTTTTGATGCTACGGTGAATTCTTACTCACCTTCAACAGATTAAAATAAAATCTTTGAAATATTTTATTTTTATTTTACACTATATTGGAACATACCTCTATCCTGTAAAGAACCACCAAGCTACCCACTGAATTTATTAAATGATTTACATTTACAATAATATTGCAACAATTATTGTAAATTGTAAGTAACATTTTGCCTACATTGTTATGTACAATATAGGCAAGAGAAAAAGGAGAGCATTGACTTCTGTAATACAGGCTATCCTAGCATAGGAGTGAAAGATCACTGTTTGCACATTTCGAAGGTAATCAATAAAAATTGTCATTTGTCTGATTTTATTTTTAGGTGTGTCAATAAATTATTATTATTTTTATTACACCAATATAATTACAGGCTGTGATTGCATTACATTTATGTAGGGTCTATAGAATGACAATGCTTCTATGGACTAATTTGTTTGAAGTGGTTGCAGTTATTAATGTCTATACGTGGTCGAGTTACTCTGTATTATGGCTGCAACAGCATTATGCTGCTGTGTTTTGTATAGTGAGTATAAAGAAACGGAGTCCCCTTTTATAGGGAACGAGGCTTTCCATTTAAGTTTTTACGTGGTAGAGCGATGCTGCAGCTATATTACTGGTATAGTTGTAGCATGAATGGGTCGGCTCGACCGGATAAGGACCACGCTCTCACAGAATACCAGCGTAAAATAGCAGCTTAACACTGCTGTGCTTTGTATGGTGAGTGTAGAGAACCGGAGACCCGTTTTATTGGAAACGAGACATTCCATCTTAGTCCTCACGGGTGACAACGCATGTGCATTTTGATTCGTCATCGAGGTGAGATGTAGATGTCTATGGGCCACGGTGGCTACTTACCATCAGGTGGACTGTGTGCTCGTTTGTCACCCTTATCCTATAAAAAAAAGTCCTCAGGGTGACAACGCATCTACATTTTGATTCTTAATCGAGCGTTTATGAAGATGAATATGGATCTCAGCATCCTTACAATCAGGTGGACATTGTGCTGGTTTGTCATCTGGGTCCCCGGTTCTCTCAACACTAACCATCAAAACACAGCAGCATTAAGCTGCTATTACCCGCTGGTATTCTGTGAGAATTTGGTTCTTCCAGTCTCTGGCAGTCGAGTAGGCCTATTCGTGCTACAACCATAATATAGCTGCAGCGTGGCTCTACCACGTTTGTATGACCTGATTTATATGACAGTTTTCGAACGCGAAAAAATTAACGTGCTGCCCTAATGTGCGTTGATAATCTTCATACATCTTTAAATTATTTTCTTTGACATACAGGTTTTACGACGATACTTTCCTCTTCCGTAGAGTACGTGGTAATTCAGCCCACAAATTGTATTATGTAATTACTTTGGTGCTGGCGCGGATCGTACCCGATGTACTCGCGTACAATCAAATTTATGACTAGTGCCTCTACAGGATTTCCCTGGTTCCTGTTGGCTTTTTTGGTTGTAATTTATTTAATTAATTTATATTTTTACGCTTACAGTAATTTTCTGGCCTATTTTATTTTCACCCAACTATCTTTGTACTTATAGATGAATGGACAAAGAAACTCCTATCAAACTCCTGCTGGCTTCAGTTAGAAGAACGTAAATACTATGAAACGGAGCTGACTCCGGAGGTACGCACACGGACGCGACATCGAAGTGCAGTACGAAACCTTCGCGGAGCCATCGGTTCTTACGACGTGATCACGAGGACCCACTCCTGTAAATCGCTAAATAGGCATGATGGTATCGACGAGGGAGCCCATGGTGCTTATAGAACTTTGAAAGTGAAATCTGACAGAAATTTGTATGTGTAACGGATTCATCGTTGATACACCAATGATACTTTTTAAATTCTGTGATAAAATAATATAGGTGAAATAATCTATCATTCTAGTGCTTCAAATCAGCTATTCCAATTGTGTGAAAAAAATTCTTACGTCTAAATATTTAATTTAAATATATGCCGAAATAGTATTTCAATCATAGCGCAATTGTTATTTTGACAATATTTGCTGTCTATATTCTAATGTTATTACATCTTAATAACTTTCTTTTTCCCCCTTATGAGGCAATCTATGGGGGAGACCTATACTCAGCAGTGGACTTTTATAGGCTGTAATGGATGGATGGACTTTCTTTTGAATAATCTTGACATCAAATACTACGTCTGTATAACAACTTACAGATTTAAGGTCCACACCTATCGTTAGAGGGTAATAGTGTGTGACCCACACAATGCCTCTGCTCAAACAGACTTTCTCTTATATCTGAGAGGGTCTGGGTCTGGTTTTGGAAGAAGTTGTAGTCTAATGTATGGACGGACTTCATATATCATTAAAATTTATTTTTATTAATAAGAAATGCAGATTTTCAAAGATTTTGATTTGGTAAATTAGAACTTGAACAACTTTAATAGGTCGATGTATTGTCTTGAAAATAGTTTGTAACATTGCAGTACCTACCAAGTCATCGCACGACTGCATACTGACGGATTTATGCCCAAAATAACAGTTCCTGATCTCTAATATACTCATTATCTCTGAAGTAAATAATTTCATTGTTTTACATAGCACAAATCTCATCAATCGTTGTGAATTAATACATATCCTCTTGTACGTTGACATACCACTAGAATAACATATGCAAAAAAGCATTTGTTTTTAAATAAACTAGGCTTTCTTCTTAGCCTGTATAAAGCAACATTCGGGAGATCCCACCCGCTTACCTATTGCTACCAAACAGTAATGAGGGCTAGTAATTTTCTGCTCACCAGATGTCGCTAGTTGACACTGAGGTAAAGTTTTTTTGTAACACAATGTAATTTAATTGAGAATTTGTTTTTTAATAAAAGTTTATCAGTTTCTAGTGTATTATATTAATACACAAAACAATGCGTCAGTGATTTTGCTCTTTATTTTTTTGCACATTTTTAACTTTTCTTTTCATTTTTCTACTTTTATGAACATCTGTGATTTCGTTTATTTATTTTTAATGTTATTAATATAAAATATAGCTAATAGTATAGAAAGAAACAATAACCTTTACATTTTCCGAACAAATTAACTTCCCCGCTATAAAACCAGTCAAATATTATACCTCACTTTCTAGTGGCACCGCCCTGGTGGCAGAAAAAGTCGTGCGTGTTCTGTTATTTGGCGACCGAAATAGGTAGCCGTAGGTAGGATAGTACTTGGGTAGCCACTTACTATTAGGTGGTCTGTAAGTTCGTTTGTCATTTTCATTTTATACAAACAAACATCCTTCTCCAAATGTCAACCTTACTTGCACTAGGTACAGCTAATAAACAATTGAGGCTCTAGCGACGGACTAATTGAGGTATATCCATTCAAAAATAACAAACACATTTAACGTGATGGGATACTAACCGTCGCTCCGGTCCAGAATAGTGAGCATGGATTTTTTTTTAAAGTTATGGGGACAGTTGGCGCTATCAAGAAAAGGTCTATACAATGAATTTTATATTAATAAAGCCCTTCATTTAACATATCGATTCTTTTACTCACAAAGTTTCATCTTAATGCTGTCTACTGCATGTAAAATATTTAATAGTTACAATATCGTGTTCATTTTAGGAAAATAATGCTCTATATAAAACATTTTGTAAATAAAGTGATTGATACTTGTACTTTTTATTTATTTGTCTCTTTTTTTTTCTTCATCATCAGCCCGTACTTCTTTTTCACTACCATGTATTAGCTATTACATGATGCCCTTACGACACCAACGGGATGATATGGTGCAGTGAATTCTCTTTTGCAGCTACTGCATGGGTCCAAGCGGAATATACATGTATATATATTTCGACACCCACGAGACAAAATGGAGTAATTAATTTTGTTTAGACCGCCACCGTAAACTGATTCGTTTCAAAAAGCAACATAACGCAAACCAGCACAAAGTCTACCTGGTGGTATATGGATGCTGGCCCATAGAAACTTCTAGTTCTAAAGATATCTATGGTTTCAGCGCTACTAAATGCAGTTTCGGCTCCCGCTCGAAACAATTATTTATATGGCCTAATACTTTTAATGACCCTTTAATGGGGCGGGGGTGCGAAAAATCTCCGAGAGTAAAACCGGCGATGAGTTTCGCCGATCGTCATGTTCTATCTCCCGGAGGGACGAAAAGTGAATTGCGGAAGCGCGTCTGGCTACGCTAAATGTATGTGGTGTGGAGCAATGAATGATAAGATAGACGAAGTGTGCAAAATGAGGTATGGATAGAGGAATAGATGTGTTATGTGTAAATGAGACGAAACTGAAGGGAAAGGATACCACTACACATGGCATGTATACCACTTACTTGTCTGGTGCAGAAGGGACCGAGCGGACATGCCATGCGTACGCATGGATTACTCGGTCTTATGCCGAATACCTACAATGGCTATCCGAGTACAGAAAAGAGTACGAAACCTATCCAACTGCAGAGAGGTGTAAGACAGGGTGACGTTATATCCCCGAAACTCTGCACCGCTGCATTGGAAGACGTTTTCAAGTTACTGGACTGGAAAGGATACGGTATTAACGTCAACGGCGAGTACATTACTCACTTTCGATTTGCCGACGATATAGTCCTTATGGCAGAATCGCTGGAGGACTTTAGCACTATGCTCAATGGCCTCAATAGTGCCTCCCAACGGATAGGTCTTAAGATGAACATGGACAAAACAAAGATCATGTATAACGTCCATGTCACACCTATGCCGGTAGTTGTTGGGAGCACTCAGCTCGAAGTTGTTGACGAGTATGTTTACCTGGGACCAATAGTACGACTAGGTAAGCCCAACTTCGACCGAGAGGTCACTCGACGGATTCAACTTGGGTGGGCAGCATTCGGGAAACTACGACACATCTTCTCGTCAGATATACCCCAAAACCTGAGGCAGTAGAAGGGGTATGAAAGTGAACGCAAGTAAGACGAAAGTGATGGTTTTTGAAAGAGAAGTAAGTAAAACGTTATGTGAAATAAGAATAGAAGGGGAGATGATTGAGCAAGTGGATGAGTTTGTATATTTGGGATGTTTATTTAGCAGGGATGGTAGATATGATAAGGATATAGAACGACGAGTAAACTCAGGACATAGAGTAAATGGGGCTGTTTACTCTATTGTGCGAGTCAGAATGTATCAAAAAAGGCACATGTGGCAGACAGACAGACAGACAGACAAAAGTTCAAAAAACCACTAATTTGGCTTCAGTAACCTTTATTTAGTCCCCTAGACTTGTTTTTTTCAAGAGTATATTCTGAAAAAAACAATATCAAGAGTATATCTGTAGAATTACAGACACGACTTTTCTACAGATTTATTATATACTAGCTGATACCCGCGACTTCGCGTTGCTTGATATATTAACAAAGTTTTCGTATATGCGAAGGAAAAAACATCAAAAAGATCGCAAGCAAAAATGTACTTTGCTTACAAAATCGTTGTTTGTTAAAACTTTAATAACTTTATATTAAATGAAGATATCGCAATATTTTTTCAAGGTAAGAGCCAAGTGTCTAAGAAATAAAACTTAGAAAACCTAATTGAAATCTATCCAGTAGTTTTTTGTGATGCGCGCACAACTGCAAACCTCGTATCATTTTATTTATATAGATGATGTATAGATGTATAGATAATGATTATTCTTACCTTGCGATGCGTAGACGCATTCGATCGGTCCGCCATCTTGCGTTCTACAGCTCTTTTTGGTGTCGCAAGCACTTAAATAGTATTTTTGGTAAATATATAAATATATTTTCTAATGTATTAAACAATAAAAGTTTTAAAAATTCGTTTGAGAAAGTCTCGAGATTTTCTAAAAGTTGAACGTATCAAATTGTACACAGTGCCAAGAATAGGTTTAATGAGTAAAAGGTCATAAAGCTAAAAAACTTCCTTTTCAAAGTTCTCGAATGTAATATTCTTCTGAGATCTATTAATCGAGAGGTCCAAAATGTCCAAATTTATATGGATACCAGCCCGGCTCAATCAATTAATTAAGAAATTAATCATGATAAAACATGTAATATTTAGTCTGTTTTTTTCAAATAATATACGTATCCACTTTTCATACAATAATTGTTCGCGAGATATTTGCAAATCACCGTTGCGGATATTTTTAACGACCATCGGACACACGCTGGCTTAGAAAGTGCACGGTTATCTTGTCACTGACGCAAGTATATCAGTGAGTTTAATCTTGCATCTTTCTCCAACCATGTTGGCCCCCGTAACCTGAAAATTTTTCTTTTTAATGTTAAACAGGCTATAAAAACTGCATTTGGCTGGAAATCTTGTCAGCAATTTTATTGTGTAACACCTTGCAGAGTATATTCTGGCAACGCTACTTCAACTGTATCGTCAAGTAATTGAGTTTATAAACTTTAAGCAATATTAAGGCTATAGGCTAAGCAACATTGCATTGCGTTGCGCGATGTAGACGGCGAAATTGCCACAAAACTAGCACTATTACAGAGTGTCAAACGAGTGGCAATCAGTCATATAGTAAAAGTCCTTTGCAGTGTATCTAAAAAGATAACAGCAACCAACGTTAAAGAACAACTATGATTTCTTCATTAGCTCGTTAAAGTCCATTGCTTTTATTTTATAGATGACATAAAGACATTTATTCCAACACTTACTTCTACACACATGACAAATTACAATTAAAAATAAAACAAGTGAATTGTAAACAAACAAACAAACAAAAATTTGAATAAAGGAAAGAAGTGAGTCCATTATGTCATGAGTGACAAATGAGCACACATTCCACCTGATGGTAAGTGGATGATGTTACCCATAGACATCTGTATCTATCCTTGGTAAAGAATCAAATGCAGATGCGTCGTTCCGGTTCCAGTAAAGATCTCCGAATCTCCATTCTCACCAAGCGAAACACAGCAGCATTAAGTTATTTCACGCTGGTATTCTGTGAGAGTGTGGTCGTTCACCGGTAGGGCTGACCCATTCTTGCGGCTACTATAATATAGCTGCAGCATGGCTCTAAATATGGGCCACTCCTTTGAAGAGAGGATTTGTTTTAACCGTCATGCTTGGCAGGCGGATTAACGACGTTGCTCCCCAGTCTGGGTATTTTACCTTGATGTAAATAAAATGATTATGCCGCCATTTTTCGGAAGCGGTAAGACCTTTCTGGCATCTTCTATAGTCGCCTCTTACGACAGAAAACTATTAACGATAATATTTATATTTTAGTGTTTATTATTAAATCTAGCTGTAGATAGATAATTTCGTGCAGTTTTTAGCGCTATTACATAACATATTATCTAACATATTTTCAGACTTTTTTGTTACGGATTCGTAAACGGTTTTCTTGACAAAATAAGATTTAGATCATCTGATAAAATTATTTGTTTTTATGAATATTTATAACAACTTTAATAATATTAGTGGCATAGAGAAAGTGCTCATTATTTTTAATTTTGTTTCAAGTTTGATTATTGTATGGCACCGCTACTATTAATAGATTTTAATTAAATAAAAAAAATGTCTTGCTTCATTATTTATAAGATGGCAAGTTTGTATTGTAATCGATTCATTGCATAAATAAAATTTGAATGTATCAATGCAGACGAATTGAATTTGAATGTACAATCATTACGCCACAGATTAAATAAAATTAGTAAAAAAAAGTGTCGATTTTTGTATTTACGATATAATCGACCAGAGACAGTATTAAACGAAAATTCACCACCCTCCCTTTTTTAATTAGAAAACCGGTGTTTGATTTGTATAATAAGTAGTGACGAACCCGGCTCGGCTATGTTACCAGAATCATTCGTATAATTGCTGCACGGACAATGGCGCCCCAGAATCATCTGGCCCCGCCCGAAAGCCGTCACTGAAATCGACTTCTGTACCAAATTTATTTATAATTTTTTGTCGAGTTGTTCAAGCATGATTGAAGAACAAACTTCCAAGCAAGCACGCTTTCACTAGACTAGTAAGATGAAATAAAAAATTGTTAGTTTTATCAATACTCGAAAATGGCACCAAATTTCAAACAAAACAACACCGCACTCTTAAAACGCAGTGAAATTGCGCAATAAATTTTTTCAACGGACTTCCTTTGTTTTTTGTTGTCCTATTTTCGAACCGTGACCGACGAGTGCAAATTAATGAACGTACTACATTAATTAAATTATGAATTTGAACCGCTAATTTCCTACACTAACGTGACTTTCACTGTTACTGTTACTATACTATTAATTCTATCACAATAATTGTGACAGCTAAGGAGCTTAGCGCTTGCTCTAAATTTCACAGTATGCAAGCATAGGATTGAGCAGCGCCGGTACTAATGAAATTGTTTATTGAAATTTTAAGCCCTGATTTATCCGGTGAAGAAACAAAATCTTCCTCATGATGTTTTATTCACAATTATATCCTGGGAATAATATAGTTGGAAGATATGCGAAACTCGCAGGCATGCACTGTAGCGGCACGGCGGACTGATTGCTCCATAACCCTCTCAGTAATGAGACTTCTGTAGCACCAACTTGCGCTTTCAATCTTCACATATTGAATTATCAAATTTTTATTTTTCGGAACGAAGTTTCTTATCGCACGGTACGAATTTGACGGGGCTAAGCGAGAAAAAGCGTAAGATTTTGCCGTCACGACCCCCTTTTTTATAGTGCGAGCGAGATGGATTAATATCCATCTCTCGCATATTAATTGTCCCTCGACATAGTTCCTCGGCCTTCAGTACAGCCACCCACTGCTGGAATAATATACCTCCTCCACTAAGTAATCTAAAGACAATAGGGAATTTTAAAATACACTTAAATAATTTTTTATTAAACGAACAGAAGGAAAGTATAAATGTCAAACATTTATACTTTCCTTGCTTTATTTAAGAATTACCTATTTAGTATTTCTAATCATAAATTTAATTTATACCTTCAATGATAATTTACTGATTACTATTAACACTTATTACTTATTAATGTATACCTAATATGTACCTGTTACTTTGTATTTCATCTCACATGAGGCATAGAATACAGATTTTAAAAAAAATACTCGCTCGCATAAAGTTGACCATCCGAACTTGTTCGGGGCCGGCTGAAAATCAGCGCTGCAAGCTCGCTGCTTATGCTGAGACGGTCCCTTCCACCACTTCATTATAGCACACGATTTTTTTATATTTTTATTTTTATTTTTATTTTTATTTTAATGTGCGTTTGCATACACATATAATTGACGCACTTCTTTTCTTTATTCAAATTTTTGTTTGTTTGTTTGTTTATAAGTCACTTGTTTTATTTTTAATTGTAATTTGTCGTGTGTGTAGATGTAAGTGTTGGAATAAATGTCTTTATGTCATCTCCCTCGCACTTTTTCTTAAAAATTAATAATTAAATATTAAAATATTTATTAAAATTAAATATTATTCTAATTAACGCTTCATTTTAATAGACGCTAGTAATTCATTTATTGGTATTTGTTAATCAATAATATAATACGTTTATCAACAACAATATACTACGAAAGGAACTTCGTTCCAACCGAGTGTTCCACGACACTCACGCATGTTTTTTATTTATTAATTTCAATCTTTTAAAAGCGAGTGGAGACCCAGTACACGCGAATAAAGTCCTGCTGCAGCCTCGCGCCTGTCACCCATAGGGGTGGACAGAGACTACGGACTTCCATTTAGCATGATCCTGACACACCTCTCTCGCCTTCTTTACATCCATATACCTACGCATATACATGGTCGTCGGCTAAGGGTCTCTTAATCTGGCCCGTCTTCAATATATTGCCAATTTGGTCGATAAACTTTCGTCTAGGGCGTCCCTTCCCGACTCTGCCATTCATTTCTGAAAAATAAATTTGCTTTGTTACTCTGACCTTGTTCATTCTTTCTACATGACCAAACCACCGAAGCATTCCTTTCTTAATCCTGGTCACAACATTATCTTGTAAACCACACTTTTCCCTTATCACACAATTTCTCATCCTGCTATTCAGATTCATCTCTAAGATACTTAATAACCGCATTTCTACAGCATTTATTCTATTCTCGTGCTTCTTCTTCTGCCGCACACAACTTTCACCACCATACCTTAAGGTAGGGACTAACACAGCGTATTATTCTGTGTATTATTCTGTGTATTACCGATTCACGCAAAAGCTACTGGACCGATTTCCATTAAAATTTATATGTAGGTTGTTAGTAATCCGGGGCAACTTATAGGCTACTTTTTATCCGATTACGGAACTTAAAAAAGAAGGTTAAGTATTTTTCTTCTTTAGATGTTAATTTTATATTATATATGATTATGTTACTTAATTTCAAATAAATATCATATTTGTAAATAAAGTTTAAAATTAGTTTTAACCTTTGCATAACAATTTGAAACTCCGCTGACGATATACGTTTTAGTTATCAAAACAGCGCCATCTATCATCAAATGAAAAAGGCCTATATTTTGCCTTTAGTAGGTAATAAATTAAATATTATAAATAACTTACATTTATATGTTTAAATAAATAGATTTATAAAATTATTTAAAAATCTTAACGTTATTCCATATTAAAAGTGTAATAATTAAAATTTTAAAAATAATAGATACCTAATAGTGACATCTATAAAACGTATGAAAATTGATTTTTTTAACTAAAAAACATATCAATTTTCATGCGTTTGATACTATATCTGTATGTAAACTAATTAAAACTGGTCTGCCTGCAATAATTACAAAATTCTCATTAAATCATTATTTCGTGAAATGGTGTCATTGCATGATATTTATCACTGTTTGTTGACCATCTCACGATATAGCTTAGCCAAATCACTGAATAAAGATCGTTTAACGATATTTATAACTAAACACAACATTGCTATTTCATGATAATATTGTCATATCGTCAAATAGTTTTTCACTGCTAGCGGCGCTGATAGCGTATTTTTTAACAGAGGCAGATTTTTAACAGAATCAACATCACTTTATGCCTTTTTTATATAATAAATAAATGTGGCTCTTGAACCAGTCGCACCCCAACCTTCTATAGCTGATATTACTAGATAGTATGGTTTTAACTTTCATAGTATTAATGTAATATAGCGCCCTCTACTTTCTGCTAAATAAACTAATGACTGATAAATTTAAATTTATAATTTATAAATTTAGAGTTTAGAATGCTATAGCTGATAAATTTAAATTTTAGAATGCTACTGAATATTTATTCGTGCAGCATCAAAAATTGGCACACTTAAAAATATCTAGACCGGTGGTCATTATCGGGACGATTTACCACAATTACCACGTTTGGCAAAATGGCTAACAACACTGTTATACATTAACACGTGTGTTTTGTGTGCACAGTATCCAGTGCTGTGTACACAAAACTGAGATTAAGAGAGAAGCTCTTTAGTTGAATATATTGGGTGTCTGTCGGTATAGGTTTCATTTGACCAACTTCATATGTTATCACGTTATCTGATGTAAATAATTGAAAATTAAGTGCACTGTGAGATTTTATCTCTATTTGATGGAATAGTTCGTAGCACCGCTGGGTTTCTAATTACTAGGTAGATATGGTCAACAATCGTACAAAAGCTTTGTTTCAGTTTTTATGAATTTGATTTAAACAAATACTGAGTGTGACTAATAAGATTTCATCATGGCAAGGGAGCAAAACGGTACGAGTCCTTTGAGAAAAAATTAATCTGTTATGGGAAATTTTACGTGCTGACTTACCACGCATCCGGTGAAGTGGTGAAGAATAACTTCGTGGGCAAACCTAAATGTCTGAGTAGTTAAAAAAGTCGTGGAAATATGAAAACCGTTAATACTCATTGAAGGATTGCGGCATACTCTTTTCTGCCCACAAAACACTATAGGTAATGAGGAGCCCTGTGCACAGTAGTGAGACGTTTTTATACTTTAATGAGACCTATAAATCAGTTTGTCATTTAAGATTTTTGTATTTTTGAATTTTCATATTATGAGACAAATCAAGATATTTGTGACAGTCCTGTTTTCATAGCTCACATGAGATATGTAAATGAACAGGCTGTTGCGATAAATACTTTAAATATCAAAGATAGCAGATTTTACTTAAACAAAGGTTTATTTTATTTTACTTGTCAAAGGCGGTAATCAAACTGATCCAAACGTTAATTTCATAGTACTTATGCATTGTTATATATTTTTACATATATGTTAATTGCAATTAGACCCCGCCAATTTTAGACCCATTTCTGTACTGCCAACACTAAGTAAAATTTTTGAAAAAATTTTTCTTGATCAAATGTTAAATTTTTTTAATGTTAATAATTTACTTCATAAAAATCAATTAGATTTCACAAGGGGTCGCTCGACAACTGATGCTGGTGTTGAGCTGATTAAATATATTTTCAATGCATGGGAGAATTCACAGGATGCTTTGGGTTTATTCTGTGACCTATCCAAAGCCTTCGATTGTGTTCACCATGAAACATTAATCAGGAAACTACAACACTACGGTGTAAGAAGTAATGCTCTTAACTTAATTGTTTCATATTTAAGTAACAGAACGCAAAAAGTTGTCATTAATAGTATGAGCTCTTCCGGGTCGATAGTACAAATGGGCGTGTCTCAAGGCTCAATTCTCGGCCCCTTTCTGTTTCTTGTATATATTAATGACTTACCTTACATAGTAGGGGATAACCATAATATAGTATTATTTGCTGATGACACTTCATTAATTTTCAAATTAAAACGACAATTATTAAAATATGACGAAGTAAATAATGCTATATCTAAATTAATAAATTGGTTTAATGTTAATAATTTGCATTTAAATAGCACTAAAACGAAATTTATGAAGTTCATGACTCCAAATGTCAGACAATTAAATACTAATGTTATTTTAAATGGGGAGTAACTGAGTCTTGTCGATACCACCATTTTTCTTGGAATAACACTAGACGCGAAACTTCAATGGAGCCCCCATATATCAAAGTTAGCAAGCAGACTTAGTTCTGCAGCATATGCTGTAAAAAGATTAGAAATCTTACCAGTGTGGAAATAGCTAGACTTGTTTACTTTAGCTATTTCCATAGCATAATGTCGTATGGTATTTTGCCATGGGGACACGCGACTGACACTGAAATTATATTTGTTTTACAGAAGAGGGTCATAAGAGCAATATATGATTTAAAACCTAAAGAGTCGCTCCGACAAAAATTTAAGGAAATTAATATATTAACTTTGGCCTCTCAATACATTTATGAAAATGTAATATACGTACACAAAAATAAAATTAGTTATACAAAAATAAGTGATATTCATTCTGTAAATACTAGAAACAAACACAAGCTAGTAGTACCAGTTACTCGACTCCACCGAGTCAGTAATTCATTCTTGGGGCGATGTATACGCTTTTACAACAAAATCCCAGAAAATATACAAAATTCGACCTGCTCAAAATTCAAAAACTAGGGTTATTATAATATTAAGGAATTTATGGATGGTAATAACCCCTGGGAATGAGGTGATCGCTACCAAGCTATTTCTAATTTGTTTTGTGTGGTTAATTGTGTAACATACATGATTGTAAGCTGTTATTAAAAAAAAAGTCCCGCTAGGTTTCTTGCTGGTTCTTCCCAGGACAGATATTTTTTTTCGAACCATTGGTAATTAAACAAAAGAGTGACTTTCAATAAGTATTATTTATATTCTATATTGAATAAAAAAAGTTTCTGTTTTTGTTTCTGTTTCTGCAGTGTCGATTTACCACGTTCTCGGCGGTGAAAGAAAACCTGCATATCTGAGAAGTTCCCCAGTTGCAGTGATCGCGCGTTGGCACTTTTTTTGGCCAAAAGCTCTGTCGCCTGTGCCCAGTGGTGACATGTATATAGGCTGCCACTTTTTTAGTTTTATTGGGGCAATTATACTGTTTTTATTTCATTCATATTTTCGGAGATGTTGCTTTTTTGTTTTCACACTACCGTAAATATTAACGGTAGCAAAGATTCTAAAGAATAGAACTCATCATCGTTATCATTACAACCTATCAAAAGTTCACTGAACTGAACATAGACCTCCCCCATAAATTGTCAAATAGGCTAAATATTTGCTATAGTTGATACGCTTGGCAGGAGGGTTGGCAACCGCAGACTTTAATTATTTTGAACAACTGTTGTCAGGAAGATGATGTTGTCCCATCTCCTGTTTGTTTTCCTCTATCGCCTCTTAGGACACACACGGAACGATGTGAGGTGGCGGATTCTCTTTCGCCGAATTTTTGCTTCCGATCATGAGTGTAATTCTACCCACGTTCACTGCGAATAGAACTTCATTTGCAATAAAAATAATCTAAAGGTCATCAGTGTCATCACCATCAATCAACCTTTGTTCGCCATCAATTTTATCGCCCAATCCATCAGCAACTGAGACTAGTATATAATGTATGTAATCTTTGTGTCCGTAATGTGTATGTAATCTTTGTGTCCGGTACCGTCACCATTATCACCATCTATACTGGCTACTCCCTCACAGTATCTTCACTGAGAGTTCAAGCGGCGTAATCAGTTACCGCCGCCGTCGCCATTGTTTGCACCTTCTCCTTCAACAGCTGCTCATTCAAAGAGACCTAGACTTGTCACAGTAAAGCGCATAGTAATACCACCAAAAATGTTAGAACTTAATTGGGGTCGCTTCAAGTTTGCTGGTTGTGCAGAAGTGGATGATATCGAGTTTGAGCCACGTGAAGAGAAAAGTCCAATTGAATACTTTAGGCTGTTCTTTTCTGATGACATCATTTCTCTTATAGTGCAACAAACAAATTTATATAGCACACAATTAAAGGGCAATTCAATAAATATTACAGAAGACGATATCAAAGATTTTCTGGCAATTCTTGTATATATGGGTGTCAATAAATTGCCAGCTTATACAGATACATTTTAACGTGGTAGAGCCATGCTGCAGCTATATTAGTAGTATAGTTGTAGCACGAATGGGTCGGCTCGACCGGGGAAGGACCACGCTCTCGCAGAATACCAGCGTAAAATAGCAGCTTAATGCTGCTGTGTTTCGTAAGGTGAATGTAGAGAACCGGAGACCCTTTTTACAGGAAAAGAGGCATTCCATCTTAGTCCTCACGGGTGACAACGCATCTGCATTTTCATTCTTTATTGAGGATAGATGTAGACGTCTATGAGGTCACAGCAACCACTTACCATCAGCTGGACTGTGTGCTCGTTTGTCATCCTATACTATAAAGAAAATATTATTGAGCTAAACATACGCGATGCGACAAAGTAGCTGATATAATGACCCTCAAGAAGTTCCAATTACTGAGACGTTATTTGCATTTTAATGGCAATTTGAAAGACGATGGTGATAGGTATTATAAAGTGAGGCCAGTCTTTCAAATAATAAGTGAGAATTGTTTACAAGTAGAAGAAGAGACACGTTTCAGCATAGACGAAATGATGGTTCCACATAAAGGAACAAGAGCAAGCAGCCGTAAATAATATATAAAAATAAACCGAAAAAATGGGGTTATAATATATTTGTTCGCGTCTCTGGAATAGTTTACGACCTCCTGATCTATGGAGGCGATGACACGTTCAGATTTCACTTTTTCACGGATGAAAAAAATTGTATGGGCATACGGTCAAAAGCAGTTTTAGCTTTGGCAAAATCTATTCGAGAACCTGCTTGCAAAATCCTGTTTCGATAACTTTTTCACATCTATTGAGCTGTTACAATATTTACGCAATGAACGCGGCATTTTTGCAATTGGTACAATCCAAGCAAACAGGCTCCAAGGAGCGTAGAATAAACTACCCACGGATAAAAATCTAAAAAAAGGGTAGAGGATCTCATGCACAAATCGTATGCAATAAAAACAACAAATTTGTTACTGCTGCAAGTACTTTTGTGGATGCGTATCCTACACAGATTGTGGTTCATTCCAAGAAAGAAGAAGAAGTTCCAAGAAGAAAAGTGCCAGTGACTTGCCCCAATTTAATAAAATAATATAACACGAACATGGGCGGAGTTGATCTCGTCGACATGTTGGTCGCTCTATATCGTACACCATTCCGAGGCCATCGTTGGTATTTACCAATATTTTCTCAAATGATCGACATTTGTATAAACAATTCCTGGCTTCTATATCGGCGTGATAGAAAAGCCAGGATGGATACCAAAAGGAAATTAACTAAAAAACTTTAGAATAGAAATTTTTGAAAGTCTACGGAGGTATGAAAGACCTGATATGAGCGATATCAGCAGGCCTGGCATGAAATCAAGCACAACAAGCAGACTATACAGAAGCCAGCAGCTGAAAGACCGCCAGATGCTGTTCGGTATGATCAAGTTGCTCATTATCCAACTATAATAACCAGCAGAGGAATTTTTTATTTATTTGTAATTTTTTTATTTATATTTTATTTGTAATTGTAAGACTGATTTTTGACTTAATTTTTATGATTGATCTCAATTTACCAATAATTTAGATTTATAAGATACAAAGGCTGTTTTTATGTTCATTTTTATACGTACAAAATAATTATGTTTTATTTTTTTGTTATTTCACTGAGAATGTTGACATTGTAGGTTTAGTTTTGTTACAATTATATTAAAAACTCATTTATTAACTTCACTCAAAGACTGGCAGTGTAGCAAATTAGATACGTAGATTTTATAACGTTGATTGTTAAGGTCCTGGCAATGTATCTAATATGATACGCTCAATAAATGTTGAATTACTTATATTATATTTTTTATTTTTTTTATCCCTTCAATAACAACCCAAGAAAATATTTAAGATTACTTTTTTCAATATTTCTAATATTTTTTTTTGCGAAATATAGGGTTAAGAGTTCGTGAAATTTTTGGTAAAAAATAAGAAGTCTCAAATGAGACTAGCCATCTGCGCAGGGCAGGATTTTAGTGCCCGAATGTAAGCAGAGATGCGCTTTCTATTTACTCACTCTAATGGTCCAATCGGATGAAAATCCAACAAGACCGGCAAGAGATCAGGCGCAGGACCAAAGGCTTTACATGGTTTCCCAGGCACGGAGGTAAAACGCCGCCAAATTGACTGCTGCTGAGAATTTCTTCACAGAAAACCCAATAACCAATATTGGCATGACAATATTCGAACGCGGGACCACATGATCAGCAGTGGTGCTTTATACCAACTCCTCCTCGGTGATCCAAAATTTACTTAGCTCTATTGCTGCCAACCGCCGGACAGTCAAGTATAATGCGGGCTACCGTTTCTTCTGCCCCATGCTCTGCACAGAGAGTATTTTTCCCTTTTTTAACAATTTTAAGCCAGTGCTTGATTACTATCCCATTTAAGTGAGTAATAATGCAGCTAAAGATGGAAAAGTGCATTGACGAAGGTTAACAAAAGCCTGTTCACTCTTTCCTTAAAAACACCTTCATTGTAAGCGGATAGAAAGACAGATGGTGGTACCAGTAACACCTAGAGCAAAGAGGGTTTATTATGAGAACCGTGTCCTGTTATGGCATCAGTGACCAGTCTAATTTGAAGTACGTTATGTTAGTGTTAATAATAGGTAGAGCCTCCCCAGCCTGCCTACATTTAGAGTGGTTAACCCAGTATTGCGTACTATCCGTTGCTAACGTACCGAGTACAACAATTGGTTCAGGTCCCACTGCTTCTAGTGTTGAACCATTCCGGGTGAATTCATCGGCCGTATCAATGCCTCAGCAGGGCTAGCATGGGCAGGAGACATTTTATCACCGAGGAAAGGACAAAATGTTTATTCTCTCCGCTTAGTTTTATCCATCCTTCGAGCATGGGCACACCGGTGGATATAATTATACACAGTAGATAAAATAGGAGATCTTATCCCCGCAATTATTGCCATTTTAAGAAAATTCCAAAATACAACTTAAACCCACGTCCAATGAACTAGGATAATCCCTTTCAAATGTCAAAAAAGCATAATTTTTTATCTTTCATTTAGCCCCATGCTACGGACGGAGGATATATTATGTCTACTCGTTATGTCAAACGGGGATATTACTACGTGCTCAACGGTGAAGGAAAACATCGTGAGGGAAAACCAGCATGACAGAAAAAAAAATAAAAAAAATCGCAGAGATGTGAAGTTTATAAACGCGCATTGCGGCAACGCGGCAGACACTTCCTTGCCCTAAAACCCTCTCAGAAATGAGAGGAGGCCTGTGCCCGGCAGTGGGACGTATATCGAGGGTTTACTGGTAAAACCAGTCATCTGTCAATTGTGCCAAATTGAGAAAACAGCATCCAAAAGTTTGGAAATTCATAACTCAATACAGTCACATCGTGCAACGTTGATAATAACTTTTAATGATAACTTGATTATAAAGCAAGAGCTATTTGAAACAAAAAAAGCCATTTAAATAATAACTTCTACAGAAAATAAAAAAAATTGCGAAAGGTCGAGCATTTAACTGGTTTTACCTTACCATCCTAAAATTCTGTTTTTCTCATGTCTTTTTTGAATACTAATTACACTACACAATCTGTAATACAAGTTTATATAATTATCAATCATTATTTACTTAAAAAGTGTAGTACGTTTTACATAATAAGCAAAAAAATAAAAACGTAACTGGTTAAACCTGAAAAGTTTTAAAAAATATACACAAACTGTAATCAGACTAAAACTAAGTCAATTACTAATAATAACTAAGTTAACATGCATTTGAAAAACACATACAATATATTTAAAATTTCGAAATCTGAATCTTAGTTTACATCTATCTAACTTTCTATCCCTGCATGTGAGATACATGCATGATTCAGGAATGATTACTTTTTGATAAAGTTTAACAAGATCTTTCTTTTTACCACAGTAATAGAAAGCAAAGAAGAATACAATCTACTCAATTCTTTTGAGTATTTTGGTTAATTAATAGATTTTGGCTTTTTCTAGTAAATTTCGATGGACCCTTTTCTTCAAACGCGTAGCCTCTTATATCATCATTATTATCATCATCATTAAAGCCCAAGGAATGCCAGATCGGAATAGATTCCGATAATATCTATTTAAAGATAGTTCTTGAATCATTACTCACACTTACTTGTTCGTCGAACGATGGTGTGTACAGCTGTCCTTGGAACCTCTTAATCTCAGTTAAAATCTCAGGTGCCTCTCACCATTCGGTGTTCTCTACCAGTTTTCATTCTCGCAATTACTAAGACATCGGGGAACTGTTGGCGTCTGGTCATCATTATGAAGTCAATCTCATTTTTCGTCGAAGAGTCGGGACTAGACCACTTTCTGTGGAAATGCTCCTGGAAGAAAGTGTTCATCATAAAGAGTTCCTCCTTCTCTATTAAATAATTTTAAGCAAACTGCTATATCTCAAACTCTTCAATTTGCTCTACCTCATCAATGGAGGCAACTGCTTTAATTATTTCTGTGATATATGTTCTTTCTTTACTGTTATTATTTAATTTTGGTATTTAGATTCTTATAGTAGTAGTAGTAGTACTCTAATATTTAGTTGATGTTTTTTATGTAGTAGGTTTCATGTAAAAGCAGCTATAAACACGTATCTAAAGGGAAACAAAGAAGCTTAGCGATTAGTAGCACTTATTCGTTTTTTCCTGCTAAAGAATGGTAAATAACATTTTGTGATCGATTTCCAGTAAAAATAATTAAACGTCCATAACTGTTCCATCAAGTAAGTATTTTTGAACTTTTGTAAGAAATAAAATAACGGGAACCAATAAAGGCTTAAAACTGTTTCACGTGGACATTTTTAACCTTAGCATGCTGATACACGGTATTGCCACGAAATATCTCCGTAAATAATTCAAATAGTCGGTTTTACCAGAAAATTTAGAAAAAAATTATTTACATTGTCTTTTTTATAGAATAAGTGTGACTAACAAGGACACAGTCAATCGGATGATAAATAACTGCTGTGGCCTATAGACATATGCATCTATCCTCAATTAAGAATCGAAATACAGATGCGTTGTCACCTCCGGGGACGGTTCTCTACACTCATCATAAGAAATACACCATGCATTTAACTGCTATTTCATGCTGGTATTCTATGAGAGCGTGGACCTTCTCTGGTCGAGCCGACCCATTCGTGCTACATTATTAAGCAACAGCGTGGCTCTACCAGGTAGAAAATATAATATATGGGTATATACAATTAAACCTAATGAGCTTAGAATACATTTCGTTTTGTCATGATACTGATTTACAAAACCTATTATAATATTTTACTGTATCATAAAACCGGTTCACGGACGTACAAATATGAACGCTTTAGATTTATTTAATCAACTAAACTGTATTAGAAAACCAAATCAAATAAACTGTAATGTAAGCTCTGTAACGTAACGTATCCGTGATTATACGCATGCTGTAACACTGTTCCACGCATTTTGTTTATTTCTTCACTTTTCTTACGCATTAGGGCCCACATAAAACGAAAAGAGGTGCAAAGAAGAATATTCTTTATTACAAAGTAGTAAAGACTATTAAGTATTGCACAATTTGTTTTGGAAAATCATATAACAATAACGATCACGCAAACTCGCAACGTTATGCACTACTTGAAGGAAGTAAATGTTAAGAAAAGTCGTGTAACATTGCTTAATATTTATCACACAAATAAAATTCAAATAATACGATTAACATCAGATTATACCCGAGACAAAATAATAATCGATTAATCCAATTCGGATGAGCCAATGACACACATTATCGTTTAGTTACATACAGAGTATAGTTTTATATGTCGTAGAGCCATATAATGGCTGCAGCACGAATAGGTCGGTTCGACCGGGGAAGGACGACACTCCACAGAATATCAGCGTAAAATAGCAACTTAATGCATTACTGTGAATTTAAAGAACCAGAGACCCTATTCACTGCAACAAGGCATTCGATCTTAGTCCTCAAGGATGACAACGCATCTGCATTTTAGTTCTTAATCGAAGATAGATGTAGTTATCTGTTGGCCACAGTATCCACTTACCATCAGATGGACATTTTTCACCTTTATTCCATAAAAATATACAAGCAGTGATGACTTACGAAACTGAGACGTCTGCAGGTAGCAAGACGTATTTCAAATTTCTTAGCAAGCTGTAGAGAAAGCTATGCTCGCGGGCTACTTGTACATAACTTAAATTGAAAATTTTAAAACCCACGGAACAAAAAGAGCTGATGATCTTCAAACGGCTGAACCGATTTTGATAAAACATCTCTAAGAACCACCGCTAGAAAACCTGCTCTTAAATTAAAACACATAGCCGTCAAGTTTTAGCAAAAAAAAAGGTGCTAGGATTATTTTCTGTCTAAGAGTCCATTTGGGTAGGTAACACCCTCTTGCCTATTTCTGCCACTAAATAGCAGTGCTCTACCATGTTCCGATCGATATAGAGAGCCAGTATACATGCTGATAGACACTCCATCTTAGTCCTTAGAGATGACAACGCATCCGTAGCTTTCTTTATTTGAAGTCGGTTCTATTTATCTTATTATATTATAAAATAACCTATTCTTGCATGGTAGTAATCTGGGGTAGCTAGACTGATCACGTAGCTTGAGGAAGCGGAAGCTGATGGAAAAAAAAAGATTCTCAACTTCGCAATGGGAACCGCAGTGCAGGTCAACTTCCTACTTGAAGGACCTATAAACTTGATCGATTTAGATGGTTCAAAACCGTGCTTCGTGGCATTCTTTTGGGGGATAGTTATTCCAAATAGTGAAATTGTGATGAGCTGTGATGATAACAATGAATTTATATTATCAGAAACCGTGGCTCAAAAGCCTGCAGTCCACGTTAACTTTATTATATTCATAACGTGGCAAACCAAGGTTTGTTTAGGAACTCGCAGCTCGCCTAGCGTAAACAAAGGTTCAGTATTTCTCGGAAAAGCTTTCTTGCCCTTTAAGCAATCCACGTTATATTCCGAGGTTTATTAAATGTTTATTTACTACAAACTCGACAATGAAAAAGGTTACTGAAATT
Organism: Parnassius orleans; assembly: GCA_029286625.1. Classification (NCBI taxonomy): domain Eukaryota; kingdom Metazoa; phylum Arthropoda; class Insecta; order Lepidoptera; family Papilionidae; genus Parnassius; species Parnassius orleans. The sequence continues at coordinate 3,505,519 of JAGSMP010000006.1, read as the reverse complement.
ATAGAGAATGCCGTATTTGTTCAGTCTGTTAAACATATTTGATACTAATATATTTTACCCGACTTCCCCAATTTGACTGTATTTTTGTATGTATGTTATATAATTTCATCACCAATTGTGAATTGATATAAAAAATGTAAACCAATATAAATGGTTGTTCTTTTATTAAATAGGCTATGCATCAACGGTGGTTGAGGCATAGCCTATATAATTTTTTTCATTAAAAAAATTTCATCTCTAAAGTTGAAAAAAAAATAGGAGATGAAACTTTAATGTAACTAAAACCTTAAAATGACATTATTTAATACCTTGACCTTGTGACATTTCGTAGTCAACTAAAAAGGTTTTTTTTATAAAATGGGGGTGACAAACGAGCACACGGTCCACCTGATGGTAAGTGGATGCTGTGGCCCATAGACATCTACATTTATCCTCAATTAAGAATCAAAACATACTTTTAAAAAAATGCAGATGCGTTGTCACCCCTAAGGACTACGATGGAATGCCTCGTTTCCAGTAAAAAGGGTCTCCAGTTCTCTACACTCACCAAACGAATTAAGCTGCTATTTTACGCTGGTATTCCGTGAGAACGTGGATCTACCCCGGTCGAGCCGACCCATTCGTGCACAATCATAATATAGCTGCAGTGTGGCTCTACCACGTAAATAAACAGGATCAGATAATTAAACTTTAAAAAAGTAAAAACTAACTTCAAAAACCTAAAAAAGAATAAAATTATATCCACATAATTATTAGCTTCTGAAGTCGGGGCTTAAATTCTTCAATAGGTAATTTCACTTTTAACAGTCTCAGTGGGGGGAGTTCAGTGGGTGGGGCATTTGGTGTGCATGGCAAATCAAGCTCTTTCATTTCAATATCCTGAGAGCGAGCGGTGGTCCTTCACTGCTCACCTCACGAGGAACTTTAGATCACTCAGTGAGCTGTGGAGAGGGCTATGCTCGGAATTTCTCTTGCGTGCTAGAATCTGTAACGAGGTTATTCACAGCAGGCCATGTAGATCGACGAACCAACAACCAATGAGAAAGGGAGGTACTTGAGTGACAGCCTCATACCGGCAAGTGGGTGTAGCTCCACCCGCCGCTAAATGGAGTGACGATCTGGTAAGACATGTAGGAAGTTGATGGATACAGGTGACTTAGGACTGTTATTTGTCGCATTATTTGGGAGAGACCCATCTTCAGGAGTGTTCTTGTAAAGGGTTGTAATGATGGTAATAAGTGGTGGCCGCTCATAATGTATGCTAATCGCACTATTACATCACTCGCTAACTCGAACGTTGTCCATTTAGGCTTTAGTCTCAGGGTGAGGGCCTCAGTGGGTTCTCCACTCTGAGTTTCGGCAGTAAAGAGTGATCGATACTGAAGATACTGTAAATCAAGAGCCAAATACTTTCCACTGAGGCCTTACCCTAGGTCTTCTACTGCTAAATTTCGCCAAATAGTGAGCATGACTTGGATTACTCTCTACGAGTATACTCACCACGCCGAGCAGGCGGTTTTGTGAGCACAGCACCCATACCGTCGCGCTAATAAATCCGCTCTCTATCATTACTCTATGAAATGACGGCTCGGTATTTACGAGCAGAATACATAAGTCATCGTTTTTCGGTTACAGGAGCCCTCATCGTTTTATTTTTAAGGTATACCACGTAAAGTTGGCGGTTCAAGGAAAAGTTGTTAAATATCCTTATACCACTTTCGAAAGCAAGTGAAAGTTTGTTTTTATAACTACTTGTGCCATTAAGTAATGTTTAATAAGTTAATTAAAATGTTCTGTTTTTATCTTTATGTTACATATTATATTATATTTTTTGTTGGCAACTCAAACATTTCAGATAAAATATATTTTTATATTGACAACACTGCTCTTTACGCACTTTACGCACTCTATCTTGTATTGTCTTCTATGGTGAAGTAATCATATTTTTCAATTCACGGACTTGTTTTATTACCAGCGCCGAAACAACGATACCTGTCCGCGTTCTAACGTAATCCTCTTTCAAGCCGGATTTGAACCGGTCGCTGTGTGTAGTACATACGGTTATTTTTTTTTAAAACATAATAAACTCAAAATATTATAATGATTCAATTTATTTTCGGCGGAAATTCGCCTGCTGTTTATTTTTATCACCATTTGAAGTTAGTCATCCGTAGCAAAATTGTATTTACCGCGAAAATATTTTAGAGCGGTGATTTTTTATGATTTTAAAAGTTCACTCTATCCACAAGATCACGCTGCTCTTCTTCAAAATGCTTTTGGGAGAGAAGCAACTCATTGGAGCGCCGTAAGGCGTTGGAACGCAAAATTTGATCGTGGCCGTGTTTTTTTCTCTCCATGATGAAATACGTGAAGGTCGACCTTCAACAGCGATCACGGAAGAAAATGTGGCCACTGTCAGGCGACTAATTGGAGTAAGCCGGCACATCACATATGAGGAGATTCAAAGACATTTCATCATCATGATTACAGCCCTTCACAAGTCCACTGCTGAACATAGGCCTCCCCCAAGGAATACCACAAAGCACGGTCCTGAGCCACCTGCATCCATCGACTTCCCGCATGTCTTACCAGGTCGTCACTCCATCTAGTGTGGGGTCGCCCTACACATCGCCTACGGGTACGAGACAGCCACTCGAGAACCTTTTTTCCCCATCAGTTGTCGGTTCTTCGAGCTATATGGCCGGCCCATTGCCACTTCAGCCTACATATATTTGGGTATGATATAAATAAATAAAAAAATACTTTAAACTTTGTTGCCACTGGATTCTCACCCCGTAATAAAAAAGGGCTCGAATTGAATTTTTATAGTCAAGTCATGGTAACATATATTTTTTAAATTCAAAAAATTTTGTTTAACAAAACATGGAAAATCGATTAAGTTTTGAGGCACTACTAAAAAAGTATTATATATAATGTAATAATTTACAAGAGATAACATTACAAATTAGTACTGATTAGTAATTTACTACAGATATCAACTATCTCAATTCTATTGGAGTCGACGAGGCGATGATTAAGCTCGGTTTAATTGTAAACGAAAACTCTCGCTTATCTCCGGAATTTTATGTAATTAAATATAATAAATAATTCCTCTTTTCTTACTTCATTCTTTTATAATGTCATCTCTTTACAAATTTAAAGTCAATTATATTTATACAAAATGTTTTGCTTGTAAAAGCACTTTTTCACTCTAAAGCTACGGTATCACTACATCAAGTCCGTACTGCGGGGACACCTTGTAGGAATAAACGGCAAGAAACTAACAAGTAGACTATTTTTCTCATAACAGTTACAATTTAATCTTTTAAAATATAATATACACAGGTAGAAAAGTCATGGGTTCCAATCGAGCCCGGAACCATATTTGTGCAAAACCACTTTTTAAATTTGATGGTGTTGTAATTATTCTCGTATCTGTGACAAAGTTTTCTACGATATTATAATCAGTTAGATAGGACAAATTAGTGATATGTTAGTGGGAATACTTCATTCATTTGTATTGAAAGCCTACTGCTGTACATAGGCCTCTACCAAGGTAGCCTCATTAGGTTTTCCATAGTTGCTAAGCTTGGCAGACGAGTTTTCAAGCGCAGTTTTTATTATTTTATGATTTAATACAAAAATAAAGGCTCTTTGAAGCACCTTTTTAAAAAGGTATGATGCATTATTGTGTATAATATGATATTTTAAATAAATTTCTGAATAAATTTTCAAAATAATTTTGAATATCATTAAATTCTTTAATACTGTTCCTCGCCGTGTCTGCAAAAGTATAGCCGAGAAAGTCATGCAATTGACTTTAAATGCTACTTGAATGCATTATGTTCAAGAAACACTAGAATTTTAATTAATCAAGGAATTGTCGGAAGGTTTCTTCTTAATTTTTATTTAACTGTTAAGCGTTACAAATCTCTTAAACTCCATGTGAAATTTCGACACAGAGAAACCGCCGGAACTGTTTCCACTTGCATAAAACACTACATTTTGGCAAAATCAAAATGTTATGCCGAAAATAAAGTCTTAAAGATGTATATAGCTTTGTATTGAAAAATGTTTTGTTGATTTTTCTTGTAGTGTTTTGACATAGTTAGTTTCTTTAGATTTATTTTGCGCGGAATCAGACAGTTCAGTATTGACGTTAAACAGTATGCTTAGGTGTTGATTGAATGTGTTAAGGAAGAAACTGATAGAAAAATTCGGGATGTGTAAGCTGGATTTAGAAAGGTGTTGGGGTGTACGGATGATCAGGTCTTTTTTACCAAAAGGTTTTGGCCAAATTCAGAAAGTTTTCTGTGCATTTGACTCGAAAAAGCCTATGACCGCATAGACTGGTGCGTTTCATGGCAAAAGTTGGACACGTTTGGGCTTAGCACTGGGCTATAATCACTTTGTAGGGACTTTAGTGCTTGAGTTAGAATCAACGAGAACCTACACAGACTGGTTTGGCGTTAATAGGTAGTTGTTTGGCAATTTTCAAAATCAAAAACATTCGATTGTATTAGCAGGTGTATTAGCAATCAATATCACCGATGATCGAATACAACGAAATAGGATAATTTTTATTCAACATATTATAACAATAATTATTGAAAAAATATCCTCATTACCTTAATATTATAATAACCCTTTTCATAAAGTTTTCGTTTAAAAAAATTTTGCTTGGTGGGAGTCAATTTCATACTTTGGATAATGGAAACAAGCCGTTTTAGAGCGACTGCATATTACTAGTGACTCACCGGTCATTAGCCGTTTCAAACTTAAGCATTATGGTAACGCGTTGGCCATCGTTGTAATGTCGAAATTGAGATGGGATGTTTCAGATGTGTTGTAATTTTGGAGAAAATATCAATTGAACTTAGAACTATTTGAACCAGCTACGCCGTTTTTTGTTTCATAAGTTTTGCGTTTCATAAGTCATTTTTTGCCTTTCTTGGTCCACAGCTGGGATGTAGAAGTTTAAAAAAACGCGCCACTTGGCAAGATTTACTTGGAAGATTTGCCCTTATTCAGCTCGCTGGATACGTGGGTTAATGACGCCAGGGGCGACATAAGCTGTGGTGGCAGGATAAGGCAATCCATAACTACATTTCGTCACGCGGTTATCGTAAGAGGCAACTATGGGAAATTCGGGTAAAATCTTATGGTTTCCGATTATTGGCGGTGTAACCATCTACTACAACATTCAATTTACCGTTACTGTTACAGCCTATTAAAGTCCACTGCTTAACATAGGCCTCCCTCATAAATTGTCTCATAGGGGGATATTTGCCATAGTTGTCACGCTTGGCAAGCGGAATGGCAACCGCAGTTTTATTTTTTTATTTTTGTCGCTTTTTTTTAAAGTATGGGTGATATACGAACACACAGTCCACCTGATGGTAAGCGGTTGCTGTGATCCATAGACATCTACATCTATCCTCAATAAAGAATCAAAATGCAGATGCGTTGTCACCCGTGAGGACTAAGATGGAATGCCTCTTTTCCAGTAAAAAGGGTCTCCGGTTCTCTACACTCACCATACGAAACACAGCAGTGTTGAGCTGCTATTTTACGCTGGTGTTCTGTGAGAGCGTGGTCCTTCCCCGGTCGAGCCGACCCATTCGTGCTATAACTGTACTACTAATATAGCTGCTACCACGTACAAAATCGTTATTAGGTAGACGCTGCAGCCCATCTCCTGATTTGTTTCCCTCTGTCGCCTCTTATGACAGCCACGGGATGATATTGGGTAGTGGATATTCTTACACTGTCACTATATTGTACACGTTATTTAATAAAATAATATTATGTGGAAAGCTGATGGCAGGGAACACTAATTGTACTACCGCTTGTTGCAAAAACACCTTTGCTGCAAAAATTCCGTCAGGGTAGATACTACTATCTTACTTATTTCTGCTGCCAAATAGCAGTGCTTGCACTGCTGTGTTTCGGTCTGAAGGGTATAGTGAGCCAGCATAATTGCAGACTGTAAGGCATTCCATCGTAGACCTTAGGGTTAACAACGCCTCTGTAGCTGTATGAAGTTGTCTGCAGGTGTCCGTGGACTGCAATAGCCACTTACCATCAGGTGGACTATAAGTTAGTTTGTCACTTCAGTTTTATAGAAAACAAGTGTAACTTGCATTTGACTGGGTATTATTATATTATGAGTATTATTTATTATTGATGTGTAACATCTTTCCTCTCGCTTTCCTGCAAACTGTGGGAGTGATTTCGTAAAATGGGACGGAAGTGTGTAACAGGAAGCTGGGGAAGCGCGCACTATTTGATTTGACCAATGAGCGCGCGCGGTGGTAGTAAAGTGTGCTGTTATATAAAATAATTTATATGTGTAACTTTAATAATAAATGTATTTATTTTAGATAATAAATATCTGCAAAAAATGCAGATCATTAATAAAAAATGCAAGTGATTAATAATGAATAATTATTCGAATAAATATTTCTGTAGGTATTTAGCTTTTTTAGATTTTGAGGTTAATTTCTGTCGCTCCTTAATTAATATTTTTAACTTTGATTAAAAAAACAAATTAAAAACAAAAACTTTTTTCAGGATATAATGTTAATGTTGCTTATTACCAAGGTGAGATGTCAGATGTTCCACATCATATGCGACTACTGTAATGCTCGCTCGTTTTTTTATGTATAATAAATCTCATATTACGATATATAAAATTACGCTATTTATAGTGATGCCAGTATTCATTAATCTTTCCCCAAATTTAACAGAGTTAATTATAAATTGAAGATAATTTACAAAACTCGTAATTAGTTACAAAGCAAAGTGCGTGGATTTTACTTCTGCTAATTACGTTTCTAATCTCAATAATTAATCGCAAACAAAGTTAAGAAAGTGAGTGGATGATAAAAATTGCGCTTATGGAAGCTGATCCGATGTTTAAAAACATAGAAAACAAATATAACTGTATTGCGTATGCAATTATGACAATTCTTTTTTTAGGTGTATGCCATGGTAGCTCAGGGGCTGAGCGCTCGCTGTAAATTTCACAGTACACGACCAACCCGACCCGACAACCGGCACCAATGAAATTGTTAATTGCAATTTTAAGTGCTAATTTACCACGTACTCGGCGGTAAAGGAAAACATCTTGAGGAAACCTGCATGTCTGAGATATAAGAAAAAATAATTTCGAAGACATGTGAAGTCCGCCAATGCAATTGGCGCGGCGGATATATCCTTGTCCTAAAACCCTCTCAGAAATGAGAGATGGGCGGTATCTATAATTACTATTATAAAAATGTAAGCCTCCTACCACTTTTTAGCAAAGACAGTAAGAGTAATTTTCCAAAACGGCTATTTGCGTCATCCCGTTGGTGTCGCAATAGGCGACAGAGGGAAATGGGGGAGGCCTAGGTTTAGCAGTGGACAATTGATTGGTTATAATGAATGAATGAAATTTAATGCATTCGAAAGTTACCTGTCAATATACAAGAAAACGTTTTGAAATAAAAAGATCATATTCTATACAAATAAATAAAATTGAAGTGTCTGTTTGTAATGTTAAAATAACAGCTTTTTACTAAATGAAAGTATATACGGTACTAATAACAAAGAAACAATTTTTTAAATTTTTGTCTGTCTGTCTGTCTGTTTGTTCCGCTAATCTCCGAAACGGCTGGACCGACTTCCACTGGCAGATAGCTGATGTGATAAGGAGTAACTTAGGATACTTTTATTTTAGAAAAAGAATTAGGGTTCCGCACAAAAAAATTAAAACCCATGAAATCGTAGTAAATTCCACGCGGGCGAAGTCGCGGGGAACAGCTAGTTTTCAATAAAATACGAAAAATTCGCGAGGGATTTTTATTATTTACTAACTGTTCCCGGCATGCGTTGCAATGCTTCTTTTTTGTCAAAATCCTTCGCGGGCGTGCGTAAATCAACTCACCAAAGTTTTGACGTAATCGAATGAACAATATGGCATAGCATAAAATACAAACAAACATAAATGCTTATATATTAGATGTCCATTTTTATGTACAACTACGATAATATATCTGAAATAAATATATTTCGTATGTGTTGACAATCCATACTAATATTATAAATGCGAAAGTGTGTTTGTTTGTTTGTTTGTTTGTTTGTCCTTCTTTCACGTCGCAACAGAGCGTCGGCATGGCATGATTTTTTGTATGGGGATAGTTCGGTGGCTGTAGAGTGACATAGGCTACTTTTTTCCGCGGAAAACATCTCATTCCGTGGAAAATCGAATATGTTGCACAAGTTTGTCCTTCTTTCACGTCGCAACAGAGCGTCGGCATGGCATGATTATTTGTATGGGGATAGTTCGGTGGCTGTAGAGTGACATAGGCTACTTTTTTCCGCGGAAAAACATCTCATTCCCGTGGGAAAATCGAATATGTTGCACAAGTTTGTCCTTCTTTCACGTCGCAACAGAGCGTCGGCATGGCATGATTATTTTTATGGGGATAGTTCGGTGGCTCTACAGCCACCGAACATCCCCATCCGTGACATAGGCTACTTTTTTCAGCGGAAAAACATATCATTCCCGTGGGAAAATCGAATATGTTGCAAAATTAAATTCAGCTAGGAGGCGCCACCGTGATTCTACAAGACGGACGACGGTACGATGGACGAACACAGAAGGTCAGAATATCTGGATTATTATGTCTTTTTACCAAAATTAGTGACATAGGCTACTTTTTTCAGCGGAAAAACATATCATGCCCATGGGAAAATCGAATATGTTGCAAAATTAAATTCAGCTATGTGGCGCCACCGTGATTCTACAAGACGGACGACGGTGCGATGGACGAACACAGAAGGTCAGAATATCTGGATTATTATGTCTTTTTACCAAAATTAAGATAAAAATGTATGGATCTGTATTTTTCCGCAGGACCGGGAAGAGAGCGATAAAAACATAAAATTCACCAGCTGATTTTCTTCAAACGTTTTGGTGCATCGTAATTCACAGAATAGGCGATAACCTCGCAGACGATATTAAGTAATCCGTTGATGCTCTGCCTACCCCGCAAGGGTAACAGGCGTGATTATAAGTATGGATCAGAAATACTATCACCACCTGTCACGCTTTCACCCTTAACTATTACTTAACAATGGTAGAAACAGTTCTTAGTAAGCCCTATTAATAAGCCTTAGTAATATTTATTGAACGGAAATGAATACAGTTCTTATATGTGGTTATGAATGAATCGGTATTACAATAAGAAAAATTGTGCAAAATTATAAGAAAAATATTTTTTGAGAGTTCTTATTAACTAACGTATACATAGTTTAAATTGATACCGCTAGATGTCGTTACTAGGTTTTTAAAACGCTTTAACGAAATGTTTCCTGAAATGTACTTAACTCCCGCCTGTACTTAACTAACTTACCTATACGCTTAAATTGTTTCTATTTCGTAGCTTATTCGACTACCTGCTTTCGATTTCGGTTGTTTGTTATTTGCTTTGTGATTTGGTTAAGGTTGAATGGATTTATATTGGCTTTCATTTTCGGATTTGTGTATTTTCTTGGATCGGTTTTGCTGATTTGGTTGATATTCCTTTATACATATTTAGACTCTGGCTTTGATTTTGGATTTTGTTTATTTAGAATCGTGAATTGGTTTTCGTTGTTTTAGGTTGTTTAACAATATTTCAAAGGAATATTAATAGTATAGATAATATATACGGTACCTATACACTTACTTCTTTTTTCGTTGGTTATATTTATATTGACTACTGCTTTCGATTTCGGTTTTCTGCGATTTGTTTTGTGATTTGGTTTAAGTTGATTCGATTTTTTTTGGCTATCGTTTTCGGATTCGTGTTGTGTCTTGAATTGGTTTTGTTGTTTTGATTTTAAAAAATATTTAAAAGGAATATTTATTCCTTTTAGATATTTTGGATTTGCTTTTAAAAAAAATCTTTAAAAGGAAATTTAATTCCTTTAAGGTATTTTAACGTTTTTTTATAAATAGGTTTTTTCTTACTTCATAATGCCTTGCAAACGTAAGTCCAGCCTTTCAAGAGTATCTTCTCAAAGACAAGCGAAAAGATTAGCTCGATCGCTAGAATCTTTAGAAGATGCTGAACTGAGAAGGCAAGAACAAGCAGAGCGTCAGGCTGCTTTTAGAGCATCTGAGACACCTTCTCAACGTCAGCAAAGGCGTCTTGAATAAACAGAGCGTCAGGCTGCTTTAAGAGCTTCCGAAACACCTTCTCAAAGTCAGGAAAGGCGTCTTGAACAGGCAGAGCGTCAAGCTACTTTAAGAGCTTCTGAAACACCTTCTCAAAGTCAGGAAGGCGTCTTGAACAGGCAGAGCGTCAAACTACTTTAAGAGCTACTGAAACACCTGCTCAAAGTCAGCAAAGGCGTCTTGAACAGGCAGAGCGTCAAGCTACTTTAAGAGCTACTGAAACACCTGATCAAAGTCAGCAAAGGCGTCTTGAACAGGCAGAGCGTCAATCTACTTTAAGAGCTACTGAAACACCTGCTCAAAGTCAGCAAAGGCTATTCGAACAAGCGGAACGTCAGGCCGCCTTAAGAGCCGCGGAAACACCTGATGAAACTCAACACAGACTCATTGAGCAAGCTGAACGTCAATCTACTATAAGGGCATCTGAAGCACCAGAACAGACACAGGCGCGAAGAGATGCAAATGCATAGCTCCAAGCTGATCGTCGACAAAATTTTCAAAGAAACAATTGGTCGGGTTTTAATGACGCAGCATTCAATTATGATCCGTTGATTGATTATAAAAATCATAGGTTAGTTGTTATCGGACTGATGTACAAGGCGTGTCAATTTTGCAGCGCTTTAAAATGGAAAGATGAGACCGCAGGCATGTGCTGTTCCAATGGCAAAGTGTCTCTTCCGTTACTTGGGGAACCAGAAGAACCTTTGAAAACTCTCTTTTATATGATGCTAATGAGTCACGGCGCTTTTTAAACAGGATCCGGAAATATAACTCATGCTTTCAAATGACGTCCTTCGGAGTTGACCGGGAAATAATAATGCCGGGATTTTCGCCTTCATTTACGGTGCAAGGGAAATTTATCATAGAATAGGTTCACTTTTTCCAGCTGAAAACGAACAGCATAAATTTTTACAAGTATATTTTATGGGTGACGAAGAAATTGAGGTAGACCGTCGCTGCCAATTTATCCAGGGAGTTGAGAGAAGACACATTGTTCAAAATTCAAAGATTCTTGCATGAACGTAACATTTTAGTCAAAACATTTAAAACTGCTTTAGAAAACCTACCTGAAGAGGATTATAAAGTCGTCATTCACGCAGATCGGACCCTGAGAAATATAAAGACAAAAAATAACCTCGAGGAGAGCATGAAAGGCGCTATAATGCACCTTTGATAAACGAAATAGCAGCCGTAATTAGTGGTGATCAATTTTCTTCACGAGACATTGTGATGATACGTTGCAACGGGTAGCTGATACACACAAGTTTTATGACGCTCTGCAATACCTATTGATTTATTGCAAAGGACAAGAGGGTTATCATTTTCAAATTCCACTCATTAACCCGGTCACAAAGGAGCCTACTCCGAACAAAAAAGTATCATGTATGGATTTTTATGCGTATTATATGATGTTGCCAGAAAATGATTTTAACCTCTTAGCCCGGTGTAGACAATTATTTCATCAATTTTTGGTAGACATGTATGTGAAGGTAGAAAGTGAACGTCTCCGTTATATATCTTTAAATCAAAAAGCTGCACGTTGAGAATTATATACATTTACAAGATGCAGTTTCTAGCGACGCCAATGTAAACCCCAGTGATTTAGGTAAAATGGTAATTCTGCCTCATCATTCGTTAACAGTCCCCGCTACCTACATGAGTACACACAAGACGCATTCGTCTATGTACGAACTTACGGAAGACCTGATCTTTTGTTACTTTTACTTGCAATCCCACATGGAAAGAAATAACCGAGGAGCTAATGCCGGGCCAAAAAGTACTGACAGACACGATTTAGTTGCTAGAGTATTTAGATTAAAAGTACAAAAATTTATGTATGTAATTAACAAAGGAAAATTTTCGGAGGTGCAGTGCTTCATGTATTCAATTGAATGGCAAAAGAGGATTACCGCATGCCCACATTCTAATATGGCTTAAAGAAGTTGCGGCCCAGCCAAATAGACGACATAATAAGCGCCGAGATTTCGGATCCTGAGCAAGATAAAGAATTATATGATACCATCGTCCGAAATATGATTCACAGTCCATGTGGAGCACGAAATTCAATATCGCCATGTATGAAAGAAGGAAAATGTACAAAGAAATTCCCTAAACAGCTATTAAAAGAAACAGTGCACAATGACAATGGCTACCCTTTATACAGACGCAGAGCTCCCGAAGATGGTGGCAGGAAACTTACAATCAAATCTCGCTCTGGAGCGTTCGAAACCTTCGATAACAGTTGGATTGTCCCGTATTCGCCCATTCTATGTAAAATGTTTAATGCCCACATTAATGTAGAAGCATGTAGCTCTGTCCGTCCGCGCAATCAAGTAGATCTGTAAGTACATAAATAAAGGAAGCGACCAAGCAATATTTAATCTCAGGAGTGAAGGTGAGGCAAATCCCGTTAATGAAGTACAGACTTTTCAAGCAGGGCGTTATGTCAGCAGTAACGAGGCAGCGTGGCGTCTCCTTGGCTTCCCTTTACACGAAAGGCACCCAACAGTTACTCACCTTGCTGTGCACTTAGAAAATGGAGAGCGTGTATATTTCTGCTAGATTGCTGCTGAACCATGTTCGGGGTCCTACAGGATATAAAGACCTCAAAACTGTCAACGGTCAGGAATACGCAACTTATAGAGAAGCATGTGAAGCTCTGCATCTTTTAGAAAACGATAATCACTGGGATGAAACCATGGAGGAAGCTGTGCAGTGCCAGTCACCAGCCAAAATTAGGGATCTTTATGCAACTCTCATATCATCTTGCGGGCTATCTAATGCACATAAATTGTGGGACAAATATAAAGAGTACATGGCGGAAGATATTTTGCGAAGGTTACAGCAAACACACGCGAACATGACATACAATGAACACATTTATAGTGAAGCACTTGGAAAAATTGAAGATAAAGTAATGGCAATGGTATGCAAAAAATTAGGCGACTTTGGAATGATAAGCCCTCAGCGAACAACCGAAAATGAACTAAGTGATGAAATTATACGTGAAACAAACTACGATATACCAGCTTTGCAGCAGCAAGTAGCCGAATTTGTACCGCGCTTGCTTCCCGAACAAAAACGAGTTTTTGACAAAGTATTAGGACAAATTGAATCTGGAAATGGTGCACTTTTCTTTTAGATGCCCTGGAGGAACTGGGAAGACATTTTGTTAAATTTATTATTAGCGCAAGTACGGAAAGATAAAAACATTGCTGTGGCCGTAGCTTCCTCCGGTATAACCGCCACGCTGCTAAGCGGGGGCCACACTGCACATTCTGTTTTAAAACTCCCTCTAAATCTAGCCCAGGAAGAATCGCCGATCTGCAACTATAGCAAAAATAGTGCACGAGGTATAATGCTACGACAATGCAAACTTTAAGTATGGGACGAATGTCGCATAAAAAAGCTGTAGAAGCACTAAATCGAACGCTCCAGGATTTGCGCAGCAATACCGATGTAATGGGAGGAATGGTGGTTTTACTGGCTGGTGACTTTCGCCAAACTTTACCTGTCATTCAAAAGGGCACACCTGCAGATGAAATTAAAGCATTCCTCAAGTCGTCTATTTTATGGAACAAGGTGACAAAATTCAGTTTAACTACGAATATGAGAGTGCATTTGTATAATGATAACTATGCTGACACACTATTAAAAATTGGCGATGGGCGGTTGGAAACGGATGCTGAAGGCTGCGTTAAATTGACGAGAGATTTTTGTAATTTAGTACAGAGTCATTCCGAATTAATTGCGAGCGTTTATTTAGATTTAACGAACAACATGCATGAAGACAAATGGTTATGTGAAAGGGCGATTCTTGCACCAAAAAATGAGAGCGTTAACAAAATAAATTCAGATATATCAAGCGAAATAGCAGGAGAAATAACAGAGTATTTGTCAGTAGACACAGTTATGGACACAGAACAGAGCACTACATATCCCGTAGAGTTTCTAAATTCTCTAGAGTTGTCAGGTGTGCCCTCACATAAGCTTCAATTAAAATTAGGCGTCCAAGTCATGCTAATGCGAAATTTAGATGCTCCTCGGTTATGTAACGGGACAAGGCTGCGTGTGACACATCTTGGACGGAACATAATCGGTGCTACAATTTTGACAGGCGTAGGAAAAGGTGAAAATGTTATTATACCACGGATCCCTATAATTCCCACAGATCTTCCTTTTCAATTCAAAAAGGTTACAGTTCCCCTATTAAGCTCAGTTTTGCAATGACAATTAATAAAGCGCAAGGGCAAACGTTACAGGTAGTGGGGGTCAACTTAGAAAAACCGTGCTTCTCTCATGGTCAGCTGTATGTAGCATGTTCGCGTGTGTCAAATGCCCAGAATCTCCACATTCTTTCCCCGAATGGAAAAACATATAACATTGTGTACAGTAGCGTCTTAAAATAGTGTTCAGTTAGTTTTTTTTCCAAAATTCCCACAATCACTTAATCAGAATTCCCACAGATCTTCCCTTTCAATTCAAAATTTCCTATTTAGCTCAGTTTCTTTTCAATTCCAAATGCTGCACCTCTGACGGACCTATTAAGCTCAGTTTCCTTTCAACTCAAAAGGCTGAATCTCTAACGGATCTTTTATTTGGCTCAGTTTCCTTTCAATTCAGAAAACTGCATCTCTGACGAATCAATTTAGCTCAGTTTCTTTTCAAAAGTCTGCATCTCTGACGGATAATTATGCTCAGTTTCCTTTAATTAAAAAAATATCCCATTTCCATTTGGAATAAACAGGCTATTTTCATGCTTTCCTATACGCTGCGTTTCAAAACATTTAAATAGGCTGACGAATCAATTTTGCTCAGTTTCCTTTTAATGGCTGCATCTCTGACAAATCTATAAAACTCAGTTTTCTTTAAATTCAAAAATCAATGGATAGTTCATTTCCCAGTGACCATGCGGGCGAAGCCGCGGGTAACAGCTAGTATGTCAATATAACAATCAAAATAAAATAATAAATATATTTTTTCAAGAAATTGCGAACAATCCCTATGAAAACAGTGAGTAAACACGGCTGGCTTTACGGTTATCTGTTTTTTTAATAATAAAGTTTTACTTCCCGATCAGAGCAATTTATAAGGTGTTACAATTAAAATATGTAATTATGGTATGTTTTTTAATTCAATCGAGAAACTGTTTATTTGCCCGAAAAAAAAAAACACTTAATGTAATAACAACGACAAGGTCAATATGATTTTGTCTGGTTTTGACAACGGTGATAAATTTGCTTTTAAATAATTTCCTTTTCCTTGCAGCCCACGAACTTGAAACACAATTTAATACTTTTTTCTTTGTTTAGAATAAAGATAACAAAAGAGAACACAGTTCACCTGATGCTAATAGGATGCTGTAACCCATTAACACCTACATCTATCCTCGATTAAGAATCAAGATGTTGATGCACTGTCACCTATGAGGATTAAGACGAAATTCCCGGAACCATTAAAAAGGGACTCCGGTTTTCTACACTCAACATACGAGCAGCATTAACATTCTATTTTACGCTGGTATTCTGTGAGCGCGTGGTCCTTCTCCAGTCGAGGCCACCCATTCTTTATAGCTGAAGCGAGGACTAGAATCTTTAGTTAATCTTTATTCATCACGCTTGGCAAGCGCAGTAACAATCATATCGCA
Source organism: Parnassius orleans (assembly GCA_029286625.1). Lineage (NCBI taxonomy): Eukaryota > Metazoa > Arthropoda > Insecta > Lepidoptera > Papilionidae > Parnassius > Parnassius orleans. Next base: position 3,489,665 of record JAGSMP010000006.1, on the reverse strand, counting down.
TCTACAACGCGAACGCTAGGTATATTTTACGTCTGGCGTAATCTATCGGAAACCACAAGATTTTTTTTAACTCTTCCATAGCCACCTCTTTGATACCACGAGATGAAATGAAACGATAGATTTTCGTACACCGCCAACTCACGGCAATTTTCTTCTATGCCAACCAGTAAATGCAAAGACGGCCTTAAAATTGGAATCATGAAAATGTGATGCAGATCAACTCGAGTATAACACCTTATGTCAAGTGATAGGACCATAAATTTAAATACGCTATTGATTTTATATTTTACATGTGGCTGACTGACCTAATGAAAAGTTTGATAGAAGAAGATTTTATACTTAGTAGAGACATGCAAGAGCTATATTGTGGTTTCAGCACGAATGAGTCAGCTCGACCGGGGAAATACCACGCCCACACAAGACACCAGCATAAAATAGCAGCTTAATGTTGCTGTGTTTCATATGATGAACGTAGAGAACCGGAGACTCTTTTTACTTAACCGAGGATAGATGTACATGTCTATGGGCTACCATCAAGTGGACTGTGTGTTCGTTTGCCGCCTTGTTTACAAATAAAAGTCCCCAATCAACGTCAGCTTTTGAAACATATATTAGAGGTTGTTTGCCTCTCACATGTCTCTATATTTAAGTCTTGCGGAATTGTAAGATTGTTTTTCTGGGCTAAAATATGTATCAGATAACAAGAGAATGTAGACTATTAAATTAACAAAAGAAACAACTTTAAAAACAGGTTACGGGTTTATATAATGGAATTGTCAACTGCACTAAAAAGTTTTTGTAGGGTTTTAATCTAACGTATAAATAAAATTAGTGTCTGCCTGTAATATCAAAATAACTGTCTTATAACGGCCTCAGAGGGGTTTTTACACGCCAATAAGAAAAGAATAACCATTTATAAAAAAATTGTCTGTCTTTTCTGTATGTCTGTTTGTCTATCCAGGTTAATCTTCGGAATGGCTGAACCGATTGTGATGAAACTTCACGAACAGATAGAGAGCAATGCCAGGAGTGATCTAAGATCTAATATTTTATACGAAATACTTGATGATTTTTTTAAATAGAGAAATTAATAAAATAAATAATTATTGATGATTATTTTATAAAATCTAAATGAAGCCACATTAATAAATTTCATCCAGGCGAAGCCTTTAATCTTTATATATAAAAATCACGTGTCACACAGTTTGTTCGCGATGAACTCCGAAACCACTCAACCGATTTTCATGAAATTTTGTAAATGTGTATTGCTTGCTCCAACTTGAGAGATAGGATTGTTTTTATCCCGATAAGTGACCCTCAATATTTTTTATTGCGAATTTAAAGATTTCTTAAAGGACAAAGGGTCGTCGGAAAGGGCAAAACAAAGTCTGCCTGGCCTGCTAGTTTTATATAAAAAAGTTGGCTAATAACGTTTTATCATTATTCGCATACTTACATAATGTTTTTACATTTAACAAATATAAATAGTGTGTAATTAATGTTTTTTTTGTATGTGTTATTTGCACAATATATACTTAATAGATTGGTTTAATCAATTCAAATTAGATTTTTTTATAGGATAGGGTGACAAACGAGCACACAGTCCACCTGATGGTAAGAGGTTGCTGTGACCCATAGACATCTACATCTATCTTCAATAAAGAATCAAAATGCAGATGCGCTGTCATCCGTGAGGACTAAGATGGAATGCCTCTTTTCCAGTAAAAAGGGTCTCCGGTTCTCTACACTCACCATACGAAACACAGCAGTGTTAAGCTGCTATTTTACGTATATTTTAATATATATATCAAATTATATTAATTATAATAATTTGACTACACAATATACATATAAAAATTAAAAAATTGAAAAGTCGTTCGTGGGTGACCAATTTTCAACAAACTTAGTATAGATATGACTCATCCAAGTTTTTTTATTTTATTTTAATGAGAGAAGCAGACCAGTAGATTGTTTAACCCAAATCTCCCCCCAACCACAATTGCACCCGTGTTCATTTTGCGTGACGAAATCATAAAAAGAACGAGCGGTCTGTAGCGACCGCATTTGAATTCGCGCGATACCACGCGCCACCATTAAAAAATAAAAACTTTTTTTATATCTTGAAGCTTTTATTAATCACAAACACGTTACGTTCAAGTGACAGTGTGAACATCGTTGAGAGTTTGGCGAGTGACTTGATTTTCCATTTCAAAGGTGATTAGATTTTTTTCTTAACTTTAATGTCGTGTTTTGTGTTGTGCGGCTTTATTTTGGTAAGATCTTCCATTGTGTGTAGAAAAAAAGATTCGTCAACATTAAAAAATAAATACGGCAAGAGTTGCAAGTTGCCATGATTGAAAATTAATAATCTATGACTGTAGAATGTAGATACTTCAAAATTTTTCAGCATTCGTAACAAAGAAAAAAGTGACGATTATTATTACGAAAATGAAATTTAAAAAATAAGTTTGCTAAAGATCTTAACATTCCAATGAAAGAAAAACATATATTTATTAATTATTTATGCATCATAATACGAATATGTTTACGCAAAATTTTAAGCTGCACGTAATTATGTTGCAGCTGTACTATGTTACAGTATGGCTGAGCAGGCTGGACCGGGCAAGGACCTTGTTCTCACATAATAACAGAGTAAAATTTATATTTTAATTTTTCTAAAGATACAGAAATAATTATCACTAATTAAATCTAATTATCTCACGTTATTGTCCTTAATTATTATTATCTTCTTAATAAGAACAATAATGTAAGATAATTAATTCCGTTTCTTTTTAAAGTAGTTAGGGAAAGATCCAAACCAAGAGTGTCAATAGGGTTGCCACCTTTTTTTATGTGAAAGCTGGTGCTTCTCATGTGGTTAAATTTGAGCAAAGGTCTGACCAATAGTTTTTGAGTTATTCTTAATAATTTATATTGAAGTCGGTTGTACAAATTTTTTTATTTTAATTATTTTTCGCAACTTTAGTTTTGTTGCTTTTAACAACCTAAACACGATAACCACATTTTCACATTCTACGTCTAAGTTAAAATTATACCGGCCGACCGACGGAGAAAAAATAGATGTAATAGGTAAACGAAGAAACCTGTAGATATAGATATTTTTCAATTGTTTTTTAATTATTTAAAATTTTTGATTTCGAAAAAATAAAAGAAAATCCAATCATGTGCACCCTACTTTTATGCGTGAGAAATATGTACGAACATGACCTTGCACCGGCCGCTAAGTAAAATGGTTATTTCAAATTAGTAGTATTTTTTGATAGATCGATTTGATAAAATATCAATAAAAAATAGTTTATATTAAACTTACTAAAGGGGCATCATTTAGGGTATAACATGTGTTAGACAAGACGAATAATAAATTATTACAAAATTTGCTTGTCTATATGTTTTTTTTTAAGAATACTATTAGCATAACTAATACTGCTATTAACTTTTGTTATTAAGCTTAAAATGTTTGTGTCTAGAGTGGTTCACAACTGTAGTAGAATGGCGTATTCGAACCCCTGACTTTCTAAGTTTGCAATCTGAATCGCAGAATTGAAAAAAATGTTTGGAGTGGTTAGTATAGGTAAACCTTGTTTAATAGCTTAGTTAAACTTAGAGTAGGTATTAAAATTTTGCACACACACATATAATATAGAGTTATTACGTATTAATAACTTTGTGTTTATCATTTTTATGAGTATTATTGAATTAATAATGCTTATGTGTAATTTACAAAATAAACTGAACACATAAGATCATATAAAAATGATTATTTTTCATATGGATACTCACTTACCATCCGCAAAGTTTTTAAATTGGTAAGTATTTTGTATCAATAGGAAAAAAACTAGATATAGGATTTTTAAAGTAATTTGGCTATGGGGGTCTGAGGTATCAGTTCATTTTCAAAAAGGGGTCTCTTGCTCAAAATAGTTTGGGAATCCCTGGCCTAGGGCGTCCCTTCCCGACTCTACCGTTCACCTCTGCAACATAAATATGCCTATGCATATATTGAAAATGGACCAAATTAAGAGTACCCTTAACCAACGAGCATGTATGCGTAGGTATATAGATGTGGAGGAGGCGAGAGTGTGTCAGGATCGTGCCAAAGGTTAGTCTCTGCCTACCCCTCTGGGTGACAGGCGTAAGTGTTTATGTATGTATGTTATCTAATCTATCAAATGATAATTACTGCATCGGATACAATGAACTAGTCGCACTACTCTGCCGTCATCCTTCATAACTAGTACGGGGGCTAGAATTCCCATTTGTTGTTACAACTAGTAGACATGTGTCAATCGTGAATGAATCTGTCAGTTGCCCCGGGTCGCATAAAAGTATTGATGATTGTAATTAAATTTTTTGAACGTTCCGGATCAAACGATTAGCAGGACCTACGACCAAAGAGTATAGTAATGTCCGACGATCGACATTATCGGGCGGGTCTCACAGATCACAGAGTACTGAAACTCGAAATGATCCATTTGAATGATCGTCCCGAATGACCCGGTTCGTAAGACGAATCAATACTTGAATGATCGGGTCACTAGAAATGAATGAATGACACATATCTATTGACAAGTCACAAATAGTCACACAAATCTCGAATACGATGAAGTTACTAATGGTACCATTTAGACGACATTGAGATTTTGATATTCCTTAGTCCACTTAAACGGGTAAAAATATAAAATATTTCTTAGCACCGACTTCAGAATGTGAAGTTATAATTATAGTTGACTAAAATAGTATTTATATTTGGTAGAAAGTCGGCTTTTACTTTTAAGTAACAGTAAATTTTTTGTAGGCCACAAATTTTAACACGATATTTTAATTAATAAACCTGAAAGAAATATATTTGTACACCACACTGTGGTAGAATACGCGATACCTACTGTAAAGTTTACTAACACCTAACTCACTGTATTCACAAATAAATGAATAAATTTGAATTTGATATAATGAAAAATTATTTCATATATTTTATAAAGGGATAGGATCGGAATATCTGTGTTTCAGTAATATACTTTAGAAAATATTAGAGCAGGGACCTAAACATATAACGAATAATTAAAATTTTAAATCAGAATACGACATACAATCAATAAATGAGCTACTGATGATTGTGAGAGACATTAAAAACTGTAAAAGCATAAATGCACCAAGTAAATCTCACGTTGTGAGTCATTGAGGTCAATGGCCTTTGCAGAGAAATTGCATTGAGCTAACCAGTTTATACGTAGATAACTACTTGACTTTTAAACATTTCATGCGTTTACTTTGACCGTTTTAGAGACAAAGTATAAAAAGTTTCACATAAATATTAAATATATCCCAAATCTACAACCAAAAAACGTGCCAAACGAAAGCATTTTTTAGGATACTTACTATTTTTAGCATATTTACGCTCTGATTTAATATAATGAGATCTATATAATATTATAATGTGACCTAATAATATAAGATGTGATATAAGGTGTGGTAATGCGATCACCAATCGCAAATTTGGGTCTAGCGTTTTTTGGTTTCTTGTGGTCAGTCTGTCGCCAAAGACGTCGCATAATCAAAGAAAATATTCCACCTCATACACATGTAACAAAAACTATGGTAAGGGCAAACAGTAGTAACAGAAGGGCCCACAATCCGTAATGACTTCGTTCTAGTAACTTATTTTTAAAGCGAAGAAAGAACGACAAACGAGCGGTCAGTCCATCTGATGGTAAGTGTATGTTGGGGCCCATAAACCCTTTATTAAGATGGAAAGGCTCGATACTAATATCTTGTCAATCATCAAAACGAATGTCTCAAGTGAACCTACTATAGGATTGCTTAATAGAAATACTAATAACCATGATTATATTGTATCATTTATTTATTTATTTACGTATTTTATTTGACTGACCAACAGTGAGTACAATAAAATTAATCAAATACATCAATAATAATACTAAGTAAATGCCTCACTATTTACAGATTAGCACAGCATGTACCAATATAAAGTTACTTATAAATTAAAACAAAATCAACAATTTAACAATAATAAATACAGCAAAAAAGATTTCATTCCTCATTATTGATATCAATGTCGAGTACAGTCTTTTTAATTTTAGATACAGAGGTTGTGTTAATATCTAGCACAGTAGAATATTTTTTTATAGAATAAGGGTGACAAACGAGCACACACTCCACCTGATGGTAAGTGGTTGCTATGGCCCATAGACATCTACATCTATCTTCGTTTGCGAATTTAAATGCAGATGCGTTGTCAGCCGTGAGGACTAAGATAGAATGCCTCTTTTCCAGTAAAAAGGATCTAATATGCCTCATAAGCCTTGTAAAGACGTGATATTGAGTAGTGTGACTTAAGTTTTGTGCTGCAGTGACTGGTATGGAATAGTGTAAGCCTAGACGACTATCATCATTTCATTGTTTGTACATTCATATCAGTTCTTCGAGCTATATGGCCGGCCCATTTCCAGTTCAGCTTACTAATCCATTAGGCTATGTCAGTTACTCTGATTCTATTGCAGATATCTTCATTATTAATTCTATCATGCACAGAAACTCCGAACATAGCTTCCATAGTTCATTGAGCGACTTTGAGCTTCCTCATACGGTCAGCAGTGAAGGACCATGTCTTAGATCAATTTATCGTCACTGACAACACGCACTAGTGGTACACGTACTCTTTATTTTATGCTTTGAGGTATACGTGACGAGGTGTAGTAATCTTCCGAACACTGCCAATTGAGTTGGATCCTTGATTGACCTCTCTGTCGAAGTAGAACTTATCTAGTCGGACAGTTTGTCGTAACTAAATATAGTATACCGTGTGGCGGTGTAAAAAATGTCCACTACCCCATATCATTGTGTGGGTGTCGTAAGAGGCGACACCCACTGCTATGCGAGGTTGTTTCTTAACAACGATCATTTGGCATAGTACCTCCCTCTTGCTATTTCTGGCGCTAAATAACAGTGCTTGCGCTGCTGCGTTCTGATCTGAAGGATATAGAGATCCAGTATAATTACAGGTTGTGAGGCATTCCATCACATTGCTCAGAGGTGACAACGCATCTGTAGCATTCTTTATTTAAATTTGGCTGCAAAAAAACTTCGGGTTGGGTACAGTAAAGTGCCTTTTGTACTTTGTTCACACAGTAGGTAATTTACGTCATTAAAAATTGTGTGAGAAAATCTGGTCGTACAAAAAGATTTCTTTTATTATTTTTCCAATTTATTTAACGTTATTTGACGTTTCGTTGTGCAATCAAATAAACCATTGAATGTTTATCATTTTGACTTAAAACTTTGGTCTCGGTGGAGACAAACAAGAGCTGACTAGGTGAAAGGAATCAATTGTTAAATTCCTAGCCGAGCGTTTTTTTTTTATAGAATAATGGTGACAAACGAGCACACAGTCCACATAATGGTAAGTGGATGCTGAGGCCCATAGACATCTACATTTATCCTCGATTAAAAATCAAAATGAAGATGCGCTATCACTCCTGAGGACTAAGATGGAATGCCTTGTTAAAAAGGGTCTCCGGTTCTCTACACTCACCATACGAAACACAACAGCATTAAGCTGCTGTTTTACGCTGGTATTCTGTGAGAGCGTGGTCGTACCCCGGTCGAGCCGACCCATTCATGCTACAACCATAATATAGCTGCAGCATGGCTCTACCACGTTAAAATCGCGTACTAATAAAATCGTCAAAAGGAAAACAACCGGTTCTTCATTCCTTCTAAAGATAAAATACCGCTGTAATAGAAACAATTTTTATTTCACTTACTAAAGCGACAGTTATAAGATGATTCGATAGAAATAAAGAAAATAATTACCGGCTAGCCACTGCAAACGTGACTTCCGTGCACAAACGTTATTGAGGTATTGTATAGAACCCGATATAGGTTACTTAAATTCCAAACTAGTCTCTATTGTATTGAATTTAAAGTTCAACAAAATATTGCCGATACTTAGCGGTACTCCTTACCGTTAACTTGAATGCTTGAATGCAATTATTTAGAAAGGCAAAGGAAATCGTGGTAGATTTTTATTATAATCTGGAACATTATTTGTAATGAATATTTAGGTATGAATATTCAAAATAAAATAATACTAATTAATATTCAAGAAAATTAAATAAGTATTGTACAACAGTCTGTACAATAGACGGCAGATCTGTAAAGACTGCGTTTTTTAAAATTCCTATATTAACTTAAAATACTATGTCCTTCCAAAAATATTTTCTCAATTCATTCATTAGAGCCAATACAATATCCACTGCTGCACGTAAAATTCCTTCATAGATAGCCTAATAGGGATATTTGCCATAGTTGTCGTGCTTGACATGCCGTATAGTGGCGGTGTAAAAATATCCACTACCCCATATCATCCCGTGGGTGTCGTAAGAGACGACAGAGGGAAACAAATCAGGAGATGGGCAGCAGCGTCTTCCTAATAACGACTTAAAATAAAAAAACAGCGGTTGTCAACCCGCTTGGCAAACGTGGTAACTATGGCAAATGTCCCCCCTATGAGGCAATCTATGGGGAGGTCTATGTTCAGCAGTGGACTTTAATAGGCTGTAACGGTAACGGAGTTGTTATCAGGAAGATACCGCTGCCCATTTCCTATTTCAATTTCCTCTGTCACCTCTTACGGCACCTACGGGATAATGTGGAGTAGTAGATGCTCTTACACCGCCACTACACTTCGAAAAATATAGTACATAATACATATATACATAACCCAGAGGAGTAGGCAGAGACTACGGACTTCCATTTGGCACGATCCTAACACACCTCTCTCACTTTTACATCCAAATAAAGTATAGATGATGTTAAGGGTACTCTTAATTTAGCCCTTCTTCAATATATCGCTAATATGGTCGTTAAAGTCAGTAGTTTAACGACCATGTTCCTTGCCGACTCTGCCACTCACTCAGAAATATACCGTCTACTTTTACTTTCTGCTATACATTTTACATATTATAGAAATTGCTCATGGAAAATCCAAATAAGTGTTCCTAATAAAATGATTTAATTGTACAAGTTTTTTAAATTTATAATGTTTGCAATGAGTTTTCGTAAAAATTTTCACTGTGAATATAGGTAGGTATATTTTCCAAAATTTTATCTTTTTTAATAAAATTGAGTTGATAAACAAACTGTACACCTGATGGTGACTACTGCAACCAACTTTAAATAAAGAAAGCTACAGATGCGTTGTGTGTACCTCTGATTACAACATGGAATGCCCTACCACCTGTGATTATACTGGCTTCCTACACCGTTCAGATGAGACAGATATATGTAGGAGGTTGGTATCGACCCACACAGACATCTAGGCAGAAAAGCAATGTAACCACCTAGTTATTTTCCTTTAATGAGGGCATCTACGACTTTTTCTGCCACCAGGGCGGCGCCACTAGAAACTGAATTTGACAGATTTCATAGCGGGGAAGTTAATTTGTTCGGAAAATGTAAAAGTTATTGTTTCTTTCTGTTTTATTAGCTATATTTTATATTAATAACATTAAAATTAAATAAACCAAACCACAGATATTCTTAAAAGTAAAAAAATAAAAAATAAAGTTAAAAATGTGCAAAAAATTAAAGAGCAAACCACTGACGCATTGTTTTGTGTATTAATATAATACTCTAGAAACTGATAAACTTTTACTAAAAAACAACTTCTCAATTAAATTACATTGTGTAACAAAAAACTTTACCTCAGTGTCAACTAGCGACATCTGGTGAGCAGAAAATTATTAGCCCTCATTAAACCTTTTTATTTTTGTACATTTATTTATCATTTAAAAATTTAACCTATTCTTAGATTATAGTTACATAGCAAAAGCCACAACGTATTTCCATTTACAGTCAGCCTAAATAGGCAAATAGAGTACAGCAGTAAAACTCTGCAATGTGGTTTGTGGTTTGAGGTTTAAATTTAATACGTTCATCTATACAAATAAATAAAATTGAAGCGTCTGTTTGTAATGTTAAAATGACAGCTTTTTACTAAATCCATATGAAAGTATACACGGTACTTATAACAAAAACACAATTTTTTAAATTTTTGTCTGTCTGTCTGTCTGTCTGTTTGTTCCGGTTAATCTCCGAAACGGCTGGACTGATTTCGACGGGACTTTCACTGGCAGATAGCTGATGTTTTAAGGAGTAACTTAGGCTAATTTTATTTTAGAAAAATAATTATGGTTCGGCGCAACATAATTAAAACCCTAAATTACACGCGGCCAAAGTCGCGGGGAACAGCTAGTCACTATATAACATAAAATAATCCACTGGCCATTTTGATTACAAGTTTAGAACTACTTTCCGCAAACCAAAACAAAAATATTATGTCGAAATTTATTTGTGTATTCCCTGACCAAATGACGAAGGACGTTAATTACGTATATATATCTAATGTTTATTCCATGACTATTGTTTATTGCATTACAAATTGTGCTTGCGATATTTTCTCTGCTACCGTTACCGTTACAGCCTATTGAATTCCAACATAGGCCACCCCCACAAATTGCCTCATAGGGGGATATTTGCCATAGTTGCCACGCTTGGCGAGCGGTATGACAACCGCAGTTTTTATGGTTTCGTACCCGAAGAGTAACCAAAGGGACCCTATTTCTAAGTCTCCGCTATCCGTCCGTCCGTCTATCCGTCTGTCTGTCTGCGGGCTGTATCTCATGATCCATAATAGATAGACAGTTGAAATTTTCACAGAATGCGTATTTCTGTTGCCGCTATAACGACAAACAATAAAATAAAAATAAATTAAAAATTAAAGGGGCCCCTACTAGAAACGTGTATTACAATGGTACTTCGACTCGCACTTGGCCGATTATTTTTATTTTGAGTCGTTATAAGGAAGACGCCGCTGCCCATCTCCTGATTTTTTTCCCTCTGTCGCCTCTTACGACACCTACGGGATGATATGAACTAGTGGACAGTTTCAACGGAGGTCGAGATTATAATGCACGATCCCTCATTCTTAAAGTCTGATGATGGGAAGGCAATCAGATACGACCCGATATCAGGCGCAGAACCAACGGCTTGATAATTTCCGAGGCACAAGGTGAATCACCGCCAAAATTCTGCTACTAAGAATTTCTAGATAGAAAAACCTAATCACTAATTTTGCCCTACCCGAATTCTGAAATCGGGATCACATAACCAGTAGTCACGCCTACGACGACTAGAATAACGAGGCAGTCTACTGAACATAAAATACAATTGTACAAGAGCGATGTTTTTCATAAAAGTAACGGGCTCCGAAAAAGCATATTAAACACGTTGTTCACCAATTTTTAGCACAAAAGTTACGCCTTAATAACCCGAGCTCAGTCACGTGAACGCGTTAGAAAGGTACCGTTACTTAATAGTGTAGTGAAAGCTTGCCTGTTGCTGAAAACGCAATAAAACGTTTTCTTTTCGCCGCACGAAGACCGTTCCGCTACATAAATAGCGAATTCGACGCGTTTTATTCTTAACGAAAGTTGAACATACGTCGCATTGCTTGCCACAGCAAACTTATTATTTCTGAGAGGGTTTTTAAGACAGAGAATCGGCCGCACTGTCTCAATGTGTGTTAGCTGATAAGGGAATTGTTTTTGTCTGAGACATGCAGGTTTCCTCACTGTGTATTCATTTACCGCCGTACATGTGATGAATCGGGACTTAAATTTGAGATTAACAATTTCATCTGACCACGTATTGGCGGCGTAATATAATCCACTACCCCAAGTCATCCAGTAGATGTCATAAAAGGCGACAAAGGGATCTCACTTGATGAAGGGCAGCAGTATCTTCTTAATAATATAAAATAATTTCATCTGGTTGAATAGCAGTCGGTTTGCTCGCGTACCTACTTTGATTTCACAGTAGCTTTTCCATGAAATCATATAACTTATTTGAAGAGATGGGGAACCGCATAATCCACCACAACGATAGACATTAAACGCATTATTTTAAAGAAAGTATTGCGAAAAACCGAATTTTAACCTACTTATATACTTGAAAATGTACTAGTAGTAAAATTAGAATCGACGGTAGTTTTTGAAGTTTAACTTTTAAATTTTAAGCCTGTCTGAGTTATTTTTAATAAAAATCCTTATTTAACAACAAAAGTTAAAAGATATATTAAAAGAAAAATAAAATGAAAACAATCTTTGAAAACAAACGAACAAAATGTTTGAATTACGTCGAGACAAGTTGAGTTTTCGCGAATTTGTTTTTAAGAAACTAACAGGCGCTCTTTGAATTGTTCATACCATAATCCTAGAGCAATCACAAATCATAAATCAACTGCAGTGGCAACTGACAGGGTGACTTAATAGTCAGAGCTCGAGATACGAATCTATCCTAGTTGATGCAATTTTGGTGCAAAAATTGTATGTACTATTACTGCCCCGACGTTTCTGGCTCCCTAGTCAGATCCTAGTTAATAATATTCATAAGCACTACATCGGACACCACTGTGTTAGGACGAGTGAGTGCCTTCTATTGCTGACCTTGAAATTCAAAATCGCTCTATGGGGAGTGGGCTATGCTCGGAGACTCGGTAAATGATAAAATAAATAATGAAGATATCTGCAGCAAAATTAGAGTTATAGACTTAGACTAACGGCTCAGTAAGCTGAAGTGGCAATGAGTCGACTGTATATATCAAAAAATCGACATCCAATGGGGACAAAAGTTTCTCGAATGACAGCCTTGTACCGGTAAGCAAAGTGTAGAGCGGCCCTCACTGATGAAGAGACGACTTGGATGCACAATGTCGTATGTGGTAGTCGTAAAGTATAGAAGATTGCTCGATCCCATTGGAAACTGTCACCTTCTCAAGAAATGTTAAAGTGCCAAAAGTATAGAATATAATAACATAGAAGTTCTCACCCGTCTTACAAAGTTTACCACCTCAAATACTCAAACGATGCCCAACTTTAAGATGCCTTTAAGTCTCGTGCTGTCTCTATCACTTTAATTCAAAGTGACTGTGACACCACGAGACATAACGAAATCTTAAAATTGAGTAGCGTTTGATTATTTGGCCATTAGTTGTATAAAATGAAAAAACTAGTGTTTTTTTTACCAGAATGTTGGCTAAAAATTAGATTCAAAACCAACTGAGACTGAAAACACATTCATAAAACTTAAACTACTGGTATCCTATACTTAAATCAGTACAGCCTACACGCACATTATTTCGCACATGCGCGTAGAATCAAAGACCGTGAAAATCCTTTCGCAACAACAGGTGTACTAGTTATAGAAGCATTTCGAAACCCTACCATTATTCCATAATATGTTCCATATAATTTGATATAGACAACAACGAATTGCGTTATACGAACGAAATAATATTTGCGTTATAGCAGCAGGCTTGACGTGTGTTGGCGACATGAAGAGAATCCATGAACCCATTTCGTTCCGTAGGTGTTATAAGGGGTGATTATGGGAAATACCAGAAAAATATTTATATATTACTACGGCTTCGCAGGGGCGATTTCTGTATCTCGACAACAGCGCCACCTACCGGGTCCTAATGTAAATCTAAATCATCTAGGGACCCGTTCAAACACACGCAAAAATTTTCATCAAAATATGTCGAGCCGTTTTTGAGTTTTAGCGAGATCAACGGACAGTATTTTTCTTTACCAGTACACTTGATCCATTTATAGTTAACCTAAGGCCAGGTATGACCTTTTACACGTAATAGGACCAGCTATATTATGGTTCTAGCACGAATGGGTCGTCGACGGGTAAAAATCCACGCTTAAGGGATACCAGCGTAAAATAGCAGCTTAATGCTGCTGTGTTTTGTATGATGATTGTAGAATACCAGGGACCCTTTTGACTGGAAACAAGGCGTTCCGTCTTAGTTCTCTGTTATGAAAACGCATCTGCATTTTGATCCTTCTTCGAGGATAGATGTAGATGTGGGCCATAGCATCCACTTACCATCAAATGGACTGTTAGCACTTTTGACACACTTATAATTTTAAAAAAGCCGGTCACGTGGAGTAGCGTCCAATCTACCTGCCAAACATGTCCAGCAATAGTCCTACAGGTTGATGAAGAAGAAAAAGATCTAACGTATAGATCTTCGCGTGACTTCAAGCCATCGTAGACGTCTCTTCTTTAATAAGTCGTATATTAAAGAAGAGTCGTCTTCGACTATTAAATGTTTGCGTATTAAAATATAATAATAAAATAGTTTAAAAATATTCTTTCCTTATTTACCGAATTTAAACCAAACTTTAAAAATGAAACAAGTGAAAGTGTTTTTTTTTTTATTTACTACGTTTTCATCATATTCTTTCATTATCATCCAAATTTGAGTTATATTCAAAATTTCAAGTTTAAAAAGTTAGTTTAAAATCACTACTAAATCCCACGGAACGACAGACAAACAAAAAAGTGACTTAACAAAAACGTGGTAATAAAATTATCTTGATAATGAGAACTTTTGATAATGAACAGTTGCATGTTTCATTCCAGGGCCAATCAACGATACAAAAATGACTTTGGAACAGCCATCTGGAGAGATGTGGCAGAAGATTCGCGAGGAGCTGAATGAGAAGCCAGAGAACAATGCACGAGATTTGGCACACATCAAAGAATGGCTTAAGCAAGAACCACATCTACCTGATGAGTTTGGTAAGCGCACAGTCCCTATTCACCTACGAATTTTTAAGTATTTTGTTATTATTATATCACACTACTATCTGGCCGTGTATAGAAAATAATTTTAACGCGCTAGAGCCATGCTGCAACCTTATTGTGGCTGCATCATGATTAGATGGATCGAACGGGTATGAACACGCTCTTCGTGTGGTGATTGTAAGGACCTGGAGGTCGTTTTCACTGTTAAGGAGGCATTCCATTTTATTTCTCACGCATCAGCATTTTGATACTTAATCAAGGTTAGATGTAGATGTCTATGAACCACAGCATCCAATTACCATCAGGTGGACTGTACTGTCTACTGTGCTCTCTTGTCACCCATATTCTATAAAAAAGGAATAGAGCCGTGAAAGAAATCAGAAAACGCTTGTGCTCGTCGTGACACTTAGGTATATAGGTGTCACTTTACTAACTATCCTTTAAAACATAGAAGTGTATGATTTTTATTTCTTGACAGATGACCAACGCATCATGACTTTCCTACGAGGCTGCAAGTTCTCCTTAGAAAAGACCAAGCGTAAACTGGACATGTACTTCACAATGCGAACAGCAGTTCCCGAATTTTTCGAAAACCGTGACGTCACACGTCCCGAGCTGCAGGAAATTGTGAAAGTTGTGTAAGTTGATTAACAGAAAGTGTTATATTATGACGACGGAATGGATGTTACTGATCAGTATCCGGAGGGACTGGATCTAAATTCAAGTCATTTTACAAAATACTTTTAAAAAAGTAATAAATTCGTGGTTTTCAGATCTGGATGTGACGTATTTGACCTCATATCTCATAACACAAAGCCTACATACTCAATTGCATTAGTAAATCAGAGAAACAAGTATATTAATAAAGGCACGAGGTGTCGGATTTATCGTCCACAAGTCTCCCGTTAATAACGTTGTAAAGATTGGGAGTGTGTCGACGAGGTTTGCGTACCTTATACTCAGAATCACCAAACGGTATTGAAATTAAGCTGCAGTCTTCAACAGATTTGACAGCATACAGGCAACTGAACAGACAGATCCCCAAATGCATGCAGCGAGACTTACGAAATTTCAATACAGCTCGTATTGAAGAAGCGATCGAGCGGAACTAAGGCTCCAAAGTCTTTGCCAGAGATCTGTCTGCCAGAAAGAGCCAACTGTCAAAGCTGAAGACCGAGTGTGGCAGCATAGTTTCCAGGACACCTGAGATTTTGTGTGAGATTGAGAGGTTCTATGGGCAGCTGTACACATCATCGTTGGAGCTACAAGCAAGTGTGAGTAACAATCCAAAAGCAAGTCTTATCCGACACAATTCCGATGATATCTACGTACTATTTTCGAGAGTCATTACGAATCGTCTCGCACGCAGACTTGACGACTTCCACCCTCCCGAACAAGCAGGTTTCCGAAAAGACTTTAGTACCATAAACCACATACATACTTTTCGGCAAATTGTACAGAAGACCGAAGAGTACAATCTCCCACTTTGCCTTGCGTATGCGAACTATGAGAAAGCATTTGATTCCCTCGAAATTTGGGTGGTGCTACAGTCCCTTCAGCAGTGCCAAATTGACTGTCGGTATATCGAAGTGCTGAAGTGTTTGTACAGTAGGGCTACGATGGCTATCTGAGTACAGAATCAGAGTACGAAACCTATCCAACTGCAGAGAGGTGTAAGACAGGGTGACGTTATATCCCCGAAATTCTTCACCACTGCATTGGAAGACGTTTTCAAGCTACTGGACTTGAAATGATACGTTATTAACATCAATCACCTTCATTAATCCATCATACATCACTCACCTTCGATTTGCCGACGATATAGTCCTTATGGCAGAATTGCTGGAGGACCTAAGCTCGATGATAAAGCTCAATGACCTCAATAATACCTCCCAACGGCCTATCCGTGTTTTGTCCATGTTTCTTAAGATGAACGTGGACAAAACAAAGATCATGTGTAATGTCCATGTCACACCTATGCCGGTAGTTGTTGGGAGCACATAGCTCGAAGTTGTTGACGAGTATGTTAATCTGGGACAACCGATGGGAAAAAAAGGTTCTCGAGTGGCAGCCTCGTACCGGTAGGCAAAGTGTATGGCAACCCCCCACAAGATGGAATGACGACCTGGTAAGACATGCAGGAAGTCGATGGATGCAGGTGGTTCAAGACCGTGCTTTATGGCATTCCGTGGGGGAGTCCTATGTTCAGCAGTGGACTTGTGAAGGGCTGTAATGATGATGATGATGATGATGATGAAATAAAAGAGTATTTTTTTCTTTCTTTTCTATTTCTAATAATGTAATTTAAAGTAAGCTCTAAGCATGTAAAGTCGGCTACAACTACTAAAATGCAAATGTTGAAATTTTGATTTTGTTGGAATTTTGATTAGGATTGGTTTATTAGCCGATTTCAAAAAGAGGAGGTTCACAATTCGAACGGATGTTTTTTTTGTATGTAGCTATATCATATAATTTGTTAGTTTTAATCTTCTTGTTAACGGTTTCTTTTTTTGCCTATAGTCAAATTCCGCCGCTGCCTGGTCTCACACCTGACGGACGAAGAGTTGTCGTTATGAGAGGTACCTAATATTACGTATTATGCCCGCAACTTCGCAGTTTCTTTCGAAATTCGAATAAAAAATCGAAAATTATCACAACAGTTTTTAGTAAATATGAAAAACATGAAGTTAATAAAATGATTCAAAATCTAAAATTTGTGGATATCAGCCACTTTCATGTTATACTCCTTTTCTGAATAGAGGTTCGTCTGGATAGGTACCACCCTCCTGTTCCTGCCGCCAAATAGCAGTGCCTGCACTGCTGTCTTCCGGTCTGAAGAGTAAAGTGAGCCAACTGTGAGGCATTCTATCTTAGTCCTCAGAGGTGACAACACATCTGTAGTATTTTTTTGAAGTTGGCTGCAGATACCTATGATCTACAGTAGCCACTTGCCACCTGATGGACTGTAAGTTTGTTTGTCGCTTCAGTTTTATAAAATTAAGATTAATAAACTAGTATTTTATTTAAAAGTATGTAGTTTTAACAAAATTCTTAACAAAACACAGGACTGGACAAAGATGGTCAGACGCCAATCGTAGCGGATGCGTTCAAGCTGGCCCTGATGATGGGTGACGTCAGATTAGCTGAAGAAAAGGAAGGTGTAGCTGGCGATGTTTACATTTTGGACGCATCCGTTGTCACCCCCACTCACTTCGCCAAGTTTACTCCGGCGCTTGTTAAGAAATTCTTTGTCTGTGTACAGGTTAGTTATTTTTGACAATTTACAAGCATTACCGTTTCCTTTACAGCTTACATTAGTCCACTGCTGAAATTAGGCCTCCCCAATGGATTGCTTCATGGGGTGAAATATTTGCCATACACAACACGCTTGGCAGGCGGTTTGGCAAATCGGCAAACCGTTACCGTTATCGTTACAACCTATCGAAGTCCCCTGTTCAATATAGGCCTCCCCCATAGATTGTCTCATAGGGGGATATTTGCCATAGTTGCCACGCTTGACAGACAAGTTTCTTATTTTTGTAGTTATTATTAGAAAGACGCTGCTGCCCATCTCGTACTTCTTCTTATTTTTCACCTGTTTAGTTGCGACCTAAAAATATCCACACCCCATATCATCCCGTTGGTGTCGTAAGAGGCAACATAGGGAAACAAACCAGGACATGAGTACCAGCATTTATCGAACCAAAAATAATAAAAACTGCAGTTGCTAACCCACCTGCCACGCGTGGCAACTGGGGCAAAATTCCCCCATGAAGCAATATATGGGGGAAGCTTAGGTTCAGCATTGGATTTTTAATGAATGAATAACTATTCTAATAAAGTTATTGTACTTGTATTTTTACACGAGAAAGGCATTCTCGAGCAAGTTTACAGCAAAACTTAATTACTTAGATTGCATGTAACGGAACCCAATTACGCTGACGCCATAGTGCCATGGCAAACAGGAAAATGTTACTAATTAATTGCCTACTTTCTTAAGCATTATTAAAGTAGTTTGTACAATGAAAAGGCCTTTCGGGACGCTGGAATGTATGAGATTTTAGATTCATTGATAATAATACTACTTTTAGTCTGCTATGAGTTATAACGACTGGACGTGGGCCTCTTTGTTTGGTAGATTTTTTATTACGTAACCCCCGTAAATACACTAGTATCTACGTAAATTGTACAAGAACAAACATCCAGACCCGAGGTCATACGAATTACTTGTTCCTTGTGGGATTCAAACCCGCGGCCCCAAGCGCCGTAGCTTATTATCAAGCCTATGTCACGGAGCCGACAATGACAGGAGTCATGTTGTTCTCCAAAACTTTTGCACGGCCTGTGTTTGCTATTATGAACAATTTTTTGGTCAGTACAGCGTGACGTCAGAACAAGTCAAAGGACCTTTCTGATAAATAATATTTCATTCATTCATTCATTACAACCGCAGTTTTTTATTATTATTAAGTTGTTACGAAGAAGAAGCTACTGCATATTCCTGTTTTGTTTCCCTCTATCGCCTCCTTCGACACCGACGGCATAGTAAGAGGTAGTTGATTCTCTTACGCCACCAGTACACAGTGTATGCCATGTCATTAAATGATATTTGGATATTTTTTAATGATATAATGATAGTTATGCTGCGATGAACCTTGTAAAGCTAGATGGTTCGCAGGATACGACTGTAGACAATATCTGCTCGGGATTGAATGGATAGGGTACTTGAGGACGATGACGAGAACTTGAAGTTAAGGTTTCTTTAAAGTTAAGGTTGCAATGTTGCGTGTTAGATCACGTCGGGGTCACCAAATTTGAAATCTGCAGATCTCCCACCGGGCAAGGTCAGCCCGGGGAGCAGCCAACGCTCCGTGTGGTAGTTTGGAGCTATTTTATATACACCGCAGTACTTTAATAAAGTGATTTAGACTTCGGTGTGTTTTGCTTTTGGCGCGACGACAGCGCCGCCACAAAATTACTACATGCAAATATTAACTATATTTTCTTATTTACAGGAGGCATACCCCGTAAAATTGAAGCAAGTACACATTATCAACGTTTCGCCTCTTGTGGACAAGATTGTAAACTTCGTCAAACCTTTCCTTAAGGAAAAGCTCAGAGAAAGGGTAAGTCTTGCATTAAGCTTTAACTACATACTTTTAGTTAGTACTGTAACTAGGTCTCCTTTTCTAACTAGGCGTCCGTATGGGTAGAAATGGTACCTACCTACTTATTTCTGTTTTCAAATAGCAGTGCTTGCACTGATGTGTTCCTGTCTGAAGGGATAGAGAGTCAGTATGATTACAGGTTGTAAGGTATTCCATCTTAGTCCTCAGAGATGACAATGGTGGCCATGGACTGCAGTAGCCACTTACCGTTAAGTGGAAGTAAGTTCGTATGTCACTTTCATTTTATAAAAAAAATATCTATGCGTTGGATATTCTTTAATCTGTCTAATCTTGACGCTGCTGCTTGTCGCCAGCCTGGGTGTTTTACGTCTAGCGTAAACGCGATGGTTTATCCGCAAGCTATATGGTTCTTCTGGCATTTCGTTATGTCGCCCTCTTACGATACCTTTGTATGGGGTGACACGTGATTATCTTAAAAGTCAAGTAATTACTGAAGAGTCTTTGATTTGATTTTTTCCTAGCCGAAGTCGATTTTTGTACAACGACAAAAATTATTTACTCTCATAACTGGCAGTATAGCGATTGGTTTTGTATTTAATGTTGCCACCAAGCCCAGAGTTGATGTTATCGCATAAACGTTACATGTGTTACCCATGTCCTATGGGTAGATTGTTATCAATGGAGACTTCTGTGGTTTTTATATATAATACTAGCAATGTTTTTATAAATAATAATAGCAATTTTAATACGCCATACTGCAGCTATATTACTGGTATAGTTGAAGCACGAATGCGTCGGCTCGACCGGGGAAGGATCACGCTCTCACAGAATATCAGCGTAAAATAGCAGCTTAACGCTGCTGTGTTTCGTATGGTGAGTGTAGAAAACCGGAGATTTTTTTTACTAGAAACGAGACATTCCATCTTAGTCCTCACGGGTGACAACGCATCTGCATTTTGATTCGTAATCGAGCCATTGTACCATCAGGAGGACTGTGTGCTCGTTTGTTACCCTTACACTACTAATATTCCCGTTCCCGTTACACCAATAACCAAGCTTAAAATGTTTGTGTTTTAAGACAGTAGTCGATTAGCATATTCGCACCCACGACTTTTTATTTTCCATCTCTGGACTCTAAACCATAATGCTACTGTCCTCTTATCGCTACACTACACTTGTAGTATCAAATCTGATGTTATTCTATTAAAATGTTTCTTAAATTCTTCATACAAATAACGATAACCAAATTTCTTTTAGATTTTCCTCCACTCAGACATCAGTGATCTCTATAAGTACGTTCCTAAAGAAATGCTACCGGCTGAATATGGTGGCAATGCCGGTTCCATGGACGAACTACACAGTAAGTAAACTAAACTACTTCAAACATAAAATTTGTATTGAAACAGAAACTTTCAAATATATTTAGAACCGACAACCGATGGGGAAGAAAGGTTCTCGAGTGGCAATCTCATACCGGTCGGCGAAGTATAGTGCAGCCTCCCACTAGATGGAGCGACGGTCTGGTAAGACATGCAGGAAGTCGATGGATGCAGATGGCTCCGGACCGTGATTTGTGGCATTGCTTGGCCTATGTTCAGCGATGGACAAGCATACAGGTAGTAACGTGACAGAGCCACGCTGCAGCTATACTATCGTTCTAGCACGAATGGGTCAGCTCAACCGATAAAGGACCACTCTCTTAGAATACCAGCGTGAAATAGTAAGTTAGTGCTGCGTTGTTTTGTATGGTGAGTGTAGAGACCCGGAGAACATTTTTACTGGAAATAAGGCATTGAATGTTGCTCCTCAGGGGTGACAACGCATTTGCATGTTGATTGTTAATCGAGGATAGATGTAGATGTCTTTTGGCCACAGCATTTACATACAGGTGGATTATGTGCTCTTTTGTCACCCTCATTCTATAAAAAAGGGATTGATTAAAACTTTTGTCTTTCAATGTCAAATCTGCGAATAAGAAACTTTAGAATGAACCTGATGTTAAGTTAAATGATAATAATTTGCTTTGGCTATATCACCTTTATTGATCTTTTTTCTGATTTAGAGCTGTGTAATTAAGCTATAAAAGTCAACTGCTGGTCTCCCCTATAGGGATTTTGCCATAGTTGCCACACTTGACAAGCGTATTGGCAACCACTGTAATTGAAATTGAAATTGAAATTTATTTAACGTACATTACATCATTATAGTTACAGTTATTTTTGAGCTCTGAAGTCTGCATTAGTTAAAACTGTGCTACAGGCCTCAGACTTCCCCATCTATTGTCTAAGTATTATAATGTATATTAGTATTGTAAAGAAATATGTTGGTTACAAAATAATATAAAAAGTTTATTATTATTTTGAGTTGTTAACGGGAACATGCTGCTGCCAATCTCCTCTTTCATTTTCCCTCTGTCGCCTCTTACGACAGCCTCGGGACGATATGGGATAGTGGATATTCTTACACCGCCAATACTATTATCGCGAATACGATAAGAGTCTATAAAAATAAATAAAATTGGAGTGTCTGTTTGTAATGTCAAAATAACAGCTTTTTACAAAAAAAAATAATTTTGTCTGTAAGTCTGTTTGTTCCGGCTAATCTCCAAAACGGCTGGACCGATTTTGAAGGGACTTTCATTGGCAAATAGCTGATGTTATGAGGAGTAACTTAGACTACTTTTTTTAATAGGGTTCCACGCAAAAAAAAAACATACAATTGTGAACAAAATTATTCTATGCGAACGAATACACAGCTAGTATCCAATATTTCTCTTAACACTTCCATACGTTTTTAAGAAACTAGCACTATAATTTAAATTACATTTAATTATGTATTCCAATTTCAAATTATAGTTAATAATGAAATTCAAGTAATTCTCATTGTTATCTAATTAATTTATTGTATTTATTGTACAAATCGTAATTTTCAGATGCGTGGGTAAAAAAGTTAGAAGAATACAAAGACTGGTTTGCGGAACAAGAAAAATACAAAGCAAATGAGGCTCTCAGACCGGGCAAGCCTACCAATTACGATGAGCTCTTTGGTATCGACGGCTCATTCCGACAACTGGTCATCGATTAATTTTAGTTTAGCGTATTAAAATTAGGACCTCGTCAAGTTTAAAATCGTTAGGTCTTTACTTTACTCTCCCAATTCAACAACATTTAAAACTTTATTGGGTATTTCAGCGTCTATCTCTGTCGCTTCATAAATTACCGTGATTGTTATATTTGGTATTGTTTTAGCTAATACCAAATGCTTTTTTATCGTCAACCAAAGTTTAATGCTCAGTTAATATACTTATTTACTATGATGTATCTAGTATTCGTTAAATCATTAATAGAATTTTTTAAATAAATTTATTTTCTTTTTAATTTTTGTTTTTCATTTTGTGCACGGCATCAAGTTTATAAAGTGAAGGCCAACATAACTTGATAATTCATTATGACATTTTTTTATCTATTTTTTAAAAACGTAACCTCGACACTAGGATTTTCTCCTGTATCGTGGAGGCAGTTTACATGCATACATTGCACAAGGACAAACATCCAGATCCGGAACAATTACTTTTAGCCCATACAAATACTTCTTCCGTGCAGGATTCGAACCCGAGGCCCTCAACGCTAAGTCACTGCGCCACAAATTATTGTAATCAGTTCTATTTTGACAAAAAGTACAAGAATATAAATTTGTTAAATTATTAAAGTAAAAAGTAAGTGGTCCGTGGAGTCCACGTACAA
Organism: Parnassius orleans; assembly: GCA_029286625.1. NCBI lineage: Eukaryota > Metazoa > Arthropoda > Insecta > Lepidoptera > Papilionidae > Parnassius > Parnassius orleans. The sequence continues at coordinate 3,466,096 of JAGSMP010000006.1, read as the reverse complement.
GGAAGTTCCTAAAGGAACTGTATCTGCGACTTGTCTTCGCTGCTGGTGAAAAGAGGGCTAGTTTTTTTCTCGTGCAGAGGTTAAGTATAGCCATTCAGCGAGTAAACGCAGCCAGCATTCTTGGCACAATACCGAGGGGAGTAAGACTGTATGATAATATAAATATTTAGTTATATTTTGTTATTATGGTGATAAATATTGTTTATTAAAATATAATTTAAATAAACAAGTATTGCAAGGTAAAATTAATTTTGAAGATTAGCGGCAAACTTTCAACAAACAACAGTGACACGCAATATAACCGAATGACCAACAAATCGTGATAATCAGAGCGCAGAAGTAGCACAAATGCAAGAGGATGCTATTGCGTTACTTGTATCAACTTAGGGATTTCAACAACATAAAAACAAAACAACATCGAATCATTGAATAATTAAAAAATAACCAACTTCAATTATCATCGGTTCTAGTTGAAATTTTTATGAAACAAATTGTGGATTACATTTTTAAAAATCTCTGTAAACTTGGAAATTTGTATTTTAACAAATTTGTATATCCAAAACTTGTTTAAGCCAAATTTATGTTCATAAATCTTTAATATGAATTTTTCAAAATATATCTTATGATTTAAAACTGTAGCAGTCTAACTGTCTAACACAATTTGAGAAGTTGATTTAAATGATAGTGAGGTCGTCACGCTGGCAAGCGGATTGACGATCGATGTATCAGACGGCTCCGTGACGATGGTTACGGCGCTAGAGGCCGCGGGTTCGAATCGCGCACGAAACAAGTATTTTTATGGCCTACAAATAAATGTTTCGGGTCTGGATGTTTGTCCTTGTAAAATTTATGTAAGTATACTGCCCCCACGATACAGGAGAAAATCCTAGTGTGGAGGTAACGTTTTCAAAAAAAAAAAGAACAAAGAAAAGACGCTGCTTTACGTCGCTAGTTTGGGTATTTTAAGCCTGGCGTAAACGAGATTGTTATGCCACCATTTACTGGGAGCCATAAGATACTTTTACGATAAAAAGGCGACTAGGATATGTCAAACAGATCTTCGTATCGGTATCAGTATCGGTATCGGTATCGGTATCGACTCATGGGACCAAAAGGAGTAATGGATTTTCTGCCACCGTCACGCCCCCACACAGTCAATACAAGAAAATGTATGCCATTTTCTACCATTTACTTAAAATGTGACATACTATTTTAATAAAATGTCATTTTGCGTGCTCGTTAATGAATATGAAATTGATACTACGTTAACAAGAAATTTTATTTTTAAATGAGTAATTTTAAAAGGGAAGTGAACCAATTTAACATTATAAATTTAACAGTTGAATATACATGGTTGCGTGCGGGCTACTCGGTAAATTAAAAAAAACTAGTTTATTTCACTTTGGTATTACGTCATGTACCTACGGTATACATTTTTTACCCGATGGTAAGTGGTTGCTGTGGCCCATAAACATCTACATCTATCCTCGTTTGCGAATCAAAATGCAAATGCTTTGTCAGCCGTGAGGACTAATAAATAGTAATAAACATTACATGTACGTATGTATGTACATATATACGTGGTAGAGTCTTGTTGCAGCTATATTAATTGTATAGTTGTAGCACGAATGAGTCGACTCGACCGGGGAAAGACCACGCTCTCACAGAATACCAGCGTAAAATAGCAGCTTAACACTGCTGTGTTTCGTATGGTGAGTGTAGAGAACCGGAGAGCCTGTTCACTGGATGTCCATCCTAGTCCTCAGGAGTGACAACACATGTGAATTTTGATTCGTAATTGAGGATAGATGTAGATGACTATAGAACACAGCATCCACTTACCATCAGGTGGACTAGCTGTATGCTCGTTTGCCACCTTATTCTTTAAAAAACGCCGTTATTATTAGAGAATAAGGGTTATAATTAGAATATTAGACATACATTCAACAAATTTAACTTAAGCAATAAAATAAATACATATAGACATTGCCACAGTCCTTCATATATTGTAGAAACATTAGGAACACAGGTGATGATTTCGTCATTTTCTCGAACGTGTAATCATTCCAAGCTGCAGTTATTACTCTCAATTATCTAAACTATTTTCCAAGCACAGCGCAACAGCAATAGAACATTAGATAGTCAAATTTCTTGCAGTAAATAATTAAAATGAAGCAACAAATATTAAGGTCATTGTAAGACTTGTACATAGAATGATACGAGTATATCTTTGGACAAGACACCTTTACATTTTTAATACGGACTTCATAATCCTGGAAAATGTTTCGCACGTTAAATAAACGTTTTCTAGGGCACGAATTGAGTAGCATAAATATTTACAGTTATCGTTACCGTTTCAGCCTATCAAAGTGCACTGCTGAACATAGGCCTCCCCCGTAGATTGCCTCATAGGGTGGTTATTTGCTATAGTTATATATAGTATTGTTTTAAACGTTGTAGAGCCATGCTGCAGCCATATTAATTGTATAGTTGTAGCACGAATGGATAGGCTCGACCGGGGAAGGACCACGCTCTCAAACAATACCAGTGTAAAATAGCAGCTTAATGCTGCTGTGTTTTGTATGGTGAGTGTAGAGAAGCGGAGAAGCTTTTTACTGCAAAAGAGGCATTCCATCTTAGTCCTCACGGCTGACAACGCATCTGCATTTTGATTCGCAAACGAAGATAGATGTAAATGTCTATGGGCCACAGCAACCAATTACCATCAGGTGGACTGTGTGCTCGCTTGTCATCCGTATCCTATAAAAAAGGTGCCACGCTTGGCGGGTTGGAAACCGCAGTTTTTTTTATTTTTAGTCGTTATTACGAAGACCCTGATGCCCATCTCCTGATTTGTTTCCCTCTGTCGCCTCTTACGACATCCACGGGATGATATGGGGTAGTGGATATTCTTACACCGCCACTACACGGTATAGACTCGAATTGTTTTAATATAAATATTTAAACCCATTTATTGCAACTATTCTTGAAAATGAAGTAGGTGTTAACAAACGCATTAAAAGGCATTAGAAATTTACTCCATACCACCGGAAATAGACCATTAATTATGATCACAAGAGTCCTTTTACAAGGCTAGGAAATAACTATTACATGATATCTATCCTCTGCAGACATTTGAATAGCAATTACATAAATCTTTCAAGAGTATCATCAGTTATTTACATTGTTACTAGACGCTACTTATTTTTTAAATGACGTTAGATTTTTTATCTTATAAAAAAAAGCTGGAGGTAGGTATATTTTTGGACGTTATTGACGAATTTCATTAATTAATCAAGTACATAATATCAAAAGTGCACTGCTAAATAGGCTTTCCCCATAAATTGCCTCATAGTGGGGATCTACCATAGTTACCACGCTTGGAAGACGGGTTGGCAACAGGTTATCAGGAAGATGCTGTCCATATTATTCTGTTTCAGTGTTCCTCTGTAGCCTCTTACTTGACATTCATGGATAATTATTTGATAGTAGAATTGGATTTTATTGTTAATAAATACGAACATACATTACCCTGTTAATATGTGGTAAGAATTCTTTCTGGCTTAGAGTCCGTATGGTTTAGCCACCTATTTAGGCCTCTAAGTAGCAGTGCACTTACTGCTGTGTCCCAATATGAAGAGTAAGAGAGTCAACCGCAACTTGTTCATCAAGGGTAACAACGTATCTGTATCTCTATTAGACTGTTAATTATTCTATTACTTTATTAATATTTCAAAAATAAATATATTCGAAATTTAAGATATTTGTTTTTTTTTAAATATCAACATTGGGTTTGCCGCAATTCAAAAACGCAATGTTACGTATTAGTGCCCAAGCCTCTTCAACTTAAATAATAGGACCCAAAACTATTTCAACGAGTCCACAAATGGTGAACACATATATAGTTGGTTGCGTATTGTTATCTTACTGATGCCAATGTCGCAAAGTAATTCAAGGTAAGAAAAACATAGTCAATTGCAATGATTGCTTAAGACATGGCGTGCTGCTTCGGAGGGGTTCAGTGTGACTTGAAACCTCGAAGGAAGTGCATGCTTCTATCATAGATAAACAAATTCCACGCGGAAAATTAGAAAAATTGTGCGGAGATTTATTAAATATTTTAGGTAAGTTATTAAATGTTTTATATTATTTTTGCGGCATTTTACTTAATAAACAAATTTTAATTCTTACTATGTAAGGTAAAAGTGTGTTACTCAATACCTAGTTCCTGGATAACAAGTTTTCCCTACCTTACTTAAGAGCCCAACCTCCTTTTAAGTCAAGAGTGAATAAACTAAACACCACTACCTTTCAAATGTAATAGGTACCACAATATTTTACGAAACAAAACGTAGATTTCCTAATTTTGTAGCTAAATTTAATTGTAATAATTTGTTTTTATAATAAATTTTATTGTTCCAGCCCACTAATTTAATTACTAGTATTATAAATAATTCTTAATCTCGTTATAATTTGTATGAATAATGTTTACTGTATTATGTCGGTGTATTAATATCCACTGCTCCATATCGTCTCATGGGTGTCGTAAAAGGTGACTGAGGTAAACAAACCAGGAGATGGGCAGCGTCTTTCCCATAATAATTCAATATAATATAAAAGTGCGATTGCAATGCCGCTTGCCAAGCGTGGCAACTATTGTAAATATGGGGAATATTTGCAATAGTTATGAGACACTATATGGAGAGGCTATGTTCATTCAACAGTGAACTGTAATAGTTGCTACTGACTAAATTCTGTTAATACCATAAGAACTATTTCAATGTGTGAGACACGCCTTGCGAAGTTACCGCAATGGTAATTGGTCTCACTTTGTTTTGCTTATTAAAGTCCAATGTTGAAAATAGGCCTCCCTCTAAAAGGGGGACTTGCTATAGTTGCCACGCTTGGCAAGTGGTTTGGCAGCCGCAGTTGTTTATTAATTTTAGTCGTTATTACGAACACGCTGCTCTCTGTCGCCTCTTACGACATCCACGGGATGATATGGGGTAGTGGATATTCTAACACCGCCACAACTTACTAACTTACGTTAAATTGAGCGCAATAAAATTCGTAAAAAATATTTTTATTCAATGTTTAGTATTCGAGTAAATACAATAAATCATTAACCCTTTTTTATTTAAAATTTAATAAGAAACCAGTTCGTAAGCGGTCACTGTAATACCATAACCATCCCGATGAACAAATTCCAATCCTTACGTTACGATGACAACCATAAAGGCTAAGATGAAAATCGTTTATAAAAAATCTATTTACGTACGCAGCAGGGTTCAATGAGGGCATCCACGACTTTTACAGCCACCAGGGCGGCGCCACTAGAAAGTGAGGTATAATATTTGACAGATTTCATAGCGGGGAAGTTACTTTGGTCGGAAAATGTAAAAGTTATTGTTTCTTTCTGTACTATTAGCTATATTTTATATTAATAACATTAAAAATAACAAACCAAACCACAGATATAATTATATAAAAGTAGAAAAATTTAAAATAAGTTAAAAAATGTGCAAAAAATTAAAGAGCAAACCACTGACGCATTGTTTTGTGTATTAATATAATACGCTAGAAACTGATAAACTCTTATTAAAAAAACAACTTCTCAGTTAAATTACATTGTGTAACAAAAAACTTTACCTCAATGTCAACTAGCGACATCTGGTGAGCAGAAAATTATTAGCCCTCATTACAACTTTACTTTTGATAGGAATCCTTTTGTGTTTAGGATTCCGTCTGGGTACAACTAATAGACCAATGATTTAGTCGAGTAGTATACCAATAAGTAATCAAGCGACATAACATCATGTTTTGGTGGACGTGATATTCTAGTGGGTACATAACTTTCAACAGAGTGATATAAATAACTTGCCTATTTGCCTAATTAAAGTTAAACCTAAACCAGGCTGCTAGATTATTCTGAAATTTCTTTTCCGAGTCATTTCCTGTATCTTTCAACACTTAGAAATATCCGTGATTACGAGTGTATGCACGGTAACTGCGTGACTTCGCCTCACATGAGCTTAGTTTAACTGTTAGATAATGAATGTTTCTTACTAAGTTCGAATTTATGAAATACGTACTTGATTATTTTTCGGTGGCTGCTGGCACAAAAACAAAACTTTGTACACAAAGACCATGGGTTGCAGTAGTCATTAACAGGTAGATTGTTAGCTCATTTGATACTCCAAAGTTAACTTACAGTCCACAGGTTGTAAGTAGCTATTGCACCTATTATCAATTTCAAGCCACCTATTTAAAAAAAATATACGTGCTAGAGCCACGCTGCACCTATATTATGGTTGTGGCACAAATGGGTCGGCTCGACCGGGGTAGGACCACGCTCTTCCTGAATACCAGCGTAAAAAGCAGCTTAATACTGCTGTGTTTCGTATGGTGAGTGTAGAGAAGCGGAGATCCTTATTACTGGACACGAGGCATTCCATCTCAGTCCTCAAGGGGGACAACGCATCTGCATTTGGATTCTTAACTGATGATAAATGTAGATATCTACGGAATACAGAATCCACTTATCATGGACTATGTGCTCGTTTGACAATTCTATGAAAAACAAGCAAGAAAGGGTGCTTTGTCACCTTTGAAGACTAAGATCTTTATTACTTCAGACCATAATACAGCAGTGTATACATTATGTTCTTTTTATATTTACACGAACACTACACATTGAATAAAACTACTTTTACGGATTTTATAGCGTTTAATTTACTTAATTTTAATTCCCAACGTTTCGGGTGCCTTGCAGCACCCATGGTCACGGGAGGACTGTGGAAATTGACGTTCCGATGTCAAAGTTAACCCGAAGTACATTCAGCCTTACTATTGGTCGGATCTACGCAGAATGAGCTTACTGTGTCCTGAAGTTTTGCAGTGGTATACTTGGGTTTAGTTTTAATTTTATTAATTACAGGATTCCAAGCAGGAGGTCTTACCCAGCCTCACTATCTATTAAAATTAGGGTGTTTTTTAGTTTCAATAGCCTCACGTATCATTCTTGGCAGAAATCGATGTTCTTTCGCGAGGATTTGTGATCTCTCAAATCTGATGTAACAGCACACTTCCTATCATATCCTATCCTATCTATCTAGGATTTGATATGATGGGAAGGTACTTCGGGTTAACACTGACATCGGGAACTCAATTACCTCAGTCCCCCCGTAACCATGGGTGCTGTAAGCACCCGAAACGTCGGGAATTAAAATTAAGTAAATTAAACGCGATTAAATCTGTACAAGTAGTTTTATTCAAAGTTATGCATTGTTATTTGAAAGCAAAAATAAAAACAGCTAAGAGGGTGGTTCCTATCCCGATGGAATCCTCAGCAGAAAAGAAGTCCTACGACCTAGGGAATACATTGCATATTCCAAATGAGCAATGTAAAATAAGGCCCAATTTACACTGCCGCGGAACGGAATAGAAGGTAATTTTTGTAACAAAATTGTACATAGTAAAATGAGTTTTATGTTAAATGCGTAAAGTTCAAACTAGATATGAGCCAAAAAAAGGCGCGCGTCTTCCGTGGAATTCTCGAGAAAGACGCGCGACTTTTTTAACATATCTAGTTTGCACGTTACGCAATTAACATAAAATTCATTTTACTATGTACAATTTCGTTACAAAAATTCGCTTCCATTCCATTCCGCCGCAATGTAAATTGAGCCTAAAGGGTTGCTGAAACTCTGAGGTACCAAATGGAAGAAAATATCATCCGCACTTACATAATAATTAAGAGCCGTGGTAGCTCAGGGCTAGCACAGGGTATAAGTTCGCCTCAAGACTTTTTTTTAAATTAATATGCCTTCGTGTGCATTGAGATACTGTTCAAACAACTCGAGAAACATAAGTAAAAGTCACGGAGTGACTTTTCATCAGTAAGTTCAACATATTATCTTTAAAACACGCTTAATTTAATTATATTTTATCAACTGCAACGTTACGTGAATGTCAAAGAGTAAAACATTTTAATGCTCAGACTTGACACTATCGACGTATAATGTTAAGTAATTATGAACAGTAAAATATTAATATATAATCACGGTAGGAAATGTTAATTCATTAAAATTAATATTGTTTATTATTATTTGGATTTAAAGGTTTCCTCGACCGTGTCATGAAACAAAAGAATCATGAATCAAATTTGTTCAGAAGAATTGTAACGAAGAAACGTGGTTACCGTCAGATTATTCACGCATATGTTCCGTGCATTTCAAAGAAAACGACAATTACACCACAAAAACAGGAAGAGTGCACTTAAAGAAATCTGCAGTACGATACGATAACGTAATTATGTTATTATATAACATTGCTGGGATTTTGTTTTATTTTGTGATTAGACGACGAACGAATTTTTTGTAATGGTCAGTATATTTACGGGACTTAAGAGAGGCGGAACCCTCGGCGCGCGAGTCATCCTAGTATATGGCGGTTTTTTAAATACTGTAACGCTAGCATTTTTACAGGCTTCCCAAATAACTAGTATCTTTTTCCAGCCAACAAAATTTTAATTCAATTTTGATAGTCCGAGAAAATTGTACTTAAAATAAATTACGCAAGTGATGTGTCCTAAGCCTAATTCGAGAGATGTATACGAAGCCTAAGCTTTTAAATATAGTTCTACGGCATTACCTTAGTAACGGAATCAATAATTCTAGGTCATTATAAAAATAATAAAATGTGAGCACGTTGTAATATTGTGTTGGTATTTAATAGCAAGGAATCTGCAGCTAGAAGGAAAATTACTGAGAAATTTAAGAAAATACAACGACAAAATATTTATCTAAAGAAAAATGCGCTTCTTATAAATCAATTGTACAAAATTTGAAACATAAATTCGGAATTACATAAATCTTTAATGAAAAAGAATAAACAGAGCACGCATTATTTATTATACACTGCATGCACCTTTACGTAAAATCGCATTGACTTTACACTATTATTCACCAGCTGCATATAAATGTATATTTTTATATTTTACATATTTACCTTTTAAAATATTAAATTAAATATCATTAAAATGTAATTCTGACATAATATTATGTAATATTATATTAAATTAGCACATATGCAAAATAAATAACAATTTAAAAAATTGTACTCGATAATTAACAATACAATCTAAATAAACAATTATTACATACTGATCATTCTACCTACGAAGGTATAATCTATGATGCCAAAAACTGACCGCGCAGGCGCAATGCGCTCATATTTCAACTGCGCATGCGCGACTCTACTATCCCCGCGCATGCGCTAAGACATAGGGAAGCGCACCAAAGAGAATATAATCACTACGTTTAAAGCGCACATTTTTTGTTTGGAATAGCTTCTCTAGTACGTAGTATATTATAAATCAATGAATCTAACGAAGAAATTCGATACATTCTGAAGTTTTATTTCAAAACGGAAAGATGTGACTCAAGCCGCGAAAAAATTTTTTGACGTTTATGGACCTAATACAGTGTCAGTAAGAGTAGCACAAAGTTCGTTCAAGTTTTCCGTCCGTGAATTCTGATGTCAAAAATGCAGCTCGCTCCGGTCGCCCTCATAAGGATAAAGTCGATGCCATTTTTGAAAAAGTGGAGCAAGATTGGCATATTAGTAGTTACGGCATAGCCGAGGAATTGACGATTGACTACAAAACAGTATTGACCCATTTGATAAAGTCGGGCTGTACAAAAAAGCTCGATTTTTGGGTACCACACGAGCTCACTGAAAGAAATCGTGTATTCATTTGGGATTCTCTATTGAAACCTAAACATTTTTGAAAATATTGATCACTGGTGATGAAAAGTGGATCATCTACGACAAGAACGTGCGAAAAAGATCATGTTCAAAGGGTAGTCAAGCTCCACAGACTGTAGCGAAACCCGGATTAACACGCAATAAGGTGATGTGTGTATGGTGGGATTGGAAGGGCATCGTTTATTAAGAGCTTGTACCGCCGGGCAAAACCATCGATTCGGATCTCTACTGCCATCAACTAATGAGACTCAAGCAAGAAACTGAGAAAAAATGGCCGGAATTGATCAACTGAAAAGGAGTGGTCTTCCATCATGATAACGCCAGACCACATATATATTTGGCCACTCAGCAAAAATTGAGAGAGCTTGGTTGGGAAGTGTTGATGCATCCACCATATAGTCCTAACCTTGCACCCTCAGATTTTCACGTTTTTCGGTTTCTTCAGAATTCTTTGGGTAGCGTTAGGTTAACATCAAGAGAGGACTGTCAAAACTACTTGTCGCATTTTTTTGATCAAAAATTCCAAGATTTCTACAGCAACGGGATTATGTCACTACCTACAAGATGGCAATAAGTTATCGAACAAAATGTCATAGATATATATATATATATACTTTATATATAAACTTTGTCTTGAATTTGTATATAATATGCGAAGAAACTTTTCCCCGACCTATTATCACGCAAGTAAACTGAGTTTGATCGCGACCCGGGTAGGTCAGCAATTAAAATTGTTAATTACAATTTTAATTGCTGATCTACCCGCTAGAAGGTAAGGAAAACCATCGTGAGGAAATCTGGATAAGAAATCAAATATTTCGAGGACATGTGAATTCCACCAACACACCAAAGAGCAACGCAACGGACAAACTTCTCCATAACCCTCTTACAAATTATAGGACATCATTTTTTTTTTAATATTAAATTTATATATTATGTGACTGTTATACTCTATTATGCGTTTATCCGGTACACCATGTCCTGGATAAACGCATGAGATACTTCTACCACTAAACATGAAAGCGCAGGCTAAAACTATTTACAATTTTCTACGTAATTTTATCTAATTTATTCTACGTAGATTTTGTAGTAAAAGTTATTCTAAAAGGCACCATAAAAGCTATACAATTGAATTCGACTTAGAACTTCCATTTAACTTAATTATGAGCAAAAACTTCAAGATTTTAAATACATTATGAATAGTTTTGTTTAAAAAAAAAAACAATAGTTAATATTGCAAAAACAAAATCTCAGACGCTTACGTCAAAGTGACAAGAAGTGAATATGTGGTTAAAGGTTAATGGTTTTATGCACACGGTATGTATTGGTATGTATTATACAATCCAGTCTCCTTTTTTCTAAAATAAATTACTGTACTAATAATTTTGTATAATTTATTCTATTTAAGCCATGTATTATTAAATTTAAGCCATCCACTGCTAAACTGAGGCCTCGCCCAATGAATGCCACAAAGCACGACCTTAGCTGCCTGCATCCATTGACTTCCTGGTCTCCATTCTATACACTCTATATAGTATGTAGTGTGGGGGCCCCCACACTTAGCGTACCGGTACAAAACTGCCATTCGATACCCTTTTTTCCCCACCGGTTGTTGCTTCTTCAAGATATATGGCCGACTCGTTTCCACTTCTGCTTGATCCATTGGATGTCGATTACTCTAATTCTATAGCGGATATCTTCATCATTCATTCTATCATACAGAGAAAATCCGAGCATAGCTCACTCCATATTTTGTTGAGCCACTTTGAAGTTTCTCATACCGTCGCCATTAATACTGTATTTAATAACGGAACTTATCGGGCAACGGAACTTAAAGGGTTCCGTTGCCACCATCACAGAGAAGTAGGGACTCTTTATGATGACCCGACGGCTCGAAAAGAAATGAGATTGACTTCATTATATGATCGCGAGACCAAAAACTAGTAGCGATCACAAAATGGGCAGGTACACTGAACCTTAACGTTAAGTTGGAAAGGTCACGTTTAATTAAGTCAACGCTTTGTCCCCCCTCGGGCTTCTAATTCAAGGGTGTCAAACGAGCACTTAGTCCACCTGATGGTAAGTGGATGTTGTGGCCTATAGACATCTACATCTATACTAGATTAAGAAGCAAAATGCAGATGCGTTGTCACCCCTGAGGACTAAGATGTAATGCTTCGTTTCCAGTAAAACGGGTCTCCGCTTCTCTACACTCACCATACGAAACACAGCAGCATTAATCTGCTGTTTTACGCTAGTATTCTGTGAGAACGTGGTCCTACCCTGGTCGAACCGACCCATTCATGCTACAACCATAATATAGCTGCAGCGTGGCTCTACCACTACCTAAAAGATTGCAATACAGTGGCCGATATTAATGGCAAGCTCGTGGAAACTGTCCATGCGGTCGGAGCTAAGATCTCCGATCACTCACTTAATCTCATGGCTGTTAGGTGGGAAATGAAGCTGCCGTCTTCGACAGATATGACAGCAGCAACTAAACAGACAGATCTCCAAATGCATGCGGTGAGACTTACGCAGCTTCTATACAGCTCGTATTAAAGGAGCAATTGAGCGGAATCAAGGCTCCATAGTCTGTTCCAAAGGTCTGTCTGCCGGAAAGATCAAATTGTCGAAGTTGGAGATCGATTGTGGCAGTATCATTTACATTTACAATTCGGTACTTCCGTGATTAAGAGGTTTTACGGACAGCGGTACACATCATCGTTGGAGTCACACGCAAATGTGAGTAACGATCCAACACTATTCCGATGATATCCCGTACGTCAGCCTGAACGAGATTAAAATTGAGGATGGGAGAAAATGGTAAAGAGGATGGAATTACATCGGAGCTTGTGAAAGCGGGTGGAAAACCGGTATTTAAAGTCTTTCAGAGGTTTTCAATTCTGTCCTCCATGATGACCCTACTCTGGAGACGTAAAGCAGTGCGGTGGTTTTGTTCTTCAAGAAAGGTGACAAAACTCTATAGAAGAACTATAGACCGATTTTCTTTCTGGGCTTCGGCTATGTGCTGTTTTGGAGCATCATTACGAATCGATTCACACGCAGACTTGATGGCTTTCCGAACAAGCCGGATTCGGAAAAGGCTTAAGTAATAATCTTTTAAAATAATCATTACCATGTGTACGAATTATAGAAACTAAAATTGATAACCCTAATGCCCCCTCGCAAACAGTAAATAATAAAAAAATTATTAATATATATATTTCATATTCAATGTAATTTAAATAAATTATTGTTATTAAAAATACTCTTAATACAATAAATTCTAATCTTAACGTAACAATTAATAAATGTTTATGTTTACAAATATAAATATAATAAAAATTATAAATCATATATTTAAAATTTTCATTTGTTTTTATAGTTTAAAACCATGGTTAAGTACCATAGACACCCTTCAGAAAATTTTGCTGAAGACCGAGGAGTACATCTGCCACTTTGTTTTGCATATGTGGACTATGAGTTATGAGAAAGTTTTTGATTACGGAAAAATTTGAGCGGTGCTACAGTCCCTTTAGCGGTGCGAATTTGACTGTCAATATATCGAAGTGCTGAAGTTTTTGTATAATAGGGCTACGATAGCGAGATTCCGACAAAACCCGACTACGCAATGATTTCTACCATAACGTTTCATCCGGTAGAAATCCAACATGACCTTTCCCAACACAAGGCCATTATGTTAACTATGCTTTTAAAATTATGCAATAGATGATATTGTCGATCTTGAAAAATGTTACCAGTCGATGAAAACCTACCTAATTATAAATTATGGGTCTGTAGTAATGTGACTAATAATTGTACTGCGACGTTACGGGACGCAATTTTAATATCCGAACGAAAAAGTAATTGTATAATCTACAAATAATTATTCCGGATCTGCGTGTTTATTCTTCGGAGACAATCCTTGTGTGAAATTTTCACACAAGGAAATTATCTCTTAGAAATGAGAGGAGGCCTGTGCCTCCTCTCATTTCTGCTCCTCCTGGAGTATATAGGCTGTAACTTTAACTTTTAACAGAAACAGAAACTTTTTTATTCAATATAGATTATAAATAATACTTATTGAAAGTCACTCTTTTGTTTAATTACCACTGGTTTGAAAAAATTACCTCTTGCCTGGGAAGAACCAGCAAGAAACCCAGCGGGACTTTTTTTTTAAAATACTCGTAACAGCTTACAATCACGTATGTTACACAATTAACCACACAAAACAAATTAGAAATAGCTTGGTAGCGATCACCTCATTCCCAGGGGTTATTATCATCCATAAACTCCTTAATATTATAATAACCCTTTTTATACAAACTTTGTTTAATAAAGTTTTTGAACTTTGAACAGGTCAAATTTTGTATATTTTCTGGGATTTTGTTGTAAAAGCGTATACGTCGCCCCAAGAATGAATTACTGACTCGGTGGAGTCGAGTAACTGGTACTACTAGCTTGTGTCTGTTCCTAGTATTTACATAATGAATATCACTTATTTTTATATAACTAATTTTATTTTTGTGTACGTACATTACATTTTCATAAATGTATTGAGAGGCCAAAGTTAAAATATTAATTTCCTTAAATTTTTGTCGGAGCGACTCTTTAGGTTTTAAATCATATACTCATTTAAGAGAGATTATAACATAAGTATATTTTATTTTAATTTTAGAACAATTTTTTGCGGTGTACAGATTTTTTTAAATTTCGTGGTAAAAAAAAATAGAATTAATGTATAAATAAATAATGAATAAAGTATAATAAGTATAATAATTAAATAAGTATAGTAATGAATAAAGTATTTTAGCATGCCAACAGAAAATGGAGTAAATACTCTATTTTAAAGTATTTTTGGCAACTATATCCATACAACAATCAATAAGGTTTCTTTACGTGGTAGAGCCATGCTGCAGCTATATTAATAGTATAGTTGTAGCACGAATGGGTCGGCTCGACCGGGGAAGGACCACGCTCTCACAGAATACCAGCCTAAAATAGTAGCTTAATGCTGCTGTGTTTCGTATGGTGAGTGTAGAGAACCGGAGACCCTTTTTACTGGAAAAGAGGCATTCTATCTTAGTCCTCACGGCTGACAACACATCTGCATTTAAATTCGCAAACGAAGATAGATCTAGATGTCTATGGGCCACTGCAACCACTTACCATCAGGTGGACTGTGTGCTCGTTTGTCACCCTTATTCTATAAAAAAAAAAAGAAAAAAAAGGTGTATACACACAAATGACTCCATGAATAAAATAGAATAAATTCTATTCAATATAGATTACAAGTTATTCTTATTGAGAGTAATGTGTACTTAGTTTTATCCTTAACGTCTGGCTTTATTGTTTTAAAGTCTAGTGCCCGTACATGGCAGTACTACGTCAAGTATATTAAAGAGTTAAGGTTTGTTTCTCATTTGTATGCCCACTAAAATTCGTTGACAGCGAATTGTGTGACTATTGTCGTTGCAGGATGTATTTGGTAAAGCAAAAAACGTTTTTATTTTAGATTAATTCTAAATATTAATCTTTACTATTAACACACAATATTTATGGTATAATTTATTATTCATATAATTCTGGTTAAAAATGTGCAAAAGAATCTATATACATATACAAATAAATAAAATGAAAGTGTCTGTTACTAATGTCAAAATAACAGCTTTTTACTACAGGCATATGTAAGTATATACGGTAATTATAACAGAAACACAATTTTTACAATTTTTGTCTGTTTGTTCCGGCTAATCACCAAAATGGCTGGCCCTTTTTTGACGGGACTTTCTCTGGCAGATAGCAGATGTTATAAGGAGTAACTTAGGCTACTTTTATTTTAGAAAAAGAAAATTTCCGCGCAAAAAATGTAAACCCTAAATTACACGCGGGCGAAGTCGCGGGGAACAGCTAGTTATGAATATAATTGTTGTTGTGTGGGGGCGTTAATATAATCCGTCAACCCATTACATCCCGTGGGTATCGTAAGGAGCGACTACAGGTAGTGCCTAAAGGATCAAATGGCTTCTGATAGACGGCAGAAGAACCATCCCGCTTACGCCAGATTGATTAATCCCTATAATTATTATATTATGCATGACCGGTAACGGCGAGTAGTCAAAGGTGGAAGACGTCAGGTTGTGCGATCCTCCTCACAACAGGAGAAGGTCAAACGGAAGAGAAGTATGAGGCATAGTACCTACTGGTAGCTCAGGAAATAAGTGCTCGTTTGAAATTTTGCGCGGGCGAACCGAGTTCGATCCCTGCCAACCACAAATGAGATTGTCACTACTTTATAACATTACCTATTTGATGCTTAAAAGTCAAGATTAAAAAAGAGTAGCTCATTTTTTATTAAATTTAATATGGCTCGGTGTCCCTGTAATCGACATTTCGTGTTCAACACCGAGAGCTCTCCATTTTCAACCGACTTCGACACCAGAAATACTATTTTCCGTTCCTTGCATAATATGTTCAAAATAAAGTATTTTCAATACTTTTTTTAATTCAAAAGTTTAAAGTATAGTCAATTTTATACGTGGTAGAGCCATGCTGCAGCTATATTAATAGTATAGTTGTAGCACGAATGGGTCGGCTCAACCGGTGTGGGACCACGCTCTCACAGAATACCAGCGTAAAATAGCAGCTTAACGCTGCTGTGTTTCGTATGGTGAGTGTAGAGAGCCGGAGACACTTTTTACTGGAAACGAGGCTTCCATCTTAGTCCTCACGGGCGACAACGCATTTGCATTTTGATTCGTAATCGTATAAATGTAATCGAGGATAGATGTAGATGTCTATGGGCCACAGCAACCACTTACCATCAGGTGGACTGTGTGCTCGTTTGTCACGCTATCCTATAAAAAAACATTTTGAAGAAGTGAGTTAACACAACCGGCACAGTTGAGTTGGTGCATTTGCGCGCCGCAGCGCAGAGTAACACATGTCTTAAGTCATATATCATTCAATGAAAGATGACCCATAGATATCTTTACATCTATATCTATCCTCAATAACGAATCAAAATGCAGATGCGTTGTCACCCGTGAGGATAAGATGGAATGCCTCTTTCCCAGTAAAAAGGGTCTCCGGTGCTCTACACTCACCATACGAAACACAGCAGTGTTATGCTGCTATTTTACGCTGGTATTCTGTAAGAGCGTGGTCCTTCCCCGGTCTAGCCGACCCATTCATATAGCTGCAGCATGGCTCTAACACTTATAAAAAATGTGTTGGCGTACAGCGCAGAACCGGTAAATTCGAAAGATGTTAAAGTGTTGTGTTATTGAAACACTCCTCTGCATTCTGCGGGCAACTTATTTTATATTATTTTATTATACGGGCAACTTATTATATAATACTTATTTTATATTATTTTATTATACGGGCAACTTATTATATAATACTTATTTTATATTATTTTATTATACGGGCAACTTATTATATAATACTTATTTTATATTATTTTTATCAACTGTAATTCCGTGAAATGTAAAAGGAGTGTTAGAGATAAGTAATCTTATTTTCTACATTATTTTATTTACGGGCCACAAGGTTTTATTTTGACAGAGGGACGAATTGACAGCTGCGTATAAAATTTGTTGCGCAATTTTGAGTAAACACAATGCAGTAATGTGCAAAATGTGCAGTAAACTGCCTGAGTTACTGGGTTAATACAAGGAATTTCGCTAAGTTACCCATGTCTATATAACTTTAAAATAAAATTGTCGGTACAATACACGCGCCACCTAGTGTAAGTTGCTGCCACAGAAGAAATAATTGTGGAAATATCGTTTTAAATTTTGAAGAGTTATATTGTTTAATTAGGAATGACAATCCATTATTTGAAGTTGAATGTTATTTAACCTTCAAATAAATTTGTCGGTGCAGTATGCGCGCCACCTACCGTAAAGTAATTGTAGGTACTATGCCTATAACTTTCGCGCAAGCGCAAGCAATAAGTTAACTAAGTTTTACCTCAATCTAATGAACGGTATGGCAGCACATAAAACACGAACAAACAAACATTCATTTTTACTCAACACTACGGCAGATATAACCTATATTAAAATAAAAACGCCTGAAGTAGACGAAGCAAGTAAATGATACGAATACGATACGAAACGTAATTTCTAAGTGAACTAACCAAGCATCATTTGCTTTGAAGAAAATTCTATGGGTTTTAGAAAAAACATGACCTTCGGCAACCGTGCTTGTATCACAAGAGGTAATCGTTTTCTGAATCAGAAGTTGAATAAAATAACTTTACAAGGAAATACGGTATCTATAATACTTTAATCTAGGTACTAAAAGAGTTTTATGTTTTTTTAAGTAACCGTTACCGTTACAGCCTATCTAAAGTCCACTGTTATAAATAGGCCTCCCTAATAGATTGCCTCATAGGAGGGATATCTGCCATAGTTGCTACGCTTGGCAAGCGGGTTGGCAACGGCAGTTTATTTTTATTTTCAGCTGTTATTAGGAAGACGCTGCTGCCCATCTCCTAGTTTGTTTCCTCTGTTGCCTCTTACGACATCTACGGGACGATTTTTTTTTTTATAGAATAAGGGTGACAAACGAGCACACAGTCCACCTGATGGTAAGTGGATGTTGGGGCCCATAGACATCTATCATTTATCCTAGATTAAGAATTAAAATGCAGATGCGTTGTCACCCCTGAGGACTAAGATGTAATGCTTCGTTTCCAGTAAAACGGGTCTCCGCTTCTCTACACTCAGTATACGAAACACAGCAGTATTAAGCTGCTATTTTACGCTGGTATTCTTTGAGAGCGTGGTCCTTTCCCGGTCGAGCCGCACTCGGCATGACATGGCGAACTCCAGCCGCAGTTTTTCAGTGTGGCCCGAGCTCTTTCGAGTAATTTGAGTATCTTAATAAATTATAAATAAACCCTAACAGTAAATAGCAAAACAACAAATACCCTGAAGTAAAATCTGTTAATAAAAAAAAGAATCATTAAAAATTGAAGAAGATATCATAGTAAAGAACATACAAGCGAGTTGTGGTTTGAATTTGGAATTGAAAATTGGATTTTTATTAAAAAGTAAAAGTCGACGTCAAAGATCTAAATATAATTTCCACATGATTGCTTCTGAAGTCGGGGCTTTAAGAAGCCTGAAGGAGTACAGAGAGACGGAACAGGCGCACTCGCGGGGAATTATTCAATTTCGATAAAATAATATATTCCCGCGTAAAACGCGGAATAAAAATTAAAGTCAATAAAGAATATTAATAATTAATATTTTTAGACTCTTTTTTGTACAAAAACAAATTAAAAAGCTTATGCCATATTGGACAGATTATGCAAATTTTGACAAAAATATGTATTCCTTTGGGATTATTTTTCTCAAATGGGGTTGACAAATGACAGGGGTTTATGAGTCATTTTAAGTATATTTTTATTTTACTGACTAAATTAACAGTTATTGTGATATTTTTACTTAAATTTCCAAGATTTTAGACATTTCTCCCGCTCTTAAGGGCTCTTTATACTTATACTTCTGCTTCTTTCTCTTCTTCTTCTTCCCTCACTATGTCCTAGGAGTGACTTCTGGTATAAGTCTTATACCTCAACTTTTATAATAAATACAATAAAGGTACTTTTTAAATTTTAATCCTATAGCTTTACTAACCTCGGCATTTTTAGTTTAGCAAAATACTCAACAATATCTTCATTTCACAGTATGGCGTCAGCAGCAACATTGGTGCAGCCGTCGGGCGAATTGTGGAAGAAAATCCGTGTGGAATTGAACGAGGACGTCAACACACGGGACCAAGATCTAGCCGCTATCAAAGAGTGGCTCCGTAAGCAGCCACATTTACCAGACGAATGGGGTAAATAGCTTAAGTAAATCATAGTTTTATAATATGCGTTAGCAACCTTTGCTAGCCGTGGTAGCTCAGGGTCTAAGCGTGCTTACTTACTTAGGTAGGTAGTTTCGGTAAAGGAAAACATCGTAAGAAAGCCAGCTTGTTGTGTATAAAATGTTTCGCGAACATATCATGTCTAGCAACACGCATTTAAAAATTCTTTATTAACATAACATCAACTCTCACGCCCGTCACCAAGGGGGTTCGGCTGAGACTATGGACTTCTGTTTGACACGATCTTGACTCAACTCTCTCGCTTCTTTCACATGCATAATATATCTACGCATACATGCTCGTTGGCTAATTTGATCGATAAACTTCCTTCTTGGAAGTTCCGTGCCCTACTAATAGGGAAGGTACTCATCGCCGCCGTTTAACAATGTTATTGTGTTGTTGTTTTCAGATTTGCTGATGTTTCTTTACATGTCAGTTTTTTTTTAAAACTGCAGTAACAAACGAACTTGCAGCCCATCTGATGGTACGTGGCTACTGCAGCCAATGGACACCTGCAACCAACTTCAAACAAAGAAGAACAAGAAGATGCGTTGTCACCTTTAAGAACTAAGATGTAAAGCTTCACAGCCTGTATTTTACTGGCTCTCTTGCCCCTCCAGAGCCGAACACAGGAGAACAGGCACTGCTTTTTGGAGGCAGAAGTAGCTAAGAGAGTCGTGATTTAAATTATAAATTTTTTATTCTAACGGTTAAATGTACCCTCCAGATCTTTTTACTTTGCCATTTCGAATTCCTTTTATGGCTTGATGTTTCTACGCGCTCTGATTTTTGGTATTTTTATTTTCTATTAGTCGATGGATTCAGGTAGCTCAGGACCGTGCTTTGTGGCGTTCCTTGGGGGAGGCCTATGTTCAGCAGTGGACTTGTGAAGGGCTGTAATAATGAATGACGATGAAACGATTAATTAGATATTTCGTCAAGTGTATTGAATCAGATATTTTGTTGTAGCGTCGCATACCTTGCGCCATCAATGAACTAGGCGTTTTAGATTTAAACCAAATGTTAATTATCTTCAATAATAAAAAATATTGAATTCACGCATTATTGATTTCAGATGAAGACAGAATGATGACATTTCTCCGAGGTTGCAGCTTCTCGTTAGAGAAGTGCAAACGGAAATTAGACATGTACTTCACCATGCGTACCGCTTGTCCCGAGTTCTTCACCAACAGAGACATCAGGAGACCAGAGCTTGCAGATCTTATGGCAAGACTGTAAGTCCAACCAAATTTTATAAAAATCATTACTTGCCCAGAGTCTGGAATTTGGCGGTGTCTCACCCCCGTACCTCGGAAAGCACGTAAAACCGTTGGTCCTGCGCCTGATCTCTCTCCGGTCGTGTTGGTTTACCATACCATCGGACTATGAGAGTGAGAGAATAGAGAGTGCACCTGCGCTTGCGCATACACTTGGACACTATAATCCTGTCCTGCGCCGATGGCTAGTCTCCGTTGAGGTTGACCGAAATTCGATCTGGAGGACATGAGGCATAAAATTGAAGTGTCTGTTATATCGAAATAACTGCCTTTTCAATAAAGCTCAATAGCTGCGGGGGTAATTTGAGTGCCATTAATCTATACATATAAATAAATTGAGGTGTCTGTCAAAACAAAACGTTTGAATATTAAGCGGCAATTTCACCTTACACCCGAATACTAGTACATTCAACAAACGCTTTGAATTTGGACCTACTCAAAATGAGGAAAGAACACATGGAAGAATGTTGTTCTAGAGATCCCAATTTAATAGGCTGCCCATGTCAAGATGTTGTTTACTATGCTTGAAACTAATTATTAAATTTAAAAAAAATTGCAGACATGGACCACCAATGGCAGGTTTGACGCCAAACGGTCGGCGAGTCACAATAGCCAGAGGTATGATGTATAAATTGTATTATATTTTATTTGCATTTATTTTATCATGCTACTAATATTATCAATTTGTTGTAAGTATCTTGTTACTGGACACACGCCTCTTCTCTCTACTAACCTAGGAAGTTTGATAGGATTAAGTAGCACAATATATCTTAATGGTAATAAACAGGTAGATCAACAAATGTCGGACCTGTGGAATTATCGAAGTTTGAGTAGAGCAGCATACTATTCCAATACTACAATATCTCCTTCTTTTTCACAAGTCCATAAAAGTCCACTGCCTCTCCGTTATAGGGTGAGGATTGAGTAAATCCTCACCCCCTGCCACACACTCGTTGAGTGGCATGGGAAGTTGCAAAGAAAGGAGGCAGAAACGTAGTGTGGCAACAATACTCGCCATGCCGCACGTCATGCGTTTCATCATGTGCCCATCGCTCCCTGTTTTGTCGGTTTTTTTGGGCGCGAGTCAAAAGACTGGCAATATTAGCGCGACATACTCGCGCGAACGCAGTCCGAATCAAGCGCTCGTTACGGAAGCATCGATCTATTGCGATGAATAGATCTCATCCACATCTCTGTTGGCAAGGATGACGACGGATATTTCTTTTATTTAATATAGCTAATTATATCAATGTCAAAAAAAAGGAATATACGACGTCGTCCTCGCCAACAGAGATGGTGGATGACATCTAGAAAGACGCTTCCGTAACGAGCGCTCGATTCTAACTGCGTTCGCGCGATTATGTGGCCGGACACTCGCGCTCATATTGCCAGTCCTTTGACTCGCGCCCAAAAAACTGACAAAACAGGGAGCGATGGGCATGACGAGAAACATGACGTTCGGCATGACGAGTATTTTTACCACACAACGTCTCTGTCTCTTTTCTTCGCTACTTCCCATGCCATTCGTGTGTGGCAGGGGGTTACGCTTGACAGGCGGATTGACGATCGCAGTATCAGACGTTTTGAACCTTTGACGATACTCTTCGTTGCCGGTCTGGATATTTACAATTGGTGTAATCGAGATGGTTATATCGCCATTTATCGAAAGCGGTTATATCTTTCTGGCATATCCCATAGTCGCACCTTACGATACTCACGGGACGAAATAAGGTGGTATAAGTAGCGGCACGAAAGTCTAGCGGTGACCGTTATTGCGCATAAGTCGCGCTGATTGGCTTATTGCGCATAAGTCACGCTGATTGGCTCGTGCGTATCATTCGCACGCGCTTATTGGCTCTCCAGTCGCATTCGTGCAATTCAATTCGTGCGCGTCCCCTCCACGTCTGCCGCGACTTGTAACCTACTACACCACGTTCAAACCGTTACTTTATACATATCACATAAAAGCTGATATTGATAACATCTTTCGACTTCCAGGCCTGGACAAAAACCTTGACACCAATCAACTCAACGACATCTTCAAGATCGCAATGATGATCGGTGACGTAAGGCTGAAAGAGGAAGTGGAGGGTGTTGGGGGCGATATTTACATCCTAGATGCCTCTGTGGTATCTCCTACCCACTTGGCCAAGTTGTCTCCGTCAGTTATCAAAAAATTCCTAATTTGTGTACAGGTACTGTTCAATTTAAACAATTATTGAGTTACATTATATATATTAGTAAGTTAAATTAAATCAGAGGTTCTCAACCTTTTTTGGACCACCGTCTTCATTCCAGCTACCCAGCTCGTAAAGGATAACCGTCAACCGACAAAATTATATTACAAGTAGGAATTCCTTTACGTGAAAAATAATATTACAAGTAGAAATTCCTTTACGTGAAAAATCTCTAGTATGGTATTAAATTTAGATTATTCTTGTAATATATTTTCAAAATTTTAGCAAATAAATAACTCATAATGTTTTTTATTCTTTTACAAATTGAATGTATAAAAAATTCATCATTTGGAAGAGTTGATTCACCATGTTCAATGGAAAATTTGCAAGACAACAAGTAATCACATAATGATTTTTCAACATCCTTCGCCATTTTATCTATTATTTTTTGCACGGAATTATTACTAACAGGAACTTCTCTAATGATATCTGACGATGTTTTATGATGAAGAACAGAAACTGATTATTATCTTTGACTGCCGGTAAAATTAATGCCTTTCCAGTTGAATGTCGTTTTCTTCCTTTAGCAATTTAGAATGAACCGTCATATGAAGCAACTAGGCTAAGTACAATTAAATTACAGTAGGTGGCGCGCGTATCGTACCGACAAATTTATTTGAAAGTCATATTATATCATTCAGTTTCAATGAATGTCATTCCTAATAAACAATATAACTCTTCCTAATTTAAAACCATATTTCCACAATTATTTCTTCTGCGGCAGCAACGCGCCGGATACCAGCTAGGTACAAATAAATATTCAATACTAGGTATACTGCTGACATTTCTTTTTAGATGTTGATCCAGACAATTTGAAATACACGTCAGAAACTAAACATATTTAGATCTAGTAAAAATAATGTAACAACACTCGTCACTCACAAGTTACCACTATATATCACGGCGGACTAAATAAAAATAATAAAACATTCCTTAAGCCAGTGATTCCCAAAGTGGTCGATATCGACCCATTGGGGTCGAAATCGGTTTCCCAGGGGTTGACATAAACGAAAACTGATTTTGGGGGTCGACGAGGTCTAAAAATCGACCCCTATTAACTAACACAAGTTCTTATTTGAAACTTTCAAGATACTGTATAAGTTGTGTTACGTGTACCAACTTGTTATAAGAATAACAAATATTTTTGTAGGAAGTATCATTGTTGTACTTTTAAAAAACTCAATAAGTCGTTAAGCGTGCTCAAGTTCGTACAAGATGAAAAACTCGGCAAGTCAATAAGCGTGGACAAGTTCGTGCAAGATAATGAGTTCGAGTAATTTGGCTATGGGGGTGTAAGGTATCAGTTCATTTTGGAAAAGGGGTCTATTGCCTAAAATTCTGTACGTGGTAGAGCCAAACTGCAGCTATATTTATAGTATAGTTGTGGCACGAATGGGTCGGCTCGACCGGGGAAGGACCACGCTCTCACAGAATACCAGCGTAAAATAGCAGTCTAATGCTGCTGTGTTTCGTATGGTGAGTGTAGAGAACCGGAGACCCTTTTTACTGGAAAAGAGGCATTCCATCTTAGTCCTCAAGGCTGACAACGCATCTGCATTTTGATTCACAAGCGAGGATAGATGTAGATGTCTATGGGCCACAGCAACCACTTACCATCAGGTGGACTGTGTGAAATTCTATAAAAAAATAATAGTTTGGGAATCTCTGCCTTAAGCTATCCCGATAAAAAAAATATTTTCTACATTGTATTTTGCACCTCTTAGTGACGCCTTAACAATAAGATAATTTACAAAGCTTGATCAAATATTTACTTGCAGTATTTGTAAACTTTTATATAAACATTTTATTTTTGGAAACTATTTAATAAACATTTTATCTTTAATATTGCAAATTTAATGAATATTTTCTCCCCGGCCCCTCTTGACTCCCTCAGCGTCCCTTATTTGTCCATGGATCCACTACCGCCTCCATGGATGGCTTCAGCCCCTCCTACGGGGCGCCCCCATTGGTAATCTGCGATTTAGATGAGATGAGGATCATTTAGAATTTCCGAGTCGCTTATTATAATCTACTTCTTTCCTTGCCACAAGACCAATTAAAATCGAATGATATAGTTACGCTAATATAACGCTATAGTAGACAGCGTTGTCACAACTCCAACAGTTTATAATGATTGTGTATGTTCTACTATTTTTTTTCAGGAAGCATATCCCGTTAAATTGAAAGAAGTGCACGTTGTGAATGCCTCGCCACTTGTCGACAAACTTGTCAGTATCATCAAACCCTTCCTGAAGGAAAAAATAAAAAACAGGGTAAGTCCTACCATCTATCTTTATATACAGGGTTATTTTTCAAAGAGTATCCAAATTTTAAACTTACGTTGAAATATATAAATAATGATATACCATTATTAAAATTTTTGAAAATACGAGTAAATAAGGCTTCTACTTTTTTTTTTAAATTGTCCCAAATTGAATGTGATTTATGGGTAACAACGTTTTTGCCTACAGATCGACCCAGAATGTGTGCGTGCGCAGTAAAATCAGTTAAAATAATGCATTACCACGCATTTTGAATTTATGAGATAAAAAGGACAGAATGTTTGAGATTTTTTTTAAAAATTTTTACACCATTTGCCTATATATTCTGAACTTTATTCTGAACCTTCTCTGCAAATATGACCGGTTATTGCAAAATAAACCTGTATAAAAAAATTCGTGTCACATTGTTTGTCCGCGATGAACTCCAAAACCACTCAACCGATTTTAATGCAATTTTGTAAATATGTATTGCTTGCTCCAACTTGAGAGATAGGATAGGATAGTTTTTATCTCGATAATTGACCCTCAATATTTTTAATTGCTAATTTAAAGATTTTTAAAGGACAAAGAGTCGTCGGAAAGGGCAGAACAAAGTCTGCCTATCCAACTAGTACACATATAAATAAAATTGAAGTGTCCGTCTGTAATAATATAATTTAAAATTAAAAATTTTATACAACCGACTTCAATATAAAATATTAAGTATAACTCAAAAACTATTGGTCAGACCTTGATCAAATTTATTTGGGACCACCAAGTAAAAAAAGAATCATCGAAATCGGTTCACCCAGAAAAAAGTTAATGTTAATAATGTTAAAAGTTATGAGGTAACACACATAAAAAAAAACATACAGTCGAATTGAACACCTCCTCCTATTTGAAGTCGGTAGAAAACGACTGTCTTTCATTGAGCTCAGGGGGTTATTTGTGTTGTTGTATTTCGTTATTAAGACGTCAATAAAAGGTAATTTAAAAAAAAATATTCTTAAAAATTACCTTTTATTAAAAAACATTAAAACTAAAATAAACGGAACCTTTCACAAATGAAATACTGAACCTACAACTACTATCACAACTGATTGGTGTGCAATTTTTCTTTCTATTCAACAGTATGGTATATCTCAATTCCTAGATTCGCCAGCGACTCGCACAAAATCAATATAGAAAAATCATATCGACCATCTTTAACACATTCTTTTTTAATTTCCAGATATTCATTCATACAGATTTGAACACTTTGTATGAATATGTACCTAAAGACGTGCTCCCCACTGAATACGGTGGCACTTGCGGTTCTATCAAAGAAATTAATGGTAAAAAGCTTTAAATTTAACATCGTTACTAAAATTGTATCGCCATTTTATGACTCGTAAGTTAAATATTTATATTTTAATAAATTACTTCAACTTCAATATCTCCTATTATTTCTGCAGATGCCTGGGTAAAGAAACTAGAAGACTACACGGAATGGTTTAAAGAACAGGAATCAATCAAGGCAAATGAATCGCTTAGACCGGGAAAGCCCACTAACTACGACGAGCTATTCGGTATCGATGGTTCTTTCAGACAACTCTCCATTGATTAAATATTAAATTAGATTTAACATTCTGCCTAATACTAGAAACTTTTTTTGAATTCAAACTATAAATAAGCAACAACAATAATAATTATTATTATTACTGTTTATATATTTTATATATTGTATGATATTCGAAATATATTTCATATTATCTTGTTTATCACTTTATAAATATTTATACATGCCAACCAGACGAGAATATCATATTAATACTTCAAAATAATAATTATAATAATATATTATAATTATTATAATTATAATATATAATAGTATATAGCAACAATAGAGTTGGTTAAGTTTTTCTCAATATTAAAAAACTAAGAAAAAGTGCCTTTAAAAAACAATTCTATTTGTTCGTTACAACTTTTCATTATTATTAGTACCTATTGCCTGTGGTCGAAATTCGAGCAATAGTGTGTAAGCAACGCTAAGTAGGTATTTGGTAGTGATTATAATATACTCTTTGAGTGTTTGTTTGCTTAATACTTTTTGTCACATTTTTTCGTGTAGGAAAAGCAATCGGTATTAGCTCATACAGCCATAAACATGATTAAATTCAAAAAAATATTGATTACTAAATTAATAAATCACTTTATTTTACCTTCCGTAACGGCAACATTTACGATATTTATATTATTAAAATACATAAGTTACTCGGTGGCAGAGCTACTTTACTACCTACTTCTGCCTTCAAAATAGCAGTGCACTCTCAGCTTTATCTCGAATTGAGGTATAAGCGAACCAATAAAATTAATTAGATGTGAGGCCTTCCTTTTTTGAGTTTGTTATAAGATCTCCTAGGGCTGAACGTGCCTACTAACCATCAAGTGAATTGTCAGCTTGTCACTCTAATATTATTTTTTAAAAATCTGTGTACCAAATTTTTTATTATAAATAATAAAATATTTTATTTTTATTTGATTAATATATTGCATATGTGTTGTAAGTTATTATTTACCGAAGATGTTCTGAATGTGATATGAGGATTTTCCTTAATAAAATTTCTTACTTTTCTAAAAAAAATATTACGTTTAATTTATTTATTCAAAGGAGTTCTACTATTTGTATATTTCATGATTTCTTGTATAATTTGCGTTGCCTGTCTCGTTGGTGTTGTGGTTGCAGCGCGACGGCTGACATGTGGTCCCGGGGTTGGATACGGGGTTGGGTAAAAACTGTTATTGAGCTTTTCTAATCAGAAATTCTTAGTAGCAGTTTGGAGCCAGGCAGTTCGCGGTGTTGTTCGCGGTGTTCGGTACCCCGGCACCCGTGGAAAAGCACGTAAAGCCGTTAGTCCTGCGACTGATCTCTCTCCGATCGTTTCAAATTACTGTAGCACCGGGCTATAAAAGTGAGCGAATAGAGAGTGCACCTGTAGTTGCGCACACACTCATAGAGGTCCTCTCCTGTGCTGCGAATATGACAATTCCCCGTTGAGACTTGCCGCCGTGACTGGAATTCGGTCCGAAGTACATTGTTATGATTTTTATTACAAATCTCATATATACAAATTAATTTTTGTTTGTTCGTATTTTATGCGTTGCAATACCGACCATCAGATGGCGCTAAAACTTTGTCAACTTATTGTTTGCATGCGCGAGGTGAGGGTAATAGGCATACTACAATTAACTTACGGTAGGTGGCGCGCATATTGTACCGACAAATTTATTTGAAAGTTATGTAACATTCAACTTCAATGAATGGATTATCATTCCTAATTAAACAATATCACTCTACAAAATTTAAAACGATATTTCCACAATTATTTCTTCTGTGGCAGCAACGCGCCGGGTACCAGAAAGTATAATATATATTATCTATAAGATAAGATATTCAGTTTAGAGTCGTAGCCACAGGGGATAAGCATTCGTCGTAAACACAGTACACGAGGAACTCAATTTGATTTTGATCCCTGCCGTTAATAAACAATTTGAAGTGCTGATTTACCGGACACGGCTGTAAAGGAAAACTTCGTGAGGCCACAGCCTATAAAAGTAAACTGCTGAACATTGGCTTCCCCCATAGATTGCCTGTTATTGCCATAGTTGCCACGCTTAGCAAGCGGGTTAGCACACGCAGGTTTTTATTATTAGTCGTTATTACGAACACGTTGCTGCCCATCTCCTGATTTGTTTCCCTCTGTCGCCTTTTACACCCACGGGATGATATGGGTAGTGGATATTCTTACACCGCCACTACACAGTAATGGTTCCTGCATGTCTCAGGAATAAAATACTTCCAGGTCATGTGAAGTCTGCCGACACGCACTGGAGCAGCGCGCCGGACTAACTGCTGCGTAACCCTATCTGAAACAAAAGGACGGACGCCTGACCCCTGCAGATGTATTTAAGCTGCAATTTTTTGGTTTGTGGCGCAAGAATCTTAATTATTTGTGATTTTTTTGTATTCTAGATTTTCAAGTGATTTTTTTGAAATTCTTAAGGGTGATTTTTGTGTATTTAAAATTCTTCTCTTCTCTTCTTCTATTTAAGAATACCAAAAAATCTCTTACTGCAACATAAAAATTTTACAAGTTAAAACAGTATCTTGAGAAATGCAGAAGTTGGCGGGATTACAAAAACAGTCATAGTGTCACACGAAGATGCGATCACAGATATAAAGTTGAACTACGCTCACCAAGTTACAAAAAGTGGCTCGAGATATTATATTTAGTAATATTTCATTCTAATTCGAATTAGTAATGGATACGTTTTTAATTTTTATACCTTATTTGAGCCATTTTAATATAATTAATTTACTTATCAATTTATTTAATTTAAAAGCAGAACCGTTAATTTACAGATTATATAATATGATATTTTAGGATTTTTTAAAGCTTAAATTTGACTGAGATTCCTTTTTTTATATAGAATAAGGGTGACAAACGAGCATACAGTCCACGTGATGGTAAGTGTTTGCTGTAGCCATAGACATCTACATCTATCTTAGTTTGCGAATTAAAATGCAGATGCGTTGTCAGCCGTGAGGAATAAAATAGAATGCCTCTTTTCCAGTAAAAAGGGTCTCCGGTTCTCTACACTCACCATACGAAACACAGCAGCATTAAGCTGCTATTTTACGCTGGTATTCTGTGAGAGCGTGGTCATTCCCCGGTCGAGCCGACCGATTTGTGCTACAACTATACTATTAATATAGCTGCAGCATGGCTCTACCACGTATAAATAATGATTAACGTCTTTAGGAAGTTAATTATATAATTGCGCCCCTTCAATCATTAGGTTTCTTTTACCATAACATTTATTTATTTATTTATTTATTACATAATTATAACATCATTTTTTTTTTAATAGAATATGGGTGACAAACGAGCACACAGTCCACCTGATGGTAAGTGGTTGCTGTGGCCCATAGACATCTACATCTACTCGGCAAACTTTACCAACAAGATATCGTTATCAACGGTATCAAAGGTTTTTTGAAAATCAAAATATGCGGTGTCAACCTGGCTCCCAGCATCTACTACTGGCGCCACATAATTCATAAAAGACATTAAATTACTCCCCGTACTTCGACCTGAACGAAAACCATGCTGAGCCTCGGTAAGCTGCGAGTACACTTGATTATAAAGATATTTATAAATAATCGACTCGAATACCTTAGCGACTGCAGACAATACGGCTACCGGTCGATATTCATCCACCTTGGAACTCGATCCTCCTTTTAAAACAGGAATCACTCGGGTCACTTTCCATATGTCCGGGTAGTAACCTTCTTTTAGACACAGGTTAAAAATATGTAAGAGAGGCAATTCAAACACCGCACGGCAGTCTTTTAAAATGAACGGTGGTATCCCATCCGGACCCACGGACTTTTTGGGCTTAAGATGTGTGAGGGCGCCTCGAACATCTCGCACGTTTATCCGCCCGATATGAACGCGTGTTGAGCTCGTCGCGTAGCTCAACGCTTGTGCGGCTACCGCTCCGCTTCTCTCGGATCTAACGTGGGCCGCTCCTTACTATATATCGAATGAAAATATGAAGCAAAATACTCTGCACAGTCCGCATCCCTGATCACTTGCCCGTCTTTAGTAATTTGAGTTCTATTAAGTTTGGACTGTTTACTCCTAACGAAATTCCAAAAAGCTTTTGGATCCTCTTTTATATTATTTTGTACCCTACACTGATATGCCTCGTAAGCACATCTTATTTTATTTTTAACTACTGCACGATACCGTGAAAAAGATTCATAATCCGTTCGAGATCCCGTTATTTTAAATAATTTATGATATTTCCATTTGAGCCTTATATCTAATATTAAATCAGTCGTATACCAATCAGGGTAAGTATACTTCGCACTATAATTACTTAATTTACGTTTTTTCAAAGGCACACATTTACTAATCACATTTGTTACATTATCATAGAAATAAGACAAGGAGGGTTTAGCATAGTCGTTGGTGCGCGTAAAATCGATCATTTGCGTTTCTTAGTTGAATTTTTTGAATTTGTCTCTTTTTATTGAAACTTGAATGGGTGTGAATCAAAATGCACGTATGATAAACGTACGATTGATTTAAATTTAACAGTTTAGTATCATTATATATTTTTAGTTGGTCACTGACACGAATCTTTTAATTTATCACCCACCCCCATCCCTCTCCTATTTTGGCCATTAAGAAATAGTGTTTCAAAACCCAAATCCACGCGATGAAAGTCGCGGTAACTTTATACAGTGAACCACAGATTATAGAAAAAAACAGCAACCGAGAAATTAAAATTTAGTTACTCAAACGTCAACATGCTTGAAATCTACTACGTGATCATTACAATCTACTATCTGATCACGTATGATTTCCATTGTCGTTACTTCACTGGAAACGCTTGAACAAACAATTGTTATTGTTTCATATAATACATTGATGATTCTGTTTTGTGTAATAAAAAACAAAGCAGCTGAATCTCAGACAAAAAGAGGATACCCGCTGAGTTTCTTTTCTTCTCCGGTCAAAGGAACCTCATTTTGAAACAGTAGTATATAATGTAATTAAATTCTTTTTACGCCAAAAACGAAATCGTCTCCTATATTTAATTATTTTTAAAAATGGCTGGCAAATTATTCCACTCCTTTTCTATACGCATTATGAACGACTAAGCAAACCGTTTGGTTTTGTAAGGGCTTACGTTGCAATATTGTAAGACTGTGTAACGGTTAGACGCCGGGCCGGCAGTTAGCCCCTCGCCTCGGACCGAATAGGTAGTTACCGAGTGGAAATAAATACAGTAATATTCAAATAGACTTTGGATCATTTATCACCTACACGCATAGGTGATGATAAGGGCTAACTCACACTTTGAATGCATGGTATGTCGATAACGTGGAGGTGGAGACCAGCCAAGCGTCTTGTGATGGTATAACTTTACGGAGAGGATGAAATGAAGTATGCAATTCCTGCGCACAATCTCCAAAATGTATCCTGTAAAACACCGAAAGGCTGGCTACTATGCGCCTGAGCGCGGGACTGGTACTCGTAATAATTATATAGAATCAGGCATTATTTAGCAGCAATACAACATACTGCGGTAAGCAACTAGCCTGACGTGAAGTACTGAAACGTAAGTAAGAAATTACCTTTGAAAGACACCTAATTTCCATGCCACTGCTTCGAACCGGGACTCAATGAATAGACTAAAGTTGAGATTCGAAGAAATATCCCGACACAGACTAAACCATTTTTTCTGGCAAATCATACTGTTAACACAGGAGAAGAAACATCGTCAGGTTGCGGTGATGTTGTATTAAAATACGACAATCGTATAGTTTCTTAACGCTTTCGCTGTCACTATATATAGGCGTGTGCACTACATATAGGGCATTGCTATTGTCTTACTATTGTGTCTGAAAACCGGACAGTGAAAGTGTTAAGTAACATATCAAAATCGTATTCACAATTAGTGTTTTGAGGTTTCCCTAAGATATAGGTTATAAACATCTTATTGAAGGCAATACTAACTAGACGACATGTTGGTTCCTGGCAGTTACCACACGCTCTGACTTTTCCAAAGAAATTTTCGAGACAATCTTGACTGAGACGTCTCGTAAATATAAATAATTTAATTTCCTCTGATTTTAATTCTTCGTGAAGTTTTATTAAAGATTTTATAGACACTTGGAATCCGTGAATGAAATTCATGCTATTTGTTATGTCATTCTGCCTATCACTTCTTATTGATTTTAAGTTCCTGAAAAATTTTTGCATTTCTTCTAAAAACTCAATTTAATAGCTATCGCATCGAAAAGCTCTTTTATATTTATTAGGAGATCGCAGTGTACTTGAGTGTAAAAAATAAAACAAATTATTAATTTTATTTACAAAATCAGCGGTATCTCTTGCGGCAACCTCGATAAGATTTAAATCTACGTAGGTATTAGTAAACCATATTTACACTTTTTTTATATTTCATTTAATACGAATTATTCTTTGAAAAACAAAATTTGACAAATATTATTTTTTACACAACCCTGAGTTTGAGCACTGGCCGAGCCGGTTTAAAGCAGTTTCTCTCTGTACGTGACGAGCCTTGTAGTAGTGTACCTATCACAGCGCGGTTGTATGAAGCTTTGCCTCTGTACGGTACGGTTTCTTTACTCATGTGGTAATACTGCGGTACTATTTTTCAACCAACTTCAAAAAAGGAGGAGGTTTATCCTTATCTTATTAATTAATATCATAAACGTAAAAGTATGGATGCTTAGATGTTTTCGGATGCTTGTTACTCAATCATGATAGAATGGCTGAACCGATATGGATGAAATTTCGCATAAAGATAGAATATAATCTGAAAAAACACATATTATGCTACTTTTTATCCCGGAATTAATATTATGAACGATTTTTAAATGTTTATTTCACTAATGGAACTGGAGGCTTAGTAAAGTCGATGTCTGATTGCTAGTGTGAAAAACATTAATTGATATCTCTGCAATAGAAACCCTGATTGATACGATAATTTTTAGGCGCTTCGCCACCGAACTCTTTCCTTTGTAAAAAGTCATCAAAACTCGAAACCAGTAGAAGTCTAGAGGGGCATAGCTAGCAGCTGATTCCAGGTAACAGCAATTTAGGAAGAAAGTAAGCTATCGCTTCTATAGTATCCGAGGGGTCCGTGTGCGGTGAAGTTCCTAAAGGAACTGTACCCGCGACTTGTCGTCGCTGCTGGTGATAAGAGGGCTGAATTTTTTCTCGCTCAGAGGCCAAGTATATCCAGTCATTCAGCAAGAAAACGCTGCCAGCGTTCTTGACGATAAGTCAAGTGTTTAGTTTTTTTTATTATTATGGTAAAAAATAAAAATGTCAATTAAAGTGTTAGATAAATATATTACTTATATTAAAGTCATTACTAAATTAAACCAAAGAAATTATATCGACATTATTATTCTCATTCAGCTCTAGAAGTTCTCTGCTGGATATTTTTATCTTCCTCAACCTTAGAAGTCCTCTGCTGGACATAGGCCAGCCCAAACATTGCGCCAACAGTATCTACTTAGGTATATTTGTCTACACTCATCATGATGAGCTCACCTGTCTATGGAGTTTGTTTGGATACAGTATTTAAGATAGATTTTCCTCGTTCATCTGGTTGCGAGAATCTCGTCCGTTAATTAACATTATATATATATTTAAAATATCATCCCGTGGGTGTCGTAAGAGGCGACAGAGGGAAACTATGGCAAATATCCTCTATCTACTAATGAGGTACTAGGGAGGTCTATGTTCAGCAGTGGACTTTAATAGCCTGTAACAATAACGGAACGGAATATTTAAAAATAAAAAATATATTGATTGAAAACTAGCTGGCCCTCTTCTGATAATTCGTATAGAATATCTGTGAATATCTATCTATATGAATCACTGAAACGAGAGATAGAACAAATTTCACAAAATACTTTAATAATGCCATTACCTCAATGTTAAAGTTAAAAGTTACAGCCTATATACGTCCCACTGCTGGGCACAGGCCTCCCCTCATTTCTGAGAGGGTTTTTTAGGGCAAGGAAGTATCCGCCGCGCTGCCCTGATGCGTGTTGGCGAACTTCACATGTCTTCAAAATATTTTTCTTCTTATTTATCAGACATGCATGTTTCCTCACGATGTTTTCCTTCAACGCTGAGCACGTGGTAAATCAGCACTTAAAATTTCAATTAAAAATTCCATTTGTGCCGGCGGGGATTGAACCCGGGTACCTTAATCTAATAATGTTTAATTATATGTACAAAAATAAGAAATGAAATAAATCATAAAGCTCAGTAATATATTTTTATTGAAAATGTTTCTGCGCTTCTGTGATTCTAATTCGTAAACATACATACAACTTAAATGTAGTGGTGACGTAAGAGAACTCACTTAGGTTATTCTATTTCACGATGAAGTTTTGACTTTGTTTGTTGTTAGTCGTGCACATACACATCGTGTTAGCGCGTAGGCCTCGGGAGCGCTACTCCCGAGCGCCCGCAGCCTACGCACACTAACACAATGTGTATGTGCACGGCTAACAACAAACAAAGTCAAAACTTCATCGTGCAATAGAATAACTTATACCCCATGTCATACCATGTGTATCGTGAGAAGTGACAATAAGAAAGGTAGTAGTATCCACCTAATAACAACTAGAAATAATAAAAAACTGCGATTGCCAAACCGCGTCCCAAGCGTAGCAACTAATGGCAAATATTCCCCTATAAGGCAATCTATGGGAGGCCTATGTTCAAGAGTAGACTTTCAATAGGTTGTGAGTAATGAATAAATGGATATAAAACGAGTTAATATTATGTGAATCATCGATCTGAGAGCAGATTCGAATTTTAATGGAGCAATTTTTTCATATTATTATTTTTAAATATTTTGTAAGTTTTTGAAATAGTTTACACAAGCACAAGCTGAGTTGCAACTGACTTAATGACATAATGTTAAAAAACCATTGTTAACATTCCTTTACTATGTCTGAACATTCACATCCTCGCATATTAAGTTTATTTAGAAACAGTTTGTGTGTCGAAAGCCTCGGAATTATATTTGTTTGGCAGATGTCGATCATTGTGAAAAATTTTGAGTACTGTTGGACTTTGTCAACTGCACTCACTCATTTTGACCTACCCATATACACTAATGACCTTTACGCAATAAAATGGAATTAGTGTCAACGACACGACGGCAATGACGATACAATAAGAGCCGAAAATTAACAATATCCCTCGCACTTTTTCTTATCTTGCCATGAAAGAAATATTATTTTATTTTAAATGACGCTTCATTTTACTAGATGCTAGTAATTAATTTATTTGTATTTGTTAATCAATAATATAATACGTTTATCAATAATAATATACTACGAAAGGAACTTCGTTCCAACCGAGTGTTCCACGACACTCACGCATGTTTTTATATGTTTTATAAAATTGAAGCGACAAACGATGTTACAGCCCACCTGATGTTTAGTGCCTACTGCAGTCCATGGACATCTGCGACCAACTTCACTGCATCTGCGTTGTCACCCCTGAGAACTAAGATGACAGCATTAAGTTGCTATTTTACGCTGGTATTCTGTGAGAGTGTGGTACTATTCCGGTCGAGCCGACCCAGCGTGGCTCTACCACGTTTATTCTGGCTCCCTTTACTGTTCAGATTGGAACACAGCAGTGCAGGCACTGCTATTTAGCGACAAAAATAGGTAAGAAAGTGGTACCTACCTACCTAGATCTTCTAGGGGGAAAAGGAGTCCTACCACCTACGTGATTGCAAGTAACAACATGAGGAAACATACTCTGAAAATAAAATATTTCGAGGATATAATATGAAATCTGTTAATACGGAATGGAGCGGCACGGCAGATTAATTGCTTCACAATCTTCTCAGAAATGAGAGGAGGCCTGTGGCGCATAAAGACTGTAACTTTCCTTTTCTACGAATGATATTACACTTAATGTATGTATGTTGCCAACAGATATTTTAAAAACCCTATCGTTTACACCAAATAAATTAAAAAAAGCAAATCGGCGACTGGAATAAAAAAATATTTCAGGGACATATACCCCATCCCAATGCGTGTTGGGTTAGGGCAGTGCGGAGGACTTTTATCGAACTCAAAACCCTCTTAGTAATAAGAGATCTAAGATTAGCAATGAGATAAAAATGTAGACTTTATTTTACTTTTCATGTATTTAAATCATTAGTTTAACTACGCAGGTATATTTTACTCGTATATTTTAAGAATATCGAATTTAAAATTAATACTCGATTTCTTATATATTCAACTGTGGACTTGTGAAGGGCTGTAATGATGATGATGATGACTCGATTTTTTAATGTTTGTTGACTTTTTGTTTTTTAACCGCACTCTCTCGATAGTTTTAAAATTTCAGAATTTACCTATCTATTAAATTTGTAATTCTGAATTACCAAAATAATAAATTATGTTACATAAGCACACTTTTACGGTTCGATATCGTGTTCGTATGTTTGTGCACCGTTTAGATGTAGTGATTTTTTCCTTTGAGTTTACTAATTATTGATGCGATGTTCATATTTACTTTCACATCATCTTTTAAATAAAATATATATGCTATTATTGAAATAGCAAAATTATATACTACTTTATACTGAATTTCATTATTTTAATTTATAAAGTCAATACTATTCCTACTGGCTATGATGATACATTCCACCAACGTTGGTATTGCTTATTGGATTGTGATTTCATTCTATTTCCCACGGGTAACATCACATTTCATAGACTTCTTTGTTTTTAGTTAGATGCAAATGCCACCCCATCAGGGTTTACCACTAAAATATATATATATATGTTTAATTTATTAAGATTCATCATTACAGCCTATCAAAAGACTACTGCAAACAGGTATTCCCCATAGATTGTCTCATAGGGAGGGGGGATATGGCATGTGGCAGAGCAAGAGAATCCGCTACCACTTATCATCCCACATCTATTGTAATTGTGACAGAGGGAAATAAAATAATGCCCATCTCGGGCAGTAGTTATCTTCCTGATGACATAATATATATATAACTATATATATTTTTAATATATACATAATAAAAAACTAAGATTGTTAATCCGCCTGCCAAGCGTGGCAACTACGACATAGATTAATCAAAAATCATATTAAAATCTATATAAACTATATATATATACAAATGTCACCTTGATGTTTAAGTGTAACTAACTTTGAGCGAGTACAAAGTAGGTAAGTTGTTTGTTATATTGTTTAGAAAAGACAAATATGATATTAGGTAAATTAAAGCAAATAATAAAATAAAACTACAAAATTTCTAGTGGTACGAGTACCGTGGTACTACTATAATGAGCTTAAACGAAGCACCGGGTCAGATCTGCTAAGTGCAACATTTCTCAACACCTCAACAACTTGCAGAGAGTGGCAGAGTGGTAAGACGAGGTCAGTAACAGCCGAGTTTTGCTCTTCGGCGCACGTGGTTCTAAGCAAACGCTGAACGTAGAATTACTGTATTTCTTGAATATATTGTGTCATCTGGATTTATCGAGCAAAAAGGCGGGAAAGGTATTTTTTTTATTTAAACCTGTCAATTTTATTTCTTTCTTTTTAATTTATATTCAATTACATCTAAAACAAATTTCGAAATTAGAAAGGATCGTTCTCAGACCAATAAAGAAGTACCGATGATAAAAATTTATGGGGATTACAATAACGCAATTGATCGTTTATTTTTATAAATGGGTTAGTAGTACGTAAAATGTCTTCTGTGGGCCATGACGAAATCTCTTTTAGTAATTATAGAGAAGCTGATCTTTCTTTGTTCGGCTGATTTTTGTGGTTACTTAATAACCTGCTTGGAGCTTATATTGCAAAACGATGTGGGAAAAATATTAGGATATGTTACGAAACGTTTATTATAAAAAAAATTAAAGAGAGCTCATGCATTCTGTAGTTTTTATAAAAGGCTTAGTTTAATTGAAAATTATTAAAAATTTTGTTTTACCCTCATTACCAAGTTAGGGAGTTATTGAAATTGATATGAAATAAAAATAAGCCTAATATTATAAATAGCTCTTTTTACTGGTAACGAAGTATTCCTTCTTAGGCCTCAGATTGCAGTCTGAACTGACAAAAGTCTGCATTTTCATTCTTTATCGAGAATGGACTGATGTACGTGTATATAGGCCCCAGCATTTACTTACCATCGGGTGGATTGCGTGCTCGTTTGTCACCCTTTCTTGTATAAAAAAATATCATGGTGTTTTCTATTAAGCGATCGCGTGATCTACGGGTCATAGGACTCTCCATATCATGCCCAGGGTTCGAATCCCAGCCGGAGCGGAGTGTTGGTAGTGTTGCCAACATTTTTAGCCTGATCTCTCTCCGATCGTGATGGATTGCCATCCCATCGGACTATGAGAGTGAGGGAATAGAGTGCTATTGTGCTTGTGCACACACTTCTATGTATTCCTGCTCTTTGCAAATAGTTTGCCTCCGTTGCGATTGGTCGCCGTGACTGAAATTCGAACTGGAAGATTTTTATTATTATAAGTATAAAGAAAAAAAAACATTAAACATATATTATCATTCAAAGTAATTTTAATTTTTTAATTTTGTTGCTTTGAGTTTTTATAAAGTTTAGGCTTTATTCAAAACCTAAGCCTAAAACAAAACCAGTCTTTGTTAAAAAATAGTTACGCCTACTCTTATTTTCTTTTTACATTTTTTTATTATATATATGTATTCGCATAAACATGATACATGCATGAATTACATAATTTTCAGTTAATCTAATTTTACAATATTATATTATCAATAAAAATAATTATTAGTTGCCAAAGTTCTAAAATATAAAAAAAATCATATTATAATAATTATTTTTAGATAAAAAAAAACTCTCTTATTTCAGGATCTTATATTTATACCATATAAACATTTTGTTAATAGTCAGTTCATATGTTTAGTTTTAAATCTGCCAATATTAGTTTTTTTCCTTTATGTCATTAGATAGCAGTTTATTATACTATATCCTCATCGACATAGCATAGCAGATCTTGTGATAGAATGCCGTTTTAGGTACGCAGTTTAAGCAGTTTTTATACATAAGTGTGTATGTAAAAACAATGAAAAAATTAAAAGGATATTCATTGCTGGCAAAGTAAGTAGGTTAAAAGCCTTAAATACAGGCTTATAGTTACAGGTGTCATGCCATCTAGTTCCAGTCGAAACTAATTTTTGTCATTGACACATTTTTGTCCAGTAAACGCCCTTTTCCAGACAGAACTATTACCCCAGGTTAATTTCCCATATTATTAAAGTTATTGCAACGTTTCCATGGTATGCAGTAATCGTGTTGTCACATTGCTTTCTAGAAGTCAAATGAGATTGTAGCCAATTCACTGTCAGTCCTCCTTTACCCTATCATTCTAATTCAATGAGTAGACTATAACGGCGAACATATTCTAAAGCTTTTGACTTGTCAAAGAATATTGCGGGTACATTTTCTTTATCATCAATGGCGTTTATAATTATTTTAATCAGGTCAAAGCATGTTGAGGTCGTTGATTTTCTTGTTGAAAATCATACTGACTATTTTTTATTAAATTACATTTATTAAAATAAAAATAAAAAATCAGTCTTTTTTGCATACCTTTTTCAAAAAGCTTCGCCAGCACATAAATAATTGTAATAGGGTGACAATTGTAAAGATCTTGTTTATGAAATTGGAAAGGGCCTTCTTCCGATTTATAATTGGTTTATTTATCGATTAAATATTTAAAATTTTCCGGAATAATGTTTCAAAAGACAAAAACATAACACGTATAATAATATCCTTGTAGTTTAAATGGCAATATTTACACTATAACAACTGTTATAGTATAAATATTACCATTAGTACTCATAAAGGACTATATTATAATATAATAGGGTTGGGACAAGTAGGTCAGAACGAGTAGGTGTGTCAGGGTTTACGTATAGCATTTTAAAATATATAAATATAATAATAAACACTAGTGATTGCCTAGATGTTGAAATCCGTTTAGGTTTGAATTCTAAACAAACTGTATTTCGACAAAACATAAACGCTTTTTTGCCTTGACACACACTCCACACACTATTGAAAAAGGAAGATTTGAAATTACACAAATTTCATAACTTATTTAGTTTTTTTTTTAATAACTGGCTTTACGGCTCTGGGTTCTAGCCCTTCTGAGCCTAAAGTAACAATTTATAATTATCCTTCATAGTACACTGCTTCACAATATGTTGATGCGTCACATTGTGCAGCCCTAGGGAGATTTTGACGGCGACTTGATCCAGCAGACAGCTGACAGTTAGCGATGGTATCTCAAGGCGCCTAAGCAGACAGACACCTTATCTTGAGAATCACATCACCATCAGAGCACTTGTTTCACCGTTTCAACTAATAGTTCACATGCGCAGACACTTAATACACAAAATCGCACCACTTTTACATATCAAAATCCACTTCAAACCATTATTTAAACAATAATACAGGAGCAGCAAACCGCCGCCGGTCAAGTTCCCGATAAAACTCCACTTATTTAGTAGCGACTGTTTGACCACACACTATTAAGTGTTTGACATTGGTCTTAGAATAATAACATACATATTGTGCTTGTACTTGACAGTAAGAACTAAAACGTATTATACAGGGTTACTGCGAACTCGACAACTTCTTGGCAGTGCGTGATAGGGGAGTCAAAATGCTACAAATTTGACTCCCCATATGTATGGCCGATAATGAACAGGTCTTGAGATACACGGATTTTAAAGATTTTTCAATAATAACCCAGAATTTTGTATTAAATTCTAAATAAAAATAAAAGCTGACCTGTTCATTTTCGGCAATACATATGTGGGTCAAATTTGTAGCATTTTGACTCCACTATCACGCCCTGCCAGGAATTTGTCGAGTAACCCTGTATATTCTTTGGTATGAACACATAATTTGTCCAAGCGACAATTATGTGTTTGATATTGAAGTATGACTGTAAACAATGTATGTTTTATTATATTTTATTTTATTTCCTTTAATTGAAAATATTATACATAAATTTTAGCTTTCT
The DNA here is from genome assembly GCA_029286625.1 of Parnassius orleans. Taxonomy (NCBI): domain Eukaryota; kingdom Metazoa; phylum Arthropoda; class Insecta; order Lepidoptera; family Papilionidae; genus Parnassius; species Parnassius orleans. The sequence goes on along the minus strand of JAGSMP010000006.1, from coordinate 3,423,987 downwards.
ACAATCCTTCTTCATAAAATCTTTAACTATGCCAAATCTCACACTATTCCGTGCGCTCAATATCTTAAAAAGGGGTACAGAGTTTTCCCTTCACGCAGTAATATACGGTAACACAAAAATATTATATTATAATACAAATTTTCTCCTGCGCATATGATAGTTATGTGTAGTAGAAGTTATTGCTGTGGAAATCGGGAAGATCATTTCAACAAAATATATGGACGTCCATTTTAATAATGTTGTTTTTTGGGAAAACAGCTCCTTAAATACAATCCTTTACCGTTACATATCGCATCATTATTTTATTTTTTCCATATGTCACGCATCTGTGTATTTTTTAAGTAAATTTATTTTATTTGATATAAAAATTTAAATAAAAAAAATGTGCGTGTCAGCTCCGATGCGTGACTGGAGTTTATTCCCGTAAAACGATTGCCTTAAAATATATACAATTGGCGAAGGAAGTAAATGAACCCATATATTTATTTAAATTGATTTTATAAAATATATCACATAAATTATATCACATAAAAATATATGAGTATGTTGCGCAGAAGAATACCATAACTTCACTCCACTTTTTGTTAACGCTTGATTTTACTACCCATTTATTATACCATATATATATTTAAATATTGGCAATCAAAAGTTTATCTAAACTTCGAAAAAAATTAATGTTTGTTGGGACAAGGTTTTAAGAATGTGGTGGATAAATAAGAGTATCCAGCTTTAGCTCTGTTAGTCGTGCCAACGACTGTTGTATAGTCTGTGGGCGATTTTGTGACCCATTTATCGAGCTTCTTTATTTTACCGACTTTTTCTGGTCGGAACTCATATTCAAAAATAACACAAATCTCGGACTCCATGGTTTAAAATGTAACGATAATGCAGAAACATTACCAAAAAAAAATATGAAAAACTAATTTAAAAAAAAAATAACATGCCTCAAATACAAAAGTTATTTAAATTTAGAATTTCAAGTCAAACCATAGCTATTACAGTTTTAAATGACCAGTTCTACAAAACGTTAATTTCATTGGTAAAGACTTAATACCTACTATTAGAATGGCTTTTCCAGTGTTTGTAGAACGAACTTGTTTAAATACTAAATCCACCAGAACAAGGATTTCGCGACTGTCCGCCAAATCATGCTATGTTAACATACAATGTACACATGTTTATTTAAAGAAGACGTTAAAAACTACACTTAAAAATATATATGTGACTGTGTAGATACGTATTAGAATTGTATTTATTTATTCTAACATACTACATCTAATATACTGTTTACTGTTTTATTTCATCATTATCATTACAGACCGTCATAAGTCCACAGAGGAACATAAGTCTCCCTCAAGTAATGCCACCAAACACCGTCCTAAGTCATCTGACTCCATCGACTTTATTATATTATTTTTATTCAGTTTTAATCTTAGTCGCCTCTTACGATACTCACGGAACGAACTGGGGTGATGAATTCTCTTATGCGGCCATCTCATTGCATTATAAAAGCAGAGATATCATAACTATTTGAAACTGGATCATCTCACAGTCAGTGTGAATCGTTTATCTAAGAAATTATTGGACATCACAATTCGGTAAAAATGAATTTATAGAATTCTTGCAAAAACTACTTAAAAGAATCTAAAAGTAAGGAGAAAATAAGAAGGTAAATTTAAACTTTTTTATTTTACGTGGTAGAGCCATGCCGCAGCTATATTAGTGTTATAGTTGTATCAATTTGGTCAGCTCGCCCGGAGAAGGACCACGCTCTCACAGAATACCAGCGTAAAATAGCAGCGTAACGCTGCTGTGTTTCGTTGAGTGAGTGTAGAGAACCGGAGACCCTTTTTACTGGAATCGAGGCATTCCATCTTAGTCCTTACGAGTGACAACGCATTTGCATTTTGATTCGTAATCGAGGATAGATGTAGATGTCTATTGGCCACAGCAACCACTTGCCATGCCATCTCATCATCAGGTGAACTGTGTACTCGTTTGTCACCCATATACTATAAGAAAAAACTTATAAGGGTATCGCAATGGGCACTTACGAGTATATCATAATCCTATTAGTGCGGGGAATAAATAAGTGACTATTTATTACTGTCACTGTAAGCTTTAATGGTTTCATGTTTTATTTAAAAAACTAACAGCGACATCAAGATGGGTACATTCTCTGGTTCCTTATAGAATAGAATAGAATAGAATAATTTCTTATTCAATATTGATTACAAGTAATTCTTATTAAAAGTCATTTTTTTACTTTACCACTGGTTCGAAAAAAATCCTTTGTCCTGGGAAGAACCAGCAAGAAACCCAGCGGGAATTTTTTTAAAATAATTTTTACAATATATTTACTTACAAACTATTTACAAAATTTATTTTAGAAACAGCTTGGAAGCGACCACCAAAGAGATTTAAATATATAGGTATACTAACTACTTAAATGTCTTTGCGACCACCTCATTCCCAGGGGTTATTATCAACCATGTATTCATTTATATTATAATAACCCTTTTTATACAGTTTTTGTTTAATTAAATATTTAAACTTGGTAATAGAGATACCTTGTATATTTTCTGGGACTTTGTCGTAATAGCGTATACATTATTAGCGTATACAAATCATAGCCGGATTTTCCTTAATAAAATGACAGTTATTCAAAGTTGAATGAATATAAGCAATCATTGATCACCAGTAAACATTGCAATAAAAATATAAAAATTATGATTGTCTTTGGTTTTTCTTCCTTATTTTTTTAACTATTATATGCCAGTGCTAGACTATTATCCCACCTGTTGGTAAGTGGTAATGCAACCGAAGATGGTTAAGCGCAATGACTTAGCTTAATAAAGGCCTATTCAGTCCTGCCTTGAAGACACCCACATTTTACGAGATCGGAAGACAAACACTGGCAAATAGGCTTGGGTAAAAATATCGATATACAGTCGACTCTCGATACTTTGACACTCGTTAATTTGAATCTCTCGATAATTTAATTTTTTTTCCCGCTCCCTTGATAAATACTCGATAAATTGAATAAAATCAATATTAATTGATCTCCTCGGTAAGTTGAAGGAATAGTATCTTGCCCGCCAATATGCAATAATTTGAAGTCTGGGCTTCCCTACTCGCGATAATTTGAAGCATTTGTCATGCATAGATCTGTCGTTTGTTTACATACATGAACAGACCTGTCGATTGTTTACATAAATGAAAGAGACTTCTTTTCATAATGAACATTTGTGAATAATTGTACAAATGTTTAAAACAATAAATCACGAATTTTGATCAAACTCTTGTTTACTTGATTTTTTCCTCCCTCCCTCTTGGTTATCTGAACTTCTGTTATTTTGAACTCTTGGTAATTTGAAATTTTTCTCTGGTCCCTTGAGTTACAAAATACCGAGAGTCGACTGTATATCGTCGAGCAACAAAAGCAGCTACAAAAGTATTCATGGGCTGTTGTCGTTTGTTTTTTTTTTTCGTCGTCCAACTGTCAGTAATAAAATTTTAGGCCTTAGCCTTGTACATAGCCTTGTACATCATGCAAAACATGACGATCTATCGATATATCGATATTTATCACGCGATATATATTGATACTGTTTAAAAATATCGATATATGTTTTTCACTTGCTCATCCATACTGGCAAATTACTTGTTTCCTCCTTTGTTTGAAGTTGGCTGCAGCTGTTTATGGGTTATAGTAGTCTCTTACCACCAGGTGCACTCTAAGTTCTTTTGTCACGTTTTATTTTTAAAAAAACAGTACATAAAATGGATTGGTCCTATCAACCTACAAATACCCGTAAATAAAGATGTTTCTGTTTCTTCGATGTAACCTATGTAAACTAAGATTCCGCAATATACAGCAACTATACAAACCCGAACACAACAGAAATAGATGAGGTGACTGTTAACCAGTAGCTGTAGTGTAGTAGTATTGCTGAGAACTAGAAAGTATTGTCGATATCGAATAATATACTATTCGATTCGCTATAATTCCAAATGATGCAAACCTATAAATATTTAATTAGCATTTATAACAGTTGTTTTCTGATAGTTTTCACAACACAAACGCGAACACACACACATTTCAACACACTTGCCAAATCCGATGACCCGCAATTATAAATACAGGTCGTATAATACTTGCAAACATTATGTCGCCGTGTAATATTATGTATAGGGTCAGCATAAGATAGTTCACCACCCACCACCATCATTTCATCTCGTGGGCGTCGTAAGAGGCGACCAGAAAGATCTCATGGCTTGGGATAGAAGGCCATTTAGTTTACTCCAGTCGTTCAATGCCCAGACCTTCGACGAGGGTCAAAGGTGTGAGACGTCTGGTATTATGATTGCCAATCCACCTGCAAAACGTGGCGATTAAAGCAAATCCTCTTTACAAAAGGTGTCCACATCCAGCAGTAGGCTTTTACGGGCTGTGGAAGAAGAAAAATAATATATACATACTAATACATCTACACGCAAGATATGCAAATAATTATCTTTTCTTTAGTCTTCGTCGCAGTCTAACATAAAATCTGATTTGTTATTTCTCCTAATCTAAATATATCTAAAATATCAATCAACGAGATCCCTAAATACAGGGTTATTTTGCAATAACCGACCAAATTTGCAGAGAAAAGAATAAGTAATATAGACAAATGATGAAGAAATATTAATTTAATAAATTCTCAAATATTCTGTCCTTTTTGTCTTTTAAATTCAAAATGCGTGGTAATGCATTATTTTAACTGATTTTACTGCGGACGCACACATTCGTAAGGGTCGATCGGTATTCAAAAACGTTGTTGCCCATAAATCACATTCAATTTGGGATAATTTCAAATAAAAGTAGTAGCCTTATTTACTCGTATTTTCAAAAACTGCAATAACGGTATAATATTATTTACATATTTTAACTTAAGCTTAAAATTTGCCTATTCTTTGAAAAATAACCCTATATATATCTTTTTTTTTTACTTCTAATAAGCCAGTGCTTGACCACAATCCCACCTGGTGGTAAGTGGTGATGCAGCCCTAGATGGTAAATCGCACTGTCTAATCTGTTTAAGAGGAGTTCAGTCATATACATACGGACAGAAGATTTGTATAAAGATAATTCAAGGAATACCGTCGCACCGCTGCACTAGACCTTTAAAGGTTGGGTGCATTCACCTCTTGGCGGGAACTTGTTGCTATTACAGCTCTTATACTATTTCCCAGCCTTAATTTTATTAAGAAGCGTTTACAAGTTTACATGAACTTTGAATTATCAGTTGCAAGATAATTCATAGTTCATGTAGGGCCCATAGACAAAGCTAACAGGATATCGGCGTTATGTGTGATCACTTCTTTAAATAAGTAAAATTAAATTAAATCGCTATCTCCTTTATCGAAACGATAAACCGAAAATATGCTTATAAAGAAGAAGCTTTTATAAAGTAATATTATTTGAGATGCTATATCAGAGGCATTAGTGCAATCACAACACTTCAAGACGCTAAAATTATTAATTTTTGCATACATATCGAATTCAGTTGTGGTTCGAACTAATTGTTCGTAATTTAGTAATAGAATGATAAAAAACCCTGAGAATGAGGACTAATTATATTTTTCGGGTAATTATATTTTTTATAAATTTAAAAAATAATATTATAAAAATAGATATACTTAGAAAGTAATACATTATCTAAATACAAAATTTCATACAAATCAATAGAGCCGTTTCTGAGAAACAAATAACATATTATTATAATATATTAAACATTATATATATTATATTATACAAGAATTACTCACTTAAAGTAGGGGAAGGTGCATTAAAACAGATCTATTTTCTCAATCGCCAAATTATAATTTAATATCAATTCCGTTCGAAATGTAGGTCAAAAAATTCTTGCTCAACCGCCTTCCTCAAACCGATATAGACTTCGCGAGCGAGACCCTGTCCAACTTACAGCTTTATTACATTCACCATGTTATTATTTAAACTTGTTTAAAAATTAACCAGTTAAACAGGTCTATAAAAAAAACTACTTGATTCATACATTTATAAATATAATTGCAAGTTTGTCCTAATCGATGTGTTTCCCTTGGAATAACCATGCTGCAGCTGCAGCAGAATTATGGTTACAGCTCATCGGCTCGACCGGGTAAGCTGTGCAATTATATTGTATTCTTGTAGTGAGTTAGAGAGCCCTTTTACTGGATTCGATCTTAGTAATTAGGGTGATTCTTAATATAAAAGGAGGAATCTATGGGTTACAGCATCTTCTCACCAACAGGTGGACTGTGTGTTCGTGTTTGTTTGTCATCCTTACTTCTATTAAAACTACATATTAAGTTACAATAAACAAATAATTAAAGAAGCATACCTATATTTCATCGTGATATGCCAACAAGAAAGAAAACATTTACGTATTTTTTATATTTCAATTTGTTTATTTTCTACCAAGAATTATTTACACCATATTATATTACATAACTGGTAGGGTGACCAGTTTACGATTTTTGGTCTCTCTGATATTCAGAAAACACTGATATTAAAAACATGTGTAGGTAAAACTTAATTTTCAGTAGACTTGAAAGCGAGCGAAGGGCAGAGTCTCATTTCAGAACTATTAAAGGGCCGTGGGAAACTAACGGATGTTGTTCTGTTGTTATAGTTAAAGTTAAAAAAAATGCCGCACCTTTTTTCAAGTGTCCGTTTGTTGTCCGAAATTTTTAACTTGCGATATGATAAACCTAGTCACGGACAACTTTCACCAATATTTAACAAACAAGTTGACAAAATCCCCGCTGACGACACGATTTTAATTTCACTATATTATTGTATACATTGAGTTATATGTACTACGTACTAGAGAAGCTATTCCAAACAAAAAATGTGCGCTACTCTATGTCTTCGCGCATGCGCGGTAGATAGTAAAATATTACAATATTATTACCTATTTATTCACTTGAACAACAAAAAATTTTACTTACTTGACTACTGAATTATTTACGTAAGGTTTAAACTTTAATTTGAAATCTCGTATTATTATCGCCGCTCCACACTGCATGAATATTGAAGCCACAGTAAATGACACGTTTTTTACGTGGTAGAGCCATGCTGCAGCTATATTATGGTTGTAGCACGAATGGGTCGGCTCGACCGGGGAAGGACCACGCTCTCACAGAATACCAGCGTAAAATAGCGGCTTAACGCTGCTGTGTTTCGTATGGTGAGTGTAGAGAACCGGAGACCCTTTTTACTGGAAACGAGGCAATCCATCGTAGTCCTCAAGGGTGACAAAGCATTTGCATTTTGATTCTTAATCGAAGATAAATGTAGATGTCTATGGGCCACTGCATCCACTTACCATCACGTGGTCTGTGTGCTCGTTTGTCACCCCATTCTATAAAAAAAAAAAAAAACACTAAAGTAAGGTGTACGGATTGCAGTACAGTTCAGTTGAACATAGTGAATGTTCGGAACGCGAAATCTAGTGCGTAGTACATATATGTATCCATGAGAGTGACGAAAGGTCACATACGTATTCAAATTCTGTTGATGGTATCTATCCTTGACATGTTTTTATCAGCAGTTGCTTACAAATGGCTGAGGGATTTAGAAAACCCTCAATTAGTGTTAATGTCCACTAATTCACCGTAGATGTGTATTTAGAGGTTAAACTTGGAAATTTTGTTTTAATTTAATTATTAATTTCAATAATAAAAGAAATCTTTACGAAAATATGAAATCGTAGCGTAATTGATCTTGCTGTGACCAAATTAAGAATAGTAGCCACTTTGTTTTCGGAGGCAATATATACATATAAAATCCAGTGTAAAAAAGAACAGTATCAAATTTCTTTAATATTCTCCTATTGCTATATGGAATATGGATACAACAGACCATAGACACCAACATCTATCCTCAATTAATAATCAAAGCTCATCCCATCAAGAACGTGATTTATTTACTTTACAACTAACTGAGAGCGCACCTGTGTTTGCGCACACACTCGTGTAGGTAGGTACTAGAATCGTGTGGAGGACATTATTACTATACAAACCACAGAAATCGTATTATTACGACATCTGTGATACAAACTATACAATTGCTTTTAAAAGAAGTGTCCAGGTACTATTATTTAAGGTAGCCTTAAATTTTATACGTGGTAGAGCCATGCTGCAGCTATATCAGTAATATAGTTGTAGCACGAATGGAATCGGCTCGACAGGGAAGAACCACGCTCACAGAATACCAGCGTAAAATGCTTAACTTACTATTTTACTAATGCTTAACGCTGCTGTGTTTCGTATGGTGTGTGTAGAGAACCGGAGACCCTTTTACTGGAAACGAGGCATTCCATCGTAGTCCTCAAGGGTGACAAAGCATTTGCATTTTGATTCTTAATCGAAGATAAATGTAGATGTCTATGGCCACTGCATCCACTTACCATCACGTGGTCTGTGTGCTCGTTTGTCACCCCATTCTATAAAAAAAAAAAAAAAACACTAAAGTAAGGTGTACGGATTGCAGTACAGTTCAGTTGAACATAGTGAATGTTCGGAACGCGAAATCTAGTGCGTAGTACATATATGTATCCATGAGAGTGACGAAAGGTCACATACGTATTCAAATTCTGTTGATGGTATCTATCCTTGACATGTTTTTATCAGCAGTTGCTTACAAATGGCTGAGGGATTTAGAAAACCCTCAATTAGTGTTAATGTCCACTAATTCACCGTAGATGTGTATTTAGAGGTTAAACTTGGAAATTTTGTTTTAATTTAATTATTAATTTCAATAATAAAAGAAATCTTTACGAAAATATGAAATCGTAGCGTAATTGATCTTGCTGTGACCAAATTAAGAATAGTAGCCACTTTGTTTTCGGAGGCAATATATACATATAAAATCCAGTGTAAAAAAGAACAGTATCAAATTTCTTTAATATTCTCCTATTGCTATATGGAATATGGATACAACAGACCATAGACACCAACATCTATCCTCAATTAATAATCAAAGCTCATCCCATCAAGAACGTGATTTATTTACTTTACAACTAACTGAGAGCGCACCTGTGTTTGCGCACACACTCGTGTAGGTAGGTACTAGAATCGTGTGGAGGACATTATTACTATACAAACCACAGAAATCGTATTATTACGACATCTGTGATACAAACTATACAATTGCTTTTAAAAGAAGTGTCCAGGTACTATTATTTAAGGTAGCCTTAAATTTTATACGTGGTAGAGCCATGCTGCAGCTATATCAGTAATATAGTTGTAGCACGAATGGGTCGGCTCGACAGGGGAAGAACCACGCTCTCACAGAATACCAGCGTAAAATGCTTAACTTACTATTTTACTAATGCTTAACGCTGCTGTGTTTCGTATGGTGTGTGTAGAGAACCGGAGACCCCTTTTACTGGAAACGAGGCATTCTATCTTAGTCCTCACGGGTGACAACGCATCTGCATTTGATTCGTAGTTGAGGATGGATGTAGATGTCTAAGGGCCACAGCAACTACTTACCATCATGTGGACTGTGTGCTCGTTTGTTACCCCTATCCTATAAAAAAGGTACTTACTAAACTTCTGTCGAACCTTAAAAATTTAATACATTTGATGCCTTTGAAATGAATTCATACCCTTGTATGTTGCATTAGATAAAATTCAGCTAAAATATATTCCATACCTCAAAATAAACGAAAACAGAAGAGTCTTGTGAAACATTTGTAATTATAGAAAGAGTTGCAAACTTACATAACTACAAATTTCAGAGCATCACTGAGACACCAAACACGTCAGACCAAATTGTAAAGAATATATCATGTAGGTAACTTGTGAAATTTCCTTAATAGAAACCGTTACATTTATGGTAGAATTATGAGCCTTAAATCATTCAATAAATGAAATAGATGCTTAAAATTTATGACCAAACAATTGAAACAAATTGCTAACATTATCGGCAAGACTCGGATGACACGGGGATAGATAAATTACTGTAAATATGTTAATGCCTTAGATTTATACGTTACGTGTGCTGGCAGTACACGATCGCCCAAGCATCCAACACAATAGAAAGGGAAATTTACCAGGTAATGTTTCTAATCGTATTAATGAAGTCGGCCAGGAAAAAATTTAAGACTTGACTACCATATCATAACTTGGTATCTCAGTAAATGTACCCACACACACGGAACGCTTATGCGATACGATCTAAAGTATTTTTAGGTGAAACGTGGTTGACGTGGGAACTTAGAGTATTTATATGTGCTTATTTATACTCTAAGCATTGGAACAACTACACAATATGAATATAAATGATCTAAAATTTCAATAAACACTACACATTTTTTTGTAGTAGAGCTATACTTTTTTTTATATAGGAAAAGGGTGACAAACGAGCACACAGTCCACCTGATGGTAAGTGGTTGCTGTGGCCCATAGACATCGACATCTATCCTCGATTACGTAGATGGGCTGTTACCCGTGAGGACTAAGATGGAATGCCTCGTTTCCAGTAAAAAGGGTCTCCGGTTCTCTACACTCACCAGAGGAAACACAGCAGCGTTAAGGTGCTATTTTACGCTGGTATTCTGTGAGAGCGTAGTCCTTCCCCGGTCGAGCCGACCCATTCGTGCTACAACTATACCAGTAATACAGCTGCAGCATGGCTCTACCACGTAAGCAGCTATATTATGGTTGTAGCACGAATGGGTCGGCTCACAGAATACCAGAGTCAAATAGTAGCTTAATGCTGCTGTGTTAATACTGCTGTGGTAATGCTGTTGTGTGGACTGTGTGCTCGTTTGTCACCCTTATTCTATTTCTAAAAAAAAAAAACATTAAATAAAATTTCTCGTATGGTGCTTACGGTGACGGATAAGTGATTGACATAAGTCCCCCTGTGCTCTCATCATCTAGTCGTGATTCTTTATTTTCTAACGACTTCAAAAAAGGTGGAGGTTCTCAATTCGTCGGAATCTTTTTTTTTATGTATGTTCACCGATTACTCAAAGACGCTTCAACCGATTTGGAAAATTCTCTTTTTGTTTCAAAGGGTCCCATTTAAATTCTCAGGTGGTCCCATTTAAATTTTATCGAAATCGGTCGAGGGGTATTTAAAAAATCAACAATAAATTATATTCATATTGAAGTCGTTTGTGTAAAATTTTAAATTTACCAATTGTAAACCATTAGGTAATAGCCAAATGTAATCATAGGCGACTAAATAATTTTTGATGTTGAAAATACAATAATTTAATACAATAATATAATATATTTATTATTATTTTTATATTCGCGACATAGACTCAGCTTTCAATTCTAAATATCTTCTCAGGATGTTTATATGTATACACATTTCAGATGATGACAATACCTACAATAATTTCATGAATATGTATACCTAGTGACCTAGCATTCTTACTAGGATACCCAAAGCCCCATGATCAATGCGTGTTGTTTAAGTTTTCTTAAACTGTAATCATAAAATACTAGTATTATTATTTTCGAAATAACGTAATTACTATTAATTATTATTTATTACTATTTTATATTTGTGACATAGACTCAGCTTTCAATTCTAAATATCTTCTCACGATCATAATATTCATTTTAAAAATTAACGCGCATTGCACTTTAAAAAATATTGATTACTCGGCCATTTCCATTTTCGTATCTGATAGATAAGCCTCCGGTTCACATTCGAATATTTTCAGCTGACGTGAAAACCATAGTTTGATAACCCATCCTCGCCTGTGTCACTCATGGGTGTTACATCGGACTAAGAAAGTGTCGCGAGGGGTTATGCGATTTCAGGCAATACTTACAGCACTATAAAATATATATACTAAATAAATGGCAAGATTGTTGTCACCAAGATATGTCGATGAGTCAAATGACAATATGGTTAGAACCAATTTACCAGTATCAAGCATAGGCGCATAGTGGCCAGCCTTTCAGTGTTTTACAAGATACATTTCGGTGAGCGTGCGCAGGAATTGCATGACTTAATTCCTTCCTCTCCATTCCATCATCGGACCACCAGGCGCTCGGCTGGTCTCCACCCCTTTGTTGTCAACTACTACGCATTCGAACCAAACGCTTTGCTTCGTCGTTCATAATGTGGACAGCAAAGGAGTGGAATAATTTACCAGCATGTCTCTTTGTATTCGATTATATTGTGGGTGTCTTCAAGGCATAGAATAGGCTTTTGTTAAGCTAAGTCAGCGCACTTCGCCATCTTCGGCTGCATCACCACTTACCATCTGGTGGGGTAGTAGTTAATCACTGGCTTATAATAGTTTAAAAAAATTAAGACATCGTACATTTATAAACATCCTTATAAATCAAGATTCAGGGTTATCTGTATGTTCACTGCTGCTGGGCACGTCTCGTTTATTTTAGGAAGGATTAGCGATCGCAGTACATACGTCAGTCTGGGAATTCACATCTGTCATAGTACACCGCCATCTATCGAGAGCCACGAAGTTTTGTGGTTTTTCCCATCGTCGTCTCTTACGACATTTACGAACGAAACGGATAAAATGTTCTTTACGCCGCCACCATACATTTTTAATAATATTTATCTAATAATTATTTTAATAATCAATCCTGTGAAGATTATACAATAAGCAATTTCTTCACATATTGTACATTATATGTCTACGCACGAAATTGATAATGTGACAATTGTAATTCATCAATAGTATCACCTAATAATTAAATGAATGGCCGCTTAAGTGCGATTAAACATTGTTTTACTTCAATGCCAATTTATTGAGGTCTTTGATATAATTAAATCAATATTATTACAACTATTAAACTGTTAAGACATATTATAATGAATGATATACTACATTAAACATGACACACATTATCTTGGCCAATATTATGCCCTCACCGTGTCCTAACAGTAGAACACCCTAGTAGTCAATCTAGATGGGTAGGTTCCTATCATATCTTATACCTAAAAATGTTGCAGCGTTAATGCACCTATAATTTTTTCTTCACTGAAGAATAAGAGATCCAATATGATTACAAAGATACAAAGCATTAGTCACCTTCGTTGTTTGGAATTGTTCCTAATTTTGGCTTTTTGATAATGTTCTATAGCGATTAAGTTCCTCTGTTCTAAAGAAAATAGTGATAAGAGGGCATATTCCTCATGCCCTCTTCTTATCCAAGTGCCAATATCATCTACTATCGTTTCACCTGCTACCAAACTAACGAAAGAATAGAATCGTCTGTTGTTTTTGACTATAAACGTACCAATCTGTATATATACATTTTTTATAGAATAAGGGTGACAAACGAGCACGCAATCCACCTGATGATAAGCGAATGCTGAAGCCCATAGACATCTACATTTATCCTGCAGATGCGTTGTCGCCCCTGAGGACTAAGATGGAATGCCTCGTTTTCAGTAAAAAGGGTCTTCGGTTGTCTACAGTCACCATACGAAACATAACAGCATAAAGCTGCTATTTTACGCTGGTATTCTTTAAGAGCGTGGTCCTACCCCGGTCGAGCCGACCCATTCGTCCTAAAAGTACTGGGAAAATATGTCCTTTACTCTCTGAATTAAAATATGAATATTTTATAATTGCAGTGAAAATGAAGCTGAAGACCGACCTCTTAGTGCAGCCCTCGGGTGAGATTTCAAAGAAGATCCGTGAAGAGCTTAAAGAAGACATTAACACCCGTTATAAAGATTTGGCAGCGATAAAAGAATGGCTCAGAAAGCAACCGCATTTGCCTGATGAATGGGGTAAGAAATTAATTGTTAATTATCCAATCATCCATCCATTACAGCCTATAACAGTCCACTGCTGAACATAGGCCTCATAGATTGCCTCATAGGAAGAATTTCCCATGGTTACCACACTTGGCAGTCAGGTTGACAACTGCTTTTTTTTTGAATTGTTATCAGTAAGACGCTGTTGCCCATCTCCTGGTTTGTTTCCTTTTGTTGCCTCTTACGAAACCCACGAAGCGATATGGGGTAGTGGATATTCTTACACCGCCACTACACGATCAGTTAATTATAAACATGCTTATATTTCTTTTTATGCATTGTAATATTTTTTTAAATAAGTGAAGTGACAAACGAGGTAAAACCTAACCACCTAAAGAAGGGCTACTGCAGCCCATGGACACCTGCAACCAACTTCAAACAAAAAAGGCGACAGATGCGCTGTCACCTCTGAGGACTAAGTTGGAATGCCTTACAGTATGTAATTATACCGGCTCTCTATACCCTACAGACTTAAACACAGCAGTGCACGTCGTACTGCTTGGCACCAGAAATAGGAACGCAGGTTGTCTTTATTACTCATTTTTGTAATCTTTAGAATCATCCTCATAATAGATTATCTTAATGCCGCCACCACATTTCATAACATTTAACAATACTTTCTAAGGCCCGTATTAATAAACGTTACTCAACGACGAACTCAAGTACGTAATCATTTGATACGCCCTCATTACGAAATCAGCATCTCAAGATCGTTGCTAATTAATAAACATAATAAACACATAAGAACATTATCTCATAACGCTGTACTTAGGAATACTGTTCTGTGACTTGCACTCAAGTATACACACTTGAGAGTAGAGTTTCGTTTATTAATCAGTGTGGCACTCAGCTGATATCGTAAACCTAAACCGCATCTTGAGATATGTTTATTAATAAGATCATAACCTCAAGATTGTACTCAAGTGCGTGTACTTGAGCTGAGTAACGTTTATTAATACGGGCCCTAAGTCTACGTATACAAACTTTATTATAACAAAGTATCAAGAGTTATGAAACCAATTTATTACAACTAAATTACACAACTCAATCGATAATGTGAAAGCCGGCCATCGAAATATGAACGGATCTGTGACGACTGGAGAGAGATTAGGCGCAGGACCAACGACTTTATGTGCTTTCCGAGGCCTGGTCTAAAACACCGCTAACTACTACATAACCTAATAACTAATTATGGTCCGACCCGGGATTCGAACCCAAAAAATATGAAATAGCATATTGATGGGGCTATGTTCAATTGTGAACTATTAATAGGCTGTAGTAAATGATGAATGAATGGATAAACAATGTAACAATTTAGGCTAGGATTTTTTATACATGGTAGAAGCATGCTGCAGCTATATTATAGTTGAAGCACGATGGGTTGGCTTGACCAGGGAAGGACCACACTCTCACAGAAAACCAGCGTAAAATAGCAGCTTAGCAGGTTCCCTGTCCGCGAAATAGACAATAGTTAAACAATCGAAATGTTCATATATGATTCATGGGACAAGGAAAAGCATGCTGCTGTGTTTCATATGGTGAGTGTAGAGAATCGGAGACCCTGTTAACTGGAAAGGAGGTAATGACATAACGAGGCATTCCATCTTAGTCCTCAGGGGTGACAACGCATCTGCATTTTGATTCTTAATTGAGGATAGATGTAGAAGTCTATGGGCACAGAGCATCCACTTACCAACAGGTGGACTGTATGCTCATTTGTCACCCTAATTCTTATTTAAAAAAAAGGTTGACGAGACTATTTTATTTTCGTTCACTGGACGGTACACTACTGTGCAAATTGCATGACACTGAAAGATCTTGCTACAGCTTTAATTATTGTTACAGAGGATATGCCGCTAATAACGTTTCTTCGTGGTAGCAGTTTCTCCCTAGAGAAATGCAAAAGAAAATTGGACATGTATTTCACAATGCGCGCAGCGTGTCCAGAATTCTTCTCAAATCGAGATGCGACTAGTCCTGAGTTGAGGGAGATCTTGAAAGGCAAATTGTAAGTATTAGGATTACATTTTTTTAATTGTTTTATTTAATTTTATGTAATTTACTTTAAGTACTTTTTTTATAGAATAAGGGTGACAAACCGTCACACGGTCCACATGATGGTAAAAGAATCGAAGATACGTAGAAGCTCGAAGTTGTTGACGAGTATGTTTACCTGGGACAAATAGTCCAACTCGGTAAGTCCAACTTCGACCGAGAGGTCAATCGACGGTATCAACTTGGCTGGGCCGCGTTCGGGACATTACGACACATTTTTTCGTCAGGTTAAAACTAGAAAACGAAATTATACAACCAGTGCGTGTTGCCAATGATAGCTTATGGATCTGGGATGAGGTCCTACACTGCTGGCTGTATGACTAAGCTTAAGGTCGCTCAGCGAGCTAAAGAGTGGGCTATGCTCGGGGTTTCGTCAGACCAAAGGACTAAGATAGAATGGGTACGTGCTTATCAGCAGAACGGCCCCATAGTATAGTGGTGGCTTAATCTCGGGACTATGTGCCGCGGGTTTGAATCCCGCACTAAACAAGCGTTTGTATGGCCTACAAACGTTTGTTCCAGGTATAGATCTTTGTCCATGTGTGATTTATGTATGTAAATCGCGATACAGGAGAAAATCTTGGAAAAACCTAACATTTATACAAAAACACAAGAAAAAAATCATAAGAATAAGAAAAAGAGTTCCCTACATTAACCATATGAACCAACGGTATTTAGCTTTTATTTTACGCTGGGCGTGGTCCTTCCCAGGTCAGGCCGATCCATTCGTGCTACAACCATAATATAGCTACAACGTGGCTCCAAGCGGTCAAAAATTATTATTATTAATAGACTGTTTAAGTCCCATTTCCCGGGAATTTCCTTTATATAATACAGTCAATATACGTAAGAAACGATTTATTGCTAATTTTCTTTTAGAAACAAAATGAATAGCAATTAAAACACAGAAAAGTTAGTTCAAAATATTCCATACAACAAAAAATAAAGAGTCGTATCCATATTTTTCTAACCTCATTGTGACTAAAGTGGTTGTTTTTTTCCAAATTTTTATCAACATTGTTCTTAAAATATTTCTAAGAAGCAAACTTATTTTCTGTTTGAATTTGATATCTTGTTCTATGTAAATTTACTATTAATTATTTAATTGCTATTCATTTTGTTTCTAAAAGTTACTTAACATACAAAAATAGTACCTTCTAACAATGTTCGTTAAGAAATATCAATACAAACTAACACAAAAGACCATTTCCTGAACAAATATAGACACATCTTAGAGAAGCATAACTCGAAAACGTACTGTTGGCTAATCCTTCGGCATCATCACTAAATTCTAGTCACGCAAATTTAGCAATAAACGTGTTAGCATTTAAGTCGAATTTCCCAGCAGCCATGACGTTAAGGAATATCAGCCTTGATTTACCTCAAGGTCAATGTGTCGTGATCACTTGGGGACTACGTAATACATTACTAAGCAATAAACGATGGAGTAAACAATAATTAAGCAAACAGTTTGCGATATATTGCATACTATTTACATATTAGCCAACATACTTTAAATAGAAGAGAATAGAGAGAATAGAATATTTTTTATTTAATTTAGATTATAAATTATAATAATACAAAAAAAGATTTTTTTTTTATTTTAACACTAGTTTGCAAATAAAACTCTATCGTGGGAAATACCAGCAAGAAAACCAAGGGGAATTTTTTTCTCATATGTTTACAATAAAAACGCACGTTGTATTATTTGTAATAAAGTTATTTTAGAAACAATTTAGAAGCGATTACCTTATTGCCAGGCTCCGACGAAATTATTAATTGCAATTTAAGGTGTTGATTTAAAACAGTCTCGTCAAGTTCATCATTAACTAAAGTATAGTTACAGCCTATATACGTCCCACAGGCCAGGCCTCCTCTCACTTCTGAGAGGGTTTTAGGTAAAGGAAGTGTCTGCCGCGCGGCCCCAATGCGTGTTGGCGGACTTTTTTCTTATTTCTCAGCCATGCAGGTTTCCTCACGGTGCTCGGCGGGGGAGGAAACAAGGTAAGAAATCCCGCATGGCTAGAGAAATAAAAAAAATTAGAAGACATATTAAGTCCGTCACCAAGTATTGAAACTGCGCGGCGGACATTTCCTTGCTCAGAAGTGAGAAGAGGCCTGCGGTGGGACGTATATACCCTGTAACTTAAAGATTATAAATAATACTTATTGAACGTATTTGTTCTTTTACTTTTACCACTGGTTTGAAACAAACCTCTATTGTGGGAATTAAGAGTACCAGCGGCCCCTTTGTCTAGTTTTACAATAAAATACATAGATGGATAATCTATTTAAAAAATCAATTGCCGCATGTATGAAAGATCACCGTTTGATAACAGCTGAACCGATTTTGTTGAAATTTTTTATGTGTTTGAGTTGTTCCCTGGTTGACTTAGATTCACAATTGGACCCGGTAGGTGACGCTGTTGTCGAGATGCTGGGGCTGGGGCGGATCGCTTTGTAGTCTCTACATAGTATAAAACAAAGTCGCTTCTCGCCGTCTGTACGCTTAGATCTTTTAAACTAAGCAGCAAACTTTAATTCGGTTTTAATTAATAGACAGAATGATTCAATAGAAAGGTTTATATGTATAACACATGTATATTATATAATTCTTCTGTCCGTGTATATGTGACTGAACTCCTCCTAAACGGCTGGACCGATTTTGATGAAATTTTGTCTGTGATTAAGTCGATTAGAAAATGGTTTAGATTCACAATTGGATCCGGTAGGTGGCATTGTTGTCGAGATCAAGAAATCAACCGTGTGAAGCCAGGGCGGATCCTAGCGTTCGATTTGTTATAAAAATCACTGTAGAAACCTTATTCCTAATAATTAATCGACCATGTATCTTTTAATATTATAATTACCCTATTTAATCAAATTGCAAACGTTAAAACGAAGCCAACCACGATTCCCAACAGAGTTACACAATCGCGCTGCAGGAACCGCAGCATTGTAGAGCCACGCTGCAGATACATCATGGTTGTACCACGAATGGGTCGGCTCGACCGGGGAAGGGCCATGCTCTCATAAAACACCAGCGTAAAATAGTAGCTCAATGCTGCTGTGTTTCGTATGGTGAATGTAGAGAACCGAACGCACTCTTTACTGGAAACGAAGCATTCCACCTTAGTCCTCAGAGGTGACAACGCCTGCATTTTGATTCCTAATCGAGGATATATGTAGATATCTATGGGCGCCGGCATCCACTCACCATCAGGTGGACTGTGTGCTCGTTTGTCACCCTTATTCTATAAAAAAGTATAGTATGAGATCTCTACGCAAATCCGCCGCTAAACTACATCATTATCTTTTGCCAAGGTTAAAAAGTATTGTCCCATTTCTTCCCCTGTGTGTGGACCTGGAAATAAATTTACCTAACGGGTCGGGCCAAAATCAGTTATTGTGTTTTCCCAGGAGCAGCCCGTAGTCTCGGAAAGCACGTGAAGCCGTTCGTATTGCGACGGATATCTCTTTGGTCGTGTCGGTTGCATTGGACTATGAGAGTGCAGGAATAGAGAGTACACCTGTGCTAGCGCAAAAAGGAATTTATGCTTGTTAACTAAGGAGTTTTCGAAATTCCTGAACACAAGTGATAAACTTGGATGTATATGGCTCACGCACCTGGAAGTAGCAGTGACTGGGTCCAAAGAAGCCATTAAAGAATTTCTAAAGAAGACTAGATCAAGACTGTTTAGAAATTGTTTCTAAAAATTACGGACGACTTCGGCGCTGAGGAGTGCAGGGTTGACTCCCGCATTTTTTTTGTGCAGCGTATGGTAGGCTAACTTGTTTGTTTATTTTAAAATAAATTTATTTTTCTTATTACAGGCAAGGTCCACCACTCCCTGGAGTTACACCAAACGGCAGAAGAGTTACCATTTGTCGAGGTAAGAGACTTTATGATTAACTCCTACTCAAAAAAAAATTATATTGTTCACCATCGCTATCAACGTTTTCATTAACATATGGAAGTATTTCTTATATCGTAGTACCCGATAGTTTGTAACTTAGACGCTGTACCTCATTACCAATCTGAATATTTTAAATTGGCATGCGTATGAGAATCTCATATGCATGCCGATTTACAATCATCCTTTGATACCGCCGTCACCTATTGAGGGCCATGAAGTTTTCTGCCCTTACCCGTTATCTCCTTTTAACATCCATAGGACATACCGCTGTTAGGAATTATTTTAAGCCGCCACCACACAGCCAAGTTCCATAGGATGTTGACAAGAGTATTTTTAAATACGTGTAAAATAAAATAAAAATACTTCCGTATAAAGGGCCTTACAAGTTGAAATCCTTGTGCCTTAGTTTCATCGACAAATTACCCAACACATCACGTACCGAATTAACATAAAGAAGCAATCCAACCAGACGTCGGTTATTACACGGGAATGTGATGAACTAGGCTCTTAATATCTAAGGCTCTATTCACATTAGCAAAAATAAGTCCATTTACATGGCTATTGAATTGTTAGGACTGTATATATCACGTCATGATGTAGCTGCCTATCAAAATCCACTACCCTATATCGTCCCGTGGGTGTAACTTATACATACATACATACATATAATCACGCCTCTTTCCCGTAGGGGTAGGCAGAGACCACTTCTTCCACTTGCTACGATCCTTACATACTTGTTTTGCTTCGTCCACTTTCATTATTCCCTTCATACATGCTCTTCGGTTTAGGGTACTCTTTACCTGGCCTTTTTTCAAGACGTCCCTGATTTGGTCTAGAAACGTCCGCCTAGGTCTACCCCTTCCAACACTTTCATTCACACTCGCCTTATACACTTTTTTCGTCAATCGTTCTTCATTCATTCTCTCGACATGGCCAAACCATCTCAGCATACCTTTCTCAATTTTTGTCACTACATCTTCTTACAGACCACAACGTTTCCTTATCTCACTATTTCTTATCCTGTCACTCAATTTAACTCCTAACATACTTCTTAACGCTCTCATCTCAACTGCATTTATTCTGCTTTCATGTTTCTTCTGCCATACCCAACTTTCACTTCCGTACATGAGTGTCGGAACTAACACCCCCTCATGCACAGCCAAACGAGCCTCGTTAGACACCTTCCGACTGTTCATAAAAGAGTGGAAAGCTCCATTCACCATGTTTCCTGCATTCACTCTTTTTTCGATATCACTCTCACACTTTCCATCTCTTGTAAACTTTGAACCCAGATACACAAACTCCTTCACATGTTCAATTTGTTCATCTCCAATCACGATATTGCAGTCTTTTACTGCCTCATCTCTTTCAAACACCATCACTTTCGTCTTCTTTACATTCATCTTCATTTCCTTTCTAACAAAAGCTCCACTCATAGCAGTTACCATCTCCTGCAACTCCTCGGCCGAAGACGCAAGTAATACTTGGTCATCAGCATAGAGAAAACATTTGACGAGTAAGTCATTTATTCTTAACCCACTTTCATTCTTTTTTAAATCTGTCAAGCAATTGTCCATGAACAGATTAAACAGCCACGGTGACGCTACACATCCCTGTCTAACACCTTTTTCGATATTAAACCATTCAGTGTATGCCCCGTTTATCCTTACACAAGCACTAGAATCCCTATAAAAAGATGGCAATGATGATTTCTTATATTTACGCGAAAACTACACATTGAATAAAACTAATTTTACGGATTATATCGCGTTTAATCAACTTATTTTTATTAATTCCCGACGTTTCGGGCGCTTTACAGCACCCATGGTCACGGGGGACTGTAAAGCGCTCGAAACGTCGGGAATTAATAAAAATAAGTTGATTAAACGCGATATAATCCGTAAAATTAGTTTTATTCAAGATTGCAATGCTCGTATGAGGATACTGCTCACACCGTTCACGGACAGTGCTGACCACAATTCATTCCTCATTACTCTATCATAGGCCTTTTCTAGATCCACGAATGCGCAATAGACCTTCTTGTTTTTAGCCAAACACTTTTCG
Source organism: Parnassius orleans (assembly GCA_029286625.1). NCBI lineage: Eukaryota > Metazoa > Arthropoda > Insecta > Lepidoptera > Papilionidae > Parnassius > Parnassius orleans. The sequence continues at coordinate 3,402,135 of JAGSMP010000006.1, read as the reverse complement.
GCTATGCACCGCAAGGAAAAGACCTGATCCATACATCCCATTACGCTTGTGCATCCCATACTTTTTCGTCTGTTTCCTTCAGAACCCTTTCAATCAACACTTTCGCATACAATTTACCGACGACGCTGAGAAGGCTTATACCGCGGTAATTTATGCAGTCCTGCCGTGACCCTTTTCCCTTATGCAATGGCACGATTACGGCTTTGCACCAGTCTCCCGGTACTTGCCCATTTCGCCAGCAAAAATTGAAAAGGCGGTACAGCTGACTAGCCACTATGCCCTGTCCAGCCCTCAGCATCTCGACGGTAATCCTGGCATACCCTGCAGTCTTACCTAATCTCATACTTTTCAACGCTTTCACTATTTCATCCATGCTTATCTCACTTTCATCAACATTTATATTAGTTTCCATGGCAAGGTGCCGGATGCTGTACCTGCACTTCCTCTCTTTCAAACAAACTTTCAAAATACTCTTTCCATTTCTTTAACACACATTCTTCTCCTTTTATAATGTTCCCATCTTGACTCCTGATTGTACTCAGCTCCGAGGTAGAAGTTTTTCCTCTGGCTGTTTTGATGGATTTCCAGAAAAACTTGATGTTTGACTGGAAATCTTCAGTGAGCCTCCTATCGAAATCATCCTTTCGTTCTTCTTTCTTTCTAGACACAACTTCTTTCCCTGCTGATTTCAATCTTTTATACTTCGTTCTTGCTTCCTTTATCTCGTCATCCGTTGCCTTTTGAACTTTTTGGTTAGCTTTTGTTGCTAACCAATCCAACCACGCTTTCTTCTTTTCTTGCACAACCCTTTGTACATCTTTATCCATCCACACATTATAGTTCTTTCTTCCTTTCCTTCTTTTAGCTACCCCGCATACCTCAATAGCAACATTCACGACCCCTTTCTTAAATGTCTCCCACAAATCTTCAATCACACCTATCTCTTCTATGCCTTTAAAACTTTCTTTCAGTTTCTCTACATACTCGTCTTTCTTTTCGTTTTCTTGTAGATTTTCCACTTTTACTCTGTTCAAAACACTCGTAGGCTCGGTCCCTCGGTGTCGCCACCATTTAAAGAGGCCACGCATTCGGGCTATAACCAGGAAGTAGTCTGTGTCGAGGCCTACACCGCGGTATGCCCGAGTGTCTAGCACTTTCTTTCTCAGTCTTTCATCCACAATTACAAAATCAATCACACTTCTAGACTCACCCTCATCTCTTGTATACAAATGGATCTTTTTGTGGTCAAACATTGTGTTGGCCACGCACAGATTCCATTCCAAGCATAATTGAAGCAGGCTTCTCCCATTGTCATTCACTCTCTCGTCCCCAAACATACCCAGAACTCCTTCATACCCATCACGCTTTACTCCAACCCACCCATTAAAGTCCCCTAACATCACGATCCGTTCATTTTATCCGCATTTATTCAAGACCTCTCTCATGCTATCCCAAAATTCCTCTCTCTCTTGTTGGGCTTTTAATGACCCACCTCCGCGCAGATCCGTCGGTGCATAGACCCCAAGGATAAACAAGCGAGTGAGTCCGACTTTTAACCTAATCCAGAGGAGTCTTGGGCTTACACATTCCTGCTCCATCACACATTCCACTATTCGAGATGAAAGAATCACACCAACTCCCTGACATCCTCGGCTGGTTTGGGGGACTCCCGACCAGTATGCCGTGTAGGGGCCATGAACCGTGGTGTCACATCCTTTCCTCTTGGTTTCGTTCACGCACAGAATATCTATGCATCGTTCATCCATCATCTGACATACTTCATCTATCTTACCATCCATTCCTCCTCTTACATTCAACGTAGCGAAGCGGCTCTCCGAGGGCCGCTTTTCGCCCCCGCGAGAAACGAGACGTGATGGGTGGCGAACCACATCGCCGCCATTTTGGTTAATTAAATTATTTTTATTATTATCCATTGCATTCCCACGAATAGCGAGGGAAAGGTTTGTCCCCCCCAGCAGAGCATGCCAGGGTAAGGCTGGCCTAATTCTGGGGTCGCCCGGTCCCAGGGCAGTGTGGCACGCTAACGACTAGGCTTGCCCCTAGCCATGCATCCATCCGCGCGGCAGACGTTGGATTGGCGGAGAGGGTAGGAATAGGGAAAGGGAAGGATAGGTGGTGTGACAAGGAAGATTGATAAGTTAGAGTGGAAATAGGAAATGTAGGATATTACCGCCCAGGAGGGCAAGGGATAGGACAGTAATAGCTAGGGAAGCCGGGGTCGCATACCCGTATACTATACCAAAACTACCGGACAGGTAAATTGGAATGAGTATTCCATGACAAATGTAACTTATATATGCTATAAATAAATATATCTACTAAAAACAAATAACGACTTACGAAATTACCAGAATTAGTTGTAATAGGTTATTAAGTACAAGAATATATATAAAATAATTTAGTTTGTCCTGAAGATAGTAAAAAAAATAAAATACTTTGTATATTTTCTGTGTTCTCTACTAATAATTGAATCTGTTTTTTTAATTAATGTTTTTCTTATTTAGGTACATAATTTATTTACATAATTTTATTGTATTGATTAGCTGTAGGAATACATAATAATATCACACATAATATATATTCCGTCCAACCAAATTAATCCAAATTTAGTTTGCAAAACGCAATCTGAGAATGTTATGAACACTTGTAATTGATATGCATATCAGAGAGTGTAGAAATGTGATTTTTTCGTGATAATGTCATTGTGTATTGTAAGAGTATAATAAATAAATAAATGTATTTATCGCTATCCAGGCATCCACCCAAGTCTTGACGGTCAACAAATCACCGATACACTGAAGCTGGCACTTATGATCGGTGACATCCGCCTGAGCGAAGAGGTGGAAGGTGTTGCGGGCGACATCTACGTGCTGGACGCAGCAGTGCTTGGTCCCAGCCTTCTAGCTCGACTTTCTCCCGCGGTTATTAAGAAATTTATGATTTGCGTGCAGGTAAATTCGTGTTATAGTACAAACCAACATTAAATTATTTTAAGATTCTATTGTTTACTATATACCAATATAGTGAACTATAGCAGAAGAGAAGTTAAAAACAATTTATACGTAGCTTGATTAGCCTAGATCAGGGGTGGCGAACCTGTTTATATATCTAATTTATATATCTAAGTGTTTTGTACATCAATGTAGAAAACATTTAGATATATAAAACCTTCTTCGCGACGCTAGGAAAGCCGATTGGCGATCACAGTATCAGATTTATCGCATATTTGAGTTGGTTTGATTATATTACTACGTATAATAAGTACTATTATATATTCTGCGATATTACATTTGACATTTCCGAGTAGGTATTCCGAGTTCTTTGACATATTCATGGATTCTCTTGCTTAGGCCGGATTTGATCATCTTGGAGTATCGTATCTCCGTCGCGTGGCGCAGACGTGTATCATGATTGCTAGTTGAGATGCAAAATTATACGTGATTATGTATATAACTTCCGTTCCACACAAAACGTCGGGTCTGCTGATACACTTAGTATCGGACACACTTATCGTGATCGGTAGTATTTTATATATACCTAAACCTATACTAGATAACCTAACCTATATTAGATTTCTTTTTTGTCTTCTTAATTTTTTGTTCATTTTTATGTTTTGGTATAAAATCTTATTAATTTACTAGGTGCTACGACTCCTTCTCTGCCTACGAATCCGTCTGGGTAGATACAACCTCTTACTTAAATCTGCCGCCTAATAACACTACTTACACTGCTGTGTTCCGGTCAGAGGAGTAAGGAGCCATTATAATTACAGGCTATGAGACATTCCATCTTAGTTCTCAGAGGTGACAACGCAACTGTAGCCTTCTTTGTTTGAAGTAGGTTGCAGGTGTTCACGGGCGACAGTAGCCACTTACCATCGGGTGGACTGTTAGTTGGTCACTTCAGCTTAGTTAAAAAAAAACAATCATAACAACTCATTGTTTCATGGTTGATTCTAAATAACAATTCATTTATTACAGGAGGCCTATCCCGTGAAGCTGAAAGAAGTACACATAATAAATACATCGCCTATTGTAGAAAAATTCGTAAACTTTGTTAAACCTTTCCTAAAGGATAAGATCAAAAAGAGGGTAAGTGGAATATCAGCTAAGAAGAAATGTCGATTAGTCAGTTATAAATAAAATAACATTAAAGTAAATCAGTTTTTACGAACTAGAATCACGCTGCATCTGTATTGTGGCTGCAACACGAATGGGTCGGCTTGACCGGAAAAAGAACCACGCTCTACAGAATACCAGTTTCGTATGGTGAAGAGAACTGGAGACACTTTTTATTTCAAGGGGGAATTTCTTATACCTCAGGATTGACTTTACATCTGCATTTTGATTATTAAGAAGGATAGATGAAGATATTTATAGGCCCCAGCATCTACTTACCATCGGCTCCGTGGCGTAGTGGCTTAGTAATGAGTTGCAGCGCTGGGGGCCGCGGGTTCGAATCCCGCACGGAACAAGTATTTGTATGGTCTATAAATAATTGTTCCAGGTCTGGATGTTTGTCCTTGTGCAATTTATGTTTGTAAACTGCCTCCACGATACAGGAGAAAATCCTAGTGTGGGGGTAACGTTTTCTTAAAAGGAAAAAAGAAAAAAAAGAAGAGTAAGATGGACTGTGTGCTCGTTTGTCACACTTAAACAGATCAATATTATAATCTATACTCACTTCGAAAATTGGGAAATTTATTCGAAAACAACTTTTTATTTATAGGTATTATTTACTGTTTCAGATCTTTATTCATAAAGAATTAAAGGATTTGTACAAGTACGTTCCTCAAGAAATGATGCCGGAGGAATACGGTGGGCAGTGCGGTACCATGGAAGAACTTCAAGGTAATTTAATGTATATATTATTTATACATTTAAGCTATTGTATAATGGAGACGTTTTACATAGCACATAGATTCGTCTTCATCATCAATAATGAAAATACTCCCTGCGCCCTGCTTATTCGCCAAGCTTGGCTTGCGGACGATCACAGTACCAGATGTTTTACACTTTTGACACTGCAACGTTCCTCGGTCTGGGTATTTTGTATATATGTATATGTGTGATGTGTGCTTTGTGGCATTCCTTGGGGAGGCTTATGTTCAGCAGTGGACTTGTGAAGGGCTGTAATGATGATGATGTGTAAGAATATCAACTACTCCATATCATCCCGTAGATGTCGTAAGTGACGACAGAGGGAAATTTAAACAGAAGTTGGGCAGCAGCACTTTCCTGATTTTCGGTTGCCAAAGTTGCCTCCCAAGCGTGGCAACTATGGCAAAATCCGTCTATGAGTTAATCTATTGGTAAAGCATATGTTCAGTCGTGCACTTGTAGACTGTAATAGATAAGTTGATTAGTCGGGTTCTTTAAATATTAATTTATACCTGCTTTTCCTTTAGAAAAGACCCATTTATAAAATTATTATATAGTTATTTTGTCTTTTGCGCACTTTAAGGCGATTTTTATTGTAAAAATACTACCAATATGTATAAATAATATCAATATAATTTATATTCCTTTTCACTCTTTGTATGCTTACAAAATTGTGCTAGGAGTTATCACAATCGAATAGCAATTTGAACTCACGACTGTGAAGTATGCGGTTTATACCCTTATACTTGAGTTACTGTCGCTTTAATTGAATTGAAATTTTATGAAGGACTAGCTGTTCCCCGCAACTTCGCCCGCGTATAATTTTTTTTTTTGCGAGGAACCCTAATTCTTTTTCTACCGACTTCAAAAAGGAGACGGTACTCAATTCGACTGTATGTTTTTTTTTTCTTTTTTTATGTGTGTTACCTCATAACTTTTTTCTGGGTGAACCAATTTCTCTGATCCTTTTTTTATTTGAAAGCTGGTGCTTCTCATGTGGTCCCATATAAATTTGATCAAAGTCTGACCAATACTTTTTGAGTTATCCTTAATAATTTATATTGAAGTCGGTTGTACAAAATTTTTAATTTTAAATTATCTAAAATAAAACTAGGCTAAGTTACTCCTTATAATATCAGCTATCTGCCAGTGAAAGTCTCTTCAAAATCGGTCTAGCCATTTCGGAGATAAGCCGGAACAAACAGACAGATAAAAATTAAAAAAATTGATTTTTTTGTTTTTTAAGTACCGATACTTTCATATTTAAAAGTTAAAAGTTAAAAGCTGTTATTTTGACATTACAAACAGGCACTTCAATTTTATTTATTTGTATAGATTCAAGCTAGTATACCTGTAGTTCCTTTTAAGCTTTATTTTTAATTTAAAACATTTATTTTTTATTTATTATTATATAGTTTCTACAAATTTCTTCAAAGTAGTAACACACAAAGGCTTTTTTATTTTCTTAATCTTTGATGATTTATTTACATATTAATTTATACTTCGTGTTTCAGATCAGTGGACACAGAAGCTAATAGACTACCGTGAATGGTTCCAATCCCAGGAGTCTGTTAAGGCAAATGAAAGCCTTAGACCTGGAAAGCCAACTAATTACGACGAACTCTTCGGTATAGATGGCTCGTTTAGGCAATTGGCTATTGATTAATTACTTGATTTCATGATTTAAGCATCTTATTTTGTAATTTTTATCACAGTTACACTAATATAAAAGTTTGTGAATCCTGTCTAAATCGAATCCTCAGACCAACAAAGAAAGATATATAGATAGAACAGTACATTTCGAGTGACGCCGAGACCATGCTCTATTTCTTGACACGCACTTACACAACATCTTTCTTCTTTATTCTTTAGCTTCCCGTAAAAGTCCACTGTTGAACGCACACTTATGCTTCTATACAAATGATTTTGTATGCATGTGCGCAGAGTGCATGTTTTTAAGTTGAGTATGGTTTCAGCTTGAAATTATGAACTTTGCTTTTAATCGCGTTTATTGTAGGTATTAGTAATTATAAATGTGGTTGTAGGTACTGTTAAAATGAAGTTATTGATTCTTGATTTTTGTATTATTGTTGTTGAATCCACCAGTATTATAGAATATTCATGTTCATGTGTTGTTACTAAATTCCGTGTCAAGGTTTAATCAATGATATTTAATTTATGTAAGTTTCTATATAATTTCGGCGTACTTTACATTATGACTTATGAGGAGCTAAATTTTGTAATACTTTTTTAATTAAAATGATAATTTTCAGATCATATTTTTGGAGAAAACACATTTGATGCACATAAGAAACAATTTTTGTACCATGGAATAAAATTCTAAAAATGTTTCCTGCACATTTTGTAATAGCTTGAGAATAAGTCTTCAATTCTTCAAACTCAATGGCATTTAAAAAAAAATTGTATCTATTCAATAAAATGTAGGCTTTACACGTAATGTTTTTGAATTATCTTTTTTTTCGAAAATCAAATGTGATGAAGATTAGATTAGGCTAGTTATCAAATAGACTATTTTAATAATAATTTCTTGACTAATAGTAATCTTCTCTCTACCACTTACATGATTCTTTTTGAATCGATTGCTAAAAAAGTTATAAATTTAGATCGAAATCTCAATACATTAGTAGAAAAATATGCTTAGATTTTTAATCCATATAATTTTCTGTAATAAAATGCCAATATTAATAAAACATTTCATGAAATTTGCTTTTTGACATAGACTTTTAAATCGGGCAACTTTATAATATCCTTTGTTTATAATAAAGAATTTCTGAATGCAAATTTAATGTATAGTATAATATTATTTTCTTTATAAGAATAGTTAATTAAGAATGTTTCGAATATGAAATAAAGAAAAAGGTGATAGTACAGCTCTTTTTATTTTTAATAGAATAAACCTACCTTTCTAGTCATGGCGAGGATCGAATCAGAATTGCTCGCGTCTCTGAAATTTACAGCGAGCGCTTAGAGTTTACTATTCATTGCGTAATAATCTTTTTAAAAAATTATAATTTAACGAATTTTGTCAAGACTCTCAAAGAAGCAGACAAAACTCAATCCTGTAACTACCATTTGCCTTAATTTTACGTCATGCAAAATGTTTGTGGTTAAAATGAGTGGTTAAAGTGAGATGGTCACCCACGGTGAAATAACCGGAACCCAGATGAATACCATGAGGTGGGTGGACACAGAACTGATTTTCAAGTCCACTCTCGAACGAGTTTTATATCTAGATAAAATGATATGAATATGTGACCTGGTGGATTGCGGAGGGAGAGTGATCTCACTCAATATTAAAAGTTACCTACCTTTATAATAGCTATATCGATTTTAAATTTGTTCTGTGGCTATGACCCACTCGACTTCCGATTGATGTATGCGAAGCTCTGGTGACTGACTGATGGCGTAATTTCTTACCAGGTCATCACTCCATCTAGTGGGGTTCCGCCCCACACTTCGTCTACTGGTAAGAGGCTGCCACTCGAGAACTTTTCTTCCCCATCGGTTGTCGGTTCTTCGAGCTATATGGCCGGCCCATTGCCACTTAAGCTTACTAATCCGTTGGGCTATGTCGATTAGTCTGGTTCCACTGCGGATATCCTCATTTCTAAGTATATAGAAACCCCGAGCATAACCCTCTCTATACTATAGTACTCGCCTTTGATGTTAATACCGTATCCTTTCCAGTCCAGTAGCTTGAAAACGTCTTCCAATGCAGCGGTGAAGAGTTTCTATCTATTATATTACGTCACCCTGTCTTACACCTCTTTGCACTTGGATAGTACAAACACGTCAGTACTTCGATATAAAGACAGTCAACTTGGCACCGCTGAAGGGACTGCACCACCCAAATTTCAACGGAATTAAAGACTTTTCCATAGTCCACATACGCAAGACAAATTATATAGTAGATTGTGTTCTTCGATCCGAAGGGTATGTATGTGGTCTATGTTACTAAAGCCTTTTCGGAAACCGGCTTGTTCAAGAGGCTGGAAGTCGTCGAGTCTGCGTGCGAGACGATTCGTAATAACTCTCGAAAATAGAACGTAGACGCGACTCAGAAGGGAAATATATCTTTGGTCTTCAAGTGAGTGTTGTCACCTTTCTTGAAGAAGGAGACTACCGCACTTCTGCTCCACGCCTCTGGAGTAGTGCCGGAATTAGAGTAGTAGAGTAGTGTAGGACGGAATTAAAGAGCTTCTGAAGGACTTCAAGTACCGGTTTTCCACCTACCTTCAGAAGCTTCGCTGTAATTCCATCCTCACCTGGGGCCCTGCCGTTTTTAATGTGCTGGAGAGCCATTCTAATCTCGCTCAGACTGACATCCAGTATATTATCGGAATAGTGTCCGATAAAACGGATGGCGTAATATACATCCGAAAACCCTGAACCCAAATTTTACAGACTTGGGTTGGGGTGCAACATTAGTACTCTAAGCTCAACTAGCCGCCTGCGTATCACGGTGAGTACGGACAAGCCTTCCGAGTGACGCTGGCCAGCTGAAGCATTCCAGCAGTGGACATAAAGAGCCTGTTCATACGATTTGTGCACAACATTTCCAATTGATATCTTATTTTCTTCTTTTCTTATTGGTCTCTTCCGTTGTAGGGAGGATATGCCTTATCGCCACGCTAAGCAGCCTGATAACGCAGTATAGTTATTCTATTTCACGATGAAGGTTTCGCCTTGATTGTAGTAGTGACGTTTACCGACAGGCGCGTTTGTGTGTGTAACTGCGATTCGTTCAACTCGCGATCGTGACTGAGCGCTCCCGAGGCGTACACACACTAACACAATGTGTATGTGCACGGCTAACAACAACCAAAGTCAAACCTTTATCGTGAAATAGAATAACTATACCACAAGTCTTGCTCCTTTGAAGCTGCTTCCCATCGCTGGTGTGAATGTTTAAAAAATATTTTTAAACTTTCTAATTGATTTCTTGATTGATGTTATCGAATAACCACTTACTTCGACAGTCTAGAAATTGTGAAGAAAATATAAAACGTTAAATTTTTTTTATTGAAATATGTAACTTATCACTGTGAGACATTCGTGGTCTGACTTCTTAGGCTTTGTTAAACGGGTAGTAAGGATTATCTCTCCATTCAAAAATGTCTAAAACTCTTATATCCTTGTTAAACTTATTTATATTAGCAATTTCGTCTTCGGTTAAACTGAAATCGAATATGTCGATGTTTTGGATTATTCGCTCCTTATTTGTCGATTTCGGTATCGGAATGGTTCCTCGATCAATCTAAAACAAATCGACAAATCAAAATAATATCAATTCTCTATTATAAAGTAAACTGTATTTTTATAAGACAATTTAATGATAAATGAAACAATCTTTTATTAGAATGCACTAACATAAAAAGTAAAGTTAGCCGATAAAATTCCTATATATATATATATACAGGGTTATTTTGCAATAACCGGCCAAATTTGCAGAAAAGCTTCAGAATAATTAATATAGGCAAATGGTGAAGAAAAATTAATTTAAAAAATTTCAAACATTCTGTCCTTTTTATCTTTTAAATTCAAAATGCGTGGTAATGCATTATTTTAACTGATTTTACTGCGCACGAACACATTTGTAAGGGTTGATCAGAAGGCAAAAACGTTGTTGCCCATAAATTACATTCAATTTGGGATAATTTCAAATAAAAGTAGAAGCCTTATTTACTCTGGCCGCTCCCCGGGCATAACACCTTGCCTAGCGGGAGATCTCCCCTTTTCCTTCAACAAAATTTCAGCCTATAAACACCACAATTACCACGATTAGCAGGTGGGTTCAGGATTGCACTTCAACATAACTTTTTTTAATAAATTTGCTATTTTTACCTATTTTATGCTAGAATTTCATTCTTATTTTGTTTATTTGATGATGAACACCACTTAAACACCATCAGAGATCGAAAAGGGAAAAACTGGATGTGGACAGCATAGTATGAAAATAATGTAGGAAAAGGTTAAAGTAAAACTTTGAAACCATGAACACGGGTATGCCTTTTTGGTACCATACGGTAAACGTAGAGGAGCCCAGTGTAGGAGGGCCGGTCCGTTATGGCGACACCGAGTGGAACTGTTGCGCGGGTAGATGTAGAAACCGTGTAGAAAAGAACCCCCTGCTCGAATGAAAAGAGGGAGGATTTATTATTTCCCGCAAAGGCAAGAGGCAGTTGATGTCGTTGATAGGGCTGCGGGTGTATGTGATGGCTAGCGTTGGTGTGGCTGCGGGTGACAGAGAGTGGTCACGTACGCCTGATATGCGGCAATAGTGAAACACCATAGGGTGCAAAGCCAAAAATAAATTATTAAAAGCTAAAAAATATTTTTGATGAATAGCCGTGAAGTCGCTGCGTAGTATTTTTTTTATTTTTATCATTTCTTAGTGTGCAATAAAGACTATTGTATTGTATTGTATTGTATTGAAGTCGCTGCGTAGTGGCGCCGTAAGAGAATCTACTACCTCATATTGTCCCGTGGATGTCGTAAGAAGCGACATAGGGAACCTGAAACAGGGCGGCAGCATCTTCTTGATAACAGCTCAAAATAAATAAAAATGGCGGTTGCCAACTCGCATGCTAAGCATAGCAACTGTGCAAACACCCCCTAGCATATATTCAGTATAGGATTTTGATGTGCCGTACTGATAATGAATGTTGAAATGAAGGAGTGAAAAAATATGTTAAACAGACAAATATACAAACCAAATAACGGAGTACGACTTGACTTGTAGTTTTTCCATATTTTTGGGCAATTGTTGTCAACTTCGGATCATCGAACCTGGGTGAAAGCTTATTTTCTTTCTTTCTTGACACCATAAAACCAAAGGGGCTGTATGACATGACTTCAATATCAACACTTCTACAATAAGATATGAGCTGCTCTTGCGTTAATGTTGGATTGACCTGAAAATATTTATTTAAGTTTAAGTTTACTATAACATGCTCTGGAGTACTTTCCGCGAAATTATGAAGTATGAAAACCATTTAAAAGCGATTTTAATAAATCATCTACTTTTACTTCTCCAGACAATAAAGGTCCGCTGCAGGACCTCTCTTGGTTTGCCGTTTTAGGAACGGTTTGGCTTAATCCTCACGCTATTCAGACGGGTTGACAATTGTAATACCAGACGTCTCGCACCTTCGACTCTGCTCTCCGTTACCGTTTTACGTGGTAGAGCCACGCTGCAGCTATAGTATAATGATTGTAGCAAGAATGGGTCGTTTGACCACGCTCTCACGGAGTTCCAGCGTAATATAGCAGCTTAATACTGCTGTGTTTCGTATGGTGAGTGTAGAGAACCGGCGACACTTTTTACTGGAAACGACGCATTCCATCTTAGTCCTCAGGGTGACAACGCATCTGCTGATTCTTAATCGAGGATAAATGTAGATGTCTATGGGCCACAGCATCCACTTACCATCAAGTAGACTGTGTGCTTATTTGTCACCCTTATACTATAAAAAAAACTGGTATTTAATTTTTTGGCGTTTCCTGTCGTCGCTACATACAATATAGCTAGTGTAAACAGAATAGAATATTTTTTTATTTAAGTATCAATAGATTATAAATAATTCTCAATCCATCTAATTATAACATTACATTCGTCTATAAAATGGAAAAAATAACAACCTTTTCTTAATCGACTCGTAAGAGTTCACAGCTGTGCAGGGGCCTCTCTCTCTCTTTTTGCCTTTATCGTCACACTTATCAGGAGGATTGTCGATCGCAGCACCAGCCATCAACTTTGACTCTGTTTCCTGTCGACAGTCTGGACATTTAATTAGCTTCTAAAAGCTCGGTTAAATACTTTAATTCTTCAAGGCCTAAAACGAAGGCCTCAGAATATAAAGGGCTTTGTCAATATGCTCTAAATAAGGTTGACGTACAATATAATGTTTGTTCAGAAATTTATCTTTTAATTCAGCAATGGACTTGTGAAGGGCTGTAATGATGATGATGATGGAATAGATATTAATATGTATTAAATTACTGAGCGTAAATCGTTGTAAAAATTACCTCAATTTGATTAACTGCCGGTTTTATTTCACAATTTTTTAAAATTCTATAAATCTGCTCGCTGTTGAAGTTGGAAACTCCAATAGACTTCGCCAAGCTGAGCTTCTTCGCGTCCTCCATACCTCGCCAGGTGTCTAAGTAATCGATATTCTCGAAGGTACCATCAGCCTGAAAATAAGAAATTAGCCTTTATAAACTTCCTCTGGTTGCTGGTACCAAATGGTGTGTGACTGATGCAGACTGATAACGATAATGGTGATGATGATGACGATGATTAAAAATTACTTTGCAATTTTAAATTTAAAGGTATAGTAAGAGAGCAGCCCCAGTGCTGATGACTTTCTTTTATAAAACTGAAGCGATAAACGAACTTACAGTTCACATGATGGTAAGTGGCTCCTGCAGTCCATGGACACCTGCAGACAAGTCCATACAAAGAAAGCTGCACATGCTATGTCACCTGTAATTGTACTAGCCCTCTATACGCTTTACACCGGAACACAGCAGTCAAGCGCTGTTATTTGGCGGTATAAATTGGTAAGAGGGTGAATTTTTCTGACTTCTTACTTGAGTAGTCAGAAAAATTCTGAGTCCACCTACCGTGGTGCTGCCACCTAGGGCTTTAATTTTAGTCAATTTTTATACAGGGTTATTTTGCAATAACTGGCTAAGGCAGACAATCGTTTTTGGGCCCACTAGAAACTTTAACGTAACTTAATTTTATTACACATAAAAAAGATACCAATTTATTATAGTAAACGGCCTAAAGATTTTATGAAAATGTAACCGGAATCATAAAATCTGAAAAAAAAATTTGTTTTGATATTCGTGAATTGGCTAATATAATATGAAAAAAAAATGCGTATAAAGAAGAACGAACTACTAAAAAAATTTTCCATCAACCTTTAAGTACCTATAAATGCTGAATGTACCTACAACTTTCTTTTATACTATTAATTATTGACCAGTGCACTATTTTAACTTATAATACCGGTGAAAACCACTAGACAATCGCTTTTAAACTGAACGCATATTTGTCCGCGCCGTACGCGCCGTACGCGCCAAATTTTAGATTTCGTTGTATGAAATCATATGAAACCTCGCACATTACACCCGCAGCGTCCGCGCCGAATTTTATAAAATGCGGTACTAGGACTCCAGAAGCTACTATGTGGAAGTTATCTAATTCTTTTAACTACCCACTCCTGATCACCACCTCAGAAGTATACCTATTTAATAACAGCAGTATAATTTAACACATTAGCTGTAGGTCATTTCCAAAGAACTTTCAGCCGGTGCCTTGGAGATCGATTAGAACTCATTTACTAACTTTACTACTGTGCGTATGAGACCTTTTCAGCCTCACAAAAACACAGTTTTTTGAAATATGTATATCAAGCTCAAAATCTAGGATATACTCATACATGTAGTATATTGTGAGTTGTAGCTAATCAATTACTCTATCTTTGTATAGAGTTGTCCCCAATTATGACGATAAACTACAGAGTAAATAAAAAATAAGAAATCAATTTAGGATTCGATTACATCTCTAGCTGCCTGGTGATGGGAATAGAATAAAACATCAGTTGTCGATGGGATAATATATTTAAAAAAATAAACGAAATGTTTTTCATTGTAACATAGCAAATACATTGTTTGATTACATTGGACGCATTAAGTTACTAGGTATTTTTTTTTTTGGAAGCATGTGTGCTATTCAATGTACTTAAGCCTTATTTTTTTGTAGCAGCCTACGCAACGCCTTTTTTGTCACCTCGTTGCAAAGCATGATCTGTACATCTTTCCTCAGGCAGTTTTGCATAGTTAGTTTTGCATCGTTTTTAATAGTTCAGAATAAAGTAGTCAAAACTATCTTTATGTTAAATTTCGTCAAAATTATTCATTAGTAAGTTATTTGTAAAGATGAATTAATTTTTAATTTACAAAATAAAACTAAAAATTACCTACATGAAGAAACAAATACAAGTTGTTACTTGATCTCATACTATATATATACTTCACGAATAACTCGCTACCAAACAATTTTGACTACTAGTCAACTAAATTGTCGTAAATATGGGGGATATAATGAGGATGTGGGGGCACTCTCATGATGAGAAATAATCTCTTGATTAAATGATTTTAAAGCACACAAAAAGTTTTTTCGGAACTTGGACGGACAAAAATGTTATTATAACTTGATCCCAGCGGACAATCGTATTTTTTTATTTTCTTTGGTTTGAGATCAAATACATACTTCGTAATCAGAGTCACTGTCACTGTTGACAGTGTATATATCACTGACTGAAGGGAGGCAAATTAGATTCCTTAATTTTTTTAGTAATTCTATTATAATTTTTAGTGGGCTCTTCAGGATTATTCACAGAATTTAGTTTTAATAAATTTAACTTCTTTCTGCTCTGTAAGTTAGGACGGTACATTTTATTTAAAAAAATATAATATACGCGCCACGTGTAATATGATGCGTGTTATGATACAATACAAAATAAAAGCGCGCCCTTCACTTCTTGCGGTTACGAGACTTAGAAACTTAGGAGGAATGTAAGATCTCTAGACGCACCGTGAGAATAATATATCTACTCAGTGAGTTAGAGACCAAATCAGTCTCCAAAATTTTAACTACGTCATCGAGTTAAGCTTTGAATAATAATTAAATATATATATATTTGTCTTTGCCATACGATTATAAATATAGCTACGACTATATTTATAATATATAGCTTGCCGCACAGAGGGAGAAAACTGGATTTTGATTCCCGCACTGGCTGCAAGTCACGCAGGAGATCCTTTGTATACCCTAACGCAATGAACGTGTTAAAACGGTTCATTCGTATTCCTTACCTTTTGTGCAATAGGACTATGGATTAGATACAAGTCCACATAATTCAGACCCAGTCTCTTTAACGAGTCTTGAAGTGCAGAAATCACTTTGTCACGGGCATGATGATTGTTCCATAACTGAAAGTTAAGGACAGCAACATTGTAACAAATCAATAAGTTTAAAAAATATTGTATGATTTCTTTAGAATTTAATTAAATAAAGCGAAGCGCTTAATTTAATGATGATACATGATTCACAAATTTTCTTAGTGATAAAAATAAGGTTGTAAGGCGGTATATGTCAAGTCTTTCTCTAAATGCCAACTCTGTATCTATCCGTATGAAACTGCAGGGAACATTGTATAAAAGAGAATTCTGTATGTTGGTGATAAATCAACGAAGCTCTGGTATAATAACTGATATTTTACTTTTGACATCATTTTATTGTAAGTTATAATTGTATACATGGTAGAGCCACGCTGCAGAGATATTATGGTTGTAACACGAATGGGTTAGCTCGACCGGGGAAGGACCATGCTTTGACAGAATACCAGCGTAAAATAGCAGCTTAACGCTGCTGTGTTTCGTATGGTGAGTATAGAGATCCGGAGACCCTTTTTCCTGGAAACGAGGCATTCCATCTTAGTCCTCAAGGGTGACAACGCATCTGCATTTTGATTCTTAATCGAGGATAGATGTAGATGTCTATGGGCCACAGCATCCACTTACCATCAGGTGGAATGTATGCTTGTTTGTCACCCTTATTTTATCAAAAAAACTGTAATATAGTTGCAGCATGGCTCTACCACGTATAAAATGCACTTGGGTTAGTAAAAATTACGTTACAATTCCATAAAACTGACCTAAAACTAGATGCATTATATCTTTGTAATGTTATTGCAATAGTATAATATTGTATAAAATAAACATTATTTGAAGAAAACATCAAAAGCATTACTACTATAGCTTTACGTTTTCCTTTAGACCATCTATTCTAAACCATCAAAGGACCCACTCAAACCCGCACAAAATTTCATCACAATCGGTCCAGTCATTTAGTAGGAATTCATTGACTAACACACTTACAGAAGAATTGTATAAAGATTAACAATAGTTTGCCTAAATAAGGTAGGTTAGGGTAATGGATTCTTATACTCCGTCACTACGCCTTGTAGTATAAAAATCCACTAGCCCATATCATCCCGTGGATGTCGTAGGAGGCGTCAGACGGAAACTGAACAAGGAGATAGGCAGCAGTATCTTCCTGATAATAGCGGAATAAAAATAAACAAACCACTGTTGCCAACCTGCTTACTAACTTGCCGACTTTTGGCAGGCCAATGAATCAATCAATCAACCTACAAAATATCATAACCTATTCCTAAACTTTACCCTTGCTTTGCGCAGTAAGTAATCTTATTTCCAGAAACTAACCTTCTTAGTGATAAAAAGTTCTTCCCTTGTTACTAAGCCCTTCTGTATAGCATCGGCAATCCCCTGTCCAATTTCCACTTCGTTGTTATAGAGTTCAGCCGTGTCAATGTGTCGGTAGCCGGCTTCTATCGCCCAGTAGACCGCTTGCCGCATCCGAGTGATGTCTTCTCTCTAAAACATAGATTATTATAGGTTATAAACCTTACCAAATAGTAAAGAGGTACACGGACAAATGTTCAACAGTATTTTTCCTTTGAACTGACTTAGTTATGCAGTCTGAAAGTAGCCGTAATATATTTAACCAACTGTTGATCCCAAATTGTCCTGACTAAGCTTTTGATATTAAATTACTCGTAAACATGATATTTGCAAGTAGCCATAATTTTACAACAACATGTTGATCACGAATTGTGCGACTAAGCTTTTGATATTACTCAAAACATGTTAAGAAGTGGCTCCATTGCATAATTATTGCTAGTCATACCAAAGTGTCATACTTTCAGTAGGTAATCACACTTGGTTTGACCAACCTATAAAAGTCGTTGCATTTGGAATTATCAACCTATCCAACTGCAGAGAGATGTAAGATAGGGTAACGTAATATTCCCGAAACTGTTAACTGCTGCATTGGAAGACGTTTTCAAGCTACTGGACTGGAAAGGATACGGTATTAACGTCAATGGCGAGTACATCACTCACCTTCGATTTGCCGTCCTTATGGCAAAATCGCTGGAGGACCTAAGCATATGCTCAATGACCTCAATAGTGTCTCCCAACGGATAGGTCTTAAGATGAGCATGGACAAAACAAAAATCATATTTGACGTCCATGTCACACCTATGCCGGTAGTTGTTGGGAGCACTAAGCTCAAAGTTGTTGAGGAATATGTTTACCTGGGACAAATAGTCCGACTAGTAAGTCCAACTTTGACCGAGAGGTCAATCGACGGATTCAACTCGGCTGGGCAGCGTTCAGAAGATTACGATACATCTTCTCATCAGACATACCTCAAAACCTCAAAACTAGATTATACAATCAGTGTGAGTTGCCAGTGATGACCTATGGATCTGAGACGTGGTCCTTCACTGCTGGCCGTATGAGGAAGCTCAAAGTCGCTCAGCAAGCTATGGAGAGGGTTATGCTCGGGGTTTCTCTGCGTGATAGACTTAAAAAAGAGGATATCCTCGGTAGAACCGGAGTAACCGACATAGCCCAAAGAATTAG
This sequence comes from Parnassius orleans, assembly GCA_029286625.1. Lineage (NCBI taxonomy): Eukaryota > Metazoa > Arthropoda > Insecta > Lepidoptera > Papilionidae > Parnassius > Parnassius orleans. The sequence goes on along the minus strand of JAGSMP010000006.1, from coordinate 3,383,686 downwards.
TATGCTGAAGTGGCAATGGGCCGGCCATATAGCTCGAAGAACCGACAAAAGATGGGGAATAAAGGGCTCGAATGGCAGCCTCGTACCGGCAGGCGAAGTGTAGGGCGTCCCCCCACTAGATGGAGTGACGACCTGGTAAGACCTGCAGGAAGTTAATGGGTGTAGGTGGCTCGGGACCGTGCTTTGTGGCATTCCTTGGGGGAAGCCTATTTTCAGCAGTGGACTTGTGAAGGGCTGTAATGATGATGATGATGATTTGGAATTATATTCATTATAGTCCTCATCGTAGTAATGTAATCACCAATGCCCGCGTTATCAACTGAGTCGTCGGGCCATAAATGTCAATAGCAATAATAATGTGCCACCGCTGTGCGGCACTCGCTTCCTGAGTCCGCCTTATCGCGGCGGACAAAGCTTTTATTCATTTCTATTTCTCACTTCGATCTCGACAGTTGTGCATAATGGAAAATTAATATCAAAAAATTAAAAGGTAATATTAACGTGCAAACTCGAATAGTTATTCACAATATATTTTTGTTTTTAAAGGAATTGAAAAGCTTAATTTTAATAAATACGGGAAAATGTTTCGTTTCTTTGTGGCGTTACCGGAGCAACAGTCGATCGAATAAAAACGGAAGTATCGCAATCCGGTAGCCGAGCCAATCCAAAGGAAAGTTTTAAAAACCCAACTACAGTTACCAATATTGATAATTTTGATATAATTATATTTTGACATAATTTCAAACCTTCAAAAAATCCATTCATTAAATCTTATCGATATCAACTACCTGCTGTTACGCACATCATTATGACGCTCAATAAGCCCAATGAGTGCGAGCGAGATGACTAATTACAATGTTTATTGCCCGACGACTCAGTTGATAACGCGGGCACTATAGTTAAGGAAGTAAGTATTGTACTGAATTAGTTTTCATTCATTATTTAAATGAAATAGTTTATACGTCTTTTTTTCGTTTACTACCTCATGAACACTGCTGGAGATGAGCGTCTTTCATTGTAGAAAGAATTTTCCATAATAGATACGCTTTGCAGAATTGGCTACCGCAGTAGCAGTGTCTCCTGTCTCCATGTCTAAATGTCTTGTACTTTTGACACCGCTCCCCACCGCTGCTCTGGGTATTTTATGTTTGGCTTATATTTAATTATTATAACTGCCATCTTCTTCATCAAAATTACATCAAAATCGGTCCAGACGTTTAGGAGGAGAAGAGTTACGAACACGCGTATACCTACGCCGAAATTTTAGCTAAAAAAAAATAATGTATAATTCAAGGGTCACCTACATTAACATATCGCACAAATAAAAATGCCTCACCGATCCATAAGTTCCCAGCGCAAGAATGGGTATCTTGTTGCCGTCATTAAGAAGTTTCACGGGAGCCTGAACAGCCCTTGTTCCAGTCTGAAACAATACGTAAAAATTAACTAACTCCTCTTATACTCGTAGATGATCAATTGGTTAGGTTTGATTGCTTGTTATTAGAGTACTAAAGAGATTGACGTGTACCTAGTGGCGCTAAGAGAATCCACTATCCCGTATCATCCCGTGGTAGAAGTACGAGTAAAAAGCAACAGAAGTAAACTGAAATAGAAGATGTGCAGCAGCATCCTCTTCATAACCTGATGATATTTTGTAGTTTTTATAAACGGTAGTAAATGTAAATTGACAATTCTGTCACTTTTTTACAAATTTTTAGGATTTTAATTTGTTGATCGTTGTTTATTAGATTTTGTAAAAGCCGTTTAAATTTCTACATATTTCTTTCAACAAAAATTAAAGAGTACGAAATGGCCGTAGTAATAAATTTACAAAATTTTAGCTACCATTTCGCATATTGCTCGATAAAGGTATAAACTTGACGCACAATAATTTACAAATTATTTTTATTTCTCAGAAGTACAGGTTTCTTCACGGTGTTTCCACCGAGCACTTGGCAAATCAGCACTTAAAATTGCAATTATTAATTTAATTGGTGCTGGCATGGAATGGATCGAACCCGGGTTGCTCGCGTACTGTGAAATTCAAAGGGAACGCTTCTCTGAGATAAGATAAGTCTCTAGATAAGGTGGCCTGGTAAATGGCCACTGCAAACCATAGCACTAATGGCACTGATTTCAAACATATAATGTCCCATTATATTTACAACCGTTTACATTTGTACACGGTTCAACTTAAATCATCGCTTGTTTTCATCGCTTGTCGCTTGTTTTTATATCTAATTTAAAATATTTTTCTTAGTTTTTGGTCAATATACTAGGTGTATATCTCATGATCACAAAATAAAATACTTTTTAATCAATATAAATTGCAAGTAAGTAATTCTTATTGTACGACTTTTTATTACTTTTATCACTAGTTTGGAAAAAACCTCTGTCCTGGGAAGAATCTTTGGGCCTTGGTGGAACCAGGGACTTTTTTTCAAAGTAAAATTATACAATAAAAAGTAAAAACACAGCTTGTACAAATTAATATAATAATCACTTAAGTTATCACAATATTCATAACTATAATAGATAACAACAAGAACCGACAATCGATGGGGAAGACAGGTTCTCAAGTGGTAGCCTCATAATTCGACACTAACTAAGGCCCGCCACATACATACGGAATTCCGTTTCGGGATTCCGTTTCGATATTCTGATTCGGAAATCGGAACGCAGAAAGTCCATATAAAACCTATGACACGTCACACACGCACGATAGTTTTGCGTTTGAAATTTTGCGGGGAAAAACGGGATTCCCTATGTGTGTGGCCGACCCGGAATTCCGAACGCAGCAAGTTCATAAGAAAAAGTTCATATGAAGTTTTGATTATAGACAATGCAATGAAAACGCTATTATTAATTTATAAGGATGTTAAAATAAACAAGTAAAATCTGTTAACATTATGAACATTTACATGAACTTGAGAAATTTCATGCTAATGTTTAAAATGGTATTTATCACTATCACTATTACTATAGCCCATCACTAGTGCACTGCTCAAAATAGTAGTTTTCCGTCCTAGATCTACCTTCCTGTTTCATTAGGTCGGCACTCCATCTAGTGGGGTTCGCCCAACACTACGTTTCGAAAAAAAAAGAAAACAGGTGGGAGCGTTTGTATGGAGAAAAGATCAACCGCATTTCCTCTTAAGTTAGTGTCGAATTTCGGACTTTTCATTTGGAGCCATAAAGATGTCTTTAATTTATACAATAAAAAATAAAAATAAAATAATTATATATTTTAAGTATGGAGGGTAGAGGCGTATTATTTTTCAAATTCGGTAAGAGACAAATAACTTCTTTGAATATGACCTAGTATCCTCTTAGTTGTCTGTGATGACCTTCATCGGTCAAATAGTTCAGACTCAGATTAAAGAAATCTTTATTTATTTATTTATATAAAGAAAATTTTTTCCTAAATTAAATATAAATAATTATTTAGTATTTTTAAAAACTTTATTGGGCTACCATCAAAAACCCAGTGTTTCTAAGTGTGTCGTTATGCATATTTTTTAAAACTATATAAAAATATTATTGAGCGCGTAATTTATATTGCAATTTACTTTTATAAGAAAAATTCAAAACCTTGACTTTTATTTCTTCTGAATATTAAGTAGGTAAGTCGTTACTCATGGTCACTGTTTTGAATAAACGCCATACTTATCGTACTTAAAAACTTACTTTAAAAAAAATGAATATCAAGACCACAAAAGGCACAAATTGCGCCATCTTACAGGCGCCAATGGCGAAATCTGACTGATCACTGATCAGTCTACATGTAAATCAGTTTGTTTACAAAAACTTAACAAACAACTTGAAGCCCCTTTAATTGTGACGGAATCGCCACGAATACGATTTTATAAATTTAATTAGAGAAGCTCGGTAAAAGATGCAGGATTGTTTAATTCAGAAAGTTTATAATAGATTTTTTTATATCTTGTTAAGTACTAAACTGTAAGCCAAAACATGTGTTTATGAAGTACATTATAAAGAGTTACATCTGCTAAAGTTATAAATCATTTAATAAACAGTGGCTTTGCAATCAACCATCCAGCAGATTACAAGAGGCCTGTTACAGATTTAAGATTGATGTAAGTACCTAATTTGATTGCGTAAATTACACAACATTGCTTTATAAATTAGATGTACGGGCGAACAAGCATCGCTCGACATTAAAAACTCAAAATTTTCTCAAGAATGATGCCTAGTTAAATAAACTTGGAAAGTAAACCATTTTCTAAATATACATCCAAATCGTTAGTCGTTACAAAGAAACATTACACTTAATAGAATCAAGAACAACTCGTATTTTTTAAAATTATTTGTAAATTTGAATTCATAAAATAAGAATAAAGAACTTTTTAAATTGTAAGATTATTTAAGGCCCGTCTAGGTGCATTATTATACATCAATGCAGGCTGCATTGTTGTGTTCTTATTTGAAGGTTGTGAGGCTGGGGCATTTCATTATAATCCTCAGTAGTGATAATGCATTGGCTTTCCCATCGATTGTCGATTTTTCGAGCTGTATTCAGCTGTGAACCTGCCACTTGTCAAGTGCTGTAATGATCCATGGTCTACAGTAGCCACTTAGAGCCAGGTTGGTTGTTAGCTTGGCCTTGGTTGTCATCATTCATCATCATCATCATTACAGCCCTTCAAAAGTCCACTGCTGAACATAGACCTCCCCCAAGGAATGCCGCAATGCACGGTCCTGAGCCACTTGCATCCATAGACTTCCTGCATGTCTTACCAGGTCGTCACTCCATCTAAGTGGGAAGACGCCCTACACTTCGCCCGCAGGTACGACGCCGCCACTCGAGAACTTTTTTTCCCCATCGGTTGTCTGTTCTTCGAGCTATATGGCCGGCCCATTGCCACTTCAGCTTACTAATCCGTTGGGCTATGTCGATCACTCTGGTTCTACTGCGGATATCCTCATTTCTAAGTTTATCACGCAGAGAAACCCCGAGCATAGCCCTCTCCATAGCTCGCTGAGCGACCTTGAGCTTCCTCATATGGCCAGCAGTGAAGGACCACGTTTCAGTTCCATAGGTCATCACTGGCAATATGCACTGGTTGTACAGTCTCGTTTTCAAGTTTTGAGGTATACTTGAAGAGAAGATGTATCGTAATTTCCCGAACGTTGCCCAGCCGAGTTGAATCCGTTGACCTGTCGGTCGAAGTTGGACTTACCTAGTCGGACTATTTGTCCCAAGTAAACATACTCGTCAACAACTTCGAGCTTAGTGCTCCCAACAACTACCGGCATAGGTGTGACATGGACGTTATACATGATCTTTGTTTTGTCCATGTTCATCTTAAAACCTATCCGTTGGGAGGCACTATTGAGGTCATTGAGCATAGTGCTTAGGTCCTCCAGCGATTCTACCATAAGGACTATGTCGTCGGTAAATCGAAGGTGAGTGATGTACTCGCCGTTGATGTTAATACCGTATCCTTTCCAGTCCAGTAGCTTGAAAACGTCTTCCAATGCAGCGGTGAAGTGTTTCGGGGATATAACGTCACCCTGTCTTACACCTCTTTGTAGTTGGATAGGTTTCGTACTCTGGTTCTCTACTCGGATAGCCATCGAAGCCCTACTGTACAAACACTTCAACACTTCGATATACCGACAGTCAACTTGGCACCGCTGAAGAGACTGCAGCACCGCCCAAATTTCGACGGAACCAAAGGCTTTCTCATAGTCCACATACGCCAGACATAGAGGCAAATTGTACTCCTCGGACTTCTGTACAATTTGCCGATGGGTATGTATGTGGTCTAAGGTGCTAAAGCCTTTTCGGAAACCGGCTTGTTCGGGAGGCTGGAAGTCGTTGAGTCTGCATGCGAGACGATTCGTAATGACTCTCGAAAACAGCACGTGGACGCGGCTCAGAAGGGAAATCGGTCTGTAGTTCTTCAAGAAAGCGTTGTCGCCTTTCTTGAAGAACAAGACCACCGCAGTTCTGCTCCACTCCTACTGTGTAGTGCCACCATGGAGGATGGAATTAAAGAGCTTCTGATGGACTTCAAGTACCGGTTTTCCACCCGCTTTCAGAAACTTCGCTGTAATTCTATCCTCGCCTGGGGCCTTGCCGTTTTTAAGGTGCTGGAGAGCCATTCTAATCTCGCTCAGACTGACGTCCGGAATATCATCAGAATAGTGTCGGATAAGAATTGCTCTTGGATTGGACTCACACTTGCGTGTGGGTCGAAGGATGATGTGTACAGCTGCCTATAGAACCTCTCAATCTCACTCAAAATCTCAGGTATCCCGGAAATGACTCTGCCACACTCACTCAGTCTTCAGCTTCGACAGTTGGCTCTTTCTGGCTGATAGATCTCTAGCAAAGACTTTGGAGCCCTGGTTCCGCTCGATCGCTTCTTCAATACGAGCTGTATTGAAGTTGCGTAAGTCCCGCCGCATGCATTTGGTGATCTGTCTGTTCAGTTGCCTGAACGCTGTCAAGTCTGCTGAAGACTGCAGCTTCATTTCCCTTCTAACAGCCATAAGATTAAGAGTGTGATCGGAGAGTTTTTGTGTTCTTCTGCGGCGGGTATTGCAGAACCTAGCTCCGACCGCATGTACAGTTTCCACGAGCTTGTCATTCATATCGTCCACTACATTGCAATCTTCTAGGCCCTAAAAACGGTTTTGTAGCTCGAGCTGAAAGGTTGCGGGACTTTGGATTAGATCACAATGGGGACGGAGCGTTGACTTCATTAGACGAGACCTCTCCAACGTAACGTTTAGGTTCAGTGTGCCTCTAACCATTCGGTGATCACTGCCAGTTTTTACCCTCGCGATCACTGAGACATCACTGAACAGTTGGCGTCTAGTCGTCATAATGAAGTCAATCTCCGTTGCCTTATTCCAAATTTCCCTACCTTCAGCTCATCGTTCTCTCTTGTGCCTAGTTTTGCGTTGAAGTCTCCCATTAATACCGTATAGTGTCTTGGTTTTGGAGAAATGCATGGCTCTAGATATATCCTCATACAATTCCTCCGTCTCCTCATAGGGATATGCCGAGGTTCGTGCGTAAGCCTGTATGACCTTCAGCGAATACCGTTTGGTGATTCTGAGTATAAGGTTGCAACCCTCGTCAACACACTCTCAATCTTTACAACATTGTTAACGAGAGATTTGTGGACGATAAATCCGACACCTCCTTGGGACAAATGGTCGCCCTCCCGGTGATAGCACAAGTTGCCGGATTCGAGGATTGCCATATTCTCCTCCTCTCTTCGGACATCAGATAATCCTATAATATTCCGGCGCAACTTGTCTATCTCTTCTTCCAGCTCCAAGATCTTCTCGTCAGTCCTCAGGGTACGTGCGTTATATGTTGCCAGGTCGAGTCGTCTTAGGTGGCAACCGAACATCCACCGGAGATTCTTAGCACCCCCTGCCCCATCGTTACCATGGTCGTCAACGTAGCCAGGAATAGCGGGGCCGCAGGGGACTGCCATAATTGCCACGCTTGTCGAGCGGGTTGGCAACCGCAGTTTTTTATTGTTGTTTTGCTGTTATCAGAAAGATGCTGCTGCCCATCTTCTGCCTCAGTTTCCCTCTGTCGCCTCTTACGACACCAACGGGAAGATATGGGGTAGTGAGTATTCTTACCCGCAACTACACGGGGAAGATCGTGGAGAACCTTGGTTGTCACTCTTATAATATTAAAAACAACTCGCTACTGAAGGCTTTAAAGCTAAGTTATAATCTTTATCAGTATTCCTCACGATACGTAATCGGCACTATATTTTCAAACGTGTAAGATAATCTGTGATTATAAATGACTCATCATTGCATTGGAGGCGACGACCGTGTCTCGTCACTCGTCAAACTAGTTTCTAACCTGACTTTTTGTTTCATTATATATTGTGCAATGTGCACAATATATAATGAAATGAATACGATTTTATCCTTTTTCCAATAATTATTTTCTAAAAGTTACATATGTTACAAAAACAATAGCTTTAAGGAAAATCATCAAATAAGATAGATTTGAAGCGATGAATAAAACTAACCAGAATTCAATTTTATTTTAAGCAATAGATATCTTCAAAATTGGTAAATAATACACTAACCTAAAAGACGTCTACTAACTCTTGTTTTGATTCCTTATTGTAATCATTTTAGAAGACAGGAAAAGCAGTGTCTGTAAATTGCTTAAAACTTATTTTGAGCACGAGGCGGCGCGGCGCGGCGCGACGCGGCGGCGAGGGCAATCAATGATAGCTTGCTACATATCTATTTATCTATGATCAATGCAAAATATCTAACTAGCTGGTACCCGGCGCGTTACTGCCGCAGAAGAAATAATTGTGAAAATGTGGTTTTCAATTTGGAAGAGTTATATTGTTTAACCAGCTGTTCCCCGCGACTTCGCTCGCGTGTAATTTAGGGTTTTATTTTTTTTTCGCGTAACCCTAATTCTTTTTCTAAAATAAAAGCCTAAATACACCTTATGACATCAGCTATCAGCCAGTGAAAGTCCCGTCAAAATTGGTCCAGCTGTTTTGGAGATTAGCCGGAACAAACAGACAGACAGACAGACAAAAATATAAAAAATTGTATTTTTATTATACGTACCGTATACACTTTCATATGCATTAAGTAAAAAGCTGTTATTTTGAAATTACAGACAGACACTTCAATTTTATTTATGTGTATGTATAGATAACTCAAAAGCTACTGGTCAGATCTTGATCAAATTTATATGGGACCACATGAGAAGCACCAACTTTCAAATAAAAAAAGAATCAAATATTATTTAAATTTCAAAAAACTTCTGTCGTCTGTTTCAAATTAAAAAACTTCTGTCGGTCTACACTGCTTCTGCTGGTAAAACCAGACTTACTGGCGCATGCGCCTAAGGAGAAAGCGGATTTATTTGCTTCTCTTTTTGCTTGCAATTCGCGTCTGGATAGTAGCAACAGCGTACCATCTCGATTACCTCACTGCGATACCTCTATGTCAGAGGTCCGTATCACCAACAAGGAGGTTCTTAAAACCTTACGAAGTCTAGACGTGAACAAAGCTAGTGGACCTGATGGTATACCAGCTACAGTTCTAAAGGTCTGTGGACCTGAGTTGTCTCCTGTATTGACACGCTTGTTCCGCCTCTCATTCAGGACTGGAATAGTGCCTAAATCTTGGAAGCTGGCCAATGTGCAGCCTGTGCCTAAAAAAGGTAGCCGTACCGACCCTGCCAACTATCGGCCAATTTCCTCCATAATCTGCAAGATTATGGAGCGTATATTGAACGCCCACCTAATGCCATACCTAGAGCAAAATGATCTCCTCAGTGAACGCCAGTACGGGTTTCGCCGAAATCGATCAACTGGGGACTTTCTAGCATATGCCACTCACATATAGGGCGAAGCCCTCGAGAACAGTGGTGAAGCACTTTCCCTTTTTCGATTTTGTTTCCCTCGATGTTTCGAAGGCCTTTGACAGGGTTCGGCACGCTAGTCTATTGGGCAAGCTTTTAGCGTACGGCTTATCCCCTGGCCTGATTGCCTGGGTGAAAGACTTTCTGAGTGTACGGTCTCTCCGGGTCGTAGTCGATGGCTGCTCATCCGATGCTGTGGCGACTAACGCCGGTGTTCCTCAGGGACCCGTTCTCTCCGCAACTAACGGTATCTATGGTATGCAGACGACAGCACAGTTGTGAAGAGATACCAACCAGGTGCCCGGGCCAGTCGGGATCAAATCCAGTCAGAGAGAGGCTATGGTTGAGCGTGTGAGTCTCACACTACAGGCAGTTTCCGAATGGGGCGATGCCAATCTCGTGAGATTTAACGCCTCCAAAACACAAGAGCCCGCTCACCTTGGCTCCTACTTTCCGGAATGTTTCCTTGAAATACACTGACCGCCTTCCGTTGTTAGGGGTTGTATTTTCTCCGAACCTCAACTATGGGCGGTTCATTGAGTCCAGAGCCAAAGCAGCCGCAAGGAAACTTGGTGTTCTTGCAAGGGTGCAGCGGTACTTCACGCCGGGGCAGCTTCTTACCTTATATAAAGCGCAAGTCCGGTCGTGTATGGAGTACTGCTGTCACATATGGGCTGGTGCTGCAAAATGCCACCTGGCAGCGTTGGACTCAATGGAGAGACGTGTTAAGAGGCTCATTGATGACCTTGATTTGGTTGAAACCAATCTTGTCAGCCTCGAGCACAGGCGCAGAGTAGCCAGTCTCTCGGTATTCTATAGGATGCATTTCGGTGAGTGTGCGCAGGAATTATACGCTTTAATTCCTCCCTCTCCTTTCCACCATCGGACAACAGGCGGTCGGCGGGTCTTCATCCCTTCATTGTCGATATTCCACGCATTAGAACCAAACGGTTTGCTTCATCTTTTGTAATATGTACAGCAAAGGAGTGCAATAATTTGCCGGCATCTATCTTTCCGTCCGAATACAATCTGGGCGTCTTCAAGGCAAGAGTGAATAGGCTTTTGTTACGCTAAGACAGTGCGATTTACCATCTAAGGCTGCATCACCACTTACCACCAGGTGGGATTGTGGTCAAGCACTGGCTTATAATAAGTAAAAAAAAACACCACGTTGGGTTCGGGAACAACGAGGTGGACGTGACCCCTGAGCAGACGTTCAACTCAGAATCTGCCTTTCCTCTCTCAAAAGAAAGTTTAGACGACTAAGATTACGGGTCCTTAAGGAATGGTCCCGGTCTTGACGTCAGTCATTAGCGGACTGTATTTCTTGAAGCTTCGTGGTGCCTAACTATTTAGGGTGGACGTGAGGAATTTTCGAAATAAAACATTTATTAATCATAAAAGCCTCCTTTGGAAATGTAATATTGAAAATTTCACTACTATAACTTTCCCTACCACTTTCCCTAATTGCTTTTCTTTCTTGAGTTCAAACTGGAAACTGGTAGCTGTTCCCGAACGAATTGCCAACTACGTTGTCTTCTGCGTGTGTGCTATTTAGCACACAGCAGGTCTCGGGCCTCGGGGCATCCCCCATTGCCCGGATTCTCCTCGCGGTACACTACTATGTACCGGTCGTGGGAGCCGTCTCGGCATTGTTAGTATAAGGCAGCGGTCGGGGATTCGATTCCCCGGTCGCTGCAAGTTGGTATCAAAGTAGGTCAAAGTTGGTCTATCAGCGACATTGAGGGCTGTTACTCGATTCTCTAATCTCTATAGAGAGGAGTTCTCTTGGTAGAGGTTGCCCGTCCGTTGGCCGGGCATGTAAAGGTGCCAAGTTGGTTAAGTGTGGGTGTGGCCCGTTGTCTGCGCGGTCAAACATGCCGCGCGCCAATCGGACCACAAATTCTTGTACTGATTCAATTTTCAGGTTGGCCGCGATGACGTCATTCCGGACGTAGCGACTTGCACCAACGATGGTTCTTAATGACAAATTTTGCTGGGCCTGCAGTCACCGCCTCTGTCGATCGCTCAGGAGTGCATACCAGGCCGGAGCAGCATGCGTTAGTCTTGATCGATACATCTTATATAATTTTACTTTGGTCTTCAGTAGTAGCTTGGATGCCAGGACGGGACGGAGCACCGCCCGCGCACCTCTGGCGTTGCGGACGACGAGATCGACGTACGTGGTCATGCGCAGCATTCTGTCGATCCGGCATCCAAGATAGGTCACGGCCTTCTCGTACACGATCTCTTGGCCCCTGAGCGTCAATGGTGGTGGTAGATTTCTGAGGCGGCGGGTGAGCAGAGCGGTCGTCTTGCCAACATTGACGGCCATCCTCCACTCGTCCAGCCATGGCTCGACATAATTTAACACTGATTTTCACTATCACATTTCCATATTTGAACCCATAACTTTATTATCAAAAAGAATGTCATTACACTATTATATTTCTTAAAAAGACACATTGCAATAATAATTAAAACATTAATATCACATAAAAGAATATTAAAATAATTACTCATATTCAAAACAATGATCTTTATTAATAAACATGAATATTTTAAACAATACAATCGTTTAATTCACAAATTAAAACCTTTAAGCATCATTAATAAGCTTTAATTTAACTTTAATTATCTTATACAATTTTATTATTATTTCGTTATTCTATCCATAAAATTAGATACTTTTAACACATTTCTTATCGTATTATTCTATACAATAATCCTGAAACATTTATTACATACATTTTCATACATAACTAAAGCTATCATAAAACAATAATTACTTTATTTATGAAATATTTTTTATATTTTAGTATGATATTCGGACGCCGTTCTAATCCCTTACAAAAAAAATGAACAAGCAATCTATACACGACCCTCGGCTCCTCAGTAGGAGGCTAGTGTTATCTCCATAGATATAGTATACATTAGATTGGCGATAGAGTGATTAGGGTGAGACCAAAAACGAAATGTACCGGTGTGAGTGAAATGTGCATGTGTGCGAGACGAATAGTGCTGCGCCATGCATCAACTTCAATTATCGATATAGAGCGCTGTGTCCGTGTCATAAAATGAATATTTTTGTTTGAGGGCATAAAAATAAACCTACAAACAAAAAGTTTGTGATATTTATTTTCCACCAAAAATAATTAATTTATTGTAAAAATGTCGTAAGCTCTCTTTAGAGGTATTTTGCAATTTTGCTTCATACTTCAATCTAATAATCAAATAAGTTTCGATTATTAATTTAATAATTAAGTGTTTATGGTTCTATATTGCTGGCGGATCATACATATGTATGTCAAGTATGTAACAAATTATTTGCAGGACACAAGGCATTCGTTTATGTATATTTTCGTTTACAATTTTTCCTTTCATATGTTTTCGGAAAACTCGTTCAGAATGAACACCTATCTCATAAACGTCTTGAGAGAGATAAACAGCAGTGCTTACACTGCCGCATTTCGGCCTATTGTGTATTGAGAGCCTTTATTATTATTTAAGGCATTTTGTCTTAGTCCTCAGGGGTGAAAACACATTGGTAGCTTTCTTTGTTTGAAGCTGACTGTGGAAGGGTTTTTTTTAATTACGTTTTTAACCTTTAAGCTCGTTATAATATAAAACTGTATTGACAAACAAACCTACAATTCGATTGATGGTAAGTGGTTACTGCAGTCCATGGAGTACTTGGAGAATGGAGGACTTGCAGCCAACTTCGAACGAAGAAGGCTACAAATTCGTTTTCACCTCTGAGGATAATATGAAATATCTCTTTGTGCACTTCTATGAAACAAATAATTTTTGTTCAAAGTGCTTGCTACATATAGTTGAATATTTTTTTGGGAACCCAGTCTTCTCTATTTATCATTTTTAACCATTTTTGTTTAACCTCAATATTTTTTGGAAATCTGAGACATTATAAGAATTTAAATTAGCTCATTAAAGTATTTACTACAATGTCATTTGGCTACGAAACCCTAAAAATTAAAAAAGGAAAATTAAAAAAATTACGAAGTTACAAGAGGCTGCATCCAAAGATATGTCTTTGCCTGTTAGAAACATATTATCGATAAGATGATATTGATAGTGTCAATCTCTACAAAAATTAGATCAGAAATAGCGGGAATTCACGTATTTGTTATTATTTTTAATATAATTCTTACGCATTTAGAGCATTATCGTAATAAAATGCGATATTTTTGCCTATCCATTTGTGTATAAAACATTTGTACCAGTTCTAAAATATTGCATTTAGAGTGCTAAATATTTTAATTGTACTTACGTGTGAAATGTATAATTTTGTGAATTTTCCTTTCTTGATGAACTGCATTCAGGTACTGCACACGTCAGCATATTTAAATCACACCTTTTAAACAATTATTAATACTTCAAAATCAAAGATATCGCGAAAATAACGATTGACGTCAGCCCGATATAGGCTTATAACGTGTACGTGTATGGTCTAGCAATTCTATCTCGTTCTAACGTAAGCATATGCTATGTCCTTTCTCTTTTACATTGCCAATCTAACGTAAGTATATACTAAATCTATGGTTATCTCTCTCTGAAATTACAGTTATACCTGTTTAGTACATAATACTATTTCTTTTTACATATGCTATCCTTATCTAGCCATTATGTAACTTATCTCTTTATCATAAGAACAACATGTTTTATTTAAAACAAACATTACATTTTAATCCTTTATTCGTATTACATTGCCGATTATAATATAATGCATGACTCCAAGTTAATTCACAATAAGTTTCTATAGAATGGAATATATTTACTTTTAACATAAATTTATTATTTAATGTAAATAAGATATATTTAGTAAGTTGAAAATTATTCTTGGAAACCAAATTATGTTTATATTCGAGGAAGTAAAAGTTTTGTTTCTTTTTTTTTTGTAAATTCAGTTGTTATTGTGAACTGATTACGTAACCTACTGACCGTGACCTAATTTTTAAATAGTTATTTCGCGTGTATGTGATTTTAAGCCAAAAAGTAGGAAGGAAAGATTTAATTTCGTTAACAAAAAAATTAAAAAACGTTTAGTCTAAATTGTTGCCCGACTCGAATTAGTCATTCATATATATATTGATACTAACAAATACTTTCAAGTATTTTTAAAACCTGGTTTTCGATCCTCGTACTTAGAAGCCTTGGTATTAAATTTTGCAAGTAGGTATGTCTCATCTCTACGCGTACGCGCAAGCCCTTACTGCAAAATATTGGCAGCCATAGAAGCATTGCCAACATATGGGGAATTCCCCAAATTGCGCGGAATTTAAAGTTGGTTGGGTATTTTATAGTGATTGGTATTATGCGGGGAAAATGCGGGGATTTTGAAAATCGATAGCCCAGGCCAAGTCAGAACCTTTTTTCAAGAAATCTAAATACTTATCTTAACATTTTTGTTACGTTACCTATGAATGTCGAATAACTCCCTTTTTTTAATTATCTTCATTGCACCACATTTAATTTTCGGATTTATTTCGGCAACTTTTGTGTATCATTTAATGCTTTTCATTTCTTTATTTTTTAATTTTAAAGCAGAGAACCGCATGCATATAAATGCAGATACTGTTGTACTTTTTAATGGCAATAAGGAAAGGAATTAAAAATAGTCTATGGAGTAAAATGCTTCTTACAAAAATTTGGAAAGTGTGAAAAAAAAATCGGTAAAAAAGAAAAAAAAATGTTAGTTAAAAAATTAATCGTATAAAATTAGTTGAAAATTGTTTCATTTCTTAAAATAAAATTGAGAGGAATTGGTGGGGATGGGGAATCTGTTGAAGTTTTGTCCTTAATGGGCAGCACTGAAATTTAGGTTTTTGAATTATTTTTCAAAAATGTCTAACTGATAACTGATAAATATAAACTGATATTTTGGTGTTTTCGTGCTTGCTGTAGCTGGGTGTATTAAATATTTTTAGATTATTAATAAATCTATGATTTTGATTTTCATCTGTGTATTTGTCGTTTAAGTAGAGCTTTTGTTCGTCCGGTTGAGTTAATATTAATAACAGTGATATTTGTGCAACTGAGATAGGGACTCGTGTTTATTGTGTATATATAATATTGTTTTTAAGATAGGCCTCTTATTGTGTACACATTTTTATTGTATTTTTGTACAACTGAGACAGGACTCTTTCTATTAAAGTTATAAGTGTATAACAGTTGTAATTTTTGTGTAATAATGTCATCAGATAAACATTGTTGCGTTCCCGGGTGTAATGAAAGTCAAGGTAATCCTAGTAATCCGTTAATATATTAAGTGTACTCAATTTTCATAACATTATTATATGTAAGTATATCATTAATACGAGTAGGATTAAGTTCTAGGGCCCTAAAAAACTAAATAACAAATATTAATCAACTTCCTTAGCTAGGAGCTAAAGCTTCCTATATGTCTAATCCTAGTGGGCCCTTACTGAATAAGTATTATTTTTAAGAAAGTTGATCATAAATTTTGTAGAAATTAATACCAAATGAGGTAGATATTAAAAATAGATGCTGTTAATTATAAATAACAATATGGTAATTGAATTATATACATAACATACAATATATTATTTACTTATTTAAAAAATGTTTCCATTTTTGAATATTTTAATTCTATAACTCTATAAAATTAAAATCAGCAAATCTGAAGATCTGAATATCTTAATCATATTTCTTTATTAATTCTAGGCAGTAAGCAAGTGCTGCATCAATTTCCAAATCCAATTAAGGAACGAGAGCGTTTCAATAAATGGCTGTATGCAGTTGGTGGTGATATCATAGACCTAGAAAATGAGCGCATTTATAAGTATCGACGTGTGTGTCGCAAACATTTTGAAGAAAAGTATCTATGTCGCAATAACAAAATTAGCAATACAGCTATGCCAACATTATATATGCCAGGTTTGTGAATATAATTTAGTACACTTAATGTTTATAATTATAACAACACAAAGTAAAAACTGACTTCAAATTGCTAAAAAATAAGATATTTATTTGCTACCCTTAGGGGTGGAATTTTGAAGTATAGCCTATTCAATAAAAAAATTATCATCAAAATTGGTTCACAATCTGCGGAGATACATACAAAAAACACACACTCGAATTGAAAACTTTCCCCTTTTTGAAGTTGGTTAAAAAACAATTTATATAATTAAAGTGATGCCTCTTGGTTTACAAATTATTGTTGTTAACTGTTGTACATTATATATTATGTACTATCTATTACCCACAATGGAATTTAGACAGTAAATGTGTTTGACATTAGAGAGAGTGTGTGTTTGTTTGTGCGTGCAATAAACTACTTGGCTGATTTTGATGTGGTTTTTTGCATTATATACATATTACTTCTGGGTAGATTCTTAGATATTGTTTTATAGTTATAAACCACAAGGAGATTAAGTTACTGTAATATACAATAAAATGTAAACACTGGGTTCCAACTCCTCAACCAATGCTGCAGTGGAACTGCCTTAATAAATACTGAGGACGGAGGATTTGCCAATAGTCAATAAATGTTGTAATTGACAGGTGTAAACTCTGTCACTATACTTCAGATCCCTACTCCTTAACCTTATGCTGCAGTGGTACTGCCCACCTAAACCATGTGAACTAAGAATGTGTCAATTGGGAATAGATATTGTGGCTACCAGGTATAAACATGCTACCAGGGTACTGCCTACACAAGTATCACCTCAGAGCAGGTTCTTAGATATGTTATAAGGTTATTTGGGCCACCAGAGAGTTCTGCTATTGGTTGTGGGTTCTTAAATTTTGTCTTTTAATTAAAGTAATCTTTTACTTTTTTTACTTCATTAATTTCAATTCCAGGACCATTAACCCTTTCAAAGAACACATTTAGCGAAAGAAAACCTATGAATCTCACCCAGACTTACAATGATAATATTCTAGAGCCATCAACATCAGCAGGTAAAATCCATATTTAGTATATTAATGTTATAGAATAAGCTTAATCTATTTTGACGAAATTTAGTACAGAGATAGCTTGCATCCTGGACATTTGGCTACTTTTTATTCTGGAAATTCAAAGAGTTGCCATAGCAATTTTAGAAAACCTCAATCCACACAGACAAAGTTTTGGGCATTATCTATCTAGTAGTATCTAGTATATTATATTGTATGTATGTGTAGAGAGATGATGTGATACAGTGATAGTAAATAACTACATAATAATTTGTTTAAAGAGAAATTGTATTAGTTAGGCACTTAGAGTTCCTCATCTCCATCATATCAACCCATTGCCGGCCCACAACTGAGCATAGGTCTCCTCTCCACACTTTTCAGCCCTAATAGCTACTCCTACCTCTCCAACTGTGCAGCTCTTATATTTTATTTTTAAAATGCCTGTGACAAACAGGCAGATGGACAGAACTATAAAGTTTCCTTGTTTTACTGTGGAATCCTAAAAACTCCTTACAAAAGCTGCACAGGTTGAACTCATTAATATTTAGCTGGATGTTTTAATAAACTTTTATTAATTTTTTTCTAGGTCCAACAACCATGCAAGAGAAAGTGTCTGTGTTATTTTTATTACACCTACATCATTACCTCTCTATATGATTATAATTCACTAATATATTTCATGTATTTGATTATTTCAGTAGAATGTGGCAGCCAAGCAACAGCTGTTGTTTCACCACCACCCACTGAACAACAGGTGCAAGAAATAACAATGCAGTCACCAGCATCACAAACAAGTAAGTTTGAGCTTTGTTATTCAAATAATTCCTACTTACATACATTATGTTTTTCTGTGCTCCACTGTTTCATCCACTATTTCCAAGATAAAAAGTATCCTGTTTTAATCCAGGATATGGTCTATCTGTGCCAAATTTCATATAAATCCGTTCTGCTGTTTTAGCGTGGTTAACTAACAAGCAAACAAAAATCTTTGCAAACCTTCACATTTATTTTATTAGTAGGATTGTGATCATTTCATGTGTATTTCATTATTTCAGCAGTGAGTGGCAGCAGAGCAGCAGTTGTCGTTACTTCACCACCCACTTTACGACAAGAGAGGCCCAGGAAGATTAGGAGTAAGCTTAAATTTCAATTAAGTGCTAATAATATGATCAGCACCAGCAGAATAACGCTAAAAATTCTTTTAATTACAATACAATAAATTTTGGGTATTTTTAGATTTGATTCCTTGCCGAACTGTTGCTGAAGGAGAGGATATACCTCATGGAGATTTTTTGGCAGTAGCAGAATCGAATGCAGAATCAATGAGGGTATGTTATAGCATACATTATCCTGAAGATTCACCAGCATACTAGACAGAATTAACAAGCATTTCTCAATCTATCTATATTTTTCATTACAGATGCTGGCAGCTGCAACTCAACTGCAAGCAGAGGCTGCCAAAATGCATGCAGAGGCAGCCAAAGTGCAAGCTGAGGCAGCCAAACTGCAAGCTGAGGCAGCCAAAGTCCAAGCTGAGGCGTCTCTTTTATTAGCGCAGGCTGCCAATAAAATAGGAGATGCATTAATTTTATTTGCAAGTAATAATAAATAAATTGAGATGTTTCATGTTTTATTTCAATTCACATAATAGAATAGAATCATTTTTGTTCGCGACGGCGAAAAGTGTTTAAAAACAGTGATTAAAAAACAATATTAAAAGTGTAATTAGGAAAAATATTAGTGACAAACCTAAGTAAAAGGTGCAATAGTGTAATTTTACAACATGTTTACAACCCTTAGAATGATAGTATAGAGCATCGTTTTGTAATAGTTAAGAAAATAACTCTTATTTGTACAAACAAAAAGTCGACCAATCAGAGCGCGACACGTTATAGAACATTTTAGGCATTGCGTAATATTTGGACCCGAAAATTATGGAAATAATTTTTATGCTGTAGAAGAATTGTAAACATAGTATTTAATTAGATTAAGGTTCATAGATTAAAGAAATAAAATAATATTTGCGTGATGAAACTTATTTCCTACTTATAGTAAAATTAAATAATTAATGTACCCAAATATTGTGAAAATTTGGGATATTTTTGTTAATAACTTTTTACATTGTTAATATATTAAGAAACCTTTATGGTGTGCTAATAGACAACTAAATTACCGATTTAACAATGTATAGTACATTAGCGTAAGAATTAATCATGTATAGAATTTTTTTTAATTTAAGACAAATGTATATAGAAAATATTAAACAATAAAGAGGCAAAACGGACAATGGCAAGCGGCTCACTAAAGTAAAGCTCGAGTCTACCTTAGCGCCTCGGGGCCCAGTAACATTGTAGTAGCTGAAGTGACTAGTAGCAGAACCAAGTAGTAGCGGAAGTGACTAGTAGCTGAACATAGAACATAGTGACTAGTAGCTAGCAACATAGTAGCTGATAATAGCAGCTAGTAAACAGTGATAATAGAAGCAGATAGTACTAGTAGTAGTAAGTTACTACCGAACAACTTAAAGAAATCATCTGAAGAATATAGAACAACCGTAGTTGAACAACCATATTCGAAAACCGTGGTCGAAAACCAATAGTCAGAAGATTTCCGCCGAACAGTTGAGCAGTCGAACCGCTGGCCACTGCCTTGCCATTTGTATTCTACAGTTCGTGCATTTTGATTGGACGTCAGTCCACAGTACCCCAGCCGCACCCACAAAGACGGCAGTAGAAGTATCCAGCGGAACCTATAGATGTAGGACGTGAGCGACTCGCGGAGTATCTTCGACAACATTTACTCCCGAGTTTCGCCCGTCCAGCACAATTTTTATTCAATATAGATTTCATGTAATTCTTATTGAGTCATTTTTTACTTTTACCTCTGGTTCGGAAAACGAACCTCTGTCCTGGGAAGAACCAGCAAGATATCCAGCGGGACTTTTTTTTTAAATAAAATCAATTTACAATACATTATTTTATACAATTCATATAAAACTATTAACTAGACTAGTCTTCATCTCCAGTGTCATAAGATATATTTTATGATAATTTTGCCAATATTATACTCCCGAAACTTAAATGCTTTATCGCATTCTCATTAACATATTATGATTTTGTTAGTTAATAACTTGAGTTGCGTTCTGCTCATCAGGATGTTTGCCATAGTTGCCGCCCGTAAAAGTCCACCGCTGGACGCATACTTACGCACCGATGTTAATGATTTTGGATGCATGTGAGCAGAGTGCTTGTTTTTACGTTGTGTATGGTTTCAGCTTCCTGTCGTAATGTATGTGATGTTTTATCTATTTTCCTTTGTTGGTCTGAGGTTGAATAATAAAAATAATATAAAATAAAATCTAGGAAATTATGAATTTTGCATTTAATCGCGTTTATATATTCGCGTGTAGGTATTCGTAATTATAACTGTGGTTGTACTGCTAATATCAAGTAATTAATGCTTGATGTTCGTATTATTGTTGTGAAGCCACCAGATATTATGGAATATTCATGTTCATGTGTTGTCACAAATTCCGAGTCCAGGTTATCGAATGATATTTTATATAAATTTCATTATGATTTTAGAATCTTTGTTCTATGTATTTTTACATTATCAAACATCGTAATTATTTATTTAGATAGATACACCATCGACAATATCAATATGCATTGTTACAAACGAAATACAAATTTTTTTAGACAAAGGATATGTCTTTACAGGTGTAGGTATACATCATTATAAGAAAAAACTAAACAACATACATATAAACTCTAAACAAACAGAAATCAAACTAATTGAGTAAAAGCACCACATCCAGTAAAAAATTACAATAATTAATAGTTTAGAATCATTAATCGGGCAAGGTAGATAATAGTAAGTCTTTACATTTTGTCGAAGTTTCAAACAATGATGTCGATGTCATGATTGTTTAAGCTGTTGTAAGTTCGCATACATCTATTCGTTCGAATCGTCGGCGACCGAACTCTTTCCGATCGGCTTGACTCACTGGCACTGCGAAGAGATGTTGCATCTCTTTGCGTATTTTATCGCATTTACCACGGGGAGTGCTCTGAGGAATTGTTCGGACTAATTCCAGCCGCACAATTTCACCATCTCACATCGCGACAAAACTCGCGATACCATCCATACCATCTGGATGACTGGCGGTCCACCACTGTGCGATTTAAAAGAAGTTTTCTTCCTCGCACTACTTCCTTGTGGAATCGACTACCACCAGAGATTTTTCCGCACCGATACAACTTAGGGATTAGGGACCTTCAAGAAAAGAGCGTACTCCTTTTTAAAAGGCCGGCAACGCATCTGCAATTCCCCTGGTGTTTCAATTGTTCATGGGCGACGGTATTCACTTACCATCAGGTGAGCCGTATGCTCGTTTGCCTCCTCTCCTATAAAAAAAATATATACAATAGGCAAAGGAAGTAAATGAACCCATATATTTATTTATATTGGTTTGATAAAATATATTACATAAATTATATTACACAAAATATTGTATTACATTATTCATTTCGCGCTATGAGATGCGCGAGTATGTTGCGTAGAGGAAAACCGTAACTGCTTCACTTTTTGTTAACGCTTGATTTTACTTTTACTATTCATCTATTTTTCATACCGTGCGCTATACAACGTGTTCCAAAATTAAACGTTAATCGAACATCAGGGAGTGGACAAATTGATGACTACCCAAGGAAAAAAAGAAAAAAATCTGACTCTTTTTTTAAGTTATTTTTTTTAAACATTTTGAAATACCTTAAAATTTGACACGCTTTACGCTTACGATATTTTTAGGTACCATGACTACAAATTTGCAAATATCACTGTTAGTTTTTTCGTGTTAGCAACCGAAGTAGCATAACTGTTCATCGCAGTTCCAAATAAATCAAAAATATCTACCATCCCTGCTAAATAAACATCCCAAATATACAAACTCATCCACTTGCTCAATCAACTCCCCTTCTATTCTTATTTCACATAACGTTTTACTTTCTTCTCTTTCAAAAACCATCACTTTCGTCTTACTTGCGTTCACTTTCATACCCCTTTCTTTTAATGAGCAAATATGACTTGATCATCGGCGTACAAAAGGCATTTGACGGTTAACTCACCCATTCTCAACCCACATTCTTCAACTTTCAAAGTTTGCAAACAACTGTCCATAAATAGGTTAAACAGCCACGGGGAAGCTACACAGCCCTGTCTGACACCTTTTTGGATGCCAAACCAGTCCGAGTAGACCCGTTGATCCTGACACAAGCACTAGAGTCCCTATAAAGAGACCCAATGCCTGTATCAAACCAGCGCTCAAACCAAATGAGTTCAGTGTTTGCCATAACATATTCCTGTCCACTCTGTCATAAGCCTTTCCAAGTCCATGAACGCACAAAAACTTTCTGGTTTTGGCCAAAACTTCTCCGCATCATGCGCATGGAAAAGACTTGATCCGTACACCCCATCCCTTTCTAAATCCAGCTTGCACATCCCAAATTTTTCCATCAGTTTCTTCCATAACTCTTTCAATTAACACCTTAGCATACAGTTTACCCACAATGCTAAGCAAGCTGATCTACAGTAGTTTTACAGTCCTGCTGTGACCCTCTTCCCTTATATATTGGGACTATAACGGCTTTGCACCAGTCTTCCGGTACCCGCTTCAGTTCCCAACATAAATTAAACAAGGTGTACAGCAGGCCTGCCACCACTCCCTCTCCAGCCCTTAGCATTTCAGGTGATACTCTATCATATCCGCCTGCCTTACCTGCTTTCATGCTTTTCATTGCTTTATTATTTCATCTATACTTATCTCCTACCTCTCTCCACTTCTTTCGAAATTTCTATTTCACTTAATTCAGACGACTCTTCACCATAAACACGCTTTCAAAGTATTCCTTCCATCTTTAAACTCGAAGCTTCATCATTCAGCATACAGCCATTCTCGTCTCGTATAGCATTCATTCTAGGCTGTTTTGAATTTCCTAGCGTTCTTATGAGTTTCAGAACATTTTAATATTTGCCTGGAAGTTATCAGATATCCTTCATCATTCTTATCCGTTCTTTCTTGCTTTTCCTTTCAACAACTTCTTTACTCTCTTATTTATAAGTCTAAAGTCTGCCTTTTTCTTTCAATCTCATCATTCATACCGCCAGAATTACCAGCTTTGGTTGCCAGTAAATCTAGCCATGCTCTCTTCTTTGCTTCAACTTCCATCCATACCTCATCATCCCACCACAACGTATTATTTTCCTTTCATTCGTTCTCTTACACCACATACTTCGGTGGCTGCATCCACTAAAACTTTCTTAACATTATTCCATACAGTCTTCAGGTCTAAATCATTCATACATATTTCATTCAAACCACTAATATTTCTCTCAGTCTACATTTATACTTCTCTTTCACATCTTCATCTTGTAACCTCTCTATTCTTATACGCTGTAACGCAGTGGTAGACACAGATGTCCGATGCCGCCAACGCTTGAATAGACCATTAATTCGACATAAGACCAAGTAATGATCCGTCCCAACGTTGGACCCCAGTAAACCCTTGTATCTACCACTGCGCTCCGCATTCTTTCATCCACAATTATGAAATCTATCATGCTTCTATCATCACCTCTTTCCCATGTATACATGTGAATCCTTTTATGGCGAAAGAAAGTGTTCGTCACAAAAGATTCTTTCCACACATACGGCGAGGAGGTCTTCACCATTCTCATTTACACTTTCATCGCAGAACGTTCCTAATATCCTTTCATTACCAGACCTCTTCACCACAACCCTTCAATTAAAATCTCCTAACATAATAATATTTTCATTTCTCTTACATTTCCTCAACACCATCCTTACCATGTCCCAAAACTGCTCTCGGATATAAGTGGGCTTAGACATGTCTGGGGCGTACACCCTAGCACAAACAACTTTATTCACTTTCAGTTCAGTATCCATAGCAACCTTGACTTTGCATACTCTTTCACACATTGACCATTCTTTCTGAAAGGATGACACCGACTCCCTGGCATGCTCGCTCGGTCTCGTCTACACCAGACCAGTAAGCGGTATACATGCCATGTGCAGTGATAACATCCCCTTCATTCGTCTCATTTACACATAACACATCTATTCTCTATCATTCATCATTTCGCATACTTCATCCATCTTATCATTCATTGCTCCACATAACAGCATGGTATCAGACGGGCCTCCACAATCCACTTTGCCTCAGGGGAGTTCAGAACGTGACGGGTGGCGAACCTCGTAAAAATATAAAATAAAATCTAGGAAATTATGAATTTTGCATTTAATCGCGTTTATATATTCGCGTGTAGATATTCTTAATTATAACTGTGGTTGTACTGCTAATATCAAGTAATTAATGCTTGATGTTCGTATTATTGTTGTAAACCACCAGATATTATGGAATATTCATGTTCGTGTGTTGTCACAAATTCCGAGTCCAGGTTATCGAATGATATTTTATATAAATTTCATTATGATTTTAGAATCTTTGTTCTATGTATTTTTACATTATCAAACATCGTAATTATTTATTTAGATAGATACACCATCGACAATATCAATATGCATTGTTACAAACGAAATACAAATTTTTTAGACAAAGGATATGTCTTTACAGGTGTAGGTATACATCATTATAAGAAAAAACTAAACAACATACATATAAACTCTAAACAAACAGAAATCAAACTAATTGAGTAAAAGCACCACATCCAGTAAAAAATTACAATAATTAATAGTTTAGAATCATTAATCGGGCAAGGTAGATAATAGTAAGTCTTTACATTTTGTCGAAGTTTCAAACAATGATGTCGATGTCATGATTGTTTAAGCTGTTGTAAGTTCGCATACATCTATTCGTTCGAATCGTCGGCGACCGAACTCTTTCCGATCGGCTTGACTCACTGGCACTGCGAAGAGATGTTGCATCTCTTTGCGTATTTTATCGCATTTACCACGGGAGTGCTCTGAGGAATGTTCGGACTAATTCCAGCCGCACAATTTCACCATCTCACATCGCGACAAAACTCGCGATACCATCCATACCATCTGGATGACTGGCGGTCCACCACTGTGCGATTTAAAAGTTTTCTTCCTCGCACTACTTCCTTGTGGAATCGACTACCACCAGAGATTTTTCCGCACCGATACAACTTAGGATTAGGGACCTTCAAGAAAAGAGCGTACTCCTTTTTAAAAGGCCGGCAACGCATCTGCAATTCCCCTGGTGTTTCAATTGTTCATGGGCGACGGTATTCACTTACCATCAGGTGAGCCGTATGCTCGTTTGCCTCCTCTCCTATAAAAAAAATATATACAATAGGCAAAGGAAGTAAATGAACCCATATATTTATTTATATTGGTTTGATAAAATATATTACATAAATTATATTACACAAAATATTGTATTACATTATTCATTTATGAGATGCGCGAGTATGTTGCGTAGAGGAAAACCGTAACTGCTTCACTTTTTGTTAACGCTTGATTTTACTTTTACTATTCATCTATTTTTCATACCGTGCGCTTCCAACGTGTTCCAAAATTAAACGTTAAGCGAACATCAGGAGTGGACAAATTGATGACTACCCAAGGAAAAAAAGAAAAAAATCTGACTCTTTTTTTTAAGTTATTTTTTTTAAACATTTTGAAATACCTTAAAATTTGACACGCTTTACGCTTACGATATTTTTAGGTACCATGACTACAAATTTGCAAATATCACTGTTAGTTTTTTCGTGTTAGCAACCGAAGTAGCATAA
Organism: Parnassius orleans; assembly: GCA_029286625.1. Taxonomy (NCBI): domain Eukaryota; kingdom Metazoa; phylum Arthropoda; class Insecta; order Lepidoptera; family Papilionidae; genus Parnassius; species Parnassius orleans. Next base: position 3,357,552 of record JAGSMP010000006.1, on the reverse strand, counting down.
CTGTTCATCGCAGTTCCAAATAAATCAAAAATATCTGAAGTTTTAAGAAAAAAAAATTAAGTTAATTTTTTTCTTGCAATTTTAGATATTTTTTTTTATTTTTAATCAACTTTCACTCGTATTGCACATTCACACTACTATTGCAAGATATTATAAAAGTTAGCACAATTAACCTAGTTTCTAAAATGGTATAACACTGGTGACACTGAGCACAAAAAAATATTCATATGTTTTCAGAACAAGAACCAAACAATTATTATAGTATAATTATGTGTCCCAAAAACAGATTTTGGGTTACAGATTCAGGTAGACAAGCGTCGTCAATAGATTTTTGAAGTATACAAAAGGTTTTGAAGTTGAAGTACAGGCCCATGTAGCTGGTTGGCGCTAAAATATTTTTTACCCTATCGTATGGATTTCTTGATTGATGTAATCGAATAATAACACCACAAACTCAGCAGTCTACAAATTGTGGGGAAAATATGGATATAAAAAAAAAAAAAATATACTTAATATGTATATTATATCAATGTGACACAGTCATGCTCTAATAACTTCTTAGGGCTTGTTAAAGGGATAGTAAGGATTATCTCTCCATTCAACCACGTCTGCAACTCTTACATCCTTGTTAAACTTATCTATATTAGCAATTTCTTCTTCGGTTAAACTGAAATCGAATATGTCGATATTTTGGATTATTCGCTCCTTATTTGTTGATTTCGGTATCGGAATCGTTCCTCGATCAACCTAAAACGTATAATAATCAATTTGTAAAATTAGGTAAAATCAATTTACTACATATTATAAAATAAACTATTTTTTAAAACAATATTTTATTAGAATGCACTAAAATAAAAAATATTCTAGGTATATACTATAGCCGCTGAAATTTCTATATTTTAAAATAAAATACATAATCTTACATATGAAGCTAAAAATAAAAAAGCCTGTAATAATAATAACATTTTTTAAAGAGAATGCTGTCTCAAAAACCTTTCAAAACACAATTTTATTTTACAGATGTCATTAAAATTAAAATTAGGTTTTTATTAAATAATTAGGTTTTGGCATGAAAACTTAGTCCACCATAATAAGAAGGGAGTTTGCCATTATTAACACAGTTAGCAGGCTGATTAAGGTTCTATCGTGTTTTTTTTTAGGTAATTGCTATTTTACTCATATATACTACTGTCTAAAACTAAAATTAAAATTTAATTTTTATATTTAGTTTTCTATTTTTGTTGTGTTTAATTGATGGTTTCTTTTCCAACTGCTGGTGCTTAAATGGTGGTCCAGAGATCGGAAAAGGGAAACGCTGAAAATGGACAGGATATTATGAGAATAATGTAGACAAAGTGTATAGCTTATATACTTTGAAACCCCGAAAGTGATTCCACCATTTTCGTGATAAGCTTACTGAGCTTAATAACTGGTGCTTAGATCACACAGTAAACGAAGAGGAGACCACTAGGTGCCGACCCGTTATGGCGACACCAAGTTGGTCCGTTTCGCAGGTATACATAGAGAGCGTGAAGAAAAGCGCGCCTAGCTCAAATGAATGGGGAAAGGATTTGACAAAGTTATCTCCCGAGGTTCAAACTCAATGGTTAAAACGTGTTATATTAGGAATATATACTTACACTTAGAAACAGTATAGTTTAGTTTATATTTATATTATTTAGTATATAGTATATTTTTTATATGGTGGTAGCACTAATGGGTCGGTTCGACTGGGGTAGCACTACGCTCTCCCAGAATACCAGCATTAAAATTAGTAGCTTATAATGCTGCTGCGTTTCGTTTGGTGAGTGTAGAGAACTGGAGAACCTTTAGGTATATTGGAAACGAGTCATTGCATCTTAGTCCTCAGGTGTGACAACGCATCTGCATTGTGATGTGTGCTGGTTACCTTATTCTATATAAAAAAAAGTTTATATATATTTATTTGATTTGTTTTGATATTCAACGTCCTGATCTCATAGCTTACCCTACTTTCAGCTTTTAAATATAATGTGAGTTTTTGAATCGATCTATGCAGAACGAGCTTACATTATTTTAAAGACATGCAGTGGTACCTATGCTTTTTGTTTGGGTTTTGAAGACATTTTACCGATTATAGAATCCCAAGCAAAAAAGAAGCACCTAGCAATCGTCTCTATTCAAATTATTTTTTATAACTTTACTAATCAGTGGTAGGAATTAGACTTATTTACGTGGATTTATTGTTGGTTGGGTTGACTGGCAGAGAATGCCTTTAGACATTAAGCACAGGTTGAGTAACACCATGAAGTTTTATTCGGTGCAAATCTGACATAACACTATATAAACGATAATAAGCCAATAATAAAGTGAAAAAAAAATTCTTTAATAAAGCAAGTCGACTTGCATTGCCGGTGTATGAAAACCACTATACAAATCATTCCGTAGGTGTCGTAAAAGGCGACAGAGGCGAGGGAAACTCAAATAGTAAATGGGCAGCAGCATCTAAAAAAATAAAAAATAAAAATTATTAAAAGCGTAGTAACTATGGCTAATATCTCCCTTGTATAGCAATTTATGAGGGAGGCCTATGTTCAGCAGTAGACTTTTGATGGGCCGTAATGATGATGAATGATGATATGAAGGTATGATAAAATATATAAAGCAGACTTATAAACCTACCAAATAACGGAGTACGACTTGACTTGTAGTTTTTCCATATTTTTGGCCAATTTTTGTCAACTCCGGGTCATCTAACCTGGGTGGAAGATTATTTTGTTTCTCTCTGGCCACCATAAAACCAAAAGGGCTGTATGACATGACTTCTATACCAACACTTTGACAATAAGAGACAAGCTGTTGTTGCGTTAATGTTGGATTTACCTGAAAATAATTACTAAAGTTTACTTTTGTTCCTTCTATTTTTTTAATTATAAAAATGTTTTTTGGTACAATCCCATCAGGTGGTAAGGTGGTCTTGGGTGGTAAAAAAAATCACTTGCTCTTTTTATACAATATGCTAAATTAATAAATAATAATAGTTTCCTCCAGACCGAATTCCCGTTAAGGCGGCCAGTCCAAACTGAAAACTAGCCATCTGCGCAGGACAGGATTATAGTACCCGAGTATATGCGCAAGCACAGGCGCACTCTCTACTCCCTCACTCTCATAGTCCGATGGAACGGCAAGCCGATATTATCGAAGAGAGATCAGGTGCAGGACCACGGAAAGAACGTTGCTTTACGTTCTTTCCAAGGTACGGGGGTGAATCACCGCTAACTTCCTGACTTAGCTGCTGCTGAGAATTTCTCGACATAAAAACTCAATAATAGATTTTTGGCCGGACCTAGGATTCAAACCCGTGACCAATAATGAGGTCCCGGGTTAGATTTGAAAAATAAATAAATAAATATAGTGCATCTGATTTTATGTTGTTAAAACCCCGACTCATAAAGCTATTATGTGGATGGATTGTTTTTATTCTTTTAACTACCCACTCCTGAATCACCACCTCTGAAGTAGAACCTACCTATACCCTATACAGGGCTATTTTTCAAAGAGTAGGCAAATTTTAAACTTAAGTTCAAATATATAAATAATGATATACCGTTATTGCAGTTTTTGAAAATACGAGTACATAAATAAGGCTTCTACTTTTATTTGAAATTATCCCAAATTGAATGTGGTTTATGGACAACAACGTTTTTGCCTACCGATCGACCCTTACGAATGCATGCGTGCGCAGTAAAATCAGTTAATATAATGCACTACCATGCATTTCGAATTTAAAAGACAAATAGGACAGAATGTTTGAGATTTTTTTAATCAATCGTTCTTCAGCATTTGCCTATATTATATTACTTATTCAGAACCTTTTCTGCAAATTTGGCCGGCTCTTGCAAAATAACCCTGTATAATAAAAGAAGAATACTTTAAATCAGTTCAGCCGTTTCCAAGATATCGGTTAACACACACAAAGAAAATAACATCAAATATACACGTCAAATAAAGAACCTCCTCGGTTTTCGAACTCAGTTAAAAATGGCCTGAGTCGCCAAAATAATGTTTGCTAAGTAACTTTACAGTTCAATACTTTCAATAAAATTGTAGTATATAATTTGATTATTTATTTTTATTAATATAATTTTATTTATAGAAGAAGGATCAAACGAGCATGTGGATCACCTTATGCTAATGCTAAGTGTCGACCGCCGCCCATGACGGATGAACAACCGTAACACCAGGAGAATTACAGGTGCATTGCCGGCCTTTTAAAAAAGAGCAAGCTCGTTTCTTGAAGATCCCTAAGTCGTATCGGTCCGGAAAAATCGCCAGTAGTAAAAGTTCCTCAAAGAAGTCGTGCGGGGAAGAAAACTCCTAGTAAATCACACAGTGGTGGACCGCGAATCATCCCAATGATGTGGATGGCATCGAGAATTTTGTCGCGATGTGCGTTGGTGAAATTGGCGACTGGAATGAACCTGAACAATTCCTCAAACAAAGCCGATCAAAAATAACTCGGACGTTGACAACTCGAGCTGCTGTTCACTGAATGCGGTCAAGTGGAAGGAGCTGGCACTGAGGAGCCCCGGCCCAAAGACGAGAACAGTATTCCATGTGAGGCCGAATCTGCGCCTTGTAAAGTTGCAAGCGGTGTCCCGGCATTAAATACCGTCCCGCTCTGCTGAGCTCGCTTTTATCAAACATCCGATACATCATACATCTCTTAGCACGATAAATATTACTGAGCACAAACCGTTGTGAGAATAGTTACCTCAATTTGATTAACTGCCGGTTTTATTTCACAATTTTTTAAAATTCTACCAATCTGCTCGCTGTTGAAGTTGGAAACTCCAATAGACTTCGCCAGGCCGAGCTTTTTCGCATCCTCCATACCTCGCCAGGTGTCTAAATAATCGATATCCTCGAAGGTATCATCAGCCTAAAAACAGAAAATTAGCTTTTATAAATTTCCTCGGGTCATAACTGGATTTATGAAACCGAAGATTGATCATGACGATGATGATGATGAAACTTATATACGCTGCTCCACGTAGCTGATTGGATACTTTACTAGAAACCAACCAGAAATTTACCAAAAACCTAGTAAAGTAAATTACTTTAATCTCTTAATTAGTTTTAAAGCCTACAATGAGCTCAATGGGAACATATCGTCGATGATCGATGTAAGTACTATTAGGTCGTCACCTATAAAATTGCCTTATATATGATATAAGTTAACGAATTTTTTTTTCTATATATATTTTTTTTCTATTAATCAAAGTAATCATCCATGCAATCAGCTGGACGGAAGGCAACAAATTCTTCAAAGGCATTTTGTACTCTTATCTTTGTCTCGGGTAGGGTAAAAGCCGGATAGTTGCCTGAGACGGGTACATGCCCCGGTTTTGAATACACTATGTTAGGAACATATGACTACAGTAAGAAGTGACCCCCCACAGGCCTCAGTGGCTCAGTGCCGTGTAAGCCATCGGAGTAGGCCCAAGTGTTTTGTCCATGTGATGCAAAAATCTTCCGCGGCAAGACTTTAACAGGCGTTGAAATTATTTTGGTAAGTAATTTTTATTGAATATTTTTATTACTGATCGTGTATTCAGTCAAATTTTTGTTTCTTTGCATGCATTAGGGTTTAAATTAGATTGTTTATTATATTTTACTGCTGAATAGTTTTTATTTATTTTGTAAATAAAAAGGGCAAGTATCCGCATCAAAAAGGATAGTCGCCCTACTTACTTTCGCGGATAGTTGCCCCTAGAGTGACTATGAATTCTTTAACGAGCAAAGGCAGATTTTTTCTTTTATTGTTTTTTTCCAATTTACTGTGACTATAACTTGGTTTAAACAAAATAAATTTTTAACTGCTTTATATATTCATTCTAGGTGAGCAAAATGCCTAGCAAGTATAAGCGAAAACCAGGCGTGGTGCCACACCATATCAGCTGGACAGAAGAGACCTTAGCACTTTAAGATAAATGCTAATGTTTTACTCATAACTTACATAACTTTAAGTTTGAATAATATTTTTATATTTTAAAACATTAAAACTGAAAAATATTTAAAAATGTTAATTAATATTTTAAGATGTACTTAATAAAAGATCTCAGTAAATTATAAAGACTGATAAATAAATAATAAAGATTACTTAAATTAATATAAATTTGTTTCTATCCAAAAAATATATATCGAGGTGACTATCCCCGCACGAAGCAAGTATCCCCCGAAGCATTTTCTATGCTAGACTACTAACCGCCACCATAGGCAACTATGCGTTTTTTAAGAAATAAACAGGATTTATTCATAACCATTGTCATTTTTGTTTACAAAAATAGGCTATTATAGAAGATAAAACACCTATGTTTTGAGATACATATTGCATAATTTTCAGCAAATAATTTTTTTTTAATGTAGCTTTTTTTTAAAGTTGGACAACTATCCGGCTTTTACTTGAATTTTTTCCCGCCAAAAAGATATCCAAATTCTAAAAAAAGTTGAAGTATGTAGGCGCAAGGTCTGGTAAGTACGGCGGATGACGGAGAGCTTCCAACCCCAGTTCTTGTAACTTAGAGATCGTCTTTATGAGGTCGCGCGTTGTCGTGTAGGAGCAGCGGGAACTAGCGATTGACCAAAGCTGATGGAGACGTGCGAGCTTCTCCATCAATGTTTTCAGTTCTTCACAGTAAACATCTGCAGTAATGCTCATCTCGTTTGGTAAGAAGCTATGATGAATCACACCGGCGCTAGACCACCAAACAGTGACCATCACTTTTCTAGGGGTAAGTTTTCGTTTAGGGGATTTTTTAGGTGCTGAACCAGGTGTCAAACAGAATCCATTTTGCGTCGCAAGTAACAACGGTTCAAAATTCCTTTGTTTGTGTGCCTGTTGAGCAGTGCAAGGCAGGTCTCGACGCGTACTTCGCGCTGGCGATCATTGAGTTCGTGGGGCACCCATTAGTCAAGCTTTTTTATCTTGCCAATTTGACGCAAATGGACCAATATCGTTTTGATACTAACGTCGAAAGCTGCTGCTAATTCAGCTGTAGATTGAGTATCATCATATTCCACAATCGCCTTTAATTCGTCATTGTCGACCAAAGTTTTCAGACGACCACGGGGTTCATTTTTCAGGTCGAAATTGCCAGAACGGAAGCGGGCAAATCAATGACAGGTGGTGTGTTAGTTTGTAGTATTCGCCCCGTAAACGTCGTTGATGTTGCGTGCCGCTTGTGCGGCGTTGCTGCTACGACGGTAGTCATATTCCATAAAGTTAAAAAGTTAAAGTTACAGCCTTATTTCTCAGACAGACATTTCTTATTACTCAGACATGCAGGTTTCCTCACGATGTTTTCCTTCACCGCTGAGCACGTGGTAAATCAGCACTTAAAATTGCAATTAACAATTTCATTAGTGCCGGCGGGGATCGAACCCGGGTTGTTACTGTGAAATTTAAGCGCTAACCATCTAAGCTACCACGGCTCATATTCCATAATTACTCGAATTTTTTACGTATCCATGATGACAAAAAAGATTCAAATGCGATGAAAACATAACGCTAATCAATAGACAAATGATTAATTTTGAAAAAATAATTCCATGTTTTTAAAATAAGTCAGTAAAATAAGTTTTAAAGTAAGCCAGTACCTATTATATCGTACTTATTAAAAAAATTTACTTTTAACAAAAAGTAAAAACTGGCTTCAAACATTTTAATTCTTCGATTATGTTGAAATTAAAACTGCATGAGCTATTAGGTACGTGGAAATAATTTTATTCTTTCAACTATTCACCCGGCAATCACCACCCCTGAATCTATTTAATGAAAAAAGAATCATTCAAATCGGTTCAGACGTTTCCAAGACTATATACCTACTTGTCTCTTGGTGTAACTACATTAGTTTTACTTACCTTCTGTGCTATAGGACTGTGGATGAGATACAAGTCCACATGATTCAGACCCAGTCTCTTTAACGAGTCTTGAAGTGTTGGAATCACTTGGTCACGTGCATGATGATAGTTCCATAACTGAAATGTAAGAACTTTGAAACAAATCAAAGAGATTTTTAAAAATCGCAGTAAATTGCTCTCTCTCTCTCTCTCTTTCTCTTCGCTCTTATATACAATAGTACCTGAATAACCGAGCTTCGCTCGGCGTCTTTCGCATTTTAATTTTGTTTCCATCACTTAGTACTTGCTACCTTTATTCAGATATATAATGTATGTATATATGTATGTGAATTAATAATAATTGGTATAAGGTGCCTGCGGGTAATAAGACCTATCGTATGTATTTATGTAATTATAAGCCTAATTTAATGTATAGCATGCCTCATAACGCGAAGCGTTTTTAGGTAGTGCATTACTCTCGACACGTCAAGATCAAGCAATTTCGTGATCTTAAAATGCTTCCATCATAACCATATTGCACTTATACAATAATATGAGTAGCCGTATATCAAGAAAACACGAATTAATCCATCTTATATTTTCTAAAAAATCATTTCATAATGCTACTTTGAAGAAAAACGGTTTGAAAAAAAAATTACGTGGACGTCCGGATGTTGATTTTGTACGTGGTCACGATAACTCCCGAAAAAATTGACGTATCGAGACCGGATTTTTTTATTAGCTTCAGAAATATATCAACTGGTTCCCTTTTTCATATCAATAGCCTAGTACGCGTAGTTTGTTAATAAAATGATTTTCAACTTTTATAAGTTTTATTGCTATTAAAAATTTAAAGGCGCTTTCATATTTTTTTAGCCCTTGAAAGACAAAGGACAACCTACCCTACAGCCTATATCGATTTTATACTTTGTGTAATCAATTTTGTTTTATTCATTTGTTTCCCTGTAGGTGACATACCTGTTAAAATAATAGAGCGCTAAATTTAAAACACGAAAATAATATATTTTAAAAGTAAGGAAACAATTTTTTTTTAATCCAAATTAAATGAAACGCACGGATTAAATGAATGAAACGTTTGGAAAATCCAAAAGTGCACCCCTCATGCACTTTTGGATTTTCCAAACTATTTTATCAATTTCTGTTCATTATATTTAATAATTTAGATGTAGGCTACTACGTACGAGCTTAACATAGTGTACGTGACATGACTAAAACGAAACCTTCTGCAAATTTATGTAGAATAATTTTCTTAGTGTTAAATCACAAACAATTATAATTAAATACTTAATGAAATGTGTAATAAAACTAACTTTACGGATTTTATCGCGTTAATTTTAACTTTTTAACTTTCAACCCAAAGTTTTATAGACTGATGATGGAAAGCAGCATTATCATTGTGAGAGTTTTTTGAGCTATTAGAAGCCAGTGCTTGATATCATGCCTGATGATAAATGGTGATGTATTCGAAGATGATAAAGCACTACAAACTTTCAGTACCAGCCTAACGGATTGTTATGGTGAAATCTTTCAAGTACTGCGTGCCACACAATACACCGGACATTCTTGCTATTTCCAGTAATGAACTTAAAAAAAATCAGGCAATTATCGAAAATGACATAGGTTTTAATCAAAGTTTTCCTAGATCCTCTTAGAAAAGCGTGGGTATTCCTTGAAAGGCGTCTTATAGCAAAAAAATACCGGCCAAGTGCGAAGCGGACTCGCGCATGAAGGTACCATCGTAAAACACCTTTCTAGTAGGGGAGCCCCTTTATTTTTTAATTTATATTTATTTATATTATTTATTGTTATAGCGGCAACAGAAATACGCATTCTGTGAAAATTTCAACGTTCTACCTTTTACGGATCATGAGATACAGCCCGCTGACAGACAGACGAACGGACGGACGGACAGCGGAGGCTTAGTAATAGGGTCCCGTTGGTTACCCTTCGGGTACGGAACCCCAAAAAGGCCTTTAATGTAATGTGACCTATCCCACCGTTAGGTCTCCTTTCCTTTTTTTGGAAATTACTTTGTTTATTAACAATAAGTTGCCGCCATGTAGTGACGGCGTATGATCCACTTCCCCATATCATCCTGTGGGTGTCGTAAGAGACGACAGAGGCAAACTGAACCATTAGATGGACACCAGCATCTTCCTGATAATAGCTGAATACATTGATATATATGTACTACGCAATAGATTTCGCATTCCGAACATTCACTATGTTCAACTGAACTGTACTGCATTCCGTACACCTTACTTTAGTGTCATTTACTGTGGCTTCAATATTCATGCAGTGTGGAGCGGCGATAATAATACGAGATTTCAAATTAAAGTTTAAACCTTACGTAAATAACAATTCAGTAGTCAAGTAAGTAAAATTTTTTGTTGTTTAAGTGAATAAACAGGTAATAATATCGTAATATTTTACTATCTACCGCGCATGCGCGAAGACATAGAGTAGCGCACATTTTTTGTTTGGAATAGCTTCTCTAGTACGTAGTACATATAACTCAATGGCTGAATAAAAATAAACAAACCGCAGTTGCCATCTTGCTTGCCAACTTTCAGAATTTCTGACAGGCTGTAATAAAATCTATACCCAAAGTTATAACCTATTTCTGAACTTTACTTTTCCTGTTCGCTTATTTCCAAAAACTAACCTTCGTAGTGATGAAAAGTTCTTCTCTTGTCACTATGCCCTTCTGTATAGCATCAGCAATGCCCTGTCCGATCTCCACTTCGTTGTTATAGAGTTCGGCAGTGTCAATGTGTCGGTAGCCGGCTTCTATCGCCCAGTAGACCGCTTGCCGCATGCGGGCGATGTCTTCTCTCTGAAAAAAAGATGTTGGATGACCTTGCCAAATAACAAACGTTCAGCTGTATTTTTCCTTTAGAAACTACTATTTTCAAAGTTTTGTTCTTATTTATTACCACGTAATCACTGTTGGAGCCCGTGTAGTGTGTGTAAGAATATTGACTTCCCCATATCGTCCCGTGTGTGTCGTAAGAGGTGACAGAGGGAAATGAAACAGGAGATGCGCAGCAGCATCTCCCTGACAATAACTTAAAATATTAAAAAAACTGCGGTTGTTAAACCACCTGCCAAGCGTGACAACTATGGCAAAATCCCCTCCTATGATGCTAGCAATCCATGGGGGGAGGGCTATGTTCAGCAGTGTAACTGTGCAGCAACTTTTATAGGTTTTAGCTGCTGGAGATAAATCACCTCAACTGTAGGAAGAATTTACCATAATCGCCACGCTTTGCAGGTAGTTTGCCGACCGCAGCTAGCATTGTCTTCAAGATACAAGACATTAAGATGTCTAGTACCTCTTACGCTGCTCTCCGCCGCTGGTCTGGGTATTTTATGTTTGGCTTATATAAAATGATATAACTGCCATCTATGGTCTTCACCCAGCAGGTGGCGGAGTAAGAGGATTCATCGCCAGTCGCCACTCTCTTCAAGCAAATATTTCTTAAATATATCAAATCCATTTACATCAAAATTAAAAAGGTAACATTTACATTAGCAAGCAAAATTAAGTACTATATAGCTATAATATAGCAATATAATGTAATGTTTAGGGGTCCCTAATATTTATATATCGCATAAATATAGATGCCTCACCGATCCATAAGTTCCCAGCGCAAGTATAGGTATCTTGTTGCCATCATTAAGAAGTTTCACGGGAGCCTGAGCAGCCCTTGTTCCAGTCTGAAACAATACGAAAAAAAATAATAAACTCCACTTATAGATGATCATCTGATTATGTTACATTTCCAGCTTTTATAAAATAAAAGTATTAGAAATATTACCTATTACTGTGTCATGGCGCCGTAAGAGAATCCACTACCACATATCATCATAGAAAGTGAGAAATTAAACAACGAAACACTCTGTTTCTATTTCTCTCTACAAACCTGAACTCCGAAAAATATTTCAATAAAGCCGCATGGGAAATATATTTTCTTTTGAAGATAATTTCATCTTGGGTGTGTTCCGATATACACTGACCACTGTAAGGTGTGACGTCAATTCAGGATACACATCACATAGCATGGTGGTCGTAAAAGGCGACCGAGGTTAACTGAAATAGGAGATGGGCAGCAGCAACTTCCTGACGACCTAATATTTTGTAGTTTTTTAAAGAGTAGGTACTGTACAATAATACATTCATTTATTATACATATAGCTTATCAAAGTTTAGACTTAGCCATAGCCGTGGTAGCTGAGGGGCTGTAAATATCACAGTACGCGAGCAACCCGGGTTCGAACCCCGCTGGCACCAATGAAATTGTTAATTACAATTTTTAAGTGTTGATTAACACGTGCTCTACGGTGAAGAAAAACATCGTGAGGAGACCAAATTAAAAAATATATCTTGAGAAAAGAGAAATGAGAAACGTCAATAATTAGCCTACTCATTGTCGTTTTGCGTCGTGCGTCGTGCATGAGCTTGGCGGGACTTACAGCAAGATGGACAATGAATAAGGCGTTTTACACCCCCTTGGCAACCAGGCGAAGACTACATGTGTAGTGTTGCCAACTAGCTAAGATTATTATTTTAATATATATTTATATGTTTTACTTTTTTTATTTTTTAAATCAATGTTTGTAATCTCCCATGTTGAAGAAGATCTTCTTAGGTTATAAATTATGAATAGAATAAAATAGAATAGAATAGAATAATTTTTTATTCAATGTAGATCACATGTGTAATTCTTATTGAAAGTCATTTTTTACTTTACCACTGGTTCGAAAAAAACCCTCTGTCCTGGGAACAACCAGCAAGAAACCCAGCGGGACTTTTTTTTAAATAAATTTTACAATATAAATGGTTACAAATTATTTACAAAATTTATTTTAGAAACAGCTTGGAAGCGACCACCTCATGAATTTCTTATGACGATCCATGTATTCATTTATATTATAATAACCCTTTTTATACAGTTTTAGTTTAATAAAATATTTAAACTTGGTAATAGAGAAAGCTTGTATATTTTCTAGGACTTTATTGTAATAGCGTATGCATTGCCCCACGAATGAATTACTGACTCTGTGGAGTCGAGATTCTGGTATCACTAGCTTGTGTTTGTTCCTAGTGTTTACAGAGTGTATATCACTTTTTTTACTAAAACTACCTTTGTTTTTGTGAACATAGGTATATTAAATTTTCGTAAATATACTGACAGGCCAAAGTTAATATATTTATTTCTTTAAATTTTTCTCTAAGAGACTCTTTCGGTTTTAGGTTGTAAATAGCTCTAATGGCCCTCTTCTGGAAAACAAAAAAAGTTTCTAAATATGATCTGAGGATATAGTGGTATCACAGAATAAATAAGTGGTATTATGAATTGAAAAGAATTTCACAATTACACATATAATACAACTAAAATCGTTTTTAAACTCATTATTTTGTTTTCTAAATGAACTTATTGAAATACATAAAACTTTATCATGAAATAAAATTTGTTTTTAATACATACTTGAGTTTTAGGTAAGAATATATAATATTTGATAACCTTTTCTTGAACCTTCAATTGATATAGACACAATGTGCAAAATGTTATCGGATTTTATTTGTTTATTTTAACAGTCTTTATATGATAGCATTTTATCGAAATATATTCATCAAAGCGTATTATTAAAAACGAAAACCAAAAATATTTAAATTTATTTTGCCCATACCATATGAAATACAATAAAATACAAATGAATTAGGTGTAGCATGGGGGTAGGGTGTAGACAGGAGTCCAAACTAGGACAGAATCGGGAGCCTTGGACTTCTTGGGTCCTCTACTCAGACATCGACATTATTATTTTTATTTTCTTTTTTTTTAGAAAACGCGTTTCGGGTGCTTTCTGCTTTCCAGCACCCATGGTCACTGGGGAAAACGTCGGGAATTAAAAACTAACAACAATTAAACGCAACGTAGTATTCGCGTCTATATAAGAAATCATTGTAACTTTTTTATTTAAACAATATTTGAATTAGAACAAGAAATTAAAAAAAATTAAAACAACATCAACAACAACAACGAATATTTAAAATTATTAAAATCAATCGTCGAATTTAGGACTTCATTGATTTCATTTTGGAGTCATAACGACGACGGCTTTAAATTGTTTTCTATAACGCAACTTACCCTCAGAATCAAATTTACGTATTAGTTGTTGTACTATTATTTATTCTGTGGTATTAGGTTAATAGTTTTTACTATATTAGCTCAACATATGTTGTAAATGGTTGTAAATATGAGTCATTTTGGGCTATATCTTGATAACTTGACATAACTATCCATAGATTGACAACCATCATCTCGACAAACAATATAAAAGACAAATAAATTGTGTGAACATGACTTCTACCGATTACTAAGAGACTGGCCAATAATTATATACATATATAAAGATAATTGGGCCAGCACGGACGGACGGACCAAGTGATTCCAAAAGTGTGTCGTTTGGCAATTGCCTTACGAGTTCAATACTAACTTAGTAGAACAGCTTCATCCACACTATTACAAAATACTCTTAAATATTTATCTATATAAATAAAATGCAGTTGTGCGCGCATCGCGGAAAAACTACTAGATAGATTTCAATTAGGTTTTCTAAGTTTTATGTCGTAGACACTTGGTCCTTATCTAAAAAAAAAACATTGCGATATCTTCATTTAATATAAAGTTATTAAAGTTTTAAAAAACAACGATTTTTAGAAGCACTACGTGATCAGTGATGTGTGTAAGCAACGCGGACAAGGTCGCGGGTATCAGCTAGTTTTACATAATTTCATAACACAGGCGAAGAAACATAAATTAATTTGAGGTAATTATTATATAGTATATCGAAAATTTTAATATTACAAAAATTCAGTTCTTTGACCTTTAATTCTTTTGTATTATATGTAGGTTATTAACTTATCCTCACTCTTTTGATAAAACGCATTAATATTTATTTTATCATAGGTACATAAAAACTTACATAAAAAATAATGAATACCAAAACCACAAAAGACACAAATTGCGCCATCGTTTAAGCGCCAATGTCGAAATCGGACTGATCAGTATATGATTCAGTTAGCTTACAAAAACTTATAAAAACAACTTAAGGCCTAACGCCTTATATTGTTTTATAATAGACGAAATCGAAACGAACACGATTTTATAAATTTACCTAAATTGCGCTCGGTAAATGATGCAGGATTACGTTTAATTCAGCACGTTTTTATTAGAAATTGTGTAAATCATTTGATTGCGTAAAAAATACAAGATTTCTTTATAAATTAAAAGTACATTTGCATACAAAAGTACGACTACGCCGCTCGTCGTTAAAAAATTATAATTTTAATATCTTATATAAATCATAGATAATATAACATATATACCTATTATATGAGCTAAATCATCTCCAAAAGTACACTCCCGATTGACTTGAAATTTGGCATATATACTCCTACACTACTACTATACCCCTTTCTCGACGTAGACACCCATTAAGAAAGGATTTTGGAAAATTCAACCCCCTGAGGTGAAACAGGTTGTTACATTTTATAATATGATCAACTTGGAAAGTTAAACATTTTCTAAACACAATTTTTTATCCAAAACGTTAGAGTCGTTACCGAAAAACCTTACACGTACTTACCATCGATTATCATTTTTTCGATCTATACGACTTGGTTGCTAGCCACTTTAGTTTACTGCTCTCAGGTCAGGTCCTCGAGTAGCTCGTACTACTGGTACGTGGAGTGTGGGTCCCCCACTAGATGGACTGGCGACATGTCTTACATATACAGGAAGTCGATGGATGCAGATGGCTTAAGCCGGGACGGTATTTTGTGATATACTTTGGGACCTATGTTTAGCAGTTGACTCGTGAAGCGCTGACATAATAATGATGCTTAGACACTTAGAGCCAGGTTGGCTGTCAGCTTGTTTGACAGTCTTATAATAATATTAAAGAAACCTCGTAAATCTTTATCTATACCTTACGATACGTAATCGACACTATATTATTTTCAAACGTGTAAGATAATCTGTGATTATAAATGACTCATTGCATTTGAGACGACGGCCGTGTCTCGTCACTCGTCAAACTAGTTTTTAACTCGTTCCCGCAATAGTTGAATAATGTTATTGTGACTGCTTGTTATAATAAATATTGTGCACATTTATGCATGATGTTATCCTTTTTCTAATAATTATATATTAATAATTATATAAGTTGCAAAAAGAATAGCTTTAAGGAAAATCATCAAATAAAATAGATTTGAAATGATGAATAAAACAAAATTATAATAATAAGAATGTTCTTCAGACCGAGTTTCGGTCACGACGCCGTCTCAACGGAGTGTATGCGCAAGGATAAGTGCACTCCCTATTCCCTCACTCTTATAGTCCGATGGGACGGTTAACCGACACGACCAGAGAGAGATCAGACGCAGGACCAACGGCTTTACGTGCTTTCCGAGACACGGGGCTGAAACTTCCTGACTCCGGGCTGCTACTGAGAATTTCTTGACAATAAAACCAATAACTGATATAGCCCGTTCCGGGATTCGAACCCAAGACTTCATGATCAGTATTACTAGGGCAGCTTATCGTTTTGGTAGATAGAGAAAATAATGTCAGTATGTTGCATTTAAACGCAGTGGGCGATAAAAAAAAATTAAAGTATTTGAAGACATTAATAACAATTTAATAATATATTATTAATTGAGCCTTCGGCTTTTAAATATTCTTGTTGTCAGTTCATTCCCGGCATATTTAATCATACACGTGACTGCCTGCTTCTACTCGACTTATTCTTGAATATGTATACAATTCGCTTCTTTGGGTATCTAATATCTATATAAAAATCAGTAGTTCATTAACCTCTTCACCTATTATAACAATACTTCCTACTTGAAAGACTATTGACCTGCTCTCTTTTACGTTTTTTTTAAATATCAGAGACGAGATTAACTTCATTACCCCCTTTCCTAGCAAAAGAAATGTAATTATATATTTTGCAGACGAATAGCATAATAAATTTAGAATCCCGGACGACATCGTGGTCTAGTGACCAGTGTCCGGCTACAAGGTCACGGGTACTGGGTTCAAATTGCGTAACGGAGAATCGAAGGCTATTTGAGCTGATAAATTGGCACATATTCTTTTATTTTTCTACATCTGCCATGTCTATCGAGGTCCACAAGCCACAAGTGCCTCTTAAATTTACTACCCCTAGACAATTAATAATTATTAACAACTCCTATGGAACGCGGCGGTGTGATGAATTGCCCACGCCACCTACAAAAGCATTATTAACAGTTTCCATTTATTTTTTTTGGAATATTATGATGATGATGCAGATTTTTTATTGAATAAGGATGACAAACGAGCACACAGTCCACCTAATGATAAGTGGATGCTGTAGCCCTTAGACATTTATTATATTTTACATTATCCTCGATTAAAAATCAAAATGCAGATGCGTTGCCATCCCTGAGGACGTAATACAGCAGTATTAAGCTGCTATTTCACACTGGTATTCTAACAGCATGGCCCTTCCCCGGTCGAGTCAAGTCATTCGTGTTAAAACCATAATATAGCTGCTGCTTGGCTCTACCACGTATGGCAAAGTACACTAATGGAAACTCTAACGCACACAAGTCAAAGAACACATACACATACAATATTTACAATGAATATCCTGTTTTTCGATTTCAGAAACAAGTCTTTGGTTGGCTTTTTATTTCACAATCTCGAGAAAGGAAAGTCTGTTCTAATAACTTTAATTTAAATGCTATAGTGTATGTAGTTGAAATGAATACACGGCTACATTGGTGTTAGTTTTTATATTATGTAACCAAATACCTACCTAAAGTATGTATCAATTACATATTTCTTATAACGGATTAGCGGTCAGCGCCTGCAAGTTGTGTGTTCGAACGATCTAGGGATTCAAGTTTTATCATCACTTGATTAATAGACAGAAAAACATTTGAAAAATGGCGGGAAAGTGTTTTTTTACCTTTTATTTTTTATTTTGCTTAATGTCCTATATGTATTTATATTAAAACCAGCCTGATACAAACAGTACAATCAAAGAGATTTTTCTTCAATTTTATGCAAACAAAATACGAAGAAACTTTTTCTCCGACCTATTATTTAGCAAAACTATGGAGTCATAATCATCTTCCTAATAACAACTATGGTAAAAATCCCCCTGAAGGAGGCCTTTGTTCAGTAGTGGACTTTTATAAGCTGTAATGAATGATGAATGAGTGAAAATGGAATCATGAATATCTAGAATATATTAGAATAGACTATTTTATTCAATATAGAATGTTACATAATATATTATGTTGAAATCATGATGTAATTTTTATTTACATTATTCTGTTATGTTCTACACATTTTTTTATTTTAGGAAGAACCAGCAAGAAACTGAAGTGAATTATTATTGTAAAAGCGCGCGATCACCTTTAGTTATTTACATTTATTGACTAAGATCAACTGCAACGTATCAATACATTGAACCCCCAGGAAATGGCCAAAGCATTTTCATAGATCTTAAAAATTGCAGCCGCCAACGGTCTTCTAAGCGTGGTAACTATGACAAGCATTCCCTATGATCAACGACACAAAGTGACGACTACTAGTCCCCAGTGGCTACGCTATTCCTAACTTCGGTGGCGACCATGAATATAAGAATCAACAGCGGAGATTCAGTTACTCAGGAATTACATACGCATTCATCATTTTTACGTGATGGCAACTATATATAGCTACAGCATGAATGACTCAGGTCGCCAGGGTAAGACCACGCTCTCTCAAAATACCAGCGTGAAACAGCAGAATAATTCTGCTGTTTCGTATGGTGAATGTAGAGAACCGGAGATCCTTTTAACTGGTAACGAGGCATTCCATCTTAGTCCTCAGGCATTTAGATTCTAAATTGATGATAGGTGTAGATGTCTTTGGGTCATAGCATCCACCTACAATCAGGTGGACTAAGTGCTCGTTTGTTATTCAATAAACAATTGTCATCATCATCATCACAGCCTATCAAACATCCACCGCTGAACATATGCCTCTCCCTCAAATTGCCTCATATGATATTCACCATAATTGCCACGATTTACACATTTCCAGTTTTCCTCTTTTGCCTCTTACGACACCCACTGGAGGTTATGAGATAGTAGATTCCTGTACACCGCTACTCCACGGCACATACATCATTAAAATGAGTTAAAATTGAACTCTTACAAAATTAAACATATTTCTGTGCCGTTGATAGGTAGAAAAGGCATACACAGATCGACACCTTCGGAACTCGATCACAAGCAAGCTCAAAGTCGCGCATAAAACTATGAAGAGGGCTATCCTCGGAGTTTTTCTCTTGACCTTACTATACTTGCGGTAAAATCAAAGTAACTGGCATAGCCCAACGAATCAGTGGGCTGAAGTGACAATAGATCGGCCTCTGTAGCTCGAAGAACCTATAGACCATAGATAATAAACTACTACAACCTAAGGTAAGAAATGGGTTTCAAGTGGCAGCCGCCGGCGAGCGCGGTGTAGGGGCGGAGTCTTCTCTGTGCATTACACTACTGACTCCGAACCGTGCTTAGTTACGTAAAATAATGCCATGACCTATACTCATCAGTGGACTTTTGATTAGCCTGCGACGAATGAAAAAAAAATTCGAAAGCACATTCTTTTCATGTCCATCTAAAGAATATAACACAGTAGTTCAAGCTTTTATAATTATACTTACATCATTTGTTTAGTCAGAACACGTGTACCTAGAGGTGGAGCTAATGAATAAATCAATGAATTGCGAACTATGTGGTTGGGATTCTTATTTTTTTTTGAACAAGGAGAATTTGCAACAATGGAACAAGTGAATAACATTGATATATACTTACGTACATATTACATCAATTGTGTATAATTAATTGGTTGACATAACTGACTCTTTCAGTCCTCGGTTTGAAAATAAGTGCTGTGGTTGGTTATTTATGACCATTGTTTTTAAATCTTTGACATTTTTCATGATATGATGTTAATTTTTACTTAAGGGCAATCAGTTTTTCATTTATAACAACCAACAAATTTTATAAAAAGTAATGAATATCTATAATTTTTAAATTTTATATAAAAATATATAATTTTTATATAAATTTTTTAAATCATTTTATTTTTAAATAATTAAATATAATGGATGAATATATAATTCGAATGTAAAATAATAATACAATTAATCTTATTATAATAAAAATAAATCTAATAATAAATAATTTATTTATAATAAGAAAATTAATGAGAATTAGGGAAAAACCCTAAAAAAGGAGGTAATCATCTTAAAGATAAACAATTAATTAATAAAGATATTTTTAAGGAAAATTTTATATTTACAATAAATAAGTGATTGATATAATAAATATTTAATATATTAAAAACACATAATTCTAATTAAAAATTAGTATATTATTAAATAAAAAAATTCATAAATTTTCTGTTATTATTAATGCTGCTAATATTCATCTTATCATCAAAATCCCACTGCAAAAAATTGGCCTCCCCATAGATTGTCTCATAGGATAAATATTTGTCATGGTTACCACCTTTAGCAGGCGGTTGCCACCGCTAATTTTATTATTCTGAGTTGTTATCAGAAAGATGCTGGTGCTGCTGCCCATGCTTTGTTCATTTCTCTGTCGCCTCTTACAACACCCACGGTATATGATAAAGCGGATTATTTGCGCCGGCTTTACGGCTTTAAGGCACTAAACTATAATTTATTAATTATATTTAAAAGACAAATAATAAAAACAGTTATTACAAAAATAAATTTATTAAATTAAGTCTTATTAGTTTTCATAAGGATAGAAAGGATAGTCTTTCCATTCAACCGGATGGATAACACGATTGTTTGTATTATATCGACTAATTGTAGCGACCTCTTCCTCGGTGAGGCCGAAATCGAAGAGGTTGATGTTCTCAACTATCCTTTTCTGGTTTGTAGATTTTGGTATCGGAATAACGCCGCGCTGAAGCTGAAAATAAAATATACATAGTAAGCAATCCTTGTTTTAAGCTTTCATTATTTCTCAAATTTCTTACAAAAACAAATAAACAAAAAACTTTTGGTCTTTTTCCAAAACGTTAAATTAAATCACAATAATTTAAGTTAAAGTTACAGCCTATATACGTCCCACTGCTGGGCACAAGCTTCCTCTGATTTCTGAGAGGGTTTTAGGGCCAGGAAGTGCCCTCCGCGCTGCCCCAGTGCGTGTAGGCGAACTTCTCATGTTCGAAATGTTTTTTTTTCTTATTTCTCAGACATGCAGGCTTCCTTACGATGTTTTCCTTCATCGCTGAGCATGTGGTAAATCAGCACTTAAAATTGCAATTAACAATTTCATTGGTGCCGGCGGAGATCGAACCCGGGTTACTCGCGTACTGTGAAATATACAGCGAGCGCTTAGCCCCTGAGCTACTCCGGCTCTATATGAGTTTTCTTACAAATCTTGAATTTTAAACCATTAAATGGTATTTATTACGTTATATACGGCAAGCTTGCAACTTGTTTCTTAACGCTTCTCAGAACCCTTTCTGCACGCTCGCTTATCAAGTGTGCAGAAAGGCCGGTTGCATGGCGAACATGACAACTTTACAACCTCAACGTGCTCTCGCTATAATCTGAGATCCTGAGTTTCAAGTATATTTTTCTATATTTTTCTTCAGTATTTTCATGTTCATTGTTTTAGGGAGATAGATATATTAAGTATATTACAACATATGGGATAGTAGTCAAGTGCTGGCATATAATAATGTATGCAACTTTTTAGTACAACGTAAAAAAGCCGCTGTGGTATAAGAAATACAAAACACTAGGCCTCTGACCGCTACTACGCCCGCGTAGGAACATAAATGTCTTCATGTTCATTTTTAATCAAAGACATAGCCTATTCTGTGTGGTGTGCCTAAATTTCATCTAAATTCGTGTAGTCTCTTTTCCACATAAATGTTTATGTGGAATATGCTTTTGCGTGATTCAGTAACAGCAAATATCTTCACAAACTTTCACATATTAGTACCTATGTGTTAGCGCTTACGAATATACTGACCGAGAAGAAACCGCACCACCCTAAAGAAAATACGGTAAAAGAAGAAAAGAAAAAAGGGACGACCTTTGAGTATTCATCTAAGCAAGCTAGGGACGACTGACTCTATCTAACGTTTGCGTGAACAATGCACAGCTGCCCACCCACTTAATATTTTTAATATTGTATATAAACAAATTCAATACTAAAACCTAAGACCAAAAACATAAAATATTGTAAAATATCGCTATTTTTTTGGAAAATATACCATCATTCCATTGAGTTAAAGATTTTAAGTCCTAACATTATGGATTTATAAACAACAAGCTGGAGTGGCAGATGGTTTCCTGTTCTTTATGGCAAGTGGTACAATGACTTTGTTTTGAATACAAAATTTATTTATAACTCGACCTTAACGCCGCCTATCGGATCCAGATTTTGTGATTTTATCCAACTTATATTGGTTGTGTAAACATATATCGTTTTGAACCATAAATATAGATTTTATAATAACTTGACTACAGCGTCACAATCGGATCCTAGCTTCCTAGCATAGCTATGAACCAAATATATGGTGTAAATATGACCTTAATCAATCGAGTCGTACAGAAGTTACACGATCAACAACAAATGTAGCAATGAATTTCTACATTATTTTTAAAGACTGGCTGTTTCTGCATAATAATTATAAAGAAAAAAACTACTTTACTTTTTTTTACTTTTATCGAAATATCTTACCAAATATCTCAAGATGACCTGCCCGAAGGATTTTCCGTATTTGTCAGCAATTTGCATGAGAGCTGTTTTGTCTAAATTCTGCTTAGCGCTGTCCCTGCCGACGAAGAAGCCGAAGGGACTGAAACCCATGACCACTATAGCGTTCTCCATACAGAAGGCAATCATCGGCTCTTGGGTGAACGTAGGACTGACCTGTGAAAAATAAATACTGATTAGTGTTATTATTATTGTGACAAGCTTTGTGATAATCTCGTAAAGAACACAGAAGTTAAATTGCAACAAAAGGATATTGCGTTAGCTTAGCTTTGGCTTGAAGTAATCTATTGCAGAAATCATGCAAGTGTCATGCAAGTGTCCAATAATTGATATTGAACGTGTAATGGCGTATCATCTCGTGGTTGTCGTAAAAGGTGACAGAAGGACAAAACTAAATCAGGAGCTGGTCACCAGCATCTTTTTTTTTTATAGAATAAGGTTGACAAACGAGCACACAGTCCACCTGATGGTAAGTGGTTGCTGTGGCCCATAGACATCTACATCTATCTTCGTTTGCGAATTTAAATGCAGATGCGTTGTCAGCCGTGAGGACTAAGATAGAATGCCTCTTTTCCAGTAAAAAGGGTCTCCGGTTCTCTACACTCACCATACGAAACACAGCAGCTGCTATTTTACACTGGTATTCTGTGAGAGCGTGGTCCTTCCCCGGTCGAGCCGACCCATTCGTGCTACAACGATACTATTTATATAGCTGCAGCATGGCTCTACCACGTAAAAAAACAACTCAAAATAATAATAAAACAGCGGTCGCCTCCCCGCCTGCCAACTATGTTATACAAGGAAACCTATAAAGGAGGCCTATGTTCAGCAGTGGAGTTTTGATTGTCTTAAATTGATATAATACTCTAAAGACATTGAAGTGATATGTACTACATGCTAATTACATTGTACTTCAATGTCTCAAGATATAAAATAAAAATTGCAGCCATTGTGTCAACAATCTTGACGATTGTGCGCAACGCGATGCGATTTATTTTTATAGCACGCACAATTTTATTCATGCAGGATGCTTTGCAAAAGTAAACGTTGATCCTACACTAGGAATTGGTCTTGTATCATGGAAGTGATTTACACATTGTATAAATTACATATGGACAAACATACAATAGGCCATATAAATACTTATCCGTGCGGGATGCGAACCTGCGCCCCCGTCCCCCCCAAACTGCAGCTAAGCGCTTTGACACTGCGCTAAAAAGCCATTGTCGATTTCGCCAACTACCGGCGATTTTTTGGAGGATTTGACTTACATTCTGTGTACTAAATATCGAATTTGTCAATAAAACAAAAATACAAATTATTCATCTAAATTTATTTTATCGCCTTCAGTAGGCCCCATCGCTTGCAATACAACATCCAACGCTTCACCCAGTCTTCCATACATTTTTCATAGCTATTTGGTGTGGCCTTTAGCTATTCAGCGAATTTTTGTTATGCTTCATCGACTCAAAACGTTTTCCTCGAAGTGGTAATTTTACTTGGGAAATAAAAAAGTCAGACGGAGCCATATCAGGTGAATACGTGTGCTTGGTCGAGAACTTTTGTTGAATGTTTCGCTAAAACTCTTTCACTATAATGGTGTGTGTGATGGCATTATCATGGTGCAGCATCCATGAGTTGAAGCCACAAATCGACGTTTTATGGATACTCACGCAAACGCTTCATGACGCCTAAAATATTTTTATTCACTGTTTCTCCCTTTGAAGGAATTCGAGTGAACCACACACGGTAGTCAAAAAAACTGTCAGCATCACCTTGATTTTGGAGCGACTTTGCCGCGGTTTTTTGGTTTCGGCTCGTTTTCGAGACGCCATTCTGAAGACTGTTGGCTTGTTTGCATGTCGTACTCATAAACCCATGTCTCGTCGCCAGTTATTATACGTTTCATAAAGGTCGGATCCAGAAGCTCGGAAACCATGTCTTCAGCGACATGTTTTCGCTGCGCTCTTTGAACAAAATTGAGCTCTTTGAACTAGTCGAGCGGCGACGCGTTTCATGCCTAAAATGTCAATGAGAATGTTGTGGACGGACTTAAAGATATAAACCCCACTAGCCAACTCTCTCAGACTCATACGTCGATTTTCGAGCACTAGCTTGATTTTGTCGATGTTTTCTTTGGTCGTAGCGGGAAGGTCTACCAGAACGAGGCAAGTCTACTACTACTTTGGCCTCTTAAAAGCCTTATACCATCATAAGCCCTTGTTTTCGATATACACGATCGCCGTAGGTATTTCGCAACATTTTTAGTGATTCACCACATGAAATATCATTCGAAACACAAAATTTAAGACACACTTTGTTCAACAATATTTTCCATTGTAAAATCGCCGATAACTCAAAACTATGACCAACAAAAAGTGGTTTAAAACAAATTAAATGACAGATCCTGCTCAAACTTTGCGCGCTAAATCAGTACAGTGCTACCAACATGCAGTAAAAATTAGAACGACCTCTTTTACGCGGGTCTTTTTATTGACATATTCCCGATACTTTTTACACAGAGTTGTAGGGACCGTCAAGGAACGAGCTTACTCATTTTTAAAAGGCCGGCAACGCACCTGCAATTCTCCTGGTGTTGCAGTTTTTCATGGGCGGCGGTCGATTCTTACCATCAGGTGAGTCGCATACTAGTTTGCCCCTTCTTCTATAAAAAAAAATCGTACTTCCTAGTACGTTGCTTTTATTGTAAAATTATTTGCTTCACCATTTACCATTATTCGTAGAGTTAATTAAAAAGTAAGGTTTATTTTCGATGTTTTCCTTTACCGCCGAGCACATAGTAAATAAAGGCTTAAAATTGCAATAACAATTTCATTTGTACCGGTGGAGATCGAGGGTTGCTCGCGTAATATGAAATTTACAGTGAGCGCTGACACGGCTCATTGCTTGTATCTCAATCTGAATTGTTTATCTGAAGGAATCTGGGACTCAGTGCCATTTTTTATGAATATATTAACATACGAACCCAGACAGATTCCTTCAATGAATAGGTGATACTTAAACTTGCTACTGAAGCGATCGCCGTATAATCTCTGACCCTGATCATCTCTTTAATAATACGTTAAATGAATTTTTCCACTTTATTTTATTTGTAATAGATATCCTCCAAGTTTTCATGATAATGAGACATTTTAAAGAGTGTCATGGTCTTATTGAGTTATAGCAATTTTGAAACTTTTGTACTATACCAAATTTTTTTATTTTTGAGTGCATTTTTTGCTATTACATTGCCTCTCTCCAGATGGAGTGAAGACTTGGTAAGACATGCAGAAAGTCGATGAATGCAGATGACTCAGGATTTGTATTGTGCTGTAGGAAAGCTTTTGTTTAACAGTGGACTTGTTAAGGGCTCTAATGATGATGATAATGTTTGTTTGTTTTTATAGAATAAGGGTGACAAACGGGCACACAGTTCACCTGGTGGCAAGTGGATGCTGTAACCTACAGACATCTACATTAATCCTCGATTAAAAATCAAAATTCAGATGCGTTGTCACTCCTGAGGATTATGATGGAATGCCGTTTCGTTTCCAGTAAAAAGGGTCACCGGTTCTCTACACTTACCATACGAAACACAGCAGCATTAAGCTGCTATTTTACACTGGTATTCTGTAAGAGCGTAGTCTCACCCCGGTCAAGCCGACCCATTCGTGATACAACCATAATATAGCTGCAGCGTGGCTCTACCACGTAACAGATGTCCTTTCACAAGAAAGGACTTGTTGTAACTGAGGTCCTTTCACAAGAAAATGGCGGTTGAGAAATTATATTTGCAGTCTTATGGACAAACGCATAATACCCAGCCTCTCGGTGTTCTGCAGGTATCCTGTTTATATTTCAAAGAGTATCTACACAGGAATAGCATTGTTTATAATATGACGTTTATAGATTGAATCAGTAAACCTTCCTAGGCGCATAGAACACGTAAGAATTATCAACACCTCATTTATGGAAATCATTGAAGGACCTGTTAGACTATCCCCAAATAACCACTTACCTCAACTTCATTCACTACAGGCTGGATTTTACTGTTCGCCATCAACCTCTGTAACTGTTCGATATTAAAGTTGGACACGCCAATGGACCTAGCGAGTCCAAGTGTCTTGGCTTCCTCCATGCCTTGCCAAGTTTCAAGATAGTCTACATAATCCGGCGAACCATCTTCCTAAATTAAAATAAACCATATCAAAACACAATTTAGATTTTATTTATTTCATACAAAAGCATTACTCTATTTTCTCCCTACATAATGACAGTACAGCAAATTTTTTATGATACCATCTACTTTTTAAACAAGCCAACAATATTTAAATTTTTTAAACAAGATGTGAAATACTACAGTTATTTATACTCGATTAAGAACCAAAATATATTATACGTTGTCTGTCACCCCTGAGAATTGAGAAGGAATGCCGCCTTAGTGTCGATCGGCTTCTACAGGGTTATTTTTCAAAAATAGCCAAGTTTTATATTTAAGTTCAAATATGTAAATAATGCAGTTTTTGAAAATACAAGTAAATAAGGCTTCTACTTTTATTTGAAATTATCCCAAATTGAATGTGATTTATGGGCAATAACTACACGTACGCGCGTTCCTCTGTGTGCGATTCAATTCACAACGTTTTTCCGACCGAGCGACTCTTGAATATGTGCGTGCGTAGTAAAACAGTAGGCGTTAGATATTTATAAATGACAATCAGTTAAAATAATGCATTACCACGCATACTGAATTTATAAAATAAAAAGGACAGTATGATTGAGATTTTTAAATTAATTTTTCTCCATCATTCGCCAATATTACTTATTCTGAACCTTCTCTGCAAACTTGGCTATATATTGCAAAATAACCCTGTATATTTAAGGCGAACACATTACTAAAATAATGTGCAAAATATAAATACTTATAACCACGATTAGGATACAAAGTACAAACATTGAAGTTCATCTCCAAAATGAATCAAATCTACAGGATTGCAGGCAGGTATACTCTTCGGATACCTGTTCATTATCAAATATAATATTCCTAACCGTATAGTGGAGATGTAAGAATATCCACTACCCCATATCGTCCCTTGGGTGTCGTAAAAGACGACAGAGGGAAACTGAAACAGGAGATGGGCAACAGCATCTTCCTGATAACAACTTAAAATTAACGCCAGCGAACTTTGACAAATCCAATCAAATCCCATAAGGCAAATTATGAGGGAGGCCCATGTTTAGCAGTGGACTTTTATAGGCTGTAATGGAAGGAACTGTAAACAAGACTGGCCGTCGCTTTTTTAAACATTCTCGGCAATATACCCCGAGGGAGAAGGCTTTATGGTAATTTTAGTATTATCTTTATTGTAAATATTTGTATAAATTAGGTAAACAAAAAAATATAATACAATGAAGAATTGAGGAGAGTAACAAAAATATCCAATGCATGTCATATGATTTAATAATATTATAGAATAATAAATACATTGAATTTCTTACCTTCATAGATATAGGGAAATGTATCAAAATAGATCAATGTAATCTAGTCCAAGTCGGCTAAGGGACTCCCGCAATGCCGGTACAACTTGTTCTCGTCGATGTTTGTCATTCCACAGCTAAAATGTAAAATAGTTCAAATTCAAAAAATCGATTTAAAAAATCGAGAGATTGTATGACTTGGTTATACTGTATTAGAAAAAAATTATCTTAATTCGAAAAACTTAACGTCATATCATTTTTTAATGTAGGTAGGTACTACCTTAGTGGTAACAAATATGTTGTCTCTGGTCACTATGTTCTTTGCTATCGCTTCCGCTATTCCTTGTCCTACTTGCTCTTCATCGTCGTATGCAGCAGCTGTATCGATGTGCCGATACCCAGCCTCTAAAGCCCAGAAGACTGCTTTACGTACGTCGTCCAAGGAGTCACTCTGAAAACAATAAACGTTGTAAGACAAGCAACAGTAAAAGAGAGAATGGAGGGAATGCGGTTAAAATTATAATTATAGTTAAAGCCACTAAACACTTATGGGCACAGGTCTTTTCTCATTACTAAGAAGGTTTTAGAGTAAGAAAATGTCCACCGCGCCTCCCCTTACGCGTATTTGCGGGCTTCGTTTATCTAATTTTACAGACATGCAGGTTTCCTCACGATGTTTTCCTTCACCGCCGAGCACATGGTAAATCAGCACTTAAAATTGCTATTAACAATTTCATTGGTGCCGGCGGGGATCGAACCCGGGTTTCTTGCGTATTGTAAAATTCACAGCATTCGCTTAGCCCTGAGCTACCATTAAAATACCAAAAATTAATAGTTTTGTCGTTTACTTGGATTCGAAATGAAATTACGAGCGAACGCAACGTCTGTTTTGTCGTGGTCTTACCGATTACAACCTGCGTTCGTTATAAAGCTACCATTCACTTGTATACATATGTTCATACGTACTTAGTTACCTATTATCATAGATTATACTCTGTTTACTAGATGTCATCTTCAAGTGAAGACAAAGCCATGATATTTTATTTATTACTAGCTGATACTCGGCGCGTTGCAGCCGCAGAAGAAATAATTGTGGAAATATCGTTTTAAATTTGGAACAGTTATATTGTTGAATTAGGAATGATAAATACTTTAAATTTGGAACAGTTATATTGTTGAATTAGGAATGATAAATACTTTAAATTTGGAACAGTTATATTGTTAAATTAGGAATGATAAATACTTTAAATTTGGAACAGTTATATTGTTGAATTAGGAATGATAAATATTTTAAATTTGGAACAGTTATATTGTTGAATTAGGAATGACAAATACTTTAAATTTGGAACAGTTATATTGTTGAATTAGGAATGACAAATACTTTAAATTTGGAACAGTTATGTTGTTGAATTAGGAATGATAAATACTTTAAATTTGGAACAGTTATATTGTTGAATTAGGAATGATAAATACATTCATTGAAGTTGTGTGTACCAAAATGTACTGTGTACTAAATGAATGTACCAAAGGTCTATGTCCGAATGAAATATTGCGGGCTAGTGACAAAGGCTATGACTACGGTATATTTACCTCAGGGAAACAATCAAAGTAAACAACAGATATTCGTACAAATATTGAATTGACTTATACTTCTTGTACTATTATGTATTCTGTGCTTGTATAAGCACAGAATACATAATAACAAACAGCTCTTAAGGCTCTTTTCATCATTTATGAGTTTCTTTTAAAAATACTAACTGGCTTGATAAATGTTGTTCTGCCTTTTCCGGTAAGTATCGCAGTAAATTTCACAAAATCCAATTAACAGTGTAAATGTAAAATTTATTAATAACTTTACCATAGCGCCACCACGACCAGAATTTGTGATTTTATTTTTTATTACTGTACGATTCAATGAGTCAATGCACTCGTACGGTGCTTCTTGTTTATGAGAAACAGAAACAGAAACTTTTTTATTTAATATAGATTATAAATATTACTTATTGAAAGTCACTCTTTTGTTTAATTAACACTGGTTCAAAACAACCTATGTCCTGAGAAGAATCAGCAAGAAACCCAGCGGGACTTTTTTTAAATTACAACTTACACAATTAACAACACAAAATAAATTAGAAATAGCGTGGTAGCGATCACCTCATTCCCAGGGGTTATTATATGAGAGTTATTTATTAATACTAAAGTTGGCAATTAACAATAATTAAAGACAGTACCTAGTTATGTCGCACTCTGCCTATCAGCATTACTATCATCTTTACCACCGAGTTATCATCCTTATCAACTATTATAAGTAAATTTAGCAAAGTACAGTTATTTTTGGTCCTTCGAGCCAGAAACCACATAAACCAACATATTACCTACATTGTGAATATGCGCAATTTTGATTCATAAATAATTTGTTAATAACTTGATTACAGTGTCATCTATCGAATCATATCATTCATATCATATCATTCGAATCAATCAGAACATTCGTAGCTACGAACCATCGACTGGACAAAAAAAGTGTGAATATAACCCCAATCAGTTAATTTGTTCAAAATATCATTAACAGACGCACTGAGTATTTTACCTGGCGTTGTAGACGTTGATATCCAATATAAAAATAACTTAAAAATTAAACTAAGTGGTAAAAAAGCTTTATTTTTTTGTCACGCAATAAGGTTATAATTATAATTATGTTAATTTGTTAGGATATTATTTAATTGAAAAAAAAGTAACAAGATTTTTATTACGTTGCCAGTGTCACTTTTTCTAAAACTATACAGGGTTATTTTGCAATAACCGGCCAAATTTGCAGAGAAGGTTCAGAATAACTAATATAGGCAAATAGTGAAGAAAAATTAATTTAAAAAAATCTCAAACATTCTGTCCTTTTTATCTTTTGAATTTAAAATGCGTGGTAATGCATTATTTCAACTGGTTTTACTGCGCACGCACACATTCGTAAGGGTCGATCGGTAGGCAAAAACGTTGTTGCCCATAAATCACATTCAATTTGGGATAGTTTCAAATAAAATTAGAAGCCTTATTTACTCGTATTTTCAAAAACTGCAATAACGGTATATCATTATTTATATATTTAAATTAAATTTAAAATTTGGCCACTCTGAAAAATAACCCTACATATAAAATATACTTTACCGTGCGGTGCTATGTGCTTACCTCTTTAGCAGTACTTCTACCGGTTCCTAGGGCAACGATCGGCATAAGATTACCATCGTTTAATTGCACACACGGTACCTGTGATTCCGCAGCCACCATCTGCAATATTAAGTATTTTACATTACTTAGAATTTTATCACATACGTTAATGTTTTAAAGTATATTGTTAATTTATTTTTGTAAGTTTTGTACTATTTATTAAGGTAGGTATATATTTATTCTTATTTTCTTTAATGTATTTATATCACTTCTTCGCCGTGTAGTGGCGGAGTAAGAGAATTCTCTACCTCATATTATCCAGGAGTCGTCAGAGGCGAAAGAGGGAAATGTAACAAGAGATGAGCATCAGCATCTTCCCAATAACTACTCAAAACTCGTTTACCAACAGTTAGTGCCTGCCAAGCGTAGCAACTATGGCAATTATCTTCAGCAGTGGACTTTACTAGGCTGTAATGATGATGATACAAGACATTCTGGTTATTCAGTAATTCGTAGTTTTCGCCATCTAGTGGTGGCATTAGAAAATCTATCATACCATTTATTTTTTCGAACACGCAATGGACCTTACGTTAAATTATTTTTTATTAATTTTTATAGTTTTCTATTAGCGTTAACGATTGTAGAAAGTAAACTTGGCTGACCCCGCAGACCAGTGACGTTTAGCAGTGTTAAAGGTCTTGCTACAGCAACCACAAATTATAGGCATAGCGATTACGACAATTCACCCCACAATGTGACAGAGCCATATCCAACTGTGGACTATTACGGGTTGGTGAAGATGAAGACGTTTCCGTTAAATTTCAGCCTATAGCTACATCCTACCGCTGGGCACAGGCCTCTTATCTTTTTTTTTTTTTAAATGATATTACAAATAGTCCACCGCGCTGCTCCAGTGCGTATTGGCGGACGTCACATTTTTTTAATTATTATTTTTCAAGAATAAATAATATTTTGAAATTTCCATCACCGCCAAGCTCGTGTTAAATCAGCACTTAAAATTGTACTTAACAATTTCATTAGTGCCGGCGGAGTAGCCGTAACCGCTTTGCCCCTGAGCTACCACCAATGATATTATATATAAAAAGAGGTATAAACATACAATCCTTTTTAATATCATTGGCTACCACGGCTCTTGAACAGCATAAGAAACCTGTCGCCTAAGCAGAATAAATAATAGCACTACCTAGCCTAAGCAAAAAAGCTAAAGGTGCGTTGTCAATCCGGACTAAGATGCAATGATTTAGCTAATAGATATATTAGCACATTCACAAATAAAATAACTTTAAAGTGTGTGTAAAACTGCGTTTGTGTGTGTGTGTGTGTGTGTATGTGTGTCGCAAACCATTCATACAGTGTTATAATTTTGCCGGCCCAAATTACAACCATTTCTTACGACACACTTAGATTTCCGTAGTGACAAAGATTAATTTATTACAGTACCTACTTTAAGATAGTTAAGCAAAACAAACCTACTTTTTTGATCACTAAACATATATATACTTATAATGTATTTACGTTTGCCGGTAATATCCGTCCATCGGACAAGTAGAATCGGCCCAATGGGAATAATTTATGCCGGATTTCTATTATTAAAAACGCTTCGTTTTCTTTTACGAGCCGTTTTGCAGTAAATGAAGTGTATGAAAACCCTTTTTTTTTAAAACAAAATACCAGTTCAACTATTTATGAATCGTTTAAAGTTTTTTTCATTTTAAGTAATCCTAAGTTGCTGAATGAATATTTTGTAAAATAAACTGTTTTTGCATGCACCTCGTATGTAATAAAAGGGATCGTTACGGAGAACGAATCGTCTCTTGAATATAGGAATCGAGTATAACTCTTTTGTCATACTATTTTTTTTATTCCATTATCCTCCGACATGTTGATCGGAGACCTTGTGTAGCTGATTGCTGCTTTGTATTTGATATATATAGTTATATATTTTAATTTCACATTATCTTAATATAGTTTTTTCTTTATTTCCCTTTTTATTTATTTTTGTGTATTCTACGAACCACGTTTTTTCGAAATCAGTGGCTTATCGGTACTTTGATGTTTTTTTGTTTTTATTTCTCATTTTTTTGTTAATAATTTTTTTTAATTTTTTTTTTATAGGATAGGGTGACAAACGAGCACACAGTCCACCTGATGGTAAGTGGTTGCTATGACCCATAGACATCTACATCTATCTTCAATAAAGAATCAAAATGCAGATGCGTTGTCACCCGTGAGGACTAAGATGGAATGCCTCTTTTCCAGTAAAAAAACCAGTAAAAAGGGTCTCCGGTTCTCTACACTCACCATACGAAACACAGCAGTGTTAAGCTGCTATTTTACGCTGGTATTCTGTGAGAGCGTGGCCCTTCCACTAATATAGCTGCAGCATGGCTCTACCACGTTAAAATCTTATCACTATTCCTTATTTTATTCGTTTTTATCGATTGCAAATGTCGTTGATTCTTAGTATATTAGTTCTGTTTTTTTCGAACCCTATTTCTAATTAAATTAACTCTTCTTTTTTTTCTTAGGCGTACTTATCTTATATAATATTAGGACATATATGCTCATATGTCTAATTATATAGTTTTCTTACACTCTTGTTTATTTTTTATTTTATTTTTTTATATTTCCTTTTTTTACCAAGTATTTTATTGTACTTATTATGTTTGAAGTATCATAATCTATTATTCTAAATTAATTTTATCTCGCTCTTGTTTAGGCACTTTTATTAGTTTTTATGATTTTATTTGCTACGGTTATACAATATTTTGTGAAAATATTCCTGCCGCGTTTGTCTTCCATTATTTGTGTATATTTTCTTTTGTTAATTTTAATCCTATTTGCAGTTCCACGTCTATTCTATTTTTTCAAAATTGAGGGCAGTGTATAATTATGTGCAGAAAAGTTTGGGGTTGGTTGTTACCACACGTACAGTCTGGTCTAGATTTAATTTTAAAACGGAACAAATAATCTGCAAAGCCTCCATGACCGGTAAAAACTTGTACTAATACTGGCGTTAAATGAATATGTTTTAGGATGCGATATGCTGCTTCTACGTCTGGAAAAAATACTTTTGTAATTTCGGCTTTTTCTTCTGTTAAATATCTCTCATGCCATTCCTTAATTGTTTTAATGTCTAATTTGGTTGTTTATGAACGAGATTGGACATTTTTCGTTATTTAATGTTGTTTTTAATTTTAAAGCTGCTTCCTTTGCTAGTTCATCTGCGCGTTCATTCCCGGGAATACCTACATGTGCTTTAACCCAATACAGCCCTATCCTCCCATTTTGACTCCTTAATTTAGCGATATCTCGCCTAATTTCGAAAGCCAATGGTTGATATGTTGATTGATTTTTGAATCACTGTATATGTAAGTACTTTGGTAATTCTCTGCTTTTTGAATAGCTTGATGCATTGCGTACAGTTCAGCCTGAAAGACAGTGCAGAATGATTCTAATTTGATTTTTTAATAATCTAGTTCTTGTTTATTTCTCCAAATAGTGATTGCAGCTCCAACCTTGCCCTCAATTTTAATTCCATCGGTGAATATTTGTATGCTATTTGTATGTTGTTCCTCTAACTTTTCTGATGTTGTATTCTCTATTATGTCAAAGTCAATTTCTTCTTCGCACGCCGGATGCAGTATTTCCAAAAAACTTACTTTTTCTTCAATCTCTCTGTCTTTAAGTGGATTACCATAAGGTTTACCGCGTTTTGCTTCATACAAATATGCATCTTCGCGTAACCTTAGATCTAAAGGTAGTAGTCCTGAGAGTATCAAAGCTGCGTTTAGTGAGACCGTGCGATATGATTTACAATTTTTTTGTGCAAATCCCCTCTGCACTGCGTTTAGCTCGTTTTTGATTGCAATTTTGTGGACTGCTGGTGCCCAAACGCTTGCGGTATACATTATAACCATTTGTCATACTATTCTAACAATGGAAAATAAACTTCCCATTCGCTAGATCAAAATAAAAAACGTACAGTCATCATGGAAACCATTTTATTAATAGGTCAAAACAAATCATCAAGCAGAAACAAAACTAAATTTAATGCTTATGCAAATTCATATTTTTATAGTCAATAGCTATTTTTTCAATCAGTCAGTAGTTATTTTTTATCTTTTGTCATTTTAGTAAGCTTGATGAAACATCGTAATTAATTCATTGTTCCCGCCAAAAAGTATTCTTGCCAGGAATTATGAAAAAGTTTAGTCTCCGACTCCGACAGATCGCAAGATATTTTAACCAAGTATTAGTTTTTTTTTTGTTTTTTATCACGTTGAAATTGATTTGTTACGTGAAATCAATATTAATGATATTATCAAGAATTTCACTATTACAAAGTCAAGGAAACAGTCTTTCAGCCAGTATTAAAACTACTTTTTAAACGAATTTACTTCAAATAAAAAAATAAAATAAAATGAAAGACTAGGGCACGGTTTGTTTTAAAAACCTAGGCCACCAAAAAGTTAAATCTGGCACTGGATCTAGGCCATATTTTATCAGAAACCCTTGGAGATTTTTATCAAAAAATTTATAAAATAAAGAGTCTGATGATTATCTTAAATATAAATAATGCCACATTAATAGATCCCACGCAGACAAAGCCGGGCCGGGTCGTTAGTTATAAATAAAACCTTGTCTATAATAGTCCAAGCATTGGACAAAATTAATCAATATTAAATTATAATATGGTAGGTAATAAGTTAGAAGATGACAAAATACAACCTTGAAATGAATTCAAGGTTTAGAGAACAAAAATTGCGGTCAGTTTTAGCAAAAAGAGGAAATAACGTATGTTATAATTAAGGAACCGAGTAATGCCACACACATTCATACTCTTTTTTCTACTTCGTTTTTGTAATGAGATATGCCAAAAAAATCTTATAGCGTCCAATAGATGGCGGTAATAAATTAATAAAAAATGGGGTAAATAAAATAATAATTTAAAATACAGGGTTATTTTGTAATAACCGACCAAATTTGCAGAGAAGTTTCAGAATAAGTAATATAGGCAATGGTGAAGAAAAATTAATTAAAAAAATATCTCAAACATTCTGTTCTTTTTATCTTTTAAATTCAAAATGCGTGGTAAAGCATTATTTTAACTGATATTACTACGCATGCACACATTCGTAAGGGTCTAATCGGTAGGCAAAAACGTTGTTGCCCATAAATCACATTCAATTTGGGATAATTTCAAATAAAAGTAGAAGCCTTAATTACTCGTATTTTCAAAAACTGCAATAACGGTATTTTATTATTTATATATTTGAACTTAAGTTTTAAATTTGGCTACTCTTTGCAAAATAACCCTGTATATTCTCAACTTTTGTAGATCCACCAATACAATATCCTCCAGACCGACACGACACAACAGCCAGTCTCAACGAAGACTAGCAAGACAGGATTATAGTGCACGAGTGTAGGCACAGGTTCGATACGGTCGAAAGGCAATCTCACACGACTGGAGAGAGACTAGGTGCAGGATCAACGGCTTTATGATTTCCAAGGCACGGTTGTGAAACACTGCCAACTTCCCGTCTCCGGGTTGCTACTGAGAATTTCTTGACAGAAAAACTCAATAACTGATATTGGCCCTACAAGGGATTCGAATCAGCAGTCGCGTTTACGACCACTAGATCAACGAGGCAGCTGCTTTTATAATAAAGATACGTTGTCGATATTTACTAGCCGTGGTAACCCAGGGCATAAATGCATAATGTCACAGTACTCAAGCAACCTTGGTATGATCCCCACAGGCACTTAAGAAATTTTTAATTGTAATTATAAGTGTTTATTTATCACTTATTTGATTCGAACCCTGGCCCACATGATCAGCAGTGGCACTTACGACCACTAGACCAAGTCAATCAAGCAAAACAAACATTATAATAAATTAACATATCAATATCCAAAAAAGTGGATAAGTCGCTTACTCTTTTAATACACGCTAGAACACTTCTACCAAATTTAAACACTACATAAAAATTATCATGATTAGGACCTTTTCAACCGACTTCAAAAAAGGAGGAGGTTCTAAATTCGACTGTATTTTATTTGTGTGTTA
This sequence comes from Parnassius orleans, assembly GCA_029286625.1. Classification (NCBI taxonomy): domain Eukaryota; kingdom Metazoa; phylum Arthropoda; class Insecta; order Lepidoptera; family Papilionidae; genus Parnassius; species Parnassius orleans. Next base: position 3,320,038 of record JAGSMP010000006.1, on the reverse strand, counting down.
CCTCCGAACTTTTTTCTAGGTGAGCCGATTTTAATGATTCTCGTGTGATCCCACATAAATTTGATCAAGATCTGACCAGTAATTTTTGAATTATCCTTAATAATGCGTATTTAATTGACTTCAACTACATTGATGTTCTCATTTTATTTATATTGAAGTCGGTTGTACAACATTTTTAATTTTACCACCTGTTTTAGGTTAGTTCAGCAAATTTGCTTAGCAATATTGGTCTACATCACCACTTAACATAGATAGGATAATGGTCAAGCACTGGTTAATAATAGGTAAAAAATCTAATGAACACAGTGAACACCGTTACTTTGTATTGCCTAGAATGTAACATCAAGCACAAAATGATTCATCTCTTAACTGTGCTACAACGGTTATAAGTAATATCAACAGGGCCACGAAATAAATCAACACACTTCAATCGATAAACCAAATTATATTAAATGCAACGACAGCCTGGAATTTAGGGAAGAAGGTATATATGAAACATATTTGAAAACGTAACAAATCGTAACAATTTAGTATAGTAACTTTAATATAATGTTTTATGTATAAATATATTTAAACAAAAAACTAGTAATTTAATTAATATTCATATATTGAATTTCAAAGGTAAAGGTAAAGGTTTCACTAGTAAATACATATTATTAAAAAAAAACTTTTCTATTAGAAATTCTTAAAACAATAATACTCAAAGCTCTTGTACTTACGTAAAATAAGGCTAGAAGCGAGACCGTCGACACTAATGTAGCCATGTTGTCTGCCTAAGCGTTACAACCACACTAGTCTAAGCATCACAACCACAAGTATATACATATGAGAAGAAAATTACACCTAGCTGAATGTCAATGTTCTAGTTTGATCACAAACTCACGGATAACCACAAAGATTGAAAAACAAATTTAGCTAAATTTCACGCATCTATTTCGCCAGTGCATTTGTAATACAGTAACGAACTATTCGTTTTGAATTCTTAGACCAAGTACTTATTTAATTTCAGTTTTAGGGCAAGGAAAAGTCCGCCGCGAAATAGTTGGCGAACTTCACATGTCTTCGAAATATTTATTTTTTCAGAAATGCAGGTTTCTTCACGATGTTTTCCTTCACCGCCGAGCACGTAGTCTGTATCAGTAAGTAATCAGCACTTAATATTGCAATTAACAAATTCATTAGATCGAAACAGGGTTGCTTGCGTACTGTGAAATTTACAGCTAGTGCTTAGCCCCTGGGCTACCACGGCTCTTGTGTTGTAAACGAAAGCAAAATCTATTTTTGCCAATATTTAAAAGAGCAATAACCTCGTCAGTAAGTTGTTCAATAAATTTTCGGGTTATTGTTATGTAACTACAATATTTGTAAATCAAATTATTAACATTTCTGTAACGATAACTATCGATGCTTGTTTTATTGAATGTTAACAACCGAATACCTAATACAAGTTATTAAGTGAATCAATTTTTTTTAATGTGGCATATAAATATTAACTCAAAATGACACATTTTTCAGAATGCATTTTAAAATAAGGCCATATATAATTTTAAAAGCAATATTATTACCATAAAATATATACTATGACATTTCGAAAATTAAAACGAATCTAATGATACCTCAAAATTCAAAATCCCTCAAGGCTTTTCTGCTGGAGGTCAAGAAGGAACTGACAAACAATCACACCTAAAAGTTTAAGAAATGACAGTATAAACAAGATCTATCGCAAAATCCAATGCGGGGTGACTTTACATGTTTAAGAAATATTTTAACCGACTTCAAAAAAGGAGGAGGTTCTCAGTTCTACTGTGTTTTTTATGAAAGCTAGTGCTTCTCATGTGGTCCCATATAAATTTAATCAAGATCTCACCAGTAGTTTTTGAGTTATCCTTAATAATGCGTATTTGAATGACTTCGACTACATTGATGATGATGTTCTCATTTTATTTATATTGAAGTCGGTTGTACAAAATTTATAATATAACCACTTGTTTATGTCATCCTTCCTTCACCGTAAAACAACGCGCACATCTGCAATTTACAATGGTTTGTCTGAATTGTCACGCTTAGCAGGTGCCTGCAGGAGTGATGATAGCAGAACCTGACGTCTCGCTCCTATTACGCTCTGCCCGTGCCCGGTTTGTGTATTTTACATCTGGCATAAGCGAGATCTGTGGACATTAGAATTTTATGACATTTTGCATTTTCCATAATTGATTCTCCTACACCTCTATCACACATGGCAACACTATTCGCCACGTCGAGATACATAACCCCTTATAAAATATAAAAAATGTGCTCTAAACATTATTAAGTTTATAATAACAAATGTACCTAATAGAATACATATGATGCCTTTGGCAAGGTTATTTCTTTCCCCGGGACGATGGGCGTTTACGTTTCTCAATAGAAGGCGGTAGAAGAAAAGCACCGCCATTTGCATTTTAGCTAGAACAGCCCCTTCATTGATTATCAGTCAGCTTTGAAGAAACTACTGCTAGAATAATTTCAGCCGGCAGACCACCTCACATTTCTATTACCAGCTCCGGCAGGTATATTTACTCAATACTTTATCTGCTTTCTACGTATTACAGGTGGTTAGATTTTATTTCTCTTCGTTAGTTTAGATTTTTTGGTCAATTTTGTCTTTATATCTCCGTTATGCCATATCTATGCAAATGGTATTTTACAACCAAACCAATCAAATTGAAAAATCAAAACAGGCAAATTGCTAAGATTTTAGATTAATATATGTAAAAGAGACCGTCTAATTATTATTTTAATTATTTTGGCGACCTAAAAAGCCTGAATACAAAATTGGTTATTATCAGTTCGTTTTCGAATAAAATTGTTTCTTTATTGTTATGTGGTGTCATTACAAACTTCACGCACAAACGATGATGCGCTAGTATGATTACCATGTTGACAACTAGTATTAAATCGAGGTACCTGGTCGAATTTTAATGATCGAAACTAATTTAGTTGCAACACTTATCACCTTCACCCACTAAAACCTCAATACCCTCTATGGAATTCTAAATTGTTAAAACAGGAGCAGAATATGTTATATATTATTCAAGCTAAATACAAAAGTAAAAGTATGCTTTTTTGCTGTTCTATAACTTCTAGAATTGTTAATAAACTTCTTATATAAACCTATACCGATCGAAATCGACTCGAACATAAAATCACGACTCGGTGGGTAAGAACGTGATTATAGAGTCCGTACGATCACTGTACTCAATGTAACCTGTGACATTTCAACGTTTACGTATGCAGTAGAAAGCTTACAGTTTTGATATTGTGTGAAAGTTTCTTCGCTCTTTAAAATAGACAAAACGTAGGATTTTGTTACATAACCTTACAAAACAAAATATCATAGACATATTATTATTAGTAACTAGCTGATACCCGCGACTTCGTCCGCGTTGCTTACACACATCACTGAACACGTAGTGCTTATAAAAATCGTTGTTTCTTAAAATTTTATAATTTTATATTAAATGAAGATATCGCAATTTTTAGATAAGGGCCAAGTATCTAAGAAATAAAACATAGAAAACCTAATTGATCCAGTAGTTTTTCCGTGATGCGCGCACAAATGCAAACCTTTATCATTTTATTTATATAGATAGCATAATATACTTAGATATAAATGTCCCCGTTTCCGTAGTGTCGTAAGAGGCCACTATGGGAAATCCCAGAATGAACCGATGATCTGATATGGCTCATCGATTACTTTTGTGTTCTTCATACATGTAGGTATTTACATAAGCTACGCTTATGTATACTTTAAGATCCTTACTTATTATGTAATTAATCTTATAATTTTACTAATCTCACTTACTTTTTAACCGACTTCAAAAAGGAGGTGGTACTCAATTTGACTATAGTTTTTTTCTTTTTTTTATGTGTGTTACATCATTACTTTTTTGAACCGATTTTGATGATTCTTTTTTTATTTGAAAGGTGGTGCTTCTCATGTGGTCCCATATAAATTGATCAAGGTCTGACCAGTAGGTTTTGAGTTATCCTTAATAATTTATATTGAAGTCGGTTGTACAAAAATTTTAATTTTACCACTTGTATTTTAAAATGTGAAAGTATCTATCTATATTTGGTAGTTCGCCTTTTAATCATTCTTATGAAATTTGACGTAAAAGTCGAATATGTTATTGAATAGGACATAAAATAAGATACTTTTTATAACAGTTATTAGCAAATAATTTACTCCCAGCGAAGCGGATAAACTACACACTACACAGGATAAACTAGTTTGGATTTCTATCTGCCTCGAGAATAAAAAAATATATTTAGTACGTTGCTGCATCTTAGGTATGTGGGATCAACATGTCTCATGTCTGTATTATTACTAAACTACGACTACGGACCGTCGGGAAAAAAGACCACAATAATAGATCATTATAATGTAACATAAACTCTCACGCATATATTACGCATTTCCATTTGGCTCAATTCTGATCCTGACACACATCTTTCTCTCTCACTTCTTTTACATCCATATTATAATTATCTACGCAGACATGCTCGTCTGTCGGACTCTTAACTTAGCCTCCTAGCTTCCTTTGTTTTTTTTTTATAGAATGGGGTGACAAACGAGCACACAGTCCACTTGATGGTAAGTGGTTGCTGTGGCCCATAGACATCTATATCTATCCTCAATTAAAAATCAAAATCACCCGTGAGGATTATGATGAAAAGCCTCGTTTCCATTAAAAAGGGTCTCCGGTTCTCTACACTCACCACACGAAACACAGCAGCATTAAGCTGCTATTTTGCGCTGGTATTCTGTGAGAGCGTGGTCCCGTCCCGGTCGAGCCGACCCATTCGTGCTACAACCATAATATAGCTGCAGCATGGCTCTACCACGTAAAACCCAAACGAAAACCCAGCATATGCGATAAATCAATGTTTATAATGTCATAGATCTTATCCAAGTCTAAAAATGCACAGAAAACTTATTTGGGCTAAAAATTACTCAGAGATCATGCGCAAAGAAGAGATCGGATCCGTACCGCCATCCCCTTTCTAAATTTTTCCATAAGTTTCTTTCATAACTCTTTAATACTTGACAGCACAGCAGATACAGTTTTCCGACAATGCTAAGTTGATTCCACGGTAGCTTTTGTAGTCCTGCTTTGACCCTTTTGCTTTTGTAGTGGCGACGTAACTACTAACACTACCTCATATCATCCCGTAGGAGCCGTAAGAGGTGATATAGGGAAATGAACTACTCAAAATAATATAAACCTGCGATTTTCTTACCGTATGTAAAACGTGGGAACTATGGCAAAGTTCCTCTCTATAAGACAATCTAAAGAGGAGGCCTGTGTTCAGCTGTGGACTTTTGATAGACTGTAATGATGTTGATGATATTAACTACGCACTAGTGTATGATTCATTCACATAAACAAACACAAGATTTTTACATTTCATTTTAGAATCATACACATGTTATAAGAAAACAACTCAAGAATGTAAGTGATGCCTTTAATTGACGTTGATTAAGGAGTCTTACGATTCATAGTATGAACTTAGATCATATAACTGGTATGTGCTAAGGTATGGCGATAGTGACTACTCTTAGAAATAGTTATAACGACGCGCGTAAGAACAAAGTATATTTAGCAACTGGATACCTACTGCTCTACTAAAAGTAAAAAAGCACTTGTCCATTCTGACGAAATAGACAGAAATACCTCCGCACACTCCTACTGAGAGGCGACCTCTAATGCGCAAACGTAATAATATCCTTCTCGGAAAACAGAAAAGAGAAAGTACCTCACAGCTAAGCAAATCCTGAAATTCGTTGAAAGTAAGGCTTAGCAGTGAACTATTCTGCGACCTATTATATCATCTCATACTATGTCGCAGTGATACTAGTCTTATAAGACCTGAATAGCCGCTCGCACACAATAAAAAAAATAGGATGTCCATTCTAATCTCTATTCGCCATTTTTTTTGTAGAATAGGTTGACAAACGAGCACACAGTCCACCTGATGGTAAGTGGATGCTGTGCCCGTAGACATCTACATTTATCCTCAATTAAGAATCAAAATGCATATGCTTTGTCACCCCTGAGGACTAAGGTGGAATGCCTCGTTTCCAGTATAAAGGGTCTCCAGTTCTCTACAGTGATGAGGGTTAACCGGAAACAGATGAAGAAGAAAGGTTTTTGAGTGGCAGCCTCCAACTGGTAAGCAAACTGTAGGTACAAAATGTAACTGGTACAAAATGTACTGTACTTACAAAATAATTTCTTTGTGCATAGAAAAATATTTTGCGGATAAAACTTATTCTTATACTCTATAAAGTATTTTCACGTACTTTATTGGTCTCATAAAGTATGTATAAAGTACGTTTGCCCGAAATAACGTACAATACTATATATATTATAAAGTACGAGTGGCAACCCTACTCAGGACCGTGTTTTATGATGCGTAATGACAATGATAATAATGATGCTGAATCTTAATCGAGGATAAATTTAGATATCTATGGGCCTCAGCATCCACTTACCATCAGGTGGACTGTATGCTTGTTTGTCACCCTTATTCTATTAAAAAAAAACATAACTCACCATCGCTGAACGACATTAAGCTTCGTCATACGACCGGCAGTTAAAAAACCACATGAAAGGTTTCGGGTTTCGTACTTCGGCTTTAGAGTGGCCCAAGGGCCACCTCAGCCGTACCTTAACCTTTTTTTTACATGGGGAAATGCCTAACGCATACCCGCCTCCCGGGGGCAATAACGGGTTATGTCGGACTCGCACCGACTAAAAACCCATGGTGCTCCACCTTCGCCGCGTATTGACAGAGCCACGGGAACGCTTTCGCACACATCCGCGACCGGCGACCCCACCGGCGTTTGCCTTCCCATGGGAGCCCCTCCTCGGGAGAGGACTTTTCCTCCTCTTTCTCCTTCTCAGGTAAGTCGCACCAAGAAAACAAAGGCGCGCTTTCCTCCGCGGCCTCTAGCCGCACCTTAACCTACTGTATTGCAAGATTGGTGTAATGTTTTATTAGATGCAAATATCCTAATCATACGAGTAAGTATCAGAGTATATAAATATATATTTACTTTATTTTATTCAATTATCTAAAATAATAACAAGTATTTTTTAATTATATTTATTTTTTAAATTTAAAATATTTAGAAATTCGGATGGGTAAAAATAAATAAATCATACGATAGTAGTCCCTATAAATTTGGAGAAAATTACCAAGTAGCAAATAAATAACTTATTTTACAATTTGAAGTCGATTTTTACTTTAGGAATCCGTAATTTGGCCTAAATTTCTAATCTAATTAATATAAAATATAACTAATACTTCAAACATAAACTTCATACTTTTCTTATAATTTAAGTTTGATTTTCCCGCCATAAAGTCCTACCTCATTTAAAAATGGCGCCGCCTGGTGCCAGAAAAAGTTGTGAAAGTCCTCGTTGTTTGTACATTTATTCTGTGCGGGATTCGAACCCGCGGCGCTCAGCGCCGCAGCCGAATGCTTAGCCACTGCTCTCCCAATCCATAAACTTTCACTTCGTGGTTTCATTCGTTCCACATATTTTTAATATTTGTCCTTTCTTCTTTCTTTAAAAGCGCTGCATAAGTAATGCAATATCTTTTTAAGTCAACAAAAAATATATAAAGAGTAGATATTTTTATCGATGCCAAAAATGTCAATCGAAACCAGGCTGCCGGTCCACATAATACTTTCACCGAATACCACCCATTCGATTCCGAATCGAGAAGTAGATCGAATGCATTGATTAGAAAATACAACCTCAGACCATTTATAGGAGTCATTTATAGTTAATTGTGTGTTTAAATGCAGTTAGCGACACGAAATATATTTTGCACGTATTTTAGTTTCGTTTAATTGTATCTACCTAAATATTAAATTCAGTAGTGTCTTGAATTTCTTATACTGATGAATTTAAAAAGATAGGAGAATTATCCACTAAATGAGATTTTAACTAACATATATGTTAGTTTTGTTTTTAATAAGCCTTAAGCTCACATTAGAAATTTCTTCTGTATAGTCGAGACGTGCTTGTTCTGTGCGGGAATCGAACCTGTGTCACGCAGCAACTAAACGCTTAGCGAATGCGCTATCGCGCCGTCAAATTAACGGTACAGTTAATTTACCACGTGCTTGGTAGTAGAACGGAAAATACAGTGAAAAAACCAGCATGAGATAAAATATATTTCAATGAGAGGGCAATTTGGCGAACTCTCTCTTTAGGGTTCCGTACCCAAAGAGTAACCAACGGGACCCTATTACTAAGCCTCCGCTTGTCCGTCCGTTCGTCCGTTCGTCCGTCTGTCGGTCAGCGGGCTGTATCTCATGATCCGTAATAGGTAGACAGTTGAAATTTTCACAGAATGTGTATTTCTGTTGCCGCTATAACAACAAATAATAAAAATTAAAATAAATTAAAAATTCAAAGGGTCTCTTCTACTAGAAACGTGTATTACGATGGTACGGAACCTTACATTCGCGAGTCCGACTCGCACTTGGCCGGTTATTTATTTCTTTACTACTCTCTAAGAGAAAAAAGAAATAGGAACAAAAATGTACCCTGTACTGGGACTTTTATTAATAGGTAAAACACGGAATAGCTCACAGAGGTCGTATTCCATATTTTAATTTTTATTTCCTACTGTTTCCCGAAAAAAATCTCATGAGGTTGTATAGATCACAGTTATATCTGCCTGTATCCCCGGATTCGTTATGTTTAAGCATGTCTACGCATTTAGTCTGTCCGTTGCAAGAACTTGCTGATTCTACAATGAAAAAAAACAGCCTTGATTCTTTTGATCATATAACAATAATTCCAATCACCAAAAAGGTATTACGATACGTCCTCGTAGGCAAATATCCTTTCGTTATCCATTCAAAAAAACGCAATCGAAAATTTCTTAATTTAGTTTATTAACAGATCAGTTTCGTAATCTCGTTTCGTAAAGTTGGATTTATATATTTTATTTGTTTTATTTCCCTTCACCATTAAATAAATTTTCTTCTTAAATAATAAATTTCGCCTTTTTGATGTGATGATCTATGAACTACAGATTAAGCATAGGTACAGTATTAACATTTTAAAAGCTCAAAATGTTACATTGACACAGTTCTTAAATTGCACTAGATGAAGATGCCACTAAAAACTTTTGTCGTCATTTAAAGTCCATTGTAATCTATAAACCGAGCCGCAAGTCCGCCTACTATTGGTCAAAGCGCAAAGTCGGGCGCACAATGAAGCAAAGGCTAAACAAATATTTATGTAGTCGTCAGGTTGTATGATTCGTAACGGCGGCGTCGCTTCTATGTCAAAAGGCCTGAGTTTGTCACCCCTGAGGACTAAAATGGAATGCTTCGTTTCTAGTAAAGAAAGTCTACGCTTCTCTACTAAAGACATACGAAAGACAGTAGCATTAAGCTGCTATTTCACGCCTGTATTCTGTGTGAGCGTGGTCCTTCCCCGTTCAAGCTGACCCTACTTGCTGCAGCGTGGCTCTACCACGTTTATAAACAGTCGCTGGTTTGTGAACAATGCCAAACTATTATAGTATGTTGCAGTCCGATCGTAGAATCGGTCAGGTCCTTATATGCCTAGATATTTCATGATTTGGCCATCTTACTTTATGTCTGATTAAAATATCGTATACCTCCCATATCACTTTATGCCTGATTTAAATATCATATTATAAACCTAAACCTACTGTCGCTGATATTACTAGATTGGAGCTTTTGTACTTAAAAGAATATTAACAGAAGTCATCAATTATTATCAGCCTATCTATGAAATGGTAGCGTATCACGAAATGCAGGATCACGATCTGCCCAATTAATAAATACAATACAATAATCAATTCGCTTTTATTTAATGCACGGACAACATCCTTTGTAACTGGATGAGTTGATGAGCCGTATTTAGAAATAAATACACAACAGTTTGAACAATTTAAGCCTTTCTTAATTATAAAAGACTTCCTGCATCATAAGTGGATTTAATTATGAATTTGATTTATTGCAGGTCTTTAAGGATGCATTGAAGAGGAGACTCATCATTATGCTATACGTGGTAGAGCCATGCTGCAGCTATATTAGTAGTATAATTGTAGCACGAATGGGTCGGCTCGACCGGGGAAGGATCACGCTCTCACAGAATACCAGCGTAAAATAGCAGCTTAACGCTGCTGTATGGTGTATGGTGAGAGTAGAGAACCGGAGAACCTTTTTACTTGAAAAGAGACATTCCATCTTAGTCCTCACGAGTGACAACGCATCTGCATTTTGATTCGCAAACGAGGATAGATGTAGATGTCTATGGGCCACAGCAACCACTTACCATCAGGTGGACTGTGTGCTCGTTTGTTACCCTATCCTATAAAAAAAATGTGAACCCAATGTAATCGGCCGCGTCGTGACAGCGTAAGAAAATCCATCGCCACATTGATCCTGTAAGTGATCAATGCGGCGAATGATCAAAGTGAGAAGTAAGCCAAATACACCAGGTGTTGCCAAAAACACCCAAACCGGTGACAGCAGCGTAAAAGGTTAGACGTCAGGTATTACTTAAGATCGTTATTTCGCCTGTTAAGAATAAGCTATAAGCTTTTATCGAATGAGGCCCTTTGTCCAGCAGTAGACTTCGGGGCTGATGTAGAAGATGTAAATCTTCGTAATCCAAACAACGAATATCACAATTAGGTACTATTCATATCGCTGACTGGTTAAAATCCTAGAGAATGCTTTAGATTTTTTTCCAGTTACTTGCTGTGTAGTGGCGGCGTAACGTCCACTACCCCGTATCATCCCATGTATGCCGTTAGAAGGGACTGAGGGAAATAAAACAGGAGATGGGCAGCAACATCTTTCTGATAACGACAAATAAAAACCTGCGGTTTAGGTAACGGCACAGTTGCAAGAGGAAAATTTACAATTACGCAATCTATGAGTGAGGCCTATGTCCAGCGATGGACTTTTGATAGACTGCAATTAATGAATAATGAATTATTAGTAATTTCAAATTAATAAATGAACCACACTTTAGTTACCCAACTTCTAACTGTCTAGGTCTGACCAAGACCTACGACCTTTTGGGTCTTATTGGACGGCTTTTTGGATTAAAATCACAGCAAGTAGTCTTCATTTGTGCAATACACAAAATGTTGTTTTTCTGTATAGGAATAACAGTGACAAACGAGGACACACAAAAGATGGAATGACGAGGCATTACAATTGAAAACGGTCACCGGTTCTGTACACTCACCATACAAAACACAGAAGGAATATCGTGTTTCAATCTATAATTCTGTGAGAGCGTGGTCCTACTCTGGTGCATAAGCGGTGCCTAAGTGCTACAACTATAATATACCACGTACTTATAAAACGCTCTGCTTTTCTTAGTTTTTAACGTGGTAGAGCTCCGCTTTTTTTATATTATACTAAGCCAGCGCTTAACTACAATCCCACCTGATGGTAAGTGGTGATGTAGCCTAAGATCACTCTTGGCTTGAAGACACCCACATTGTAATCGGATGGAAACACATATGCTGGCAACTTATTCCACTCCTTTGCTGTACGCATCACGAACGATGTAGCAAACCATTTGGTTCGAATGCGTGGTAAGTCAACAACGAAAGGGTGGAGACTGGCCGAACGTCTGGTTGTTCGATGGTGGAAGGGAGAGGGAGGAATTAAATTATGCAATTCCTGCGCACACTCTCCGAAATGAATCCTGTATAAAACCGAAAGGCTGGCTACTTTGCGCATGTGTTCGAGTCTGGTAAGATTGGTTTTAACCAAATTTGGGTCACCAATAAGCCTCTTAGCACGCCCTTCCATTTGGAGTCCTGGCAGTTTATTATGGTTGTAGCACGAATTGGTCGGCTTGACCGGGGTAGGACCACGCTCTCAGAGAATATCAGCGTTAAATAGTAGCTTAATGCTGCTGTGTTTCGTATGCTAGAGAACCGGAGATCCTTTTTACTGGAAACGAGACATTCCACCTTAGTCCTCAGGGGAGACAACTAATCTGCATTTTGGTTTTTAATCAATAATAAATTAAGGATAAATGTAGATGTCTATGGGACACAGCAACCACTTACCGTCAGGTGGACTGTGTGTTCATTTGTCAACCCATAGTCGAAAATCATTGAGATCGTCAATTCTCTAAAATACTGTTATATTAAGAAATTAATGATTGTGTGAATGACTGACAATTTTCTTTCAAAAGAGAGATCGATTGAACAGATGGAACTGGTCTTGCTACCTGTATTAAAATAACATATAACAAAGGTATAATGTTTAAACTATGTTTAATTTAACACAACATTTATACAAATATAGCCGTTTAGTGGCGGCGTGAGAGAAATCCATTAGTACCTTTTATCATCCCGTGGGTATCGTTAGAGGCGACAGAGGGTAACTGAAGAGGGAGATGAGCAGCCGCATCTCCCTGTAAAGAACTAATCTAGTATGCCTGCCAAGCGTGGAAACTATGACAAATATAATGTCCTCCAGACCAAATATCGTTCACAGCGGCAAGTCTCCAGGTGCACTTTATATTGCCTAATTCCCTTTGTCCGATGGGTCGGCAATCCGACACTACCGGAGAGAGATCAGGCACAGGACGGCGCACGTTAGTTAAAACGCCATCTTCCAAACTACCCCGGTCCAAACTGGGATTCTAACCCGGGACCTCCACTACGACCACTACACCAACGAGGCTGATACTATGACAAATATTTCCCCTATGAGCAATCTATGGGGAGGTATATGTTAAGCAGTGGACTTTTGATATGCTGTAATGTAATAATTTAATTATCTTTTTTAAACTAATCTAGCGATTCCCGCTGCCCCGACACCCCATAAGTAGGTACTGTAAAACCTATTCACGCAGCCGGAGTAATTTTAAAAAGAGTTTATGGCAAAGAGATATTATAATATAACCACTACTTTTTAGTTTAAGCAGGCGGCGTGTCGCGCATTAACCGTTATCCATACTTATTGACATGACACACTGCGCTTTGCTGTTCTGGCACACGCTCGTCTTCATTCGAAAGCATCACCCGCTCGCGATAGCATTCCGTTACTTTGACATTCACGGCTTCAATTTCAAATGTTAAACATGCAGTAATTCAACACGCAATTGAATATAAACAGGAACGCATTTTCTTGTTTGACAAGTAAATTGGCGCGAAATTTTAAAACATGGCTCCTAAAGTTTTGTTTTTTATCATCCTTTGTTTATTTGTCTCTATGTGTGAAATGAAAAAGAAGATTATGGATTATCCCACGGAGAAACAGCTGGAGCTGCAAAGGAAAGAAACTACTCCTGTCGATTTCACACGATTGGTGGCTATGCGGCTAGTGTATGGTTTCGCCAAAGTGATGGGTTTCGATGAACCAGTCAGAGAAATACTGAACGGTGCTTTTGTTCCACCTGGTGCTGACGATGACGACGATTTTGGTGATGATGAGGAGGAGGAGGAAGGCATATTTGATGACTATTAGAAAAGCGATAATTAGTGATTTTGTGTTGTGTTGTGGTGCTAAAAAACTTAAACATACTTGGTGTGTGTTCCACTGATATTGTGAGATATGGAGCTCCAATGTCTGTGGGCAAGTTCTATACCAAATGAAGTTGCATTTAAGTATATTTTAGTTTATAATTTTTTTTATTCAATAATGTTGTTAATTTATTTAAAAAATATAAACGCATAGTAAGTTCATAATACGTACATGTATGTAAGTTATAATTATTTTTATTTCAATGCTGTTCTAATGTACCTGCTAGGCGAATAGAGAATTACACAAACATAGTAACTTATTGCAAATATATGAATATTACTTAAGGAAGTAAACAGTTTTTCACTACTTTCTTAGAATTAAAACAACTAAAGATTTTTTTAAACTTTCTTTTTTACCAATAATACTTGTGTCATATTATTCATAATAAACGAAATTTTTTTAAATAATCAAAAATAAAAGGCTATAAGTACATAATATAAATAAAATTGTAGTGTCTGTAATATTGAAATAACTGTCTTCTGTTAAGCTCAGAGGGTTGTTTGAATGCTATTGAGACATACATAAGCATTTTTTTTAAATTACCGACTTCAAAAAGGAGGAGGTACTCGATTCGACTATCTGTTACCTTAAAACTTTTTTCTAGGTGAACCGATTTTGATGATTCATACTTGAAAGCTGGTGCTTCTCATGTGGTCCCATATAAATTCAAGATATCAACATCTGACCAGTAGTTTTTAATAAAATTTTAATAATGCGTATTTAATTGACTTTACCTACATTTATAATGTTCTTATTTTATTTATATTCAAGTCGGTTGTAAAAAAAAATTAATTTTACCACTTGTTGTATGTCTGTCTGTCTGCCCGCGCTAATCTTCGGAATGGCTGAATCGATTTAATGAATCTTTACGAACAGATAGAGATTAATGCCACGATCTAGGCTATATTTTATCACAAACTTGAAGATTAAAAAAAACGGAAAATAGTATTTGATTATCATAAGTAGATCCTGTCCAGGCGAAGCCGGGGAGTGCCGCTAGTACTCTATGAATATACAATTCATAATTTTTAAACTTTATTCTCTTTCTGTATTGTACACAGACCCTTTCCATTTTCTCTTTACTAAAAGTTTAAAAATATAAACTGCCAAATTTCTACTAACTTCCATTATTATTATCTGGTTGAAATATATATAGACACTGAAAGAATACTTTGTTATACCTATGTTAAACAGCAAAATCATTAACCAATCACGGAGATGTTTCAAACACAAACACACTTAACAGCTATAATAATTACAGTCAAATTGATAACTAAAGAGATTTGATACGTGGTAGAGCCATGCTGCAGCTATATTAGTAGTATAGTTGTAGCACGAATGGGTCGGCTCGACCGGGGAAGGACCACGCTCTCACAGAATACCACCGTAAAATAGCAGCTTAATGCTGCTGTGTTTCGTATGGTGAGTGTAGAGAACCGGAGACCCTTTTTACTGGAAAAGAGGCATTCCATCTGAGTCCTCACGGGTGATAACGCATCTGCATTTTGATTCTTTATTGAGGATAGATGTAGATGTCTATGGGTCACAGCAACCACTTACCATCAGGTGGACTGTGTGCTCGTTTGTCACCCTATCCTATAAAAAAAAAATCTGCGCCCCCTTTCCCTAAGGGAGGTCGCTTCCGATTCGGCAGAAAGGCCATACAGGCCAAAGCCAGTCCCATAGGTGGTGTTTAGTGGGTAGGCACTTCATAGTGAGTCCCACATAACCACGCAGCCGGCTGCGTGGTATGCTACGAGCATTCAACACCTCCCTCCCCCCTCTTCCTGAGGATAGTCCTTGCTTTGGGCGCAAAAAATAAAAATAAATTGATAACCTCGCTTAGGCCGTGTAGTAGCGGTGTAAGAATATCCACTACCCAATATCATACATATCGTGGGTGTCGTAAGAGGCGACAGAGGGAAACAAATCAGGATATGGGCAGCTGCGTCTTCCTAATGGCTAAAAATAAAAAACAAAATACGGTCGCCAACCCGCTTGCTAAGCGTGGCAAATTCCCCCTATGAGGAAATCTATGGGGGATTGGGGGAGACCTATGTTCAGCAGTGGGCTTTAATAGGCTGTAACGGTAACGATAACCTCCACCTTTTATTTTACAGTTGGTTAAAAATTAATGAAATCAGAGTGATCTGTATTGGTACGGTTTATAGATTTATAAGTTAAAAAGTCAAGTAAGCTTATAATAAAAGTAATGTCTCGAAACTGGGCACAGACCTCCAATTTTAAGAGGTTTATTCCACCACGCTGCTCTGCGTTCGCGGACTTCTCATGTCCTCGAAATATTTAACTCTTCAGACATGCATGTTTCCTCACGATGTTTTCCTTCACCGCGGGGCACGTGATAAATCAGCACTTAAAACAGCAATTAATAATTTCATTGGTGCCGGCGGGGATCGAACCCAGGTTACTCGGGTAATAAACTACCTAACTAACGTACGTCAAGCACTTAGCCCCTGGGCTCGGCTCTTTGTGATTATTTAGGAGGTGTATTTGAATGTTGTCAGGATATTTGGCGGAGATCTGCTCAAAATATAACCTACATTTCAAATATATGTGTTGTCAGAGATGTTTAGAGAGTCTATTATAACTTTAACTCTATTATAACAATAGATTCAATGACACTCTCTTAGTAAAAAGTTGTATTCTTCGATATAATATTCGTGTTTGTCAACATACGACAATCATCATAATTACAGATCAATATAATATAGTTGCAACATGTCACGGTCCTGGACCACTTGCATCCGTGCTGCTCCTTGTATGCCTCAAACGCAGGACGGCCCTCACTAGATGAAGTTAGCATTTACTTGGGGGTCGCCCCACAATGTGATTGCTGGTATGACGCAGTCATTCGTGAACTGTTCTTCGAACTATGGCAAGCCTATTCCTACTTCAGCTTACTGATCTTTTGAGATGTCATTTACTACTGTTATTTCATCACCCAGAGTAACCTCGAGCGCAGGATAGTCCTCTCCATAGCTGGCCAAATGTCTGCGTCCAGTAGTGAAGGAACACTATATCGATATCGTAAATCATGATTGGCGCTATCACATTTAATTTATAATATTCAGAAGTTACAGATTTTGGAACATATATTTGAATATAATATAATTTTTGCAAAATAATAAATAACGCCGAATGAGAACCTTAAAGTCACCTGCCGTGACGGCGTAAAATAATTCATATCTCCATTTCGTCCCATTGAGGCGACTTAAGAAATACCTGAAAAAGTGAAAAATATTATAGCTTCCGATAGATGGCGGTATAACCATTTCGTTTGTTACTTCAGAGGTAAAATACGTACCCAGACCAGCGCCGGACAGCGTGCGATACGTCTGACACTGCGATCGTCATTCCCAAGCCAAGCGTTACCAAGCGTGACGATTAAGGCAAATCCTCCCTTAGGGAGGCCAAAGTCCAGTAGTAAACTTATACAGTGCGATAAAAATAAAAGAAGAACCGTCAAGAAGTCAGGGATGCTATTTTTTATCTTATTTATTTATTTAAAACTTCATATACACACATGGTACACAGGCGGACTTAATGCCTAAGGCATTCTCTACCAGTCTACCTTATTTACTACGAAATAGTTGAAAGCGGCTACAAGCAGCAGCATCAAAGTTGTGAGACGACTGGCACTTCGACTGGCAATTCGCCTGCCAACGAAGAGACCTAAAAAGTAATCATACCTAAAAATGTAATGCAGTTATTGTAGGCAGTAAATAAAACACAGTGTCATCAAATGTAACAGAATTATATTTTGTCATAAATCATCATTGCAATCAAGAAACCAAGATTCGTTGTCCACAAATTTCCTATCCTGTGAGCACACTACATCATCGTCACTATGGTCTTGGTCATCTCCATCCTTATCAACAGGTAAACAGCTCTCCGCAACTTGATAGCATCCCTTCATTTTTCTAATTAAGTCGCCCCACTGCAGCTTTGTATCGCAAAACGGGCACTTGCCTTCTATAGGCACAAACTCTCCAGGCGTCAAAAACAAATCTGCCAAACAAGTTATGTGTGTCACCAGTTCGCAATTTGAATTCAAACAGGTCAATTTGTCTTTAGAATTTAAATAATCTGAACAGAGCAAACATTCGATAAAATTCGTAGTTGCCATAACATTGTCAACTTTTTTAAGATTCTTTGCTTTAACGGGCCCGTCTGTCAAAATCATGTGTGATGGTGGTTTTCTTTCTGGCTGCAAAAGAAGGAATATTATGTATTATCAAATTGATCCATTATCGTTCAGTCCTAAGAGCAACAGATTCTGTGTTCTGTGGTTGAGACTTATGCGTAGGGTAAAGTATTAGCTAATCTACATAAACATAACATAAACTGTCACCCAGAGGTGTGGGTAGGCAAAGACTAGACTTCCTTTTGGCACAATACTGACACACCCCTCGCTGCTTTCACATCCATGTTCCTACGCATACATGCTCGTCGGTTAAGGGTACTCTTAATTTGGTAACTTTTTAATATTAAGGTAGGGACTAACACAGCATTGTGATGTACCCTATTGTATATATTATGAAGCCTTTTGTGACGTATTCCGAGTTCTCACAATAGAGTGAAGAGCCCCATTCACTGTGTCCTGCATTTTTTCCGGCATTCGTGCATTATAAGTATGTCTATATGAGATAAATCCACGCTGCGGCTGTACAATGAATGCAGCATAATGCTCTTGTGTTTTGTAGGGTTAGTGTAGTAAACCGGAGACACTTTTATTGTTAACGAGGCATTCCATCTTAGTTCTTTGGGGTGAAAACGGATCTAGATTCTTAATCTATAATAGATATAGATTTCTATGGACTACAGTATCCACTTACTATTACGTGGACTGCGTGCTCATTTGTTACCCATACAGAGGTATTAAAATAAGTTTTATTTTCAAGTGCCTAAGCACTATGCTGTGGAAATTCACTCAAAATGCTGATCCGAAATTTCACAGACCGGTGAATAGGAAACAGCATGGCCAATACAACATTGAGTAGTGGCGGTGTAAGTATATCTACTACCCCCATAATATCACCCCCCGTGGGTGTCGTAAGAGGCGACAGAGGGAAACAAATCAGGAGATGGGCAGCAGCGTCTTCCTAATAACCACAGTGGCAAATAGGTAATCTATGGGGGAGACCTATGTTCAGCAGTGGACTTTAAAACGCTGTAAGTGACGGTATGGCCAATACAAAAGTGTCGACTCACCTTGTCTATCGCGATATGAACGAATCTTCCAAGGGATGTATGTCAGTAGCTAGCGCATTCTTTTAAAGGCCAAGTATAAGGCAAAAGGGAATAAGCATTTTCTAGGCTATCGTGCTTACCATCTAACAACCTATCAGCCTATCACCACATCATCATAGGTCTATTATTTATTAAAAATAAAACAAAATCAATATTATAACTAATGACATACGGAGAATTCTTGGTAGAAATCCTTTTCGAGCCATCGTATCACTAAAGGAAGTCGATACCAGGGACCCACGCGTAACATTTCCGACAGGACTCGAATTTTAAACTGAAATTCCGTTTCCTTCCTTGGAATTTTTTTGAGATTCAAATGTTGGAGTCTGGTCGTTTTATTCGGATTCTGCCATGCCCATTCGAACTAAAATTATTGAAAAATTTGGTTTTTAACAGATAGATATTAACAGTCTTCTTAGTGTTTACAAGGTGCTAGGACTTTCTTTTTACCTAGAACTCCGTCTAGATAAGTACCACACACATTTTTCTGCCGCTAAACGTCAGTAAACGCACCCCTGTGTTCCAGTCTAAAGGTTATGGAGAGTCAGTATAATTACAGCATGAGGCATCTCATCATAGTCCTCGGAGGTGATAACGCACTTGTAGCCTTCTTTGTTCGAAATTGGTTGCATGTGTCCATGGGCTGCAGGAGCCATTTACCATTAGGTGACCTGTAAGTTCGTTTGTTTCACTTCAATTTTATTAAAACAAAATTCATACTAATCCGCAAGTAGTTATTCGGCTCAATTTATACATTATTTTTTTAGCATAAATATTATGTACCCATGCAATATTCAATAAGCCTATGACACTGCGAAGATGAATCAAGTCGAGGAATGAAGTCGAATCTAAAAACATTTCATGCTTAAAAACCTGTCTCGTCTTTAAGCCTACAGCAGGGCTAGCATGGGTAGGAGACAATTTTATCCCCGGGGAAAGAAGAAAATGTTTATCCCCTCGCTTAGTTTTATCCACCCTTCGAGCATGGGCACATCGGTGGATATAATATCCACAATAGATAAAATGGGAGATAGACTTGGACTTAGATAGATTTCTTTATTTTGTATTTCTTTGTTTGAATATAAACTTAAACCCATGTCCAATGAACTAGGATAAAATTGTCTCTTTCAAATGTCAGAAAAGCATAATTTTTTTATTTCATTTGGCTCCATGCTACGGACGGGGGATATATGTCTACTTGTTATGTCAAACGGGGATATACTTCTACCCGTTGCCGTGCTTTGGCATAAGGACAAGATAATTTTATCTCTTGTTAGTGGATATAATCGGGGGATAAATTTTTTGTCCCCAGCCCATGCTAGCCGTGCTGGAGGACGAACGAACATACATACACCTGAAAAACATAACCCTTCTCCTTGGTCAGTCAGGTAAAAATCTTCAATTTAAGGAATAAAAGCAGTTGCTTGGCGCATAAATTCGATCCAAACACAAACCATCTTATTACAAAAAGTAGTTTATAATTAGTGTCAGATTTGAAGTAGAGTCTGTTTCGATAAAGAAGTTTCGGATATTATGGGAGCTAAAACGTCTTATTCACGGTCCATCTTGCTGTACGTCCCGCCAAGTTCATGCACGACGCACGACGCAAAACGACAATGAATAATTGACGTACGTAAATTATCACGTACATTGTCGTTTTGCGTCGTGCGTCGTGCATGACCATGACCTTGGCGGGACGTACAGCAAGATGGACCGTGTATAAGACGTTTTAAATGTAAAGTATAAAAAGAGACAATCGTTTTTGGGCCCACTAGAAATTTTAACGTAACTTAACACTTAAAAAATACCATTTTATTATAGTAAACGGCCTAAAGATTTTATGAAAATCTAACCGGAATCATGAAATCTGAAAAAAAAAATTGTTTTGATATTCGTGTTCTGGTTAATGTAATATAAAAGTTTGTTTTTAGGTTATTGCGATACTCATATTTTAATTGTTAATTTCTCAGTATTCCCGTTTAATGCGATAAAACTAATATTACTATTGTAATCTATAGATTATAAGGAATAAATCGGCATGCATTTCATTAAGTTACGCCACAATTTGTGGTGGGCCCATTCTCCATACAAAAAGAAATTGTCTGCTTTGACAGCAAATATCAAATTTTGCGAAGAAGGGACTTTTTTCGTGACCAAAGACTTCTCTTTAAACCCGAGACTATTAATAAACCACGTATTGTAATAGGGCCGAATAAACTCGAACAGAAACAAAATCACTAACTCGTAAAGCCGATATGTTGTTTGGAAATCCGTGCACGATCATCACCATTTTCCTGAAACACATATAGGGTATTCACCAATAATTCAAATGAAATTGTTTTTGGAAGACGATATTGTATGGTCGTTTATTCTCAAGATATGATAGAAAAAAAATTGTATAAGGGCCGATTTTTCAATCGTCATATAACAGTTATCCATCGAATGAAATTATAACTTGACTGAATATAAAATTACACAATTGAAATATTTTATTCATACAACTATAATTTTGAATTTTGCATTTTATACCATAAATAAATTTTAACTGTGGATTGAAAAAATTAAGTGTAAGTGGGAGTTACTGTAATATGTAATGGTAAATAATATAAAATTTCCCTAAGTCAAAATTTTGATATCATGACATATCTCCACGTTTCAAGGTCTCTAGAGTCGGATGCCTTAGTTGTTAAATGTGTGTGTGTGTGTGTGTGTGTGTGTGTGTGTGTGTGTGTGTGTGTGTGTGTGTGTGTGTGTGTGTGTTTGTATCAGGGTTGTTGCGGGTGCAGAATTTTTGACATCCGCGGATGCGGATGCAGATTTTTAGAGGTTCGCATCCGCGGATGCGGAGTTCAAGTGTTGTTTTAGGAAAAACTACTTTTTAGTGGAACAATTAAATAGAAGACGATAATTTTTATATTATTTTTATTTATTAATAAAATTTTGAGTAAAAAATCTTAACCAAAAATTTTTACTTGCGAGCACACCCAGAGTGAATTTTCAATTGTTCTCTATTTAATTTCCACCAGGTTAGTGGATTTTGATCCACACCCAGTCTTTTTTCTGCCGATACATTACCAACTCTTTCTTTAAAAGAGCATCAGGGTTGTCAGGCGTTTCTTCTTGACCTTCATCTTCACTCATCGACCTTCATCTTGACGTCCAACATCAAGGCAAGATCGACAACACCCAAACCCGGAACAATTATTTGTAGGCCATATAAATACTGGTTTCGTGCGGGATTCGATCCCGTGGCCCTTAGCGCTGCAACTCATTGAAGTAATTTGTATATTAATTATTAACGAAAGTAAAAACATGAAAAATAACAGACTTTATACTCAATATCAAAAACTACTATAAAAACCTGCAAGTGTTTTTAACCGACTTCAAAAAAGGAGGAGGTTCTGAATTCAGATGTTTAATATATTATTTTTTTTTTTAAATTGCTTAAAAAATACCGCTTTTAAGTAAAAATATCAAATCAAAATAGTGTGTAAAATAGTCATAATATAAATGATAATATCACATTGTAAACACCTTTTTTAAATTTGGTCCAATTAACACTTTGAATTATATCAATAAATACAAAATATAAAAGTTAGGAGACAGAAAACTCGTGTTCCCATTTGATTAATTTTTAGAAAGAGTGCCTATAGCTGAGAATTACTTTTCATCGAGTCTGACTGTAAGATTTTAAACTTATAAAACTAGATTGAAATTCAAATTTACTGCATCATCTTTTTTATTCTTCAACTGGTTTTCGTTATTCGAGCTTTCGAACAAACTAAGCTCTTCTGGGAGCATAGAATTAAGATAATTTTTCAAAGAAGTTATGGTACGTTCCCTTTCGTGAGTAATTTTTTTTTACATATTTTGCACTGGGACTTGTCCCGATCACTTTCGTCTAATTTAAAATAAGTCCAGATATTACTTTGTACTGGTGACAACATTTTCACTTTTTTAAATTTATTATGGAACATATTATGGAACACACAATAAACTTAGTCAAACAGAGGACACGAACGTTGTGACTGACACTTCCTGAATTACCTCAATCAAATAAAACAAATTTTGTGTTATGTATAAATGTTGGATCTTGTCACCAGCGTGTACGTTCTCATTATATGATCGTATCGTGACTTGCTCCACATCTGCATCCGCATAAAAGATCCGCATTGATTTATGCGGATGCGGATGCAGATGTCTAAATCAATGCAGATGTTCCGCATTTGCGGATGCGGATTGTAATATCCGCAACATCCCTGGTTTGTATGTACGAGGGTGGATTGAAAAGTACTCGGCCTAACCAAGAAAATAAACACATACTAAATCAGTAATATTTTTATTTTTCTACATAATCACCATCAAGTTCAATACACTTTTGCCACCTCCCCTTCCAAGCATTTAGACCGTTGAAAAAAAAAATGATTCTTCCTTAGAGTCAAAATATGCGTCTACAGCTGCTTTGACCTCGTCGTTTGTCGAAAATCTTTGACCTCCCAAGTGCTTTTTTAGGTTAGGGAACAGAAAGAAGTCTGATGGTGCCAGATCAGGTGAATACGGCGGATGCGGTAACAGTTCAAAGCCACAGTTGTGAATTTCAGCCATTGACTGTACTGACGTGTGAACACGGGCGTTATCTTGATGAAACAGGACTTTTCTTCTGAGCATTCCTCGACGTTTTTCTTTTATTTCCTCTCGTAAACGACGTAGTAAGGTGCAGTAGTAATCAGAGTTTATAGTCTGACCCTTTCAAGATAATCAATCATAATCACACCTTTCGAGTCCCAGAATACTGAAGCCATCACCTTACTTGCCGACAAAATCGACTTAGCCTTTTAGGGTGGTGAACCAGGTCTTCTCCACTGTTTTGATTGTTGTTTTGTTTCGGTGTACAGTAATGAACCCATGTTTCGTCCATAGTAACAAAACGATTCAAAAATCATCTGCATCGGCTTCAAATAACTCCAAACAGTCGCGTGAAATAGTCAATCGCGTCCTTTTTTGTTCAACTGAAAGCAGTCGCGGAACCCACCTCGCAGACACCTTGTGGAAACCCAACTCGTTGACAATGATGTTTTGAGTTCGTTCATAAGAGATGCCTATAATCTCGGCTATCTCTCTAATTTTTAATCTACGGTCTCCCATTATTAAATCAAGTACTTTTTTAATATTTTCGTCAGTAGTTGACGGCGAAGGCCTTCCAGAGCGGGGTTCATCTTTCACACTCTCTCTACCACGCTTAAATTCTGCTATCCATTTTTTGACGGATGAATATGACAGAGCACAATCGCCTAATGTACTGACCATGTCATCATGGATGGCTTTTGATGATAGCCCCTTCTTATGGAGGTACTTAATGACGGCATGCTGCTCGATTTGCTCCATTCGCGGAAATTATGTCCGATTACTTTGTTAATAAATTTATAAAATCACAACTAATTATCGCACACGTTTCGAACTTCACACAATGAACTAGTCTGAACTGAACTAAATAATGTGGGTAGATTTGATTTTTAGAATTGAATGGATCTGTGTTAGGCCGAGTACTTTTCAATCCACCCTCGTAAGTTGTATATTTGTGAATAATTTTTGCCGAAATATCTCGAAAACATAATATTATTATAATGATATTGACATCGAACTGGTTTCTTTCGATGCACTATTATGCCATTAATTACCTACAACCTGATTCAGTTTTTTTATCAAAATCGGTCCGGTAGTTATTTGTTATGAATAAATTGACCAAGGAATTGCAAACTAATCAAATTTTGCAATTAATTATCTTTACTATTTACTCCTACAAGTTCTGAATAATATGGTCAAAGCAATTTTTATTAATATGTAAAAATTTGATGGCATTCATATTTTCCTATTTTATACGCCAGGTATGGACTTCCCGCGACGCGCCTATTTTTGTGTGGATTTTCTACTATCACTCGGTAAGCAGCTAAGCAGTCTTGCGTCTCGCCCGTCAATCAGCATGAAACACATAGAGGTGAAATTGACATATTGGAAAACGTATGGCGTATTTTCCCATTTAAAGTCTGATGGGACGGTAATCCGAGAAAACTGGAGAGAGATTAGGCGCAGGACCAACGGCTTTACGTGTTACGTGCTTTCCGAGTCACGAGGGTGAAACACCGCCAACCTCCCGACTCCGCGGCGGGCTACTACTGAGAATTTCTTGACAGAAAACCAATAACTGATTTTGTCCTGACCCAGGATTCGAACCTGGGATCAAAAGATCAGCAATCGTGTTTACGACCACTATACCAACGAGGCAGTCAAGTGATTCTATATAACTATTTCTAATTACAGGGAGATCGCTCCATTTTTCTTCGAAGGCCAAACAAATTCATGTTTGCCTCTTCCACTAAGCCAGTGATTCTCAACTAGTGGTCCGCAAGAGCTTAACTGTGGTCCGCGAAAGGTTTAAATATTTTATCCACCTAATTGTTTTAACAACTTCCCTGTCCGAGAAATAGACACAATAGTTAAACAATTGAAATGTTCATATATGACTCATGGGACAGTGAAATGGTTAAATAACACATTTATTATTTTCTCGTCACGCGGGCAGTGCAACACCGCGCGTCACGTTAGTAAGTACTAGAGATGGGCTGACTATGGTATTTGCCGACTAGCCGACTAATCGGTTTTCAAATTGCCGATCAGTCGGCCGACTAGTCGGCGATGCCGATCATTTTAATACTAGCCTTTCGGAGGTATTCGGGCTATGTCGTCATCACTCGGCACCCTCGCGAATACGTAGTGCGTACGAGCCATCGAACGGCCACGCCGAGCGTGTTGTGGCTTGTGTTGTGATGTGAGCTGTGACTTGTATTGTGATGTGAGCTGTGACGTGTTTTGTTTACTTTTTAATCGTTTTGTGTATATTCACTCTGCCGGTGTCGCCTAGTTAAAATAAATAAAAAAACTGTGTGTTATAAGTCCTGTATACTTTATATTGTTTATTTACTTAAAAGCTAAATTACTTTCTTAGAAGCCAAACTAATGTTAGGTCATAAGATACTATTTACTTTATGTTATAAGACCTGTATACTTTATATTGTTTATTTACTTAAAATCTAAATCATATTGTTTACTTTCTTAGAAGCCAAACTAGTTCGATTGTAATATTATATGCTAATGTTTATAGTTTACCATTCCTAATTGTATCTTAGAATAAGTAAACGATAACAACAAGAACAATGTTGTTCCCTTATCTTTACCCCCACTTCCTAGCTTCCTACTCTATTTAAATCAAATCTTTCGATTCCTCAACATAATTCCATTCCCAAGTTCTCTGTATCAACTACTATATTTTAAGTTAGTTTAAAAGTATTAAATAAATTTATTTTTAAAAGAGTTTTTGTCTTTGCCACATAACATGTGTGTGGGGTCGTAAAATGTCGAAAAAAAAATCGCGAGTGTGGACATTCTTCGATGATGTTGAAGGATAACTGACAAAAGTGAAATGTAACCAGTGCCAGGGAATCATTTCACACGGTGGTCAAGGTAGAACAGCGAATACGACAAGTATGACAAATCACATAAAATATAAGCACAACGAGTTGATGCCTCAATTGGCAGGTTCTATTAAAAGTAGTTTGAATGAAGTCCATTTGTCTTCACCTTCTCAATCGCAACCTGAGCCCTTGTCACCGACGCCAATTCCATCAAATTCAGCGAGAGGCGAAGTATACATACAACAAACTATTCAAGATAGTGTAATGGTCCAGTGGTCGCTTCAGGACGAGAAATAATTGTTGCTATAGGAGAGATGATGGCCTTGGATAACCAACCTCTATCAATTGTGGAAAAAAGTGGTTTTATCAGTCTAATGAAGAAGCTTAAACCAAAATATGTACTACCTAGTAGAAAGTATTTGTCAGAAAATATCATTCCCTACATTTATGAGAAAACTAAAACTGAAATACGATACTGAGTGCGCGGCGCTGCTGCGCTATCCGTAACTACAGATTTGTGGACAAATATAAACAATAAGGAAAGTTTTTTAAGCTTTACAGCACACTGGTTGGATAACGTTATGAAATTTCGTCACGCAGTACTCCAGATGAAACATTTTCCTATGTCTCACGACGCACATAATATAAAAGTGTGTCTCGAAGAAATTCCTGCCTCATGGAATATAAGTGCAGCCAAAATACACGCTGTTGTGCGAGATAATGGGAGGAACATTGCAAAGGCTATCGATGAATCGATTTTCAAAGCAGTTCCATGTTTTATTCATACTATGCAATTGGCAATCCACGACTCACTTAAAATTGACTATATAGCACAAATTCTTCAAAAATCGAGGCGTATCGTTACTCATTTCAATCATTCAGCAACAGCTCAAAAAAAACTAAGTGCTATTCAAAAAGAACTTAATTTACCTTCACATCTTCTTGTTCAAGATGTTTCCACAAGGTGGAACTCTTCTTATTACATGATGTTTCGCCTGTTAGAGCAAAAACGATCCGTTTCTTTGTACGTGACAGAAAATACAGTTAATTTTGAGAATTTATCGACCGAGGAGTGGAAGTTACCCGAAAAATACATTACGCTACTATAACCGTTTGAAGAGGTGACGAAGATAATTAGTTCCAGTTGCTCCTCGATATCTGAAGTTATTCCCTCACCTAAAAATACTGGAAAAATATCTGGATAACTATACAGACGAAGACGGAAATGAGCAATTAATGGAAATGAAAACTGTATTGCAAAAGGGCTTGAAAACTAGATTCAGATTTTTGAAACAGAATAAATTATTTTCACTTGCAAATTTGCTCGATCCAAGGTACAAACTACAATTTTTTGATAATGAAAATATAGTATCAGTAAGATCACAGTTTTTGCTGGAAGCCTTAAAGAACAGTATGAGTGATGATGATGACAGCGACCTAAATAACGACGAGACCAATACCCAAAATCCTAACTCCGAAATGACAGCTCATCGCAACTTTTGGGGAGTTTACCAAGAAATGGTTGCGCGAAAAGTGCACAATGTTGACAACGAAACATCTAGTTCAGCTCACGAACTTCATTCTTACTGCACATTGCCAGTCTTAAAGCGAACTGAAGATCCATTTAAGTGGTGGCATGAGAACAGTTCTAGATATCCTGAAATGGCTATACCACCGATTATAATCGGCATATTTTGCCGATTAGTCGCCGACTAGTCACCGACTGTAAAAGATGCCGAATAGTCGGCTATTCCGAGTAGTCGGCCCATCTCTAGTAAGTACTTATTAGTTTTTACAATAAATACACAAATAAAACTGTTAATGAATGCTTTTTTTCAGTTCATTATATAATTATGTTAAAAGTTGTGATTATAATATATTGTTACATTAACACAGTTTTTTCTTTCACATTGTGGTCCCTGCTAACTACAAAAAACAAAGTGGTCCCTGGTCAAAAAAAGGTTGGGAAACCCTGGTCCAAGCAAAAAGAGATCATTTGCGTCTTCGGTAAAAGCGAAACTGTCGAGTACGCAAAACCATTTACTGTTTCCGTTGTGGCTTAAGTAAATTATAATGCAGCAAATGTTTGCGCAAATAACATGACCTAGAAACCTCTGGAGGCAGGTATGTCCACTTTCTAGGCCGGTATCGTTTGCATTCGATTCTGTCAGAGTAATTTGTATTACTTAAAGAGAGAGGTCCAAAAGAAAGAGAAAGGATTAATCGAGTGACGGATTGTGGTATCGAATCCCAGCGAAATTATTAAACTAGCTGTTCATTGCGACTTCGCCCGCGTGGAATTTATTACGATTATAATTTCACGTGTTTTAATTTCTTTGTTGTTAAGTTACTCTTTATAACATCAGATATCTGCCAGTAAAAGTTCCGTCAAAATCAAGCCAGCCGTTTCGGAGATTAGCCGGAACAAATAGACAGACAGACAGACAAACATTTTAAAATTGTTTTTTTGTTTTACGTACCGTTTATACTTTCATATGCATCTAGTAAAAAGCTTTTGATATTACAAACAGACACTTCAATTTTGTTTATTGTTTTGTGTATAGATAAGGAGAATCATGACTCAATTTACGATAAAAAAATTATTATAATAATAAACATATAGAAACGATCCTGTTTTAGCTTGTAGAACCCTTAAAAAACCAGACGTGATTTCTGAGGGTAAAACATAATAGGGAACACCCATTTTCAAAAAATGTCTTAAATGAATCCTAGAGTGATAATGAACCACTATAATTTTTATATAATTTTTTTAAACCGAATAGTGCCATAAAAATTACTTTTAATCTATCGCTTTAATTTTCGCGTGAAAACGATAGCCCAGCATGGCGGCTCAACTCAAAGACTCTTCAACTCGTGATGTCACTGTCCTAGAATTTTGCCTATCTTGCAAAGGAATAAGATACTTTTGGATGTTTAATAATGAGTTATCATCTATATCATTGTTGTGTTGTACCTGAATGCAAAAATACGAGCATATGAACGCCGAGGAAGTTATGGATTCAAGTGCCAACTGATTTAAATATGAGAAATACTTGGTTAAAACTGGCAAGAAGAGACCCGAAGGCATTGTCTACAAAATCTAAACTATACTTCTGTGAAGGCCACTTTGATGTAAGTATGACTTATATTTAACTATCGTTTATACAAAACAAAACATCATGACATGATAGGTGCAAGACCTATTGCAAGTCAAATTTTGTAATAGATTAGGTTAATCACTCGTCTGTCCCGCCCTTTGTGGGCCATTTTGACAGCCCTTGCAAGTGCAGTGCAGTGTTTTACTTAATTCGTGTTTTCTTCTATTATATGGGAATAATGACATGGTTTGTACAAAAAAATATAACAAAAAGTTTTTCTCACCTAAGCTTATATTATAATATCTATAACATTAGTGCTAAAAGCGAAGTAATAAACTCGCTTTGATTTCAAATGTCATAAAGATTATTGCATGTTTTAGCTGGAAAATTACACACAATATAAGATTATGGGTTCTGTTAAACTAATTCGAATTAATAGAATAAAGATTAGTACTTTCTGCTTTTACGAATCCGTCTTCCATGATGCCTTTTCAATAAAATTCAGAATAAAACTCAACAATCGTAATGATAACTTGAAAAATTTCGAAATAACACAGCACATTAGCTAGTTCTCTTTACCAGTGACCTCACGACGGTATCTAATATGGCGGACAGCGTTTTGAAGATTTGAGGCACATATAAAAAAAAATCTTAAAATTGAAATATAAAATTTATAATGCATTTTTATAAATAGAAATCAATATTTCTCGTTTACTTTTTACAAAATCTATCATAAATATATATATTTTTTTTTTTTTACATGGTGTAAAATACCCTATTAGTAAAGCCACGAGGATATTACGATTACAGCACGAATAGGTCGGCTCAACCAGAGAAAGACCACGGTCTTATAGAATACCAGCATAAAATGGTAGCTTAATGCTGTTGTGTTGCATATGATGCGTGTAGAGAACCGAAGTCATTCTATCTTAGTCCTCAGGGGTGACAATGCTACATTTTGATTCTTAATCGAGGATAGATGTAGGTGTCTACGGGCCACAGTATCCACTTACCATCAGGTGAACTTGTGCTCGGGTGCCACCCGTAATTCTATAAAATACAATAAATAATTTGACGGCGTAATGCAGTGGCTAATCGTTTAGTTGTAGTGCTACAAGGCCGGTCGGGTTCGAATCCCGTACGGTACAAGTGTTTGTATGGCCTATAAATAATTGTTCCGGGTACGTGTGTGTGTCCCTGTGCAATTTATGTATTTAAACTGCCTCTAAGATACAACAGAAAATTATTTTGTGTAAGTAACGCGTTTCAAAAAAAATTGAAAGAAATAAAAATATAATTACAGAATAACTCTCATCAAGACTCCATTGCGTTTCACTCGGTGCGTTAAATAATCATTATCGCCGACATCAACGTGGGCAAAAAATCATTCAAATGTATATTCATGAAGCACAAGAAAATATTACTTATTTATCTTTTTTGTTTGAAGAAAGTTATAGATGTGGAATTAGAAAAATAAATGATACGTTACTGATACGCTCGTATTCCTCTGTTTTCTCCCGTGTAATGACACTAGAGCAAATATTTTTCCACGATACTGCCATACCATGTTTTGTTATTTTTTTCATAAATTAATTGTCTTGAAAACTATTTAAAACTTGAAAACAAGCTTACTTATAAGTCAACTGGTAGAGTACGTGGTAGAGCCGTGCTGCAGCTATATTATTAGTATAGTTGTAGCACGAATGGGTCGGCTCGGCCGGGGAAGGATCACGCTCTCACAGAATACCAGCGTAAAATAACAGCTTAACGCTGCTGTGTTTCGTATGGTGAGTGTAGAGAACCGGAGACCCTTTTTACTACTGGAAAGGAGGCATTCCATCTTAGTCCTCACGGGTGACAACGCATTTGCATTATGATTCGTAATCGAGGATTCATGTAGATGTCTATGGGCCACAGCAACCACTTACCATCAGGTGTACTGTGTGCTCGTTATTCACCCTTAACCTATAAAAAAACGTTAAGTGCGTCTTTGTCCATATTCGTGCTACCAAGTTTATGGCAGCTCTTCACGTTGGCCAACATAGTGGCGAATGTGTTGGCCAATACCGATGGCCATCGTGTAGAGCGGGTGTTTGTGCTTATGTTGGTATGTATTGGAATGATAGCCCACAAGTTGGCGCGAGATCCGTGTGTTGTCGGTTTTTTACAAAATATCAAAAAGTTGTGGCAGAGTATTGGCCGCCGCGTCCACACGTTGGGCGCACGTTTAGTTTGCTACGAGCTCCCAGAGTGATCGCTTGCACTTGATTAAAATTTTATATTCACGCATCGTAACTAGTGTCTACAAAATGATAGTAACAATGACCAATGAAGAAACTTTTTGCATTATAGAGCTCTACCAAGCCGAAAATTGTTTGTGGAACACAAGAAATAAAATTTCTTTTTTTCCATTTCTTTTTGATCACCCTTTTCTTATACACATTCACGTGGTAGCGGTATGCTGTGAATAAATAAACCGCAGCAGCTGTTAGCGCCTCAATATCCATTTTAATAAATTCGTCCGCACATTGGCCTGAACCGAAGCAAACTGAACGACCTTCCAACGTGTGGACGCCATCACAAAATCTTTGCCAACACATTCGCCACTATGTTGGCCAACGTGAAGAGCCGCCTTTAAATAAATAAACCTTTTAAAATAACTGCTGTGGCTGCTGGCTGTAACTTTAACTTTTATAATCAGTCCGAGCTGCAGTTGTCTCTTTTGGTGCGTAGCTCGGTCGTTCGGGAACAGCGCGACAGCAAAATAAATCATAAATTGTTAAAAAAAACGACTCTTCAAATTTCTTACAACGCGGATATTCTTTAGAATGACTGTACGTGCCAGAAGGATCTTATGGCTTCCCATCGATAGCAATATAACCCATCTCTGTATGCCTGGCGTAAAATACACAGACGGGCAACAGGGAGCATAAAGGTGCGAGAGGTCTGGTACTACTCGTATGATCGTTACTCCGCCTGCCAAGCTTGACGATAAGGGAAAATCTTTTTTTATATATAAGAGGGGTCACCTGATGGTAAGCGACTACCGCCGCCCACGAACAACTTCAACACCAGGGGAATTGCGGTTGCGTTGCCGTCCTTATAAAAAAGAGTAGGCTCTTTTCTTGAAGATCCCTAAGTCGTATTGGTTCGGAAAAATCGATGGTGGTAGTCGATTCCACAAGGAAGACGTGCGAGGAAGAAAACTTCTAGTAAATCGCACAGTGGTAGACGGCCAATCATCCAGATGGTATGGATGGTATCGCGAGTTTTGTCGCGATGTGCAATGGTGAAATTGAGCGGCTAGAACTAGTCCGAACAATTCCTCAGAGCACTCCCCTTGGTAGATGCGATAGAATATACAAAGAGATGCAACATCTTTTCGCAGCGCCAGTGAGTCAAGCCGATCAGAAAGAATTCGGTCGCTGACGCTTCGAACCGCTCTGCGCTAGACGCGATCAAGTGAAAGGAACTGACACTGTGGTGCCCCGGCCCAGAGATGAGAATAGTATTCCATGTGAGGTCGAACTTGCCGAACTCGCCTTGTAAAGGTGCAATTAGTGTGCCGGCATGTAACACTGTCCCGCTCTACAAAGAACGCCAAGCTTTTTAGAGGCCAATTTGGCCTTCCTTTTCAAGTAACCGCGGTGACGCCGAGGATTCCAATGTTAGCTGAGGCAACGAGGGGAGTGCCTTAAAATTGAGGAGATACGACAAAGTGGTTCTTTTTAGCGGTAAACGCGCAAACTTGTGTCTTCTGGGGATTGAACTGGACAAGATTTAGTCGCCCCCAATCAGAGACTTTGTTCAACAAAGACTCGACTGCAGACACAAGTTTATTCCGGCACTCGACGACATGTTCCCGAGAAATATTAGCATCACCGGTGTATAAGGCATCGGCAGTGCTGTCATCTGTATAGCAATGAATGTCAAAATCTAGGGAGGTTTTGCCTTAATGGGGCGGGAGAGGCCCACGTCAAGCAGTGGACATTTACGGGCTGATGATAATAATGAATGGAAAGTTTTGAGATCACCAATAAATTCTGAGTTTATAAAATACGTGACGTCACATGACTTGCAATACATATAAATACATCAATACATCCCATACACCGAATGTAATTATTGAATATTCTCCCACGTTTCTGAGGGCAATATATGTGGTAGAGCCATGCCATATTAGTAGTATAGTTGTATCACGAACGGGTCGGCTCGACCGGGGAAGGACCACGCTCTCACAGAATACCAGCGTAAAATAGCAGCTTAATGCTGCTGTGTTTCATTGGAAGAGCACCATCCTTTCAGTTTGTCCTATTTTTTTTATAGAATTGGGGTGACAAACGAGCACAGTCCACCTGATGGTAAGTGGATGCTGTGGCATGGGCCATTTGTCCGTAGACATCTACATTTAAATTCGATTAAGAATCAAAACTTAGATGCATTGTCACCCCTGAGGACTAAGATGGAATGCCTCTTTTCCAGTAAAAAGGGTCTCCGGTTCTCTACACTCACCATATGAAACACAGCAGCATTAACCTGCCATTTTACGCTGGTATTCTGTGAGAGTGTGGTCCTTCCCCGGTCAAGCCGACCCATTCATGCTACCATAATATAGCTGCAGCGTGGCTCTACCAAGTAACATAGGATCAATCAATGTCTCAAGGTGCAAAATCAGGGCTACATGGAGGGTGTTCATATAATAAAATTAAAGTAACAAATGAAAAAAAATCTTGATAATTTATAGTGCATTAATGTTTAAAGTTTTTTATTTCTGTGTAAGTGATATGCCTGTTTTATTTTAGTAAATCCCTAATTGTATTAAGGTTTTACTGTGTCAAATGTTTCAGGAGACCGCGACCAGACGTGGATCATCAGTTAAAATAAAATTATGCCTTTGGAGCTGTTGTACTGCCGATTTACAAAGCTATGGCTACAAGCATTTTCACTAAGCACAGATTTCAATTCGCTGGTATCCTTTGTTATGTTATCAAAAGTCTACTGCTGAACGAACATTGGCCTCTCCCATAGATTTTCTCATTATTCTCCCCCCTATTATTATTTATTTGCCATAGTTGCCATGCTTACAGGCAGGTTGGCAACTGTAGTTCTTTATTTTTAATTGTTATTAGAAAGATGCTGTTGCCCATCTCCCGGTTCATTTTCCTCTGTTGACACCCACAAGACTATATGGCATAGTGGATTTCATATGCCGCCACTGCACCGTCACTCATCAGCACGCAAACCCTGCTAGAAATTACTGAAGATAACAGCATGAAAATCGCGGCGCATTAACTGAAATAATATTATGTTATAATGATAAATTATCTAATTAATGAATAATATTGAAAGGTGTAATCAATATTTTACTAGGTTCTTTTCTACTTTAACATAGAAAATTTTTACCTGGCTTCAAAAAAGGGGGAAGTTCACAATTCCTCTGTATTGATTAATTTAATTATGCTTTATTGCTATCACCTTAAATAAAAGGGTTGCAAAGGGCAAACTTAGTGCCCTTTCGCATTAAGTCTGCCCTTTGCCAGTCAACCTCGTTCTTAGTGAATAAAGCTGTATGTATTATGTATGTATATTATGCAACAACATTGTCTATTGTGAACCGATTTTGACGACTGACTTTTTTTATTAAGTAGTTTATACTTCAGGGTATGATTCTAAGAGAATTCTAAGCTACAAAAGAAGAAATGATAAAAGAAGCTCATACATATCACAAATATGTATGCCCTTTTCAAATTTTATATTTTCATAACTGTTGTCTATTGCTTTTATCTTTCACATCAGCCATTATGGAATCCACTGCTGGCCCTATCACCATGCTTAGCGAGGTGGATGTGCAATTTTTTTTATAGAATAACGGTGACAAATGAGCATGCAGTCCACCTGATGGTAAGGGGATGCTGTGGCCCATAGTCATTAACATTTATCCTCGATTAAGAATCAAAATGCAGATGTGCTGCCACCCTTGAGAACTAAGAAGAAATGCCTCGTTTCCAGTAACAAGGGTCTCCAGTTCTATACACTCACCACATGAAACACAACAGCATTAAGCTGCTATTTTACACTGGTATTCTGTGAGAGTAGTCCTTCCCCAGTCGAGCCGACCCATTTGTACTACAACCTTAATATAGCTGCAGCATGGCTCTACCACATTAACAATTGCAATATCGGACACATTTGATACTATTTATTTGCTTTAATATTTTACATCAGATATAAACAAGATGACTCCACTGTCCTCCTCTCCCACTTTCCTCTTCTATTTGAATACTAATGGGTAGTTAATCAAAAGTTCTCCTAAGTCTTATGTTTAGCAGTGAATTTTTGGTGGGCTGTAATGATGATGAAAATAATAATGATACCATAGATTTCTCCAAATACAAAACTTACATACTTATGTATAGTAAAGAACTTACTTCTTTATTTATGTTAATGCACCCTAATGGACAGACAATGCTCTTGTCTTGACTGATTGGGAATAGTCCTTTAAAAATCCAGAACCCAAAATGTCTTAGATTGGTGATTGGTGAGGATTATCATTATGAGGGTAATGAGGGTATCACACAACAACCCACCTCAGAATGGTAAGTTATGGAACTCTTTCCAAGTAACCCTTGCCAGCTGGTGTGTTATTATAAAGGCCTATGTCTAATAGACTTAAAAAGGCAGTTGTGCCCCAAATATTGACTTCACTAGCTAACTTAGAACTCGGCACTTGCATTCAAATAAAGTAACAACAAAAATAACAGTTGATATATTTTATCAACTGTACATGAGATACTTATAACCACAGACTAACTAGCAGATTCAACCATATTACAGTAAAATATTATAATGGATACAAAGCCAAAATTTCTTTCGACGGGAACCAAATCAAATTTCAAAGGACTTACCAAGGGCCTTTGTTACTAGTACGATGGGCTCCGCCAGCCCACGTTCCTCGGTTATGTTGCATAATTCTCCTGTTCGGATCTCTAGTATATCCAATATACGTCCTACCTTTATATTTTGGGTTAATACAATATAATAAATAAACGCCAAAGAAATCTTCCACAGTTTCAGGCTTAGACATTTTTATGGAAATATGTAGCAAATGTTATTCCATAGAATAAATTACAGAGTATTTTTATTTATCTTTTACATTATATCGCATTGTGTTACGAACGTGCAATTTACATAGATAAATAGATATGTAGCAATAGCAAGGCAATTTAATATTTTAAAATTTTAATTTGTAGATGTAGATTTATACATAACTATTATTTCTAATTCTCAACTACATAAAGGCAAAGGGATATATGCCCATACAGCTTAGTCTGATGCGTATTTTTTTCAAAGTCCTTTTATTGTAACAATACAGTTTAATGTAATTACTATACTTCTCGTTTGATGCGTCACATTTTGAGGGTTTTGGAAGACTTTGATGTAAGCTTAACCTGGCCTGGGTTTGGTGGTAAAAGTAAACAGTCGATGATGATTGTATGTCAAGGTGAAGGTGCCAAGACCAAAGATATTATATATATAAATAAAACAAGATAGTGCACTAGACAACTTGTTCCGCACAAAAAACAACTTTGTTCCCATTGACATAAAGTCCAGTTTTAATACAACCCTCCTAAACGGAAAACGAGCCACATGAGAGGCTCTTAAGTAGGAGTGTGCTCCTGTCTAATGGATTGCAAGTATAAAAAAAGATATTTTTACGGTAGGAGTTCTGATGTAGCTCATATAATTCTAAATTACTGAATGATTAAAATTTTACCTGCAAACAAGAAAGTTTGGTATAATAAGTTTATTCCAATAAGCTTTATTAAAATTAAATATCAAACTTTCTTCTGCCTTCAATTTTTTATCTGTGAACGTAAGTTTTCGTCTACTACATCGCACGCATGTTATAGATTCAATACATATTTTGGATACTAAATATCGCAGTTTTGCCCTAGAACAAAATAAAATAAAAATATTACACATTCTAATAAATATTCATCCTCCCACAGAAGGCCGTCAAAAGTCCAACAAAATCGTATGGTGACTGGAGTAGAAAGGGACACAATCCATAATAACATCCTCTCGCTTGAGCTCGTTTTTAACGCCTTAGTGAACAATCTTGTTTATATACAATATCTTTTGCCAAGACAGACACAATTTTTACGTATCAAAATTAACTTCAAACCATTATTTAAACACGACGATACGATAGTACTGGAGCAGCATACCACTAGCAGCGTCAAGCTCCGTTACCTCGTCAAAGAGCGAGGCATATATTACATATGCCTCGCTCCCGCCAAACCCTTTCGACGGAGGCAATGGCATTTTTATTTAAATTGATACTGATAATATGATATAACTGCACGCTGTTGCCATGGGGCAACTCAGTGCCATATTGTATAAACCTATTTTTTTTTTCAATTGCAAGGAATTGTTATTTTCAAATGGCACAATTTTTTTTATATTCTGTAATAAAATAAAAAATAAAAAGTCGCATGACTTTTTGCGATAAAGTTAATATCTTCGAAGTTTTGAATTGTTAAAGGCTTGAAAAATCCCAATTTCGGATAATTTTGACCCATTAAAAATGCATAAAGAAACAGAATAAAGTATAAACCATATTTACGTGGTAAAGCCATGCTGCAGCTATATTACTGGTATAGTTAAAGCCCGTGTAGTGGCGGGTAAGAATACCCACTACCCCATATCTTCCCGTGGGTATCGTAAGAGGCGACAGAGGGAAACTGATACAGAAGATGGGCAGATTTATGATAACAGCAAAAAGCAATAAAAAACTGCGGTTTCCAACCCGCTCGCCAAGCGTGGCAACTATGGCAATATACCCCCCATGAGCAATGACACAAATAAACGGCCCCCAGTCCCCGGCGACCCCGCTATTCCTGGCTACTGGAATACTGGTAACGGCGGGGCAGGGGGTGCTAAGAATCTCCGGTAGAGGTCCGGTTGCCACCTACGACGACTCGACCTGGCAACATATAACGCACGCACCCTGAGGACTGACGAGAAGATCCTGGAGCTAGAAGAAGAGATAGATAAGTTGCGCTGGAATATTATAGGATTATCCGAGGTCCGAAGAGAGGGGGAGGACACGGTAATCTTCGAATCCGGCAACTTATTCTATCACCGGGAGGGCGACCATTTGTCCCAAGGAGGTGTCGGATTTATCATTACCACAAGTCTCTCGTTAACAACGTTGTAAAGATTGGGAGTGTTTCGACGAGGGTTGCGTACCTTATACTCAGAATTACCAAACGGTATTCGCTGAAGGTCATACAGGCTTACGCACCAACCTCGGCACATCCCGATGAAGAGGTGGAGGAAATGTATGACTATATCTCTAGAGCCATGCATTCCTCCAAAACCCACTATACGGTGTTAATGGGAGACTTCAACGCAAAAACTAGGCACAAGAGAGAACGGTGAGCTGAAAGTAGTAGTAGTAGGGCAACGGAACCCAAAGGGTCAGCAGCTGGCCGACTTTATGGAGAAAGAGGGACTTTTTATGATGAACTCTTTCTTTCAAAAGCGGCCCCACAGAAAGTGGACCTGGTCGAGCCCCGACAAAAAATGAGATTGACTTCATTATGACGACTAGACGACAAATGTTCAGTGATGTCTCAGTGATCGCGAGGGTGAAAACTGGCAGCGATCACCGAATGGTGAAAGGCATACTGAACCTAAACGTTAAGTTGGAGAGGTCACGTCTAATGAAGTCAACGCTCCGTCCCCCTCGTGCTCTAATCCAAAGTCCCGAAAACTTTCAGCTCGAGTTACAAAATCGTTTTCAGTGCCTAGAAGATTGCAATGAAGTGGATGATATGAATGACAAGCTTGTGGAAACTGTCCATGCGGTCGAAGCTAAGTTTTGTAAGACCCGTCGCAGAAGAACACAATAACTCTCCGATCATAAAGACATAAAGACATTTATTCCAACACTTACATCTACACACATGACAAATTACAATTAAAAATAAAACAAGTGACTTATAAACAAACAAACAAAAAAATTTTAATAAAGAAAAGAAGTGCGTCCATTATATGTGTATGCAAACGCACATTAAAATAAAAATAAGAAAATTAAATGCTATGATGAAGTGGTGGAAGGGACCGTCCCAACGTTTTACTAAAATGTTTATGTATATATATATATTACGTAGTTGAGGAGGTATATTATTCCAGCAGTGGGTGGCTGTATATTTGTAACTACCTCTGAAGGCCGAGGAACTATGTCGAGGGACACTTAATATGCGAGAGGTAACACGCGTGAGATACTTATTGTGTTCACGACACCAGTCTAGTTAAAACACCGAATAGAGCACCTCATTGTTGTAGGTGTTTACAAACCCCCATGTGCCACTTATGACTATTTTGAAAGGATTGTGGAAGAAGTTTTGCTCAAACTTAGTAAACACAACAAGTCTGTTGTAATATGTGGAGACTTTAACATCAATCTCCTTGAAACTTCTTCCATTAGTATTAAGTTTAGGTCATTGTTTAAATCGTATAATCTTGTTAATTTATTCTTAGAACCAATACGTATTACTGGGCCTAGTGCGACCTGTATAGATAACATTTTTACAAATGTTAAGCCCTTGCATAAATCAATTATCCAAAATTTAAGTTCAGATCACTGTGGACAGGTTTAGAAGTTATATAATAAAAAGACTTCCATCACTTTCATTTAAAAATAGTGCTAATTATTTGTATGGTACGTTATTAAAAATTATAACTTGTGAATTTAGTAGAATATTTACTTCTAAAACTTTCTCTTTTAACAGTCGCAAATCATTTAATGAATGGGCGACAGTAGGAATTTATAAAAGTAGGCGAAATTTATACGAGCTTTATAATGAAAGATCATAATATAATACTAGTCTTATATTTAGAGATTATGTAAAAACATATTCTAAAATATTTAAAAAGTGTGCTCCACAGCTAAGGTTTTACATTTAAGTAACAAAATTAAAACTGCATCTAATAAAATTAAAATGACTTGGAGAATAATAAATAGTGATACGGGCAAGGTCAAACCGCGCAACTCGGATTTTCAATTGAATATTAACAATAATTTAACTCGATCTGATCAAGAAGTTGCTATGGCTTTTGAAAAACATTTTACTGATTTTCCTTTTTTGACAACAAAATCATTAAATTCTTCTCCTACTGTCGCCGAATCATTGCTTAAACAAAATGTAAAGGCTTGTTCAAATACTTTTAAATTCCATGGAGTATTGCCAAAAGATATCGTTAAATATTTTAAAACGATTGATATTAAGAAAACGGCAGACTTATGGGGAATTCCGTTAAAGTTATTTTATCTATAATAGATATAATGGCACCTTATCTAGCCACTATATTTAATACAAGCGTCGAATCTGGTATGTTTCCTGATTTAATGAAACATAGTAAAGTCATACCTTTATTTAAATCTGGTAGCATATTAAACCCCGCCAATTTTAAACCGATTTCTGTACTACCAACATTTAGTAAAATTTTTGAAAAAATAATTTTAGATCAGATCTTAAGTTTCTTTAATATTAATAAATTGCTACATAAAAATCAATTCGGTTTTACAAGGGGTCGCTCGACAACTGACGCTGGAGTTGAGCTTATTAAACATCTTTTTTGTGCATGGGACAATTCGGAGGATGCTTCGGGTATATTTTGTGACCTTTCCAAGGCATTCAACTGTGTTCACCATGAGACATTAATCAGGAAGCTACAGTACTATGTTGTCAAGAACACAGCGCTTAAACTTATTATTTCATATTTAAGTAATAGAATTAAGAAAGTTATTATCAATGGTAAAAGTTCTTCCGGGTCACCTATTCTAATGGGTGTCCCTCAGGGCTCGATTCTCGTCCCATTCCTATTTCTAGTATATATTAATGACTTACCTTCCCTTGTAGGGGATAATCATGATATAGTATTATTTGCTGATGATACTTCCTTGATTACACTTCCTAAACTTAAACGTCAATCAATTAAATGTGACGAAGTGAATAATGCTATATCAAAATTAGTGCATTTGTTTAACGTTAATAATCTACATTTAAACAGAAATAAAACTAAATGTATTAAATTTACAACAACTAATGTTAAAAAACTGGGTTTTTAAATGGGGAAGAACTGAGCCCTGCTGAATCCGCTGTTTTTCTTGGCATCACTCTCGACGCAAAGCTTCAGTAGGGCCCCCATTTATCTAAACTAGCAAGCAGACTAAGTTCTGCAGCCTATGCTGTAAAAAACATTAGAGGTCTCACTAGTGTCGAGACAGCTAGATTAGTTTATTTCAGTTATTTCCATAGCATAATGTCTTATGGTATTTTGCTATGGGGAAATGCGGCTGATTCAGAAACTATTTTTGTTTTACAGAAGAGGGCCATTAGAGCTATTTACAACCTAAAACCGAGAGATTCTCTTAGAGATAAATTTAAAGAAATAAATATATTAATTTTGGCCTCTCAATATATTTACGAAAATTTAATGTATGTTCACAAAAACAAAGGTAGTTTTAGTAAAAAAAGTGATATACATTCTGTAAACACTAGGAACAAACACAAACTAATGATACCAACTATAACTAATATGGCAAACTAGTGATACCAGTTTCTCGACTCCACAGAGTCAGTAATTCATTCTTGGGGCAATGTATACGCTATTACAACAAGGTCCCGGAAAGTGTACAGACTCTCTCTATTACCAAATTTAAATGTTTTGTTAAGCCGAAACTGTATAAAAAGGGTTATTATAGTATAAATGAATACATGTTTGATAATAACCCCTGGGAATGAGGTGGTCGTTTCCAAGCAGTTTCTAAAATAAATTTTGTACTTATATAGTTTGTACAACCATTAATGTAAAATTTACTTTAAAAAAAAAGTCCCGCTGGGTTTCTTGCTGGTTCTTCCCAGGACAGAGGTTTTTTTTTTCGAACCAGTGGTAAAGTAAAAAATAACTTTCAATAAGAATTACACATATAATCTATATTGAATAAAAAATTATTCTATTCTATTCTATTCTAACCGATAGACGCAGTTCCTAATCTGAGGTCAAGGCTAATTATAACTCCAAGATTATGGGTCTTTTCCACTCTTTCTAAAATAGTTTCTTTTATATATACTTTTGGATTGAAATAATTTATTTTTTCTATTTGTTGTTTAGTACCACAAATTAAAAACTTCGTCTTTGACGCATTCAACACTAGAGACTTTTTTTTCTGACCACTTCAGTACTCTATCGAGATCTTCATTGAGGCCCCGTATAGCTTTTCCAGTATTCATGGGCTTGAAAGTGGTATAAACTTGAGTATCATCCGCATATATATGGTATTTACATTTTTAAAGGAAAACAGTAATGTCCGAAGTATACAAAGAAAACAGCACAGGGCCCAGAATCGATCCTTGAGGAACACCTCTTGTAATGTGCTGAGGAGATGATATGTAGTTTTGGCCATTTTCTTTTTTCAGTATTATTTGTTGTGACCGCCCACTGAGATAACTGCTGAACCATTTTATTGTCTTGGGATCAAAACCATAATATGCCATTTTAGATAAAATTAATGTCGTGTTTATTGTATCAAATGCCCTAGAATAGTCCAATAGGACGAGCACAGTTCCCTGACCTATATCTTGAGCCTCCAATATATTGCCCACTACATCAGAAAGCGCAGTTGCAGTGCTTCGCCCCTTTCTAAAACCTGATTGAAGATCAGGTAGAATGGAATTGTCTTCAAGATAAGCTGTTACTTGCTGATATACCACTTTCTCAAGAATTTTCGATAAGCATGGTAGTAAGCTTATGGGACTTAAATCTTTGAAATCATCAGGATTTCCTTTCTTAGGGATAGGACGTATTAGGGCTCTTTTCCAGATTTCAGGGAATATGCTGGTACTAATTGACTGGTTGACAAGTGCAGTTATAGTATCCAAACTTTGTGGGAGAGTCATCAATAACATATTAAGTGTAATACCATCTACTCCTTGTGCGTTACATTTACGTGTTTTTATTATTTTTGAAATATCCTCTGACGAAACCGTTTTAAGAAAAAAAATTCCCAGGGCTGCATCTACATATTTTAGCTTTTTTCATAGCTTGCTACATATTTATTTATCTATGGGCTGAATCAATCAAATTCGAATTATGTAAGTTCCGATATTGTCATGTTATTAGTCCCTGGAGTATTAAGAAAATGTGCATTAATTAGGTCAGGTACCATTAATTTTGAAGGTAATTCTGCATCATTTTTTGGCGGTAAAGAGTATGCCTTCAGATTTGACCACAATTTCTTTGGGTTACCAATGTTGCTGTTAATAAAACAATTGTAATAAGCTTTTTTCGTAATATGTTGTTGTTGCTTCATTTCTTTATAATAAGCTTTATGGTTAGGTGATTGCGAAGAGCGAAACTTATTATGTGTTTTATCACGTAATCTCATCATAAACTTTATGTTGTCCGTTATCCATGGACAAGGGCGATCCTTAAGCACTATCGATTTAACAGGAGCATCATTTACGCTATCAATACAATGAATATCTTTCCATGGGATTAGCTGGAGATCATGTTCGAAATAATACTCTAGCAGCCTATCATTTAGAGGGCGATATACTACAGATCGTGGGAGTATTTTATCTTTTTTTATATGCATCTCACAGGAGAGGTAGGCGTGACTACTTAAGGCGTTGATGTGGTTAAGCTACATTTCGCGTAGGTACGTCGGTACATATAACATCTATGAGAGTTTGACTTGTTTCTGTAAAATGAGTTGGCGCATCTATTAATTGTACGATATTTACATGGTTTATAAATTCTAAAAAAAGTTTAGTCTTATTGTCCTCCGTATTAAGTAGGTTAATGTTAAAATCTCCTAATATCATAACATAATCATATGAAAAAGTGCTAAGACTGTCAGTTATAGCGTCAAGAAATATATCAACATTAAGCCATGGAGGGCGATAGGCCGTGCCAATAACGATACTTTTTGAATTAATTCTTAAGTTCAGTCACATTTCTTCAACAGTGTTGTGGTGAGGCGTGGTTAATGTTTTTACATTAATGCCTCGCTTGATATAAAAGCCTACACCACCTCCGCGGCCAGCACGCACGGAGATCGGTCGTGGCACGTGACGTAGTCTGTAGCAAGGCACGCGCGGGGCTCGGCCTTCTTCATTCTCCCGGAGCCACGTCTCGTTTATTGCCATTATATGAACTTCATATCGGCTCATGGTGGCTAAAAACTCATCATGTTTTGTA
Source organism: Parnassius orleans (assembly GCA_029286625.1). Taxonomy (NCBI): domain Eukaryota; kingdom Metazoa; phylum Arthropoda; class Insecta; order Lepidoptera; family Papilionidae; genus Parnassius; species Parnassius orleans. Next base: position 3,275,321 of record JAGSMP010000006.1, on the reverse strand, counting down.
CCTAATGAGCCTGCATTTCCACAAGCACACACTCTTAATCTCAGTTAGACGCGAGATGAAGCTGCAGTCTTCAGTAGATTTGACAGCATACAGGCAACTGAACAGACAGATCTCCAAATGCATGCGGCGTGACTTGCGCAACTTCAATACAGCTCGTATTGAAGAAGCGATCGAGCGGAACCAGGGCTCCAAAGTCTTTGTCAGAGATGTCTGTCAAAAAGAGCCAACTGTCGAAGCTGAAGACCGAATGTGGCAGCATTGTTTCCGGGACACCTGAGATTTTGAGTGAGATTGAGAGGTTCTATGGGCAGCTGTACACGTCATCGCTGGAGCCACACGCAAGTGTGAGTAACGATCCAAGAGCAAGTCTTATCCGACACTATTCCGATGATATCCCGGACGTCAGTCTGAGCGAGATTAGAATGGCTCTCCAGCACCTTAAACACGGCAAGTCCCCGGGCGAGGATGGAATTACAGCGGATCTTCTGAAAGCGGGTGGAAAACCGGTAACCGGTCAATGACCTCAATAGTGTCTCCCAACGGATAGGTCTCAAGATGACCATGGACAAAACAAAATCATGTTTAATGTCCATGTAGTTGTTGGGAGCACTAAGCTCGAAGTTGTTGACGAATATGTTTACATGGGACAAATAGTCCGACTAGGTAAGTCCAACTTCGACCGAGAGGTCAATCGACGGATTCAACTCGGCTGGGCAGCGTTCGGGAGATTACGACCCATCTTCTCGTCAGGCATACCTCAAAACCTCAAAACTAAATTGTACAACCAGTGCGTGTTGCCAGTGATGACATATGGATCTGAGACGTGATCCTTCACTGCTGGCCGTATTAGGAAGCTCAAGGTCGCTCAGCGAGCTATGGAAAGGGCTAAGCTCGGGGTTTTTCCTGCGTGATAAACTTAGAAATGACGATATCCGCAGTAGAACCAAAGTAACCGACATAGCCCAAAGGATTAGTAAGCTGAAGTGGCAATGGGCCGGCCATATAGCTCGAAGAACCGACAACCGATGGGGAAGAAAGGTTCTCGAGTGGCAGCCTCGTACCGGCAGGCGAAGTGTAGGGCGTCCCGCACTAGATGGAGTGACGACCTGGTAAGACATACAGGAAGTCAATGGATGCAGGTGGCTTGGGACCGTGCTTTGTGGCATTCCGTGGGGGAGGCCTATGATGATGATGATGATGCGAAAGCATAGCTGGTCTTTGCAGCCTTGGATTGCTGTCTCACCTTTTTATGCTGACGTCTCGGCGAGGTGGTCTCGTCCAGCCGCCTTTTGGCTGCTCTTTCTTTTTACCAGGGCGCTTGGCCGCTCTCTGCTTCCTAGTGGATTTCTTGGAATTGGTCCCTGCAGCCGCACCTTCCACTTGGGCTGGATTGTTATCCTTTCCAGTTTCAGTACGGCTACTGGGTCCAGGTCCAAGCACCTCAGGAACAGCAGCTTGCCCAGCCTCCTTAGTATTAATTTTGGGAGCAGCCAGCTCTGCCTTTTCTTTACGGGCTTTCTCTCTCTGCTTCCTGTACTTCTTCTTTACATTTTTTCCGCTCCCTGGCGGGATAGAGACCCATTTGATTGTCAGTCGGGTCGGCTAGTCACCTTTTTGGGTGCCTTGGCTGTCCCTTTACGGCTCTCACTAATTGCCAGGCAGCTGAGAAAAGGTCGTCCGTTCTAATGGGCTCCGCAGAAGTATTTCTACTGGCGGTCCCTTGTTCCTTATCCACATCCAGCTCCGAGGATCTGGTTTTAGGAGCCTCCAGCGTGGAATTTCCTTTGAAAGGGTCACCTACGCTGGATGATGTGCTCTGTGGAATCGCCATTTTACTGGCGGTTTCTCCTTGAGCGTTGGTGCCTTTGGTAGTCACCTCTGACACCTCTGCTTCTTTTATATTGGGCCTTAAAGCATCCCTTATCAATTTAGTTTTTTTAAATTCGTCCCCCCCAGCTTCCCACCCTCCATGGAGCCCGCACCTTTGGGAACACCCTACTTTAAAATAAAAGAAATTTCAGGCGTTAGGATTACCGCGGAATATAGAGACGCTAAGTTGGCTCACAGCGCGACATCGGGAGCTCGATCCAACTGGCAAACAGGGCTGAAAAGGCCCATCCCCGCTGCCTGAATGACTGTCGCTTACTCCGTCAGCATGGCCTTTACCACCACCTAGCCCTTTTCAGGAAACTAGGTAGCCTCCACGTCCCTCGCCTGCGACCCTCTGACGGGGCGCTTCCCTACCTTTGGCTAGCAGATAGGGCCACTGTTTGACTTGAAATCCCGACCAAAGAGGGTGTGTTGCCTCTCGCCACTTTATACCCCAGTGACGATTGGCTCAACCCTCCAGGACTCCTTCATCCCTGCGTACGGCGCTCAACTGCGCAGATCCTAGCACAGGTGGGTGTGTCCACCGAATAAACCCATTCTCTCCGGCGGAACCATCAGTCAGTCTTTTAGAGGGGATTTAGTCCCTCTCGACCACTGAATTGCCGCTTCAAGATCACTAGAAAAAAAATTGAGTGAGTCTTGGTGTTGGGTTAATTAACCACCGCCCAAGGTTCGGCGTTAAATCCTTTTACGGCTGCATTTGTCACTTCTAGCCAACCCTCCACTTTTATCCGGACTTGGGACCGGCAGCACCAATAAGCACAGCCAGAGTTAAGAGATACTCATGTTAATCTCAGGTTCCGTTTGGGCGGTTTGAGATATTATCGTTATCATCAACTAACTGTCCACTAGGTTAAGCTGTCGTCAAAATTACACAAAACGCATCAGCTTATTGTGAAGTTTTAGAGAATAAAATACACATCATACTAGGCTGTGTGATCTCAAATCTTTGCCTGTCTTAATTGAAAAATCGTAAATTCTTATCAGTGCTTATCAGTCAACAATGTAAGCAATTCGTTTTTTTTAAACCAGTCAAAAATGTTAAGTTCATAAAGTCATTGACTTATTACATATTACTATTACTTATTTACTTTACTACTACATCATCATAACAATACGATTCCATTATGGAAGATTCTTCAAATAATAACCCCTCAAGATTATGTGGCATGTAAGCGTTTTTTATTCACAATGATTTAAATTTAACTTATTTTAAAGGAAATAACGAAGTTTTGAAATGAATTTTCAGATGCAACAGTAACATTAGTAAATATTGCTGTCCGCGATGTGAAATATTCTATTGCTCTCTGGATTGTTACAAATCTGAGAGACATTCAGACTGTTCTGAAAGTTTCTACAGAGATTGTGTAAATGAAGAACTCTCTTCTTATCAGGCTGGAGATGACGCTAAACGTAAAATGCTTGATATTCTCAAAAAAGTTCACAATGAGGACTTAGAAGATTTACCAACAAACAACGAAAGTATTGACCAGAGTGAAGAATTAATTGATTCTGATGATGATACAGAAATAGATTTACATGAGCGAATAAAAGACTTAAATCTTGATGATGCAGATGCAATATGGAATGCTCTAACAGAGGATGAACGTAATGAATTTGAGGCATTAATAACGGGAGAAGTAGGTTCAATATTACCTCAGTGGGAGCCATGGTGGATATTTAATAAAGAGTCCAAACTTGTAGAAGAAGTTAAAGCTTTAGATGTTGTGGAAGAGCATCTTAAAAAGTGTCCATGTTTAAAGCCTGTGCCAAAATTGAATTCATTAACAGTAAGTGGAGTTTTAATATTTTTATAGCATATTCAAATTGTGTACAAATTGTACACTTTCAACTTGATGGTAATACAGTAACTCAAACCTCGATAAGTCATAATCCTCAATAAGACTAGAAAAATTGCTATTCCCTTCCGCTGAACCCCTAAATACGTGGTATCTCAAATTATTTAGTCTTTGTAACTTGAATAAAATGTTATCTTTCAGCACTTTTCACCATCAGTTTTAAATATAGATACATTTTATATAAATAAATTAACAGAACGAAAGAATTTTATGGAAAAATAAATGTTTTTTATTAGTTTTCACTTCGGACTGAGTTTTTACTTTACGATGTTTTATTATAAAAAAGCGTGGCAGACGAGCGCACTGTCCACCTGATGGTAAGTAGGTGCTGTGGCCAATAGACATCTACATCTATCTTCGATTAAGAATCAAAATGCAGCTGCATTGTCACCCCTGAGGACTGAAATGGAACGCCTCTTTTTCAGTAAATAAGGTATCCGGTTCTCTACACTTACCATACGAAACACAGCCGCATTAAGCTATTTTACACTGGTATTCTATGAGAGCGTGGTACTTCCCTGGTTAAGCCGACCCATTCGTGCTATAACCATAATATAGCTGCAGCATAGCTCTTCCACATTTAACTATGGTGTTAGGGGCATAATTCCCTGTTAATAATTAAATGCACTTATTTTCATGGCATAGGTATCAATTTTTAATTATATTTTATTTATAAAATATTTATATAAATAAAATATTTAACTTTAACTGTTTTTGTAACAGTTAAAGTTAAATATTTTATTTATTCAGAAAACCAAGCATTTATACAGAAATTATTAAACATTAATGTAATAGACTAAATATATGGCCGATAACAGGTTTCCCTTATATTGCTTATGGTACAATCTTGTTGGAAGAAATTACAAGAATCTTATAAACAAATTATAAGCAATTCAATGTAATAGAGGTGCTCACAAGCTTACAGATATGTTGAATTCTTTGGAAGGGCTTTGGGAGATTGATATTTTATACTATATATATAAACATAAAGCAAATAATTACCGAAGTATAATACATATTAATTAAAATAACTTAAAAGTACTTATATTGGTAGCCACAAAAATACACATAAAAAAAGAGAAAAGAGAATAAATGATTTTAACTTCAACTGCTAGTATCAGCATGGCCTAAGGTCATATAGCCTGGACTCATCATAATTTATTTAGGTTGTTTTTTCCTTTTGGTTGGTACTACACTTCTCAATTTTTCCTGTAGATGAACAGTGCACCCACTAATGTGTTCTAGTTTGGAATCTCAGACCTAAGTATATAGTTATTTTCTTTTATGTCTTGATCAATTTTGACATTTGACCAACTAAGCAATCACTGAAGTGCTCACTTGTCATTTACTTAGCCACCTCTATATTATAGTACTACAGTAGCTCTAATATAATAGGCACTAGAACTAAGAACATATTTTGGTGCTAAACAATGCCATGATAGTTTTTTTTTAATTTTCAATTATTCGTTTCAATCTTTTACATAGTACTTAACATATACTTTTGAGCAATAACTTACTATGTTGTGGCAGTGTAAGAATATCCACTACCCCATATCATTTGGCGAGTGTTGTAAGAGGGGCATCGAGGAATGAAACAGGAGATGGGCAGCAGCATCTTCTTGATAATTACTCAAAATAATAAAAAACTACAACCCACTTGCCAAAAGAGGCAACTGTAGCTAATATCCCCCATAGGACTTTTGACAGACTGTAATGGTGGTAATTATTATTTTTACACTACGAGTATAAGGGCTATTACGCACTGTCGACTAGTCGCCGGCGACTCAGTCCCTCGGCGACCGAAACATGGGAAACAGGGCCCGGAGACCGAGCCCGAGCAACAGTATTCCAAGTACATTCGTGCAGAATGGACGTTGAAGAACTTGCAGTAGTAGCGGCGCTACTAATTATAAAAAGAAAGACAAATAAAAAAAAATCAAAAGAGTATTGGGTGCATCCTTTGTTAGAAGAACGGAGGTCAAAGGGAATGTTTAAAATATTTTATGAAGACGTTAGAAAATATCCTCGTAAATTTTTTAATTATGCAAGAATGTCTGTGAGTTCGTTTGATGTCTTATTGTGTCTTCTAAAACCACATATAACTGGCATAGATACAAATATGCGACCATGTATTTCTCCGGAAGAAAAACTTTTTATAACACTAAGGTAAGTGACAATTCAAATAAAATTCATTCCTAACATTTATTTTTTACGGGATTTTAACACAATTTACATTACATTCCCGGACACATCTATCGGCCAAACCTAGTGTTTAAAGTGTTGACAATCCCTAGCTAAAAATAAATGTTAAGTGGTGCAATAAGTTTTTATGCAGTTTTTTACGAAAACGATGGCCAGTAAATCAGCTTCACACCTGCAAAAACTTATTGCTCCTCCTAACATTTATTTTTAGCTGGTCTCCAGTCAAAACTTAAAACTCAAGGTGGGCCGATAGATGTGTCCGGGAGTGTGTTTAGAGTTACAGATAATGCCATCCACGAAGATGCGCGATTAAATTTAAATAGAGCATCTTTCGTGCTGTTCATAAATACTCTTTCCTGATTAGTCAATTTCTATTAGTGTGCGTTTGCATTCATCGATAATTAGCGTGTATCGACAGATGTTTAACACATGCGGAAGATAGCACACATGCATTTGAACAAAGAGTGGGGCGCGTCTTCGTGGATGGCACTATCTGTAAGTCTACTCTTCGATGACATAATTTAAAAATATACGGTAAATAATTATAAAACATGTATTTTTTTAAAGTACTTAATGAAATCAATATTATAAACGAACGCACAACAAAAGGAAATATTCAAAATAGATCCAAAATGTCAGAATCTTGCGAGGTATTTGAAGTGACAGTAGAAAATCGCGACTCTGGGCGTTCACGTTCTGAAGGAGTTGAAGTTGGTAGCGTATAATAATGTTGTGCTTCAGGGCGTGATTGTTGACTTGGTGCTGTTGAACGCCCGGCCTCCGGTGTGAAGTAACCACGCTCATACTCGTACTCATTAAAATTTCGCCACATTGTGTTTGGATATATATTATTTTGAGTAGAGGATCGGAATGATTCGATTACACTGATTAATTGAATTTTCGCAGCTGACTTTTTGTGCTCCGGAATTGCCCTAAATGATGATAATAGGGACATCAGGAACATTCTGTCCTCATCTTGTTCCAAAATATCCTCCTTATTTTTGCGACTTTCAATACACTTGTTTAATGTGGTTAACAGTTCGCTTGTGCCATCATCTGACGTTTTTTTCTTTTTTCTTCCGACTATATTTTCTCTCGAGTAAGGTCCTAAAGGTTCTTGATCATTTGTCAAATGTTCTTGTTCAGCAATGTTACTCTCTGTGTTCAAATTACCAACGGTATTCTTCAAAAATAACAGCTGATTATAATAAATATAGGGAGTTTTATGGGAAGCAGCAGATCCGCTTTTAGTATTTTTTAATCTTCGTACTTCTCGCGAAAAGCAGCTTCTTATATTTTTCCATTTCTTTTGAAGTGAATGACCTGTAAATAATGTATATATTTAAATTATTTTTTAATTCCAGATATCTTGGAAGCGGTTGTAAATTTGTAGATTTACATTACTCATACAGACTTGGGATTTCAACTATAGCTGAAATAATAAGAGAAGTTTGTCATTTTATATGGGTTGTACTAAAAGACATGTGTTTACCGCAACCGACAAAAGAAAATTGGTTAAAAATCGCAAAAGATTTTCATTTACGGGCCAATTTTCCAAATTGCATAGGTGCCGTAGATGGTAAGCATGTAAGAATTATAAAACCATACAACAGTGGATCATTGTGTTATAATTACAAACACTTCTTTTCTGTAATTTTGCTTGCCATTTGTGACTCTGACTATAAGTTCATATACATAGACGTTGGTTCCTATGGAAAGGATTGCGATTCAACTATATTTACAAATTCAACGTTTTATCAAAAGCTAATGACCCGAAATGCAAATACCCGAACCTAAGCCCATTTCATCGACAAACCCTATACCAGTACCGTTTGTTATTGTGGGTGACGAAGCATTTGGACAAACTGACAAAATTATGCGACCGTTCGGTGGATCAAATTTAACAACAAAGAAAAAAATATTTAATTATAGGCTTTCTCGTGCACGACGCCATATTGAATGTTCATTCGGCATATTAGCAAACAAGTGGCAGATTTTTCACAGACCTATCAACGTGAATTTAGATCTAGTATCATGCATCATCAAAACATGTTGCGCTCTTCACAACTATGTCCGAGAAAGAGACGGATATAAATTTGAAGATACCCTGAGCATTCCTGGCTTTGAAGAAGTCCCAAACGGTTTCCAAAGAGCTACGCGACGTGGTGCATCATACAGAGATGTATTTGCTGATTACTTTACAACTGAGGGTCAATTATCTTGGCAGATGAGCAGTATTAATTAATAAAAAATAAATGGCATTTCTTACTTACCTGAGTTTTTTTTTTCTTCGTCTGATAATTCTTCACCTCCAAATAACTCCACTATTTCTTCCCACTGTTTTTTCTTCAAATCCCGATTAGCATATTCCTCACTTTGTAAATCCCAAATAGCTTTTCGGGATTGTATTTCCGATATAAATTTATCCGTGTCAAAACTCATTGTGCGCGGCCGTCCGGTCGTTACGACAGTTGCTCGCAGTGTGAATGCTTTCATTTGAAACCGTGCTCCTATTGGTCGCCGGCGACCGGCAGTTGCCTGTGCGTCGCCACTGCGCGGCGAGTCGCCGAGTCGCCCGGGCAACCGGTGACTAGTGCGTAAACACCTATTTAAACTATACAATATTACAGTCGTCGACAACTGAGTCGCCGGCGACTAGTCGACAGTGCGTAATAGCTCTAAAGGCAACATTATAATAAACTCATAGTAAATGTGCTGCTGATTTTTGAATCTATATAAATAAATTGAAGTGTCTGTTTGTAATGTTAAAATAACTGCTTTTTATTAAATGCATATGAAAGTATATACGGTACTAACAACAAAAAAACAATTTTCAAAATTTTTGTCTGTCTGTCTGTCTGTTTGTTTGTTCCGGCTAATCTCCGAAACGGCTTGACCGATTTTGACGGGACTTTCACTGGCAGATAGCTGATGTTATAAGGAGTAACTTAGGATACTTTTATTTTAGAAAAAGAATTAGGGTTCTGCGCAAAAGAATTAAAACCCATGAAATCGTAGTAAATTCCACGCGGGCGAAGTCGCGGGGAACAGCTAGTTTAAAATAAAAAGTTCTATATGCAAAGTATAATTGATGAATTGTTCTTAAACTGTTTATTATCCTGTGTCAGCAAGATCAATGTATTTTTTTTAAATAAATATTATTTTCAGAATGTTAAGCCATCACAGACTATTAAATTTAACATAGCAAATGTCTTGGCTTCATATGCATTTATTATGAGGTATTTCAATGGGGAGATAGAACCCATTGAAACAGTGACGCTGTTGTTGGATATTTGTACAAATCTTAGCACTAACTGCAATTTCGATGACTATGCTACAGCAGTGGAATCAGTGGCACAAAAATGTCTTCAGGTATCTTGTTAATGCTTTTTTATTTTTGATGAATTTTATTATTAAATTTCATTTATATCTTTATGAATCTCATTGACTAGCATCTCACATGAATCTAGCTATCTTACGTGATTCTAGCAATGTTCTAATAAATTTGATGTTTCATCTCAGGTCAGAGGAACCTTATTTCAAAATGGTTGTAGATTTCAACAATGACATTGAAAAAAAAAATTATTTGGTGAAGAAATTTCATATGGGCTGATTGTTCATTTAATATTTTTTTGCATAAGTACTAAGTGTTTTGTACTATGAAGATAATGTTCTGATTAACTAGTTAATATCAACCACAACTTCTAGTAGTTTAAAATGCATAGGACATGTATCAAAACTGCAAGTGCCAATCAATATTCATACAATCAGAGATAGACTTAAATGCAGTTTCAGAGGCACAATTAGAATGCTACCATCCTATAAAAACAATTTTTTTTTCAATTTGATATTAGCTGCAGCTAGGATTGGAACCCAGGACCTACAATGCAGTAGAACAGCTACTGCAAGGTAATTACTTAAGGGTAAAATTAAAAATTAAAATGAACACTTGTTGATTGACTTGTTTAAAGAAGTCTCAGACCAACATGATAGACAGAGTGAGTAAAACAAGGAAGAACAAAAGAATACTAAATAGCAAAATAATAGCAATTTGCTGCAACAAAATTTTGTAATTATGTTTTGCAAAAAATAATTATATGAAATATCATTAACCACTTGTAAAGAATATTAGGATTACATTTTGGTATTCCTTTTCCTGGCTTGTAACTTTATGTCCATTTCTTTTGGTCTGAGGTGGCTTTTTTTTCTTCAATTTTTTTTATTATAATTAATTGTTATCGGCGCGGATTTTAAAATATAACATTTCCTTTCAGAGCAAATTTATAGAAACAGACGATGTAAGTCTTGAAGTAATGAAACATGATACACTGCTGATGATAAAGGGACCTAGTGATCAGAAAAATACATACTACTGCAGGGCAGCACTCTCTCACATTATTGAAATATTCAGTCAAACCAAATTACTATTAAAAGCTTCAAAAACGAAAGAGACCAAGACCACACTAAGAAAAGGGACATTTTCTAAAAAATTTCCAGACCAGAATAAGGATTACTTGCCCAAATTAGACACTGGCAATTTGAAGAAAAGCATCAAAAGGTGGAGTTTTATTTGTCCTTTGTTGAAAGCTGTGATATTAACATATAAATTATTGCTAATAAAAATGTATAAAATAAATAAAAATCATTTTTACCTTTAACCTCATAATTTATTCCAACAAGAAGTGTAATAAGAGGAATGTCCAAATACTTTTATTGAATAATAATTATAACATACAATTAAAACACCATATAACAACGCTGTATTGCCAGTAACCAACAAACTATATTATGAAAACAAAAACTAAAAATGTAGCATTTATTAAATAGGAAAACAATGCAATAAACATAATTTTTATGCAAAAATATTATTCAGAATTACGATCAATTAGGTTTGATTTGTCAACTTGTGAATGATTTTATTAAATCCGAAAATACTACAAAAATTATTTTATATTTTCATGTTGGAATTAAAATATTTTTGAATAATGATAAAGAATTAATCGTTCATCATAATGAACATAGCTTGAAATTAACATCACTGAAGTTGTAATTATAATGCAAAATAATATTATAATATTTGGATTATTTGAAAACAATCTAAAGCAACTTCAATTCTCTCTTGATGCGTTTGAAACTTATATGGGACTATTGTCAACTTATAAATATATTATCTGTTAACTATTTGCAGAGACACCTTGTTACATAACTTAAAATATAGAATATATGTGACTCTTTAGTGAAAATATACGCTAAAATCAGTAACTAATAGTACAGTAAAGGTACATTCCTTGGCTTATATTATTATTGTATAATATTTATAATTTTAATAAACTTACAACAGAACACCAAGTAACAATTTCACTGCATCAAACTACTTAATAAAATCTACTTACTACAGTAATTTCCCTACCATTTTATAATAAATATAATACATTACGTACATACATACATGAAATAGATTTCTTTCAATCATATTAATCATTTCAATATATATACTCACATTGTACATGTTATTATCCAAAGCAATGTAAATAATAAACAATGGTTATTGATTGTTAAAGAGGAGTAGAAACCATTGAAACTTAAAAAATCAATGTGCCAAAAATTGATTTTTAATATCAAGGGTTGCTTCGTATTCACATTACAATATCAGCTAATACTGCTTTAGAAATTATTTCCCGCTAGTCAACCTCATCCCTCCCACGTTAATTCCATATCACGTCCGGAATCCGGAAAATTAGTAGTGCATAGTTTTTGTAGCCATTATGGAACCATTGTTATTAAAGAATATTACAATATATACAAAAATATATAACAATCAAAAGTCCAGTAATCTACATTGACCATCGGCTTTTTACTAGTGTTTAGTGATTAGGATGAATATATAACTTTATTAATTATTAGCTATATTATTATATCAGCGGCGACGCGTTGCAGCGCTGCTCTGGTTTTCAAAACTTTCTAAAAAGTATATAAAAACGCGTAAAACGTATTCGAATGAAAAAATGTGTCAAAATTTCAAAGCAATCGTTGAAGAACTTTTGGGAGATTTAAGATTTTGAACAAACACATTAATATTTTTATTTATACAGGCTTATTTTGCAATATACGGCCAAATTTACAGAGAAGGTTCAGAATAAGTAATATAGGCTAATGGTGAAGAAAATTAATTTAAAAAAAATCTGAAACATTCTGTCCTTTTTATCTTTTAAATTCAAAATGTAAAGCATTATTTTAACTGATTGTCATTCATAAATATCTAACGCCTACTATTTTACTACGTACGCGCACATTCGTAAGGGTCGATCGGTAGGCTAAAATGTGAATTGAATCGCACACCGAGGAGCGTGTGTACGAGTAGTTGTTGCCCATAAATCACATTCAATTTGGGATAATTTTAATTAAAATTAGAAGCCTTATGTACGGGTATTTGCAAAAACTGCAATAACGATATATCATTATTTATATATTCGAACTTAAGTATAAAATTTGGCTACTCTTTGAAAAATAACCCTGTATATAGCTTAATGACTGTTAATTTAGAAATTCTACAGATTTTAAGTTAGTGTTGTCAATGAATCAGCACAAATAATGGGGAAAAGAAAATAATTTCACTACTATAAAATGGAATATTTTAATAATGTATTATGTCTAAACAATTCAAAAAGAAGAAGCCACATAATTCCATCAATGTATTATACATATTTTAATATAGTTTTAAAATAACTTGGCAAGTTTAATTCTTAATAGGCAGTTTAACCCTATAAGAATTGAGTTGTTTTTTTTTTCGAGTCTAGTCCATACTATACTCCACTAATTCTGATATTGCAGTTTGGGATATCGACCCAAGTCAATTATGCTAAGCGACCATACTATTAATACGTACTAATATATTATACTATATAAATTAATATATTATACTTATATAAATACGTACTTTTAGTAATGTAAGGGTTAAAGCTGTGGTAGCTCAGGGGCTAAGCGCCCGCTGTAAAGGTCACAGTAGGCGAGTTTCGATCCTCGTCAGCACCAACGAAATTGTTATTCAAAATATAGTGCTGATTTAACACGTGCTCGGCGGTGATGGAAAACATCGTGAAGAGACATGCATATCTTAAAAATAAAATATTTTGAGGACATTATATGAAGTCCAAAATGCTGGAGCAGGCGGTACAATAGGGTATTTTACACCATGTAAAAAAAAAAAATATAGATTTATGATAGATTATGTAAAAAGTAAACGAGAAATATTGATTTCTATTTATAAAAATGCATTATAAATTTTATATTTCAATTTTAAGAATGTATTTTTTATATGTGCCTCAAATCTGCAAAACGCTGTCCGCCATATTAGATACCGTCGTGACGTCACAGGTGAAGAGAACTAGCTAATGTGCTGTGTTATTTCGAAAATTTTCAAGTTATCATTACGATTGTTGAGTTTTATTCCGAATTTTATTGAAAAGGCATCATGGAAGACGGATTCGTAAAAGCAGAAAGTACTAATCTTTATTCTTTTAGTTCGAATTCGTTTAAGAGAACCCATAATCTTATATTGTGTGTAATTTTCCAGCTAAAACATGCAATAATCTTTATGACATTTGAAATCAAAGCGAGTTTATTACTTCGCTTTTAGCACTAATGTTATAGATATTATAATATAAGCTTAGGTGAGAAAAACTTTTTGTTATATTTTTTTGTACAAACCATATCATTATTCCCATATAATAGAAGAAAACACGAATTAAGTAAAACACTGCACTGCACTTGCAAGGGCTGTCAAAATGGCCCACAAATGGCGGGACAGACGATCGATTAACCTAATCTATTACAAAATTTGACTTACAATAGGTCGTGCACCTATCATGTCATGATGTTTTGTTTTGTATAAACGACAGTTAAATATAAGTCATACTTACATCAAAGTGATCTTCACAGAAGTATAGTTTAGATTTTGTAGACAATACCTTCAGGTCTCTTCTTGCCAGTTTTAACCAAGTATTTCTCATATTTAAATCAGCTGGCACTTGAATCCATAACTTCCCCGGCGTTCATATGCTCATATTTTTGCATTCAGGCACAACACAACAATGATATAGATGATAAATCATTATTAAACATCCAAAAGTATCTTATTCCTTTGCAAAATAGGCAAAATTCTAGGACAGTGACGTCACGAGTTGAACAGCATGGCGGCTATCGTTTTCACGCGAAAATTTAAAACGACAGATTAAAAGTAATTTTTATGGAACTATTCGGTTTTAAAAAATTTATATAAAAATTATTATAGTGGTTCATTATCACTCTAGGATTAATTTAAAACACTTTTTGAAAATGGGTGTAATACCCTATTGTTCCATACCTCTCAGATATGGTAAGAGAACAATGCCCAACATTATGACGTATACAGGCTAACTTTTCTACCCTAATTTTTAAGTTTGTGATTATGAAGACAGACATGTTTATTTACAATATGGTAAATTATCGTTAAAGCTTCATTCAAACTGAGGCGAATCCCGGGCGCGGGACGCGAATCTGCGCGATTCGCTCGCTCGCTTAGCCTCCCAAACTGAGGCGAATCCCGCACGTCATTATTTTTGATTTCTCAATAGGAAAATATGTCTTTTGATATTGAAGGTGAAGTTTTGTTGTTATTAGCATTAACTGAAGAAGAATCTCAAGATGTGAGGAAGAAAAGAAGATAATGGGTTCATGAGCTGAGTACTCAACACATAGAATTTGGAGTTTCAAACTTTGATACCCACATTACGAAAAGATAAAAAAATATTTTATATATATTTTCATATGCCAGAAGAATGCTATAACGAAATTCAAGGTTCAACGGCATTTCGAAAAATCAGGCATATTCCCGCGTATATTTCGCTGCAGCACGTGCGACTATATATACACATACAAGTTAGCTGACGCAATCGGCGCGAGCGAATCGCGAACCGCGTCCCACGCGGGATACGCCTCAATTTGAACGAAGCTTAAACCTCAATGAAGTCGATTACATTATATTTAGACATAAACTCCTATATAAAACAATTACAAATTTTTGGAACATCAATAAGGCTTAGGTCGATGCTTTTAGTGCAGGTAATTTTTTATTGTTAGTACACTGATAACACGAATAAAGTACGAATAGTGTGAACACATTGTACCAAGCGATAATGGTTGTAATTAATTAAAATAACAACCTAAATAACATTATATTTTTTTACTTTATCTTCGCTGTATAGGTATTTTTCGTTTGGCTCTCTTAAATCACTGTTAGTCAAAAATTACAATTTTACCAAAACATCTTTTTTAAATCACATTTATTGATATAAATTTTCAATTTTTAATGTAATAGGAACATTAGGTTCGTAATTGCTTTAATATAATCATCGGATAATTAAATCACTTGTAATATTTTAAATATAAATAAAAAGCCTCATGTTTTTGATCTAAAGTAAGAATGGGAATAATGCCATCATTGTGGAATTTTTACTAAACTCTCCTTATATCTCTAAACTAGCAACATTGCTTGTGATACTGACGGAAGTGTTTTCATATTGTCTTTTTATTTTTGGAATTATTTCTTTATGACAGTTGTTTTGACATTTCTATTAACCTACCCATTATTATTGCCCCCGTAAGAATTTCAATCTATATACCCCTTCAATTAATAATAATTATTTTAAATAAATAATACTCTATTTTACACTCTTCCGCAAAGCATAATTAAAAGGTTCATATTAACTAATAAATCTGGTACTGCCAGAACAGTGCATGTAAATTGAACATTTTTAATATAAATAAATACAAAATTGGATTGGAATTTCATGAGGCATTTAATAAATCAAACAGTACACCTGTTTAAATTTATACATTTGAAAGTATAGATTGTCAGATAAGTTTTTCTATTTTATACTTTATCTTAAGTTACTTTAGGTACATTTTAATACGGTATTTGGTTTTGATAGTATTGTATCATATCATAAGTCCTAGTTCTAAAGTTTAGGAAAGAGTTCCGTATGACTGAGAGCATGTACGCTGCTGCTTCTTTCTCTGTCGAGTTAGGCGCGAAACGAGAGCGAAGAAGACGAATTGTCTGACCTCGGAAGCACGGCAAGCCGGTGTCCAACATAAGCGAAACCATGGAGATTATTGCTTCTTGGTACGGTCTAGAAAAAAGGACACACAATCAACAAAGTATTGCAAATAAATATAAAATATCAATCACTATCGACCTTACGGTTCGCGCGTTCTATCTTGGTCGGGCTGAAGTTGACTTTCCGAGACATTCGCGCATGTACAGAAGCTAGTCGATAGAGATGTACCACTTCATATTCGCTACTAAGATTGATTAGAGAAACAGTTTGTTTTGTCTATATTGATTATAGAATAAATTTTATAATAAAAATATCTTTATGTATTTCAATAAAACAATAGTATCTAATAAAGAATTACGAAGCGGGGATAACAAATTCTTTCAGTAACTCCAAAATAATATAACTTTAAATTATCAATAAAAAATTTAATGCATTTCATAATCACTTTTTTTTTAAAGGAGATGTTGCATTTACACACCAATAAACCATAAAAAATATAAAATAAAATCGAATCATAATCGATAATAACAATAATCGATTATTTACGCAATTCTAATCGCGCAATATGCGTATTCGCGTGTCTAGTTTTAGTTACCGCCCACCCTCCCACTCCTCTTGTCACCATTTTATTCCTAAAAACTATATCTGTGCAGCCACTCGCGACTAAATTCCGGCCAAGATAGAGTGCGCGTTACTTACAATCGTTGTTTATCGCTTACTTATATTAAATTTAACGTAAAAAAATATCTCTATACCTGTCTTTTTCTTTTGTCATTTAGTGAAAAGAGAGAGAAGTTAAGCTCTAAGCGTTTCTTAAATTGACGTCGATTTTTATAAGTAGTAGTTTTAATGAGTAAGGCCTTATGTAATATATAACTTGGATCATATATTATAAGTTATATAAGAAATTAGAGAAATTGTACCTACTTTGAGGTAAGCTAAACAAATACAAAAAGTCTGTCTACATCTGCTCCGGACAGGCGAAAAAGCACTAATTACAAAACTAATATTAGCCTCATTACGTCCTATTTTGAAGCCATTTCTGAACTTTTTTTAGCACTTTAAAGTAAGTTGCAGAATTCAGCCCTTCAAAAGTAGTTAGTTTACTAGTGGTAGGATTCTTTTTTGCCTAGAAGCCAGTCTGGGTAGGTTTAGGTATTGCTTGCACACTGAGCTATTATGTACAAAGTACTAGAGGCGACACTGCATTAAGTTACGCTGTCCCATGCAACTGCGGCGATATCGCCGCACTTTACTCAGTGAACTCAGTCGCTCGCTAGGCGCTAGTGAGTTGACCCGTGCTGTGTTGATTATATAAAAAAAATCTTGATAAAATATGCCATGATGTGTTTTAGATATTGCACAAATAATTCAAGAAATGTTAGCAAATACCAAGGAATAACTGTTCATCGGTGAGTAAGATACTTAATTAATAAAAAAATATTATAGACTAATAATCAAAGAAATTATTCCTAAGACGCAATCTTGGGTCATCGAATATAGATTATGAAATTAATTTGTTCAGATGCGACGTTTCTGTAGGTACTTAAGTGTGGGAAAAATTGTGCATAATATAATGTTTTTTTAATAGAAACAAATAGAAGTATTCATAATTAGACAACATTTCTGATATTTAAATTTGCTGATATATGAATTCTTTTATGTTATTTTTAGGTTCCACATCCAAGCCATGAAAACAGGGAAAATAAATTCGTCCATTTTAACTCTCGCGTGCCCAGCATTTGTGAACGACTCTTATGCTAATCTAAATAAATATATTTGTAAATTATATGTCATATCAATAAGTTTTGTTACACATACATTTAGTATGTTTTTTATATTTTACTTTACCTTTTAAAATATTCAAATAAAAATATCATTAAAATGTAATTCTGATATAATATTATGTAATATTATATTAAATTAGCACATATTACATGCAAAATAAATAACAAATTTTAAAAATTGTACTCGATATAATTTACATAATTAACAATACCATCTATTATTACATACTGATCATTCTGCCTACGCATAATCTATGATAAAAACCAACCGCGCATGCGCCACACTACTCTACCCTGCGCATGCGCGAAGACGAGTGTAGCGCACATTTTTTGTTTGAAATAGCTGTTCTAGTACGTAAGTACATATTACTTCAATGTGCTTTGAAGGGTATAAAGAGCCAGTATATTTACAGGCTGTGAGGCATTCAATCTTGGTGCTCAGAGGTGACTTACATAGTCTGCAGCCTTCTTTTTTTGTTTGAAGTTTTTCTATTCATCAAATGTCCATGGCTGCAGTAGCCTCTTACCATCAGGTAGACTGTAAGCTCTTTAGTCACTTCTATTTAATAAATATGTATTTTTAATGAATTAAATGTTGCGGGATTTGTACCGCAGCCAAACGTTTGCGAACTGTACTACCGAAACATCATGATATGACATTTTGTTAATTGTTGTTTTTTGACGAAAATATTTATTTTATCGTTATTGCCACACTTGGCAGTGGTAGCACCAGACAGTCTGCTTCTTTGATTTCTTTTTTATGGTTCCGTACCCAAAGGGACCCTATTACTAAGCCTCCGCTGTCCGTCCGTCCGTCTGTCCGTCTGTCCGTTAGCGGGCTGTATCTCATGATCCGTAATAGGTAAACAGTTGAAATTTTCACAGAATGTGTATTTCTGTTGCCGCTATAATAACAAATAATAAAAATTAAAATAAATTAAAAATTAAAAGGGGCTCCCCTACTAGAAACGTGTATTACGATGGTACGGAACCCTTCATGCGCGAGTCCATCTCGCACTTGGCCGGTTTTTATTTGGTTTTGCCGGTCACTACATTTTACAATATATGTATGAGATTAGCCATCTCATACATATTACATATATTGTAAAATGTACTTAACATAAGTAAAAAATTTAAATAAAAAATCGTGTTAAAAAGTAAAATCTTACCTAACAGCTAAAAAGGCCTGTACACATAGCTCGCAGAACCAGCGGAAAGGTGGCGCCTCCATCTTACCACCCATTACCATCACCATCTCGTCGGTCAACTTGATGTCTGGTTCAAAACCCAAGTTACCACCAGGCGAGGACTCGAACATAAAACCAAAATCTGAAAACAATAATTGATTTTAATTTGCACTATCTCTTAATCCCATAACCGTTAGGTTTCATAGTTAATAACTAAATTCGTATATAACAGCTAGGCATCTTCTTTAATTTATTGAAATTGTAGGGCTTAAATCCGTATAGTGGCGGTGTAAGAATATCCATTACTCCATATCATCCCGTGGGTGTCGTAAGAGGCGACAGCAGCGTCTTCCTAAAAACGACAAAAGAAACTGCGGTTGCCAACTCGCTTGCCAAGCGTGGCAACTATGGCAAATATCAAATATCTCTCCTATGAGGCAATCTGTGGGGGAGGCCTATGTTCAGCAGTGGGCTTTAATAGGCTGTAACAGCAATGATTACAATCATACTGGTCTTGCAAGGGCTGCATAGCTGCTCTTAAAAATAAGAAAATACTGATAAATTGTGTTATTTATTTTGATTGTACTGCTGATATCCTATTACGAATTCCATCATACAGGAAAGCAACGAAGATTGTGTCTCAGTTCCATGGGTGACTCTAGGGCGGTATGCAGAGACAATCTAGAGCTCAAAGCAAACTCAAACTCCACTATGGCAAAATTTGTGGAGTATAGATGGACTAGACTTAAATTTTAACATTGTGGAGTTTGTTTTTCAGCATTGTCCCTGAATACCGACCCAACACCCTTCTATAAACGTTACTTAGTAAAATTGGATAGTTTATCGAATATTTTACTAAATTTTTAGACAATCGCGTTGAACTTAAAAGAATCTCACCGATATGTATGATGTGTCCGTCCGTATCAAGCATAATATTCCCGTTGTGCCTATCTTTTATCTGCAGAAGGAACCCAACGACGCTGTACGCCGCCATTGACGTCACGAAACACCTTCGCGCAGCCTAAAAGAATAGAAACATATATTATGATGGACGTCTTATGATCTAAGTCTAAGGGAACACTTTGTACTTCTTTTTAAATATACTGAGCGCTGGGAGGACTGTGAGATTTGGCGTAGTTAAAGTTTATATGGTGAAGGAGTGCAGAAAGCTAAAATTTTATATAATATGTGTTACAAAAACATTAAAAAACTATTGGTAAATCCAATTGTGCATCCCCCAAGCGCATGTGTGTATTTTTCTTTAAAGTAGTTTAAATACACACAAGTTTCCACTAATAACCTTATTATTATACTTCCAATTTTCCAATAATTTTATGTCAAACTTCAATTTAAAAAAAATGTCCAAGACGTATTTAAGTATAAATATACTTAAATATATACATCCTACTTACTTTTAGTACGTAGTACTATTATTTTTTTTTTTTTTTTTTTTTTTATAGGATAGGGTGACAAACGAGCACACAGTCCACCTGATGGTAAGTAGTTGCTGTGACCCATAGACATCTACATTTATCCTCAATAAGGAATCAAAATGCAGATGCGTCGTCACCCGTGAGGACTAAGATGGAATGCCTCTTTTCCAGTAAAATGGGAATTTATTCTGTGCTTTTAAAATATTGTAATAAAAATCTGTGATTATTATAATAATCAAGTATGTATCAAATTTGGTTTTTCGAATATTTTGTATTTGTACAGCGATCTTTTTGAGCCGCTGCAAACAACCGATACAGTATCCACTCACGACGGCGGCTGAGGCTGAATGGCCGAAGTGAGTGAGTGAGGCAGCCTATTTAGTAAAATAAATTATTACAAGGCTGATCAAAACACCGAAAATTTCGGCATTTCTACGCCGAAAAAAATTAATTATAGCTAAACAAAAGAAAATTAAACTGCCATTTACATTCCATGGCTTCCCACATGATAGATGAAGAGATTAAAAAATAGATTGAGTTAAACAATTGATATTTTCAAAAGTTATCGTGTTTGCCACTCCATGCGGACTTGATAAATCTACACCATAAACCACTAAAACCACTTTTTTAAATGTAAAAATAGCAATTAATCGATTAAAAAAAATTAATAAGTTCAACAATCATTTATCTTTCTGACAATGTGCTTTCTATATAATTTATATGTTCCATATGATTGTTAGATACAATTTTATGCGATAAAACGTTGGAATCTTGATTTTTAGGCGCTAGTAGAACATACCTACGCGCTTTGCGCTTAAGGCATGCAATTAAAAAATAAAACATCCATTGTTTACGTTCATACTGCCAAAGTACAACACTTTATGATTGTCGCTTGGACAAATTATATCGTTCATGCAGCCAATGTCTCATATGTATGTTATTACTCTAAGGCCAATGTCAAACACTTAATAGTCTGTCAAACAGTCGCACAGAGTATAGATCAATAGTGTGTGGTGAGATCAAGGCAAAAAGCGTCTATTTTATATAACCGTTTTATACATAAATGTGGTTGAAAGTGAAGCACAGCTTGCCTAATGTAAAAAAAATAATAATAATAAATTACGGTCGAATAATGACAACTAGGCGACCACTAGTATCACAAATAAACATCACATTCATGTTTCATCAATTATGTTCTTATTAAAGTTATCAATTAAAGTTATGTCATTCTCTGTTTCAAAAGTACCTACCTGAAATTCTCTAGTCGTCTCATCGCCATACTTTTTGATGAAATACTCGTACATTCCGATGTCAGTCTGTCTGCCCAATTGGTCGCGTGATTTTGCATTTGGAACACATTCTATTACTCCACACTGCGAACGTGACAATTATCGTGAATTATGGGGCAAGTTAAATCATTCAATAGTTACTTGGCAGTTAATTTGTAATGGTGAAATATACGCTAAAGCGATTATTAAATGTAATGTTTGTTTTCATTAATTCAAATTTCGTTCTCTGAGAAGATTTATACTCTGTAATCAATCAATGTTTTATGGAAAACCAAGTTTATATTTTAGTGTATGTATACAGAGGCACTTTAGTGATTTTCTTTATTTATTATTGTAGTTGAATTTGTGCATGTGAGAGTTGGTTATTTGAATTGGCGTACTCAATATTATTAGCTATTGTTTTAAATCTTATTTTACTGACAGGTGACAAAAAATATTTAATAAGCTTTTGTACAACCATAAACAAGTGATAGTGTGGAGTGAAAGAACAACGAAAATACGTAAGAAAATAGTGTTAAATAAAATCTGCAGTATTTAGTGTATTTTTAATGCCTCTAAGTTCGTAAGAAATTTTATAAACTAAGGACACAAGTAAGGTAATGTCAATAAAATAAGCTAAACCGAGTAGTAGCGGTGTAAGAATATCCACTACCCCATATCATCCCGTGGGTGTCTCGTGAGGGGCGACACGACAGAGGAAACAAACCGGGAGATGGACTGCTGCGTCTTCCTAGTAACATCTAGAAAATTAAAAACGGTGCGTTCGCCAACCTGCCTGCCAAGCGTGGTAAATATGGCAAATATCCCCTGTGAGGCAATTTATGAGGAGGCCTATGTTTAGCAGTGGACTTTTGATAATAATACATACGTATTGTATGTGGTAGAGCCATGCTGTAGCTATGTTAGCAGTATAGTTGTAGCACGAACGGGCGGCTCTACTGGAAAGGAGGCATTCCATCTTAGTCCTCACGGGTGACAACGCATTTGCATTTTGATTCGTAATCGAGGATAGATGTAGATGTCTATGGGCCACAGCAACCGCTTACCATCAGGTGGACTGTGTGCTCGTTTGTCACCCTTATCCTATAAAAAAAATATAACGGTAACGGCATCAAAAATGGTTAAATTATTATTTTCTAATCAGTACTGATTGCTACTAAATATAATATTTATAAAATTTCAATATTTCTGCTCACCCCGGGCGCAGTGGCGACGACTTTATACGGGAACAGGTAGAGGTCGAGGCCGACCTGCTGGAAGATGTTCTTGAACAGCGATATCACTTGCAGCGCCAGCATGTCCTGCCGCACGTCGTCGCCTACTTTAAAGATGGCCGCCTGCCACGTCTCCGCCGCCATCGACATGTATCGGTCCTTACCTTCTTCCTGTAAATGTTACTGTATAATAATAATGTCAGATTTAAGCATAACATCGCGTTGAAGATAGGACGTACAAGAATCCAATTAGTAAATTGTACTCGGTGGTATGGAACGTCATTGTATTTTTTAACTTTCCGCTTTGAAAATTAATAATTTCGAAAGTAGGAAGTTATAGATTTCGGTTCGATTTTGAGAATGCGAGTTTTCATCAGATCTCCACGGTTTGAGGTGCTAGGAAGCCGTTTCGACTATGCTGCTGGACGTCCGGCCGTGTGTGTGTGTGTGGGTGCGTGAGTGCGTGTGTGCGTGTGTGTGTGCGTTCACATGCAAGCGAATCAGATACCATTATATCGACGCTCGTGTGTATTTCCTTGTGTAGTGGTTAGTAAAAGTCGCGGCACGTAAGTCTAGCGCTGAACGAAACGTAGAGGGGACGCGCACGAATTGAATTGCACGAATGCGACTGGAGAGCCAATCAGCGCATGCGAACGACACGCACGAGCCAATCAGCGCGACTTATGCGCAATAAGCCAATCAGCGCGACTTATGCGCAATAACAGTCACCGCTAGACTTTCGTGCCGCTACTTATATGGTGTTAGGTTTGGCTGCACGCGATCTTAATTAATTAATTTAAAAAAATTAATTACCTTTATATTAAACAACTTGGTAAACTTACAGTTGGTGGATCTTCTCCAGAAGCTATAGCCATGGCTACGGCTTCCATCTCAGCTATGCCGTATTTTCGTACCCTGAACCTGGCCAAGTAGGGGGCTTTGGCCGCACTTTGCATAGGCGTACCTAATACCAAGAATTTTCATATATATATTATTATAATAACCTACACGATTTTACAATAAATTTAGGAACAGACTAATAGATAATTTATTAAAAAGTTAAAGATCAAAAAGAGTCAAGTTCATATTTACATACCGCTTTTGTAATCGATGTCTATGACCATTGAATCCGGATTCGACGGCAGATAACATCCCGGTTGCACCTGAAACAAACGAAATATAATATTTTTGCAATTTGTATATTTTTAACATTTTTTTACAATTAAAATTAAATTAATTATTTCTCTAATGTTAAAGTGAGAGTCGATGCAGCTGTCGAATTCTATACACGTAACATCAATAGGCATTTTTAGTCACTAGACATACACCTTTTCTAAAATAGCATTCGCTATACTAAACAAAGCAGCATTGCTGCTTGCGTACGATGCTGCCACTCGAGAACCTTTCTTAAACATCAGTAGTCGGCTTTTCGAGCTATGTCAGGTCCATTGCCGCTTCAACCAACTGATCCGCTGAGTGATCAGTTACTCTTGTTCTTCTGCAGATATCCTCGTTACGGATTTTATAAGGTAGAGAAATTCTGAGGATAGGCCCTCTCCGTAGAGCGTCAAGTGACTTTGAGCAATAATGTAAGTGTTTATATAAGCTAATATCAATAGTCAATACTAACAATAATTACACAGTAAAATATCCAGTGTAGATTACAATCCTGACTTTAAACCATAAGTTAATACCATAAACAAAATGCTGAAAAGACTAACAATTGGCTTACTTTAACATTTTTAAGCGCATCCAAACAAGCTCGCTTGCGTTCGGTCCCTTCGGGTACGGTCGGATAATTCCGCTGATGTTTGTTATTTGACTGAAGAAATCAAACTCCCTCTCATAGAAAGCTTTTGCTGGACCAGAGAGCGAATCTACAATACTCTTCGTTAGGCTTTCGAGGATATCGTATAATACAGCTGAGAAAAAAGGACAGATTTACACTACATTAAAAAAAGCGATGATATAGGTGACAGCTGTCATACAAAATTTAAAAAAGGCTATTAAAAATAATAAATTAAGTATTTAAAATTATTTAATATTTCATTCATCATCATTCATTACAGACTATCAAAGTCCACTGATGAATACCCATAGGTTTTATACCCATAAGGGGAAACCCCTTATCACATAAGGGAGACTTTTGCCATTGTTAGTAGTGACAGTATAAGAATATCCACTACCATATCGTCTCGTGGGTGTCGTAAGTGTCGACAGAAGGAAACAAACCAGGATATGGGCAATAGCATCTTTCTAATAACGATTAGAAAATAAAAAACTGCGGTTGCCAACCCCCTTGTCAAGCGTGGCAACTATGGCAAACGTCCCCCTTATAAGGCAATCTATGGGGAGGCCTATGTTCAGGAGTGGACCTCGGTATAAAGATGATGATGATAAATGCAATGAAATTACTTTCAATTAACTGAAATAAATATTTCAAGTTGATTATTAATGATTGATTTACAAGCAATATAATACATTATAACAATGGAATAAAACTCACGATCCTTATGATGCATTTCCTCATCCGTGTACATGTTGGTGTGCATGTTCCATATCAGCTGGTGGGCGACCACCTGTGATTTCTTCGCTAAGGATTTTATCAACTCTGATACATAGCCCATCTGTTGAACACATTGTTCAAATCAAATTCATAATCACTCTTGCAAACTGCAATCATTTCGCTAAGATTCGTCATAATAGATATAACAGATGAGATTCGTTAAATTGAGTTTTTTTTTAACTATTCAAAGATGTATTCAAAAGTGCTTAACTACTATGCCACCTGATGGTAAGCGGTTGATGCAGACGAAGATGGTATAGCGAGCGCCTAGAGTTATAAATATTTTACGCTACAGTCGTAAGAGGGATGGATATCGTACAAGTCGACTATTTGAGGGAAATGAGGGACGATCTCATGGTCTGCAACATATAGTACGAAAAATTCTTGTATAATATTCCAGACGTATTCAGGACGGTGATGTGTGGTAATTTCGAAGGTGTGAGATGTTACTATCGTTACTAATATCGTCACTGCGCCCGCAAAGTTCGACAAACAAAAAATCCAAATTTTCAGTTTGAACAAAAACTAGTTTTCAGTTTTAAAGAGACATGGTAATAAAAATAAGGTATTTATAAAATTTTTACATTTTGGTAACCAGGTGAAATAATACAAAATAGGGTAGATGGAAGCTCCATGAATAGAATACTATTAAGAAATGCAATTAACAGTTTTTCACTAAAAATGTTTGTCGGCATTGAGTTCTATGTACTACGTACTAGAGAAGCTATTCCAAACAAAAAATGTGCACTACTCTGTTTTCGCGCATGCGCGGGAGATAGTAGATTTTAGTCTATGATTGTAGATAGCGTGGCATATAAATGAAGAAATTTATTTTTTCTATTGTAATATTATGACCTATTTATTCACTTGAACAACAAATAATTTTACTTATTTGACTACTGAATTATTAATTAGGTTAAGGTTTAAACTTTAATTTGAAATCTCGTATTATTAGCGCAGCTCCACACTCTATGAATATTAAAGCCACACTAAATGACACTATAGGTGTACGGATTGCAGTACAGTTCATTTGAACATAGTGAATATTCGGAATGCCAAATCTAGTACGTAGTACATATATATCGATGGTTTGTCGGGTTTTGCAGGCGCAACTACGATATTAAAAGCTAAAAAAGAGGGCTAACGATTCAACTCGTGTTCAACCATCGTCGGCAAAGATATTTTGTTAATTTTCATTTTAAGTGCTGATTTGCCACGTGTTCAGCAATGAAGGAAAGCATAGTGAGGAAACCTGCATGCCTGAGAAATAAAATATTTCGAGGACATGTGAAATCAGTCAACTCACACTGCAGCAAGTGTGATGGATTAATCTTATGCTAACCAGATGTCGCTAGTTGGTACCAAGGTAAACTTATTTGTTACGCAGATGGTCACACAGTGTTATCATCATGAAAAGTTGCGATTTAATTATAATTTTTCGGTTGCTAGTGTATGTGTATACACAAAACAATGTATCAGTGTTGTGTTCTTTAATTTTTACACATTTTAACTTTTTTTAATTCTTCTACTTTTAGGAATAACGGTAGTTTGGTTTATCCATTTCTAATCTAATTAATATAAAATAAAACTAATATTTCAGCAAGAAACATTAATCTCTACACTTTTCTAACAAATTAACTTGCCCCGCTATGAAATCTGTCAAATATTTCATCTTATTCTTAAGTGGCGCCGCCCTGGCGGTAGAAATAGTCGTGGATGCTCTCATTGTTCTATAATCCTCTCAGAAATGGGGGGAGATCTTGAGATTGTTGTAACTTGGTAAACAATTTGTACTAATTACATTTAATATTGTGAAACTAGTAAAAGTGTTTACCCAAATCACAAAAAAAGGACTCACTTAACCTTTTTTACACTATATTATGTGCTGGCTTGCCTCCCTTATTTTCCTATCGCATTTTAAATATGCAAAACAAAACTAATAGCCACCTATTGGTCTACAACAAAAGCATCTGCAAGCAAAATCGACGCGATCGGTACCCAAATGAAATTAAGACTAACTGCACCGATAATGGCGGTTCTCGTCTACAAATTCTAAGTTGAAAGTAAATAGTTATTTAAAAAAAATTAAACACTAGCAATATCCACATACCGTATCGTGACGCAGAGCCTGTACCAGCTGTGGAATGTAAAGCAGCACGGCCGATGAAGGGTAGGAAGTCAAGGTGGTGACGGCCGCCTGAGCGGACAGCGGGTGGGGCGGGTACTGCCGGCTGAAGTATGAGAGCGCCTCCACTGGACTCACGCGTGCCCACGTTAAGATGTGCACTAGCTGGCGACAGGAGAGCACGGTTTTTTTTAGAATTTATAGTTATGTTAAAAAATCAAAAGGAATGGACTCATAAGCCTTTCAGTAGCCTATGAATGATGTTAAGTAAATATATATATTTGCATATCGTATATCATGTACATCGTACATCATATAAATAAATATTTTTCAATTCTATTCTAAATTCGTATAAAAAGATGCATCCAGTCTTTTACATTTTTTGTATACTGCCTCGTTGGTTTAGCGCTCGTAAACGCATTGCTGATCATTAGGTTCCGGGTAATATTCCAGGGTCGGGTCGCTGAAAATCAGTTATTGAGTTTTACTGACAAAGAATTCTCAGTAGCAGCCCGTAGTCAAGTAGTTAGCGATGTTTCACTCCCGTACCTCGGAATTCACGTAAAACCATTGATCCTGCGTATGATCTCTCTCCAGTCGTGGCAGATTGCCGTCCCATCGGGCTATGAGAGTGAGGGAATTGAGAGTGCACCTGTCTTACGCATATAAGGCACTATAATGCTGTCATGCGCAAATGGCTAGCCTCCGCTGAGACTAGCCGCCTTGACCGAAATTCAGTCTGGACGACATTATAACTTTTTTTGCAAATAGTACGTATGTGTGAGTAATGGCAGGTATAATGTGCGAGTGCGAGGGCATAATTACCGCCGTCGTTTTAAATTCGTTCATTGTTGGCTTAGATAATATCTGCTTGTATAACAATTTGTTACAGACTCTCTCACCGTCTAATTGCACCTTATCAGGTATATTCACATGGAAGCAAAATGGAAATTACCTCATGCGCGTCGTTGAGCAACGTCTCAGTAGTGACTAAGTACTTGAGCGCCTGCGGGATGTGGCACACTGCAGTCGGCTGTGCCTGTACCTTTTTTCTGATTTCTTTTATTATTGCTTCATTTTTCAACCTGTTAAACATTATTTTTTCATAAAAAAACTACGTTAGAAGAGATGAGGAGCACATACGGGAATCATCAATTTTATCGTAAGTTAAATTTCTTATTACGTAATTGATATATTAAGATATTGACCTATAGACCCATCTGAATGCACTCTAGTTTTTTTTCAAAATAATAGGACCTTGTAACGCGATTGTTAACTGGGACGGCGATTTTTTGGATTTGCCCTAAATAATTACGTTGGTTGAGCGAATTGGTGATTGCACTGCCACACAAATTGCACCTGTAACGCTAAAGCCCGACACAGGCCAGGATATTTAGGTCCAAAAAAGTTTCCTTTACAGGCAGATACATATATATTTAATATGGAAAGAAAGGATACCCACATACACGATTATTAACTACTTTTTTTTAATCTTAACCTTATACTTTTTTGAACAAAGTATTCTAAATCTTGTCGAGTGGTTTGACGTTGTAGAAAATGATTAGAAAACAAGATATTGTAATCTAAACAAATAGCTTGAATATAAAATAAAAATATAACTGTTAGATAGTGGTTAGGACTTTTGGGATAAACTAATATAATATGTTATAGTAGGGTTGAAGAACGCAAGGTATAGTGATTGACGTATCAGTGACAAATACGCAGTCGGTCCTGAGTTCGAATAACAGCCGAAGTTAACAATAGTGCAAAAAAAATTAATAAGTTAATGATATAGGACGTGCAAATATATACAATAGTGTTACCTCTCTGGCATGAAGACGGCGAGTGCGGGGCTGACGTCCCAGGCGTGCTTGGCGTAGTCGCGCCACGTGCGCTCGGTGTTGGGCTTGCAGCGCCACGTGGCGATGTTGTCCTCGCCCGCCACCGCCAGCTCGGGCCGCGCGTGCGGGTTGTGCCACGTCACCAGCAGCTCGATCTCCACCGCCTGCCGCACGCACGCGCACGCAATCAGATTCGCTACCACCACGCTACCAACACGCTACCGCGTGTTGGTTAACATGTTGTCACCGCACAACTTAGTGGATATCCATTAGTCTGAAGTGATAAACGAATGTACATCTGATGGTCAGTGGCTACTGCACTCCATAAACACCTGAAGGTGACCTCTGAGGACTAAGATGGAATAGCTCACAGCCTGTAATTATACTCTCTTTCTATATCCTTTAGACCACTGATTCCCAACCAGTGGTCCGTCAGAGCTTAAATATAGTCCGCGAAAGATTTAAATATTTTACCTACCTAATCATTTTAAATAAAACATTTATTATTTTCTCGTCACGCGGGCAGTACAACACTGCGCATCGCATCGCAATCAAAATCGCAATTATTTACCAAACATGTATGATTTTTTTTTTACAATAAATACACAAATAATACTGTGAATGAATGCTTCTTTTAAGTTTATTTTATAATTATGTTAAAAGCTGTGATTAAAATGTATTGTTAGATTAACAGTTTTTTCTTTCACTTTGTGATCCCTGCTAACACAACAAATAAATCAGTGGTCCCTGGTTAAAAAAAGGTTGGGAAATTCTGCTTTAGACCGAAACACAGCAGTACTATTTGGCGGCAGAAATAGGTAAAACAGTGGTACCTATCCACACTGACTCCTAGGCAGAAAAATAGTCCTACGATCTAGTAAGTATTTCTATACTCCCCTGGACAATGACACTTGAGAATTAATTTTGGTTACAATCTACGTTAGGGATGCCCGATCTAAATCGATTTTCTGGAAGATCGATTCACGGCCATACGATCTACGGATTTTTGAATCGATTCAAGGGAATGCGATCTTCACCCAGATCGAATCGTATGCCTATAAGATCGTATGAAAAAATTGTATCGATAGATCGACAGAATAACTAAAACAAAGTAAGATTACCTACCTACACACTGAATGAGAGTATCTTCGTGTTAAAAGCACAAAAAGCGACAAAAGCGGTAATGTATGAAATATAAAGGTAGGTATGATAATATTTTGTTTATTTTATTATCGGGTACATATGTTAGTGTCCTATGATCTTTTATTCTTTGTATTATTGCGATACGAAAATTTGAGCTGTTCTGTGAGCGTAAACTATTATTTTAAAATACTTTTTAATATGGCCCCGCCTACCAAATCAAACGTTTGGGCTTTTTTTAAATTAAATGTGACATGGGTGGACAATGTAAAATGTGTAAACAGATTGTTAATACTAGTGGAAATACTACCAATTTAAAAACAAACAAACTGTTTTCCCTAGCTGGAAATACATTAACAGATAGCCGTAATAGTTCCAGTGCGGCTGTCAAAATTATTATTTTTGAAGAGTTTAAATGTAGATAGCTGGAATTCATAATGTAAAACCTGTTTTATACTTTTCAAAATTAATAATTTGGAAAAACTCACTGGATACCGTAATAGGTATTGTTAAAATAAATAATTTTGCATGCATACTATGCTTTTCTTTATTTTTATAAAATTACGATACGATTTTCCGAGATCGAATAAGATCGATTCAATGCAATATGATTAAATCGTGAATCGATTCACGAGGTTACGATCCAGAAGATCGATTCAAAACAAAAAATCGGGCATCTCTAATCTATGTCTATCACTGCCAAATTCGTATGTTTTATTTCCTCCCACTTTTTCAAATTACTAACTTTGCCTAGCTATACCGTTTTAGACATTTGAAAACAAATTTGACGAACACAAAAAACATATAAAATTAGCCGCAATACTTCATACAAAAACTTCTTAATTTTGTTTTAAATCGGTCCAGTTTGAAGGAGGAAACAAGGGAATACAGGATTTCTCATTTTTTTATAGGCATAATCAGTGCGAGAGGCTATTATCTCTCTCGGCTGTCTATCTCGAACGTTCGGGCACAGCGCGGCAGTAATAGATTGTTAAAAACCTATTCTTCAAATTTCTTGCAGCCCAGATATCCTCTTATGTGAACAACATTTTTCAGGGATATAGGATCTTTTCCTGTATAGCGAAGATATAGAATCTTCTCCTGTATCGCGAAGTCGCGAGAGAGCTAACCAGTAGCTTGTCACGGTTATTGTTTAAGCGGGTATTGGAGCCTATCAAATAGCATAGCAATAGCAGTGCAGAAAATATGTATATTTGACTACAGAGACTATGACGTCGTTACTAGTATTCCCACTCAATTTCTATAGAATAAACTGCTTTTTGACAGTTCATGAAAAGTATTTCAATTGAGATGAGTGAAAATTGAATTTAGTAAAAATAGTTTGGAAAACCCAAAAGTGCACGTCTCATGAGCGTTTCATTTAATTTTGATGAAAAAATAAAAAAAAAATTTACAAGAAAAAAAAAACAGAGAATCTGATCAACTTTCATTAATAACTTTTAAACGGTGTTGAGTTCAATAACAAAAATTAATAGGAATCCTTCTTAGAATGTATGGAATTTTATTTAATACTATATATCTCAATCTATTGCTTACATTTCTATTAAGCGAGAAGACTCACCGACGCACAGACCAACGGGCGGCAGTCCATATATTTTTTCAATTACATTTTTTGTTATGTAATCTAAAGTGAATCATTAGAAAATAAACTAATCTTATAATTCAATGTCTGTAGTTATTGTAACGTTAATAATAATATGGATTTGATGTCTAGCTAAAAGTATAAGAACGATTTTGTGTAGCGAAATTAAGGTATGGCAACATATCGAGAGTAGAGCACTCCCTCGCGTTGTGAGGCGTGCAATAACATAATGTAAATTACTTATAAATAGGACTTCATGTTAACATGTAAAAATCAAGATAAAGGCACTTCATTTTATATATAATATTAGAGTGACAAACGAGCTGCACATGTTACCAAGTTAACATTAGGGAATTGTAAACGTAACCGAAAATAATTATCATCAATATTAACATCTTTGTTTCTGAGCGCCTCCGTTCCTCACTCAGCTGCGAGACGCGGTAGCAGACGGGCATTTAACTTTTCAATTTATAATACGCTTGTTTAGATGTTTAACGGCATTAAGCCTATTGTGAATACAGTATACTCGCTTTATTTATAAAAGTCCTGATAGGGCCCTAACAATGATACACTGGTCTCTTAAATCTGACTATAGCGTTTTAAATGTTTTCACATCAGTTGCAAGAGCCTCGTCTCATAGTGATGGAAGTTGACTTAAAGAAATATTTATATAAGACGTGAAAAAATAGTTAACATATTCCCCCTTATACACTACTTACTTTTGCTAATTCTCTTTTCATTTATACTTTATTTTTTATTTTCCTTTATATAGTTTTAAAATAAGATAAATTGCTGATGCCAATTAATATAGCTCGAATATTACGATACAATACAATTCAGTTGTTAGAAGTAAAATCGGAGTCTATGCCTATACGTACCATAGCTAAGCACATGCGTTCTTTCATTTCTAAGAGGGGTTATAGAGTAATAAGTCCGCTGTGCTAATCTAGCGCCGTTGAAAGACATGCCCTTGAAAATATTTTATTTTTTAAACATGCAGGTTTCCTCACAATTTTTTTTAAGACCGAGCATGGGTAAAGGAGCACAATATTTAATCTAAAGTCAAAGTCAAAACCACACATTGACATACCATCAGTTCCAAAATCAAATTCCTCTTCCTAACGTAATCCTTGACGAACGTGTCCTGTGGCTTGATGAGCGGTTTGACGCTGCGGTTCGAACGCTTGCCCGCTATACTTCCCGCTCCGCTGCTGAGGGTTGTTGTTGACATTGGTACCTGTCAAAGTGACGTTTCTGTTATAAT
Source organism: Parnassius orleans (assembly GCA_029286625.1). NCBI lineage: Eukaryota > Metazoa > Arthropoda > Insecta > Lepidoptera > Papilionidae > Parnassius > Parnassius orleans. The sequence goes on along the minus strand of JAGSMP010000006.1, from coordinate 3,241,824 downwards.
GATGGTCTATTAGCAAGTTATTATGCAAATATGCTTCGAAAACATACGCAATGGGAAATATTTAAATAACAGATATTTTCTTCATCATCTGCCCGTAAAAGTGCACTGCTGGACCTGGGCCTCACCTGATTTAGCGAGGATTTATCGCACGCAGACTAATTACTATATAGACTAATTAACAAGCAGCAAAGGTACTGCCAATCAGTACCTTTGCTGTTGTCACCTGTAGGAAGTCATAAGACTTTTCTAGCACTGCTCATAGTCGCCTCTTACAACACCAACGGCACGAAATGGGATGATGGATTTTCTTAAGCTGCCAGCACTTGGCAGGTAAGTAAAGATAGTTAGAATTTAAGAGGAATAAAAATTTTTGAGCGTTTAAAAAGTTAAATCACGAAAGTAGATAACTACTATGAGTTAAATAGATTAAATATATAAACACCGTAACACGTAAACCACACAAATTAAACAAATAAACACTACTATTTTAAATTATAATTTTAAAGTATTTATAAATAGAACATAAATATACCGTATTGATCCAACCAGTGGTCTGACGACTGCCAATATCGCTACTGTTCATCGAGGAACGGTTGTCAGTTGGAGAATTGGAAGTGTAGATACTCTGTCGGCTGCTGGGATGGTTATCGAATTCTGGTGAACATAAAACAAATGCTTCTGAAGCTATACTTATTCAGATGCGTCAATTTAATAATTTAAATCAATAATTTCAATGAAATCTTTGCATGCAAATCAAAAATTGTTTAAATTACGGAGGAGAACAACTAACTAGTACCTAGTTAAAGTTACAGCCTATATACGTCCCACTGCTGGGCACAGGCCTCCCCTCATTTCTGAGAGGGTTTTAGGGCAAGGAAATGTCCGCCGCGCTGCCCCAATGCGTGTTGGCGAACTTCACGTCTTCGAATTTTTTTTTCTTATTTCTCAGACATACAGGTTTCCTCACAATGTTTTCCTTCACCGCCGAGCACGTGGTAAATCAGCACTTAAAATTGCAATTAACAACTTCATTGGTGCCGGCGGGGATCGAACACGGGTTGCTCGTGTACTGTGAAATTTACAGCGAGCGCTAACCATCTGAACTACCACGGCTCTTCTGAGCTACCACGGCTCTTCTGAGTTACCACGGCTCTGAGCTACCACGGCTCTAGTACCTACCTATTATATATTAAAGGACATGTGGGTCTTGTACATGAATATAATAATTAAAACATTGGAATACAAATTAAATTAACCTTTTTGATGTCTCTCAGACCAACCATCATGAAAATACATTCTGGTAAGTTTAACTAAAAATACACAATTTGCACAGATCTCTTCCAGATTAGATGTACAGTCAAAACAAAAGTGTGAAGTAACGTATGAACGTACAATGATTCCAATGCATTTTAAAGATTAAGTTTGTAAATATTGTATTTCCGAACACTTAAAAAGATTTTTCATCAACATCATCATTGTTGCAGTCCTTCGCAAGTCCACAACTGAACATGCAGCAAAAGGTACCTCAAAGCATCAACTCTCTACATGTTTCATCATGTCGTCACTCCATCTAGCGTGGGAGTCGTCAATACACTACGCTTCCAGTAGGAGCCTGCCACTCGAGAACCTCTATTGCACATTGTATGTAGGTTCTTTATTTTGGAAAATCTATACTCTATAAAAAAGGACCATTGGTGAGCAATTATCGGACTAAATAACTTTGGTCATGCTTTGGATAACCTTATTACGGATTCAATCGCGCAGAGAAACCCCGAGCATAGCTCTCTCCATAGCTCGCCAAGAGATCTCTATAAAACCAATAGTTAAAGAATGTGTCTAGGTCTCTTTCACTAACAAAATACACTGAAGCACTTTAATAAGTAGGTTTCGATCTAGAATACATAACATTGATTTATAGAATAAATAACATAACCATAACTATTTTAAGGTTAAATATATTCAGCGTGGCAGAGATTATCGTTCTACCAGTCTATAGGTAATAGCCTCATAAACAAAAGAAAATTTATTAATATTTATAAAAGAAAGAAAGAAAGATGTTACATTGTTATTTTTGTATAGGATTTTTTGTGAAAGTGAAGTCAAGGTCGATTAAGGACTGGGTGCTCGCCTTTAACTTCAAAGTACCTACGCACCACCTAACTTCATTTCCAGTCAGCAGTAACTTACTTGCTGATGGAGGAAAACATCGAGATGAAGTATGTATCATTTTTTGAAGGTATGTTAAGACATTTTGAACATACATTCAAGAAGAACGGCATGCTCTTTCCTGCTCCAACATCCTGGCAGAAATGAAGGGATCCTGTGCCAAGCTGTGGGTACGTGGATTGATACTTTTTAAGGTTCCGTACCCGAAGGATAACCAGCGGGACCCTATTACTAAGACTCCGCTGTCCGTCCGTCCGTCAGTCGGTCTGTCAGCAGGCTTTTTTTTTAAATAAAAATAAATTAAGAATTAAAGGGGGTTCTCCTACTAGAAACGGTTTTTACGGTGGTACGGAACCCTTCATGCACGAGTCTGACTCGCACTTGGCCGGCCTTTTATAAAATTGAAATAGCAAACGAAATTGCAAACCACCTGACGTTAAGTGGCTACTACAGCCCATGGACACCTGCAACAAACTTCAAACAAAGAAGGCTACAGATGTGTTGTCAACTCTAAGGACAAAGATGGAATGCCTTACAGCTTGTAAATAAACTGGTTTCAGATCGGCACACAGCAGTTCACGCACTATTCTTGGCGGCAGTTATAAGGGCTCTTAGGCAGAAATGAAGTGCTATCACCTAGATACTACAATAAAGGTTACAATTATAACTTACCGCCAATGTCGCTGCTCTTCAAATATTTCTTATCTGAATGCATCAGCTGCCAGAATTTGATTAATGACATGATGTCCTCTCTCAAGGCACCGGCGCTTTTGGAGGGACACTGCAGTCCTCTGCAGAAGTAATCTAAGCACACGCTGTACACGCGCTCGCGGAGTATGTTGCGCGCGAGTGAACGTGGCAGTATGTCGCCTTGCAGCAGGGAGAGACCGCAGGATAACAGCCTGTAAAACAAAAGGCGATAAGGATCAATTTGTTCCGTAAATAAATAAAAAATATTGTAATTGACGATAAACAATTTTGCAATTGTACTGAGACAAACGGAGCAATAAATTAAAAAATTTCTATTGCATTGACAGTCATTATATATATTTCATATTAAATTTAATTTTAAATAATTTGTAATCATTTGTAAGTTTTTTTTTAAGGAAACCGTTGTGAGAAAGCCTGCATGTCTACAAGATGTCTACGAAAAATATTTCTATATAGGGAACAAAGTTCATTAACACGCAGCGCGGTCTACCCTAATTCAAAGATCTCTCTAATCTCTACACAAAAGACTTAGAAATAAGAGTGCCTAGCTGAGGGGAGTATATTCGTTTTTGAAATGAAAACTTCTTTAGCATCGTTGTGATTTGAAACTGGATGAAAAGAAAAAGCAACACTTAACAAATTTATTAAATAAATAGAATTAACCATTTTGAATAAAATTATCAAATCCGATTCATTCATAACAATCCACGATTTCATAGGTTACCGATTTATATTAAATTATTCGTGTTTAAGCCATCTAGCGCATATTTTATGTACCACTTTGAGAGTCAATAAATTTTTGTTCGATAAAATGACTTTATCTATAGAATGAAGTAGATGGCGCTATTACAAAGCAATTTTAAAAATACTAAAATTAAGTCTAAGAATAAAAATTGTAACATTTACTTGCTATAAAATTAAAATTTTATCTTATACTTATTTTATGCCGCACCTGTGGTTGAAAATGATCATATTAAATAAATAATTTGCCTTGAAATATTTTTATTTTATATTTCATTTCATTTGAAGGTTTCACTTCTACCGCGTGTGAAGTGAACTGCACTCAATGTTTTTTTTTAAATACAAATATTTTCAACAATTTCTATGTTGGGTATGTTACATAACGTTATGTTTATTTGTAAGAGGTAATCTTTGGAACCGCTTTATTATTACCGCTGTATTATTATTAAAACCGCGACTATTATTATTGTAATCAAATTTAGTTTTCAATATAAAGTCAACAGTTAGGATACTTGTAAAAATCGAGACTTGTTGGTTAATTTAATTCTTTTCGATATTATTTTGATTTTGTCAATAAATTTGCTTTTACACGCATTTTGCGTAAGCGAAGGCGCGGGTCATCTATATATAAAAAATATTTAATTTGAATAAAAAAAAATATTTGAGTGAATAGAAAAATTTACTTACTTAAATCGGACGCCAGCTGCATCAACATGTCTGTTGATGTGATCCCTCACATCCCCAACAGTAATCGGCAATGATCTGCACAACAAACAAACGTTATTTTTCTTTGCTATAATTGATTACTTTTTCTACCTTGCAAAAAGCGGAGAATGTGCTTCACATGCCAGCATTGAAACGTGCACAGGCTTTCATTTAACTCTTTCAGATAGCCCTAGATTCATGATGTATTATGAATATTATCTCTATTCCTAAAAACCATATTTACTGAGTGGAGGACATCTTTTTTATCTAAGACTTTCTGCATATATACCAACCTCTTTTTCAAACTGTACACCTGGTTGTCAGTGGATGCTGTGGTCCATAGACACCTACATCTATCCTCCACCAAGAATCAAAATGCAGATGCAGATTATCTATTATCCCGAGGACCACCATAATGGATTGCTTCGTTACCGTTAGAGGGGCTTCCTCCCTATAGCTGCTATCACTGCTGTACCATAAAGATCAAGAAAGCCGAAAAAGGTATTACAGTCTGTGGGGCATTTTATCCTAGTCGCCAGGACTGATAACGCGACTGTGGCCTTATTTTTTTGGCATCGGTTGCGGCTGTCCATGGGCTGCAGTAGCGATTTACCACCAATAAGACTGTTAGCTCGTTTATATATATATATATATACAATAAACGAGCTAGGGGATATAACGTCACTCTGTCCTACACCTCTCTGCAGTTGGACAGGTTTCGTACTCTGGTTCTGTTCTCGGATAGCCATCGTAGGGCTACTGTACAAACACTTCAGCATTTCGATATACCGACAGTCCATTTGGCACCGTTGAAGGGACTGCGGCACCGCCCAAATTTCGACGGAATCAAAGGCTTTCTCATAGTCCACATACGCAAGACAAAGTGGCAGATTGTACTCTTCGGTCTTTTGTACAATTTGCCGTAGGGTATGTATGTGGTCTATGGTGCTAAAGCCTTTTCGGAAACCGGATTGTTCGGGAGGCTGAAAGTCATCGAGTCTGCATGCGAGACGATTCGTAATGACTCTCGAAAACAGTACGTAGACGCGGTTCAGAAGGGAAATCGGTCTGTAGTTCTTCAAGCGAGCATTGTCGCCTTTCTTGAACAACAAGACCACCGCCGCGAACAACGCCACGCCTCCGGTGTAGTGCCACCATGGAGGACGGAATTAAAGAGCTTCTGAAGGACTTCAAATACCAGTTTTCCACCCGCTTTCAGAAGCTCCGCTGTAATTCCATCCTCGCCCGGGGACTTGCCGTTTTTAAGGTGCTGGAGAGCCATTCTAATCTCGCTCAGACTGACGTCCGGGATATCATCGGAATAGTCTCGGATAAGACTTGCTCTTGGATCGTTACTTACCTACTAAAAATAAATAAAAATTACGTACCGGTGGAGTAGACTTGCCAGCATTTCTACTTTCTCCAAGCTGTTGTATTTAGCGGTGTCAGCGACTTCACATAGGTATCGAACCCAAACTGCGTGAGGGGCCACAAACGGAGGCCTTGGCTCTAGTTTATAACCTAACAAATAATATTTCCGATTATAAACTCGTAGGATAAAACTTTTTCGAGGGTATATCCTAAGCAATAAAGAGAACAGAGAACAGAGAAGAATAAAAAGAGCAATAGATAGTAGATATATAGAGTCGATCTTTAATCATCAACAGCAACGTCACACACGGGAAGCCATCAATAAGAACGAATATTTAAGGTATTTTAATTATAAATTTATAATTATTACAAGGAGAGCCGTGGTAGCTACATCATAATACGCGAGTAACACGGGTTCAATGCCCACCAGCACCAACGAAATTTTTATTGCAACTTTAAGTGCTGGTTTATCACGTGCTCGGCGGTGAAGGAAAACATCGTAAGGAAACCGGCAGGTCTAAGAAATAATATTTAGAGGACATAAATATCCTCCAACATACATTGGGGCACGGCGGCCGTCTCAATGCTAAATAGCCCTCCGAAACTCCGAAATGAGAGATGGCCTATGCCCTAGTGGGGCGCATAAAGGCTGTAACTTTTTTATTATCATAAGAAGACATTTGTATTCATTTTAATATTATACTATAAACATTCACGCCTGTCACCCAGAGGGGTAGGCAGAGACTATGGACTTCCATTTGGCACGATCCTGACACACCTCTCTCGCCTCCTTTACATCCATGTACCTACGCATACATGCTCGTCGGTTAAGGGTACTCTTAATTTGGTCCATTTTCAATATACCGCCAATTTGGAAGATAAACTTTAGCCTAGGACGTCCCTTCCCGACTCTGCCGTTCACTTCTGCAAAATAGATTTGCTTTGTCACACTTTGCTCGTTAATTTTTTCTAAATGACTTACGACCCGGATTAATGATTCTTAATCCGGATCACAACATCTCCTTGCAAACCACACTTTTCTTGTATCACACAAGTTTTCACCCTGTCATTCAGATTCAGCCCTTACTTACTCCTTAATGACCGCATTTCTACAGTATTTATTCTACTCTCGTGCTTCTTCTGCGACACCCAACTTTCACTACCAAACATTAAAGTGGCATTGTAAATTGCCATACGTGCCTTTTTTTGCCACAATCTAACTTTCCACAATAGACATATATAGAGATATAGAATAGAGAATCATTTTAATATTATCATTTTCATACCTTCATATGCTGCTAATGGACTAATCTCCTCGTGCTGCTTAGAAAACAATCCCATTTTTCTGTCGACGGTACATTGCCAAGCCGCGAAAATCTCTTGCAGGAGTCGCAGTTCCAAATCTGGTCTTGCTGTAGTCAACCATTGCCAGCATTCCACGGCAGTGGTAACCGCATCCTCCGTGAATATTTCTACTTGAGACCAGGCTGCAATGAAATGTTTTGTTAGAGAGAGAGAGAGACAAACAACATTGGATAAAATACAAAAGAATTATTTAATATTATTGCAACATCTAATAATTTAGTGCAAACGTTGTCTAAGTAAACCTGCCATATATATACACAATAATGCTATGTACGTGTATACACACAAAAAATAAACTTAATATAAAGTAAAGCCGACTTAGAAAATATTAAGCGGAAATTATTTTACTCTTCGATTTCGGCGTTTTCACAGAAAACCCGACCACCACCTAGCATATTATTGCTATTGGCGTACATACGCCAATATACATAGTGCATAGAAGTAGAGACAGAAGCCCCGACTTTAGAAACTATTAAGCAGAAATTATTTTACTCTTCGACTTCGGCGTTTTCACGGAACACCCGACCACCCGTATGACCCGACCACCACCTAGCATACTATTTCTGTTGGCGTACATACGCCAATATACATAGTGCATAGAAGTAGAGACAGAAGCCCCGACTTTAGAAACTATTAAGCAGAAATTATTTTACTCTTCGACTTCGGCGTTTTCACGGAACACCCGACCACCACCTAGCATACTATTTCTGTTGGCGTGCATACGCCAATATACATAGTGCATAGAAGTAGAGAGAGAAGCCCTGACTTTAGAAACTATTAAGCGGAAATTATTTTACTCTTCGACTTCGGCTTTTTCATGGAAAACCCGACCACCTGCATAACCCGACCACCACCTAGCATACTATTTCTATTGGCGTACATACGCCAATATACATAGTGCATAGAAGTAGAGAGAGAAGCCCCGACTTTAGAAACTATTAAGCGGAAATTATTTTACTCTTCGACTTCGGCGTTTTCACGGAAAACCCGACCACCCGCATAACCCGACCACCACTTAACATATTATTTCTGTTGGCGTACATACGCCAATATACATAGTATTGGCATACATATGCCAATAAAAATAATATGCCTAATCAGTACTTGGTGATGTGTATGGTGAGTGATGTTTGTTTCCTTGGTTATGGACTTAACAATTAGTACTTTTCCCAGTGTCGAGTACTTGAAAAAATATTTTATAATAATTTATTTACAAAAGTCTTCACGACAAAATTTAAGTTTACACAACCCGTAGAGGACTTGTTTGTTTGCAATGTAATTAATAGTAATGCAACTTATACATGTACTTATACATGCGCCTGACATTAAACAAAAAAATCCTACCACTTTTACCAGTATGTATCAAAATTCACTTTAATTAATTTTTTACAATAATACACTACAATAATATTACCTTCTTCTTTTTTTTATAGAATAAGGGTGACAAACTAACACATAGTCCACCTGATGGTAAGTGGGTGCTGAAGGCCATAGACATCTACACTTATCCTCAATTAAGAATCAAAATTCAGTTGCGTTGCCACCCCTGAGGACTGAGATGGAATGCCCCATTCCATTGCTAGTAAAAAGGGTCTCCGGTTCTCTACACTCATCATACGAAACACAGCAGCATGAGAGGTGTTATTCTGGTGGATATCATTTGCACATAGGATACACTTCACAACTGTGTTATTATTTTTCATTAAGGTATTATTTTGCATCAAAATAAGATATATACAAATAAACGTGGTAGAGCCATGCTGCAGCTATATTAATTGTATAGTTGCAGCACGAATTAGTCGGCTCGATCGGAGAAGGACCATGCTCTCACAGAATACCAGCTTAATGCTGCTGTGTTTCGTATGGTGCAGCAACAACTTACCATCAGGTGGACTGTGTTCTCGTTTGTAACCCTTATCCTATTAAAAAAAAGACTAGCCGCAGTGACCGAAACTCAGTCTGGAGGACATTATAATTATTACTGTGTGTCGCACAGTGCGCCGTCTCGCTCCCGCAGCGCCGCGTGCAGCTTCTACTCACCGACACTGTGCAGCAGCGCGCGCGCCGTGGGCGCGGTGTGCACGTGCGCGGTGGTGTGGTGGCGCGCGTGCACGAGCAGTGCGGTCGCGCGCCACAGCGCCGCGCGGTGCGCCGTCTCGCTCCCGCAGCGCCGCGTGCAGCTTCTACTCACCGACACTGTGCAGCAGCGCGCGCGCCGTGGGCGCGGTGTACGTGCGCGGTGGTGGTGGCGCGCGTGCACGAGCAGTGCGGTCGCGCGCCACAGCGCCGCGCGGTGCGCCGTCTCGCTCCCGCAGCGCCGCGTGCAGCTTCTACTCACCGACACTGTGCAGCAGCGCGCGCGCCGTGGGCGCGGTGTGCACGTGCGCGGTGGTGTGGTGGCGCGCGTGCACGAGCAGTGCGGTCGCGCGCCACAGCGCCGCGCGGTGCGCCGTCTCGCTCCCGCAGCGCCGCGTGCAGCTTCTACTCACCGACACTGTGCAGCAGCGCGCGCGCCGTGGGCGCGGTGTGCACGTGCGCGGTGGTGTGGTGGCGCGCGTGCACGAGCAGTGCGGTCGCGCGCCACAGCGCCGCGCGGTGCGCCGTCTCGCTCCCGCTCGCGCACGCCTCCCGCAGCGCCGCGTGCAGCTTCCCGCCCACCCGCCAGATCGCAGCCTCGCCCCCGCCCTCCGCGCCCACCGCACCCGTCACCTGCAATATTTTGCCTTTAGTTTGGACTCGCAAGGTTGTACTTTTGTCAGTGTCCAGCGATATTAAATTGTGCTTTAGGTATTATTTGTTCAAAAAACTTCTTCACGAATGTGTGAGAGAGACACTAAGATATAAGCAACTATATCAGTATTATTTATATTTTAATAGCGTCAGAAGATGGGCAGCAGCATCTTCTTGGTAATAAGTCAAAATAATAAAAATCTGCGTTCGCCAACTAGCTGGCAGAGCGTGGCAACTATGACAAAATCCCCACCAGTGAACTTATATATGCTGTAATGGATGAATAGACGAATTGATGCGTCATAGTTGTATTTATTGTAAGAACAGCACAACAAAGGTCTAGATTGTCATTCTTTGTGACATTACAGATTATTTAAAATTGTTATCATTGTTTACATCAACTCAAATGATCCTTTCTCAGTGGTGGATGCATGTACGGTTTACATACAAAGTCAGCAAAATTGCTTTCCGTTATCGCGGCTTTAATTAATTTGCGTCGAATCAGCGTCCGCGTATTATGTATAGTGTTTGTTTGTATTTTATGCGTTGCCATATCGTTCAACAGATTGCGGTAAAACTTTATCAACTTATTTCTTACACTTGTGCGTAAGTTATAGCTATAATACAATTAACTTGTACTAGGTGGCGCGCGTGTCGTACCAACAATTTATTTGAGGGTTATAGATCATTCCATTTCAATGATTGTATTATCATTCTAAATTAAACAATATAAAAGTAAAGTTGTTACAGTCTGTATACGTCCTATTGCTGGTCACAGGCCTCATCTCCATTCTGAGAGGGTTATAGGACAAGGAAGTGTTCGCCGCGCTGTCCCAATGTGCGTGGCGGACTTCACATGTCTTCGAAATATATTTTTTCTTGTTTCTCAGACATGCTGGTTTCCTCACGATGTTTTCCTTCACCGCCGAGCTCGTGGTAAATCAGCACTTAAAATTGTAATTAACAATTTCATTGGTGCCAGCGGGCATCGAACCCGGGTTGCTCGCGTACTGTGAAATTTAAACTGAGCGCTAAGCCCCTGAGCTACCACGGCTCACAATTAAACAATATAACTATTCCAAATTTAAAACGATATTAACACAGTTATTTCTTTTTCGGCAGCAATGCGCCGGGTATCAGCTAGTATTGAATAAGAAAAGTTTGTATTTGTATTAAAGCGGCTTTTCACGTTGGCTAACATAGTGGCGAATGTGTTGGCAAAGATATTAGCCAAGAGTTTGTAATGGCGTCCACACGTTGGAAGGTCGTTCAGTTTGCTTCGGTTCAGGCCAATGTGCGCACGAATTTATTGAAATGGATATTGAGGCGCTAACGGCTGCTGCGGTTTATTTATTCACAGCATACCGCTACTACGTGAATGTGTATAAGAAAAGGGTGATCAAAAAGAAATTGAAAAAAAGAAATTTTATTTCTTGTGTTCCACAAATAAATTTCGGCTTAGTATAGCTCTATAAAGCGAAAAGTTTCTTCATTGGTCATTGTTACAGCCATTTTGTAGCCACTAGTTACGATGCGTGAATATAAAATTTAAATCAGGTGCGTGTGATATGTGTGCGCGCACACGTTATTACTAGACTAAGTTAGGTACTTACAATGTTTTTATTTTCGTGACTTTTATTTCTTGGGTTCCACAAACAGTTTTCGGCTTGGTAGAGCTCTATAAAGCGAAAAGTTTTCCTATTGGTTATTGATACTGCCATTTTGTAGACACTAGTTACGACGCGTAAATACAAAATTTAAACCAGGTGCGTGCGATCACTCTGAGAGCTTGTAGCAAACTAAACGTGCGCCCAACGTGTGGACGCGGCGGCCAATACTCTGCCACAACCCTTTGATCTTTTGTAAAAAACAGACACCACATGGATCTCGCGCCAACTTGTGGGTCATGTCATTCCAATACATACCAACGTAAGCACAAACACCCGTTCTACACGATAATCATCGGTATTGGCCAACACATTCGCCAGTATGTTGGGCAACGTGATGAGCCGCCATTAGTAATATAAGCAGGTGCGACCTCGCCGGCGAAGCGGCTGCGCTGCGAGACGACGGCGAGCAGCGCGGCGGAGTCGTGCGTGACGCAGGGCGGGCGCTTGTCGAGCGCGGCGCGCGGCAGCGGCGCCGACATGCGGTTGAGCCCCGCCGCGCCCAGCAGCGCGCCCGTCGCCAGCGCCAGCCCGCAGTGGTGCCACAGCGTCGAGTTCGGCACCTGCGCAGCGCGCAACACACCTACCGTGTACAATGCATACAACAATATCCACTACCCCATATCATCCATGATAAATATCAATTCCAATAAATTATTGTTCTTTCTAATAAGATTTCTTAATGTCTTTGAAAGATGCCTATATTTAGCAGTAGACTTTAATAGGTTGTAACGGTTATGGCACGCACCACGTGTACGTATATCTCGCGTAGATAAACAATGAGATTATACATGGCGTCACCTCTATTCATCTCTCGCTTACACACTGTCTCTGTCTATATTCAAAGCCGCCGGCAACGATAACAAAAATAACGTTATTTATGAGTTGAAATAAATGTTTTATTGCAACACATGAATAACGATAATCAAAGACCGGTCAGACTTTTTCTTTCAAAAAAAATCTTAGTTTTTCGGATAAAAATATAGCCTGTACACGCTTATATTCAGAACGGCTTAACTGATTGTAATAAAACTACACTATATTATGAGTGATCTAGGTTATATTTTATCCGAAAACTTGGACGGAAAAGATTTTTTAAATACGACATATTATAAAATCCTATTCAACTGAAGCCAGTGTATAGATATAAATAATATGACTCAGCTTTTAACGTGTTGGAGAAAAATCGACACAACATCCAATCATCCAGCTTGTTTATTTATTAGATCAAAAAACATCGTGAAATTATAACTCGTCGATACTGTCTGTAGTTTCGACGAGTTATAATTTCACGAATCTGCAGATTCTTCAAACAGAACAAATTGGAACATTGGCGATCAAGTTTCATTCATCGTTGGAAAAATATAATTTTTCAAGGATGATTATTGCTATCTAATAAACTTCGGAAGTAAAATATCAACTAAATACAAAATTTCTACCAAATCGCTAGAGCAGTTTCCAAGAAACTATATTATATAAGAATAGAGCGCTTAAAATATTAAGATATAACACGAATTCAAATTATCCGATACTATAGTTCATTCGCTTTAAAAATGTTCGTCAGCCTAACCACGCCCCCCGACCAATCGGATCGCAAAAAATTAGAAATTCAAGTTCATAGTGACATCCAAAATCGCCTTACAATGTAATAAATATTTTGTAGATTGAACTGCAAAAAATGTAATGCATTGAAATTCACCAACTGCCACCGTACTATTGCAAACTCAATCCTAATTGAGTTGGTGTGGACCCAAATAAAAATTTATGTTGGTACCAATAACTCAATATTCAAGATGAATAATCTAAAAAAATATTTTATGACATAACAACGTTAATAGACGCTAATTGACGAAATAAATGCTGCAACCACGTGATACAAGAAGAAAATGCCATGAAGAATTTGAATGACGTCATGGAACTCGCAGAAGAAAATTGTTTTATAATAAATGCGAACGAAGACTGTACATAGTGATACTGATTAAAAATACAATTAATTACTTTATTTTAATCTGAGATAATTCATTTGATTTTATGCATTAAACTCAATATGTATTTTCAAATACAAATTGTTTTAATTACTCTACTGTGAATAACACCTTTGCCCTGCAGTTGCACTGATCACTATTTTCTGAACAAAAATGGACTATAGTTTGACATGTTGGTTTGCGTATAATCATCACATATGAGTTGATGTATGCGTAGTGTAAATTATCTAGCGAGTTACTTTTACGATGCACTACAGGAAAGCTCGATACGGATTGGTGCACGAGACTATAAGTAAATTCGATAACTGCGGTACGTGAGGCTCCTGCGGTGCGTTTAAGTGAGCTGTTTTCGCTTTCGCCTTTCACTTTTCGAACCGATGTGGACCACTATACAAAACCGATATGAGGTTGCTACTCGAGATCCTTTTCTCTCCTTAGACTATCAGTTTTTTGTTTTGTCTCGTAGATCTTTTGACATTAAAACATCACTGCAGTAAATTAAATTACCTGATTGAGATATTCTTGGAGATGTGACCGAGTAGACTGTGGCGCCCATTTCATTGCCTCTTGGACTATTCCGTGACAGCGATCCGCAAAATCTTTTACAATGCCCTGCAACAAACAAAACAAAGATAATTTCTTTTCGGACGCAAAGAATTTTCTATGAAAAATGTCAAGAAGATCTTATTACTTCCAAGAGATGGCGGTATAGCCGTCCAATTTACCCCAGACATATATAATACTTAAACCTGTGACGTATCTCTGATACTACGACCACCTACCAAGTGTGGCGATTATAAGACAAGTGGTAAAATTTAAATTTTGTACAACCGAAAATTATTAAGGATAACTCAAAACTACTTACTGGTCAGGCCTTGATGAAATTTATATGGGACCACATGAGAAGCACCAGCTTTCAAATAAAAAGAATCATTAAAATCGGTTAACCTAGAAAAAGTTATGAGGTATCACATAAAAACATACAGTCGAATTGAGCATCTCCTCCTTTTGAAGTCGGTTAAGAAACTCATGCAACGGCAGAGGCACAAGTCCAACAATAGACTTTACGGCTGATGAAGAAAAAAAAGGAATAAAGTATAAATAAGCAGTAAATTCACAAGTTACCTCTCGTCCTTCCAATGTATCCTGAAGCTGGAGGGTGAAGTCAGTACCAGGTACTTTAAGAAGCGGCGTTTCTTGGTTAGCGTCGAGCTCCAAGCTAAAACTCAGTACTTGAAGTATGTCCAACATTGACCATAGTACCTGGAAATTTTACAATTCAAATAAATAGTAATCTAATATATAAAAATTAACGTTTGTTTGTTCGTATTTCATGCGCTGCCATACCGTTCATCAGACTGCGGTAAAACTTTGTCAACTTATAGCTTGCACTTGTGCGAAGGTTATAGACATAGTACAATTAACTTACACTAGATGGCGCGCGTATCGTACTAACAAATTTATTTGAAAGTTATATATCATAAAATTCATTCCTAAATAAACACTATAACTCTTCCAAAATTAAAACGATATTTCCATAATTATTTCTTCTGCAGCAGCAACGCGCCAGGTACAGCTAGTTTGGAATAATATATTCATTGCAAGTGCTTCAATGCCTAAATGAATCACGTATTTGTATATACTTTTTTTAAATGCGTTAATTAATGCATAGTTACGGTTTCGTTCCTACAATAAAGTAAAGTAAAGTATAACCTGTACACATTTCCACGATTTTGAGCCTTTAGACTTTTAGCCCACGTGGACTATTCATGGGCTTAAAATGATGATACTGTTCGTTCGTTTCGTGACGTTCGTCTAGTGGTCGTAAACAAAACCGTGGGCCAAAAAAATAAGTTATTCAGTTTTTCTGTCCAGAAATTCTCAGTAGCAGCCCGGAGTCAGAAAGTTGGTGGTGTATTACCCCCTTGCTTGGGAAAGCATGTAAAGCCGTTGGTCCTGCGCCTGATCTCTCTTCGGTCATGTCGGTTTGCCGTCCCATCGTACTATGAGTGAGGGAATAGAGTCTACCTGTGCTTGCACATACACTCTAGCACTATAATCTTGTCCTGCGCAGATGGTTAGTCTCAATTGAGACTAGCCGTCGTGACTGAACTTCGGCCTGAAGGACATTATTATTATTATTATTACAATGATGATAAATCGTGTTAATTTTTACTTACCCGACAGTTCCATAAAAGATGCGGGAACCGATCAACCAATCCCGCCAGCCACTTGTCGGCAACGCGTCGGATTTGTTTGTGGATGTGATTGAAGTTGACTAGAAGAAACTGAGCATGGCCCTCGAGCTCGCGCTCCCTTGATTCATCCTTTACTTTGGCTGACATTACGTCCAGAAACTTCTGGAATACTTTGTCGCCGACGCTGATCACAGTAAAAAAATAATTATTTTTAATTTATATGCTTTAAATACAAAAGCAGTCAAAAAATTACGATCAAAAAAATGGAGCTGACAGTCTACATTTGTATATATATAAAATATCTCATTATATTAAAATCATTAACAACTACTCCCAGTATAAGTAAAATTTTAATTAACGACAGAACCAATATGTGATTGGCCTTCCTTATAGACTGTCCATAGATACAATATAGATTCTTATAGACTGCCCATAGAGAATATAGATAGATGCGTTATCACCTGTAAAAAGTGTCTCCAGTTATCATCAAACCAATGGAACTCTATTTTAAACGAGTATTATGTCTTTTCCCGGACGAGTGGATAAATTCTCGCTGCAGTCATAATAAGCTAAAGCGTGGCTCTATCATTGACAAAAGGTTAAACTTAATAACCCACTTAAAGAAAAAAGTATGTTTATCCAAAACTTTTTAATGTTTTCGAAACAAGAAAATCCACAAAATTCAAACCGATTCTAAGTTTAGCAACGCAACTACATTTAAATTTAAAATAAGTTTATGAGCATTTTAATAGTTAAAGGGTTTTCATAAGTTGTTTACTTCATATATAACATACCTTGCCACGCATTGCCACATACCGCTCTTGTCTTTTTGAAGCGCTGTGTCACTTAAATACTCTATAATCGGCTGCAGGCTTGGCTCCGAAGAGTTGCACACCCTAAGAATACACAGTGTTCAGTCAAATAAAGTAACTAAAGTTTAAACATTACGTCTTCTCGAATAGCGGTATGTATGCTCGTGCTCTGCCCGTGAGTGGTGAAACCTACCTTACCTATTCCAGAGAGCTAATTCATAAAATTGAAATATAAACTGTTACTTATATAGGAATATAATATTCTAGTAAACAATGAAAATATTATAAATTTAATAATACCATTACTAGCAATCTGTAAACACAATCCAATGGCATGACCCATAGAAGGAAGTTGGCATAATGAATACCATAGGCAGGCGGCGTGACGACAACAGCAGTAGCAACTTATACATTATAGTGTATTCGATATAAGATCACAGCCTAAGTCCACTGCTTAACATAGGCTTCCCCATAGATTGATTCATATGTAGTGTTGCCAGGTCCAGTGGGTTGAATTTCGGGATGGAAGGTAAAAATCGGAATTTGGTTTACAAATCGGGACAGCTACAATTTGTAGTCGTTTAAAAGCAACGAGTAAAGTATTTTATTTTTTTATTTTTTACTAAAGTATTTTTGACACAATGCGCAATATGCTATATAATTATTACTTGGGACTAATCTAAAGAACGTATAATTTTTCGTCCATACATCGGAAAAACTGCACATTCGTCTGTGTTTTTTCTTTTTCGGCGAATCAGAACTTGATGAACGATTTGTATTCTTTGCACTCATTTGAATCTAATTCTGCAAAAGTTATAAATCTTATGAACTCACAACCCATGCTTCAAAAAACCCTCAAAAACTGCCACATATAATACAATTCTTGCATTGCACACATAATGTGACTTTATTTAATGAAAACAACAGTACAACAGCTTGAAAAAAATTGACTAGTGGTAGAACTTACCCACAAGACTTTGAGGTTTCACAAAATTTAAGTGTACATAAGTTATCGTGGATCTGGTGGTTGTAAACGCGATTGCTGATCATGAGATCCCGGGTCGGGTCATAATCAGTTATTGAGTTTTTATGTCAAGAAATTTTCAGTAGCAGCCCGGAGTTAGGCGGTGTTTCACCACCATGCCTCGGAAAGAACGTAAAGCCGTTGGTCCTGCACCTGATCTCTCTACGGTCGTGCCGGATTACCGTCCCATCGGACTGTGAGAGTAAGGGAATACAGAGTGTACCTGTGTTTGCGCACACAGTCGGACACTGTAATCCTGCCCTGCTCAGATGGCTAGTCTCCATTGAGACTGGCCGCCGTGACCGAGACTCTGGGTCTGGAGGACATTAAGGTTCTCAATTCGACTATATTTTTTTATTTTATTTTTATGTGTTACCTCAGAACTTTTTTCTAGGTGAACCGATTTTGATGATTTTTTTATTTGCAAACTGGTGCTTCTCATGTGGTCCCATATAAATTTGATCAAGATCTGACCAGCAGTTTTGAGTTATCCTTAATAATGCGTATTTAATTGACTTTGACTACATAGATGATGTTCTCATTTTATTTATATTGACGTCGGTTGTACAAAATTTTTAATTTCACCACTTGTTGCTGTCAAAATTATCGATCAAAATACAGACTAAGGATATTTGGCGTCCCGATCAACGGTGAATCGGGACGTGTCACCAGACCCCTGAAAATCGGGGCACCTGGCAACACTATTCATATGGGAATATTTGCCATAGTTGCTATGCTTATCCGGCGGGTTGGCAATCGCAGTTTTATTTTAATTATTTTGACTTATTTCTAGATAGATGCTGCTGCTTGCTGGTTTAGTTTCTATCCGCCGCCTTTTACTATACCCACGAGATTATAATATGGAGTAGTGGATTCTTTAAAAAAAAAAACTTAAAAATATATTTTAGGATGGGTGAGTTCATGCAAGGTTTTCCGAGCATATCCATTAGTCGAGATATATATATATATATATATATATATATATATATATATATATATATATATATATATATATATATACACAAACAATTTTAGCGAAATCACTCTTTACAGAATATAATACATTTACAAAAAAACTACTTTTAAGTTTTTATTGTCATGTCTGACTCCTTTTAAGCCTATATTTTGTAGTACCTAAACAATTTCAGAATAAATCGTCAAAGGAAATGCCTTTTTTATTTTACACTCGATATCAGTATCATACATCGTGTTGAAATCATTCATTATAAATAATTAAATAAGCAAATAACATTCAAAAAAATTTCAAATATTAAAATTTATAATAGGTAATTATAAAGTATGATCTCTGCGATGCTAATTTTCAACGTTCGCAATATCAATCTCACAACGGAAAGACAAGCGTCGCGGGTGGTCAAGTTCAAATGAGTAAGCGCCGCCTCCTACACCCCTCCACCCCTACTCCGCACGCGCTTTCTTTTGCTAAACTATTTACCGTTTAGAAGGTACAATTAAAATATTTTTTTTTGTATGAAAATAAAAATTGAAGAAATATATATTTTTTTCTTACAAATGTTGTTATGATGTAAATAATATATCCCCAAAAGGTCTTCAGTAAATTAAAAATTACCCTGTATAATGTTAGATCTAAGTTATTTTCTTCTTTTAAAAGTAAACGGTACCTCTACACTAGGATCTTCTCCTGTATCGTGGATGCAGTTTACGTGCATAAATTGCACAAGGGCAAACATTCAGACCGGGAACAATTTTTTGTACGCCATACAACCACTTGTTTCGTGCGGGTTTCAAACCCGCGGCCCTCAGCGACGCAACTCAATGCTAAGACACTACGCCACGGAGCCGTCAATAGAAAGGATATCAAGTAAATATAAAAATTAAATAATTAGTTCCGTTTCAAATCAACTGTTAATAGGCACTTACCTCAAAGTCTCCAACCAATAAACGCTCAGCAAGTACATGCATGGGGCGAATGTCAACTTATTAACAATGACAGTGACATCTGGCGGATGATCTAGCAGATTGAGTATCTGTGTCTTCAAAGCTTTTGCAGTTGTTACCATGTTCGTAAAAATATGCGTACATAAATTTAAAAAGAATACAACACCTTAATAGGTTGTTAATAATTTAAATATTTAACTTTTTAATACATAATTTTATTTTAATGCGAAATGCAATATTTTTAAATTGTTGCGACATTTAAAACATTTTTGTATATAAGAATGACGATTTAGAATAAGTAGCATAAAGCAATTTTTGTGTGGTGAGTAAATAGCGCAGAATCGTTTGTTCAACTAGATCGATGCAATCCACCTTCCATGTTTAATTTTTAGAGGTGGACTTGTCATTGATTCTTAAGGATTTTGGTAGAATAAAAATACTTTAACGGATTTAATCGCGTTTAATTTGATTATTTGAGTCGCTTCCTAAATATAAGAAATCATTATAGGTCTTTATGAATGTGGTTTGTCTCTGTCGTTCAACATTATTAAATTTTTAGTAATCATTAAAAGGTAATTAATCTGGTTTTATTATTATATCGCCATAAAACTATAAAGCAAAGCAACAAGAATGCACTTCTATTGAAAAGAAAACGTTAACGAAACTATTAGTTTAAAAAAATAACATTATCAAATTATGTTAAATCAATAAGCTATAACTATTACAGACGTCACAATATAAGTCATGTAAATAATCTGTACAAAATATAGCACCATATCAATTCACTAATCACCATTTAAAAAAAACACAAACAACTATTTTCTAAAAGCATCATTTACTCACGCTTTCGCATGGCTACAGGCGTGGCCATAGAAGAAGAGACAACAAGATGTTTAAGTATGTCTATATAAACAGGATAGAGCAAATGTATTCAAAAGGTAGTAATAAATATACGAGTGGATAAGAGCTAAATTGAATCCAAAGATAATAAACTTAGAGGTCAAATTAGAGCAATTTACATTGTGGGTCGAATTATAAATATAAATTTTTGTGAAAAGTTAAATTAATGAGGTAGTTACCTGATTCAGCGGCTGTAAAGCCCATAACTACACAGTAAAGCCAAAAATCTTTGAACAGTTTGTGTAGTCTTGGTTTAGGATTCTTTATGGGTGGTAATCTTTTGACAAGAACCTGTAACAAATAAAAATTACTATACACAGTATAAAAAAAATACTTAAATATTCTCTGAAGCGGCATGACGGGTATGAGTACGCCTTAAACGCTATTATTATTTATAGTGTGTGACAGTGACAGACGTATATAACAGAGTGTGACGCAAAGTGTGTGACAGTGACAGAAATATATAAGATAGTGTGACGCACCGCGATGACGGGTATGAGCACGCCGAGGTTGCCCGCGCTGGAGGAGGCCTTGAGCACGGGCGCCGGCGAGCGGTCGGTGGCGCGCTCGCCGCCCAGCCCCAGCTGCACGAACAGCTCCAGCAGCCGCGTCAGCAGCTCCAGGCGCGCGCTCGTGCCGCGAACGTTCGCCGCGATGTTCGCGAGCGCGTTCAGCACCGCCCCCGATACGTGCCTGGTACAACCGGAAAGTTCGTTGCACTATAGCGATCTTACGGAGAGTTGATACAGTCAACAAACTGTAGTACCCACCATAACCCCATGTTGCACAAAGCAATACAGCTTAGAATAAATACACTTGATATAATATATACATTAATTTATTTT
The DNA here is from genome assembly GCA_029286625.1 of Parnassius orleans. NCBI lineage: Eukaryota > Metazoa > Arthropoda > Insecta > Lepidoptera > Papilionidae > Parnassius > Parnassius orleans. The sequence continues at coordinate 3,220,687 of JAGSMP010000006.1, read as the reverse complement.
GCATTTATCAACTTATATTTATTTATATTTTAAAAGATCACATGACAAAAGTTTGTAATGAATTAAAAATTTAATTTTCAATTCAAATTGTAACAATTTTAATAAAAAAGGAAAAACCTCTCGTTGTTGCCAATACTTCTCTTATTTCAAAAAATCTAATTAAAGATCAAGTAAACAGAAAATCGATATAACTATTTGTGTAGTTTCTAATAAAATACTATAAAGGCGGATAAAGATTCCATTTTGTCGACTGAACATGCAATAGATTGCCGTTGCCAAACTAAGCTTCTAGACCCCGTCACAAATAATATAATAAATACCCAATTTGTAACTGACTTGTTTACTTGTAATTTAAATGTAGTTAACTAATCCAACAATTCCTTGTCATTCATGCATATGTATTATAGCTTATATGATTAATGAGGGCTAATAATCTTCCGCTCACCAGATGTCGCTAGTTGACACTGAGTTGAAGATTTTTGTGGCACAATGTCATTTAATTGAGTAGTTAGTTTTAAATAAAAGTTTATCACTTTCTTGAGTATTATATTAATACACTAAACAATGCCTTAGTGTTTTGCTTTTTTAATTTTTTGCACATTTTTAACTCTTTTTGAAGTTATACTTCTTTTGGGGCAGTTGGGAAAAATTATGAGAGTGAATTTTTTACGACGCGCGCGCACACCGACAGCTAAAAACGACACCATGAAGTTGTTACGATGCGCGCGCACACTGACACCTCAAAGCGACAACTTCATTGGGTAACTGTCTCTCAAGTTTTCGTGGGAACTGATAACTATATTTAAGGTAGTTATTTTTAGTTATTTTTGTTTCGTTACGCTAAAGTATAACTTCCTACGTGCGTACATAAGTACACACACACACACGTTTTTTTTTAATTTTTCTACTTTTATGAATATCTGTGGTTTGGTTTATTTATTTTTCATCTAATTAATAAACTAATAGTACAGAAAGACATTAACCTTTACATTTTTCGAACAAATTAACTTCCCCTCTATGAAATCTGTCAAATATTACACCTCACTTTAAGTAGCGGCGCCCTGGTGGCAGAAAAAGTCGTGGAGTCATTGGTGGACAAAACAAAATGTCTGCTATTCATTTATATTTTAATTCATAACGTTACTACTATTACGATTCACAAATTTAGTATCAATCTAAAGGTAATATCACTTACCTATATTGCTTTCTATCATCAGTGTGATGATAAGCGGCACTTGCTGCCTCAACGGTGATAACGGTAAACATCCGCATGATCTCGTCATGCGCCGATCCTTCTGGACTAGCGAGAGCCATACACCCTAATTGATCTACAATCAGCGTGTCTAAGGACGACGGGGCCCGACATAATCTGCGAAAAACGATAATATGTCCAACGTCAACGAATCAGATTTTATAGTTTTACCCAAAAATTATAAGATCTACCAAAAAACCGAGGTACGCCTTTAACATAATGTGTAACATTTTAATAAATGATAAGATACTTTCAAATTCAAAGTTTAGTACTAAGAAAACATTACGTCTTAACTTAATTCCAGTGATTTTAATAGGTGTTATGAGGATCAATACTAGACAGCGATAACGCAAAATAAAAAAAATCCAAGTTTGTTTTGAAGTTTTATAAATATTTAACATGTTATAAACTTTGAATAAAAACAATTTTTATGCATTTTATTCCGTTCGATTAAGATTTTATCAAGTTAAACCAAACCAAATTAAAAACTTATAGTATATTTTTATTCAATGTGTACATAAGATAATTTTTTAAATCTTTATTGCATTCCCTTAGAAAAAAAGATACAAAAACTATCAGTCAACTCATGGAGTGGTGAGAATTTGACGTAGGTGTAGCAAATGAAAGAAAAAAAAACTAAAATAAATACACATTATAAGTTACAAAATATATTTTGATATAATATTGTAGGAGGGGCGGCTGATAAGTCTGCGGCCTAAGGTACTTAATGAAAGAAAATATATGGTTTCTATTTTTTATTTTTCAATATAATCTCCCTAAGTGAAATACATTTCTCGCATCTCGCATACAATGCCATTAACCCACCCAAAAATATTCTGTATCTTTCTCTTGAAAAAGACGATCAACCACAGCTTTCATTTCGTTGTTATCTGCAACTCTTCGGCCCCGTAAGTCCGTTTTCAAATTGGAAAACAGGAAAAAATTGCTAAGTGCTAGGTCTGGGCTACACGGAGAGTGGACAATCTCTGAGAACCCCGTGTCTTTCAGGGCTTGCCTCGCAACATGTGCGGTGTGAACGGGCGCATTGTCTTGCAGAAAGAGCACCACTCGCGTCAGTTTCCCACGTAGTTTCTGTACAATTATTCTGTATAAATTGGCATAATATTGGCCATACGTCGTAGTTCCTGGGTAGGTAGTCGATAAGCAAAATTCCTCGCTATCCCAGAAAACAGTCGCCATTAGCTTGGACGTCAACTATTCCAGCTTGAATTTCTTCGGCGGCCTTTCTCCTTTTTTATCCATTGCAGGGACTCTTTGTTTGGATTTCGGATCATATTGGCGAATTCATGTATCATTTACGGTGACTATCCGTTGCCAAATGTCTTCCTTGTTATCGCCGACTAGCTCCAAAAAATCTTTGCAACTTGCGAGTCGACGTTGTTTGTGAATTTTCTCATATTCAAATGTTCATGTAAAATTTCTCCAACCGGTTCTTTGCTAATCTGCAGTTCTTCAGCAATCTGCCACAATTTAATTCTTCGGTCGGCCAGAACGATTTCTTCGACTTTTCGGACGTTATCTTCGGTCAGTACCGTGACAGGGCGGCCCGGACGAGGGTCGTCTTCACAGTTCTCTCGTCCTTGTTCAAGGCGCAGAATCCTGAAGAACCGAAAACATCTCTTCAAAAATTTCTTTCGGTGTATTTCCCTATTTTACGAGGAATTTTATCACGGCGCGGTGTTCGAAATTCGAGAATTTCCAGATTCGGCTGACATGGTGATGTTTGTTGTTCAATAAATAATTGAACTATGAGTGCAAACTTAATTAGTGATTGCTTTCATAATACTACTGAGTTTTGCAACTAGTGACATGAGTAACAAGCTAATTACACATCGTTAAGTACCCTAGGCCGCGAACTTTTCAGCCGCCCCGGTAAGTAAATACATTTATATCAGTATATTTACATAAACTAACACATATTCATAATATGAATATATACATATATATACAAGTATACATATTTACAAAAACAGAAAATACAAAATTAATACATACATATTGTAATTCTAATGATTCCTCAGTAAATGCTCATGAACCAACTTTTTAGAAAATAAATCGTTACGCAATAATTTGTATAAAGACAGGTATTATAAACTTACCTTTGTTGGAAGAACTGTAGTATGGTGTCTGTAGTCTTTGGTGTATCTTTCAACGCTACAGCGACGTGACCCAACATAATTACTATATTTGTACTTATTAGAGATGATTCGCTGAAAAAAAGGAATACTCATTGTCTAATGTGCTTTTGTAGCTAAATAGTATTATAAATGCTACATGTGAGGACGCGCAAGAGAATCAAATAGTTCATTAAGGACCTTAATAAAACTAGAGAATGGAAGCAACTATCATCGCTTGCTAATCCACTTGCTAAATGTGACAACATTTCGCGGAGATTTAATAAGATAGTTATAGATATGAGTTTACGAAAATTGAAAACAGTGTCACAGGTTCAAGTTGAAATAGCAGCGAGAGACAAGATTTGTGCAAAAATACAATTTGTTTGTGTTCGAGTGTGAATGTGGACGAACATGTGGGATGCGTTGATATCTACAGGTACTATCCATGCTCGATTTTAACCCTTTCTCTATCCCGTGTACTACATTATAGGTTATTGTACAATAGTAAGACAATAGTCTTACTATTGTGTCTGAAAATTGGACAGTGAAAGTGTTAAGTTGTTTATTGTAACTGGTTTTGAGAAGCATGTACAGCTGTTAGGTGTTGTGTGTTAGTTAGACATGTATATATGACAATTTTCTAATCATGTCAGAGTACAATTGGCTACTTAGAGTAAATATAATATGTCTAAACAGTTGGGAAGAAAGGTTCTCGAGTTCCCCCACTACATGGAGTGACGATCTGGTAAGAAATGCAGGAAGTCAACGGATACATGTGACTCAGGACTAAATTTTGTGACATTCCTTGGGGCCTCTGTTCAGCAGTGGACTTGTAGAAAGCTGCAATGACGATGATGGTGAAAGAATACAGTTTATGAACAACAAATGAGCAAAACTTGTTTAAAGTAAAGTAACAGCCTTTATATGTTCAGCAGTAGACTGCTGGGCACAAGCCGTCTCTAATTTCTCAGCGTATTTTGAAGCAAGGCAAAGTTCGCTGCACAGTCTAATATAAAACAAGGTAATATCAATTATTACACATTATACGTGGTAGAGCCATGCTGCAGCTATATTAATTGTATAGTTGTAGCACGAATAGGTCGGCTCGATCGGGGAAGGACCACGCTCTCGTAGAATACCAGCGTAAAATAACAGCTTAATGCTACTGTGTTTCGTATGTAAGTGTAGAGAACCGGAGACCCTTTTTACTGGAAAAGAGGCATTCCATCTTAGTCCTCAAGGCTGACAACGCATCTGCATTTTGATTCGCAAACGAGGATAGATGACATCTACATGTCTATGGGCCACAGCAACCACTTACCATCAGGTGAACTGTGTGCTCGCTTGTCGCCCTTTTCCTATAAAAAAATACATATTTGATTAAAATCCTCTACCTGTCACTGGTTTCCGCGGTAAACAGGCGATTACTAACGGAACCAACGAGGGCTGGCACACAATATGGGTCCATAGTCAACGCCGCCTCTAAAGCCACACAAAGGTTCTCTATCGCCGCGTCTCGAAGCTTCTCGAATGGCGTAGACTTAACTGGAACACCGGTAGATGTCATCCCTTGTAATTCTTTGCCTTGTACTGAAAATTTTCGTTAATATAAAAAAAAATAAGATTTCATATTCAACGATGGTGTAAGAAAATACATCAGTCCATTCCTTTGACAGAGTGCGATAGAATTATACTTGTAAGAGTATCCATTACTTCATTTCATCTTGTGGGTGTCGTAGAAAGCGACAATGGGGAATGCGCGACAAATTTCACAGCTTTCAACACATGGCGTTATAACCACAACACCAGTTGTAAAATAATCAGACTAATGACGAGAAAGACCGTGAAAGGTGCAAGACGTTTGACCTTTGTACGTGGTAGAGCCATGCTGCAGCTATATTAGTAGTATAGTTGTAGCACGAATGGGTCGGCTCGACCGGGAAAGGACCACGCTCTCACAGAATACCAGCGTAAAATAGCAGCTTAACACTGCTGTGTTTCGTATGGTGAGTGTAGAGAACCGGAGACCATTTTTACTGGAAAAGCGGCATTCCATCTTAGTCATCACGGGTGACAACGCATCTGCATTTTGATTCGCAAACGAGGATAGATGTAGATGTCTATGGGCCACAGGAACCACTTACCATCAGGTGGACTGTGTGCTCGTTTGTCACCCTATCCTATAAAAAACGTCTAGTACTGCGATAGGCTATAAACCAGTCAAGCGTGGTCTCATATAAATTTGGAAAAATACCACCCCTAATGGCGGCAACTAAGGGGATGAAGTTATTTTATATTCTTTCGTTCACTCAAAAAAGTAAAATAAAACATGCGTGAGTGTCGTGGAACACTCGGTTGGAACGAAGTTCCTTACGTAGTATATTATTATTGACAAACGTATTATATTTTTGATTAACAAATACAAATAAATAAATTACTAGCGTCTATTAAAATTAAGCGTCATTTAAAATAAAATAATATTTCTTTCATGGCAAGATAAGAAAAAGTGCGAGGGGGATGGATCATCTCATCTTCTTCATCTCGCACCCTTATAGCCGCCAAGGCCGTTTACACTACGTTTTTTTATATTATTCTAAGCCAGCGCTGAACTACAATCCCATCTGATGATAAGTGGTGATGTAGCCTAAGATGGTGAAGTGCACTGACTTAACAAAAGCCTATTCACTCTTGCCTTGAAGACACTCACATTGTATTTCTTCCACGTTACAGTAGAAAATCCTAGTGTGGGGGTAACGTTTTTTTTAAAAAAAAAAGAATCAATAACTGATGATTTTTATATTACCTATACTATATCAATGTTAACTACAAAAACTTCCTAATACATACACGTGACTTTCATATGTTCCTTTCCCGTTCTCTCCATTTCCAGTTTGTGCAGCTTAAACAGTATGGGCGAAGGAGTAACAAGAAAGTCCCTTAGACAATATATAGAGGTGTTTGCTATCGAAGGGAACTTTGTCGCCAACTTCCCAAGGCCCTGTAATATTTGTAGAATAGAATAGAATAGAATCATTTTTATTCAATATAGATTACAGTACATAATACTCATTGAAAGTATTTTTTACTTTTACCGTAAGTGAAGCATTTGAAGAAATAAACAAAAAACAAAAAAAACGTCTCTACAACACATTACCTTGTATGTATGAGTATATAGTTTATTAAAATAAAAAATAAAAAATGATGTGGATTTATAGATATTGTCAATACAATCTCTATATTTAAAAAGCAATTGCTGTCCGTTAGTCTCGCTAAAACTCAAAAGCGGCTCGACCGATTTTGATGAAAATGTTTGTGTGTTTGAATGAATGGTTTAGATTCACATTTGGACCCGGTAGGTGGCGCTGTTGTCGAGTTTCTGTAATCACCCGTGCGAAGCCGGGGCGGATCGCTAGTATATTATAAAAAGATACTGTTCGCTGCGGCATGTCGATGCGGAGTATGAGAATCCACTATCCCATGTAATCCCATGGGTGTCATAAGCAGTGACAGACGAAAATGTAACAGATGGCTACAGCATCTTCCTGATAACTCAAATAATAAAAACTGCGGTTGCAAACCTCCTCGCTAAGCGTGGCAACTATGGCAAATATTCAACCTATGAGGGAATCTATGTGGGAGGCCTACGTACAACAGTGCACTTTTAATAGACTCCCTGTACAGTATCTGTTCCCTCGTTTTCATAGTCTGATGGAACAGCAATCCGACACGATCGGAGAGATTAGGCGCAGGACCGGCTTTACGTGCTTTCCGAGACACGGGGTGAGATACCGCCAACTTCCTGACTTCGAGTTGCTACTGAGAATTTCTTAATTAAAAACCCAATAACTGAATTTGGCCCGACCCGGGATTCAAATCCGGAACCACGTGATCAGCAATCGTGCATAAGTCCACTAGACCAACAAGGCAGTCTGTAAATGAGTGCTCATTAGCACCCAAAGATAATTATTGTTCAAAAAATCCATTTACTGTCTTAATATTCATCTATCTATAACTAGATTCATTTATATATGCCAATATTTACTCATAAACTTTCGGGTATTGTCTGTCAACTGTTTTCTGATGCTTTATCTACTCTGAGACTTAAATAATACTTTTCCAATGAACTTTAAAAATATTAAGGGAAAAAAATAATTAAAAACGATACTAACTTCCAGACAGACCATCAGTAGCGGCATATGAGCTAATATCAATTTATGGTTATGATTGGAGTTAATCTTCTCAGTTAAGCGTCCGCATAGAGAATCGGCACCTAAAAAGAGGCAAGGGTATCAAAATACAATATTTTAAAGCGCACAATATCTACTTCTATGGGAAGGTATTTTAAACTCTTAAATGAAGGTTAGTTTTATGAAATTAACTGTGATAAGGGTCTAAACACACGGATAATTCTAATATTATTAAATCTCAGAAGTTATGTGCCCGTAATTAATGATTTTCTATATACCCTCCAAACTAGACGCTTATAAGGTAAGATAAATGAGTAGAGTGTATACATGTCTTCAATATCTATCTCTACATTATTCATTTCTACCTTACATTAATCGGTTTTTTTCTTACTTTATCTATACTACTACTAGCTAGCTAGCTAGCTATGTACTAGCTGATATCCGCGACTTCGTCCGCGTTGCTCGATATATTAACAAAGTTTTCGATCTTCTCCGCGGCAAGAAAACACACATCACTGAACACGTAGTGCTTATAAAAATCGTTGTTTCTTGAAACTTTAATAACTTTATATTAAATGAAGATATCGCAATATTTTTTTTAGGTAAAGGTCAAGTGTCTAAGAAATAAAACTTAGAAAACCTAATTGAAATCTATCAAGTAGTTTTTACGTGATGAGCGCACAACTGCAAGCCTCTATCATTTTATTTATATAGATTACGCGCCTTCTTTTTATCACTCATTTTTTAAGCCACCACATGTGGCACCACCACAAATAAGGCTTGTGTCCAGCATAAACCCTTCAAGATATAAACTATAAGCATATTATTATGAAACCATAAGCTTATGGTTAGCTATGGCCTTTCTGTCGACAAATAGCAGTGCTTGCACTGCTGTGCTCCGGTGTGAGGGGTATGGAGACCCAGTATTATCACAGGCTGTGAACCAACTTAGTCCTCAGAGGTGACAACACATCTGTAGCCTTCTTAGTTTGAAGTTCGCTGCAGATGTCCATGGGTTGCAGTAGCCACTTATCATCAGGTGGACTTAAGTTCGTTTGTCACTTCAGTCTTTATAAAAAAAAAGAATGTGCCAGCCGGATGAGGAGGAGAGTCGATAAACTATGGCTTAATTATACATATATTATGGCTTGCTATAGCTCGGCTGCACCCCATATTTTATTCAGTATGTTGATATTATGGTCACAATAGTGACAACATTAAAAGTAAATGCCAGGATATTTATTCGAAGTTAAAGTCAAGACTTTTTATTCAATTTAGGCTTGTTAAAATAATATTTTAAGTTTTAAAAATGCAATAAATTAAAAAAGATTTAACTTAAAATAATAAGTTAATATTAAAATTGAAATTGTCTCTAAAAGGGGTTCGTACTATCTATTCACAGTTACTGTCACAATGTACGGCACGGTACAGCAGTATTTTAGTTTGGGAATTCTGGGGCACTCGAAGCATACCCTGAGGATCTCGTTCCCAGGTAAAAACTCTTGAAAAATGTAAGAATCATCACCTAATGCCAAAATTCGTAACTTTTATTTTTAATTATACAAAAGTTAAGTTTTAAAAACAAAATTATTCGTGTGTAAAGACAAAATTACTAGTTTTGTATGAACTAACAAAACTAGTAACGAAAATGTTATTTGAAAGGTTATTCGTACTCGCACACGTTAATCGCGTCCTGAAACTAAAGGCCGAAAGACGTACTAATTAATTAGTACATTAGACGTAAAGTATCTAATTCTTTTAACAGATTTTATTGTTTAACCTCTTATTTACAGTTCCGCTGTCAAGAACAAGAAACCTTTATAATTACGTTCTGTCTGTGTGATTGTTGTGTCATAAATTTTAGTCTTTGATCAAATTATATAAATAATGAGGATCATTTTCATTGGTCGATTCCCGGACGCATTCTGGAGGCGGGAGATTTCTAAATCGCATGCCGCATCCGAGAAAACGTTTGAAAACGTGAATGAAATCATTCATCGATATTCGAGCTGAGAGAGATTTCTAAACGATTTTCATTTGGAACTTCCAGATTAAGCGAGGACCTACAAATCATATTTGCCAGTTGCTTTGAGTGCATAGTCAGCACGCAAGGCACGCATGATTGAGGTAAGAGGTTAGGCAAAAAGAGGGAGTCACATTGCGTGTGGACAGTTGACGGATTTCCGAATGTTGCTAATTTCATTAGCCGTTTTCCAGCTTGCGGGTAGTACTCGCATCAACTGAATCTTCGACCAATGAAAATAATACCCTTAAACAAGGTATTGGCAACACACGTAGATGGTGTTGTAGTTTTACTTCATTACAAATTAAAAATACCCACCATACCACCAGGGGTAAGGTCCGGGGCATGGTGGGTCTAAAACAATCAGGAAATAAGGTTCATTGTTATTTGGCAAAAGTATGAATGATTGTTAGTCATAAGGGGCAACTCAAACCCACAAATACAGAGATACCTATTAATATTGCTAGGGCGTTTATAAGAGCAGGTACATCATAGTCCTCATCAACTGTAACATTATAATATGAAATATTGCTTAGATTTGTAAAGAATATTAAAAAGTGTACCTAATTCGAGGTGTTTTTTTTTAATGGTAACATAAAAAAAACTATTTGTTGTGGATAAAGAGTTTAGGCAAAGATAGGGAGTGTACCATATATATTTAGATATAATGTGATTGTTGTGTTAATTGAGAAACTCCTAAACCAAAGAAAAAATGATAAAAACGCAATATATCTACAAATATATTACGTATTAGCTTTTAGTAATACTGAGTTATGATAAGTGTTCGAATAGCTATAATATATTACTGCAATTTTGTTATTAATCATAATATTCATAAGCACAAAATTTACAAATGAATATGGAGTATAAAGTAAGGTGTTAGAAGATAAGAACTTGCAGAAAGAATTTTTTTATAAGTACATTAGGCATTATATAAAATGGAACATTTTGCTGGGAGTTTTATGCTATGGTGTGATCGCGGAGCAGGAAGAATTTCAAATTATTGCAAATCATACAAATGTGAACTTTAATAACTTGAGAATAAACTCTGTTTTCGAATCATAAATACTGTTCAAAAGGTCCTAAAACTATCTTAGTTGCAATAGAAATAAAACTTTTTATGCTGGGAATTAAGTTTAAAAATGCAAAGTAATAAAAAAATTCTTGCTCCGCGACCGTACTTTATCTTCCTACAATGGGGATAATATGACATTTAAAAGTGTATTCCTAAAAATATTCGCTGGGTAATAAATATTTAAAAAGGTAATAAAATGATCTCCTTTAAGTATTATTGCATAATAATGATAATAAGTAAACAATATAAATTTGCTCACACCATTATAAAGAATATTGAGCAGTATATCTTTTGGCGTACCATAATGTGTTAAATTTTAGATGCTTATAATATCTATTTTTCTTTTTTATACAAATAAAATATTAGGATACTAATGAAAATATCTAACATTAGCAAATCAGTCGAATGACGTCACATGTAAATACTCACACACTGCAGTGCGTCATCCAATCAAAATATGGGTGCAATAACTACTGAGTTAACATATTTGTTGATCTAACATTAAATATATAGTTAAAGGATATTCGTGGGTAAATTTACTAATTTATAGCACAAATTACCTGTTTCATCACCAATAGCCCAAACTAACAAGTCGACGCAGGCCGAGTTAGCCATAACATTTACTTTAAACTTGTTCACTGTAGCAAAATTGCTTTCCCTATCTTCCTTCTCAGAGGCGTCGTGATGACGGCTTTGCAGTTCCGTCTGACCACTGAGGAATAAACACTTCACGAATTCCTGTAAAAACAATTACATTATAATTACAGATGAGAAAGATATAAAATGCAAATAGTTTGTAAATGTATGAAGTTTGCGTAGCATTGTTACGTAGCATTGTACTGGGGCATTGTAAACTCCCTCATCATCGCAATTGTGTGTTTTGTGTACAGTTTCCGAATGTAAGGCATTTCATCATAGTCCTCAAACGTAACCATGCATCAACACCTTCTTTATTTGAAACTAGCTGTTCCCCGCGACTTCGCCCGCGTGGAATTCATTACGATTGGATTTCATGTGTTTTAATTTTTTGCGCGGAACCCTAATTCCTTTTCTAAAATAAAGGAGCCTAAGTTACTCCTTATAACATCACTATCTGCCAGTGATAGTCCCGTCAAAATTGGTCTAGCCGTTTCGGAGATTAGCCAGAGCAAAAAGACAGGCAAACAGACAGACAGAATAAAATTTTAAAATTGTTTTTTTTTGTTATAAGTACCGTATATACTTTCATATGCATTTAGTAAAAAGCTGTTAACACAACATGTACATTACAAACAGACACTTCAATTTTATTTATTTGTATAGATTAGTTAACGGTGATCATAGGATGCCATTTACCATGAAATCGAATATTAGCTTAATTGGCATAAGTGTTGCGTTCACTAGTATTAATTTTTAAGTTTTTGTTAATTTTATATACAAAAAATTTAAAAATCCGCTGCTTTTTATTTGGATTGTTTTCATTGTAAATCATTAATTCATTACAGCCTATAAAAAGTCGACTGTTGAACGTACGATAGGCAATCCCTCATAGGGGAGATAGTTGCCATGCTTAGCAGGCGGCTTCGCAACCGCAATTTTTTATTATTTTGAGTTCTCTATCGCTGTTTCATTTCCCTCTGTCGCCGCCTACGACAACCACGGTATAATATAGGGTAGTTAATTCTCTTACGCCGCCATTACAAGGCAATTTAAACACTGTTGGGTATTTAATTTATATTGAAAAATATTTTAAAATGAATTAACTTTTCTACCGACTTCAAACAGGAGGAGGTACTCCATAACTTTTTTCTGGGTGAACCGATTTCGATGATTTTTTTTTATTTGAAAACTGGTGCTTCATATGTGGTCCCATATAAATTTGATCAAGGTCTGACCAATAGTTTTTGAGTTATTCTTAATAATTTATATTGAAGTCGGTTGTACAAAATTTTTAATTTATATTATTATATGTCTAGCAGTATAAGGAAACTGAGGTCGCTCAGCGAGCTATGAAGATTATGCAATACGTTTGAGATTTCTTTGTGTGATAGAATTCGTAATAAAGATGTCCGCAGATAAGCGACATATCTTAACAGAACAGTAAGCTGAAGTGGCAATGGGACGGCCATATTTTTTATTTATTTTTTATTTTATAGAATATGGGTGATAAACGAGCACACAGTCCACCCAATGGTAAGTGGATGCCCATAGACATCTACATTTATTTTCGTTTAAGAATCAAAATGCAGATGCGTTGTCATCCCTGAGGACTAAGATGGCATGCCTCGTTTCCAGTAAAAGGGTCTCCAGTTCTCTACACTCACCATACGAAACACAGCAGCACTAAGCTGCTGTTTTACTCTGGTATTCTGTGAGAGCGTGGTCCTGCCCCGGTCGAGCCGACCCATTCATACTACAACCACAATAAAGCTGCAGCGTGGCTCTACCACATATAATTCGAAGAACCGCAAACTGTGGGGACTAAAGGTTATTGAGCGGTAGCCTCGGTTAAGAAAAGTGTAGGCAGGCCCCCCACTAGATGGAGCGACAACCTGGTAAGACATGCAGGAAGTCAATAGATGCAGGCGGCTGAGGAGGATCGTGTTTTGTGGCATTCCTATGTTCAGTAGTTGACTTGTGAACGGTTGTAATGATGATAATTATGATGGCATGTCTATATGGTTTAACAAATGAATATAGTTAGTACCTTAATTTCTAGATGATAGCCCTTAGACTTGAACTAGGTTTCATAGATTAAAATATCTCATATTATGGTTCCGGATTAACAAGAATAATAGAGGCTATAATTAAATTACCTGAACATCCTTTGTAAATGGACCTGGTAAGTCTTTCTGGTGTTGTAATATTTCCCGCAATAGAGTAACCATTACCAAATTAAGAGTTTCTGAAAAAGATTTGTACGGGAAAACCTGAAAATAAATGATATCTTTTAAACTATTCATGAGATCAATTCTTTGGTTACTTATATGTTATTTATTTTTTAATTGTTTAATTGTTATAAATACTCACATTCTTGTGATCTATGATCAGGCGGGTGAACGCAGTGATTCGTTCATTAATTACTTAGATATTGTAGAGATATTACCATAGATTTTTGCTTCATAGAAGGGAAATTTGCAATAGATGCAAGTAGTGGACTGCTTAGTTTTTTGGTTTATCTGATCATTAGGCCAGGAATTCGAATCCCGAATCGGGTAAAAAAATTGTGGAGTTTTTCTGTTAAAGAATTCTCAGTAGCAGCCCGGAGTCAGGAAATTGGCGGTGTTTCACCCCCGTGCTTCGGAAAGCACGTAAAACCGTTGGTCCTGCGCCTGATCTCTCTCCGATCGTGTCGGTTTGCCGACCATTCGGACTATGAGGGTGAGGAAATGGAGAGTGCACTTGCGCTTGCGAATTCACTCGGGCACTATAATCCTGGCTTGAGTAGCAGCTAGTCTCTGTTGAGACGAACCGCCGTGACCGATATTTGGTTTGGAGGACATTATTTGCAATAGTTGCCACAATTAGTAGGCGGGTTAGCAGCCGCAGTTTTTATTTTTTATTTTGAGTTATCAGGAAGATGCTGTTGCCTATCTCCTGTTTCATTTTCCTCTGTCGCCGCTTATTATCCACGGGATACTTACATTTTATGTCATTATTGTTAGAAATATATTTTGCTTACTTTACTTAAAGCTTAAGCCATAACAAAATAAATCCCATTTTCAATCATGAATCCAGCTGGATATAGGTATTTACAAGATTTGCCAGCAGGCGGGTGACCGCAGAGCCGTGATTGTCAAACTGGTAATGATTCAAATTGTCGAACAGAAATACAGAAATATAAAAAGGGACGTGCTGACAGGAGCCCCCCCCCATACAGAGCCGTGTTAACTCAGGGGCTTAGCGCTCGCTGTAAATTTCGCAGTACACGAGCAACCCGTGTTCGATCCCCGCCGACACCAATGAAATTGTTAATTGCAATTTTAGGTGCTGATTTACCACGTATATTTCGAACACATGTGAAGTCCGCCAACACGCATTGGGGCAGCGTGGCGGATACTTCCTTGCCCTAAAACCTTCTCAGAAGTGAGAGGAGGTCTGTGCCCAGCAGTGAGACGTATATAGGCTGTAACATTAACTTTTAACATTTATACCTCCTATGTTGAACACCAGTTTTGTAATTTGACGAGGTTGGAATTGGGAAAAGAAATCATTACACCCCCTTTGTCATTAAATTAAAGGGACAAACGAAATTACAGTCCTACTGATGGTAAGTGGCTACTGCAGTCGATGTACACCTGCAACCAGCTTCATTTCCCTTACACCCCTTAATATTATAAAGATTCCACCTTACTAAATTAACACTTCCACTGTTAGATTTGCAGACACAATAGTAAGACAATAGCAATGACCCATAATGTAGGTCACTGGACAGGGAAAGTGTTAAAAATACCTGAATTTGTGCCGATGCGTAAATATCTTCAGCCTCTTCATCTAAAAACGCCAGGAGATCTTTGGTCAGCAGTTTCTTCGCCAGAGACAAAATACACTGCAGATAAGTCACATAGAATTGAACATTAATTCTCTTTTCTGGGGATTCAGAGAACCGCATATATGGAAATTGATTGAAACTCGATCCAAACTTGTGAAAGAAATAAGTAGTGGGATCGTATGGCACGGAGCTATAGCTGTGAAGAGAGGATCTCTTCAGTGTTCCACCTGAGCTGTCGGTTGCGTCAGTACCATTCTCCATGTTCTCATTGTTTGGATTCAAATTCCCCGATAGGGACCGTGGTATAATTGGACGAAACTGGTTAAACTTCCTCTTCTTGTCCAATGTGGAATACTCGAAAGTTGGTTCAGGTTCTTTCGCTTTCACTGGACTTGGCGGCTGAGGAAACAGGCGACAAAGCAATGGAGGATCGACCGTCGCATATCGCCCCATAGAACGCGCCAAGCCGATCAATATTGGTATGGTACTCTTGCAGAGTTGTAATTTTGATATTGTATCTTTATAATCTTTGCTTTCATGGCAACTCATAATTATTTTTGTCAGGTTGGACATTAACTCTATTTGCGCTGTGATAATCTCCTCGCGTAGTGACGGCTGTTTTGAGGCAACATCAGAAAGCAATGTGTTAAGGCAGAAACTAAATTTTTCCGCCATTGGTATACCTGAAAAAGAATTTTCTTTAATTGTACATTCTTAGCTTAAAAAATGGGTTCTTGTTTAACCTTTATAGCTGTCAATCATTTTTTCATACTAACGTAGGAGAGATTACTGAACAGTTTGATAATGTATGTCCAAAAATTAGCATGATATCGACTTGTCTCATTTTTATCTAGGCTTGCACATAAAAAGAACAGTAAAATATTTTTTGAAAGTTAGAGGCCTGGTCCGTATTTCAACACTAATTTTAACTCAAGTTTAAACATAAATAAGTAACATCAAAAGCATAGTCTGTTTAATTAAAAGTTCATCGGTCGGTCTAAACGTAAATTTTTACTCATCTTTGATACAAATGTTACTGCAATAGTCCACTCCGCGCGGGTAGCGGAGGGGAGCTTTGTATTTGTATAATGTTTTGAATTGTTTTGTTGTGAAATTTGTGGCGATGAGGTCAACGGGTTCGAATCCCGTACGGAACAAGTATTTTGTATGGCCTACCAATATTTGTTTCGGGTAATTGTTTTTGTGCAGTGTATATATATGTAAACTGCCACCACGATACAGCTGTAGTATAATAACGATGTAGCTGAGCCACAGCTGAACGCAATTTTTTTTATTATCAGATAAAAATTGTTATAATATTGCTATGCGGCACAGCGAAAAACCACGCAGGTTTGTGTTGCGTGCCGTTCCGTCTACATTATTATAATATTATTTATTACAAAAATGGGAAAATGAAACATATTAAAGAAACATGTTGTGTAATTTATCGAGTTCGCCGTCGTTTACAAAGTACGGAAGTGTGTGCGTGCACACTACTCTTTGCTGCTCTTTACTGTGTCTATCCCATTCTCATACAACGTAAAGTGATACAGTACACTTATTAACCGCGAATTGAGCTGTGAGGCCTTGAATAGCGCACCGATAAGAGGTTATGAAAATGAAAATTTCCTTAGAAAATAATACATTATTAATAAATGGCCTTTCCTTTCCATTATTTCCTTACAATTTAAGAAAGGTTATTTTTTTAATAGAGACGCTTTTTTATGTGGATTTAAAATGTTCATTCATTTGTCTTTGTATTATTATACTAAAACATAATTTAAAATGAAAAATTTTGTACAACCGACTTCAATATATATTAAGGATAACTCAAAAACGATTGGTCAGACCTTGATCACATTTATATGGGACCACATGAGAAGCACCAGCTTTCAAATAAAAAAAGAATCATCGAAATCGATCCACGTAGAACAAAGTTATGAGGTAACACATAAAAATGCTTGCAACTTTACAAGGCGCAGGTTCGACCCCACATGGAATACTGTTCCCATCTCTGGGCAGGGGCTCCCCAGTGCCAGCTCCTTCCACTTGACCGCATCCAGCGCAGAGCGGCTCGAATCGTCGACGACCGAGTTCTTTCCGATCGGCTGGACTCACTGGCACTGCGTAGAGATGTTGCATCTCTTTGCGTATTTTATCGCATCTATCACGGGGAGTGCTCTGAGGAATTGTTCGGACTAATTCCAGCCGCTCAATTTCACCATCGCACATCGCGACAAAACTCGCGATACCATCCATACCATCTAGATGATTGGCGGTCCACCACTGTGCGATTTAGAAGAAGTTTTTTTCCTCACACAACTTCCTAGTGGAATCGATTACCACCAGCGATTTTTCCGGACCGATACAACTTAGGGACCTTCAAGAAAAGAGCCTACTCCTTTTTAAAAGGCCGGCAATTCCCCTGGTGTTGCAGTTGTTCATGGGCGGCGGTAGTCACTTACCATCAGGTGAGCTGCATGCTTGTTTGCCCCCTCTCCTATAAAAAAAACATACAGTCAAATTGAGTACCTCCTCCTTTTTGAAGTAGGTAGAAAAGCAATATGTGGTACATTCAATCGTCTATTAAATCTTTATCAAGGGCGCAAAGTTTGTAACTGTAAAAATAAACATTGCTTAAAAATTAGACTGCTCGGAAGCGCAGTGTTGTATGGCCTACAAAAACTTGTTCTGGGTTTAGATGTTTGTTCATGTACAATATATTTATGTAAAACGCCTTCATGATATAGGAGGAAATCCTACTGTAAGTATACATTATAAAAAATGTTGTATGGCCTACAAAAACTTGTTCTGGGTTTAGATATTTGTTCATGTACAATATATGTATGTAAAGCGCATACATGATATAGGAGGAAATCCTACTGTAAATATACATTATTAAAAATAAATAAAACGGCTTACGGTCAACAGACTTAATTCTGTATAAGGGTTCCTCAAACTCTGCATTAGAAAGGCATTTTAACACTTTCAGAAAGTATGGGAGCAATTTATCATGATGCTGCAACCCACTCTGTAGAAAATATAAGCCCAAGGCAATAATTGCTTCTTGACTGCGTGAGGTGACAGACAGGGAGGAGCTTGCTTGTGGGCACAACATAAATAATGTATTCACCTGAAAGTAATTGTTCAAGTTAAAAAGAATAATTTTCATAACAGTTTTGGTTTGTCTAAAATTTATTGAGTTGTACGGACGCTTGGTCTCACAATTCTGAGCAGATTTTTTGATTACTTTTACTTTAGATAAATTAGTGATAAGCAATTATTTTTACATAAACAAAGAATTTTAAATGATATTTAATAATTTAGATAATAAATGATTACTAATTCAGGCTAATAAAATATTTTGTCCATCTACAAAATATTTTATAAATCTTTTATTAAACATTTAATATTAAAAATTATTTATGGGTTTTATAAATAGAAGAGCCATGCTGCAGCTATATTATGGTTGTAGCACGAATGGATCGGCACAACTAGGGAAGGACCAAACTCTCACAGGGTACCAGCGTAAAATAGCAACTTAACGCTGATGTGTTTTGTTTGGTAAGGCTTTATGTATTAGTTGTGCATCTTGTATTTTGTGACAATACAATGCATCTAGATTTAGATGTCTATGGGTCACAGCATTCACTGACCATCAGGTGGACTGTGTGCACTTTTATAAACTTGTTCTATAAAAAAGAGTATAGATTATTTTACTCATTATAAATAATATTCTTTTCTTATGAATAAATATGATTTAGATTTCTATGGGTCACAGCATTCACTAACCATCGGGTGGACTGTGTGCTCATTCATCAACCTTGTTCTATAAAAAGAGTATAGATTATTTTACTCATTATAAATAATATTCTTTTCTTATGAATAAATATGATTTAGATTTCTATGGGTCACAGCATTCACTAACCATCGGGTGGACTGTGTGCTCATTCATCAACCTTGTTCTATAAAAAAGAGTATAGATTATTTTACTCATTATAAATAATACTCTTTTCTTATGTTTTTATTATCTTCTTTCTAAATGTTTATTTTTACATAGGTCATCACAATAGTGTGTAGTATATTAACTCATATTTTAATGTAATAGGATGAAACTTCTTTTTAACAATACAGTTAGAGTAAGTATTCATCTATTTGCGAAATGTAGTTATAATTTTTATCATTATCTTTACTTATTTTTATGTAGGATGGGGTTTGAATTTTAATTTATTACAAGTATAGCGTCTATTCAAAATTTGAACATTTTATTGATTAAAGTGCTTACTTTATTTTACACATCTATAACAGGTACTGTCCTTTCAAACGATAAGTAATATATTCTATTCTATAATTATATGTATAATAAATAATAAAAAGGACAATTTTCACTGATCACATGTTATTATAATTATTTTATACAACAAAGATTTATAATATAATTTGGTATAAAATCAAATTACTTTTTCTGTTACTTTTACAGCCTATCAAAAATACACAATTGTATATTGGCCTCCCGATAGATTGCCTCATAATGCACAAGGGATATTTGCCATAGTTGCCATCCTTGAAGACAGATTTACAATCTCAGATTTTTATTTTTAGATGTTATTAGAAAGGTGCTGCTGCACATTTCCTAGTTTGTTTTTTTTTTCTTCATAGACTCTCTACTCTAATTTTATTCATATTATGTAATTTTAATTTTGATTTAAACAAGTCCTTCGCAAAAAAGTTGATAGCAGTCCCCACAGGCTTTGTATGTGAAACAGACTATAACAATATAGTCAAATCTAGTGTCACCCATGTTGTGCATTGATATACAATAGAGCATGTGAAGCTGCAGATTGGGTTAACGTTTAAATGCAGTTATATGAAAATGAAGGTGTAAATCACATTAACAACAATTAGCCAAGTTACTCAGATCATCTGCAAAAAGTTCTCGTATTTATACTGGCTCTTTAATTTCAAACAATGGCAAGGAGATAGATAAAGTTACACTAATAGCATCTGATTCATATGATCTGCTTTTCATCATATAACAATGTGGGTGTCTTCAAGGCAAGAGTGAAAGCTTTAGTTAAGCTAAATCAATCTTCAGCTGTATTACTTCTTACCATCAGGTAGTTAAGCACTGACTTATAATAGTTAAAAAAGAACTGCAATGTACCGGCTTAAAAATATGGAAGAGCCACAATATAACGAAAGTCCCTGGGATCCCAAATAGTTTAAAAACAAAGCTTACCCAAATTTCTATACTCTGCTGAGACTTAGATAGTGCGAGAAATTAGTGAACAAGAATGAGTACAAACAGAGAATGATGGTGTGAGCCAGTGAGTGATGATGGGGTGAGCCACTTCTGCTTCTGACAATAATTCTAAATTTTTTTCAACTTATCATTCATTCACCCAGTGCTTAACTACCATCTTACCTGGTGGTAAGTAGTGATAACCACAAGCACTAACCAACACTCTAAGAAAACCTGTAGCATATTTTTTCAGGAAGAGAAAAAAACGAGGAAAATATTTCCCGCATTAAAATAATTTCTTAATTATACAGTTGCTCACTAAGTAGATAAAAATCATAATTCTGACTTATGTCATATGATGAGATCATTACCAAAACAAAACAAATCACGACGTTATTCGATTTCTTCTATTTTAAATGCGTTCACTTCAAATCCGAGCTACTATTATGACAGTCCTAAAGCAACCTTTCGATTTCATTCGACACAAACACTTTCATCATCGAAATAAGCAATAATTGCGAGATGTAAAAATACCAACCTTTTCCCATGGTGTCGGATTCAAGCAGGATAAGCAACGGGCAAGATGTTGAACTGTTTGCCTAAAGAAGTCGTGTTCGTCCATCGTATTTATTTATCTTGTTTCAGCGCAATACATTTTATAATTTAAAAATTAAGAACAAAATCGAAAGATCGACGTCCCTTCTGACTTCATACTTTTTGACAGATAAGTTTGTCAATAATAAGATACGTTTCACGCACGAAATTTCCATTTTGACAGGTAAATTTTATGTTTGGTTTGCTTTGACTAGTTTTAATTTTTAGCTCAATTTAATACATTTATTCAATATATACAAATTTTATATTATTTGTGTTATATATAAATAAATGAAGGCATAAATAACAATAATATAAAAAGATTTTTATTTTATAGTAACAATTTTTTCCTTGGCTTCTTTAATTAAAATGGAACATGTTACATACTTGTAAAGCGCTTTATTCACCGTCCATCTAGCTGTTCGTCCCACCAAGGTCATGCACGACGCACAATGCAAAACGACAATGAGTGGGCTTGAAGTATGCCAATAATTATTATTAATTCCTTGCTGGACACGATGCATTTTGTATCCAGCAAAGCAGCAGCAAGCCTCCCCACTACTTTTCGTGTCGTGCTGATGGATAATGAATAGGTTGGACGTTCGTCAAATTTGTTACGCATCAAGCATGCTAGATCGTGTGCAGTGGCGTAGCCAAGCGTGGGCGAAGTGGGCCCTCGCCCACGGCCTCGCACTTAAAGGGGCCTCGCGAGGCCCCTTAAAATGCGATGCCTCTACACTTTACCACAGAAAAAGAAATTAATTTGATCACTTTTACGCTCTAAAAAGAACGTCACAAATTTAAAAGCGTGTTTGTTTGGGGCCTCGCAAGAAGCCCCTCTTACGTGCGATTGCGAGGCCGTTGTAACTACCTACAAAGATCGCGACCGTTAGATTGACGGAACACGAGACTTGTCAGGAACTAATAGCTATGAGTAGGTATGTCGTATCAAAGCATGTTTGGTAGGATAGATCTATTGGCTTGATTTTGGAAACGATAGAAAAGGGGCCTTGCTAATGCGACTTCGCCCACGTGTATATTAGTCCACGCTACGCCTCTGATCGTGAGGATACTGGCTGTACAGCAGAGTTGTTATTTTATGTAGTAACAATGCATACGTTCGTTCTGCTGTCATCTACACATTCATCATTACATCATTACATTTCATTTAAAACAAAAAAAAACAAGGGTTTAAAGTCAAAAGTTATAATTTACTTAACAAAATGCGGTAGTAATAAAGCTAGGTATCAGTTCCCCTAACAAATTAGATTAAGTTCTGCTTATAAGCCTTAAAAAATATAATGCAGACGTATTAAATTAAATTGTAGTAAGCATCCACACTTTTATTTTCTACCTTAAAACGTAACTTGAGTTTTTTAAAATCATGGTAACATTAAAAATATAGTTTAATAAATCTGTTTAAAATCCATAACTATAAATAAACTTCCTCTTATTTTTTTCACTGCTGCTACTGCTGACAACATTAGAAAAACTCCTATTTTTAGCGTTTTGATAAAACTGGTTACATTTTATATAAATAGAACACGCGCGCTCATTTAATTCATCTAGCACGCTATGCGTGCACGATAGTGTGTATGCTACGTCCAGCAACGCGGCCTTGAGCGGACGTACAACTGGGATGTATCGTGAATAAGGCGCTTAAATTATAATGAATGCTATTTTCCGCTCACCAAACCAAATGTCGCTAGTTGAAACGGAAGTTTTTTTTAAATATATAGAAGAAGAGGCAAACGAGCATACGGCTCACCTGATGGTAAGTGACTACCGCCGCCCATGAACAACTGCAACATTTCCCTGGAAATTGCATGTGCGTTGCCGGCCTTTTAAAAAGGAGTAAGCTCTTTTCTTGAAGGTCCCTAAGTCGTATCGGTCCGGAAAAATCGCCGGTGGTAAACGATTCCACAGAGAGATTGTACGCGGAAGAAAACGCCTAGTGAAACGTACAGTGGTGGACCGTTAAGCATCCAGATGGTGTGGATGGTATCGGAAGTTTTGCCGCGATGTGCGTTCGTGAAATTTGGCGGCTGGGATTAATCCGAACAATTTCTCAAAACACTCCCCGTGGTAAATGCGAAAGAAAATGCGAAGGGATGCAACATCTCTTCGCAGCGCCAGTGAATCGAACTGATCGGAAAGGACTCGGTCGTCGACGATTCGAGCCGCTCTGCGCTGGATGCGGTCAAGTGGAAGGAGTCGGCACTGGGAAGCCCCAGCCCAGAGATGGGAACAGTATTCCACGTGAGGTCGAACCTGTGCCTTGTAAAGTTACAGGCGGTGTGCCGGCATGAAGTACTCTCCCGCTCTGCTGAGCACGCCAAGCTTTTTAGAGGTCAATTTGGGCCTCTCTTCCAAGTGACTACGAAACTGCGCGTCACTCGATATGTAGACGCCGGGGATTCCGATACTGGCTGAGGCAATAAGGGGAGTGCCTTGAAACTAAGGAAATACGACAAAGGGGTTTTTTTAGGGGTAACGCGCAATCTTGTGTCTTCTGGGCATTAAACTGGAATAGATTTAGTCGCCTCCAATCCGAGACTTTGTTCAGCAAAGACTCGACTTCAGACACAAGTTTGTTCCGGTACTCGGCGACGTTTTCCCGAGAAATATTGGCACGGCCGGTGTATAGAGCATCACCAGTGCTGTCATCCGCATAGCAATTAATGTTACCGGTTTGCAACATATCATTGATATGCAGAAGAAACAGCATTGGTGATAGCACGCAGCCTTATGGAATACCAGCATTAATAGGCTTGTAATCGGAGCATACACCGTCTACAACGACCTTGATGCTCCAATCTGCAAGAAAGCTGGTGATCCAATTGTACAATTTCTCGGGAAGCCCATAGGAAGGGAGCTTCGAAAGAAGCGCTTTGTGCCAAACCCGATCGAAGGCCTTCGCAATATCCAAACTAACGGCTAATGCCTCCCCTTTGGACACTACTGCCTCCACCCATCTATGAGTCAGGTAGACCACAAGATTACCAGCTGATCGACCAGTGGCGGTCTTTTTCGCATATCAAAGACGATTACCGCGGTAATTTTTGGGTCAAGTGGCCACATTACTGTTTGTTCAGTGTGCAATATGAGCTCAACATGCGTAAGCATTTAGCATCATATTAGTTTGTGAGTTCAACGGAAACGAACGGCTTTCTGTGCATTTTTATCATCCACCATCTTCTTATAAGTCTTGCTTTAGCTTTGTTAAAATATAAAAGATTCATGTAATAGTAACTGACACTCATAAAGTACACACCGCCGCGGCTTCAACGTGACGTTTTTCCGCCTAGTTCATTGTCGTATCTAGGTAAACTCTAGTGTAACCACACTACTTCACGCGATAATTTAGGCAGTAATTTAGTAGTAAACAAGTCCGAAACAGCATGACCGTTATATTATTGTAATTTTTTAAGTTTAAAAAGAAGTAAATAGCAATAATGTCATTAAAATTACATATTATATGAACACCATCTTTTTGTATACTTGACGTGGCAAATCTTTTTTTGCAGCAAAAAACTAAACAATTCGGCATTTTGTGTGACATCGATTCAGCCGCGCAACTAGATTTAGTCTAGTGAGCATCATCTAGTTTTTGTGATGTTAGTGCTGTTAGCCTTTTGGATTTTACAGTTTTATCGGACTCGATTTGGAGGCCGTACAAACTACTTTTGGGTACCTGCGCGAAGGCTATGCTTGCGTAAGACATGATAGGTCTTACGCACGTTTTGTAAAGATGGAGCTCGTGTCTTAAAGATAGTTTGCTCTTGCTGTAAACTACCGGATGGAGGCGACTAGTAAAGAATTTGTGTCGGTTGCGGACATTGCGACCTTATTTGTATGAAGTTGGTTGCAGACCTCCAGGGGCTGCACCATCTACTTAAAATTCATATCATCAGGTGGAGTGCTAGCTTACTCGTCACAGAAATGTTAAATAAAAAAACTCATCTAGAGTATTATTTTGGAACAAACTTTAAACTGCTTACATTTAGAAAATCTAAAATTGAGAACTCTACAGTCTAGTAGCTTGAAAATGTCTTCCAATGCAGCGGGTGAAAACTTTCGGAGATATAACGTCACCCTGTCTTACACCTCTTTGCAGTTGAATAGGTTTCGTACTCTGATGCTGTACTCGGATAGCCATAGTAGCCCTACTGTACAAAACCGAAGAGTAGATATAATCTGCCACTACAGAGTACTTTCAAAAAAACCAAATAACCGTAATATGAGAAAAAATTTGCTTCCGTCGAGACTTGGGCGGTGTTACAGGTCCTTCAGCGGTGTCTGGTTGATTGTCGGTTTATGGAAGTTGTATTACGTGACAATAAATTAACTACCACACTTTTTAGTCAAAAAACCTTGTAGGACAAAAACTGTACAAGGTTTTTAAGATATTTTTCATACCGTAACTACTCACATAATTGTGTCGCGATTAGCGTCTTTTCCAAATAACACGCTCAAGACTCGCATTGTTCACTATAAAGTCTATAGAGTATATATTTTTTTTATAGAATAAATATATAGGATAACTACTAATTATTTACTTTGCATTGTCGAAAGCTAAATTACCCTGCTAAACAATATTACATTACCTAGCTAAAATTGCGTCATATTATATTTTATTATACGAACTATTGATCATTGCGAGCTTTGTAGAGTATTTTCATTTCAAGTTTGATTTATTATTCGTATTTTTTATTCTTCTGCGTCTAAATGGATGCATATGTCAATTAAGGCCTTTGTGAATTTTAGTAACATAACCTGTAACAAACTCTCACACCTGTTACCCAGATAAGTAGGCAGAGACTAAGGACTTCCATTTGGCACGATCCTGACACACGTTTCTCGCATCTTTTACATCCATTCACATCCAAATAGCATACATGCTCGGCAGTTAAGAGCACTCTTAATTTAGCCCATCTTCAATATTTTACCAATTTGAACGATAACCTTAGGTACGTGTAGGGCGTCCCTTGCCACCTCTGCTCACTTCTACTGCATACATTTGCTTTGTCCCTCTTTTCTCATTTATTCTTTCTATGTGTTCAAACCACCGAAGCATTCCTTTCTTAATCCTAGTCACAACATCTTCTTGCAAACTATACTTTTCTCTTATCACACATCTTCTCACTCTATGATTCAGAGGCAGCCCTAACATACTTCTTTATGACCGCATTTCTACAGCATTAATTTTACTTTCAAGCTTCTTCTGCCACACCTAACATTCACTACCTTACATTAGGGTAGGTACTAACACAGTATTGTAAATACGTGCCTTTTGTGACACATTCTGACTTCTAACAATAGAGTGAAGAGCCCCATTTACTCTGTACATTTACTCGTCGGTCTATATCCTTATCATGTCTACCATCCCAGCTAAAAACACATCCTAAGTACACAAACTCATTTACTTGCTCAATCAATTCCCTTCTATTCTTATTTCACATATCGTTTTACTTTATTCTCTTTTAAAAACCATTACGTTCGTCTTATTTGCATTCCCTTTCAATGCCTTTTTTATAAGTAACCTTTTCATTTGCAACTCGTCCCCCGACGACGCAAATATGACTTGATCGTCGGCGTACAAAAACCATTTGACCGTTAACACATTCTTAATCCACATCCTTCAACTTTCAAAGTTTCCAAACACCTGTCCATAAATAGATTGAACAGCCACTAGCCACTCCTTAAGAAGTAAAAAAAAATACCTGACGACCTTTATGCATGTCAAACCAGTCTGAGTAGGCCCCGTTGGTCCTGACAGAAGCACTAGAGTTCTTCCCTATGTATAGAGTTTAATGCCTAGTTTTATGCCGTATAATCTGAAATATAAGCCCAGCGCTCAACCCAGACGAGTTTGAGTACCTATTTAGATCATTTAAGATTAATTCTTTGGTTTATGGCGGGTCTGCTATAATCACTACGTTTGGCACAGTGGCGTATCCTTATAATCCCTAATTTTAACACCAAACAATTTTGGAACGAAGTTCCTTATCGGACGATACGAATTTGGCGGATGGGGGCTAGGCGAGAAAAAGTGTAAGATTTTTCCGTCACGACCCCTTCTGATGTACTGTAGACGGCCTTGGCGGCTATAAGGAAGCGAGATGGAGTAATATCCATCTCCCTCGCACTTTTTCTATTTCTTGCCATGAAAGAAATATTCTTTTATTTTAAATGCTTCATTTTAATAAACGCTAGTAATTCATTCATTTGTATTTGTTAATCAGTAATATAATACGTTTATCAATAATAATATACTACGAAAGGAACTTCGTTCCAACGGCGTGTTCCACGACACTCACGCATGTTTTTTTATTACGAACGAAAGCAATTGGTTATTTAGTAATTGGTTACCTTTATTATTTTATGCTGTGTAACAGAATATTACATTTCTATGTAAATAACCAATCAATCTACATACGAGGGGTAATCCAAAAGTAATGATAATGAATATTAAGCACGGTGGTTAATGATTATAGTTAAAAAAATATTTATTTTTCTACATAGTCTCCTAAAAAGTCAATGCATTTAGCCCATCTTTTTTCTAAACCAGAATTCCTTTAGAAAAAAAATCTTTATCTTGACCCTCCAAAATAGTCTCAACAGCGTCTATCACTTCGCTATCGTCTGCAAATTTCTTGCCTCGAAGGTGTTCCTTAAGCCGAGGAAATAGATAGAAGTCTCTAGGAGCTAGATCTGGCGAAAAAGGCGGGTGTTCGAGCAGTTCAAATCATTTCTTGAATGGCAGCCATCGCAACTACGGCTTTTTGAGCCGGAGCGTTGTCTTGGTGAAACAGCACTCCAGCTCGCAGTTTGCCGCGTCTTGTTTTCTTAATAACCTCCCGCAATATTGTTGTTTCGCCTGCGTAGTAAGAGCCTGAAATAGTGTCTCCCTTTTCCAAATATTCCACCATATTTATTCCTTCAGCGTCCCAAAAACGGACGCCTTAGCCTTTCCCGCCAAACTTGACTTTCCAAAAATCCTCAAACTTTTGCGCACACTGTGGTTTCGGCATAGTGACGTATGAATTCGCGAAAAGAGTAAAACATTGAGTTTAGTGAGCTACTTCTGATACTGTTAATATACTATTGTAAAAAGGAATCCAGCGAATAGTGTAGCCACCAGAATGGTTCGTCTGACGTCACGTCATGTCTGACGAATCAGTATTGTATTGTCTACACAGTAAACACGTGGTAGAGCCATGCCGCTGCTATATTAGTAGTATAGTTGTAGCACGAATGGGTCGGCTCTACCGGGGAAGGACCACGCTCTCACAGAATACCAGCGTAAAATAGCAGCTTAACACTGCTGTGTTTCGTATGGTGAGTGTAGAGAACGGGAGACCCTTTTTACTGGAAAAGAGGCATTCCATCTTAGTCCTCACGGATGACAACGCATCTGCATTTTGATTCGCAAACGAGGATAGATGTAGATGTCTATGGGCCACAGCAAACACTTACCATCAGGTGGACTGTGTGCTCGTTTGTCACCCTATCCTATAAAAAAAGTAAAAGCAAATACTCCTGATATGAAGTTGAAATATATTTGGAAACGTATAAGCGGCTTAATGGTTGAGTGATTATCTTTCCACTAATTAAAACTGAATTCAACTGAACCACTAGAAAAAACCCCCAGCCACTAAAAGCAATATTTCTCGACTAGAAGGGAGGTTGAAGCCACCAGTTTTAGTAGAAAATCCACTAAGTTGGCAACACTAAGTGTGGGTTGCCGCTGCTCAGAGTCGCTAGATTCAAAAAGTTATTTAATTTCCCATGTTTCTTAAAAATATGAAACAGTAAAAGTTTTTATATTCTATTTTATATTATTTGGAAATGAATAAAACAATATATACTTACAGTTATTAGTTGCAGTGTATTGGTGACCGTGTAGAGGCGGATTAAGAATATCCACTATCCCATATTATCCGAAGATGATCTTCAATCCAACTTACCTTTATGTAGGAGCAATGTTCGGAGCCTACATTTCCTATAATTCCCAATATTGATAAACTATCTACATACATAATTAAAGTTTATACGGAAACCTCCCGAACAGAAAAATACCCGATTGCGTTAAACGAGCTTAATTAAAAGATAATTTTTTATACCCAATGTCATTAGCAAAACTGAGACGTATTTAAGGACACCTCATATGTTAGATCCATCAAGCCGTTTAGGGTACAGAGCTTGCCAAATAAATAAACATACATACATACACTCGAAAAACATTACCCTCCTTCTGGGGCAGGCGGGGAAAAAAATATAAGGCTAGGCAATAATATTCAAAAAAATACCTTGAAATAACACCTTGTGCTGGTGACATACGTGTACCCGTAACCCCATCACGTCTGTGGGCTTAAAGATACGACTAAGAGGGGAATGCAATCACTTCGGATAATATGCCAGACGTAAATACCCGCTAAAATAACGATAAAGCTGCGAGACGTCTGGTAAGTCATTGATATAGATTAAGAACAGGAATGGACCAAGAATCGAGCCCTGAGGAACGCCCATTGATACTACCGTTCCGGATACCTTTACCATTGATAACGACTTTTTGAGTTGTGTTATTTAAATATCAAATAATAAGTCTAAGCGCAATATTTTGACACCGTAATGTTGTAGTTTCCAGATTAATATCTCATGATGAACACAATCGAAAGCCTTGGAAGCTCACAAAAAATACCCAAGGCATCTTGGGAATTCTCCCAGGCATTGAAAATATATTTCATATGCTGCGTCAGTCGTCGAGCGAACCCTTGTAAAACCAAATTGATTTTTATGGAGTAATTTAATTACATTAAAAAATTTAACAATTGATCTAAAATATTTTTTTTTAAATTTTACTGAGAGTCGGTAGTACAAAAAGAGGTCTAAAATTAGTGGGTTCCAATATACTACCAGATTTAAATAAAGGTATTACTTTACTATGTTTCATTAAATCAGGAAACACGCCAGATTCGATTCTAGTATTAAAAAGAATAGCAAGATAAGGTGCAATTAAATCTATTAAATGCACATAAACAAACATAAACATAAAACATAATTAATGAATGACTAGTAATGAAAGACTAATTTCATAGTAAATGAATGAATGACTTTCATAAGTTTCATTATTTAAATAGTGTTATAATTTAAATATACGACATGCAATGCAGTGCATGTTGGCGTACTTTTTGCAGCGTCTGTTGTGTCCTTGAAATAATTTTTTTCTTAGACATGCAGTTGTCCAAACGATTATATCCTTCACTGTAAAGCACGTGGTTAATCAGCAGCTAAAATTACATTTCGTTTTTGCCGAAGGGGATTGAACATGGCTTACTTTTGTACGTTGAGATCTACAGCGAGCACCTAGCCTCTGAGCTGCCATGGTGGTCAGAAATTGTTTTTAATTTACAGAGAATAAAGTATATTTATTGTCAAGTAGTGCTTTTAAGGAAAATTAATGTCTCCGTGACAAACCATTTAAATATAAACAGGATGTGGCTGTTAGACATAATTACAATACGAAGATTGGTCTTATATTATTCGAACATTATCATTATATCCAGATAAAATCACACGCAATGATGATACTATATAAATAACAAATTTTTGAACTAATGCTAAATTGTGTTGGATTTGTTTTGAGCAACTAATTTTATTTTTAAAATAGTTGTAAGTATTACAATATTTTTAAAGAACCTAGCTAAATATTTAATTTATGGCTGTCGTCCTATTGTAAAGTTTTATGATTAACTTAAAGACAAGACAAGAGAAGAGATATAATGTCTCATAATAGTCACTTTTAATAGGAGAAAAGGCGAAGGTTTAAAGTCGTATGATATTGAACATAATTAACATCAGAATAACATAAAATTAAATTTTCAGACCAAGATGTTGAAGACAGTTTTCATTTTGGCAATAGTTGCAATGCTGGTTGGTGAGGTAAGTGGTCATTAATATACCATGTTTTTATAATATTAGAGTAACAGCTAGTAACAGTCCATTTAACAGTAAGAGGCTAGTTCCTGCAGCCTAAGGACACCTCAGTGGCCATGCTGTAGCTATATTATGGTTGTAGCATGAATGTGTCGGCTCGACCGCGGATGAAACACACTATCAAAGAATAAAAGTTAAAAAAAAGTTAAGGTTACAGCCTATATACGTCCCACTGCTGGGCACAGGCCTCCTCTCATTTCTGAGAGGGTTTTAGGGCAGGAAATGTCCGCCGCGCTGCCCCAATGCGTGTTGGTGAACTTCACATGTCTTCGAAATATTTTTTTTGTTATTTCTCAGATATGCAGGTTTCCTCACGATGTTTTCCTTCACCGCCGAGCACGTGGTAAATCAGCACTTAAAATCGCAATTAACAATTTCATTGGTGCCGGCGGGGATCGAACCGGGGTTGCGCGCGTACTGTGAAACTTACAGCGAGCGCTAACCATCTGAGCTACCACGACTGTTCTATCACAGAATACCATTGTGAAATAGCAACTTAATTCTGCTGAGTTTCGTATAAATCAAACCAGGAGATGGGCAGCAGCGTCATGCAAATCACAACTAAAAATAAAAACTGCGATTACCAACCCGGCTGGCAAGCGTGAAAACTAAGGCAAATATCCTATGAGGCAGTCTCTGGTGGAGGCCTGTGTTCAGCAGAATTTCAATAGGCTGTAACGGTAACGGTATGTGGGCGTCATGCGGTGGACTTTAATGGGATATTAAAGAAAGAAAGGAGAAAGATAAGTGCGTTAATGCATGTCAAGAAGTTGAGCACGGTTTCGCTTGAAACGTACGCAGCACTCCGTCTGTCATTCTTTGTTGGTCAGAGGTGGGGACTATTTTTTGAAAACCACTTGCAGTTGACATTATCTTAAGTTTTTACTGTTGACCATAACTGACTAACTACTGACTAAATACTGTTTTGCCTCTGAAAAGTTACCCGTTTATATTATTGAAGTAATATGTACTTACGTACTACATAATAACTGAATGGTTTATATAGATTTTTTAAATATGTAATATTTAAAAAAAAATATTTTGACGGTTAAAAGAGTTAATGCATGTATGACGTGTAGCGATGCTGACAAATATGACTACGTAATTTTTATTTTTAAATGTTTCAGTCAGTTCAACAAATGGGCAATGGTCAAGGAGGTAAGATATTTTTCTTTTTATATAGTTATTTTAATAAGTAAGATCCAATTTACTTCCTTTTATAACTAATTTTCTCCAATTTATTTCCTATAACTCATTTTCTGACCGGGTGGTGGCGGCGTGAGGCGACTAGGATAAATGCTAAAAAAATCGTATGGCTTCCTATGGATGACGGTATAACCATCTTGTTAACTCCAGACGTAAAATACCCAGACCAGCGACTGCTGCCGAGACCAGGTGATGAAGAAGAAAAAATTGTACAAAATATTTTTTTCCATCAAGTTTCATTTCGGAGATGCTTGAAATAGTGAAAGGCAATTACGTAACTGTTGTAAATATCATTCTTAATATACCTTTACACTTTTACAGGTATGGGTGGAAATTTCGGAGGTATGTAAACTTTTTAAAAATTATTAAGTACTGATTTTTCAATAATTAAATAGAAGTTATTCACTTTATATTCAGTCAGGTTATAATTTTTTTGATGGATAACTTTTATCTGATGATTGAAAAATCAGCCGTTAATCCAAGTGTCTCTCTTAATACATCATTTTTCAAGCGTGTTGTTGGAATAGGCTATATTATTTATAATAGGTGCCTATACAACGTTTTTTTTTCAACGTTACCTCCACACTAGGATTTTCTCCTGTATCGTGGAGGCAGACAAACATCCAGACCCGGAACAATTATTTGTAGGCCATACAAATATTTGTTCCGTGCGGGATTCGAACCCGCGGCCCCCAGCGCAACAACTCATTGCTAAGTCACTGCGCCACGGAGCCGTCGGAAGTTTGATAAGGTCGTGTTCAAGGTCTTGACCAATAAAAGCATATATAAAGCCCCCCGTTTCTAAGGAGCGACTGTAACTGATTGCCAAACAGGGTTACTTTAAACAATCGATAACGCTAGAAGAAGTAACGCTAGCACACGTTAAGCCACGTGACATTCGTGAGAGTTTTCTATTAGCGTTAACGATTGTAGACCAATTTATAGAAGGGACATTATAGAAACATCCTAGTTAATAGCAAAGTTTACAGCAGGATATTTTCTTTACTAATACTTTACCACCACACGTAGGTGGCGTCGATTTCGGAATGAATGCAGGCGGCAATGCGGGCGGCAATGGAGGCGGACAAGGTGGTGGACAAGGCGGTGAACGCGGTGGCCAGGGAGGTGGCAAATAATAAGGTACGCCTTGAAAATCTCTTTTCCATGTGATAAAACTAGTATGGCTGTTAAATTTTATTGTATTTTATACTGATACTAGTTTTTTAAACGTTGCTGAAATGGTTTTTGCGCCTTGTGATGTTGTGATGCCTTTCTTAAGAGCCGAGTGGAGAAATGTCTGGAACATTCTCGCAGGATATATTTTAAGGAATGTCTGCACGAATTACATGATTTAATACCTCGTTACATAGTATCTCCCTGTCTCTCCCTATATGAGACGGGAGGTGCTTTCAAACTAGGTACATACGCGGTAGAGCCACGCTGCAGCTATATTATGGTTGTAGCACGAATGGGTCGACTCGACCGGGGTAGGACCACGCTCTCACAGAATACCAGCGTAAAGTAGTAGCTTAGTGCTGCTGTGTTTTGTATGGTGAGTGTAGAGGACCGGAGACCCTTTTTACTGGAAATGGGGCATTCCATCTTAGTCCTCAGTGGTGACAACGCATCTGCATTTTGATTCTTAATTGAGGATAAATGTAGATGTCTATGGGCCACAGCATCCAATTATCATCAGGTGGACTGTGTGCTAGTTTGTCACCCTATTCTATAAAAGAAGGTACAACACGTTATTTTTATTTTTTGCGCGGATCTTAGCTAGTTAATTTTAATATTTTTAATGCTTTTAATTCCGCTATTCTCCTTACCATAATTATGTCCTCCAGACCAAATTTCGGTCACGGCGGCCAGTCTGAACGGAGACTAGCTATTTGCGCAGGACACGGTTGTAGAGCCCGAGTGTATAAGCCCGATGAACGAGTGTGTAAGCACAAGCTATTCCCTCACTCTCATAGTCCGATGAGACGGTAATCCGAAAAGGCCGGAGAGAGATCAGGTGCAGGACCAAGGGCTTAACGTATTTGCGATGAACGGGGGTGAAACACCGCCAACTTCTTGACTCCGGACTGCTGCTGAGAATTCTTTGACACAAAAACTCAATAACTGATTTTGTCGCGAACCGGGATTCGAACTCGGTACTCATGATCAGCAGCGACGTTTTTCACGACCACTAGAACGACGACAGTTGCCCCTTACCATAATCAAACAACAAGATGTCCGGCGGGTATCTATCATTTTGTTGAGTATACCCAAGCATTCAGTGGACTTAAATAGCTGTTGATATATTTACCTAATACGATGTGAGTCTGAAGTCCTTAAAGAAAAACTCAGTAAGTGTTCTAATATCTAATGATATCTCATCAACATCATCATCAGTATTGCAGATCCTCAAAAGTTCACTGCAGCATGAGTCCCCCAACGGAATACATTCATCGACTTTTCGCAAAGTTCCGGTAAGTGTAGTGTAGGGCGGCCCTTTACATTACACTTCCCGGAACTAGGCGTCCACCCGAAAACTTTGTTCCCCGATGGTTGTTGGTCCTTCGAGCTATACGACTGGCCCATTACCACTCAGTTTATTGATCTATTGGGCTATGTCTCCCTCTATTTTATTGTATTTAGTAAAAAAAATATTAACTTATAACATTAATTTTATGCATAACATTTAAAAGTTACTAAATATACATATTTTTTGTTTCAGAATAATGTATTGGTCATAAAATTGTACCGTTGGAGGATTGTACTGTGATTGTTAACACGATAGAAATAAACATCTAACTAACTGCGCGTGTTTTAATTAAACCTATACTATAATCTATTCATCTATACATACAGGGTTATTTTTCAAAGAGTAGCCAAATTTTAAACTTAAGTTCAAATATATAAATAATGATATATCGTTATTGCAGTTTTTGAAAATACAAGTAAAAAATATTTCTGCTTTTATTTGAAACTATCCCAAATTGAATGTGATTTATGGGCAACAACGTTTTTGCCTACCGATCGACCCTTACGAATGTGTGCGTGCTTAGTTAATGCATTACCACGAGTTTTAAATTTGAAAGATAAAAAGGACAGAATGCTTGAGATTTTTTTAAAATTAACCCTTCTTCTTCGATTGACAGCTATGCCAGGAGTCATATAGCCTATTTATCCGAAAAACTTGGAGTATTTTTTGTGAAATCGAAAAATTGATATAATACGGGGTTACTTTGCAAAATACGGCCTAATTTGCAAAGGAGATTCAGAATAGGTAATATAAGCGAATGGTGAAAAAAAAATAAGAAAAATAACTCAAACATTTTGTTCTTTTTATTTTTTATATTCAAAATGTGTGGAAATGCATTATTTTCGTTCATAAATATGAAGCGCCTTCCATTTAATTACGCACGGACACATTCTTCGTAAGGGAGTGTTGAATTCGGAAGCAGTCGGTGGCACTCGGCGCACGCGCACATGAGTAAAGAATACAAACGTCTCGCTGCGGGTACACCCACACACAGCGCAGCGATGTGTGCGTGAG
Source organism: Parnassius orleans (assembly GCA_029286625.1). Lineage (NCBI taxonomy): Eukaryota > Metazoa > Arthropoda > Insecta > Lepidoptera > Papilionidae > Parnassius > Parnassius orleans. The sequence goes on along the minus strand of JAGSMP010000006.1, from coordinate 3,184,959 downwards.
CTCTCACCGACAGGTTCACCGACGGTCCGTCGGGGTACAAACCGGTTTGCGCCAGCTCAGTCGGAGTATGAATGAAAGGGCTGCTGGTCATGCGCATTGAAGCAAATAGACTAATATTATTTCGTGATTTTATAGATCAATAAATTTATTAAGTTTTTTAGAATTAGAGTTGAGTTTAGAGATTGTGTACTATAAAATTAGACATTATGGATTTCCTTAAGTAAATAATTAATGTTCTGTATTAGCTAAATGCCAAACAGTTGTACAGTATGTATGAATAATTCGAGAGAAAATAAAACAATCGCCAGACAGTGGTGTTGGTGTTGGTGGTAGTGGTGCTGGTGTTGGTGGTGGTGGACGGTGGTGGTGATCGTGCTGGTAATGGTTTTAGTGATTGTGGTGGTGCTGGTAGTATCATTGGTGGTGGTGGTGGATAACCAGCATCACCACTACAGCCATTACAACCACCACCACCATCAACACCACCACTACCGCCACTGCTCATTACCATCATCACAGTCATTACTACCACCAACTGATTTTTTGTACTCACGAATACGTTGTCTTACGAAAATGATACTTAGATAAAAATACAGATATTATAATGTGAAGCTTCTGTGAGAACTGAGAATACCTATTTACAGCTTGTGCTTCACCCCTGTGCTACCACTGCTTATGCCATAAGAAATAATACTATTAAAATAAGCAAAACATACAATATTTGTACATATATACATACATACATACATAAACACTCACGCCTGTCACCCAGAGGGGTAGGCAGAGACTACGGACTTCCATTTGGCACGATCCTGGCACACCTCTCTCGCCTCCTTTACATCCATATATCTACGCATACACGCTCGTCGGTTAAGGGTACTCCTAATCTGGCCTTTATTTCAATATAACGCCAATTTGGTCGATAAACCTTCGTCTAGGGTGTCGCTTCCCGACTCTACCGTTCACTTCTGCAACATAAATTTGCTTTGTCACTCTTTCCTCGTTCATTCTTTCTACATGATCTTGCAAACCACACCTTTCTCTTATCGCACTATTTCTCACCATGTCATTCAGATTCAGCCCTAGCATACTCCTTAATGACCGCATTTCTACAGCATTTGATCTACTCTCATGCTTCTTCTGCCAGACCCAACTTTCACTACCATACATTAAAGTAGGGGCTAACACAGCACTATGAATTGGCAAACGTGCCTTTTTGACACATTCTGACTCTTCACAATAGCGTGTAGAGCCCCATTCACTCTATTTCCTGCGTTCACTGTCGTTCTATATCCTTATCATATCTACCATCCCTGCTAAATAAACATCCCAAATATACAAACTCATCCACTTGCTCAATCAACTCCGCTTCTATTCTTATTTCATAATGTTTTACTTTCTTCTGTTTCAAAACCATCACTTTCGTCTTACTTGCGTTCACTTTCATACCCTTTCTTTTAATGACCAGTTCATTAAAGTAACCATCATTGCAACTCGGCCGCCGACAATGCAAATATAACTTGATTATCGGCGTACAAAAGGCATTTGACGGTTAACTTACCCATTCTCAACCCACATTCTTCAACTTTCAAAGTTTGCAAACAACTGTCCATAAATAAGTTAAACAGCCACGGGGAAGCTACGCAGCCCTGTCTGACACCTTTTTGGATGCCAAACCAGTCCGAGTAGACCCCGTTGATCCTGACACAAGCACTAGAGTCCCTATAAAGAGACTTTAATGCCTGTATCAAACCAGCGCTCAACCCAAATGAGTTCAGTGTTTGCCATAATACATTCCTGTCCACTCTGTCGTAAGTCTTTTCCAAGCCCATGAACGCACAAAAAACTTTCTGGTTTTGGCCAAAAACTTCTCCGCAATCATGCGCATGGAAAAGATTTGATCCGTACACCCTATCTACTTTCTAAATCCAGCTTGCACATCCCAAATTTTTCCATCAGTTTCTTCCATAACTCTTTCAATTAACACCTTACCATACAGTTTACCCACAATACTAAGCAAGCTGATACCATGGTAGTTTTACAATCCTGCTGTGACCCTTTTCCTTATATATTGGAACTATAACGGCTTTGCACCAGTCTTCCGGTACCCGCTTCAGTTCCCAACATAAATTAAACAAGGTGTACAGCAGGCCTGCCACCACTCCTCTCCAGCCCTTAGCATTTCGAGTGATACTCTATCATATCCGGCTGCTTTTCCTTCCGTTATACCGAGAGGTATGTTCGCCTGGCCGGCCGACAGTGTTGACTTGACCGTGACCTCATTACATACGAGTGTACTATTTTTAAATTTATGTAGGTAGTATTACTTGTCACTTCATCAGCAATGACGCCACGAAAATATTTGAACCGCGAATACTATGAAATGGTACAGTGATACATTTTAAGCAAGAAAAGTTTACGTGGTGCGCAAAGATTATACAAAAGTGAGTCTTTACGGCTTTTGTAAAGACAAGTAAATAATGCACGTGTACCACCCAATCGGAGTACAATTTTTTTTGCAGAAAACCAAAGGCTGTTAGACTTTGAACAGTTTACTACTTTGTCACATGAAAGTGATCTAGATGGTCATTCAAAGATAAGCCAGGCTGTTAAAACGCAGTGATCGAGTTTTTCTAGCGAAACCACCGCGCTAGTACCAATGATGCAGTCCGAGAATTCAGAGTTCGAAAGTACTATGTGTGGAAACTACTGAATTCTTCTGGATATCACCCATTTCATTACCAACGTGTGCAAGCACTGAATAATAACCATGGTCCACCTCAAAAACATTTTTGTGAATGGTTGTTGTCTAACATTGATAATTTTAATATTATGTGGACTGACGAAGCCCCACTTGCTTTATAATAGTCGTAACAAACATTACTGGGCAGTATGCAACCCACACGCTATAAAATACTACATACACTATACACCAATAGCACCAATAGTAGTACACCAATAGCAAGAGGAGATTTCAATTAATACTTCTGACGTAGTTATAATATTATTTATATCGACTATTATTAAAAAAAAGTTAATTGAAAATAATTTCACTTGGATGTTACTTGATTTTTTTTATTAACTTTAGATTTTAATCCTTAGGAAGCCTTTTGAATTTCACTATTGTAAACCGTTGTAAAACGTACTATTGTAAAACAGGACTCGCGCTTCGCGCTTATGGGATGCAAAATTGATAATAAGATGTGATTTATAGATTTTTTTTTATTTTATAATTATTTGACAATTTTTTCGGTAACAAAATACGAATCACCGGTATCAAGCAGTCAAAAAAAACCAGAATATAAATATATATAATATATTACCCACACCATACCGCGGGGAACAGGACTGTATGATAGATAACTCAAATTATTTAGTTCCTCTTTGTAATAACTATTGTATTATGTTTTAGATTTTTATTAGATAATAAATATATAGTATCACCTCATTTATTCATTAGTTTACAGCTTATTGAAAGTCCACTGCTGATCATAGTCCTCCCCCGTAGATTGACTTATAAGGTAGATTTGCTATAGCTGCCACTCTTAGCAGGCGGGTTGGTAACCGCAGATTTTTATTAATTTCATTTATTATCAGAAAGATGCTACTGCACACATATTTCAGTTTCCCTCTGTCGCCTTTCTCGACACTCACGAGATTTTACGGGATAGTGGATACGATTCTCTCATGACCTTGTAGTGGCGGCGTAAGAGAATTCACTACACAGCGACAATGCTGACAAGCCCAGTATAGCCGGTCTATCAAACAGATCAAACATAGAGAATTGATGAGTGTAGGTTGCTGAAAATCGTGCTCTGGTGAGATGTACTTACGTTTAGCAACAGAGTTATGATAGGCTGTAATTATGACGATGTTGGTGCCAAATAAAACCAAAACCAAAACAAAACTTCAGGCTGTTCAATAAGACCCACCCTGATGACATCCCAACTTGCGTCGCGCGTGATCTCAACAAGCTGCCTCCCGTGACGTTCGATCACGTAGACGTGATCAGATTGTTGAAAGACATCACCACGTTGAAAGCCGAAGTTACCGACATCCGTTTCAAATTTGAAGAATCGGAATCGGAACAGAGCTGAGGAACAAAGTCACCATGTTGCGCAGCATAATTGCAACATCTGCAAATTCACCGCCGTCGCAGAATGTAAATACGACACGCGATAACCATAATAGTAGCCATATTTCACGGATTATTGCGACTCCGTCACGCGCTACCGTCTGTCAGCGGGTTATCACCGTGAAACTAGGGCGACCTCGGTCTTCATTGCATCACCACCTCAGCCCTTGACTGAACCCATGAGTACTCCTCCGCCGAAGCCAACCTCACAACAAGGGAAGACGTTTGCGGATGTTGCCCGAAAATCTTCACAACCGGCACCCTCTTGTGGAATAAAATCAGTTCCAGTGGTGACCCGAAACAAGATTGATAATGACGGGTTTGCTCTTGTTGAGAAGAGACCTCAGTCGAGACCCGTCTGTAACCAGCGTGGGACCGCCAAAATAAACGCGAGTACAACTCTGCGTATTGTGGAGCCAACCATTCAGAACAACCATACAACTACATCTCCTGTTTGGACAAAAGTACGTCGGGAGAAGACGTCCTGCGTTTCGTGGAAGAACGAAGCCGATGCCGAATTAAGGATCCGATCTCTTTACATTTGCAGCGTCTGGAGTCTAATAGGTCAACGAACTTCAAATCCTACTTACTCCAGGTTCCTGCAAAACACAAAGAGACATTCCTCGCTCCCGATTTCTGGCCCTCAGCACGGCTAGCATGGGCTGGGGATAAAAAGTTTATCCCCCGATTATATCCACTGACAAGAGATAAAATTATCTTGTCCTTATGCCAAAGCACGGCAACGGGGAGAAGTATATCCCCGTTTGACATAACGAGTCACAGACATAGAGAGAGACATATATCCCCCGTCCGTAGTATGGAACTAAATGAAAGATCAAAAATTATGCTTTTTTGACATTTGAAAGGGACAATTTTATCCTAGTTCATTGGACGTGGGTTTAAGTTTATATTCATACAAAACATTTATCTAAGTCTAAGTGTGCGGTGTTAAAACTAAGCGATTATAAGATAAAATCTGTAAAAATAGTTTTATTCAATGTGTAGTGTTCGCGTAAATATAAGAAATCATTATGTTTTATATCAGACTTAAAATATCCAGACCAGAAGCGGAGTTGTAAAGGTACGAGACGTCAAGTACCTGATAAACTAATAAACAAGAATAATATTTTTGCTAGTATTTACTCTTTACTTCTGGTGTGGTGATTTTTGTCACTATAATATAGGAACTTAGTGGTCATGCTTCTGCAATTTGAAAAAAAAAAACTTTAGGTTTTAAGATTTAAATATGTTTTTATTGCCACGTATTTTTCACAGTATTTAAGCCACAAAAGCGTAATACAACTCAAAAGCGTTGCATCAGATCGAATAAAAGTAGGTTAGTGTACGAAGTGTCTTTGTATTTGCAACATGTTCTCTAGTCGTAGTACTCCTTTTCTGTCTAAAAGCCCGTCTGGGTAGGACAACCCTCTTCCCTATTTCTGCCCTCAAATAGCAGTACTTGCACTGCTGTGTTCCGGTCTGAAGGGTGAAGGGAATAAGCGAGGGGATAAATATTTTCTCCTTTCCTCGGGGATAAAATTGTCTCCTGCCCATGCTAGCCCTGCTGGGGTAGTGTTACGCCGATACAGGGACGCACTAAAGAAGAAAGTTCCCTAAATAGTGTTAAGTTATGTCTATATTTTATATTTATTTTTAGGTTTAGGTATATGTTGCTATGGGCTAATGTTCTTAATTTTTAAGTCCTTGATGCCTAAAAAAACATTGTAAAACTAAATTTGTTTGATGTTTACCAATCAACGAACCTCATATGTATACGTCAAATAAAAAATGTTTAAGGATTTAAGAAGCCTGAATGACCTTGACGAAACGGCGACCGCAGAGATTTTAGCCGACGTCAACACCGTCTAGCGACTACGTTCTGTGTTACTGAGAAAATTGCAAAGATTAATAGACTGCAGAGGTGACAAGTATATAAGTGATATACTGCCTATTATGCTTGCGCATCACTGAGGGTTATGTCGCGGTTAAGCATCTTCAATTACATTGTACGATGTGGTGCTGTAGCTTCGTCCGGTAGGCATCACGAGCTATCAAGTGCTTAAGTTTTAAGTACGTAAGAGTTTTTATTATATTCGTTGAATCGTATTTATTTGTGTCCTATTAGTAGCTCTGGGTCTAAACGCTCGCTGTAAATTTTGCCCGGGTTTGATCCCCGGCAGCACCAATGAAACTTTTAATTGCAATTTTAAGTGCTGTAGCACGTGCTCGGCGGTGAAGGAAAATATCATGAGGAAACCTGCATGTCTGAGGAATAACAAAAAAATTTCGAAGACATGTGAAGTTCGCCAACACGCATTTTGGCAGCGCGGCGGACGCGCGGCATTTCCTTGCCCTAAAACGTCCTGTGCCCAGCAGAGGGACTTATATAGCCTATTACTTTACTTTTGTATCCTAAAAACTTAAATTTAGATATATTTTTGCGAATCCAATGGTATATGGTTGACTTTTCAAATCGTGGCAAGACTAGTGGTTGACACGATTTAACGTTTCAATAATTTTATTTTAAAGTAGCGCGGGACAGAGAACACTATTCAACAAATTGGGTCCTTACATAATGTATATGTATGTGAGTACAATAAAAAAATTATTATTAATTAATTTGTTTTTTAAATCCCTGAAATATTCCATAGGTTTTTAGGTTACGAGCGATCGTTGCCGTTACAAATGACCGCGCGACCGCTTGAAGGTTGATAACCATTACTACTATTCAAAAAACTATAAATTTCTAGCGCGCTATTAAATACCTACGCTATGTTATAATGCGCTATTTATTCATAAGAAAGCGTGTGGGAGGCCGGTAAGCGCGTAAAGTTTTGCAGCACGCTATAGGTGCCTATCTCGTAGCACGTTACATTACATGTCGTTCGTTGGATACTCGTAGACCGCGTGCTATATAAGAATTTTATTTCGTCATAAGTCGCATTTTAGACTAAAATTAAATAAAGCAGTAAAAAAAAAACAATGAACACTCTTTCATACTTTTCAGGCTTTAGGACTGTCTATAATCGATGTAAACGTTATTTTAACATTAATGTAAATTATAAATCAATTAAAGGCGCATTTGAAAGTTTATTGATTGTATATACAAAAATCAACTATTTATATACACTATGAAATACACTTTTGAATCTATATTTTATTTACATTTAAAATATTAGTTAGGCTACTTTTGTAGCAGACGTCACACGTCCACTCCCAACAGCGCGCACGCGACAGCTAGATGCCAGCGCTGCTGCTAGAGCTAGTTGCCGCTAGATAATCATAGCGCCATGGCGGCTACTTACATAGTACGCGCTGTGCGCTATGGAAAGATAGCGCGCTATAATATGGCGCTATGCGCTATATTAACCACCATTACTCTAGAATAATTTTAGGTGGGATAATATATTTATCTTTCTCTATTATACAAAGATCTGAACGCGCGCCTTTCTCTTTTCCGGCAAGCGTCTTACGAGTAAGACGATAGCAGCTATCGTGCATCCTTCCCTACCGCACATAATAATATATGTATATATATAGTGTTATCTGTCACGCTCTACTTTAAAATAAAATTATCGAAACGATAAATCGTGTCAACCACTAGTCTTGCCACGATTTGAAAAGTCAACAATAATATACCATTGGATTCGCAATAAAAATATCTGTATTTACACATTTAACTTTTTAGGAAAAATAATGAGGGTAAATTGCTATATCAGTTTACCTGATTACACACTGGTAGACAGGTATTGTTGCATGGAAAAAGGTAGTCTACCATGCTGTGGTATTTTCTATATATTATTTTTTTTCGATTGAGACCAACATCATCAAGGAAAAGAATGACCGTAACCAGTAAAAAAAATTACTTAAATAATTTTTAATTAAAAATAGCCTTGTTAAAACATAGGCTGTCAATCACCCCGATTTTTATTTATTTATATATTTTATTATAAAAAAATTTCATCATGGAAAAGTATGAGGGGGTATTTTTTTTAAACCGGATCTTAGACTGCAATATTCATATTCGTTTCAGATACAGAAGGGTACATAATGCTGAGAAAAATATTATGTGAAGGCCACGAAAACGTAAAACATCTTTGTACCTAGATAATATGTTCTAGTGATTGTCAGTTATTTCATACGCCACATTTTCTATAGAGTTTAGAACGTTTCAGATAGGGCAAAATAAAAAATAATACTAAATATTATGGGAATGATTTATTAATAATATATACATTTATAGGTATTTACAATAACAATAATGAACAAGCTGCAAGGTTCAACTGATAGTGTTTCTTGTAAACACAATTGTAAAATTGCTGTTCTCATTTTTATCAATGGTGAATTGATGAAACGTAGTCAAGATCACTTTATAAATATATCGTCATAGTCATAGAACAACGACGGTTTTCATAATTTTCATTTTTTATATTTTTTCATAAAATAACATTATAAGTCGTGCTTTATAAGTCAATAACATTTTTTTGTACAGAAGACACACATATAGAAGGCCCCCTTCTTGATACCTATGAGCATATGAAGTGAGTTCGCGGTTTGATCGCTATAACGGCTACAAATGGGCCCAAGTTAGACGATGGTAACAGAAGGACTTATTTTCCAAGCAGACTTATAAGGAGTGGTATTCAAAAAAGATTAAAAAACTTTTCGATTTTGAAAATAATACAATTTACATCAAATCATTCACATGCATTTTGGGGAAAACTGTGTGCTAAGGTACTAATTGAAAGAGTTATGAAAGAAACTGATGGAAAGATCTTGGATGTGCAAGCTGGATTTAAAAAGAGAATGAGTTGTACGGATCAAGTCTTTTCCATGCGTATGATCGCTGAGAAGTTTTTGGCCAAAAACCAAAAGTTTTTTGTGCGTTCATGGACTTGGAAAAGGCTTATGACAGAGTGGACAGGGATGAGTTATGGCAAACACTGAGCTCATTTGGGTTGAGCGCTGGGTTGATACAGGTATTAAAGTCTCTTTATAGGGACTCTAGTGCTTGTGTCAGGATCAACGGGGCCTACTGGGACTGGTTTGGCATCCTTAAAGGTGTTAGACAGGGCTGTGTAGCTTCCCCGTGGCTGTTCAACCTATTTATAGACACTTGCTTGGAAAATTTGAAAGTTGAAGAATGCTGGTTAAGAATGGGTAAGTTGACAGTTAGTCAAATGACTTTTGTACACCGATGATCAAGTCATATTTGCGGAGTTGCGAATGATGGTTACATTAATGAATAGGTCATTAAAAGAAAGGGGAATGAAAGTGAACGCAAGTAAGACGAAAGTTATGGTTTTTGAAAGAGAAGATAGTAAAACGATATGTGAAACAAGTGATAAAATAAAAATTTTGTACAACCAACTTAAATATAAATATAGTTTATTGTTGATTTTTTAAAAACCGCTCAACCAATTTCTATAAAATTTAAATGGGACTACCTGGGAAGTTTTTTACAATTTTTACCCTTTAAAACAGTTTTGTATCGCCAGCAACACAAAGTCAGGAATTTGCATTTAGAAAAACCGAAAATTAGGGGCTTTTTAGGTGCTAATTAGGTGCCAAGTTTAAAAATTAGATGCTCTAAAATTTTCACTGCAACGAACTGTTAAAATTTGCGTTGCTAGCAAAACGTATCGCTAGCAACGCAATGAAGTTATTAGATATACGATAAATATTGTTACGAGCTTGGGGTTCGAGACAATTAAAACTGCCGATTGAATTACCAAAATTGACACTTTAATTATACAACACTAATTACAACTTTAAACCACACTAATAACAAAACACAATTTTACTAGATCGCTTAAGTTCGCAGTTGTATCGCTTCGAAGTATTCGCTTGTATCGCCAATTCAATACTCCTCGGTCGTGGTCTATACCGGCCTTATATAGCGCCTCCGACACTTTCCAGAACCTTCTACTGTGGAAACATCTAGAATGTTCGAGTACATATCGGTCCCGAAATTTCTAGAAAGATCTTGACTCTCCTAGTTCTGCTACTCGATACTAGAGGGCGCTAGTGGCTAGTGTTGCCATGTAAAGACATTAATAGTGGCGCGCAACACTGCCCTCCTAAGACATGCTCGTCCCGAGCATTATTGGCCCCATAATAACGCGCCAGTCGATCCACATGGACGATCTTAGAGTACCTCTTGCACCTTTCTGTATCCGGTAGGTTACGTCATTGATCCTTGTCACAATCCGGTACGGTCCGTCCCATTTAGCTTGAAGCTTAGGAGATTTCCTTTGCTGCGAACTGATTGTGTAACCACACTAGTGAACCTTCGTCAAACCCTTTGTTGTTCATTTTGCGGTCATACCGTGTTTTCATTTTTTAGACGTTTGTTGTCCTGATTGTCTGACGTGCTCATAAATGTCATTTATTTTGTTCCGCAAGTCATTTGCATAATCAGTTATACTGCGTGGGGCATCAGGTGGTATTCCGGTGATCAGGTCTGCAGGCAGCCGTAATTTTCCCAAAATTTGCTAAAGCTGGTGTCACTGATGTAGTTTCGTGAACAGCGCTTCGATATGACAACAAAACGGTTGTATGTGCCTGTCCCAGTCTCGTTGCTGTTTTTCCACAACTTTTGCTAGGTACCTCTCCAATGTCTGATTAAATCGTTCTACCATTCCATCAGATTGTGGGTGGTAAGAAGTTGTTCTTGTTTTATGAGTACCCATAACTCAGCAAGTTTCCTGGAATATTTGAGACTCAAAATTCCTTCCTTGATCGCTGTGAATCTCAAAGGTACCCAAAACGACAGAAGACTTCATGAACTAGTTTATCTGCAACTGTTGAAGCTTCTTGATTTGGAATGGCGAAGACTTCTGGCCACTTAGTGAAGTAATCCATCACAACCATGAAATACTTGTTACCACTTTCACTTTCCGAAACGGCCCTGCAACGTCAATGGCTATCCTCCCATGGTGCACCAACATTGTACATTCAATGCACCTCTACTACGAGTTTGAGGTCCTTTACAGCCGCACAACTTGTACATTTGCGACACCAGTCCTCGACATCGTCACGACAGTGGACCCAGTAAAACCGTTCTCGGATCTTCAGTAGAGTTCGTTTAACTCCCAGGTGGCCTCCTGAACAACCATTATGGTACAGCTGTAGAACATCCGGTACTTTAGCTTTAGGGACAACCATTTGCAAATGACAACTGTCTCCTGACCATTTTCCCATTTACGGCACAAGACTCCATCCTGAATCAGCAAGCTGTCCCATTGGGCCCAATAGCTTTTCGTGGTCGAACTCATCGCTGAAACGTCACTCCACTTGGGCTTAGGAGCACTGGCCTTCATCCATTCTAGAATCGGCTTGATGTCCGAATCTTCCTGCTGTGCATGTCGTAGGCTGTCTTTCCACTCATTGTTGAGCTGGTCTGTCATAAGCATCCTCACAGATACCACTTCCTTACCCTCTTGCCTAGTACAATGCTTGCAATCTTCAGGACAAGGTCTTCTTGACAATGCATCTGCGTTGCCATGAGATTTCCCGCTGCGATGTTCGATCACAAAGTCGTATTCCTGTAGTAGCTCAATCCATCTCGCAACTTGTCCTTCTGGATTTTTGAACTGCAATAGCCATTTCAGTGCAGCATGGTCAGTTCGTAAGTGAAATTTCCGCCCCAGAAGATATTTGCTAAAATGCTGCAACGACTTTACCACAGCAAGCAATTTCGCCTTGTGACACAATAGTTCCTTTCCGGCTTTGACAACGACTTGCTGAAGTATGCTATCACAACCTCTTGATCACCATTCTTTGAGACAACACACCGCCAAGTCCTATATCACTTGCGTCTGTGTCAACTATAAATTCCTTGCCCGCATCAGGGTACCCTAAAATAGGTGTTTTGCACAGACGGTCCTTGAGCTCCTGGAATGCGATATCGCAACTTTCATCCCAGCAGAAATGTCGCTTCCCTCGGTTAGCTTGTGCCGTAAATGGGAAATGGTCGGGAGACAGTTGTCATTTGCAAATGGTTGTCCCTAAAGCTAAAGTACCGGATGTTCTACAGCTGTACCATAATGGTTGTTCAGGAGGCCACCTGGGAGTTAAACGAACTCTACTGAAGATCCGAGAACGGTTTTACTGGGTCCACTGTCGTGACGATGTCGAGGACTGGTGTCGCAAATGTACAAGTTGTGCGGCTGTAAAGGACCTCAAACTCGGTAGAGGTGCATTGAAATTGTACAATGTTGGTGCACCATGGGAGAGGATAGCCATTGACGTTGCGGGCCGTTTCCGGAAAGTGAAAGTGGTAACAAGTATTTCATGGTTGTGATGGATTACTTCACTAAGTGGCCAGAAGTCTTCGCCATTCCAAATCAAGAAGCTCAAGGACCGTCTGTAAAACACCTATTTTAGGGTACCCTGATGCGGGCAAGGAATTTATAGTTGACACAGACGCAAGTGATATAGGACTTGGCGGTGTGTTGTCTCAAAGGAATGGTGATCAAGAGGTTGTGAAATACTTGTTACCACTTTCACTTTCCGGAAACGGCCAGTGACTTACGAGAGCTTCCAGAACAGTTAAGGCCTGGTCGCGCAAGCCTAGGGTGAGAGCAGTCATGGCCTGACTTTTATTCCAGCCGTTCGCCTTCATGACAGCCTCGAACTGGATCTGTACGCCGACCAGGAAGAAGTCCCGTCGAACGGCGGCACTTTGAATCCACGTAGCGAAGGTATTGTAGCTACCACGGGGGCTGTAACTCCATCCCCAAGTTTGAGGTCGTCCAGCGTTTTCTTCACGTCAGCAATCACGTTGTCAACCCGATTGTTCACTTGGTCGATTCGGGTTTCAGCTTCCGACAGGCGGTTGTCATGTTGAGCAACCCTATCCTTCACCTCCCTTATCTCTTTCCCGAAAGTAGTGTGAAGGTCCTTCATGAGGAGCATCTGCTCTTCCTGTTGGCGGGCCTGTTCCTCCTGTCCACGCTGCAGCTGCTCTTCCAACCGACGGGCCTGTTCCTCCTGTCGGCGGGCCTGTTCCTCCTGTCGGCGGGCCTGTTCCTCCTGTCGGCGGGCCTGTTCCTCCTGTCGGCGGGCCTGTTCCTCCTGTCGGCGAGCCTGCTCCTGCAGCATCATCATCAGAGCACCTAAGTCAGGTGCTGCAGATGCAGGAGCTGCTGACGGCCGGCCTGTGGTCGGCAGCTGACCCTCCGACGTTTGCGGCGTTGCATTACCAAATCGTCTCTGGTCTTCAAGCGAATACTGAAGCGATACAACTGCGAACTTAAGCGATCTGTAGTAAAATTGTGTTTTGTTATTAGTGTGGTTTAAAGTTGTAATTAGTGTTGTATAATTAAGTGTCAATTTGGTAATTCAATCGGCAGTTTTAATTGTCTCGAACCCCAAGCTCGTAACAATTGCGTCAGAAGTGGATCAGATCATGCCGATTTTACCAAAGGACGACACGGAGGGTATCCGTACCCGAAGTCAACGCCAGCAAGAGACGGACCAGAGACGATTTGTAATGCAACGCCGCAAACGTCGGAGGGTCAGCTGCCGACCACGGAGGCCGGCCTGTCAGCAGCTCCTGCATCTGCAGCACCTGACTTAGGTGCTCTGATGATGATGCTGCAGGAGCAGGCTCGCATGGGAGGAACAGGCCCGCTGACAGGAGGAACAGGCCCGCTGACAGGAGGAACAGGCCCGCCGACAGGAGGAACAGGCCCGCCGACAGGAGGAACAGGCCGTCGGTTGGAAGAGCAGCTGCAGCGTGGACAGGAGGAACAGGCCCGCCAACAGGAAGAGCAGATGCTCCTCATGAAGGACCTTCACACTACTTTCGGGAAAGAGATAAGGAGGTGAAGGATAGGTTGCTCAACATGACAACCGCCTGTCGGAAGCTGAAACCCGAATCGACCAAGTGAACAATCGCTGACAACGTGATTGCTGACGTGAAGAAAACGCTGGACGACCTCAAACTTGGGGATGGAGTTACAGCCCCGTGGTAGCTAAGGCTACCGCCACGTGGATTCAAAGCCGCCGTTCGACGGACTTCTTCCTGGTCGGCGTACAGAATCCAGTTCGAGGCTGTCATGAAGGCGAACGGCTGGAATAAAAGTCAGGCCATGACTGCTCACCCTAGGCTTGCGCGACCAGGCCTTAACTGTTCTGGAAGCTCGGTAAGGAAGTGACTTACGAGCAGCTCCTTGAGGCGTTGGAGGCGAGATATGGCGACGCTCACCTGGAACACGTCTTTCGTGCGCAGCTCAAAGATCGCGTGCAACGCAGCAACGAAAACCTGCAGCAGTGGGCCCTTGAGGTGGAAAAGCTGGTTCGAAAAGCATACCAGTCTGTACCTGCGCTCATTGTAGGAATCTGGTGCAGACATTCATCGACGGCATCCGCGACCTTGAAGTCAGAGCTGCTGTGAGGTCTGGCACCACGAGACGCTTAGGACGTTAGCCCATGCACTGGAGGTGGAAGCCGTACGGCAGGATCATCGATCCCATCACGTCAGGAGGTTGCAGCAGCTGCAGTTCGCGATCACAATAAAGGATACAGCCGAGCTTGTGCAGAGGTTTGCCATATCTGCAAAGTTCTTTACAAATCGCCGATAATAGGAGCACAAACCCAAAAATGCTCTAACCTGTGTCTTGTCTTTGGAACCGGCCAATCCTTGACAGCGGCAATTTTCTGGATCCGTGCGGATACCTTCTTCCGACACTACATACCCAAAAAGCTAAGTTGCCGTTTGAATAGTGAGCATTTCTTCGGACTCAACTTGAGGTTGGCACTCTGGATCTTCATGAGCACGCGTTCCAGGTTTTGAAGGTGTTCTCAAACGTACGGCCTACGATGATGATGTCATCCAAGTAGACCAGACAGGCGTCGCCAATTAGCCCGGTAGTACAAGCTCCATCAACCTTTCAAACGTTGCTGGAGCATTGCACAATCCAAACGGCATGACTTTAAATTGCCACAGACCCTTCCTGTGGAGAATGCAGTTTTCCTTGTCCTTAGGGTCTATTTCAACCTGCCAGTAGCCACTTTTCAGGTCCAGCGTACTAAACCACTTTACGCCTGTAAGCATGTCCAGCGTGTCATCAATTTGGCAAGGGATAGCTGTCCTTCTTCGTAACGTCGTTCAGACGGCGGTAGTCAACACAAAACCGCATGCTACTGTCCTTCTTCTTTACCAGCACCACAGGTGAACACCATGGACTAGATGAAGGTTCAATAACACCATCCTTCACCATTCCCTCAATCATGGTTTCCACTTCCTTTCACGTGCTACCGGCAATCTTCTTGGCGCTGACGGATAGGCAATTCTTCTTGTGTTTATTTTGTGTTGAACTAAGCCAGTCTTTCCTATGTCAGCATCGTTTGACGAGAAAACATCGGCGTACTTGAGTAACAACTTCTTCGCCTTGACCACTTCATTCGGAGAGAGAACGCTGCGACAGTCTTCTAAAAGTGTGGTCACCCTCGTTTGTGCATCCTTGCTGGGGTCCCAGTCGATGGGTATTGGCACCTACGCAACCAATCCACTTCCTCACAAGTACCAACCAGTGCCTTTTTCCATAATCTGTTCCTGATCACAAAGGTTCAGCACACGTACTCCTGAGATGTCGGTGGTTCTGACCAAAGTTCGAGCCACTTTCCACGGAAGGTCATTGTCCACCCTTTCCACGAGTACACAACGATGAGCTTGCCCAGGATTCGAGGAAGACTAACCGGCACAATCGTTTCCGATCTCGGCGGCAGAACAATCTTCTTAAGGCTGTACACATTCCCCGGTATCGCTCCTTCCACGAAAAGTTCCTCATGTCCACATTTCAAAACACCTTGCTTAACATCGATCTCACAACAATTCTTCCTCATGAAGTCTAGGCCCAGGATGCAGTCGTCCATTATATCAGCCACGATGACATTATGCAGGTAGATCATGTTGCCTAGCTTCAACTCCATCTCCTTCTCTCCACGGACGGGTATGCGCTGACCGGTGGCTGTTACCAATTAATGCGCTCTCGGTTGTATGCGGAGTCCCCAAGGAACTGACTTATAAGTTGGGAACTGACAACCGTGCGAGAGGCTCCAGTGTTCATGGTCAGTTTACACGGCGTTCCGTTGACCTCGCCTTTGATGATTAGGCTGTTCCCATCATGGGTTTGTGAGATCGAAACCTTGGGGCTCTTTAACATCAGCCAGCACCCGCCCCGCAGTCCTGGCTTTTACTGTTTCTGCTGCTGCTGGGCGGTGCTGTTAGCCGCACTACCTCTCGAGATCGATCACCTCTTTCTACAGTTCGCTTAGGCAGCTGGATCGAAGATGGCCCTTTCCCCACAGCCGTAGCACCTAGGGCTGTATCCTTTATTGTAGTCGCGAACTGCAGCTGCTGCAACCTCCTGACGCGATGGGATCGATGATCCTGCCGTACGGCTTCCACCTCCAGTGCATGGGCTAACGCGTCCTAAGCGTCTCGTGGTGCCCGAGCCTCACAGCAGCTCTGACTTCAAGGTCGCGGATGCCGTCGATGAATGTCTGCACCAGGTTCCTACAATGAGCGCAGGTACAGACTGGTATGCTTTTCGAACCAGCTTTTCCACCTCAAGGGCCCACTGCTGTAGGTTTTCGTTGCTGCGTTGCACGCGATCTTTGAGCTGCGCACGAAAGACGTGTTCCAGGTGAGCGTCGCCATATCTCGCCCAATGCCTCAAGGAGCTGCTCGTAAGTCACTTCCTTACCGAGAGCTTCCAGAACAGTTAAGGCCTGGTCGCGCAGGCCTAGGGTGAGAGCAGTCATGGCCTGACTTTTATTCCAGCCGTTCGCCTCATGACAGCCTCGAACTGGATTCTGTACGCCGACCAGGAAGAAGTCCCGTCGAACGGCGGCACTTTGAATCCACGTAGCGAAGGTGTTGTAGCTACCACGGAGCTGTAACTCCATCCCCAAGTTTGAGGTCGTCTAGCGTTTTCTTCACGTCAGCAATCACGTTGTCAACCCGATTGTTCACTTGGTTGATTCGGGTTTCAGCTTCCGACAGGCGGTTGTCATGTTGAGCAACCCTATCCTTCACCTCCTTATCTCTTTCCCGAAGGTAGCGTGAAGGTCCTTCATGAGGAGCATCTGCTCTTCCTGTTGGCGGACCTGTTCCTCCTGTCCACGCTGCAGCTGCTCTTCCAACCGACGGGCCTGTTCCTCCTGTCGGCGGGCCTGTTCCTCCTGTCGGCGGGCCTGTTCCTCCTGTCGGCGGGCCTGTTCCTCCTGTCGGCGGGCCTGTTCCTCCTGTCGGCGAGCCTGCTCCTGCAGCATCATCATCAGAGCACCTAAGTCAGGTGCTGCAGATGCAGGAGCTGCTGACGGCCGGCCTCCGTGGTCGGCAGCTGACCCTCCGACGTTTGCGGCGTTGCATTACCAAATCGTCTCTGGTCCGTCTCTTGCTGGCGTTGACTTCGGGTATGGATACCCTCCGTGTCGTCCTTTGTAAAATCGGCATGATCTGATCCCACTTGACACCAATTGTTACGAGCTTGGGGTTCGAGACAATTAAAACTGCCGATTGAATTACCAAAATTGACACTTTAATTATACAACACTAATTACAACTTTAAACCACACTAATAACAAAACACAATTTTACTACAGATCGCTTAAGTTCGCAGTTGTATCGCTTCGAAGTATCGCTTGTATCGCCAATTCAATACTCCCCGGTCGTGGTCTATATCGGCCTTATATAGCGCCTCCGATACTTTCCAGAACCTTCTACTGTGGAAACATCTAGAATGTTCGAGTACATATCGGTCCCGAATTTCTAGAAAGATCTTGACTCTCCTAGTTCTGCTACGATACTAGAGGGCTAGTGGCTAGTGTTGCCATGTAAAGACATTAATAGTGGCGCGCAACAATATTAATAGCAAGGAATTAAGTGCTAATTAGGTGCTGCAGGTATATGCAATGACAAGGCGCCTCTAATAAAAATAAAGTCGTTATTCAGAACAAAGCAGATGCAAAATTCAGGTCTTCTTCTGAAAATGGTAAAATTACAGACATCCGGTAAATGCGTACGGGGGTGGAAGGGGATTGTGAGGGGGTGGGAGGAGGGGTAGGGTTCTAGAAGGAAATAGGAAGGAATAGAAGGGGAATTGGCCGAGCAAGTAGATGAGTTTGTGTATTTGGGATGTATATTTATCAGGGATGGTAGATATGTTAAGGATATAAAACGACGATTGAACGCAGGAAATAGAGTAAAAGGGGCTCTTTACTCTATTGTGGAAAGTAAGAATGTGTCAAAAATGGCACGTTTGGCAATTGACAATGTTGTTTTAGTCCCTACTTTAATGTATGGTAGTGAAAGTTGGGTTTGACAGAAGAAGCAGGAGAGTAGAATAAATGCTGTGGAAATGCGGTCGTCACTCCATCTAGTGGGGAGTTGCCCTACACTTCGCCTACCGGTACGAGGCTGCTACTCGAGAACCTTTTTCCCCATCGGTTGTCGGTTCTTCGAGCTATATGGCCGGCCCATTGCCACTTCAGCTTACTAATCCGTTGGGCTATGTCGGTCACTCTGGTTCTACTGCGAATATTCTCATTTCTAAGTTTATCACGCAAAGAAACCCCGAGCATAGCCCTCTTAGCTCGCTGTGCGACCTTCAGCGATATTCCTAAGAGAATTGTTTATTTTGAACGCCACGTAAACGCCGTTCTGTCGAAGAGTATTAGCTATTTTTGAAGTTATACTTCTTTTGGGGCATTTGGGAAAAATTATGAGAGTGAATTTTTTACGATGTGCGCGCACACCGACAGATAAGGATAAAAATGACACCATGAAGTTGTTACGATGCGCGCGCACACTGACACCTCAAAGCGACAACTTCATTGGGTAACTGTCTCTCAAGTTTTCGTGGGAACTAATAACTATATTTAAGGCAGTTATTTTTAGTTATTTTTGTTTTGTTACGCTAAAGAAGTATAACTTCCTACGTGCGTACATAATTACATACACACGTTTTTTTTTCAGATATGGAACCTAAGTAGGTCAAACTGCCCACATATGACTGCACTTTGAGGTTTAACCGCGTACAGAGAATTGTGTACGACAAGCTTTGGTTTCTTTTTGATTACATTGCCAATGATATTCTTTGAATAACCGTTAGAAAGCGCAATTTTTCGGCGAAGTTGTGGGGAACAGCTAGTTTTTTATATATTTGAACTTAAGTTTATTGATTACTCTTTGAAAAATAACCCTGTATATACATATATAATATATTAATTTATTTAATATATTACTGATAATTTTCGAATAAAATATAGCCTAGATCACTCCTAACATTGCTTTCTATCTGTTCGAAGTTTGTCAATTTTCATTACTTGAAATACAGATAGAAAGCCGGGGTGGGTTGCTAGTATATAAATAGATTTCGCTTCTTACAATTTACCCTGCGCCCCCTTTCCCTAAGGGGGGACGCTTCCGATACGGCAGAAAGGCCCTCCAGGCCAAAGCCAGTCCCAGGTGGTGTTTAGTGGGTAGGCACTTAGGTTTCATAGTGAGTCCCACATAACCACGCAGCCGGCTGCGTGGTATGCTAAGAGCATTCACCACCTCCCTTCTCCGCCCCCGCCCCCGTGCGGTTGTATGCGCTAGCGCCGCCGCCCCCGAGCGGTTGTGCTAGCTGACCGCACTCCCGTCCCCGTACTGTGAGTGCCTTCAGTCTTCGAGGAATAGAACGTCGTTTCCGCTAGCGCCGCCGCCCCCGTGCGGTTGTGTGCGCTAGCGCCGCCGCCCCCGAGCGGTTGTGTTAGCTGACCGCGCTCCTGTCCCCGTACGGTGAGTGCCTTCAGTCAGTCAAGGAATAGAACGTCGTTTCCGTTTCCGCTATCGCCGCAGCCCCCGAGCGGTTGTGTTAGTTGACCGTGCTCACCTTCCCCGTAAGGTGAGTGCCTTCTCGCTCTCGCGACTTTCACATCATCATTCCGCTAGCGCCGCCGCCCCCGGGCGGTTGTGTTAGCTGACCGCACTCCCGTCCCCGTACGGTGAGTGCCTTCAGTCAGTCGAGGAATAGAACGTCGTTTCCGCTAGCGCCGCCGCCCCGAGCGGTTGTGTTAGTTGACCGCGCTCACCGTCCCCGTACGGTGAGTGCCTTCTTGCCCTAGCGACTTTCACATCATCATTCCGCTAGCGCCGCCGCCCCCGGGCGGTTGTGTTAGCTGACCGCACTCCCGTCCCCGTACGGTGAGTGCCTTCAGTCAGTCAAGGAATAGAACGTCGTTTTCGTTTCCGCTAGCGCCGCCGCCCCCGAGCGGTTGTGTTAGTTGACCGCGCTCACCGTCCCCGTACGGTGAGTGCCTTCTCGCTCTCGCGACTTTCACATCATGATTCCGCTAACGCCGCCGCCCCCGAGCGGCTGTGTTAGTTAAACTCGCTCCCGTCCCCGTACGGTGAGTGCCCTGCGCCCCCTTTTCCCCAAGGGGGTCGCTTCCGATACGGCAGAAAGGCCATCCAGGCCAAAGCCAGTCCCAGGTGGTGTTTAGTGGGTAGGCACTTCATAGTGAGTCCACATAACCACGCAGCCGGCTGCGTGGTATGCTAAGAGCAGTCACCACCTCCCTCCCCCGCTTACCGGAGGGTAGTCCTTGCTTTGAGCGCAAAAAAACATACGATTCATTTTACGATCTAGATTACGATCTGTTAATGTGGGGTTATTTAGATTTAAGATAATCAAAGACCGTTTATTTTATCAGTTTTTTATAAATAAATCCTATATGTGGAAGCTTTTTATTGGCATATAAATTTTAATATAGTAATCTAAATTGTAAATGTAGCTGTAAGCTCCCCAAATAAAATAAAATTTTATTAGGCTTTAAGCTTTTATTGGCTATGTCGGTCCCTCTGGTTCTACTGCGGATATCCTCGTTTTACGTCTATCACGCAGAGAAACGCCCGAGCATAGCCCTCTCCAGCTCACTGAGCGACTTTGAGCTTCCTCATACGACCAGCAGTGAAGGACCACGTCTCAAATCCATAGGTCATCATCACTGGCAACACGCACTGGTTGTACAATCTTGTTTTGAAGTTTTAAGGTATGCCTGACGAGAAGATGTGTCGTAATTTCCCGAACGCTGCCCAGTTGAGTTAAATCCGTCAATTGATCTCTCGGTCGAAGTTGGACTTACCTCTATTTGTCCCAGGTAAACATACTCGTCAACAACTTCGAACTTAGTGCTCCCAACAACTACCGGCATAGGTGTGACATGGACGTTACACATGACTTTAACTATTAGGATTATGGACATTAGTTCGTCGACGTCGCTGCTGCTCTGACTATTTTCGTTGATGTAAGTGCTGTTAGCCTATGCGGCTCTTACAGCTTCATCTGACTCAGGGCTCGCAGCCTGCAGGGCCGCGAGCTAGCTGCTGCTCTACTGCATGTTGGCGTACTTCACATGTCCTCGATGCAGATTTTCAAACGATGTTTTCCTTCACTGCTGAGCACTTTGTAAATCAGCTGTTAAATATGCATTCCATTAGTGCCGACGAGGATCGAACACAGGCTGCTCGTGTTCTGTGCGCTACCTCCTAACCTCTGAGCTACCATAGCAATAAAAAATTGTTTTTTAAGAGAATAAATTATACTGTCAACCAATGCTATTAAGGAAATTTAACGTCCCTGTGACAAACCATTTAAATATAAACAGGATGTGGCTGTTAGACATAATGACGATACGAAGATTGGTCAGAGGTGATTATTCGAACATTATCATTATATTCAGTCAGATAAAATCACACGCAATTATGATACTATATATAAATAACAGATTTTTCAACTAAAGATTAATCGTGTTGGATTTGTTTTGAGTAACTAACTTACATTATTTTTAAAATACTTGTAAGTATTACAACATTTTTAAAGTATTTACCTAAATATTAAATTTA
Source organism: Parnassius orleans (assembly GCA_029286625.1). Taxonomy (NCBI): domain Eukaryota; kingdom Metazoa; phylum Arthropoda; class Insecta; order Lepidoptera; family Papilionidae; genus Parnassius; species Parnassius orleans. The sequence goes on along the minus strand of JAGSMP010000006.1, from coordinate 3,162,922 downwards.
TGGCTGTCGTCTTAATGTTCTAGTCATCCGAAAATCGAACGAATAAAAATATTTAGTCGTCCGATAGTTTTGAAAATCTTAAAATTATCCTTTTAATAATATTATATTTAAATTTTTATGGTTAACTTATAGATTTTTTTTTTGATTTTAATTTTAAATGACCTGACCCCCACACTAGGATTTTCTCCTGTATCGTGGAGACAGTTAACATACATAAATAGCACAAGGACAAACATTCAGAACCGGTACAATTACTTGTAGGCCATACAAATACTTGTTCCGTGCGGGATTCGAACCCGCGGCCCTTAGCGCTGAAACTCATAGCTAAGCCACGGAGCCGTCAATTCTTTGTTATATGAGAACTGCCATGTATTTACAATTATTTACATGCACATATTATGTTATACTAGCAACTCGCCCCGCCTTCGCCTGTGTGGCGTCGCGGACAATTGCTCTGTCTGCGAAAAAGACACTTTCATTCAATGGGGCGTCATTAATTTTTTTTAAATTACCATTTAATTCTCAAAAATATCAATTTTCGATTTCACAAAAGATCCTCCATGTTTTTCCGATAAAATATAGCCTACATCACTCCTGGAATTGCTCTCTATCTGTTCGAGAAGTTTCATCACCATCGGTTTAGCCATTCCCAAAGATTAGGCCGGTCAGGCAAACAGACAAAAATGTGATGAATAGAATTGCTGTCTCAATGGCATGCAAATAACCCCCTGAGCGCGATAAAAGGTAGTTATTTCGATATTACAGGCGGACAAATCATTTTTATTTATATGTATATAGATTTATAAACTCCAATTAAAATATAATTCTTATTTATTATAAATATTTATCAAACGAACAAAACTACTTTATTTGATCGATTGCCGTACGATAGACATTTTCTTAATTTATATTTTCTTTTTTTAAGCTTTTCTACGGGGAATTGCGGGAAATAATTTATTTTTATTAAATTTTTTGTAGGCATTTCGTTTTATTGTGATAGAAAAGTAAGTTCACATGGCAATATACGTAAAGTATTTTAAAATATAATTTGTCATTTTTTTATTACTTCAAAACGTTGTCAAAGCGAAAGCGAAACCTTTTATAGGTGGTAGAGCCATGTTGCAGAGCTATATTATGATTGTAGCACGAATGGGTCGGCTCGGCCGGGGAAGGACCACGCTCTCACAGAATACCACCGTAAAATAGCAGCTTAATGCTGCTGTGCTTCGTATGGTGAGTGTAGAGCACCTGAGACCCTTTTTTCCCGACTCCAAAAAGGAGGAGGTACTCAAATCGACTGTATGTTCTTTCTTTTTTTATGTGTGTTACCTCAAAACTTTTTTCTGTGTGAACCAATTTCGATGATTCTTTTTTTATTTAAAAGCTGGTGCTTTCCATGTGTGGATTCGACTCTGGTGAAACCAAGATTTATGCAAAATCATAAATTACAAGTTTGTATGTCTTGGTTATTAAAACTTCAAACAAATAAGGCTACTGGTGCGTCCTAAAATAAGAACAAAATTCTTATAGGTGAACTCTTTATACATATGATGTTTAACGTGGTACAAAATAAAATAGCTGTATTATTCTCACCTTCTTTCTTTTACAACATTGTTGCCGTTTTTCCATTCCATAGACACCTCTATTGATGTGCCATTAGCTAAACAAAAAACGTTGTCGATAAGTTCATTTAGTAAAATTAGGGATTTTTATTAGTCCGGTTCGTAATACCTATTTATATCATTGAAAGTTTATGCAAGCTTCATCTAATATCTTGCAACAAAAACGTAGATCTAATAATGCGGAATTTCGTATTATCGTTGTATAATTTAAAATATATCGTGAAATGGTCACTACGAAATCTACCTAAATTCAGCTGTTATATTTCCGCTAAATTATCCTTTGACTTATTATAGGTTTCACAGGTAATATATAGGTAATAACTGTGTTTGTTTAATCGATACTGGGTTTGCTTCACGGAACGTACACAGAGGGCACTGCTATGATAGTACAATAACAGCGGCACGCCCGCGGTCTGCCTTCTTTTTTGTCGCTAGATCACAACTACCAATAAATCGATTACGAACGTATTACCCGTTTTCCTCTCTGCTCCCTAAATATATTATCCATCACTAATTCATTAATTACAGCCTATCAAAATTCCACTTCTGAAAGTAGGGGAATATTTGCCATAGTATGGTTTGGCAACCGCAATTTTATAATTTTGAGTTATTATCAGGAAGATACTATTGCCTATCTCCTGTTTCATTTCCCTATGTCGTCTTTTACGATACTTAAGGGATGGTATGGGCTCTTAGAGCTTCTAAGTAATAATATATTATTTGGTAGGAAGTAGTGGTTTCTTTTACGCCGCCGCTACACGGCATTATCAAGATCCTGCCTTGACTTCATGATTACGAAATATTTTCATCCAAACAGATAAAGCTTTGTTGAATATAGTCGATGTCTTTCCGCTAAGCAAGTGGTAAATCTATATAAATTAAAATCAATTGCAAATAAAAGATCATCACGGCTGGACCGATTTTGATGAACGAAGTAGCGCTGTTGTCGAGATCTAGAAAACAGTCGTGCGAAGCCGGGGGGGGGGGGAGGGGGGGATTGTTAGTCAGCATATAAAATTGGGATTACAAATACGATCCAACTCGCTTATGTACCGTGTGTCAGTCAAGACTTAGTATTCATACCTCCATAACTATTAGTTTTTAAAGTTTGCGAAATTAATATTTGCAATGTAATATAATAATCATCACTTGATTTAGAAAACAATTTACTTGATAGTTCGAATAATAATAAGTCTAGTCCTATTTTATTTATATTTTTAGACATATAAAATAATAAAAATAAATAATTAAATAAAAACGAGTATATCGATGTCAATTGTTGCTAACATTGCGAACGAAATCACTATAGATTAAAGACGTCATGTCTTGTAAAGTAACGTCCACGTCTGTCCCATAGACTTAGAATATACTAGCGTATAGACCACCTGACAGCCCGAAAACGCGTGACCACTTTTGATTTTTCATTGTGTGCGTTAGCTAGTGATGTATATTTTACTTAAAAGGACTATCGAAAATGATTGTTAAGGAAGCGGTAAAAGATTATAAAAATTGTTTAGTGCATGAAGTTGAATAACTTCAAAATTAACTGAATTTTACCATGATAGTTCTAAAATAATTAAAAATATTCATATAACATGTTCCTGGGAATAAGCTGAACCTACCTGCCTTTTGTCGGATTTTAATTCAAATGTATAAAATCCCAGGTGACTTTATCGAAAACCTAAAAACTGTATTTTCGAGCTATGATCTTTGGAGAAAATATTTACTGCCGTGGGCAGTTTTCCCGAATTTATTTTTAACATATTATTAATATAAATAGGTAGATACTTAACTAAGTATATACCTATTTATATTTTATATATTTTATAAAATGTTTTGATGGGGAAACAAAACGGGGACACGGAGTACAACATAATGGCTGCTTTATTTCTCATATAAGTATTACTTGTGATAATTACAAACATTTAATAATTAATAATTAAGTAGATTATAGAAGTTTATTTTAACATTCGACTTAAGTATGAATGTAAATTTAATAATTTAAGGAAGGAAACTTGTAGGAATCAGTTAAATAAGATTGCCCTGTTTAAAGGCCAATATGTTTATGAGGCTTCATCATGCTTCATGTTTATATTCTTTCATCTGTCCCTGAAAAGTATAAAGTAATAATAAACTTATTATAATTTTAGCTGCATGAATTTTAAAACATAATGATCTTAACACAGTAAAGTGCACTAAGTGTCTGAGGATACAGATGCACTCTCTATTCTCTCAATCTCGGTATGTTAAGAAAATGGTCACTCATTCATGGACTGACCGCGGCAAGTGCAACTTAATTTCGCAGTTCTATTGATCTGCGCAGCTATTACTAACCACGAGTTCCTCTTCTACGAATAACGCTGTAGGGGATAAACCATGCTATTTAAGCCCTCGCGACAATGTCGTCGGCCATCAAGCATGAATCGGGCATTGACCATTGTGAGTATCAAATACTATGGAATTTATACTATCACGTCTCATGCGCGGTCGTCTAGTAGCGCTTGAGGAGCATTACTAAATATCTATACCTAACTACGCTAAAAGTTTTATCGTTATGATTTGGGAATATAATCCGAAGTTCCGAAGCTCCGCTCAACCCATTGGGGAAATAGCATGATGCTATGAATATTGTACTAGTGTGACTGTGAGGCTGTGCGGTTGGTTGCAAGGTTATACATTTATTTTGGTTGATAAATAGATACTTAGTTGGATTCATAATGGCTTAAAGAGGATAATCTCAAGATTTTTTTGTCTTTAATGTACTACAGTTTTATAATGTATGAAAATCTGTCTCTATATTTATCTAAAGTTTTGAAAGTTATATTTTGAAGTCTTATTATAACAATATTTTACTTACTGGTACAAATAATGTAGAAATGACCTTTTAATAAAATTGTTTTTATTCTACTTTTTCTTTTATACTTCAAGAAAATGCTTGCTGCAAATTGTTGAGTTCTTCTTTGCATTCCAACCAACCCGTCCAATGAACCTTAACCACTTTTTCTAATTATAGTATCCGGAGGAATCTGTTTGAAAACGGCAAAATAAAATTACATTTTAGAACGCAAACCGAGGATTTATTTTCTTGTTGTGTAGGCAAGTCTATCGATTCATTATAAACATTCAAGATAAATATCGACATTAATTTTGATATAGTTGAGTCAATCCTAGCGTATATGTAAAATATTTTGTATAAAATGTATTCATGCAAATTATCAACAACGTGACTTTTTTCTTTGCAAAATATCAAAATTAACAAAATAATTGAATATATTCTATATTTTAAACAGTATGTAACATAAATTTTAACCAAAAATATAATAACGCAAACCGAGGATTTATTTTCTTGTTGTGTAGGCAAGTCTATCGATTCATTATAAACATTCAAGATAAATATCGACATTAATTTTGATATAGTTGAGTCAATCCTTAGCGTATATGTAAAATATTTTGTATAAAATGTATTCATGCAAATTATCAACAACGTGACTTTTTTCTTTGCAAAATATCAAAATTAACAAAATAATTGAATATATTCTATATTTTAAACAGTATGTAACATAAATTTTAACCAAAAATAAACGAGTCATAACATTGACGACGTCTTGAAAATTTACCTGTGATATGTGAAATTATCAGGATTATTTCTATTATTAACAGCACACTCACTCACGGAACAATTAACCATTTTAGAAAAAGTTACTTGCTAAAAATAACCACTATTATACTTTAAAAATTACAAAATATCTCGGAGCTATTTCTTGCGTGCCGAATTGTGCTGACCTGTCATTCAAAATCGGTTACAGAGTCATGAGATTTGGTATCCTTTTCTATCTTGCATTTTTGCCATAAGGAATTTTTTCTCCTTGCACACTATGTTAGTCTATACGCTAGTATATACTAAGTCTATGGTCTGTCCACGTTACATAATATAATACTACTGCAATAAGGATGTCAGTTTCCTAGTAAATCAGAATATACGAGTGTCTCATATTTGGCATAGTTTAAAGAGACCAAAGATAACCACTTGACATTTTTATTTCCACGCATGAATTGCGAGCTACATCTTTCAATAGATTTGTCTCTTTTTGCCTTATTTGAAAATTAAATTACAAAAACGAGACAAGTATGTTGACTCAATTTATGTAGAATTGTAAGTTCTCTCTATGCATATGTATGTATGTATTTACTCTAAGATGTGGACTAACATGGAGCATCTCAAAGCGTGTAATTATACTGGCTCTCTATCCAGGTGGCTTAAAACCGTGCTTTGTGACAAACTATGGTAAGGCCTAGTAATATGTACTTGGCAATGTATGATGATGAGATGATAACTTTCGATAATATTCGACGTTAACGATTCGAAGTTGTCGCTGTGATCAAAATCGGACAAGAGAAGAGATAAAATGTCTTTAAGTCTAACCTTACTTTTAACAAGAGAAGGGCTTGACATTGTAATTAAAAAAAGAATAACATATAATTAACTTTTTCAGGCAAAGATGTTGAAGACAGTTTTCATTTTGGCAATAGTTGCAATGCTGGTTGGCGAGGTAAGTGGTCATATAACATGTTTACTTATACCATGTTTTTATAATATTAGAGTACAACTATTAACAGACTAAAGACACTTAAGTGTCAGAAATAAAGGTAAGACATTAATTTAAAAATAAAAATAGGCGTGGATGTACTTCTACCAATTACTAATCTATACAAATAAATAAATAAAATATCTATGTGTGATTCTCAATTTTTTTTAGCTAGATATAATCCATATCTAGCTAAAAAAAAATTGAGAATCATAGGATTTTTGTTAGTGTATTTGAATTTCTACACGAATATCCCTGGTCGGCTCGACCGCGGAAGGACCACGCCCACACAGAATACCAGCTTATTGCTGCTGTAATAAACCAGGAGATGGGCAGCATCATCTTCCTAATAACAACTAAAAATAAACTTACGATTGCTAACTATGGCAAATATCCCTCCTATGATCCAGTCTATGGTGGATGTTTGTGTTCGGCAGTGGACTTTTAATAGGCTGTTACAATAGTGGTATGTTGGCGTCATGCGGTGGACTTTTATGGGCTGTAAAAGAAAGAAAGGAGAACTGAAGTCTAGCACAGTTTTCCTTTCTTTCTTTTCTTTTACGGACCACTGGCGAACCACCGGCGGTTCGTGTTGGTCTATGTATACGTATGACGTGCAGCAACGCTGATAAATGACGAAGTAACTTTTCATTTGTAATTGTTTCAGTCAATTCAACAAGGTCCACCACCTCAAGGAGGTAAGATTTTCTTCCTTTTTATAATGTTTTTTTTAATAACTATGTTCTTAAATGTTCCGATTTATTTCTTTGGTATAACTGATTTTATGATCGTTTGTTGGTGACGTGAGATCAATCATTACACTCTTACCTCCCATGGGTGACGTAAGGCGTCTAGGGGATTTGCCAGGCAAAGCTAATGGCTTCCGATCTTTCGATAGATGCCTATCTATATATTATATAACTGTCTCGTTTACTCCACACCTAAAATACCCAGACCGTCAATGCACAGCAGCGTTAAAAGTGCGAAGTGGTACTGCGATCGTCAATCAGCTTGCCAAGCGTGAGAAGCTGAAAAAGAGAAGAAGAAGAATTGGTCATTCATAAAATAACAAGCGTTAAAGATGCGAGACATCTGATATATGATACTACTGGTGATTATGACATATCCTCCCTACAACGAGAAAAACTTAAGTCCAGCACTCCACAAAAACTTTTACGAGCTGATGAAGAAGAGAAGAGGAAAAAATGTATAAAATATTTTTGACCAGCAATTTTAATTTTGGAGATACTTGAGAAATAGTGAAAGGCGATTACGTAACTGTTGTACTCGTAAATATCATTATTAATTTTTCAGGTATGGGGGGCGGCGGAAATGCTGGAGGTACGCAAACTTTTAAATATTAGAAAAACAGAAGTAACTTGGGTTTTTTTCTATCTACAGAGAAAATATGGATATATATATATTAAAATTGTTATTTATATAAATTATTTTGGTACAATTCTGTTAGCAAACTAGGACAATATAGAGTAAAGGATTCTCAGGCATGTCAGTGACAACACTCGGCTTATAATATTCTAATATATATAACCTTCATACTCATAATAAGAGACGCGAATCACGCCAACAACATAAGCTCGTGCCCGCTGCTTGCACATGCATATGCACACTTGCACACTGGAATCGTAAAGCTGATTTGGGTACTATTGTTGGAAATTAATTAATCCAAAAGAAACGGGGTATGACATCGATAATGCCGCAGGTGTTGATCGTGGCGTCTTTTATACGTTTTATACGTGCGTGTAATGCGGTCGGCGAAAGTATGAGAGGTGATCATCGGCAAACCTTCTGCACGCGAATAAACTTCGAGATTACATAAAGGTTCATTGGAGTAGCGAGGTGAATTCACTCCTGCGGGGTTAGCCAAGTTGCTTTCTACAGTTTATATAGCTAGTAGATGTAACGCTAGCAGACGTTAAGTCTCGAGACATTCACATGAACTTAAGCTCCACCAAAGCGGAAACGAGACGAGAGGAGAGATGTGTTTTAAACAACCAATAGAATTTCGTTATTTACACATCTCGTCTCCATTCATCTTCAGTGGATACTACCGAGCAGAGATGTATCATGTTTGTATGGCGCGATCGATGCGGAGATGTGAGCTGTGTCTCGCAAGCTGGCGACAGCATGCAGCGGAGACAAGAAGAGATGTGAGCGGCGTGTAGCAAGCGGCGCCGCTAGTAAAAGAATATACAGTTTTTTTTAATAGTGACATGACTGAGACGTCTGCCTTTCGTGTCAAATCGCGCTCAACTGTGCGTTCATTTCAACATCCAATGCTCGCCGCATGCAGCTGAGCTCTGCTCTAGCCAGCACACATCTCCGCTCCAGTCTAGCCAGTACTCATCTCTGCACAGTTTTAGTGGATACATCCTAACTGAAAGACATCTCTTCTTGTCTTCGCTTTAGACATCTTCGCACATCTCCGCTTTGGCGGAGTCCGGGCCTTATGTTGATTTTATTCCCTTTTATAATTTTCTATAAGCGTTAACAATTGTAGACCAATGTGTAGAAAGGACATTATAGAAACATCCTAGTTCATAGCACAGTTTACAGTAGGATATTTTCTTTACTAATACTTTTCCACCACACGTAGGTGGCTTTGATGTAGGAATGGGCGGTGGTGCTGGAGGCAATGCAGGCGGACAAGGTGGTGGACAAGGCGGTGGACCCGGTGGCCAGGGAGGTGGCAAATAATAAGGTACGCCTTGAAAATCTCTTTTCCATGTGATTAAAACTATAATGACGGTTAAGTTTCATTGTATTATATATTTTATGATAAGATAATCAAAATAATATTTTTAAACGTAGCTGAATTGGTTTTTGGACCTTGTGACGTTGTGACGTCTGTCTTAATAGCCGAGTAGGAAATGTCTGAAACATTATTATTCTAGAGGATATATTTTGAGGAATGTTCCCACAAATTACATGATTTATTACCTCGGTATATGATGCCTCTCTCTCTATGAGACGAGAGGTGCTCTACAAACTAAGTACGACACATCCTTTTTTTTTGCGCTATTAGTTCTATAATTTTAACATTTTTAATGCTTTAATTCCGCCATTCCCCTAACCATAATCAAACAACATGCTTGGCGGGTTTACATTCTTTTGTTGAGTTTTGCTTTGTCGTTAATAATGTGTAAGTACAACAAAGGATTAGAATGAAGGTTTTGCTTATTCATTGTCATCTACAGCTTATAGCAGGCCTATTCGCTGATTTCGATGACATTAAAACGATAGTCACTTTGTAGTATATTGTGTCGTATGCTATATATACGTAGCTTTAATATAAGTGGTAGGTACGAGGCTCGCATGGCTGAGCCAGTTTTCCATAAAACAAACACAGATACTGGATAAGCAAGCACATTCAATATTGGATTCTCTGCCTGCGCATCATCACAGACTACACAAAACAAACAACTAACTATAACTAAGCGAAAGACGCCAGAGGGGTAAGGTAAGGGGTGAGAGGCGTTTAGCTTAGTTCGCGTAGATTCGGATCGGCCTACACAACTAAGTTAGTTTGACTTAGTTTGGCTATTTTACCTAGCTTAGCAGGCATAGTTTGCGGTGGACGCACATGTATGAAAAACTGGTTCAGCTATGCGAGTTAAGTTTAGTTTAGTTTTTTAAATTAGTTTAGTTCGCGGTGGACATTTGGCTTAAAAATTATGTTGAAACTTCACGAACAGATAAGAAGCAATGCTAGGAGTGATATGAAAATTAGGTGATATATGATGCAATTTTGACTCCGTAATTTCCCACCACGATTCGTAGATGGTAGCATTTTCCCAAACCGTGATGATAAAGGCTCATACAAACTACACCGTGGCCGTTTACTGCTATTGCTGACTAACGAAAGACAGCAGTTTTACAAGTACATAAGTAACAATTAGCCCAGTATGTATTTTTTATACGTGGTAGACCCATGTTGCAGCATAGTTGTAGCACGAACGGGTCGACTCGACCGGGAGAGGACCACGCTCTCACAGAATACCAGCGTAAAATAGCAGCTTAATACTACTGTGTTTCGCATGGTGAGTGTAGAGAACCTGGGACCCTTTTTACTGGAAAAGAGGCATTCCATCTTAGTGCTCACGGGTGACAACGCATCTGCATTTTGATTCTTTATTGAGGATAGATGTAGATGTCTATGGGTCACAGCAACCACTTACCATCAGGTGGACTGTGTGCTCATTTGTCACCCTATCCTACAAAAAAAAATGGTTGAAATGGACAACTAACTCTAGTCACTGAATGCTTGTTCGTCGAAATCGATAAATTATTATTTGATTGACGATCGCAGCATTAAATATCCAGTACCAGATCTCTCGCTTTCTGGCACTGGCTGCCCGTCGTCGGTTTCGGTATTTTACGTCCGGCGAAAAAGAGATAGTTAATGCAACATATCGCCACCCACGCGACTATAGGACGAGAAAATGGAGTAATAGATCCTTTTACGCCGCGCCGCCACCGTGTGGTGGCAAATGAATTAATTAATATAAATTACCAGCTCATTCGGTTCAACGGACGCAGTCTCGGGCACAGCTAGTAGTAAATAAATATATTCACGATTTATAAATTTATTTAAAAAAAAACCATTAACATAAAATAAATCAACTTAAATAGCTCAGAACTGTTGAATTATAGGAATAATTAAACAGTATATTTTAAAGAATAGAACGGGTCATTTTTCTACTACGTCGTGTCGATTATTGTGAAAAGTAGTCAGTAAATGCTATTACCACGATCTAATATCACATTAAGTATTTTTAATAGTTTCATTCTCGACGAGCATTTAGCACTAATTCTTTTAATTTTCCCTGCGCTATTTTACCCGACGAGGTCATTGGTAGTTTATCGACGAACACGACACCCCCACGTAACTCCTTATTCTTTGACAGGTGGTCTGAAAATAAATTAATAGCATCTTTACAAATTTTCTTTTCTTTGAATTTCCTATTAATCTTCTTCAACACTCAGTCGTGGTATCTCAGGAGCTAAGCACTCGCTGAAAAATTCACAATACGCGAGCAACTCGGATTCGATCACCGCCGGCACCAATGAAATTGTTAATTGCAGTTTTAAGTGCTGATTTACCACGTGCTCGATAGTTAAGGATATACGAGTATACATGTTTGAGAAATTAAAACAAAAATTTCGAATAATTCCGCCAACGCGCACGAGGGTAGTGCGGCGGATATTTCCTTGCGCTTAAACCCTTTCGGAAGTGAGAGGGAGACTGTGCCCAGCAATGGGACGTATAAGCTGAACTTATCGTCATAGATAAAACCAGAGCATGGTTCATTCATTCATTACAATCTATTAAAAAGCCATTGGTGAAGTGCTGAACATGGCCTCCCCCATAGATTGTCTCAATAGCGGGATATACGCCATAGTTGCTACGTGGTTGCCACGCTCGACCGGCGGGTGAGCAACCGCAGTTTGAAACTCGGAGACATACACATCAATAGCATTTAGCCTGCGAGAGAATGAGATAGAATGTATACTGTGTTTCCTATTATCTCGGTCTCCTTTTCTAAAAGTTTCACTTCTGCCGCATGTGAACTGCACACTTTTGTTTTATTATTTTGTGTTGTCATCAGGAAGATGCTTCTGCCAATCTCTAGTTTCATTTTCCTCTGTTGCCTTTTATGACACTTACAGCTCTGCCATGTACTTAATTATTATCATCATCATCAACAATCCGTAAGAGTCCACTGCTTGACATGGGTCTCTCCTGTTTTAGAGAGGAGTTGCCTTAATGGCCATGCTTGGCAAGCGGATTGGCGATTGTAGCACCTGCGGTGCTGCACCCCGTCACCGGTCTCTACGTGTTTTACGTTTGGCATAAGCTAGATGGTTACACCATCTATCGGATGCCATGTGTTCGTTTTGGCATTTTCCTTAGTCGCCTCTTACGACATCCACGGGAAGAAATAGGGTGACGGATTCAGTTACTCTGCCTCCACGCGACCATGTACTTACGAGGACATAACACTTACTGCTAACTAATTCTTTTATCTCCTGTGCGGTTACGGTGGAGTCTGGTTTTCGAACGACACACGCCACTGGACGCTGGCCGTCTTCTGGATGCGGTATACTAGTTACACAAACATCCAACACTCCATGATGTTGAAGTATTACTTCCTCTAGCTCTGATGGAACTACCTGTAAAGTTATATGAGAATGTTTGACTGTTATTGTAAGGTTACTTTAAAACAGTTTCAACTATTTTTTTTAACTTGTCCTCTTACGACACCCATAGTATGATATGGGGAAATAAATATTGTTACACCGCCACTACACGGTCAATTAGGTTTTTTATAGGAGAGAGAGAAAACAAGCATGCGGCTCACCTGATGGTAAGTGATTACCGCCGCCCATGAACAACTGCAACACCAGGGAATTGCAGATGCATTGTCGTTCTTTTAAAAAGGAGTAGGCTCTTTTCTTGAAGTTCCCTAAGTCGTATCGGTCCGGAAAATCGCTGGTGTTAGTTGATTCCACAAGGAAGTTGTGCGAGGAAGAAAACTTCTTGTAAATCGCACAGTAGTGGACCGCCCATCATCCAGATGGTATCGCGAGTTTTGTCGCGATGTGTGATGGTGAAATTGAGCGGCTGGAATTAGTCCGAACAATTCCTTAGAGCACTGCCCGTGGATGGAAGGAGCTGGTACTGGGGAGCCCCAGCCCAGAGATGGGAACAGTATTCCATGTGAAGCCGAACCTGCGCCTTGTAAAATTGCAGGCGGCGTGCCGGCATGAAATACTGTCTTTTTAGAGGCCAATTTGGCCTTCTCTTCCAAGTGACCACGAAACTGCAAGTAACTCGATATGTCGACGCCGAGGATTCCGATACTGGCTGAGGTAACAAGGGGAGTGCCTTGAAACTGAGGAGATACGACAAAGGGGTTCTTTTTAGCGGTAAACGCGCAAACTTTTGTCTTCTGGGGATTGAACTGGACTAGATTTAATGGCCCCCATCGACTTCGAAATATTGGCACGGCCGGTGTATAAAGCATCACCAGCGCTGTCGTCCGCATAGCAATGAATGTTACCAGTTTGCAACATATCATTGTTGAGGTCTAGGAAGAGGAGTGCTTCCCCCCGTCCAGTGGCGAAGCTAGGGCTCCAATCTAGGGCAAGCCCAAGATATGGTTTTGTTGTTTTAGCAGTTTTATAAAAATTTACCTTTTCTCTTTTTCGATTTTACATTTTCCTCGCCGATTAGCACTTTAAAACACTTCAACTGAACACTATTATCCTCCATTTTCACTAAAAATCTATGAAAAAGCATAAATCTTCAACTCGCAATATTTATTCCCTCAAGTAAACACACAGAGTAAACATTGAAATATGAAGTGAAGTTGTAAATTTATCGCCCGCTCGCCCCCACGCTCGACTAACTTCACACTAAGAGCCGGGCTTTATCGCTTCATACAAATTGCTATATAAACAATCGTAGTTATATTTCATTATAGATCATTGAGAGTCGAGTTGGACGCAAAGAGAGAGCTTAGCAGATCGGCTTTCTCCTTTGCGGCATGGGCCAATGAGTTGTCCCCCTGTGCAGAGATGGCAGAGAGGGCTGACAGAAGTTCTCTTGGACAGCCTTGGCGAGAGACCAGAATGCACGTGTTCCCGAAGGAAGTCGAACTAGTTTCTCGCCAATTCTGCCGATGTGCTCTGACTTTCATTTGCGTACTGCTACAAGGAACCATAGTATTTTTATATCAAAAGAGTAGGCAAAGTTGTTAGAACATCATCCTCATACATCCTAAAAATAGATGAAATAGGTCCTCCTCCTGCTATCGTATATTGAAAAAAAATAGTATAAACGGCAACGGTGGAAAACCCGGAAGAGTTTGTAACACTGCGTGGCGGTGCAAGATGACGCGGACAATAAGTCGATTTTTAATTATTTCATTTCTTCTGTGTGACTTTTATTATTATATAAAAAACAAAAAATAACACAAAGACGGCTGCTTCACAGGCGCTGCTCCGTTACGCGGCATTACGAGAGTAAAACCAAAACGGGGACAACGTGACGCCCGATATTACAAACCAGCAGTGCGATTGTGTAACTGGTGGGATTCGTTCGTGGTGTGAATCACTGCAACTAAGTTAATGTTTTATTTTATCCATAAGATAACACTTTGTAACCTGAAATAAGATATTAATAAATAAGACATCGACTCGTAATCGAAACTGATACTATATGTTATTAATCTAATACATTTACACAATATAACGAAACCAAACGTCAGACATCAAAACAAGTTACACAGTCGCACTACAGTTCGACCTGCGATATTCCAGGCCGTGGGATGCCATCATTATAACTTTTTGAAAATAATACATACGTGAACATTGCGATACTTGATGAGCAACTTTATGCGGTCAACAAAATAGTAGTTGTCGTTCTCGTCCCTGTATAAAAGATCGCCGCTCTTGATATAGCCATCTTCCGTGAATGCCTTTTTCGTCTCTTCTGGATTCCCCAAATATTCCTTAATAAAAAGATTGATATTGTAATTTGTGATTTGGATTGACAGATGTACTTGTTTCACTCACGATCATGTAAAACAAGTACAGTGTACATACAAATCACAAATGAAGATGAAGTTTCACCAAGTGACAACAATCGCCGGTATAAATTAGGTACCTATATGAAATTGTAAACGTTATTGGTTGGCAAACAACGCAACATGTTCTGCTTTAGATAGTGTATTACAAGTTATTGTTTGTAGCAATTAAATTACAAAATAGTTGATATACAGTTAAATAACATAAGTTCTTCCGTCACTAGCCCACTGATATTACTAGTATCACTAGTATAAGTCTTGGACTTATCCCAACGATGGTATTGTTGCGCGCCACTATTAATGGTTTATACATGGCAACACTAGTTACCACTAGCGCCCTCTAGTATCGAGTAGCAGAACTAGGAGAGTCAAGATCCTTCTAGAAATTTCGGGACCGATATGTACTCGAACATTCTAGATGTTTCTGATAGAAGGTTCTGGAAACTATCTGAGGCCCTATATAAGGCCGGTATAGACCGCGACCGAGTCAGTATTGAATTGGCGATACAAGCGAATACTTCGAAGCGATACAACTGCGAATTAAAGTGATCTGTAGTACAATTGTATTTTGTTATTAGTGTGGTTTTAGTTGTAATTAGTGTTCTGTAATTAAAGTGTCAATTTTGGTAATTCACTCGGCAGTTTTAATTGTCTCGAACCCCAAGCTCGTAACAGTATATATAATATAATGGATTAGTACTTTTAATGCTGCTTTCCGTCGATGGTCTCAGTATTTTATAATAAGGTACTCTGTGATTTTATACATTAGGCACTAGCACTAACCGTAAAGGTTATACCGCTCTCTATCGGGAACCATGAATCATTTCTGGCATTTCAGATAGTCGATTTTTACGACACCCTTGGGACGAAACGGCGTAAGAGAATGAATGAATAAATGAATGAAATATACTTTATTGTACACCGACAAATAAGAGAAAAAATAAGTTAAGAGAATTTTCCGAATTCTGTTACGCTGCCACCCCCCACACGAACAAAAGAAATTAAAAACTCACCGTAAAACATAAGCCCTTCGCTAATAATTCACCGTTTTTGTATGGTTCTTTTATTTCCAATCCAGTATCGGGATCTACTAGCTGAAACAAATTGAAAAATCTTAGATTTATGTATGAAAATTAAAATTGGATTTTACTTACGACTCGTACGTAAAGGTTTATAATGATCTAGACGGTTTGGTCACAAAAACTTAATATTTACCAAAATAATATAAAATACTAAAAAAAAAATTAAATTTATAGGTAAATTTAATTTTTTAAATAGTCTGTTAGTCTGAGCTAACTGACTCTTGCTCCTGCTCCTTGAAGACTAGTATTGTTTTAGACCCAGACTCAGACGGACTCCTAGGCAGAAAAGGAGTCCTACAACTAATATTTATACTTAACCTGGGGTGAAAAAAAAACTAAATCGATGGCGACGACGCGCTTACGTTATACATTGCTGCTTCTGTAAGCATTTTAAAAGTAAATATAGTATATCCCAATCTGTTTTAAGTGGAAATGAGTCACTTACCAATTGTGGCATCGAGCGTGCCTTCTAAACGCCTTTTTTTCAAAGGCAGGGGCCACAATATCTCAAAGCCGAAACCGGCTACATGTAAGTAGACTATCAAAGACATTGTTTTTAAGTTCAACGGCGGGTACAAAATACTGGGCTTAATGATTTTTTAATAAATTTATGATAAAACAATAATAAAACGTATGTTTAATTTCATAAATTTATTAATTGATTTTTTACAGATAAGAAATTACATAATCGATGAACGTTTGAAACAACTAAAAGGACGTTTTAGATTTATATAGGCTTTAAAAAAAGAAGAATAAATATCGATAACATATCGATATATCGGCGTTACAGACCGATATTTAAATATATCGATATCGACTTAAATCGATAAATATCGATATCGATATATCGATATTTTTATACAACTTGCATCCCTAGCCATGGGGCAACTCGGTGCCATATTTTTTAAACCGTTTTTTTTTCAACGGCAATGAATTGTTATTTTCAAACGGGACTATTTTTTTAATGATGAAATACAAATAAAAAAACATAAACATGCGTGAGTGCCGTGGAACACTCAGTTGGAACGAAGTTCCTTTCGTAGTATATTATTATTGATAAACGTATTATATTATAGATTAACAAATACAAATAAATGAATAAAATGAAGCGTCATTTAAAATAATATTTCTTTCATGGCAAGATAAAATAATATTGATTAATTGCAGTAAAACAAAATTGAAGAAGTATATAAAAGTTAATAAATACTTAAGAAAAGTACAAAAATTAATAAAAAATAAGATTAATACCAAAAATTATGTTAAAGTATGTAAAGAAAAGCAAGCATTGATATATGAACTTAAGTTGTATTCAATTGAGGTGGATAACATAAAAAAATGCTATGAGACTGACGTAGAGTGCATTAAGTCAGAAATTTTATTACTTACTAACTCCCTTCAAACTGTGTCCAATGAATATAAATCAGCCCAAAATGAAATGAAAGAACACATTCTGGCTATCGATAATCTGGTAAAGACATGTAAATATAATGAGGAGCGTTTTGACTCCTTAATTAAACATCAATGTGAGTTTCAGCGTTCGATACCAGCTTCTTCAGAGTCGGTGTGTGCTGATAATATTAAACTTCCACCAAATCTCTATGACAGTGCCATAGCAGAGGGGATTAAAATAAAAAATACCTCAAATATTAACAAAGATAGTATAATTGTGTATAGCGATGACATAGGAAAAAATCTAGCCATAACTTTAAATAACTCTTTAAAGGGACAAAAAATTACAAATTGCTGCATGCCTGGAGAATCTTTTAGTGACATCCTAAATAAAATTATAGTTACTAAATTTTGCCCAAATAGTACAATAATAATTTTTGTTGTTAGAAGAGGCAGCGTAAACAACAAAACATATTGAACAACTTAATAACTTAAATGTACACAAAATTGTCTTTTTCACACTACCTTACATACAGGGATTGCCACAGGAAAATAATCTAAGACATAATTTAAATTTACAAATGAATAATTTAATATGTTATACTAATTTAAATTTGATTTCATTTAATTGACATAAATAATTTAATAAAAAAGTTTTGGACAAAAGATAGGTATTACAAAGTAGACATACATATCCTTTGTATTACTGAACATTGGCTATAAGATTATAATTTCATGTTTAATTTCAGAAATCACCAGGTGGTCAGTTCCTTCAATAGAGAAAAAAGTTTACGTGGTGGCTCCTTAATATTAGCAGATAAATCATTATTATATAAAGAACGTAAGGATATTGTGAGCCTCTCTGTTGAGCGAACTGTAGAAATGGCTTGTGTCGAGCTCGAGCAACTCATTGTTGTGAGTGTTTACAGACCCCATGTGCTACTTATGACTATTTTGAAAGGATTGTGGAAGAAGTTTTGCTCAAACTTAGTAAACAGAACAAGTCTTAAAGTTGGAAAAAATTACTTTGCCAATATATATGTTGAGACTTTAAAATCAATCTCATTGAAATTTCTTCCATTAGTATTAAGTTTAGCTCATTGTTTATCTGCGCCCCCCTCCCTCTGCGCCCCCCTTCCCTGAGGGGGGTCGCTTCCGATTCGGCGGAAAGGCCATACAGGCTAAAGCCGTTCCCACAGGTGGTGTTTAGTGTGTAAGGCACTTCTTCAAAGTGAGTCCCACATAACCACGCAGCCGGCTGCGTGGTATGCTATGAGCAACACGTATTGCTGGGCCTAGTGCGACCTGTATAGATAACACTTTTACAGATTTACCCTTGCGTAAATCAAGTATTCAAAATTTAAGTTCAGATCACTGTGGACAGTTGGTATCATTGCCTTACATACACAAAAAACAGAAAAATAAGAAAGTTGTGTTTGTTCCAATAAATGAACATCGCTTGGAGAGGTTTAGAAGTAATATAATAAAAAGACTTCCATCACTTTCATTTAGAAATAGTGCTGACTATTTGTATAGTACATTATTTCAAATTATAAGCTGTGAATTTAGTAGAATATTTATTTCTAAAACTTTCTCTTTTAACAGTCGCAAATCATTTAATGAATGGGCGACAGTAGGAATTTATAAAAGTAGGCGAAGGTTATACGAGCTTTATAATGAAAGATCATATAATAGTAGTGTTATATTTAGAGATTATGTAAAAACATATTATATTTAAAAAAGTGTGCTCCACAGCTAAGGCTTTACATTTAAGCAACAAAATTAAAACTGCATCCAACAAAATTAAAATGACCTGGAGAATAATAAATAGTGAAACGGGCAAGGTCAAACCGCGCAACTCGGATTTTCAATTGAATATTAACAATAATTTAACTCGATCTGATCAAAAAGTTGCTATGGCTTTTGAGAAAGATTTTACTAATGTACCTTTTTTGACAACAAAATCATTAAATTCTTCTCCTACTGTCGCCGAATCATTAAGTAAAAAAAGTAAAGTTACAGCCTATATACGACCCACAGCTGGGCACAGGCCTTCTCTCATTTCTGAGAGGGTTTTAGGGCAAGGAAATGTCCGCCGCGCTGCCCCAATGCGTGTTGGCGAACTTCACATGTCTTCGAAATATTTTTTATTTCTCAGACACGTGGCACTCAGAGCACGTGGTAAATCAGGACTTAAAATTGCAATTAACAATTTCATTGGTGCCGGCGGGGATCAAACCCAACCCGGGTTACTCGCGTACTGTGAAACTTACAGCAAGCGCTAACCATCTGAGCTACCACGGCCGAATTGCTTAAACAAAATGTAAAGGCTTATTTAAATACTTTTAAATTCCATAGAGTATTGCCAAAAGATATCGTTAAATATTTTAAAACTATTGATGTTAAGAAAACGGCAGACTTATGGGGGATTTCAGCTAAAGTTATTTTATCTATAATAGATACAATAGCACCTTATCTAGCCACTATATTTAATACAAGCGTCGAATCTGGTGTGTTTTTTGATTTAATGAAATATAGTAAAGTCATACCTTTATTTAAATCTGGTAGTACATTAGACCTCGCCAATTTTAGACCAACACTTGTTGGTAGTACGGAAATTGGTCTAAAATTGGAAATTATTTTTTCAAAAATTTTACTATTTAGTAAAAAATAATTTTAGTTCAGATGTTAAGTTTCTTTAATATTAATAAATTGCTACATAAAAATCAATTCGGTTTTACAAGGGGTCGCTCGACAACTGACGCTGTAGTTGAGCTTATTAAACATATTTTTTGTGCGTGGGAGAATTCAGAGAATGCTTTGGGTATATTTTGTGACCTTTCTAAGGCTTTCGACTATGTTCACCATGAGACATTAATCAGGAAGCTAAAGTACTATGGTGTCAAGAACGCAGAAAGTTATTATCTATGGTATAAGTTCTTTCGGGTCACCTGTACTAATTGGTGTCCCTCAGGCTTGATTCTCGGCCCATTCCTATTTTTAGTGTATATTAATGTAGTGTATCTTACCTTCCTTGTAGGGATAATAATGATATAGTATTATTTGCTGATGATACTTCCTTGATTTTAAACTTAAACGTCAATCATTTAAATGTCACGAAGTCAATAATGCTATATCAAAATTAGTGCATTGGTTTAACGTTAATAATCTACATTTAAACGGAAATAAAACTAAATGTATTAAATTTACAACATCGAATGTTAAAATCTGAATACCAATGTATTTTTAAATGGGAAGAACTGAGCCCTGTTGTATCCACTGTTTTCTTGGCATCACTCTCGACGCAAAGCTTCAGTGGGCCCCATATATCAAACTAGCAAGCAGACTAAGTTCTGCAGCCTATGCTGCAAAAATATTAGAGGTCTCACTAGTGTCGAGACAGCTAGATTAGTTTATTTTAGTTATTTCTGTAGCATAATGTTTTATGGATTTTGCTATGTCCCCATGCGGCTGATTCAGAAACTATTTTGTTTTACAGAAGAGGCCATTAGAGTATTTACAACCTAAAACCGAGACAGTCTCTTAGAGATAAATTTAAAGAAATAAATATATTAACTTGGGCCTCTCAGTATATTCAGTATATTCACAAAAACAAAGAAAGTTTTAGTAAAAAGTGATATACATTCTGTAAACACTAGGAACAAGCACAAGCAGTGATACCAGTTTCTCGACTCACAGAGTCAGTAATTCTTCTTGGGGCAATGATACGCTATTACAACAAGGTCCCGGAAAGTGTACAGGCTCTCTCTATTACTAAGTTTAAATGTTTTGTTAAGCTGAAGCTGTATAAAAAGGGTTATTATAATATAAATGAATACATGGTTGATAATAACCCCTGGGAATGAGGTGGTCGCTCCCAAGCAGTTTCTAAAATAAATTTTGTAAATAGTTTGTACAACCATTAATGTAAAATTTACTTTAAAAAAAAGTCCCGCTGGGTTTCTTGCTGGTTCTTCCCAGGACAGAGGGTTTTTTTCAAACCAGTGGTAAAGTAAAAAATTACTTTCAATAAGAATTAAATTCATGTGATCTATATTGAATAAAAAATTATTCTACTCTATAATAAAAAGTGCGAGGGAGATGGATATTATTCCATCTCGCTCGCACTATAAAAAGAGGGTCGTGACGGAAAAATCTTACACTTTTGTCGCCTAGCCCCCATCCGCCAAATTCGTACCGTGCGATAAGGAACTTCGTTCCAAAAGGTCCTATGACTTTTACGATAATGTTAACATTTTGTTCGGATTCGAACTCATTGACATAATATGACTAGTTCACCGTCGTAACCATATGGTCTACTATCGTTTGAGCGTATGTGCCTAAATTATTGCTATTGACAAATGATTTAAATAAACTTAAATCTTTGGAATGACCGAAACTAGATAATATGGACTGGTCTCCCTAGGTTGCAAATTGCTGAAGTTTATCAACCTATGTTCTGGCATCTGTACGACATGACGACTACATTTCATCATAATTCTGTTTTGAAGTTTGCTTTGTATCTGGCTTCTACAATTATGAATTCAACTATTCCGGCTTGAAGTAACTAAAATAATGGTCAGCAAACCGGCTCGTAGGAACTAAAAATAAATGGTTCAGCGGTGATCAAAGGGACAAAAACAAAATGGTGAACGCGGCGGTGCGGTATAGGTGTGCGAACGCTTAGTGGACTATATTATTTGCGTAAAATTGATTTAATTCGTTGGCTGACACGAAAGGGGATGAGCTGCTGCGGATTAAGAACAATAAATAGAACAGCTCATGAAAAGGATGGGTAAACCACAGTACCTTGAGAAGAACGGCGTGTCTCGCATCTCTTGACGACTCGATGACACGATGAGCTATGTTTATACTAAATTTATTCACAATAGAACAGTTCTGATTTCTTCTTAATAAAGTTATGTGCACCAAACAAACTTCCAACGATTTAATAATTTTAAGACAACATTTACGTAACTAAAGCCGCGGGCATCTTCCTTCTAGTAGGGCACGCTGACGACTGCTTCCGCGGACGTTCTGTCCCACACTAGGTATGTGCCGGAAAAGGAAAGAAGGGATGTGTCAGCCAATCTTACCAACGAACATCAACTTAAAAATACAAAATGCAGATGTGCGCGTTGGCGCGACTAGTATCCTTGATGAAATGTCGTTCTGAGTACCTTAATTTTTCGGTGTATGTCAAATCGCCTAAGCTTTATTATAACTATGCATGCATCTTATATTTTCGTCTTCATTAGTCCACAAAATTCCACTATACTACAAGATTTGCTATAATCGCTACGTTGGCCAGTCCGTTGCAACTCCCGGTATTTATACAAATATCATCATCATCATTACAGCCTTTCACAATTCCACTGCTGAACATAGGCCTCCCCCAAGGAATGCCACAAAGCACGGTCCTAAGCCACCTGCATCCATCGGCTTCCTGCATGTCTTACCAGGTCGTCACTCCATCTAGTGGGGGGTCGCCCTACACTTCGCCTACCGATACGAGGCTACCACTCGAGAACCTTTTTTCCCCATCGGTTGTCAGTTCTTCGAGCTATATGGCCGGCCCATTGCGACTTCACCTTACTAATCCGTTAGGCTATGTCGGTTACTCTAGTTCTACTGCGGATATCCTCATTTCTAAGTTTATCACGCAGAAAAACCCCGAGCATAGCCCTCTCCATAGCTCGCTGAGCGATTTTAAGTGTCCTCATACGGCCAGTAGTGAAGGACCAAGTCTCAGATCCATAAGTCATCACTGGCAACACGCACTAGTTGTACACTCTCGTATTCAAGTTTTGAGGTATACCTGATGAGATGTGTCGTAATTTCCCGAACGCTGCTAGCCGAGTTGAACCCCTCGATTGACCTCTCGGTTGAAGTTGGACTTACCTAGTCGGACTATTTGTCTCAGATAAACATACTCGCCAACAACTTCGAGCTTAGTGCTCCCAACTACTACCGGCATAGGTGAACATGGACGTTACACATGATCTTTGATTTGTCCATGTTCATCTTAAGACCTATCCGTTGGGAGGAACTATTGAGGTTATTGAGTATAGTGCTTCTTCGGCAAATCAAAGGTGAGTAATGTACTCGCCATTGATGTTAATACCGTATCCTTTCCAGTCCAGTAGCTTGAAAACGTCTTTCAATGCAGCGGTGAAGAATTTCGGGGATACAACGTCACCCTGTCTTACAACTCTCTGCAGTTGGATAGGTTTCGTACTCTGGTTTTGTACTCGAATAACCATCAACTACTGTACAATCACTTCAACACTTCTATATACCGTTGACTGTCGGTATATATTTTATATATACCGACGGTCAACTTGGCACCGCTGAAGGGACTGCAGCACCACCCAAATTTCGACGGAATCAAAGGCTTTTTCATAATCCACATACGCAAGACATAGATTGTACTCCTCGATCTTCGGTATGTATGCGGTCTATGGTGCTAAAGCCTTTTCGGAAACCAGCTTGTTCGGGAGGCTGAAAGTCGTCGAGTCTGCGTTTGAGACGGTTCGTAATGATTCTCGAAAACAGCACGTAGACGCGGTTCAGAAGGGAAATCGGTCTGTAGTTCTTCAAGAGAGCGTTGTCGCCTTTCTTGAAGAACAAGACCACCGAACTTCTGCTCCACGCCTTCGGAGTAGTGCCACCATAGAGGAAGGAATTAAAGAGCTTCTGAAGGACTTTAAGTACCGGTTTTCCACCCTCTTTCAGAAGCTCTGCTGTAATTCCATCCTCACCCGGGGACTAGCCGTTTTCATGGTGCTGGAGAGCCATTCTCATCTCACTCTGACGTCCGAAATATCATCGGAATAGTGTCGGATAAGACTTGGTCTCGGATCGTTACTCACACTTTCGTGTGGCTCCAACGATGATGTGTACAGCTGCACATAGAACCTCTCAATCTCACTCAAAATCTCAGGTCCCGGAAAGGATGCTGCCACATTCGGTCTTAAGCTTCGACAGTTGGCTCTTTCTGGCAGACAGAACTCTGGCAAAGACTTTGGAGCCCTGGTTCCGCTCAATCGCTTCTTCAATACGAGCTGTATTAAAGTTGCGTAAGTCCCGCCGCATGCATTTGGAGATATGTCTGTTCAGTTGCCTGTATTCTGTCAATTCTGCTGAAGACTTCAACTTCATCTACCGTCTAACTGCCATGAGATTAAGAGTGTGATCGGAGAGTTTTTGTGTTCTTCTGCGGCGAGTCTTGCAAAATTTAGCTCCGACCGCATGGACAGTTTCCACGAGCTTGTCATTCATATCATCCACTGCATTGCAATCTTCTTGGTACTGAAAAGATTTTGTAACTCGAACTGAAAGTTTTCGGGACTTTGGATTAGAGCACGAAGGGGATGGAGCGTTAACTTTATTAGACGTGACCTCTGCAACTTAATGTTTAGGTTCAGTTTACCTCTTACCATTCGGTGATCGCTGCCAGTTTTTACCCCCGCGATAACTGAGACATCACTGAATAGTTGTCGTCTGGTCGTCATAATGAAGTCAATCTCATTTTTTGTCGAACCGTCGGGGCTCGACCAGGTCCACTTTCTGTGGGGTCGCTTTTCGATGAAAGAGTTCATCATAAAGAGTCCCTCTTTCCCCATGAAGTCAGCCAGCTGCTGACTCCTTGGGTTCCGTGCGTATACAAATATACGAAATGGTAGTGCTGCCATCTATCGGTTAACTTTTAGATAACTTTTTATAGTATA
The DNA here is from genome assembly GCA_029286625.1 of Parnassius orleans. Taxonomy (NCBI): domain Eukaryota; kingdom Metazoa; phylum Arthropoda; class Insecta; order Lepidoptera; family Papilionidae; genus Parnassius; species Parnassius orleans. Next base: position 3,137,904 of record JAGSMP010000006.1, on the reverse strand, counting down.
CCCATTATTATAGTGGCGACAATATTCCTGCGAGACAGAAATCTGGGGGCACGGTAGTGCCCCCGCCAAGACGAGCCAATCAATCCAAAACGAAGCACTATCTACCTTTTCTCGAAGGGCTTCGTCGTTTTTTCGAACCCTCACAACTTGGGTTTGGATTATATCAGAAAAACGAAATTCTCGGGATATGATATCAATAGTAGTAAGTCCACTATTGATATCATATCCCTAACATATAAAGTTTCACTTGCATAGCTCTTATAGTTTAGATTTTATTGATATCTAAAAAAAACGATTTCGTCACTGACTCACTTACTGATGATCATCAAAATTCTTAGGGTACTCTTCCTGAAGTCCTAGAAAGCTGAAATTTGGTATGTAAGCTGGTATTAGTAGAAAAACAACAAAAAACTACTAAAACTTGGAACTTTTACCCTCCACCCCACCCCTTAAACTAAGGGATGGAAATTTGTATGAGATTTCCGCAAATTTTGATGCTAGAGGTCTGAAAATTCCTATAGGGACTCCTTGTTTCTCCTTGTTATAAATATGAAAAAGGCACCTCTTATGTGCAAGAAATATAACCCAAAAAAAAGAAAGAAAAAATTAACAAAATAAAAAAAATTGTCATTAGCAACTTACAAAAAGAAGTGAAATCCCACCATAAACATTTTCATGTAAAATGTTGCCAAGACGAGACCATAATATGTCTAGCACATTCAAAAAGTTTTCAGATCTCATGTAGAGCCAAGCTTCTAACTCTATACGCCCTAACTTCACAAACTCTACACCTTAGTCAAAATATGTGGCTTGGCCGTTTCGCTACCGTCACATGGGCGTAAGGTGAAAAATTTATTCACTGTTCATTACTTTTCCGTTTAACAATAGTTCTATTGAAGAAAAAATAAAAAGAAGAATAATAATTCATATATAATACAAATAAAAATAAAAAGAGAAAATATATATTTATATAAATGAGACAGGAAAGAAGAGAAACCAACTTACCATCCATGCTGTCCCACGACGGGGTCGAAATGAAGAGGCAGGGTGCAGCATCGCCAGCAGCAGTAGTCCACCTCACCAGCAGTCGTCATCTACAGCATCGGCAGCTGGTAGTAACGAAACGGCCAAGCCACATATTTTGATTAAGGTGTAGAGTTTGTGAAGTTAGGGCTTGTAGAGTTAGGGCGTGTAGAATTAGAAGCTTGGCTCTACATGAGATCTGATAACTTTTTGACTTAGATAAAACTTAACGACAGGAAGATTTTGCCTTAAAAAAATTACGATCGTAAAAAACAATTGTGCTTGATTTTAATCCAAGGCCGGATTCGAAGCCAGTTTAGTGAAACACGGTCATATAAGTTGTGTACAAGTACAACAGCAATCAAATCGCTTCCGTAAAAATGTATTTTCCAGTTAATGTAAAGTACATAAATGGTATAAACGACTGTGAATGGTACTATCATTGTATGCGACAACTTGAACCACGCACCTGCCTACCTCCTATGTGCTTTAGTTATTAGCTACTGGGTCTATATTGGGTCGCGTAAAATTCTAAATCTACCAAGTGTTTAGCCCAAACTCTGTGAACCGTTACAATAAAATATGACTTTCATTTTACGGTCAGTAAAGATTTATGCTGAATAAAATTAGAGCAAGTTATAGTTATCACAATGAAACCAATGTAGAGAAATATCACAATAAACAATTATGCGAAAAATCTTTATGTTGAGTTGGCTCATGACGCTTATAATGATTTTCAAGCAAAAAAACGCAGCCAGCGTTCTTGGCAAGATACCACGGGGAGTAGCATTAATACTACTAGATAATTTAAGTTTTGGAACGAAGTTCCTTATCGGACGGTACGGATTTGGCGGATGTCAGATAGGCGAGAAAAAGTGTAAGATTTTTCCGTTACGACCTCTTCTCACGTAGTGTAGACGGCCTTGGCGGCTATAAGGAAGCGAAATGGAGTAATATCTATATCCTCGCACTTTTTCTTATCTTGCCATGAAAGAAATATTATTTTAAATGACGCCTCATTTTAATAGACGCTAGTAATTCATTTATTTGTATATGTTAATCAATAATATAATACGTTTATCAATAATAATATACTACGAAAAGATGTTCCACGACACTCACGCATGTTTCTTTTAGTTTTAATTTTTTTATTATAATCTTTTTTAATATTGTATATATATACAGGGTGTCCAGTAAATAGCACGACATACTGCAGGGGGTGATAGCTAGGGTCACTACCTATCAATACAACACAATATATGTTCAGCAAAATCTTACGGATTTACAGTTTTACAAAATTTTCCGAAATACCGAAAAATTTTGTTGTTAAAGTTGTTGACGAAGACATAGTGCTTCAGGAACGAGAACAAGACCCGACAACTTCGGTTAGGGCGATACAACGGCACACAGGGATACCGAAGTCCACTGTTCATTCAGTACTTAAGAGGTATGGATACCATCCATTTCACGTACGACGCGTGCAAACTCTTTTAACTAGAGACTACCTGCCGAGAGTTCAATTCTGCCGCTGCATGCTTGAAATGCATCGGGAGGACCCAAACTTTTTTAATAAGGTGTTATGGAGTGATGAGTCAGCCTGCAGAAAGGACGGCTACTTGAATTTGCATAATTTACATAGTTGGCAATTAGAAAATCCGTATGTGTCAAGAAGACAGGTCCCAGTACCAATTCAAAATAAATTTATGGTGTGGGATTTTAATGGCCAGATTGTGGGTCCCGTCGAGCTTCCACCAACATTAAATGCCAATAATTACTTGGAGTTTTACGAGAAACCCTACCACGCTCCTTGAAAATGTTCCGAGTGAGCTAAGAGAGGTGATGTGGCTTCAAAATGATGGGTGCCCTGCTCATTATGGCCGGGAAGTAACAGCCTACTTAGATGAAGCTTATCCAGGCAGGTGGATTGGGCGACTGGGACCGATATTATGGCCACCTAGGTCTCCGGACCTAAACCCCTGGATTTTTTATTGGGGTGCCATGAAGGACAAAGTCTATGAAAACCGATCCAAAATGACAATGAATTGAGAGCAAGGGTTAACATTGCAGCAAGAAAATATCGGAAATAAGCCTGAGAAGACTCAAAAGCTCATTTTAAGAAGATGCCGAGCGTGTATTAGGGCACAAGGAAGCAATTTGAGCATTTATTGTAATTTATTTAAATAAATGTTTATTAAAGTTAACTCCTCTGTTTTTACTATCACCTTATCCTTCAAGATGTCATTTACAGACCGGCCGGCCGGTCGGCTGTAGATTAATTATTATGTAATTCGAACCGTAGTACGACCTTACAAAGATTCGAATTCAAAGTCACATACTTGCATTTAAAATAAAATGCTCTTATTAACTAAAATAGCTTATTTTTTGTATTTTTTAATGAAAATGCACTAGTATTGTATCTTTCCAAAATCACCATTAAACAAGCTATTTTTAAGTTTGTTGTACAAAACTGACACATACATTTTTTTCACCACTGTAGGTTAAACTTAAGTGATAAGAAAATAGTTCTGTGCAAATTTAAACAAAAAATAGTATTTCTTGAAAACATTCTTGTCTTTGATAGAAAAAAGACTTATCAATGAGTAAAGTAACTATTCACGAATAATTTGATGTAAAAAAAAAGTACTAGAAAAGGATTTTTTCATTACGAGATGCTTAAAAATCTGTTTCAAGGTAGAGATTTTTCGGTATTTCGGAAAATTTTGTAAAACTGTAAATCCGTAAGATTTTGCTGAACATATATTGTATTGTATTGATAGGTAGTGACCCTAGCTATCAACCCCTGCAGTATGTTGTGCTATTTACTGGACACCCTGTATATTCAATGTTTTTAATTAAACATTACATTAAATTTGTAGAGTTGAGATTATTTGGATTGTTATGTAAACAAATGGGCACCCTCTACTTGATATACTATGGTATTTAAAAATAAATTCATACCCGTAGTTTATTTATGGCGTCCACGTTAGTCTTTGCCCCTGTTACAAGGATATCCTTAAGGCAGCTGAGATCCACTTCGTCCCAGCGCCTTAACAGTACCAACATCAGAGCCGGACTCATCAACATTGTGTGGGGCTGATGAAAGAAACAATTTTCATTATGACTAGGCTGTTTTTCAAGGCTTACCAATTTTTATAATTTATTTTGATTACTATTTATTTTAGTTATGACGTTGACCGCATGGTCATGGTTCTGTCAGAAATAAGGTTAAAACTAAAAAAGTGATCAATAAAAGTAAGAGTTGAACTCGAACCCCGTTTGAGCAGTAAGGCAACGTTTTATATATATTTAGGTCATAGGAATTCAACCGGTTATCTTGTATATTTTACTGAGCGGAATTTTGCATTACAAAGTCAGCTTCCTAACTTTTAATTTGATGTTCTGGTAATAAAGGAAATCCACATACAAGCATATGCCAAGGGCAGGGATAAGTCACAGACATCATAATTATATCTGTGAGATAAGTATAAAAATACATCATGTTATTTTATTCATTTTGAATACGTATATTGCATTATACTATAGAAGACTTCTGCCGATTTTGTATAATATTTAAAGATACTTGTTAAAATAGGGGTTAGGGTGAAAGGCGTCATTTTTAGCTGTGACGGCCCCGGGTGGTAGCTATCCTCGCTTAGCCGTTGCACTAGAACAAGCGAAGAAGAATATTCTGCGGTAAAGCTAACCAGTGTACATCTTGATAAGTAGCACGACCACGACCTTGACGCTTCGATCGGTGAGAAATCTGATAACTCTATCGCATAATTTCTCGGAAAGCCCATATGAAGATAGCTTCGTAAGGAGTGCTTTATGCCAAACTCGATCGGAGGCCTTCACTTTGTCCAAACTAACCGCCTAGGGGGAGACTCCTTGGTCTCAACTGCCTCTGCCCATCGGTGAGTCAGGTAGACAAGAAGATTACCGGCTAAGTGATCTTGACGGTAACCGTATTGACGGTCACTAATAAGCTTGTGCACCTCAAAGTACCTCATGAGCTGGCAGTTAATAATAGACTCCATTATTTTGTACAACAAAAAGATGTTGGCGATATGCCTATAGTAGGAATGGTCTGAGCGATTGTATTTTTTAGGGATCAACTGCTCTAAGGCTGTTTTCAATGAGATTGGATCAACGCCTAAAGCGTAGAAGTATCGGAAAAAACACATAAGAGATGCCAACTCTGGAGCACACATCTTTAGTACAATTGGGGGATGCCATCCGGCCCATTCGACTTAGATCTTGGGAGAGAATTGTTTTACGCATTGAGCTCCACAGAAACCAAATCGCCATAGAATATCATTTTATTCCGGATCAGACAGTGGTCCGAAGAGCCAAGAGGGACATCGATGGAGACCTTATAGCTGTCCGTTCTGTCAGCGGAATGTCCAACTGGAAAGGTGCACGATCCTTCATATCTAAAATCCACGTGGGCGAAGTGACCAGTTGTGTCAGACCATATACCAAGACAAAGTCGTAAACAGATATTCCAGCATGTTCAATTGTACGAGCACGACGAGTTATTCAGCGTTGTGGGCGTTACAGTCACCGAAGAGCATGATCTCTACGGATGTGTTGTAGAACGGAATCTGTAGCCATTTGGACGTAGCCGATGAGTCGGTCTGTCCCGACATTACCACTGTGGAACCCATAAAGACACCCATAGGAGCAGGTATGGTGGTCACGGTCTATGCGTAATCAAAGGATGGACAGGTCCTTGCCTTCAAGACTAGCGAGGCGTCGAGAAGAGATATCCTCTCTGACGTACACTGGGTTGCTGAAATTCACGGCAAATGTAATAGAGGTGCCTCAGTCGTTTTGCCGTTTGCTTCGAGTACTATGCGTACAGAGTGCCATAGATGTACATGCGAATAGAGTCATATCTGATGCAATATAAATGGAAAATATCGAAAGTAGATTTCGTTTAGTGTACACCAAAAAGAATTAAAGAGGCACGTTATGACCTGAAATTCAATGAGTTATACTTATTACAAATATTGCTTCTTATCAGAAAGAGAAGTTGAACACGGAACATGAGAGATTAATAGATAGATAATCTAAATACTTAGCTATGCAGTTGAATTTTATGTTGTGATCCCTCTGCCAACCATCTTACATTATTAGTACCTACTAACAATTATGGATGTTTGTCCGAAATAAAGAGATTTTATTTTTTATTTTATTTATTTATTTATTAGATTGTTTATACAAATTGACCGCTTAAATATAATTTTTAAAACTTGAAAATTCTGCCCCTTTCTGTACCTTTTACAGCTATTTCTCCACGTTTATAATTTTTTGGTTTTTTTTTTTATAAATGGTTCTTTTGATGGAGGACAGACATTTTTAAGCCTTTATCGAGAAATTAATGAATAAAAAAATTTATGACAACGTATCTGTAGCCTTCTTTGTTTCTTAGGTGGACTGTATGTTCGTTTGTCACTTCAGTTTTATAATAAAAAGTATTGTTACCTTATTGTAAAACATATTACCTTGTATTTATTAATAATCTCAATTAAATGGTCGATATCATCCGGTATAGATGTTTGTAGCTTGGTTTGGCTAAAAATAGGCATAGCGACAGCGTTGAAAATCCCCGATATCCATTGAACGGGGGACAAATTTAGACCTATCGTGCGCCTGTCAAAATATAAATCATCACAAAAATGAACAATCATAAATTACTTATGGGTACAATTGCATATAACGGAATTCGTGGTAATTTATTGCGCTAGTTATATGTTATATATTTAACAGAAATCAGAAGGTTGTTATGAATGATTTCAAATCTGATTTCTATTGTTGTCACTTCCGGTGTACCTCAAGGATTGATTTTGGGCCCCTACCCTTTATTTTATTCATAAATAACCTAAAGGTCTGTTTCAACAATTCTCATTTTTTAATGTACGCTGATAACATTAAAATTAAAAAAAAATGCCAAAACATTAATGACTGCTCACTTCTTCAAGAAGTCAATACTGTTTAGATAACAAGCTTTACATATTTATTTACATTACATTACATTACATTATTAGTCTGCCTGAGTGTAATGTGATATCTTTTACAAAGAACAAAAACTTTTTAAATTTAATTATTGTATTAATCGTATGTCATTGCAAAAAGTTTACATAGTCCAAGATCTTGGTTTAATGCTGAATTCGTAATTACATTTAGATTACCATAATATCGATTAGGTACATAATCAATAAAGAAAAATGGTGTTATCATGAGTCTCTCTAAAGACTATAAACGATCATCAACTTTCTTAAATGTATGTATATAAAACACTCATTCCTTCATAGTTAGAATGCGCTGTACCAATCTGGAACAATATCTACAAAAAATGTAATTATAAATTGGAATTGGTCCAAAAGAAATTCTTACGCAATATCATTTATAAGTGTTACCATTCCAGAATTCCATACATACACTTATTAAAACAGCATAAACTACTAAGCTTGGAATGTACACGCCCGCTTATTATGGCCATGATGCTGCATGAGTTGTACAATAACAAGTTTGACTGTAGTTACATTACCATTAAGTTATACATATTACATTGTACCGAGAACTATAATTCGGCGCGTAGTGTTAGCGCCTCGGTTGTTTAACATCATATGGTGTAAAACAAACGCTGTCGCGCGGGCACCCCTCCGCCGTCTCTTAGATAATTATAACACACACTTCAAAGAATGTGACATTTTTGCTCTGTCATCTACAAAGTTTAAAAGAATGATAACTAAGTTGTTAACTATAATGATTTATAAATTATGCATTAATTAGCATAATTTCCTACGCTGTCATAAATTGTACAATGAGCTTGACAAGTAGGTAAAAATTTGGCATTCAAATATACCTATTATAAAAGCTTATTTTACGTACATTACACTAGTTTGTTTCACGTCAATACATGCAATACCTAATACCGAAGTTATTACTACGAGAAATTGGGAGCGGTTTTTCAAATTCCCGATATTTGGCGCGCTCGTTGTGTGACGTCATCTCTCGTATCTCTCACTATTCAGCCATTCATTACGTCCGCAACGGGTCTAACACGCTTGTTTTTCCACGATTTTCTTCCTATCTAATTTAAAAAAGTTTGTAAAAGTTGTTGTAGGGGGTTAATTTTTACAATTTAACACGGAAGTTGGCTATAAAAAAGGCCAATCTGATAATTTACCATAAGTGAATAGTTTTATGGTAGCTCAATATTTATTAAAAATATTGACAATGGCAGCAAGGTAAACATTAACTTATCTATAAGTAGTAGAAGGTTCCTAGGAATTGTTCAGGAAAGAGCTAAGGGTCTGGTAACTCACCGGTCTCCGCCTTTGACTGCCTCACGCTGCTGGGGCTCGGCGAGCTGGCTGGCTGATTAGGTGACTCGAAGGGATATAACCCTGTCTCTCCGAATAGAATAGTCCATAGGTCACTGGCACAGTATCTTCGGGAATTGTTTAGTACTCGTTGTAAAATAAAAGGGACACACACAATAATTTTTCGAAAGAGAAAAGTTCTTAACGTTTCGGCGTACGGCGCGCAAGTCACTCCGCCGTTCGGCCAATCAGACGCAAGCGCGGCTTCTCGCGTAAAAAGGATTGTTACCAGACCAAGAATTCAATAAATCCCTATTAATTTAGTAATTGTTGCCACTCGAAAGTTTATAAGAAAATAAATATATAGACAATAAATATTAATTTAAAAATATGGTTCCAGTACGGAACAGGAATATTACATGTCATCAGCTCTGTTTTTGAAAAGCCTCTGCTTCACGTTTTATACGCATTCTTCATGTATTTATACGCACTTCAGTTCGCAGCTGACCGACATTCAGCATGGGTTTTGGCCGGGTCGAATTACAGCAAGTAACTCGCTGTCATTTATGACATATCTGACGCCGGCTATCGACGCTGGGGGGCAGGTAGACGCCGCTTACTTCGACTTTCGGAAAGCATTTGATACCGTGGATAACGATATTCTTTTAGAAATTTTTGCACAGAATTTTCTTAATAATTTCTGCTTTTTTACGTTTTTCACAAAAATGTCATTTTCAACTTGAAAACAAAAATGAATTTATTTTATGACGACCTGCGTGGTATAGCTCACTATCAGGGACTCCTGGTTCGATTTCCGAGCGGAAACAATTCTAGATGAATTTATTATTGTATGAATTATATTTTTATATTTTTAGAGCCATGTTATGTTACAAATAATGCGGCCCACTAGCTGCTGAAATCGATTATAATAAAATAAACAAAATTTATATAGGTAAGGCATATTAGTTTTTTTTTTTTGAATGCACTCTTATGGATCTTTACACGCCGATGGCAGTGTGATACCAAATGTGAAATCTAATCTCGATACGAGTACCTAGTGCGTGATATACTGCAATCATGATTATTGTGATTTTGCAATTACGAAATAATATAAAATTTTCTAACATCGAGACGCGAGTAATGACGTCACCGCGCTTTGTCCGGCCGAATTTTGACAATAATATCGCGTGGGAAAGCGCACTTTAGTCTTCATTGTCTCAGCCATTTTTTAAGATAGGAAAATAATAAAACCACCTCTTTTCTTGGAATTTTACCTAGTTTTGTAGCAAACCTATAACAAAAATCGTTGGCCTTGTTAATTGTATTAAACATAAGGTTAAACATATAATATTACTTTTTAGGCATTGGTGTGGGTTACACGCTAAGTACTCCTAGTATAAATTAATTGTCTTGTATTACATATGTAACTGTTTTGTTTTTTTTTTTTCAATAAAATATAATAAAAATAAAAATAAACAATAACAATGAACTGTTAAGAATCGAACGAAATTGAATTTTATAAATATTTTATAAATATTTTTATTCAATAAAGATTACCGATGACAGAGAACGTGCGGACCGGCAGGTATTTTTTTTCCAATGAAATACTTAGATTACAATTGTATTTTATGTAAGTATATTGGAGCTACACTTTGCAAGATTCATCGAAGCAGAACTCAAAAACTCTACGATTATACATTTTATCTCATGGCTGTTATACGGAAAATGAGAATGCAAACTTCAACGATATGACACCTTACAGGCAACTGAACCAACAGATCTCATAAATAAAACAATTTATATGTAAACTAATATATTTACTGCTATTCAAAGTATTTTCATTACATTTTAAATTACATTACACTTTTTCATTCGTTCAAATCATTTTTGAAGACATAAGGGCCATTGGTCTGAATGCATGATTTTCACGTGCTGGTTGAAAGCTATTACGGCCTCTTCTGGCTCCGTAAATGTCAAACCTCTCGTCAAATCTTTATTTTTTGGGAAAATGCAGAAATCACATGTTGCGAGGTTTGGATTGTTTGTAAGATGAGTCACGAGCTACATCTTTTCAAAAGCCAATTGTCATGGTACAATAGAACGCAACTTCTTGATCGTTATTCTCTAACGTTTTCAAAGACGCTGGGTAGTTTAGTTTAGTTTAGTTAAGTTTTCAACGGGCTATTTCCTGCAACTCCACGTCTAAGCGTGTATTTTGCGTGTGGGCAGGAATATCACGATTATTCGAGCCATGAAATCTCCTCAAAGAAGCTCAGCAGTCCTTTGATGTTTCGAACAACTTCGAGGAGTGACCCTAAGCGACACTAAGCCTGAAAGACTGTGTTGTGGGTGCCCAGCGGTGTACATATGTATGTGGATGTTGAGGTCTTCCGAGAAAGTTTCAGATCATGAAAATTCTAAGTTCTTTTGGGTTTAAACCCTCCGACTGGTTAGTTTCATTTTCATTGTATTTATTTTAAATGTTGATACAATTTTTTTTTAATTTAGCTCATACCAATACACAAATGTCCTCGAATCTCCTCTTATGTGATGCGCCGGTTTTCTTTAATTAGTCGCCAGACAGTAGCCACATTTTAATCAGTAATCGCAGTTTAGGGTCGACCTTCACGAATTTCATCATGGAGAGAAACACTGCCACGATCAAATTCTGTACCAAACAAAGTCTTCAATGTATATTACTTGGTACCAACGCCTTACGTTGCCTCGCGGAGAGAGTAAACATTTAAAATAATAAAAAAATCATTGCCCAAAAATCTTTTAGCGTTAATTATATTTGTGTCAAACTTCAACTTTTGGCAAAAAAACCTCGGAGTACGTATGTATGTAATTACTCTAAGCAGAAAAAAAACAATGGATACGCAACGTCCCGCCAAATATTATTTTAATCAATATATAATCATCTCATTTTTAACCCTCGACACAAACAGAGGGGTGTTATATGTTTAACGTGTGTTATCTGTGTATATGTCTGTGGCATCGCAGCTCCCAAACGGATGAACCGATTTAGATTTAGTTTTTTTGTTTGAAAGGTGACTTGATCGAGTGTTCTTAGCTATGATTCAAGAAAAAAATTTCAGCCGTTTTTCAAAATTGAAGGAAAACTGGTACATGAAATCCTTACTACTAATACCATGGACGTAAGTCTAACTTCGACCGAGAGGTTGTGATTCTCCAGACATTCTAATCTCGCTCGGACTAACATCCGGGATATCATCAGATTAGTGTGGGATGAGACTTGTTCTTGGATCGTTACTTACACTTGCGTGTAGCTCTAACAACGGTGTGTACAACTGTCCGCAGAACCTCTCAATCCCACTCAAAATCTCAGGTATTCCAGAAATGACGCTGCCCCAGTTTTAGCTCCGACAATTGGCTGTTACTGACAGACAGATCTTGCACTCCGCAATTCTTCTTATTTATCAGAGACGACAACGCATCTGTAGACTTTTTTGTTTGAAGTTGGTTGCAGGTGTCCAAGGACTGCAGTAATCTCTTTCCATCTAGTGAACTGTGAGTTCCTTTGTCACTCCTGTTTTATAAAAGGATGAATAGTTATTTATAGTACTTTTTTTTTAAATATTATCCTCATACTAGATTTTCTTTGGTATCGTGAGACGTTTTTCATACATAAATTCACCGTGGACAAATATCAATAAATATTTGTACACTATACCAGCACTTATATCGTTCGTGATTCGAAACCGCGCAGCGCGGCATACGGACTACTACGGTTTTACAATATTGTGAAACTGTGGCGCAGCCGAGCCGTCAATGTCAATAAGTTCAAGAATAAAACGTAGCAATCAAACCCCCCTGCCATACACACGTTGAGTAGCACGGGAACTAGCGAGGAAAGGAGAAAGATACGTAGTGTGGCAACAATACTCGTCATGCTCATTGTTCATGCCCATCGCTCACTGTTTTGACGGTTTTTTGGGCGCAAGTCTAAGGACTGGTAATATGAGCGCTTGCGCGAGCGAGTGACCGGCCACATAATCACGCGAATGCAGTCCGAATCGAGCGCTCGTTATGGAAGCAATATATGTATGTGCAAAAGGAGAGGACGACGACGACGAGGTATATTTCTTTTTATGACTTTGACACATAATTAGCTATACAGCTAGGCAGCGAGCGCGCTATGCGTGTATAATGCATAGCGCGCAAGCTGCCACAGTTTCAACATCTATTGTGTTGCAAACGCAAACGACCTAGTGCGGAGCGTCGCGATTAATTGCGCGAGTAGAGCAGTGTGTGGGCAGAGGGCAACATCGCGGCAGCGCGAGCATAGTATGGCGTAGCCAAAAGTGTAATAACATATGTATGTTATATAATATATATGCAGTAACAATTAAAACGTAGTGATTACATACTCATATAGCTCTCGGTAATTGTCATACGATACACAATAAAATACATAGTGTCTTTAAAAATCGCGGTTTCTTAACATTACTTACGTGGACCTAGCTTCATTTAAATATTTCATGAAAGATAGAAACTTTTCCATTACAATTCGATGTTTGAAGGCTGCTACTTTGGGGAGGCCGGTAGTGCCACTAGTGCTTATTAGGAAAGCATATACTTTATCAACGTCAAATTCGGCTATTCTGTAATAAAAAACGAAAGTTTTATTAAAATTTCTTATTGTCATTAGATTGCAATCAGTTAAAAATAAATTGCCATTATTGCCACGCCTGGCATATTACTAGCAATCGTAGTAATATGTGTTTCGAACATGAAGAAAGAGGAAGATCAAGAGAAAAGACGAAACGAGATAGGGATATTTATGTATGTATTAGCTCAAAATGGGTATAATTATCGCGGAATTTAGATTGGATACAACTTTAAAAATATCAAACTTTATTTTCTTATATTTATTTACTTAAATGCCTTTCTTTTAGGTCCGTATTAATAAACGTTCCTCAATGACGAACTCAAGTGCGTAGTCGCAAGTCTTAGAATTATTAAGCATAATTTAATTTGATTGACCGTCACCAAACTAAATTTTCTTATGTATAAAGTAAATTTTTATGAACTTATATGGGTACTTTTGTTTCTTTTGAGTTATCGTATTCATTGTATAGACCATTAGTAGTAGAATAATATAATATCCTCACGATAGCGCTCGTGATTTGTTCGAGACACGATTATTGTGCGTAATTAATCTAAGGTCCAATTTAGCAACCCATGATAAACTTTAATTGGCGACACTCACTTGAATTCAGCCTCTGGTTCAACGACATTGTATGTTTCTAAGAACTCTTTCATTGAACCTTCTCCTTCTATGAAAGTCACTATCTTCAAATCTAGACCTAAATCATGCGCCGCTCTCTTATACTCCTCCAGCGATTTATGTTGACAAAAAGCTATTTTTGGCTGCGTTATTTTCAATAATGACTTTAATTCATCTGAAATGAAGAATAAAACTAAATAAAATATTAATTATTTCGTTAAAACAAATTAACTATAAATGTTAGGTAATCTGTGAGACTACGCAGTATCGATTCATATTGCATACACATGTATGTAATTACTCTAAGATTCATATATTAGCTCAATTCTGACGGCACATTTAAAAAACTTTAAGACTTATGAATGCGAACACCCAATCCAATATGATAGGCATGCTTAAGCACAAATATAATTTGCAGTTGTGAATTATAATGTCCTCCACAGGGCCGAGTTTCGGTCACGGCGGCCACACAAGACTAGCCATCTGGGCAGGACGGGATTATAGTGCCCGAGTGTATGCGCAAACACTGTGGTACACTCTCTATTCAAACACTCTCATAGTCCCATCGGACTCCTGGCTGCTACTGAGAATTTCTTGACAAAAAATCCCAATAACTGATTTTGGCCAACCCGAGATTTTAACCCAGGACCACATGATCAGCAACCGCGTTTACGACCACTAAACCAACGAAGCAGTGAGTTGTGGATTACATATAAATATATTAAACTCACATAATATATTAAATTTTTAAATTAAACTGTCTTCATGAATTTTATCGCATCAGAGCAATATGGTTTTACAATATACATCGTTATTCGTCATCTATCATGGGCCTTTACACAAGCCCCCTTTATAATACTTACTATGCTTAAATAAGGGGTCTACGCCTACTATTGAATAACCATTTAATAACGCAGCGTAATATGGTATGTGAAGATCCAAATGGTTGTTGCCTCCTAACGCTAATACATCTCCGGCCGCAGACCAAACTTCCTCAGCGCTTGGGCCAGGCGAATAGACCGCGATAGCACCGAAGCATTTGTTTCTTCCTGTCCTGTTGCTGCATCGATCTGTTTAAATTAATAGTTAAACATTATTAGTTAAGCAGTAAATATACAGTAAAACATTTTATAGAATAAGTGTGACTAACGAGCACACAATTCACGAGATGATAAGTAGATGCTATGGCCCATAGACATCTATCATCGATTAAGAATCAAAATGCAGATGCGTTATTACCCATTAGGACTACGAGTAAGATGGAATGTCCCTTTTGCAGTAAAAAGGGTCTCCAGTTCTCTACACTCACCATACGAAACACGCGAACACCATGCGTAAATAAAAGAAACCACGTCATCAGTTTAATGAGTCGTCATTTTAATTAGGTAGTTTAAAATAATTTAAAAAAAGTTAGGTATTATTTTTGTCAAAAAAAAAATCCTATCCATCCAAATGTTTATTGTGAATTTTAAAATACATGGACTAATCAAGCAGCATTACCGTGTGGGGTCATCTCTGTCGGCTCTGCACTCTGCGCTCGTAAACTCAGTAGCCTAATGTGGTAAATTACTCACCGTGAGCAGAGAATATTATATGTGTCGCCGCAAGGACATCTTTTGTTAACGAAGCCCCAACTTTGCATTGTATTCTTGGAAGGGCATAATCTTTTATCAAACAGGCAGTATGGTTTTCGTTCGGGACAATCAACCAATGGTGCAATACATGACCTCACTGACTTATATAAATATAGCTATTTTAAGATTAGATTTAATAGATTTAAGATAGCAAAATGAAATGCCTAGCTATATTTTTAACATTATCTAAGGCTTTCGATGTGGTTTCGATCCCTAGACTTGCAAATAAACTGGAAGCATTAGGTATTAGAGGCACCCAGCTTGACCTTTTCAAAAGCTACTTAAGTGGCAGGACACATTGTGTAAAAATATGCAATTATGTAAGTGGTTATTAGGAGATTGAATACGGTGTTCCCCAAGCAGCATCCTAGGTCCAATCTTGTTTTTAGTGTATGTGAACAATATGTGTCAACTCAGCATGGATAAGGGAAAACTTACAGCTTTTACTGACGATACTGCTTTGGTGTTTTCCGACACAACGTGGGAAAAGGTCGATAAATCAGCTCAGCGTGGTTTTACCATTGTCACGGATTGGCTAACATAAAATGGTCTCATGCTCAATGTTGATAAAACAAAGCTTATGAAATTTAGTATTCGGTCTCCAAAACTACCTCCTAATCTTAAAATAATATCCCACAGTCATTCTGATAACATTCTGTCTCCCAAAACAAACTGTGACTGTCCTAGTCTAGAAAAAGTCCATTCTCTAAAATATCTGGGAATAATTTTTGATGATAGACTCACTTTCAATCTTCACGTAAGCTTGTTGTCTAGTAAGGTTCGAAAATTAATATTTGTGTTTAAACGCCTGAGAGATGTAGCTGAACCTAACTTTATTAAAATGATTTACTTTGCACTTTGTCAATCAATACAGACGGCTTCTTGGCGCAGTGGCTTAGCAATGAGTTGCAGCGCTAAGGTCCGTGGGTTCGAATCCCACACGGAATAAGTACTTGTATGGCCTACAAGTAATTGTTCCGGGTCTGGATGTTTGTCCTTGTGAAATTTATGTATATAAACTGCACCCACGATACAGGAGAAAATCCAAGTGTGGGGGTCAGTTCTTTTAAAATTAAAATAAAAAAAATCTATAAGTTAACCATAAATATTTAAATATAACATTATTAAAAGGATAATTTTAAGATTTTCAATCCTAGTGTGGAGGTAACGTTTCTAAATAAAAACTAAAACTAAAAAAAATTATACTTAGCTACTGTATTTCTATTTGGGATGAAGCCGGTAAGACCTGCATGATTTTAGTTGAGCGTGTTCAAAGGGCAGTACTCAAAGTACGCACTTTTAAAAAGTTTCGACATCCAACTTCCGACTTATACAAATCATGTGAAGTTTTGACAGTGAGACAACTTTTTATACTACACACATTATTAAAACAGCATGCTAATGTACATAAAACTGCTACTATTACTAGCGAAGTAAACAGTCAACAGTCATATCATCAACAACGCAAAAATATAACTCGGTCGGTGCACCTAAAAACTTCATTTGGCCAACGTTTTTATCAATTTCTTGGACCCTTTTTGTATAAGAAGGTAAATAATTTATTTAATGTAAAAATAAAAGTAAATATGAGTGTAAACAAAATATTATTAAGTGGCTACAAAGTCTTGATTATAACACAACGGACTCTATGCTGAAACCCATAACTTTATATATTGTTCATAAATATACCATATTTACACCCACATCCACACCCCATCCATACACACACACGCACGCACGCACGCACTCACGCACGCACGCACTCACGCACAAACACACACACACCCACACACAGAGAGAGAAAGAGAGAGAGAGAGAGAGAGAGAGACAAGCGGTACAATATCTTGTTTTCCTTAACACTGGTCAAATTGTTTTATTTTCTTTTTACTTTACCCTTTCATGAGCTTAATTGTTATTATTGTTTATTTTTTGTAATTGTGACACTGGAAGAGTACTGATGTTTACAGCTCAAGTTTTCCTATTGCAAGCGTCAGCTGAAATACTGCTGTGTAGAATAAGTAAACATTTTGTATTTATTCTCTAAGGACGTTGTATGGTGTGCAAATAAATATATTATTATTATTATATTATTTAATTCAATAACAGCAATTTATCAGAAACATAATATGTAACTAGTTAGTACTATAAAACTCTTTTGGTTTACAAATCGCTTTATTGACGAGTAACTCCTATTAAAACTTCAATTATTAACTTTTAACTCAAATATAGTTTTAAATTGTAAAAATAAATGATTGTCAATTTGATTATTAATCATTGTAATTGAAATTACCCACTGACCTCTATATGTATATACCAGTACGCTGGACTGGCTATACCCTAAAAAAGGTTTGTGCTTTGTGCCGATTTAAAGCGCCACCATTACATAAGACAATATGAGAAAGTCTGTTGTGTTGTTTAAATCGTATCTTTGTATTTTAAACTTTTAAAAGAAAAAATGAAAGTATTTTGTGTGGTTTGAATATGTTTGATTTTAGTTATACACCACTATTTTGTAAGTACCAAAAAAAATTAAGTACGATGTTACTAATGATAATGGCACTGTCAGAATTTTTTACTATTTATCAATCACAATGTTATGAAGGTTTGTTTTTATCCAAAAACTGAGCTAGTTTTTGGATAAAAACAACTTTATTGGCACAGTACTAGAAAATACTACACAAGTAAATAACGTACGCACTCCATTCATAAGACGCTCCCGTTCCATCTCCTTAATGGTGATTAATACAGTACCTAGTACCTACGTCACTACTTCCTTAAGCCGGTGAAGTAAGCCGAGAGAATACGAGTGATCGTATTCTTGCTTACTTCACCGTACATACGTGCCTGGGTATAGAATTTTTATCGATAAATTTTATCACACTGTCTTATCTCTATTATTAGTTTTAGTGAAATTACCTAAGTAACCTAATTAATTCAATAAAAATGTACTGTTTGGTTTTGGTGTAATATTGACCAATCAAATCATCGACCAATCAGAGCGCTTCTATGTAATTATTATCTCTTCCTTTTTGTATGAACGCGGTAGTACGGTCACTTAAGTGTCTGCGCTCATCGGTGTAGGTTCTATTTTCCTTGTAAAACTTTATGAGCATTATTTGTGAATTTATACCAAAACAAGAATTATAACAAGAAGAGTTGAACAAATTATAAGTGTGCGATCTTAGAGACCTTTTCATTATAATGGACACAATACACGGCAGCACAACTGAGCCCTTGTCAAATGGGGACAGTGGTGTTGCTTCACCAAAAAACAACACCGAGGCTTCCGCCACGACATATATTATTACTACGTACCGTGAGTATGAAGAAAATTGAAATTCGTGAAGGGCGTAAAAACTGACTAACATTGTTTGCTAGTTGTCCCTTACTCTCAAAACCTAGCAAAAAGCCTATCTAGTAGACGTAAAAAGGCTGATTATTGAAGTAAAAACTTCTTTACCATCGTGGTGATTTGAATCTCAATGAAACGAAAAAGCGACACTAAAAAGAGGCAAATATATAAATTTATAGGATAGAATGAGATAGAATCTATACTTATTATAATAAAACGAAAGAGGTTTTTTGTTTCTTTAAACACGCTTATCTCTAGAACTACGAGTCCGATTTGACAAATTCTTTTTGCATATAATAGCTACGTTTACAGGAAATAGTATAAGCTATCTAGCATAAGGCTACACCTCTCAACTAGCCTTAAATATTGATTTTCGTTAAACAAGTCGGAAGAAAAAGCGCTCCCGAACTGCTTTATCCGCGTGCGCTGGCGTAATAGTTAGTGATACGTAAGTGCTATGTTTTACAAAAATATAGATCTTTTTTCCATCTAAAAAAAAGTTCGCGATACCATAGGCCTATTTCTTATAAATAAGCCAGAATAGGGTATATTGTGACAGAAAAATAATGAAATTTAAAAGTGATATATGGGCGTTATTATTAGGCATGGCATATTAATCCTTACGAACGAAAATTACTTCATCATTAAGACAATTTTATGAAGATAAACTTTCCTTTTTATAGCATGTTATTTGGACATATAGTTTAAGAGATAATGAAAAATTTAAATGATGCAACACTCGGCTCCGCGTGCGAACGACGCCTAGCCACCCGATGAGACCCGAGAGAAACCAGCAGTGAACGCCTCTATAAAATATCAAATAAATAAAATTAATCATATTAAATAAAACTAACATATCCAAACTATTTTGGACAATCCATGATTTAAGTAGACGTCGCTATTACAAAGCAATTTTATTGGATAGAAAATATTCTTTTGATTTAATATACTAAAATTTAGGCTCTGCATGTCTAAAACTAAGGATCGTAACATTTATTTCCTATAAAATTAAACTTTTATCTTATATTTTATGCCACACTTGTGGTTGAAAATTATCAAATTAAATAAATCATTTGCTGTGAAATATTTTTGTTTTATATTTCACTAGCTGCGCCTCGCGACATGCGAACTTCGAGAGAGACATCACGACGGACGGTTGCTGAATTAACAAAGATTTAAAAAGTTAAAAATGTTACTTAAATTACATGGTTAACGTAATTGATGGTTATGCATGGTACAGGTACTGATATAGCCTTGAATACAAAGTGATTTATTTGGATATAAGGATTAATTAATACCAAGGTACGAATAATGTGGCCTAGTTTGTACCGGCGTTACTATTGCATATTTTAACATGAAAAAGTAGTTATTGTGACATAACTGTATTAGTTAGACATATTATGGTATCCCGGATTTTTTTGTAGATATTGATGTCCTCTATAAAACTGAAGTACATCATTTTGCTCTTGTCAATATTTTCAGCAGCGTACGCGATATAAGGATTTTTCGGCGTTACTATTGCATATTTTAACATGGAAAAGTAGTTATTGTGACATAACTGTAATAGTTAGACATATGGTATCGCGGACTTTTTTGTAGATATTAATATCTTGTATAAAACTGTAGTACGTCACTTTGCTCTATTGTCAATAGTTTCCGCAGCGTACGCGATATGAGGATTATTTTTGGTATTATTTTCACACCTTGGGTTACATTAACGAAGTTTTCATACGGATCCCTAACTTTTTTGAAAATATTCTATCGCCTATGTTCATCACGGATAATTTAGGATTCTAACGGTGGAAGAATTTTTCAAATCGGTCCAGTAGTTTCGGAGCCTATTCAATTCAAACAAACAAACAAACAAATTTTTCCTCTTTATAATATTAATAATATTAGTGTAGATATCATTTGAGGGCTTCACGTCTACCGCCTGTGAACTGCAGACATGTTTTTATTTCTATAGATGGCTTGATTACAAGTAGAGGTTTAATACCATACATACATAAACTCTCATGTTTGTTACCCAGAGTGGTAGGCAGGGTTTACAGACTTCCATTTGGTACGATCATGACACACCTCTCTCGTCTCCTACACATTCATATAATATCTACGCATATATGCTCGTCGTTTAAAGTTTTTTTTTACATCCCTTATTTGGCTCATATTCAATATGCCGCCAATTTGGTTCATAAACTTCTGTCTAAAGTGTCCTATGCCTACTCTATCACTCGTTTTTGCAGTATAAATTTGTTTTGTTACCCTTTCCTCTTTCATTCTGTCTACGTGTCCAAACCATCGAAGCACTCCTTTCTTAATTTCGGTCACAGCATCTTCTTGCAAACCACACAATTTCTCACCTTATATTTCAGGGTAACACTTAACATACTTCTTAATGACAGCATTTCTACACTATTAAATATTACTCGCAAGCTTCTTCTGCCACACCTAATTTTACTACCACACCTTAAGGTATTGTTAACAGTCATACTAGTACTTGCCTCTATTGATACAATCCGTTTCAGCTATGAAGTTAAATGATGAAGTGGTGATGCAGCCGAAGATGGTAAAGTGCACTGAATTATCTTGACAACAGCCTATTTATCACACTTTGAAGACACCTACATATGGATGTAAAAGAAGGATGCCAAATGTAAGTCCGTAGTCTCTACCTATCCCTCTGGTTAACAGGCGTGCGAGTTTATGTTATGTTGTTATGTATGTTTTTACGGATATGTAAAATCTCCATCCATTGGGGGTTGGGGCAGCGTGGTGGCCACTTCTTAATGTAAATTTCGTAATGTCAGTAGAGTCAAGGTCATAACCCCCGCTTATTATGAGATCGCATAAAATGAAGAGTTCAAGCCATTACATGGAAACTTACTCATATTTCGGAATGATAATGATCGCAGATTTTAAATTAGACTAAGGTCTTTCGAATAGGGAAAACCGCTCTAAAAACTTTCTCTTCGATATTCAGTACAGTCATTATCCTTCATAAATATTTCTTTTCTGTTACAGCTGTATGCTTAAAAGAAACTTTGACGCTACAAATTCTCCGTGCTCAACCCCTTTCATCCTTCAAAAATGCACTTAAAGTTTATTACTTGGAACTCTACCATTTCCCATCATATTTCGCTCAAATATCATTTTATATAGATCAACTTTTTAAGATTAGGTACCCTTTACTGCATAGAAGCAAACTGAACGACCTTCCAACGTGTGGACGCGATCACAAATTCTTGGCCATTATCTTTGCCAACACATTCGCCAGTATGTTGGCCAACGTGAAGAGCCGCCATGAGCCGGAGTGGTGAGAATTTGACGTAGGTGTAGTAATATAGAATAAAAGAACACAAAACATTCACTACATAATATATACATTTTACTAATAAATAAAGTATACAAATATAACCTATACATATATTTATATAAATATATAAATGCATGCATATACATACATATATTATACATACATACATATATTATTCAGTGCTTGTACACGTTGGTAATGTAATGGGTGATATCCAGAAGAATTCAGTAGTATCCACACGTACTGGCTAACTCTGAAGCTCTGAACTCGAGCTGCATCGCTGGTGCGGGGGTTTCTTTGACTCGATCACTGTGTTTTCGACAGCCGAGCTTATTACTGAATGACCACCTCGAGCACTTCCACGTGACGGAGTGGTGAACTGTCTTAAGTCTAACAGCCTTTGGTTAGCTGCAAAAATTGATCTCCGATTGGTGGTACACGTGCGTTAATTCCTTGTCTTTGCAAACACGGTAAACACTGTAATATTGCAACATTTCATAGTTTCCGCGGTTTGAATATTTTTGTTACGTCATTGGTAACAAAGCGTACGTAATGAGGTCACGGTCACGGTCAACACTGTCAGCTGTTGGCTTGGCTGGGCGAGCGGAGGCTAGCGAAGCTTAGCGATGTAACGGTAAATAAAAATAAGAGCGGGGTGATGCGCTACAAGGTACCTTTTCAAATGTGTGCGTGCATAAAATAGTAAACATTAGATATTTATGAATGAAATTCAGTTAAAATAATGCATTATACCACGTATTTTGAATTTAAGAGTTAATAATGACAGAATGTTTGAGATTTTTTTTAATTAATTTTTCTTCACCATTTGCCTATATTACTTATACTGAACCTTTCCTGCAAATTTGGCCGTTAATTGCAAAATAACCCTGTATATTCACAAAAATGAATTTCAATGTGTGAGTGTATGTATGTATTTTTGTATTGGTATGTGTGAATGTGTGTGTGTGTGTGTGTGTGTGTGTGTGTGATGTGTATGTGTGTGTGTGTGTGTGTGCGTGCATGTGTGTGGTATGTGTGTATGATTTTTAATCCAAATATAATATATAGTTCAGTTTCTGTGTATGGTAGTTTTTAAAACAAAACAGTCAATTTTATTTTACATTCCCTGCTCG
Organism: Parnassius orleans; assembly: GCA_029286625.1. Lineage (NCBI taxonomy): Eukaryota > Metazoa > Arthropoda > Insecta > Lepidoptera > Papilionidae > Parnassius > Parnassius orleans. The sequence goes on along the minus strand of JAGSMP010000006.1, from coordinate 3,114,867 downwards.
TCACTGGATATAGTTGTAGATTTTGATTGGAGCGGTTGTATAATAACGATGACAAATATTGAAATTGATTTCTTGCGAATTGGGTATGAGTGCGTTTAACTGTGGTCACTTTATTATGTTTTCTTTTATGCAATATGCTCGGATCTAATTTTAATGATTTGTGTTTTTTTACTACAGTATAGAGAATATATAGTTTTCTAATTGTTAGTACATCAGCAACAGAATATAGAGCTTGTGTTGCAAATCTACGATTTTTAAAATACATCACCTTTAGTAACGCTCTTTGAGCCCGTTCTACCACGAGATATTTAGTTTTTAGAGCCTCTTCCCACACTGTCAGACAGTAAGTTAATATGCGTTGTGCTAATGCCATATACACTTGGTTCATAAGTTTCTTGTCGGCAACATGTCTCAACATTTTAAAAATCCACATCAGCTTGCGTGTTCTACACGCGACGAGATCAATATGCGATTGCCAGGAAAGTCTTTGGTCTAGCATGATACCAAGGTATTTAGTTGATGCCACTATAGATATAGAGGGACAGCGACAGTTAGCATCTTTACCACAATCATAGACATGTATTTTAATGTCGAAATCATTACTGGGTTGATTACTGTCTAAATTTGAAAAACATCTGTAATTTGCCTTTTGTGTGTTTAGTGTCAGCAGATTAGTTCTAAGCCACTCACCAATTACTGACAACCCGTTTTCAGCCTCAGTCCTCACTGCAGTCCAAGATGACCCAGAAAAAACCATCGCAGTGTCATCCGCATAAGAAAAGATCCTAGCGTCCCCAGTCTTTATGTTACAGAGGTCATTGATGTATATTAGGAACAGGGTTGGGCCCAAGACACTGCCTTGCGGTACACCGTAAGTCAGATTCATTCAAACGCTTACAGTATGGCCCACTTTTACTCTCTGTGCCATCCCCATAAGTTAGTCCTTAATTAACTCAAGTAGAATACCTCGTATACCCACATCTTCCATTTTCTGTACAAGGATGAGGATATAGACAGTGTCAAATGCTTTTTTCAAATCCAAAAATACTGCCAGACATTTTGCTTTACTGTCCAGCTTATCAACAATTAGAGAAGTTAATGCAGTTACCGCGTCTTCTGTATTTTTTCCACTACAGAAACCATATTGTGATTCAGACAAGATGTTAAAATCATTGAGATAACACAAAAGTCTTTTGTTGATAAGTTTTTCAATAATTTTGGATATTGCTGGCAGTACAAAGATAGGCCTATAATTTTTAACATCTTCTCCGTCCTCATTCTTGTACGCTGGAGTAATTATTGATTCTTTAAGAAGTTTTGGAAATACTCCTTTATTAAAACATAAGTTGGATATGTTTTTACTAAAACATAAGTTGGATATGTTGGATATGTGTGATGATAGGTACAACTTCGTTTTTAGCAAGTTTTAGGAATCTGGTTAGAATATTATCCCAGCCGGGAGCGCTTTTGGTTTTTAGTCCCATCAAGATAGAGTGAACCTCCTCCCAGTCAGCATCAAGAAGCACAAATGAGGATAATTGAGACTTTCTTTGGGAAACGCTCACAGTCTTGGAACTATTTGGTAATTCATTGAGTTGAGGTATAGAATTAGCTAGATTTTTGCCTATATTCCCAAAAAAAGTATTTATGAAATCAACAGAATGTTGCGGGGATGTTTCAATATTAAGTAGCTTTGTGTTGACTGATTTACTCTGTCTAAGATGTGTGATTGACGCAATATTATTCCAAAGCTTCTTAGAGTCACCAGTAGAATCCCGGAGTAACTGCCTTTCATATCCACGTTTTAGTTTTTTTATGAGGTTATTACAGAAATAGCGGTATCTTCTGTAGGTGACACTAAGAATCTCATCGTGAGGAGTTGTTCGATGTTTGTACTGCATTCGGTCCCTGTTTCTAATACATCGTAGAATCCCTGGGGTTATCCAGGGTTTTATAATACGTTTATTTCTGGGAATGTATACATCCCTCGTGTTGTCATTAAGTGCCGTACAAATCTTTTCAACTAGTTCTCTAGTTAACACATCAGGATCATCGCAAGATAACAAAGCTGTAAGGTTTATGGCTTTGAGACCATTCAATGCTTCATCATGATCTGTCCGCGTTCTGGTTTTCTAACACTCATTTCTGAAACTATTATCAGCAAGGTGTAATAGAATCATGGCGTGGTCTGTAACAGTTGTATTTAAAACCGCAACCCGGGCATTGATCCTATGACTTTCTAATTTGAGCATTATATGATACAGAGAGTTATTACTTCGGTTTGTATATTGTTTTATTACTTAGGTGTATTTGTAGGCAAGTTGTCTCTTCTAGGTAAATTTCTTTAACATTTGCATGAATACCGTGTTTAATATAAACTATTACACCATCACTTTTATTTAAGTGTCTGATTGAAAAAAATAAGTCATAGTTAGCTAAAGTTGGGATGCGTTTGTGATCACATAGCCAGCACACAGTTAAAATAATTGTGTCAGGGTAGAATTTTAGTTCCAGAAAATAGATCAAAAAGTTATCGAAATTGCAATATACACTTCTAACGTTTTGAGTAAGTAGGGAAAAATTTCTGTTTTCAACGTTAATAAATTTACATAAGGCTCCAATGTCTCATTGAATAGAATATACAATTTCCATTTGATCCATTTGGTTCAGTAAGAATTAGAGCCAGTGTAACAAAAATGATTTTATGTAAATAAACTAAGTAGTGGATATTATGTATAATAATTGTATATATATATGTGTGTGTGTACATTTAACGGTGTATGTGCGTGTCCAGTGTACAGTGTGTGTATATGTAATTGTAATTTTGGAAGTGTTGCAGGATAAGTAACGTATGTTAAAGTAGCGACATACATATATATTTTTTTAAACTAAGGACAAAATGAAAGCAAAGTAGTAAAACCCGTCATCTTCATGTAGTCTGTTGTGCAAACATTTTACATATATGATTGACTAGTAACAAGCGTATATATATGCTTGTAACTAGTCATTCATTATTTATGAGTTGCTGAACCTGGGATTCCGATTTGATTGCTATGATAGGGGAGTTTTTTTTTATATTCTACTAAGCCAGCGCTTGTCTACGATTCCACCTGATGGTAAGTGGTGATGTAGAGTTATCGGTTATCCTAACGTATACCCTGCCATAGGCGGTGCAACAGTATTTGTACCGATTTGATTTAACAAGATTTCTAGCTATAAAATGAAGGCGGGTCGCCTTGGCGGTTAGCTGTTCGGAAACAAATATAGGTGTATCTTCGGCCGTAGGCCTGTAAGCCCGGGTGCTAGCGCACAATGTAGATTTAATTTTAACATTAAATGCTTTACAAAGCCTTAGAATATTCGTTTTCACTAAAGTTGACGATGTTTCAATGACAAGGGATGTATGTTTGCTGCTGTTCTCTTTAGCCACGCTATATATATATATATATATATATATATATATATATATATATATATATATATATATATATATATATATATATATTAATAATTATTAAATAATTAAAGTCAATAATTTATATCTACATAGAATATATATTTTATATATATATATATATATATATATATATATATATATATATATATATATATATTTTAATGTCTATATATATATATGTATATATATATATATATATATATATTAATAATTATTAAATAATTAAAGTCAATATTATATATTGTGGTGATCGGACCAATAGTAACAACTGTCTCGTTACAATATCTCTTTATTACTCCTCACTTAACCTAGGTGTAGATGTATTTATTACACTACTGGGAGGAGGAAGCCACATACCACTACACCTCCCCCGATACTTAAAAAAAATGTCTTGTATTTACTTTTTTTTTTTTTTACATTTTATTGTTGATTCTTATAACAAAATGATTTCTGATTACATTTACATTACATTGTACTAAATACTTGTCATCTAATGCTGTTATCAAGAATATGAACATAAAATGAAATATTTAAATATAATATTATATCAACCCTGAATCTTATAACATAATAATACATTTAATATTGAACATTAAAATAAAATACAATGTTAGACATGGATAAGTGTTAAGATAAAATAGTTAAAAATATAAAATTGATTTTATATAAAAAAGATTATAACCTCATGATCATGATCAGATTATACATATTATTAAGTCAGTCCAGGATACGCATGCGATTTTATTTCGTTTACCTTTTGTTTTGTACGTCATTAACCTGTCGTATTTTGGTACTAACCAACGTTACAACAACACGTTAGCACGAACTTATCACATATCATATCATACCATATATTAAAAAATTATTTTCTCTCCAGATTTATTACATAAACTATAGTTCCTCGTTTAATCTATACTTCTCTTTTTTTTTTGAATCCCCAGTTTTATATTTTCACGGGTCTACAGCCGTGTAATTATTTTTTATTTATTTATTTATTTTTATATGGAGCGCTCGGATCACTCCCACATTTAAAAAAATTTTCTTTAATTCTTGGTTAACCCTTTTATAATTATTATTTCTTATATTTATTTATTAGCGTTACACACTAACCTTCACGCAGACATCTCGCGTACAGTATGATCAAGTATACTCGTATATATCGTTTTGCATTTAACTTGACATCATATTATATTATGTACTTTTTATCCCATCCAAAACCTTGATGTTTACGAAAAGTTCTCATTGACTTTTAGAATTTACATAATACTCGGTTGCGCACCGACTATCACTGAAATAACTAATTATCTACCAGATCTTGTGCTTTACCTATTAACATTCCAACATTTTTCATTGAAATAAGTTAATATTTGAATTTACTCTAACCACTGTGTATAAAACACTCACTGAATTTATTTTATCAGTCAAATCTCTCAATAAATTATACAATTGCCATTCAACACAAAACTTCAAGTATCTCTTAACCCGTCTTATCACATTAGTGAAATAAAAGAAAAACTTACCAAGGAATTGTTACAAGTGCTAGAAATAGGCTATATGATCTACCTAGATGATCATATAATATTAAAATATTCGAATCAAAATGCAAAACTGATCTACATTTTCTTAAAAGATCTCGACCGATGATACCATTCGCCATAATTGGTAACGAATTAAAATATAAAACTTGTGCTCAATTAGATCGCTTGTGTTCTTACAGCGCGAGCGATTCATGTTTATTATGAATGCCGTTTCCATATACGCTTCTGGAATCTTTTGCTGTATGAGATTCAGTATTAAGTTTAACAAAACAATCTGTTATTAAAACTATTTGAAAATATTTTAATACAATGATTCAAGATACAATTTTTTTTTTTTTTACACTTTGTATTATTTTATAAATAACTGTAAACGTCTACTTAATGTACCGATATACTTTATTTGAGTATAATATAATATGATATTTTATTTATAAGTGAAATGTTTGCTTAAAACTTTATTTTATTTGAAGTTTTCCACTAATGAATATGTTAAGTTGGTGATTAACGATACATAAACTCAATCCGCATTTAATCGCATCCGAATAACCTTAAAAAATTAATCGGTTATTAGGTTTTCCAAATTCTCAGCTGATTAGGCTTTTTTTATGTGGATATGCTAACCTCCGATAATTTTCCTTACCTATTTCACAACTTTTACCCATGTATTATTTCTTTCAATAGTTTCATTTATAATTGCGTATTCTGTAACTTAGCCATATATTTTTTTTTTCACGTCTTTTACAAATTTATATCATATAAGTAGTCTCTTATATCATTTAGGTACATCATTTGCTGTCAGAGAAAGAGGCTCACAATGAATTAATTAATTGTATACTTAATAGGAGTTTCAAAATCGTTATAAAGAAATTATTTTCATGTACTACATAAATAAGTTAGATATTAAAACTATTTTCCTGGAAAATAATTGATTATAAAATTAAAAGCTTATGATTTTATAGTACAATCAATATAAAAGCGAAAAAAAAAATTACATTTCATATTAAGACTAACAGAACAAAGAAGAAGAAGCATTGTTATCATTATCATTAATATTGCAACAGCCAGATCAAAATACAAGTTGCAAATCCCAGCCGCGTAAGCGATTTGTGACACTATTGTTTTAAATTCCAAAGTACGTTTATGGGAACGTTTGCGATTTCATCGTATGACATAGGCACCTAATTTCAACAAAACTTACAAAATATTTTATTATGAATATACTTAACATGTATCTGAAAATTATAGTATTAAACACTTTTTTATTAATGTAGTTAAGATTATTACATTGCATTGTTATAATACTATTACATACATTATCAAGTATTTATAATAGGTATATGCTATTTGTCATTAATAGTCGAAACGCATTATTACCCTTCTTAAGATTTCATGACTTCTAAGTGTAGTATGTTTATCTTATTTGAAACATAAATAAAAAAAATAGGCTATTACGCAAATATAAGTTTGTATAGCAAAATATATGTTGTATTTGTTGTTATAAGTATTTTAAGTATATATAATAACATAATTTTGGAATAAAAGAAAAAAACTATTACACTATGAAACTTATAATAATAGCGATCCGATACTGTTTCGACGTGATTTTAATAAGCAATATATAAACCAAATTTAGTTCAAAATTTTACAAATTTTACTTAAACAAATAATTTTATGTTTTCTTTGTTTACTAATAAAGAAATTTAGGGTAGAGTTATTGAAATTATGAAACAATTATGTAAATTGATATAAAATATATCTTAGCGAAAATGTATATTTATTAGATTTTTTACGTGTGGTTGTTTTTAGATTTGGGCGGGATCCCTTATTACCTCATTTTAATTGTTGACATGCCCTGCGTTAATTATTTTCATACTAATACTACTCTCATTTCCTTTGATTTCGATTGTCAGGCCTTTTTTTCATAATTGTTGTACGTACTTTTTTTTTTTTTAAATTATTTATGACCTTAGCTAGCTTTATTAATTTGATATCGGGAATCGGGTTTTAATTCACTTTATTTATATTTAACTTCATGATATATATCACGCGGGTACTTTATACATATGGGCCCCATTTACTTGGGTATTATATTACATTTTCATTACATTACTTTCATTTTATTGGTATAAACTTTTTATACTATATCAAGGTTATAGTGTACCTTGGGTTGTGCACAACCTTCAGGTCTACGTTTAAGTCATTTTAAATGACTCCAACAATTGTCACTGAGGAAAACTAAGTTCACACTATGATCCAATGAAGGACGTGACCTCTATGTACCATTATCAAGGGTAACAAATTTAAGACTTCTCTGGTCCCCAACAGTACTAATATGAGTAAACTCGTTCACATCACTTGTACTGAAGGTATTGTTCCCTAGTACCCGTTACTTCCGATTTTATCATCCAATAATGGAAACATACCCTGCTCGAGGACTATATGCTACACCAGTGATGGACGTTCCGTATCTCTCAATATTTATTTATCAAGGTCAACTTTTGTTTTATTTCTATTCTCTTCATAAATCTTATTTCCTTCTTTATCTTTATAGTACCTGTTGTTATCTACTTGACTGTATCGGTAACTTTTATATACTTTCATGCTCCACTTCCATATAATAACTTGCATAATCTCGCTCATAATGGATTCAATACCAGTAGTTTAAGCATCATCAAATATTTGGGTGATCAGTCCAATATTGACGAAACTTAGCAATTCAATCATTCGTATTCACACTTTTGAACATCCTTCTCTCCTCCTCACACCTTTTAAATATATACTTTTAATATTGTACAAATATAAGGTAATATATTTGCCAGTCAATTTTATGTCCTTGTTTAACTTTGTTAAGAAACATTATTATTAAGACCTATTTTAATTATTATATTCCTTATTACATAAAATGATAGTTTAAGTATTTTCTAACTGACACAGAAGTTACATCGCTTATAGTTATATTACTTTTACTTATATCGAAAATGTATTAGCTTTAATAATACATTTAATTTATATAAAAAGTAGGATTGCTAGAACTATGATATTTAAGAAATCGTATATCTACAGAAAAACCGGTAATCACTATTTCATTACAGCTAACAAGTTTGTATAAACAAAACATTAATATATTTAAATATTGAAAAGAACAATTTAGATTTTTAAGTAGGTAATATTAATATTTTTAAGTAATTATTGTAAGTAATATTAACTATAAGATTATTTATTAAAGGTTATATAATATATATTTTATATATAATAATAAAGTTACTTTAAGCTTTCCATAACTTTAGAAAAGAAGAAAATGATTATAACTTATAATAATTACGATTTTTTTATAAAACCCTTTTCAAAATTGTATACATTTAAATAAAAAATACTATAAAAAATTGGGTTAAATTTAAAAATATATTTGCTTTAACACGAACCTGTTCATCGTAAAATGTATGTTTTTAGAAAACAATATCTACTAAAAATATTATAAATTGTTAAAATCTGACAAATATTTTCTAGTTACTTGTAAATACCGTACATTTAATATTTAATGCGTTACTTTTTATTTAATATAGTCTAAAACATAATAAAATAATTAAATATAATGTATAAAAATAACGCTGATGCAATGTTACCTCTTATATATCTTCTTTTTTCTTTTCGGTTCACTTTTCATATTTTACTGGACAAAGCTCGCTGAAATACAACCGTTTTTTTTTTTTTTAAATTAATCTGTTGTTTCTTGAATTTTGTTCTTCGGTCATTATATTTAAAAAAAAATCCACATTTTATTTTCCTCATTCTTCGTTAGTTGTCTTCATAGATATATTTTAAATTTTCAGTCAGCTTCTATAAAATTCTTATTGTGTTATTGTGGCCTCTTCTTGAATTCATATTTATTTATTTTCCGTCACGTCCGGTATTACGTCGATTCCGTTATAATATTACTTTATTGTCAATCATTTTACTCATGTTTTCATTATTTAATTTAACAATATTTATTCCCACCTTTTAATTTTAAATAGGCCCGGCGGTGCGCTTGCATTGTCGCAGCGCACCGCCTAGCAGGGTCGCCATGTGGTGATCGGACCAATAGTAACAACTGTCTCGTTACAATATCTCTTTATTACTCCTCACTTAACCTAGGTGTAGATGTATTTATTACACTACTGGGAGGAGGAAGCCACATACCACTACAATATCTACATAGATTATGCTATAATTTTTTTTATATTTACGCGAACACTACACAATGAATTAAACTAGTTTATACCGGTTGTTAAATAACCCTGTATATATATATATATATATTAAATTGACAACACCAATCTAAATACCAATGTGTTTTTAAATGGGAAAGAACTGAGTCCTGTTGAATCCACTGTTTAATAAAACTATCGGTTAAAATAAATCGGTTACTAAAAGTATACAATCGATATAGGCTGTATAGTACATTTGTCCTTTGTCTATCAAGGGCTAAAAATATGAAAGCGCCTTAAATTTTTAATAGCAATAAAATTTATAAAAGTTAAAATCATTTTATTAAAAAAACTACGCGTACTAGGCTATGTATATGAAATAGGGAACCAGTTGATGTAATTCTGAAGCTAATAAAAATAACCCGGTCTCGATACGTCAATTTTTTCGGGAGTTATCGTGAACACATACAAAAATAACATCCGGACGTCCACGTAAAATTTTTTTCAAACTGTTTTCTTTTTAATGTAGCAATATAAAATGATTTTTTAGAAAATATAAGATGGATTAGAGTGTTTTCTTGATATACGGGTACTTATATTATTTGTGTAAGTGCAATATGGCTATGATAAAGGCATTTTAAGAACACAAAATTGCTTGACCTTCACGTATCGAGAGTAAAACACTACCTAATAACGCTTCGCGTTATGAGGCGTGCAACACACGACACAAAAATAGGAGTGCATAGACATTCGGAGATCAGTGACAAAATACACAATATTCTATTATATATAAACTTTTATTGCCAAGCGTCGACGGCGAAAAATATACGAGGAGTTTTTAAACTTAAGTTCAAATTGACAACAATGATACACCGTTATTGCTGTTTTTGAAAATACGAGTAAATAAGGCTTCTACTTTTATTTGAAATTATCCCAAATTGAATGTGATTTATTTGCAACAACTACGCGTACGCATGCTCCTCTGTGTGCGATTCACTTCACAGCGTTATTGCCGACCGATCGACCCTTACCAATGTGTGAGTGCGTAGTAAAGTAGTAGGCGTTAGATATTTATGAATGACAATCAGTTAAAATAATGCATTACCACGCATTTTGAAATTAAAAGATAAAAAGGACTGAATGTTTGATTTTTTTTAATTAAATTTTCTTCACCATTTGCCTATATTACTTATTTTGAACCTTCTCTGCAAATTTGACCGGTTATTGCAAAATAACCCTGTATGACATACGCGTCAAGCAAGCCACCATTCCACCTAAAGATAAACGCCTATATAGGTAATTTCCATTGACAGCTGCAACCAACATCTTCATCAAAAAAGAATACAGATAAGTTGACAGCTCAGAAAAATAAAATAGAATGCCTTACGGTCTGTAATTATGCTGGCCTACATATTTCTGCTAACAATAAAGAGTGCATTAGGTTGCAGAAACAGGTAATTAGGAGATATACAGACAATTCTATTTTATCTTTGAATTGGTAATTATTTTGTACAGTATCATCGAAAAACTCGTAGTAAGTGCTCTCTGCGCATTGTTCGAGTTCAATGAGTTAATCTTGATAAGGAATTGATAAGCGTGTTTACGCAATGAAAAGATCATTTACATTTAATAATAATCGTAATAAATTCGATAACACTACCTCCGTAATTTACTGTGTTGCATTATCTTTGTATGTTTTTTTTTACAAATAAATAATCATACTTTTGGTAATACTTCCTGTTTTTAACTTCCCGGTTTGAAAATTAATAAATTTCAAAAGTAGGAAGTTATAGATTTCGATCCGGTTTTGAGAGTGCAAGTTCTCATCAGACACGTTTTGAGGTCCTAGGAAGCCGTTCCGACTATTCCCAGCTGGACGTCTGGCCGTGTGTGTGTGTGTGTGTGTGTGTGTGTGTGTGTGTGTGTGTGTGTGTGTGTGTGTGTGTGTGTGTGTGCGTGCGTGTGTGTGTGCGTGCGTTCGTGCGTGCGTGCGTGCGTGAGTGCGTGCGTGCATTCGTGCGTGCGTGCGTGCGTGCGTGAGTGCGTGCGTGCGTGTGCGTGCGTGCGTGCGTGCGTGCGTGCGTGTGTGTGTGTGTGTGTGAATATTACCATCTAGTATGTATATAAGGTATAACGTTTACGTAACTACCGACAACGGAAAGCGATGAAAAAGTTGCGAAATGTCTTCTGGAACTGCTGTCGCTAATACGCCTGCTGAGAAAAACCTAGATAGAGAGACTATCCATTCTCAGAGGACTCAGTCTCGTTCTCAGTAAAAAGGGTTCCTAGGTTCTAGTCTTTCCTCCCTCCCCCCGAAGGGAATCCCGCCTTGTGGTGGCGGCTTAGTAGCCGTGGCTCACCCATGGTGAACGAAGAGCAACCTACAGGGCCAGCCCGAGGCGGCCAATCCGAGTAGGCTTAGCAAGCCCACGGAGTTAGAGGCCGCGGAGGAAGGCGTGCCTTTTGTTCCTGGTGTGCCTTACCTGAGAACTAAAAGAGGAAGGAGAAGTCCACACAGAACGGCCGCCGCTAGTGCGGCTGCGGATGTGAGCGAAAGTGTTCCCGTGGCCCTGCCAATATGCGGTTAACGTGGAAAACCATAAGGTTTTAGTCGGTGCTAATCCGACAAAACCCGTCCTTGCCCCCTCGAGGCGCGTATGCGTATTTCCCATGTAAAAAAACTATATTCTTTCTTTAAAAAGGGTTAGCTGCTATTTTACGCTGGTATTCTGTGAGAGCATAGTCCTTCCCCGGTTAAGTCATGCGACAACCATAATATGGCTACAACATGGCTTTATCATGTTAAAAACATTTTGTTACCTTTTAGTAATTTTAACATCCGCAATTATTATCAAAAATTATACTTCCTTCTTTTCCGATATGAATTTGGAGTAGAGAAAAGTATGTTCTTGAGATTTCTTAAATATGCAGCTTTTCGATGTTTTCCTTCCCTAACGAGCACGAGAAGAAAAAACATTTCAAATTGCAATTAACGATTTCAGAGGTGCCAGCTTTTTTATTGATCCGAATCTGAGATGCCAGCGGGGTCCCTTTTGTCAATTGTGCAAGCAGTTATGCAGATCTAAGAAGACAGTATCACTGAATTAGATTAGATATTGAGTGATTCGATTTTTTTTCGTAACATACTTGTTAAGCGCGCCAACAGCGGCGCCAACATTCTTTTGTATATAGGAGCGGTATAGGCTATATAATATCCAAAAAAAAATTATAAAATAAAATAGTCATTGGTGATCATTTAAAAAAATCGAAATGACGTAAAGCCTTCTTAACTGTTGCTGCGGGCAAATATCAGTGCGTGCACTGCTGTGTTCCAATCTGAAGTGTGTAGAGAGTCAGTATAATTACAGGCTGTGAGGCATTCCATCTTACGCCGGCTCCACACGTTGGCCCCAATATAGGCCCCAACGCTACTCGTCCAACGTGTGGATCTAGAAAATGGCATTGGTCCCAACGTTGGGGCGAGCGTTGGTAGTTGGCCGGCTCGTGTCGGTTTCATCAAAGGAATCTGCGCCAACGCTCGCGATCTGTCCACACGTTGGCACTTTGTTCAGTTCTGTTGCAACACGCAGCGAGTACGTACGTCGAGCGAGAATGGCTTCCTCATCCACAAAATCGCCACCGGCATGGACAAATGAAAAAGTCATAGAATTTATTGAACTTTATCAAGCACATCCAATAATATGGGACGCAACTCGAAAGGATCATAAAAATAAAAATTTATTAGCTGATGCATGGCGCACCATTCAACAGAATATGGGAATGAATTTCTCAATTGAAGATTTAAAAAAAAGCGAGAATCATTAATGAGCACATATCGCCTTTACAGAAAGAAAATTAGTGACTCTACTCGATCTGGATCATCAACAGATGATATTTTTAAACCAAATTGGTTCGCTTATGAGCTCATGGATAGCTTTCTTGCTCCGATTTATGATAAATCAGATACAGTTACTATTAACACAGAGGTAAGATAAACATTGATTAATTTTTACTTTATTTATTTACATAGATAAAATCACAAACTTTGACAAATTACATACTTAATCTAAAGCACTTAGTTGTTTATTTCGTTATGAAAAAATCACCTGGGTAGGTAGGTACACTGAACCACAGGCTAGACGTAACATGTTGACCTTGAGCGCGCCTTTATGCCCTACGTATTAAAAGATGTTTTCGTAGTGCAACTGTTACATACATACATCTGACCTGTGGCTGTGTGTACCTAAATCTACATAATAATTTTGTAGGTCGGTAGATTTTTTATTTAGTGTGAATAAAAGTATGATGCATATTCATTTCGTATTTCTCTAGCATTTGCTGTTGTTCTAATTGGTATTTCATCTAGTGATCTTAATTGTTGCTCTTCTAAAACATTATCTATATTACCTTCCGGCATATACATACGGTAGGAGTGCTTTTTCAAAAAATTATAAAGTACAACGCAAGTGAGTGTTATAATAGATGCTTTTTCCGGTTGTAGTAACATATTGGTTTTTAACACTCCAAATACCAATGTCATTATTCCAAATGCACATTCAATCACAACACGAGCCCTTGATAGTCGACTGTTGAATTTTCTATTTTGTGAGCCAACTGGTGGTGTACCAGGAAAGAAAGAAAGAAAGAAACATTTATTTGCACAGAATACAGAATAAGGTGGTACCAGATTTAACAGTGGTGCATAGTTCAAGCTATATTCTGCCTTTAATAGGCATGCAAATATTTATAATTATATAAAACAATTAAAATACAATTATATTACATACAAAAATGTTAAGTTATGTTATTATTTAGCATATTATGTGGGGTATCTATATAGTTTTCTCATCTGGTTGGGCTGTATAAATATATAATTGTAAATTAAAATGATAAAAATACATAAATATCAATAAAATAAAATAAATACATAAAAAATTACATAAATAAATAAAACCCAACCAAATGGAAGCCCTCGGCAGAAAGACCAAACGGCCGAGGGTTGGGGAAAGGAAAGAAACCGGCGGACGATGCGGGCGGTGTCAAGAGCACCGCCTTCTGCATTTGAGCACGGAGCGGTCCGTCACGAGTCCCAGTCGCCTCAGATGACCCGAGGCTGACCGGGATTAGCCCGTTCGCAGAAACGACCACAGGAATAATTTCGGTCGGCAGACCACCCCATGTCGGTCACCTCGTGAGCCAGGTCTAGATATTTTGTCAGCTTATCTGTTTCGGCTTTCACGAGGTTCTCGTCATAAGGAATGGTAATATCGACCAAAATATCCTGACTGTGCCCGGTCCATCAGCACAATATCAGGCTTATTCGCAAGAATAGTCCTGTCTGTGATGATGGCTCGGTCCAGTGAGAGCCTGGCGCGGTCATTTTCGAGCACGGCTTCCGGCAAGTACTTATAATATGGCATTTTCTATCCACGAGACCGTATTTCAGAGCGAGCTCCTGGTGTAGAATCCTGGCTACTAGGTTGTGTCTGTGCAAATACTCAGTGTTAGAAAGCGCCGAACAACCGGAGATGACATGCCTAAGTGACTCGCCGGGATGGCGACAAGCTCGACAGATGTCGACGGCGCCATCCTGGATGTATCTCCGATAATTGTTGGTCTTAATAACCTGATCCTGTATCGCACAGACAAAACCCTCGGTTTCCCCAAGGGTCACCGAAACGTAGCCAGTGGAGGAGGCGCCTGTGTCTACGAAAGGCTCATGTAGAGCCTTGTAGAACCTCCCGTGGAGCTCCTTCTCCTTCCATACGGTCTCCCGGTCGGAAATGCACTGTACTGCTGGGTCTTGACATTGCTCGTTGGCTAAGGATAGAGGGTAAGCCTTTATCACACGAAATGACGTCCCTGTAGAATGGATCATCCGATCTCGCCTGAAAGTAATTACGGAGGCTGCACACTTCGCGATTATGCATGGTGAGCGCTCAAAAGCCGCGCCCACCATGTTTCCGCGGCAAGTACAGCCTCATTACTGACGATCTCGGGTGATGCATTCTGTGTGACGTCATAACAGTGCGGACTTTTCTATCCAGAGCGTTCAGTTCGGTCTGAGTCCACCTGAGCATGCCGAAGGTATATATGAGGACAGGCATGACCCAACCGTTATATGCGTGTGTCTTATTCACACCCGACAAAAGACTGTTGAGCACTTTTGTCAAGCGTGCATAAAACACATCGCAAACTGACTGTTTCATATCCGCCTCATCGATACCTATGTTCTGTGACATACCCAGGTATCGGTATGTTTCAGCCTCGGAAATACATACATACATACTTAAATATTAATAGCCCTGCTCGTAGCAGCACTTACTCGTACGTAAGGTCTACCCCGGATTCCGTGCGTCTTACACCTACACCGTCCCCTTCATCACAAATGTTGACGTACGATATGTCTACCCGAGATTCCGTGCGTTATGCACCTACACCATCCCCTTCACCTCAAGTGATGCCAAGCCCGTCCATATCACGTTGCTGATGATTATAGTGATTATACAGTTGTATCATCAAATCATAGCCAAGCAGAATATGTGACAGGTTCATCCACTTCCTCCACATCTACTCCAAAGGTGACAATTATATCAAATGACATTATCTCTCAGGCATTTACTCTTTCTCAGATACAAAATAAGAATTGAATGCTAATGCAAGGACTCGATTACTTTGTCTAATTATTTTTCTCAATAAACGTGTTTTTGATTATTATTATTATGGTTTTATTTTACAAAATATACAAAAATTACTTACTTTTACAAAAGAACGCAATGCCTCACATAGTGCTTTACATACTTCCGGCACGATCAATGATATGACTTGAGGAGAAATCTTAAATAGGTAATGAAGACTTTTGAATGAATCTCCAGTCGCTAAAAATCTAAGTGTCACAGCAAGGCGTACTTTGGTTGGTATTGAGTCTCTGAATACTGTATCTTGCTTTTTTATTCTTGGTCCAATCAACTATAGAAGGTATTCGAAATCTATCGAAGACATACGACAAAAGTTATCAAACTTTCCTGATGGCTCTTGAATCAAATTACTCAATAATCGGGTCCCATCATACCTAAAAAAGAAAGAAAATGTAAATATAGAATAGATACTTTAATATTACAGCGCCTGTAAACAACTGCTGATATAATTGTAGTTTGTTGTTGATGTTATTAGAATATTTAAAATGGAGTGTATAACTAGATCTTTACTCACTGACTCCGTGTTTTATGATGTGTCGTCATCCCCCATCTTCTTTGACGTGGCTTTTTATTTTTTCTCAGTAACAAATATAAATGTGCACTCAGCTATAAAAGCGCTCAGAGCAGTTTCGATTTCTGTATCGGACATCTTCACATTGGCCCTGACGGGACAGAACTAGTTTATTAGCCAACGTGTGTACGCCTCACCGAATTTGCAGTCCAACGTTGGTACGAGCGTTGGGACCAACGTGTTGAGCCGGCCTTAGTCCTCACAGATAACAACGCATCTATAGCCTTCTTTGTTTGAAGCTGGCTGCAGGTGTCTGTGGACGACAATAGCCAATTACTATCAGGTAAACTGTAAGTTCGTTAGTCACTTGGTATATAGAAAAAAATATTGATAAAGAGTCACCCGAAGAAATGAAAAAATAAAGTCATGGCATGGCGAGAACATCGAAAGTTGTTACCAGCCCGTGTAAAGTCGGTATCCTTTCAATTGTACTGCTATAAACTTGGCAAGTTAATTGACGATTGAACTACCCCCCTTTGCCGCTATAAATTTTGTTTGGCATAAACAGGATAGTTACTCGTATGTAATATCTGTCCGAAGTCGTAAGATCTTTCTGGCATTTTCCAAATTCGCATGGTACGAAAACCAAGGGACGAAATTAGGTAAATGGCTTCGTATTTTTTAAAACTATATTTATTATATTTAAATAGTCCCTATTGTAACTTTGAAATTCTCTAAATATTCCAATAATGGCCGCAAAATAGCCAATAGACTGTAGAGTACAGTACACTACCATGAGACTATTTAAAAAAAAGTAATGCACGTCCCACAGCTGTGCACAGGCCTCCTTTTTTTCTGAAGAATCTAAAATCGATTAATGTTCACCGACCCCAAATTGTAATGACGCTGTAGACTCTACACGTAACCAACCCCGCAGTTACATGTTTAGAGGTCATTGTTTCGCACAAGTAACTTCGTTATTATTCAGCGTCTTTACAATGTAAATACTCTATAGAGAAGTCCTGTTATCCTGGTAACTTGGTATAATGGCCGACACACACGGTCAGTTAAACTGATCAATTGAACTGACGTACATCTAAAAACTAACCGTGACTGTGAAATCTTAATTTGATATTTGCAGACAGTGAGTGGGGAAATCGTTTTGGCTTACATCCGTTTTAACTGATCAGTTTAACTGACCGTGTGTGTCGAGCATAAAAGTGACTTATTTTATTTTAGTTATTATACAGCGTCTCCACAATGTAGAGATTCTGTAGAGACTACCTGTTACCCTGCTACTTGGAATAAAATTGATATTTTTTTAAATTATTTAGCGACTCTACAATGTAAAAACTCTTAAGAGGCTACCTATAATTCTAGTACTTGGTCTAAATGTGATTTATTTTATTTAAATTACTAGCTGTTACCATGGCTTCGCCCGCATGGTCACTGGAAATGAACTATTCATTGCTTTTGAATTGAAAAACTGAGTTTTATAGATTTGTCAGAGATGCAGCCATTAAAAGGAAACTGAGCAAAATTGATTCGTCGGCCTATTTAAATGTTTTGAAACGCAGCGTATAGGAAAGCATGAAAATAGCCTGTTTATTCAATGGAAATGGGATATTTTTTAATTAAAACTGAGCATAATTATCCGTCAGGGATGCAGACTTTGAAAAGAAACTGAGCTAAATTGATTCGTCAGAGATGCAGTTTTCTGAATTGAAAGGAAACTGAGCCAAATAAAAGATCCGTCAGAGATGCAGCCTTTTGAGTTGAAAAACTGAGCTTAATAGGTCCGTCAGAGGTGCAGCATTTGGAATTGAAAAGAAACTGAGCTAAATAGGAAATTTTGAATTGTAAGGGAAGATCTGTGGAATTCTGATTAATTGATTGTGGAATTTTGGAAAAAACTAACTGAACACTATTTTAAGACGCTACTGTACACAATGTTATATGTTTTTCCATTCGGCGAAAGAATGTGGAGATTCTGGGCATTTGACACACGCGAACATGCTACATAGAGCTGACCATGAGAGAAGCACGGTTTTCTAAGTTGACCCCCGCTACCTGTAACGTTTGCCCTTGCGCTTTATTAATTGTCATTGCAAAACTGAGCTTAATAGGAACTGCAACCTTTTGAATTGAAAAGGAAGATCTGTGGAATTATAGGGATCCGTGGTATAATAACATTTTCACCTTTTCCTACGCCTGTCAAAATTGTAGCACTGATTATGTTCCGTCCAAGATGTGTCACACGCAGCCTTGTCCCGTTACATAACCGAGGAGCATCTAAATTTCGCATTAGCATGACTGGGACGCCTAATTTTAATTGAAGCTTATGTGAGGGCACACCTGACAACTCTAGAAATTTAGAAACTCTACGGATATGAATTGCTCTGTTCTGTGTCCATAACTGTGCCTACTGACAAATACTCTGTTATTTCTCCTGCTATTTCGCTTAATATATCTGAATTTATTTTGTTAACGCTCTCATTTTTGGTGCAAGAATCGCCCTTTCACATAACCATTTGTCTTCATGCATGTTGTTCGTTAAATCTGAATAAACGCTCGCAATTAATTCGGAATGACTCTGTACTAAATTACAAAAATCTCTCGTCAATTTAACGCAGCCCTCAGCATCCGTTTCCAACCGCCCATCGCCAATTTTTAATAGTGTGTCAGCATAGTTTCCAGCATTGATATCATTATACAAATGCACTCTCATATTCGTAGTTAAACTGAATTTTGTCACCTTGTTCCATAAAATAGACGACTTTAATTTCATCTGCAGGTGTGCCCTTTTGAATGACAGGTAAAGTTTGGCGAAAGTCACCAGCCAGTAAAACCACCATTCCTCCCATTACATCGGTATTGCTGCGCAAATCCTGGAGCGTTCGATTTAGTGCTTCTACAGCTTTTTATGCGACATTGTACTTTCGTCCCACACTAAAAGTTTGTATTGTCGTAGCATTATACCTCGTGCTATTTTTGCTAAAGTTGCAGATCGGCGATTCTTCCTGGGCTAGATTTAGAGGAGTTTTAAAACAGAATGTGCAGTGCGGCCCCGCTTAGCAGCGTGGCGGCTATACCGGAGGAAGCTACAGCCACAGCAATGTTTTTATCTTTCCGTACTTGCGCTAATAATAAATTTAACAAAATGTCTTCCCAGTTCCTCCAGGGGCATCTAAAAGAAAAGTGCACCATTTCCAGATACAATTTGTCCTAATACCTTGTCAAAAACTCGTTTTGTTCGGGAAGCAAGGGTACAAATTCGGCTGCTTGCTGCTGCAAAGCTGGTATATCGTAGTTTGTTTCACGTATAATTTCATCACTTAGTTCATTTTCGGTTGTTCGCTGAGGGCTTATCATTCCAAAGTCGCTTAATTTTTTGCCTACCATTGCCATTACTTTATCTTCAATTTTCCAAGTGCTTCATTATAAATGTGTTCATTGTATGTCATGTTCGCGTGTGTCTGCTGTAACCTTTAAAATATCTTCCGCCATGTACTCTTTATATTTGTCCCACAATTTACGTGCATTAGATAGCCCGCAAGATGATATGAGAGTTGCATAAAGATCCCTAATTTTGGCTGGTGACTGGCACTGCACAGCTTCCTCCATGGTTTCATCCCAGTGATTATCGTTTTTTAAAGGTGGAGAGCTTCACATGCTTCTCTATAAGTTGCGCATTCCTGAACGTTGACAGTTTTAAGGTCTTTATATCCTGTAGGACCCCGAACATGGTGCAGCAGCAATCGTAAACAGAAACATTCAAAATTAGTTACATGGACGGTATACACACGACCAAGGGCATCTGATGACTTTACACCGGGCCAATTTGCAACAGGCGCGCCTTGAATACGGCGTTTCCACTCCTTCCTAGATGTGTTCCAAGTATAAAAGCGGGAACTTCAGAATATAACAACGTTTCAAAGGGTCGGTTTGATAAAGTTGAACGAAGGCTGTTAGTGTAGTTTTGGCGGTGATGCAATTCTTTCTTGAAATTTCTTTCGGTGAAATATACACGCTCTCCATTTTCTAAGTGCACAGCAAGGTGAGTAACTGTTGGGTGCCTTTCGTGTAAAGGAAGCCAAGGAGACGCCACGCTGCCTCGTTACTGCTGACATAACGCCCTGCTTGAAAGGTCTGTACTTCATTAACGGGATTTGCCTCACCTTCACTCCTGAGATTAAATATTGCTTGGTCGCTTCCTTTATTTATGTACTTACAGATATACTTGATTGCGCGGACAGAGCTACATGCTTCTACATTAATGTGGGCATTAAACATTTTACATAGAATAGGCGAATACGGGACAATCCAGCTGTTATCTAAGGTTTCGAACGCTCCAGAGCGAGATTTGATTGTAACTTTCCTGCCACCATCTTCGAGAGCTCTGCGTCTGTATAAAGGGTAGCCATTGTCATTGTGCACTGTTTCTTTTAATAGCTGTTTAGGGAATTTCTTTGTACATTTTCCTTCTTTCATACATGGCGATATTGAATTTCGTGCTCCACATGGACCGTGAATCATATTTCGGACGATGGTATCATACAATTCTTTATCTTGCTCAGGATCCGGAATCTCGGCGCTTATTATGTCGTCTATTTGGCTGGACCGCAACTTCTCTTTAAGCCATATTAGAATGTGGGCATGGGTAATCCTCTTTTTGCCATTCAATTGAATACATGAACCACTGCACCTCTCCGAAAATTTTCCTTTGTTAATTACTCGTACATACATTAATTTTGTACTTTTAATCTAAATACTCTAGCAACTATATCGTGTCTGTCAGTACTTTTTGGCCTGGCATTAGCTCCTCAGTTATTTCTTTCCATGTGGGATTGCAAGTAAAAGTAACAAAAGATCAGGTCTTCCGTAAGTTCGTACATAGGCGAATGCGTCTTGTGTGTACTCATGTAGGTATCAGGGACTGTTAACGAATGATGAGGCAGAATTACCATTTTACCTAAATCTCTGGGGTTTACATTGGCGTCGCTAAAAACTGCATCTTGTAAATGTATATAATTCTCAATGTGCAGCTTTTTGATTTAAAGATATATAACGGAGACGTTCACTTTCTACCTTCATACATGTCTACCAAAATTGATGAAATAATTGTCTACACCGGGCTAAGAGGTTAAAATCATTTTCTCGCAACATATGATACGCATAAAAATCCATACATGATACTTTTTGTTCGGAGTAGGCTCCTTTGTGACCAGGTTAATGAGTGGAATTTGAAAATGATAACCCTCTTGTCCTTTGCAATAAATCAATGGGTATTATTATAAAACTTGTGTGTATCGGCTACCCGTTGCAACGTATCATCACGTGCTCGCAAGACAATGTCTCGTGAAGAAAATTGATCACCACTAATTACGGCTGCTATTTCGTTTATCAAAGGTGCATTGTAGCGCCTTTCATGGTCTCCTCGCGGGGTCCGATCTGCGTGAATGACGACTTTATAATCCTCTTCAGGTAGGTTTTCTAAAGCAGTTTTAAATGTTTTGACTAAAATGTTACGTTCATGCAAGAATCTTTGAATTTTGAACACTGTGTCTCTCTCAACTTCGTCACCCATAAAATATACTTGTAAAAATTTATGCTGTTCGTTTTCAGCTGGAAAAAGTGAACCTATTCTATGATAAATTTGCCCTTGCACCGTAAATGTAGGCGAAAATCCGGCATTATTATTTCCAGTCAACTCCGAAGGACGTCATTTGAAAGCATGAGTTATATTTCCGGATCCTGTTTAAAAGCGCCGTGACTCATTAGCATCATATAAAAGAGTTTTCAAAGGTTCTTCTGGTTCCCCAAGTAACGGAAGAGACACTTTGCCATTGGAACAGCACATGTCTGCGGTCTCATCTTTCCATTTTAAAGCGCTGCAAAATCGACACGCCTTGTCCATCAGTCCGATAACAACTAACCTGTGATTTTTATAATCAATCAACGGATCATAATTGAGTGCTGCGTCATTAAAACCGACCAATTGTTTCTTTGAAAATTTTGTCGACGTTCAGCTTGAGCTGTGCATTTGCATCTCTTCGCGCCTGTGTCTGTTCTGGTGTTTCAGATGCCCTTATAGTAGATTGACGTTCAGCTTGCTCAATGAGTCTGTGTTGAGTTTCATCAGGTGTTTCGCGGCTCTTAAGGCGGCCTGACGTTCCGCTTGTTCGAATAGCCTTTGCTGACTTTGATCAGGTGTTTCAGTAGCTCTTAAAGTAGCTTGACGCTCTGCCTGTTCAAGACGCCTTCGCTGACTTTGAGAAGGTGTTTGAGAAGCTCTTAAAGTGGCTTGACGCCTGCCTGTTCAAGACGCCTTCGCTGACTTTGAGAAGGTGTTTGAGAAGCTCTTAAAGTGGCTTGACGCTCTGCCTGTTCAAGACGCCTTTCCTGACTTTGAGAAGGTATTTCGGAAGCTCTTAAAGCAGCCTGACGCTCTGCTTGTTCTTGCCTTCTGAGTTCAGCATCTTCTAAAGATTCTAGGAATCGAGCTAATCTTTTCGCTTGTCTTTGAGAAGATACTCTTGAAAGGCTGGACTTACGTTTGCGAGGCATTATGAAGTAAGAAAAATCTATTTATAAAAACGTTAAAATACCTAAAAGGAATTAAATTTCCTTTTAAATATTTTTTTTAAAAGCAAATCCAAAATATCTAAAAGGAATAAATATTCCTTTTAAATATTTTTTAAAATCAAAACAACAAAACCAATTCAAGACACAACACGAATCCGAAAACGATAGCCAAAAAAATCGAATCAACTTAAACCAAATCACAAAACAAATCGCAGAAAACCGAAATCGAAAGCAGTAGTCAATATAAATATAACCAACGAAAAAAGAAGTAAGTGTATAGGTACCGTATACACTATTTATACTATTAATATTCCTTTGAAATATTGTTAAACAACCTAAAACAACGAAAACCAATTCACGATTCTAAATAAACAAAATCCAAAATCAAAGCCAGAGTCTAAATATGTATAAAGGAATACCAACCAAATCAACAAAACCGATCCAAGAAAATACACAAATCCGAAAATGAAAGCCAATACAAATCCATTCAACCTTAACCAAATCACAAAGCAAATAACAAACAACCGAAATCGAAAGCAGGTAGTCGAATAAGCTACGAAATAGATACAATTTAAGCGTATAGGTATCGTATGCACTATAAGTTGACGCGCGGCTCAACGGCGGAGTTAAGTACATGTCAGGAAACATTTCGTTACCGCGTTTTAAAAACCTAGTAACGACATCTAGCGGAATCAATTTAAACTATGTATACGTTAGTTAATAAGAACTCTCAAAAATATTTTCTTATAATTTTCCACAATTTTTCTTATTGTAATACCGATTCATTCATAACCATATAAGAACTGTATTCATTTCGTTCAATAAATATTACTAAGGCTTATTAATAAGCCTTACTAAGAACTGTTTCTACCATTGTTAAGTAATAGTTAAGGGTGAAAGCGTGACAGGTGGTGATAGTATTTCTGATCCATACTTATAATCACGCCTGTAACCCTTGCGGGTAGGCAGAGCATCAACGGATTACTTAATATCGTCTGCGAGGTTATCGCCTATTCTGTGAATTACGATGCACCAAAACGTTTGAAGAAAATCAGCTGGTGAATTTTATGTTTTTATCGCTCTCTTCCCGGTCCTGCGTGGAAAAATACAGATCCATACATTTTTATCTTAATTTTGGTGAAAGACATAATAATCCAGATATTCTGACCTTCTGTGTTCGTCCATCGTACCGTCGTCCGTCTTGTAAAATCACGGTGGCGCCACCTAGCTGAATTTAATTTTGCAACATATTCGATTTTCCACGGGAATGATATGTTTTCCGCTGAAAAATAGCCTATGTCACTCTACAGCCACCGAACTATCCCCATACAAATAATCATGCCATGCCGACGCTCTGTTGCGACGTGAAGAAGGACAAACTTGTGCAACATATTCGATTTTCCACGGAATGAAATGTTTTCCGCGGAAAAAAGTAGCCTATGTCACTCTACAGCCACCGAACTATCCCCATACAAAAATCATGCCATGCCGACGCTCTGTTGCGACGTGAAGAAGGACAAACAAACAAACAAACAAACAAACAAACACACTTTCGCATTTATAATATTAGTATGGACTGGTATGGAAGTATGGATTATTCAGGATCTTTACGATACAAAAATTTCAATTATTACTGCCTATTCAATTATTATTCAGCGATTATTGATTCTCCGAACTACGAGTATATTGCCACAGCATATTCGGCCAGTGTCACTTCATGTTACTGATTCGTTATATTCGATAGAACCAGAGTAACCAACATATTCTCATTACGAAGTCTATCACAGAGGCTGGATGGAGAAGCGAAGAAAAGTTCTCGCGTGGCAACTAAGCCGGTGCGAGCAGTGTATGGCGGCCCCCCACAAGATGGCTCTCTCTTAGTTCTAATGGTTCTCTCTTGTGCCTAGTTTTGCGTTGAAGTCTCCCATTAACACCGTATAGTGGGTTTTGTAGGAATTCATGGCTTTAGAGATATCCTCATACATTTTCTCCACCTCGTCATCGGGATGTGCCGAGGTTGGTGCTTAAACCTGTATGACCTTCAACGAATACCGTTTGGTGATTCTGAGTATAAAGTGCGCAACCCTCGTCGACACACTCACAATCTTTACTACGTTGTTAACGAGAGACTTGTCGACGATAAATCCGACACCTCCTTGGGACAGATGGTCGCCTTTGTCGCGCAACTTGTCTATCTTTTCTTCCAGCTCCAGGATCTTCTCGTCAGTTCTCAGGGTGAGTGCGTTGTATGTTGCCAGGTCGAGTCGTCTTAGGTGGCAACCGAACCTCCACTGGAGAATCTTAGCACCCCCCTGCCCCGCCGTTACCATGGTCACCACCGTAGCCAGGAATAGCGGGGCCGCCGGGGACTGGGGGCCGTCTTTTTGTAACTTTTGTCATGGGGGGTATATTGCCCTAGTTGCCGCCCTTGGCGAGCGGGTAGGCAACCGCAGGTTTTTTATTGTAATTTGCTGTTATCAGGAAGATGCTGCTGCCCATCTCCTATTTTAGTTTCCCTCTGTCGCCTCTTACGACACCCACGGGAAGATATGGGGTAGTGGGTATTCTTACCCGCCACTACACGGGGTAAAGACGCTGTAGGGTCGGCATATTATTATGGTATTAGGATTTCCTTTAAGTGTCTTATTCTTTAGTTACAATTTTTTATCTCAACAATGAAAAGAGAGAAATGCCTCATGCTATTATTATATTATGTGTTTCGTATACACAATTTAACAAGAAAATTATATAATATATGCTGCAATTTTGACTCCGTAATTTCCGTAGCAATTCGACCGCCGCGCCACAAGCAAATTAAAAACCGTGATGATAAACGCTCTTTCAAACTACACGGTGGCCATTCCCTACTATTTCTGGCTGATGTTAGCCCAGTATGAATAGAGTAGTCTCTTTCAAGAAATAAGCCATCGAATTTTGGAAAAGTGAACTTTAAAATTAGGTTTATGTAAATTAACCCTAGTCACTGAATGCTTCTAATAAGTGATTATTCCAGCGAAAAATAATTATTATAGTCATTAAAATTTTTAACATCTCAAAAAGTTTTAATTTTTTTATTTATTCATCCAATTGCACTAATGTGATTTGTGAATGAACTTTTCTTAACTCAATACAAGCGGTAACAAATACAAGGTTATTTTTCAAAGAGTAGCCAAATTTTAAACTTAAGTTCAAATATATAAATAATGATATCGTTATTGCAGTTTTTGAAAATACGAGTAAATAAGCTTCTACTTTTATTTGAAACTAGCTGTGCCCCGCGTTTTCACCCGCGTATATCACGCGTCTGAGCCGCGCGACCAGTGTTGCCAACTTAGTGAATTTTCCGCCAAAACTAGAGTTTCGACTTTTAGTTGACGAATATTGCTTTTATTACGGACAATTTACTTTTACTGTGTAGGCAGCACTGATTCGTCAGACATGACGTGACGTCAGATGATCCATCCCGGTTGCGCTACACTATTCGCTGGAATTCATTTTAGTAGTAGTTTACTAAACTCAATGCCGTATTGTTCCTCTGACTACCGCCCCATATCCCTACTTCCATTCCTTTCAACAGTTTTTGCGAGTACAGTTTATTGACAATTGAGCCTTTTCTTATCTAGGTGGAGGCTTTTCAATCCTTTCCAATCCGGTTTCCGTGCTAGTCATAGTACGAATACTGCCTTACTCAAGATTACCGAGGATATTAGTCTTTGTATGAATAAACAGCAAGTAACAGTGTTGACCTTACTCGACTTTAGCAATGCATTTAAAAATGTTGATTTCGATCTCCTGTTAGCTATCTTAGCTTCTCTTAACATATCTCATGCCGAAGCGTATTGCCTCCTCTCCTCTTTTCAATCTTCATAAATTCGATTACGCCCCAATTATCTTCTCGCTACCACCTATATGCAGATGATCTCCAAGTATATGTATGTGCATGCAAAAATTGGTGGGTTTACCCAAAACTATAGGCTTATTAAACAAATATCTTGACTAAATTTTGGTTTGGAGTATCATATGGTCTTAAAGTAAATCCATCTAAAAGAAAAGCAATAATAATTGGCAGCCAAAAATTGGTTAATCTTATAGATATTCCTACTCTACCTGGTACTGTTTTTCATGGGACATCCGTGCCATACAGTGACACCGTTAAAAATCTAGGTGTTAATTTTGACAAATTTTTATCTGGGGCTTCACAGGTAAGCGAGGTGAGTAGGAGAGTATTTGCGTCGGTCGGATCTCTCCGTAGATTAAGCAATTTCCCACCCATACCAACCAAATTTGCGCTTGTACAATCACTCCTTTTACCGATTCTCGATTATGCTGACACGTGTTATCTCAATTTAAATGAGGAGTTGCTTAATAAACTTGAGCGCATTCAGAACCCATGTATACGGTCATATTTCGACTCCGAAAATATGACCATGTTTCCGAATTTCGAAAAACTCAAGTAGCTTCCAATCCGTCTTTGCAGGAATACTCATATTATTTTTCTTTTATACTGTTTTCTATTCAATCCCACTTCATTTAAAATAGCAGTTAATTAAATAATGTATTCTTGATGTTGACTTGTTGATTTACTAATTGTATGTTGATTTATTTATTATTTACATAAAAGTTAATCGTTTTGTTAAAAGTTAAAGGTACAGTCTATATACGTCCCACTACTGGGCACAGGCCTCCGCTTATATCTGAGAGGGTTTTAAGGGCAAGGAAATGTCCGCCACGCTATGCGTGTTCGCAAACTTCACATGTCTTCTAAAAATTTTTTCTTATTACTCAGACATGCAGGTTTCCTCACGATATTTTCCTTCAACTCCGAGCACGTAGTAAGTCAATCACTCAACTTAAAATTGCAATTAACATTTTCATTGGTGTCGGCGGTGATTGAACCCGGGTTGCACGCGCACTGTGAAATTTACAGCGAGTGCACAGTATGTAATAATTAAGGTAAACAATTACTAATATACCTATTTTTTTCATTTGTAATAAACAAAACTTTGTTTAGTGGAAAATTTAGGGATTATGAGTGTAGGGTCGCTTTTGTTAATGGTTTTTGGTGGGTCTAGAAATTGAATCTGGTGGAGAGCTACTTTAGTTGTTGGCAACACTGCGGGCGACATGACACGACACCTCGTTCTGTTCTCTCTCTCTCTTGTGCTCTCGCTGGTTTCTCTCGGTTCTCATCGGGCAGCTAGGGTTTATGCGTCGTTAACGCGTCGAGCTGAATGTTGAATTATTTAAATATTGTTCGTTTGATGAGTTTCGTCTGACGGCCTTCATATTTGTCATGACCACTTTTCGCAATACTATTTACTTGGAGTTTGGCATGATCTCTATTAGTCTCGCTTAAACTCGAAAACGACTCGAACGATTTTGATGAAATTTTTTGTGTGCGTTTAAGTGCGTCCCTGGATGGTTTAGATTCACAATTGAACCCAGTAGGTGGTGCTGTTGTTGAGATCCAGAAGTGCGAAGCCGTGACGGATCGCTAATTTTAGAATAAAACTTATCTACTTATGTATTTTTGGTTAAATAATTTAAGATATTTAATTATAAATCGCTTAAAATCGCTTGCTTTAAAAGTTTTAAATATACTTCTTTATTTTAATTGTGTTAAAAACATTATCTTCTTCTTCATGAGCCCGTTAAATCCCACAGTTAGACATGGACCTCTCTCGCTGTAGTAATAATTTGCCCTAATCTTCTCGCATAAGAAGCGGACTGACGATCGCAGCGTTAAAGATCCAGTAACAGAACTCTTGCGTTCTGGTTGGCTGGCGACTGGCTGTCCGTCGCCGGTCTCGGTATTTTATGTCCGGCGAACAAGATAACCCACGAGACTTTGGGGACGAGAAAATGGGATAATGGATCCTCATATGCCGCCATCGTGTTGGTGGCAAATGTATTAATTATATAAATTACTAGCTTATTAGGTTCAAATTAATCAAAGCAAAGTCTCGGGCACAACTAGTAGTAAATAAAATATTTAAAAAAATCAATTTATAAATTTATTTTCAAAAAACTAAAAACTTCGCACTGGTAATTCATTAAAAAACAATCATTAAAACCATTTGTATAAAATAATAATAAATTAACTTAAATAGCTCAGAGCTGTTCAATTATAGAAATAATTAAACAGTATATTTAAAGAACACAATGGATAATTTTTTACTATGTCGTGCCGACTATTGTGAAATAAGTGTAAGTAGTCAGTCAATGCCATTACCACGATTTAATATCACATTAAGTATTTTTGCTAGTTTCGGGCAATGTGTACATATTCTAATATATAATCATTTTAATAAACTAATTAAAATTACATTTAAATCCACCTTCAAATATTTATTAAAAATATTAGTCATTTAAATTTATTTATTGTAATCCATTATATTCTTAATTATAACATAATTATCTGCATCTTGATCTGAATTAATTTTAAATAAAAAAAAAAATTATTATTATTAAAAATATTTTTGACAACGATATACAAAATTATAAATTAAGTAAATTTATTCGTGGATTATCAATTATTAAACAGATTCCTCTAAAATCTAAATGAACTAAAATACCGCCAAATTATTTAAGTTTCAATAGATAGATAGATAGATAACACTTTATTGTACGCCAAAAAATAACATAAATATTAACAAAAAAGGAGAAATAGAAATGTGGTACAACGGGTTTTATCGCTAAGATCTCTTCCAGACAACCTTTGGATGGACAGGATTGCAAGAAAACAATAAAAACATGTGTGTGGTTTGGCGACAAAAATAACTGAATTTCAATATAATCCAATAATTGTTTTTTATTCACATTGCCTCTTCTCCCAATAAGAAGTATCAATATACTATTAGGATGGCTACTTATTAGAATTTTATTTATAATTTGGCTAAATGTTGCTCCAGGCATACAATAATTAGTAATTTGTTGTTCCTTTAGACAGTTATTTAATACTAAACCTAAGTTTTTACCTATATCATCACTGTACACAACAATGTTATTTTTGCTAACATTTCAGTTATTCAAATTATTTATTGTTCTGGAACTGTCATGGAGTTTATAAGTAGGAAAGGGGTTCTTTTTGTCCATATTATTAACACATACCGTCCCTGAAATAACCGGTAATGAGAGCTGACACTCACACTGTTGTTTTACTAATGACTCAAAACGTTCCTCATTATATTTACACAGTGTCACCAGCTCGTCCATGGCCAGTATATGTTCTTTTATTTCATTTTGAGCTGATTTATATTTATTTGTCATAACTTGTAATGCATTATGAAGTGAAGAAATTTCTGAATTAAGATACTCCATGTCAGTCTCATAACTTTTTCTAATGCTATCCACCTCAATTGAATATATTTTGACCTTATTAATTAATTCTTGTTTTTCTTTACATAACTTAACCTGATTTTTAATACTTATTTTATTTTTTATGTTTTTTTGCAATTTATTAATGTATTTATTAATTTTAATGTATTTCTTTAATTTATTGTTACTGCAAGCGATTCTTCCTGCTGCTCTCGATATGAAGGCATCTTCACCTGTCAAATCCACTGTTGATGATGTTAGTAACAATTTTAGGATGCTTGAGAGGTTGTGCATTCTACAAGTTCATGGAACAGACTCTGAGTTTTGGAGGCTGTAAAGTTGTCAAAATTTTTGTTTAATTGTAAAATTTGCCCTTGGGCTTCATTCAATTGTAATTGCAATGCAGCAATGAATTTGAGAGCTTCCTCATATTCCTTGCTGCATTGATCAAACTCATTGACCGTTCCCTGAAGCTGGTCCCTTTCCTTTAATACATTAAGATAATCTGTGTGTGACATTGCCATGTCACACTTTAATTGTGTGTTCTTTTTAATTATTTCAACTATTTCTTTTTCATTGTCATCCCTTTCTTTTAGTAATATTTCCCACTGCTCCTTGCACACCTTTAGTTCCTGAAGCGCATGCATGGGTCTCAAGCTGGCAAGTCTTGGTATTACGAGTATTCATTTTGCTTTGTATTTATTAGTTAAAATGTTAAAACTAGAACCACTGAATACAGAAGTAGCAGTAAAAATAAAGTCAGGAAATTAAGGTGTTAGGTTATATTTGTAGATTGTGATTGAAATGAAAATATTTAAAAATGTAAAATCGAACTGAACAATTATGTTGTCAGAAGGGATAACAAGAATTACAATATGTAATATTCAAACAATATGTACGTTACCTGTCACTTAAAATCCGAACGTTTAAATATAATGTATTTAGGTATGTAACTTACGTTTTACTTAATACACAGTATAATTTGAACACAATCAACAATTGCAACACAAAATTGAGGTGAATATTAATGATTTATAATAAATAAACTTAAATTTTATTGGGAGCTAATATTTTACAAACCAATTCCCGGGTTTGCCACTCAAAAAAACAAAATTTTTTTTAGGTATTGGTATAATTTGAGCATCTTTGCAGGTTGAAGGAAAAATACTACAAGAAATTGAGGAATTAAGGATATGACATAGGATTGGGATGATTATATCAAGAATTGGAATTATCATATTACGGCTGATACAGTCGTTGCCAATAGCGTTGGAAGTAATGGACAAAATGCTCTTCTGAACATCACAAGCAGTAAATTGATTGAAGACAAAAAGTGAATGATTAGGAGTTGGAAGTATTGAAAGATGATTTAATGTATTTAATTTAAGTGCCCCATTAAAATCAGGCGAAGATGAGAAGTGTCGATTTAGTAAATCAATATTTAAATCTTTAGGTAATGCATTACTACGTGACTTTCCAACCCACATTGCTCTGAGAAATTTCCAGACTTTAGCTGGATCATCATTCTGTACTGATTCATGAATATAATGGCGTTGAGCATTTTTACACAACTTATTACAGTGATTTCGGATAGTAACATATTTTTCCCAGTTTATGTCTATAGGTTTGCATTTATATTTTGACTTAGCTGTAGCTTTTTTATTTAATAAGATTTTAACTTCTTCCGTTAACCACGGTGAAGGAAGGTATTTCATTTTGACGGCACGAACTGGACCATGTTTATCGTAGAGAATAGATAAGGTAGCCGTAAACAATACTACCTTGTCATCTACCGATTCCGCATTGAAAAGTGGCGACCAATCAATGTTTGACGCATCTTCGCGAAGACTATTAATATTCATACCACCAAAATTGCGTCGCAGAAGAAATTTTGACTTAATTTTACGAGGACGTATTTTATAAGAAAGAAATATGAGATCACGATAAGAGAACGCATCAGCATGACTATGTTTAGAGACTAGTTCAGTGGAAGACACAAAAATTAGGTCAAGAAGTGATGGACTAGAATTAGGAAAATGATGTGTTGCCTTTAGAGGCAGAATAAAGAGATTAGTGGAATCTGCAATGGATTGAAGGGAGGCGGAACGGGGATCTTGTTTCAGGAGACGGGTATTAAAATCGCCTATAATAATTGTATGTGAATACAAGGAAGATACATTTTCAAGAATACTTTCGAAAGAAGTAAAGTAGTTTATACGTGAAGAAGGACAATAGTATACCCCGAGCAGGACTTTGGTATGATTCAGCTCTACCTCTACAAAAAGGTGTTCGCCTGCATTAGACGGAGGTGGCTGTGTCGACATATCAATCACAGAGAAAGGGATATATGCACGAAGATATATAGCAACTCCTCCACCACCGCATACAGTACGATCATTTCATGAGCTGG
Source organism: Parnassius orleans (assembly GCA_029286625.1). NCBI lineage: Eukaryota > Metazoa > Arthropoda > Insecta > Lepidoptera > Papilionidae > Parnassius > Parnassius orleans. The sequence continues at coordinate 3,082,164 of JAGSMP010000006.1, read as the reverse complement.
AAGCCGGGTAGTGAAAAAGAAGTTGAAGGAAGGCACGGTTTAAGCCATGATTCAGAAACAAGAATAGCGTGAATGTCCTTACAGTCAAAGGTTGCCAGCATATCTGGGAAATGAGCTGGAATGCTTTGGGCATTTATATGAACCACATTGAAAGTTTTCGAGACATCAGAAAAATGCGAGACGAGAATTTCAGAGAAAGACAGAGAACTAGTGAAAATGCCATCACCACTCTCTGCAGTTAAATAATCTTCAAGATCACTACTGTTATCTAAATAAGACATTGCAATAAATTATATATGCACGTATTTATATATGAATAAATAAATAAATAAAATGTATGTATATATATAAATAAATAAAATAAAATAAAATAAAATAAATCATTGCCTACTATTTTAGTATTATAAATTTAATTTTTATTATAGTGCATGGTGTATAGCTTATCAGCAGGGCCATACAACTTTGAATAAAACTATTTTTACGGATTTTATCGCGTTTAATTTTACTATTTTTGATTCCCGACGTTTCGGGTGTTTTACAGCAACCCATAGTCACGGGGGGGACTGAGATGTTTGACGTCCCCATAGACTTAGAATATACTGGCGTATAGGCCACCTGACAGCCTGAAAACGTGTGACCAATTTTGATTTGTCATTGTGTGCGTTAGCTAGTGATGTATATTTTACTTAAAAGGACTATCGAAAATGATTGTTAAGGAAGCGGTAAAAAGATTATATAAAATTGTTTAGTGCATGAAGTTGAATAACTTCAAAAATTAACTGAATTTTACCATGATAGTTCTAAAATAATTAAAAAATATTCACATGACATGTTCCTGGGAATAAGCTGAACCTACCTGCCTTTTGTTGGATTTTAATTCAAATGTATAAAATCCCAGGTGACTTTACCGATAAACTTAAAAAACTCCCCAATAATCAGATCGTAATGTTGTATTTTCGATGATCTTTGGAGAAAAATATTTACTGCCGTGGGCAGTTTCCCCGGAATTTATTTCTTAACATATTGTTAATATAAATAGGTAGATACTTAACTAAGTATATACCTATTTATATTTTATATATTTTATAAAATGTTTTGATGGGGAAACAAAAATGGGGACACGGAGTACATAATGGCTGCTTTATTTTTCATATAAGTATTACTTGTGATAATTACAAACATTTAATAATTAATAATTAAATAGATTATAGAAGTTTATTTTAACATTCGACTTAAGTATGAATGTAAACTTAATAATTTAAGGAAGGAAACTTATAGGAATCAGTTAAATAAGATTGCTCTGTTTAAAGGCGAATATGTTTATGAGGCTTCATCATGCTTCATGTTTATATTCTTTCATCTGTCCCTGAAAAGTATAAAGTAATAATAAACTTATTATCATTTTAGCTGCATGAATTTTAAAAACATAATGATCTTAACACAGTCAAGTGCACTAAGTGTTTGAGTTTACAGATGCACTCTCTATTCTCTCAATCTCGGTATGTTAAGAAAATGGTCACACATTCATGGACTGATCGCGGCAAGTGCAACTTAATTTCCCAGATCTATTGATCTGCGCAGCTATTACTTAACCACGAGTTCCTCTTCTCTACGACTAACGCTGTAAGGGATGAACCACGCTATTTAAGCACTCGCGACAATGTCGTCGGCCATCAAGCATGAATCGGGCATTGACCGTTGTGAGTATCAAATACTATGGAATTTATAATATCACGTCTCATGCGCGGTCGTCTAGTAGCGCTTGAGGAGCATTACTAAATATCTATACCTTACTACGCTAAAAGTTTTATCGTTGTGATTTGGGAATATAATCCGAAGTTCCGAAGCTCGGCTCAACCCCTTGGGGAAAATAGCGTGATGCTATGAATATTGTACTAGTGTGACCGTGAGGCTGTGCGGTTGGTTAAGTAAGGTTATACATTTATTTTGGTCGATAAATAGATACTTAGTTAGGTTCATAATGGCTTAAAGAGGATAATCTCAAGATTTTTTTTGTCTTTAATGTACTACAGTTTTATAATGTATGAAAATCTGTATCTATACTCGTATTTATCTAAAGTTTTGAAAGTTAAATTTTTGAAGTCTTATTATAACAATATTTTACTTACTGGTACAAAAAATATAGAAATGACTCATATAACATATATAACATAACATAAACACTCACGCCTGTCACCCAGAGGGGTAGGCAGAGATTATGGACTTCCATTTGGCACGATCCTGACACACCTCTCTCGCCTCCTCCACATCCATATACCTACGCATACACGCTCGTCGGTTAAGGGTACTCTTAATTTGGCCCATTTTCAGTATATCGCCAATTTGGTCGATAAACCTTCGTCTAGGGCGTCCCTTCCCGACTCTGCCGTTCACCTCTGCCACATAAATTTGCTTTGTCACTCTTTCCTCATTCATTCTTTCTACATGACCAAACCACCGAAGCATTCCTTTCTTAATCCTGGTCACAACATCATCTTGCAAACCACACTCTTCTCTTATCACACAATTTCTCACTCTGTCATTCAGATTCAGCCCTAACATACTCCTTAATGACCGCATTTCTACAGCATTTATTCTACTCTCGTGCTTCTTCCACACCTAACTTTCACTACCATACATTAAAGTAGGGACTAACACAGCATTGTGAATTGCCATACGTGCCTTTTTGGACACATTCTGACTTTCCACAACAGAGTGTGGGCTCTACACGCATTTACTTTATTTCCTGCGTTCACTCATCGTTCTATATCCTTATCATACCTACCATCCCTACTAAATACACATCCCAAATACACAAACTCATCTACTTGCTCGACCAATTCCCCTTCTATTCTTATTTCACATTTTGTTTTACTTTCTTCTCTTTCAAAGACCATAACTTTCGTCTTACTTGCGTTCACTTTCATTCCCCTTTCTTTTAATGAAATGTTCATTAATGTAACCATCATTTGCAACTCGGCCGCCGACGACGCGAGTATGACTTGATCATCGGCGTACAAAAGGCATTTGACGGTTAACTCACCCATTCTTAACCCGCATTCTTCAACTTTACAGATTTTCCAAACAACTGTCCATAAATAGGTTGAACAGCCACGGAGAAGCCACACAGCCCTGTCTGACCCCTTTATGGATGCCAAACCAGTCCGAGTATGCCCCGTTGATCCTGACACAAGCACTGGAGTCCCTATACAGAGACTTCAATGCCCGTATCAACCCAGCACTCAACCCAAATAAGTTCAGTGTTTGCCATAATACATCCCTGTCCACTCTATCATAAGCCTTTTCCAAGTCCACGAACGCACAAAAAACCTTTTGGTTTTTGGCCAAAAACTTTTCCGCGATCATGCGCATGGAAAAGACCTGATCCGTACATCCCATTCCCTTTCTAAATCCCGCTTGCACATCCCAAATTTTTTCATCAGTATCTTTCATAACTCTTTCAATTAGTACCTTAGCATACAGTTTTCCCACAATGCTAAGAAAGCTGATACCACGGTAGTTTTTACAGTCCTGCTGCGATCCTTTTCCTTTATATAGTGGGACTATCACGGCTTTGCACCAGTCTCCCGGTACCCGCTTAAGTTCCCAACACAAATTAAACAAGGTGTACAGCAGGTCTGCCACCACTCCCTCTCCAGCCCTTAGCATTTCGAGTGATACTCTATCATATCCGGCTGCCTTACCTGCTTTCATACTTTTCATTGCTTTCATTATTTCATCTATACTTATCTCTCTATCTCTTTCCTCTTCTTTCGGAATTTCTATTTCATTTAATTCAAACGTCTCATCACTCATAAATACGCTTTCAAAGTATTCCTTCCATCTCCTTAAACTCAAAATACAGCCATTCTGGTCTCGTATAGCATCCATTCTAGGCTGTTTTGAATGTCCCCTGGCAGTTCTTACGAGTTTCCAGAACATTTTAATATTTGCCTGGAAGTTATCCGATATTCTTCTATCATTCTTATCCGTTCTTTCTTGCTTTTTCCTTTCAACTACTTCTTTTACTCTCTTATTTAGATGTCTAAAGACTGCCTTTTTTCTTTCAATATCATCATTCATACCGCTAGAATAACTAGCCTTGGTTGCTAGTAAATCTAACCATGCTCTCTTCTTTGCTTCTACTTCCATCCGTACCTCATCATCCCACCATAAAGTGTTATTTTTCTTTTCATTCGTTCTCTTATTTACACCACATACTTCGGTAGCTGCATCCACCAAACCTTTCTTGACATTATACCACAGTCTCCAAGTCTAAATCATTCATACACAATTCATCCATACCACTTATATTTTCTCTCAGTCTAGATTTGTACTTCTCTTTTGCCTTCATCTTGTAACCTCTCTGTTCTTATACGCTGTAACGCAGTGGTAGACACAGATGTCCGATGCCGCCACCGTCTGAATAGACCATTAATTCGGCATAAGACCAAGTAATGATCCGTCCCTACGTTGGACCCCCGGTAATCCCTTGTATCTACCACTGCGCTCCTCATTCTTTCATCCACAATTATGAAATCTATCATGCTTCTATCATCACCTCTTTCCCATGTATACATGTGAATCTTCTTATGACGAAAGAAAGTGTTCGTCACAAAAAGATTCTTTTCCACACATACGGTGAGGAGGCTTTCACCATTCTCATTTATACTTTCATCACCAAACGTTCCCAATATCCTTTCATAACCAAGCCTCTTCACGCCAACCCTTCCATTAAAATCTCCTAATATAACAATATTTTCATTACCCTTGCATTTCATTAGCACCATCCTTACCATCTTAACTCCATAAATTCTAAAATTCAGTTCACAATGGAGTTAGAGGCAAACAACTCTTTAGCTTTTCTAGATGTGTTAGTAATTCGGAATCCTGATAACACCTTGAGCCACACTGTGTATAGAAAAAAGACCCATAGAGATAGATATTTAAACGGTGACTCTCATCACCATCCTTCACAGTTAGCTACCGTGGGTAAATCTTTGTTTCAGAGAGCATCTGTGACAGTAAACACCTGGCCGCCGAGCTCCAACACGTCAAGCAAGTTTTGCACGACAATAAGCTTCGGGTCCCGCGCCTATGTCACAGTGAACGAGTGAAGCCGGCCACAGTCGAGCGAGTGCCTGCTGTACTGCCATATGTCAGAGGTGTCACTGACAAGATTGGCTACATCCTGAAGCGTGCTTCCATTAAAACATACTTCAAGCCGCCGAAGAAGATTAGTCAGTTATGTCTTAAATCTAAACTGTTATTTACAAATAGGGTATCTAATCCTAGTTTTTTATAAAATATAATAAATCATAAAATTTACATAAATTTTAATTAAATTAAAGTTTCACCTTAATTTTTTTTATGTAGCACTAATTCTTTTAATTTTCCCTGCACTATTTTACCTGACGAGGTCATTGGTAATTTATCGACGAACACGATACCCCCACGTATATCCCTCTTTCTTTGACAGGTGGTCTGAAAATAAATTATTAGCTATCTGTTCAGATTTTCTTTTCTTTGAATTTGCTATTAGTCTTTTTCTTCAACACTTAACCGTGGTATCTCAGGTAAAATTCACAGTACGCGAGCAACTCGGATTTGATCCCCGCCGCCACCAATGAAATTGATAATTGCAGTTTTAAGTTCTGATTTAACACGTGCTCGGTAGTTTAGGATATGCATGTCTGAGAAGGTAAAAACATATTTCTAAGAAATCCGCCATCACGCACGAGGGGTCAGCGTGGCAGACATTTCTTTGCCCTTAAACCCTCTCAGAAGTGAGAGGAGGACTGTGCCCAGCAAAATGGGACGTATAGACTGTAACTTTACTTTACTTCTTTTTTATTATTAGCCAAAAGTCTCCGGTCACTGCAGGACAAGGGCCGCTCCCATCCTAGGATGGATTTGGCCACGCTTAGCAAGTATCGGAGAACTCCGTACCAGATATCTACCAAGAATCTTTGACGCTGCTTCACGTCGCAGGTCTAGTTACATTTAGTTACATTTTAGTTACATTTAGCATGTGCTAGATGGTATATTGCCATTTATCGAAGGTCATAATATCTTTCTGACGTTCATCATAGTCGGCTCTTATAAAAGAGAACGAAATTGGGTCACCACATAGCCAACATAGCGCTAAGCGAATCTTTACGAAAATTTCCTACATATTTTTTTAACTATTTTGTGTGTAAATAAGTTTCTTGCAACAAACACGGAAGCAAATATATAAAATATCATTTTATAAGTTATAAATTAAAGACCCGTAGCTGATTACTGCAATCATCATCTCATCAAAGGCCAAAAGTACCACAATATTCCACTCATATTTTTTGTATATTACTGGAGTGACAAATGAACTGACACTACACGTCTGAATGTAAGTGACTAAGTACTGCGAATAATGGGCACCTGCAACGAAAAAACTGCTTCGTCACCCCTGAAGAATATAATGGTATGCCTCAAGGTATGCAATTGCATTGGATATTCTTAAAACCGGAATACGGCACTAGATACATCGCTGCTTATCGCCATAGATAAGCTCAGGGGATGGTTCATTCATCCATTACAGTATATTCACTGCTTAAGTGCTGAGCATGGCCCCCATAGGTTGATGCCATAGTTGCTACGTGGTTGCCATGCTTGACCGGCGGGTGAGCAAGCGCGGTATTTTATTATTTTGAGTTGTCATCAGGAAGATGCTTCTGCCCATCTCTAGTTTCATTTCCTCTGTCGCCTTTTGCGACAGCCACAGCTTTGCCATGTACTTCATTATTATCATCATCAACAGTCTGTAAAAGTCCAACTTCTTGACATGGGTCTCTCCTGTTTTAGAGAGGATTTGCCTTAATGGCCGTGCTTGGCAAGCGGGTTGGCGATCGTAGTACCTGCGGTGTCGCACCCTATCGCTGGTCTCTAAGTGTTTTACGTTTGGCATAAGCTAGATGGTTACACCGCCATCTATCGAAAGCCATGTGATCATTGACATTTTCCATAGTCGCCTCTTACGACATCCACGGGGAGAAATGGGGTGATCGATTCCCTTACTCCACCTCCACACGGTCGTTTACTTACGAGGACATAACACTTACTGCTAACTAATTCTTTTATTTCCTGTGCGGTTACGGTGGAGTCTAGTTTCCGAACGACACACGCCACTGGATGCTGGCCGTCTTCTGGATGGGGTATACTAGTTACACAAACATCCAACACTCCATGATGTTGAAATATTACTTCCTCTAGCTCTGACGGAACTACCTGCAAAATTATTCGAGAATGTTCTAGATAAAAAAGAATTGATATTTATAATATAAAATGAGTTTGTTTGTAGCAAGGTTTCTTAAAAACAGTTTTAACAACTATTTTATTTTTTTAACTTGAATTCCTTTTTGAAAATTTGGTCCCATATTATGAATTTTACCAATGCATCACCTTTGGAATCTCGTTTTTCAACTTAAACTACTTTTTATATAACAACGGGACGTAACCTATTACGTAGTAGAAGAAGGGAACTTTTGATGGCTAGTGGAATCAAGCCCACGTGCCGTCGTTAGAAGCTTGAACTAGTTGTTGTGCTTGTGTAATGACGATCCAATCCATTAGCAGTCGTCAACTAGGTGTCATCCACTACAGCCTAAATAAGTTCTCTGCTGAACATAGGTCTCTCCCATAGATTGGCTCATAGAGGGTATTATATCATAGCTGCGACGCTTGGCAGGTGGGTTGTCAAACGCAGTTTCTTATAATTTAGAATTGTTATCAGGAAAATGCTGCTGGTGTCCTGTTTCAATTTCCTTCTCTCGCTTCTAACGACAACCACAGGACGATTTGAGATAGTAAATATCCTAACACTGCCACTACACGGTCAATTAGGTGTAACCAAAGAGAATAGGGTATTACACCCATTTTCAAAAAGTGTTTTAAATGAATCCTAGAGTGATAATGAACCACTATAATTTTTATATCAATTTTTTAAAACCGAATAGTGCCATAAAAATTACTTTTAATCTATCGTTTTAAATTTTCGCGTAAAAACGATAGCCGCCATGCTGTTCAACTCGTGACGTCACTGTCTTAGAATTTTGTCTATTTTGCAAAGCAATAAGATACTTTTGGATGTTTAATAATGAGTTATCATCTATATTATTGTTGTGTTGTGTCTGAATGCAAAAATACGAGCATATGAACGCCGGAGAAGTTATGGATTCAAGTGCCAACTGATTTAAATATGAGAAATACTTGGTTAAAACTGGCAAGAAGAGACACGAAGGCATTGTCTACAAAATCTAAACTATACTTCTGTGAAGATCACTTTGATGTAAGTATGACTTATATTTAACTATCGTTTATACAAAATAAAACATCATGACATGATAGGTGCATGACCTATTGCAAGTCAAATTTTGTAATAGATTAGCTTAATCGCTCGTCTGTCCCGCCCTTTGTAGACCCTTGACAGCCCTTGCAAGTGCAGTGCATTGTTTTACTTAATTCGTTTTTTATTCTATTATATGGGAAGAATGACATGGTTTGTCCAAAAAAATATGACAAAAAGTTTTTCTCACCTAAGCTTATATTAAATCTTAAATATCTATAACATTAGTGCTAAAAGCGAAGTAATAAACTCGCTTTAATTTCAAAGGTCATAAAGATTATTGTATATTTTAGCTGGAAAATTACACACAATATAATATTATGGGTTCTGTTAAACGAATTCGAATTAATAGAATAAAGATTAGTACTTTCTGCTTTTACGAATCCGTCTTCCATGATGTCTTTTCAATAAAATTCGGAATAAAACTCAACAATCGTAATTATAACTTGAAAAATTTCGAAATAACACAGCACATTAGCTAGTTCTCTTCACCAGTGATGTCACGACGGTATCTAATATGGCGGACAGCGTTTTGCAGATTTGAGGCACATATAATAAAAAATATTCTTAAAATTGAAATATAAAATTTATAATGCATTTTTATAAATAGAAATCAATATTTCTCGTTTACTTTTTACAAAATCTATCATAAATATATATTTTTCGATTTTTTTTACATGATGTAAAATACCCTATATTAAATATTATTTTTAGGTCGTAGAATGAGAAAAGCAGATTAATATTATTATACTGGAAGTTTAGGTGCGGCTCAAACCAATTGGTCTGAGAGATGCGGCACGATTGTGCTTGTAGCGTACTGCAATGAATGCAATAATTACTAGCATTTGACTTATATATTACTGCGTATTAAATCAATGATAACTAGTGTACTGCTACAAGGAACCATAGTATTTTAATATCAAAAGAGTAGGCAAAGTTGTTAGAACATACATCCTAAAAATAGATGAAATAGGTCCTCCTCCTGCTTTCGTATATTGAAAAAAAAATAGTATAAAAGGCAATGGTGGAAAACTCGGGAGAGTTTGCAGCATTGTGTGGCGGTGCGGCGCGGACAATAAGTCGTTTTTTATTTATTTCATTTCTTTTGTGTGACTTTTATTATTATATAAAATACAAAAAATAACACAAGGACGGTTGAAGCAAAAGCGCTGCTTTCGTTATGCGGCATTACGAAATTAAAACCAAATTGGGGAGAACGAATATGCAACTCTGGTGGGATTCGTTGGTGGTGTGAATTTTTGTTGTTGCAACTGCGTTAATGTTTTGTTTTATCCATAAGATAAAACATTGTAAGTGGTAGTAAGATATTATAAAAAAAATACATCGACTTGTTATCGATACTGATACTATTATGTTATTAATGTGATATATTTACACAATATGACGAAACCAAACATCAGACATCAAAACAAGATTTACAGATTTGCACTACAGTTCGCCGCGGCGCGACCTGCGGCGTTCCAGCCCGTGGGATGCCACCATTATAACTTTTTGAAAATAATACATACGTAAAAATTGCGATACTTGATAAGCAACTTTATTCGGTCAACAAAAAAGTAATTGTCATTCTCGTCCCTGTATAAAAGATCGCCGGTCGTGATATAGCCATCTTCTGTAAATGCCTTTTTCGTCTCTTCTGGATTCCCCAAGTATTTCTTAATAAATAGATTAATATTGTAATCTGTGGTTTGGATTGACAGATGTACTTGTTTCTCTCACGATTATGTATAAAACAAGTACAGTGTCAATACAAATCAAAAATGAAGATGAAGTTTCACCCAGTGACAATAACAATCGCAAGTATAAATTAGGAACATATATGAAATTGTATATGTTATTGGATGGTTACAAGTTATTGTTTGTAGCAATTAAATTTAAAAAAGTTGATAAACATTTAAATTACAAACATTATTCCGTCACTAGCCCACTGATATTAATCTTAACTAGTATTAGTCTTGGACTTTTCCCTACAATGGTATCACAGGCGTAACTACCCTAGTTAAGGGCAAGTAGGGCATTTAAAATCACCAATTATTAAATTTCGAAATCAAAATAAACCACAATAAACCAATTCATATCAAACAATCCTTTCCGCGATTCCCGCGCTTTGCGAATTACCGAGAGGAAATAAGTAATGCGAGCAGGCAGTGCACTTGCGCAATCGAATTCGACACGAATTTACAACTCGAGTTGATAGTTTTCGGGGCTTTGGATTAGAGCACGAGAGGGACGAAGCGTTGACTTCAATAGACGTAACCTCTCCAACTTTACGTTTAGAGTCAGTGTGCCTCTCACCATTCGGTGATCGCTGCCAGTTTTCATCTTCGCGATCATTGAGACATCACTGAACAGTTGCCGTCTAGTCAACAGGTCACATGGTACCATGGTCGCCACCGTAGCCAGGAATAGCGGGACCGCCCTAGACTGGGGACCGTATTTTTGTAACTCTCACCATGCGGGGGTATATTGCCATAGTTGCCACGCTTGCCGAGCGTGTTGGCAACCATAGTTTTTTATTGTTACTTTTCTGTTATCAGAAAGATGCTGCTGCCCATATCTTGCCTTAGTTTCCCTCTATCGCCTCTTACGACACCCACGGGAAGATATGGGGTAGTGGATATTCTTACACCGCCACTATATGAGATGAACTTTCGTTGTAAAATAGAAAATAAATATGTTTTGTAAGATTTATGTCTGTTTTATTAAGTGTATCTGTTTTTATATTAAAATAATTAACGAAGGGGCGCAACTATGATGCGTGCCATAAGCGCCATTTTCGATTAGTACGCCTCTATACCATTATGGCATATATAATATTATAATGGATTAGTACTTTTAATGCTGCTTTCCGTCGATGGTCTCAGTATTTTATTATAAGGTACTCTGTAGTTTTATACATTAGGCACTAGCATTTACGGTTATACCGCTATCTATCGGGAATCATGAATCATTTCTGTCATTTCAAATAGTCGATTTTTACGACACCCTTAGGACAAAATGGCGTAAGAGAATTAATTAATTAATTAATGAAATAAAAATAACTTTATTGTACAATGATAAACAAGAGAAAAAATAAGTTAAGAGAATTCAGTGGATTCTCTTACGCTGCCACCCCCGCACACACAAAAAAAATTAAAAACACACCGTAAAACATAAGCCCTTCGCTAACAATTCACAGTTTTTGTATGGTTCTTTTATTTACAATCCAGTATCGGGATCTACTAGCTGAAACAAACTGAAAAATCTTAGATTTACGTATGAAAATTAAAATTGGATTTTACTTACGTAAAGATTTATAATGATCTAGCTAAATAATATAAAATTCTAACAAAAATTAAAATTTACCTATGTATAATCTGTTAGTCTGAGCTACCTGACTCTTTGAAGACTAGTATTGTTTTTGACCCAGACTCAGACGAACTCCTAGGCAGAAAATGAGTCCTACCACTAATATCTATACTTAACTTGGGGTGAAAAACTAACCATCCCTCTTATTGCTAGCGGCTGTGGTCGGTCGTTGTTGTTATGCACCTTCAGCAATTTCAACGCACGTGGATCACACAAACCGATCATTTCTAAAGCCAATGGCACACATAGAGATGTTATCTTTGAAGTTGACTTCTACAACTAATTACTGATGGGGAATAAAAATTACTATGACAATAATCTAGAATAAAAATGACTCCTCTGACGCTCGACTGTGGCCGGCTTCACTCGGTCACTGTGACGTAGGCGCGGGACCCGAAGCTTGTTGTCTTGCAATACTTGCTCGACGTGCTGAAGCTCGGCGGCCAGATGTTTTCTGTCACAGATCCCTCGTGCTCTCTGAAACAAGGATTTTCCCACGGTAGCTAACTGTGATGGATGATGGTGCGATTCACCATTTAAATATCGGTTGGTATGGGTCTCTTTCCTATACACAGTGTGACCAATAGTGTTATCAGGATTTCGGATGACTAAAACATCTAGGAAAGCTAAAGAATTGTTTGCCTCTAACTCCATTGTGAATTGTATTTTAGAGTTTATGGAATTAAGGTGGTCTAAAAATGCAGTTACTTTCTCAGATGGTAAAATTGTGAAAGTGTCGTCTACGTACCGCTTGTAGAATCTGCACGTGTAAAATGACTAACAAAAAGCTTTGAAAAAAGTGAGGGGGCCTGATGGAATCCCCAAACTGTGCTGAAGACGTGTGCTCCAGAGTTAACACCAATTCCTATGCGTCTTTACCGGTTCTCTTACTCTTTAGGCGTCGTTCCTAGCTCATGGAAGACAGCCTTAGTGCACCCGAACCCTAAAAAAGATGACTGCTCGAAACCGTCCAACTACAGGCCTATCGGCATCACCTCCTTGTTCTCCAAAATAATGGAATACATTATTAACTGTCAGATCATGAGGTACCGTCGAGGTCCGTCGAGGTCGTTCAGGTGGTGATCTTCTTGTCTACCTGAATCACTGATGGGCGGAGGCAGTAGAGACCAAGTGAAAGGTCTTGGCGGTTAATTTGGACATAACGAAGGTCTTCGATTGGATTTGGCACAAAGCGCTTTTTTCAAAGCTTCCCGAGAAATTATACAATTATGTCACCAGTTTTGTTACAGATCGTAGTATTAAGGTCGTAGTCGACGGTGCATGCTCCGACTCCAAGCCTGTGAATGCTGGTGTTCCACATGGCTGTGTGCTATCGCAATGCAACATATCATTGATATTGAACAGCTACCCTGTTCCTTCTGCATATCAATGATATGTTGCGTACTAACTATTATTTATTCTGTGGTACTAGTAACATTCATTGTTGTGCAGGCGACTGAAGTGGCGATGCCTTATACACCGGTCGTGCTAATATTTCTCGAGAACACGTCGTCGAGTGCCGGAACAAACTTTTATCTGAAGTCTCGGATTATTGGCGACTAAATCTAGTCCAGCTTAACCAACAAAAGACAAACTTTTGCGCGTTTACCGCCAAAAAGATTTTTTTATCCCCTTTGTCTTATCTCCTCAATTTCAGGGTACTCCCCTCGTTGCTTCGGCCACCATAGGAATCCTTGGCGTCGACATTTCGAGAGACCTACAGTTCCGCAGTTACTTGGAAGGGCAGGCTAAAATGGATAAAAAAACAGCTTTACAAAGCGTAGGTTCGGCCTCATGTGAAATACTGTTCTCATCTCTAGGCCGGGGCACCCCAGTTTCATCTCCTTCTGCTTGACCGTAATCAACGGAGGGTGGCCCGAATCGCGGACGACCAAGTTCTTTCTGATCGGCTAGATCCATTGGCCTCGCAAAGAGACGTTGCATTTCTATGCATCTTCTACCACATATACCACGGGGAGTGCTCAGAGGAATTAGTCGGATTACTTTCAGCTGCTGGATTCCACCATCTTACACTGCAATAGAATTCGAAATTCTATCCTCATCATCTCGATCACTAGCGATCCACTACTGTGCGATTTACGCGGAATTTTCTGCCTCGCATGACCACACTGTGGAATTTGCTTGCCCGCGCGCCCCTTTGTAACCTTGCGCCCCTAGGCACGTGTCTAGTTTGCCTTTAGGATGTTCCGCCACTGTCAAGACAAGAAAGACTATCACTATTGTCTATAGAAGTAAAAAATTTAGAAAAACTGAAATCGTCTTCAGCTATGAATGATTTAATAAATAAGTACGCCGAACAAAAGGCAAGAAAAGTGTATATTTGATTTGAATTGTGTGGCTAGGTTAGTTCCTAAGAGTATTAATTTTAAGTAATAACTTATAATCAATATATAATTATTTTAATTTAATGCGAGCGTTTTTATTCCTTTTGTGAAATCTTTACCCTTCATTTGGGCCCCCCAACAAATTTTGATACAGGGCCCGTCTAAGGCACGCTACGCCACTGTATGATAGGTATTTTAACACATTATTACCATTTCAGAATATCGCTCATGCCTAGTAAACGATAGCTATTGGTTTGATGCTTGTAAGTCGTCTGTTGGTCCTGACTAATTTCTAGTACCTACTATTAATACATTTATATCCTTAAATTTATTTAAGTGTTAAGGCTGATTTACTCGGAGTCAGTAACAGGCGCCAGTGCTGGCGCCGAGGACTGACTTGCATCGTTTACACACAGTCAGTAGTCGCGCAGACAGTGCTGTACTGACTCCAAATCAATTTACATTATGCCAGTAGCGGGTCAGCACTGACTTGCCTCGAATTTGGAGCCAGTTACTATCCCTGTGTAAATCAGCCATAACACTAATTGGCATGCGTAGAAGATTTGCTGTTTATTTATTTTAGTGTGGTTTTGTATATAAATATTGTTAGGAATATCTTTCTTAATTTAGCTGCTAAAAGAAAGTAAAATAAACGTTGGAACATATTTATCGATACCTAATTTGGAGCTCACAGTATATTAAGATCTGCTTTTCAGATGTCTCGGCAAGGATCTAGTGGAGGCAAACGAAAAGTTTACGATGCGTTTGAACGAGAAAATGAACGTTTATTGAAATTGTTCAATGAAGTCTCCTTTTACGAGCTATCGTGTGGTTCAGAGGAACCAGAAACATCGAGTGACGAATCAATACAAGAATCGAATTCAAGTGTAAATGAAGAATCAGAGCAAGATCCTTACAATGATTGTGATGACGATAATGGTTCCGATACTAACTACATACCCAATGCAGATAGCGAGTGATCAACATCTCACGTGTCTGACTCTGAAGAGGAGCGTGGTAAGGTAAAGCGTTTGGAAAATAAAAAAGGACAAATCAACATATCAAGACAAATGTAACAGGTGAACAAATGCCTTCTATTGAATCTCCAATCACCTTCAAAGATTTAGGTGTCCACGTTCATGTTCCTGCTTCGCTTGGTTCATTAGGTGATTTAAATGCTACTTTGTCTCCAGCTAGCATGAAAAATGCACAAGATTCAGTTCAGCCATAGACTACTATTAATAATTTACGTTCGTATGATTCCAATACGAGTCCACCAAGATCAGTTGAATCAGATACGCTTTTATAGGGAATTGACTGGATAGACTCTGAAAATATTGCATCTGCACAAAATACTCGTATCTACTGTTACCAGTGACGGAATGGCTATGACAGGCGAAGGCTAAAGCCTGTGCGTCCTATTTGTATACTTATTGACTAATGCCATTGACGGAATGGTTAAAGCAGTGGAAGGCTATAACCGGCGCGGTTTTATTTGAATACTTGGTAACTTTTTACCAATGACGGAGCGGCTAAAGCATTCCATAAACAAATGCAGTGTCAAAGTAACGTTATGTTATATAATTGGCCCAAGTGTCCGCGAACGTGTTAATATTTAATTTTAATAACTATTATATTTGTTAAATGCAGAATCGTAAATCGACGAGCAGCCTAACAATTTCCTTGAAAGTGATGAACAAGAATTCGATAGCGACAGAACGAGCTGTGAATTTTTGGACATAGGTACATTTAAAATAGCTGGAGATACTACCCTCAAGCAAATTATACAGGACCAGATCTTCAAAAAAAATATCTTTGAGTCTGTAAACAATTTTAAATGTAATGATATTAATCTGAAATAAGCTTGATCTTCTCTCTAATACTTGCTTAATGCGGCGGAGATGCTATAAATAAACCCAGATCTAAATTGCACCCCCAACCTTTAAAACAAATTGGCTACATTCTGCTCTGTTTTTTAACAAATTATCTGTTGAACAGTCATTGACACCATACAACCTATGAAGAACAATTTATTTAAGGAAAGATCGAGAGCCCAATCATTACAATCGTTATGGCCCAACACAATTCAAAATCAGTGCTTTTCTGGAGAATAAAATAATGACTTGCGTTTGGTAAATCCTGAACCCGATACAGGCTTAATATTGAATGCACCTTCGAGTCTAAAAAGTGGATCGTCTCTTAGTATAGGATCAACATCAAATATTGGAATTACTGCATTCGAAGCATCAAGTGAATGCTCTGCACCTTTTAATAGCATCGGTTAAAAGAAAAGAAAGACACGCATATAATAGACACTAATAGACGCACAATAAAAGAAGACAAGTTTAGAAAGATAATTAAATAAAATATGAGAAGAAAAATACTGTTAAATCATGGTTAGAAGAACGGATATGAATAACCTGGAAAAAACTTATATATAGTAACGGATGATTTTTACGCAATCATGAGAAAAAAAGTGGAGTATCTTGTACGACGCGTGCGAGGGAGCCCGAACAGAGTCCTACAGATGATTAGCAACAGAGTGGATTCTAACCTGCTTGCAAGGTTTATTGAACTACATGTTTTATGAGTTCCATAAGCCAACAAGCCAGAAGTTTAGTCTCCGTATCAATTTTTGTATAGATTTCTTTCAGTTTTTACTAACCTAGCATGTAAGAAAAATTGTGTCAATACTAACATATATGGACCTGAGTATGAAAATAAATTATTAATAATAATAATAAATAGTCTGTAATAAAAGTCTGATTGATTGAAAAGGTAATTCTTTCTTACGTTTTTTGATTCCATTGTTACGTCAAATATTATTTTTTATTTTTTCTAATATATTAAAATTAAGTTTTGTACGTCTGTCAAACCTAAGAGTAAAGAAGTAAAGTTTTTGTTTGTTATACTCGCATATTCCACAGTCTAATGTTTAAATGGCACATAACTATTTATACGCGTAAAAAAATTACAGCGGAAAATGAGATATTTGAAAATTTTAATAAATTTCGATTAAAGTGACAATATACTGGAAGTTTAAAACTAAATTTATATTTATAGATACTTATCGCTTAAACAAACACAGGAATGGCGATATTCTTTAACGATACACATCGATGTACAATCGGATAAGTGGTAGATGTTTTGCTTTTCATTTGTATAATAACTAACTATTAGAAGACCAAAATACAACACTTTATAGCTAAAAGCGGTCACTCGTAATTTGTACAATTATTGTATTTTAAACCACTTTGTCAAGTATCATTGAAATCTGTTCAATAGCAAAGAAAATATTTAAATTTCAAACCGCCGTCCTGTTAAATTCACTTTTTGCAGCTGTCCGTATGTGCTTAGGGACCGTCGATTTTAAGACTTGAGCGATATGATCTGATATCTCAAGCTATATAACTTAATCTTTACTGCCTCTTATATTATGAACTAGCTGTTACCCGCGGCTTCGCCCGCATGGTCACTGGGAAATGAACTATCCATTGCTTTTTGAATTGAAAGAAAACTGAGTTTTATAGATTTGTCAGAGATGCAGCCATTAAAAGGAAACTGAGCAAAATTGATTCGTCGGCCTATTTAAATGTTTTGAAACGCAGCGTATAGGAAAGCATGAAAATAGCCTGTTTATTCCAAATGGAAATGGGATATTTTTTTAATTAAAGGAAACTGAGCGTAATTATCCGTCAGGATGCAGACTTTGAAAAGAAACTGAGCTAAATTGATTCGTCAGAGATGCAGTTTTCTGAATTGAAAAGAAACTGAGCCAAATAAAAGATCCGTCAGAGATGCAGCCTTTGAGTTGAAAGAAACTGAGCTTAATAGGTCCGTCAGAGGTGCAGCATTTGGAATTGAAAAGAAACTGAGCTAAATAGGAAATTTTGAATTGAAAGGAAGATCTGTAGGAATTCTGATTAATTGATTGTGGGAATTTTGGAAAAAACTAACTGAACACTATTTTAAGACGCTACTGTACACAATGTTATATGTTTTTCCATTCGGGAAAGAATGTAAATTCTGGGCATTTGACACACGCGAACATGCTACATACAGCTGACCATGAGAGAAGCACGGTTTTCTAAGTTGACCCCGCTACCTGTAACGTTTGCTTGCGCTTTATTAATTGTCATTGCAAAACTGAGCTTAATAGGAACTGCAACCTTTTGAATTGAAAAGGAAGATCTGTGGGAATTATAGGGATCCGTGGTATAATAACATTTTCACCTTTTCCTACGCCTGTCAAAATTGTAGCACCGATTATGTTCCGTCCAAGATGTGTCACACGCAGCCTTGTCCCGTTACATAACCGAGGAGCATCTAAATTTCGCATTAGCGTGACTGGGACGCCTAATTTTAATTGAAGCTTATGTGAGGGCACACCTGACAACTCTAGAGAATTTAGAAACTCTACGGGATATGAAGTGCTCTGTTCTGTGTCCATAACTGTGTCTACTGACAAATACTCTGTTATTTCTCCTGCTACTTCGCTTAATATATCTGAATTTATTTTGTTAACGCTCTCATTTATTGGTGCAAGAATCGCCCTTTCACATAACCATTTGTCTTCATGCATGTTGTTCGTTAAATCTGAATAAACGCTCGCAATTAATTCGGAATGACTCTGTATTAAATTACAAAAATCTCTCGTCAATTTAACGCAGCCCTCAGCATCCGTTTCCAACCGCCCATCGCCAATTTGTAATAGTGTGTCAGCATAGTTTCCAGCATTGATATCATTATACAAATGCACTCTCATATTCGTAGTTAAACTGAATTTTGTCACCTTGTTCCATAAAATAGACGACTTGAGGCATGCTTTAATTTCATCTGCAGGTGTGCCCTTTTGAATGACAGGTAAAGTTTGGCGAAAGTCACCAGCCAGTAAAACCACCATTCCTCCCATTACATCGGTATTGCTGCGCAAATCCTGGAGCGTTCGATTTAGTGCTTCTACAGCTTTTTTATGCGACATTGTACTTTCGTCCCACACTAAAAGTTTGCATTGTCGTAGCATTATACCTCATGCACTATTTTTGCTAAAGTTGCAGATCGGCGATTCTTCCTGGGCTAGATTTAGAGGAGTTTTAAAACAGAATGTGCATTGCGGCCCCGCTTAGCAGCGTGGCGGCTATACCGGAGGAAGCTACGGCCACAGCAATGTTTTTATCTTTCCGTACTTGCGCTAATAATAAATTTAACAAAAATGTCTTCCCAGTTCCTCCAAGGGCATCTAAAAAGAAAAGTGCACCATTTCCAGATTCAATTTGTCCTAATACTTTGTCAAAAACTCGTTTTTGTTCGGGGAGCAAGCGGAGTACAAATTCGTAGTAGCATACATATAACCCCCTGAGCCTAATAAAGCTAGTTATTTAAATATTACAGACAGACATTTCAATTTTATTTATATGTATAGTGTTGGGAATGAGGGTAAAAAATTAATGGAAATACGAAAAATGAAAGTAGAACTGTAATGTCCCACCCGTTCTTGCAGTATAAAGTATCGCGCAGGCGACTAAGAGGGATCAGTTGGTAATTCTACGAGTCTCACTGTCGTTACTATGCCCGTTGGGGTATTCTACTAGCGTAAGCAAGGAAGATTGTGTTACTGAGAGGCTGCCCTGTGTTACATTGAGATGGGTGGTGTTGCTGTTGGCTTGCATACTTTGGTGTTATCATATAATTGGGTCCTTCACGTTACACCGGTGCGTGTTTGTGACGGAACTGTTACGATTAGTCAAACTGTGTTGTTCTGTACTGAGTGTATGGTGCAGTGCGCTATTCTCCAGAATGGTTTTTGATGGTAAGAAGGGTTTTTTACCTAGTAGTGTTCTTTTATTTAAATAATTTTGAGAATAATTTCTAACATCAGTAGACGTAGAGTAATTTCTTACATCAAAAGTGGGATTAAAGCGTTTTCTTGAAGCGCTACATTCTAATTTATTACAATAGATTATTTAGTGTCTCTACAATGTGAAAACCCTTAGAAACTACCTGTAATGCTAGCACTCAGTCTAATTGTGGCTTATTTAATTTCATTTATTATTCAGCGTCTTTACAATGTAAAAACTTTTAAAGACTACCTGTAACTCTGGTACTTAGATCAAAAGTGACTTATTTTATTATTCAGCGATTGTTGATTCTTCGAACTATATTGCCGGCCCTTTGCCAACGCAAAGGGTCGGCCTTACCAACATAGTAGAACGACTATGTTGGTAACTCTGGTTCTAATGCGGATATCTTCATTACGATGTCTGTCAGGCAAAACTCGAGCATAGCCCTCTCCAAAGCTGCCCCAACGATAAATTTAGTGTATGGTGGCCCTCTGCAAGATAGAGTGACGACCTGGTAAGAGATACAGGAAGTCGGTGGATGCAGGTGGTTCAAGACCACGCATTGTGGCCTTCCCTGGAAGAGGCCTATATGTTCAGCAGTAGACATGAAGTCTATAGGCTGTAATGATTGTAATGATGATTATTATTATGCGTCACTACAAGGTATAATGTTGTAAAGTCTTCATGCATACCTGGTACTTGGTCTAAAATTGATTATTTTATACAATGTAAAGGCCTTCTAGAGTCCACATGCAATCCTTCATCTTGGTCTTATATTTTTAAATCATGATGCAGCGTCTAATCTAATTCTGGACTTCCTTAAAGTGTCATATGAAAATGAAACGACAATGAAAATGGAGAAGGGCCTCATGCTGTTATATGTGTATCGTACACACAACTTAACAAGAAAATTAGATAATATATGAATGCAATTTTGACTCCGTAATTTGCCACCACAATTCGTAGATGGTAGCATTTCCGCAAACCGTAATGATAAAGGCTCATACAAACTACACGGTGGCCGTTTCCTGCTATTGATGACTGATGAAAGAGAGCAGCTTTACAAGTACATAAGTAACAATTAGCCCAGTATGGTTGAAGTGGACAACTCTTTCTAATAATACGCAATCGTAATTTCGAAAAATTAGTCCAACATTGAACTTAGTAATTATGTTTATGTGAATTAACTCTAGTCACTGAATGCTTGTTCATCGAAATCGAAATATTATTATTTGATTGACGTTCGCAGCATTAAAGATCCAGTAACAGATCTCTCGCTTTCTGGTACTGGCTGCACGTCGCCGGTTTCGGTATTTTATGTCCGGCGAAAGAGAGATAGTTAATCCACCATATCGCCACCCACGCGACTATAGGACGAGAAGATGGGG
The DNA here is from genome assembly GCA_029286625.1 of Parnassius orleans. NCBI lineage: Eukaryota > Metazoa > Arthropoda > Insecta > Lepidoptera > Papilionidae > Parnassius > Parnassius orleans. The sequence continues at coordinate 3,060,842 of JAGSMP010000006.1, read as the reverse complement.
AAATGGATCCTTATACGCCGCCACCGTGAGGTGGCAAACGAATTAATTATATAAATTATTAACTCATTCGGTTCAATGGACGCAGTCTCGGGCACAGGTAGTAGTAAATAAATATATTCACAATTTATAAATTTATTAATAAAAATAACTATAAACTTAGTTCATTAAAAACAATCCTTAAAACCATTTACATAAAATAAATTAACTTAAATAGCTCGGAGCTGTTGAATTATAGGAATAATTAAACAGTATATTTTAAAGAACACAGTGGATAATTTTTACTGTGTCGTGCCGCTTATTGTGAAAAGTAGTCAGTCAATGCAAATTACCACGATTTAATATCACATTATGAATATTTGCTAGTTTCATTCTCGACGAGCATTTAGCACTAATTCTTTTAATTTTCCCTGCGCTACTTTACCCGAAGAGGTCATTGGTAATTTATCGACGAACACGACACCCCCACGTAACTCCTTATACTTTGACAGGTGGTCTGAAAATAAATTATTAGCATCTTTACAGATTTTCTTTCATTTAAATTTCCTATAAGTCTTCTTCTTCAACACTGAGCCGTGGTATCTCAGTGGCTAAACACTCGCTGTAAAATTCACAATATGCGAGCAACTCTGATTCGATCCCCGCCGGCACCAATGAAATTGTTAATAGCAGTTTTAAGTGCTGATTTACCACGTGTTCGGTAGTTAAGGATATACATGTTTGAAAAATTAAAACAAAAATTTCGAAGAAATCCCCCAACAAGCCAACACGGGCAGCGCGGCGGATATTTCCTTGCCCTTAAACCCTCTCAGAAGTGAGGGGAGGAGTGTGCCCAGCAATGGGTCGTATAGGCTGAACTTATCGTCATAGATAAGCCCAGAGGATGGTTCATTCATTAATTACAGCCTATTAAAAAGCCATTGGTGAAGTGCTGAACATGGCCTCCCCCATAGATTGTCTCAATAGCGGGATGTACGCCATAGTTGCTACGTGGTTGCCACGCTCGACCGGCGGGTGAGCAACCGCAGTTTTTTATTACTTTGAGTTGTCATCAGGAAGATGCTTCTGCCAATCTCTAGTTTCATTTTCCTCTGTCGCCTTTTACGACACCCGCAGCTCTGCCATGTACTTTATTATTATCATCGTCATCAACAGTCCGTTAGAGTGTGTTTGACATGGGTCTCTCCTGTTTAGAAAGGAGTTGTCTTAATGGCCATGCTTGACAAGCGGATTAGCGATCGTAGCACCAGATTCTATCAGATGCCATGTGATCATTGACATTTTCCATAGTCGCCTCTTACGATATCCACGGGTAGAAATGGGGTGATGGGGTAAATGGTTGCGTGGAGACGCAGCCATTTACTTACGAGGACATAAAACTTACTGCAAACTAATTCTTTTATCTCCTGTGCTGTTACGGTGGAGTCTGGTTTTCGAACGACACACGCCACTGGATGCTGGCCGTCTTCTGGATGCGGTATGCTAGTTACACAAACATCCAACACTCCATGATGTTGAAGGATTAGTTCCTCTAGCTCTGACGGAACTACCTGCAAATTTATTCAAAAATGTTCTAGATAAAAAAGAACTATAAGTACTTACTGTTATTTTATAGTATTAAAATGAGTTTACTGAAATGAAATGAAATGAAAACTGTTTTTAAGAAACCTGACTAAAAAATAAGGTTTCTTAAAAACAGTATTTTATTTTTTTAATTTGAAATTGATGGTGAATGTTAATTATCCCGGCCTGGGGGAGGCGGACGCGAATACATTATTTCGTGGTAAAATGGGTCGTTGGTTTAAATGACCATCTACTGGTTCAGAGTTATTGAAGGTATGATTTTACATAGATTATGGACTGTGTAGCGGTGAGAATATATTATTTCGCTATACTGCAAATGTCCCTTAATTCGGGCTACAGGAATGGCTGTGAAGGAAGGCATGTGCACTCACCTGGACTTCCGCTGAGCTGCCTCGTGTTTCCAGGGGCTACGTTACACGTTGGTTGGATGACGGTTGTCTTTAGACATATAACTTTCACAGATTTTCGCGAAACATAGCGTTATTGCAAATGTCTATACACTTGCTGTTTTCTTGTATAGTTCAATATCTAAATTATACCACGGCGCAAAGCGATGAAGCGAGACATAGCGGTGCTGTCAGTAGCGTGACTTGCAAACTTGTGAACCCCGTTTTAACACACGAGTGCAGTTGCTGGGCATAAAGGCGGTAGATAGGAAACCCAGTAATGGACATTGCAGTACTCATATTGGATAACAATTAACGAATCTCACAATTAGGCGGCAGTTGCAAAATGGCGCGAACAGAAATCCTTTTTGAAAATTTGGTACCACACTATGAATCTACGAATGCGTGACCTTTGGAATCTGGTATTCAACTTAAAATACTTTTATATATGACAACGAGACGTAGTAGGAAACGTAGTAGACAAAATCACCTATCATGCCCACGCGCCGTCGTTAGGAGCGCTTGAACTACGAGGCGCCACAGACTTTTGTGCTTGTAATGACGATCCGATCCATTAGCAGTCGTCAACTAGGTGTCATCCATTACATCCTAAATAAGTTCTCTGCTGAACATAGGTCTCTCCCGTAGATTGCCTCATAGAAGGTGTTTTGCCATAGTTATCTCACTTATCAGGCGAGTTGGAAACCGCAGTTTTTTTATATTTTTTAGTGGTTACCAGGAAGATACTGCTGTACACGACCTGTTTCAGTTTCCCTCTGTCGCCTCTTACGACAACCACGAGAAGATATAGTTTTTATGGTTAATATTCTTACACCGCCAATACAAGATCAATTAGATGAAACCAGAATATTAACTACTATTTTTAGGTCGAAAAATGAGACAAGTAGACTCATGTATTATAATGGAAGTTGAACTATTTGACTGCAAAGAGTATAATAATCACAAGAATTGACTTAGGTATAAACTACTGCGTGTTAAATCAATTATCACCAGCGTACGTATATCAAAAAGTTATTAAAATGTACAACCTAAAATAAAATTAGATGAAATAGGTCCTCTAATTTTATTTTAATATATTGGAAAAAATTGTATATAGGGAAGGCAACGGTGGAAAAACGTGGCGGTGCAAGATGGGGCGAAAAATAAGTCGTTATTTGTTTATTTCATTTGAAAAACAGAAATGTGTGACTTTTTTATCATATAAAATGCAAAAAATAACACAAGGAGGGCTGAAGCAAAGGCGCTGCTTTTGTTATGCGACATTACAAAATTAAAACTAAAATGGGGACAATGTGACGCCTGATATTACAAACCTGCAGTGCGATTGTGTATCTCTGGTGGGATTCGTTGGTGGTGTGAATCACTCCGCGTCTGCGTTAATGTTTTTTCCATAAGATAACACTTTGTAACCTGACAATCACTTGTTGAAAACAATCGACTTGTTGTCTATACTTACACTATATGTTATTAATCTCATACATTTACACAATACGACAAAATCAAACGTCAGACGTCAAAACAAGCGTTACACAGTCGCACCTGTGATATTCCAGGCTGTGGGAAGCCACCATTATAACTGTTTCAAAATAATACATACCTGAGCTTCGCGATACTTGATGAGCATCTTTATTCGGTCAACAAAGAAGTAATTGTCGTTCTCGTCTCTGTAAAAAAGATCGCCAGTCTTGATATAACCATCTTCTGTGAATAACTTTTTCGTCTCTTCTGGATTCAGCAAATATTCCTAAAAAGATTTATATTGTAATTTGTTTCACTCACTAGTATTATATATAGGCTATATAAGTAAAACAAATACTGGTGCCAATTTATTTATTTATTTATTCTTAATATATAACATAAACTTATAAACTTGCAACAAATGTAACCAAATGATAATATTGACCAGATACTAATTAACGTCTGATGTCATTAAAAAGTATTCATGTACCAATCTTTTAAAAACAGTCTTATTAGTTGCTTTTCTAATATCTTCGGGCAAGGAGTTCCAGAGAAGTGCAGCCTGAATGGTGAAAATTCAACGAAATTTGAGAAATGTAGTGGGAAACTAATAGTTTATAATAGACGAGACACCCAAAGTTCTATCATGCGTCGAGGAAAGGCACTGAAATTTGTCCTTGAGATAATAAGGAGTTGATGGATCATTTAAGGTAGAGAAGAGAACAAGCAAAATTTTAGAGTCACGCCTTCGTTTTATAGTGAGCCATTTAATGCGAGAGCGATAGTGAGAAATATGATCATACTTATGAAGACTCAAAATATATCTGATGCAATTATTGAGAAGGCGCTCTAGCTTGTTAAGAATATTTTGGTTTAAATCTGGGTAGCACGTCTGCATAATCAATAATCAGTAGTATAAGTAGCTGTACTAGCATAAGTTAAGTCTTAAAAGGAAGAAATTAAAACAATTCGCGCTAAAAAACGGTCGGCTGTCATAGTGTTAAGCGATAGAGGAACGTAAAGCTCCAGAGACTTCACGACATGTTTCAGAGACATAGACCCCTAGAGCTCAGAGTATTATCAATATGGGGATCAAGATTTTTAACTGAACAAGAAAACGGTATCAAGCGATTATTATAATAGATGCAGCATCCTCGAGCTACCTTTAACCATCGCTGGGCATTTCATAGGATTGACAGAAACTCCGAAGCGCATGGACCAATGGTGGACGGACTTGAGATTGTTATTTAATTTGTATATCGCATTATGTATGTCACCAATATCAGACGGTACATAAATTTGTAAGTTGTTGGCATACAGGTAGGAACAATCAATATTGGATATGATAGAGTTAATAAAAACAGAGGAGATTAACGGGAAAAGTATACCGCCTTGGGGTACGCCAGAAACAAGCTCAACGAACCGTGAAGTCATTTGCTCCACGTGGACGGACTGCTGACGTACGTGAAGATAAGATAAGAACCACTCCAGGACAGGCGGTTCAAGTTTCAGATGAGAAAGGATAGCAAGAAGGATATCATCGTAAACTGTGTTAAAAGCGTTAGAAAATTCAACTAGCACCACAACTGTAACTTGTTTGTTTGTTTTTGTCAATCCAAATCACCCAATAAAGATGAATTTTTACCAAGTGACCAATATTGTAAGTTTATATTAGGTATGAGTAATTTTAATATTATTATTAGTTAAACAACGCAACAACTATAGATAGTTATAACTGCTATGAAAAACAAACATTACTTATGTTTGTAGCAATTAAATTACAAAACTGCTAATAAACAGTTGAAACACAACAAATTCGTCACTAGCCCACTTATATTACTAATATTAGTCCACTGATGAACTTGGATATATCCCGTTGTAGGATTATCAGCTTCTCAGTATTAATAGCTTTTGCAGCTTCTCGTAGATGTTCTCAGTATTTTATTACATCAGGCACTGGCATTTAAATGGTTATACCGCTATTTATCGGGAGCTATGAAATATTTCTGGTGTATCCCATAGTTGATTTTTAGGACGATATGGCGTAAGAAAATTCACCAAATTCTCTTACGCCGCCACTGAGAGAAAAAAAATAAAACATACCGAAAAACTTAAGCCCTTCGCTAACAGTTCACCGTTTTTGTATGGTTCTTTTATTTCCAATCCAGTATCGGGATCTACCAGCTGAAATAAATTGAAAATAAAATAACAATTGTCTTTAAATTGGATTTTACTTACGTAGATGTTTATAATACACGTGAATCTAAACGCTTTGATCACAAAAATCTTAATATTTCCCAAAATAATATAAAATGGTAAGAAAAATAAAAATTTACTTATGTATAGTCTGTTAGCCTGAGCCACCTGACTTCTTGACGACTAGTATTGTTTTGACCCAGACTCAGATAGACTCCTAGTCAGAAAAGGAATCCTACCACTAATATCTATACTTAACCTTGGGTGAAACAATAACCATCCCTCTTATTGCTAGCGGCTGTGATCGGTCGTGGATCTGCACCTTCAGCAATTTCAACGCACGTGGACCACACAAACCGATTATTTCTAAAGCCAATGGCACACATAGAGATGTTATCTTTGGAGTTGACTTCTACAACTAATTACTGATGGGGAATATAAATTATCGAGTAGAGCGGCCGCGTACAGAAAAGTGCAACGAAAACAAAATACGCATTTTTTTTTTAATAAAAAAGTAACTATTTTTGTTTGTATTTGTAGTGCTAAATATTATTGCTGTTTTTTTATTAAGGGGGTCCTTGATAGTTGCACATGATTTACTAGTGGTCCGTGGCTGAAAAGGGTAATGAAACGCTGATATACTCAATAGTACACAGATATGTCAACTTTGGAGTTGACTTATACAAATAATTACTGATGGGGAACAAAGTATATAGATATCTTCCAATACATAGACACAGGTGACTCAGTACTACGCTTAATTCAACACTGGACAATTTGGACGATTATGATTTTATTAAGTATATTATATTATACACTTTACTATTCTTTTCATTCATATTTTTTTAAACTATGACAAAGGACTACTTAGTTCACCTGATGGCTAGTGGATGCTGAGATATATGATGGATGATGGACATCTACATCTATCCTCGATTAAGGGTAGGTCCACACGGCGCGTTGCGTCAGCGTTGCGTTGACGTAGTGCTGTCACTGCGTCGTTTTACATACTAATAACCATAGTGTACACACGGTGCGCTGCGTTGACGCAACTAGCACACGACTGAATGAAAGCCCCAGAGACGAAGGGAAGAGGCGCCGTGTGGACTCACTCTTAGATTCAAAACGCAGATGCATTGTCACCCTTAGAGTAAGTCCACACGGTGCGTTGCGTTGCGTTGCGTCGTCGCAACGCAAACATTTTGACGCATTGCCGGCCACACAGGCGCTGCGTCATCGCAGCGTTGCTACAACGCAGTCGTAACGTTCCGTCGTCGCAGCGGCGACACACAGTTGCGGCGAGCATTTTGTAAAAGCACTCAGTCTATTTGGAAGCATGGATCGAAAAAGACGTCTGGCATAGCTCCTATTACTACGTCACCGCCGAAATCGACGCAAATTCACAAGACAGTATTGGATCTGTCCCCAAGAAAAAACGAAATTAGCTTGCGTGCTATCAACGCACAAACAACTGATCGCTGCCGCTTCGGCGTCGCAAGCAGTACACCCCTTCCCCTTCGTCTCGGGGGCTTTCAGTCAGTCGTGTGCGCGTTGCGTCAACGCAGCGCACCGTCTGTACACTATGATTATTAGTATGTAAAACGACGCAGTGACAGCGCTACGTCAACGCAACGCTGACGCAACGCGCCGTGTGGACCTACCCTTAATGACTAAGATGGAATGCCTCGTTTTCAGTGAAAAGGATCTTCGGTTCTCGAAGCTCACTATACAAAACACAATATAGCTATTTTACGCTGGTATTTTGTGAGAGCGTGTTAAAGGCCCCGGTGAAGCGATCTATTAGTGATACAAACATAATATAGCTGCCACGTGTAAATAATTCATTACAGCCGCTCAAATGTCATAACATAGGCCTCCATAGATGGCCTCATATTTGTCATAGTTACCTCGCTTGATAGGCGTGTTGAAAGTCGTTTTTTTATTATTTCGAGTTGTCATTAGGAAGAGTCCATCCCCTGTTTCAAATCCCTCTGTCGCCTTTTACGACACCCATGGGACGATATAGGCTAGTGGATTCTCTTATGCCGCCTATACACGGCACTTTTTATAATAACATTTAGTTACCTTTATGTCATAGCCATATGTAGGCTTGCCGCAACTGCCACTGGGGCCATTCACGTTTGGCGTTAACATTGGTCCCAAAGTCTCCGTCATACCGTATGCTTCCATTATAATGGTGCTTTTTTGAAGACGAGTCTGTTTATAATTTCACACAAATTTTTTTTTTATTTATTTAAAAAGCTTAAATGTAACACCTTAAAGTAAAGGGTACATAAGGCGGACTTTATGCCATGTGGCATTCTCTGCCAGTCAACCCTGGGTGCCGAAGATTGTTGGCAGGTGCGAAAAATCTTACTTATATAAAGTGTACATATATTAAAAATATATAAACATAGTATACATATCTACACAAATAAATAAAATTGAATTATCTCTTTGTAATGTCAAAATAACAACTTTTTACTAAATGCGTGTGAAAATGTAAACGGTACTTATAAGAAAAAAAACACCTTTTAAAATTTTTGTCTGTCTTTTGTTTCGGCTAATCTCCGATCCGGCAGATAGCTGATGTCATAAAGAGTGACTTAGTCTACTTTTATTTTAGAAAAAGAATTAGGGTTCCGCGCAAAAAATGAATGAATTGAAGAAATTCAACCGTAATAAATTCCACGCGGATGAAGTCGCGGGGTACTTGGCATTTCTGATCCAAAATTAATTTCCAGTGTGTTTGAAAAATATGAAATACTAGCAATGTATTCTTGTTAAGTGGTTATCTAAAATTTTAAACTTTAGGAGTGGTTAAGCACAACTCACTGACTTATGACTAGTTAGCTGCCGTAACCATTATGGTCTACTATCGTTTGAGCGCATGTGTCTAACTTGTTGCTGTTTACACAAGATTTAAATAAACTTAAATCTTTGGTATGACCAAAAGTGGATAGTATGAACTGGTCTCTTTGGGTTGCAAAGTGCTGAAGTTTATCAACAGATGTTCTGGTATCTGTAAGACATGACGACTGCATTTAATTATAATTCTCTTTTGAAATTTGCTTTGTATGCAAGATCAAATGTCGTTCTGGCTCATAGAGATGAGTGGCTTAGTTTTTCGGTGTATTTCAAATCGTCTAAACTTTATTGTTTGCATCCATCTTATATTTTCGTCTTCATTAGTCCACAAAATTCCACTATACTACAAGATTTGCTATAATCGCTACGTTTGTCAGGCAAACAGGCAATTCAAAACAGGCATTCGCAATTTAAGCTATACCCCGTTGCAACTCCCGGTATTTATACACATATACGAAATGGTAATGCTGCCATCTATTGGATAACTTTTAAATAACTTTTTATAGTCGACACTTACGTCACTCTGTTACCTATACCTATACCCATTATTATAGGGTAGACAATATTCGTGCGTAGAAAGAAATCCTATTAAGAATAAAACTACTATTAAGAAAGGAAGATTTTGCCTCAAGAACATTACGATCGTAAAAACAGAATTGTGCTTGAGATTTCAATCCAAGGCTGTACTCGAAGCCAGTTTAGTGCAACACGGTCACCGCACTATCCTCTAGTAGTCTATGACGGTCATAATATAAGTTGTGCACAAGTACAACAGCAATCAAATCGATTCCGTAAAAATTGTATTTAGGTTGGTACTGAATGTAAAGTACATAAATGGTATAAGCGACTGTGAATGGTACTACTATTATATACAACAACTTGAACCACGCACGTACCTCTAAGTGTATGTACTTGTGCTTTAGTTATTAGCTACTGGGTCTATATTGGGTCTAAAATTCTAAGTCGTCCAAGTGTTTAGCTTAAACTCTATGAGCCATTTCAATAAAATACGACTTACATTTTACGGCCAGTAAAGATATGCTGAATAACATTAGACCAAGTTATAATTATGATTTTGACAATTTATAGAAACATTGCAATAAATAATTATGCGAAAAATCTTTATTTTGAGTTGGCTCGCATATTATAATGATTTTCAATCCTAATATTAAGAATATTAGCATTAAAAATGTTAAATGCAAGCAAGCGGGCACCCTGAATTGATATATTATGGTGTTTAAAAACAAATACATACCCGTAGTTTATTTATCGCATCCACGTTAGTCTTCGACCCTGTTACGAGGATGTCCTTAAGGCAGCTGAGGTCCACTTCGTCCCAGCGCCTTAACAGTACCAACATCAGAGCCGGACTCATCAACATCGAGTGGGGCTGATGAAAAAAACAATTTACATTATGACTACGCTGTTTATCAAGGCTTACCTTTTTATTTTTGTATTTTTTTTGGTTAATATTTATTTTAATTATGATGTTGACCGATTTGTCTAGGTTCTGTCAGAAATAAGGTTAAAACTAAAAAAGTGATCAATAAAAGTGTTCGCGCCACTTTGGCACTATCGCCTAATGCTTATGAGATTCGTTAATTATTTTCCAATAAGAGGATTACAAAGCCCATTTTCGGGTTTCCAACCTACTGCCTTTTATACCTTTTGCATGTGCACTCTGGTGTTAACGGGATTCTCATAAGTTCAGAAGACACGAAACCAACCGCATCGCTTCTATCTCGCGCTACCGCAACCGCTTTTGTGTAATTTAGATATTAAACTATACAAAATTATCGTAAAGTGTGTAGACATTTACTATAACGCTATATTTCGCGATTATCTGTGAAGTTTATGTGTGAAGACAGCCGCCACCGAATCATCGTGGCTGCAGCCCTTGAAACACGAGGCAGATCAGCATAAGTCCAGGTCCAATTTAGGGGCATTTGCAGTATCGCGAAATATTAAAATCTCCTCGCCGTTTGCACCGCACCCTATAATACAATCTGCTATTTATTCTTATAACTCTGAACCAGCAGTTGGTCAGTTAAACCAACATACCATTTTTTGGCCCTTCGCCCGCATTAGAACTATCTTTGGTCACTTCGGCCGGGATAATTTTACCCATTTTGAGGTCACTTCAGCGGGATAATTTTAACCAAAAAGTAAGGGTTGAACTCGAAACCCTTACCCGTTTGAGCAGCAAGTTCAATGCAGGCGACGTTTTAAGTTAACCTATTTTATATATTACAGCGTGCCCCAGAAAGAATGGATAATCCTGGAGTACCTAATAGTACAGGTATCAGGCGCTCAAATAAAAATACAAAAAAAATATTCCAAGTGGTGCCAAAAATATGAAGGTTTAAAAAAAATATGTTTTTATTGACCTTACTGTACTTTCATGTACACCACTGCCGCAAATTAATGAAATTCGTTGCGTTTTTGGTGTTCTCTTATTCCTCACAGACTATTCTATTAGAAATGCAGTAAAGAGTATGAGTATCTATTGTACTTTTTTGCAAAAAAAAACTTCAATTTTTAGCATGAAATTTTATAAAAAAGTAATTTTGACAAAAGTTTGAGAGCCATTCGTGAAAAAAAAGTGTGAAGACCTAAGTGGACAACTATTTAAAAAAAATATGCGCAGTTAATACAGTTTACAAAATGGTATAATACATAATTTTATCCAAAGATAGAAAATTAAAAAAAAAATCTTATCTATTCTTTAACAGCACTGGAAGACTAGCTAATATCAAAACACAAGACATTGTGCTTAATGAAATTGAGCAAGACCCATCCACCTCTACTAGAGTAATAGCACGACGTACTGAAATCTCGAAGACGACCGTGTACGGTGTACTGAAAAAATAAATAAATTTCATCCCTACCACATTAGACGCGTCCAAGCTCTGCAACCGAGAGATTACAACGCACGATTGTTTTTTTGTCGACAAATGCTTGCAAAAATAGAACAAGATCCACAATTCTTCGACAAAATTCTGTGGAGCCATGAATCCACTCTTAAAAAAGACGGATACTTTAACATGCATAATCAAATCTGTATTTAATGCGAGAAGAAAGATCACAACACCAGTTCAAAATAAATTTTTGGACTTATTTTTGGGTTTAATATATAAACAGAAAAATCATTGGTCCATTTGAACTGCCCGGAAACTTATCTGGACAAATTTATATGAATTTTCTATAAAATGATCTGCCAAATTTAATGGAAGAGGTGTCTGAGGAGGTGAGACAATCCCACTGGCTACAAAATGATGGTTGTCCTGCACTGCTGCAAATGTCCGTGTGTATTTAAATGCCACGTATCCAAATAAATGGATTGGTCGTTTAGGTCCCATTTTGTGCTCTCCGCGATCCCCGGACTTAAATCCACTAGATTTTTTTACTGGGGCTAAAAGAACAGGTGTACTTCAAGCCTATTTCAAGTTTGGAGGAATTGCGTAGTCGTGTGCAGGAGGCCACTTCAAAAATAACTGAACGGCGCTACGCACGACTTCTTAGAAGAGCATTTATTAGAAGATGTCGAACTTGTATCAGAGTCGATGGCAGACAATTCGAACACGTGTTATGAAATAAAGATTGATTTATGTACAACTTAACGCTTTTATTATGACAATTTAAGACAAGATTATTTTTTCTTTCTTCAGTCAAATTTATTCTTTTTGCATCTTAACGTTAAAGTATGTACATTCAGTATGTAAAGTATGTAAAGTTGTACATTCAGTGCGTACATTTTTAACAAACTCTGATGCAGATGTTCTTGTGAAGGTTGACCTAAGGAATGCTTTTAACTCTATCGATAGGGTAACCCTGCTGAAAGAAGTGGCTAACAATACCCCCGAAATTTATCACTACGTTTGGCAATGTTACAGTCAAAATAGTAACTTGTTTTACGAAAACCATGTTATTGATTCTGCAGTCGGTGTTCAGCAGGGTGACCCACTAGGTCCAGCACTTTTCAGTTTGGAATTCAACCCATTATTTGAATTTTCTATAAAATAATCTGCCAAATTTAATGGAAGAGGTGCCTGAGGAGGTGAAACAATCCCACTGGCTACAAAATGATGGTTGTCCTGCACATTACGCTGCAAACGTCCGTGTGTATTTAAATACCACGTATCCAAATAAATTAATTGGTCTTTTAGGTCCCATTTTGTGCTCTCCGCGATCCCCGGACTTAAATCCACTAGATTTCTTTTACTGGGGCTGTCTAAAAGAACAGGTGTACTTCAAGCCTATTTCAAGTTTGGAGGAATTGCGCAGTCGTGTGCAGGAGGCCGCTTCAAAAATAACTGAACAGCGCTACGCACGACTTCTTAGAAGCATTTATTAGAAGATGTCGAGCTTGTGTCAGAGTCGATGGCAGACAATTCGAACACCTGTTATGAAATAAACATTGATTTATGTACAATTTTATTATGACAATTTAAGACAAGATTATTTTTTTCTTTCTTCAGTCAAATTTATTCTTTTTGCATCTTAACGTTAAATAAAATTATGTATTACGTAGGTCACTCAATAAGTTTTGAGATGCTCGAAATTTAAAATGGAACGCACCTGTATTATATGTTTCTGAAAAGCAAATTTGTTTCAAAATAGAACTCCATAAGCCAATTGCTCAATATTAAAAAAAAAACAAGGTTCTATTAATTTTCCTGCAACGTTTCCGCACTTTTCATTTAAAACGATGGATCTTAACCGTGAACATTTGCGCGCTATGATATATTATGATTTTAAATTTGGTTTAACCGAACAATTAAGTTTACAACGGTTACAATCAGCATTAGGGACTCAGCTCCACCACGCGCAACAATTTTAGGTGGTTTGCTGAATTCAAAAGGGTAAAATTAATCTTAAAGATGACCAAAGAACCGGGCCCCGCAAACAGCAGTAACGGCAGAAACTGTATGGACTACTGAAATGTTGGTGCGAGAAGACCCACGGAAGACCCAATCACATATACGGACATCGAAAAGATTGTAGGCATTAGTTCGGGAGCATTCATACCATTCTACATCAACATCTTGGAGGAGGAAGCTTTGTTGTCGATGGATCCTCGGTTGCTCTCCGAAAGCGAAAAACAGACTCGTGTGGATTGGTGCCATGAAATGCATCTACGTTTTGAAAACAGGGCATCTAGGCGTGTTTCAGAAATCGTTACTGGTGACGAGACATGGATCTATCAATATGATCCGGAAAATAAAGGCAATCAACGATATGGGTCTACTCAGAAGGACAGTTACCGACAAAACTGCAAAGACCTCGCAACGTCAGCAAAAAATAGTTTTTTTCGGAGCGACATTTCTCGACGTCAATGCTGGAAAATTGTAGGTCAGTCAACTCTGAATGGTATACTACAGTTGCATTACCCAAAGCGTTTCAAGCTGGGAGAGAAGACCAAAGACCTGGCTTTGGGGAATCATGCTGCATCACGATAACGCCTCTTCACATACCTCCTTAGAACAAAAGCATTTATTGAGGAATCTGGTGTTGAAACTCTAAATCACCCACCCAACAGCCCTGACTTAGCTCCTTGTGATTTCTTTTTGTTCCCAAGAGTCAAAGAAAAATAAAGGCAAGTTTTTCAAGCGCCGAAGAAGCCGTGGCTGCCTACGAAGAAGCGATTTTGACCTGTCAGATCAAGACTGGCAAAAGTGTTTTCAGAGTTGGTTTAGGTGAACGGAACTTTGTATAGAGCATGATGGAGAATAATTTGAAAAGATGTAAAATAAATAGTAATAGTATCTAGAATACTTTTGTATATCTCAAAACTTATTGAGTGTCCTACGTATACCATTTTGTAAACTGCATTAACTGCGCATATTTTTGAAATAGTTGGCCACTTAGGTCTTCATACTTTTCTTTTTCACGAATGGCTCTCAAACTTTTGTAAAAAATTTTTTTTTTAAATTTCATGCTAAAAATTGAAGTTTCATTTTTTTCAAAAAAGTACAATAGATACTCATACTCTTTACTGCATTTCTAATAGAATAGTATGTGAGGAATAAGAGAACACCAAAAACGCAAACGAATTTCATTAATTTGAGGTAGTGGTGTACATGTTTCTAAAATAAATTTTGTAAATAGTAATCATTTATATTGTAAAATTTATTTTTAAAAAAAAGTCCCGCTGGGTTTCTTGCTAGTTCTTCCCAGGACCGAGAATTTTTTTCGAACCAGTGGCAAAGTAAAAAAATGACTTTCAATAAGAATTACTTATTAAAAGTCATTTTTTTAATCAATATTGAATAAAAATTATTCTATTCTATTCTATTCATGAAAGTACAGTAAGGTCAATAAAAACATATTTTTTAAAACCTTCATTTTTGGCACCACTTGCGCCTGCTACCTGTACTACTACTAGGCGCTCCAGGATTATCCATTCATTCTGGGGCACCCGATATTTAGGTCATAGGAATTCAATCGGTTATCGTGTAGATTTTACGGAGCGGCATTTTGCATTAGAAAGTCAGCTCCTTAACTTCTAAATTGATTTTATCGAAATAAAGGAAATCCACATACAGGCACATGCCTAGGGCAGGATTTAGTGATAGACATCATAATTATGTCTGTGGGATAAGTAGGTATAAAAATACATCATATTATTTTATTCATTTTGAATACCTACGTATATTGCATTATACTATAAAAGACTTCTTCCGATTTTGTATAATATTAAAAGATACTTGTGAAAATTGGGGTGGGGGTGAGTGACGTCATTTTTAGCTGTGACGGCACCGGGCGGTAGCTATCCTTGCTTGGCCGTTACGCTAGAACAAGATTCTGCGGTTAAGCTAACCAGTGTACATCTTGATAAGTAGTACGAACTTGACGCTTCGATCTGTAAGAAAACTGATAACTCTATCGCATAATTTCTCGGAAAACCCATATGAAGATAGTTTCGTAAGGAGTGCTTATGCCAAACTCGATCGGAGGCCTTCGCTTTGTCCAAACTAACCACCAAGGGAGTGGCTCATTGGTCGCAACTGCCTCAGCCCATCGGGAGTCAGGTAGAGAAGAAGATCACCAACTAAGTGACCTTGAAAGGAACCGTATTGGCGGTTACTAATTAGCTGATGCTCCTCAAGGTACCTCATGAGCTGGTAATTAATAATAAACTTCATTATTTTGTGTAAAAAACAGGTGTTCGCGATAAGCAGTTGGAATGGTCTGAGCGGTTGTATTTTTTAAGGATCAAGTGCTCTAAAGCTGTTTTCAATTAGATTGAATCAACGCCTAAAGCGTAGAAGTACCGGAAAAAAACAGATAAGAGTCAGTACAAATTGTGGGAAACCATACGACCTGTTCGACTTAGATCTTGGGAGAGCAGTATCTTACGCACTGAGCTCTACAGAAACCGAATCACCGATCGTTTTTACAATAAAAATGCGATGGGCACTTTGCTTCAGATCAGACATTGGCCAAGAAGGACATCGAAGGAGACCTTATTGCTGTCAGGGTGGGAGTCAGCAGAAGATCCAACTGGAAAGGTGCATGATTCTCCATATCTAAAATCCATGTGGGCGAAGTGACCAGCAAAGTCGTAAACAGATATTCCTGCATGTTCGGTTGTAAGACAACGACAAATCATTCAGCGTTGTGGGCGTGATATGTTGTAGCACGGAATCTGTAGCCGTTTGGACGTAGTCGATGAGTTGGTTTGTCTTGACATTACCACTGTGGAACCTATAAAGACACCTATAGAAGCAGGTATGGTCGTCGCTGTCTATGCGTAGCCAAAGGATGGACAGGTCCTTGTCGAAGAAGATAAGAGATCTCTCTGACGTACACATAAACTGGGTTTTCTTTTTTTATATAGGATAAGGGTGACAAACGAGCACACAGTCCATCTGATGGTAAGTGATTGCTGTGGCCCATAGATATCTACATCTACCCTCGATTACGAATCAAAATGCAGATGCGTTGTCACCCGTGAGGACTAAGATGGAATGCCTCGTTTCCAGTAAAAAGGGTCACACTCACCATACGAAACACAGCAAGGTTAAGCTGCTATTTTACGCTGGTATTCTGTGAGAGCGTGGTCCTTCCCCGGTCGAGCCGACCCATTCGTGCTACAACCATACCAGTAATATAGCTGTAGCATGGGTCTACCACGTAAAAATTGAAATTCACGGAAAACGTGATAGAGGTGCCTCAGTCGTTTTGCTGTTTGCTTCGAGTACTATGCGTACAGAGTGCCATAGATGTAAATGCGAATAGAGTCATATGTGATGCAACATAAATGCAAAAATACCGAAAGTAGGTTTAGTGTTAATCCTTTTTTGGTGTACACCAAAAAGATTAAAGAGGCACAGTATGATCTGAAATTCAATGATTTATATTTTCAGGTTTCAGTTATGACAAATATTGCTCAATATCAGGAAGAGAAGTTGAACCCGGAACATAGCAGATTAATACATAGATACTTTGCTATGCAGTTGAATTTTATGTTCCGATCCCTCAGCCAACTTACATTATTAGATTGCTTGACCGCTTAAATATAATTTTTGAAACTTGATAATTCTGCCCTTTCTGTACCTTTTACAGCTATTTCTCCACGTTTATGACTTTTTCAGTTTTTTTAAAATTGTCCTTTGGATGGAAAACAGGCACTTTTAAGCCTTTATCGAAAAAATAATAAATAAAAAAAATTGCATGACCACGCATATATAACTTTCTTTGTTTTGTAGGTGGACTGCATGTTCATTTGTCACTTCAGTTTTATAAAAAAAAGTATTGTTACCTTATTGTAAAACATATTACCTTGTATTTATTAATCATCTCAATTAAATGGTCGATATCACCCGGTCTAGATGTCTGTAGCTTAGTTTGGCTTAAAATAGGCATGGTGATAGCGTTGAAAATCCCCGATATCCATTGAACGGGAGACAAATTTAGACCTATCGTGCGCCTGTTAAAATATAAAGTTTTCTTATTCAAAATCATCACAAAAATGAATAACAATCATAAAAACTTTGGAAGATCCAAAAGTGCACCCTCGAACGCCTATGTAATGTTTTGAATATTCAATTTACTTTTATTAATTACCGAAACCCGTATTTCGTTTAAAGCTACAAACGATTTTTTTCTGTATTATTGGCACGAGTTTTTTTGAATGCCGGTGATTTGTATTTTGTTACCGAAAAAATTGTCAATTAATTAATAAAATTAAAAAAAAATATTAATGAACGGGACAGTTTACAATAGTGAAATTCAAAAATCTTCCTAAGGGTTAAAACCTAAAGAAAAAAAATCAAAGTGATAAGTTCAGTTTTTTGAAAGATACATTGTTCACATCCATACCGACCAACTGTAATTATTTCCAAGTGTAATTATTTTCAATTAACTTTTTTTATAATAATCGAAATATAATCTTATAAATACGTCAGAAGTATTAATTGAAATTTCCTCTTGCTATTGGTGTACTTTTTTACTATATAAGTGTAATATTAAGCTGGTGGAAGTGATTTTAAGTTGAGTGGATCGCGATTTTTTGATTTGGTGACAGAGCACTACATTTCCGCTTCGCGCTCGATGTGAGGATTTCGACTTATGGATAAAATTGCATTTAACGGAATTCGTGGTAATTTATTGCGTTGGTTCACATCTTATATTTTTAACAGAACTCGGGAAATTGTTATAAATGCTTTCGAATCTAATTTTATTGTTGTCACTTCCGGTGTACCTCAAGGATCGATTTTGGGCCCCTTGCTCTTTATTTTATTCATAAATGACGTCAAGGTCTGTTTCAACAATTTTAATTTTTTAATGTACGCTGATGATATTAAAATTTATTAAAAATGCCAAAAATCATTCATGACTGCTCACTTCTTCAAGAAGATCTTGATAGACTTTCTCAACACTGTTTAGATAACAAGCTTTACATAAGACAAATTTTGCACTGCTGTATTCCATCTTACTCTGCAGTAGCCATAAGTGGCTGGCTACTGCAGAGTATATGGTAGGCCATGAAGTGGACTATAAGTTCCTTTCTCACTTCTGTTTTATTTAAAAAAAATATAGTTATGTCCTCAATTTATTTATTTTTAAAGGATCTAAACCCTACACTAGATTTTCTTTGGTATCGTGAGCCATTTTTCGTACATAAATTTCCCATGGACAAATATCAAAAAATATTTGTACGCTTTACCAGCACTTGTACCGTTCGGGATTCGAAACCGCGGAGTTGCGGCATACGCATTGCCGCTGGACTACTGCGGTTTTGCAATTTGTGAAACTGTGGCGCAGCCCAAAGATTATATAATCACTACGTTTTAGCGCAGCCGAGCCGTCATTTTCAATGAGTTCAAGAATAAAACGTAGCAATCTTAGAGTAATAACATACAAATATATGTATGTAGCAACAATTAAAACGTCGTGATTATATAATCTAAGGTAGCAATAGCTCTCGGTAACATAGAGCAACACGGGCCACCGGCAAGTCGTAGAGTAGTAGCCATACGCAGGCGTTCCTCTCTATCAAAGTATATGTCCACGCGGTCGTGCACACACCAAAAACTAGTTGCAGCCGCACTGCTCACTAGGCTAACTCTAGTTGCGCGGCTGAATCAACGTCATGACCCTTTCTAATAGTGCGAGCGAGATGGAATAATATGCATCTCCCTCGCACTTTTTATCTTGCCATGAAAAAAATATTATTTTAAATGACGCTTCATTTTAATAGACGCTAGTAATACATTTATTTGTATTTGTTAATCAATAATATAATACCTTTATCAATAATAATATTCTACGAAAGGAACTTCGTTCCAACCGAGTGTTCCACGACACTCACGCATGTTTTTTGCTGTAAAAAATTATCTGTCACGACAAATTTACAAAAAGGCCCAATTTACACTGCCGCGGAACGGAATGGAAGCGAATTTTTGTAACGAAATTGTACATAGTAAAATGAGTTTTATGTTAATTGCGTAACGTGCAAACTAGATATGTTAAAAAAGTCGCGTGTCTTTTTTTGGCTCATATCTAGTTTGAACTTTACACAATTAACATAAAACTCATTTTACTATGTACAATTTCGTTACAAAAATTCGCTTCCATTCCGTTCCGCGGCAGTGTAAATTGAGCCAAAGACGTGCGTGCGAGACGTTTCGTAACCTTTCATATGTAAGTAGGTACTTTTTAATCACATAATTTCTATTTACTTCTTTTTAAACTTAAAAATTATAATAATAACGATCGTGTTGTTTAGGATTTGTTTACCAACGGCAGGCCGCTCGCCCTCGTACGATATGCAGATCCGTCGAGCAACTGATCCGAGTCTGTATCCGAGTTGTCGCTGTCACCGAGCGATACTGTTATATTGTATCCATGTGTTCACCTGTTAGTTTATTGTTTTAATTGTTATGTATGAATTTTGTGGTGATGCGTAGTGATAGACGATTGTTTTTGTGTGCGCAGATTTCCCCCCGCAAAAAATAATAGACAGTTCTGTATCGGGAAAAAACGCTATGGCTACTCCCCTCCGGTCGCCGGTGGCCCGTGTTGCTCTATGCCCGGTAATTGTCATAAGATACACATAAAATATATGGTTTCTATATAATATCACGGTTTCTTAACATTACTTACGTGGACCTAGCTTCATTTAAATATTTCATGAAAGATAGAAACTTTTCCATTACAATTCGATGTTTGAAGGCTGCTACTTTGGGGAGGCCGGTAGTGCCACTAGTGCTTATTAGGAAGGCATATACTTTATCAACATCAAATTCAGCTATTCTGTAATAAAAAATGAAAATTTTTATCAAAATTTCTTGTTTTCATTTTGCAATAAGTTAAAAATTAATTGCTAACGGCAATGTGTGCCACGCCTGGCCATCGTAGTAACATGTATTTCGGATATAAAGAAAAGGAAAATTAAGAGAAAAGAAATGCAATATATTATATGGTACAATTATCACGGAATTTACATTGGATGTAGTAACTTTAAAAATATAAACTTTATTTTCTAAAAAATGTTTACTTAAATATATTTCTTTTAGAGCTCTCATAATTAATATAATATATAAAAAGACAAGTCCTGATTCACACTTTACATGTCGTCGAAATTTTTTTTTCTTATGTCTCAGACGTTTTCCTTCACCGCCGAGCACGTTTTTTACGTGGTAGAGCCAT
Organism: Parnassius orleans; assembly: GCA_029286625.1. Lineage (NCBI taxonomy): Eukaryota > Metazoa > Arthropoda > Insecta > Lepidoptera > Papilionidae > Parnassius > Parnassius orleans. Next base: position 3,040,176 of record JAGSMP010000006.1, on the reverse strand, counting down.
GCTGCAGCTATATTAGTAGTATAGTTGTAGCACGAATGGGTCGGCTCGACCGGGGAAAGACCACGCTCTCACAGAATACCAGCATAAAATAGCAGCTGCTGTGTTTCGTATGGTGAGTGTAGAGAACCGGAGACCCTTTTTACTGGAAATGAGGCATTCCATCTTAGTTCTCACGGGTGACAACGCTGCATCAACATCTGATCATCAAACATCTGCATTTTGATTTGTAATCGAGGATAGATGTAGATGTCTATGGGCCGCAGCAACCACTTACCATCAGGTGGACTGTGTGCTCGTTTGTCACCTTATCCTATAAAAGAAAGTGGTAAATCAGCACTTAAAATTGCAATTAACAATTTCATTGTTGCTGGCGGGAATCGAACCGGGGTTGCTCGCGTACTTTGAAATTTACAGCGAGCGCTAAGCCCTGAGCTCATATGCTATGAGCCATGGTATCTCATTATTTCCCTTTTTACCCTAGTTCCCTTTTTAATTAATACTCTTAAATTTTTATACAAGTAATTGTTATAGATTAGGAAAAACTATATATTCTTTTATAAACAAGTGTAAAGGTTATGAGTATCTTTCATATAACCAGGTTTTATACGTCCTTCTGCTGGGCATGTCACTAAACCTTTCAGATAAGATAGGCCATATTTTAATTTGAAAATATTCTGCACCTTTTCTAAAAACGATCAACTTTTTTTTTATATAATGGAAATGACGAACGGCAAGTGTATGCTAAGGTCCTTAAACATTTACATCTGTCCTCGATTAAGAATCAAAATTCATATGCGTTGTCAGCCAGTATCGGAATCCTCGGCGTTGACATATCGAGTGACGTGCAGTTTCGTGGTCACTTGGAAGAGAAAGCCAAATTGACCTCTAAAAAGCTTGACGTGCTCAGCAGAGCGGTACATTATTTCATGCCGGCACAACGCCTGCAACTTTACAAGGCGCAGGTTTGGTCTCAGATGGAAACTGTTCCCATTTCTGGGCTGGGGCTCCCCAATGTCAGCTCCTTCCACTTGACCGCATCCAGCGCAGAGCGGCTCGAATCGTCGACGACAGAGTCCTTTTCGATCGGCTCGATTCACTGGCGCTGCGAAGAGATGTTGCATCCCTTTGCATTTTTTTTTCGCATTTACCACGGGGAGTGCTCTGAGGAATTGTTCGGATTAATCCCAGCCGCCAAATTTCAGGAACGCACATCGCGGCAAAACTCCCGATACCATCCATACCATCTGGATGCTTGGCGGTCCACCACTGTACGTTTCACTAGGAGTTTTCTTCCGCGTACGACCTCTGTGGAATAATTTACCACCGGCGATTTTTCCGGACCGATACGACTTAGGGACCTACAAGAAAAGAGCTTACTCCTTTCTAAAAGGCCGGCAATGCATTTGCAATTCCCCTGGTGTTGCAGTTGTTCATGGGCGGCGGTAGTCACTTATCATCAGGTGAGCCGTATGCTCGTTTACACCTTCGCCTATAAAAAAAAGCTCAAGGGCCATAGCAACACATGATAAACTTTAATTGGCAACACTCACTTGAATTCAGCTTCTGGTTCGACGACATCGTATGTTTCTAAAAACTCTTTCATTGAACCTTCCCCTTCTTCGAAAGACACCATCTTCAAATCTAGACCTAAATCATAAGCCACTCTCTTTAACTCCTCCTGCGATTTATGTTGACAGAAAAGTATTTTTGGCTGCGTTGTTTTCAATAATGACTTTAATTCATCTGAAATAAAGAATAATAATAAATAAAGTATTAATTATTTCGTTAAAATAAATTAACTATAAATGTTAGGTAATCTGTGAGACTACGTAGTATCAATTCATATTGCATACGTACGAGGGCGACACTGAAAGTTTTTAGAACTGGCCACTTGTAAACGATATAATAAAAAAATAAGTTGAAATTTTGAAAATGGAACTCTTTGCCAATATTATTGTGTATGTATTTTATTAATTTGTCATTTGTTTACGATTTGGCGGCAATTTGAAAGTTGTCTGTGTCACGTCTGTGTCACGCATGAATTTAACGCGAGAAACTTTTCCTATAATGATTTTTTATAACTTTCGATGTCATTTAAGTCAACAAGAAAGTTATGATAGACTTCGATTGGCCTTTCACGATGAAGCCCCATCTCGTGCCACTGTTTACAACTGGTTTAATGAGTTTAAACGTGGTCGCACTAATCTCACCGATGATCTGCGTGAGGGACGGCCTTCTACGGCGACGACTGAAGATAACATCATTGTTGTGCGGCTTATGATAGAGACTGACAAAAGAGTGACTTATCATTAGATTCGGACAAGCTTAGGCATCGGTATGAGTCAGGTGCACAAAATCCTCCATGAACATTTAGCGGTCAGGAAGCTTTGTGCCCGGTGGATACCTCATAATTTGACAGAGGCCCAAAAACTCCGCCGTATCTATTGGTGTCGTGAGATGGTTCAAAGATTTAACGGAGGTGACTCAAATGCTGTGTTCGACATACTTACGGGTGACAAAAGCTGGATTTGTTGTTATGATCCTGAAACTAAGAGACAGTCTGCTGTCTGGGTGTTTCCTTCCGAGAAGTTGCCAATTAAAGTGAAGAGAGGTCGAAGCGTGGGAAAATAGATGGGTTCTTCGGAAGGACAGGTCATTACGCAACAATTGTTTTAGAGGATCGAAAAACAGGTACTGCAGAGTGATACACTAACAATTGTTTGCCACTTGTCTTGGAAAAAGTTCAGGAGAAACGACCTCGCAGTAGGATCCTCCTTAACCTCATCGCACACCGCCAAGCAAACAATCGACTACTTGGCGACTTCAGACGTGGAACTACTTGATCACCCGCCCTATAGCCCCGACCTCGCACCTTGCGATTTTTATTTATTGCCGAAAATAAAAGAAAAACTTCGAGGAAAACGTTTTATGGACGTCGAGGAAGCAGTAGCAAAATGCCGTCGAAGGGACCCCTAAGGACGAGTGGGCAAAGTGCTTTTCTCAGTGGTTCCATCGGATATTGCTGTAAATGGACAGCGATGTATTGATGTAAATGGACACAATTTTGAAAAAATATAATAAACGAATAACTTGCTAGTTTGTTCAGTTTTTGATTTTCTAAGAACTTTCAGTGTCACCCACGTATGTATGTAATTACTCGTAAGACAATCTAAGATTCATATATTAGCACAATTCTGTCGGCACATTTAAAAAATTTAAGACTTACGAATGTGACAGGTATGTTTAAGCAAAAATACAATTTGCAGTGGTGGATTTTAATGTGCTTCACAAGAACGAGTTTCGGTCACGGCAGCTAGTCAAAAATAGCCATCTGGGCAGGACAGGATTTTAGTACCCGAGGGTATGCGCAAATACAGGTGCACCCTCACCAAATACAAGTGTACTCCCTCTATCCAACACAACCGGAGAGAGATCAGGCGCAGGACCAACGGCTTTACGTGCTTTCCGAGGCACGGAGGTGAAGCACCGCCAACTTCCTGACTCCAGGATCCTACTGAGAATTTCTTGACAAAAAAAAACCAATAACTGATTTTGGCCGACCCGGGATTTGAACCCTGGACCTGATGTTCATCAACCGCGTTTACGAGCACTAGATTAACGATGCAGTTAGTTAGTTGTGAATGACGTATATATTAAACTTACATAATATATTAGATTTTTAAATCAAACTGTCTTCAAGAATTTTATCGCATCAGAGCAAGATGGTTTTACAATATACATTGTTATCTATCGGAGGCTAAAGATCTGGGCTTTTATATAAGCCGCCTTTATAACACCGGAATGAGATGGGGTAATGCAATTACTTACTATGCTTAAATAAGGGTCTACGCCTACTATTGGATAACCATTTAATAACGCAGCGTAATATGGTATGTGAAGATCCAAATGGTTGTTGCCTCCTAACGCTAATACATCTCCGGGCTGCAGACCAAACTTCCTCAGCGCTTGGGCCAGGCGAATAGACCGCGATAGCACCGAAGCATTTGTTTCTTCCTGTCCTGTTGCTGCATCGATCTGTTTAAATTTATTAATTTATGAGGCAGTAAATATAGAGTTAAACTCGTTAGTCACACTTATTGTATATACAATAAGTGTGACTAACGAGCACACAATTCACGAGATGATAAGTAGATGCTATGGCCCATAGACATCTACATCTATCATCGCTTAAGAATCAAAATGCAGATACGTTATTACCCATAAGTACTATGAGTAAGATGGAATACCTCTTTTCCAGTAAAAAGGGTCTCCGGTTCTCTACACTCACCATACGAAACACAGCAGCAAAACCTGATAGTTACGCTGATATTCTATGAATGCGTGGTCCTTCCCCGGTCGAGCCGACAAATTCGTGCTACAACCATAATATAACTGCAACATGGCTCTACCACGTACAATATTTTTATAAAAAAAGAAAAAGATATTAGCCATCGAAATGGTTAGTGTGAATTTTTAAATACATAGACTAATCAAGCAGCATTACCAGTGCGGGGTTGTCTCTGTCGGCTCTGCGCTCTGCGCGCATGAACCCAGTAGCCTAAAGTGGTATGTTAGTCACCGTGAGAATGAACAAATCTGGCGTAACTGGAGGATATGATAACTGGCAATGTTTGCCTATTATAACTTACTCTCCAAACATATCTACGCACACATGTCCCTCAGTTAAAGGTTTTATTTACATCCTTAATTTGGCAAATCATCAATAAGTCGCCAATTTGGTTAATAAACTTCCATCTAGTGTCCCTTGCCTTGTTAAATTTTCTTTATTATCCTTTCTTTCATTACTTCTACGCGCCAAACCACCGGAGCATTCCTTTCTTAATTTTGGTCACAACATCTTTTTGCAAACCACACTTTTCACCTATCACACAATTTCTCATTCTATATTTCGAGGTCATACCTAAATCATTGTGATTATACTCTTTGGTACCACGTGTCTAACTTTATAATGACAGCATTTCTACATCATAAAATTTTACTCTCATACTTCCTCTGTCACACCTTTGCCATAAAGGCAACCCTTTTGACACAATCTAACTTCTGACACAATAGTTCACTCAATTGTGTCAGAAGTAAGCTCCATTAACTCTGCATTCTGCATTTGCCTTACCTACCGTATTTGATAGAAATGTGAAAGATTAAGGATAGACGTACGCCTTTAATGATCAAAGTACGTAAGGAAATCGTGCCTAGCGGTGAAAAAAACATAGCGACATTTGAAAGGTTATACATATTACGGTGACATATGACGCCCGCCAACATGTGTTGAGGCAGAGCAATTTTTTAATCATTCTAAGCCAGTGCTTGCTACTATCCCACCTGATGTTAAGTTAAGTGATGAAGTGGAGATGCACTCGAAGATGGTAAAGTGCACTGACTTATCTTGACAAAAGGCTATTTATCTCACTTTGAAGACACCCACATTGTAATCGGATGGAAAGACAGATGCTCCACTACTTTGCTGTACGCTCTTTAAAAGTTAAAGTTAGAGTTACAACCTACATACGTCCCATTGCTGAGCACAGGCCTCCTCTCATTTTCGAGAGGATTTTAGGGCAAAGAAATGTCCGCCGCGCAGCCCCAATGCGTCTTGGCGAACTTCACATGTCTTCGAAATATTTTTTTTCTTATTTCTCAGACATGCAGGTTTCCGCACGATGTTTTCCTTCACCGCAGAGCACGTGGTAAACCAGCACTTAAAATTGCAATTAACAATTTCATTGGTACCGGCGAGGATCGAACCCGGGTTGCTCGCGTACTGTGAAATTCACAACGAGCGCTTAGCCCCTGAGCTACCACGGCTCTACGGGTACGCTCTTTGCTGCTCCAAAATCTTATTAGAAATATTTAAAAGAATTGAATGTATTTTTAGAAGTGAGGATAACAAACAAGCACACAGGTCATCTGATGGTGAATGGATGCTGCGGCCGATAGATTACACCTACACCTATCCTAGATCAAGAATCAACAGGAAAATTCGTTGTTACCTTTGAAAACTAAGATAGACTACCTTGTTACCAGTAAAACGGTCTCCTGTCCTCGTCACTCACCGTACAAAACACAATAGCGTTATACTGTTATTTCACGCTGGTACCACAGTCTATAAATCCATACAGTCGTCCGACGAAGACGTCTAGACGGGGCAATCGTGCGGGGTGTGAGGGGTGAGACGCGGGAAGGACGAGCCCGATCTGCTTATGCCAATCGTATTAGTAGCTCGGGACACGACTTCCAGGGTTAATGCGCGCTTGCTTTTATTATTTTTAAATTTAGTGTTGATAATTATAATTAAAATGGTTCATACGACGTGTGCTGTGAGAGATTGCAAGTCGTCATCTCACATAAATAAAGATCTGCCATTTCACCAAATTCCGCACACGGAAGAAAGGTAAATAAATATTGTTATTATTTTTTACATTATGTATATTTTGTCATGTCATGCCAAATAGCCAACGTAAAAGAAATGGCGGACGTAAAAAATAGGTACTAGTCGCTGGGCATTACTGATTTTTCTTCATCTAAATCGTGTGGTTGGACAGGCTAAGGTTTTAGACCATACTATAGTGCCTCGTCTTCGGTCTTACGAAGTTTTTTTATAAAATATTAAGATTTAGGGGTCAATTTTTAAGTTTGTCGGTGTGCTAATTACGAAAATAGCATTTATGTTTAAATCCAAGGTGGCGGTCATGTTTTATATATGTATGTAGGATATGGATGTCAATTTCAAGGTTTATTGGGGTGATGATTACGAAAACGCCATCCATTTTTATATCCAAGATGGCGGACATTTTTTTAATAATATGATATGAGTATCAATTTCGAGGTTCTTGGAGTGCTTATTACGAAACCGGCATCCATTTTCATATCCAAGATGGCGGACATTTTTTTAATAATATGATATGGGTATCAATTTCGGGGTTTCTTGGGGTGCTTATTACGAAACTGGCATCCATTTTCATATCCAAGATGGCGGACATTTTTTTAATAATATGATATGGGTATCAATTTCGGGGTTTCTTGGGGTGCTTATTACGAAACTGGCATCCATTTTCGTATCTAAGATGGCGGACATTTTTTTAATAATATGATATGGGTATCAATTTTGGGGTTTCTTGGGGTGCTTATTACGAAACTGGAATTTATTTTTAAATCCAAGATGGTGTACATCATTTTTTTAATGTTAGGGATGTCAATTTTGAGGTTTGTGGGTGATAATTATGAAAATTTAATAATAAGTATTGTATTTAAAAATTTTAGATGCAAATTATGGCTGGAAGTTATTGGAAGACTTGATTTAGTAGGAAAAACTTTCGAAAGTCTAAAGAATACGTACATTTGCAGTTTGAATTTCAAAAAGAGTATGTACGGGAAGAAATCACTGAAGAAAACATCTATACCAACGTTATTTTTACCAACCAACGACTCGATCCATACACAGACTGATCCTAAAGTCAAAATTTTAAGTGATGTAAAATTGGAACTCTCCGATAAACGCCATATTGTAATACCAAAAATAGCTCGAAGAGACCATGAATTAGCAGGTCCTTCATCACAAAATTCAGAACACACCAACACTAAGCAATATATAAGGTATAGATTATAGTTCTCAGACACCAGCACGATTGACTGACTTTACTCCCCGAAAAAGTAAACTTAGAAAACAATTGTTTAAAATAAGTAAAAAGTTAAAATGCACTGCTAAAAAATATGAAGATATTACCGCGGAACAGTTTTTGAACGGTTGTGATAAATTTTTATCCCCCAAGTTAAGCGCGATTGTAAAGCCGCAAATTTATTTAAAACCCCATTGTAAAAACAATAGATATAGCAGAGAATTCAAATTGTTTTGCTTAAATATGTATTACACGAGCCCTCTAGCTTATCGATTTTTATCGAAGACTATTTGTTTACCGTCTAAATCAACTTTAGCTAAGATGTACCTACCTATGCAAACTAAACATAACCAGCAAATGTGGGATGTTTTATCAGCTACAATCAAGCATATGTCATCATCCGAAAAAGAATGTGTGCTTTGTATGGATGAGATGAGTCTGAAATTAAACTTATCCTATAACAGCAAGGAAGATAAAATATTGGGCCCCAATGAAGTAGATGGGCAACAGCAACCTGTTGCCGCAGGGTATGTTTTACCTTAAAGCTTCGAGGTATAACATCAAAATGAATACAACCTATTGGCTTTTCTTTTATCTCCAGCAGTAAAATTGATCAATTAAAAACATGGATAATTGCTACTGTGAAACGTCTTTTAGAGCTTGGCTTTAATATACGAGCTTTCGTGTCAGATCTAGGATCAGATTTTTTGGCATTTTCATAAACATTAGGGATCTCTAAAGAAAACTCATGTTTTGAGATTGATGGTCACAAAATTTACTACATATTTGATGTTCCCCTCTTCATTAAATATAAAAACAACAAACTCAAAATTATAGTTTATTAAATATAATAAATAATTTAATAAACTATAATTTTGAGTTTGATGGCAAAACTACTCGGTGGGAGGACATAACAAACATGTATGAACTAGATAAAATGAAAGATATGCGATCAGCTCCTCGTTTAACTGATTCACATTTACAGCCGAATAGTTTCCAAAAACAAAAAGTTCGTTTTGCCGTTCAAGTTTTTAGCAATTCTGTAGTAGCAGCTTTAAAAAATTATCAATCATCGGATACTCTACAAGTTGCTGATGGTACGATATTTTTTATTGAAATCATGAACAACCTCTTTGATTTACTGAATTCATGCAACATCGACTCACCAAAAGCCTACAGTAAACCGTATACTACTATACTACTCTCCAAGAGGAATTACTAGATAAATCTCAGCGTCTGTTTAATAGCATGAGAGTTAAAAATAAAAAGAATGGCCGTGACGTTACCAATATCATAAAATTTATAAATGCTTTCAACATAACAATAAACTCACTTCGGCAATTATATAAAGATATGAAGTCTGGGGGATATGATTACTTACTCACACGAAGAATTAACAATGATTGCTTAAAATTTTTTTTGGGCTCGTGAGGCAAGCTGGCGGAAATTGTCGGGAACCCTCTTGTATACAATACACCAGGGCATTCCGAAAAATGTTTCTATGCCAAATTCTAAATTTATCAGACGCTACAAATTGTACCGAAGATTTTGAAAGCATACTAGCCCAATTTGTAGAATTTGCCAAAAATACACCTCAAACTCAAGTTTCTATCCAGGATCCACCTCAAATACAACCTAAAGAGAATCTTACAAAGATATACGACATTCCAGAAAAAAATGCATTCCACTATATCTGCGGTTATTTGTTGCGAAGGTGTGTTGAAAGTCACAAGCGTGACTACCTATCGATAATTAGTTACGCATCATCATATGACGATGAATCAAATGAGAGAAATTTATACATCCGTCTGAGAGCTTATGATACTAGCCGTGATCGCTTCGGAGGACTACAAGTCCCCCCATATGATTTTGTGGATTACATACATAGCTTGGAAACAGAATTGATGTCGAATTTTACTTTTACTGGAAACATTGGGTTCAAATTGTTTGAGCATTTGAGACTAATAGAGTTCAACACCAAACCATGTGCATGCTTCCCAATAAATTATTTGTTAAAATTATTTATTAGGATGAGAATTTTTTATATAATTAAGTTCAATAATAGAAATTTCAAATCCAGTAAATCTAAAAACCGAAAATATTTGTCAGTTGCCCATTTATAATTCCTGATTTAGAAATTAATTAATTATTATATCCTTATAGTTTTTTTTTTTCTTATCGATTATATAGTAACAAAACAGGTGTCCTTATAGTTATAGTAGTAGTAAATATTTGAATTCCAATCATTTTATTCGTGAGGCAGCTACTTATGCAGCCCCACTCCCCTCTCGCTATCGAGTCCGCAGGCCGAGAAACTCTCTCGGACCCGCCAAATAAAATTTCAACCGACCTGAACTGCCTCCTGGCGGCTCAGGTCGATTCTTCTTAAATTTTGCCTAAGTAGGCTCTCCCTCAGCGGCTCGTAGCCGCCTGCGCCCTCTTCTCCCAAAATAGGGTCGCTTCCGAACCGGCAAAGAGGCTTAATCCACCAATTGCCAGTCCCACAGGTGGTGTTTAGTGGGTACACTTAGGGTAGTGGTTAGGTTAGGGTTTAGTCACAGTGAGTCCCATATAACCACGATAGACCGGCTGTCGTGGTATCCATAAAGCATTCACCACCTCCTGACGTAACGGGGTAGCCCTTTATAATTGCTTCTGGGCGCAAAAAAAATTGGAAAATCCAAAATGCACGCCTCATGAGCGTTTCATTTAATTTTGATAAAAAAAAAACTTTTAAAAGGTGTTCAGTTCAATAGCAAAAATCAATAAGGACCCTCCTTAGAATATATGGAATCTTATTTAATACTATATATCTCAATCTATTGCTTACATTTCTATTAAGCGAGAAGACTCACAGACGCATAGACAAACGGACGGCAGTCGATATATTTTTTCAATTACATTTTTTGTTGTGTAATCTAAAGTGAATTAGTTATAAAATAAACCAATAATTCAATGTCTGTAGAGCTTGATATATATATATATATATATATATATATATATATATATATATATATATATATATATATATATATATATATATGGATTTGATGTCTAGCTAAGAGTATAAGAACGATTTTATGTAGCGAAACTGAGGTATGGCCACATATCGAGAGTAGAGCACTCCCTCACGTTGTAAAAGTTGTTAATTTGTGACAACCCTAACCTCCATACGCTGTCTAGACGTTGTCGGCATTTACCACGAGATCAAAGACATCGTCCTACTGTATGTTTTTATTATACTGTGCTGGTACTCTGAACGAGCAAGGTCCTTCCCCCGTCAAGCCAACATATTATTGCTACAGCCTCTAAAACAGATATCTTTCCCTTTCCCCCTAAACCTCAGTCGTCTGGTCTCCCCTGCCGAGGGCTTCCGTCTGTTTGGGATTAATTTATAAATTATATTAAGTATATAACTTATTCAATCATATTTCTGTTTATAGGACCTATATATTTTTATAAGTATTTATGTATCCCAACCAAATAAGAACACAATAGAAATACCCCATATTAATAAGCTATATTAAACAGAAATGAACGGTGGTTAACAACCCCTAAACTAGGATATTATACCTGCATTATACGGGTTAGTTTCTCTATCTAGATAGAGATACGCGATTAAGAATGATACTCATCAAATCATAATCAATCATTCAGTTACACCATTAATTATAATAATATTAAACCTATTTATTCGATAAGAAATTCGATTATCCCAAATCACGCATCGCTAATGACTTGATAACGAAATGATGATGCCCTTTGATATTATAATAATATAGGTAGTGCCGGAAGAAGTTAATAAAATCAATTTAATCGAATGTTAAATGTAGCACTTATATCTTATAAGAACGCAAATAAATTTTATAATGTAGCTATTATAGAGTAAAAGGTCATATAAAGATATAACATAAACACTCACGCCTGTCACCCAGAGGGGTAGGCAGAAACTACGAACTTCCAATTGCCACGATCCTAAACACCTAAACACCTCTCTCGCATCCATACTTGCTCGTCAGTTAAGGGTACTCTAAATCTGGCCCATCATCAATATATCGCCAATTTGGTCGATAAACTTTCGTCTAGAGCGTCACTTCCCGACTCTTCCGTTCACTTTTTCACGTTTTTTGCTGGTTCTTCCCTGGACAGAGGTTTTTTTTGCGAACCAGTGGTAAAAGTAAAAAGTTACTTTCAATAAGTATTATGTACTATAATCTATATTGAATAAAAATGATGCTATTGTATTCTATTCTACTTATGCAACATAAATTTGCTTTGTCGCTCTTTCCTCGTTCAGTCTTTCTACATGACCAAACCACCGAAGAATTCCAATCTTAATGCTGGTTACTACATCACCTTGCAAACCACACTTTTCTCTTTTCACACAATTTCTCACCCTGTGATTCAGATTCAGCCCTAACATACTCCTTAATGACCGAATTTCTACAGCATTTATTCTACTCTCATTCTTCTTCTGCCACACCCAATTTTCACTACCATACATTAGGGTAGGGACTAACACAGCATTGTAAATTGCCATCCGTTTTACAAATTTTGACTTCCCACGATAAAGTAAAGAGCCCCATTTACTCTATTTCCTGCGTTCTCTCGTCGTTCTATATCCTTATCATATCTACCGTCCCAGCTAAAAACACATCCCAAATATACAAACTCATCCACTTGCTCAACCAACTCCCCTTCTATTCTTATTTCACATATCGTTTTACTTTCTTCTCTCTCAAAAACTATCACTTTCGTCTTAAGCGTCTCCCACACACAAGCGGCTTGCGGTGGCAGCTAATCGCGAGCCGCGGCTCCAGCTGCTGCAAAAACACACTACCGTACTCGCAGTGGCGGCCTGAAGCTCCATTGCTACGATCGGATGTCTGTCAACATGGCTAAACGTGACGAAGTCTTATTACTCTTATATCAAGCAATATTATCATATATTTTGTTTTTAATCCAAATGCTTTTGTAATCACGGTATGAAGTATCATAAAGTACTGGATAATTTTGCACTGTTTCTATTAAAATCTCTGTATTTAGCGCCATTTTGCACGTGGTACACTGTTGTAAAAATTTGCAACGCGGCCGCGGCCAATTGAATACAACTGGCCGCCACTGCAAGCCGCTTGTGTGTGGGAGAAACTTTAAGCGTCTCCCACACACAAGCGGCTTGCGGTGGCGACTGCGGTGGCGACCAGTTGTATCCGCTTGCAATGCAAGTGAGTCTGCAAACCCGTGCGGCCATGTCGCGGTTAGCCGCCACCGCAAGCCGCTTGTGTGTGGGAGACGCTTTAGTCGTCGTCGTCTTTTCTTTTAATTGCCTGTTCATTAATGTAACCATCATTTGCAATTCGGCCGCCGACGACGTAAATATACGCACAAAAGTAATTTGACGGTTAACTCACCCAGTCTTAACACACATTCTTCAACTTTCAAAGTTTTCAAACAACTGCCCCGTTGATCCTGACACAAGCACTAGAGTCCGTATAAAGACACTTTAATGCCTGTATCAACCTAGCGCCTGTATAACACATCCCTGTCTACTCTGTCATAAGCCTTTTCCAAGTCGATGAACGCACAAAAGACTTTCTGGTTTTTGGCCAGCAACTTCTCCGCGATTATGGGCATGGAAAAGACTTGATCCGTACACCCCATTCCCTTTCTAAATCCCGCTTGCACATCCTAAATTTTTCCATCAGTTTCTTTTATAACTCTTTCAATTAATACATTAGCATACAGTTTTCCCACAGTGCTAAGCAGGCTGATACCTAGGTATTTTTTACAGTCCTGCTGTGACCATTTTCCTTATATATTGGGACTATAACGGTACCCGCTTCAATTCCCAACATAAATTAAAAAAAGTGTGCCACCAATCCCTTTCCAGCCTTTAGCATTTCGAGTGATACTCTATCATATCCGGCTGCCTTACCTGCTTTCTTGCTTTTTATTGCTTTCATTATTTCATCTATACTTATCTCCCTACCTCTTACCTCTTCTTTCGAAATTTCTAGTTCATTTAATTCTAACGTCTCACCTCACTCATACACGCTTTCAAAGTATTCCTTACATCTCTTTAAAACCAAAACTTTGTCATTCAGAATACCGCCATTCTCGTCTCGTATAGCATTCATTCTAGGCTGTTTTGATTTTTTGCTGATTTCCTCTGGCAGTTCTTACGAGTTTTCAGAACATTTTAGTATTTGCCTGGAAATCGTCAGATATGCTTCCATCATTCTTATCCATTATTTCTTGCTTTTTGGTTACAATTACTTATTTTACTCTCGAGACGTCTAAAGATTGCCATTTTTTATTTCAATCTCATCACCCATACTGCCAGAATTACCAGCTTTGGTTACTAATAAATCTAGCCATCTGTGCTTCAACTTGCATCCGTTCGTTCCATTATCCCACCATAATGTATTATTTTTCCTTCCATTCGTTCTCTTACTTGTATCACATACTTCGGTTGCTAGTAAAAGATCAATTAAATGTATATAAAAAATATTGAAATTAACTCGTTTTCGGTAGGTGGTTTGACCTAATAGGTAGGTACCCACGATTTAGTAGATAAACACGTATCCTTGCAAGGGAGGATATATATATATATATATAAAGTATTACTCATGACTTTATTTACTCAGACATTGATGACTCCACGCTTTTTAAAGGCTATTTATGTAATTTTATCATTTAATTATTTAATAACTAAATGATTTATTAATAATTTATTTATTAACCTAAGAATGCGTAATTGCGAAGCCGTTACCATTACAGCTTATTAAAAGTCCACTGTTAAACATAGGTAATTTGACATAGTTGTTGACATAAGCCACACTTGGCAGGCAAGTTGGCGACCGCAGTTTTTTTTTTTAGTTATTATTAGGAAGACTCTGCTGCCCATTTCTTGGTTTGTTTCCCTCTGTTGCCTCTTACGATACCCACGGGACGATATAGGATAGTGGATATTCATAACCGCCACTATATAGTACCTAAAACGATTCACGGTAAATTTGCGAAGCGTATTATCTTAATTGTTTTTAAACATTAAGGTGACGCTGAAGTACTTTTTAGCTTTTTTGAACCTCTATAAATTTACTTACATGTAATTATTCCCAAAATCAACATCATTTTACGATACTTAACACTATAGAAAACTATAAAATAAATAAAATCAACGCAACTCATGAGACTTAACGTTCAGATATGTCATTCTCATTTATTGATATAGAATTCTATAGCATTAACGATCGGAGAAAGTCATATTGACTAACCCCGCTGGTCTTTACTTTGATGGTAGAAAAGACAAAACTTTGATAACAGTCAAGAAAAGCGAGAAATTAAATAGAAAACTCATTACATCATTGTTATACACTTACTACATCATTATACATTATATCGGAAACAGGAAGTGTTTTCTTTGGTCACATCACGGTGCAAATAGAATCGGCAAGGACAATCGAAGACAGTATTATAAAATATATAAATAATAAACCGATTAACTTGAGTGGTTTATCAGTAGTACATACAACAGTAGTAAATACAGGATCTGAAGGCGGTGTCATTAGACTGTTAGAGATAGTTACAATGGTATATTTCTGCTCTACATTCAAATTGCCACCAAAACACCTTTTTGGAACATTTGGATGGTCAAACTACAGGACCTCGATATATTTCAAGTCCAATAGGATGAGAACTGCAACAATGTATGAAAAAAAAAACAGTTTTAAAGTTTGCTGTTTTAACCGCAACATTTCCTGTTGTTACTAAAGATCTAAGCTCCGATCAAAAAAAATTATTTGAAATAAGAAAATTTATAAAAAACATTCTGAAGTTCTTCATACACCATTTCTAAGCACCGACTGTTTAGTTCTTTGTATTCGACTTTTATTTTTCTATTTATGCTGATTTATTTAAAAACGATAATTTAAAAACTAATAAAAAATCATATCCTAGATTATTACGTAACTTTTTTCATAAATTAAGTCATTCAGAATTTCATTTTCACCATAGCTATTCAACGGTGAGAACGCCAGTTATATTAGTATGCATCTTAGACCATTCAACCAATGGTCTAAGGTATGCATAGCACCTATTTACTTTACCCTGATAAGTACTCGTATAAATAAATAATGCGTGTATATATTTCAAATTGCAATAAAAACACTTCCGTCAACACAGCCAGTACAAAAAAAGCTTTTTACTCAGGTTTTGTGGTTTCGACCTATTATAGAGAACTTGTGCAATGTAGTTTAAAAATGTCATGCCGCGTTACGATGTCTAAAAATAACTGACCTGACAAATAGCGTCCGGGTTCCTTCTCATACAATCAACAAACACATGTCCAAGATGTGCAGATTCACTTAAGAGAGATTGCAGCGATTGGTTCGTCATCTTAACGCAGGACCTGAACGCGTGGAACGAAAGTCAAGTAAAGACTGAGCTAGTGTTCTGTGGGTTGATGTGTTGATACTCACCAAACACGAATATATTATGAAATAAAAATGTTTTGCGTGGCTATCGTTCCCGTATCGCAAAGATTAATCAAACTTTTTCGAACAGTGTAATAAACACTATCATTAAAATTATTGCGTACATACTAGACGAAAGACAAGTAAGATCCCGGACTATAATAATCACTGATTTACAACCTACGCCTCCATTGTAAAGAATAATAAAACCAAACGAAAGACGGCTGCAGAAAAGTTAAATAGCCTACAAAGTGCTGGACAACTGGATCAGTACGAACCTCACCTGAATCGGCTCTTAATGTACTTCTATGCATTACGCCTCTTGATCTTTTCCAATAGACTGAGATCCCTGCTTGACTTAATTAAGGAAACATCAACTTTATGCATGATCTCAGATATCCTGCATCCACCATACACTTTAAACAAAATGTTTCAACTGGAACTACCCTCCAGAGAAGACTGGCTGAATGGACAGGTCATCTGTGATATGTATAGCCTTAAAAGGTTTACCGAAGGGTCAAAAATGGGCCTCTAATTAGGGTTTGGAATTTTCGGGGACTGACCCAAATTTATACTTAGTATGAATTTGGGTAAATTCGTGTCTATCTTCCAGGCAAAAATTTACACCATATTACGATAAACGGTAATCAATCTGGTAATCAATCTGCAAAACCACTACGTCGGCAATATTTTATATCAACATAGATTGTGTTGTAATAATTTCTTATATTGAGTGTTACAAAACTACCCGTATAGCCGAAAGGAGGTAAATGGGGCCTTATAACGAGTCCATTCACAATATTTAAGAACCGTAGTAACTCTGTATAACATACCCCATAAAAATATGATTATTTTCACTGATGTGCAAACCCTATTTCAGCAAACTTAAAGAGTAAACTACGTAGAATGTACCTACATTTCTATCTAATTCGCGGAACGACAAAATTTTAAAAGACCTAACCTAACGATACAACCTAAACGAACACTTACTTTTCATAATAAACGTCAAATTTACAGAAACGGCTCAGTGTGCGCCGCCTGCTCAATACACGTCATCGCTCGTCGGATATGGCTTGTGTGGCATTTCGCACTATCGTCGGTGTTATTGATGCGAAACCGATCTAACACGCTGTTCCATCTCGGCAACCGTTGAGCCACCGGAGAAATACACTCTGTCCTTCACATAACCCCACAAAAGAAGTCCAAGTGTGTGAGGTCCGGAGAACGAGCAGGCCATAGCATCGGTCCCCGCGGTCGATCCATCCTCGCGGAAAGCGAACATTAAGATGTTCTCGTACGTTGCGAGCAAAATGTGCCGGAGCTCCATCATGCTGAAACACCATGTTTCTTTGGTTCTCAAAGTAATCCCAGTCAGCCACAGGAAAGTCGTCAATCGCCTCTTTGAATTCCGTTTGTAAAACGTTAGATAGTTGCTACCGTTCAGACGTGATGGCACAATGACGGGACCGATGACATGCCTGTCATAAAGGCCAGCCCACACATTCAGCCGCCACTGGTGTTGGAATTTGCCCTGCCGTGAAGCATGTGGATTCACGCGAGCCCAAACGTGATCGTTATGCATATTTGAAAGTCCTGACCTCGTGAATGTTGGCTCATTCGTCCAAAGAACATAGTTTACGTAATTATGGTTTTCCTCTAACTGCCTAAGGTACCACTCGCAGAAGTTCCTCCTGGGTGCAAAATGGGAGGGTATCAGCTCCTGTGTACGGAGATTATGATAAGGGTGACGATTGTCGTCACGAAGAATTCGCCAAACTGCAACATGGTTTATACCGAATCTTGTTCCGGCTCGCCTCGTACTTGTGTTCGGCTCTGCTTCAAAATGCTCTAACACTAATTCAGCCTGCCTGGCGTCGACTGTGCTTGGACGTCCACTTCCAGTAGATCGATGAAAAGAGCCGGTGGAATGTAGTCGTCTTGACATGTTCATAAAACACTGGTACGAAGGCAGTCGTCGCTGTTCAGTGGGGTCTACCATCGATAAATCTTTGGCGATACAATTCGCGAGCACGATTTAAATTGCTATCTTCATGGCCTACGCATAACCTCATATCGTAATATTCCGAGTTAGAAAGCATCGTTATTTTGCAAAAATGGTGGAAAAAAGCTCGAAACAGTTGTAGGATATCGATTAGAAGATTTGAAAATGAAAACATTTTTTCCAACTTGACATTTTTGAAGCCAGTACTTGAGTATAATGACATCCTTGTATTGAGTAAGCAAACACTTATGAATGAAAAATAGAAAACTATTAAAGTAGACAATTATGAGATAAAATAGGTACTTAGGCCTTTCTGTAAAATAATCTGGTTCCCTGACATGACAGCTTACTAGGGTTGACAAAATTTTTGGCTTTGATAATTAATTATGTTTTTTTCGGGGTATTTTGTAACACGTTGTATTTTCGCGAACACTATACAATGAATTAAACTGGTTTATAGCGAATTTTATCGTGGTTAACTTATTTTTATATTCTCGACATTGTTCACAGAGATGATTGAGATTGAGACCTGGGATGATCACAAAGAATTCTGCAGTTTGTGAAAATGTTCAGGATCGCCCCCGCCATTACGTTTATTAGATTTAATAGACCATCCTCGCAAAAGAGAACCGACTCCTACCAAGGATGATTCGCGAAACTATTACAAACGAAAAACGAAGATGGATGGGTACTGCCCTATGCTTAAGGTCCTATAATTAATTAAATTAAATCCCAACCCAAGCATATCACTGCAATAAAACTAACACTTTAAGATACCATAAATTATTTCTGCGTAGATCGGACTAAAAATTAATAATTATAGGTGTAATTATAGGTATAGGTACATAAAAATTAATATATATTAGGTAGTCGAGATTAACTATGACATTGGGATGTAGAACACCTCAGTCCCCCCGTAATATAAAAATAAGTTGATTAAACACGATAAAATGTGTAAGTATAAATTCAGAATAAACTCAGAAAGAGGATAGTCCTCCTCGGGGAAAGATTTGTCGTAATTCATGTCTTTCACAGCAGGCGTATTAGCAACAGCAGTTCCAGAAGTCATTTCGCACCTTTTTCGTCGCTTTCCGTCATCGGTAGTTACGCAAACGTCATACCTTATATACATACTAGATGGTAATACCATCATCCATCGGAGGTCACACGTAATCATCTAAGCCACATCTTACACTCACGGGATAAGAGTGGTGTTAGTTTCTCTTATGCCGCCACCTCTAATTTTAATTTCAAATGTTATCAAAAAACAGGAAACAAAACCAAAAGGATGATAATTTATTTGTAAAAAACATACAAAGATTATATAACACAATAAATTACGAAGATAGTATTATGATCTCGAATTCACGATTATTATTAAATGTAAATCAATTTTTATTGCGTAAACGCACTTATCAATCCCTATCAAGATTAACTCATTAAGCTCGAACAATGCGCAGAGAGCACTTACCACGAGTTTTTCGAAGATACTGTACAAAATAATTATCAATTCAAAGATAAAATAAAATTGTCTGGATATCTCCTAATTACCTGTTTCTGCAACCTAATGCACTCCTTATTGGTGGTAGAAATATGTAGGGCAGGGCCAGCATAATTACAGACTGTAAGGCATTCTATTTTATTTTCCTGATGTGACAACTTATCTGTATTATATTTTGATGAAGATGTTGATTGCAGTTGTCAATGGAAATTATAGGCGTTTATCTTTAGGTGGAATGTTGGCTCGCTTGACGCGAACATTACATAAGAAATCGTATCTCGCCTTATCTATCAAATAATAATAAAATAGAATACCTTACCTATTCTATCTATAAAATAATTATAGATATAAAATTGGTCAATTGCGTCTTGAAACATCTACACGTGTCAAATTCACCAATTTTCAATTTTCTTCTAATATTTGTAGTTGTACATGGGGCCCTCCCGGTACTTTTACAGGCGGATTGACGGTCGTAGTACCAGAACTCTCGCACCTTGACACTGTTTAGGGGGCGTCCATTAATTATGTAAGACGATTTTGGCGATTTTGGTTTCTTGCGGAAAAAATAAAGTGATATTGGCCGAAACCCTCCCTCTCCCCCTCGTGAGATTGGGTGAGATTCGGCTCGACCTCCTCCTCCCGTAATACGTGTCAGGTCAAAATATGATAATATGATAAAAATATGTGTCAGGGTTGTCAAAAATCCTTGATTACTTACTTTACTTAATTTTTTTATTTAAATCTTGTCACAATAATTACTTAAGCAAAAATCTAATATATCAAAAAAATACTCTCCTCTAAAATTTAAAATCAAATTGGTGCAATAATAAGCTTAAATCAATTATAGTATAGATAAAAAAAAGCGTGTCACAATCATTTTTAACAAATATTTGTTTTTTTTACTAGTCATCATCATAACATCCTGTCAGGTAAAAAATAATTATTGTAATCAAGCTAAATATTGTTTTCTCACAATAGGAAAACATTCATAATCATTAAAAATGACACTGTTTTTGAGTGCAAATTAATATCAATACACTAAGTTGAAATTATGAAATATACTGAGTAGTGAGTAGTAATATTATTATTAGTGTCCAACAACGCAGTAAAAATAATATAGGTAGATTTCTCTTTTCTGTTCCCTCACTTTTGATAAAGATGAATTGATTGACGACTCATTTGGAGAAATCGGTTTAATGGGCTGCTACAGTGAAACATGCAAACGTGGTAAAGCCACGCTGCATCTATATTATGGGCGTAGCACGATTGGATCGGCTCGACCGGGATAGGACCATGCTCCACAGAATACCAGCGTAAAATAACAGCTTAATGCTGCTGTGTTGCGAATGGTGAGTGTAGAGAACCGGAGACCCTTTTTACTGAAAATGAGGCATTCCATCTTAGCCCTCAGGGGTGACAACGCATCTGCATTTTGATTCGCAAAGGAGGATAGATGTAGATGTATATGGGCCACAGTAACCACTTACCACACACACACAAACCAGGTGGACTGTGTGCATATTCTATAAAAAAAATACGGTTCATCTACGTTACATACGGTTCAGCCATCCCTGCAACTTCCCCCTAATTTCAAATGCAAAGCGCTCCAAATTCCACGTCCACAAAACGTCATAATGGAAAGTCATAAAAACCAACAGCGATTTAACAATTTTAAAGACTTAAAGTAGTAAAAACCAATATTAGGCCTTACATTTAAGTTACAGCTTAAATGTAAGGCCTAATATAGGTTTTTTAGTTATACAACGTGTTACAAAATACCCCGTTAAAAATATAATGAATTATCAAAGCCAAAAACTTTGTCAACCCTAGTAAGCTGTCATGTCAGGGAACCAGATTATTTAACAGAAAAGCCTACATACCTATTTTACCTAATAATTGTCCACTTTAATAGTTTTTCTATTTTTCATTCATAAATGTTTGCTACCTCAATACAAGGATGTCATTATACTCAAGTACTGGCTTCATCGGTCCCGTCATTATGCCATCACATCTGAACGGTAGCAACTATCTAACGTTAAAAACGTTACAAACGGAATTCGAAGAGGCGATTGACGACTTTCCTGTGGCTGACTGGGATTACTTTGAGAACCAAAGAAACATGGTGTTTCAGCATGATGGAGCTCCGGCACATTTTGCTTGCAACGTACGAGAACATCTTAACGTTCGCTTTCCGCGAGGATGGATCGACCGCGGGGACCAGTGCTATGGCCTGCTCGTTCTCCGGACCTCACACCCTTGGACTTCTTTTGTGGGTTATGTGAAGGACAGAGTGTATTTCTCCGATTGCCCAACGGTTGCCGAGATGGAACAGCGTGTTAGATCGGTTTTCGCATCAATAACACCGATGATGGTGCGAAATGCCACAAACCATATCCCGACGAGCGAGGTTGTGTATTGAGCAAGGTGGGCACACACTTTTAAGCCGTTTCTGTAAATTTGACGTTTATTATGAAAAAGTAAGTGTTCGTTTAGGTTGTTTCGTTAGGTTATATCTTTTAAAATTTTGTCGTTCCGCGAATTAGGTAGAAATGTAGGTACATTCTGCGTAGTTTACTCTTTAATTTTACTGAAATAGGGTTTGCACATCAGTGAAAATAATAATATTTTTTATTTTTTGGGTATGTTACAAGCGTCACTACGGTTCTTAAATATTGTGAATGGACTTTATAAGGCCCCATTTCCTCCGCTTTACGGGTAGTTTTGTAACATCCAATATAAGAAATTATTATAACACAATCTATGTTGATCATTTTACCTCCTTTCGGCTTTATGGGTAGTTTTGTAACACCTAGTATAAACAAAATATATGGACGGTACTTTTTAATTATTCTATGGATTTATTTTAATATTATGTATGTACTAATCTAATTATATATATGTACACAGATATGTCTCAGGCCACGACATTTTATTGGACAAACTTAGTCAGAACGGTCAGAACTATGGTCAAGCCAAAGAGTATAAGTAGGTCAGACCAAAGACAATTTTTTTTAATTATGGTAAATATAACTTAGAGGTCATTACAGTAACACAGTAACAAGGTACACAGTAACAAGGTACGCATAGTTCATTTTGTTTGGTTAAATCAGTGAACAGGAGTAACGGAGAAAATAGTACGGCACTTCTACAACTAAGGCAAATGTAACGAATCCCCATATGTTAATTCAATATCTATATGTTAAAATCAAATATTTGAAGAAAGAAACAAGGACATAGAAACACTCGATTTTCATAAAGAAAAGAAATATATAATATAATTATATCGATATACTCAGTAGAAGCCTCTAAAAAATAAAAATAAAAATTAAATCATAGGCATATACTTTATTACGCTATCTTTGACCAACGCCATTTTTCTACCGACTTCAAACAGGAGGAGGTATTCAATCGACTACTTGTGTTTTTTATACGTGTTACCTCATAACTTTATGGGTGAACCGATTTCGATGATTCTTTTTGGTGCTTTACATGGTCCATATAAATTTGATCAAGGTCTGACCAATAGTTTTTGAGTTATTCTTAATTTACATTGAAGTCGGTTGTACAAAATTTTAATTTTAACCCTTATGTGAGTGACGAGGTACCCGGGTGCCTTTGGCATTTTCAAATTCTAAAAAATATGTTTTACGCCTATATGTAGCTGTGACTTGAGGCTCTTAACTATTTATAAATTACATATTTTTAATGTTTAGACCAAGTCTACTATTTACAATGTTTTGAGGAAACCAAAACATATTTTGAACTCAATCGAGTAACGAGCCCCGGGTACCTCTTTGTGTTTATGTGACTATGAGGAAAGTATTTTAATTTCGTACAAAATTAAATAATAAACATTTGTCGAAGTATTTTATTTCTATAAAATTACAAATTCTTTGTTCATACAGTATTAATTACAGCTCTCGAAGCAGATGTTACATGTTGGACGAGTTACTGCATGTTCATCACAAACTGGTTTTCTGCAGTTAGTGCAAGCTTTTCGAGTTTTTCTTGCTTGCGTTTGAGTTCTCTGCATAGGTAACAACTTCCGACGACTGCAACACGCCCTGTAGAATCTCGTCTAGTTTGACTTATAGAAGCAGAGCAAAAGAAATTGACGGCCTAAGTTCTCGGCTGCCACGTCCTGCATTGCAGATCTCACATGTAATTTTGATGTCACAACGCAATTTTTGATCTCTCTTCTATATTTTTACCACACAGTTGTAGACTCAATGATTTCAAAACTTTCTACGTCTGTCACTCGAGACCAATTGTGGGTTATGTTCCATGTAAATAATATATGCTGCCAAAGCTGCAATGTCAATGATATAGTAAAAAGTGCTAAAGGCCACTGATTTGTTCTGCGTTTTACGGTATATTCTGCAACAGCTTATCCATGTTGTCCACTCCACTTTTAGTTTTATTATAATATAAAATTATTTCTGGCTTGCAGTTTCCTTATTACTTCAATAATTGGTGACATGTGCATTGATGACAACATTATTACTGCTTTATTCTTTTTAGGTACGTAAGAGCACACAGTTGCTTCTTTGCTAAATGCGAAATTAGAAGAATAAACAGCCTCTCCTTGTGTGTTTGTATATTTGCAGGAAGAAACCGTTTATTTTTTCTTACTGTTCCAACTAGTGTCATATTCCACGAATTCAAGGAATGAGCCAGTTGAAGCGATGTAAAAAATTATCCGTAGTACATTCAGCCTCTGAATTTTTATATTTAGCCACGAGATCTAATACAGTGCATTCTCCTACATTTGTTTGACGTATGCCAACACTTGATTTTCCTGTATATATTTGTCCATTTAGGGGTAGGAATTATTTGCATCACCAGCCCAGAATATTTTTATGCCATACTTTTCAGGTTTTGATGGCATGTATTGAGTAAAGCGATCCGCCCACGATATCCATATAGCTGTTCGTCAACGGTAATACATTCACGAGGCTTTAGTTTTTTATTCAAATTTGAAATGAACATAGTCCAAATATCTCGTATAGCAGCGGCTTTATCAGCTAACAAACGTCAGGGCGCGTTACATTATCAAACCTTATGAAGCGTAGCACATTTTGAATCTATCATGGGACATCGCAGCCCGAAATATGGTAGGTGACTGGATTTCCACAGTTCAGTCAAATGCTCTTTATTAGATCTATGCACCCCACTAAAATTAGAATACCAAAAATGCATCCAATTCTTGTTCTGTGAATGGTTTGAATATTTTTGTTTCGGTCGCTTGCTAATATCAGGGTAATCTTCCATCAGTTTATTATTGTATGCTTCAGTAATCTGTCCTTTCCGATTAGTTTCAAGATTATGTCACATTTCATTGACAATATATTTTGAATATTTCCATTTGATTGTAAAGTTTGCTGAACGATGCAGCCCCGCCCGTTGACGAACAATATTTCTGCTACTAGTTGTGTTCTGGGAAGTGGTTCAGACTGCCATCGCATTCCATCTTTGCGATAAGAATATTTTCGCCGATTCCTCTTCAAAACTCGCATCGGAATCATAAGAATCAATCTCATTTTCGACTTCAGCTTCTGGCTCAACATCCGAAATTTCAAATCTACCCTCTTCAACTAAAGGAATATAATCATGTTCATTATCAGAAGCAAAAAAACTCACCTTCGTCACTAGAAGATTCTGCTAATATCTCTAGCAATTTGTTGAATTATATCTTCGAACACGTGATCTTTGTTGAGAAGTACTCGCTCCAATATTCATAATGAAATAATTATAAACTCACAAAATACAAATATGCTCGTACAATAGAAACAAACGTATACAGTCAAATGTCAAGCACGATGCACTGAATGGATTCAGTGTTTGCGCGCCGATAACCATGTACCGCACTTCACCTCTCCTTCCTTTTATCGCCACAGGTTGTCAACTGTTTAGCTTAGCTAAAGTAATAATATTCATGTATGTAACAAAAAGTAGATCTTGATTGTTTACATTATTATACACTGTATGTAGGTACCCGGGTACCCGTCACTCTGTTAAAGGTGTTTTATTTGTCACTCACATAAGGGTTAATTATTATTGAGAACAACTTCGCCGTAACGTTCACTATATATCGAAACATAACAAACGTAATTTTCGCACATTAGACTTTGTGGAATATGAAAATTTGTTTTTTACATGATTTATAGTGATAATTATATTTAATTTTCAGTTAACCTCTCAGTTGTTGTTGTTCTTATTATTCGCTCGAGAGAGCAGACAGGAACTAAGCCATACAGCCTTGTCTTTTTATTTTGAATATATAGAATTTTAAGGTGTAAAGGCCGGAACCAAGTCTTATTTTCTTCTTTCCGTCTCTTCAAAATCCATAAAGCCGAAGCCAAGTCTTGTTTTCTTTAATTCTTCATTTTTCAGAAACCGTAAAGGCTAAAGCCAAGTCTTCTATAACTATACTCTTTGACAGTAATCTATGATAGTAACTGCTGTCAACTGTCATTGCTTTTTTTTACTGGCTTTACGGCCTGTGTTCTAGCCCTTCTGAGCCTAACGTTACAACGTCTAATTATCCTTCATAGTACACTGCTTCACAATATGTTGATGCGTCACATGTGCAGCCCTTGGGAGATTTTGACGGCAACTTGAGTCAACAGACAGTTGGCGATGGTATCTCAAGGAGCAGACAGACACCTTATCTTGAGAATCACATCACCATCAGAGCACTTGTTTCGACACTTAATACACAAAATCGCACCACTTTTACATATCAAAATCCACTGCAAACCATTATTTAAACAATAATACAGAAGCAGCAATCCGCCGCCGATCAAGTTCCCTTAAACTCCTTAATTCTGACTATTAAATATAAAGTGATACGTGAACGCACAGTATTTGAAATGGAAATTTTATAAAGTGTATAAAATTGTTACGAATCAAATATATTAAATATCATCAAAATATTTATACTACACTTTTGTATAATATGAGTATGTAGAAGTAATATTTGTATTACTTCTACATACACTACTTTGACTGGCGTATTCTCTGCAAAATGTTTAAATGTAGTTAAATATCTACATTCTTTTATGTAATTTAATGAAATATCACACCTGTTTATTTATTTATTTTACTATACTGTTACACTTGTAGAATATGTCAAATTTTCCCCACTAAGGCCATAAATGATAAACAATCAAATCAAGTAATAATATATTAACTAAATTATATTAACTAAATGATTCAAAGTATAAATTTATTTTCATATAAATGTTTTGATTTATGTTGATTTACTATTTATTTATTTTTGTGTAGGGAGTCCTACTAGATGGAGTGACGACCTGGTAATAAGACATGTAGGAAGTCGACGGACGCATGCGGCTCAGGACCGTGCCCTGTGGCATTCCCCGGCGGAGGTCCATGTTCAGCAGTGGACTTGTGGAGACTGTAATGATGATCATCATGATTTAGTAAATCAAAATGATTTACTCATTTTGCGCCTCATTTAGAATCTTAATAGTTTTAGCTTTAAAGGCTGGTTTACTAAAAACAAAAAGATGTATATCACTGTAGATCTCATTGTATGTCCTGAGCAATCGGTTTATGGGCGCATTACGTGCATAATTGCTGACAGCAAACGGCACATGCAATAAAGGAGGCGGCCGACGGCGAGAACGGCGCGATGGTACGTTGTATGTTATGCTCGCCACCAACTCAGGGCGTGTTCACGGACAATATCGTACAAAAAACATACGTCCATTAATTTACGCCTGTTTAAGAGTGTCAATAAATTATAACATTGACAAAGTATTTTCATAGGTCACCAATGGTGATTTGAGAAAACGATAATTTAGATGCTTGATGAATTTTCCTGTATGCGTTCTATACGATCTTTATAAGTAGCGTATTGAGATGACCAAATTGATGACTGGTGTATTCTTATCATAGAATACTATAATACACATGTATGTTTTATAGTGTTCTATGATTCTAATATACTACGAACATAAGCATTATACATAATTTTAAGGGTATTAATATCTTTAAAAGCATTGCAAGTTCTCATTACAAATCCAAAATTTTGGTATAAATGTTTTTATCGGAGCATGTTGACAATTTTGTCAACATGCTCTGATAAAAACATTTTACTGTCAAAGTGAACTCCTAAATCACTAACAGTAGATGTTCTTTGTATTGGAATACCGTTAAAATTGTAGGAGAATGAAATAAGGTTCTTTTACGTATAAAGCTAATACATTCGCATTTATTGATATTAACTGTTATGTGTAGTATATTGTGGGTAGATTTCTATTTTGTGTCGATACTGTACCTTCATAAAAATAATAAAATCAGTGTTGAACCAGCTAGCGTTTATTTTATTACATGGTGGCAGCGGTGTTGAAAATAAATTAGATAGTCAATATAAAAGTAACATTGTTGATAAGGGAACTTATTTTTGACGTAAATTGTGTACTTTCTGTAAAAGTAAGTGATGGAACACGCGCAGGTCGCGCGTGTTCCATCACTTACCCGTAGAATTAGTGCTCGAAGGCGGCCCCGCTGCTCGTGCAGACTCATGGCGCAAATGGCGGTAACAATTTGAGGTGTTTCTTAAAGCCTCGGGAGTGGCTAAAGAGGAAAGTTCAGTGCAGGCTAGTTTACTGGTCAACCTCATTGGGTCAGCGGGTTACGAAATCTATTCGACCTTTACATACCTCAAGGACGAAACTGAAGACGATATTAAGTGTTTGTTGAAAAAGTTGGATAAGTATTTTGGTACAAAACCTAATGTCACGTTATCCCGGTTTAAGTTTTTTACGCGAGGCCAAGAGGAAGGCGAAAATATAGATCAATATGTTACTGCACTAAAATTGCTAAGTCAATCTTGTGAGTTTGGTAATCTAAATGAAAGCTTAATACGGCAATAGTCGGCAGTATCCTTCGTACGGACGATTTAATATTAGAAAAGGCGGTCCAAATATGTCAAGTGGCAGAAATATCGAAGGAGGAAAGTACATGCATCCAGAATGGTGCTGGCGGTAGTGAAATGCGAGTTGATGCTGTAAGTGTAAGAGATGCAAGCGGTCGCAGTTACGGCGGTGTACGACGCAGCGGTGGAGCAAGGTGGCGCGGAGTGCGACGCGGCGCTCGTGGCCGCGGACCGGGGTTCGGTCACAGAATAAATAGTAGTACTACGTACAGAAGTTGCACTCTTATGATGTTGACTGCTTGCCGACGTTTTAATAGCCTACATAGTTATTATTAATCAGATAAATCGCGCACGCAAGCTAAATAAAACTTTATCGCTGCGCGCGAGTGTCCCTATTACTTTGCATCTTTTCCCCTTCCTATGTCACGACGGACTTTTCGTGGTTACTAAGGACTGTTAATAAAGAGTAAAAAAATACATTGTGAAATGGTAAGTTCTTAGTTAAAGTACCTATGCTGACTATAATCGACCATATTTCCGCTACTATGTGAGTTCTGTGATACCCAACGCATGCAACCAGCTAGCGTTTATTTTATTACATTATGTAGTTAGTAGAATAGTAAGCTAACAAAGCGCTTAAATCAGTTTGCATTTGATGACAGTCCTGTTCAGTACGGATGTTGTAAAAAAATGTTTTGTCATCAGCATACATTAAATGTTATGAAAACCTAAAACAAGTAGTAATATCATGGATATAGGCGTTATACAGTAAAGGTCCTAGATGTGATCCTTGAGGAATGCCCGTTGGTATTTCGATAAAGTCCGATCAATAGGCACCTATTTCAACAGCCTAAGACCTGTTACTCAAATAGGATTTAATCCACCTGAGTAAATTCCCATGTATGTCTAGCAATTGTAGTTTATTCAATAAAATGACGTGGTCCACACGGTCGAAAGCTTTTCCGAAGTCTGTGTAGACCACGTCTACCCGACCGCCTCCATCCATATTAGATAAAACATAGTTAGAAAAGCACGCCAGATTAGCGATAGTAGAACGACACCTTAGAAATCCGAGTGGTTGGCAGTCCCTTACATATTACGGGATATATAACATCAAAAACGGCTTTCTCAAAAACTTTACTAATAATATTTAAAATTGAAATGCCCCTATAATTTTCAATTTTAGTTTTAGTTCCCTTTTTATGTACAGGAACAACGTGTGCTTTTTTCCAGATATCCGTAAATACACCTTCGCTAAGATACATATTAAAAATGATGGCGATAGGAACACAAAGTTTTAGCAAAAGTTATATAAATTAAAAATTTGAAATTAGATTAAAAATAAATTTATTCAGTCACTACACCTAGTTAAGCTGTCGTTGTTTAGATTAATTATAATTGGATTTTCAATAATGTACTCAAAATGAATGTCTCTTTCAAAGTCATCCATAATAATTTTCTTTGTTTTCTCCACCACTTTTGCCCAATTATCCTTTGTGACATGGGTACATGCTTCATTCAGCAAACCTTCCATTTTCTTCACAAAACATTAGATATTTTCATCTCGTGTGTGTTTAAGTAGAGTTAATAATATGTTTGCATTAAGAACATTTCTTATAAGAACTAGTCTTTGATTTGGGACCAAATCAATTCAATAGCATTATAATGGTACCACCATACCACTGTCATTATAACTGTCTTGTGATATTCGCAGGAATATTTTGTAAAAGGGTTATAAACCACTCTTTGAATTTTTCTGCATCCATTTTCTCATAGTATTCTCTTGTAGTCTTTGATTGGAAAGATAATAAACAATTTTTTATAAATCCTCCTCCGGCGGTCCCGCATGGCAAATTATAAGGCGCCCACCTTTTCTCACGGGCACCTTCGAGCAAAATGCTGCAGCGTCATCTGTCTATATCTGCAGCACAGTATGTTATTCTTTGCGTTTTGTTTATAAATTTTCTGTATCGGAAGCGCATGCATTTTAAAATGGTTCTCAAAGACTCTACTACCATTGTACAAATCGGCATCTGCTAAACTTTCTTGCAACTAAGGTGCAGTATAATATTCTTATATATCATAAATAAGAATATTAGATATTATTATTTATGATATTCTAGTATATAACTTGCCAAGGTCAAAGAATATAGTAGAATCAGCCCAAAAAGTTATAGCCGAGTCACAAAATAAGACAAACACACAATCACAAAAGTAAGCACAGTAAGCTCCCAAAATGGCGGGAGATTTGAATTACGTTTTTCAGCGCGGCTTTGGATATGAGTTTCTTTACTTACAAATTTGTTCATGATTCATATAATTTAAGCAATTCTAAAAATAAAATTTAAAGAAACAAATAAAAACATTTCAAGATTCGACTAATTGAACATTTTTAACTATTATTTGAATATTTTTAACGATTATTCGCATAACAATGAGTTTTAATCATTCAAAGTTCAAACACTACGGTAATGTACATAGCGACATATCATTGAAACAACGTCAGGCAAAAAAGTTGACTGGTAATTTTTTTATATTTTGGTTTTTTTGAAAGATTCGAACTAAAATTAGTGATAAAGAATTATACATGTTGTAATTAAATATATATAACTTCATAATTCTTTGAATTTACGTAAAAGGTTATTTTAAATCGTGTGAGTACGCTTCTACAAAGTTATTGTGGAATGATTAATGTGAAACGTCAAAAGGTATTTCTTAGATTTGGTTGAGTATAGCGGAGTATGGGCGCGGTCAACCTTTACAAGGGGCGAGTTGCAAATTGCGACTTCAATTGGAAGATTTGAAAATGCCAAATCTAAAATATTACCGGCATAATTTTCTTTGAACGAATGAACCGATTTTGATGCAGTTTGCGGCAGTTGATTTTAAGAGCTGATTAGATTTTGAAATCGATCACTACATTAAGTTTAAAAGTTATCTCAAAAAAACATTTTTTTTTTTAAATTTAATTTTTGAGATTTCTCAAAATCTATCGAGCCGAATGGATTCAAATTCACGTGAAATCTAATGGCAATAGAATTCATTTCGAATGCCGTGAACCACGTTCCAATCGGTCAAGCTGTTGAAAAGTTATAAGGAGTTTACAAACACACACACGCACACACACACACGCACGCACGCACACGCATGCACGCACACACACACACACATATACGAAGGGACATCCCCGTAAGAATAGTCAGAATAGCTTCCGAGGACCTCAAAACGTGAAGATCGGATGAGAACTCGATTTTAGAAAACCGGGGTGAAACCAATAACTTCCAGATTTATTGAAAATCATTGATTTTCATTGCGGGAAGTTAAAAAAACATCGATACTAACATACATACATAGAATGTCAAGTACAGAACCCTTTCTTTAAATAGTCGTAATCGGTTAAAAATATAGGTTGAAAGTGACAACCCTTGGTTGTAGCAAAACATGGCAAAGTAACCGTCTCATCGTGGCATCACTAGTATGGTATCTTTGCCAAGTTAGTTTTATAGATAAATGTTAAGACCAACATGTTAAAAACGATATATTACATTTGATAACCATTAATATTACGTTACTAAGATAATAGAAAATTTTATATCTAAATTTAATTAGAAAGATATAGATACCTACCTACATTCAGTATTTCAAACAAAATCAACAAAAGTTCTGGAGCACTGAACAAAGAGGTTATTTCGCCGGCACAATTCCGCGTTAAAATGAAATGCCAAAATTAACTCTCATCTTGCCATATCGAAAGCAATGCTGTCAATTAGTTATTGTATTTTCATCCAAAACATGGCATATCTCGAAAAACGTTACGTTCCGTTTACCAGTACACCCCTGATGGCAAAGTTAACATCCATTGGTAAAGTTGCCAGACTTGACTGTATACATCTATAGGATTTAGCTTGCGAGAGAATGAGATAGAATACAGTATACACAGTGTTTCCTATTATCTATTATATACTTTAGTTACCATAATAAGCCACAAGTGTCATATGTTGAAATTGAGGAATCCGTATAATATGTAATGTAATATATTATGTAGTAGTTTCATTCTCTCAAAGTTTAGTTTCCTGAAATTTACACTATAATGGATTTGTCAAATAAAACCTTCACTAAATACAAAAATAATTTTATTCAATTAATACTCAATTTACGAGAAAACTATCATTAACGGAAACTTAAACAAATAACATTGCGGAACGAAAAGTAATTAACATACATAGAATACATAACTATATTAAAGCTATCTGGTGTGACATTACATTGCATTCATACAAAATATTTATGATACACATATTAAATTTGTTTCACCGATATTCAATTTGATGGCATACACAATTATATACAAACATGTCTTTTTTTTTCATATTATAAAGTGCATAACATAAAGTTTAAAACTACTCCTTTGATATGGCAAATAGTCCTTGGAGTCCAATTAAACCGAACGTCCACCGCAAACTAAACTAACTTAGTTTATCTTAGGTGGCATAGCTGAGCCAGTTTTTCATACATGTGCGTCCATCGCAAACTATGCCAGTTAAGCTAGGTAAAATAGCCAAATTAACTTAGTTGTGTAGGCCAATCCGAAACTACGCGAACTAAGCTAAGCGCCTCTCACCCCCTTACCTTAGCTTTTCGCATAGTGTTGTTTGTTTTAGCTTATTTTTCTGTGGACGTGCAATGATTTTTCAGGTTAGCTTAGCTTAGTTCACTGAGTCTAGTTTTCACATAGTTTAGTTCGCGGTGGACGTTCGGCTTTAATATTTCCAGAGTGCTTTGAAACACTCTTCATAAGGTTGATTGTGACAAAGACGTATTAGGATAATAAAGTTAATATATAAACATTAGTAACATTTCAACTCTCATTATTTTTTTGGGGTATATTTATCTGTATGTTTGCAGGAAACATTTGATTAAATAATACTATTATTAGGCATTTTATGGTATTACTTATATAATTATATTTAATTTTAGATGTTTATGGTAATGTTCTCAACATCATTTATATTTATATAAATATATTATGCCTAACATAAGAATTTGTGTTTTTATGGTTTATTACACCAATCATGACTGTTATTCTCTTTAAATCCGTTTATATAGAGTAAATTTTATACTTCATAACTTACGGTAACTTTATATGGTTTAAATTTAATTGGCTTACAAAATCTATAAGTATATATAAATATAGCAAAAAAAGTAATTCAAAAGATCTTTTTAATCAAAAACGACACTATCTATTTAAATTTGTTAAAATAAAAACATTATAATATATATAATCCTTTGTTATTGAATGAAATGTAATATATGAAATTATTATTATATAGGGCGACCAGGAAAATAAAAACCTATTTTATTCACTGGCATCGTAAAACATTTAGTGTAATGTATAATCCATCAATCCAAAAATGTCTGTGAACCGGGTTGATATTTTTATTTCATTATTTCATTTAAACCATGTAGTGACAGGGTATGAATATTCACTACCCCATATCGTCTCGTGGGTGTGTTTAGCAGTGGACTTGTATAGGATGTAATGAATGACGGAATGGGTTAATTTTTAACTCCCGACGAAAACAGAGGGGTGTTATATGTTTGTAGTGTGTATAACACCCCTGTGTATCTGTGTGTCTGTCTGTGACATTATAGCTCCTGAACGGATGAACCGATTTTGATTAAGTTTTTTTTATCGTTTGAAAGTTGTCTTAATCGAGTGTTCTTAGTTCTATTTGAAGAATTCTGTTCAACCATTTGAGATCACCAGCTCTTTTTGTTTCGGGGGTTTTAGAATTCTTTAATTTAAGTTATTTATTTTTATTTTATAATTTTAATAGATTACCTGATTAGAACATTAAAAAAACATACATCATTGTGGGTCACAATTATGCGTATTTTTTCTTTCATTCAAAATTGAAAATATGATTAGGGTCTTTGTATTAACTATTTTTTAACATAATTCACATTGCATAAATTAGAAACTGTAGTGAGCTTCACAATTACTACCTATTTTATATATTATTAAAAAAATTGGGGAGACTGATAATAATTAATAAATAAAATTAAAAAATCCGAAGTTGCAATACGCAAAATAATTTTTAAAAAAGGATTACGTACGACTTTTGTAGACAATAATTTTACTGTTGAAATAATCAAAATCACCCAAAAAAAGTAAAGTATTGAGATACTAATATTGTATAGTGGATTGAATCAATTAAATCACATGCATTTATTAAAGGCATGTCAAGTACTCATTGCAGGGTTTTTATTTATTTAGACATGCTATAATTTTATGTTTCAAACATTTGCAAGAAATATATAAAGGAAGTTAGATAATTTAAAAATAATAATAATACGTACATAAAATGTGTTAATTAATAATTAATAATAATATAATTTTAAGCTAAGTTAACATTTTGCTGGACGATTAAAATCTCTTTTTGTAGATTACCAGATCCAATCTTGCAATTCGACATCACCTGTAAACCTTCCATCCTGAAAAAAGTCTGGTTTGTCATTTCTTTTCTATAATTAAGTATTTTTATTTCTTGAATCTTATTCTTATTTTTTTTTAAAACGTTATACCCACACTAGGATTTTCTCCTGTATTGTGGAGTCAGTTTACAAACATAAATTGCAAAAGGACAAATATCCAAACCCGGAACAATTATTTGGAGGCCATACAATTACTTGTTACGTGCAGGATTCGAACCCGCGGCCCACAGCGCTTCAACTCATTGCTAAGTCACTGCGCCACGAAGCCGTCAATTTCAATTTCATAATTGTGACCTGACACTTACTATATGGTATATGTGGACAATCAATTGTCAACCTAATTCTATGAATTCTGTAAAAAAAATATCTCGACCACAGCACTACCTATCGAATTCTAGCATAGCTATGATCCGTCGGTGCGATAAAACAAAAAAAAATGTGTGAGATCACATTATCGCGATCGATCAATCAAGTCATTCAAAAGTTACCCCGATCATTTCTACGTGGTAGAGCCATACCGCAGCTATATTAATTGTATAATTGTAGCACGAATGGATAGGCTCGACCGGGGCAGGACCACGCTCTTAGAGAATGCCAGCGTAAAATAGCAGCTTAATGCTGCTGTGTTTCATATGGTGAGTATAAAGAACCAGAGACCCTTTTTACTGGAAAAGACGCATTCCATCTTACCTCACGGCTGACAACGCATCTGCATTTTGATTCGCAAAGGAGGATAGATGTAGATGTATATGGGCCACAGTAACCACTTACCACACACACACAAACCAGGTGGACTGTGTGCTCGCTTGTCACCCTATAAAAAATCCTATAAAAAAATCACAGTTGCACCAACAATTATATAATAATAGATCGGGGGAAAAAGTTTCTTCATATTTTATATACAAATTCAAGACATTTTTATTCAAAGTTTAATTACATTTAATTATAATATATATGTGCCATTTTGTTTAATAGCTTGTTGCTATCTTGTAGGTAGTGACATAATCCCGTTGCTGTAGAAATCTTGGAATTTTTGATCAAAAAAATGCGACAATTAGTTTTAACAGTCCTCTCTTGGTGTTAACCTAACACTACCCAAAGAATTCTGAAGAGACCGAAACAGGCGAAAATCTGAGGGTGCAAGGTCAGGGCTATATGGTGGATGCATAACCACTTCCCAACCAAGCTTTCTGAATTTTTGCCGAGTGGTCAAAGATGTGTGTGGTCCGCCGTTATCATGATAAAAGACCACTCCTTTTCTGTTGATCAATTTCAGACTTTTTTCTCAATTTCTTGCTTGAGTCTCATTAGTTGTTGGCAGTAGAGATCCAAATCGATGATTTTGCCCGGAGATAAAAGCTCATAATAAACGATGCTTTTCCAATCCCACCATACACACAGCATCACCTTATTGCGTGATAATCCGGGTTTCGCTAGTCTGTGGAGCTTGACTACCCTTTGACCATGATCTTTCTCGCACGCTCTTGTCGTAGGTGATCCACTTTTCATCACCAGTGATCAATCTTTTCAAAAATGGTTCGGTTTCAATACGTTTCAACAGAGAATCGCAAATAAGTACGCAATTCATTAGGTTTCTTTCAGTGAGCTTGTGTGGTACCCAAATATCGAGCTTTTTATAAAGCCTGACATTTTTCAAATCGGTCAAAACTGTTTTGTGGTCAATCCTCAATTCCTAGGCTATGTCGTAACTACTATTATGCCGATCTTGCTCCACTTTTTCAAAAATGGCATCTACCTTATCCGTATGAGGGCGACCAGAGCGAGCATGCATCTTTGACATCAAAATTCCCGGACTGAAAACGCTTGAACAAACTTTGTGCTACTCTTACTGACACTGCATTAGAGTCCATAAACGTCACAAATTTTTTTCGCGGCTTGAGTCGCATTTATTCCTTTTTTGTAATAAAACTTCAGAATGTATCGAATTTCATCGTTGGATTCACTCATTTTGACAGACAGAAAAACAATTGAAAAATTTATTTATTTACGCGCATACAACATACACAATCATTACAGGTTGAGCACCCTAATTCGACAGTGTAGCCAACGATACAGTATGATATGCCATTTTACTGAGCTCACTCAGCGAACATAAAAATAAATCAGGTCGCTCCGACATAGTGTTGATCACACTGTGCGCGCGCGCGAACGGCGCTAGTTGCACGCGCGCGGCACCGCCAGTAACGACGGCCGCCGCCGGCGCCCCGCGCTTCCTTCTGGCGCATTCAGTCGCACCATCTCCAACACTCTCGAGTTGTATATCCTACCCCTCATCACCTTCAACACGTACACAGCGAGAGCGACTTCTCTTCTGACTTCGAGCTTGTAGTACCCTACCATACCGAGTAAAAATAGAGTAGGATACAACAAGGGATAGCCCGGGTACACTCCAAATTGCTTTAAGTATAAGAATCTAATAAATTTAATTTGGATCCGCTCTAACATATATTTGTATTTGGCTTCATGAGGAGCTCAAATGACGGCGTTACACTCTAAATGGCTCCTTACGAGTGCATCATATAGCGCTCTAAGAGCCCCGACATTTGTGAAATTATTTGCAAGACGCATTATCAATCCGAGATTACGGTATGCCTTTATACAAACATTACTTACATGTAATTTAAAGTTTAATTCTACAGTGAAATATACACCTAAGTCTCTAACCTCCGTTACTTTATGAAGCAGCTTCCCGTCCATCACGTATTGGTGATGAATTGGGGCGCGTCAGCGGATAAAGGACAGCACTGAGCATTTAGAGACATTAAAAAAAGTTTATTATCTATGCTCCATTCTAAAACTTTATCAATATCATGCTGTAAATAGTCACAATCAGATTTATCTCTAATTTCTAAAACTAATTTTAGATATGAATGATAGAAATGTCCTATACATATTGATATTAAAACCAGCCAGATACAAACAGTACAACTAAAGAGATTTTTCTTCAATTTTATACAAACAAAATACGAAGAAACTTTTTCCCGACCTGTAAAGACACAAATACTCACTCGTTCATCTTGTCACATTCATCATCATCAACGTCGACTTCACACCGAATGCACTGCTCAGAACAGTTTACTATAACTGTACTGTCCAACTTTACGTGCGAACCTGAATACATCTGAATTCCTACCCCGCACTTCCGCAATATACAATTCCTTAGCTCCATCTGAAAATTTCAATGTATGATATAATATAACTATTTACCACCATTTCTGTAATGCATGACAATGCATTGAGAAACAATAAACAATTTATTTATTATTATTATTATTACCACCATGGGCGTGGCTAGCACTTTCATAGCTGGGCATGGGAGAACACAGACATTCTCGTCAAAACATATGCACAAAATTTTCCACAATATCGAAGGTAAAGCCTGGATGTTGTATCAGAGAAGTGGGGGCAATCAAAACACACCTGGACTAGAAAACAATTAGCATTTTTGCACATACAGTGGAGGTAATAGAATTAAGAACAATTAAATAGTACGAAGCCAATACTATGCTTTCACCATAATTTTTTGTGTAGAGAGTTATTGATTTAACTTCGATAACTTCTATTTTATTATTATTACTGAGACTAAGTGAGTACTGAGTAGACTGTATGTAGAATTAAAAATAGTTCAAAGAAAAGGTGGGACAATTAAAATACTATTTATTAACTATTTACAAACGCGACATTATTACTAATTATTTATAATAGGGAACACTAGTGATTTTTTTCTTGATGTCTTGAGTCTTGATGTCTTCTCTGCCGCTTGGGAATCGAATGACTCTCGGCGGCCAGATGCCCTTCTTTTATTCGCGCGGCGGAGGTCTCTCAGTCGGTGGGTTCCCACGCGGCGTCGCTGTGCGCTTGTTGGTCGCGGGCATCACGCGATGTTCGGAGCGATGTTCGGAGCGGTGTGCGGGGTGTGCGAGGTGTGCGGGGCATGCGGGGGCGACGGGGCGGCGGCTCCCTTGGCCGTCCGTTAACAGTGT
Source organism: Parnassius orleans (assembly GCA_029286625.1). Taxonomy (NCBI): domain Eukaryota; kingdom Metazoa; phylum Arthropoda; class Insecta; order Lepidoptera; family Papilionidae; genus Parnassius; species Parnassius orleans. The sequence goes on along the minus strand of JAGSMP010000006.1, from coordinate 3,001,164 downwards.
TGTAGAATATTCTTATGACTGATTTATTGTTTATTTATTGTATTGTTAGTGTAATAATCTTGTCCGAAACAATGTAACTTTTTATTTTTCTATTTATTAGATCATGAAGTTGTCGGATTATTGGCTGGACAAATAATTAAGAACGAAAATATTATCATTTTGAAAATTGAATGCGATGTTCTTTATTACTATTTTTATTGCATTTTCGCGCTGTTATTGTTAGGATATAATTTTACTGCAATTTATTTTTGATAAAAATAAATCTTGCGACTCTACTACTAGAGAAATAATAATAAATTTTTGTCACAGTTGTTTGGATGAGTAACGAAGAAGGTACCATGCCATAGAGGTCCGACTAGCATTTGCAAGGAAGTATCAAGACTAGACAGAGCAGCAGTAAAAGAATGTACTTTTTTTAGACGAAACCAAGATAAATAGAGTATGCTCTGATGGCAAGCAGGTACGTACGCCGACCTGTGAATAAGGCATTCGATCCTAAATACACGAAAAGACCGTGAAGCATGGCGGTGGAAACGTTAAGATTTGGGGTTGCTTTTCTGGTTATAGCGTGGGACCTACTAGGCTGATACAAAGTAACATGGACCAATATCAATATAAAGATATACCGAAGAATGTGTGCTGCCATATGCAGATGATAATCTCCCGGTAATTTGGACATTCCAGCACGACAATGAACCGAAGTACACAGCACACTCTGTAAAAAGTTACCTCGACAGTCATCTGATAACTGTATTAGACTGGCCACCGAACAGCCCAGATCTTAAGCCGATCGTACATCTTTGGTGTCAAGTCAAAATCTTAGAGTATTACCACAGTCTAACTACTACTAACAGTCGGCCATCGAATGCGTCTAGCGAATGTGGCAATCGTGCGCTGCGGTGCGGTACGAGGCGGGTGGAGCGCTCCCGAGCGACTAACGGCCGCTTGGGAACTGTCCGCTAGGGTTGTCCTATCACGCAAATCGCAAATAAATTAAAATGGTTCACACTATATGTGCAGTAAAAACAAACAAATTCAAATGTTCTGACAACCCTAGCAATTTATTGTTTATGTCGGCTTTTCCGACAACGTCAAACGTGATGACTTACTGTATGTTCTTAGGCTGTGGTATAACATAAACAAGCTATATTACAAGTCGCGGCACGTAAGTCCAGCACTGAACGAAACGTGGAGGGAACGCGCACGAATTGAATTGCACGAATGCGACTGGAGAGCTAATCAGCGCGTGCGAACGACACGCACGAGCCAATCAGCGCGACTTATGCGCAATAACGGTCACCGCTAGACTTTCGTGCCGCTAATTATAGTAAGTACCCGTGGTATAAACAGTCTCGAAATTGCAAGCGCGACGCTATTAGTCACGAAAGGTCACGCGCGCTGATTGTTTCTCTCGTCGGTATTTACTCGAATTTTTAGTTACCATGGTGAAATGTGCAGTAACAAGCTGTAAAAACGATTCACGAAAGCAAACTTAGAAGAATAATTATATTTCTTTTCATCGGTAAATAATATTTTGATAAGAAAACACTGATTACAAAACTAACAAAACAAAATTAATTAGGGTCCGACACAGCATGTGCTCCCGTGCCCCCGCTTTAAGCTTTCCTCTAATAAGAGCTAGTGCTGCACCACGTTGTACACGAATATTTTGTAATAACATGGTTTCTTTCATAACAATAATATCATAGTATTAGAAATTAAGATTCTTTGTATTACAAACCCATATAGATCAACGTCTAAAATCAAACTCTTGATTTGCTTTGTTATATAATATAAGTACATAATAAAGTTAAAACGATTAAAATACTTTTCTAATTTCAAATTTCGAAAATCGACGTTGCCGCGCCACTGTCATGCAGTTAACCACAGCCAAGGGCATGGCATTATATTAATAACTAATTATTTTATAAAAAAGTTTTATTTTATTTTTAAAACATTACATTAATTATTAGTTATAGTCGAATTATTAAATTGTGTATATTATGTCTTTCTCTCGTTCTTAATTATTTGTTCAGCTTTCCACCTATTGCTATGCGAACAATAATTAAATGACAGTAAATTGAACAGCAATAATACAAATTATTTCTAAATTTCTTTCTCGATTATGTTATCTTGTAAATGTACTAACTGACAGTATAGCCAATATTTTCTACCGACTTCAAAAAGGAGGAGGTACTCAATTCGACTGTATGTTCTTTTTTTATGTATTCATAACTTTATTCTGGGTTTACCGATCTTCGATGATTTTTTTTTTATTTGAAATCTGTAGTTTCTATATGTAGTCCCATATAAAATTCATCAAGGTCTGGCCAATACTTTTTGAGTTATTCTTAATAATTTATATTGAAGTCGGTTGTACAAATTTTTTAATTATTAATTATTTTAGAAAGTAATACTTTTTTGTAATGAACATATAAATTTCAAATTGATATCTTTATAAGAAGTGTTCTTAATTCTATGACCACCACTGTATGTTTTAGATCAGAGTCTCAACTGCTACCAGCAATTGGCGGGAACCTGCGATTCAAACCTTTACTATGTACGACTAAACCATGCATTTGTTATTACCAGTATAAGAAGTAGAAAGAATATTACCTGTGCACCTCTGTGAATAACAATTCCAGAATAAAAGTTCTCGAATGTACAGTCTTCGATGATGACTTTGGCTCCAGCCATCGCCACAATGCCTTGAGCAAAATCACTCTAGAGGAAAGAAATTAGCTAATTAGGATGTTATACCTACATAGAATAATACTTCATTATTTTAAGCCTTTAAAAAAGACAAATTTCTCCGGCCTGAGATGAAGGGCCGCCGGGGACGGCTGCTTCAGGCTGGGCTTTGGCAAGCAGATTCCAGTTGTGTTGGCGGAAGAAAAATAAATTTATTATAAATTTGAAATAGGCGGTCATAATGGGACACAATATTTTTTTGTGTTATCTTGTATTTAATTCTGCTTACTGTGTTCCATGAATGTTTTATAACGCAAAGTTGTTACTGTGACTGATCTGACAACATTGTATAACATTTTAATTTATTTTTGTTGTACGAGTATAATAAATTTCATTACTTTGATTGCAGTTAAAGATGTGAGAAATAGTCCATGCTACATGTTAATGTTTTGGTACTACGAGGGTGACACTGAAAGTTCTTAGAAAATCAAAAACTGAACAAACTAGCAAATTATTAGTTTTATTATATCTTTTCAAAATAGTGTCCATAATGATTTCTTATATTTACGCGAACACTACACATTGAATAAAACTAATTTTACGGATTATATCGCGTTTAATCAACTTATTTTTTATTAATTCCCGACGTTTCGGGTGCTTTACAGCACCCATGGTCACGGGGGACTGAGGTGATTGACGTCCCGATGTCAAAGTTAATCCGGAGTACCTTCGGCTTTTTAATTATTAATTTTGGTCCGATCTACGCAGAATGAACTAACTTTGTCTTGAAGTCTTGCAGTGGTATGCTTGGGTTTAGTTTTAATTTTATTAATTACAGGATCCCAAGCAGGTGGTAGTACCCAGCCTCCCTCTCTATTGAAATTAGGATGTTTTTTAATTTCAATAGCCTCACGTATCATCCTTGGCAGGAATCGATGTTCTTTCGCGAGAATTTGTGGTTTATCAAATCTAATGTAATGGCGGGGGCCGTCTAGGATATGATCACAAACTGCAGACTTCCCGGAACGTTGGTGCTTCACGTCAGCTATGTGTTCTTTTACGCGGGTGTTAATAGATCGTTTTGTTTGCCCTATATATGAGAGACCACATTCACAATCAAGCTTGTACACTCCTGCATCTTGTAGAGGAATATTGCACTTGACGGATGGTAAGAACTGACCAATCTTCTTCGGCGGCTTGAAGAATGTTCTAATAGAAGCTCGCTTCAAGATGTAGCCAATCTTGTCTGTGACACCTCTGACATGTGGTAGTACATCAGGCACACGCTCGACTGTGGCCGGCTTCACTCGGTCACTGTGACGTAGGCGCGGGACCCGAAGCTTATTGTCGTGCAGAACCTGCTTGACGTGCTGAAGCTCGGCGGCCAGGTGTTTGCTGTCACAGATCCCTCGTGCTCTCTGTAACAAAGATTTGCCCACGGTAGCTAACTGTGAAGGGTGATGGTGGGATTCTCCATTTAAATATCGGTTTGTATGGGTCTTTTTTCTATACACAGTGTGACCTATGGTGTTGTTAGGATTTCGAATGACTAACACATCTAGGAAAGCTAAAGAATTATTTGCCTCTAACTCCATAGTAAATTGAATTTTAGAGTGTATGAAATTAAGATGTTCTAAAAATGCAGTTACTTTATCTGATGGTAAAATTGTGAAAGTATCGTCTACGTACCGCTTGTAGAACCTTGGAGTTACTGGTGAAGTAAGCAGGGCTTTCTCCTCAAAGTCCTCCATGAAAATATCGGCGACAATGGGAGATACTGGTGAGCCCATTGCAACACCATCTACTTGCTTGTAAAACTCTTCCTTCCACAATAGATAGCCAGATGTAAGGCAATGTCTAAGCAATATTGCATATTCTGCTGGCAGAATATGCTATTTCCTCTAGTTTTCTAGTTACAATTGAGATGCAGTCTTCAACAGGTAGGCATGTAAATAGAGACTGAACATCAAAACTGACCATAGTTTCATTGTCAGTAAGACATAGGTCTTTTATCTCACTAACAAAATGGTATGAATCCTTAGTGTGTGCTCTTGTGTGTCCTCTGAGTGGTGATAGTATTTTTGCTAAGAATTGAGCCAATCTGTAAGTTGGCGAATCGATCTGACTCACTATTGGACGTAATGGAGCGTTCGGTTTGTGTATTTTTGGTAACCCATACAACTTCGGTGGTTTGGCACACGCAGGTATTATCGAATTAATACCGCGCATCTCAATTGTAACTAGGAAACTAGAGGAAAACAACATGCCAGCAGAATATGCAATATTGCTTAGACATTGCCTTACATCTGGCTATCTATTGTGGAAGGAAGAGTTTTACAAGCAAGTAGATGGTGTTGCAATGGGCTCACCAGTATCTCCCATTGTCGCCGATATTTTCATGGAGGACTTTGAGGAGAAAGCCCTGCTTACTTCACCAGTAACTCCAAGGTTCTACAAGCGGTACGTAGACGATACTTTCACAATTTTACCATCAGATAAAGTAACTGCATTTTTAGAACATCTTAATTTCATACACTCTAAAATTCAATTTACTATGGAGTTAGAGGCAAATAATTCTTTAGCTTTCCTAGATGTGTTAGTCATTCGAAATCCTAACAACACCATAGGTCACACTGTGTATAGAAAAAAGACCCATACAAACCGATATTTAAATGGAGAATCCCACCATCACCCTTCACAGTTAGCTACCGTGGGCAAATCTTTGTTACAGAGAGCACGAGGGATCTGTGACAGCAAACACCTGGCCGCCGAGCTTCAGCACGTCAAGCAGGTTCTGCACGACAATAAGCTTCGGGTCCCGCGCCTACGTCACAGTGACCGAGTGAAGCCGGCCACAGTCGAGCGTGTGCCTGATGTACTACCACATGTCAGAGGTGTCACAGACAAGATTGGCTACATCTTGAAGCGAGCTTCTATTAGAACATTCTTCAAGCCGCCGAAGAAGATTGGTCAGTTCTTACCATCCGTCAAGTGCAATATTCCTCTACAAGATGCAGGAGTGTACAAGCTTGATTGTGAATGTGGTCTCTCATATATAGGGCAAACAAAACGATCTATTAACACCCGCGTAAAAGAACACATAGCTGACGTGAAGCACCAACGTTCCGGGAAGTCTGCAGTTTGTGATCATATCCTAGACGGCCCCCGCCATTACATTAGATTTGATAAACCACAAATTCTCGCGAAAGAACATCGATTCCTGCCAAGGATGATACGTGAGGCTATTGAAATTAAAAAACATCCTAATTTCAATAGAGAGGGAGGCTGGGTACTACCACCTGCTTGGGATCCTGTAATTAATAAAATTAAAACTAAACCCAAGCATACCACTGCAAGACTTCAAGACAAAGTTAGTTCATTCTGCGTAGATCGGACCAAAATTAATAATTAAAAAGCCGAAGGTACTCCGGATTAACTTTGACATCGGGACGTCAATCACCTCAGTCCCCCGTGACCATGGGTGCTGTAAAGCACCCGAAACGTCGGGAATTAATAAAAAATAAGTTGATTAAACGCGATATAATCCGTAAAATTAGTTCTATTCAAAATAGTGTCCATTTACATCAATACATCGCTGCATCCGATGGAACCACCGAGAAAAGCACTTTGCCCACTCGTCCTTAGGGGTCTCTTCGACGGCATTTTGAAACGCAGCCACTGCTTCCTCGGCGTCCATAAAACGTTTTCCTCGAAGTTTTGCTTTTATTTTCGGAAATAAATAAAAATCGCAAGGTGCGAGGTCGGGGCTATAGGGCGGGTGATCCAGTAATTCCACGTCTGACGTCGCCAAGTAGTCGATTGTTTGCTTGGCGGTGTGCGACGAGGCGTTGTCGTGGTGAAGGAGGATCCTACTGCGAGGTCGTTTCTCCTGAACTTTTTCCAAGACAAGTGGCAAACAATTGTTAGTGTACCACTCTGCAGTAACTGTTTTTCGATCCTCTAAAACAATTGTTGCGTAATGACCTATCCTTCCGAAGAACGAGGCCACCATCTTTTTTCCCACGCTTCGAACTCTCAATAAATTCAGCTTTCGTCACCCGTAAGTATGTTGAACACAGCATTTGAGTCACCTCCGTTAAATCTTTGAACCATTTCACGACACCAATCAACACGACGGAGTTTTTGGACCTCTGTCAAATTATGAGGTATCCACCGGGCACAAAGCTTACTGACCGATAAATTTTCATGGAGGATTTTATGCACTTGACTCATACCGATGCCTAAGCTCGTCCGAATCTGCTGATAAGTGACTGTTTTGTCAGTCTCTGTCATACGCCGCACAACACTGATGTTATCTTCAGTCGTCGCCGTAGAAGGCCGTCCCTCACGCAGATCATCGGTGAAATTAGTGCGACCACGTTTAAACTCATTAAACCAGTTGTAAACAGTGGCACGAGATGGGGCTTCATCGTGAAAGGCCAATCGAAGTCTATCATAACTTTCTTGTTGACTTAAATGACATCGAAAGTCATAAAAAATCATTGTACAAAAATTTTCTCGCGTTAAATTCATGCTGACGTGACACAGACAATTTTCAATTTGCCGCCAAATCGTAAACAAATGACAAATTAATAAAATACATATACAATAATATTGGCAAAGAGTTCCATTTTCAAAATTTGAACTTATTTTTTTATTATATCGTTTACAAGTGGCCAGTTCTAAAAACTTTCAGTGTCGCCCTCGTATCGATATTCACTAACCTGGGAACTGTTTGACTCATCAGCAAACATGCAGTTTTTAATATGGAGTGTTCCTGTTCGCATCACAATGATTGTGTTCACTTGTGAGCAGTGCAGAGTTAAATTTTGTATTCTACACTCTTCACTGAGCATTAACAAACAAGATCTCATGTCTGTTGCCCTAAGTGTAGCACCTGTAATAATAATTAATAGCTTTGTATGAATGTCTCATATTATAAAATATTTCCTGAACATTGCAATAATATAAAAATAAAGATACTTTTTATCTTGTATCAATAATTCAGATTTTATATAATTGGATTAAATATTTGTATGGCCTACAAATAATTGTTCCAGTTCTGGACGTTTGTCCCTGTGAAATTTATGTATGTAAACTGCCTCCATGATACAGGAGAAAATCCTAGTATGGGGAAATTCTGACGTGGGTGGGAAAAATTTTTCCAAATTTCAAGCCACGGTGATTTGTTTAGAAAATAACAAACCGAATTTATAAAATATGAAAATTCAAGTCAGTTTTCTTTAGACTTATTAAAATATAATGGAAAGATATAAATTAATGTTTCCATATACATTCTTTTTTTCCTAATTCTATGATGCTTCATATAATTTAAATCATGTTACGTGGATAAGAAGAGATCAATAAGAATTACAGTAACAGTTGCCGTGTAGCAGCAGCGAAGGATATCTACTGCCCCATATCAACCAAAAGGCAACAGAGGAAAACCAGGAGAGGGCCTGCAGCATTTTCCTGAGAATAGGAAAGTAAAAGATAAAACTGTGGTTGCCAACCCGCCTGCCAAGCTTGGTAACTATGGCAAATATCCTCACAATGAGTCTATGTGGGAGGTCTATGTTTAGCAGTGGACTTGTGATGGGCTGTAGTGACGCACTATGTGAAGAAATACAGTGTAACAAAATTTTTGTATAGAATTATTCTAATTGCATATTTTTTATTTATACTTTATAATGGGTAGTTTATTTATAGAAATGTTTTGGATAAAAGATATAATAATACCAAGCAAATCCTCAGAGGAGAGAGACTCACCATTAAAACTACAGATGGAAATTTGTGATAATGGCATCTCTGGCAGCTCATATTCTTGACTACAGATTACTACTTCATCTGGTTCTAAGGTGAGACCATCTTCAGCAGAAACCACAACTGTCAGATTGTGCTCTTTGGTGAGATATGAGTGAAGGTATTTTGATATTTCGTCAAATTCGGACACTGAGCCCCCTTGCCAGAGTGCAACAACCTAAAAGATTTATTATAATATATTAATGTTAATCTACACTAACATAAGCAACCCATGTGTATTATCTATGAAGCAACCAGTGATGGCCCAAGTGATAAACAATCACATAATGTCCCAAAGAATCATGCCACACATTTTAGTAACATGGAGCAGTGGCACTTTTGATAATTACAATTAATTACAACTTAATCATATTTTATTTTATATTTTTGATATTAGTGATACTCACGTTCCTTTTGCTCTTATTTTTCTGCCATTTATTTTTTGTTTTAGTTAAGTATTGTTCTCTAATCAATGGGTTTTCATAAAGGGTCCATTTAGACATCAGACCATCTAAGCGCGCATTCATTTCTGCACATACTGACAGGTAGTTTGGAGGAAGTAGTGAATCTAAAAAATAAAGAAATTTCGAGAAATTATATGCATTATTAAAAACTTTTAACAGAATTTCAATTTATTCAGAAAATAATTCATCTTAATATCTTCAACCTATAATGTATATAACATACATAAATTCTCATGCCTGTCACCCAGAGGGGTAGGCAGAGACTATGGACTTCCATTTGGCATGATCCTGACACACCTCTCTACAGTGGCGAAGCTAGGGCTCCAAACTAGGGCAAGCCCAAGATATGGTTTTGTTGTTTTTAGCAGTTTTATAAAAATTTACCTTTTCTCCTTTTCGATTTTACCTTTTCCTCGCCGATTAGCACTTTAAACACACTTCAATTTATCACAAGGAACACTATTATCCTCCATTTTCACTAAAAATCTATAAAAAAGCATAAATTTTCAACTCGCAATATTTATTCGCTCAAGTAAACACACAGAGTAAACATTGAAATGTGAAGTGAACTTGCAAAGGTATCGCCCGCGCTTGACTAATGACTAACTTCACACTAAAAGCCGGGCTTTTCGCTACGTACAAATTGCTATATAAACAATCGTAGTTATATTTCATTATAGAACATTTTACCACAGGTTAGAAAGGTAGCGATCGTCTTCTCGAAAGCCCGGTAAAAGCCCACGCGTGTGAGAGACGACTAATTTTTATGACAGCAGTATCGCGCAGTTTTGCCGCGTGTTGACTTTACAAGGCCTGTGTATATACAGTAATCTATGGCCTGTGTAGAACAGGTCAGCGACAGCGACAGTGAAGCGCGCGGGAAATTTGAAATAGTTTGAAACAGTTTACGAGTTATTTTATTAGTTGATATTATTGATTGAGCAGTTTGATAGGGCAAGCCCGACTTCTCGTTTTCTATGGAGGCTTCGCTACCGCCTCTCTATCATTCTACACACAAACTAGCAGAAAAAATTAAAATATAAACCAAGTATTAATTAAAAATTATACATACCATCATCATCTGCTAATATTCCATCACAAAGAGAAGAATCAAGCTCTTTTAGTTTTTCATGAGCATTGATGGCACTATTTCGTAACAGGACTATAGATCGAGCCACACAGTTTGGTATTGTTCCATTGTGAATATCAGTCCAGAGGCTCATCCGATCTTCTATTGTGCTTGGAAGCAGAACTTTATCATCTTGATCATCCCAAGGCATCCATATATTATGATAAAAGAATCTAAAATTTAAACACCATCCTTTAAGGCGGGTACAGATTTGAGAAATGTAACATGCAGTGTAACATGAAAGGAGCATTTTATAAGTGTGGACGCAAGGCGCGCACGAACCGAGCATGTACGTACTCGCATCTGTTTCCGGCATGCGCGCGGCAAACATAGCTCCGTCTGTCGAGAACACGCGAAGAGAATGGATAGTGATGACCAGTTACTGGCTACGTTGATTGTTGGTGCTTCATTGATTATCATCAATCTTGTGATAAAAAGACGCCGAAGACCTCGACGTTGGTGGCATACAGAGTTGTACAGTGAGAGAGCTGGTGCACAATTAATGGCCGACATGAGATTAACCGGACAATTTCAAAATTTCACAAGGATGACTCCAACGACATTCGGAAATCTACTCAGATTAGTGGGACCAAGAATTTATCGGAATCGCACACATTTAAGGGCCCCAATTTCAATTCAAGACAGACTGGCAATAACACTTCGTTTTTTAGCTAGTGGTGACTCTTATACAAGTTTACAATATACCTTCAGAGTATCGAAACATGCCATCAGTGGTATTATTCCAGAAGTATCCTCCGCCATTAGAGGAATTAAAAGAATATATCAAGGTAAGTTTTATTTATAATCAAAATTAAAAGAAAATTTAAAAAAGTAAAATCACATTAAATCATCGTAGGATCGCTGAGATTCAACAGACGATGGCTGTTGATTCCTATTGTATTCTTCGTTCCTTGTCGTATAGCCATAGCATACTTGTTGATTTGTATCTTGAGGTGGTGCGGAAGTCGAGTGACAAAATGCGGAAGTTCCAGGACGATCACCATATCCGGGCATATCAACATAACCTTGTGTTGTCTTCGCACAGTAGGATTCTTGGTATGAAGTCGGACTATATGACGATTCGTAATAGCATTTGTCAGCCTTCATCATGATTTCGAAAATTGAATTTCTAGTTTGAAGGGAATAAGTTTTCATTTTAGCTGATACATAGGAAGCGAAATTTGTAGTTAAATCTGAAGCGTTTGAACTTCTCAACTTATTGGCAGTAGTTTGTAATATGCCCACTAAATCTGAAAGTACACTATCGTTGTCATCCTTTCTGGCTTGCTTAGCTCGCGTAGGTATATATTCATTCTGTTGACGTTGAGCAGTTAATTCGTTCTGTGGATTTTCATCAGCAGTCTTAGGTTGTTGAACCACCACCTGTAAAACATAAAAATAATTTATAACTGTAGACTGTAGGGCCTATCTCTTGATATAAGCTACTAGACGGGAGGGTGTACTGCTACTTGGCACAATCACAGCCTCATAGCTATCAATATTATAATATATCTTTTTATAAAAAAAAAAAGAATAAAGATTCCAACTACAGAAGAAGCTTAGTTGGACACAAGCAAACAGTTTGAAGAGAAGTGGAATTTTCCACACTGTGTAGGGCGTAGATGCACAGACCGCGGCCCGCGGGCAGCATGCGGCCCGCCGGTCGAATACTGGTGGCCCGCCGACAGCAAAAATAATACTCTCGTACATTCGAAAAATATTGAATTATATTCCAGAATAAAATCAAAAAAAATATGTTCGAAAAATAATTTTAATCTTGCGCGCGCGCTCTTAAGTGCGCTTATCGGTGCGCCGTGCATGCGGTCCAGCGGTACAGCGGTCGGTAATGTTCGTGCTGATCTCGGTTAAATTCTTTTCTTGAGGAACCGTCGCGGCCGGCGGCGCGGCGACGACGGCAGCGCGGTGGCGGCTTATCCACGGGTTATATTGTTATAGCAAGCGAGATAGCAATAGTCCCGAATTCCCGATTGCTCGCGTAGGTAGATACACGAAGCTTCCAGAGTCGGTTTCGTGATTTCTCCAGACAGTTTTCGACTCTATACGCGCGGTATAAAAGCCACGCTAACCGCAGCGACCGACAGTTCGGTTTTAATTTGAGTGAAGTGTCAATAGTTTTAGTGTAGATTTTAACTCGACTAGCCGGTGTCATATATTTTGATCCACATTCAACGTAGATTTCCGTCAAGTGCCGTGTATAATTGTGTTGTGAAATCGTAAGTAAAACTCTGTTATTAATAAGTGTTTCCTACCTATTTAATCAATTATTTTGGTAATTTAAAAAGGATGGGTAATTTAAGTAGGTACTGTAATTGTTTTTAGGTGCTGTGTTAATCCTAGCCAGGATTAGAACGCAACATGGACAAGCCAGGAACTAGTAAAAAACGTAAGGTTAAAGATGAAAATCGGCAGTTTCAAGAAATTTGGACTGAGAAATACTTTTTTGTATGGTCGCATAACAAAGTCGTTTGTTTAATTTGCAAGAATTCTGTTGCGATTGCAAAGGAATATAATGTAAAAAGGCACTATGAAACGCAGCATCCTACTTTTACCAAGTTTACAGGCGAATTAAGGAAGCAAAAAATATTGTCTTTAAAACGGGAGCTTATTGATCAGCAAGCTATGTTTACAAAACCCATTCAAGATTCAGAAGCAAATTGCAAAAATAGCAAAGCGAAGTCGCCACTTCAATGATGGGAATTTTGTAAAAGAATGCATAGAAATTGCCGCTAAGAAAATGTGTCCAGAAGCAGCAAAAAAAGTTTGAGAAACTAAGATCATTGAATTTTTTTTCATTAGCACTCGACGAATCCACTGATATTAGTTCCACAGCTCAACTTCTGATATTCATACGAGGTGTTACTCAAGATTTTGAAGTCTTAGAAGAGTTATTAGGAATGTGTTCATTGAAAGGTCAAACCAGAGGAGTTGATATACTCAATGTACTTTTGGATGAGTGTTCAAACTGATTTGGACTTATCAAAATTATCGGGAGTTGCGACTGACGGTGCTCCTTCGATGATTGGTGTCAATTCTGGGCTAGTTATTTTGCTGAAAAAGCATCTGCAAGAAAAAAACATAAACGCTGAAGATCTCATGCAGTTTCACTGCATTATACACCAAGAAACCCTCTGTTCTAAAAAAATTGAATTTCAAAATGTCATGAAAGTGGTAGTTTCGACTGTAAATTTCATAAAATCACGAGGACTCAATCACAGGCAATTCAAACAATTCCTTGATGACATCGAAAGCGAATATGGAGATTTACTGTATTATACAGAAGTAAGGTGGCTAAGTCGTGGATTGACACTGGAACGATTTCTAAATTTAATAGAAGAAATTGGAATATTTCTTGCGGAAAAGCAAAGGGATGTCCCGGAACTTAAAAATCCTGATTGGTTGTGTGATTTGGCTTTTTTAGTTGATATTACAAATCATTTGAAAGTCTTGAACACACGGCTTCAAGGCAAAAATCAACTGATATCCCAGCTCTACGCTCATGTATCATCCTTTCAATGCAAGCTGACACTTTTCAGATCGCAATTGAATTCTGGAAATTACAATCATATTCCGAATTATAAGAAAATGGCTGAAAAATTCAACAAAACTGCGATTAATTTCAGTTATGTAGAAAAGCTAGATATTTTGATTCAATATTTTCAAGACAGATTTTCGGAGTTTAAAAAAGTGAAACCTCTGTTGGACATATTCAGCAATCCTTTCACGATTTCAGTTGAAAATGCGCCAGAGTCAATGCAGTTAGAAATTATCGACATTCAAAACGACTAAGATTTACGCAACAAATTCAACGAAGGAGACTTGCTGAACTTTTACCGCTGCATTGATAAAAATACGTACAAAGAGTTGCGCATAAACGCTCTGAAATGTGCCAGCTTATTTGGTTCTATATATGTGAACAAACCTTTTCAATACTAAATAATAATAAAACAAAAAATCGAAACCGCCTTGCAAATGAAAGTTTGGAAGCAGTTTTACGTGTTGCTACAAGTAAATTTGAGCCAAATATAAAAAAGATTGTAAGCACTATGCAGTGCCACGCTTCAAATTAATAAATTTTTTCAATTTTAATACATTATTATCAATTCTTTATTGTCTTTTATTACCTATACTTCTGGCGGCCCGCCATCAGTTCATAATTTGCCCGAGTGGCCCCTAGTCTTAATAAGTCTGTGCATCACTGGTGTAGGGGCATTGGACGGAAAAAATGTTGTGCTTGAAGTACCTATCAAAAGTGGAACTGAATTCTACAACTACAAAAACTTCTTTAGCATCATTCTTTTTGCTTTGGTTGACGCCGATTATAATTTTCTATTTGTAGATGTGGGATGCCAAGGAAGGATCTCAGACGGCGGTGTTTTCAAGGATACAAAACTTTATGATATGATAGAAAATCGTTTAATAAACCTTCCATCACCTCATCCACTCCCAGAAAGACATCCCAATACCATACTTCTTTGTGGGGTATAGTGCCTTTGCTTTGTGTGAAAATCTGATGAAACCATATGCTGGGACACATCCAAAAGGCACTTCAAAGAGAATATTTAATTACAGACTAAGCAGAGCTAGTAGAATAGTTGAAAATGCATTTGGTATCATATTGTCTGTGTTTAGAGTTCTAAGCAAACCAATGCTTTTACAGCCTGATAAAGCTGAGCTAGTAGTTATGGCTATTGTTCTTTTACATAATTATTTGAGACGTCACTCTAGAACTACATATTTTGATCAATTAATTGAAACTGAAGAAGAAGGTATGAATGAAGAAATATGGAGGCAAAATAATGAAGACATGCGATCACTATTGCCTTCAAGAAATATTCCTCAATGATCACCAGCACACTTAAATGCGTTGAGAGATGAACTCTCTAATTATTTTATGAAAGAAGGGAAGATTCCTTGGCAAGACAGATATTCATAAAAAAAATTCAAACCCATCTTTACTTACCGAGTTCATTCTTTTTCTTGGTTTGTTATGGTTGTCTAAGAACTTTAATGCTTCATACACAAACCATCGGCTTGTGTATGTCTCCAAAGCACCTGTAAATAAAAAATAAATAAAAAAAACAAAACATAAAAAACACAATTATCATCGCCCTCACTCAGATAGAATATATAAAAACACAATAATTAAAAATAAAGAGATCCAGCTCAGTAAATAAGTATTTTTTTTAGTACCTACCGTAGAAGTAGAAGTCGCGGACATCCTTTAGATTACAGTAAATGAATAAATAAATGAATATGAATAATTAAAAATCAAGTGTTTTCTTACCTTTTCCTGTTCCTTTTGATTTTTTTTCTTTCAGTTTTTCACGACGGTAGTATGATAGGAGACTAATAATTTTGTTGTTCCATTTTTCATGCATTATTTCCATCAAGTTGGCAATTTCCAATCACGCATCCAGTTTCAGATGTTATTTGTAAAAAGATTCATTTTGTGGATTCCACAAAATTTCTGCTGCATCACTTTTTCTTCACTCCATGATTCAACTGTAGCCGCCTCTGCCGTAGCTGTGTTTTCTTCCATGGTTCGCGCGCGTTCTAGTATAGACACACACAACCAGTCCACACTGGCGCTCCGTGCACACTGCGCGCCCCTTTGTGTTCGGCGAAAAAACCGAAAAATAGCGGATCGCGGCGCTCATGAGTCGAAATGCTCTGTTCGTGCGCATAGTGAGCACGATTCGTGCGCGCAAGCCGTCCACACTATGGGAATTCTGTTACATTGCATGATACATTGCGACAATGTGGACGGCAAATTCTTTCATTGCGTGTTACATTGCATGCTACATTTCGCAAATCTGCACCCGCTTTTAAATATCTTGTTGCAGCAATAGCATGTATTCATGACACAAATGCAGTTTTGCCGAGATCACCAATCATACATATTGTCGTTATTGTTATACATAAGTCACATAGGTTTCAAAAACTGTGGTTGCCAATCCACCTGCACGTGTAGCAATTATGACAAAATGCCTTATGAAGCAATCTATGGCGGAGGCCTATGTTCAGCAGTGTACTTTTGTAGGCTATAAAAGGCAGGCTGTGCGTCACAAGCTTAAATTTTAATGTCTTATCATCCATTACCCCCTTTCCCATGATTGACCTATTAATTTTCGATTTTGTTTTATTTTGGTACAGGTTGTCCTGAATTGATTCATTAGCAAAGTATTGATAGCTCTATAAATATTCACAATTTGTGTATGAACATTGTCCAATACTTCTGAAAATGCAATACCAAATATGCATTTTTAAAATTTTGATGTTATACATAGAGCAACACATAGTGTTTAATACATACCTTAAAAGATCAATAAATTCTGCAGTAGAAGCTGCATTAACACATTGCTCTCGCTGTTTGAGAGTAGGCCAGAGTTCTATTAATGGAACATCTACAACTCTCTCTGGTAAAGTTACAGCTGCATGTTGTACACTTAGAACATCCACACACGCTGCCAGTTCTTCATAATCAACTGATGTAACAGTTACATATGCAACACATGGAAATCTTACTTCTGAAATAATTCATGAAGGTTATTAGGATATAAATAAATTTCGTTTTTTAAATTATCAAAGGATTAATATAAAATTTTAACTCAGTTTTAAGGTATGTGTTATAATATTATACAGGGTTATTTTTCAAGGAGTATACAAATTTTATATTTAAGTTCAAATATATAAATAATAATATACTATTATTGCAGTTTTTGAAAATATGAGTAAATAAAGCTGCTACTTTTATTTGAAATTATCCCAAATTGAATGTGATGTATGGGCAATAATTTCTAATAGCAATATTTTCTATCAGTCAACTTTATCTTTCTATGCCTAGGTAATTAAATACGTTTTTGGTTAAAATAAATCAGAATGTATTATAGATACACACCGCACGCACACGCACACGTTGGGGTCGTTGTAGAGATGCACACTCGCATGCATTACATAGCGGCGGATTGCAGTGTGCATACAGTTAGTAGTAGTTTGTCGATTGTTATTTGAATAATCATGGTGAGGAAATACTAAATCGACAATCGAAAGTGCAATAGCACAATTTTCGATTCAGTCGATTGTTTTTTTTGCAACAATCGCCCATCACAAGTGCAACACCTAGTCACACATTTTAACCTTCTTTTGTTTATATTGCTATATTTATGGTATTAACTTGTTAAATTCTACCCTCTCCCTTCCTGCTGCTCTTTTTCAGGTTTTTCAGAGTGTGTATCCTAAATGATACACTGGCCTACGAAACACTTTTTTTAGCTGTTAAATCTCTTAGGCCATGTGTATCCTTTATGATACACATAACGATAATTATTATATGAGTATTTCCCTCTCCATAAGTTTGAGAAAAAGGAAAACCCATCTGGTGGGTACACTGAGGGCCAATAGAAATTATTTGCCGAAGGAAGTAAAGCAGGCCAAATTGAAGAAAGGAGAAATGGCAGCTAAGCAGTGTAGAGGTGGAATATTAAGTGCTAAAATAGCGTGATAAGAGAGATGTGAGGATGCTTAGTACGAAAACGTCGGCACTTGAGGTTGCCCACGAAACCGAAGTGTATTGATGATTATAATAATAGGAAATCTTCCTTAGACCTTAGTGATCAGATGCCAACCTGTGGTCAGCCTTACGCCGTTGCACCAAATAGAAATAAACTAGCATTCGAAATTATATGTTCACAAGTTTAGTAACTTGTGCCCCATAATGTCCATTTTCTATACTACGAGTACTTTACCAAAAGAAAATGACCATAACTGAATTTCGTGAAAATGTAATTCTAACTTTACTGGAGAGGAATTCTTCTGCAAACAATGACACTAATCTTCGCCATTTGAGGATTGTAAACAATAAAAAGGTTCGTGGAAGTTGCATGAGTGTTATAAAACTTTTGGCAGAAAAGGAGTTTAAATTGGGGGTAAAACCAAAACGGCACCTAAATTTATACCATAACATGTTCGTTTGTGAAACTTTTTTATGCCGCAAGTGTTTCAATAATACCCATTGAATATGTTACCTTTCTTTTTGAGTTTTTATATATTATAACTTTGCAAAAAGTGCTAAGTGTTTTTTTTAGTTACCTCCAGATGTAAAATTTCATATTTTCTGAAGTACTCATCGTATCCCAAACCCAAATACACCAAAAGATTGTCCCAGGCCAGAGCTTTATTTTCTGCATATAAAATGTATGAAAACCGTAAGCATTAATGATACACAATGCTTGGAATACAAACGGAACAGTGTATCATTTTGATACACAATGTAATAACATGCATGTGCAAAAATGACACACTGGCGGTGAATGTGTTAAGCAAGTTAATATTTTCCACTAATTAAAAAGGGTTTAATTACAAAATTCAAATTGCATTGATGCAGGGATTCAAAACCCTCTTTTAAAAAAGAAGGCTGCAGATGTGGCACAATCTGGTTGACAAACCCTTAAGGACTTAGGTTAAATGCCCCCACAGCTCACATACCTTTTCCCATAATTAATATGATAGTATTATGGTAATTGTATTTCATTGATGAAAGGAAGTAATCGGTAAATCACAAACTTCATAAGAGACTACTAAAGGTAATAGTATCATGTAAGAGAAACAAGCTTTGACTGTGATAAATAATTAACAATTCCTACCAAACTTTTTGCAATAATCTTTAGATAATTTCCATAGTGAATCCCAACCAACAGGTTCAACTAAAAGTTCAGCTTGCATACTCCATTGCTCACGGGCCGTACCGCGACCCGAGCTGAAAACTCGCAACAATTCTTGACGGATTTCACTATCGCTTCGGTTAAATGAGTACACAGATTGCATCTGAAACATACATTTCAAATAGTTCTATAACTACGGTAATCGGGAAGTGAAATCCAAAATGCGAATGGTAAACAGTTACATACGTTTAATAATATATTATTTACCTTTACGTACCTTTTTAATTCTACAACTGCCGATACGCAGCAGATTTTAAATGTTTTAATATTAACTGATTCTAAAGAGAAAATGTAAATGATGTAGTGTTTATTTTGACCGTTTTAATATGGTTCTAATAAAAGTTTTAATTTAAAATTTTAAACATTTTATGTGTTGCCACCACACAGACTAAGACCACAGATAACTATATACTAGACCACAGAATACAATTACTCTCTACCGAGAGTACTAAGACTACCACAAACCTAGCACTTCTTTCACTTCTAGCACTTCTTTCACCAAGACTATGAGGATATTGCCACTTGCTTTAAAGCCGGTGCCAGTTAAAGCTAATGGTGGTTAATATAGCGCATAGCGCCATATTATAGCGCGCTATCTTTCCATAGCGCACTATGTAAGTAGCCGCCATGGCGCTATGGCGCTATGAATATCTAGCGGCAACTAGCTCTAGTAGCAGCGCTGTAACTGCTCTAGTAGGTGCGAAGCAGCTCACTGCGTTCCGTCTGTGAGCGAGAGGACCAGTGCCTTTGGGGAACAGATGGGCCATCAGTTGCGCCGCTCAAGACTAGTCTGGACTTCTGAGCAAAGCTATACCGGTTAACTGATTCTAGAGGGTAGCGGGATCTAAGGCACAGTCTTGCAGAACTAAGACCACAGGTAGTTGAGGCCCAAGTAGTGCGCCAGCCATGTGCCAAAGGCTGCCCCACCAACTCGCAAAAAATCCCGAAATACTCCACCGTGCCAGTTGGCGACTGGATGGGAGGACCCGGTGGCCATTTGGGAGGGCTCGGGACCCGCAGTCTCCAAATGAGTTCCCCATCGATTAGCTAAGCTCTTTAGTCTTCAGTTAATATATTGAGCGGCGCCTCGATTTCTCAACTGTTTCCCCACCAGAAAACACCCAACCAACATCAAAAAGTTAAGAAGAATATGGTAAAACAACGGTGGCACTTTCTCCCGCTTAAAGTGCGCCTCACGAACATTATAGGGTTGCACACTAATCTCGATCCAGTCCACCACCACCTCGACACCGAGAAGCCGCACCTATTCTTCATAACGGAAACGCAGATAGCAACTCCGTCTGATGTGGCGTACCCCAACTACCCAGGTTACACGCTTGAACATAAGTTCAAACAGCGCGCTGAGATCTGTGTGTACGTCCGCGATGACATTTGCTGTCGGCGTCTCCGTTGCTATGAGGTTTCAGGGTTTTCTGCTCTGTGACGTTTGGTGGACACCGGTGTAGAGACAACGCTCTATGCATGTGTCTACCGGTCGCACCGTGGAA
Source organism: Parnassius orleans (assembly GCA_029286625.1). Classification (NCBI taxonomy): domain Eukaryota; kingdom Metazoa; phylum Arthropoda; class Insecta; order Lepidoptera; family Papilionidae; genus Parnassius; species Parnassius orleans. The sequence continues at coordinate 2,980,829 of JAGSMP010000006.1, read as the reverse complement.
ACCAGGAGACGACAAGGCTCTTTGAACACCTGATAAAGATGGCAGATAAAACCCAACAACGGCATCCGTCTGCGGAGCTAGATATTCTCGAGGACTTTAACGCCCACCACAAGGAGTGGTTGTTCCCATACGAGAAAACTGACCATACTGGGAGAGATACTGCGCAAACTTGTGCTATCGCTAGACCTCACTCAGCTGGATCAAGTAGCGACGCGAGTACCAGATGTAGCCGGACATACACCCAATTGCTTCGACCTTCTCCTAACAACAGACCCAGACAGGTATTCGGTATTCATCCGATCACTGTCTGGTTATATCCGTATCGATCATCTCTCCACCGGATGACTGTCCAGCGGGCACGAGAAGAGTATGGCGATACGAGCCAGCAGGCTGGGATGATATGCGGCATTTTTTTGCATCGTATCCGTGGTGGCTAATGTGCTTTTCTTCGGATGAACCCTCCTGCTCTGCCGATACGGTTACAAGCGGGTTCTTCGTAGGACACGATTCGACCATCTTAGTCGTATAGGAGTTAGACTTGCTTCCCAACCTCCTGGTGGTAAGCAATTTTGGTCCCTGTCGAAGGTCTTGGAATCCAACTTTTGCCGTCCCTCATTGCCACCTATGCAGAAACCTGATGGAATACTGGCTCACTCCGCGACTGAGAAAGCAAATTTATTTGCATCTCTGTTTGCAAGCACTTCTCGTCTAGATACTGGCTCTAAACAACCGCCAACCCAGCCTCGCTGTAATTCTTCGATACCGAAGGTCACTATACATATATATGAAAGAGGTACGTAGAGCTTTGCAAAACCCAGACGTGAACAAGGCCAGTGGACCTGATGGTATTCCTGCAAGGGTACTTGAGCATTGTGTGCTTGAGTTGTTTCCTGTTCTGACGCGCCTGTGCCGCCTCTCTTAAAACTCGAACCGTGCCCATATCCTGGAAGCTTGCCAATGTGCAACCAGTACCCAAAAAGGGTAGTCGTGCCGATCCCTGTAATTATCGACCAATTATAACCTCCATACTCTGTAAAGTTATGGAATGGGTACTGAACAGTAAGCTGCTGACATACCTTGAAACAAAGGACCTCCTCAGTGACCACCAATATGGCTTCCGCCGGGGACGGTCCACTGGAGATCTTCGTGTGTATGTCACGCACTTTTGAGGCGAGGTCATCGAGAAGAACGGTGAAGCTCTAGCAAGTTTCACTCGATATCTCGAAGGCTTTTGACAGGGTTTGGCACGCAAGTCTGCTGAGTAAACTTCCTGCCTACGGCATCCCCGCCGAATTTCGCAATTGGATATCTGACTTTCTGAGTGAACTGTCGATCAGGGTAGTCATAGATGGCTGCTCTTCTGACCTAATGCATATTAATGCCGGAGTTCCTAAGGGGCCTGTTCTCTCTGCACATTTCACCATGGTAACTTAAAATTCAAATTAATACCGTCTAGAGAAAAAATTTACGCGAGTGACCTTTCGTGACTAATAACGTCGGCCTTGCCATTTCGAGACTGTTCTGACTCGTGTTTAGAGTTCTGACTCGCAACACCCGCTCTATAGCTTGCACATAAATACTCTAAGGTTGTTACACCTCGATGAGAGGCAATTTAAGGTTAGATATCGTTTTTCCAAGAAAGTATTCAAGTTTTGTAAATAGTGTTTGATAAATTTAAGGTCTACTTTTACTAACTTTTTTAATTCTTCATACAGGCCATCCTATCCTTTGTATTCGAGGATGCTTTGCTGAGGTCTCCATGCCAAAAATTCAATAAATTCTAGTCCTAGAGACCTAGTTACAAAACACACACATCATAAGTTCACTAAACACTAATTAGCAGAAATTTTTGTCACCAACACGTGATGAGAACACAAAAGTTAACAATTTTGCTTTGATGGAGACCCGGCTTAACGAGTGCTTCGATAGTGATATTATAAACAGGTTTTCTTATCCGCTTAAGGACCTTGAAATACTATCGTCGTCAACCTTCCGCTGGGTTAAGTTGTCGTCAAAATATCCCAAGAATTTTGCAGTGTGCCGCATCAGCTTACTGTGAAGAGTTTTATAAACAAAATACTAATCAGACTAAGACTATAGTCTTTGCGTTATAGCATGGTGCGGGTGACAGCTCACGCCTATGAAATTTCGTATTTTTTTAGATAAACTGTCATAAAGATATTGTTGTACTTCATGGATGGGTACCGCCCACTTACGACAGTGATGTACCACGCTAAACTATGCCATGCCATAACGAACAACCACAGACTATCATAAATCGATTTTGAAATAAATCGAATATATAAAAATCACGTAAATATGTATTGGAATTGAAACTAATCGTTAAACAAATTCTGATTTACGAAAACAAAACGCACATAGACAAATATGCAGTGTTTTCGATGCATGGACGATAAATTATTCGTTGGTCACCTCAGGCAAAAAATTATAAAGAAAATTACGCATTGTGTCAAAAATACTTTATCATAACTCATGATTGATGATTAGCTATCGATATACATTTTTATATCGATAACTAATCGATAATTTTTGCTTTGCTTTGTTTCGCCTTTTTTAAATCGATTTAACAATGTTCCATCTCTAGACACGCCAAAAGTGTAAGCTGTCACCCGCACTATGCTATAACGCAAATACTATAGGCTGTATCGTTTAAGACCTTTGCCTGTCTTAATTATTTAATTGCTCAAGTAACTGAAGTAACTGACTAATTTTGAGGTTAATTCACCTAAAATAATTACTTTCTTTGAATTTCTTTGAATTAATGCGATATATTTTTAAGTTTTAAATGTTTCAATAAAGTAAATTATAATTTATGTTTTGTAATTATGACAACTTTCTCAAGACTTCATAAAATTGCCCTTTTAAGTTTAGGCGCTGTTGGTGGCAGTTTAGCATATTACACTATTGGTAAATCCGAAAAGAAATTTGATGTGCAGAATTCTTGGACTGTAAATTATACTCCCAGTGTAAAATGGGAGAAGAATTGGGACCAGTAAGTTATTTAAGCTCCTTTTAATTCTTCAAAGGCATCTCGTAAATAAGTGACCTACTTGTAAACATACACTTTTCACTTCTTCAATTAGGATTCTATACATGAAGTTACTAGGTTATAAAAAGATACTCTGTGCATGAAGTCTTCCCCCTCCTCCTGCTCCGATCTCAACCTGCTATCAAGGCGAATAATTTATTTTTAAAGTATATCTAGATTATCATAGGTGATTATTAATTTAAATTTTAATGTATAAAAAAAACTACTATAAGTTATCGTGACAGGGGAATTGCAGCGAGGGTCACCACCTCCTATCTTCCCCTCCTCACACATCCCTCCTCGTGCTGCATATAAACAACCCCCAAAACTGAACTGTTTAATCCAGTACTTGATGTTATTATTACTAAAAATGCTGAAATGTAGAAATATTAGTAAGGTCATTAGGTCATAATAACTTGATCATTTTGATCATTCTTCCATCATGGATTTTCATAGACCATATGTACATACATTGAATATTTATTATAATAATTTATATTAATTTTTAATTTGTATTATACCTACTTAAATAAATTAATCTTATTTTTATTAAAGTGGGTAAGTGTAGATATGTTTGTATATAATTTAATGTACATCACAAAACATGGAAAAAAAAACAGGAAGAAAAACTTTAGGCAACCTATTTCCTATACAGTAAGGATAAGGCAGTCTAAACTAAACCTAAAGTCTAAACAAAAAGCTTCTTACAATTATTGAGTCGGTTAATCTTTCTATTCTCCCTTTAAAGGCTACTCATCACAATATTGGAACCGATGACTCATTGATTGATCTAATCCTTGCTGCTTCTCCTGAACGTGTGATGAAGCACGGTCAGTTACCCACTTTGGGTATCTCATGCCATGACTTGATTTATGCTTCGTATAAGCTTAAACCTCCCAAATATTCCCCTAATGTAATGCATCTCCGCAGTTTTTCTAAAATAGACTGACAAGGTAAAGAATGACGCTCTTAATCTCGATCTAGCCTCTTTAATTGCAGCACCTACTGTTGATGATAAAGTCTCGATTCTTAACCACAATGTTCTCAGCCTCTATGATGCTCATGCTCCAGTTCACAAGGTTAGATTGAAGCGTCCCCCTGCCCCATGGATGACAGAGGGCGTAAGGTTAGTAATGTCTAGACGAAATCGAGCTTTTCTTCGTTTCAAGAGAGATCGTACTGGAGAAAATTGGTTATCTTTTAAAGCAGCCAGGAATAGGTGTAATCAGATGGTAGGTGCAGCTAAACGCCGATATTTCCATAATTGTATTAATAACTCTTCTCCAGCTGTAGTGTGGAAATTTCTAAGATCTTTTGGTCTTTGCAGGCCAGCTACATTGGATTGTGGTCCTTCTCTATCACTCGATGAAATCAACCAACATTTTGCTTCTGTAAAAGCATTGGACCCTACAATTCGCTCCCCAACTATGACTTTCATTGCTTCTGTGCAAACTCCTAACATTAGCTTTAATTTTTCTCCTGTTTCTCAGGATGATGTCAAAAAGTCTATTTTAGCAACCCAACTACAGGCAGTGGGCTATGATAGATTAGTAGACATATGGTAATATTTATACTAGAGCACCTTCTTCCGGCAATTTCCCATATTATCAATTTTTCCCTTGATTCAGCTCAGTACCCTAACCTTTGGAAGAGGGCTTTTATAAAGCCTCTCCCAAAAGTTTCTACTCCCATTCTTCCCAATCATTTTCGCTCAATATCCATTCTACCCTTTCTTTCCAAAATTTTACAATCCTGTGTTTACAAGCAAATCTCTACTTTTATTTCGAAACATAACCTACTGAGTATATGTCAGTCTGGGTTTCGCCCTGGTCATAGTACCACTACTGCTTTAATTAATGTTACTGATAATATTAGACATGGCATGGAGGAAAAAAAGATAACAGTACTGGTACTAGTTGATTTCTCAAATGCTTTCAACACAGTTGATCATCAAATCCTCCTTTCCATAATGTCTCATATGAATTTTGGTCCTACTGCTTTGGAATGGGGCAAATGACCTCAGCATGGGCTGATGTGGACGCTGATGTGCCGCAAGGCGGTATTCTTTCTCCTATAATTTTTTCAATTTTTATAAACTTTATTACCTACATCCTCGACTGCTCGTATCATTTGTATGCCGATGACCTTCAGCTTTATGTGCAAGCTGAAATTGGAGATATTCATAATGGGATCAAAAAACTTAACGACAACTTATCAGCTATCAAAGATTGGTCTACGCGTTATGGAGTTTTGGTCAATCCTTTGAAATGCCAAGCTATACTGGTGGGTAGCTCAAGGATGCTGGCTAAGATTAATCTTGCAAATTTACCTCCTATTTATTATAATAGTATTATAATTCCGTTCAGTAATTTTGTTAAAAATCTTGGCCTACACATCGACAGCTCGTTTAATTGGAGAACCCAGGTTTCAGAAGTGAGTCGTAAAGTCATTGCCACGTTATGCTCTCTGTATCGTTTAAAACATTTTCTTCCCACAAAATCTAAGATCATGCTTGTCCAATCGCTCATTTTACCCATAATTGATTATGCAGATGTGTGTTACCCAGATCTGTCCCAAGATCTTCTGAACAAGCTGGAACGCCTTCTTAATAACTGTATAAGATTTATTTTCGAGCTTCGTAAGTATGACCATATTTCGCAATATAGATCTAAGTTAAATTGGCTATCAATCCGTCAGAGGCACAATTCCAGAATATTGCTTGTTCTTTTTTTCATTTTAAATGACCCATCTTCGCCTTCTTATCTTAAGAGTAAATTTAACTATCTCTCCTCATCTCATGATAGGGTCCTACGTTCTTCTTCTAACAACAAAATCTGTATTCCTGTTCACTTCACTGAGTTCTATGGTTACTCCTTCATAGTTCAGACTACACGCCTTTGGAACTCCTTGCCCGATGACTTCATAAAAGTGCCCAATAAGTACGTTTTTAAAAAATTGGTCCGTAATCATCTATTGAAGACAACGCATTTTACATGATTCATCCATTTAATATGTATTGCTACACAGACGCTTATATTCATAGTTATTTGTATGTACTAATTATATATGTATTTAAATATGTATATTTGTATGTATATATTTCTATACATATGTCATATATTTGTATATATGTATGTATAGGTCATATATGTATAGTTTATTTATTAGTAAAATGTATATATTATGTAGTTAATTATCATTTAGTGTAGTGTTATTTTATTCTATATTGCCACACCTCAAGGCATTAAGTCCACCCTTTGTATTCTTTTGTTTTTAAGGAATGCAATAAAGAATAAATAAAAACCTTAAGATTAAGGAAAATATTGAACTATTGGACTTATTAAATTAATAATTACAGAATTACAGTTTATTGTTTTAATGAAACATGCATGCATGCACAGCAAAGTCAGCAAATTGCACACAACACACACATTGAAAGAAAGGGTCATAAGTAATGGAGAGCAATTCAATCATGCGAAGTGCTGAGAGAGGAGACTCCCCTAGGAAATCAGCAAAACGCGAGTTTAGCGAGAGATACAAGACTCAATCATGTGTGTAGGTTGGGTCAATCAATCGTGATTGACACAGACCTAATAGTGATTAAGGCAAATGTTTCTCAGAGGGCTGTTATGGGGTTCATTACGTTCATGCATCTCACTAGATTCACTATTACATTGGAATTTTGCTTATATTATTTTAGTCGGGAACCTCAGTCTATTGTACAACCAGTATTGCGAACTAAACCAGAAGATGAAAATCGATACAATGAACAAATTGAAAAGGCAAAAAGTAAAGCTGTTAGACACTTATTTCTTATCAGACATGGACAATATAATATTGAAGGAACTACAGACAAAGAGAGAGTCTTAACCGATTTAGGTAATATTTATTCATATTTTTTCAAGCATTATTATCATTTCTGACAGCCTGTTGAATACAATTAATAACTATTTTACGCTCGCCAAATTATATACAATCACAGCCAACATCAAACAGTTCATATCTTCACCAGTTTAAAAATAATCTCTGAAATAAAGGAATAACAAGTAATAACGACAATAATTTAATAAACAAAACAATTGAACTGTCGCTCGTGATAGTCAACACGGAACTGTCTCAAAAACTAAAATTATTAATCAATCCCGCCAAAACAAATGCGACGAGGTAACGTCCTTGAAGCACTGAGGAGTGAGGACTCCACAGACCTTTAAACCGTAAAGACATCACCAACGTTTATTTTATTTATAAGTTTAGTTATCCCTACGACTAGTCTTCATATGGAGTTTAGAAGTTATGGTTGTCATTTTTAATACAATTACACAATCAATTGAGCCCTGACGCAACAAGCAGTTCTTTACTACAAAAATTATTGAAATTAATAAACGTACCTAATTGGGTACTCAGTACTCACACAATTATAAATACTATTTCATCGTTATCTTTGATTTTGTATAAGAAAATAGAAAAATGAAATGGTACTGAATAATTTAATAGTTAAAATCAATTGCAATTATGATCGACAATTAATTAATCTATCAGAATTAATGTAAAAAATAATACTTTTACTTTATTTTAATTGACTTGCCGTATTTAATCCGAACAATACTTTGAATTTAAAAAGAGGTACGTCAAAATTATTAAAAATTACTCGCAAGTTTTATAGTGATTGCCGCCTCTAATTCTTATGTCGCCGGCAAACTAAATTTCGGTGCAACATGGCAGCGTTGCCAACACCAATTTGTCAAATTCCCCCAAAATTCATGTCAAATTCCCTAATTTAAAGACAAAACTTCAACAGATTCCCTATAAATTCCCCTCGATTTTATTTTAAGAAATGAATAAATTTTCAACAAATTTTATAAGATTTACTTTTTAACTAACATTTTTTTTTCTTTAAAATTAAAAAATAAAGAAATGAAAAGCATTAAATTATACACAAAAGTTGCCGAAATAAATGCGAAAATTGAATGTGGTGCAATGAAGATAATTAAAAAAAGGGAGTCATTCGATATTCATACATAAGTAACGTAACAACATGTTAAGATAAGTATTTAGATTTCTTGAAAAAAGGTTCTGACTTGGCCCTAGTTATCGATTTTCAAAATCTCCGCATTTTCCCCGCATAATACCAATCCCCAACCAACTTTAAATTTCGCAATTTAGAATTCCACATGTTGGCAACGCTAACATGTGTAAATTCCACAGCGCGAGGCGACACGAGGCAGCGCGTGTGTGAAAGGGAAGGGTAGAGTGAGTAGTATACCTAATGCATTGTTTCGTACCGATCTAGATAAGAGTTCGGCGCCCGCGAGAATGTTGACCCTATTGTCAGCTGATTTTCTTTTTTAAGTTTCACTGCTGGTTTTATGTTTAAGTATTATCATGATTTTTTTTATAAAATATCGTTTCATTTAACTATACTAACATGATGGAGCGTGAATAAAGTTAATAAAACGTTGTGAAAAGATGTTTTTTTTTTCCTCGGGATCGAATTTCTTTGTGACCCATCATCATAGGTATCCTTAGTACTATCATCTGTCTTCGTTTTCGGGAGCGTTTCACAAAAACCCGGTATGTATATATAGGTCATATATGTATAGTTTATTTATTAGTAAAATGTATATATTATGTAGTTAATTATCATTTAGTGTAGTGTTATTTTATTCTATATTGCCACACCTACGTCAAATTCTCACCACTCCATCGGTTGACTGGTAGAGAATGCCTCAAGGCATTAAGTCCGCCCTTTGTATTCTTTTGTTTTTAAGGAATGCAATAAAGAATAAATAAATAAAATAAATAAAAACCTTAAGATTAAGGAAAATATTGAACTATTGGACTTATTAAATTAATAATTACAGAATTACAGTTTATTATATAATGAAACATGCATGCATGCACAGCAAAGTCAGCAAATTGCACACAACACACATTGAAAGAACCAAAAATGTCACCATACATGGGTCTTGGATCATAAGTAATGGAGAGCAATTCAATCATGCGAAGTGCTGAGAGAGCAGACTCCCCTAGGAAATCAGCAAAACGCGAGTTTAGCGAGAGATACGAGACTCAATCATGTGTGTAGGTTGGGTCAATCAATCGTGATTGACACAGACCTAGTAGTGATTAAGGCAAATTTTTCTCATTTTAGGAAAGGCACATATGCATCAGAGGGCTGTTATGGGGTTCATCTTGTTCATGCATCTCACTAGATTCACTTACCCAATCTTTGGCTTTATTTATACATAAACTTGCATATTACATTGGAATTTTGCTTATATTATTTTAGTCGGGAACCTCAGTCTATTGTACAACCAGTATTGCGAACTAAACCAGAAGATGAAAATCGATACAATGAACAAATTGAAAAGGCAAAAAGTAAAGCTGTTAGACACTTATTTCTTATCAGACATGGACAATATAATATTGAAGGAACTACAGACAAAGAGAGAGTCTTAACCGATTTAGGTAATATTTATTCATATTTTTTCAAGCATTATTATCATTTCTGACAGCCTGTTGAATACAATTAATAACTATTTTACGCTCGCCAAATTATATACAATCACAGCCAACATTAAACAGTTCATATCTTCACCAGTTTAAAAAATAATCTATGAAATAAAGGAATAATATGTAACTTAAGTAAATATATTGAGTAATTGGGACATACAAAATTACCCTCCTATGACTCTCTTGTAGTAATAAAGCAAAAAAAATTTAAATGTTTTCTAGCTATTGTGAAAAATATCCAAATTACATATATGAGATAGGCTAATATAAAGTATATTCTTGTATAGATTAGTTTTATGTGATGGTACTCTGAAGTGTTTACTGACACAGTGTGGTAGTTTGTTTGGGGCTGGAATATTTATTTTTGTGACAATTTCAGGGCAATCAATCATACTGTTACAGTCTATTAAAGTCTACTGCTGAACATAGGCATCCCCCATTGATTGCCTCATAAGGAGGATATTTGCCATAGTTGCCACACTTGGTATGTGGGTTGGCAACTGTAGATTTTTATTTTTAGTTGTTATTAGGAAGATGCTGCTGCTCATCTCCTTATTTGTTTCCCTCTGTCGCCTCTTACCACACTCGAGGAATAATATTTTTACACCGCCACTACACAGTATCTATTATCAATTATATTATTACATAATGATATTATTACATAATTTGTAAAAGAAGGAAAGGTTCATTATATTCTACTTATGACTTTAAACAATTCTTTTGTTTAAGTTGATAAGCAAGAACAGTTAAATATCTTTTTGTATTCTCCCAGCTCTATTGTGATGTATCTCATAGAAGGGTAACCATGCCTGCAAACAGTATTCTAAAAACTTCAGACTGTATAATTGTAAAGATATATTTTAATGCTGATATTCTTAAATGTTTTTAAAAGTCAGTTTGCTATCCATTAATACCCTTAAGTCATATTTGCTACAAACCTGTTAAAGTGCAGTTCAACATCCATCATGCTTTTATTATATAATATAATAACCTAATATATTTCTAACAATATAAATTACTTACAGGTAGAATTCAGGCAGATCTGACTGGGAAAAGACTTGCATCGTTAGATATAAAGTGGGATTTACTCGTGCGGTCTACAATGACGCGAGCCCAAGAGACGGCGTCGATAATAGCCAAGCATCTACCTCAAGATTTACAAATAAAAGACTGTCAACTTATTGAAGAAGGTGCGCCCATTCCACCCGAGCCACCAGTTGGTCACTGGGCACCTGAACCAAAAGTAAGTTTTAAATCATGGCCACATACAACATCATCATAAAATTAAAAACATTGAACCAGTTTTGAATTTTGAGGTCATTTTTAGAGTTCCGTACCCAAAGGGTATCCAATGGGACCCTATTACTAAGCCTTCGCTGTCCGTCTGTCTGTCAGCGGGCTGTATCTCATGATCCGTAATAGGTAGACGGTTGAAATTTTCACAGAATGTGTATTTCTGTTGCCACTATAACAACAAATAATAAAAATTAAAAATTAATAGAAGCTCCCCTACTGGAAACGTGTATTACAATGGTACGGAACCCTTCATGATTATTCTTCATTCGCACTTCGCCAGTTATTCTTTTATATTCTGAGCTTGTTGTTATTTTATTGTCTGTGTGACTTTGGACTAAATCACATATTTTTATGTGTACCCTCTAAAAACCAATTGAATAAAAAGGTAGTTTAACAAAACGGAATAAATACATTCCTTAATGCATACATTGGTAATATGCTTAAAACTGAATATATAAAAATTAATTTTTGTTTTTTCGTAATTTTATGCACCGACAAATGTATTTGAAAGTCATTCAATTTCATTTGCATTCAATTTCAATTAATCATTTCTAACTAAGCAATATAACTCTTCCAAATTTAAAACCATATTTCCACAATTATTTCTTCTGCGGCAGCAAAGCGGCCGGTACCAGCTAGTAACTGATCAAGTTACTAGCTGGTACCCGCCTGAAGTTAACATGAACTGAAGTTTCAATCAATTCTCTATTGTCATTAAGTATCACTAAAATAACTATGTCCAGCATTTTTCGCCAATAGTCGAAAAAGAAGAAACTAATAATAAGGTTACCTGATTAGATTTTTTCATTGATTTCATCTTGTTTTTTACAAATTTTGCTCAAAATTAATTTAATTCACTAGTAAAGTAAGTAGTACTAGAGACTAGACAATCTTCGTTAAAAATTATACGTAGTCATTAGTAATAAAATAAAATACTTTATTCCACAGTATTATAATATTATAGTTCTATAATATTTTATAATATTTTTATTATATGCAAAATTTCATGAACATTTTTCTTGCAAAACAACTTATGAAAATGTTTAATTTTTATAATTTTAATTACAAAACCAACAAAAGTATGCACATTTAATATCAAATACAAATTCTTTTATGTTGTGTTTACATAACTTGTTTTTGCAAAATAACTTCATTTTTAAAATGACGGCCCAGTTTGCATACCTTACGCCGTTTAGATTAGTTGGGGTTTTACTAGCAAGATAACTTACTAACAGTTCAGTGGCATGCAATAATTAATAAAAATCATCTTTAGTAAAATAGTCATTAAGTTTCATATAAGTATTATATAAAAAAATTCTTCCATTTTCTAAAAAATCAAAAAAATATAATTAAATTTCCTGTTTGTAATCTTAGCATTTTTACATGATGGTTTACTCATTTGTTTCAAATACAACAAAAACTATGCAATTTTCTGTGTAATCGTTCTTTGTCTGATCCAGACTTAATTATAAGACTAGGTACTCAAAGTATTTTCATACAACATAAATATCAATTCTAAGATCAATTCTTTTTGTTATATTTTAAAGGGTATTCTTAGTTTACGGTATAACTTATAGAATAATTGAACATTTTTGAAGACATTAAGGAATTCTTTCCATGACCAAAAGCTTCAGGTAGTAGGGCTATAGCAATGGGTAGTCATTAATGGAGTATGGTTGGCACGTGTAGCAGTTCTTCCAGGACGGGGCACGAATAGAGGCTGCCTTTCGGCGTTACTTCTACAGGGCCCCACCCGACCAGACAAAGGACTCCTTCACAATTCTTGTTTGTCATGCGAACGTCATAAGATTCTTTGTTTGCAAGTAAGTATTTTTTTTTATTTTTTTTTATAAGGGACAACAAACAAGTCGTATAATAAAAATAACAATTCAAACCTTATGTAAATAGATTAGCTAATTACACAACCAACACCGTTATCCACTAAATTACTGTACTAATTAAAAGTTAAAAGGCACAGAGAACACAAAAATAAAACAAGAGGTAACAATGCATACCTAGCCGTTAATAGCAAAATCTTGAATGTTACATTTATTACCTGGAAAAACAATTTTGATTAACGGTATAAGATTAGAAGAAAAGAAAACGAAAATTTACAAGTCATTCAATACAAGTTTTATAGCATTTCTAAATTGAGATAGTGACATAGTAAATAAGTCTACATCGGAGAAGCTGTTGTCATACAGTTCCATTATGCGACGCAAAGGCGCGCTCTCGCCCGCAATGTTTTGCACAGATTAAGGAAAAACAAACGACGAGTGAGTGTGACATATTCTTTGCGAGCAACTTGGTACACGAAGGTATATACAATTGACAAATTGACAGCAATCGAAAAAGTTGCGACAAATTTTGTAAAGAAAAATACAGTCAAGCAGTAATCGCCTATTACTTAAAGTTGTTAAAGAGTATTTATGCAAGAGGTTGTCATAAGAGGACCAAGAACGGTAACATCTGTAGTTTAAAGAGCGTAGATATTTACCTTGAACCAATTCTAGTTAATCACGATACCTTTTGTAAAAGGGATTCCAAACTTGTGTGTCATATTCCAATTGAGGTCTTATAAGAGATTTATAAAGCAGTAGATAAGTGCCAGATTTTTAAATGGCTTACAAGTTCTCATGACAAAACCGTAAAGTTGAAAGGCTTTGTTGATAATGTGGTTAATATGGTAATCAAAATGAAGCTTAGAGTCAAAGAACACGACAAGGTCTTTAATAAGAGAGATGTTTTCATGAGGAGTATTACAAATTGTAAAGTGTGCAGAATCGCTAGCGGCTCCTATAACATTAATTTTTAATCGATGTTTTGCAAAAGGTTAATTTCCAAAAATTTGGAAACCGCTAATGTCGTTCCGGTCCATATATAAATAAGGAACCCAAACAGCCATTGAAAATTACAGACCTATTTCTTTTCTTAATGTACTGAGCAAATTGATGGAGGGAGTTGCGCATAAGCATTTATATCCTCTGATTGTTCGTCAAATTCCTTCGCAACAGCATGGATTCGTTCGTGGTCGCTGAATCAGGACTAATTTATCGATTTTTTCTAATGATGTTCTTCGAGGTATGGATGATGGTTTTCAGATCGATGCCATTTATACAGACTTCGAGAAGGTATTTGATCGCGTGGATCACATTATTCTTTGCGTAAACTCCAGGAGCTAAGAATTCATGGGAATCTTCTTAGGTGGATAGAGTCCTATCTACGTAACCGATCTCAAGCTGTTGTAATAGCTGGACATCGCTTTGACTTCGTGGATGTCCCATCTCGAGTCCCTCAAGGCTCGATATTGGGACCCTTACTGTATGCATCATACTTGTATGATATAGGACTGCTTTAAATTTTCCAAGTTTTTCGTGTATGCGGACCATACTAAAATTTACGCATATATTAAGTCTGAGGGAGATGCACACCAACTTCAGAAAGACTTGAACCAGCTTTTTTGCTTCTATCATGATAACCGTATTAGTGTTAATATTTCAAAATGTTATCAAATTAGCTTCACCCGTAAAAGGCATCAAATTGATTATCAATATAAATTAGATAACATACCTTTGGAACGCATCTACCAAACCAAAGATCTTGTTGTTTTTGATTCCAAAATGCTCATGTCTGATTATGTTACGATAATGGTAAGCGTATAAAAACTTAGGATTTGTTTTAAGAGTGTGTCGTCCATTCTCAGATTCTGAATGTATTAAAGTTCCGTATTATTCTTATGTACGAAGTGTTTTGGAGTATTGTTGTAATGTCTGGAATCCAAATTACTTGTCTTATGTAGAGAATATAGAGCAAATACAATGTTAATTTATTAAGGCATTAAATCATTGTACATAAGATAACATAAGAGCCGTGGTAACTCAGATGGTTAGCGCTCGCTGTAAGTTTCACAGTACATGAGCAACCCAGGTTCGATCCCCACCGGCACCAATGAAATTGTTAATTGCAATTTTAAGTGCTGATTTACCACGTGCTCGGCGGTGAAGGAAAACATCGTGAGGAAATCTACATGTCTGAGAAATAAGAAAAAAAATTATTTCGAAGACATGTGAAGTTCGCCAACACGCATTGGGGCAGCGCGGCGGACATTTCCTTGCCCTAAAACCGTCTCAGAAATGAGAGGAGACCTGTGCCCAGCAATGGGACGTAGGTTGTAACTTTGACTTTTAACTTTAACATTACATAAAAAAGCAGTTACGAGGAATCTTGCGATCACCATAACTTATTGCAGTTAAACGACCGACGTACACTTCTACAAATTTTGTTTCTTCACGACGTCTGTAGTAATAAAATTGATAGTCCTGATTGAAGTCTCAATTCCTACAATTTAATACTCCTCCGAAGCGTACCAGACACACATCTCTATTTAATGTTCTATTAAGTCGCTCTAAATATGCTCAAAATTCTATCATTAGTCATATACTTAACTGCTATAACAAAAACTTTTCATCTATTGATATTTTTCACGACAGTAAAGCTTCCATAAAAAAAGAAATATTCTTAATTCTAAGAAATAAGACATTTTAAATAATAATAATAAAAAAATCACATACAAACATGCCACACCTCTTCACATCCTTCTATACAATGTGTCCGGTTACCGGTGTCGGAGCTTTTAATGCTATAAAATATAATCAATTTCTTCGACAAATCATGTCTCAAACTCATTTAGACCTAGCTGTATTTAAATGGCAGCCATTTAAATTTTTCAGTGTCACCACCTCGACCCCGCGCATTAAAATTACAATATTCACCGATGTAGAAGTCCTACATTCTTAAAAGATGTCTCATTGGGTAGATAAAGATACGCGTAATAAAATAAAAGCAAACTTTTAACTGCAAAATTGTATTTAGATCCTAAAAAGACTAAGAAAAGAAAAAAATGTAAAAAAATCGGTTATTTTTTCACATTTTCGACTTTAATGAAAAAAGTAGGTCATTTACCTATCAATTTTGTACATTTATTAGATAGAGCAAGATATTTCCTTAACATAAACGTTAAAATCTTAATTGTAAATTAAATAGTTTAAGAATTGTACTTTATCAAACACGACCTCTTAAAAGCGCAAGCTGCACGTGCAGGATCATTTATGATAGTTCAAGAGCAGGTAGAAAACCCAAAGCCCATTGTTTGATGTTCTAAACAAGTGTACTTGGGACAACAAAACAGTCGTCCTCGCCACGCGTTGTGATTACACTACTTTTGCCCTCTAAGATCGCTTGTTGTTGTTATTGTTAAAAAACCGTTTTGTGGAACTTTTTAAGTTTGTGGTGAAGTTTCTAGTTATTTTGATATTCTAGAAACTTCACTACGCTGAGCGACTTTGATCTTCTCATACGGCCAGCAGTGAAGGACCACGTCTCAGATCCATAGGTCATCACTGGCAACACGCACTGGTTGTATAATCTAGTTTTAAGGTTTTGAGGTATGTCTGACGAGAAGATGTGTCGTAATCTCTCGAACGCTGCCCGACCGAGTTGAATCCATCGATTGACCTCTCGGTCAAAGTTGGACTTAGCTAGTCGGACTAGTTGTCCCAGGTAAACATATTCGTCAACTTCAAACTTAGTGCTCCCAACAACTACTGGCATAGGTGTGACATGGACGTTACACATGACTTTTGTTTTGTCCATGTTCATCTTAAGACCTATCCGTTGGAAGACACTATTGAGGTCATTGGGCATAGTGCTTACGTCCTCCAGTGATTCTGTCATAAAAACTATATCGTCGGCAAATCGAAGGTGAGTGATGTACTCGCCATTGATGTTAATCTTACCAGTCCAGTAGCATGAAAACGTCGTCCAATGCAGCGGTGAAGAGTTTCGGGGATATAACATCACCCTGTCTTACACCTCCCCGCAGTTGGATAGGTTTCATACTCTGGTTCAGTACTCGGATAGCCATCGTAACCCTACTGTACAAACACTTCAGCACTTCGATATATCGACAGTCAACTTGGCACCGCTGAAGAGACTGCAGCACCGCCCAAATTTCGACGGAATCAAAGGCTTTCTCATAGTCCACATACGCAAGACAAAGTAGCAGATTGTTCTCTTCGGTCTTCTGTACAATTTGCCGAAAAGAGTATGTATGTGGTCTATGGTGCTAAAGCCTTTTCGGAAACCGGCTTATTCGGGAGGCTGGAAATCGTTGAGTTTGCGTGCCAGACGATTCGTAATGACTCTCGAAAACAGCACGTAGACGTGGCTCAGAAGGGAAATCGGTCTGCAGTTCTTCAAGAGAGCATTGTCGCCTTTCTTGAAGATTAAGACCACCGCACTTCTGCTCTACGCCTCCGGAGTAGTGCCACCATTGAGGACGGAATTAAAGAGCTTCTGAAGGACTTCAAGTACCGGTTTTCCACCCGCTCTCAGAAGCTCCGCTGTTATTCCGGGATATCATCGGAATAGTGTCGGATAAGACTTGCTCTTGGATCGTTATTCACACTTGCGTGTGACTCCAGCGATGACGTGTACAGCTGCCCATAGAACCTATCAATCTCACTCAAAATCTCAGGTGTCCCGGAAACGATGCTGCCACATTCGGTCTTCAGCTTCGACAGTTAGCTCTTTCTGGCAGACAGTTCTCTGGCAAAGAATTTGGAGCCCTGGTTCCGCTCGATCGCTTCTTCAATACGAGCAGTATTAAAGTTGCGTAAGTCCCGCCGCATGCATTTAGAGATCTGTCTGTTCAGTTGCTGTATGCTTTCAAATCTGCTGACTTGCAGCTTCATTTCCCTTCTAACAGCCATGAGGTTAAGAGTGTGATCGGAGAGTTTTTGTGTTCTTCTGCGGCGGGTCTTGCTGAACTTATCTCCGACCGCATGGACAGTTTCCACGAGCTTGTTATTCATATCGTCCACTGCATTGCAATCTTCTAGGCACTGAAAACTGTTTTGTAACTCGAGCAGAAAGGTTTCGGGACTTTGAATTAGAGCACGAGGTTGAGTTGACTTCATTAGACGAGACCTCTCCAACTTAACGTTTAGGCTCAGTGTGCCTCTAACCATTCGGTGATCACTACCAGTTTTCACCCTCGCGATCACTGAGACATCACTGAACAGTTGGCGTCTAGTCGTCATAATGAAGTCAATCTCATTTTTTGGTCCAGGTCCTCTTCCTGTGGGGCCGCTTCTGGGAGAAAGAGTTCATCATAAAAAGTCTGTCTTTCTCCATGAAGTTGGCCAGCTGCTGGGTTCCGTTGCCCTATTCCAAATTTCCCTATCTTCAGCTCACCGTTCTCTCTTGTGCCTAGTTTTGCGTTGAAGTCTCCCATTAACACCGTATAGTGGGTTTTGGAGGAATGCACGACTTTAGAGATATCCTCATACATTTTCTCCACCTCCTCATCGGGATGTGCCAAGGTTGGTGCGTAAACCTGTATGACCTTCAACGAATACCGTTTGGTGATTCTGAGTATAAGGTACGCAACTCTCGTAGACACACTCACAATCTTTACTAACGTAGTTAACGAGAGACGTGTGGACGATAAATCCGACACCTCCTTGGGACAGATAATCGCCCTCCCGGTGATAGAATAAGTTGCCGGATTCCGTGTCCTCCCCCTCTCTTCGGACCTCAGATAATCCTATAATATTCCAGCGCAACTTGTCTATCTCTTCTTCCAACTCCAGGATCTTCTCGTTAATCCTCAGGGTGCGTGCGTTGTATGTTGCCAGGTCGAGTCGTCTTAGGTGGCAACTGAACCTCCACCGGAGATTCTTAGCACACCTTGCCCCGCCGTTACCATGGTCGCCATCGTAGTCAGAAATAGCGGGGCCGCCGGAGACTGGGGGCGTCTTTTTGTAACTCTCGTCATGGGGGGTATATTATAGTACCACGCTTAGCGAGCGGGTCGGCAACTGCAGTTTTTTATTGTAATTTGCTGTTATCAGAAAGATGCTGCAAATTATTAATTTTATATGTAGATCGGATCAAAATTAATAATTAAAAAGCTAAAGGTACTCCGTATTAACTGACATTGGGACGTCAATCACCTCAGTCCCCGTGACCATGGGTGCTGTAAAGCACCCGAAACGTCGGGAATTAATAAAATAAGTTAATTAAACGCGATATAATCCGTAAAAGTAGTTTAATTCAATGTGAAGGTGACAGATTTACATTTAGTCTGCCTAAAGAATTAGTTTATTTTCTAGACAATAGGAAGATAACCGATCCATGCAATCTTGAAGTAGAACACAATATAAGATACAATATAAGACTTAAGCCTAGTTGTTTCTATAATAGTGTTAAACTGATTACAATTCTAGTTTCATATCTTTATTTGACCAAAGTTAATGATACCTTTCATCTTTAATATTATCAGCTAGAAATATTGAGGGATATAACTTCTCAAATGCCGGACTCACCTACACGTAGTATCTGTAAACTAACGAACGTGGCTCTGGCGACCAATAAATGGCGGTATATCCCGTCGATAATAACGAACCTAAAACCCACAGACTGGTAATGGTTGTTAATGCGAGAGATATCGAACTTGGCTCACCATTTCGCCCTCCTAATAATGAGGCGCAAATCTTGTTTTTTAAATTTATTAGATGGCCATAAATACGAGGGTGACACTGAAAGTTCTTAGAAAATCAAAAACTGAACAAATTAGCAAGTTATTAGTTTTATTATATCTTTTCAAAATGTCCATTTACATCAATACATCGCTGCATCCGATGGAACCACTGAGAAAAGCACTTTGCCCACTCGTCCTTCTCCCGAACTTTTTCCAAAACAAGTGGCAAACAATTGTTAGTGTACCACTCTGCAGTAACTGTTTTTCGATCCTCTAAAATTCCAAAAATCCATTATGTTGAGTCAGTGCCCTTTCAGCATCACATCACTCATGCGATCGGATAATTTTATGTCTGTTTTTTCTTATTTACTTTTATCTTTGATGTTTTTTTATGTATCATTTTATTTTCTGTATCAAAACTGTATGAGTGTAAGTTGCTGAATAAATGCATGTCTATGTCTATGTCTAAAACAATTGTTGCGTAATGACCTGTCCTTCCGAAGAACGAGGCCACCATATTTTTTCCCACGCTTCGAGAGAGTCGCTTTAGTTGGCAACTTCTCGGAAGGAAACACCCAGACAGCAGACTGTCTCTTAGTTTCAGGATCATAACAATAAATCCAGCTTTCGTCACCCGTAAGTATGTCGAACACAGCATTTGAGTCACCTCCGTTAAATCTTTGAACCATCTCACGACACCAATAGACACGACGGAGTTTTTGGGCCTCTGTCAAATTATGAGGTATCCACCGGGCACAAAGCTTCCTGACCGCTAAATGTGCATGGAGGATTTTGTGCACTTGACTCATACCAATGCCTAAGCTTGTCCGAATCTGCGGATAAGTCACTCTTTTGTCAGTCTCTATCATACGCCGCACAACACAGATGTTATCTTCAGTCGTCGCCGTAGAAGGCCGTTCCAAAAAGTCATAAAAAATCATTGTACGAAAATTTACTCGCGTTAAATTCATGCGTGACACAGACAATTTTCAATTTGCCGCCAAATCGTAAACAAATGACAAATTAATAAAATACATACACAATAATATTGGCAAAGAGTTCCATTTTCAAAATTTGAACTTATTTTTTTATTATATCGTTTACAAGTGGCCAGTTCTAAAAACTTTCAGTGTCGCCCTCGTACAGAGTTCTTCATCCAAGATATTAAAAGTTCAGCCCAGTCTGATGTGTATTTCATTCACAAAATTCTTCATAATATGCTGATACGTCACATAGCGAATTTTTTGAAGATTTTGACTACTTAACCTAGCGAGCAGTTAAAGGACACATCATGTAACATCGTTTAAACGAATACTTTACATGCGGCAGGTATTTAAATAACAAAATCGCACCACTTTTACGTATCAAAATCCACTTTAAACTCATTATTTGAACGATAATACAAAAGCAACAATCAATCGACGGTCAAGTTTTTATACGTGGTAGAGCCATGCTGCAGCTATATTAGTAGTATAGTTGTAGCACGAATGGGTCGGCTCGACCGGGGAAGGACCACAATCTCACAGAATACTAGCGTAAAGTAGCAGCTTAACGCTGCTGTGTTTCGTATGGTGAGTGAAGAGAACCGGAGACCCTTTTTACTGGAAAAGAGGCATTCCATCTTAGGCTCAATTTACATTGCGGCGGAATGGAATGGAAGCGAATTTTGTAACGAACTTGTACATAGTAAAATGAATTTTATGTTAATTGCGTAAGGCCCAATTTACACTGCCGCGGAACGGAATGGAAGCGAATTTTTGTAACGAAATTGTACATAGTAAAATGAGTTTTATGTTAATTGTGTAAAGTTCAAACTAGATATGAGCCAAAAAAACGTCGCGCGTCTTCCGTGGAATTCTCGCGCATTCTCGAGAATTCCCGTAGCTACTGTCGGCGCAGTCTGTGGAATCCGCGGGAATTGGCGCGAAGGGTGACATTTTCATTTCTTTCATAAATCATGAACCCAAATATTTCTTTTCCTTTTTCTGATATTCTTCCTTTTCTCATCATTTTCTTTTTCTGCCTCACAAATAAGCAATATGAAAATAATATCCAATCAACCATTCTTGTCAAATAAAAGAGCGCAGTCGCGGTATGCTCGAGCATTCCCGCGAATTCCCGCGTCTTCCCGCGCTACGAGGCGAAATTGACGCTTCCATTCCGCCGCAATGTATATTGAGCCTAACGTGCAAACTAGATATGTTAAAAAAGTCACGCGTCTTCGAACGCGAAGTGGAACGGCATTCAAGACGCGCGACTTTTTTTGCTCATATCTAGTTTGAACTTTACACAATTAACATAAAACTCATTTTACTATGTACAATTTCGTTACAAAAATTCGCTTCCATTCCATTCCGCCGCAATGTAAATTGAGCCTTAGTCCTCACGGGTGACAACGCATCTGCATTTTAATTTTTTTGAGGATAGATGTAGATGTCTATGGGTCACAGCAACCACTTACCATCAGGTGAACTATGTGCTCGTTTGTCACCTTATCAAATCAAAACCTTCGTGCTATCAAAATTTCTAGATCTGACAGTTACAGCGGTATATAGGATTTATAATTCAGAGACCCGAAACTGTTAACGAGGCATTCCATCTTAGGGCTCAGGGGTGACAATGAATCAATATTTTGATTCTCAATCGCTGATAGATGTAGGTGCATATAGTCCACAGCTTTCACTTGAAATCAGGTGTACTGTGTGCTGGTTTGTCGCCCATATATCTATAAAAAACACCTACCTTTATTATGTGCTATTCGTATTAGTAAGAGTAAGAGCAAAGCCAAGGTAAAAAGGGTAAGATAGTCAGTATAATTATAACTTGCAAGCCATTTCATCTTAGTTTCAGAGGTAACATCTCATCTGTGGTCTTTGCCCGCATTTTTCCACAAGATGATCGGTTACCTCATTTGTCACTTTTATATGATCTAATTTTTTTTTTCTCTGTATAACTACACTTATTTTGAACTTTCAAATCTTCATGTATTGACTGTCAAAAAATGCATATAGCATTAAGCCTTTTATCCTTTTTGGTTTGGTAAATACAACAAAGAATAAATAATATTCTGGTCAAAGGAGCAGATGTTCTATAAAGTAAACCACCAACAAAGATCTTACGATGTGTTTATACTTCAACATCAAGCAAGTTCTGAATAAAAATATATATTTTTTAATAATTTCTGTGATCATTCGAAGTCTGTAATGATGATGATGATGAGGTATACCATCATAGGCAATAGGCCTCTCTATGTTCAGCAGTAGACTTCCCTCCTTACTGGTGGACCCCCTTGCCCCGTGGTACGATGCTACCACTGGAGAACCTTTTTCCCTATCGGTTGTTTGTTCTTGAGTTGTGCTATGTCCATTATTTTAGTGTTACTGCGAACATCCTCTGCGGTCGGTTATTTAGTGCTTTTAAATTTAGGCTTTCCTTTCATATGCTAGGCGGTAAGACGCCTAGAATCCATATAGTACCACTATAGTACACACCGTATCCACTATTGTTATCCGGTTTGAGTGGTATTAAATACCATTACAACTTAAGGATCTTGAGGCTGTTCTTCTTAGTCCAATTACCTGAAGCCTTCCTTGTTTAAAGTTGATCACGGGAGCCGTTTATGCTCAGATGGTCTGCTAGCTCGTTTATTATAATAAAATCTTTTTTAATTTATTTCAGGGCCCTCCAGTTTCCACCCGAAGGATGGCTTCGTATATCACTTAACCATGGATCGATAACTTGGGTGTCAATCTTACCCAATGGCAATGTAGTGTTACGGGCTCTAAGTGACACGGGTCACATGGACCCCAAGCACATCACAAGCCGGTAAACGCAAACTAACTATTGTAGACTAGACTAATTAGTACAATGTAAGAAATAGTCAATTATTATAGTTGGGTCGTGTTAGATTGAAGGCGTTTTTATTAGCACAAAATAAATGTGCTCGACTTGGAAAGAAGTTTATGCGGTGTCAATATTTAAAATATATGTGATAGTTTTTTTTACTTATATTTTTATGAACGTGAACAAAATAATTACTTTTTACCTCATGTTGGTATAGATTTGGATTTATAAATTGAAGCTATTTTGAGTGGTAACCTAATTAAAGCGCTCATTAAATCAATTTCTCTTGTTGCATTATTGCAATAGTGTTTCAACTAAAATACCATTTTGCATATTGTTGATTTTATTCATACTAATAAAATATATATTTTCCTATCATAGTAATCGATTTTTATATATTTCAGGATTTATTTATGTCGACATAAAATTAATTGAATGTGAAAATTGTTAACTGTTATGCCCATATATGTTATTAACAAACACTATTTTATTATGGATTAGAAATGATATCGAATAAAATTAGTATGTGTTCAATTACTTTTTGCATTACAAATGTAAATCTATGTAATTTGTTGACTTTGACATATTACTTTAATAATATTTACAAGTTTTATATACATACATAGTATTTGTTTTCCAGTAATAATAATGTTTATGACTATAATATGCCTATGAGATTACAAAACATTACAAAACGAATTGTTTACGTTCATGTTATGAAGCGTATTACCTGACATACAATTTTATCAAATTAATGTGTATTTCAGAAAACTTAGTCATAATTTATATAGTTTAAAGTATATTGGACAACAATGTTTATTCATACAAGTAAATGATGTATTAACAAATCTTAAAAAATTAAGGAAATTATCTAAAACCTATGTTACATCAACAAAACATTAATTAGTATTTGTTTTTTTCAAGTTATAATATTATATTTGATATATGTAAATAAAAATTTGACTATCTGTTCTTAATAGATGTCTTATTTTTTCTACTCTGTCTAAAAATTGCCGTACATGAATATTAATTTTCGTTCACATTTCGTATTCTGTTAATGCTCCGGCCATTCTTATCACGGTTTTCTTATCTTGTAGCCGACCCAAAAAGCTTTCGAAGCGTCGATTAAACCAGACTTCGCAACAGTAATGGTGGCTAATTTGAGGCCATTTGACGGGGCGTACGGCGTGGCGACGCGTGCAAACAATTCGAGCGGCCGCCACTAGGAAGACTTTAACGCCAGCTATACATGTTGTCCATAGCTCGCCGAGCGAAGGCGAGTACCAACGTATGGACAGCCCATTTGTTCAGCCTCGCCATTGAAAAATTATTATAGGTATACGGTTCGTTTGGCGTGCCTTGCCACCGCTCGGGATCGCTCACCACGACTCATCTCACTTCGGAACAGTAGCGGTTTTTCTGTACAAATCAAAGGCGCTCGCCCGCATGCGGCAAGTCGTGTCCACATGTAAGTGGGCCATGTCAGTATGTTCACTCTTTCAAACTTGAGCAACATGTAAATTGTAGCACTCGCCTACGCTCGCGTTGGCTAAGGCTTGGCCAACATGTATTGCCGGCTTAATATAAGACCGTGTTTGCCATGCGCGTCAAACGACCCGCCTCGCTCTAAGCTCGATTAGAGCGGGCACTCTGTTTCTACTAAGATTTAAGACCAGAATGTTTAATGCATCAGTGAACGAAAAAATAATATTATGTTGAATGGGCATTGAAAGTTCAAATTAACATTCGTCAAAATTTATTTTATGCTTATTCCTATTGATAGATATAACTACGATTTATTGGTTGAAATTGACTACTTTACTGATAGACTAGGTATAAAACTTACAGACTATCGCCGGTTTATATAAAATATATTAAATAATAGAAAGATAACTGGAAGTAAGTTTCCATGTGATGTTTTTTCTTTGATCTTCCACCGAAACATTTTATACGGTAAAGATATCCAAGCTATCCTGCATGTTCGTAACAGAAGATATGATATGTTATGTACACTTTAGCGCCGGTTACAGCTAATGGAGTTCATTCTACGTGGGCCACTCGCAAAGTATTGCGAAACTAAAAAAAGTTCTATGGCTAAAGTTTTCATTACAAAATCCTTTCAAAGAACTCTTCACCAGCCATATACAAAGATTCATGCGTCCGAACCAATTATGGAAACCCTATTTTTTAATCTATTAGCCACAGTAAAACTAAATTTGCAAATATTCGTTATCATAAACTTAACGCAACTTTACAATGAAATGAAATTAACATAGATTACAAAATATTGTTCGGGTGTAAGTTGTTATTTTTTTTCCTAAATAACAACTGCAACCTGCACACAATGTATCCTGCGATTAATAGACGAGATTCTAGCAAACGCTACGCAAACAAATACAAACTGTTGATGGAAAGTAGCCTTACCAATTACGAGAGAATTGGCTCTGCATCTGCACTATGGTATGCTAGCCAGCTGCCCTCATTAAGGCCTACAACCAGCAGTCGTCTTAAAAATTCTGCTGATTTTGATGTTGATGTTAAAATGCTAAAGGGTTTTAAATTTATATAATTTCTATTATGCCAAAACATTAACAGGCACACATCTTTGTTTTTTAAAAACGTATCCCCCAACTAAGATTTTCTCTTTTTTTGTGGCCTTTGACATTCATAAATTAATGGACAAGCTTCCAGACCCGGTAGTATTACTTGAAGACTTGTTCCGTACGTGATTCGAACCCGCGGATCCGCAGTGTCGCAGCCAAATGCTTAGCTACTGCGCTACCGAGTTTCCGAAAATTTAAAATATATGTATGTAAAAAGTGTAGTTATTAAATGTGGATTGTACAATCTTATATGTTCAGTGTCGCATGGTGTAGTTAGAGTATTTACGGGGATTGTTTGTAATAGCTTATTTTCAATTAAACAAAATTATAAGTATACAATAGTAAATAATAGTCCAATAATTGTTAAAAAAATTGCTAAATATTTATTACATTGTACATTAACAGGAATGATGAAGCTCGAAGTGACACCCTGTTTACATTTTTCAACGCAAGATTTTGCGTGAATGAAATAATTACGAATGGAAGTATTAAAAGTTTATTTTGAAGCAAACGTCTAGGAGATTTATTTTATGTAAGTGCTCATTTGACCTGAAATTATACGTTGTGACCTAAAAAATTTAAACCTGAAATTGAGGCAATGATTTGTAAACTTCATTTTACCAAGCTTGTCTCACTCCGCGCTTTAGGCATGTAAATATACCTACATTTTCATGCCTAAAGCGCGGGGCATGCGGGGCTAATTCCGTGAGGTTGTCACGCGCCCGCTCGAGCTGACGCGCGCCTTACGTTAAAAAAAATATTTTTCTCTAATAAGTATTTAGGCACTTTTGATATTTATTTTTGAGTTTTTATTCAATGGCCTCTCAAAAAGCCAAAAGGTACTGCATAACATATGGGTGCTTAAATAACAATAGGAATGTCGACTTTTCATTCTTCACTGTTCCTAAGCATACCGAAAGGTAATATATATCGCTGCTTTGCACGAATAACCGCACAATCCAAAACACACATTTTACAGGGTAGCTATTTGAAAATTAAACAAAATATTTACTGTCATAACTTTTCATGTTTTTAATCATTAGAAGAGTAGAATATATAAATCGAAAGTATATTAATCAAGGATTGATTATAATCTAAAAATTCAGGTTTTGAGCTGCGAATACCTTAATTAATAATTAAAACTATGACTTATTCGACTTGTTACAAAATGAGTTTTGGTATATTATCATGAATAGGAACATAAATCAAAATAATACATATGAATAGTTCTCAATTTTAGTTTTACAATGGCATAACTGATAGTATGATCTGAAAGATATTAAAAAAATCTGTAATAATGACACAATTACGATAAAGATAATATTAATGAAAAGTGTGTTCAAACACAAATCAATTTTTGTTTTATGCTGAAGCCTTCGGAACGATTTTTCTGTAGAGTAACACATTTCTGTTTATCATATTTAGAGATTAAACAAACCTGTAGATAAGTATTTTATTATTATTTATTTATTATTATTATAGTCCACATTTTATAACAATTTGCAGTATGTCTATTACTGTCATCAAGCTACCAGTACGCAGATTAAAATGATCACGTTAACATTAAAATATTAGGAATCACAAACATAAAAGAAATCGAACCAACAATACCTATCTATTACGCTTCTTAAAAGTAATTAGGAAAATAACATTATGAACCATGAACATAAATAAAATTCTAACAAAGTTTTGCTTTTTAAAAATATTTAGGAACATTATGAACCATAAACATAAAAAAAATCAACAAACTAAAAATAATTAGGAACATGATGAACCATGCTTAAACATAAAAAAAATTACAAACTTGTGCTTATTTTAAAAATAATTCGGTTAATTAAAACAATACACAAAAAAATGTATCAAACACTGGACAACTACCGAATAATCAGTCTTCTTCAGGTACACTTAATAATAAAAATTAGAGATTCTCAAAAAACGGTTTATAAAATCTTGGTACAATATTTTTCCTAATAAGGTCTAGCAAACCCTTCTTCTTCTTCTCACATATTGGGATTTTTTCTGTGTATGCCTTTTTAACAGTGATATTATTGGCAGTGTTTCTTGTCTTACCAATTTTATCTATCATGACTGTTTTAAACTCTGTGTCCTCGTACGATGTTTTATAGGAAAAACAGTAATTAGAGTCATTAGATTCCACCTTTAAAATTTTGACGTCTCCTAGCTTTAACGTTTCTTTGTCCATATTCTTAAAAAGTTTTGCCTATCGATGAAGCCAACGCTTTTATATCAAAAATCTTCGTATTAATTCATTTACTTGATAAGTTTTACCAGATTTTTAGCATTTCTTATAATGTGCACATACTGGTCAGGTGTATATGGGTCCAGACTTTAGAGCTTTACCTACTCCTCTTTCAATAAGGGAGTGAACATTATCACCCTCATTTTGAGTGTGCCCTTTTATTAAGTATTTGTGGGTTATTGAATTAATAAAATCGAGATGGTAAACTGCATATACATAAAGAGCTATTATGTACTGGTTCTTTTGCTGGCCACAGCAATTGTCGGAATAAAAAACTATATCTAATTTTGAGTCTAGTTCTTCAGCTTTAAACTTTAAATTCTGTATGTATTTAAGCAAACAAGATCCTATTTCTATAGCACCGCGTTTAGCTTGACCTTCATACCAGACATAACATGCAGTGTCTTTAGATTTGATATCGCATATTGTGAAATTATACGTATTTAATTTTGATACGTAATAAAAGTTTGATGCATCTCCTCTAGGACAAGGCATTGCAGCCTGAAGATCATAAACTGCTACAATACAATTATCAGGAGTAAATTTTTTGTCATCTTCTTTATTTTGCCTTGACAAATCCTTCTCTTTTAAATGCCTATCAAACTTTTCTTTCAGTTCTACCTTATCGTTTTCTGTGGCATTACTGTATGATGTACAATCCTCACACTGATCTTTTTTGCTGGAAAAAGCTAATGTTGAACTCTGTTGTTGAAGATCCTGTAATACATAAGGTAATTGGCGCTTGGTAGACTTTTTGACTGACAGTCGAGTTCGTAATCCCTATGTAAGTCTGCTACAGTTTTCCCACCATCAATATAAAGCCTTTTGTGTCTGCACGACAGTAGTGACTTTCAATTTTGGAATTGAGTTGATGTGTTGAATTACACTTTCTTTAATAGCCGGATCTAAATGGAAATGTTGACTGTGTTTCCACGATTATCCAAATCTAACATGCCACATGAATTCTGCTTCTTTTGAATAACAGTTCGGATAAAGGCATCAGTTATATCTAGCGTAGCTTTAAAAATACTACACACTCGAATTCTCTCATTATCAATGGTCAAATAAAAGCGTTGTTTTTCCCGGTTACTGTTATGCATCTTGTATGAGTAGCGTGGTTGAATGACGGAAAGATGGCGTAAAATAAACTCCTGTTGCCTTTGCAGATCTCCCATGCCCCAAAAGCTTTCAAAAATTTCTTTGCGCTGTGATTCTGTAATGTTTTGTGTACATTTTGTTTGCATTTATCAGTACACGGTGTTTTGAGAGACTTTGCAGGCACAACGGTTTTTCCCTTTTAGAATTGGATATATAGGACTTACCAGAGTTTCTTAGGATTTTGCCTTGTTACGCAACCAGTTATTGGGTGTAGATTTTCTTTTCTGTCCTTTATTTGAGCTGATATTATCGTCACAACCAAGATGTAGAATTGGTATCAGCAGTAAGTTCTAAAGAAGCTGGAGTGTAGAACATGAAGTTGAAGCTACTGGCTCAATCGAATCATTGCGAGAAATATCTTCTTCGATGCAGGTAGCTCTTGTAGAAAATATGTTATTGTCTACCTAGACTGAACCACTGCTGTTAAACGTTCATTATTCAATTCATCGTCTGATGAACTCTCGGAATCTGAGGAACTAGATCCATCGCTTGAGCTGGATGAACCAGATCCATCGCTTGAGCTGCTACTAGATTCTGTTTGCATGGGGGCTATCGGCATAGGTATAGGTGAACTTGTTTGGTTTATGGTGGAAACATCGTTACTGAAATTGTCATATTGTTTTTCATTTAAATCTACTCCACTCAACAAATTTTTAAAAACTTCTCGGTTTTTTCTTTTCAAAAGAGACCTCTTTGTAGAGCAGGGTGTATCGATATCTACATAGTCAGGATCTTTCACACTATCATCTGAGCAAAAGTCTTCACTAACATTAGATAAATCTTTATTTTCAATATTATCGTTAGGCTTGGGAGATAAAATGAACTGTTCCTTTTCAGTGAATTGTATGGAAGTTGAAGTCGTAGGTATTTCATTCTGTATAACAGATTTACTATCTTGTTTGAGATTCCGGATTATTTGTAGGGTACGGGGATTTGGCACTGTAAATAATAAGAACATTTCATAAAATAACGAACCACGCCATACTATGCCATGGCATGTCATGCCAGAACAACATCACAATACAACACACCACACTACACCACTCCATACCAACCATGCCATGCCACACCACACCGTTCAATCCTGTCATACTACAACACAACACAACATAGCATCATGCCTGTAATACCTGAAGCCGGCTATGTCTTTTCTGCTGTTCATCGGCATAATTTCTAACGCCGAGTTGCTAAATTAAGAATGTTCTAAATAAGAAATGACGATTACCCCGTTTGCTGCTTGAACCAGGATTCGAACCCGGGACATCGCGGTTAAACAAGCCACGCAAGAGGCAGCAAAAAAATACCAAAACACGTTATAATTACATTATATCGTTAAAAGTAACTGAACTTGCTTTCGGTTCTAAATTGTTTAGCTTTATTTTTAAGCAATAATAACCTATTTCATAAACATGTTAAAAGATTTTGTTGTTTCTATCTTGAAGAAACAAATAAAACTTAATAAGTATTATTGTCTTACTTACTTTTTCGTGAAGAATGTTGTAGCACTAAATGCAGCACTTTTTAACAAAAAAAATGATCGAAAACAGTCACAATTTTAACTTAAATAATCAATCAACTCAAAATGAATGAATATTGCAGAAAATATTACTAAACTTTACAATTTAAACACACGATTATTTGTAATGTGCTATTATTCCCGAAAGTTTTGATATGGACACGCGAAAACAATAATAGTAACTGGCGATCGTCGACTGTTGCACAAATATGGCGTGATAAATCAACCAATCACATAACGACATTTTTACGCGCCACTCCGTCAGTTTTGCCGTTATGAATGTGAGTCTTACTGACCATAAAATACGGACTATTTTGCAAGTGACTGTGTTATAAACCAGTATTTGCAATATTTTGGTTTGTGCGGTTATTCGTGCAAAGCAGCGATATTATTATTATAGGTAGATCTAGATAATTAGGTACTTAGTTACTGACGCCATAGTTACAGATTTATTATTTGATTAGTGACCCGACCACAGCTTCGCAATTTTCGATTTTTTCGCGTATAATGCCAATGACCTTAAAAAATCGTTTAGTGTAAATAGACCTCCCAGTACACCACCAGTGACTGCCTACTAATGCAAGATCAGCATATATTGGTTTATAGTTTAACACTTGGTCGATAAAAGAAAGAGTTCATTAATAATGAAGTCGCGTGTCGTATGTTTGTAAATAGCAAAGAATGTGAAACAGACAAGTGACGGCTCTGTGGCGCAGTGGCTTAGTAATAAGTTGCAACGTTAAGTTCCGCGGGTTCGAATCCCGGACGGAACAAGTATTTGTATGGCCTACAAATAATTGTTCTGGGTATGTTCTATGTATGTAAACTGTCCCTGCGATACAGGAGAAAATCCTAGTGTGGAGGTAACGTTTATAAAAAAGAGAGGAACAGAGACAACTAACGAAATTAAAAATTTTGTACAACCGACTTCAATATTAATACGCATTATTAAGGATAACTCCAAAACTACTGGTCAGATCTGGATCAAATTTATATGGGATGTATAAATTATAAGTACCAGCTTTCAAATAAAAATAGAATCAAAATCGATTCACCTAGAAAAATTACGCGTGCCAAATAATTTTTTTTTTTTTGAAGATATAAACGGTAGGCTAATTTCACGAAGGTTATTTCCGAGGCGTGCAAAGTATTATGAAGATTAGCGACGTAACTAAGTTTAAACTATTTATTCTGTGATTTTACTGCAAAAGTTAAAGTTACAGCCTATATACGTCCCACTGCTGGGCACAGGCCTCCTCTCATTTCTGAGAGAGTTTTAGGGAAAGAAAATGTTCGCTGCGCTGCCCAATGCGTGTTGGCGAACTTCACATATCTTCTAAATATTTTTTTTTCTTATTTCTCAGACATGCATGTTCCTCACGATGATTTCGTTCACCACCGAGCACGTGGTAAATCAGCACTTAAAATTGCAATTAACAATTTCATTTGTGCCGGCGGGGATTGAACCCGGGTTGCTCGCGTACTGTAAAATTTACAGCGAGCACTTAGCCCCTAAGTTACCACGGCTCTACTACAAATATGCAGCTAATTGTAAAGAAAATAATGAATCTTTAAGTCGCCATCTTTCTAATTAACCCGCGGCACCTTAGTATGATTAAATAACAATGAAATTAGCAATGGATATTAAATATTATTTTGAAAAACATTTTAGATATAAATGTTTTACTCGACGTTAACGTACGGTAGACGTGTTTTAAATTAATTTGTCGAAGTAACAGTCAGAAGAGTACGTATTATGGGCGGGACACTAGACTTTCACCGAAAGGAAGTTAGCGTAGAACATTATTTTTTTAAATTAAACTGTATGCCAATTCATTGCTCCTTAAATGCTCCCTTAGAATTCGTAACTGCTCTACGTCTATTGCTATTAGTTAATTTATAATTATTTTTTTTAAATTTAATATTCGAAAATTTAATTTTGCTATAAAATATCTACTTTTTTAAATTAAACTGTATGCCAATTAATTGCTCCTTAAATGTTGTCTTAGAATCCGTAATTGCTCCACGTCTATTGCTATTAGTTAATTTATAATTTCTTAAAAATTAAATTTTCGAAAATTAATTTTTTTATTCCGCTTAGACTTTCGGTGTGTAAACAGGTAGTCTGTGCACTAGACTTCGTACCTTCGTAGCTATTATAAACAACGAACGAATAAGCCATTCATCCTGTGAATGAAAATTAATGAATAACTTAGTGGATATGGTATTATGGGCTGCGACATAAGTTTTGTATATTTCTTTAGTTTTTCTTTTTGTCATTCCAAATACCTACTTATTTACCTAGCGACAGTTTAGCTTGGGTAAGGCTGCGAGACGTTACGGTAGCGATGCTAGTATTAAAAAAATATATTTAATGTTTACTGCCATTTATTATTTCAACTTTTTTTTACCGTAATCATATCTGTTAAATATTGTACATAGTAATAATTTGTACCTACTTATTCTCAGAAAATTTAAAACTTGTATTTTTTGAAATCAAAATATTAAAAATATTTCTAAAATGATCTACTTAATTTTATTTACCCTTATTATTTTTTACTAACTGCCTTGACATTGTTATCTACTTCTATACGCTAATATAGAGGTATAGTTGTTTGTTTATGGAAGTAGTTTCTGGAACTGATGATTTGATTTTAAAAATTCTTTTACTTCACGAAATAGTCTATGTTTTATTGTAATCAAAATATGTTTTTAGAATGAAATTAGAAGATTTGTAAAGGTCTGCGAAAAATGAGTTGTACTGGCGAGCGCTGACCAAACGGCTTGAAATAAATGAATAAATACAATGTCAAAAAAACTAGTTGTTATAAAATAGATACAAATTACACGGTTATTTTGTATATAATTATTATAGCGTGTATTTTGTTTTTACTCCTAATTATTTTTGTCCTTTTTAAAAAAAATACAGAAATAACTTCGCTTTTAAGCGTGGGTTAGCTATTATGATGCATTTATTTTTAATTTCGACTTTATTTTTATTTTATACTAAACTATGAATGATTGAATTATTAAAAAAAAAAAATATAAAATATAATTCAATTATCAGAAATGGTAGCATAAAATAAATTAAAATATGTTTTAAACATGGTGGAGCCATGCTGCAGCTAGCTATATTATGGTTCTAGCACGAATGGGTCGACTCTACCGGGAAATTACCACGCTATTACAGAATACCAGCGTAAAATTGCAGCTTATACTGTATTTCGTATGATGAATGCAGAGAACCGGAGACTTTTTACTGGAAACGAGGCATTCCATCTTAGTCAACAGGGTTGACAACGCTTCTGCATTTTGATTCTTTATCGAAGACAGATTTAGATGTCAATGAGCCATATCATCACTTACCATCAGTTGGACTGTGTGCTCGTTTGTCACTATAAAACTATAAAAAACACAAACTATAAAAAAAATGTAAAATAATATTCAAATAAAAATTTATCATAATCTGTTATTTTGTTGCACACACCTTTTTCTTGTTTTCAAGTCTATTGAAAGGCACTTAAAAGATGCAATAATGTGAAATAAAACGACATAATATCTATAATAGATAATATAATTAATTATTTTATTGGTCGCCTCACAACATCAATATTAATTAAAATAGTTTGAAGTACCTACTTAGTATTAAATAGCGTACATTCATCAACACAAGACTTGCGTATTGATAGGTAATTAAAATAGGCCGATCATAATTAAATAAATTAATTAATTTATAGGCGATAAAATATCCATTTCAAAAACCTACAATACAATATTAAAAATATTTTTAAACTATTGTTATAACAGTGTTGATAATTGTACCTATATAAATTGATAGAATTGATATGAGTCATTTAAAACTTTATTAGAAGCTCTGTGCTACAGCTAGGTAAGAAGAATAATAGGTTGAATCATATCTAGTTATAAATCTAGATTTGCTACGGTGTATAAAACTTTGAGCACAATATTATGCTGGATATATAAGAGTATAATATGTAATATTATGCAAGCAGAGTTGAACCATTACAGAGTCGGCAACAGTAAATTCCAATTTAGTTGCGTTATTACCGGTATAGGAAGAACTGAGTGCATAAAATAGGTAATCTGTAATTAAAGTCGTTCGATTTCTTCGAACTCTTGCTAACTTCCCACAACATCTTTCTTTTTCTTAGTATCAATATTTGCCGCAAAATAATAGACGTATACAAAGTAGGTATAGCTTAGGTTGTAGCTAATGCAACAAAATTAACGAATATAGTCGTACATATATTTTGTTTATGGGGTGTAGCAATTCGTGGACATTGAAATTTAATTACTAATATCAAAAAATCAGACCATTTCCAGATATCCATTCACATTAACATGTTAAAATTGTCAACAATAAGAAAGTGAATTTGGTAGTGGATAAATAGTATGTAGGTAGATTGTATACCCTATACCTATTCACTATGAACAATATATATGATTTTGAGGAGTAGGTTACAACAGACCTTTGTACATATTCATTATTCATGTCATATAATCAAAGATTAACATCATATTATTGGAGAGCCACCGTCATTCACATTCCGCAAAACGTTTCACCCGCATTTCAATATTGTTTAATTATTACATTCATTCATAGATTTCCAAGTCTAACCAATGCACATCAAAAAAAACGAGCAGTACAGTACCCGCTATCAGGTATGCGCGAGTGTAAGTATGATTATGATTTATGATTGCTTTGTTTCATTTCGTCTCGTGCAACAAGAGTGAGAGAGAAAACAGATTTAGTTAAGAAACACCACACCATATGAGAATTTAGATTTAAAAAAAATATGAATTCAGTAAGATACGTTTGTTTTCAAATGCATGCATCGCACGTTCGCCGTCTTATAATGTTTCAGGTTTCGGCCAAAGTGATTAAATACTGTCAGTGTTACGAAAAAGAAGACATAGATGGCATTTAAGTTCGATAATTCGAATAGTTCTAAATCGTTTTCTAAGCTTCAATAGATACATAGTAAAAAAGGTACGACCATCCGACAACGCTGACTCTTCCATGTTACCTACTCTTTATGTTTACTAAAAAAAGGTTTATTACTCTATGATACCAAGTTTCAAAATTGTTCCGATTATCTACCCCGCTTGCGGTCAAATAACAGCAATAGTAAAATATGTTACAATAACGTAATTAGAAGTATAAAGTTATGGTTAAAAGATATAGGAATATATTAATCACGATGCTGACTTTAAACTTACTATGTAAAAACTACAACAATTGTAATCATAATAGATAGAATTGGCACATTTTATAGACTAAAAATATACGCTATCTCATCCTTCCTCTATGACCAAAGAATAATCGATAGGAATAAATACCCAATAGCGAGTAAACATCGCGAAATATAATTATAAACATATCAGTTATAATAGAGCAAGACCTAAGCCTAAATTGTATAGCCATGCAAGAAGTCAAAACGGTATTTTAAACTGCCGTAACAGATCTTTGGAAAATCACGTCGGTTCCGTCGGTCACTTCTTCGTCCTCTTCATCGTCGCAGGCGTCCTCTGGCTCGCCTAATGCTCTGACGAACTCTGTAATTTTAAAAGTATTGTTTTTAATTGTTTTTGCATTCATTCATTCATTATTGCCTATTATAAGTCCAATGCTGAACATGGGTTTTCCCCCCTAGATTGCCTTGCCTCATAGGATTTTGCTATAGTGGCCATTATTGACAGGAGAGATGGCAACCGCAGTTTTTTATTATTTCCAGTTGTTATCAGGAACATGCTGCTGCACATCTCCTCTTTTAGTTTCCATAAATCGCCTCCTATAATACCTACAGAATGATAATAGGTAGTGGATATACACGGCCAATACTAAAACTAGCTGTAGTTTTTAATTATTATCCTAAATTTTATCTAAAGACTGTCATAATTTAAATCCTTACAAGAAAGATACCTAAACAGTTCTTGCAATGAGGTATGTATATTATTCAGATGTTAGGTGGTTGTTTTATTTTTTGGAAGCTTCGTATACCTAATGCCAAAAAAATTAAAAGTGTATTCTATACATTTCGATCTATATCTTTAGATACTTGACATTACCTGCGGCGTGAGTTAAAATAAATAAAATTTGGAAAGTTGTAGATAATAATATATGGCCTTACTCATAAACATCGACATCAATTTTAGAAATGCTTAAAATTGCTTCCTCTCTTTACACTAAATGACAATAGAAAAGGACAGGTAAAGAGATAACTTATATTAAATTTACGTACTTAAGCGATAATCAACGATTATAAGGCCTGTATAATATTATGTGACTTCGAAAGAAACAATAAACTTACCCAAAAAGTCAATACGCCCATCGCCATCAGAATCTACTTCTTTTATCATATCTTCGACTGGAAATAAACAAATGCCATTAAAATATTAAATTGGTAAAATTGTCATCGTCGCTGCCGTGCCGTTTATCGAACTTTTATTATTTACCTATTTAGTTATTTTTAGGTGATAGAGCTACGCTGCAGCTATATTATAGTTGTAGCACGATTGGGTCGAATCGACTGGGGTAGGACCACGCTCTCACAGAATACCAGCGTAAAACAATAGCTAAATGCAAAGAGATTTAAATATATATACTAACTTAAATGTCTTTACCTAAATGCTGCTGTGTTTCGTAATGTGAGTGTAGAAAACCGGAGACCCTTTTGACTGGAAACGAGGCATTCCATCTTAGTCCTCAGGGGTGACAACGCATCTGTATTTTGATTCTTAATCGAGGATAAATGTAGATGTCTATGGGCCACAGCATCCACTTATCATCAGGTGGACTGTGTGCTCGTTTGTCATTCTTACGTCTATATCTTTACATTCATTCATGATTAAAATTAATTTAGTTTTAGTTGTTTGAATTTCATGGTCTTCTATCAATTTACGGTATAATGTTTATTTGACATATTTTATTCATATCATTGGTCCTATTTAATATTGATTGGCACCTTAAAAGAGATGTAAATAGTTTTCGAGTTATAGTTCGAGTAGACTTCAAAATTCATAAATGCAGGTTTATAATTATATATACTACACATGGAATAAAACTAATGTTACGGATTTTATCACGTTTATTTTAACTTTTATTACGTGGGGTTTTTACGCATCTTTGGATGAAAGTTCCACAAAACCCGCGTAATAAAACATATCGTTGATGTTAAGCACCGACGCTCGGAAAGTCTAAAGTATGTCGACATGTTTAGTATCGTCCCAACCATTATATCGGATCTGATAAACAACAAATCCTTGCAATAGAACACCGATTTCTACCAATGATGATACGCGAGGCAATTGAAATAAAAAATCCTAATTTTAATATGGAAGATTGCTGAGAGCTACCATCTGCTAAGGACCCCATAATTAATAAAATAAAATTCAAACCCAAGCATACTACTGCATTTATTCTATTCTTATTCTATTCCATTCTAACTATGACATCAGATCGTCAAACACCTCAGTCCTCCCATGACCATGGGTGCTGTAAAGTGGCCAAAACATCGGAATTAAAAAGTTAAAATTAAACGCGATAAAATCCTTAAAATTAGTTTTATTCCTTATAAATTTTATTCACAGTGAACGTGGGAAGCACAATACTCATGAACGGGAGTAGAAAATGTTCGCCTTGTTGTGGCGGTGAAAGAGAATCCACCACCTCATATCATCCCGTCGTAAGAGGCGATGTAGGAAAACAAACAGGAGATGGGCAGCATCATCTTCCTGACAACAGATCAAAATAGCTGTGGTTGCCAACCCGCCTACCAAGCCCCTACCCGCCTACCAACTATAGCAAATATCCAGCTACTTGACAATTTATGGGGAGGCCTATGTTCATTTCAGTGGACTTTTGATAGGCTGACAATAATGAGTTCTACTCATCTTTGCAACCCTTAATATTTACGGTAGAGTTAAAACAAAAAGTAACATACCCGAAAATATTAATGAAATTAAAACTATACATATATTTCCCTTGAAAAGTAAAAGTAGCAGCTTACATACATGTTACTACTGAACATAGGCCGCAGAGTTTTTAGCCAAAAAGTGTTTGCTGCGCTGATTCCAACGCGGGATGACCTCAACTGGTTAACTTCTCATATATGCAGGTTTTACTTCACCGCCGAGAACGTGGTAAATCGACATTTCAAATTGCATTTTAAATATATGCTTAAATATATAATAATGCTTACGTACCATGAAATTTAAGTTTTAATCAGTTGGATTACTGCCTTTGACAAGTAAAATAAAATGAACGTTTATTTAAGTAAAATCTGCTTTCTTTAAATAAAGTATTTTTCCGCAAGAGCCTGTTCATTTACATATGAGCTATGAAACCAGGACTGTCATAAATATCTTAATATGTCTGAAAATATGAAAGCTATCTTAAATTATAAACTGATTTATAAGTCTCATTAAAGGTAAAAAGTAAAGTAGCAGTATAAGTAAGGTATACGTGTCACTACTGAGCACAGGGCTCCTCATTACGTATAGTATTTTGTGGGCAGAAAATAGAGTATGCTGCAATGCTTCGTTTTAGTTTATAGTTTTACATCCCCACGACTATTCTAATTACTCAGATATCTAGGTTTCCCCACGAGTTATTCTTCACCACTTTAACGGACACGTGTTAAGTCAGCACGTAAAATTTTATATAACAGATTCATCCTCGAGGGAATCGTACGTTTTCCTCCCGTGCCATGATGAAATCTCGGCGAGCTACAAGGCCCTCTTTTTGTTTAAATACAATTTATAAAACTGAAACTAAGCTTTTGCATGATTGTTGACCACATCTACCTAGTAATTACACATCCGACGATGCCACGAACAAATTTCAATTATTTACATCGTATATTCAGTAGCATTCTATTTTATCAGTGACTTATCATAAGTAGATGGCGCTATTATTAGATGAAATAATAAAATCCCAAACTATACTATCTATTAATATCAGCGATAGAAGCGAACATTTATTTATTATATCAATAAGGCATAAAATGATTTCAATTCTGTTAAAAATCTGTTTCTGTTAAAAATACGCTATCAGCGCCGCTAGCGGTGAAAACGATTTAATGATATCGTCATATGACATAGCAACGTTGTGTTTAGTTCTTAATATCTTCAAACGATTTCTATTCATTGATTTGGTCAAGCTATATCATGAAATGGTCAACAAACAGTGTTAAATATCATGAAATGACCACACCATTTCACGAAATGATAGACTACTTTATGGTATATGATTATATAAAAATCTCTTTAATAAAACTATAATTATAATGAAAATTTTATTTAACAGGTCAGTTTTAATCAGTTTAAATATACATTAGTAATTGAAATAAAAACCTTATCAATTTTTATATTTTTGATAGACGTCATTATTATTTATTGAAATTATTACACTTTTAAAATAAAATAACAAAAATACTTAAAAACTAAACGTTATAATTATTAAATAATTTTAAAAATCTAATTATTTAAACATATAAATGTAAGTTGTTTATAGTATTTAATTTATTAGTAACTTAAAGCAAAATATACTACTTTTTCCATTTCATGATAGATGGCGCTGTTTTGATAACTAAATCGGTATAGTTTGAAATAATTTTACCAAGGATATAACTAAATTTTAAACTTTATTTATAAATATGGTATTTATTTGAAATACACCCGTCATCCCGCCTATAACTAAGATATAATAGAAAATTAACATCTAAAGGAAGGAAAATACTTAACCTTATTTTTTTGAAGTTCCGTAATCGGATAAAAGTAGCCTATAAGTTGCCCCGGGTTACTAACTACTTACATACAAAATTTCATGTAAATTGGTCCAGTAGTTTTTGCGTGAATCCGGAATACACAGACAGACGGACAAAAATTCTAAAAACCACTAATTTGGCTTCAGAACCCTTTATTTAGTCCCCTGGACTTGTATTTTCAAGAATATATTAGAATTACAGACACGACTTTTCTACAGATTTATTATATGTAATAGATGAGGCTAAGAATATTACTTACCTATCTACTTCTTTCTCGATTGACTCGTAAGTCTCTCAGAATTTATTTTTAATTAAATTTATAAAGCATATTATCCCTGTTATAGATTGTGACTACACCATAGTACAATATTTTATTTTAGATTATTCATAACAATGTTAGTCGTGATCAAAGTTTAAGTCAGTGTCCACATATGAGCTTGTGTGGTCTACATTTTATTTTCATATACAAATACATTTTATTACCAGGCCAGCCTATAAAAGTCTACTGCTGAACATAGGCCTCCCCATAGACTGGCTCATGGAGGGGATTTTGCATTAGTTGACACGCCTGGTGAGCGGGTTGTCAACCGCAGTTTTTTATTATTTTGAATTGTTATAACGGCGGCTCTACACGTTGGCCAACACAGTGGCGAATGTGTTGTATAAATGATAGCCAACGTGTAGAGCGGGTGTTTGTGCTTACGTTGGTATGTATTGGAATGATGGCCCACAAGTTGGCGCGAGATCCGTGTGGTGTCGGTTTTACAAAGATCAAAGGTTGTGGCAGAGTATTGGCCGCCGTATCCACACGTTGGGCGCACGTTTAGTTTGCTACGAGCTCTCAGAGTGATCGCACGCACCTGGTTTAAATTTTATATTTACGCGTCGTAACTAGTGTCTACAAAATTGCAGTAACAATGAACAATAAGAAACTTTTCGCTTTATAGAGTCTACACTCACCATACGAAACACAGCAGTGTTAAGCTGCTATTTTACGCTAGTATTCTGTGAGCGTGGTCCTTCCCCGGTCGAGCCGACCCATTCGTGCTACAACTATACTACTAATATAGCTGCAGTATTGCTATTATTCAACTTCAATGAATGTATTATGTATTATCATTCTAATCTATACAAATAAATAAAATTGGAGTGTCTGTTTGCATCCACCACCTTCTTTTTCCCATTTCTTTTAACCCTTTTCTTATATACATTCACGTAGTAGCGGTATGCTGTGAATAAATAAACCGCAGCAGCTGTTAGCGTCTCAACATCAATTTTAATAAATTCGTCCGCACATTGGCCTGAACCGAAGCAAACTGAACGACCTTCCAACGTGTGGACGCGATCACAAATTCTTGGCCAATATCTTTGCCAACACATTCGCCAGTATGTTGGCCAACGTGTAGAAACCGCCGTAAAGAATATACTGCTGCCCATCACCTGTTTTAATTTCCTTCTGTCACCTCTTACGACACCCACTAGACGATATGGGGTAGTGCATATTCTTACTCCGCCACTACACCTTTTAATAGCTATGTAGATTTTGCAATAAGTAAAATGTATAAAAGCTGTTGGTGTTCCGAATGAAATAAATAAATGAGAGGTCTGATTCAAATAAATAAATGATATAATAAGTCGTATTCACTTTCCTCCTTCAAGAGATCCTTGCCGAGACTATCTAGCACAGTCTTTAGATCCCTGCATACTCACTTTCCTCCTCCGAGAGATCTTCGCCGAGACACTGCAGCACAGCCCTCAGATCAGATGCGCAGATGTATCCTCGGTTGTGTTTGTCGAACACGCGGAAGGCATCGCGCAGTTCCCGCTCCTCTTGTTCAGCGCAGCTGCTGCCGCCCCCTGCTGACATCGACTTGGAGAGGATGTTCACGAACTCCTCGAAGCTGACATTGCCGTCCCCTGTGAAATACGTAGATATTGTATAGAATAATTTCAA
This sequence comes from Parnassius orleans, assembly GCA_029286625.1. Classification (NCBI taxonomy): domain Eukaryota; kingdom Metazoa; phylum Arthropoda; class Insecta; order Lepidoptera; family Papilionidae; genus Parnassius; species Parnassius orleans. Next base: position 2,938,307 of record JAGSMP010000006.1, on the reverse strand, counting down.
TATAGATTATTACATAATACTTATTGAAAGTCGTTTTTTTATATACCACTGGTTCGAAAAATACCTCTGTCCTGGGAAAACCAGCAAGAAACCCAACGGGACTTTTTTACAATAATTTTGTTTGTACAATTTATAAATGAATTTTAATAGAATCAGCATGGTGGCGATCACCTCATTCCCAGGAGTTATTTTCTTTTATGTATTCTTTGATATTATAATAACCCTTTTTGTACAATTTTTCTTTAATAAGACAATTAAATATTAGGAATTTGCATCACTATGAACAAACTTATCTACGTTTATTTACCGTACTGTACTCAATAATATTTTTTGACTTTTGAGCTCTCAAGCTTCCGCACTCTAAAACATTATGCGTATGCATACACATGTAAGACTAAAAATATACCTACTTTGTTTTAATTTGATGCGGGTCTGAAGTTTATGTCTCAATGTCTCAGGTGTAAGTTAGCACGAAGCTAACTTAAAAGAGCCTTTTTTTCGTGGGGAAATCCTCATGGATACCTTCCGCTGCGGGGGCAACGAAAAGGTTATGCCGGACTCCTACCGGCTAAAACCCCACGGTGGTCACCATCAGCGTATACGAGGGTCCCGGGATCTCCGTTCGGAACGCCACCGGGGCCTCCATCGCTTTGCTACACTAATAGCACGTCCCGGGGGCAGTACATGCTACCCCCAGCACCCTCGCAGTGCTACCACGATGTCTCGAGACCACTTCCGAGTCATCGTCCTCCTCGGGGGTTATATAACTAGGCGCTCGAGGCCCCCGCCCCGAGTGTCTGCAACCCGGAGGCCCCGTTTCAGGTAGAACACGTTTTCAAGAGGAGGGCCGCGACGAACGCCTTGGTGACGTCGTCTCCGCGCGGGATCCGCCCTCTGCCGATCCGCTCAGAAGCCTCCTTCTGAATCATAACAGATTCACAGAAGGTGGCTACGGCCTCACGCCGAATCTCCGCTCAGCATCGCCGACACGACTGCTGGCAGGGAGAGGTTCTGTCCGATGCGGTTTACCAGGATCGTCCGCTCCCGTTCCCACGCTGGGCATACTGCGAGCGTGTGGGAAGCGGAGTCCTGGTCCCGTCCACCACAGTGGAAGCAGTTCGCCGTCGCCTCGCGTCCGATCTTACACAGATAATCACCGAAGCACCCATGCCCGGTAATTATCTGTGTAAGTCTGTAGGTGAGTCTTCCTGCTCGTCGCTGCATCCAGGCTTCGAAGACCGGCAGGATTGCTCCAATGACGCGCCTGCGTTCATAGCGCTCCTCAAGTCGAGAGCGCCACGATGCCAGAGCGTTTTGTCGCTCCTGCCGTTTAATTGATTCGAGCGCCTCTTCTGGCTCACTACCACCACCGCCCTGGCGGAGGGCACGGATTCGGAAGTACACCCTCGCGTCCATTTCCGCCAGTATATCTAGTGGTGGAAATCGAGCTAGGATTGTCGCCGCCTCAAAGGATATAGTGCGGTATCCTCGTACGAACCGAATGGCCATCCTCCGCTGAACACTGTAGATTTTAGTTCTACAGCGTCGGATGGCCAGCCTTTTTGCCCATACAGGCGCTCCATACAGAGCTACGGATCGTATAACTCCCGCATAGAGGCGACGTACTTCCTCCGTCGGTCCCCCTAGATTAGGCAGCAGTCTATGCATAGCACCCGCTACCCTTTCGATCCGGGGGACTAGGCGCTCAAAATGTTCTTCGAAGCCCCAGCGACTGTCCACGTGGAGGCCTAGGTACTTCAGGTACCTCCCCACTCTGACTTCAGACCCACCCACGCGGACACACGAGTCGGGTGGTTCCTGCCCTTGGTAACATCGACTTGGAGAGGATGTTCACGAACTCCTCGAAGCTGACATTGCTGTCCCTGTGAAATACGTAGGTATTGTATAGAATAATTTCAATATAGATTATTACATAATACTTATTGAAAGTCATTTTTTTTTATATACCACTGGTTCGGAAAATACCTCTGTCCTGGGAAAAACCAGCAAGAAACCCAACGGGACTTTTTTTTAAACATATTTCACTTTACAATAATTTTGTTTGTACAATTTATAAATGAATTTTAATAGAATCAGCATGGTGGCGATCACCTCATTCCCAGGAGTTATTTTCTTTTATGTATTCTTTGATATTATAATAACCCTTTTTGTACAATTTTTCTTTAATAAGACAATTAATTATTAGGAATTTGCATCACTATGAACCAACTTATCTACGTTTATTTACCGTACTGTACTCATAAATATTTTTTGACTTTTGAGCTCTCAAGCTTCCGCACTCTAAAACATTATGCGTATGCATACACATGTAAGACCATCGTGAGGTAAAAATATACCTACTTTGTTTTTAATTTGATGTGGGTCTGAAGTTTATGTCTCAGGTGTAAGTTAGCAAGTTAGCACGAAGCTAACTTAAAAGAGCCTGCCTGTGGAATACAACCGCAACCTTACCATCACTGTCAACCTCCTGCAGCATGTCCTGTAGCTCTTCCACTCTTGCGAACTGGCCAAGGCTACGCATTACCCGCCCCAGTTCCTCCTTTGTGATCGTTCCGTCTCCATCTTTGTCGAATAGACGGAATGCTTCCCGGAATTCTGGGACAAAAAATAGCGTGTTTATAATCACCAAAGATTTTATATTAGGTGTGCTATTAGAGCATTTCTCAGACACGTTATTCCTCAGATGTTTTACTTCACCGCCGAACACAGGATAAAAGCATATAAAATTCCGATATACATCTTTAGTGGGAGCAATATTTTCATTCATGGTACCTATGCCAGTCAAAATAAGATTTTTATGGGCATATCCTGAAAAATCGTGCACCCAACTCCTGAGCCACGACTACAGCAAAAAAAACATTGCTTACAGTTGTGTGCAACTTTTAATTCTAATATGGGATGGGAAGACCTTGCATTGCTTCTAACAGTATAATTAGTATTTTTTTTAAATGAGAGCGTTTAACGTGACCTTGTCAAGTCGACAGTAAGGCCCAACCTCACCGCTTTTTGTTCGATGTGTACAAATTGGTAAGTGTGTTATGTTAAATATAGTATAGTTACGGCCTTGTTTTAAAGGTATTAGCTAAGGGGCTAACGCTATGCTGTAAATGTTGGATGCCCATCGGCACCAATGAATTTTTACAATTTTCCACGTGCTCGGCGTTAAAGGAAAACATCGAGAGAAAACCTGTATGTGTGCGAAAACAAGTTGTAAAAAATGTATCTTAAACATGTAGGTATCGTACCTTTCATCTGTGTTCGTGAGATGCCAGTCGTCTCGTCAATGATAGACGCCTTTCTATTCAAGTTGTTGTCAGCCGCTGGCTTCAGAAAGGCCACCTGCCGTTGCGATCTCGGGGGTGAAATCGAACGTTGTGATAAACGACTGTAATGTTGATAGTTGAATTTCTAATTTTTTTAATTGATTGAAGCTCATGTTCCATGTCCTTTACTTCATACATACATAAATAGAGTTATGTGATTATGTCTGTTATCCCCGAGGGGGGAGTAGAATCCAAAGAGCGGAGGGCTAGTCGGACACTTTAGCCAGTAAAATATGGACTTAGATAGAAAATTGTGTATGAGGTGATAGATGGACTACACAATCACAAACCCAATATCCCATAGGTCGCCTTTTACGATATGCAGGCAAGTGACGCAATATATACACAATACAACGAGAGTAAATAACATTGTCCAACGAATCAATAATCTGAATGGTAACATACGAGTAGCTCGAAGGGGAACCGCTATAGGGGAATAGGTTGAAGTCCCACATAAACATGGGACCATTAAGTCTCAGACCAACACGGGACTTGAAATAATATATCCTACTAACTTTTCTAACCGCTAACTAAAGCTACTGCCGGGTTACGCTATCTGGCGATCGCCTAATGTCAGAAAATCCATTCAAAATGGCTGAATGATTATATACCGCCAATGGTAGATCGACAGAACCTTTTTGGTGGAATGCAATCTGTTCCACGTGCAGGTGGTTACCGTTTAGAGAAGCTGCTACTATATTTACCTCCTAAAGCAATAAGTTAGTGTTGAGTATGTATAATCGTGTGTTAACAAGTTAAGAGAATCTAATACCCTATTCCCGTCCCGTGGGTGTAGCATATGAAGCGACTAAGGAAAGCCCTGAAAGATTAGTGGCTTCAGATATATGGCGGCAAAATCATCTCGTTCATCCCACACGTAAAATATCTAGACCAGCGATGAATAGCAGCGTAAAATTGCAAGACAAAGTAGAATGTTATCATGAAAAAAACATCCGTGAGTGTCGTGGAACACTCGGTTGGAACGAAGTTCCTTTCGTAGTATATTATTATTGATAAACGTATTATGTTATTGATTAACAAATATAAATAAATGGATTACTAGCGTCTATTAAAATGAGGCGTCATTTATAATAATATTTCTTTCATGGCAAGATAAGAAAAAGTGCGAGGGAGATGGATATTATTCCATTTCGCTCGCACTATAAAAAGGGGGTCGTGATGGAAAAATCTTACACTTTTTCTCGCCTAGCCCCCATTCGTCAAATTCATACCGTGCAATAAGGAACTTCGTTCCAAATATTAGGTACACACAATAATAAAATCTGCGCAGGACAGAATTATAGTACACGAGTGTACATATTATGCGCAAACACAGATGCACTCTATTCTCTTACTCTCATTGTCCGATAGGGCAGAAATCCGAGTCGACGGGAGAAAGATCCGGCGTAGGACCAACGGCTTTACGTGCTTCTGAGGCACGGGAGTGAAATATTATTGACAGAAAACTCAATATCTGATTTTTGGTCCGACCCGGGATTCCAAATGGGGACCTCATAACCGATAATAAGATCACTAACCGGTAAGAACAAAAACTGTACCAAAAGGTGGAACGTTTATTAAAACCAGTAATAAAGAACCGAACGAAATTCGGAACCGAATATAAACAAAAAAACAAAGAGATAGAGAGTATTTTTGTATGGTTTCAGTTATAAATATATTTATTTATTTAAATTCACAAATATAAATAAATAAATATATTTATTTCAAAATATGAAAACCATTTTTTAACGCTTGAATACATTAAATGACTAAAACAGAATGCTCCCTTATATTATGTCATTGAGTAAACTATTATTTTTTCTGTGGTTTTAGGTATCTAAGGATAAATAAATAAATAAATAAATACACTAAATACGAGTATGCCCGCTCAATATAACCTCTTTGCTAGATGAATTTCTCATCGGTAGGGATCTGTTTGCTTGAGTGCCGGTATGTTCCAATTGAATTATTGAGCATATTATTTAATCATAGAACTCCTTTTCTTCTTAGAACTTCGTGATGAGTAGATACCACCCTCTTGGAGGCAATGCATTCCGAATCCTTGCTATTTATAAATAATGAACTTACCCCGGTAACTTTTAAACTCGCTCACCCCTACTCACCTCTCCGAGGGACTGAGAGCGACAGACGGCGGACCCCGGCTCTCCGGACGTGAAGATTCATCAGGTGGCCCCGGCTCACCACTGCTGCTTACTTGCCTCGTCTAAATAAAAACAAATTTATATTTATGTTGATGAGGATGACGAACATATATCTACACAATCACCTTTATTATTTCTGCCATCTCGAGGGAATTGCATTTGCGATTGAACTCTGGGAATGTGGACTCTTCAACTTTTGTGGAGCCATTTTGTACTGTTTTCTGAGAACAATTTTTTATTCCTTGCAGGAAATTGAATATAGCACCAACGTTAGCGATGATTTTAATCTGTTAAGCGACAGTAACCTAATGGCAGGGCGCGGACAGCGAACTCTAAAGTCGTGGGTTCGAATCCGCCATTCGTCTACTGTCTGTGAACCACTCCTGACAAAAGCATTTTAAACTTACTAGGAATGGTTATAGGGAATATTAGTAATGTAAATAGCATTACTAGTATTTTTTTAAGAAAAAAAAATCTGCAGAGCATGTACACCTGCTGATTTTGTTAAAGGGAAATGCCAGAAATATCTTTTTGTTACTCTCAGGTAAGAAAGGAAGCAAGTCAAATATTATGGTAGGTAGGTGTACATTTCACATAGCAACCGTAGAGTATTTTATGAAGAAAGAAGAGGAACGTACCAGAGCACGGTGACATAGTAAAATTGTTAAATAATAAATTAAGGGTTTCAAAACTTTTTTCGCTACATACTTTGAAGTATTGCACTATATAAAAATCTTTATTTCTTTACATTTAACAGTGCAAGAACAGATGCAATCACCCCTACATTGATGGACTTTTTTAGTAAAACTTTGTGATGAAACTGCGCATTAGTGTTAATTTAAGCATTAAGCTGCAGTCCCGCATAAGATGGAACGATAAACTCAGTAAAATAACGTTTCTTGTTATATACATTTAAATTTATATACAACTTACTTACGTGGTAGAGCCACTGCAGCTACATTATGGCTGCAGCACGATTGAGGTTTTAACAATATAATCAAACTATAATGTTTTATTTTCCAATTTTGTCTAGATAGATCCTGTCGCTGAGAAAACTTTTTTTCTAACGGATATTTAGCCGCCTACAAAGTGCTTCCGATTTCGATTGGTTAAATTTAGGCGTATTCGATTTATTCCTGGTACGGGTAATGCCAGAAAAATAATAAACCTAAGTTTAGCTGGATTCACTTAGAATTTATTTTATGAATTATTTACCCGGGCATTTTGAGTAAAGTCCGAATAATTTATATTTACATATTATATTAAACCTTAATTCAAAATATTTATCCTAAGTATATCCGCACTTCGGCTTTTAGCTGCAATATCATAACATCATACATCATAATCAGACCGGTGAAGGGGCAGCAGCAGTATAGAATAGAATAGAATAGAATCATTTTTATTCAATATAGATTATAGTACATAATACTTATTGAAAGTCATTTTTTACTTTTACCACTGGTTCGCAAAAAAAACCTCTGTCCTGGGAAGAACCAGCAAGAAACCCAGCGGGACATTTTAAAAAAAGCACAATTTACAATATAATATTTTATACAATTGTTATGAGAAACAGCATGGTAGTGATCACCTCATTCCCAGGGGTTATTATCAGTCATGTACTCTTTAGTGAGAGCCGTGGTAGCTCAGATGGTTAGCGCTCGCTGTAAGTTACACAGTACGCGAGCAACCCGGGTTCGATCCCCACCGGCACCAATGAAATTGTTAATTGCAATTTTAAGTGCTGATTTACCACGTGCTCGGCGGTGAAGGAAAACATCGTGAGGAAACCTGCATGTCTGAGAAATCAAAAAAAAAAAAAATATTTCGAAGACATGTGAAGTTCGCCAACACGCATTGGGGCAGCGCGGCGGACATTTCCTTGCCCTAAAACCCTCTCAGAAATGAGAGGAGGCCTGTGCCCAGCAGTGGGACGTATATAGGCTGTAACTAACTCTTTAGTAGTATAATAACCCTTACAGAGGCGACACTTGAAAGTTTTAGAACGGGCCACTTGTAAACGATATAATAAAAATAAATTCAAATTTTGAAAATGGAACTCTTTGCCAATATTATTGTGTATATATTTTATTTATTTGTCATTTGTTTACGATTTGGCGGCAAATTGAAAATTGTCTGTGTCACGTCAGCATAAATTTAACGCGAGAAAATTTTCGTACAATGATTTTTATGACTTCGATGTCATTTAAGTCAACAAGGAAGTTATTATAGACTTCGATTGGCCTTTCACGATGAAACCCCATCTCGTGCCACTGTTTACAACTGGTTTAGATAATGAGTTTAAACGTGGTCGCACTAATCACCGATGTTCTGCGTGAGGACGGCCTTCTACGGCGACGACTGAAGATAACATCAGTGTTGTGCGGCATATGATAGAGACTGACAAAAGAGTGACTTATCCGCAGATTCGGACAAGCTTAGGCAGCGGTATGAGTCAAATGCACAAAATACTCCATGAACATTTAGCGGTCAGAAAGCTTTGTGCCCGGTGGATACCTCATAATTTGACAGAGGCCCAAAAACTCCGTCGTGTCTATTGGTGTCGTGAAATGGTTCAAAGATTTAACGGAGGTGACTCAAATGCTGTTTTCTACATACTTACGGGTGACGAAAGCTGGATTTATTGTTATGATCCTGAAACTAACAGACAGTCTACTGTCTGGGTGTTTCCTTCCGAGTTGCCAACTAAAGTGAAGAGATACCGATCCGGAAGAACTGCATTCATTAATAACTGTTTGCGTTCTATTATTTAGATATGACATAATAAGTTTAAGCGCTATGTTTTTTACACCATAATGATGTAGCTTCCTGATTAATGTATCATGGTGAAAACAGTCGAAAGCCTTGGAAAGATCACAAAATATACCCAAAGCATCTTCTGAATTTTCCCATGCACAGAAAATATGTTTGATTAGCTCAACAGCGGCATCAGTTGTCGAGCGACCCCTTTTTAAATCCTGTATTAGTAATTTATTTTTATTAAAAAAAAATAACATTTGATCTAGAATAATTTATTTAAAAATTTTACTGAGCGTTGGCAGTACAGAAATAGGTCTAAAATTAGTGGGGTCCAATGTACTGCCAGATTTAAATAAAGGTATAACTTTACTATGTTTAATTAAATCAGGAAACACACCAGATTCGATACTAGCATTGAAAATAATAGCAAGTTGGGGTGCGATCGCATCTATTATAGATATACAAGTAGGTACGAGACGGCTCGCACTGCGATCACCAATCCGCCGGCCCAGCGTGGCGTTTACAGCAAATCATCGATAGAAAGAGACAGGCCCATGTCCGGCAGTGGATAGTTTACGAGCTGATATAGAAGAAGTTACCACTTACGAGTAGGTACATATAAATATTGAAACGGTTTTTCTAACCGATGTTAACCATGGCAACTAGGGTCAGATTGAGTCATGTTAAGCCATTAAGTAATGCAAATCATGGTTTCCCTCCCCTTTTTCCAACTTCTATCAGGAAGAAATAAGAATGTATTTTGGTTATTTCGGTAGGCTCTGATAGATGGATGAATCTTGCTTTCGTGTTTGCGCATACATTTAAATTAATATATACTCGAAATTTGTAAAAGTCGTTGTAATTACGGTCATGACTACGGCGTGAGTAATTACATTAGATTGTAAAACTAGGAATTTAAATAAGACTATTATGCAAAACACACACAGTCCACCGGCACCGATGGTACAATGTTCCAAATGGCAGGGCGCGGACCGCGAACTCGAAAGGTCGTGGGTTCGAATCCGCCATTCGACTACTGCCGTGAACCACTTCTAACACAAGCATTTTAAGCTTACCAAAAGTGGTTTAAGGGAATATTAGTAATGTTTAATAGCATTACTAGTATTTTTCTTTCAAAAAAAAAACCAACAATATTAATGTGAAAAGGCAGCCAAGTTCGGTACAAACTACGTTCGAGGTTATCGGCTTCACCGACAAAAGAGTTGGGATCTAAACCGGCGCCAAGCTCCATGGCACTTGTTTAAAATCATAGGATTTACAGGAATGTACATTCTTGGAACTGCTATAGAGCTTGGCGCCTGTTCTTCTCAAAAGCTTCTAAGTAGGTTTTTATTCGTCAGTCAGTGAATGATAAACATTGCACTTTTCAGACCTTAATAACTCAATAAATACAATAGCTTTATTCAAAGATTATAAGTATTCAAAGAGACCTTATTAGATATGCAAATAATAACGTCTCAAGGTTTTTGAGTGAGGGGTTTTGATTGCCAAAAGATTACGGTATATCCGAATATCATCACAAAAAGTGTCACGTCTAAAATAATATTATTTAGAGTGGTGACGGCGATGACAAATGCAAAACTCATATATTACTGCGACCGCGGATTGCGCCTATAATGGACTTTCTTCCAATGTTAGAGACATTAGAGTTAGAGAAATTAGAGACCTTTGGTGAGTGTGACTGTAATATTGATGGCTTGTAAGGAAAATAAACCCATGAAAGATGCTGTTATATAAAAATCGAAAAAATATACTTACCATGATACCTTTTAGCTGATTCACCAGAGGCGAATCAGCGAAGAAGTTGTTCACCGCGGAGAATATGTTTGTAGGTTTGCTCGTCAGTGTGCAGCAGGCGCTTGCACGCCCGCCTGTCACTCTGTAGATTAAATAAATAAATAAATTCTAAGTACTGTTACTATGAAAAAAAAAAATACCCGAAGCTCTATGAATTCGTATTCATTTACAAGTTGCCTTTGTTGTTACGTTACGTTTACGTGCGTTTGTTTTATATATGTTCACCGATTTCTCTAAATCGATTTAAATTATTGTAATGTTGGAAAGGTGTCAGTCAATGAGAAGAATAGTCAGCTGGCAGGATCGCCATGTAATGTGGGAAGGTTTTTCTATCCTGGCAGGGTCGCCATTTAATGTTGGAAGGTGTTAATGAGAGGCCTGTTGATCTGACTAGGTCTTTAGTTGGACTACTCTCTATTCTTAACTGAACTCTAATATATATAGTCGTGTTATACTACACTACTTATTCTTCTTTTATGAAACAGGTTATACTTCAGAGGTGAACCCATATAAATGTTAAGAAAATAATCACCCATAAGGGTGAAAATTAGGAGATGATGTTTTTAATGTAACTATTTAGACAACATTCTAGTATTATTAGTCTAGTATAGTAGTGCACTCAAAATGGTAAAACAAAAATTATATAAAATAATTTCAACATAATAGCTTCTGAACTACGGTGTATTGATTCTTCGATACCAATGATATTATATCGTTGTTCGATACACTATGTCTTTACTTCATAATCTATTGAGTGGAAATTATTATTTTTTTTAGAAGTCAGTTTCACTGTTTTATGTTTAACTAGCTGATACCCGTTGCGTTGCTGCCACAGAAGAAATAATTGTGGAAATATCGTTTTAAATTTGGAAGAGCTATATTGTTTAATTAGGAATGATAATACATTCATTGAAATAAAATGATCTATAACTTTCAAATAAATTTCTCGGTACAATACGCTCGCCATATACGTAAGTTAATTGTATTATGCCTATGACATTTGCACGAGAGCAAGTAATAAGTTGACAAAGTTTTACCCCAATCTGATGAACGGTATGCAAGCCCATTAAATACGAACAAACAAACATTATTTTTTATATATTAGATTATGTGCATTAAATACGTGTTTTAATAGCGGACACAGCACAGCTTGTTAGAAATTTTATACCAATACCTTACAACAAGTTAAGATATTATTCCCAAAAGATGTTGTAAACAGGTATTTATTAAAATGCTGCTATTATAAATTACATCATTGTTAAGCCTTCTTATATAAATAATATAATGAAATAATGTAATTGTAGAAATGTAGTAGATTTAATTGTAACTATAATATTTGTACACCTAATAGTTGAATGCAGCGAACCTCATTTTTTTAAAGATCTATTCTATCTCCTGTACCTGTATTCACAAAAACTATTGGTAAATCCAATTGTGCATGCCCTAAGCGCATTAAAAAAATTACGCATAACATGATTATACGTAATTTTTTTTAAAGTAGTTTAAATACACACAAGTTTTCACTAGTAACCTTATTATTATACATACTTCCAATTTTCCAATAATATTATGTCAAATTTCAATTTAAAAAAAAAGTTTGGAAAATCCAAAAGTGCACGACTCATTCTGCTCGTATAATCATCATATCATCATTCAGGTCACTCCATAAAGTCCTTAGTAGTAGAGTTGAATCCGTCGATTGACCTCTCGGTCAAAGTTGGACTTACCTTTTTTTTTTTTTTTTAATTATCAAATAAAAATTGTTACAATATTGCTATGCGGCACAGCGAAAAACCACGCAGGTTTGTGTTGCGTGCCGTTCCGTCTACATTTACAAAAATGGGGATAACAACTAATATTTGTTAAGGAAATAACATTTTAATTTATACTTTATGTTAACTTCATTAAGTTCACTTCTAAATTTATTATCCAGAACATTTATTAAGCAAGGTATTATGTATGCGCTGGTGCGCTCACCATATTTATTTTTGGATGGTATTGTTATTAATTTTTGAGTTACTTTATGGTCTGAATTTTGTTTGAGACTGTATGTTGTATACCTAAATTAAAGAATTGTTCTTTTAACAATTGATATTGGACTTTATCATGGATATTGAGTACCTTGCAGTGTTTAAATATAAAGTTTTCATTTGTTTTTGCCTGAAGTTTAATTTTTATGGGTACAATCGCTTTTAAAATCCTAAGCTGTAGTTGATAAATGTTCTCTAGGTGTGATTTGTCTGTTCGTCCATAGCTGCTTAGCCCATAAGTTATGACTGAATCGGCAAGAGCGTTATAAAGCATCATTTTGGCTCGAAAGTTTAATCGCTTTCTAATTATAAACATATTCGCCAAAAATGCTCTAAGCTTATCACATACATGCTTTATATGCTCGTGCCAATTGAACTTATGGTCTACTATTAAGCCTAAATAGTCGGACTAGTTGTCCCAGGTAAACATATTCGTCAACAACTTCGAACTTAGTGCTCCCAACAACTACCGACATAGGTGTGACATGGACGTTAAACATGATTTTTGTTTTGTCCATGTTCATCTTAAGACCCATCCGTTGGGAGACACTATTGAGGTAATTGAGCATAGTGCTTAGGTCCTCCAGCGATTCTGCCATAAGGACTATATCGTCGGCAAATCGAAGGTGAGTGATGTACTCGCCATTGATGTTAATACCGTATCCTTTCCAGTCCAGTAGCTTGAAAATGTCTTCCAACGCAGCGGTGAAGAGTTTCGGGGATATTACGTCACCCTGTCTTACACCTCTCTGCAGTTGGATAGGTTTCGTACTCTGGTTCTGTACTCGGATAGCCATCGCAGCCCTACTGTACAAACACTTCATCACTTCGATATACCGACAGTCCACTTGGCACTGCTGAAGAGACTGCAGCACCGCCCTAATTTCGACGGAATCAAAGGCTTTCTCATAGTCCACATACGCAAGACAAAGTGGCAAATTGTACTCTTCGGTCTTCTGTACAATTTCCCGAAGGGCATGTATGTGGTCTATGGTGCTAAAGCCTTTTCGGAAACCGGCTTGTTCGGGAGGCTGGAAGTCGTCGAGTCTGCATGCGAGACGATTCGTAATGACTCTCGAAAACAGCACGTAGACGCGGCTCAGAAGGGAAATCGGTCTATAGTTCTTCAAGAGCGTTCTCGTCTTTCTTGAAGAACAAGACCACCGCACTTCTGCTCCACGCCTTCGGAGTAGTGCCACCATGGAGGACGGAATTAAAGAGCTTCTGAAGGACTTCAAGTACCGGTTTTCCACCCGCTTTCAGAATCTCCGCTGTAATTCCATCCTCGCTCGGGGACTTGCCCTTTTTAAGGTGCTGGAGAGCCATTCTAGTCTCGCTCAGACTGACGTCCGGGATATCATCGGAATAGTGTCGGATAAGACTTTCTCTTGGATCTGTACTCACACTTGCGTGTGGCTCCAACGATGACATGTACAGCTGCCCATAGAACCTCTCAATCTCACTCAAAATCTCAGGAAACGATGCTACCACTTTCGGTCTTCGGCTTCGACAGTTGGCTCTTTCTGGCAGACAGATCTCTGGCAAAGACTTTGGAGCCCTGGTTCCGCTCGATCGCTTCTTCAATACGAGCAGTATTAAAGTTGCGTAAATCCCGCCGCATGCATTTGGAGATCTGTCTGTTCAGTTGCCTGTATGCTATCAAATCTACTGAAGACTGCAGCTTCATTTCCCGTCTAACAGCCATGAGATTAAGAGTGTGATCGGAGAGTTTTTGTGTTCTTCTGCAGCGGGTCTTGCAAAACTTAGTCATGACCGCATGGACAGTTTCCACGAGCTTGTCATTCATATCGTCCACTATATTGCAATCTTCTAGGCACTGAAAACGATTTTGTAACTCGAGCTGAAAGGTTTCGGGACTTTGGATTAGAGCACGAGGGGGACGAAGCGTTGACTTCATTAGGCGACACCTCTCCAACTTAACGTTTAGGTTCAGTGTGCATCTAACCATTCGGTGATCGCTACCAGTTTTCACCCTCGCGATCACTGAGACATCACTGAACAGTTGCCGTCTAGTCGTCACAATGAAGTCAATCTCATTTTTTGTCGAACCATCGGGGCTCGACCAGGTCCACTTCCTGTGGGGCCGCTTCTGGAAGAAAGAGTTCATCATAAAGAGTCCCTCTTTCTCCATGAAGTCGGCCAGCTGCTGGCCCCTTGGGTTCCGTTGCCCTAATCCGAACTTCCCTACTTTCAGCTCACCGTTTTCTCTTGTGCCTAGTTTTGCGTTGAAGTCTCCCATTAACACCGTATAGTGGGTTTTGGTGGAATGCATGGCTTTAGAGATATCCTCATACATTTCCTCCACCTTCTCATCGGGATGTGCCGAGGTTGGTGCGTAAACCTGTATGACCTTCAGCGAATACCGTTTGGTGATTCTGAGTATAAGGTACGCAACCCTCGTCGACACACTCCCAATCTTTACAACGTTGTTAACGAGAGACTTATGGACGATAAGTACGACACCTCCTTGGGACAGATGGTCGCCCTCCCGGTGATAGAACAAGTTGCCGGCTTCGAGGATTACCGTGTCCTCCCCCCTCCCCCTCTCTTCGGACCTCGGATAATTCTATAATATTCCAGCGCAACTTGTCTATCTCTTCTTCCAGCTCCAGGATCTTCTCGTCAGTCCTCAGGGTGCGTGCGTTATAAGTTGCCAGGTCGAGTCGTCGTAGGTGGCAACCGAACCTCCACCGGAGATCCTTAGCACCCCCTGCCCCGCCGTTACCATGGTCGCCACCGTAGCCAGGAATAGCGGGGCCGCCGGGGACTGGGGGCCGTTTATTAGTGTCGTTGCTCATGGGGGTTATATTGACATAGTTGCCACGCTTGGCGAGCGGGTTGGCAACCGCAGTTTTTTTATTGCTTTTTCTTTTATCCAAAAGATGCTGCTGCCTATCTTCTGCCTCAGTTTCCCTCTGTCGCTTCTTACGACACCCACGGGAAGATATGGGGTAGTCGGTATTCTTATCCGCCACTACACGGGGAATGCCATAGAATGCATATGTCATAGAATTACAGAAATGGGCCGAAACACTGATATCTCAACAAATTTTTAATAACTCAGATTTCTAAGGTCCAGAATCATAGTTTCTTACATCGTCTAAGTTTCGTAGTTTTTGGAACGAAGTTTCTTATCGCACGGTACGAATTTGACGGATGGGGGCTAGGCGAGAAAAAGTGTAAGATTTTTCCGTCACGACCCCCTTTCTATAGTGCGAGCGAGATGGAATAATATCCATCTCCCTCGCACTTTTTCTTATCTTGCCATGAAAGAAATATTATTTTAAATGACGCTTCATTTTAATAGACACTAGTAATTCATTTATTTGTATTTGTTGATCAATAATATAATACGTTTATCAGTAATAATATGCTACGAAATGAACTTCGTTCCAACCGAGTGTTCCACGGCACTCATGCATGTTTTTTTTAAAGGGAACATTTTTTATAGAATAAGGATGACAAACGAGCACACAGTCCACCTGATGGTAAGTGGATGTTGTGGCCAATAGACATCTACATCTATCCTCGATTAAGAATCGAAATGCAGATGCGTTATCACCCCTGAAGACTCAGATGGAATGCCTCGTTTCCAGTAAAAACGGGCTCCGGTTCTCTACATCCACCATACGAAACACAGTTTACGCTGATATTCTGTACGAGCGTGGTCCTACCCGGGTCGAGATGATCCTTTCGTGCTACAACTATTATATAGCTCTATGGCCACGTGAAACTATGATGCAATACATATTATAACCTTTCATATGATAAAATATAAATAATACATCAAGCAACAAAGTTTCCACAGATAAATTAACTTATAAACAAGAACTTGTATCAATATAAGCTAAAATAAAAATAAAACTTACAAATAAAATAAAATAACGAGACAAAGTTTTAAGAATTTGTTTTCCTTTCTGTCTACGGCTTAGGGCAAGGATATCAAAATGAGAAATCTTTACATGATATAAATTGCACGTACTCTAAATAAGGTTATTTTTGCAATATTTTTAATTCTAATTTTACAGAAAGTTCCAATAATTAAATGTATGGAATCTGTACGAATCATGTAGTGATTTGAAGACCGACAACGCACCTGCAATTCCCCTGGCGTTGCACTTCTTCGTGGGCGGCGGTAGTCACTTACCATCAGATGAGTCGCATGCTCGTTTGCCCCCTCTTACATAAAAAAGCTATTAAAATAAAATATGCGAGCCGTACCCCGATTACAATCCTTTCTATAATGCAAAAAGGCTATATGTCCAGCAGCAAGGTAAAAGAAGACAATTGTTTTGGGCCCACTAGAAATTTTAACGTAACTTAATTTTTTTATACATAAAATAAGATACCAATTTATTATAGTAAACGGCCTAAAGATTTTATGAAAATCTAATCAGAATCATGAAATCTGAAAAAATAACAGTTGTTTTGATATTCGTGTTCTGGCTAATGTAATATGAAAAAAATGCGTGTAACGAAGAACGGACTACTAAAAGGATTTTCCATCAATCTTAAAGTACCTATAAATGCTGAATGTACCTACAACTTTGTTTTATACTATTAATAATTATTGACCAGTGCACTATTTTAACTTATAATACCAGTGAAAACTACTAGACAATCGCTTTTAGTTTGTTTTTAGGTCATTGCGATATTCATATTTTAATTGTTAATTTCTCAGTTTTCCCGTTAGATACGGTAAAACTAATATAACTATTGTAATCTATAGATTATAAGGAATAAATCGACATGTATTTTACTAAGTTACTCCACAATTTGTGGTGGACCCATTCCATTCTCCATACAAAAAGAAATTGTCTCTTTTGGAAAAGTTCCTGGATTCATTTTTAACCCCCGACGAAAACAGAGGGGTGTTATATGTTTGTAGTGTGTATCTGTGTATCTACGTATCTGTGTATCTACGTATCTGTGTATCTGTGTCTGTCCGTGGCATCATAGCTCCTGAACGGATGAACCGATTTTGATTAAGTTTTTTTTTGTTTGAAAGGTGTCTTAATTGAGTGTTCTAGCTATATTTCAATAAAATCTGTTCAGCCGTTTGATGATCAGCAGCTTTTTTGTTTCGGGGGTTAAGTTATTAGTTACAATAAAATACAATTTTAAAAAAAAACGTCACTCCCAAAGTAGGATTCTCTCCTGTATCGTGGGAACGGTTTACATACATAAATTGCACAAGAAGAAATATCCAGACCCAGAAGAATTTGTAGGCCCATACAAAGTCTTGTCGACCTGACGCTTTCTACGGTGCCGTTAAAAGCAAAAATTATCTTTACTTTTACGAGTACTTATTTTTACTTTACTTTACGTAACAATGTTATTATAAAGAGAAGAAACTCACACATAATATATATATTTTTATATTAGATTTCATCTTGGCCACAGAGCTTTACTCGGTGTTAAAAAATATCTTAGGGATAACATCTTTCTAGAAAAACTTATCTAAGTACAAGAAAAACGTATCAAGTACCTAAAGTAAAACATTATTTAAGTACAAAATTTCTTCAATCAAAATCTTTAGAGCCGTTTCAGAGAAAGTAGTTACGTATAAATTTACATATTATATTTTTATTCTATTTATTCAAAAAAGTATTAAATATCTATGTTTGATTTTATATCGATAAAGCAATGATTTTCTATAAAATCCCGAATTTACCAATCATATTGCGCGGGCAAGTTAAGTTTGTTGTTTTATGCGCAAAACACGGAAAAAACGAATTTTCTCAGAAATGAGACCTACCTAGATCGATTTTTCGTTCCCGTAAACGCCTATATTGTAAATTTCATCAAAATCGTTAAAACCGTTTTCGAGAATGCGATTACAAACAAACAAACAAATGTATAAATATTGCTCGTATAATAGTATAGGATAGGTACTTGTGGGGTAACCTCCGGGTTCGGTGGGACCAAAGAGATTTAATCGCTCGTAAATATTTGAATGGGACGGACTCAACAAATTCTTTTACTGTTTTAAGACTACTTTACTGAAGACGGTAATAGGTCTTGGAGGAGATTGGCTGTATGATTTCAAAAAAATATAAGTACTTATAAATTTCACACTATCGATCATGCCATGCCACGTTCGAGTTATCGTTTTTTTAAGCGATAACTATATAATATGAAAGAGATTTTACTGAATTAAATTCCTAATCTACAATTTTTTTTTAACCCCCGACGAAAACAGAGGGGTATCATATTATGTTTGGTGTGTATCTGTGTATCTGTGTGTCTGTCTGTGGCATCATAGTTCCTGAACGGATGAACCGGTTTTGATTAAGTTTTTTTTTTGTTTGAAAAGTGCCTTAATCGAGTGTTCTTAGCTATGTTTCAAGAAAATCTGTTCAGCCGTTTGAAGATCATCAGCTCTTTTTGTTCCGGGGGTTTTGAATTTTTTTAAATTTTAGTTATATTAAAATCCGATATTTCCTAATAATAAGCAAAAACGTATCAAAAAAGTAAGTTTTTGTCCACCGAATGTCGCACGCTTGCTTCGTGCTGGACAATTATGCATGAAGCGGAGAAGGGAGCGCTAAAAGCCTTTTAACGTAGGAAATCCTCGCCTTAATATGTAGGTACACATAATCGGGAAAATCGCTTTAAATTAAACATTTGACCTACTTTTGCGGCAGTTGAAGTTGAATTAATTCTTGCACATTAGAAGATACTTTACGATAATTGAGACGCCTTTCTGAAGTTTATTTTTTATTTTTGTAGAAATTCCTATCAATACTTGTGACAAAATTATCAATATTTAATACACCTAATTATTGTAAGAATTGTAATATGTGTGATTAATAATGCTTTCTATTAGTTTGGGGCATAACATACTACGTACCTATTGTAAATTTCCTTTTAAAAACAATGCATTATTTTATTAATTAAAAACTAAACTTCATAATACACATAGTAAAACGCATGAAACAAAGGCTTTTCAATGACATATCAAACATCGTAAATTAGATAATTGAAAATTACAAATAAAATGTATGGCGCCCTTGAGGTACCTTCCTTTAACTTACCTGGTATTATCTAAAACAGACAGTTTGTATTTTTCGACTATATACCACTGGCGGAATTGAAGCGACGAGAAACAGAGAACCAAATGATGGCTACAAATGGACTGTTGGGAGATGCTGGAATCTGCAGGGATGTCAAATCCCCCGCGCATGCGATTTTCGAATCGGGGTTAAGGTACATTTTCTTTGCGACGACCGTGAATAACATTAAAAAATAAACCGCATCAACAAAATCGTTCGAGTTGAACTAATATATCACGAGGTATCTATTTGTTGTATACCAAAACCTTCACCAGAATGTAACAAATACTTTAAACCGCATCAAAATCGGTTGATCCAAACGCGAGATAATCGCGGACAAACATAGTTACATACAAACATACGGGACAAACTAAGAAACTCCTTTTTTTTTTCATAAAATCATTGCAATAATAAACATGTTAACAATAAATTATTTTATTTATTGCTTAGTTTAGTCCTAGTATATAATACAATAATCTATGGTTTAGTCCATCTGGTTCGAACCCTCCTCTTGCCATCTATATTACATTTCATGACAGTTTTCAAATGGTGTTGGATGACTGGACTTAAAATTTAACACAAAAAGATTCACGGGACAAAGCTAGAATATGAAAAAAGTTACATTTGTAACTTTCTTTTATCAAGCGATTTATGGTAGTCGGTAAATAAATTCGAGCCGTTGTAGTTCAGGGAATGACGCTTGCCTCTCATAGTAGGTATATACATGAGCAAACCGTATTTGACCCTCGCCGTTGCCAATAAAACGGCGATTAAGTTGCGACATATCTTTTAAAGAATGTCAAAGACATGTTCCACAGACTGGTGTGGTTGCAGCACCAGATATTTGTAATCAGATTTTTACCTGCTTGCCGAGGTACTTTTTTCATTCTTCGAAGAGGTGCGAAGGGGATTAAATAAAATAAAGGTCTGTTGCGAAGACATTTTTAATTTAAATTGGTCTATTATTTATTTATATAAAAGTTTTTAAGTTGTTATTAAAATTATTATTTATCTATTAATTAAGAGTTATGATTAAAGTGTGGTAAATAGCCTAATAAAACATCAAACCTTTCTTTGTTTCTGCCGTAGCCAATTTAAACGAGGCAAACAGTCGCACTAAATAAAATATCCCTTAACCCTTAAATTATATTCAATACAAATCCAATGTTAAAGTGAAATAATATTGCACAGCTACGGGCAATTCAAGGATTCTTGTCACGAGTTAAGGCAAATATTATAATTTTTGAAAGCCTAATTACATCTCTCATCGTTCTAAGAAATTAATTATTTCTTAGAACGATGAGAGGGACTGCTTTGAATTTGAAGGAAAAACTGGAAATATGATTGCATGCAGTCATCTACTACCCACGTTTACCGACACTAAAAACATAATATTATTCGGCTGCTGTTACCATAAAAAATTGAATCTGAAAAATTGCTATATCATTACAAGCATCGATAGGAGAAGTTATGTGATGGCACTTCATGTATCTATTTTTTAATTGCGATTAGTTTTATTTATTTTATAAATGCTTATCCATACTTTTTTCTATGGAATAAAATAATAATCTATACATATAATCTGTAGAAAAGTCGTGTCTGTAATTCTAATGTACTCTTGCAAAAACAAGTCCGGGAACTAAATGAAGGGATTGAAGCCAATTTAGAGGTTTTAAATTTTTGTCTGTCTGTCTGTCTGTCTGTCTGTCTGTCTGTCTGTCTGTGTATTACCGATTCACGCAAAAACTACTGGACCGATTTCCATTAAATTTTATATGTAGGTAGTTAGTAACCCGGGGCAACTTATAGGCTACTTTTTATCCGATTACGGAACTTAAAAAAGAAGGTTAAGTATTTTTCTTCCTTTAGATGTTAATTTTCTATTATATATGATTATGTTAGTTAATAGGCGGGATGACGGGTGTTTTTTCAAATAAATATCATATTTGTAAATAAAGTTTAAAATTAGTTTTAACCTTTGCATAACAATTTGAAACTCCGCTGACGATATACGTTTTAATTCTATATCATCAAATGAAAAAACTAATAAATTAAATAATACAAATAACACTTAAGGTCAGGTGGGGTAAGAGGACACCGGGGAAGAGGGACTGGGGACCATAACTAGTAAACCGAAGTTTTTATGACTATGAACTTTCCTTCGATAAAACAGTGAAGGCGAAATAGTATGAACGGTTTTCAATAGATGTCTCTACGTGACTCAGAAGCCACAAAAAATGAAGACACTTTTGTCATTTGTGAATTCGACTAGCACAAAGTTAGCGCGTTTTTTTGCGAACCTATAGTTAGGTGAAAAAAGAGTGCTGGAAATATTTTAAATGTAATGATACACAAAGAAAACTGTAAGTATTTCTTTTTATTAATCATTTTAGTTTAAAAACAACTAATAATATGAGTTTCTTTCGCTTGAAAATCCTAACTTCCAAAAACAATAGCTGGGGTAAGAGGCTCACTATTCACGGTGAAAGAGGAACATATGTTTCTCTTCCCCCATGTCAGGGGTAACACACATTTTGAATAATTTATAATTATAGGTAGATAAAATGAAAAGAATTGACTGACTGTTCTGTACCTACTACAATTTTAAATTATAACTAAACTAGAAACTAGTCCGCGTGTAACTTAACTTTCCCGTAAATTGCCGTTTTATCGTATAATTTATAGCCTGTGTTACCAGGGATAATGCAGCATTCTATGTGTTAAATAATTTTTAAATCGGTCTTCGAGTTATCGTTTTTAAGCGATAACTATATAATATGAAAGAGATGTTACTGAATTAAATTCCTAATCTAAATTTTTAACCCCGACGAAAACAGAGGGTATCATATGTTTGGTGTGTATCTGTATCTGTATAGCTCCTGAACGGATGAACCGATTTTGATTAAGTTTTTTTGTTTGAAAAGTGCCTTAATCGAGTGTTCTTAGCTATGTTTCAAGAAAATCTGTTCAGCCGTTTGAAGATCATCAGCTCTTTTTGTTCCGGGGGTTTTGAATTTTTTTAAATTTTAGTTATATTAAAATCCGATATTTCCTAATAATAAGCAAAACGTATCAAAAAGTAAGTTTTTGTCCACCGAATGTCACGCTTGCTTCGTGCTGGACAATTACATGAAGCGGAGAAGGGCGCTAAAAGCCTTTTAACGTAAAATCCTCGCCTTAATATGTAGGTACACATAATCGGGAAAATCGCTTTAAATTAAACATTTGACCTACTTTTGCGGCAGTTGAAGTTGAATTAATTCTTGCACATTAGAAGATACTTTACGATAATTGAGACGCCTTTCTGAAGTTTATTTTTTATTTTTGTAGAAATTCCTATCAATACTTGTGACAAAATTATCAATATTTAATACACCTAATTATTGTAAGAATTGTAATATGTGTGATTAATAATGCTTTCTATTAGTTTGGGGCATAACATACTACGTACCTATTGTAAATTTCCTTTAAAAAAAATGCATTATTTTATTAATTAAAATCTAAACTTCATAGTACACATAGTAAAACACATGAAACAAAGGCTTTTCAATGACATATCAAATATCGTAAATTAGATAATTTTAAATTACAAATAAAATGTATGGCGCCCTTGAAATACCTTCCTTTAACTTACCTGGTATTATCTAAAACAGACAGTTTGTATTTTCGACTATCTACCACTGGCGGAATTGAAGCGACGAGAAACAGAGAACCAAATGATGGCTACAAATGGACTGTTGGGAGATGCTGGAATCTGCAGGGATGTCAAATCCCCCGCGCATGCGATTTTCGAATCGGGGTTAAGGTACATTTTCTTTGCGACGACCGTGAATAACATTAAAAAATAAACCGCATCAACAAAATCGTTCGAGTTGAACTAATATATCACGAGGTATCTATTTGTTGTATACCAAAACCTTCACCAGAATGTAACAAATACTTTAAACCGCATCAAAATCGGTTGATCCAAACGCGAGATAATCGCGGACAAACATAGTTACATACAAACATACGGGACAAACTAAGAAACTCCTTTTTTTTTCATAAAATCATTGCAATAATAAACATGTTAACAATAAATTATTTTATTTATTGCTTAGTTTAGTCCTAGTATATAATACAATAATCTATGGTTTAGTCCATCTGGTTCGAACCCTCCTCTTGCCATCTATATTACATTTCATGACAGTTTTCAAATGGTGTTGGATGACTGGACTTAAAATTTAACACAAAAAGATTCACGGGACAAAGCTAGAATATGAAAAAAATAACATTTGTAACTTTCTTTTATCAAGCGATTTATGGTAGTCGGTAAATAAATTCGAGCCGTTGTAGTTCAGGGAATGACGCTTGCCTCTCATAGTAGGTATATACATGAGCAAACCGTATTTGACCCTCGCCGTTGCCAATAAAACGGCGATTAAGTTGCGACATATCTTTTAAAGAATGTCAAAGACATGTTCCACAGACTGGTGTGGTTGCAGCACCAGATATTTGTAATCAGATTTTTACCTGCTTGCCGAGGTACTTTTTTCATTCTTCGAAGAGGTGCGAAGGGGATTAAATAAAATAAAGGTCTGTTGCGAAGACATTTTTAATTTAAATTGGTCTATTATTTATTTATATTAAAGTTTTAAGTATTTATTAAAATTATTATTTATCTATTAATTAAGAGTTATGATTAAAGTGTGGTAAATAGCCTAATAAAACATCAAACCTTTCTTTGTTTCTGCCGTAGCCAATTTAAACGAGGCAAACAGTCGCACTAAATAAAATATCCCTTAACCCTTAAATTATATTCAATACAAATCCAATGTTAAAGTGAAATAATATTGCACAGCTACGGGCAATTCAAGGATTCTTGTCACGAGTTAAGGCAAATATTATAATTTTTGAAAGCCTAATTACATCTCTCATCGTTCTAAGAAATTAATTATTTCTTAGAACGATGAGAGAATAATTTAGAAAGCATTTAATAAGATAGAAAGCAGTTCCTCTCATCGTTCTAAGAAATAATTAATTTCTTAGAACGATGAGAGGGACTGCTTTGAATTTGAAGGAAAAACTGGAAATATGATTGCATGCAGTCATCTACTACCCACGTTTACCGACACTAAAAACATAATATTATTCGGCTGCTGTTACCATAAAAAATTGAATCTGAAAAATTGCTATATCATTACAAGCATCGATAGGAGAAGTTATGTGATGGCACTTCATGTATCTATTTTTTAATTGCGATTAGTTTTATTTATTTTATAAATGCTTATCCATACTTTTTTCTATGGAATAAAATAATAATCTATACATATAATCTGTAGAAAAGTCGTGTCTGTAATTCTAATGTACTCTTGCAAAAACAAGTCCAGGGAACTAAATAAAGGGCACTGATGCCAATTTAGTGGTTTTTAGAATTTTTGTCTGTCTGTCTGTCTGTCTGTCCGTCTGTCTCTCTGTCTGTCTGTGTATTACCGATTCACGCAAAAACTACTGGACCGATATCCATTAAATTTTATATGTAGGTAGTAAGTAACCCGGGGCAACTTATAGGCTACTTTTTATCCGATTACGGAGCTTAAAAAAGAAGGTTAAGTATTTTTCTTCCTTTAGATGTTAATTTTCTATTATATATGATTATGTTAGTCAATAGGCGGGATGACGGGTGCTTTTTCGAATAAATATCATATTTGTAAATAAAGTTTAAAATTTGTTTTAACCTTTGCATAACAATTTGAAACTCCGCTGACGACATACGTTTTAATTCTATATCATCAAATGAAAAAACTAATAAATTAAATAATACAAATAACACTTATATTTTTAAATAATTAGATTTAAAAATTATTTACAAACCGTAACGCTTAATTTTTTAGTTTTTTCGTTATTTCATTTTAAAAGTGTAATAATTAAACCTCTGTCGCCTCTTAGGACACACACGGAACGATATGAGGTGGCTGATTCTCTTTCGCCGCCACAACAAGGCGAACATTTTTCTGCTTCCGATCGTGAGTGTAGTTCTACCCACGTTCACTGCGAATAGAACTTCATTTGCAATAAAAGTAATCTTAAGGATTTTATCGTGTTTAATTTCAACTTTTTATTCCTGACGTTTCGGGCACTTTAAAGAACCTATGGACACGGGGAGAAGGCGCTGAGTTGTTTGACGTTCTGATGTCATAGTTTCATAGTTTACGAAGACTACAATCAACTTTTAACTAATAATGTTTGGTCCGATTTACGCAGGACGAGCTTACAGTACCTTGAAGTCTTGCAGTAGTATGCTTGGGTTTAAATTTGATTTTATTAATTATGGGAACCCAAGCAGATGGTAGCACCCAGCCATCTTCTCTATTGAAGTTAGGATATTTTTTATTTCAATAGCCTCGCGAATCATCCTTGGCAGGAAACGATGTTCTTTTGCGAGGGTTTGTTATCTATCAGATCTGATATAATGGTTGGAACGATACTGTACATTTTGACATACTTCAGACTTCCCAGAGCGTCGGTGCTTTACATCAGCAATATGTTCTTTTACGCAAATTTTTATGGAACTTTCTTCTAAAGATGTGTTTTGTACAACCCGCTTAAATAAAAGTTATATAACGTGATTTATTAAAATTTGTTTTATTACATGTATATGTAATAAAACAAATAAATGAGTAAATAATAATAATAAATATTGA
Organism: Parnassius orleans; assembly: GCA_029286625.1. Taxonomy (NCBI): domain Eukaryota; kingdom Metazoa; phylum Arthropoda; class Insecta; order Lepidoptera; family Papilionidae; genus Parnassius; species Parnassius orleans. Next base: position 2,912,437 of record JAGSMP010000006.1, on the reverse strand, counting down.
TTCCAAGACAATTTATCTTTCTTATGGATATACGGTAGACACGCCCAATATAAAAAATTGTAGATAAAAAATTGTAGACATATGATATTAATGCAATTCTGAATAACTTATTTATTTACGTGTTCCAGTAGCATATTATATATGTGCCAAATATTTTTTTTTTAGAATAAGGGTGACAAACGAGCACACAGTCCACCTGATGATAAGTGGTTGCTGTGGCCCATAGACATCTACATCTATCTTCGTTTGCGAATTTAAATGCAGATGCGTTGTCAGCCATGAGGACTAAGATAGAATGCCTCTTTTCCAGTAAAAAGGATATCCGGTTCTCTACACTCACCATACGAAACACAGCAGCATTAAGCTGCTATTTTACGCTGGTATTCTGTGAGAATAGAATATCAATAGTCTAGGTCCAATAATCTTTGGGAATTCAAAAAAATTCTTTGACAAACTGACATAGAGACACAGACACCGAAGTGACTCTAAAAGTGAATGAATTTTGCTAAATTTGGCACGGAATAGCATTTAATGATGTTTCTAAATTGAAGACCACGCGAGCGAAGCCGCGGGTAAAAAGCTAGTTAAATATATTACACGAGACCCTATGCGGGTTGCCGGAAGGCCGTATGAAATTTCCTCTCAATCTGAGTTTTAAGTGGTTCCTATATTCTAATTGAATTATTCAAAGTGCGCCTACATCTCCCACATTACTTATTGAAAGTAAATTAGGTCGTATTATTATTTTGCAAATTTATTCATTATGTAATTACAGCGTAAGAGAAACCATTACTTTAGAGGGCTCAATTTTTCTCAACAGCATAAATCAATTAACTTCTTGACATAGGCTACTAAAGTGAGAAAGTTTGTCACAATCGCCACGTTTGGCAGACGAATGCTCAGTGCTGACTAACAAACAAGGCTCTGGCAATCGAACGATGATGACAAACCTATTAAAGTTGACGTAATCTTTCAAAAAATGTGTTGTTTGGAGCAATCCCGTAATTTTTTGTAGGCTTTTATAACACTATCGTCATTGCTGCGGCTTACCACAGCTCTACTGCTGAACCTAAACCACCATCAAAGACTGCTAACACAACGCGACAACAAGATGACGACGAACAAGAGGTGACTATGGGAACGGCCAGGAAGATCTTGTGGTGTCCGATATATTGGGCTGTAACTTAGTTTACGCCAAACGAAATTACACAGACCGGCGCGGCGACGGTGAGCAACGGCAAAGGTGCTAGACGTCTGGTACTGTGAAAGTGTGAAAACTGTGATGCTATGCCCAGCTCGGCGATAAAGGCAAAGATAAAAAAAAATAAAGAAGGAAATGATGAGATGTTTCATAATTTCCATTTGTCCATTGACCCCTTGAAAACTTAAAAACCCATGGACATTTTGTCATAAGTAAAGACATACTCATCAACTACTTCGAGCATAGTGTTAGGCCGGCTCCACATTTGATCATTTTGGCGTATTTTCAAGTCTTCGTCGAGTGGCACAGACGTGTATCGTGATCACTAGTGTCGACGCAAAATTATACGCGATCATGTGATATATCGTTGTGATTCCGTATCTGATACGTACCGTTCCGTACTAAACCTCGTTTCCGATACACCTCATGTCGGAAACACGTATTGTGAACTTTTTTCATTCTATATGACGATGTTATGATACGACGATGCGATACGAAACCTGCTTCACAGTTTCTGAGTTTTTTTGTTAAGAAAATTAGTAGCAACCCGGAGTCGGGAAGATGGCGGTGTATCACCCCCGTACCTCGGAAAGCATGTCAAGCCTTTACGTTAAGTTGGTCCTGCGCCTGATTTCTCCCCGGAGACTGAAAGAGTAGAGACTGCACCTATGTTTGCACAAACACATCTAAATTCTTCTGCACATTCTTACTGAATGCGACCAATACGCAAAAGAAGCATCTGTCTACGGAATTACTTACTATGGTCCACAAAGGAAAAATTTTGCGTGACTTATTTTATGAACAGCCCCCAATTCGCTCTATATATTATAAGTAGTGTCCGACCGAAACATTATTTTCAACCGAAACCGAAAACGAACCTTCGGTCTGGGTGTCAGTTTCGGCCGAAACCGAAACCGAAACTTATTTAGACATGTTAATTTTTTTATTATATACTGAAATCTGGTGTATTTTTTTTTATACATATACAGATAGGTAATGCATTTTAATGAAAAATAGTTACTGTAAGTCATGTAGCAATATATTTATTTATTTTAAAGGAAAAAATCAACAACTTAACGTTAAGAAATACTGTTTTAAGTAAATTTTGTAAAAAATCAACACTTACACCTAAAAAGTTACTCGCTGATTGAGAACATATTTTATTGTGTTCACAATATTGTTAAAACTAATATATTATTCAATGAGAGCATTAACCTAATATAATTATGAGTAATACAGGAGTCACGAACTCATCCGAACGACGCACGATAATCCACGATCACTGAGTTTCGGCGCCGCCGAAGGTTCGGCAGATTTTTTGCCGAAACCGAAACTATTACCGAAACTAGATTTTTTTGCCGAAACTTGCCGAAACCGAAACCGAATCTTCGGTCGGTCACTAATTATAATATTAAGAGCTCAATGCTAATTTGCTAATGTGTTTCGTATGGTGTTGTGAGTGTAGAGAACCGCAAACTTTTTTACTGGAAATGAGGCATTCCATCTTAGTTCTCAGGGGTGGCATCGTGTCTGCATTTTGATTCTTAATCGAGGATAGATGCAAATGTCTATTGGCCACAGCGTCCAATAAAAATATATGTATATAAATTTACTAAATGGTAGAACATCTTTTCTGCTTATTATTCAACCTGGGTAGGTATCCTCTTACGTATTCCGATCTGAAGGGTATAGAAAGCCGGTATGACTATAGGCTGAGAGGCATTCCAACTTAGTCCTCATTTGTGACAACACATCTGAAGCCTTCTTTGCTTAAAATTGGCTGTTGGTGTCCAGGGATTGCAGGAAAGTTAGTTCGGTTGTAGTCAATTTTATTTAAAAAAAAGACAATTATTACAGTCTACGGACATCCTTATTGTGCGTCATTCTCCACACATATCGTTCATTCGTTCCCTTTCCATACAAACGCATGCGCTCGCCGCTCGATAAGCACCGAATCCCCAGCAAATAACACGATCACGCCACTGTCTTTCATTCATTTCATCTCATTCCAGTGTCGGCAGGCTAAGAGTTTAAACGCCTTTTATTTAATCGTACTAACTCTAACTTTCAGAAAAAATGGAGTTCATCGGCAAGAAATACAAGATGGTCTCTTCAGAGAACTTCGACGATTTCATGAAGGCTATCGGTACGTTATTTTTAAATGTACTTTTAACAATTTACAAGTATTTAATGAGAAGAAATCAATGCGCGCCGGCTTTAGTTCATCGACCACGCCATAGCAATTTTTTCCCTCTTACCCGCTATTTTTCTTTTAATTTCCTATATAAATTTAATACTTTAAGGTCTTTTAAAATATTGTGAATTATAAAAATATTTTAGTTATTTTATTAACAGATGTTTTAAAAATATTTTTCTTAGTAAATGCCACTACGCTACCCGCACCGAATTAACATTTTTTAATGCATTGCATTCAACATAAGTACCATATTATTTAAATTTCACAATTACTTTATAAAATAATAACTTTAGTCTTAATATCCCGCTACAAACAACTCTCAATGGACTATGCCCCTTGTTAAAAATAAAAAGCATAAACCGGCTCGTAGCACCGTCGCATGTTCTGCAAACGCGTAACTGTGAAAAAATTACCATTGACAATTACAATTTAATATGAACTTTGAACCGGCTGCGTGTAAATTTTAATCTTTATTCGTAAGTAGTAAGTATGTTAGTACTCTTATTTAGTACCTATGTGGCACAAGTCGTGAGGCTGAACAGATCAACTGACAATAAACATTTTTAAAAATTTTTGCTATGCATCGTTTTTCTAAATAATATTACAAAACTTCTTATTATTTATTAATTACAATGCTTGTTACATTAATTTGGCGCTATACCGAGATTTTTTTCTAACGGGTTCTGAATCCGATTCTCAGACAGGATAAATTACTACTGTGCTTCTGTATGTAGGTACCAGTTTGCAAAAAAGAGATTAAATAAATCTTAAATCGTAGTCTTACTAAACACCCTAAACTAAATCATGCCTGATGTAACGTTTGTACGCTTGATACGCTTGATTGGAGATAGGATTGGATGACAGTGTTAAATTCATCACACATCCAGACTAAAAAAAAATAGCTCCGAGAAAGCTATAAACTAGGATGAGCGAAGCATTATTTGACCACTGAACTATGTCGATAATCGACATAGTGCTGTTTTCATAATAATTTTTATATTTACGCAAATACAACACAGAATAAAACAATTTTATCGGATTTTATCAGAAAAAAAAAACGCGGTGAAATCCATTATTTCCACCTACCTCACATACTTAACCACATACCTAAAATATTTCGAAGTACCGACTTCTTAAAGTAATGGTTAGCTGCCTTGCACTGCACTGTTTAGCAAGACTGTTTATATCTTTATAGACGAGTCAAAACCCCAATTTTTGAGGCTATTATGTGGAATTTTTTTTAGTTGTTTGAAGTTTCTGCTTTTACTTTTTTTTAAGTTTAATTTTTTGCCCCTTTTTTTCGTTTGACCCTAAGGATAAGTTGACTTCTTAGTTTCTACAATCGTTAACACTAACAAAAAGTTTTAAAATTTTTGGGAATGACATATTTATCTCAACGTTAAGAGGTGATCGCGATTGTAGAAAATCAACTTTGCTCACCCGTTGTGAACCATACACGTGTAGGGTATGACGAGTGATGTGCCACTATGTTGTTTGCAGGTATGTAAGCTTGTGGCACTATAATTTTCTCCTGCACAATTAATAGTTTCTCCACGAGGTTTGCGGTTATGAAACCCTATGAAAGCTGTGTTATCTATGGTTATTGATAAAAGAATAAAATAATAAGAATATTAATAAGTTTTATAAATTTAGTTTATTTAGAAAGAGTAAAGAGTAAAAAAAAGGATTTTTTAGTTCTATCCAGCTGTCCGTTCGTAATTTGTATTGATCCGAGGAGCCTCAACAGAATTTTCCAGATTCGAAGGATTAGCAAATTGATTTTATTGAATTTGAAGTAATATAGAGAATATCCGGGCAGAGCTAAGTCCTCTTTCGTTTTTTTTTTTTCAATAAATTAATTATTTTCTTATTCTGGATGATGATTTCGCCTTATTTTCATAATTACAATCAGTCCGAACTACAGTTGTCTCCTCGTTTGTATAGCTAAGATATCTTCTTTTATTAGGTAATATTGATTTCTTTGGTTATTTCATATTCTGGTGTAAAAATGTCAAGTATGTTTACCCTAAAATAATTATTGTTAAATATATATAACCTATATGTTAACATAGCCCAAAAAGGTAATATCCAATCTATAAAAAAAAATCTGAGGTACCTACTTCTTTTTGCTGCTTCTGTTCATCAGCATTTTTCAGTTCAATGCTGAAAGTAGGCCTTTTCTAGAATGCGCCAGAAACATGCAATTATTTGAAGGCGAATAAGTAAGGACTGCAAAGCCGTGATCTGGTATTCGTGGTAGGCGATGCTGCAGCTTTATTATGGTTGTAGCACGAATGGGTCGGCTCGACGGGGAAGGACCACGCTCTCACAGAATACTGGCGTAAAATAGCAGCTTAATACTGCTGTTTCGTATGGTGAGCGTAGAGAAACGGAGACCCTTTTTTTGGAAACGACGCATTCCACCTTATTCCTCAAAAGTGACAACGCATCTGGTTTTTGATTCTTAATCGAGGATAGACGTAGATGTCTATGGACTACAGCATCCACTTACCATCAGGTGCACTGTATACTCCTTTGTCTCCTCCCTATTCTAAAAAAAATACTTTCCATATTCAGTCGGTTATCAGAGCCTCGACGATCACCCTCAACAAGTGAAACCGGTGCTACGCCTTGGCCGCGGTTTCTAGTAGTGCAAGACCGTCAATCCGTTTGACAAACGTAGCGATTACAAAATAACATGCGTGAAGTCTTTACTATACATCATTAATGCCCGCTACCTGTAAAAAAAAACGTGGTATTCATTACGAGATAACCGGGCAGTCTTATCCTAACCTATGTCTATAAAATAAAATGTGGTCTCATTCTTCACCATGCGAGATCATCCATTCCATAGGCCTCACAGATTAGGCTTCAGAATTATTACGCATCGCAGAGGGGATTTTGCCACGTTGCCACGCTTGGCAGGGAGATTAACATAGTAAAAAAATACTTATATTTATTTAATTCGATCAAATACTTATATGTTTTGTTATTATTGTATTAAAATAAATGACTTTCACAACCGATCATTTATTCAGTACCTAACATAAATGGGTTTGATAATGTTCTATTACTAGTTAATTGACCCTATTGTAATTAGCTGTAAATCATCACTTTTGCATTAATTCTTATTTACTTTGGTCTAATACAATATTTTTCGTTAAAAATAATTATTAATCTTTACCTATAAGTTTGATAGAGCAACTGAGGATTCTTTATTTAAATTTAGCGGCAGGCGGCATGGACTACAGAAGTAATTTTAATTAGACTTTGTTACGCGTATTTAAAAAAAATATGCTCATAATGGGCTTGACTCATACAATTCTTTATTCTTTTTTAAAAAACGTCACCTCCACAATATTTTCTCCTGTGTCGTGGGGGCAGTTTACATACATAAATTTCACAAGGACAAACTTGTATGCCTGGTAACACTACTCCGCGATATGTCGCTATCGAAAACACTACACACCGTTATTTTATTTGACGATGTTTATATTTTTGTAACGAAAACTTGCTGCTTCTTATTTATTTTTTCTCTGCCTCAATATACTTTATAAAAACGCTGCAACTATATTATGGTTGTAGCACGAATGGGTTGGCTCGACCGTGGAAGGACCACACTCTCACAGAATACCAGCGTAAAATAGCAGCTTAATGCTCCTGTATTTCGTATGGTGAGTGTAGATAACCGGAGACCCTTTTTACTGGAAACGAGGCATACCATCTTAGTCCTCAGGGGTGACAACGCATCTGCATTTTGATTCTTAATAAAGGATAAAAATGTAGATGTTTATGGGCCACAGCATCCACTTACCATCAAGTGGACTGTGTGCTCGTTGGTCACCCTTATTCTATTAAAAAAAATATCTCCTTATACACAATAGGCATAGTGCATTATAAAGTTTTTTATTGCATATTAAGTATGCTGTCTAGCTCAGAGCAGCATTCTAGCATTTATCAAGCTGTTACAAAAATATTTACATACTTTGGTCTACTGTTTAACGCTGAGTCATTCATTTTTGCTCACGTAGTAACATTATTTAATCTGTGACTCTCTTATATAGCGGTGATTTGATAACAGAGGTGCAGTTTTAATGGCGCTTTATCGTATGTTTGGGACGTACGAAACTAAAATTATACGGATTTTATAGCGTTTTATTTAACTTTTTTTTACTTATTTTGTTTTCTGACCTCGTTTCGCGTGCTTTACAGGTTACGGGGGACTTAGGTGTTTGACGTCCCGATGTTATGACCCGAGCTGATTTTAACTATTGAATATTAATTTTTGAACCGATTTACGCAGGGGAGCTTTAACAATCAAATCTGATATCAAGACGCGGATGATCTTGAATATGTTTACAGAGCCCGTGACCATGGTTGCTGTAAAACACCCGAAACGTTGTGATTTAAATTAAGTAAAAATAAATTAAATCAAGCTCCATAAAATCCCTAAAATTATTTTATTCTATGTGTAGTACTATTAATTCGTGTTAATATAAGAAATCGCCTTGGGACATTTATTATAAGAATACTTGTTATGTAAGAGTTGTACTTAATAAAGAACCGATACCATAACATTATTTCTTGAGTCAGATTGTCTATAAAACATCGTTACTGTCACCAATTATTATGGTAAATAAAAAAATGACTTTCAACAGGTATTATGTAATAATCTATATTGAATAAAAATTATTCTATTCTATTATATCCTTGTCTATCACAAGTCCATTGCTAATGTTAAACCTAAACTGTTGTAGTCAAGCACTAACTTTATGATAATAATTAATAACTTAAATTAAAATTAAAAAAACCCGTAACAAGAAGAGCTGATGATCTTCAAACGGCTGAACAGATTTTCTTGAAACATATCTAAGAACACTCTCGATTAAGACACCTTTCAAAGGAAAAAAAAAACTCAATCAAAATCGGTTCATCCGTTCAAAGAACTATGTCACAGACAGGCACACAGATACACACGTACACATATACACAGTACAAACATATAACACCCCTCTGTTTTCGTCGGGGCTTAAAAAACAAACTACTTCAAATCAAGATCTTAAGCCACTTGCAACTATCGACTCCCTGCATGGCTCATCAGGTCGTCAACCCATCTAACGAGTGATCGCCCTGCGTTGTGCTTTGCGGTAAGAAGCTGCAACTTACAAGTTTACGGATACGTGGGCTAATCAGTTACTCTAGTTCTATTGCGGATATCCTCGTTGCGGATTCTGTCACGCAGAGAACACCGCAGTTTAGACACCTATATATCCTGCAAAGTTAATTTGGGCTTTCCCATACGGTCAGGGAAAAAATACTGTGTTTCGGTTTCATATAGGTCACTGACTGACACTGATACGCATTGGTTTCACTATTTAACCCCCGACGAAAAAGAGGGGTGTTATATGTTTAACGTTATCTATGTTTCTGTGTATCTGTGTGTCTGTCTGTGACATCGTAGCTTCCAAACGGATGAACCGATTTAGATTTAGTTTTTTTTGTTTGAAAGGCGACTTGATCGAGAGTGTTCTTAGATATGATTCAAGAAAATCTTTTCAAGATTCCGTTTGAAGATCTTCAGCTCTTTTAGTTTCGGGGGTTTTAAAAATATTCAATTTAATATTATAAGTTCTGAGTTATACTGGATAAGAAGCAACTTAATAATTTCCTTCTAGCCGAATTAGATTCATCCTCAGATGTCACACAACAAAATCTGTGAATTCATTGGTTGAATTCTTAGTCGACGTTCTTTAGTATTCCCAAAAACTACCAATATTGGACATATTATTGAGTAGACTGTCATAACGACTATATTGTAGGCAGATCAAAGGTGAACAATGTATTTGTTTTTAACCGACTTCAAAAAGGTTAAGGTTCTCAATTAGAGTGTATGTTTTTGTCTGTCTGTCTGTTTGTTCCGGCTAATTTCCGAAACGGCTGGACTAATTTTGACGGGGCTTTCACTGGTAAATAGCTCGTGTTATAAGGAGTAACTTGGCTACTTATATTTTAGAAAAGTAATTAGGGTTAGGCGCAACAAAATTAAAACCCTAAATTCCACGCGGGCGAAAACGCAGGGAACAGCTAGTGTTTTATAATATGTTCACCCTTTCATTCGTTCGCAAAACATTATACCAATATATAACCACAGAATAAATAAATATAACCAAATAGCGTACCTACCCATTAATAAGATGCTTGTGGTAGTTGATAATGAAGTGTCCTCCTCATCCTCGTTTCAATGACACTAGCCACTGTTTTAAGTGAACAAGGCTCGCACTATCACCGATGACAAATCCAATAAAAACTAAAGCGATCCCTTGTTTTGCTACTCCTTTAAGATAAGGAATGTAGAATGAAACGTCTTTTTATCACCACTGAGTCAAATCGAAGTAACCTTCGTCCAAGAATGTATTCAAAAAAGTTTTTGTTTTAAAGATGTAGAAGCATATTGTAATAATAATAGATGTAGACGCATATTATAAATATAATAATTCTTAATTTAAAAAGAAAAGAGAAATACAAAGGCCGAATAAAAAAAAACATTTGAACAGCCTGTGTTCCTGATGGTCATAACAGAATAAAAAATAAAAACAAAACCAGCAAGGTTTAGGCGATTCTTGGTATTTGATTAAAGGAGCAGGAAACAAATGATTTAGGGTATGGAATTCTGTCATTCGTTTACTGACGTATACCATTTTTAACACAAATCCTCAAGTTTACTTGATATAGCATAACGTAAACGTAAAGTTATGAATTATAGCATAACTTTTCTTTTAAAACACAGTCATCATCATCATCATCATCATCATTACAGCCCATCACAAGTCCACTGCTGAACATAGGCCTCCCCCAAGGAATGCCACAAAGCACGGTCCCGAGCCACCTGCATCCATTGACTTTCTGCATGTCTTACCAGGTCGTCACTCCATCTAGTGTGGGGACGCCCTACACTTCGTCCGCCGGTACGAGGCCGCCACTCGAGAACCTTTTTTTCCCATCGGTTGTCGGTTCTGTGACGTAGTACACACGGACAGAAGAATTATCTTTATAATTCTTCTGTCCGAAAATTAAACAATTAAACAAAAACAAAATTAAAGTTGACAAATGAGCACACACACAGTCTACCTGATGGTAAGTGGATGCTCATCGACATCTTTATCTATCCTCAATTGAGAATCAAAATGCAATGCGTTGACACCCTGAGGATTAGATGGAATATCTCGTTACCAGTAAAAAGGTCTCTGGTTCCCCTACATTCACATATGTAACACAGCATCATTATTCCGCTGTTTCACGTTGGTATTCTGTGAAAGCGTGGTCCTACCGTGGTCGAGCCGACCCATTCGGGCTGCAGCATGGATCTACCAAGCATTCAAGCTTAAAATTTGACATCGTAGAACAGAAACAATTAAAAACTAAGGTCTCCATTTGCGAAGGCGTAACCATAAAATCTTATTTTAATTATAGTCTATTGATTTTATTTTTAATTACCTGGCCATACTGGTAAGTGTTACACAGTTGAGATATATCGTGAGTCGTTAATTTTTTCAACCTATACCACATGAGTAAAGAAACCGTACCGTACCTATACTACTATTTATTCTGTCTGTTCTATAAAATCTGTTTTGCGAGGCGTAGAGATGTAATAAATTCATAATAATAAAAATTTATGTTTCTTCGTTTGTCCTGTTTGCTTCCCATTCATTCGATTACGATGAAACTTTAGTGAGTTGTTGTGTGCATGCCCCGCGAAGGTTTCTGAATAAAAATGAATATTTGTTTTGTTCGTTTTCGCAGTGGAACTCGCGCCCGCGATTGTATCTGACAACAAATATTCATTGCAAGTTCGCCAACGCATGCCGAGCACAGCTAGATCATAATAAAGTCAGATTACATTCACCTTGATAGATGAGTCATTCCTTGACAAAAATTTAGTTTTTTTTTTGGTTATGGCATTACAAAATTCGTTTTCTTGTTCGTGTACGAGCACGACTTTGGGTATATAATATATATATAAACGACACCCTCGCATTATAATTATAAAATGTTATTTAAAAATTCATACTTCTAGAGCCGTGGTAGCTCAGGGGCTTAGCGCTTGCTGTAAATGCAACCCGGGTTCGATCCCCGCCGGCACCAATGAAATTATTAATTGCAATTTTAAGTGCTCATTTACCACGTGCTCGGCGGTGAAGGAAAACATCGTCAAAAGTTAAGAAAAATAACTGCCTATATACGAGTATATATGAGTACGAGTACATCTCACCTTACTGTCGGGCACAGCCCCATTTCTCATTCCTCTGAGGGGTATTAAGGGGGCAAGGAAGTAAAGCCCACAAAATAACTAATAAATAGTTTACTTTCGGACACGAATACATGTAATTTTTATAGAAATCAAGCAAAATCTATACATATAATAAATCTGTACAAAAATTGTGTGTTCACGATTCACGCAAAAACTATCGAACGAATTTCCATGTGGAGGCAGTAAATGACCGTGTATAACTTACAGGTAATTATTTATCCGCTTACGGAAGAGTTTAAAAAGGGCTATGTTTTCCTTTTTTTTTAAAGTTTATTGTCATTATAGCTGCTGATGGTTCTATTAGTCCTAATGAGGATTTAGCTATACATATAATGAATCTATAGAAAAGTGTGTGTGTGTGAAAATTAAACACATTGCGCCACCAACCAGTAAGGACAGAATAACGTCTGCCGGGCCAGCTAGGAAGAAATAAAATAAATAATTTAAATTACATATATTCGAAATTCGAAACGAAAAACAAAACGTTGCCTTTTGACAACTCGACATATTGACAAGCAAGACGAGGCTTTAATATCACCAGATATTGGCCTCACTTTATTGAGCCCACTTTATGACGCCATTTAAAGGTGAAATAAAGGTCAATTTGGGTCAATTAATTTCATGCATTTTTAATAAAATAAATGCCATCCCTTATTTTTAGTACCTCTAAAACTCTAAATAGCAAAAATAGGTTTAATAAACCGCTTCGAGATTGTTCATTCTCGAAGCGGTTTCAAAATCAGCATGGCTTAATTTTCTTTACATACCGAAATTATAAATTTAGTTTAATTACAGTTATAGTATATCCGATCCGATCTTTAAATTTATCATCATTATAGAATTCATTTATATCTATCGCTTTAGTCGTCACTCCATCTAGTAGGGGGCAGCCCTTCACTGCACTCGCTTGCCATTCGAGAACCTCTTTTCAAGATCGGTCGTCAGTCATTTAAGCTATAGCCATTCCAATTACTGATGTGTTGAGCTATGTTAGTCACTCTTGTTCTTCAGCGGGTATCCTCGTTGTGGATCTGATAATGCTTGATATGAGAAATATTTTTTTCTTCTGTGTTTTAATCAGCCTATAAAATGTCACTGCTGGAATGGACTCCTGTCGTAGGAAGAATTTGCAATAATCATCACGCTTGACAGGAGGAATGAAAATCACAGTACCCTCCAGACATTTAGCACCTTTGGCGCTGCTTCCCGTCAGGTATTTCCCGCCTGGTAGAAACGAGATAAAATAGAATAATTTTTATTCAATACTGGCGATCCGTCCCGGCTTCGCACGGCTGATTTTTGGATCTCGACAACAGCACCTCGGGTCCAAATGTGAATCTAAACCATCTAGGGACCCATTCAAACACACAAAAATTTTTTATAAATTTCGGTTGAGCCGTTTTTGAGTTTTAGCGAGACTAACGGACAGCAACTGATTTTATACATTAAAGGTAATTCTTATTGAAAGTAATTTTTATACTTTTATCACTGGTTCGGAAATAATCTCTGTCCTGGAAGAAAACAGCAAGAAACCCAGCGGATAAGATAAAGAAAAGATGGTTGTACCGTCATCTGTCGGAAGCCATAATTAATATCTCTTGGCATATCCCATTGTCGTCTCTTATGGGATCTACGGATGAAATGCGTGATACATGATCTTACTCCGCCACCACACGGCAACGAGATAAAAATTCTTAGCACTTAAATTAATTGATGACTTAAATATTCGATGACTTAAATAGCCGATTAAAGTGATGTAATCATTTCTTAATAACTGTCGATATGGTTATCGCAAACAGATAATGCTAGTCAATTTATGGCTTATTGACTTTGTTTCGATTCGTCATTTCCACTCCCCTGAAATAACCCGCCATAAGAACTATAATCTTATCATGTAATACCCCCCCTATTAAAGATAAACACGTTTTTATCTAAAGCTGTTATATTTAGGTGGACATAATATAAAATTGCACTTTTGAAATAATGCAACGGATCACAGTTAATTAGCATGGGCTAATTGGACTGTCGTCTAGGACGACACCAGTGTAGGGGAGGCGGAAAAAGTTCTTCATTTTAATGAGGAAAAATATGTAAATTATTACGCCCGAACGCTTTTTTTCAGGCGCTGCTTCTATTTTTAAATAACTTTATTAAAATATGAACTTTTTTAACACGCTTTTCATAGCTGCACGTATATCTATCTATCTATCTATGTAACGGAATATTTTAATGTAATTTTTACCAACTTGTAGACAGCCGATTGACTTGAAAATTTGCACTCGTATCAAGTTCCGATGACAATACAATAATTTAATTACTTTAACCTACTAGGTTAAAGTAATTAAATTATTGTCAGGATCACCAGGAAAAAATAAAATTATTATCAGGGTCATCATAGTTCACAGCTCATGATCAATGCGTGTTGTTTAAGTTTTTTTTTTAACTCTTGTATTATTCGTAGTAAATAAACAATATATACTTTTTAATAGAATGACAAAATGCGCCTGTTATCCAACTGATCCAAGTGGCTTATCAGTCAATGGACACCGGCATCCAACTTCAGACATGAACCACAAATGCCTCTAATTCTTACCCTGATATTACCACTGAGAACTGAAAAAAAAAACAGCTGTGTACTGAATCTGTTATGCTTTGAACCATAACAATAGTGGGTGCACTATCACTTAGCGACAGAAATAGGTTTAAGGGTGGTACCAAACCACACAGACCCCTAGTTAAAAAATAAATTAAAATTTGTTACCTTATTTAATATTGAATTTATACCTAGACAAGTTTCAATTTACACTAAACGTAATTTATAGTCAATAAATTACGTTTGCGTAAATTGAGCTTAAAATTTAACTTTTTTTAGTATTTCCATTTCATACTATAATTTAAATGGACATAAAACTTATCAAGTTACAAATTCATTAAAAAAGAACGTAACAAATTTTCTACCGACTTCAAAAAGGAGGAGGTACACAATCCGACTGTATGTTCTTTTTTTTGTGTACCTCATAACTTTTTTCTGGGTGAACCGATTTTGATGATTTTTTTTTATTTGAAAGCTGGTGCTTCTCATGTGGTCCTATATAAATTTGACCAAGGTCTGGCCAATAGTTTTTGAGCAATTCTTAATAATTTATATTGAAGTCGTTTGTACAAAATTTTAAATTATATTTAAATCAATTGAAGATCGTTGTTGAACCTTGTTCTTGTGGAACTTAGCACCCATTCGGACCTCAAATCTTTTAACGGCGAAGCCGACAACCCGACCCCGTTTGTACCGAACTTGGCCCCCTTTTTAACCCCCGACGCAAATAGAGCGGTGTTATAATATGTTTAACGTGTGTATCTATGTTTCTGTGTATCTATGTGTCTGTGTATGACATCGTAGCACCCAAACGGATGAACCGATTTAGATTTAGTTTTTTTTTGTTTGAAAGGCGACTTGATCGAGAGTGTTCTTAGCTATGATTCAAGAAAATCTTTTCAGCCGTGTGAAGATCATCAGCTCTTTTTGTTTCGGGGTTTTAAAAATTTCAACTTAAGTTATTCACATTCATGTTTTTGTTAATATTGGCTTTACAGTACGAATTAATTCAGACAGCTATTTTAAAATAATACAACCAGTTGCTTACGTATATAGTATCGTCATTTGTTTACTAAATGAATAAAAGCTATGCAGAAGCTAACGAGCAAACTCATCATCTCGTGGATGCGGATAGGGGGAGTAGCATTGAAACATGACACATCCATTGCACGATTCTTTGAATTAATTAGGCATGTGAATATCCCGGCGCACTGTCGACCGATTACCTATTGAATGGTTGGTATTCGTCCAATTGCCGGCAAATGGTCTACAATCAGCTTCAATTCAGTCAATAAGTTGGGAGACGGTTTGTTGGGAGCCGCCGGGCTTTGGACGAGAACTGATCGTGTCCGGTCGCACTATCGGTGACTCAATGATGCGTTTGTTGCAGCTACGTTTTTATCACACTTGAAAGATTAGATTCGAGTGATGGTACCTACCCAGTATGTGACACTATCTGACAGTTGTTTGAGTCAATTTAAGATTGTTTGAATTTATTATATTAACTTCTAATCTGGAAGTAATTTTAATGGGACCGATATTTGTAAGTCCAAATTTTAATATATTTTTCTTACGTTTTGAGGTCCATAGAGACCGAGTGATTTATTTTCAAAAATAAATAATGTGGGTTTATTCGTACATTATGTGTATGGATCATCATTTATCTCCTCATTCAATAGAGGACATCCGAAGGACAACTTTCTATATTTCAATGAGATTACCGAGGGGCGGATATAACTTATATTGAATAGATAACAGATAGTGCACATACGTACACACAAAAATGCTTATATAAAAATGTTGTAAACTTAACAATAGGAGGCAATTGTATATATTTAATATGAAAATATTTTCTTAAAAATATAAATTATTATTCTCACCTGCACGCGATGATCCCACTATTTAACGCAAGAGGTAGCAAGTTGAAGCTTTCTACAGTCGTAAAAGTTAATAGGAAACTATAAAAAAAGAATGAAATCAACGTTCACCTCATGTGACTTAGCGTTGAGATATTCCCATTTATTTTCATAGTTTATATTAACGTTAGACTGGAGAAAGTCTGTGGCTAACCCTGGTGGCGACCGAACGGTTGAGAAAATTTTTGCAAAAACGACGAACCCAAATTTCACGGTACACTATGCTAAGTACATTGTACATATTTTTAGTGGAAATTTATACTCTGGATAATATATTAAAGTGAAGACACTAATTAGTAAAAATTAATTTAAAAAAATGATGAAAAAAGGTCTTCCGTCTAATGATAATGCTAAAAATACCCTATCGTATTCCTATCATTAACCGTGGTGATTTCGTGTTATTCACAATTTATTAATTAATCTATTTCAATTGTAACTTTAATATTTAAGTATTCCGTGATTCAATAAGAATAATGGGAATGTTTCAGTAATTTATTTTAAATTTAGATCTTTATTATAACTACAAATACACTGTTACGAAATGTAAATATTACTCTAAAGTGCTAAGTGTATCTTGGCAAAATCGTCACAAGTTTACGTCGGACGGACGTTGGACGTTGAACCGACGTTCAATTATTAGTGAAGTGTTATTTGCTCAGATACGTTAAAAAATGACAACTCCTTTTTTGAATGAGAATTTTTTGAAAGAGAAATCAGATGGTAATCAAAATAGAAAATAGAGACTCCCTATTTCTTTCCACACAAGTTATTTAGTTAAAATATAATCATAGAGATATTTTAAGTTTGCAATAAGTCTGTCAGTCTTTAATGTATGCTAAAGTAACTTACCTAATCATAAATTTAATATCTTATATGAACATTAAATAAATGCCGCTGTTAGAAAATAATATAATCAAAAACTAACTTAAAGATTATTCTTAATTTTTATTTTATATTAAACTTTACAGAATTGTATTTTGGTAATAATATCGCGATTGTATGAAATTTGACCATTTAATTGGTTAAAGCATTTTAAGTGGTAGATATTTAGTTTTTTGTGTACCTACCTAGTACCTATGTTGTATCTAACGTATAGACAAGGGACAACATACACTCATGATTTTTTTCTACACATCTATGGGACAGTAGGACTTTTCGAATGATATACGTTTCATTCCCCTCTTTATAGTACCTACCTAAATCCTAAAAAACGAACGACAATTTTCGACATTCACGTATTATTAATATTAATAATAAAGTTAGAGATAACGAGATATAGATATCGGGCCATATTATATTGACAAAAGTATGCAATAGAATGAAATTGTTCGCGTATTGATTTATTGTCCGACAAAACCAAAGTGTATATTATAATCACTAGACAAAACTTCAATACCGATGGGCTCTAAATTGAAAAATTACTGCCAATTTAAGAGGTCGTTGTCCTTGACGTCATGGCGTGCTCCAGAGATGTGCCCAATCGTATCGATCCATGCTCACGAATCAACCAATGAGAGAGTTGAGCCTTATATTGATTCTGTATCTAATTCTGTCAAAATATTTAGGCATAAATATAATGGACCCAGGACCCACATGATCCCGACATGGACTGGTATTTACAATGGTTTATTGTTATATTTTTATTGTACTACATTAGTTTCGATACACAAAGATTGTAAAGCGTGTTTGGCGAATTATCGGAACGTAATGTCCTACTTCTCTGTACTTACATTCTCACTCTGACATTATCGAACGTGTCTTTCAATAAATACGAGTACTGTAGCTCTCTTTTTAGCTAGTAATCAGATAACTCACTAGTCGGTAACCACTAGTCACTGCTTGGCTTTGCTATTGCCACTTAGGTACACTTTTTTCCCGCGATCTGTTCTGGCACTAGAAACAGAATAAAATAGTTTTAAAACTAACTTTAAAATATAATATACCTTAGGAAGGAAATAAATCCTTTTTACAATTTCTTAGATACCTACAGGCCAAGTGTAAAGATTCAATAAAGTAAATAAGTAAAATATTATGTCAGATTTAAAAAAAAAACGTTCTTAAAACAGTTTCCTTTTTCCATCAGGTGGGCTATACAGTCGTCACGTTTAGACACTAAACCGTGCCAATAAAATCCCTAATGGAAGTATACATTTTTCAAAACTTGCCTTACTAAGTTAATATTCAGATCAGTGATTAAATTGTTAACAAATTGAACGGTATATTATTTTAAAACCACATGGGAGCTTAGTAGTCTCGCATAAAAATTGCAAGGTGCCTAGCTTCTTATTTACAGGCCGCGTGGGATACCTAATAAGGAACCTTAACAGGCCACTTCCTTTGGGAATGGATCGTCCGGTGTGTCGCATGGGTCACCTACATCAGTATGGTATGGTATGGTTTGGTGCTATGGCCTTCATATAAATACAGACACTTACATCTATGCTCGATTAAAAATCAAAATGCAGATGGGTCGTCACCCCTGAGGACTACGACGAAATGCCTCGTTATTCATCATCATTACTGTCCATCACAATCACAAAGTATCTTCTAAGCTACTCGCATCTGTCCACTTCCTGCATCCCTTACTAGGTCATCACTCCACTAGTGGGGTGCCGCCCTACACTTCGCTTAGCAGAAGGTACGAAGCTGCCACTCGAGAACCTTTTTTCTCATCGGTTGTCGGTTCGTCAAACTATATGGCTGGGTCATTGCCACTTCAGCTTACTTAATCCGTTGGGCTATGTCGGTTACTCTGGTTCTACTACGGATATCCCCATTACGAAGTTTGTCAGTAGAGAAACTCCGAGCATTGACCTCTCCATAGCTCGCTGTGCGGCCTAGAGCTTCCGCATACGGCCAACAGTGAAGGACAACGATGATGATGGAGTGCCTCGCTACAAATAAGAGTTTTAGGTTCTCGACTCTCACCATACGAGACACAACAACATTACGCTGCCGTTTTATGCTGCTTTCTTGTGCGAACGTTACCCTTCCCTGGTCGAGCCAATGCGTTGCAGTCGTAATTCAGCATGATATATGCCAGCGCTTACACTAATCCGTGTTATTACAAAGGTAGTTTATAATTATTTGTCTCAGACTTAAACTAGAGTCAGTTTCGCGTCGGACTCGCGCATGAAGGGTTCCGTAGTTCCGTGCCATCGTAATACACGATTCTAGTAGGGGGAGCCCCATTTAATTTTTAATTTATTTTAATTTTTATTATTTGCTGGTATAGCAGCAACAGAAATGCACATTTTGTGAAAATTTCAACTGGCTACCTATTACGGTTCATGACATACAGCCCGCTGACAGACAGGCAGACAGGCGGACGGACGGACGGACGGACGGACAGCGGAGGCTTAGTAATAGGGTCCCGTTGGTTATCCTTTGGGTACAGTACCCTAAAAAAGAGGCCCCGCGGAAAATATGCGAATTAAAATGTAAAGTATGAAATTTGAAAGCAAGCAAAGAGATTTAAATATAGAGGTTCCTACTACTGTTGAAAACTGTTTGAAAGCAAGTCACAAATTCGCGAAAAGTGTGACGCTGCGAACCTGACTTTGAACTTTGAAGACCATAGTTTGAATTGAACCCGAGACTATCGCTAAACCTCGTTTTGTAAGAAGACGGAATAAGTCTTATATTCGGGCGAAACAAAATAAATATTTCTATGAAGTGATAGCCCCTGTTTCTTTATTGATTTTGTATGTTTAGGGAAGTTACATAAATCTTCAGGAAGTATAGTATACTTATGCAAGGTTATTTACCGTTAGAAAGCGGAAAACAGAATAGAAAGCTCCAGACTTGAAAGTTAAACATAATATTCTTTACCATTTCTGATCGCATTACAATCTTGTCGAATGGAAGGAAATTTAATGCTTTTGCGGTTCAAAGTGCTTTTCCTGTAAACCATGATTAAACTTGATTATTTTATTTTTATTAGATTATAATAGTCAGTCAACGTCATATATTTTTATTCAAAATTGGCTTTTATTCGAAATACAAATACTACGCCATCAATTACCTTTATTTCTGCTAAAATTGAAATACAGTCTGTTATGTTATCTGTAGTCCATGGTTATACCAACTGTTTTTTCTTGTAGGTAAGATCTACTATTGACTGTTCTAAAACCATATTACATTTGACAAGACCATTTGTATTTAACGGTGTGTACCATACAGGATATCCTTGTATGGAGCCATAAATACATAGTGTATATTCATTTCAGCCTTGTGTTAAGGGCTCATAAGTGTTCTTGTAGAATTTTAATTAAGTTACGTTGACAGCTTATACGTCATCTATTTAAAAACTAAATTTTAATAATGTTAGTAGTAACACCGCCCCTATTACTTTCACTATCTCGTATAACATAAAGTCGTTTGCTATATATATCCTTTACAGCCTATCTGAACTAAGATATTATAGTATGCGAGCAAACCGAGTTCGATCACCGTTGACACCATGAAAATTAAAAATTTTAAGGCAGACGGCATATCATATTTTCGAAATATATTTATTGTTCTTGATATTTATTACGTGACAAAGCCACAATGCAGTTGTTGTTATGACTGCAGTACAAACAGTATGAACCACGCTCTCACAGAATACCAGCGTAAATAGGCAGCATAATGCTGCTGTGTTTCATATGCTTAGTGTCGAGAACCGGGAACCCTTTTTACTGGTAACAGTGCATTCCATCTTAATCCTTAGGGGTGACAACGCATTTACATTTTTATTCTTAATCTACGTTAGATGTTTATGGGCCACAGCGTCCATTTACCATCAGGTGGACTGCATGCTCGTTTGTCACCCTTCCATAAAAAAATTGAATAAAATTGCAATTTGTGGCAAATGGGTGCCAAAATTGTAATTAAAAATTTCGTTGGTACCCTTATCGGAGATCTGAAGTTGCTCAGAAAGCTCTGAGGCTAAGTTCTGGTACCGTAAAATTTACACAAGTTTTTTTTTTTATAGGATAGGGTGATAAACGAGCACACAGTCCACCTGATGGTAAGTGGTTGCTGTGATCCATAGACATCTACATTTATCCTTAATAAAGAATCAAAATGCAGATGCGTCGTCACCCGTGAGGACTAAGATGGAATGCCTCTTTTCCAGTAAAATGGGTCTCCGGTTCTCTACACTCACCATACGAAACACAGCAGTGTGAAGCTGCTATTTTACGCTGGTATTCTGTGAGAGCGTGGTCCTTCCCCGGTCGAGCCGACCCATTCGTGCTACAACTATACTACTAATATAGATGCAGCATGGCTCTACCACGTAAACAAATTATGTTTGTTACAGGTGTTGGTCTCATCACCCGTAAGGCAGCTAACGCGGTGACGCCTTCAGTGGAATTGCGCCAGGATGGTGACTCCTACGTGCTGGTCACGTCGTCCACCTTCAAGACCACCGAGGTCAAGTTCAAGCCTGGCGAGGAAATCGATGAGGAACGCGCCGATGGTGCTAAGGTATGTACAAATACTGAATCTAACCACAGAATAAATAAATCTAACGTTGATTAACAGTTTTTTTTTAATAATAATAATAACGAAACTGTCGTTTCATCTCACCTATAGAGCAACATGGTTAGACAATTTCTATAAATTCACGGCCTTATGACTCACAAGTTTGGTTATTATCAAGTTTGAAGTAATAGATAGATACTGGATTAAAATATTTCTTCGTTAACAATTAACGGTGCGAGCGTCCATCACCTCATCTTTTTTTTATAGAATAAGGGTGACAACCGAGCATACCGTCTACCTGATGGTAAATGGATACTGTGGCCCATAAACATCTATCATCGATTAAATAATCGATCAATTATCTCGCCTTATAGTTATGTAATGTTTAATTTTTCCTCAAAAATTCTCTCGATAGATGGCAAACATGGATACCTGCAACGTTGTAACTATAGCAAATGAAGATGAACAACATGGACTAGACAAAACTCATGTGTAATGTCCATATCACACCTCTGTCGGTAATTGTTGGGAACACTAGTCACGAAGTTGTTGACAGTCTGCTTACCTAGAAACATTTCTCCTAGGATCCTAAAATCAAGAATATACAGCCAATGCGTGCTGCCACATGACTTATGAATCTGAGACATACTTACTGCTGGCCGTATGAGGAAGCTCGAGGTCGCTCAGCGAGCTATGGAGAGAGCGATGCTCGGAGTTTTTTTGCATGATGGAATTCATGATGAAGATGGCCGATAGTCAACAGTTTTTGTTGTACTTTGCTCATGTACAATAAAATGTTTTTATCGTGAAGTTTGAAGGTCAAACGTAATGTTTATTAGTTTATTACATTTACAAAATACAATGTTGATGAATTTGAATTTCATTTTTTCAACGTACACGAAAACAAGTCTGACAAATGGAAATTCATTAATTTTTTTCCGAATTCTATTATTTAACTATCCGAAGCTGAGGTATAAATTAACTTGAAGATTATTTGTAATGTTTTCTTCTGCAGATATCATTTTAATAAGTTTTCGATCAATCTTTTTACACAAACATAAACGCGTTTGTGAAAGTTTCTATAACACATTTATAATAACATATTCTTTAATGTCACTTTTTTTATTACAGGTTAAATCCCTGTACACTTTCGAAGGCAACACCTTAAAGCAGGTGCAGAAGTCCCCCGACGGTATGGAGGTCACGTACATCAGAGAATTCGGACCCGAGGAGATGAAGGCTGTATGTAATTTGTTTAAATTTATAATAAATGCCTAAATCGTAGTACCCACATCTATACAACATATAAATAAAATGTCTGTCTGTAATATCTAAATAAGTATGTTATTGAGCCAAGAGGATTATTTGCAACATGCAAATAATCCTCTTGGTTAAGACATTAGTAACCATTTTTTATTTTATTTTTCTGTCTGTCTGTCTGTCCGGGTTAATTTTTGGAATGGCTGAACCGATTGTAATGAAACTTGATGAACAGATAGAGAGCAAAGCTAGGAGTGATGTAGAGTATAATTTATATGAAAAACTTGAATTTTTTGATAAATCAAAAAATTCTAAAATAAATGGCCTTTAAATCTAAATAACGTGACATTAATAGAACCTACCCAGATGAAGCCGGGGCGGGTAGCTAGCTTATAATATAACTTATCCAATATAACAATAAAATACTTAAAAACTAACGTTTTCATATAAAGCTTTTTTATTTTATTTTTTCTATAAGATGGGTGACAAATGAGCACACAGTCCACCTGATGGTTAGTGGATGCTGTGGCCAGTCGACATCTACATTTATTCTCAATTAAGAATCAAAATGCAGATGCGTTGTCACCCCTGAGGACTAAGATGGAATGCCTCGTTTCCAGTAAAACTCTGCTTCCCTTTTTTAATACTCACATCTTCTTCATCGTCAACTCGTTAGTCTGCGGGTGAACATGTACACGCCCATGATCGCTGCACCAGGAGTCTCGCAACTTTGTCGCTAGTCTCGTTAATCACGCCTAGCTTTAAGAGGTGGTTACGTCATTTATCGTTAATCTTCTTTCTGGCGCCTCCCATAGTCGCCTCCTCTTAAGATAGCCACGAGACGAAATAGAGCACTGGGTTTCTTTACGCCGTCACCACTTCGCCCTCAATCTCTTATCTGCTTATTTTACCAACTACCAGCTCTTAAGATGAACGTGGACATGGACATTCCGTTCATTTATCATTCATTCATTACTATCAGAAGTCCACTGTTGAACATGGGCCTCCCCACAGATTTTCTCATTGGGCATTTGCCATAGTTGCCACGCTTGGCAGGCGGGTTGGCAACCGCAGTTTTTTATTATTTTCGTGTGTTATCAGAAGATGTTGCTGCAAATCTTCTGTTTCAATTTTCCTCTGTCATCTCTTACGAAACCCACGAGATGACAAAAGTTACAGCCTATTTACGCCCCACAGAGGAGGAAATTGGGGCAGCGTGGCGAGCAAGGAAATTGGCGAACTTCACATGTCTTCGAAATATTATTTTTTTCTTATTTCTCAGACATGCAGGTTTCCTCACGATGTTTTCCGTCACCGCCGAACACGTGGTAAATCAGCACTTAAAATTGCAATTAACACTTTCATCGGTGCCGGCAGGGATCGAACCCGGGTTACTCGAATACTATGAAATTTACAGCGAGCGCCGAGCTGAGCTACCACGGTATGATATGGGGTAGATATTCTTACGCTGCCCTACACAGCGTATCAACTACAAGATACAGTAAGCTCATTCTGCGTAGATCGGACCAAAATTAATAATAAAAAGCAGAAGGCACTCTGCGTTAACTAATTAATAATAATAAACGCGATAAAATCCGTAAAAGTAGTTTTATTCAATGTATAGTGTTCCAAAAATACCTATAGAAAGTCGACATGGCTATCGCCGATGTAATTATATTGGTTCTCTTATTGTTTACAGTAGTAAATGCATTATTGTTGAGCATAATAAATGGTGTAGTGAAAACCTAGACGAACTTCTAGCACAGAATATCCTAACTTCTAAGCAGAAAAGGAAACCGAAAGGGAGTCAGTTTCTACACAGTGGAGTAGTGAGTGGTGGAGTAGTACTTACTCTAATTCATCTCCACTCTTGTAAGCGTAGCGGTTTTGCGGGGTTTACGCTATTGCAAGTCATGCACTGATGTCAGCACAGCGGCTGGCTACAGCGATGTCTAATAATTAACCCTACAAGCCTACAACCTAGTTAACTTAATAATAAACTGCATTATAAAATAAAGAAGATAAGATAAGATAAGATCGATAAGCTAAAAGAGACAAAGCAGAGAACTGTCGGCTGATATTGATGATTGAAACACTGTTTTTTTGTTCCAGGTGATGACAGTCAAAGACGTTACCTGCACCCGAGTATACAAAGTCCAATAAAGCGGAATTTGAAAAAAGACTGCGGGCCAGTCGCCCTACAAATTGTTCTATAATATTATTTTATATTTCCTATTTAGCACAACTATTTTCGTAAATAGCCCTAAGTTAATTTAGCGCGGTGGTTTGTTGAATGACTTTGGCCCGAACTGTGTAACGATTGTTATTGAGCTTGTTTTACCAAAGTTAGGTTATGTGGGCGCCGGATGTTCGAAACCTTACAGTTGTTGTATAAGTTTTTCATTGCATATTTAAATAAATAGTGGTTTACGAGTATCAAATTTTATTTCATTTCGCCTTTTTTTTCATTCATTACAGCCCTTCACAAGTCCACTGATGAACATAGGCCTCCCCCAAGGAATGCCACAAAGCACGGTCCTGAGCCACCTGCATCCATCGACTTCCTGTATGTCTCAACATGTCGTCACTTCATCTAGTGGGGAGACGCCCTACACTTCGCCTGCCGGTACAAGGCTGCCACTCGACAACATTTCGCCTTACCATTTATTAATTATTATTAATGGTAATCTATACATACGTATAAATAAAATTGAAGTGTCTGACTGTAATATCCGAAATTACTGCCTTTTATCGAGATAAGGAGTTACTTGCATGCCATTAAGATATGAATGATCATTTGTAATTTTTTTGTCTGTATGTCTGTCCGGGCTAATCTTCGGAATGGCTGAACCGATTGTGATAAAACTTCACGAACAGATAGAGCAGGTTTTCCCAACCTTTTTTGAGGCGAGCCTCCCCGGATTATAAATAATATTTTAATGCCTTTCAATTATTTACGTGACAATGTATAAACGCAAAATATATTTTTTATAGAATAAAGGTGACAAGCGAGCACACAGCCCACATGATGGTAAGTAGATGCTGTGGCCCATAGACATCTACATCTATCCTCAATTAAGAATTAAAATGCAGATCCGTTGTCCCCCTGAGGACTAAGATGGAATGCCCGTATGATTCAGAACTAAAAAACCTGTCTCACACAAGTATGTCGAGGAAAACGGAACAAGTGTTCGCAACTTGTGGAATGATGGATGTTATTTATTAGTAAACTAAGGCATGATTATAATAATATTACAACTTTTACTTAGTTTTAAATTAAAGCTAATTATTACAGTTTTCTTAACTGAAAAATCATAACTCGAAGAATACGAGAAAAAAAGGATAATTTAAAATTGTGTATAATTATTATATGAGCGTGTGCGTTTGTGTGCGTTTGTGGAAGTATGTACGTGTGTGTAAAACGCTTTAATATTTTATAATTAACGTGCTACATGTGCTACATAAGCTTTTTGATAACAACTTGTTTTATGTGTGGTATTATATTGAAATATTTGGTGTTGTAATTGTGTAGTATCCTAGAGGGAATGGAGTTTGACGAATAACAGGTACGAGACAAATGCACATGGAATAAACGTTTGTGTGACGAGTGCACTTTGAAAGGACATTAGGCCATATCATCGATAGCAGCTCTGGTGAATCTATTTGGCCTGTGAGCAATCTATGCAAATAAGTTGACGGGAAGCGCGGGAGGAGCGCGAGCGCCCCGCCTAGAGCCTCTTGAATTATGACAGTACTAAGTATAAAAAGATACTCTATGTATGACAGCAACGACAGTCGTCGCATTGTGGAACAGAAGAGACCGATTGTATCAATGAATAGGTATGTTATTATGTCGAGTTGTTATATCTACGCGTTGAATCGATTTTTTATGAAAATGCACAGTATGCCTCGGCCTCCTTGCCTTCTCAACGCTGGGGATTCGCGCCCCACTGGTTAGGAAATTATGAGATAGAGAGTAATGCTCCTGGCATTACTCTGATTGATTTTGATTGTGATCTAGGCTATATTTTATCAGAAAACCGGTATTCATGCTTAGATTTTGTTTTTTTGTTCAAAATAAGTAAGTACTTATTAGGTTTTGACGAAACCTTCATCGCCGCCGGATTGCTGCTCTTGTTTTATTGTTTGGATAATGGTTTGAAGTGGATTTAGATATGTAAAAGTAGAAATGCCTGCGCATGTGAACTATTAGTGGAAACGATAAAAAAAGTGAACCTCAATATAACATGTCTGTAAGGCGCCTACCTTACGATGCTAGTGTCATCGATTGTTTGTTTGCTGGCTTAAGTTGTCGTCAAAACCTTCCAAAACTTCGTAATGTAACGCATCAACATATTGTGAAGTTGTAAAAAAAAATTATAAGGTAATTTCATAATGAGGGCTAATAATCTCCCGATCACTAGATGTCGCTAGTTGACACTGAGGTGAAGTTTTTTTTGTTAAAATATAAAACTAACTTACCAATTAAATGACATTCACTTAATTGGTAAGTTAGTTTTATATTTTCTACCGACTTCAAAAAGGAGGAGGTACTCAATTCGACTGTATGTTTTTTTTGTGTGTTACCTCATAACTTTTTTCTGGGTGAACCGATTTCGATTATTCTTATTATTCTTTTTATTTGAAAGCTGGTGCTACTCATGTAGTGCCATATAAATTTGATCATAAGGTCTGACCAATAGTTTTTGAGTTATCCTTAATAACTTATATTGAAGTCGGTTGTACAAAATCTTTAATTTTTAATAATTATTAATGGTTTTAAGTGGATTTTGACACGTAAAAGTGATGTGATTATTTGTATTAGGTATGTGTGCACATGTGAACTATTGGTGAAAACTACGGGACAATTGCTTTGATATTGATACAAGGGCGGATCCAGTAGGGGGGCACAGGGGCATGTGCCCCCCCCCCCATCAACGGTTTAAATAAAACAAAAAACTAAAGATTTATACGATAGCACTTAAATAACATTAGTTATATATATATATATATATATATATATATATATATATATATATATATATATATATATATATATATATATATATATATACTTATCTCACACAATTAACATCCGTAGAAAGAACGTATGTGAAACGTTTATTAAACAATGTGAAGCATATGATGGAGGAGCTAACATGAGTAGTAAAATAAAAGGTGTACAGGCGCACATAACCAACATTCAGCCTTTAGCTTTTTTCAACCATTGTACAAGCCACTGACTCAACTTAGCTGTCAGTACAACATGCACCGTACCCAGCATAAGAAATGCTGTGGGGTATCTCAAATATACCTTCTTTAGTGAGTCAGCTAAACAAATTCATCTTCTTAGAGAAGAAATTCAAGCTCAAGTGCCAAAGGAAAAACCAAATATTAGGTATATACCTATGAAATTACCGTTTTTTATGAAATAAGTTAACGTATTGTGGCCGTGTTTTTTTTATATTTCATATTTCTATTAATCAAAGTAATCACCCATGCAATCGATCCAAGTCGCGCGTTGTCGTGCTCCTGCAGGAGCAGCAGGGACGAGCGATTAACCAAAGCTCGTTGGAGACTGTGAAGAACTGAACACAATGATGAAGAATCTCGCACAGCTTCTCCATCATTGTGTTCAGTTCTTCACAGTATCACAGTACACATCTGCAGTAATGCTCATCCCGTTTGGTAGCTGTGATGAATCACACCGGCGCTAGACCACCAAACAGTGACCATCACTTTTCTAGGGGTAAGTTTTCGTTTAGGGTATTGTTTTTGCGCTGAACCAACTTGCTGAGCGCTTGCGATTGTCAAACGGAAACCATTTTTAGTTGCGATTCAAAATTGTTTCGTTTATATGCCTGTTGAGCAGTGCAAAGCACGTCTCGATGCGTACTTCGCACTGGCGATCATAGAGTTCGTGGTGCACCTCATTTGTCAAGCGTTTTAACTTGCTAATTTGACGCAAATGGACCAATATTGTTTTGATGCTAACGTCGAAAGCTACTGCTTTCGACGTTAGCATCAAAACAATATTGTTCTTTAATTCGTCATTATCGACCAAAGTTTTCGAACGACCACGGGACGACCACGGGGGTTCATTTTTCAGGTCTAAATTTCCAGAACGGAAGTGGGCAAACCAATTACAGGCAGTGCGTTCGTTTGTAGTATTCGCTTCGTAAACATCGATGATGTTGCGTGCCACTTGTGCCGCATTGCTGCCACGACGATAGATACTCATTTCACACTCATTACTCGAATTTTTAACGTATCCATGATAACGAAAATATTCAAATGCGATGAAAACATAATGCTAATCAATAAACAAATGACGAATTTTGAAAAAAGAATTCCAAGTTTTTAAAATAAAATTAATTTGAAATTAGAATTTATAGCCAAACAAAAATTATTTTGATTTGAAATAGCCAGTACTGCAGAACGGCAATTTCATAGGTAAAGACCTATTACATTAAAAAAAATGTGTGGAACTAGATCGGTAGAATGACATGAAGCGGTTTTGACATTTTTGGAAGTCTTGCTATGTCTTCCTGGAGTTTTGCAAACAATTGCTGATCAAAGAGGACAGGCGTGCTACATCTGTGGGTTCGCTGCTCTAAGCTGTCGTCGGAATGAGGGCTAATAATTTACTGCTCACCAGATGTTGACACTGAGGTAAAGTTTTTTGTTACACAATGTAATTTAATTGAGAAGTTGTTTTTTAATAAAAGTTTATCAGTTTCTAGAGTATTATATTAATACACAAAACAATGCTTCAGTGGTTTGCTCTTTAATTTTTTGGACATTTTTAATTTTTCTACTTTTATGAATGTCTGTGGTTTGGTTTATTTATTTTTAATGTTATTAATATAAAATATAGCTAATAGTACAGAAAGAAACAATAACTTTTACATTTTCCGAACAAATTAAATTCCCCGCTATGAAATCTGTCAAATATTATACCTCACTTTCTAGTGGCGCCGCCCTGGTGGCATTGAAGTTGATGTACTTTCTGCAACTCAGCTTGTCGATATGACCATAACCAGCTTGCAGAGGCAACGTGATACTAGCACGGACACATTTAAACGAAATTGGAACCGAAATTATGCTACGTAGAATAACCGGCCATCAAACGAATTGGTCGAACATTCAGACTCAGTCTGTTGAAGAATATTACCGACTCTCAGCGTATATTCCTTTCCTTGATTATTTATTAAATGAAATGTCCTTTAGTTTTCCCAGAGCTCAGCTGCAAAGAATAGGAAAACTGCAAAAGTTGCTGTCCCATAACTTAATCGATGAAGATATAGAAGATGTTTTACAGAGTGCTGAAGTATATGACGAGGATGTACCTTGTTTTTTAGCTTTGAAGGACGTGTTACAAATTTGGCAACATATGAGAGAAAATATTCTTAAAACACCAGCAGATGCCTATGAAAGAGCAACGGCTCTGCGAAATATAAGAACTTTGTGCCAATTTTTTTCCACCTTACGACGGTTTAAGACATATCTTCGCAGTAGTATAAGAGAAGATTGCCCAAGTTGACTGGGCTTATAGCATATTCATAAAGAAAGAGAAGAAAGAGATTGCTACGAAAAAGACCCTGAAGAAGTATTTGATATCTTCAGCAGAAAACATAAAAGGAAGCTATCTCAAATAAACATGTAATTTCTCATTATTTAGTCTTAATTACAGGTATTTTTTATAGTTATTCTTGTATTTCTTTGACGTAAAATTGATCCCAAAAACAGCATAGTACAACACTATGAGGGACACTTGACCCATGTGTTCCATGTGCCCCTCCCAGAAATAAATCCCATATCCGCCCTTGTATTGATATAAAACTCAAGTTATTTAATTTTATTTATTTACATAACATAATATACAATATTTTATTATATACAATATTAAAAACAAAATATGTACTAGAACAATGAACCTAAAACTAAAAAACCTTAAAAAAAATATTATAATAACTAAAATATATTATTAAAAAGGAGGCCCTTTAGGCAAGGTTCCGAAGATACTGGCAGCGTTCCCCCTTTGAATAGCTAGACTAATTCTTTGTCCGAGGTAGCTGCCAGTTCTTCGGTCTCCTGTGACATCGACTAACCTTTTTGCTATCGAGTTATTTTGGTATCGACTGTCTGCTGGTTTAAGCTGTTGTCGTAATCTCCCAAAAACTACAGAGCTTTTGTGAGTCGTATTGTGGGGAAGTTTAAAAAAATACTACTATTTTGTACTTAGGATAATAGTTACCTTAAAATTTTCACTCTTCTCATTGTTACTGGCCTTACCGTTATTTAGTAGACATTCACGTTTTTCTGACTTTTTACGTTCTAGACATACAATAGTCAGCTGCTCACTGTGATCTGATGTAATATAGTTTATTGCTATACTATTTATATTTTTTATAGAATAAGTGTGATAAACAAAAACATAGCCCATCTGATGATAAGTGGATTTCGGGACATGTGAAGTTCGGTAATACTTGTTGGATCAGCGCGATAGACTAAGTGAGAGAAGGCCTGTACCTAACAGTGGGACGTTTATAGACTGTAATTATTACTATCGCTGTATCTTTATGTACTACAAGCAGAGCCGTAGTTACTTTTGCCAGAATTCCGAAATATTTAGGACTAAAACTTAATAACTTTATCAATAACACTATTACGTTACGTTTACACTACTATCATCATCATTGATGTGTAATACATACTTCACGCAAGTTATTTTGTAATCGCCACGTTTGGCAAACGGATTGTTGATTACAGTACTAGAAACCACGGTCAAGGTGTATGTAGCACGGGCTTCACTTGTTGAGGGTGACCGAGAAGGCTCTGATAACAGACTGAACGTGGGAGGTCTTTTGAAGTGAAACTTCCTTAGTATCGTTGTGATTTGAAACACAATGAAAGGAAAAAGTGACCCTAAAAATATACATCATGATTTAGCCTGCAAGAGAATGAGATAGAATACAGTGTAGTAACTTATTACACTGTATTCTATCTCAGTAAGCGAAAGAAGCCTAATGGCAGTGTGCAAACAGCGAACTGAAAAGCTTGTTCATTGGTTCGAATCCGCCATTCGACTACTGTCGTGACTCGTGAACCACTCCTAAAACAATCCTTTTCAGCTTAATAGTAGTGGTTAAAGGGAATATTACCAATATTACTAATATTAATAGCATTGTTAATTTTTTTTAAATACATTGTTTCTATTATCTCGGTCTTCTCTTTGTGCGGATAAAGATGGATATTATAAATTTTAACCGCTAAAAAGAACCCCTTTGTCGTATCTCCTCAGTTTCAAGGCACTCCCCTTGTTGTCTCAGCCAGTATCGGAATCCTCGGCGTCTACATATCGAGTGACGTGCTGTTTCGTGGTCATTTGGAAGAGAAGGCCAAATTGGCCTCTAAAAAGCTTCGCGTGCTCAGCAGAGCGGGACAGTATTTCATGCCGGCACACCGCCTGCAACTTTACAAGGTTCGGCCTCACATGGAATACTGTTGCCATCTCTGGGCTGGGGCTCCCCAGTGCCAGCTCCTTCCACTTGAACGCATCCAGCGCAGAGCGGCTCGAATCGTTGACGACCGAGTCCTTTTCGATCGGCTCGATTCACTGGCGCTGCGAAGAGATGTTGCATCCCTTTGCATTTTCTTTCGCATCTACCACGGGGAGTGCTCTGAGGAAATTAACGGATTAATCCCAGCCGCCAAATTTCACGAACGCACATCGCGGCAAAACTCCCGATACCATCGAAACCACCACTGTACGTTTCACTAGGAGTTTTCTTCCGCGTACGATCTCTCTGTGGAATAGTTTACCACTGGCGATTTTTCCGGACCGATACGACTTAGGGACATCGATCACTAATGAAAAACTTTTTTATTAGTGATCGATGTTTAGGGACCTTCAAGAAAAGAGCTTACTCCTTTCTAAAAGGCCGGCAACGCACCTGCAATTCCCCTGGTGTTGCAGTTGTTCATGGGCGGCGGTAGTCACTTGCCATCAGGTGAGCCGTATGCTCGTTTGTCCCCTATAAAAAATCTGTTAAAGTAAACAGTATAAAAAATTAATAATTTTATCAAATAAATTAAATTAACCATATTGAATTAATTATTCAAACTTTTCATAACAACCCACAATTTCATAACTATTTACCACAATTTCATATCATATTCATACCGTCTATTTGACGCGATTTGACGTACCACCTTGAGAGTCTATCTCTATAATATATAGTAATCTATGGAGTCTATCAATTTTTGTACGATAAAAAGACTTTACGTATAGAATGAAGTAGATGGCGCTACTACAAAGCAATTTCAAGCGAAAGAAAATATTATTTTGATTTATTACACTAAAATTTTGTAAAAAATAAGTATTATAACATTTATTTTCTATAAAATTAAACTTTTATCTTATATTTTATGCCGCATTTCCGGTTGAAACTTATCTTATCTTATTATTTAAATAATTTGCCGTGAATTATTTTTATTTTATATTTCATTTCATTTGAAGTTTTCACTTCTACCGCGTGTGAAGTGAACTGCACACATGTTTTGTTTTTCACAAAATAGGGGTTACAAACGAGCACACAGTCCACCTGATGGTAAGTGCATGCTGACATTTATCATTGATTATGAATCAAAATGGAGAATCGTTGTCACTATTGAGGACTACGATGGAATGTCCAGTTTTCAATTAAAAAGGGTTTCCGGTTTTCTACACTCGATATACGAAAGACAGCTGCTATTTCATACTGGTATTCAGTGAGAATGTGTCCTTCGCCGTCCAGCCGACGCATTCTTGCTGCATCTATGTATAGCTTGCATAAGCATAGCTACAGCTTGTCTCTAAAAGCACAAGCATATTTAGTTACAAAAAAAAATATGTTCTCTATGTAGGGACGTGGCAGTTGTCTCTATAACTGTAGGTAATGAAGGCTAATCATTTTCTGCTCACCAGATGTCGCTAGTTAGTTAGTCACCTTTTATGTGAAAAACTGCGTTTCAAATAAAAGATTTTTGGTTTCTACCCAACTAGCAAAAACTTGTCTTTAAAGGTTTACAAAGCAAAAAAATAAATTGTTTAAAATTGTGTAAAAACATATTACCGCGCTATTGCACTCAATAGCTTGCTTATGTATACTCTAAGGGGCTAATAATAATCTTTCTTTTACCAGATGTCGCTGTTAGGAACTGAGATGAATTCTTATATTTACGCGAACACTACACATGGAATAAAACTATTTTTTACGGATTTTATCGCGTTTAATTTACTATTTTAATTCCCGACGGTCCCCCGTGACCATGGGTTGCTGTAAAGCATCCGAAACGTCGGGAATTAAAATAGTAAATTAAACGCGATAAAATCCGTAAAAAATAGTTTTATTCAACTGAGATGAAATTTTTTGTTACACAATGTTATAAAATTGAGAAGTTATCGGTTTCTAGTTAGAATAAAACCTACACAAATCAATGCCTCAGTGGTTTGTTCCGTAATGTATTCACATTTTTTAATTCTTTTTTAATTTTTCTTTTTTTAGGAATATCTGTAGTTTGGTTTATTCATTTTTTATCTGATCAATATAAAAATAACAAATATTACAAAAAGAAACATTACCTCTTACATTTTCCTTACAAACATACATTTTCTCGCCATGTAATTTGTAAAATATTTCACCTTGTTTCTATTTTCTAAGTGGCGCCGACGGTGGCAAATAAAATCGTGGATGCTCTCATTCATGGCTTCCGATAGATGGCGATTGTTAGATCCAGTAAAACACCGGACATAATTACCCTTTCTAAACGCCGTTATTCAAATGTAATAAAAAATGTCTGATACAGGCGATTTCTAGTTTTATTTAATTGTATAATATAACTAATTATGCTTTCCTATTTAAGACTGTTTTAGATGAGGAAGAACGGGGACTCCTGACATAGGTTTTCTTTATAGACTTATAGAACTAGCTGATACCCGCTCGCTTAGCTGTTCGCTTGGCGCACGATATTAGACGTTAATAACGTAAATATAAAATATGAAGAAAAACATTTTTTATGGGACTATCGTAAAATCCTTTCTTAGTGAGCGTCTACATTGCGAAATGAGTAACTTTTTTTTTATAGAATAAGGGTGTCAAACGAGCACTCAGTCCACCTGATTGTAAGTGGTTGCTGTGGCCCATAGACATCTACATCTTTCTTCGTTTGCGAATTAAAATGCAGATGTGTTGTCAGCTGTGAGGACTAAGATAAAATGCCTCTTTTCAGTAAAATGGGTTAGTAACTGTACTAAACAAGTCAATCGGGTGTATAGTTCTAGAGATATTGTGATGAGTCAGTCAGTCATCATTCATTCAATTGTATTTCGCTTATATATTTATATATATATTTAAACAGCAAAAAATAAAAACATAAAAGATATTCATGCCATCTTGTAAGGGTTGGAAAAGTTAAATTTAATAGGTAAATAGCGACACCACCTATAAAGAATTCTATTGTACTTTGGCTATTTGACACTAGATGGCACTTAACCGGAGACTTCCATTGTACTTTCAATTGGTATTTTTATTACAGCTCATTTTTTAATATAAACATAAACATAAACTCTCACGCCTGTTACCCAGAGGGGTAGGCAGAGATTCCGGACTTTAAGCAATGGTGTTTAAATTAATTTTGAAAGTTTAATGTAAGCGTGTAAAGTTTTTATTTTAGTGTGGATTTGTTATGATTATGATAGATGTCTGATTACTAAATATGAAATAAATAAATAAAGTAATGAAATATTGTAAAAATATTTTATTTTAATATTAATAAGTACATATGTATATTATTAAACATTATTCTTTATCTTACAATTACTCAGCATTCTTTAAATTTCTATAATTTCTGAACGCAACTTAATCAAATCAACTTATAATGCTCCAAATTTTGAAAGTATAGCAAGTTATACTGTGTGCCTTGAATTTTTTCTACCATTCGAAAGAAACAGGTTTTAGTTGTGTTTTGAGTTTGAGCGGATAATCTATGGAGTTGGAGCGGTCGGTCGTTGCTCGATCGCTCGCGGTCGTTCGTTGCCTGCGCTGCTCTGCCGGCTGTCGCTGCGCTGTCGTAATAGATAGTGTTTTAAAGTTGTGCTTAGCTGCTTACCTATTAAATTCGAAGCGTGTCAATATAGAGTACGTTTTTTGGATACGCCTACGGAACGCGAAAACGATTTTCAACATATGTCAAGTTAAACACTTCTCCGGAATCCAGGATTTTGTGCACTCCTCCATAAATAAAGTGAATTTCGTGTAGTTTTAGTGTTGTTACAATGCTGGTGCGAAATATACAATGTTTTTAGTTGTAAAATATTAAAGTTCTTCGTGTATAATGATAGGAATTCGTCGTGTTGTTATATTTGGTGTTTATTTAGTTCATTGAAGGTGTCTGGATTCGACATCGTTGCTTTTTGGAAGTAAAGATACTCACAAGTAAGTCAATATTTACATAAAACGAATATCGTAATTCTTAGAGAATTCAAAACAAAACTACTTTGTACAATACCAACTGCATTGCCTATACAATTACCATTTCTTTAATTAATTTGAAAATTTATTTTCAAACAATAATATTTCAGCTATTCACAAAGTTAGAATGCAGTACATAGCTATGTCTAAAACATGTTAACCTCTCAGGCCTTGACATTTTATTGGGCCAACTTAGTCAGACCTATGGTCAAGTCAAAGAGTATAGTAGGTCAGGCCGAAGACAATATTTTTTGTAAATGATGGTAAATATAACTTAGAGTCATTACTCATTACTATGTTCTTATCCAAAATAAAAAATATCAACAATTAAAATATCGCATTACTTGTATGATTGTACGTTGTCGATAAATAAAATGTTTTGAGAAATTATCAATTACCGTGTAGTGGTTGTGTACGAATATTCATATCATACTGTGGGTGTCAAGAGGCGACTAGACTGAGGTGTTATTTTTAATAACCGTGACGGATGCTCTAGTTCCATATTTTCCGAACCCGTGGTAAATAAAAAATGACTTTCAATAAGTATTATGTAATAATCAATATTGAATAAAATACCATTCTATTCTATTCATAAAATAACAGTAAAATATCACTTTGTCACGTCCATTACTCATTAGACATGATTAATAAAATCGACATTAGACATGGACCAAAACGTTATTTTTCACCGTGACGTTATTAACCCATTCATTGCGGTGCACGCACAACGGCGTTATTTAAATTGCCATTCTTAGGCGGATTACGCCGATCGGCCTAAATTATATTTTAGCCATAACTTGGCCAATTTCTATTCTAAAGGGATATACTTTTTATATGTGCATGTTTTACATACATACATCATTATAGTCGCAGTTTCTGTAAATAATGATTTTAGAAAAATAACAAAACTATTCTCAGGCGCGGAAAACGCCGAACGGCGTCTTCCAAAGGTTATCAACATTAAAAACATTTTGATTAAATATTTATTTTGCTATTTTATTTTATGGAATTAAAAAACAGTTATATAGGCTTTTCATGAACCAAATGGTCTCACACCGTCACTCAATAAACTCTGTGACGATGGTCGAGCCTCGCCTCACCTTCAAGTCATTATTAATTATTAAGTGAAACAAATTACGCTGCACTAGAAATAGTATGTAACTGAATACCCTTCTCGATGTTTTCTCTTCCCTTCAACTACTAATTCAAAACTCTACTTATTATACTTAGTACATTTAAAATAGTAGACTAAATACTATTATTAAAAGTATTTAACTTAAAAAATCAGAGAAAAGGTTCAATCCCTGGTCATATTTCAATAATTCCGAAATTATTAATATAAAAACCAATTTCTTTATTCAGTGTAATAAGAAATCTTTCTATAATGTGGAAAATATCCCTTACTTTATACTGAATAGAAAAGAAACAAATTCACTTACTATTTCCAGCCATATTTATGGTAAATAGGAAATTGCCAGTATTTTTAATAAAACTGCACTGTTAATCACAAAATAACTTATTATATACAAATGAAATTTCGCCACTGAGTACGCAGTCACTTGCACATGGCGTAATCTGATGAGCGTCAGTAAAATTCTGCCTAAATAAGCAAGAAATAATTTTCATGTACGGGAAACGCCGATCGGCGTCAGTGTTTAAATGAGATGCGTTAAACGCCTACCGGCGTTAGTCCTTTGAACCGCCCGCACCTACGTAATAAGTGAGATTTTTTGAGCGGCCTTGAATAGGTTAATCACTCATGATTAGAGGCGACAGAGTGAAACAAATCAGAAGATGGGCAGCAGCGTCTTCCTAATAAAGACTAAAAATAAAAAACTGCGGTTGCCAACCCGCTTAGCAAACGTGGCAACTATGGCAAATATCCCGGCAATATATGGTGGACGCTTATGATCTATAGTGGACTTTAATAGACTAAAAAGGACGAACATTTTTTTTTAATTTAGTCTCGGCGGAACGCGGGTGTTCCGTGCTATATTTAGAACAGCGTTGTCGTGCTGGGCGACATTTGCGGCAGTAAAATCTTGAGCTCCTCTTTATTTCTATGACCAATGGCAGTAGTGGATTGTTACGACCTTATGATAAAGAAAGAATTGTAAGGAAACCAAAAGGAGAGGAAGGGGGGAGGTTAATTTTATTATTTGAAAAAATATTTGTGTGTAAAAAAGTCATCAAACATCAACATCAAACAATTTATTAAACAAGTTGCATAAACAAGTCAATCGGTGTATAGTTTTAGAGATATTGTGATGAGTCAGTCAGTCATCATTCATTCAATTGTATTTCGCTTATATATATATATATATATATAT
The DNA here is from genome assembly GCA_029286625.1 of Parnassius orleans. Taxonomy (NCBI): domain Eukaryota; kingdom Metazoa; phylum Arthropoda; class Insecta; order Lepidoptera; family Papilionidae; genus Parnassius; species Parnassius orleans. The sequence goes on along the minus strand of JAGSMP010000006.1, from coordinate 2,873,649 downwards.
ATATATATATATATATATATATATATATATATATTTAACAACAAAAATAAAAACATAAAAGATATTCATGCCATCTTGTAAGGGTTGGAAAAGTTAAATTTAATAGGTAAATAGCGAACCACCTCTAAAGAATTCTATTGTACTTTGGCTATTTGACACTAGATGGCACTTAACAGGAGGCTTCCATTGTACCTTAAATTGGTATTTTTATTACAGCTCATTTTTGAATATAAACATAAACATAAACTCTCACGCCTGTTACCCAGAGGGGTAGGCAGAGATTGCGGACTTTAAGCAATGGTGTTTAAATTAATTTTGAAAGTTTAATGTAAGCGTGTAAAGATTTTATTTTAGTGTGGATTTGTTATGATTATGATAGATGTCTCATTACTAAATATGAAATAAATAAATAAAGTAATGAAATATTGTAAAAATATTTTATTTTAATATTAATAAGTACATATGTATGTTATTAAACATTATTCTTTATCTTACAATTACTCAGCATTCTTTAAATTTCTATAATTTCTGAACGCAACTTAATCAAATCAACTTATAATGCTCCAAATGTTGAAAGTATAGCAAGTTATACTGTTTGCCTTGAATTTTTTCTACCATTCGAAAGAAACAGGCTTTAGTTCTGTTTTGAGTTTGAGCGGATAATCTATGGAGTTGGAGCGGTCGGTCGTTGCTCGATCGCTCGCGGTCGTTCGTTGCGTGCGCTGCTCTGCCGGCTGTCGCTGCGCTGTCGTAATAGAATAGTGTTTTAAAGTTATGCTTAGCTGCTTACCTATTAAATTCGAAGCGTGTCAATATTGAGTACGTTTTTTGGATACGCCTACGGAACGCGAAAACGATTTTCAACATATGTCAAGTTAAACACTTCTCCGGAATCCAGGATTTTGTGCACTCCTCCATAAATACAGTGAATTTCGTGTAGTTTTAGTGTTGTTACAATGCTGGTGCGAAATATACAATGTTTTTAGTTCTAAAATATTGAAGTTTTTCGTGTATAATGATAGGAATTCGTCGTGTTGTTATATTTGGTGTTTATTTAGTTAATTGAAGGTGTCTGGATTCGACATCGTTGCTTTTTGGAAGTAAAAATACTCACAAGTAAGTCAATATTTACATAAAACGAATATCGTAATTCTTAGAGAATTCAAAACAAAACTACTTTGTACAATACCAACTGCATTGCCTATACAATTACCACTTTTTTAATTAATTAGAAAATTTATTTTGTAACAAAAATTCCAGCTATTCACAAAGTTAGAATGCAGTACATAGCTGTCTTAAACATGTTAATGTATTTTTTTCAAAACTTTAAAATGGTAATTATTATGAGTTCAAATAATTTTATAACTGTTTAACTTTAAATAACTAATTTATTTGATTGAATTACCTAAATGTATTAGACTGTTATTATCCAAATAAATGAAGTACTTAGTTTTTGTTCAGTTTTAAAACAAATGACGTAACTAGTATTTTATGCACTAAAACATTCCCATAAATATTTGGATAACCTGCATTGAAAGAATCATAAAAGTTAGTTGGGCAGATTCAAAAAAGAATTCATACATCTGGGGGAAATAATGAACCATCCTTTTTTGAAGTCGGTTAAGTATATTGTAGTACCTCTATTATAGAATGTCTTTTTATCATCATCAAAGAATAAAAGTAGCCATTTTATGTCCTCCGCTGGACATAATTTGCTGTGTCATGATATCAGCTGGTAAGCATTACTTAGAAGATTTTTGATGACTTACATGCGCTGCACTAGCATGTTGATTGGTGTAAAACGAATTTCCTTTTATTAGCTAGTATTAGCTACTCTCCATGACCAGTCAAAGAAATTTTGGTTTATCATTTTTGGATGGATATTTCACCAACGGTTGGTTGCCACAACCTAATCCATATATCAGCACCCTGCATTGCCTGAATTTCTGAAAAAAAGGTGGCATAATTTCCTTTACACCATCTTTTTTTTTAGTTTCATTGTAGATATTAAATATCAAGAGGTAAGAGGTGTCTTAAAAGGCGACAGAGGGAAGGGAACAGGAGATGTGCAGCAGCATCTTGCAGATAACAGCTGAAAATTATTAAAACTGTGTGGCAACTATGCATGTACCTATTCCCCCCTATGAGACAATCTATGGGGGAGGCCTACGTTCAGCAGTAGACTTTTGTTAGGCTGGTATCAATGTATTATTGAATTAATGAAATTAATGAATTTGATAATTAACAGAAGTGTGAGATTGAATGTGAAGTGTGAGATACATTAAGAGCCATGGTAGTTTTGGCTGGGTTAGCAAATTGAGAACCAACTAAATTTGTTACTTAATTATAATAATTTGTGGTTGCATATTTCACACATACTCTGGGTGAGAGAAAATTATGTGAGAAGTATTTTAAACTGATTTTTTGACAGAATACAGGCAACTGAACAGACAGATCTCCAAATGCATGCGGCGGGACTTGCGCAACTTCAATACAGCTCGTATTGAAGAAGCGATCAGCGGAACCAGGGCTCAAAGTCTTTGCTAGAGATCTGTCTGCCAGAAAGAGCCAACTGTCGAAGCTGAAGACCAAGTGTGGCAGCGTCGTTTCCGGGACACCTGAGATTTTGAGTGAGATTGAGAGGTTCTATGGGCAGCTGTACACATCATCGTTGAGCCACACGCGAATGTGAGTAACGATCCAAGAGCGAGTCTTATCCGACACTATTCCGATGATATCCCGGACGCCAGTCTGAGCGAGATTAGAATGGCTCTCCAGCACCTTAAAACGGCAAGGCCCCAGGCGAGGATGGAATTACAGCGGAGCTTCTGAAAGCGGGTGGAAAACCGGTACTTGAAGTCCTTCAGAAGCTCTTAATTCCGTCCTACATGGTGGCATTACACCGAAGCGTGGAGCAGAAGTGCGGTGGTCTTGTTCTTCAAGAAAGGCGACAACGCTCTTTGAAGAACTACAGACCGATTTCCTTCTGAGCCGCGTCTACGTGCTGTTTTCGAGAGTCATTACGAATCGTCTCGCACGCAGACTCGACGACTTCCAGCCTCCCGAACAAGCCGGTTTCCAGCTTTAGCACCATAGACCACATACATACCCTTCGGCAAATTGTACAGAAGTCCGAGTACTGCCACCTTGTCTGGCGTATGTGGACTATGAGAAAGCCTTTGATTCCGTCGAAATTTGGGCGGTGCTGCAGTCCCTTCAGCGGTGCCAAGTTGACTGTCGGTATATCGAAGTGCTGAAGTGCTTGTACAGTAGGGCTACGATGGCTATCCGAGTACAGAACAGGAGTACGAAACCTATCCAACTGCAGAGAGGTGTAAGACAGGGTGACGTTATATCCCCGAAACTCTTCACCGCTGCATTGGAAGACGCTTTCAAGCTTCTGGACTGGAAAGGATACGGTATTAACATCAATGGCGAGTACATCACTCACCTTCGATTTGCCGACGATATAGTCCTTATGGCAGAATCGCTGGAGGACCTAAGCACTATGCTCAATGACTTCAATAGTGCCTCCCAACGATAGGTCTTAAGATGAACATGGACAAAACAAAGATCATATTTAATGTCCATGTCACACCTATGCCGGTAGTTGTTGGGAGCACTAAGCTCGAAGTTGTTGACGAGTATGTTTACCTGGGACAAATAGTCCGACTAGGTAAGTCCAACTTCGACCGAGAGGTCAATCGACGGATTCAACTCGGCTGGGCAGCGTTCGGGAAATTACGGCACATCTTCTCGTCAGGTATACCTCAAAACTTGAAAACGAGACTGTACAACCAGTGCGTGTTGCCAGTGATGACCTATGGAACTGAGACGTGGTCCTTCACTGCTGGCCGGATGAGGAAGCTCAAGGTCGCTCAGCGAGCTATGGAGAGGGCTATGCTGGAGTCTCACTGCGTGATAAACTTAGAAATGAGGATATCCGCGGTAGAACCAGAGTGACCGGCATAGCCCAACGGATTAGTAAGCTGAAGTGGCAATGGGCCGGCCATATAGCTCGAAAACTGACAACCGATGGGGAAAAAGGTTCTCGAGTGGCGGCCTCGTACCGGCGGACGAAGTGTGGGGCGTCCTCCACTAGATGGAGTGACGACCTGGTAAGACATGCAGGAAGTCGATGGATGCAGGTGGCTGAGGACCGTGCTTTGTGGCATTTTTGGGGAGGCCTATGTTCAGCAGTGGACTTGTGAAGGGCTGTAATGATGATGATAATGATGATTTTAAATTGAAGAATTAAAAATATTTTTAAATCTGAAGTAAGTAAGTATTAACAGGATTTATTGAATCATGTAAATATTGCAATGAAATCAATAGTATTTTGTTCCATACAGTATTCTCATTTTTTTGAGTGGATGTGAAGGAGAAAAACATGCTTTATTCCTCATGCATACAATTTTTTTGTTCTTTTGCAATATACATACATACATATACTTGTACATTAACTCTCAGCCTGTCACCCAGAGTGGAGGCGGAGACAATAGACATCCATTTGGCCTGATCCTGACATACCTCTCTTACTTTATTTATATCCATACATCTATATCATATTTTTGCATAACACCTTTAGATTTTGTAGTATGTGTGAACTTAATATGGTTCAAAATCATTTGATAAAGAGTCAAATTTCATTACAAAAAAAAGCAATAAAGCTTAAAAAGTACGCGTCTCCGAATGTTGAAACTTTGTGTGTGCTTATAATAATGTAACCTTTCTGTATCAAATATCAACCCTGTTGAAAGCTAAGCCTATTTCTCTTTACCTTCCAAACCCGAAAACAGCATTGCAAGCACTGCTATTTGGCGAAGGACACAGGTAAGGGTACTGGTACTTATCCAGACAAACTCCAAGACAGATAATAATTTATGGTTGAATTTTTAAAAACCGCTTGACCGATTTCAATAAAATTTAAATGGGACCACCTGGGACCCTTTGAAACAAAAAAAGAATTTTTCAAATCGGTTCAGGCGTCTTCGAGTAATCGGTGAACATACATAAAAAAAAATTCTGACGAATTTAGAACATCCTAATTTTTTTGAAGTCGGTTGAAGAGTTGTAGATTTAGTAAACAAAAATTTACAAAGATTTTTACAGCATGTATAAAAATCTTATGACATTCATTTTCATCATATTATTTTTTCATTCAGTCTTTTCATAGATAAAAGTCCACTGCTTGACGTGCGACGCACGACCTTTGGAAGAATTCACGAGTAGGCATGCATCTGAAAGAGTTGCCTATACTCACCACACTGGTCAGGTTGGTGAGCAAAGAGCCATTATTATTGTATTAATAAACTTCACAACGGTAATCCTGCATCTCATCACAAGTCTCTGGAATTTAGATACAGCATCAGACTTAAATTAAAGCAGGAGAATTAAAGTTAAAAGAAAATAGTTTCTTTGCTGTTTGTGGTAGTTTCTTATTATTCAATAACAAAGTTTTTAGTGATTTTTAGTTATTTTTTATACCCTAAAATTCTCTACGAAATATCGTATTTCTTCTTAATGCATTTGGCGCCGAGCAATGCCGCGTCTCGGGAAGAGGGGATATGGAGCGACTGAATCGATATTACGCTCGTCCAGCCCTATCAGCTGTGCGCTACGTATATACACAGCTTTGATACCGCGGTTTCACTTGAGATCGTTTTGGCGCAGCTGTATTGATTTGGAGTCTGTACCTGTAGATATAAAAAACGATATTTTACGGCCCAACCAAGTCTGATATAGTATGATAGATAGATAAAAGAAAATTTAGTTTTTGCACTCAAAATATTTGTGTACAAAGTCGAACTTAATGCCATAACGACCTGCTCTGCCTGCTAGTAGCCAGCAGATTTGGTAGTGTGGTGAGTAATAAGGGGTAATGAGTAATAGTAGCACAAAAAAAACAAAAATTATTTATCCTATGTAACATAATATTTGAAATATGATATTATAATACTAGCGATCCGCTCCGGCTTGGCACGAGTGATTTCTGGATCTCGACAAAAGCGTCACCTACGGGGTCCAATTGTGAATCTAAACCATCCAGGGACCCATTCAAACACAAAAAATTTCGTCAAAATTGGTCGAGCCGTTTTTGAGTTTTAGCGATACTAAAGGACAGCAATTGATTTTTATATAAGCTATAGAGATGATGATTACATTATAAAATTAGCGTATAATATAATATATAGGGATACTAAAATACGTGGGTCACTTAGAAAGTTTTGTGAAAGTTATACTAGTTATTAAAAAAGTCTTTATACTCTCCACCATATACAAAGATGCATGAGTCTTTGAAACGCTTTTTCCTGTCCACCTTAAACATCTCTTCTACGGTCTCCTCGAACGCTGTTCGGCGATGAAACTGTCCCTATGTGGGAACGGGAGCGAATGATCCTGGCAAACCGGGTCGGTCGGGACCTCTCCCTGCCAGCAGTCGTGTCGGCGATGTTGAGCGGGGACTCGGCGTGGAGGGCCGTAGCCACCTTCTGTGAGTCCGTAATGGTCCAGAAGGAGGCTGCTGAGCGGGATCGGAGGAGGACAGATCCCACTCGGAGACGACGCCATCAAGGCGTTCGTCACGGCCCTCCCTTTGAAGATGGTGTTCCCCTACCAGAAACGGGGCCTCTGGGGTTGCAGGCGTTTGGAGCGGGGGCCTCGAACGCCTAGTAACGTAACCCCCGAGGAGGACGATGGCTCGGAAGTGGTCCCGAGACATCGTGATAGCACTGCGAGGGTGCTGGGGGTAGTAAGTTCTACCCCTGGGACGTGCTTTCAATAAAGCAAAGCGAGAGAGGGGCCCCGGTTGCGTTCCGAACGGAGATCCCGGGACCCTTCGTACACGCTGATGGAGACCACCGTGGGGTTTTAGCCGGTAGGAGTCCGGCATAACCTTCAGGTTGCCCCCGCAGCCAGAGGAATCCATGAGGATTTCCCACGAAAAAAAAAAAAGTAGTCCACGGAGGCCTGTGTGCGGTCGCTTGTGGCTCACAGCAGTGAATGAAGTATTCACAAGCATTTGTAGTATACCATTTGGAATTGATGCTACTTCGATTTCGTAAAGGAATTGTCACCAGACGGCCCGTCAAAATGAAAAAAAAATAGCGATCAAAATCTTTCCTGCCCTTCTCGATCGGTTAACTTCGATAGGCGCTGGTTTATTTTGAAACAGCCATACCGTCCACGGTCTCTTCGTTTTTGAACCGTATTGATAAATACAAGATTCTATATTATACTTTAAATTAGCCGACTAAACTTATGTTTAGTTCTGAGCGTAGGCTAATGATAAACTTTTTCATTATATATATTTTTCATTTTATTTTTCCCCCCGCGTAAATATACTTTGTTTTCCTTATCTAGTGGGGCATCGTTTCTACAAATCAAGCTTAAAAGTAGTTCAGAACATATTGCGGGCTACTTTCAAGTTTGGTTCGAAGTCACGCTACGTATCCTAAACGGTAATATTAAAAAAATATATCAGAATAGCGTTCTGTAACATATTTATAAAATTATTAAAGATTACCTTCCACGTGTCCCAATACGCACTTGCACAATTTTTATTACGCTGGTATCCTTTGCGAGTGTGATCCTTCCCCGGTCCATCTGACCCATAGCAGCTTAGAAGGTGGATAGGCATATCTTTTTTTTATGGAATGGGGTGACAAGCGAGCACACAGTGGACTATGTGCTCACAGGTGGACCTGATGGTAAGTGGATGCTGTGGCCCATAGACATCTATATTTATTTTCGATTGAGAATCAAAATGCAGAATGCGTTGTCACCCATGAGGACTAAGATGGAATGTCTCGTTTCCAGTAAAAAAGGGTCTCTCCGCTTCTCTACACTCACAATACGGAACACGGCAGCATTAAGCTGTTATTTTACGGTGGTAATACCAGTCTTATCCGACACTATTCCGATGATATTCCGGACGTCAGTCTGAACGAGATTAAAATGGCTCTCCAGCACCTTAAAACCGGCAAGTCCCCAGGCGAGGATGGAATTACAGCGGAGCTTCTGAAAGCGGGTGGAAAACCGGTACTTGAAGTCCTTCAGAAGCTTTATAATTCCGACCTCCATGGTGGCACTACACCGGAGGCGTGGAGCAGAAGTGCGGTGGTCTTGTTCTTTAAGAAAGGCGACAACGCTCTCTTGAAGAACTACAAACCGATTTCCAGAATACTGGGAGAGCATGGTCCTTCCCCGGTCGAGCCGACCTATTCTTGCTACAACCATTATATAGCTGCAGCGTGACTGACTCTACCATTTATAAAAAAAAAAAGTAGACATCTTAGTTACTTCTGCCAATTCAGGCCGACGACGAGAAACAGCATCATTACGCCTGGTGATGCAATCGTCATTCCTCCTACCAAGCATGTGTGGCAATTCTCCCTCCAGTTAAAGCCCATGCCAGCAGTTCACTTTTACTGGCTAATGAAGAACAATAAGTTTTCGTTTTACTACCAGTTGTCAGAGGTCAGAGCAGAGACAACGAGAATTTTCCAACATTACACTTAACCTGCTTAACCAAGAGTTAATAGAGAGAGTTTAACATGTCGGTAACATGTCCTTTCGCTAAAGGCGGATTTCGATTTAATACGATTGATGTATGCGATGCAAGCTTGTATGATCGAATCTGGTTTAAAAAGCTGCAATGTGCACGCGGTGACGTCAAGTCGGTTGGAATGCAATCTGCCCGCCATATGTTACCCTAGTATCCAAAACGATATACAACTGGTATGGTATGGGTCATTCAACATGATACTTGTGTATTGTGGTGACACTAATATTGACCGGTTTAGAGTGTTAATTGCAATTTTAAGTGCATTTTTTGAGCATCGTGAGGAAAAATGCATGTCTGAGAAATAAGAAAAAAAAATATTTCGAAAACGTGAAGTTCGCTAACACGCATTGTGGCAGCGCGGACACTTCCTTGCCTTAAAACCCTCTCAGAATGAGAGGAAGCCTGTGCCCAGCAGTGCGACGTATATAGGTTGTAACTTTTAGAGTCGTTGCACCATCATACAAGAATTACTGAATTATATCAGACTGACTTAAATATACAAGATAGGTCGTCTAAGTTGGATGTTTTTTTACAATTATTTTCTCATGTATGGATGTAAGTGGCTTAGATGCTTAGCACAAATCACAGTGACGCTATCTGTGGAGGAGGGCAGGGCAGGTTCGTCTTTTTAATTTTCCGCACGTAACCACGTAAGCATGTCCATTGCAGAAATTGGGCCTCATTGTGGGTAAGAGTAGCCGCTTAGGCTACCGAACATGCAAAGTTATTAGACTTACATGCATAAATACACTCGAAAAACATCATTATCAGAGACCTTCTTTAAACAATCGCATTGTTAGGCGACCTTCCACAAGAATGACAATATAGGGAGCCGATGGATGAAGACGGCACAGAGCCGCACTTTGTGGCAAAATATGGGAGAGAGTTTTTTTCAGTAGTGGACTTGTGAAGGGACCTAAGAATGACGATAATGATGGGCACTAATGGGATAACTCAATGAGTAAAATATCAGCTGATATGCGTCCTACTGCTGGGAATAGGCAACATCTCATTTTGGAACAGGGAGGAGCCCGCTGCCCTGCTCCAATGTGTATTAGCGCACTTCACATGAGTTATTTTTTTTAACAGGACATGCCTGAAGCATGCCTTTACAATGTTTTCCTTCCATTTATTTTAAAATAAACAAATATTGTTTATTTTAAAAACAACGGATCAGTGAGCCGGCCATATAGCTCAAAGAACCGACAACCGATGGGGAAGAAAGGTTACCGAGTGGCAGTCTCGTACCGGTAAGCGGAGTGTAGGGCGGCCCCGTACTGGATTCAGTGAGTAGTTAGTTTGTACCAGTTCTGGCTCACTGAGTCAGAACTGGTACAACTCACCATCCTCAGCCCTCATCTACCTATCCCGTTTCACTTTTTGCGAAAAAACGTAGGTGGGTCGCTTTTTCTGGAGGCCAGTGTATTTAGTGACGTGAAAATTATTTAAGGAACATTATGGAGCAACTTAGCTCAAAGAGACAATTGCAGAATCAGTATTGATAGTCATTGTTAAGTATCAAGCAAAACAAATTTCAAACTACGTTTATGAGTATAACTTAGCTATTTACACTCTTAAGCCGGGCGACAAATAAAAATGAGTTGTAAGTACTAAACGAGTTTAGTACGAAGTGGTCTCGTTCAGATGTTATGGTGAGTTACATCTCTAGACACAATGAAGTCATGTTACTTGTTATAACAACAGTGAACTTGTTCATTTAGCTACTTAGTACCTACTTGGTTGTGCACTTGTTCAGTTTTGGATTTCTTTTTTACTTATATGCCAATGCTTGACTATTTTATCTAATGGTAAATGGTGTCGGAGACCGAGATGGTATTTCGCACTGTCTCAGCGTAATCAAAGTATGAAGTATATATATATATATTTGAGGATTGACTGCTTCGTTGGTTTAGTGGTCGTAGTAGTGCGACTGTTGAACATGAGTCGGGAAGTTGGCGGTGTCTCACCCCCGTGCCTCGGAAAGCACTTAAAGCTGTTGGTCCTGCACCTGATCTCTCTCCGGTCGTGTCGGTTTACCGTCCCATCGGACTATGATAATGAGTGAATAGAGAGTGCACCTGTGCTTGCGCATACATTTGGGCATTATAATCTTGTCCTGCGCCAATGGCTAGTCTCGGTTCAGGCTGGCCGCCGTAACCGAAATTCGGTGTGGAGGACATTGTTATTATTATATTTGATTTTCTTCAGTTTATGATTTTCACGTAATAAGGGTATGGTAGTTCAGGGGAAAGACACTTGTTACAGACAATCATAGAAAACAAGGTATATTTATTCTATTTCACGATGAAGTTTTGATTTTGGTTGTTGTTAGCCGTGCACATACACATTGTGTTAGTGTGCGTAGGCTGTGGGCGCTCGGAGTAGCGCTCCCGAACTCTTAGGTGGTAGGACTTGTTCTGCCTAGGAGTCCGTCTGGTTGGGTTCTAACTTCTTACCTATTTCTGCCGCCTAATAGCACTGCCGGCACGACTGTGTTTCAGTCTGAAGGCAGAATGATTATAGGCTTTGAGGCATTCCATCTTAGTCCTCAGAGTTGACAACGTATCTGTAGCTTTCTTAGCTTGAAGTTGGTTGCAGGTGTCCATTAGTACCCACTTTCCCTAAGATGGACTGTAAATTCGTTGGTCACATTCGTTTTATTTAAAAAATTTAACACAGAACTTACCAACATAAGTTCTGTGTTTAATTTTTAGTTTTGTTTTAGGCTTACACTTGTATGTAGTCATAGTACTTATGTATTGCTTGTAAGAAGAAACATTTTTTTTGCATTTTATTAATGCAAGCACGCGAACAAAACCTGGCGCGGTTATAATGAAGAAGGGTTGCATATTTGATGACATTTTCCATTTTATAACGAAGTTGCGGTTCAAGCTTCGTCTGCGCTGAATGACTACTTAAAATATACATTTTTAGCATTACACTTTGTAGTTTAAGGGTGGGGTAAAAGGCGTAATGCAGTTTTAAATGTAAAACTCATAGACCACTGACGAAATGAGACTCAGGTGACTGGTTGATAGCGCAAAATGCATTTAAAAACGTTGAACTGACTAAATACAGACTGCTGATGTTTAATAGAATCGGGCGTTGTTTTGCAGAATTCCGTTATACGAGTATCAAGGATGTTAAAATTGTTTAGCTGAATTCCGAATGAAAAATAAAACAGTGTGTGTGTGTGCGTGTGTGTGTCTTAAAACCTGTTTTGAAGGCACTTTTTTTTCGCGTATCTGAGATAATTCATTTTATTATTTTTAATAGATCATAATATCATCTCGTGTCGTAAGAGGTGACGGAGGGAAATGAAACGGGATGGGCAGTGTCTTCCTTCTACCAAGCGTGGCAGTGGCAAATATCACATATTATATTATGTTCAGCAGTGACCTTTTGATAGACTGTAATAATGATGTTGAATAGACTGGCGATTGACAGTGGCTCGGCTGCCAGTCAGGGACCGGGGTATCGGTGTCTAGTAGTCTCCTACTCTTTGAACAGAGTGGTAAGCTTGAATAAATCATCATAAGTTGAAGTTCTACTCAAGAAAACACTAGATTTTACATAATAAGTTTTTTACCCGTAAGTAAATAATATGTCTCGATTAAGAATCAAAATGCAGATGCGTTGTCACCCCTGTGAACTAAGGGGGAATGTCGTGTTTCCAGTAAAAAGGCTTTCCGGTTCTCTACACTCACGCTGATATTTGACGCTTTTAGTAAATCTTCGCAATTTCACAAGAATTTTATATAATAGCCCATAAAAAACGCGTTTAAATGTAATGCTATCGTTACTCGCGTATGAATCGTGCCACTGATTTGTGAACGGGGGCGTATTCTCACGGCGGCGGTGCCTCGTACGCTGTCCACGAAGCGGCCGCACACTGCAGACATTGACCTTCTATACCGTAAATAGAACCGACCACTATCTCTTGCGTATCGGATTGTGCAATGTGCGCTGGTGCGTACTTTCTTAGTTGTCTTATCGTACATGTATTTGCCGATTCAGTGACATACGCGATCGAGAGACGTTCTCTCATTGGATGGAGTGATCGCTTGTTAAGGAAAGGGAAAACCGTAGAGTAGGTCCACTGTGTTTTAAGCAAATCAGTTCCTTCCGCAATGTTTCTGTTATGCGAAGGCACTACATTATGACTTCTTATTATAGATATAAAAAAAGAAGGAGATATGCCCGGTATATTCACCACACTAGAGACACCAGGTTCCGATATATTGAAAATGTATCGGAACCTGGTGTCTCCAGTTGGCCCCTACCACACGCCAACTACTACACATGCAGATCAGTAAAAGCAAATAGATACAGAATCGCGCACACACTCGCATTTTATAAATCAGAAAATACTGCGGCCGTACTACGCGATGCATCCGCGTAAATAAAGTATCGATTGTGACATTTACATTGCTTGTTCAGTCACTTAGCGACATACTTAGGTAGTGATTAAGGAGCAATGTATTTACTGTAAAACAGTACAGTCGCTGTGATATTTCAAAACAAAAATAACGTAGTAAGAGCTTGAAATATTTTACGATTTGTTGTTTTTCATAATTTTAAAGATAAAATAAATATAGTAAAATACATATGGTAAGTGATTCCATGATTTACAAAGTTTTTGTTTTGGCTTCGGTTTTTACAACAAACCACTGAACAACACGGCATTCTGGTAATGTTTCACGATGACGGTCGAAAGCGTACTACTTCGCAGGAACAGCCATTTGCATAGAACATGAGCATTTTGATCATAGCGCGCGGACACAGACACGCCCCCTTGCCACTTCTCTTCTTTTTATATGTATGCTTCTTATAATTACGCGAATACGAACCTTGAGTTTGGATTTAATTTTATTAATTATAGGATCTCTAGGTGATAGTGTTTTTTTTTAAAACTGAAGATAGCCCGGGTTAATTGTGACATCAGGGCATCAAACATTCTTCCGCCCCCCAAGAGACCATGATCTTCCCTTCAGCGGGTAGAGAAACTATAAACGTTGTTTAAGGTATTCTGTGTTTTAGGGTAATATTAAAAAAAAACAGCAAACTAAGATTTTCAGAAGTGAAAAGAAAAGCACCTACAAATTATAAAAGCGTATGTCGCTTATAGCTTGTACATATTTACGTAATAGTGTGCTAATATTCAATGTGATACCCAAAACATTCCACCTACACACGGATTTCCTCTGTTCCGCAATGCAGCATGGGGTGCATTGACCCAAACACAGCTGAGTTCGGACGGATGTGTTTAGATATCTAACGAGGCTGCGATGTCCGCGCGTTGATGGCTAACTCGCGTGCGCGGATCCCCTATTTTTATATTGTGTTGTTATTATATTATTTTTTACAACTATCCTAAATGCAACGGGAATTAGTGCTAGGCACGCAGTTAGTTAGCATATCGCGAAGCAATCCCGGCTCGGTTACCCCGTAACTGGCGACTGTGGGACACCCGATTAGGACGCAAGCCGTCGTTTCTTCACACTCTGAGCTGAGACACTTATCACGAAAAGATGTTTATTGAAGACACTGTGTCCAGTTAGAGCGCTTGTAATAGTTCGAATTTGTGGTTTATTCAAACGAAGCAATGTTCTGGATGTGCCTACTGATGGTAGGCAAGGCCTGTCTAGTTTGCTCGCATTCCATATGGTCGTTCCACAACTATGCTCGTAAGCTATCGCAACTGAAATATTACAATGCTTTTTTCCTTTTTATTGTCCCTTAGTTGAGAGAATTTGTCGTAATTGCCCCGTCGGCTGTACCAGAACGCAACAGCGTATTTTAAAATCTGTATAAAGTTTACTACCGCAAATTTAACATGTTTAGAGCAAGATAGGACAGTGGATAAACAGAAATAAACCTTTGCTTTGTTATTTTACAAAGTGAGTAGATCGCTGCATAAAGCAAACGTTGCTAGGAATCTAAGTAATATGCTTCAATCCATAAAGCATTTTATTGGTTTCGCAATGTCGAAGAGCTTATCGGTTTATCATTTACAAATCCGTTTGACGTTTATTTGTGTGTTGATTTACAATATTATGTTCAAGGTGTCGCACTTAATGGTAAGACTCCTTTCCTACCCGTGAGTTGGTCTGGGTAGGTACTCGCTTTTACCTATTTCTCACGCCAAGTAGAAGTGCACCCAATTCTGTGTTACGGTCTAAAAGGTATGAGGAGCTAATATAATTACTAGCTGTGTGAGGCTTTCCATCTTACATAGTTCTCAGAGCACTGCCCGCATCTGTAAAATTCTTTTTAACACGTTTTTATTAGCTTCGCGCATATTTATCTATCTATCGATGTAACGGAATGTTTAATGTAATTTTCACCGTCACTGGTCCTTGATACGAGTTAATACAACTTTATATTGAAGCAAGGTTCTCGAGTGGCAGCCTCGTACCGGTAGGCGAAGTGTGGGGCGGCCCCCCACTAGATGGATTGACGACATGGTAAGACATGCAGGAAGTCGAGGCTGTAATGATGATGATGAGGCTTATGATCAATGCGTGTTGTTTAAGTTTTTTTAAACTCATATATATAAGAGGTAAAGTAAAAAGGGTCTCCGGTTCTCTACACTCACCATGCGAAACACAGCAAAGTTAAGCTGCTATTTTACGCTGGTATTCTGTGAGAGCGTGGTCCAACCCATTCGTGTTTCAACTATACCAGTAATATAGCTGCAGCATAAAGTTGTTTACAGGTTACCATCAGGTGTTCTGTGGAGTGTTACGTTGTTTGTACCTTCTCTTCTCTACATAGTATAAAACAAAGTCGCTTCCCGCCGTCTGTACGCTTAAATCTTTTAAAATACGCAACGGATTTTGATGCGGTTTTCATCAATAGACAGAATGATTCAAGGGGAAGGTTTATTATGTAATACATGCATATTATATATTATATAATTCTTCTGTCCGTGTGTATGTGACTGAACTCCTAAACGGCTGGACTGATTTCGATGAAATTTTGTGTATGTAGGTTGATTAGAGAATGGTTTAGATTCACAATTGGACCCGGTAGGTGGCGTTGTTGTCGAGATCTAGAAATCAACCGTACGAAATGACGAAACTGGAATTTGTCAAAAGTATATCCGTATTAAAGTACAATGAAAACAGATGAAAAATCTATATAAATACCCCAATCATAATAATAAATGCTTTATTTCACAAATAACTTATTTACAAATAAATGTGAAGTCCCTGGCTCCTAATGGAGGTGAAACCTGTATCTCAGGAGCCAGTGTCTTCCCCAAGATAAATGTACAAACTAAGTAGAAATAAATTACTAAAAATAAAATTGTTTTTATTGATGTCTGCATTCATTAGAAATGCAGAATATAAATTAGCGACTAAAAACGCTAACCGATAAGATTTTATCCGATATGATCAGACCGCATTTCAAAGAAAACCACATGAAAATCGGGTCATTGCCAATCGAGATATAATACGCGTTCAAAGCCTTTTGAAATATGTCACTACGACGGCTATTAGTGTCTCAATTGAAACCATAATAAGCATGCTTCTTGCGATGCATTTATTAAGAAAAATATAACGGAACGACAATATATTCACATGGTAGGCAATTTTAAATGTAGCAACATTTTGTGTATTGTGGTTTAAGGTATTTTACATAATTTGTTAAAAGTGGTATATATATACATAAATATAAAAATAATAGCAAATATTCAAACGCCGAAGTCAGATAATGATCGCAATTAATTACAAAGCCATATTAGTAAGTATGAGCTTATAAAATTTACAAGTATGCGGTAGTGCCTGGCGCCACGGAAATGTTTGCTCAAAGCATGTTCGCAACAGACTTCCTATCTCATTAGACGCCGATACTGACTTGCTGTCACTATCGCTTCTTAATCTCTGCTTGGGTTCATTGTTATTAACCGAGTTTAAAAACGAGAAGGTTCTATATTCGACGCGTATGTTTTTTGTGTATGTTCACCGTCATCTTGGAAACGGCTGTACCAATTTTGATTATTTTTTAAATAGGCAATACTTCAGGGTAGGTGCCATATACACATTCGAAGAAAAAATCCCATTCTTATGGGTGGTAAATTAGGGGATGTACATTTTAATGTTACTATTATTATTTAGATGACATTCTAGTTGTAACCTTGAACTTGTGATATTCTTATACTCCAGACTATTCAAAAGGGTGAAACTTGAAATAATAAACTTTATAAAAGTACGATCCGATTTTAAAACTAAAAAAAAATCTAGATAACAGCTTCTGAAATCGGCACTGACTTAAGAAGCTATTATGTGGAAATTATTATTTTATAATTATCAAGTCGGTTTGTAATTTTTATAAAACATTTATTATTGTTTTATAAAATTTCGTTGTTGACAGATAAATAAGACGTATATTTTCCAGCTTTTGACATTAATTTATTACCTTGAACTTGTGATATTCTTATACTCCAGACTATTCAAAAGGGTGAAACTTGAAATAATAAATTTTTAAAAGTACGATCCGATTTTAAAACTAAAAAAAATCTATATAACAGCTTTTGAAATCGGCACTGACTTAAGAAGCTATTATGTGGAAATTATTATTTTATAATTTTCAAGTCGGTTTGTAATTTTTATAAAACATTTATTATTGTTTTATAAAGTTTCGTTGTTGACAGATAAATAAGACGTATATTTTCCAGCTTTTGACATTAATTTATCCGTCATCACAACTCATTGAAGTAGATAATAAATAAATAAAATAAAATAGCCTTTATTTCTACTGCAATACAAACTTGACTTACGATTAATCTAGGATCTAGGTTATAATAGTATAGTATAGTTAATATGTATTTTTTTGGTTATTTATATGTATAATTATGTATATGTGTATATGGTTTAATTAATATTAGTAGTAGTCGCCTCTGCGGCGCGGCGTAGGCCTCTCCTAAACCTTTCCATACATCTCTTTCCCGCGCCACTCGCATCCATAGGGGTCCACATCTCTGATTAAAAATGTCTCTCCGCCTTTTACATGGTCTCCCTTTTTTCTTTTTCTGTCTCTTGGTATTCTGTTAGACGTTTTGTCCATCTATTATCATTCATCCTACAGATGTGTCCTGCCCAGTGTCACTTGAGTAGTCTTGTTCTTTTTCTTACGTCTATTATTTTTGTGTTTTTCCTGTTATTAACGTTGTTAAACAATATAAACATAAACAATATAATTCCTTCTAAATTTAAAACGTATATGTCTACAATTATTTATTCTCCGGCAGCAACGTGCCGGGTACCAGCTAGTATATCATACAAAACAAAAACGTACAGTCGAATTTTAAATCCTTCTTTTAGAAGTCTGCTAAATCATTAAAATCGGTTCACAATTGACGAAGATATCCCGTAACATACATATAAAAAAACCATAGAATTGTAAACCTCCCCCATTTTTGAGGTCAGCTAAAAATAATTGGTCAGCGTATCGTCGGGAAGGTTTTTGTAAAGATAAAGTACACTGTTAGTACATATTGTATAAAGATATTTGTATAACACATATTATGTTATGCTTCACACACTGAGCGGCCTAGACACCTGTGAAATGTTATCGCAAACCGTAAAGTCAACATTGAATTCTCTGAAACTTATAGTTTTAGTTATATAATTATAGTTTTTTCTTAATCTATGTCCGTTGTTAGTGTTAATTTCGTAGTAACATTTCAAAAATAACTTCGGCGTTAGAGTTTGTTATGGGATTAAAAAAAAAGCGAAACCATAATTGAAAATTAAAACACAAATTAAATCTGTACTGGTATATTTCTCCAAAAAAAGAACATTTATTAAAACGCCTTAACCGATCAGGTTATATAAATATTGTTTAATGTATAAATCATGGACGGTTGAAAAGTAGACAAAGTTTTTAATTTTTATTTAAAACAAAAAATTGATCTGATTTACCATTTCCAGTAGAAGACTTAAGGTACCGATGCGATTATTATTTATATGATTATTTTATATTATTTTATTTTGCATTCTTTTAAAACGACTCTTCCGAAACTGTTGAGCGAGATGATGGGTTAATGGATTCTTTGATTGCTTACCGTTCACTTCATAGCTCACCTCATCAGTTGTTTCATTTCACTTATTAACATCATCACAACTGAGGATGAATATTGCAGTCTTCTGTAAAAGTCAGTGTTTCGAATCCATACAAAATGGATTGTATACAAGACAGTTATTTTCTTTTTCTGTTTTTAAGAAATCATGAGGACTTTCTCGTGTAATTTCCAAGCAGTTTACATGACATAAACTTTGCAAGGACAAATATCCAGACCCGGAAACATTATTTGTAAGCCATACAAATAGTTTCGGCTCCCAGCACCGTAACTCATTGCTAAGCCACTGCCACGGAGCCGTCAAAAAATTGTTACCTACACCATCAACATCATTCGTTATTTTACCTTTACCTTTGCGGTTGAATTGCGGTCGATGCGAATAAAACGTGTACGTTGCGTGGTTAAGGTAAGAGATGAAAAGATCCATTAGGGTGCCTACAGATTTGTCCGACTATTATCGATCGTTTTTGTCGCTCGACAGGTTGTGTTTTCTCGACCAGCAAGATCTATCAGTTACCTACAGATTTGCTCGAATTTGTCTATCGTCAGTTTCACCTGTTAACAATCGATAATTATGGCTGCTGCAGACTATTATAAGTATCTGTGTAGTATCTAGATAACTTGGAAAGTAAAGCACTATCTTCAATTAAATACAAAATTATATCCAAATCGTAAGAGCCGTTTCCGAGAAACCAATTACATATATATATATATATATATATATATATATATATATATATATATATATATATATATATACAAAATATCAAGAAATGCTCACTTAAAGTATAGTTTATATATGCACATACTCGCCTCGACTTTCGATCGTACATATCGTATATGTTTGTTCGCGCGTCGAAGGCGAAAACCGAGTAAATCTGTAGGCACCTTACGGGACCCATGTCGTAACCAGATGATTGAAACGGCGATGTTGCGTGCGAATCGAATTGTGGTGTTGCGTGCGCAGATGCGTCCCACTGCGGCTGTTGTTCGTATAATCTTTGCTATTTCGTTCATCGTATGATTTCTCTTATTGAAGACATGTATGTATTTGTACTGGCATTTATGGAAGGAGTGACACCAAAACAATTCATGGTCATCTTCATCATTACAGCCTGTCACAAGTCCACTGCTGAACATAGGCCTTCCTAAGGAATGTCACAAAGCATGGTGTTGAGGCACCTGCATCCATCGACTTCCTGCATGACTTACCAGGCCGTCACTACATCTATTGGGGGCCGCCCCACACTTCGCCTACCGGTACGAGGCTGCCACTCGAGTATCTTTCATCCCCATCGGTTGTCGGTTCTTCGAGCCAACATGGTCGGCCCAATGTTACTTCAGCACAACTGTCAAAGCAAGGTATAATGGAATGTGTTAAGAACCGTATTACAACCAACCGAGAACCTATTACGATTTTCTTAAAAAATATGACCATTGCTCAAAGTAACAGGAGATCATAAGCTGTTTGTTATTCATTAAGTACTCTTAAAACGGTTTCGCCATATTATTGCATATTATACACGCTACAATACAACTGTTTAACTTTAAAACAAATTTCCTACTTTCTCCTTTGACTACATTAAAGCGATTTCTTGAAACAATACTTTCAAAGAAAGTACAAACTTGATTAATAATTTACGCGTGCTCAAGTTTAAATAACCATTTTTGTTGCCGTTGCTACTGTGACTGAGCTTATGTGCTTCTAGTGCTTTGTTTCGTTCTTTCAAACTTTTAATTTATCTTGTTATTTCTTTGGGTATTTATTTATTTTGGTTATTTATTATTTATTTTAACCAAACATTTCATTGTCCCGTGAGTCATATGAACATTGGCCAATAGACATCTAAATCTATCTTCGATTAAGAATCAAAATTGCTTTGTGACCACAGGGGATTAAGTGTTATCAGGAAGATGCTACTGCCCACCTCCAGTTTCAGTTTCCCAATGTCGCCTCTTACGACACCCACTTGATGATACGGGGTGGTAGATTCTTTTACGCTGACATCGCACCTCACGATATACTTCACTATGTGAAATTTGTTCATTCTGCTCCGATATCAACAAAACATAAAGGTATAAAATATTTTGCTTTTCAAAATAGTGGTATTTTATGCACCTAACAAGTCAGTCAGGTTCATAAATTATATATTTAAAATTTAAAAAGCCTATTGGTTTTCACATTATTTTAACAGTACCACCCTCCCGTTATGATAACTGGTTTACTTGGTGTCAACATTCGCCGAATATTCGCTTACGGTATTTTTCTATTATTAGCAAAGAAGCGCTGTTGAGCGGATTCTTTTTAAATCTTCAACTAGCCGTATACGGCATGCGTTGCAATCTTGCAATGGCTCTTTTTTTATCAGAAACCATCGCGGTAGCACCAATGCTTCATTGTAATCGGATGAATGGTATAGGAACGTTTAGAAGACAAACAAATAACAATCATTTTTATGTATTAGGTGGCGGCGTAAAAGAATCCATTTATTTTTATACGTGGTACAGCCATGCTGCAGCTATATTATGGTAGTAGCACGAATGGGTCGGCTCGACCGGGGTAGGACCACGCTCTCACAGAATACCAGCGTAAAATAGCAGCTAAATGCTGTTGTGTTTCGTATGGTGACTATAGAGAACTGGAAAGGGTCTGCATTTTTACTGGACACGAGGCATTCCAACTCAGTCCTCAGGGATATCAACGCATCTGCATTTTGACTCTTAATCGAGGATAGATGTAGATGTCTATGGACTACACCATCCACTTACCATCAGGTGGACTGTGAGCTCGTTTGTCACTTTTATTCTATTTAAAAAAAATCCTCGTCTTGCCTCGTAGGGGTATCGCAAGAGGCTGCGATGTGAAATGCCTGAAAATCTTATGGCTTCCGACAGATGGCGGTAATTGTCAATCCGCCTGCCAAGCGTGACGATTAATACAAATTGTCCTAACAACGGTAGAGGCCCATGTCCAGTAGTGGATTATTACGGACTGATGAAGTAGAAGATAAAACAGTGGTTATCAGCGGTTATATCAAAGAGAAAAAGGGCTTGCGGGACCTTTAAACAAACACGTTAGCTCTGAAAATGTCGAACACTGCTGCTAACCAATGATTGCAATATTTTACTTGCGTCACTACAAATACCTCGCTCGGTGCACCAGCAACGACTAAGCAAATGTCGAAACTGAGCGACGAGCGTGCGGTTAGGATAGGCAGGCAGCGCATTCACCGTGCATGACCAACACACCTTGTATTATCACAGTGTCCTTATCGCGCCGCTATGCCGCACACCCAGTCTAATGCTCCTTACTCAGTCTTAATAGAAATCGACGAAGCTGTTAATCATTGGTCAGTTCTTTTTACGTATAATCCTAAACCACATAGGATGAGTGATTTATTGAACTCCTATATTATACGTCGGGCGCGCCCCGGATATCCTGCAAGCTCTTCTCTATCGCAGATTTGCTCCATAATATTAATCTTTCCACCATAAAGGCGAATCTTAGTCATAACGATTCGTCATCAACACGTTTATCTTATCGAATGTTACAACAAGACTGCTTTTATTTCTGTACAAACAGTTTACAGAGAAGAGATTCATCTATAATTGTTCTTATTTAACCTTATAGTCACAAAACTGCTACCAATACTTGATGATAGTAGCTGCTGCACATAACTCTAAAACACTGTTGATTTACCTCAATATTAGATAGTGGTTCTTATCTAAGCGGACTTCTACTAAACAGAAAAGGAATATATTACTTTGTTTAAATACATATCGCCGTGCATTATAACACGATTCAAGAACGTGTACAAAATGTTTGCCGTTTACACGTTCCCGAATATTATGACAATTTTTAGGTTTTAAAGCAATAAATGTCCAATAATATACCATTGTTGTAAATTTACTATATGGTAGGACTCCTTTTCTGCTTAGGAGTCCGTACTAGGTACTAAATCTGTGCTTACACTGACTACTGTGTTCCGGTTTGAAGGGTATTATAATATTATTATAGAGCCGGTATAATCATTCATTACATTCTGTAAGGCATTCCAGTAGCTCACAGCCTGTAAATATTCTTCTTCTTTCTTTTAATAAATACGTTACCTCCACACTAGGATTGTCTCGTGTATTGTGGGGGCAGTTTACATACATAAATTTCACGAGGACAAACATCCAGGCCCGGAACAATTATTTGTAGGCCATTCAAATACTTGTTCCGTTATTTTATTTTTTTATTTTATTTGACGATGTGTATATTTTTGTAACGAAAACTTGCTGCTTCTTATTTATTTTTTCTCTGCCTCAATATACTTAAAAAAATATAAAAACGCTACAGCTATATTATGGTTGTAGCACGAATGGGTTGGCTCGACCGTGGAAGGACCACACCCTCACAGAATACCAGCGTAAAATAGCAGCTTAATGCTCCTGTATTTCGTATGGCGAGTGTAGAGAACCGGAGACCCTTTTTACTGGAAACGAGGCATACCATCTTAGTCCTCAGGGGTGACAACGCATCTGCATTTTGATTCTTAATCGAGGATAAATGTAGATGTTTATGGGCCACATCATCCACTTACCATCAGGTGGACTGTGTGCTCGTTGGTCACCCTTATTCTATTTAATAAAATCTCCTTATAGACTCAGAACAATTATTTGTGGGCCATTCAAATACTTGTTCCGTGCGGGATTCGAACCGCAGCCCTTGGCGCTGCATCTCATTGCTAAGCCACTGCGCCACGGAGCCGTCTAATTACGCCGAATACGTTGTCACCACTGAGGACTACGATCAATCATAGTTCTCAGTGGTGACATCGTATCTATAGTCTTTTTTGTTTGACCTTGCTGCAAGTGTCCATGGACTTCAGTAGCTCCTTATCATCAGGTGAAATATTAGTTCGTTTGTCACATTATTTTTATTAAAAAATGTGAACATATCATCGCGTCGTTATGATCTCAAACTCGACCTTTCGTAATAGGTCAAATGCAGGATGTATTCGTTACCTTGTAACGAACAGATTGATAAATAAAATTGAGTCAGTCGAAACGCTATTAAGAATTAGAAATATGTAGACGTTGTGTGAGTTACAACATTTAAGTCCCAATAATTATACATATATAATATAAATATAATAATAATTATACATTTGAAGTACCAATCATAATATGCATGTTGACATGCATGTTATGATTGGGACAATTGTCATAATTATTTTACTGTAAAAAAAAACAAGGTCATGGGTACGCACTATCACCTTTCTTATGTAACAAATCTAAATGTTTATATGTATATTGCATTATAGATTTTGCAAGGATTCGAAACTGGAACATTGAACAAATATGTATATGCTGAGGTAAACGGTCATTAAATTTATACTGCATAATTGATAAGAATTCCATCGCTTTATTTATGAAGAATTTTTGGTTTCGGCGTATAGAAGATTGTTACGGTCCGTAACGGAAAAGATTTAATCTTAGATATGTAACGGTCTGTTTGTGTTTCTTGAAAATACATACCAGTATGAGAGTATAAGTGATTCTCGTTAATGAACGAAGGATGTAGCTGTACAATTTGTTCACATTAATTTTAAAATTACTGTTATATTATTATAAGTACAGACACCGTTAGCCTTAGTCCCTAACACGCACTGCGATGCGGTGAGTTTTAAAATCTGTATTGAAAAATATCGTTGATTGTTTAGTAAGCGCACATTGGTGGATCCGCTCTGCCGTCGATAATGGACGATCAAATTTGCATTAATTTTATAAACCATCAAATTTTCCAAAAGCATGTGAAAATACCTGGTTTTTATTCGCAGTGCGCAGGATTTCATACAAATAAATGTACAAATAAACTATAATGATGCAAAAAATACGTGAAGCGACGCAGCACAACAAATCTGTGATCCACAGAATACGGTACGGAATACGGTGCGATTTTTTCCCGCAATCTTGTTTTAGTGTCATTTAGTGTCAAGTGTCATCAGTGGTTTCCGTTAAAATGTATAACACACGCCCTACGAACTCTTTCCACTGAGATCTTAGTGAAAGGCTAATTTTTTTTAAAATTATTAGTTTAACTGAAATGTGTTAAAGCACAAACAATTAGTTTGCGGATTTGTCAACATTAGCTACGTGACTCCCTCTGACGGCCTACGCATGCGATTCAAGATTCTTATCCACATCGCAACGCAGTCGACTAATAAACGGGGCCCGACTAATTAATGTTTTCTTAAAGGTATATGTGCGAATACTACACATTAAATTGTATATATTTTTAACTTCCCGCTATAAAAATCAATGATTTTCAAAAAATCGGGAAGTTATTGGTTTCACCCCGGTTTTCGTAAATCGAGTTCTAAGCAGATCTTCACGTTTTGAGGTACTAAGAAGCTATTCTGACTATTCCTACTTAAACTCCTCATAACTTTTGAATAGCTTGACCGATCGAAACGCGGTTCGCGACATTCGAAAGAGTTCTATTGCCATTAGATTTCATGTGAATTTGTATCAATTCGGCTCGGTAGATTTTGAGAAATCTCAAAAATTATATTTTCAAAAAATTTTTTTTTGAGAAAACTTTAAACTAATATATCGATCGATTCCAAAATCTAATCAGCTCTTTACCTCAAAAAACAACATCAATTGGCGCAAACCGCATCAAAATCGGTTCATTCGTTGAAGAGAAATCGTTGTCGGAAATTTTTAATTTTTATGACCTTCCACCTATTATGCCGTTTTTGAGCTCTTGATAACGATTTGTAGCGCCTTGCATTTGAAGTTAGCGGGAAGTAGCAGGGATGGCCTGTAGGGTCAACCGTATTTTTTTTTTACGGATTTCATCTTATGTTTTTTTTTAATTAAAGGAAGCCAAGCCGATGGTAGCGACCAGCCATCATTCTATATTAAAAATTTAACATTTTAATTTCACTACATAGCTTGTTTGTTTAATCTTGGTAGGATTCGCTGACCTTTGCTAGCATTTGTGGTGTGTCACAACATTTGATGTAATGCCGGAATTTGTCAATTAATGATTTAATGTCCTCTTTAATATTGCCTTATTTCGATGTTTTTTTTTTCTAGAATCTTCATTTGTTTTTCTTGTGTGTAGACTAATAGAGATGCCAAATATACATTAGTCTAGTAGCTGCTACAAGTCTGTACAAGAGCCTGTTAATGAACAAACAAATATTTCAGTTCTTTTTTTCACATTTGTCTATAAATTATAGTATTGTGTTCTCAATTGTATACAATCACAACATCGTTAAAGCTTTTGTTGAGTTAGAACTGTCTAGTTCAAGGTCGCACGGTGAACTGCGTATAATGAGTTTTTTTTTCGATAACTCGATGAGTCACCATGGCCAGACAAGCGACGTGAAACGTTCTTATTGATACATTTATTTAATGACAATATTGCGGATTCCGGAATGAGTCTATTTGCTTAATGATTTTATATAAACTGTTTCGAAATCTTAATAAATTAACAAGTTAACCTTAGAGTAGTAGGTAATCCTTTAACTAATGGCACGATTATCCGGTGTTATTTGGTGTATTTTTAAAACATTCATAATTTTACGTGGTAGAGCCATGCTGCAGCTATATTAATAGTATAGTTGTAGCACGAATGGGTCGGCTCGACCGGGGAAGGACCACGCTCTCACAGAATACCAGCGTAAAATTTCAGCTTAACGCTGCTGTGTTTCGTATGGTGAGTGTAGAGAACCGGAGACCCTTTTTACTGGAAAAGAGGCATTCCATCTTAGTCCTCACGGGTGACAACGCATCTGCATTTTGATTCTTTATTGAAGATAGATGTAGATGTCTATGGGTCACAGCAACCACTTACCATCAGGTGGACTGTGTGCTCGTTTGTCACCCTATCCTATAAAAAAAAAATTTAGATACTACTTAAGGATAATTATGTAATGCGTTTTGAACAGGTAACAAAATTTTCCTTATACTACGTACACGTATAATATGTAGACTTCAATAACTGGAAAAGAATACTAAAGGATACAAAGAGTGTCTTTTTGTCTGTGGCTACGATTCGATCTCACATAAATATTAAATACCAACTTACCATTTAGTGGTTAGTTGTTAATAGTTAATTAGTAAGTTGGTTTATTTTATGAAAAAGAAAAAAACTAAACAATCGCTTTTAAACGAAATCTTAATCAGGCGTGCTTAATAACTTTATATACGAAATGAAATTGAAATGAAACCTGATAAATAAATAAAGAGGAATTCACTGGACAAATGAACTTGGCATTACTAATGTAACTATGTAAAAAAAAAACTATTTCACTTCTAATGTATAATTTAATGTTTGTTTGTACGTATTTTACGCGCTGCCATACCGTTCATCAGATTGCGGTAAAACTTTATCAACTTATTGCTTGCACTTGTGCGAAGGTTATACGCATAGTACAATTAACTTACAGTAGGTGGCGCGCGTATCGTACCGACAAATTTATAAGTTATATATATCACTCAACTTCAATGAATGTATTATCATTCCTAATTTAACAATATATATAACTCTTCCGAATTTAAAACGATATTTCCACTATTATTTCTTCCGTGGCAGCTACGCGCCGGGTACCAGCTAGTAAGTTATATAAATTAAGTACTTCTAACAAGTAATTTCAGTGATGCCAGGCTAGGATCAAATTTGCTTGTAAAGTAAAGTAAAGTTACAGCCTATATACGTCCCACTGCTGGGCACAGGCCTCCTCTCATTTCCGGGAGGGTTTTAGGGCAAGGAAATGTCCGCCGCGCTGCCCCAATGCGTGTTGGCGAACTTCACATGTCTTCGAAATATATTTTTTTTTGATTTCTCAGACAAGCAGGTTTCCTCACGATGTTTTCCTTCACCGCCGAGCACGTGGTAAATCAGCACTTAAAATTGCAATTAACAATTTCATTGGTGCCGGCGGGGATCGAACCCAGGTTGCTCGCGTACTGTGAAACTTACAGCGAGCGCTAACCATCTGAGCTACCACGGCTCTCAATTGCTTGTAATGTCTTAAATTTGGCCTGGCCTGAGCTACCAGAAAGTATCTTTCAAGTATCACTAATACCACAGAACTAATACTAAAGATATTTAGTATTCAAATAAAATAAAAAAAACAAGCACATTTATGCTGCATTGAATTTAAAGTTTGAATGACGCCTTTTACTTGTTGTATTTGCTTTGAATACAAATACGTTGACCTAAAAACATAGACTGTACATCATGACAAGTTATACATCCGTCGATTCAAAAGTCCACTGCTGAAAATAGGCCTCCATATAGATTGCCCCCATAGGGAGGTTTGGTACCATAGTTGCCACGATAACAATTCAAAATAATAAAATAATTGCGGTTGCCAACCCGCCAGCCGAGCGTGATTACTATTTACATTATTTTTTAATTTTCAAATGAATGAAAGTGACAGAACAAGTAACTTAATAATAAAAAAGAACCTGACTATTGACAACAATGTATTCAGTATTAACTGTTACTTCTTAAACTCTGAAAAAAATTAAAACTAGACTTTCAACGAATATTCGGCCGAATACTAAAATGTATTAATTAGTTGTAATCAGATAATTAGTAAAATGATTTATTTTATAATAATGTATTTTTCTTGTAATCATTAAAGTGGTCATAGGTAAATAATTATAAAAATTAACAAAAAACTATCAATTAAATGTCTATGCACTTGAATTATCGTAATTAATAAAATTTAGAAGTGAAAGATTATGGTGCAGAAAGACTATTTTTTCTGCATTTTCAGGCAGTAGTTTACTCTTTTTTCTTCTCGTAGCAGTAGTTTACTCTTTTTTCATCTCCCAGCTTCAGAGAAAAGACGCTCTGAATAAACACTACTTCCTTCCCGGCCGAATACTTTTGCCTAATATTCGGCTTATTCGGCGAGGAAGTCCGCAGAATATTCGGTATTCGGCATGTGGGCGAATGTACTATTCGTTGAAAGTCTAATTAAAACCTTTCTTATTTAATTACATTTATATAATGATTTCTTATATTTACGCGAACACTACACATTGAATAAAACTATTTTTTTTTTACGGATTTTATCGCGTTTAATTTGCTATTTTAATTCCCGACGTTTCGGGTGCTTTACAGCAACCCATGGTCATCTGGAGGGACTGAGATGTTTGACGTCCCGATGTCACAGTTAGCCCGGCTACCTTCAGTTTTTTAATATTAATTTTTGGTTCGATCTACGCAGAATGAGCTTACAGTATCTTGAAGTCTTGCAGTGGTATGCTTGGGTTTGGATTTAATTTTGTTAATTATAGGATCCCAAGCAGATGGCAGCACCCATTCATCTTCTCTATTGAAATTAGGACGTTCTTTAATTTCAATAGCCTCGCGTATCATCCTTGGTAGGTATCGGTGTTCTTTTGCGAGGATTTTTGGTCTATCAAATCTGATGTAATGGCGGGGACGATCTTGAACATGTTCACAGACTGCAGACATCCCAGAGCGTCGGTGCTTCACGTCAGCTATATGTTCTTTCACGCGGGTTTTAATGGATCTTTTTGTTTGTCCTATGTAAGAGAGACCACATTCGCAATCAAGCTTGTACACTCCTGCATCTTGTAGAGGGATATTACACTTGACGGATGGTAAAAATTTACTAATCTTCTTCGGAGGCTTGAGTATGTTTTAATAGAAGCTCGCTTCAAAATGTAGCCAACCTTGTCTGTGACGCCTCTGACATAGGGTAGTACAGCAGGCACACGCTCGACTGTGGTCGGTTTCACTCGGTCAGTGTGACGTAGGCGCGGGACCCGAAGCTTGTTGTCTTGCAATACTTGCTCGACGTGCTGAAGCTCGGCGGCCAGATGTTTTCTGTCACAGATCCCTCGTGCTCTCTGAAACAAAGATTTTCTTTCCCACAGTAGCTGACTGTGATGGATGATGGTGCGATTCACCATTTAAATATCGGTTGGTATGGGTCTTTTTCCTATACACAGTGTGATCAATAGTGTTATCAGGATTTCGTATGACTAAAACATCTAGGAAAGCTAAAGAATTGTTTGCCTCTAACTCCATTGTGAATTGTATTTTAGAGTTTATGGAATTAAGGTGGTCTAAAACCATCCGTCAAGTGTAATATCCCTCTACAAGATGCAGGAGTGTACAAGCTTGATTGCGAATGTAGTCTCTCTTGCATAGGACAAACAAAAAGATCCATTAAAACCCGCGTGAAAGAACATATAGCTGACGTAATGCACCGACAGTCCACCGACAAAACATCCTAATTTCAATAGAGAAGATGGATGGGTGCTGCCATCTGCTTGGGATCCTATAATTAACAAAATTAAATCCAAACCCAAGCATACCACTGCAAGACTTCAAGATACTGTAAGCTCATTCTGCGTAGATCGAACCAAAAATTAATATTAAAAAACTAAAGGTAGATGGGCTAACTGTGACATCGGGACGTCAAACATCTCAGTCCCTCCCGTGACCATGGGTTGCTGTAAAGCACCCGAAACGTCGGGAATTAAAATAGTAAATTAAACGCGATAAAATCCGTAAAAATTAGTTTTATTCAATACATTTATGTACTTATTGGCCAACTAACTGCCAGTGTGTCATGAGAATATAGTGAATATAATTGAAAGTTCTTGTATTCCTTTGAAATTGCCGTGTGGTGGAGGCGTAAGAGAATCCGTCACCCTATATATCCGGTTGATGCCGCAAGAGGCGATTTTGAAAAATGCCAGATCCATCTGGCATTTTCAAGACTTCTGATAAATGGCGGTAAGCCCTTTCTTATTTAATTACATTTATATACTTATTGGCCAACTAACTGCCAGTGTGTCATGAGAATACAGTAAATATAATTGAACGTTCTTGTATTCCTTTGAAATTGCCGTGTGGTGGAGACGTAAGAGAATCCGTCACCCCATATATCCGGTTGGTGTCGTAAGAGGCGATTTGGAAAAATGCCAGATCTATCTTACATTTTAAAAGAATTTTGATAAGTGGCGGTATAACCATCTCGTTAGCTATCCAGACCGGCAACAAGGAGCAGCGTCGTGTGCGTGACATCGGATACCTACTGCGATCGCCAATCCGCCTGTCAAGAGTGGCGATGGACGCAAATGGTCTATGTAACGAGAGTGTCACATGCACCTGTCCAGCAGTGGACGTTTGACAGCGGATGAAGAAGAATACGTGTATAAGAGATTTAGCTGTTAACGGCGTAGTGGCGGTGCGAGAATATCCACTACCCCATATCGTCCCGTGGGTGTCCTAAGAGGCGACAGAGAACTCAAAATATTAAAAATCTGCGGTTACCAACCCGCCTGCCAAGCGTGGACAACTATGGCAAAATCCCTCCCTCCTATGAGACAATCTATGTGGGAGGCCTATTTTCATCAGTGGAATTTTATAGGTTGTAATGGATGGATAGTATAAGAGATAATGAACAGTAGAACGGGACCTTATGCATGCCCCAAGACGCTCTTGATTAATTTTTAATGCTCACTTTCTTATTATTAGTATTGACAGTGGAGGCTTATGAAAAGATGTTTTATGTTTCAATAAAAGCTTAAATATATCGTCGCTTACAAAAGATCCAATTATTAGACGCCGTTTCGTCCCTGTACGCACGCCTTCCGCACACATCGGTTAATTCCATTAGGGGAGTCATTAAGCGCGTGTTGACGCATTTCTTGTCGTCTAATTCAATTGCCATATCTCAGTTGCGTGTCTACGGCTATCTTCAGCACTGTTGTGCGACTTAGTTAATTACAAATCATCGATGTATCTGTGTGTTGTGTAGTATCAGACAAGACATTAATTTAATTATTTGATGATATCATTGAGTAGCTTTCGAAATATTACATTGTTCCCTGGGTCAGTGGTCACATTTTGATTGTAACTAGATCCCATGATAATTGAATGTTGGTTTTTATCTTTGAATGATAGTTAAATTCAATAAAATGGTAATTCCTTAAAGGACTGCAACGCGTCTGTGATTTTTATGTGTTACAGCGGTTTATGGGCGACGGAAGTAATTACTATGAATGCCTCGATACGCCTTTTTGCCGATACGATACCGATGCTCTTACAAAAATATCGGCGATACCGATACGCTTATTGAATTCAAAAATGAAGGTAAAATAAATAAAACACAAGTCAGGTTATTTTTTAATATAAAAAGAACAAATAACAGGACAAACTAAATAAAACCGTTTAAAACTATAGACAGGTTGAGATTAGTAGTTAGTTAGTAATTAAAATTAACATTGATGAGATTTTTGTTTAAAAAACAAAGTAATCTTAAGTTTTGCGGAGAAAGGCGATTTCGCAAATCTGTTTGATTAAGACCTGCGATGGAAAATAGTCTCTCAGATGCGACAGAACTCATTTGGAAAGTGAAGAACTTCTGCGCCATTTTTTTCAAATTTGGGTATAAGACGTCATTGCGCCAGAAAACGAACTGATCTGCGCCTCTCGATATATTAGGAGACCTTAGGTATCTCTCGACTTCTTCTTTGAGATAATTACAGCTCAGAGTAGACAGGGGCTCATCTTCCTCGGACTCTAATAATATTTTCACAAACGCTCCAAAGCCCGCCATCTCAGAACTTACAGTTACAGTACTAGATGTAAGTAAGTGTGACCGTGTCTGAAATAGTTTCGGAATGCAGTGCTACATTAAGATCAAGTAACTGAACAAGATGCTTTTTTGCCATAATAATAGTAGACTGTGATTGAAATATTCGTGCTTTGTAACGAGGTTCAAGCACTGCTATATAAAAAGCTTTCGGTTCTTTGGGTTCGGTAATCGGAAGTTCAAATTATAACACATCACCACGTGTTAAATCCATTGAGTCCGATTCAAATATTTTGTTCATACGTTACCGAAATTTTTCATCTTGCATATTATGTAAGAATTGATCAAACCAAATGAGTAGTTGATAAGGAGAGTAGACCGAATGTACAATATTTCAAATCAATTAGGAAGTAAATAAGCTAGGTAAATAGGCTCAGAATTCATTACCACATATAATTATGTTGGTACCAAGCGTAGCAACTGTGGCAATCTATCGAGGAAGTCTATGTTCAGTAGTGGCCTTTTGATAGGTTGTGGTGAAGGGATGAATGGCAATAGTATAAGATAACACTGCCAAGACGGTTCTTAGTAAACTTTCTCATAAGAAAGCTCATAAGAATATTATATTGAACTTAACTTTGACTAGAATCCAAGATTTACACATCTGCCTACAGTAGGCTTAGTTCGTTTTATCTATACTTATAAAAAAGTGTCTCACTGCATTATAGAAATAGCTGGTTTCTTTTAAGTTCAGGAGTTATTTGCATGCTATTAAGACATGACCATTTATAAAATTATTGTCTGTCTGTCTGTCCAGGCTAATCTTCGGACTGGCCGAACCGATTGCGATGAAACTCCATGAACAGATAGAGAGCAATGTCAGGAGTGATCTGTAGGCTATATTTTTTCTGAAATAAAAATAGAGATTTTTTTTTTGTGAAATCGAAAAACTGATAAAGTAAATGGTCTTTGATGATTATTTGTTGTCTAAATAATGCCACGCAGGCAATGCGTTATCATCCCAGAATAACTTCAGAAGCTTATTGTAGTCTGCAAACATAAACTGAATGCACGTTGCTTCAACTTCAAAGCGACTTTGTAATGAAAGCGGATCCACATTTTACTTCATGATCTATTAAATGGTTATGGCTGCAACACCAATGTGTCAGCTCGACCGGTAAGGCCACGCTCGTACAGAACACCAGAGTGCATAAGCAGCATAATGCTGCTGTGTATTTGTACAGTAAATGTGTAAAGAACGGAAGACGCTTTTTACTGGTAACGAGGCATTCCATCTTAGTTGTCAGGGTTATGGCCAAATACTCAAACGCTGCTCAATTATAAGATGTCGTTAAGTCTCGTGCTGTCTCTATCACTTTAAGTCAAAGTGACTGTGACACCACGAGATTTAACGACATCTTAAAATTGAGTAGCGTTTGAGTTTTTGATTTGGCCACTAGTGACCCATATTTTCGTTCAATTAAAACTCCTGTTCGAAAATGTTGGTGTAGGTGTTGGTGGATGAATGGATCTTATCATCCACTTACAATCCCCGTGTAGTGGCGGGTAAGAATACTCACTACCCTATATCTTCCCGTGAGTGTCGTAAGAGGCGACAGAGGGAAACTGAGGCAGAGGATGGGCAGCAGCATCTAACTGATTACAGCAAAACAACAATAAAAAAACTGCGGTTGCCAACTATGGCAATATACCCCCCATGATAGTAACGAAGAGACGGCCCCCAGTCCCCGGCGGCCCCGCTATTCCTGGCTACGGTGGCGACCATGGTAACGGCGGGGCAGGGGGTGCTAAGAATCTCCGGTGGAGGTTCGGTTGCCACCTACGACGACTTGACCTGGCAACTTATAACGCACGCACCCTGAGGACAGACGAGAAGGTCCTGGAGCTGGAAGAAGAGATAGACAAGTTGCGCTGGAATATTATAGGATTATCCGAAGTCCGAAGAGAGGGGGAGGAAACGGTAATCCTCGAATCCGGCAACTTGTTCTATCACCGGGACCATCTGTCCCAAGGAGGTGTCGGATTTATCGTCCACAAGTCTCTTGTTAACAACGTTGTAAAGATTGGGAGTGTGTCGACGAGGGTTGTGTACCTTATACTCAGAATCACCAAACGGTATTCGCTGAAGGTCATACAGGTTTACGCACCAACCTCGGCACACCCCAATGAGGAGGTGGAGGAAATGTGTGAGGATATCTCTAGAGCCATGCATTCCTCCAAAACCCACTATACGGTGTTAATGGGAGACTTCAACGCAAAACTAGGCACAAGAGAGAACGGTGAGCTGAAAGTAGGGAAATTCGGAATAGGGCAACGGAACCCAAGGGGCCAGCAGCTGGCCGACTTCATGTCGAAAGAGGGACTCTTTATGATGAACTCTTTCTTCCAGAAGCGGCCCCACAGGAAGTGGACCTGGTTGAGCCCCGACGGTTCGACAAAAAATGAGATTGACTTCATTATGACGACCAGACGACAACTGTGATGTCTCAATGATCACGAGGGTGAAAACCGGCAGCGATCACCGAATGGTGAGAGGCACACTGAACCTAAACGTTAAGTTGGAGAGGTCACGTCTAATGAAGTCAACGCTCCGTCCCCCTCGTGCTCTAATCCAAAGTCCCGAAACCTTTCAGCTCGAGCTACGAAACCGTTTTCAGTGCCTAGAAGATTGCAATGCATTGGACGATTTGAATGACAAGCACGTGTAAACTGTCCATGCGGTCGGAGCGAAGTTTTGCAAGACCCGCCGCAGAAGAACACAAAAACTCTCCAATCACACTCTTAATCTCATGGCTGTT
Organism: Parnassius orleans; assembly: GCA_029286625.1. Taxonomy (NCBI): domain Eukaryota; kingdom Metazoa; phylum Arthropoda; class Insecta; order Lepidoptera; family Papilionidae; genus Parnassius; species Parnassius orleans. Next base: position 2,838,588 of record JAGSMP010000006.1, on the reverse strand, counting down.
AGACGGGATATGAAGCTGCAGTCTTCAGTAGATTTGACAGCATACAGGCAACTGAACAGACAGATCTCCAAATGCATGCGGCGAGACTTACGCTACTTTAATACTGCTCGTATTGAAGAAGCGATCGAGCGGAACCAGGGCTCCAAAGTCTTTGCTAGAGATCTGTCTGCCAGAAATAGCCAACTGTCGAAGCTGAAGACCGAGTGTGGCAGCGTCGTTTCCGGGACACCTGAGATTTTGAGTGAGATTGATAGGTTCTATGGGCAGCTGTACACATCATCGTTGGAGCCACACGCACGTGTGAGTAACGATCCAAGAGCGAGTCTTTTCCGACACTATTACGATGATATCCCGGACGTCAGTCTGAGCGAGATTAGAATGGCTCTCCAGCACCTTAAAAACGGCAAGGCCCCAGGCGAGGATGGTATTACAGCGGAGCTTCTGAAAGCGGGTGGAAAACCGGTACTTGAAGTCCTTCAGAAGCTCTTTAATTCCATCCTCCATGGTGGCATTACACCGGAGGCGTGGAGCAGAAGTGCGGTGGTCTTGTTCTTCAAGAAAGGCGACAACGCTCTCTTGACGAACTACAGACCGATTTCCTTCTGAGCCGCGTCTACGTGCTGTTTTCGAGTCATTACGAATCGCTCGCACGCAGACTCGACGACTTCCAGCCTCGAACAAGCCGGTTTCCGAAAAGGCTTTAGCACCATAGACCACATACATACCTTCGGCAAATTGTACAGAAGTCCGAGGAGTACAATTTGCCACTATGTCTGGCGTATGTGGACTATGAGAAAGCCTTTGACTCCGTCGAAATTTGGGCGATGCTGCAGTCCCTTCAGCGGTGCAAAGTGGACTGTCGGTATATCGAGGTGCTGAAGTGCTTGTGCCAGTAGGGCTACGATGGCTATCCGAGTACAGAACCAGAGTACGAAACCTATCCAACTGCAGAGAGGTGTAAGACAGGGTGACGTGATATCCCCGAAACTCTTCACCGCTGCATTGGAAGACGTTTTCAAGCTTCTGGACTGAAAGGATACGGTATTAACATCAATAGCGAGTACATCACTCACCTTCGATTTGTCGACGATATAGTATTTATGGCAGAATCGCTGAGGACCTAAGCACTATGCTCAATGACCTCAATAGTGTCTCCCAACGGATAGGTCTTAAGATGAACATGGATAAAACAAAGATCATGTTTAATGTCCATGTCACACCTATGCCGGTAGTTGTTGGGAGCACTAAGCTCGAAGTTGTTAACGAATATGTTTACCTGGGACAAATAGTCCGACTAGGTAAGTCCAACTTCAACCGAGAGGTCAATCGACGGATTCAACTCGGTTGGGCAGCGTTCGGGAAATTACGGCACATCTTCTCGTCAGGTATACCTCAAAACTTAAAAACGAGACTGTACAACCAGTGCGTGTTGCCAGTGATGACCTATGGAACTGAGACGTGGTACTTCACTGCTGGCCGGATGAGGAAGCTCAAGGTCGCTCAGCGAGTTGTGGAGAGGGCTATGCTCGGAGTTTCTCTGCGTGATAAACTTAGAAATGAGGATATCCGCAGTAGAACCAGCGTGACCGACATAGCCCAACGGATTAGTAAGCTGAAGGCAGGGCGGGCCGGCCATATAGCTCGAAGAACCGACAACCGATGGGGAAAAAAGGTTCTCGAGTGGCAGCCTCGTACCGGCGGACGAAGTGTAGGGCGTCCCCCCACTAGATAGAGTGACGACCTGGTAAGATATGCAGGAAGTCGATGGATGCAGGTGGCTCACGACCGTGCTTTGTGGCATTCCTTGGGGGAGGCCTATGTTCAGCAGTTGACTTGTGAAGGGCTGTGATGAATGAATGAATGAATGAATCCACTTACAATCAAGTGCACAGTGACCTCCCGTGACCATGTGTAAAATAAAGCACCCGAAACGTTAAGTTTAAACGTGTAAATTAAAACAAGAAATAAGTAAAATCAATTTTATTCCATGTGTAGAAATCATTATTTGACACCCTTACTGCCATAAAAATAATCTGTTTACAAATAATTTGATTGTTAAAACTGCATATAACTTAATAACGCAGAACAGTTCTTGGCTCCAACTCTCCATTACCCAGACTGTGTAAGCTGCTAAATAGCTACAAACACATAGTTGATGTAAACTTTGATTCCACTTACAGTTTCCCTAAAAAGATTGTCGACACTATGGCTAGTACTTAATTTCGTGCAACCAGCTTGTGTTTTCTATTACCATACGGATAGACTATGTTCTTTTCTTTTAAAATTGTTAATTTTAGTTAGTAAAATCAAAACCTACTTAAGTTATTCTTGTAGTGCATGCTGTGTTTATTAGTAAGTACTTACGTACACTTACTTTAAGAAACTTTTCTGTTATTTAAGATTGTCATTGTGCAAGTTGAATGTTAGTAAGCCATATGAATAAAATAAAATAACCGTAAGTTTATTTTATGGTTAGTTTTCCAAATGTGTTTAAATTTTAAACATTGTTTCTTTTCCTGTCTTCTTACGTAACATACATATAAGCGATATGAGCATGCTACATTGGTAGCAGTTGACAACCTCTGATTGTAATCTCGTTGTGGTCGAGATGACAATCTTATTGTTTATGGCCAAATGCCAGTCTTTTGTTAATTTTTACCAACACTGTCAGTTCTTGAGTAAGTACAATAATAATATTAATGAAATAAATGCCGAGTGTCGAAATAAAGGTAGTGTACCTAAGTAAAATCTAAGCAATGCAATTGGAAGATGGTTGGAATGTAGTCAATGTAGTGTATTAACACTGGAACCTTTTGTTGTACAACAAAACGCACTTTAATTGCAAAAACTAATCTGCTTTCTCGTGTGAACTGTTTTAGAAGTAATATATATATATAAATGAAACAATATAATGGAATGGAAGGTGTCAAAAAAGGCCCGTCGCGGAAACTTTGTAGATGTACAACTAAATACAAATGTCCTGTGGGCTACATACGTCACATCCACCACCGACAAGTTAGAATAATAATAATATATTTTATCTCATTATTTATAATTTAAATAATTTTATAACCGCAGGCTCGTTATGTAATTAATTTAAAAAAAATATAAATGATGGCATGTGGGCTAGATCGCAATACATCGATATAGTCTAAACTATCTATTTTACCCACTGTAATACGTCAGCAGTGAGTACCGCAAGGTCCCGGAGCTCATCAAATGCATGCGGCGTCACGACGTCTGGAACGTGCGCTATTCAGGCCGGTGCACACTGACCGCAATTTTCACCGATTGTTATTACACTTTACACTTTTTTTCTTATTCATTCAGATTTAAGCCTTTTTTATAAGCTTTTTAGGATTACTGTAAACTACACTATAACAAAAAACATTTCAAAATATGTAATTTTCAAATATTAGGCGCAATTTACACGTCTTATTCATATATTCATTTTAAGGGTTTCATTGTTACAAACATCCTTCTATCCGTTAGGATAGCTTTGGTGTTACAGCATCCGAATTTAGTTAAGAGGTTTCATTATTTTAGCACTAATACTGAGTTAGGCCTGCAATGTGTTGCGCCAATTTTACTTTTTATTTTTAAAATAATTCAACTAAAAGCCTGAAAAAATAGTTCTGGTTGAGCAAATAAAATTATACAAACTAGCGTTTAAACTTTATACACAGCTTGCCCAATTTATTTTTATTATTTTTAAGGCAGACCAATTTGCTTTAATGTACATTTCTATTTGCATAATATATACATAGTCTGTATAACTTTGTACAGTAATGTACGTATGTACTTATGTAGTTTGTAGCTGCAGACAATGCGTTCTGAATACAAAACTCGTTCTAGTCATACTGCAAGCCTTTTCGGAGGGAGCATTTTGAACGATCGCCAATTCTGACTCAGCCGTCCGACAGGCTTTACTCTCAATGTCTTTTGTTTATTTTCACGTATGTATAACATACAAGTGAGGCTGCGGGTTCGGAATATTTTTCTACCTCTAACTAACCTATTGTTAAGAGTGAACTAAAATATTTTGAGAAGAGATTCGTCCATTGATGTTATTATTAAACATTTCATCATCACGTCTGGAGGCACCTGCATGTTTGAAAAATCTTGTTTTTCTAAGTTTTTTCATCGAAATGTATCATGGTTTCATCATGATTTCAGTGCTACTGGCGGGGATCGAACCCGGGGTGCTCTTGCTCCTTATTTAATAACAAGCTGTTCCCCGCGACTTCGCCCGCATGTTACGATAGGATTTCATGGGTTTTAATATTTTTGTGCGGAACCTTAATAAATTTTCTAAAGTAAAAGTAGCCTAAGTTAGTCCTTATAACATCCGGTATTCTCCCAGAGAAAGTCCCGTCAAAATTGGTCCAGCCGTTTCGGAGATTAGCCGGAACAAACAGACAGACAGACAAAAATTTTAAAAATTGTGTTTTTGTTATAAGTGCCGTATACTACTTATACTAAAACTAACTGCGTGTGCAGTTAGTTTTAGTATAAGTAGTAACTTTAATTTATGTTACAACTTAGTGTTGTTAGTTATGAGGAAATTAATAGGACATAAAAAGACCAAGACTACAATTAGTCATCATACTCGACCTAATTACCTTCCCGCAATGTAGCTCGCTAATTAACGGGCAAGGATCGGATGACCTACAACTTACAGGCGTAATTCGTTCAATAAACCTATCTTAGCACTTGTTAAACACATACTGTATTGTTTATAACCGGTGCGATGTTTAAATAGCACGATTACACGAATTAAAATGCAATAAAATCCAAATACAACAGCCTGCATATAAATCTAATTTAGACAAACTTTGATGCATTAAAGTAATATTATGTAGTACTTAAGTACATCTCTAATATCTATCTCTACATAGTATAAAACAAAGTCGCTTCCCGCCGTCTTAAATCTTTTAAACTACGCAACGGATTTTGATGCGGTTTTCTTCAATAGACAGAATGATTAGGAAGGTTTATATGTATAATACATGCATATTATAATATATTATGTAATTCTTCTGTCCGTGTGTATGTGACTGAACTCTTAAACAGCTGGACCGATTTTGATGAAATTTTGTGTATGTGATTAATTTGATTAGAGAATGGTTTAGATTCACAATTGGACCCGGTTGGTGGTGCTGTTGTCGAGATCTAGAAATCACCCGTGCGAAGCCGGGGCGGATCGCTAGTGTTTTATAAACACGAGGGAAAATAACAACCTTCGCATTAACGTAATATCTACGAAAATAATTACTTTTATTGGCAACAGTAACGCTCGTCGTTATCACTGTTATTCAGTCAACAATAAATGCGTGATTTTTTTATAGTACTTACAAGTAAAGAAGTTATTAATTTTAAAGGTATCTACTAATCACAATACCCAAATAAAGACCTAAGACATAATGTGAGGAAACCTATATTGCTTAGTAGACCATCGTCCAATTAAATCATAGGCATTAATATATTAATTCAGTAGTAGAAAGAAAATAGCTGAAGTCCGATTTCTGTTGGCATAACTTTAAGTACTATTTATTGCCACATCCTCATAGATAGTTCTTATCAGGTTTTTTTATTTATTTTGGCAACAAACATATTTCAAATATATACTTTATACTTTACATTTACTTAATGACAAAAAACCTAATAATTTTCAAATTATAAAGGCGCGTGATAGTTGATTAAAAAGGGGAATAAAAAATATTTTCTTAGTATTTCTGTTTTAAGCGCTTAATTTTCAGTTTTATGCATTGTTAAATAATGTACTAGCAAAATAGTAGCATTTTATTATGAACTGCGCATCATACGAGAGTTCATTCCGGAAGCACGCTGTCATGCGCTGTACAGCAGGGATCGCATATTGAAGCTTTATTTGTAATCAGCGAACAATCATCAATTTATATTTTAATACTAATGACCCGCCCCGGATTCGCCCGGATAGGATCTATTAATGTGGTGTTATTAGGATTTAAGATAATCAAAGGCCATTTATTTTATCAATTTTTCTTTAAAAAAATCATTGAAGCTTTTTCTTAAAAAAATCTTAAGGTTTTCGATAAAATATAACCTACATCGGCATTGATCTCTATCTGTTCATAAAGTTTCATCACCATAGGTTCAGCCATTCCGTAGATTAGCCCGGACAGACAAACAGACAGACAATTTTTTTAAATGGTTATTCATGCCTTAATAGCTACGTATATATTTTTATCCTAATAATCACAAATAGCTAATGATGAGCGCATCTGAGTATGCATCTGACGTAGTTTTATGGTTAAAATTTATCCATTTCGCTTGTCTAATTGATTTTATTTAAATTCATATTTTGTGTTAAGTATTGTTTTTTTTTTAATAACACATGCCATTCAGCCAGTCCTGCGTATATAAGTGAAAAGCTTAGCAAATGTGATGCCCGATGCGTGCTGAGTCGATTGTCGTACGATCGTTCACATTGGCATTCACGTTCACACCCATTTAATTCACAGCACACACTATTATAGAATGTGTTGACAGTTAGTTTAAACTGAGCTATCGCTTCCAGATTATAACGGTTTATCTATTGTAACAGTTTGTCACGTCTATTGCTTTTGTTTCTTTGGAAGTATGTAGACGGAATTGAGCTTGAACGATCTACCCGGCCTCATAACGGAAACGCCTTGATTGATTTTCACCTGTCTTGGTTTGTATTATAACCTCCCGGACACATATCAACTCACCTTGCGTTTTAACTTTTGATGGCACCTAGCTTCAAATAAATGTAAGGATGAGCAAAAAAGTTTTATGTAGTTTTGATGGTAGTTCATTGGAAAACTTTTTTGTGACGATATCGCTTCATTAATTGTAAACTTCACCAGATTTTGATGATTCTTTTTTTTAATAAATTGGTTACACGTCAGAGGAGGTCTCATATAAATTATGAGAAAAAATTCCACCCCCTTATTGAAAAAATAGGAGATGAAGTTTTTAATGAAAATATGATAGACATTGCGATTGCGGTATAAATAACTTTTAAATATGGGTTTTATTTTAAGGTGCTAAGACATTATTTATAGAAGAATTAAAGCCCCGACTTCAGATTGTGAATTTGTTTTATATTGTTTTTAGTTTTAGAAAGTTTTTACTTTCTACCCCTATCTATGTAATAAAAAAAAAAGATGTCTGTGCTTAGTCATCACTATAAATTACACTTTATGTTCTGTTACCGACTAATATCTCATGCTTCAAAATAAATAAACACTCGCTACGTACAGTAATCCAGACATCAATCAGTTTTATGTGTCGACTTATGTTCCTCGCAAAGCGCTCTCCGAGTCGGTCTGATTGTCTTAAACGTGGCTGCATAGTAGATAGAAGATACTTTTTTCTCTGACATATTTTAATTGTGTTTGATAGTTGCCGTGCTTCTGAGTAAACTAATTACTGTCACAGTCAACGTGCTCTTTTTATTCGTGGTTCATACAGGGGAAAAACAAGCGAAATATTTTAGTTTACTTGATAAGGGGCGGATTTTTCAATCGCCCAATATAACTCATCCATCTAATAAATTGCAACTTAACTAAATCAAAAGTAAAACAATTGTATGTATTATTATATTCATTCAACTGTATTGAATAAAATTACGTTTACTGATTTTTCCGCGTTTAATTCTACTAATTTTTAATTCCCGACGTATCGGGTGCTTTGCAGCACCCATCGTCCCCATGATCAAATTAATCGCGATAAAATCTGTAAAAGTAGTTTTATTCAATGTGTAGTGTTAGCGTAAATATAAGAAATCACCCTTCAACAGCTGTAACCTTAAATATGTTTATTATTGTATTTTATCCTATAAATAAATTTTATTTGAGGATTGAAATGTCGGTCCTTACATACGAGTATTTGATTGTTATTATATGGTACAATTGGCGATGTTAATGCCTTTTGTCAGTCATCCCTAGGTAATCTGAAATGTTTTGGTAGGTAGTAACATTTTACGAAATTATTTTTTATTGCTTATTCTAAATAAGTAATTAATAACAGCCATGTGTTGTCGGCTTAAGATAGTCTATCATTCCATTTAACCCCGTGTGTGACGTAAGAGACAGCAAAGGAAACAGGCCAGAAGGACCTCGTGTCATGATAAATAGCTTTATACCATCTCGTATATGTCACATGTAAAATACCCAGCAGTGCGATTGTGTAACTGGTGGGGAACGTTCGTCATTCGGAATCACTCTGCAATTGCTTTAATATCAATAATATTTTGTAACTCAGAATAAGGATATGACAATATCAAATAGAATAAGGACCATTTATATGGGACCACCCCAGAGGTACTCCCCTTTTAACAAAAAAGTTATTGAAATTGGACGCTGAACCTACATAAAAATATTCCGACGAATTGACGAGCTCCTCTATTTTTTAATCAATTCAAAACGTATAAATTAAATGTTTTTATTGACTGTATAATAGAAAAAGGTAATTTTAATCATTGCTAGAATTTGATCTATAGATGATAAAAATTGCGTCGCCACGTCCATCGCGCTCTCGCTCATTCGAAACAGTTCGTTCAATTTCGGCGTTTGCTAGACCTTCGGCCTCGGCTAAAACTTCGGCCCATCTTAGCCGAAGCCGCAGGTTTCGCCGAAGGTGTTTTTTTTTTGGCCGAAGGTGGCCAAAACCGAAACTGAGCCGGAGCTTCGGTCGGACACTACTTTTCAGTAAACTTTTTTACGCAGTAGGTTCTTTTTAATTTTAACTATTGGATTTGTTCACTAATGTTGTCTTTAGTCTGGAACCTATCTTTATTACCTACCTTACTGGTTTACCTACCTACTTTGATTATCCACAACATTAACTAAGATTGTAAACAAAACATTAACTAAGATCAGTGCAGGTGATAATACTAAATTCAAAATGGTCGTTATGTTAAATATATTATACACTATGATTCAAAATGGTCGTTACGTTAAATATATCTTACACATAATTACTACCATGTTAACTTAAGGAAAAACTGTAATTAGCATTAGATTCATTCATTCATTCATTCATTACAGCCCTTCACAAGTCCACTGCTGAACATAGGCCTCCCCCACGGAATGCCACAAAGCACGGTCCCGAGCCACCTGCATCCATTGACTTCCTGCATGTCTTACCAGGTCGTCACTCCATCTAGTGGGGGGACGCCCTACACTTCGCCTGCCGGTACGAGGCTGCCACTGAGAACCTTTCTTCCCCATCGGTTGTCGGTTCTTCGAGCTATATGGCCGGCCCATTGCCACTCAGCTTACTAATCCTTTGGCTATGTCGGTTACTCTGGTTCTACTGCGGATATCCTCATTTCTAAGTTTATCACGCAGAGAAACCCCGAGCATAGCCCTCTCCATAGCTCGCTGAGCGACCTTGAGCTTCCTCATACGGCCAGCAGTGAAGGACCACGTCTCAGTTCCGTATGTCATCACTGGCAACACGCACTGGTTGTACAATTTAGTTTTGAGGTTTTGAGGTATGCCTGACGAGAAGATGGTCGTAATCTCGAACGCTGCCCAGCCGAGTTGAATCCGTCGATTGACCTCTCGGTCGAGTTGGACTTACCTAGTCGGACTATTTGTCCCAGGTAAACATATTCGTCAACAACTTCGAGCTTAGTGCTCCCAACAACTACCGGCATAGGTGTGACATGGACATTATACATGATCTTTGTTTTGTCCATGTTCATCTTGAGACCTATCCGTTGGGAGACACTATTGAGGTCATTGAGCATAGTGCTTAGATCCTCCAGCGATTCTGCCATAAGGACTATATCGTCGGCAAATCGAAGGTGAGTGATGTACTCGCCATTGATGTTAATACCGTATCCTTTCCAGTCCAGTAGCTTGAAAACGTCTTCCAATGCAGCGGTGAAGAGTTTCGGGGATATAACGTCACCCTGTCTTACACCTCTCTGCAGTTGGATAGGTTTCGTACTCTGGTTCTGTACTCGGATAGCCATCGTAGCCCTACTGTACAAACACTTCAGCACCTGATATACCGACAGTCCACTTGGCACCGCTGAAGGACTGCAGCACCGCCAAATTTCGACGGAATCAAAGGCTTTCTCATAGTCCACATACGCAGGCAAAGTGGCAGATTGTACTCGTCGGTCTTCTGTACAATTTGCCGAAGAGTATGTATGTGGTCTATGGTGCTAAAGCCTTTCGGAAACCGGCTTGTTCGGGAGGCTGGAAGTCGTCGAGTCTGCATGCGAGACGATTCGTAATGACTCGAAAACAGCACGTAGACGCGGCTCAGAAGGGAAATCGGTCTGTAGTTCTTCAAGAGAGCGTTGTCGCCTTTCTTGAAGAACAAGACCACCGCACTTCTGCTCCACGCCTCCGGTGTAATACCACCATGGAGAACGGAATTAAAGAGCTTCTGAAGGACTTCAAGTACCGGTTTTCCACCCGCTTTCAGAAGCTCCGCTGTAATTCCATCCTCGCCTGGGGCCTTGCCGTTTTTAAGGTGCTGGAGAGCCATTCTAATCTCGCTCAGACTGACGTCCGGGATATCATTGGAATAGTGTCGGATAAGACTTGCTCTTGGATCGTTACTCAGCATAGTAGCATTAGATCGTCTATTATTATTAAATATTATTATAATATGTTAAATATTTTCCCTAAAACAAATAAATAATTTGTATTTGAATAGTTAACTGACCTTTTCGTTTGGTTACAGCTCGACGCCGCCATGTTTAACTTCATGAAGAAATCAACGGTCCTAGCTCATGATTCTGGCGGCTGCGAGGAGCGGGACGGTGATAAGGAAAAAAGAAAGAAAGAGAAAAAAGAGAGAAAGGAGAGGGAGAAGCGTGAAAGGATTGCGGCTGGTCTTGAAGAGCCGCTACGTTTGGAAGAGGTGAGTTGTTATAAAAGTACAGTGTATTAGCTTTAGCAACTTTATATTTCTTACTTTGTTTATTGTCTGATGATCATGCCAAACAAAAAACATGCATTTAAAAAAAATTAAGGCCAAACCGTACTGGAATAGCCGTGTCTACTATACTATACTATTTGCGCTTAGTACGCAGTAAGAATTTTTTATCGAAAAAATACACGACTTCGCCTGCGTGGTATTTATTACGATTGGATTTCATGTTTTTTTTTTTACGCGGAACCCTGATTCTTTTTCTAAAATAAAAGTAGCCTAAGCTACTCCTTATAACATCAGCTATCTGCCAGTGAAAGTCCCGTCGAAATGGGTCCAGCCATTTTGGAGATTAGCCGGAACAAACAAACAGACAGACCGACAGATAGACATTTTTAAAATCGTTTTTGTTATAAGGTATATACTTTCATATGCAATTAGTAAAAAACTGTTATTTTGACATTACAAACTGACATTTCAATTTTATTTATTTGTATAGATGTGTAGATAAATCTCAACTAGTCACAATGACAATTGAAGTCGGTACACACTTTTGGGATTCTGTATCCAAAGAGTATACGGAGTCCTATTAATGTCACTTTGCTATCAGCCTGTAGCAGTTAGTTTGTACCAGTTCTGGCTCACTGAGCCAGAACCTCAGCCCTCATCGGCTGACGGTGGGTCGACGGATCCTTTGGTTCTCCTGAAGGTTTTGGCATGCTCTGATCACGAATCTGCGGTCCGTTTTTGCGTAGGATGTGCGGTTCCGCAGATGTGCAGATCAATTAACTAATATCTAATTGATATCCGGTAGGCCTGCACCCTCATTAGCGTTCCATTGTTCACCCTTTCCTCTTATCTATTGTTCCTTGAACATCGTCATTGCCGCTCTTATCTATTACTCGTACGCCCTGCTTAGCAGTGCTATTTTATTATACTTTGTTCATAACTACCATGCTATTCTGAATCCTCAATAAAACACATTTCTTAATTTTGTTTACAATTTTTATTTCCAAAATGTTATTGCTTATTATTTAAACTCTTTTGTGGGGACGTAGACTACAGAAACCATTAAATGGGAGGACATTTGTCTTGATACGACAAAAATCATTGGTATTTTGTTTTAAATATACTATTAAATATCCATGCGCCTGAGTTGCATCCCTGTAGGCATCTTCAATGAATTTTGGGTTATCTAGTGACACTTGTCGTGCTAAATATCTTATTTGAGTTTTATCTCAAGGGTTTTTAAAATATATTATATAACTTGAGTTTAAAGAAATGTCTCTTTGACCTTTACCCTGATGAAATAAATTTTGTGTTAAATAAAATACACTAAGATTCCTGTGATGACTACCTTTTGTAAATATGTCCACAATTCTTCCATCAGACTCTCTCATTAGATCATCAATAATAACAAGATGTGGGTTTTCACCATCAAACATATTAAGATTTGGAATTCCTTGATGATAGTTAACATTTGGTAAATTATATAAAGGTTGCATTTCATCAAAGCACCATGTGATCTGATTAATAATCACAATTACATATTTCTGTAACTGATTTTATGAAATTTGTTACAAAATTTGACTTCCCACATCCACTTAGTCCTGCCACAATAGCAGTAAACGGATGGATAAAGTGAAACATTACACACCTCTAGAGTTCTAAGGGATGAAATAAAAAAATGAAAGTGTTGGTGTAAACAATTAATATATATTGCAAAAATTATATAAGAGAGAATGATCTGTATACTATTTCTAACACAATTAGTACATCAGAATTTTACAATCACCTCAACCTCAAATGTACACACACACACACACACACACACACACACACACACACACACACACACACACACACACACACACACACACACACAAATAGAAACAACAACTATCTTAAATTATTTACAATCAAACAATAATTAAATATGTAATAAACTTTACGTCACATTATAGTATTATCATAATTTTACAATCAATATAAATTTTATTTACACACAGACATAAAAGTAAAAACTATCAACACTTAGCGCGATTTATAATGACCCCAAGCTAATGTTTCAATATTATTATCTAAAATATGCCTCTTTGTGTCATTATATGATAAACCAATCTTATTTAATTTTTGTGTGAAAATTGTGTGCTTAATTGATTTAAATCTAAGCATACTATAATATTGCACTTTTTTATTAAATAGAGAAGACTATTCATTGTCATCTTTTTAGTGAAACGTACATTTTAGATCGTAAACCTACAAATTCTTTCATGATTTTACCATTATTTTCATCTTTGAAAAAACCTAATTACTTTTTATTTAATTTTGGATATTCAAAAATATTATTTGTATCATTTTTTTTATAGAATAAGGGTGACAAACGAGCACACAGTCCACCTGATGGTAAGTGGTTGCTGTGGCACATAGACATCTACATCTATCTTCGTTTGCGAATTTAAATGCAGATGCGTTGTCAGCCGTAAGGACTAAGATAGAATGCCTCTTTTCCAGCAAAAAGGGTCTCCGGTTCTCTACACTCACCATACGAAACACAGCAGCATTAAGCTACTATTTTACGCTGGTATTCTGTGAGAGCGTGGTCCTTCCCCGGTCGAGCCGACCCATTCGTGCTACAACTATACTAATAATATAGCTGCAGCATGGCTCTACCACGTAAAAAATAATCTGAGGTATCAAAGTATGAGGAAAGGTCAGGTTTTATATCAGTGTAAAAATCATCTGTAAATATATGATATATTAAACTATCCGTATCTATATACAATAATTTGATTTTACTAAACTTTTTAATCATAAATAGTTATAATGAAAATCATACATTAATGTTTTTGAAATATCTAAAATACAAAACCCTAAGTAAATTCGTTTGTTATATATTAACTTAGTTTTTCGCAACTGAACCGCAACTAGGTCTTCCGAAAATATTGAAAGACTATGTATGAAATTGTGGTTTAGCGATTAGATCTTGAGCATTTTTTCAATATTCTCCATAGTCTTACCGAAGACTGAATTATTCATTAATTTATAAAAATCTTTTTCAAAATCTGATTTTGCTAACGTTCTTAATTTTGTATTTAGATCTATGTACATTTTCAACCAGGGAGACTGTTTAAATTTTAAAACTCTATGAATTTAATTAATTTAACCCCCATTTCTATGCACTGCTTTAAATTTCTGTAATGAATTACATATTTATCTTTATTATTTAAATTTGGGACTAGTTTATTTTCATTAGTATTGCCTACTTATTTTATCATTTGAAATAGGTTGACCAAACCAATTATTTTTTAAAGTTTCACTGTTTGGTAATTCTGTACAAATGTGAGCATAATCCTATTGTTCATGATTATTTACCCTTTCCTTTTATTGAATTGATATGGCTATCTTTACGACACCTTGTTGAAAATAATGGACCTACTATAGAATTACATCGTTTTCTTTATTATATTCTAACCCAAAAACATTAATACTAATATCATTTAATTTCTCTACTTTTGCTATGTCAGTTTTAACTGGAAAGGAAATACCATCAAATTTAAGTTTATTTGCATGTTTAGCGTACGATGATACCCGATTCGCACTTTTTATTACGAGATATTACGCTGAGAGTAACGCCCATTTAAAACAAAAATAATCTTCGTTTTTTACGTTTATAACAGCCTTTTTTAATTTTATGTCACGGGGAAGATCTATGTATGAAGTACCGCGTAGGGGGTTAAATTTGTTAACATTCATGTCTATAGATTTTATGTTTTTTTAGACTCCATCCACTATCTTTTTTTTCAAATGCACTAATTTTACTAGTAATTGTATCATTTAAAGTTGAAAGAAAAATATTTGAATAAAACTATTTTTAAGGATTTTATCGCGTTTAATTTTACTAATTTTGATTCCCGACGTTTCGGGTGCTTTACATGCTTTACAGCACCATGGTCACGTGGGGGACCATTCAGTCCCCCCCGTGACCATGGTGCTGTAAAGCACCCGAAATGTCGGGAATCAAAATTAGTAAAATTAAACGCGATAAAATCCGTAAAAATAGTTTTATTCAATGTGTAGTGTTCGCGTAAATATAAGAAATCATTAGAAAAATATTTATGTCATCTCCTTGACAAATAATATAGTTAAATGTTTGAAAATCGAACGTATCGTGAATATCTTTAGTTTGTTGAACAAAATCAGCATGCAATATGAAATTTACTTTAAAAATTATGT
This sequence comes from Parnassius orleans, assembly GCA_029286625.1. Taxonomy (NCBI): domain Eukaryota; kingdom Metazoa; phylum Arthropoda; class Insecta; order Lepidoptera; family Papilionidae; genus Parnassius; species Parnassius orleans. Next base: position 2,823,450 of record JAGSMP010000006.1, on the reverse strand, counting down.
GTTGATGAATACACTCTTGTGTTAAAAATAAAATATCATCTTTAATAGAATTTAAAATAGTTCAGGAGTTTCAAAATTTACCCGTGTCGAACGATCTACTCTACTCTTGATTTTATAAGTTAAAATCCTATTTCCAAAAGCAGATTCAATAACACTAACGTTTGATAAAGAATTATGTGAATTTAAAAGATTATTTTTGTGAACATTACTTTTAAAATGATTAGCTAAATACCTTTTCTTGATAAATATATGACACGTTAGACATTCCACTTGATCATCGTTACCGACACTGTTCCCTGCAGAGGTAGACGCTTCTTCTTCCGTTCTTGGTTTTTTGATGATCTTGGGTTCTTCGCTGCTCGTTCGCTTCATTCCTCTTCCAAGTTGTAGTGGTTGACTGTTAAAATGTTTAAATTTATTAAAAAACGATATAAGACAATGTGTAAATTATGATCGAAATTTATGTTTATTTTACTTACCTAAACTGTGTTTCAACCATTGCACAGTGATTGTACAACTCATCATCATAAGATGAATCGAACAATTCACGCTTGTCCATTTCATCACAAGCTTTAGATCACTTTGTTTTTCAAACACCATTTCTTAATACATAAAACATTTTTTAACGCACAGATTTTCTTATGAGTAAAACAGTTATACAGTAAAGTATCTTTACAATAAAGTTCACAAAGAGTTTTTAAATTGGAAGCTCCTAAGCAATTTATATCTATGATAGTATTATTTTCATCACAAAGATCTTGTAGCCATTTTATTTTTCACATCCTTTTAAAAAAATCTTTTTATCTTTCAAATATGTCTTGATAATTCTGTGAAACTCTCTATAATCAATAAAGCCCTCACTCCATTGATACCCTCTGTGCTTTTCAATCCAGCAAATTTGTTTTTTCTCTTCAAGAGATAGTGAAGTGAACGGGTAAGGAGGTTTAATTAGGAATATTTTGGTGTACTCTAGAATGGCTATAGCAAATTCTTTTACTATAAATTCATTTTTGCTTCTTGAGGGGAGAGTGGCGAGTAGTAATACTGATTATAGATATTTTCATCGAAGTTGAATGATTTCTGCAACAACATAATTATCATGTTAATATCAATTTGTTTACACTTAATCACACACACACACACACGTAAGAAAACAACAGAAAGAAAAGTAAGTTTGTCAATAGAATAAACACTTACGTCCATGACCATTGATGCGTTGAAGTAACACAAACGTAGTATTGGTAGATCCACTGCGGTCAAACGACCATACACTGACTCCACAAATTTTTGGTTTAAATAAACATCAAGTTGACTAAAAAGTGAATGCAGCCAATTATTTACAGGTGCTACTACTGTAGCCGATATCAAGTTAATTGAATCTTGATTAATACTTTTGCCTTTATGTGGAGTAATGTATGAGACAAATCTATGTAGTCATCGCCTGTCCCAGGAACTTGAAACTCGATAGGTCCATCATCAGCAAGAGACGAAATTGGTTTATAGTGAATCCACAATCCATTTTCAATGCTTGTTTGTGTGGACGGTAGTGCAAACAAATCCAATTGTGACTTAACGCACTCACAAGAATGATTATGAAGGAAAGACATATTTAATTTGAAAATATATCTTTGATATTTTTTGGTTTTAGACCAAATTTTTTCGCAGCTTTCACTTTAGCAGTTAATGGTGGAATGAACGAGGCCAATCGTTTTCTTTTAGTTATATACCCAGATCCTCATGTGAGTCATGTGAAATTGATTAATTTTGTCATCAGCCTTTCGTTTTAAATTCGTACTAACTTGATTTAGACGATCTTTTATTGAGGCTTCCATAGGACGTGCTTGAACCATATCTGATAAAAGTCCTACTCCAGCGCTTAATGCCTCCTTGCCAATCACTCGAGCACCACTTGAAAGTAAAGGTAAAACTGATCTAAATAACCCCCCTAAGAAGCTCCCAATACCATGACCGCGTTTTTGGAGTGATGAAATATTTATTATATTTTCAATAATTGATAGATTTCCATGGGTTGTTTATACAATAACAGATTTACAAAATGAACCAATAGTTTGTACATTTTATGAAAGAGAATTACAGAAAATTACTTACAACCCCACCTCACAATATAAAATAGATAAAATAATTGACACTCGTTATTCAGGTAACAGAAAAGAAGTATAAGTGAAGTGGAAAGGTTATCCAGATAAATTTAACAGTTGGATTTTAGCTTCTCGTTTAAAAGAAATATGAATAATGAAAGTTTTTATTTAACTTTGCTCAGCAATAGTTCAATGGAATACTTTCCTGATAACAAAACCACAAATTTTTCAACGAAATTACCTAAAGCTATGAAATTAGAAGGTGAATGGTCGGTTGGAGTTGTCGAGTTTCAATATCCATTTACTATTCAAGATCATAAAAATGTTATATACATTACAAAATCCACGTTAATGCCTAATGAAGATAAACAATCCACAGTGTACTACAAAAAAAATATTCCAGCTACCAACTATGATAACGTTGAGCATATTTTAAGAGCGTTAAATGGTATCGGAGAGAACTTGAAATTTCGCTATGATGAAATAACAAAAAAAGCACAGAGTGAGGGCTTTGTTGATTATAGAGAGTTTCACAGAATTATCAAGACATATATGAAAGATAAAAAGATTTTTTTAAAAGGATGTGAAAAAATAAAATGGGTACAAGATCTTTGTGATGATAATAATACTATCATAAATATAAATTGCTTAGGAGCTCCCAATTTAAATACTTTTTGTGAACTTTATTGTAAAGATACTTTACTGTATTAACTGTTTTACTTATTAGTAACTGTTTTACTCATAAGAAAATCTGAGCGTTAAAAAATGTTTTATGTATTAAGAAATGGTGTTTTAAAAACAAAGTGATCTAAAGCTTGTGATGAAATGGACAAGCGTGAACTGTTCGATTCATCATATGATGATGAGTTGTATAATCACTGTGCGATGGTTGAAACACAGTTTAAGTAAGTAAAATAAACATAAATTTGCCTTATATCGTTTTTTAATAAATTTAAACATTTTAACAGTCAACCACTACAACTTGGAAGAGGAATGAAGCGAACGAGCAGCGAAGAACCCAAGAGCATCAAAATACCAAGAACGGAAGAAGAAACGTCTACCTCTGCAGGTAACAGTGTCGGTAACGATGATCATGTGGAATGTCTAACGTGTCATATATTTATCAAGAAAAGGTATTTAGCTAAGTGGATGAGATGTTTCGCTCCTATTTTATAGATAATAAGCAATAACACTTTGGAAATAAAAATTGTAACAAAATCAAGGAATGTGTTTTATTGATGATTCAGAATAGCATGGTAGTTATGAACAAAGAAGTATAATACAATAGCACTGCTAAGCAGGGCGTACGAGTAATAGATAAGAGCGGCAATGACGGTGTTCAAGGAACAACAGATAAGAGGAAAGGGTGAACAATGGAACGCTAATGAGGGTGCAGGCCCACCAGATATCAATTAGATATTAGTTAATTGATCTGCACATCTCCGGAACCGCGCATCCTAAAAAAACGGACCGCAGATTCGTGATCAGAGCATGCCAAATTTTTTTTTTGGGATTTGTCCGATGAGGGCTGAGGTTCTGGCTCAGCGAGCCAGAACTGGTACACACTAACTACTGCCTGTCTATCGGTCTGTCTTTCTGTCCGTCCGTTTGTCAGTCCGTCTATTCGCCCGTATGTCAAGGATCTCTAGTTTATGGATGGAATGAATTACAGAAATGAATGAATGACATCAGGTCTTTGGATTTAGATTCATTAGAGTATTTTGTCGTAGAATTTTGATCCAAAACCGAACATTGAATTAGAAATTGAATTAAATTGTTTTTATTTGAGGTCCCATACATGAAAAAAGAGCTGATTATTTTTTTTACCCTAGCATGTAGGATGTCATTGAGCAGGCGGCAGTCTACTGCTGGACATAGATCTCCCAAGGCGCGCCACTTAGCCCGACTTTCGGATTCACGCATCATCATAACGTTGTACAATACTTCTGCTGCTAAATATAGGCCTTCATTATCTGATTTTTGGTTTTTTTGCCCATTTCACCCAGTCATCCGATGATACGTTGCGTAAGACGATAAGGCACTTTCTTCGGCATCTCTATTTTCTACCGATTTCAAAAATGAGGAGGTACTCAATTCGACTATATGTTCTTTTTTTATGTGTGTTACCTTATAACTTTTTTCTGGGTGAACCGATTTCGATGATTCTTTTTTATTTGAAAGCTGGTGCTACTCATGTGGTCGCATATAAATTTCATCAAGGTCTGACCAATAGTTTTTGAGTTATTGTTAATAATTTATATTGAAGTCGGTTGTGATTTTAGTCGGTAGTGAAATTATGTTGTATGGAATAAACAAACTGAGCGGGTAATACATGTCTGCCAATGTTTTTAAACACCTTTCCACAATGGTTGACACCTGCCTTACAGTACAGCGATTTCCGCACCTGCGCTTTCGGAAGCTGTTCGCGTATTGGATCGAGTTTTTGTCCTTGTTTCGGTAGCTTACCGTTAAATTACTTTTTGACATCTGTCGATGTTAAAATGTTATTTTTACCTTAATCAAATTTTCCGAGAGAATGTGTGACGGAGATGGATTTTGTATTTTGCAGTTTTTTTATATAGTAAACAGTCACGAGAAAAATTTGTATCTTTTTTATATCAATATACTCAGGTGCTTTATTGGAATAGTGTGGGTGGGAGAGCCGTGGCATCTTATGGAACTGGATGGTCGTCTTCAATTTAATTTTGTACGCGAGCAACCTGAGATTGATCCTCGCCAGAACCACTGAAATTGTTAATCACAATCTATAGAGATACTTTTTAAAACCCAAGTGACACACGAACTTATAGTCCAGCGGATGGTAAGTGACAACTGTAACCCATAGATACCTACAACCAACTTTAAACAAATAAGACAATTTCACTGGAAACGAGGCATTTCATAATAGTCCTCACGGGTGACAACGCATCTGCATATACGTGGTAGAGCCATGCTGCAGCTATATTACTAGTATAGTTGTAGCGCGAATGGGTCGGTTTGACCGGGGTAGGACCACGCTCTCACAGAATACCAGCGTAAAATAGCAGTTTAACGCTGCTGTGTTTCGTATGGTGAGTGTAGAGAACCGAAGACCCTCTGTACTAGAAAAGAGGCATTCCATCTTTCACCTCACGCGTGACAACGCATCGTCTATAGGCCACAGCAACCACTTACCATCAGGTGGACTGTGTGCTCGTTTGTCACCCTTATTCTATAAAAAAGGCTCTGAAAACAAAGATGGTATGCCTCACAGCGTGTAATTATACAGGCTCACAGCTCTATATCCTTTAGACCGGAACATAGCAGTGCAAGCCCTGCTATTTGGCGATAGAAATAGGAAGTACCTTCCCAATCTTCGGCAGTGAAGAAGTTCTTATACCACTTTTTTAGGGTTCCGTAGTTACACAACAAGGAACCCTTATAGTTTCGCCATGTCCGTCCGTCCGTCCGTCCGTCCGCGGTTTTACTCAGAGACCCTATTTGCTACAAATCTGTTATTTGGCATAGTTATAGATATTCATCACGCCTACAAAACTGTGAAATAAAATCTTAAAAAAACATTTTTATTTTGGGTACCTATTACATCGTGTGAGGGGTATCATTGTTCAACACTGGGGGTGTGGAACAAAGCTTTTTTGATTCAGGGGTCCGTTTGCGAAATATTAGTTCCTTACATATGAAATTAGCGTTTTGTCGTACTGACCACTTTGGTCTGAAATATCTCCTCTTTGGTTAAGAATTCCAAATTCAAATTTATAAATTCATTTAGCTGGTACATTTGTGTTTTGAAAACAGTCATTCATTTGTTTTTTCCTCATTATTTTATTCTTTGGCGTCGCTTATTACCGAACAATGGAAAACATGAAATATTGGTATATTTACGAGTACGAGTTCTACCGTGGCACCAGTGCTGCAGAAACAGCTCGAAGGATTAATGATGTGTACGGTGCTGGTGTCGCAAAAGAAAGCACGGTACGATTTTGGTTTTAACGTTTTCGTTCTGGAAATTTCGACCTTCAGAACCAACCCCGTGGACGGCCGGAGACCAAAGTGGAAAATGAAGAATTAAAGGCTATTGTGGAAGCGGATCCATCACAAAGCACTTCAGAGATAGCTGCAGGCTTCGGGGTAAGTGATAAAACTGTATTAATCCACTTGAAGCAAATCGGGAAAGTAAAAAAAAACTTGAACGATGGGTACCTCATGAATTGAGTGAATCGAACTTGCAAACACGCGTCGACTGCTGTGTTACTTTGCTCAACCGACACAATAATGAAGGGATTTTAAATCGAATCATTACTTGTGATGAAAAGTGAATACTGTATGATAATCGGAAGCGCTCGTCGCAATGGCTGAATCCTGGAGACCCAGCCAAATCCTGCCCTAAACAAATATTGAGTCAGAAAAAGTTACTTGTGAGTGTTTGGTGGACTAGCGCCGGTGTCGTTCACTACAGCTTTCTAAAATCTGGCCAAACGATTACAGCAGATATCTATTGTCAGCAACTGCAAACCATGAAGGAAGAACTAGCTGCTAAACAACCGAGATTAGTCAATCGTTCTAGGCCACTGCTGCTTCACGACAACGCAAGACCACACACTGTACAACAAACAACCACTAAGTTAGATGAGCTACAATTGGAATGTCTGCGACATCCACCGTACTCCCCGGACCTTGCTCCAATAGATTACCATTTTTTCCGGAATTTGGACAACTTTTTACAAGAAAAAAATTTCAATTCCGTTGCGGCAGTCCAAACCGCCTTGAAAGAGTTTATTGATTCTCGCCCCCATGGTTTTTTTAGTAAAGGGATCAATGAACTACCTATGAGATGGCAAAAGTGCATAGATAACAACGGTGCATACATCGATTAATTAAATATATTTTACAAAAAAAAATTGACTTTATATTCCTCCCGTACAAAACGCCAATTTCATATGTAAGGACCTAATATTTAGCTTAATAGTGGTATTTTTCATTTGAGTCATGTGTAACCCCCTCTACCAACTAAACCGCTGTTTTTGGAAATGTGAAAAGTATACACAATAGTATACATAATTAAGTTTTAAGGAAAACTATCACAGCTAAGTAAAATTAACAAGTTAACGAGTAATAATCGACCAATTTATGGAGTGCACTGGGATTAGTAAAAATTTCTTAACAACTTCATAGAAAATGACCTAAAACTAGCTGCATTATAACTTTGTAGTGTTATTGTAAACTGTAAGAAATAAAAAAAATTATGAAGAAAACGACTTATATGCATTACTACTATGAATACCACTCTCTATAAGTCTGATATGAAAATAAATCCTTCATTTTCCATCTTCCTCTTTGGGCCCATTTTTAGTCGTTTCGTCGTCAAACCGCGAACTCACTTATTATGCTAATTATCAAGAAAGCACACGTAATGTGACGGGCAACTACGGAACCCTATCTCTACGTTGTGCGTGGCCCGACAAGCACTTGGCCAGTTTTTATAATATTTTAAATATCGACTTATGTTAAAAAGACATTTAACAGTAAGCTACCGAAACAAGAACAAATACTCGATTCGATACGCGAACAGCTTCCGAAAGCTTATTAGATGCAGGAACAAACTCTTTTCGTGTTTTTCGGGGCACGTGAGTTAAATAACGCCAACTGACTACGGGCTGCGACTAAGAATTTCTTGACTAAAACCCAATAACTGATTTTTTGGCCCGACACGGGGATTCGAACCTGGGCCAAAAACACGTATTGAATTAGAAAATACTGATATAATCGAACAAGGGACTAAATGACCATATGAACATCAGACGCGCTTACAACCACAAGACTAGCGAGGCAATAATTTTATAACGGTATTCAATAATAAAGTTGTATTTTGGATACTACACTCAATGTGCTGTTATTAAAACGTAATGTTGGCCATGGTTATGGACAAACCTGTTCGTAATTTATGTTGACCCGTAACCGCAAACCGTTGGGCGTGTATTTTTTGTATTATGCACTATCTAATGTTTTATTTAAATTCAAATGTCAATATATCGTAGATTTCAAGGTTTCGATTTAAATAATCGTTAGTCACGACTTATACGATCTTTGTGCCTTTAGGGTGGTATTAGAATGTAGTTGTTTGTTTGTATGATAAAGCTAACAGTGAATATATAAAACTTGACGTAATGAAAGCTTTATTTTGGTCGGAATTGACTGCATATTTTCTCAAACTAAGTTATATCTACATTTTTGTTTTGAAAATATAAAAAACAATCTGAAAGGTTTTGGCGAATGTCGCTCATATAAAAGATTTTCTAATTAAATTGGCTTTTTTTTTTAGTGGTTCCTATTTTGATTGATTTTAACAGTTTATAAAATAATTAAAATTAGTTTCTTTGTCTGATTAATTTATTTGTATTGAATAAAGTTCATTTTACAGATTTAATCATATTCATTTTTTATTTGGATTGGTTTACATGATTGAATAAAACGATTTTATTTTAACGCGTTTAATTTACTTTTTTTATTCCCGACGTTTCGGGTGCTCTACAGTACTATCGTCACGGGAGGGCTGAGATGTTTGACGTCCCGATGTCATAGTTAGCCCGGCTACCTTCAGGTTGAATATTAATTTTTGGACCGATCTACCCAGAACGAGCTTACAGTATCTTGAAGTCTTGCAGTGGTTTGCTTGGGTTTAGATTTAATTTTGTTAATTATAGGATCCCAAGCAGATAGCAGGCACCCATCCAGCTTCTCTATTGAAATAAGATGTTTTTTTTTTTATTTGAATAGCCTGGCGTATCATCCTTGGTAGGAATCGGTGTTCTTTTGCGAGGATTTGTGGTCTATCAAATCTGATGTAATGGCGGGGATGGTCTTAACCATGTTCACAGACTGCAGACTTCCCGGAGCGTCGGTGCTTCACGTCAGCTATATGTTCTTTCACGCTGGGTTTTATAGATCTTTTTTTTGTCCTATAGAGAGACCACCACAAAAAGGACGTGTTGAAAATTTGTAATCAAGCTAGTACATTCCTACATCTTGTAGAGGGATATTACACTTGACGGATGGTAAAAATTTACTAATCTTCTTCGGCGGCTTGTAGTATATTTTAATAGAAGCTCGCTTCAAGATGTAGCCAATCTTGTCTGTGACTCTTCTGACATATGGTAGTACAGCAGGCACACGCTCGACTGTGGGCAGCTTCACTCGGTCACTGAGACATAGTGGAGAGTCTGGTTTGTGTATTTTCGGTAACCCATACAACCTCGGTGGTTTGGCACATGATGGTATTATTCGAATTAAACGCGATAAAATCCGTTAAATTAGTTTTATTCACTGTGTAGTATTCGCGTAAATATTAGAAATCATCGTTTACATGACTTCTTAACAATGGAAAAACTGGATACAAATTTTATTTTACAATTCTTTATGGAAGAAAGATGACTAACGAACGCACAGTCTACTTTATTGTAATTAGCTGCAGCCCATAAACGCGTAGGTACATCCTTACTATCCTTGATAAGGAGATAATAATTAAAAATTTTGTACAACCGACTTCAATATAAATTATTAAGAATAACTCAAAAACTATTGGCCAGACCTTGATAAAATTTATATGTGACCACATGAGAAGCACCAGCTTTCAAATAAAAGAAGAATAATCGAAATCGGTTCATCCAGAAAAAAGTTATGTGGTAACACACATTAAAAAAAAACATACAGTCGAATTGAGTACCTTCTCCTTTTTGAAGTCGGTAGACAAAATGCAGATGCGCTGTCACCCGCAAGGCTCAAGATGGAATACCTCGTTACCAGTAAAAAGGGTCTCCCGTTCACTACACTCACCATACGAAACGCTGCAACTTTGAGCTGCTATTTTATGCTGGTATTCTGTGGTAGTATGGTCCTTCCCCTTTGTGCTGTAGCCATAATACTTTTCCTTCACCCCAATAAAATACTGATTTTAAATTTTTGCTCTGTTTGTTAAGTATTTCTAATTTTCTTTGCATTTTCGTTGTACCTATATTGAAGTAAGTATTTTTATGAATGAAATTAATTAAAGAATTTAATTTTGTGAATCTCCATTGAACAAATGTAAACATAACGTAACGTAACGTAAACGCTGCAGCGTAGCTTGAAAATTTTAATTATTTCCGTTTCTTTCAATGAATGCTTTTAGTGTGCAAGCACATACAAGTAACGTGTGCAGCATGCGTACAGTGCGACACTAGTAACAGTATTATATGAGAGTGTATCGAAGACTTTATATCGCCCACGTATGCAACACTTGTGAACTTAAACGTGTACAGCTGCAGTGTGACAAAACCTTTATTTTTTCTGGTGCCATAGTAATTTTTTACGTGATATACCTATATTTATAGTCTGATTTACAGATCACCAAGAGCTTCTATGTTTACGATAACGGACTATACACATAACAGGTTGTGCGAACTTAAATAATGTCAGCCAACAAAGATTCACTTAAATTCATAACGTTCACATAAGTTTTATTATTTTGTTTCATGTCGTTTATGGATTTTTTTAAGTTACAGGCCTCCACTCATTTCTGTAAGGGCTTAGCAAAAGGAAATGTCCGCGGCGCTGCCTCAATGCGTGTCCTTCACATACCTTCGAAATATTTTATTTTTATTTTCTTAGACATGCGTTTCTTCAGCACTAAAAATTGCTATCAACAATTTTGTTGACGCCGACCGACGGCTCCGACCGTTTATTTTTTTTATACTTTTTTTATTTTGTAGTTTTTAATGTGGTTGAGTGAGTCACGCTGCCACTTTATACCACAGATTAAATAATGACTATACCTACGGTTGCAGCACGAATGGGTCGGCTCGATCGGGAAAGGACCACGCTCTCACAGAATACCAGCGTAGTTGTAAAGAGCCGGAAAACCTTTTTACTGTTGACAAGGCATTCTATCTCAGTCCTCAGGGGTGACAACGCATCTACATTTTGATTCTTATGTATTTGTCGACGATAGCTGTAAGTGTATATCGGCTACAGCTTCCACTTATCATCAGATTGACTGTGTGCTAGTTTGTCACACTTATTCTGTATACAAAAAAATGTAGTCGCGGTTTTAAAAGTGTTGATTTATGATGTGCTCGATGGTGAAAAAATACCAACAGTGAAAATATGCTCTATAAACCCTTTCAGAAATAACAGGACTAACTATGCCAAACAGTGGGATGTAATATATTATGTTGTATTTTACTTAAGTTTTTAATTTTTTAAATATTTTTATTGAGGACAAAGATCATATTGTACTATTTATTAGTAACCTTCAAAGTAGAAATTATTACACTTTTATAACAGTTTAGAATGTTATTAGATATTTTATTTATAGCCGGGTCTTAAATACTCACAGTAATTATTTAGTCTTAGTGTTAACAACAAAGAGGTTTTAAGTATATTATTTTTCTTTATAATTTAGTCCTGTTTCTTTTGTTCTAGAAAAACTTCTTATGTTTATTTGATTCTAAAAATATATTGTCAAATTATTCAATATATACCATTTATACAAGTAATACATTATTTTCATTTTTATGCAGTATTTACGCATCTTATCCAATACCTCAACACTTAGTCATAAAGTGTATAGGTTACGTATCAATAAAATATTATATTTTATAATATGCCATCGCCGTAAATGTCGTAAGAGGATACAAAATAACAAATGTCATAAAGATCTGTGATTTGAAATTTTTCTGTCATGACGTTTAACGATAAACATCCTTAAACACCACAAAAAGGACGTGTTGAACGTTTTTATTCTTTTTTAACGACCTTTTAAGTCTGGAAATAATTCGAAAGTTGGAGAAATTGCCCATACTACGGTAGGCAGAGGGTAATGAGAGCAAGGCCGATATATTTGCACAGCTTCCTTTCGATGATCTATAACATTCGGATTCATCTGTGATTTTTCTAAATTCCTAGAATTTTTAATTAAACAAAATGCATATATCTCCTTTAGTTTCTATTACGGCATACTTATAATAGTTTGGCCTCGACATAATACCAGCGCTTGGCATTTTACAAGTTGATTTTGAAACTTAGTTTTGCTTTGAAATACCGGTGATTTAGTTAAAGTAAATCAAGTTAACTCTTTAAATTATAATGATCATCACCAGCAGCAACAGCCCATAAAATTCTGTATGCTGTAACTCATCAGCCCCTTGCTGCCTTATCAGCCCCACCCTACTGTACCATTAAACTGCATAAACAAACTAAAATCACATTTATGTCTTAAAAGCCATCGTCGGTTCTTAGTGGACAGCCTGGAGCCCTGTAGATGGATCATTCGATATTGAAACTCAGACCAGGAACCGGGACCAGTTGAATCTTTACAAGATTTATAATGGTCAACTCCTCTTACATAAGTTTTGCTTTTGAGACGAATGTTCTTTATAATTTACTAATTATTAAGGATAATCTTGGCCTAATGAAGCGAAATGTAAGTATAAAAGTTAAATACAATTAATACAAGAAAATAGACATTTAAAACACCCCAGTTTGTGATTGGATATTGTAATTTAATGATAAATAAAGCGTTGACATTAAACGATCTTTGTATTTGTGTAAATGATGTCATCTCTATTTTGCTAACAAACTGTCGTTTAATAAATGAACATTTGCAGCCATATCTAAGCAGTCGCTATAGAAAATATTTAAATAACTTAATAGAATTAATAGATTCTTAGTTCAGCAAATGCGAGAAAAAACTGAGCCACTTACTCGTCCCAACCGACCGATAATCAACAATTTGTGTTTTTGCACAAATAATGTTGGTTTCAACTGAGATTTGAGACCGTAGTGCCTTCGTTACTTCTAACCTTAGCCACGCGTCGTCATTGGTCAAATATTGGAGACGGTTGTATTTCTTTTATGAAAAAAAAAACAAATACGAAAACAATATCAAATAGAATAATTTAGGCAATGTTGTTAGTGTTTTGTTATATTGTTACATTTAAAAACTTCCGTAAATATTATAATTTCAACTTATTAACATTCATAATGCCGAAAGTCAGCAGCTATATTAATAGTATAGTTTTAGCACGAATGGGTCGGCTCGACCGGGGAAGGACCACGCTCTCACAGAATACCAGCGTAAAATAGCAACTTAACGCTGCTGTGTTTCGTATGGTGAGTGTAGAGAACCGGAGACCCTTTTTACTGGAAAAGAGGCATTCTATCTTAGTCCTCACGGCTGACAACGCATCTGCATTTAAATTCGCTAACGAAGATAGATGTAGATGTCTATGGGCAACAGCAACCACTTACCATCAGGTGGACTGTGTGCTCGTTTGTCACCCTTATTCTATAAAAAAAAAGTCAAATGCTATTTGTTAGAAGTGAAAGTAAACAATACATTGTTGTTTACGTTAATGGTTGTAAGAACGATTTGCCCTAGCGGGTAAGTTGCTGGGTAAGCAGATTTGTGATCACAGGCCTCGAACCGTTGACGCTGCTCTCTGTGGCCGGTGAACGGGATGATTATAATGCCAATTATCGAAAGCCAAGACATCTTTCTGGCATTAGTCATAGTCGCCTCTTACAACAAGATAGGCCTGTGTCCAGTAGTGGACTTTACGGGCTGATGAAGAAGAACCGTGCAGCGGTGGTGTAAGAATATCCACTACTCCATATCGTCCCTTGGGTGTCGTAAGAAGCCAGAAGATGGGCCACCAGCATCTTCCTATTAACAGCTAAAAATAGGAACCTGCGGTTGCCAACCCGCTTGCCAAGCGTGGCAACTATGGCAGTTATTTCCCATGTGAGGCAATATATGTGGGAGACCTATTTTCAACAGTGACATTTTGATAGACTGTAACTGAAAAAGTTACACTTTGGGTTAGTCGAAAAAATCGTAACAATTCTAAAAAGCAGTCAGTAACTGTGACGTACGAATATTTTAGTTTTCTGCAATGTGACAGTGATTTAAAACGTTATTAATAATGATATAAATATATTACAGTTATTATAATACCGGGCACCTAATAGTCAGACTTTTCGAGACAAAATTGTTTGCAAATTTTTTTCTTAAACTACAATCATTAAAATTATTTCCGAGTGCTGCGCTTTTTAATGTTATAATGCGAAGATTGTTAGACTGAGTTAACAGTACTCGATATCTTTCGGTGAGTCACAAATTTCAAACTATTGTTTATTCCACTTATAAACAATTTTCATCGTGGTACGCTGAAGCTTACGAAACTTAATCTTTGGGTGATAATAGGTTAAGTGCGGTTTTAAATGTTTTGTTTTGGTCTCTAAATTAAACAAGTAACCATAAAAGCCAGACATGAAGTCTGGCGTATGTCTTTATTTTGTTATTATAACACGGCTTGATCTTCTTGTTTATTTAAGGCGACGTAGATTGCTTTGATTTATGAGTATTTCGGAGGTACATTCCATATATTTTCTTTCTTTCACGTGAATAGATATCAAGCTACAAAAAGCGCAAGTCCGATTGTGCGTGGTAATGGTGTAAAATGCTACCTAGGACCTTTGAAATCAGTGGAGATGCGTGCTAAGAGGCTTATTGGTGAATTCGATTTGGTTAAAACCAGTCTTGTACAACGGTCACAACTGCAGTGTCGTCAAGGCTCTCGGTGTTCTGTATGGATACTTTTTGGAAAGTCCTGGAGCTATTACTTGACTTAATTCTTACCTCATCCTTCTTTATTCTGATTATCTAGCATCCTGTAATCAGAAACTAAGCGGGTCACCTTGTATTGTTGTCAATAATGCACGCATCTAACCAATCGGTTTCTTTGACTTTCGTAATATGAATAAAGAAGTAATGGGAGAATTTGCTAGCGTCTCTCTTTCCAAGCGATTACAACGTGAGCGTCTTCAACACAAGGTGAATAGGCTATAGCTAAGTTAACCGTCCGGATTCACATTTCACGACCACATCACCCCATACTACAAGTCGCGGCACGTAAGTCTAGCGCTGAACGAAACGTAGAGGGAACACGCACGAAATGAATTGCACGAATGCGACTGGAGAGCCAATCAGCGCGTGCGAACGATACGCACGAGCCAATCAGCGCGACTTATGCGCAATAACGGTCACCGCTAGACTTTCGTGCCGCTACTTATAACAGTTGGGGTCGTAGTCAAGCACCGTTACCGTTACAGTCCATCAAAAGTCCACTGAACATAGGCCTCCCCTATGCCTTATAGGGTGACATTTACCAAAGTAGCAGCCACGCTTGGCAGGCGGGTTGGCAACCGCAGATTTTTATTATTTTGAGTCGTTAGGAAGACTCCGTTGTCCATCTCCTTTGTGTCCCTCTGTCGCTTATTACAACACCCATGGAATGATATGGGATAGTGGATATTCTTACACCGCCCTACACGGTCAAGTCACTAACTATAAAAAAAGTCTTTAAATTGCCTGCCATGAACAATAAAACTAAGCCCTACTTTATCACTAACACTTTTGACTTATCTTCATATGTGAGACTGGATATTTTACATTTGGCATAGACTCGGTGATTTCTAGGTGGTAGGAGTCCTTTTCTGCCTAGGTGTTCATCTGAGTAGGTACCACCGTCTTACCTATTCTTCCAAATAGCAGGGTCTGCACTGTGCGTGATGTGTTCCGGTCAGAAGGGTAGAAGAAAAGATCAATTACAGGCTGTTAGGCATTCTATATTAGTCCTTAGAGGTGACAACACATCTGTAGTCTTATTTGCTTAAAGTTGGCGGCTGGTGAACTGCAGTTGCCACTTACCATAAGGTGGACTGTAAGTTCGTTTGTTAAATCAATTTTATTTAAAAAAACTAGAGATTTTTAGTGCTATTAATTATTAGAGGCGATGATATCTGTTGTAATTTTCCTAGTGAATTTTAATATATCCACGGTACGAGAGGGGATTAATTATGTTTGTATCAATTGCATTTTAATAGTTGGCTTGGTAAAAAAACGTAAATAATAGTCTGTAGAACAGGTCTGCTAAGAACAGGTCTCATCTACATTCTAAGGGCTTCGCAGCAGGGAATCACGCCGCCTTAATACGAGTTGCTGCACTCCAGATGTTTTCGAAATATTTTTAGTAATAACTAACATGCTGCTTTCCTTACGATTATTTTTAAACAGTATTATAAGCACTTAAAATCAGAAATAAATTATATCAGTGGTGTCGTTGGAGATGGAACTCTGTTTGCTCGCATTAAAAAAAAGTATTCAAGTGCTTATCTCCTGAGATTGGTAACAATTTTATATCATAATAGGTAAAAATATTTACCTTTATTATTTAAAATTTCTTAAATATTAATAATAATCTAAAACAATTTAGAAAAACAAATTATTTAAAAAATTATATTCATTAACCGTGCAGTGGCGGTGTAAAAATATCCACTACCCCATATCGTATCGTGTGTGTTGTAAGAGGCGACGGCGGGAAACTGAAACAGGAGATGGGCAGAAGCATCTTCCTGATACAAATTATGTAAATAACAAATTATAAAAAATTGCTGTTGCCAACTCGCCGGTCAAGTGTGGCAACTATGGCAAAATCCCCTCAGCATAAATCTTTGGGGGAGGACTTTTATAGGCTGTAATGAAATGGATTCATTAATCGCTTTTTTTAAATTTGATGTATAATTTATCGCGCATACAAATAGGCTGAATGTATTTAATTTCGGTACATTGACCTTTACATGACGTAATTAAGTACTTGAGGTCATTGTGAGGTATTATTGTCTCAGGCACGTTCCGATGTGCTACCGACAGCTACGGCAGTCCAGGGAAGTATTCTACGAATTCAATTTTAGAATAAATTCAAAACCTCGGAGCTAATAGAATTAAATTTTAGATCACTCTTAAGAATCTTTTAAAGGTATAGCCCTTTTTATATAAAAGCTTTAAAATCTACAAAGGAAAATGCCGAAAGGGCTTGAATAATACAACATAAGTTATTTGAAATTCGCCTGACCCATAACCGATCCAATGATTAGTCTCTGTTGCGTCAAGTGTGGCAGTTACAGCGATAAATAAATAATAAATAATTTCTCCTAGCATAAAATTTGTTATTTATATAATTTGTATCAGGTAGATGCTTCTGCCCATGATTTCAGTTTCCGTCCGTCGCCTCTTACAACACACACGATACGATATGGGGTAGTGGATATTTTTACACCGCCCCTACGCGGTTAAGGAATATAATTTTTTAATTAATTTGTTTTTCTAAATTGTTTTAGATTATTATTAATATTTAAGACATTTTAAATAATAAAGGTAAATATTTTTACCTATTATGATCTAAATGTGCCAAGTAAATTGAACTTTTTAAAGGTTGTTTATGATAATGCTGCCAAATGATACAAATACCTTTAATAAAAATCAATAAATAATGTTTATGCTCCGTCTCAAATTCACTCGACCTTTGAAGTAAGTTCGATGTACAAACCCAATTGTTTGCATTATATCGCCACTTCCGATCGTTTAATTGTTTCAAACGTTTGGCAACATCGCGCTCCGGTTTCACCGGACGCAACGTATTTGTCGGCCGACATTTAGGACGCGAACCTATAAGAGAAAATAGGGCTACCAGCCGTCGACAATTGGCAGAGTATCAAATCTCCATTATCTGTAATAATAATATCAAATCTGAAATAAGTTCATTTAGAAAAATTGGATAGAGGAAGTTGAAGTCGTATTTGATGTGAATATATGACGTTTTAATTATAACCTATCATCAACATCATTAAAGTCCTTCATAATTTCACTGCATTGGTGTAGGTGTGACATGGACATTACACATAACCTTTGTCTTCCATGTTTTTTTTAAGCTATCACTTGGGAGACACTATTGAGGTCATTGAGCATAATGCCATAGAAACCTTATCTAGCGATTCGGCCACTATGACTATATTGTCGGCAAGTCGAAAGTGAGTAATGTGTTCGCCATTGATGCTGATCCGACTTCCAAATATTAACTACTATTCAAAAACTTGTTTTCTTATCCCTTTTGTATCTGGCAACCCTAGAGATAAAACAGTGTACTAAGGTTGACCGTGTTGAAGAAATGTCGGGAGAGTTAGTCACATTTGTGGAACGTTACGGTCAGTGATTGTAACCGAACGGTGTAGGATAACTAAATCGATCTGATGGGAAACTGTACATCAGGGCTTTTTATATGTATTTCATAGCTAAGAACCTAATATGAACCGTTATATACTTTGTACCTACCATATCGGTATAGTTAACTGTAATTTGTTTTTGTAAAAAAAATATTAAGATTTAATTCTCACATGTATTATACTTTACCGGCTTACAGCACACTTTACAAAGCCCTATAGTTTTATTACGAAGAGGGAGTGGGATGTCAATCAGGTGTAAAAATCAAGTGCGTAGTCAAATTTATACGAATCAGATACACTTTGCAGCTGTTAAGGACCACGCTCTCGCAGAATAACAGTGACGAGAAACAGACCACCATATTTAACTAGTAACTACACAATTCATCCTCCGAGGTGATAATACATCTGCATTTTTATACTCGAGGGCAAGCAGGTTTGATCTCATGGAATACTGTTCTCATCTCTGGGCCGGGGCACCCCAGTATCAGGCCCTTTCACTTGACCGCATTCAACGGAGGGCGGCCCTAATCGTGACCGACCAAGGTCTTTGAGGGAGTGCTCAGAGGATCATCGTACACTCCGACAGAACTCGAGTCCTTGATTTTATATGGACATGCTGCGTTCGGAATCCCGAATCGGAATTCCGTATGTATGTGGCCGGCCTTAGTGACCTGCAAGAAAAGTGCTTACTCCTTTCTAAAAGACCGGCAATTCACCTGCAATTGCCATGGTGTTGCAGATGTTCATGTGCGACGGTGATCACTTACCATCAGAGTTAGCCGTATGCTCGTTTAAATTTTTAAATTTTAAATTTAAATCAAGAACAGATTTAGAAGTGCCTATAGGTAATTGTGTCCTCTTCTAATTAGGTGTGCTCGTTACACCCTTACATGTATAAAAAGGCTAGAAGAACACAATTTTGAGACACTGATATCTATTGTTACATAACGGTGTTCCTTTGGGATTACCCAACCCTTGCTCTATATAAAATTTTAGTTCAATTTAATCGGTTCAGAAGACAGAAGCTATTTATGAACGGTGGAAGAAAAACACAGGAATCATATTTCGGACTTCCGTTCTCCTTTAGGTGTAATTGCTTTCTGGTAATACTGGTAACTCGAGATTCATTGTTTCTTTTTACATCTCTCAATTCGGATGAACCCATATAGACGCAATTATTTTTATCTTCTGCTACAGTCTATTTATTCTATCTTATTGGTCTTTTGCCTATGATTGGGCGTTTTCACTTTAGCCAATCACGACACCAATCTGATACATTATGGAACAAGGGACAAGGACAAGGGTATATATATGATATATATATACATATATATATATATATACATATATATATATATATATATATATATATATATATATATATATATATATATATATATACCCTTGCATCGGTAGGCTAAGTGTTGGGCGGCCCCCCACTAGATGAAGTAACGACTTGGTACGGCATGCAGAATGTCGATGGATACAGGTGGCGCAGGACCGTGCTTTGTGGCATTCCTTGGGGGAGGATGTTCAGCAGTGAACTTGTGAAGTGCTGTAATGATAATGATGATGATAATGATGAAACGCCTATCAGACTGTATTACATTCGTCACCGATATTGGTGCTGACATTGAACTTTTTGTGTCTGATACTATTATATTACTTTGATATAAGTACCTACTCGTATCATTTAGGACGACAGAACCTAGTGGTATGTTAGGTCTGGCTGTGTAAATGTGATTGTCTCCTCATTTTATGGATTAAGAAATCGCATTTAGATTATCTACGAACTTAGGAAGCCATTGATAATTCGATAAGCGCTCGTCTTAAAATTTCATGGCACATGAGCGAATCGTGTGTGATCCCCGCCGACACTCATGAAATTGTTAATTGAAATTTTAGGTGTTGATATACCATATTTTTGGCTATGAAGTAAACGTGAGGATACCTGCATGACTGAGATATTACAAATATCGATAACGTAGGAAGATCGCATACAAGCATTGGGGCGGCGTGGCGGACTCTTACCTTTAGTCTTGCGCAGTTGAATAGTTTATTATATCGGGAAGTTTTCGTCGTTATTTAAAGCTGCCAGGATAACCTAACTCCATTACGTTCCGTATGGGTGATGTAAGAGGCGACAATTGGATATGCTAGAAAGATCTCGCTTACGCAAGACCGGCGACGGCAAGCAGTGACTAAGGTGCGAAACGTGTGGTAGTGCGATGGTCAACCTATACCAGTCAGGCGTAAGTACGGTAGGCACTATGGTAAGTACCTATTTAAAGCTTGTAAGGTAAGATCGGATTTGGTCTCGGAACATCTAAACCCGAAAATTTGAATTTTTGTTTCGGCACAATTACTGCCTCCGGCTGAGCGGGGTGGGCTAAGCGCTCGCTGTAAATTTCACAGTACGCAAGCAACCCGGGTTCGATCCCCGCCGGCACCAATGAAATTGTTAAATGCAATTTAAAGTGCTGATTTACCACGAATTCAAGTCAAGGATCAGTCATTTAAAAATTCGGGTATATTAATCACTTGTTACGTAGTAGATCCATACTGCAGCTATATTATTGTTGTAGCACGAATGGGTCGGCTCGACCGACCAGGACCACTCTCTCACTCAATACTAAAATGAAATAGCAACTTAATGCTGCTGTGTTTCGTGTGGTGATTGTAGAGAACCGGAAACCCTTTTACTGGTAACGAGGCATTCTATCTCAGTCCTCAGGGGGTGACAACGTACGAGGGCGACACTGAAAGTTTTTATAACTGTCCACTTGTAAACGATATAATAAAAAAAATAAGTTCAAGTTTTGAAAATGGAACTCTTTGCCAATATATTGTGAATGTATTTTATTAATTTGTCATTTCTTTACGACTTGGCGGCAAATTGAAAATTGTCTGTGTCACGTTCAGCATGAATTTAACGCGAGAAAATTTTCGTACAATGATTTTTTATGACTTTCGATGTCATTTAAGTCAACAAGAAAGTCCAATCGAAGTCTATCATAGACTTCGATTGGCCTTTCACGATGAAGCCTCATCTCGTGCCACTGTTTACGTAATTTCACCGATGATCTGCGTGAGGACGGCCTTCTACGGCGACGACTGAAGATAACATCATTGTTGTGCGGCGTATGATAGAGACTGACAAAAAGTGACTTATCAGCAGATTCGGACAAGCTTAGGCATCGGTATGAGTCAAGTACACAAAATCCTCCATGAACATTTAGCGGTCAGGAAGCTTTGTGCCCGGTGGATACCTCATAATTTGACAGAGGCCCAAAACTCCGTCGTGTTGATTGTTGTCGAAATGGTTCAAAGATTTAACGGAGGTGACTCAAATGCTGTGTTCGACATACTTACGGGTGACGAAAGCTGGATTTATTGTTATGATCCTGAAACTAAGAGGCAGTCTGCTGTCTGGATGTTTCCGAGGAGTTCCGACCAAAGTGAGGAGAGGTCGAAGCGTGGGAAAAGATGGTGGGTTCGTTCTTCGGAAGGACAGGTCACTACGCAACAATTGTTTTAGAGGATCGAAAACAGTTACTGCAAAGTGGTACACTAACAATTGTTTGCCACTTGTCTTGGAAAAGTTCGGGAGAAACGACCTCGCAGTAGGATCCTCCTTCACCACGACAACGCCTCAACAACAACGACAACAATCACTACTTGGCGACGTCAGACGTGGAATTATTGGGTCACCCGCCCTATAGCCCCGACCTCGCACCTTGCGATTTTTATTTATTTCCGAAAATAAAAGAAAAACTTCGAGGAAAACGTTTTATGGACGCCGAGGAAGCAGTGGCTGCGTTTAAAAATACCCGTCGAAGAGACCCCTAAGGACGAGTGGGCAAAGTGCTTTTCTCAGTGGTTCCATCGGATGCAGCGATGTATTGATGTAAATGGACACTATTTTGAAAAGACATAATAAAACTAATAACTTGCTAGTTTGTTCAGTTTTTTATTTTCTAAGAACTTTCAGTGTCATCCTCGTATTTGAATTTTTATTCTTAATCGAGAATAGATGGGGCACAACATCCACTTATCTTCAGATGGACTGTATGCCAATTTGTCACCTAATTCTATATTAAAAAAAAAACTATTATTCGCGCTTTACTTATTACATGGTGATGCAGTTTTGTACTATATTTACCGTTATAGCGTCTATCCCTATCTCAAAAGGAAAATAGCTTGGTTTATTACACTATATTAAAATAGTTTATTATGTTGTTTTTCCTTCATCATAATTAACGACGTTCTAATTTGCTTCCAATCAGTTTTTGGATTAATTCTGCTAAGTTAGTTAGTAAACCTTCCCCATAGTAGTAATAATAAAATGAGTATATATTTCATTCTATTTTATGGCCGCCTGAGCTAATGCACAGGTGCACTATCTATTCTCTTACTGTCATAGTCCGATGACCGATGAGACGGTAATCCGACACGACCGGAGATAGATTAGCCGCAGAATCTACGGCTTTTCGTGCTTTCCGCGACACGGGGCTGAAAACACCGCCAACTTCCCTGACTCCGGGCTGTTACTGAGAATTCTTTGACAGAAAAACCCAGTTATTGATTTTGATCCGACGAGTTTTAACCAACTGCCGAAAAGGAGTGTAATGTTTATCGATTGAATGAATGAAATATACTTTAATATACACCAGAAATACATATGAGAGAAATTATTTAAAGGTACAATTGGCGGCCTTATCGCTTAAAAGCGATCTCTACCAGGCAACCATTGCAGAGAATAAAGTGACCTGTGAGAAAGGGTAAGGGTGTAGTACGTAACTTACGACACGTTCCCTCGGCGATGGCTTCGCCTCAGCCACAGACTCTCCAGAAGAGCACCGATGTCCCTGAGGTGACCCAAGCAGAGACGAGAGCCGTGTCGCGACTCCGGGCTAAGAACACAGCGCCCGGACCCGACGGAGTTCCTGGTCGAGCTCTCGTCCTGGCTCTGAAGGAGCTAGAGCCCCAGTTGAGGGCTCTTCACGGCATGTCTCCAGCAGTAAAGTATACGTAAATACGTAGGTTGTTGGAAAATACACACGACATACATATAATTATATAATCGATAAATACATACATACTATAATAAATAAATACATTTTAGATACAAAAATATAGACATACATATACGAGAGCAGAAAGGATTAAACAAGTAACAAGTTGCTAAAGTCAAGTAAGATCAACACTGTTACGTGCTGTTTATCCATACTAAGACGAATATCCTCTGTAATCTTGACTAAGGAAGTAGTCGTACTATGACCAGCACGGAAACCGGATTGAAAAGAATTGAAAAGACTCCACCTAGATAAGTAGAAGCTCAATTGTCGATGAACTATACGCTCAAAAACTTTTGAAAGGAATGGAATTATGGATATTGGGCGGTAGTCAGAGAAACTGGAGGGATTTGTTTTTTTGGGTATAGGAGTAATCTTTTTTTTTATATAGGAGAGGGGGCAAACGAGCATACGGCTCACCTGATGGTACGTGACTACCGCCGCCCATGAACAACTGCAACAGGAAATTTGCCGATGGTAAATTATTCAACAGAGAGGTCGTACTTGGAAGAAAACTCCTAGTCAAACGCACAGTGGTGAACCGCCAGTATCGGGAGTTTTGCCGCGATGTGCATTCGTGAAATTTGACGGCTGGGATTAATCCGAACAATTCCTCAGTGCACTCCCCGTGGTAAATCCGAAAGAAAATGCAAAGGGATGCAACATCTCTTCGCAGCGCCAGAGAATCGAGCCGATCGGTAAGGACTCGGTTGTCGACAATTCGAGCCACTCTGCGATGGATGCGGTCAAGTCGAAGGAGCTGGCACTGGGGAGCCCCAGCCCAGAGATGGGAAAAGTATTCCATGTGAGGCCGAACCTGCGCCTTGTTGTGCAAGTTGCAGGCGGTGTGCCGGCATGAAATACTGTCCCGCTCTGCTGAGCACGCCAAGCTTTCTATCTGGGCTCCTTTTCAGGAAGAGGGAATATTTCCGAACGAAATAGAATAATTAAAGATGGATTTTATAACAGAAGTCAAGATATCGATAATAGGAATAATCATTTTACGACTAATGCGATCTGTACCAATGGCATCAGAATTGACCTCAACAATGCTTTTCTTAATATCACTATCAGTGATTTGACTAAAAATAAAATCAGGATTGTTAGATTTGGGTAAAGCTGAAATTTGAGTTTTACTTTGTATTTTTGTGACATCATCTATGGCACAAGAAGAAGAGAAATGCTGATTTAGCTGGTTTAAGTCAATGTTTTTGGGGCTACTATTTTGACTCGCTTTCCCAACTCCTAGAGACTTAAGAATTTCCATACTCTGCCGGAATCATCTTCATCGAGTATAGATTTATGAATATAGCGTCGTTGTTATCTCTACACAACCTGTTGCAGTGATTCCGAATATTTTTATATTTATCTCTATTGGTATCAGAGTTATCAAATTTATAGCTAGCTCCCGCAAAATTTTTCTCACGCTGCAAATTTTTGATCTCCTGAGTAAGCTAGGGAGCAGGCAAATGATAACAGTGGTAGAGCCACGCGTTAGCTTTTGCTGTCGCACGGATGGGCCGGCTCAAACTGGGGTGGTACCACGACCTCGCAGAATACCAGCGTGAAGTAGAGGTTTACCTCTGCGTTTCGCTTGGTGAGTGCAGGTGGCCGGAGGCCCAATTCCCCCCCCCCCCCATCAACGTGGTAGCGGAATTAAATGTTATCAGACTATCCCAGGAGGGTACCAGCACCCCTGGAGAATCCTTCGCTGAGCATCCACGACCAAGCGACTCCACTCCTGAGCGTGGATGCTCAGGCTGCTCCGTATTCGCACAGGCGTATTCTGCAGGGCAAGCGGAGAAATAACACCAAGGCGACCCCTGTCACCCTATCTGTGAACTTTTGCAACATCAGGGGACTTCATTCTAACCTTAACGCTTTCCACTACCATCTGGAGATGGCGAAGCCGGCCTTGCTCTTTTAACCGAGACTCAGGTGTCCCCTCCGGCTTATACTTCATATCTCTCCTACCCAGGGTACAAATTAGAACACTCCTTTGTGCCCCGGGCTGGAGTTTACGTATACGTTAGAGAGGACATTTGTTTTCGACGCCTCGGCAGACTTGAAGGTCGACCGACGCGTCGAAGCGACGACCATAAGTCGGCCGCTTGAGATAGGATGCGGTCTTTTTTTGCATCCTACCCTTGGGGGCGGATTTGCTTCTCGCCGGACGATCCCAGCGTTGTTGTTGATTCTGTCGCTGATGTGGTACTTCAGGGTATGGAACTTTTATTCCATCCTCTGTAGTGTCCATCGGAGGCAGATCCCAGTCATGGTTTGGTCGCTCCTGTAAAATAACATCACGCTATAAGCAGGAGTGCTACCGGGCCTGGGCTGACGCATCGACGTCTCGGGATGTAAACACCAGCGCTCTTAAAAAGAAGTATAATTCCGCCTCCAGGTCCTTCAAAGAGTCATTGCCAAGGCAAGGTCTGAGCACATCGGCAGAATTGGCGAGAAGCTAGTTCGCCTTCCTTCGGGAACCCGTGCATTCTGGTCTCTCGCCAAGGCTGTCCAAGGGAACTTCTGTCAGCCATCTCTTCCATCTCTGCACAGAGAGGACGACTTTCTGGCCTATGCCGCAAAGGAGAAAGCCGAGCTGTTAGGCTCTCTCTTTGCGTCCAGCTCGACTCTTGATTACGGGGGGAACACACCGTCGACCATCCCACGGTGTGAGTGCTCCATGCCGGATGTGCGGTTTACACAGCGCTCGGTTCGCAAAGCACTCCTTACCCTGGACGTCAGCAAGTCGAGTGGGCCTGACGCAGTCTCTCCCATTGTGCTGAAGACGTGTGCTCCGGAGTTGGCACCGGTCTTAACTCGTCTTTTCCGGTACTCCTACTCCCAAGGCGTAGTCCCGAATTCATGGATGACAGCTTTGATCCACCCGATCCGCGTCTAACTACGTGTCGAACCCGTCTAACTACAGGCCTATCGCCATCACCTCCTTGTTCTCCAAAATAATGGAATCCATTATAAACTGCCAGCTCATGAGGTACCTTGAGGATCACCGGCTGATTAGTGACCGCCAGTACGGTTTTCGTCGGGGTCGATCAGCTGGTAATCTTCTGGTCTACCTGACTCATAGATGGGCGGAGGCAGTAGAGTCCAAGGGGGAGGCATTGGCCGTTAGTTTAGACATAGCGAAGGCCTTCGATCGGGTCTGGCACAAAGCGCTTCTTTCGAAGCTCCCTTCCTATGGGCTTCCCGAGAAATTGTGCAAATGGATCACCAGTTTCCTTGCTGATCGGAGCATCAAGGTCGTAGTTGACGGTGTATGCTCTGATTACAAGCCTATCAACGCTGGTGTTCCACAAGGCTGCGTGCTATCACCAACGCTGTTTCTCCTGCATATCAATGATATGTTGCAAACTGGTAACATTCATTGCTATGCAGACGACAGCACTGGTGATGCCTTATATACCGGCCCTGCCAATATTTCTCGGGAAAACGTCGACGAGTACTGGGACAAACTTGTGTCTGAAGTCCAGTATTTGCTGAACAAAGTCTCGGATTGGGGGCGACTAAATTTAGTTCAATTCAATCCCCAGAAGACACAAGTTTGCGCGTTTACCGCTAAAAAGAACCACTTTTTCGTATCTCTTCAATTTCAAGGCACTCCCCTTGCTGCCTCAGCTGGCATCGGAATCCTCGGCGTCGACATATCGAATAGCGTGCAGTTTCGTGGTTAGTTGGAAGGGAAGGCCAAATTGGCCTCTAAAAACTTGGCGTGCTCAGTAGAGCGAGACAGTATTTCATGCCAGCACATCGCTTGCAACTTTACAAAGCGCAAATTCGGCCTCACATGGAATACTGTTCTCATCTCTGGGCCGGGGCCAGCTCCTTCCACTTGACCGCATCCAGCGCAGAGCGGTTCGAATCGTCGACGACCGAGTTCTTTCTGATCGGCTCGATTCACTGGCGCTGCGTAGGGATGTTGCATCCCTTTGCATTTTCTATCGAATCTACCACAGGGAGTGCTCTGAGGAATTGTTCTGATTAATTCCAGCCACCAAATTTCACAAACGCACATCGCGTCAAAATTCACGATACCATCCTCATCATCTGGATGTTTGGCGATCCACCACTGTGCATTTTACTTGGAGTTTTCTTCCTCGTACAACTTCTCTGTGGAATTGTTTACCACCGGAGATTTTTCCGGACCGATACGACTTAGGGACCTTCTAGAAAAGAGCTTACTCCTTTCTAAAAGGCCGGCAACGCACGTGAAATTCCCCTGGTGTTGCGGTTGTTCATGGGCGGCGGTAGTCACTTACCATCAGGTGAGCCGCATGCTCGTTTGCCCCCTCTTCTATAAAAAAAATGCTTAATCCGGACCGGCCGAATTGGAGCATGAACGTCGTAGAGTTGTTTTAAAAGAGAATTAAAGCTATCGACCCTTTCGTCAATGTTAGCTCCAGTAAGAACATCTCTCAGACGATCTAAATCCATACCATCAAAATTACGCAGCAGAAGGATTCTCGGTTTAAGTTTAGGTGGTCGTAATTTGTATGATAAGTAAATCAAGTCGTGATATGAAAATGCATCAGCAGGACACTGACCATGTTTATCAACATGATCAATGGAAGAAACAAGAATAAGGTCCAGAAGAGATGGGGAACAATGTGGAAAAAAGTGAGTAGCAGAAAGAGGGAGAATATGTAAATGATAAAACTTATAACTACGCCGAAAGTTTTATCATTGTGACTTGGGAATATAATCCGAACCTCCGCTCAACTCCTTGGAGAAAATAGCGTGATGCCATGAATATTGTACTAGTGTGACCGTGAGGCTGTGCGGTTGGTTAAGTAAGGTTATACATTTATTTTGGTTGATAAATAGATACTTACTTGGGTACATAATGGCTTTAAGAGGATAATCTCAAGATTTTTTTTATTTTTAATGTACTACAGTTTTATAATGTATAAAAATCTGTCTCTATTTTTATCTAAAGTTTTGAAAGTTAAATTTTTGAAGTCTTATTATAAAAATATTATACTTACTGGTACAAATACAAATAATGTAGAAATGACTACTTTTAATAAAATTATTTTTAATGAAATAATGAAATAATTACTTAGAACATAAAAAAATTATAAGATAAAAAGAAAAACTCGCGCTTAACAAGTAGCAGCGAATGATCCTCTTATTCTTGATCTGGCGAGATATTGGTCAAATATTTACGTACCAGACCAATTTTATTTAAAAGAGGATTAAAAATCCAAAATTTTGACGTTTAATTTTTTCTTATATTTTAAATAGAAATTTGTTGTTAAAATAAATATTTTCAGGGTGGTCTGGCAAACAGTTATGTCAAGAATAGGGGTGCCAGACTCGAATTTTCATTATTTTCTCATCAAACACTATCAAATAAAAAATTACACTTACGTTTTTAAATATCAATTTTGCAAAAAATAAAAAGTAAATTAATTTAAAAAAAATTAGGCAAGTTACAAACCACTAGACCGCTGGATTATTCTTTAACCCAGCAAATAAAAAAGTATACTTTTCTAGCTATTCCGGATGACCAACCTTTTTCGACGGTCACCGCTTGGACTACGAGGTTTTACTGTTCTTAAATACCACGTAAATCTTTTAATTTGTCGACGTTGCGATCAGCGCGGCATGTGACACTTATATTTTGAAACAATATCCTGTGACAATGGGTGCTGTAAATCTGTTCAGTAAAGCTGTTCGCGTAAATATAAGAAATCAGATAGACCGCTTTATTGTATCTACCTCTTAAGTCCTACTCCCTGTAATCTGTTTTAATCGTTTTGAGGTGTATAATAAGCTATATATAATAATGATAATTATTTAAAAAGAAAACAATATATCATAATCGTAATACAGTCATTCAAACAACGAACTCACCGTCCGGTTGCGCATCTAATCTTTTGTTTTTTGTTTGTATCATTGTCCATTAGTGCTTGTGTAAATACTTCTACAATGAGTTCAAGCGCGATAATTGTCAGGCCACAACCAATTAGCATTAGCTTATTGAGCGCCCTGGAACTGGGTCACGTCGGGTTGTCGGTATCTTAGTGCTTGTGTGATGGGCGAATTTTGGAAAATGGATTCCAAGAGGGTTATACGAGCGCTCGGAATCGCCTTTAGTGTTTTGGTAATTCATTATTTTATTAAATTTATTTGTTTTTTTAACATATTAAAATTTTCTTGTGATTATGTCATTTTGTTCACTTATTTACAAGTTTTATTATTAAAACCATGCTAGCATCAGTTTTGTCTATAAAATGTTCTTATTTAGTTTCATTGTAATAGTTACACTTTTTACTGGAAATGAGGCATTACATCTTAGTCCTCATGAGTGTATCCTCACCCATATGTGTCCTCAATAGATGTCGATGTTTATGGGCCGATTCAACCACTTACCATCAGGTGGACTTGTGCTCGTTTGTCACTCTTATACTATAAAAAAGGTAAGATTAGATTTTTGAGACGTTTACGTTTTGTCTTACTTTTTCTTTCCTTTCATTAAAATTGTTTTATCGCTCAATTTGAAAACGATCCATTGTCGAATAGTGTAATTTTGGTAAGTGTTTACATTGTGCAACTCTTTTTATTTGGTCACAAGGATGTTTTTCCATACAAAAAAAAAAAAGAAATTACGAAAGAACGAGGATTGGATAAATGAAAGTTAGAGACAATTTTTCCTTTTCAGTTTTACGGTGTGGGGACATTCGTATATCTGGGTCATTTATTTGCTATTAGATATGTTTAAATCTACTCTTGGTATATCGAAGTGCTAATGTGTTTATATGAAAGTTTAGGCTATAAATTCTGTATAGAACCAGAGTTCAAAACCTATCGAAATACATAAAGGTCTACAGGGTGACTTTCTATTCTTCTTTTTTTTCTCTTCTTTTTTTTTGTTTTGCTTTTAAAAACGTTACCTCCACACTAGGAGATTCTCCTGTATCCTGTATCGGGCAGTTTACACACATAAATTTCACAAGGACAAACATCCAGACCCGGAACAATTATTTGTAGACCATACAAATACTTGTTCCGTGCGAGATTCGAACCCGCGGCCCTTAGCGCAGCAACGCATTGCTAAGCCACTGCGCCACGGAGCCACTTTACTCCGTCGCCGTTCGCTCTCCTTTCACTGTAGCCACGTTTGGTTGCTTAATTAACAGAGCGTAAATAATGCATTGAATGAAGGATTATCTTTCATTCAGCGTTGTTTATTGTTATGATTAATTCTTAACTCTTTTCTTAGAAAACTGTATTTAACAAGATATGTTATATGTACAGCTGTGTACTACTATCTCCTTCGACTTTAAGTGACTCATCGCTTGTTTTATTACGTGTTATTGGTAAAACTGTTTAAACTTCAACTGAACAATCATATTATGTATATTATATGTGCTCAGTTCAATAATTTCTTCTGAAGAATTATAAAGCGGTAAAGTAAAGAAAACTATTGGTAAATCCAATTGTGCATGCCCTAAGCGCATTAAAAAGTCGGTGCACGTATTAGGTGCACGTATTAACTAGTTTAAATACACACAAGTTTTCACTAATAACCTTATTATTATACTTCCAATTTTCCAATAATTTTATGTCAAACTTCAATTAAAAAAAGTTTGGAAAATCCAAAAATGCACGACTCATAATGCTCATATGATCATCATTCAGCTCACTCCATAAAGTCCAAGACGTATTTAAGTATATTTATATATTATACATCCTACTTACTTTTAGTACGTAGTACTATTATTTATTCTGTGCTTTTAAAATATTGTAATAAAAATCTGTCATTATAATAATAATCAAGTAGGTATCAAATTTGCTTTTTCGAATATTTTGTATTTGTACAGCGATCTTTTTGAGCACGAGCCGCTGCAAACAACCGATATAGTATCTACTCACGACGGCGGCTGAGCCCGAAGTGAATGAGTGAGAATTGAAAATTATTACAAGGCTGCTCAAAACACCGAAAATTTCGGGATTTCTCAGCCGAAAAAAATTAATTATAACTAAACAAAACAAAATTAAACTGCCATTTACATTCCATGGCTTCCCACATGATAGATGAAGAGATTAAAAAATATATTGAGTTGAAAAATTGATCTATCGTATCTACGAACATTTTTTTTTTCTAAGAAGACCCTGCAACGCTAAAGCGACGTGGATATTTTTTTATTGTGGATATGGTTTACGAAAATAGAGAAATATTGCAATGTAGATTTTGAGATTCTGACGTTCATAAAAACTTAAAACAATTCTAAATTAAATAAAAGTGTTAACTTTGATTATCTAACACACAGTATATATTATACAACAATACTTATAATAAGTTTTCGCCTAAGTTAAAATTCGGTGATATGAAAAACATCATTTTTAAGCCTAATTTTAATATTGATTAATAGTAATAAAAATAATATAATAATCATAACAATAATTGTGAAAATAATATTGACTATAAATAGTAACATTTATTTTATATTTATTTTACATTAAAAATGTAATATTGAAAATTAAACTTTTAATAGAAAGCAAAAACCAAATTCAAAGAACGAAGAATAAATAATTTCCACATATTACGTCATATACCTTTTGGAGTCTATTGTTCTCGTTATTTAATTTAAATGTACATTATACAATAATTCAAATTATAACAAAATTTATAAAAAGTATTTTTTTGGTTTGCTAGACATTTTTGAAAACTATATTGTCTACTTAAATATATAATCTATCAAAAAGTTACGCACCCCTGCTATTCCTAATAACCTTGCATTGGTTTTATTTACATTTGGTATCGCTTCTCGTTGGCCGTACTTTAGTGTATAGAATAATTAAAGTTCCAACTCAAAAGCTATTATGTGGATTTTTTTTAAATAGGTATTTGAAGTTGGTTTTTATATTTTAGCAAAAGTTTAATTTATTGGCCCTTTTCTAGTGGACTAAGGAATATCACAAGTTCAATATAACAACTGGAATGTTGTCTAAATAGTTTAAAATAAAAAAATAAAACATGCGTGAGTGTCGTAAACGTATTATATTATTGATTAACAAATAAATGAATTACTACTAGCGTCTATTAAAATGAAGCGTCATTTAAAATAATATTTATTTCATGGCAAGATAAGAAAAAGTGCGAGGGAGATGGATATTATTCTATCTCGCTCGCACTATAGATACGGAAATGGTCGTGACGGAAAAATCTTACATTTTTTCTCGCCTAGCCCCCATCCGTTAAATTCGTACCGTGCGATAAGGAACTTCGTTCCAAAAATTTCACTCCTTATATTGCCATTCTCAGCGATGTAATATTCCTCCAAATTTATATGGGACCCTGAAGTATAACCTACTTAATAAAAAAATTATCGTTGAAATCTGTTCACAATAATTGACGAAGATATCTCGTAAAACATACATACCATATAGTAACATTAGTCAAAGTAAGAACCTCATCCTTTAATGCAGTCGCCTACTAATTGTTAAAAATAAAAATACTATTTATTTATTTACTTATCATGAAAAATCCTTCTAAACGTTGAGGTCCGTGACCAGCAGGACTGACTGCTATAAACTGGAATATAGCGATATTTCGCACTAGCGTATAAAGTAATCTTATTAATTTTTTATTGATGCTATATCAATTGCGATAAAATGTAGCCCCCCCAGTAGATTGAGTGACGACCTGTAAGAAATGAAGTCGATAAACGCAGGTGGCTCAGGACCGTGCTTTGTAGCATTCCTTGCTGGAGGAAATGTGTGTACGATCAGCTGCAGACTTCCGATGGGCTGTTGTTTTCTTGGAATAACACTAGACGCGAAGCTTCAATGGAGCCCCCATATATCAAAGTTTGCAAGCAGACTTAGTTCTGCAGCATATGCTGTAAAAAAGATTAGAAATCTTACCAGTGTGGAAACAGCTAGACTTGTTTACTTTAGCTATTTCCATAGCATAATGTCGTATGGTATTTTGCTATGGGGACACGCGACTGACACTGAAATTATATTTGTTTTACAGAAGAGGGCCATAAGAGCAATCTATGATTTAAAACCTAAAGAGTCGCTCCGACAAAAATTTAAGGAAATTGATATATTAACTTTGGCCTCTCAATACATTTATGAAAATGTAATGTACGTACACAAAAATAAAAGTAGTTATACAAAAATAAGTGATATTCATTCTGTAAATACTAGGAACAAACACAAGCTAGTAGTACCACAGTTACTCGACTCCACCGAGTCAGTAATTCATTCTTGGGGCGAATACGCTTTTACAACAAAATCCCAGAAAATATACAAAATTCGACCTGCTCAAAATTCAAAAACTTTATTAAACATAGTTTGTATAAAAAGGGTTATTATAATATTAAGGAACTTATGGATTATAATAACCCCTGGGAATGAGGTGTTCGCTACCAAGCTATTTCTAATTTGTTTTGTGTGGTTGATTGTGTAACATACATGATTGTAAGCTGTTATTTAAAAAAAAAAGTCCCGCTGCGTTTCTTGCTTGTTCTTCCCAGGACAGAGGTTTTTTTTCGAACCAGTGGTAATTAAACATAAGAGTGACTTTCAATAAGTATTATTTATAATCTATATTGAATAAAAAAGTTTCTGTTTCTGTGATGATGATGATGATGGTAATTATTTTTCTGATCAATAATGATATTTGTTACAACTACAATTAAAGTTTAAGATAACACATGTTAATATTTTAATTGACGCGTGTCATTCAGCTGTAGTATAATTAGAGTTAGACGCTGCCTTATGGCATTTGCAAACTAGTTAGTACAGCTTTCTTCTATTTTAAATCTACAGTGTTAAATATTAATGCGTATACATATATTGTTTTGTTGCTTTTAATGAAATTTCACAAGGAAATTATTATTCAAAACAAGAACAAGGAATACGCCTATTCGCACGCCACGCATGTCCTCTTTTTAGGCTCTACACAGTCGAATTAAAAAAAAATATTTCAAAGTTTATATGCTTGAACTTTCATTTATATTTCGTTTTATTTTTAACTTCTACACCTAATTTTTATTTCTATTTTTGCATCACCTAAAGGTGACTGGCAGAGAATGTCTTATTGCATTTGAGTCCGCACACGTAATGTATGAAGTCAAAGAAGTAAATAAATAAAAAGTCGTAAGCAGAACAACCTGAATTCTATGCCCTTTTTCATTGAAATTAGTACAATAATTACAAGCTTATTTGGAGTACCAACAAACCTCCTGCTCAGTGGTGAATTGTGGGGGAATTGTGTCTAAGATATTAAAAAATATATCGATAACATGGGAAGTCCACTATCCTGCACTGTAGCAGTGGAAGTCAGATCACAAGAGTGGGTTGTTTGTGGGTTGTAACTTCATTTATATTGCAGTTGTAACCAACCTATGGACATAGGTAGTGTTACAGGATTGTGCATGCTGGCGCACGCGTTGGTACGAATAGTGTCAATCACACTAGGATTAATTTGCGTGTGTTGTGATACATTAAATTTATTGAATTACTGTAAAAAGTACTAAAACCTCTAAGTAAAAATAAGAGAAATTACAAAACACGCTTCAATAATTGATATCGATTCAAGCAGATATGATGGAAACCCTTACATGGATTCTACGGCTTGGCATCGAAATAATGAATGAATGAAACCGTTAACACAGGGCTACTCCGTCGTCAGTTTTTCTTCTTATTCATCAGGTAACGTCGCGGTTACATTCTGCAGGCTGCCGCCGTGTTTGGCATTATAGGCAGGCTTCTGTCACTCTTGCTACCTGCGTGAAATAATTACCTACAATCGCGAGGCGCCCCCGGGGTAGAACGCAGTCGGGGCTAGCGCGTTCTAGGCGATTGAATGTTAAAGTTTTTTAACGCTGTTTAGCAGCAGGAGTGCTACCGGGCCGGGGCTAACGGCGCTAAGCGCTTGATGGAGTCCTTCCCATTGTGCTGAAGGCATGTGCTCCGGGGTTGGCACCGGTTTTAACGCGTCTTTTCCGGTACTCCTACTCCCAAGGCGTAGTCACGAATACATGGAAGACAGCTTTGGTGCACCCTATCCCTAAAAAAGGCGACCGCTCAGACCCGTCCAACTACAGGCCTATCGCCATCACCTCCTTGTTCTCCAAAATAATGGAAGCCGTTATAAACTGCCAGCGTATGAGGTGACTGATTAGTGACCGCCTGGGTGATCTTCTGGTCTACCTGACTCATGGATGGGCGGAGGTAGTAGAGTCCAAGCAGGAGGCATTGGCCGTTAGTTTGGATTCGATCGGGTTTGGCACAAAGCGCTTCTTTCGAAGCTCCTTTCCTATGGATATATTTTCCTTTCCGAGAAATTATGCAATGGGATCACCAGTTTCCTTGCTGATCGGAGCATCAATGTCGTAGTAGACGGTGCATGTTCTGATTACAAGCCTATTAACGCTGGTGTTCCAAAAGGCTGCGTGCTATCACCAACGCTGTTTCTTCTGCGTATCAATGATATGTTGCAAACTAGTAACATTCATTGCTATGCGGACGACAGCACTAGTGATACTTTATACACCGGCCGTGCCAATATTTCTCGGGAAAACGTCGGATTCGGATTCACTGTCTCTGCGCAGGGATGTTGCATCCCTTTGCATTTTCTATCGCATGTAGCACGGGGAAGTGCTCTGAGGAATTGTTCGGATTAATTTCAGCCGCCAAATTTCACGAACACACATCGCGTCAAAACTCACGATACTATCCACACCATCTGGATGCTTGGCGGTCCACTACTGTGCGTTTTGCTAGGAGTTTTCTTCTTCGTACAACCTTTCTGTGGAATTGTTTACCACCGGCAATTTTTCCGGACCGATACGATTTAGGGACCTTCAAGAAAAGAGCTTACTCCTTTCTAAAAGGCCGGCAACGCACCTGCAGTTCCCCTGGTGTTGCAGTTGTTCATGAGCGGTGGTAGTCACTTACCATCATGTGAGCCGCATGCTCGTTTGCCCCTCTTCTATAAAAAAAGTAGTCAAAGTCCAATGTTTAAGACGGGCTTTTCCCATTGCCATGATCATTCAAATGACTGCTACCTTTTGCAAGCGGATTGGTGATCGTAGTGTAGTACAAGGCGTCTTACTTTTAACGCTCCTCCCAGTCGCCGGTGTGGATAATTTACGTCGGGCGTAAATGAGATTATGTACCGTTAACTATCGAAAGCCATAAGATCTTCCTGTCATTTCCCATCTATCTAACGGAATATAGGCCGCCACAATACTTTTAAATATTTTATATAATATATACATATTCTTGTGTTTCAAGAAGCGATAGTAGCCTAATGGCAGGGTAACCGCCAACTCAAAGGTTCGAATCCGCCCTTCGACTACTGTCGTGAACCATTCCTAACACAAGCATTTTAAGCTTACCAGGAGTGGTTAAAGGGAATATTAGTAATGTTATTAGCTTTGCCAGTATTTTTAAAAATTAATAAAAAAAAACTAAAAAAGAAATATTTCAAAACATTTAAAGTAAGAAAAGTAAAGCAATTGAGTTGCAGCACTAAGGGCCGCGGGTTTGAATCCCGCACGGAACAAGAATTTGTTTGGCCTACAAATAATTGTTCCGGGTCTGGATGTTTGTCCTTGTAAAATGTTATGTTTGTAAACTGCCCCCACGATACAGGAGAACATCCTAGTGTGCAGGTTACGTTTTTTTTAAAAAAAGAAAGAAGTAATATTTTTATTATAGTCTATGAGTATTCGAATTAACAGTTACTTTATTAACGTCTTTATAACACAGTCGTAAATACAAATATTTGAAATTGATTCCACTACATGTCCAGTTACACAAAAAACTAAATTGGTATGCGCGTTAACAGCGCTAAAGGCTCAAAGTTATTCAGCCGACGCGAATGAATCTGGAACCTGTTTTAAATAATTTGTGCCTACACTTTCATTAGCGTTGGCGGATAGTCCGATGTGGCACGCTCCCGCGGAATGCGGTTTTTTGCAATTGCGGGAACTTGACGGGTTTCATCACAGTTTCCATTACTGTTATATGTCTCTTTGCGTCTTTGATGCGAAATTGAAAGTTGAATTGCGATCAATCTAAACTCACTCCTATTTTTAACACATAAAACAAGATTCTATTTAGAGATAAGATGTCAGCTGTCTGTCTTGTTTACTTGCTCGAGCAATCATTTGCAAATGGATTAATAATTGCTTTCATGTTATAGTCTACACAGCAAGTCAAGTTCAGTCTCTATCGCTTACAATTACTGGGTTATTTAGATAAAATACTCTATACCTTAAAATTAACTGTCTAATATAACCTTTTATTGTTCACAGGTCCGACGATCCCTCAAACTTAGAGGCAGACGCAAGGAAAAGGAAAAACTGCCTTCTGGTATCACAGCTGATTATACTGCCTCGTTATTTGCACATCTTGAGCAGGATTCAAATTATTCGAGTTATCCAATTATTTCAACTTCAGGCTCCAATTCCAACCTCAGTGACGAAAATAACCATCTCTCTCCCGGATACCCGACCCCGCATAATAATTGGAACAAAAAGGAAGGGGTTCTACAATCTGACAGTTCGGAGACATCTTTAAATTCGTTAAATAACCCGAATAATGCAAATACCAGTCCACGACAAGCACAAAATCTACCCCCAATACCACCGCGACCACCGAAACGAGGCATCTTAAAAGGTCCACGTTTGAGCAATACTAGTTCTAATTCACAGGAGAACAGCGTTCACAATACTGACACAGTTGACCATATAAATGGCCAAGATTCGAACGTTGTTGCTCGGAATACGCAACAAAACGAATTGATTTCATACAGAATCCCGCCGTCTAAGAGCACCTCGTCTAGTGACGATATGCAACATATACAAAACTTTACCAAAAAAGTAATTCATAGTCCGGTAGAAAATCAATATAAGAACTATAAAAATAACGCAAATCCCTCAATTACTACTCAAGACGTTGATGATATACCAAAGACAAATGGCAATAGCTATCAAGGCGTGACTTCGACGTCACCAAGCGCTGATTCCTTGACCGATACAACTACAAACTCGTCTTTTGCCACTCCACCATTCTCCACTTCACCAGTGGGTGAATCTCAAGGCTTTCATAGGTGGTCAAGAACAAGTACGTTCGACGATGTATACTTACCTTTACCCGCACTAAAGCCGTTGCAATTACCAAAACCCAGAGTACTGACTATACAAAGGCAGAAAGCACCCCGAAACGATTTCGGATTCAGCCTCCGACGCGCTATGGTACAAGAGCGAGTTTTTATAGGTGACGTTAAAGAATTGAGTAGTCATGAAGAAAACGGTCTCACTAACGGTGAGGGCAAATGCAACGGCAATTTTATGATTTCCAAGTTGACACATAAGGCTGTGATTCTTGCTGAGCCCGGTTCTTATCCAGGTGGGAGTGAGACGGGACTACTTCCTGGTGATAGACTTATCGAAGTAAATGGAGTAAACGTAGAGGGAAAGAGTAGAGAAGAAGTGATTGAACTAATCAAGGGGAGTCAAGATTCTGTTACCATTAAGGTGAGCATTGTTTTAAAATTAAGTTTATATTTAATGATTTGTTATAATTACGCGAATACTACACATTCAATGAAACTATTTTTACGGATTTTATTAGGTAGCCGGGTTAACCGTGACATCGGGATGTCAAACATCTCAGTCGCCTCCGTGACCATGGGTGCTGTAAAGCACCCGAAACGTCGGAAATTAAAAGTAAATATATTAAACGCGATAAAATCCGTAAAAATAGTTTTATTCAAAGTTTATATTTCATTTATTCATTCATATTCATAGCCTATCAAAACTCCAGTGCTGTACATAGGACTACCCTCATAGATTACCTCATAGGGAGAATATTACCATAGTTGCCACGCTTGGCAGGCGAATTGGCAACCGCAGTATTTTAAATTATTTTCTATTGTTATTTTGAAGATGGTGGTGCTCATATCCTGTTTCATTTCCCTCTGTCGCTTCTTACTACATCAACCTGATAAAATGATGGCATTTGATGGCATGTAGTGGCGACGTAAGAGGGCCTAGGTAGTTACTACTAGTAGTAGGTAGTTACACGCACACATTAAACCTAAATGTTAAGTTTGACAATTGCGTCTTATGAAATCAAGGACGGACGGATAACATTCCACCTCCCATTGCCCCACTAACCGAATCTCGGAAGATGCTCGCGGTATTTGCATGGGACTCATTCCCACGTGCACTTTCTTGTCTTCCTAGATATTATTTCGTCTCTTTCTTGACCCAAATTAACGTCAATTTTCCACCTTTGACGGCACAATCACGGCTACGCTTTCGGGCATTCCTTCCTCCAACCACTCGAACCCGCTTTTGCGTCCCGCGCCAACGATGCACAATCTCCCGCGGCCTAGAACTGAAGAAAGTACAGGTAACCTACTAAGACATTTGGAGGTTGGAGATGTCTCAAAGCTGAACTTTACGACATACTTGTGGGGGAGCATATTTTAAGCAGTGGATTCGGGATAGGTTATAATGATGATCATAAATCAATAAATCTTTTACTTACTGGGCTAAAAGTTAATAAAACTGGCATTTTTCAACTTATTGTGACGTGTTTGTATAATTAAGAAAAATGAATTAATAAATTTTCATTATTAATGTTACTGTGTGGTCGACGACCTTAAAATGTTCATGATTTAAGAAAGATTGATTGGTTTTTAACAGATCGTTAGTTACGTTGTATTTGTTGAATAATTCAGCGTGTTAGTTGCTATTTACGAGGAAAAGGTACCGTTAGAACAGCGGCCTGGTTTTAAACGATTTTTTTTATTTTAATATTTTTAAAGTTGTTCACGTTAGCGTAATTGTAGTCTGTTTATGTTTTTACACTTACTGCATAAATTGTTTTACTTTTAGATATAAAATCCACTCTCTTGTGCAGGGAAAATGTATTGAATCATTAGTAAGCGATTTTAATAGTTTGCATACTAAAATATTTTAATAGAAAAGCCTTTAATGAATGATATAGGTATTTTACTTATTGCATTACGTAACACTAACCAGCGAGGCCACATAGGGTGTCGATTACGATTACGAATAAAAAGAAAAATAAATATACAATTTAATTATGTATGTTGTTTATTAGTTTTTCTATAGAAATACCTATTAAGGTATTTTAGAATTATTCGTTTCAATAATATCAGTAAATTTATAATCGTTATGCTTCCTCCACACTACGCGCGAAGTAGATCGTAGTTGGACGAGGCGAATAGTGCAGAGAGCTGTCGGTTTTTTGCGCCAGAGTCAAAGGACTTCGCGAAGTACCCCAAAGTTACACGAAGCGTCTCACTACACTACTCGGCGTACGCCAGTTATGAATAATTTTTTATATATATAAATATTAAATATGTAGCTTTCTAGATAATTATTTATGCGCTGTCACACTGTTCACATAATTAGGTACCTATAGCAGCTGCCCCTTGAACGTTATTCATGTTAAGGGTGCGAGAGACTCAAGACGACTGAGCTCTTCGCGAAGTAGCACGAGTGTGTAGTCAAGTTCTTCAGACTGCGATCGACTTCGACGAACACTCCATCGAAGTTATTTCGCGAGTAGTGTGGAGGAAGCATTAGAGTAGGTGGGTTTTATTTGTAAAACTCCTAAAAACTAAAATAACAGACAAGAAATCAAACAGATATTTATGATTCAGGCTTCATTCACGGCTTCAGGCACGGGGTTGAAACGCCGCCTTCTTCTTGACTCCGGGCTGCTGCTGAAAATTTCGTCACAGAAAAATCCAATAACTTATTTTGGCCCGACCAGGCATTCAAAACCGAGACCACTCGATCAGCAGTCTCATATAATTCGTTTCACATAAATAAATAAGACATTGTTCTCACTAGGCTTAAAAGGCTTGATGGTTGTCACAGGTTTGGTGGTTTAAGATTTGCTAATATTTTAGGTTATTCCGCCTTCTATGTGAAAAGCTGAAAAAAAAAACGTGGAATTTTCTAGTCTAATACTACTTACAACTCCGATGGATGGATGGATTCTTTAATACTACCACACGGCATAGGTAGTTTTGGATTTAATTACATTCTTTTTAGGATGATAATCATTTAACAGCTAACTGTTTTACTTGGATGTAGCGTGTAATTCATTAGAGTTAATTAATTAGAATTTTATCTAAGAACAAGGCATAGTCATTTATTTTTGAATGATACTCGTATTAGTGAATATTTTTCATTTGCAGTATCTCCTGCTAGTAATGAGGCATTTCACTTTAGTCCTCAGAGTTGAGAACTCTACTATGTTTTCACTTTTGTTGGAATTATGGAAGTAGGTATCCGCGTTTATATAGTTTACGTAGACAACAGATAATTTTTTTTAAAATTATAAATAAAGAAAACGCATATTATGTATAGGTACAACCAATAGCAGAGCTCTGCGAGTTGTCAAGGAGACGTGCGGCTGATGGTGTCGAGGTGGAGCTCTCAGACAGCAATGTGAGAGGAGGCAC
Organism: Parnassius orleans; assembly: GCA_029286625.1. NCBI lineage: Eukaryota > Metazoa > Arthropoda > Insecta > Lepidoptera > Papilionidae > Parnassius > Parnassius orleans. The sequence continues at coordinate 2,781,682 of JAGSMP010000006.1, read as the reverse complement.
CCTCAGTCGGTCCGGAAGTCGTCGCTTCAATACAACACAGGTATCTATAGATTTTTATGTCATCGCACCATAATGCTTTTGAAAGAGGAATGTGATTACTTACACTTTTCCTTTAAACATTATCGGAATATTAATACGATAATTTATACTAATAACATGGTTCTAAACCTAATTTTTTTGTATTATGCAATTTACATGTACGACACAGTGCAGTTTTTAACATATTATATTAGTAAATATAAAATCGACACGATCCTTTAAAAAATATACCTGTACTTTTAAAGCTGAAAAAATAGCATCAAGTTACGCTGTTACGAGTACTCGTACGTTGCTACGTTTTCTACGTCAACGTCGTAAACGGGAACATCAAACGATAAATATTGAGTAATATAATTTGCAAATAATCGGATACATGTACTTAATATAATTAAAATAACAACTGTAGACATTAATCTTTGCTAAATCCTATTGGCTTTGTAAAATAGATGTTTGAAGGTCTCGACTGGGGACGGACCACGCCACGGTCTCACCAGAATACTGGGTTAAAATAGCAATATAATGTTGCTGTTTAGTATACGGAATGTAGACGGTCGGATCTGCAGGTGTCAATGGGTCACAACATACACTTTGCATCATGTGCACCCTTATATCTAAAAAAATATCTTATGGCCTGTGAAAATTGCTTAGCCATTCCTAAAAAACAACCACACCGGTAACTGGGAGCAGCTTCTAAAGTTAGCCAATTAAAAGCCATTATGGGGTAATCACTCGATTTGGGAATAGATTTCTGCCAAATAAAAAAAAAGGAGGACGTCCGTAATTCAACTGTATTTTTGTATGATGTATGTCACGCGCTATATTCGCTAGTTGTGAACCGATTTTAATGATACCTTTTTTCAAATAGGCCTTATATTAAATTAAATAGGCCTAATATTAAATATACCACAAGAGTGGTCCCATATAAATTTGAAGAAAAAATCCACACGTAATGGCTAAATACTCACACGCTAATCAATTTTAAGATGCCGTTAAATCTCGTGCTGTCTCTATTACTTTAAGTCAAAGTGACTGTGACACCACGATACTTAAGGATTAACGACAACTTAAAATTGAGTAGCGTTTGAGTACATGGTCATAAGAGTGTAATAATAGGGGATTATCTTTATAATGGAACAAAAATAATTTTGATAACATTCTATTTGTTGCCTTGAGCATGTGATATCTCTTAGTCCACTGGAAAAGGATAAAAACTTAGAGTATAAATAAGCAAAAGGGTAAAACCTTCAAATGAGTGTCGTAAGTGGTGACTATGATATATGCCACCCAAGATGCTAGACGTCTTACTGCGGTCGTCAATCCACCTGCCAAGCGTGACGATTAGGGTAAATCCTCCCTTCAAGAGAGAAATCCATATCTACTAGCTGTGGGCTTCAATGGGCTAATGAAGAAGATTAAAGTGATAAAAGACTAAACAGACCACATAATGCTCAATGTCTACTTCAAACAAAGAAAGCTACCTTGTTACCTTCTGAGGGCTATGATGTACACTTAACTTCTTTTTTATGGGACGCTGATAAAACAGCGATGAGGCTTTATTGGTGCTTTTGGATGTTATCCAAATTTGAAGTTCCGTTTAGAATAAGTGCGCTTGAGATAAAGATTATTGGCCGGTGGTTGCGTAATTCCGATATACTCTGCCAAACTTCCAAATCAATAAAATATTCGGTTTTATATGTTATGTGTATCTCTACAATAGAACGCGATAATAGTGATCAGATGTGAAGTGTTGAAATATTATGTTATTATAATAGTTATAGCTAACTAACGAAAGTCTCATCATCATTTACTAGGTTGTAGAGCTTCTTTTCTGCTTAAAATACCACCTGGATTGATACTATCCTCTTTGCTATTTCTGCCACCAAGTAACAGCGAACCCGCTGTTGTATTCCGGTCTGAATCATATGGAGTGTTGGTATAATTATATGTGAGGCTTACTACATCTCATTCCTCATAGATAACAACGCATCTATGACTTTCTTTGTTTGAAGTGCGTTGCAGGTTTCTATGGACTGCAGTAGCTATTTAGCACCAGCTAGATGGTTAGCTTGTTTGTAATTTTAATGGTTTAATTTTTTTACATTTGTTTTAATGTGTTTTCCAAAATTAAGAGATTTCAACATAAAATTTTCGACCGCCTGATCGGTTTGATTGTTTTTAGGGTTCCGCCAAAACTAAGACTATTATCATTTTTCTCATGAAGGGTCAGGGGTATCAAGTTGTGATTAATAAAAGATACTAAGGAGGTGCAAGCTTCTAAGTCAACGCGATCAAAAGATACGTCGTCGTCGTCGTTTATGTCACATATTTTGATTTTTTTATAGAAATGTGGGTGACAAACAAGAACACTATCCACCTGATGGTAAGTGAATGCTGTGGCCAATAGACATCTACGTCTACCCTCGATTAATAATCAAAATGCAGATGCGTTGTCACCCCTGAGGACTTATATGAAATGCCACATTTTTAGTAAAAAGGGTCTCCGGTTCCCTAATCTCACCATACGAAACACAGTAGCATTAAGCTGCTATTTTACACTGGTATTCCGTGAGATAATGGTTTTTATCCGGTCGAACAGAACCATGAGTTTGCAAATATCGACATCATACTCGCAAATTCACTCATCGAAACTTATAGTACATAATTTAGTTTATAGGGAGTTCTCAGGGCGCGAGTCTTACTCGCACTTGTTCGGTTTCTTAAGTTTAATGTTTAGAATGTATGTAATGTAGAATGTCCGCTAATAGTTCTAGACCATTAGACTTTACAGGTATTAGACACGAAATTTACGAGACCAAACAACTTGTTCCCCTTATACCGTCACCAGAAAGATCCCAATCCTAAATAAACCATTACTTATAATAAATTAATGTACCACTGAAACAGCGTTTATAGACAATAAATTGTCGTTCTTTCACTGCTAGTAGTGTAAGGTTAATTTAGACAGTATCGCGCAACTTTTAGACGGTTTGATTGTTACCGCGTGTTGTGACACCGTATCATTGCTTAATCGGGTTAAATCGATTGTCTGGTCGGGTGGCATGTATATACATTGAGATTTTTAGTGCGAAAATAATTGAGGTACTTTTTGTCTTGTCACTTTCGTCGCGTACTGTGTCATTCTGAAACAGTGAGTTAATATTGGGAAACTAATTTGGGAATAATCTTTATTTATATATTTATTGCAACCGGTTTTTATGTAATCACAAATTAAAATAAGAACATATAAATATATCAAGACTTACTTATAATAATATAACAAACAATATACATCTCTATCTCTATATATAAAAATCAATTGCCGTCCGTTAGTCTCGCTAAAACTCGAAACTGGCTCGACCGATTATGATGATTTTTTGTGTGTGGTTTAGATTCACGATTGGACTCGGTAGGTCGAGCTGTTGTCGAGATCTAGAAATCACCTGTGCGGATCGCTAGTAATGAATATAATTCAAATATTGGGCATGTTTTTTTTTAAGAAAAAGAAAACAGATTTTTGCTAAAGGCTATTCGCGAGGCGATTGAAAAGAAAAATCTTACTTCAATATAGGTGCATGCAAGCTGTATACGAGCTGTATTGAAGTTCGTTTTTATGCTAGAGTCTGTATTTTCTGGCTGTACAAAAGCTGTATAAGCGCTTATACAGTTCTTATAAGTAAAAATGGCACAAATTATGCAGCTTTATGCGTTAGTAGCGCTGTACAGTAGCTGTACAAGCATAAAAGAGCCTGTATAACTGCTGTATTACAACTGTTATTTGGTGTGCAAGGAAACTATTACACTACAGATATTGTCTTATAAGTAACTTATAAAGACAACCGTTCTAAATTAGTTTTTGAACGGAATCACAAATGAAAAAAGAAAAAGAAAGTTTACTCAATGATGGCGACATTTAATATCTTAACATATATTTAACATATTAATATTATATTCTGCCTCGTTGGTCCAGTGGTTGTAGTAGTGCGACTGCTGATCATGAGGTCCCGGGTTGGAATCCCGGGTCGGGCCGAAAAATCAGTTATTGAGCTTTTCCATCAAGAAACTCTCAGTAGCTGCCCGGAGTCAGGAAGCTGGCGATGTTTCACCCCCGTGCCTCGGAAAGCACCTAAATCCGTTAGTCCTGCGCCTGATCTCTCTCTGGTCGTGTCGGTTTACCGTCCCATCGGACTATGAGAGTGCACCTGTGCTTGCGCATACACTTGGGAATTATAATCCTGTCCTGCGCCGATGGCTAGTCTCCGTTGAGGCTGGCCGCCGTGACCGAAATTCTGTCTGGAGGACAATATTATATTCGGATTGGAGTTGAGTTTTGACGGTGATAATTGGTGAGTTGAAAGTGCAAAATTAGATTTACGGTAAACTTGTATAATATGTTTTCTATCAAAAAATTGCCACGCCAGCAAAATAACAAAATAGTATAAGGACAAAATACTAAATACGGTAATATAGGTAAGAATAAAAAAATATTAAATTAATGGATATTAAGCCACATTGGGGCACAGTTATCATTAGTCAAACTGAAAGTAATAGTATAGGCTTAGACTAATGTCTAGTATTCCCAAAATTATCAATACATATTTTAAATTTTGTTTTTATGGGTCTTAAAATGGCGACAATTTGCTAAACAGCCTAAACGGTATTTCGAGGTTCTTATATAGTCTTAGTAGCTGTACTATGTACCCGTATGTTATTGATTATATCATGCAACCATTAGTTTTTAATCAGTTCTATAGTAGAATATTTTTATTACTTACGCTGTATAGCAGTTTTTTCAACATAACATATAATTCTCTTTAGAGATACGTATAAAAGATGAAAAACCTTGTCTTGGGATCAGTGTTGGATAAATTTAATTTAGATTTAACATGATATTTTTACTGTACCAAATCTTTTTCTTTTTTCCACATATTGATAACAAATTTATTTTGTTCACTAGAACAATATAAACACGCAACACATGCAAAATGGTGATGTTCTGTCACTTATACAGATTTAAGTTCTACTATGGCTTTCCGCTATCTACCTCAAGTTACAAGGTTATTCTGGCTCAATGTCGACTTAGCATCACCTAGGATGAGAGCTTGAAATACAAGGAATTTATACCTCCATTCCATCCATCCATTACAGCCTATAAAAGTCCACTGCTGAACATAGGCTTCCCCCATAGAGTGCATCTTAGGGAGCATTTTGCCATAGTTGCCACGCTTGGCAGGCGGGGTGGCAACCGCAGTTTTTTTATTATATTGAGTTGTTAGCAGGAAGATGCTGCTGCCCATCCTGTTTGAAATTCCCTCTGTCGCCTCTTACGGCACCCCCGGGACGATATGGGGTAGTAGGTATTCTTACACCGCCACTACACAGTTCCTATTAAGTTATACCTGTTGTTACCTATTTATCATTCATCATAGTATCCTACAGGATAATAACTTATACGTATATATAAAACTGCACGTTACTTCGGAACTAACATTTCGAGGAATCAATTGACAGCGCAAACGATGATATATTGTTCCCCGCACGCGGGGCAATTACGGACCCTAATGCTGAGCGCCTCGGGCTAACGTGACTCACTTGTGGATTGGGGAAGGTTAATTGAGTGGTCTCCATTGGTCACTTGAATAAACTTATTTTTGCACTCCTGAACTTCCTCGTATTACCACTACAGACCGCTCCTCAGTTCTTTCGAGTATAACTTAATATACCCAAAAGAACTGAGCATACCATACCATAGCATCGTTTCTCAATCAGCAGGGTGCATAGCATGCAGATGAATTGTGAATTTTTATATAAGGGTACAACTGAACACACAACCCACCTGATGGTGACTAAATGTTTTGGCCCATATAGAACTACACAAACATGGGCGTACCCCATAGATTTCCTTATAGGGTTTGGTTTAGTTGCCACGCTTGGCAACTGCAGTTTTTATTGTTCTGAGTTGTTAATATCAGGAAGATGCTGCTGCCCATATTTTGGAGCAGTTTTCTTCTGTCGCCGCTTACGACACCCACGGGATGATATGGGGTATTGGATATTCTTACACTGTCACTATACGGTTTATACGGATGCCTTGTCTCCCCTGAGGGAGATGTACTCTGTAATACTTCGTTACGGGTAAAAATAACACAGCAGCATTATTGTTCTATATTTTACGCGGGTAATATGTGAGAGCGCGGTACTTCATTTTTTTATAGAATAAGGCAAACGAGCACTCAGTCCTCCTGATGGTAATTGGATGCTGTGGCCCATAGATATCTACATCTACACACGGATAAGAATCAAAATGCAGATGCGTTTCCATCCCTGAGGACCCCTAAAGACCTGAGGAAGATGGAATGCTTCATTTCCAGTAAAAAGGGTCTCCGGTTCTCTACACTCACCATAAAAAACACAGCAGCATTGAGCTGCTATTTTATGCTGGTATTCTTTGAGAGCGTGGTTCTTCCCCGGCCGAGCCGACCCATTCGTGCTACAACCGTAATATACATAGCTACAGCGTGGTGCCAGTCCTTGTGCTGTGGAGCCCTCGAATTCGTACAAATGATATGATGATAATAAAGCTGCAGCGTGGCTATACTAAATTTGGCCATATTTCTTCCCCTTCTCTCCAACTGATTTTGAAGTTTTCGATGTAACTGTCAAGTTTCCTATTTTCCTTTTTATTATTGAAGTAACTTTTTGTGTGAAGGGAAATATTTAAATATCAGATAGAATATTGAATGAAAATAAATGAAGAATCTAATTTCGTGGGTCTTCATTAAAAAACGTACCTTTTCGAAACATAATTGAGAATATGTGAAACATACAAATATTAATAAAATATTTTGGACAAAACTTTTCTGTATTTATAATTACAAATACGCATAAAACCACTACAAAGAATAAAGTGGCCAGTAATTTTATAATACATTTTACATGCGTGTGCGTAAATAATCTTAAGTATAAAAAAAATTACCTTTTCTCTATCGCAAGGACCTCGTTACGTTTGACTTACATAATTCTGCGAGCTAGGCGATATAGTGCATACAATCCAGGCACTCACGCAAGGGTGGAACTGTCAAGCACACTTCGCGGCGTTATTGTGCGAGTCAAGCCTGTATCCAATCCAACCTATATTTCCCCATACCCATCGGTAACATAGCAAAAGCATAGTGTTAAGACTTAAGAGTGATAATCGTTTACGATTGTTAAAAATTTATGATACCGTCAAGTGATAAGTACTATAACCTATCTAGCTACTGCACCTCTCCTATAATCTTGATATTAGTTGCGAGGCTTTTACACTACCCTAAAGATAGAGAAGTGAGGATATATATATCAGGTGTACATAACAGATGTGACCTTGATTTGGTTGAAACTAATATTGTTAGAATCAAGTAAAGCCGCAGAGTATTAAGCCACTCAGTATTCTATAGGATGCATTTCGGAGTGTGAGCAGGAATAATATGCCTAAATTCCTCCCCCCTTTTCCACCATCGGTCAACCAGGCGGTCGGCGGGTCTTCACTCTTTTTTTGTCTTCACTTCTATTTCTTCACACCTTTATTCTAATTTTATAGAATAAACGAATACACAATCCACCTGACGGTAAATGGATGCTATGATATGAACCATAGACATCTACATCTATCCTCGATTAAGAATCAAAATGCAGATGCGTTATCAGTTATCACCCTTAAGGTCTAAGATGGAATGCCTCGTTTACAGCAAAAAGGGTTTCCGGTTCTCTACACTTACTATACGAAACACAGTAGTATCAAGCTGCTATTTTACGCTGGTATTCTGTGTGAAAACTCGTGACGCGTGATGATGATATGTTCGTCAATTTTTTTTAAATTGTTACGTAGATGATTCAGGTCTCGTCTCACTTGGAGTGAGTTTGGATATTCGCCACATCCAATCCTCTCTTACAATACAACGTATAATTCCATCCTAGTATATTATTAGGACTTGCAGACAATTGGAAGTTCAAGTATATTGAACACTGCTGCTACAAACATCTGACATTTTACTTACATGAATGTGACCTGTATGTCAAATGTCATATAACATTAAGTACATATTAATCGTTTTTGGGTAAATTTGGAATGAAGACGCGGACGAAGCAAAATAAATTTAGTAAGAAAATACGAAGGCCGTTCGCCACCCCGAAGGTAGAGGGTAAGACTGCAGCGGGGCGGCGAACCGTGATACCCTGTCTAGACGTCACACCCTCCTGTAAATAAACTAACCCTTATGTAACCTTCGGATGGGTCGTTATACCGTAACAAAATATAAAATACCAATAAACGTTAATTTTGTAGACTTATATTACAAATGACTTCTCATAACTCATAAAAACATTTAGAAAAATCTAGCCAATGGTAAATATTTTATCAAATAAATATTTGTACCCGCCGTGAGATTTCAGCGTAAGAGAATCTATCACTTCGTGATGAACGCGTAAAAGGTGCGTGTGTTTTTACGAGTATGCGACTTACCTAATGGTAAGTAACTACCGCCGCCCATGAACAACTGCAACACCAGGGCAATTGCAGGTGTGTTGCCGGCTCTTTAGAGAAGAATAGTAGACGTTTCTTTTACTGCGATCGTCAATCCGTCTGCCAAGCGCGTAAATAATAATTAATGAATATCCTCCCTGCAACGGGAGAGGGACTTTTATCAGCTGATGAAGTAGCATATAGATATAACATAAACAGCCTAACTTTTTAGTCCACTAAGATGTAGAGACCTTTTCAAAAATGTGCCCGTTGGCAAGTATTACTTGAGAGGTTTGCCCATAATCACCACGCTAAGTATTTGGGTATGTAAGCGCTGAATCATCTCCTTTATACAATTTTCTCTTTATCTAGTTCCTTCCGAACTCACCAGCCTTTGAATTTGGGTATCGTTGACACTGGGCTGCAATATCAAAGCTTTTGTTGCTGTGGTCGCTTTTGGTATATAAATTTACATTAAAATTTAAGATTTAATCTATGAGCTAATTAGCCGATACTGTAATAATCATAATGAATATCAACTATCCCATATCGTCCCGTAGATAAGAGTCCAGAGTAAGAGGCGACAGAGGGAAACAAACCTGACGATGGGCAGCAGCGTCCTCCTAATAACAACTAAAAATAATAAACTGCGGTCGCCAACCCGCCTGCCAAGCATGAAAGCTATGGCAAATATCCTCTATGAGGAAATTTATGGGGGAGGTCTAAGTTCAGCGACGAACTTTTGATAGGCCGTATCGGTAACGGTAGTGCATGAAAGCTTAAACAAAATCCCATATAATATGATAATTATGAACCATGAAAATATACGTTTCGTTTTCGCATTGCATAATTTTTATTAAAACATCTTTAAAATGGCTTAATGCCTTTAGGCATATTCTACCAGTCAACCACGAGCTAAGCAGAACTTAGCAAGTGCCGTAAAAACATGTATACATAAATGTAAATATAAAACACACTTATCATACATATAAATACACTTATAAATATATTACTACAATGATGGTCGTTCGCTTTGCACTGTCATTCAATATTGCTATGGGGGAATAAACATCAATTTTAATTAGCCGCTGTGAGTCCATTGTAGGTCGCATTGTTATATTGAAGATGGGATGAATTGAAGCGTCTGCATGATTTTCCGTAATACGTTGTGGCTTGTGGCATTCCTTTTGGGAGGCCTATGTTCAGCAGTGGACTTGTGATGAGCTGTAATGATGGTGATGATGTTAATAGCCGAATATAACGGAGTACTATAGTACTGCAAGAACGTAATAGCGGTAAATTATTAGAAGTTTTGGTGGTAAGAGCCTCGCTGCAGCTGTTTTACAAATGGGCCGGCTCGACTGTGAAAGGACACACGCACACAGAATACCAGTGTAAAATGGTAGCGTAACACTGCTGTTTCGTATGATGAGTTTACAGAAACAGAGATCCTTTTATTGGTAATGGTGCATTTTATCTGTACAAAAAGGGTGAAAACGCATCTGCATTTTGATTTTTATTCGACATAGATTTAGGCGTCTATGGGCAACAGCATCCACAGTATGCTCCTTTAAAGTTCCAAGATAAATGACCGATTGAGGATATTTCACAAAATATAATATTTATTTTGTCGAGAGAATGGATCATATCACAGTTAGGCTAGGATTCGATCGGTGGCGTTGTAGTCAAGTTATAAACAAATTCTATAGGGCTTAGGGATCAAAAATACTCATATTCATAAAATATGGTTCAGTTCCAAATAAGAAAATCACAATCTGGACCTGAAAGTAAATCACAAAATCTGGACCCAGTGCTGTGGTCGATTTATTAATCATTTTTTTTTACATTGTAGAAAAAGTAAGAACAATTTGCCGGGCCAGAAAGTCATTTATATAAAACAAAATACTGGTTCAAGTACATCCTACTAATCCTACTAATATTATTAACGTGAAAGTTTGTGAGGATGTATGGAACTACTAAATGGATTTTAATGTAACTTTACAATTATATAGCTCATACATCAGAACTATACAACACATAAGCTATAATTAATAAAGATATTGTGTAAATTGGCCAAAATATAACGATACATGTTAAGTCGAAAAAAAAAAACACGACGTCTGTCTGAACACGCATCGCGCAAAAACCTGTGAACCGATTTGGATGGGACTTTCACTGTTAGATAGCTGATGTTATAAGGAGAAACTTAGGCTACTTTTATTTTAGGGTTCCGCGCAAAATAATTCCACGCGGGCGAAGTCGCGGGGAACAGCTAGTATTACATAAGGATCGTATCAAAAGTTTGTGGCTGGCCTGAAAAATACCTATATCTATCAACAATAACAGTTTATCAAAAGTATTAATTAAAATAATGAGGAATTATAGAATAATAATAATATATTATATTATAATAATGTTATTTATTGTTTGTTTAATATAATTTAGAAATATGATAATAAACTATTCCTGTACATTTTCTGAGATTTAGAATAAAATAAATGTTTTCAGTGTTGATTAACTTTTACAGGTGTGATTGTTAATTAAAAATACATAGTTATGTAATAAATTACCACATGATTTCTTATTAATACAATTTGAAAATTAGGTGTAGGAACAACAACAACATATACAAACAGAAATATATTTACAATAATATAATCTGTTTGTATTAAATTCCTTTATTTCAAGATGTAATTATCGAAAATTTTGAGATTTAGCTTCACAAATAGGAGTTGCTCCTTGCAAAAAAATTGATGCCTTAGAATAAATCCTTATCTTAAACGTTTTCTGCTAATCCAAGCCCCACTTAACAAAGTTCCACTTTATTAAGTTATGGGTGACAATAAATTACTAAAATATTTATTACATATTTACTTGACATTTTTATTTACAAATAGAACTCAGATAAATTATATACAAGTACCAACAATTAAACTTGACATTAAGATTAAATCTTAAAATTTTAATCTATTTCTAAACTGAATAATCATTTGTCATCAAGCACATAATTACTTTGAGAAGATAGCCAAGCTGTGAAAATCTAAAAATTTATTCACTGTACATAATCATCATCATTACAGCCTTTCAAAAGTACACTGCTGAACATAGGCCTCCCCTATAGATTTAAAAAAAACTTAACCTCCACACTAGGATTTTCTCCTGTATCGTGGGGGCAGTTTATAAACATAAATTGCACAAGGACAAACATCCAGACCCGGAACAATTATTTGTAGGCCATACAAATATACCGTGCGGGATTCGAACAGTGCTGAAACTCAATTGCTAACCTACTGCGCCACGGAGCCGTCATTGATTCAGATTCAGTCGTCAGATTGGCTCAGAGAGAGGATATTAGACATAATTAAATAATTAATAAGCTTTATTTTCTTTTGTTTTTCTTTTTTAGAATGGAACCTCCACTCTAGGATTTTCTCCGGTATCGTGGGGGCAGTTTACAAACATAATTTTTACGTGGTAGAGCCATGCTGCAGCTATATTAGTAGTATAGTTCTGGCACGAATGGGCCCGGTTCGAACCCGCGGCCCTTAGCGCTGCAAATCAATTGCTTAGCCACTGCGTCACGGAGCGGCGTAAGATTATTTACCACCCCATATTAAACCGTGGTTGTCGTAAGAGGTGAAACAGAAGATGGGTAGCATTGTCTTCCTGATAACAACTCGGAATAATAAAAAATTGTGGTTGCCAATCCGCCTCTCAAGTGTGGCAACTATGGCAAATATTACTTTGTATAATTTATATAAAATTTCAGTATTGTGTAATGCAAGAGCAATTAAGAACTTATTTACAAATTTACAGGGATATAAATTGATGAATGAACAATTTCACAAAAGTACCACTCAGTAACTTCATCAGCTTAAATGTGTTATACAAATTGTTCACAGTCATATGCAGTACAGTTACCAATCTCATATAGCTTAACCGCAATCGACCATGGCTCCAACCCTACAACTTTAGTAGGTATATTTGTGGAGGTTGACATATGCACAGGAAATATTACAGAGAACAGGTATATCTACAAACATGGACCAAAAATTTGTCCAAATCTACTATTAAAACACTTGATGGTAATGTGAAAGGTTGACTTGCACAGAGTTAAAAACATAGAGGTAGTCATAACAAATATCCAAAATCCTATAATTGGTGTTTAAGTGCAAATGTTGGGTCTAACCAGACCTAATAGATCATTGGGGTGTTAGAACCATAATACACTTTAACATATTTAGAAAACAATCCAACAGTAGTGGTTTTAAATTTCATGATAGTCCAGTTATGGTTTTGGAGCAAGGTATATGCATAGTCAAAATATTTAAAATAATTCTGACATGCAGATTTCTTTACCATAATTTACATCATTACTGATCATGTGGTAATTCAGCAATTAAAAATATAAATAATAAGTTTAAGAGGTACCAGTAAAATTATTTTAATTACAATTCCAGTAGTATCAGAGGTGAAAGATCTTGGGTTGAATACATATACTATGAAGAATAGAATTCTACCAATATCAAGTGAGGAACTGAAATCATTATTAGCAATTTAAGTGCTAATTCAGTCTCCCATCTCGAATGGTAAAAAGAAATCTCACAAATTCTTCTTTACAGTCTTACGATTGTCTTTAAAAAAGTTATTAGAGAAAAAATGTTTAATTTCTAGTACTTTGTGTCAACTCAAAAGTCAACTTTATGTAAAGTAATATAATGTTAATTGTCCAGGACATACAAAAACCTTGATTTGTAATACAAATCATACACATTCTGTACACTATAATAATTTTACTTTTAAAGTGTTTTAAAGTCCTGTCACACTTATTTAATAATTTACAAGCTTAAAAACCACTTAAAATTTACATATTATTCTGAAAATTCTTATCAAAACTTTGCATTTCATATTTGGCTATAACATTGCACACTTCCATTTTCACTTTTGGAATTAAGTTTGGTTGTAATTTTTTAACACTAGCTGCCATGCTCCTGAAGAATACATCAACTTCATTTGTGTTTTCCTTAAGAACTTTCTCTATTAACTTATCTATAACTTGCGACCTTTGTTCAGGAGATTTTGTGGTTTTTGGGTCTTCCACATATCGCACGTAGGTTTTAGGCCCATTCATAATTAGTGGCTTTGGAAGTATCTTAACAGGAGGTACATTTGTAGGAGCAGGCATATTTCTCTTCCTACCTGCACCCCGTCTGCTCACTTTTTTAGGTGGCTCCCAGTATTCTGCTCCACCTTTGGTAATATTTTTATGAAAGCATTCTGCTTAACTTGAGTCTCTTGTGGACCATCAACAACTGTAATCTGGAATAGATACAAAATATAAATTATTATTATGTTATTATTGTAATATCAGCAGTACTTTAGTTAGTACTGTGAGTTGGTGGCATAAAAAAATATCAACTTATCTCATACCATAAATGTTATAATTTACACTTGTAACTTACACTAATTTGTAAGAGGCATAAGAAAATTCCAGAAAGGTTTTGTGACTTCCAATGAATGGGTAGTATAACCATCCATTTTGTATTCATACAGATCTATAATAAAAGTATATGTAGGAAAATACATAGACTGATGACCGTAAGTAATGCTAAAGGTACAAGATGTCTTACTGTTATTATGAATTTATTATAGCCTAACAAGGGTCATTATGTATGGTCACTATTTACCAGAAAGATGTTTGAAGTTTAGTAAAATGTTTTCTATTTCTGGAATAATTTAATCCATTTGCACCCAATTTCTTAGACTGCCACTACTGTCTGTCGGTATTGTAAGAGGCCACTATCCCAGTATACATGGTAGACACACTGCAGCTAAATTATAGTTGCAGCATGAATGGGTTGGCTCGCCTAGGGAAGGACCATACTCTTACAGAATATCAGTGTAAAATAACCGCTTAATGCTGCTGTGTTTCATATGGTCAGTGGTGAGAACCAGAGACAATTTTTACTGTTAACGAGGCATTCCATCTTAGTCCTCAGGGGTGGAGACGTGGTAGCTCAGATGGTTAGCGCTCTCTGTAAATTTCACAGTACGCGAGCAACCCGGGTTCGATCCCCGCCGGCACCAATGAAATTATTAATTGCAATTTTAAGTGCTGATTTACCACATGCTCGGCGGTGAAGGAAAACATCGTAAGGAAACCTGCATGTTTGAGAAATAAGAAAAAAAATATTTCGAAGACGTGAAGTTCGCCAACATGCATTGGGGCAGTGCGGAGACTTCCTTACCCTAAAACCCTTTCAGAAATGAGAGGAGGCTTGTGCCGAGCAGTGGGACGTACATAGGCAGTAACTAACCTCAGGGGTGACAACGCATCTTCATTTAGATTCCTAATCGAGCATAGATGTAGGTTTCAATGGGCCACAGCATCTACTTACCATCAGGTGGACTATGTCCTTTTTTGTCACCCTTATTCTATATAAAAAGCCTCAGATAGATAACAATTAACAGTTTGGATATTTTAAATGTAATATTAACAAGATATTTCCAATTTTTGTATATTAAAATGTTGATTTTCATAGCAACATATTGTATTCATGTTTATATTGACCTACTATTTAATAAAACTTATTATAATTTGCTTTTGCCTGCAATTTGTATGGAATATGAAAGGTAAGTATAGGACAGAAACAGGATTGAATAGGTATCAAAAATCTAAAGGACTTAGCCTATCACTAGTACAAAAAGGTGATGTGGTGTTCATAACTAATAAATATAATTAAATTTGTTCGCAAATACAAACTTTCACATTATAATACAAACTTTTACATAATAGAAGTTAGTCGTTTTGAAATATTATGAAAGCCCTTACCTCATAGTATTCCTGATTATCAGTAATAACTTGCTCTGAACTCACTGATCCTATAATTGTCTCCTCTTCTATTGTTTCATTATCCATTTTATTTGACTCCTTTTCAATATCTTCTGAATTATCTAGTATAGTGCTAGCTAAGAATTGCAATTTCTCAAAAATATTAGCTTTTGTCTTGTGTATAGTTCCCATTCGCATGCTTCTCATGAAGCCATCACGGAGGCCACGCCAGCGTTTTTTGCATTCTTCAACTTAAATAGAAGATAATGATATTTATGAATATTTATAGTTGTTTTTACATATTTTTATAATTTACAATGGAGGATTTTTATTTTTATATGGGAGACTGCTTTTTGTGTACAGTATTTGCTGATTGGTTGTGCTAAGTACATAAATTCATATATCTTTCAGCTCCAAGTTATTACCAACTCTCATCTATTTTGTACTAATGTTTGACATCTACAGTATCAGTTAATATTTAAATATACTTACGACGTGCATTAAAAATATCAAATTCATATTCATGTTTTTTTTTTATTAATATCCTACTGTAATTCCTTTGTAATTTTTAAAGATTATTCGCTCATTATATTTATTATAACTCAAACATATTATATGACACAACATAAGTACACTTTACCTTTAAATCAATATTTTTTTGCCTAAAATCACATTATTGTCAGTCTATCTATTTTAAACAGAAAGATTTTTATAATTAGAATACCGCGCTCATTTCAAATTATTTACATAGGTATTAGGTATTTTAAAATTTAAAATAGGTTAATGTTTTGGCAGTAACAAACAGTTTGTACGCTCTGCACTCTGCAGTAATGTCATGCAGCACAAGGTGAACCAATACACGTTCTACAATACGAGATTTTACCTGGCTTAGACAGGGCTTGAGCTATTTCTTGCCATGTTGCTTCTCGAGCGAGAATATTCTTCCTTGAGGGATCGAAATAATTATATAAACATGTCTGTGGTTTCACTAATTCAACAAGTCTCTCGTCCTCTTCTGTAGTCCATCCCACGGCGTTCAATGGCATTTTCAACTTCCCGTTTTCGCTTGCGTCACAAAGTCAAAACAAAATGTCGGCTGCCTATCACAAACGAAAATAGCTGCGCTGCGCAGCACAACGTCACAAGTCAGTCATTTTTTTTTGTAGTTTATGGCCTGGTATCTAGACCTTTAGGCCAAACAGTCGTTTATTTAGGCTGTGTGGTGCAGCCAACCAAAATAGGTAATTGGACAAAATAATATATTAGGCTTTAGCTGGATAATTTTCACTTTAATATATATTTACAATATTGTACAAGTTTTATTATTACGTACTAAAATTTTAATTTTATTACTACTTAATACTGTAACGTATGCATAAATAAGTTGGTATGATATAAATAAAAGTGAAAAATTATTTTTATTCATTACAAATTTTAAATACCTACATGTAGATACGTACCTTCATTACACCTTACACAACTTGCAAGCAACGTTACAATTACAACCGTTTAAAATATTTTTTTAAGAGAGTAAATTATTAATTGTAGTGTGTTTGTAAGTAGTGTGTGTGTAACTATTAGTTGCACAATGTAGTGTATAACTATTAGTTGCACAATGTACGTGGCGAAGCAATTTTTGTCAACTCTAGATTGACTTTTAGAGATGATTAAAATTAGTTTTTATATTATACAGTCAATATTATAAACATAACTTAAAAGTTTTAAAATTATTTATATTATTAATTTAACCCAATCTTGAACTGAATTTTTAGGGTTTCTAAGCCTTCGACTTCGGCTCTGGCTTCGGTCCGAAATCACACACGTCGATTTCGGACCGAAGTCAAGTGTGAAGTGTACAACTATTTGTACAGTGTTATAACCTAATTCATCAATTTTGGCAATAAGTAAGCGATATTTTGAAATTGTATCAATTGTATGATAGAGAAAATAGTTATCTATTAATTTATGTTATGTTATGACCAAATATTACGAATGTCAAGAAATTAACTTTTTCAGTTTTATTGTTAATGCATTACAGCGCCATCTTTTGACTTAATAAAACGTTACAAATGTTGAATATGGTACATCCTCTGCACAATAGATGGCGAAATTAACGTTTAATGACAGAGTAAGGAGTTTACATAATATGTGGTATTATGCACGAAATATAATTAAGTACATAAGTAGTGATCAAGGAGTGTTGATAAGTTGATAAGGTCTTTAAAACAATAACTTTCAAAAAAATCCCGTATAAAACAAATTCTAACTTTTCTTTAATTTTGGTCGTACTTCATAATCATTCATAATGCTTTTTTATTTTACCTACAGATTTAACTCTGTACCTACCAGAAGTAATGTTACAGTTACAAGCTTACAGGTGTTTCGTTTTGACAGTTTTGTAAATCTTAAAATAACATTATAACAAATACGTTATAATGTTATTTTAGATTATAACGTATATTCAAATTTATAAAATATTATTAAAGATTTAACTTTTTTTAAAGACACGTTGTATTTAAAAAAGTTAAATCTTTAAATTTTGTTAACTCGTAGGTACCGCGCTTTGATTAAATTGTAGACATGTTTATTAAAATCGAAGCCTCACTTACTCAAAGAGTAAAAAAATGGAAATAACTACGTTAGTTCAAATAGACCATCTTCGTAGTAATGTGGCGTGTGGCTTCCTTGATTTAATATTTCAATTTTTGTTTGACAATGTTAATACTTATGTTATGTAATGGAAATATAGAGGGGATATTTATTTATAAGAAAGGCGATCGGAAAAACGTAAGCGGAGATAATGATTTGATTTATTCGGTTTGGCAGAACCAAGGAAACCGATATGTAGGTATACTAAAATCTTAAAGCTTAAGCTATTACTTGGTGCCTGCCTGCCTAACTAATTCTTGCGGGCATGTTTAAACTGCGCTTGCATTATCAGTCTGCTGACACCTATATAGATAACGTTCGTGTTCTGTATGCGTGTGATATTTTTAATTTAATTTTTAACTATAGTTAACAATTACCTAAAAGTAAAAATACTAAAACATACAATTTTATACAGTCCCTGTCAACCTGACATTTTATTCCATAGTCTGAACTAATGCACAGAATAAATAATAGTACAAGAATGACTAATTTAAAATACTATACAATTGAAATATATTTATGTTGAAATACCTATATTCCAAAACTTTAAGTAATAAATTATTAGTGTTGAAAATCGGTTAAATGGCAAAGCGCCTGCGGTGTGATAATAGCAATAATTTACTTCAAACGTGTTATTAGATATAGTCAGTGATTGCAGTTTAGCTCGGAGAACTATTTACCTAATTATATTCATATGGATTTCTTGGTTCTAACTTCGTTCATTATTTATGTTTTTAATAAATACAAACGATCTCATTATATCCAGACTGTTAGAAAAATAATATTATAGCTTTGTTTGCTATATCACGCGCTAAGAGAGTTGTAGTTGTAGTTGCAGTTGTTCATGGGCGGCGGTAGTCACTTACCATCAGGTGAGCCGCATGCACGTTTGCCCCTCTCCTATAAAAAGAGAATCTATTACTCCTGATTCATTGGGTATCATAAGAGTACATTATGGAAAAAAACAGAACGGTATCAAGGTCTAAGGTAGACTGTTGATTCGTATATATGCCAGATATAAAATTACACGAATGGAAAATTCAAGCAGCGCAGCGTCAAAGACTTCTGTTACTGCGACATGACGAAAATACCCGCCTGGCATTTATGGCAAATCATTCACGAATCAGAATCCTTTTTCCTTTATAAAGTAGTGGGCTGTTGACGACCAGATAAAGAAGAACTAAGTCGCTACAGGCACATTAGTAAAGAAACTGTACAGAGACAAAGCTTTTAAGAAGCTGTCAAAATTTTTACCTATTTTGGTAGGGTTGGCACAGGAGGATAAAATTAAATAAACAAACGTTTATCAGCTTTTTAATAGCTATACTTAGATAGAATATTTTTTTACAAACTACGTATTCTAAATATTTTACTTTTATAATCAGGCGCGGTCCGAAGGGGAGCGGCACAGGACATTACCCCCAATCGTACACGTCAAATAGAAAAATCTAAAAATTTACAAAATAAAAAAAAGCCATTTTCTTCACCTAGCGGCGATGCATTTTATGTTTTGTAGACATCTAACGGTGCTTTTATAAACTACGATGTCATTTTCGGAGCACTGTTTATATTCCACTGATAGATAGCATAATGACTGACCTACAGGACCGACTTTCTGCGGGTACGATGAACCTGTTCGGATTAGGTTTTTATGCCAAATCTGAATATACAGAAAAAGATCTTCTTAATGTGAAGAAAGTATCAGAATGTTATTCCCATTTCTTGAGTGTTCGTGCTGCCACTCTCGTTACAGAGTATCAGCTATGGATTTCAAAGTGGAAACGGGAGCTCAAATAAAATACTGATACAAAATTTCCTAAGTGTGTAGTTTCTACTATCGAAGTTTGCGACGATTATCTCTACCCAAATATAAAGATTTTGCAACTCTGGTTTGCTGATCTGGCAACTCTTCCTATAAGCGGTGCATGTCGCACACAGAGAGATCATTTTCTACGCTAAGGCGTGTAAAAACTTGATTGAGAGCAAACATGTTAGAAGAGAGGCTGACAGGTTTAGCTCTTCTAAATATTCACCGAGATAGCCCCAGACGTCTAAAATATTAATTCATTTGCCAATAAAAATAGAAGACTTCCATTTGTGTTTAATAAAATTGTGTATTGTGCAATAAAGTCTAATTTGCTCTGACTCCCTCCAAAATTTCAGACTGCAACCGCGCCTGTTTATAATTATTGTTCTTCAACAGTTGTGTGGCTTTTAATTAGATGGTAAATTCTAAATCTAATGTAAAGTTTTTTTAAATAATCTATTGGAAAGCACTCACATGGCATAACAAATATACAATCTTGCACACGTTTTAATATTTCACTACCAATATTTACATTATAAATATTAAAAGTAAAATATTCTTTCTTTCGAGGTCAAAATATTCGCGAAATTTTTGCTCAAGCAATTCAATAACCGCGATAAAATTGTCAGGAAGTATTATTTAAAAAAAAAAACGATTGAACACTATTTTATTAAAATCCTTGTAATAGCTGAAAAATAATCTTTTCCCATATTTATAAGTTGAACAACTTATAAATATGGGAAAAGATTATTTATCTATTAACGTACAATTTTATTTTTTCACATAGGTATGTGGTGTTCGAGACAACATTTTCTAAACAAATTTCCCGACACATAGACTAAACCATATAAACAATTTTTTTCTGGTAAATCAAATCGATAATCGTTTGTTCTTACTGTTAACACAGGGGCAGTAACATCGTCAGGTTGCGGTGATGGTGTACCCATTAAAAGTACGACAATCGTCTGGTTTCATAAGTAACATATCGAAATCGTATTCACAATTAGTAATTTGAGGTTTACTTAAGATATTGGTTAAGTATAAACATCTTATTGAAGACAATACTAACTTGTCGACATGTTGGTTTCTGGCAGTGACCACCCGCCTGTCTGACTTTGCCAAAGAAATTTTCGAGACAATCTTGATTGAGACGTCTCGTAAATATAAATTAATTTAATTTCTTCTGATTTTAATTCTTCATGAAGTTTTATTAAAGATTTTATAGACACTTGGAATCCGTGAATGAAATTCATGGTACTTGCGACGTCTTACTACCTATCACTTCTTATTCTTACAGTCTTACTAATTTTACGTTCCTGAAAAATGTTAGCATTTCTTCTAAAAACTCAATTTGATAACTATCGCATCGAAAAGGTCTTTTATATTTATTAGGAGATCGCAGTGTACTTGTGTTAAATAAATCAAACAAGTTATTAATTTTTTATTTAGAAAATCAGTAAACCATATTTACACTTTTGTATTTCATTTGATACGAATTATTCTTAATTTGACACTTGTTATTTTTTACATCACCCTGAGTTTGAGCACTGGCCGAGATAAAGCAGTTTCTCTCTGTACGCGCCAGTGCTCACGCACACACGCACCACAAGCTTGTAGTTGTGAATCTATCATAGCGCGGTTGTATGAAGCTTCGCCTCTGTATCTGTACGGTACGGTTTCTTTAGCAACAGGGTACTATTATTTATTCTGTGCTACAGGTGCCTATCATATAAGTATACATTATACATAGATTACATTCAATGATTTTTTAAGAATCGCATCATCTTACTATGTAATTATTAATTAGTGTATCATATATGCAACTATATCAAGGCTGACCTCATAATAAATAAAGATAAATCAGTACACGCATGAGGCGGTACTCAAGATCTAACCCGGCGTTTGCATTGCGACGCTGTAATTATTATTGCACACGTGGGAAGTACTCGATTGTAGGAAGTATATTTATGCGTCGAATTATTATGCGATCTCCGATCAAAGTAACCAGACGTTGTTTTATTTGTGTATGGATATCGCTTAATGATGATTGAGCGGTGATGCGTTTTAAGAAGTCCTGCAGACACTTAATGAAAAATTAAAAAGTGCGATATACGTATGTCACAGCATACTTTTTAGCAAGAGGCAAAATGTTCATCAGGAAATAAATAACAAATTAGAGTTTTATCAATTTCCAAAATTGAAATCGGATTTTCTAAAAATGAACGTGACAGAGCTACGTTACAGCTATATTATAGTTGTAGCACAAATGGGTCGGCTCGACCGGGGTAGTACCACGCTTTCACAGAATACCTGCGTATAATAGCAGCTTGATGCTACTGTGTTTCGTATAGTGAGTGTAGAGAACCAGATACCCTTTTTACTGGAAACGAGGCATTCCATCTCAGTCCTCAGAGGTGAGAACGCATCTGCATTTTGATTGTTAATCGAGGATTAATGTAGATGTCTATGGGCCTCAGCATCCATTTACAATCAGGTGGACTGTGTGCTCGTTTGTCACCTATATTCTTTAAAACATAATGCAATTCCAATGCTAGACGTAAAATATCCAGAGGCCAGACCTGCGACAGGGCAGCGTCAAAGGTGCGAGACGTCTATTAATGCCTGCCAAGCAAATCCCCTATACCTATAAAATGCATATGAGTTTTCACCCCTGAGGACTGATATGAAATGCCTCTTTACCAGTAAAAAGGTCTCCGTCAGGTTCTCGTCACACGTCGTACAGCGACGTTGTGTGACGGGTCGTCCATTTTTTCCCTTTAAAATGTTCGAGGAGGGCGATGGCTGCTACGGCGCCTTACTGATGAACAGGTGCTGCTTGTGGGGGCTGGTTTGCTCGTTTTCGTAACAAATTTATTACTTTTAATTTTACATATTGTTATTGTTGTGTAGGTACATAGTATATTATATAACATTATTTGTTCCGTCATACTTTTTTCCGGCTTGGCAACATTTACCACAGAATATACAATCGATAGGGTTTAGCTGCAGACAAAATATTAGCCATTGCGCTATCAACTAGCCAAATATCATTCTGAATTTAAATTTATAAATAGAACGACTCGCTGCTCTCATAATATAAACATCTGTTGCAAGGTATACTATCCTAACAAATTTCTCCTAATTAAAACGCTCCAAGCTCTATCTCAAAAAATCACAAATAAATTATATTAACGAGACTGTCATAAGCTTGTTTTGTAAAATAATTGTACCTACAAAAAGTGGCAAATAAAGATTTAGAAGGTGCAAATTCTTTAAATGCAATAATATCTTTGATAGCCTTTTTTAATCTACTGCTGGATAGATCTTTTAAGAATGGAGCAACTGACGTGCTGTGTTCAACTGTTTCCAATCTTGGGAATCTATGGTCAGTATTATAGAATAAATTTACAGCAATTTTTAGCCAGAGCCTATTTCGTTGATAAGCACCAAGTGCAGGAAAGATTGCCCAAATGTCAGGACGAACTATAACCTTGTTAAAAAATTGCTGTTTTCTCTAAATCTAAAGCTAATATTTTTACGGTACAATTTATGTCTACAACTGCCATGTTTCTATATTTTTTCCATAATTTAATTATTTTAATAATTAAGGACCTTCTAAATTTATTAAACTTACCAATCATACCGCCGTTATTAGACATACAGCAAACAAATTGAAAATAAAAGACAAACAGGGGAATACGACATTTTTCAAAGGTATTCGTATAATCACTTCGAGTTGCAGTAATATTGCAAGATTTTAGGAAAATCATAGGGAGAGCCAGGAACCTCATATCGCCAAGACCAAGACCAAGAGACATACAAGATGATAAATACACAGATCGGCGATGGGCATTACTGCGATCGCCAATACAATTGCCAAGCGTGGTGTGGATTTATCGTACATCTTTCCTTCTATATGAGAGGCCCATGTCTAACAGTGGATGATCATAATAAAGAAGACTCGAATAGAATAGAATCATTTTTGTTCATATAGATTACAAGAATACTTATTGAAAGTTAAATAAGCTTACCTTTGTCCTGGGAAGAATTAGCAAGAAACCCAGCGAGACTTTTTTTTTTAAACATTAATTTACAATACAATATCTTATACAATTAAGTATAAAAAAATTATAAACAGCATGGTAGCGAGTAGGGTAATTATAGTAGTATTGTTTATATTCGCCTATTCAATTATAGATTAAATATTTACATTATTTCAGTTTTATTTTGAGATCTCTATAAAGGGAGTGTATAGAGAATAGAATAATATAATATATTCTCTATATAGGGGGATAAGAAGGGAAAAGAATTGGCCGATTTTTAATAGTGTAATCTAAATGAATGCACTCTTAAGCTTTGAAGATAACTCAAAGCATTTTCAAAAATACAACAACTCTGACGTAAAAGCAATGTCATGGAGAGTGTAATTTTATGCAGTGGTATATAATGATTATGTGACACTTCTCCGCTTTGTAATGGGCTTAAAATATTTGAAAGTATTTAAGGTGTGTATATTTACAATATCGTTGCACTATAAAAGTAAATGGTCCTTTTTTGTTCAAAATAATCAAAATTCATAAAAGGCGACCGATTTTATTACCATATTTCTAGTTCTGAATTTTGTTTAAAGTTAGAAGCCGGTAATATAAACACTCACGCCTGTCACCCAGAGGGGTAGGCAGAGACTATGGACTTCCATTTGGCACGATCCTGACACACCTCTCTCGCCTCCTCCACATCCATATACCTACGCATACACGCTCGTCGGTTAAGGGTACTCTTAATTTGGCCCATTTTCAATATATAGCCAATTTGGTCGATAAATTTTCGCCTAGGGCGTCCCTTCCCAACTCTGCCGTTCACCTCTGCCACATAAATTTGCTTTGTCACTCTTTCCTCATTCATTCTTTCTACATGACCAAATCACCGAAGCAATCCTTTCTTAATCCTGGTCACAACATCATCTTGCAAACCACACTCTTCTCATATCACACAATTTCTCAATCTGTCATTCAGATTCAGCCCTAACATACCCCCTTAATGACCGCATTTCTACAGCATTTATTCTACTCTCGTGCTTCTTCTGTCACACCCAACTTTCACTACCATACATTAAAGTAGGGACTAACACAGCATTGTGAATTGCCATACGTGCCTTTTGGACACATTCTGACTTTCCACAACAAAGTGTAGAGCCCCATTTACTTTATTTCCTGCGTTCACTCGTCGTTCTATATACTTATCATATCTACCATCCCTGTTAAATACACATCCCAAATACACAAACTTATCTATTTGCTCGACCAATTCCCCTTCTATTCTTATTTCACATATCGTCTTTCAAAATCCATAACTTTCGTCTTACTTGCGTTCACTTTCATTCCCCTTTATTTTAATGAACTGTTCATTAATGTAACCATCATTTGCAACTCGGCCGCCGACGACGCGAGTATGACTTGATCATCGGCGTACAAAAGGCATTTGACGGTTAGCTCACCCATTCTTAACCCGCATTCTTCAACTTTCAAATTTTCCAAACAGCTGTCCATAAATAGGTTGAACAGCCACTGGGAAGCCACACAACCCTGTCTGATCCCTTTATGGATGCCAAACCAGTCCGAGTAGGCCCCGTTGATCCTGACACAAGCACTGGAGTCCCTATACAGAGACTTCAATGCCTGTATCAACCCAGCGCTCAACCCAAATGAGTTCAGCGTTTGCCATAACACATTCCTGTCCACTCTGTCATAAGCCTTTTCCAAGTCCACGAACACACAAAAAAAACTTTTGGTTTTTGGCCATAAACTTCTCCGCGATCATGCGCTTGGAAAATATCTGATCCATACATCCCATTCCTTTTAAACCCTGCTTGCACATCCCAAATTTTTCCATCAGTATCTTTCATAACTCTTCCAATTAGTACCTTAGCATACAGTTTTCCCACAATGCTAAGAAGGCTGATACCACGGTAGTTTTTACAGTCCTGCTGCTATCCTTTTCCTTTATATAGTGGGACTATCACGGCTTTGCACCAGTCTCCCGGTACCCGCTTAAGTTTCCAACACAAATTAAACAAGGTGTACAGCAGGTCTGCCACCACTCCCTCTCCAGCCCTTAGCATTTCGGGTGATACTCTATCATATCCGGCTGCCTTACCTGCTTTCATACTTTTCATTGCTTTCATTATTTCATCTATACTTATCCCTCTATCTCTTTCCTCTTCTTTCGGAATTTCTATTTCATTTAATTCAAACGTCCCATCACTCATAAACACGCTTTCAAAGTATTCCTTCCATCTCCTTAAACTCGAAACTTCGTCATTCAGAATACAGCCATTCTGGTCTCGTATAGCATTCATTCTACTGCTGTTTTGAATGTCCCATGGCAGTTCTTACGAGTTTCCAGAACATTTTAATATTTGCCTGGAAGTTATCCGATATTCTTCTATCATTCTTATTCGTTCTTTCTTTCTTTTTCCTTTCAACTACTTCTTTTAATCTCTTATTTAGATGTCTAAAGACTGCCTTTTTTCTTTCAATATCATCATTCATACCGCTAAAATGACTAGCCTTGGTTACTAGTAAATCTAGCCATGCTCTCTTCTTTGCTTCAACTTCCATCCGGTATTCAGAGACAATATCATTTTCATTCAAAATCGTCAAAATTAGAGTCCAGAGTCCAGACAGCACAAATTTTGACATTAAGAAGTTTGAGCTTAAACTAGATATTGTCTCTGAATACCAGCCTACGTCTCTTATCGGGAAGTTAGATTAAAATCGTCTAAAAATTTTGTAGCGAATAGAATAACAAACAGGCACACAAGAAAGTGAGTTTATATTGCATTGTCAACCAGCTATAATTAAAGTTTCAAGTGAAGCGCAAAGGAGGTTAGTAAACATCGATTGCGATATTTTACCGAACAGACAAATAGAGAAGAAAGCGAATTAAGATAGCTCCACTTTAGAATTTGAAATTTTTGTTTCTTTTTAGTTCTTGGTTTGAGTTTTCGTATCTGTATCTTAGATAAAGAAAAAATGATTTTGTTCACGAATTCCGATCACATGAAGACCAACAACCAACCTGCACTGAATTAACCTAATTCCTTTAAATTAAAATAGGTAATCAAGTCACCGAGTGACATTTCGTTATGAATTTATACGAATGATGATATGCATATTAACACGGAGTAGCAGCCGAAATCGAAATCATTCGGCAGATCGATTTATAGTTGTGACGGTATATTAAAATCGAATCTGTCGGCCGACCGGAACATTAGGGTGGCGATCGCTCGTCTGTGCTTCCGCAATTTTATACGTGGAGCTTCCGATTTAAAAATAACATTTATATTATTTCTTCGAGTCGCAATATTGTTACACTAGACATGCAAATTTGATTATTTTGTAATAATTAGTTTATAGTTACAAATTTGTATAGTTTGCTTACCAAAGTATCTAAATAAGATATGTAAAATATATATCAGGTTATTTTCTATTGTGTTTATAGTTACAGCAGGTACAGTAAAGAAGTCTCCTTTACTGTAACTGCTCATAAGAGCCTGTCTGAGTTGAAAAAAGTTAAAAAAGTTACAAATTTTTGTCGCCACCCAGCAGTGGACCCACTGCTGCGTTCCGGTTTGAAAGGTAAAAAAACCGTATTAACAGTCTATCAGGCATTTCATCTTAGTTCTCATCTAGTAGGGGTGACATCGCATTTGTGGTCCTCTTTACTTAAAGTCTAATATCTACTTTTTAAACAACGCATCTACATTTTGATTTTTAATCGAAGATTCGGTAGGTGTTCATGGGCCATAGCATCCACTTATCATCATCATCATCACCATCAGCTGGGCTGTGCGCTCTTTTGTCACCCTTATTCTATAAAAATTCGTTATCAGGTGAACCAAGTTACTGCTACGAAGTGCTAACTGAAGCTAGGTCAATTTTTTTAAGTTTAATTGCTCTAGTGTTCTTTATCCTCTCATTCGTTATATTTTATTTAAATTATTTAAAAAATTTTTTTTCTTCAATAAAGTATTAAATTATTACACAGTATGTGTGGTACAATTTCTGCGGCAATCACGACTTTTTCAGCCGCGATTTAGAATCTCAATATAAATCACTATGCGAGCTTAAGTATACTTTAGAGATTATAAGTTTAAAAAAGGATATCTAAAGGTAAGAAAGCATGTGTTGTTTAGTACATATGTTACTCACTACATTGTTTTTTCTCATAGATTTTAGGTCATTTGTCGGATTACATTGTGGTTTTCGATCAAAAAATGGAGTAAACATAGGTTAATAGCGAAACTATTAAAAATTATCTCAATTAACTTTAAATTAAATTATTTACATATTTCAATTTACTCTTTATACTTGAATCTGAGAATTGTACGTAGGCAGGTAAATTCAAGTTGTTGTAATTCGAAATTACGCGCACTGTCATTATTAGTGCTGGTTTTTAGAAATTGTGGCATATATGAATTATGACTTCATTAGAGCCGTCGGAATTTGCTCGTTCAGAACCTGTTTAGGCATTAGCGCTTAAACATGTATTGTATCGTTATATTATCGTTATAGTACCGTAATAGATTTTAAACTTTAAATTTAATTTACCAAAAATTAAATGAAATTTAAATAATTTTTAGCCTAGTGTTAGATTGAAACAGTGGCGTAGCAAGCGGTGCTCTTCCTTGCTTGCTTTATTTTGTGGAAACGTCAGTCGGAAAAAGAGTTCTTACTGAATATTTTTGATTTAAATATAACGTACTGTTAACCGTGTAGTGGCGATGTAAGAATTTCCACTGTCCCACATCGTCTCGTGGTTGTCGTAAGAGCCAACAGAGGGTAATGAAACAGGAGATGGGCAGCAGCATCTTCCTGATAAGTCAAAATCAAAAAAAAAATTGAGGTTGTCAACCCGCTAGCCAAGCGTGGCAACTATGGCAAATTCTCCATGAGGCAATATATGGGGGAGGCCTATGTTCAACAATGGACTTTTATAGACTGTAACCTGTGACTGAACTGTGTCTTTAACTATAGCATTGAAAATTCTGAAAATGAAGATAATCTGCACACACATACGCACTTCCCTAGAGTGTGTTAAAATACGTTATATAGATTATTAATTCTTAAATAATATGCAAAAAGTAGAAAAGGCTTGTGCCGCTTTTATATTGTTTTTAGATACAAAAATGAGAGGTTAAGAGCGACATTTTTGCAACCCATTTATGCCACTGATTCCAATCAAAGCTGACGAGATTTTGTATGAAAACTTGGTTTTCAGATTTGCGTTTTAAGACTTTCTTTCAGTATATAATTATTTTTCATTTTATTTTTATGTTACAAACTCCCTGATGGCAAGTGGCTACTGAAGTGTATGGACGGCCAACATCAGTTTCTGAGGGCTATGATGAAATGCCCTACATTTCGTAATCATATTGGCTTTGTTATCTTTTGCATCGAAATATAACACTGCTGCTTAGGGCCAGAAATAGCTAAGATTGGTTGTATAGGCTTTACCAGTCTATTATTAAATTGCAAATATATTTTTTGTTATAGATATAAAGGAGCACACATTCCACTATGGCCCAAAACCATCAATCCTTGGTTGAGACTCAAAATCTAGGTGTGATGTTACCCCGATGAGAAATAAAATGGAATGCTTTGTTATCAGTGTAAGGGTCTCCGGTTCTCGTGACTCACTTTCGTGACCCCATTTCGGCCCATGGTTGTCGTAAGAGGTGCCATTGAAAAA
Source organism: Parnassius orleans (assembly GCA_029286625.1). Taxonomy (NCBI): domain Eukaryota; kingdom Metazoa; phylum Arthropoda; class Insecta; order Lepidoptera; family Papilionidae; genus Parnassius; species Parnassius orleans. The sequence continues at coordinate 2,752,105 of JAGSMP010000006.1, read as the reverse complement.
TGCCGTTTAATCCTATGGCTTTCAATAGATGGCAGTAACGTGAAGCGCAAAATGCCACAAAAATCTCTTGGCGTTATAACGATCTTGTTCACGAGAGGCGTAAAATACTAAGACCGTCGGCGGCGTCAAGGGGTCTGATGTTGCGATGCTACCCTTTTACCGTGCGTGGTGATTATAGTAGACTCTTACGATCTGATTATGAAGAAAAAATGAAGTTCTGCAAAGGCCTCTCAAATTTTGGTATTATGTGCCGTTATTATAACGTTTATTAGGCGCATTGACAATTGTAACAACCGACTTTTTATACCTGAAAAGCGAGGGTCTAGATTTAAAGCTTTTACTTCGGTTAATTTTTACAATACCTATGATAATTAATAGAATCAGTCGTTACTTTGCGGACATCCATTACATTAAAGTTGACAAATATTACTTTGCCAATATCCGCTCAATGAAATAAAATGATGTGTCTTACCTAGTTTGAAGAGCACCTCCCGCACTCCCTCAATTGCGTGCACTATCCCCGTCACCACTAATCCCAGCATCACTTCTTCTTACAACACAACTACACTAGGAAAGACACACCACTGTCGATAATACGACAAGTGTTTCGATTCCACACGTGGCATCGTCAAGTCAGGTCTCAGGATTCTCAAATTGTTTTTGTTACTGGCTTTGTATTAACTTTACCTGTTTATATGTATCCTTCTATGTATGAAGGCAATGGAGTTTGATACTTTATAGGTACAGTATTAACCCACTTCCAGATATTTAATAATCCGAAATTTTGCAGACATTATTAACCTATGACAATACAATAAATTCATCACTATGATCTTTCTATGATCATTCTATAATCAAGTATTCTTACAAGGATAATCATTTTACTAACACGCTTTGATAAGTTTGACCTGTGTATTTGTAACCCCCCGAACCCTCCCCGGATGCTTGAATAATCTGAAATTTTGCAGCCGTATTACTAACTGATGACTAATAATTGTATATAATAATAATTCCTTTTATTCTCACTAGCATCATCACAGCCTATCACTATTTTTTAAACTTTTCTATTTTTTTGTTTCGAGTGACGAGCATTCGACTGCTACACTTAAACTATAAACTGGCCATGAGGCGTAATACAGTTTACAGTTTACGTGTAGAGCTACAGGTACTGTAGGTTGTATGTATTTTGATTGGTTTGTGAAAATTGTTTATAAAAAGTTCACAAAATTTACTACTTATTCAACGACCAGTTGAGTAACCATGTATTTAATGAAATACCTTATGTTTGTGTAAGCTTGTATATATTAGGACTGCAGGTGTGATAAAAACCGCTAGATTTGAATGTATGCTTAAAAAGATAAGATAACACATTTCCTTGTGAAAGAGTGTTAGAAAATTTCTCAAAATCACACCTTGTTTTACGTAGATATTTTCCACGCCTGTAATCTTTGAGGCATTTGCTGTTTTTTATGAAGAGTATCACAAAACTACATATTTATGTTGTATGAGAGGGTACTACCACTATAATCTTACAGAGTTATTAGTAGAATATAATTTAAAATTAAAAGTTTTGTACAACCGACTTCAATATAAATTATTAAGAATAACTCAAAAACTATTGGTCAGACCTTGATCAAATTTATATGGGACCACATGTGAAGAACCCGCTTTCAAATAAAAAAAGAATCATCGAAATCGGTTCACCTAGAAAAAAGTTATGAGGTAACACACATAAAAAAAATATACAGTCGAATTGAGTACCTCCTCCTGTTTGTAAAGTAAAGTAAAGTTATTATATACGCGGATTTGCGTCGTGTAGTGGTGGTGTAAGAGTATCCCCATACCCCATATCATCCCGTGTGTGTCGTAAGAGGCGACAGAGGGAAACAAATCAGCAGCGTCTTCCTAATAACGACTAAATATCCCACCTATGAGTCAATCTATAGGGGAGGCCTATGTTCAGCAGTGGACTGTAGGCTGTAACGGTAACGATAACGGCTGAGCACAGGTCTCCTCTCATTTCTGGGAGGGTTATGAAGCAATTAGTCCACTGCGCTGCTCCAGTGATTATTGACTTGGTTAACGATAATTTTGGCAATATTACTAGTATATTTTTTATAAAGAAAAAACCAACCAATTAAAATGGTCGTCTGGATCTTAGCAGGTCTACGCTCGCACAGACCAATAGTTAAATAGCAGCAAAATGGTGCGCTGCGTTTCTTGTGACGGGTACCGGAGACTCTTTTTAAAGGTAACGAGGCGTACATTAGTCCTGAGGGGTAACAACGCATTCTGCATTTTAATTCAGCACATGCGGAGGGCAGTGCACGTACTGTTCCTGTCTGAAGGATATAGAGAGCCAGTATAATTACAGCCTTCTTTGATTGAAGTTGCCTGTAGGAGTCCATGGGCTGCAGTTGCTTCTAACCATCAAACAGACTGTTTTTTTAACATAGTTACTAACTACACAGGATATATTAAAGTACTAACGTACTAAAGAAAAGATATTATTTGAATAACGTGGACGTTATGATTTATAATATACAGTTGTCCCAAAAGTCTACGTCAAGCCGGAATCGGGTGATAGGTCAAGTCATAATAGTTATCAGAAAAATATTTAAAAAATGTTTGCTATGTATTTTAAAAATATACAGGCATTTATAAAAAAATCGAGAAAAACCCTTTGATGGTCTCTTAACTCCTGTCACTACTTTTTAATTTTCCTTTTATTATGTAATCTTGAATAATGCTTCTGAAAACTGTTGCTTAAAATACAGCCAACTGCTCCAGTCCAGAAGGAAATGTAATTTTTTTCCCAAGTACTCAAAATTAATACTTTGCCCAGTTTTAAATGACTGTACTGAAAAAAGTTTCTACACCAGTTTGGCAAGTAACTTTCAAAGTTGGCGCATTTAGTAACTAGTTGTTATGTTTCTATTCATTCATAGTTATAACAGTAATCAATGCGACGGAATCCTATAGCAAAATACCGAACATGTATCTTCTCCATAGTCGAAATTGATTTTATTTTACCGTGTCGAAGTATCTAGTGCAGACTTAAAGGTTAGACGTTAACGACGCACGCACCTCTAACTGGATGCGACTGCCACCGGTTTTGCCTACGTAAGTTTACTGAAAAAAATATGACAACACTGATAACAGTAAATCTTCTTGCGATATAAAAGTATATTGCTTTATAATCAGTTTTCACCGAAATCAAAAAACTAGAAGGTTCTCAATTCGATGCGTCTTTAAGTATATGTTCACCGATTTCTCGGAGACTGCTGAAACGATTTTGTAATGTAACTCTTGAGATAAAATTCTAGATGTTACTTTGAACTTGTGATATGATTAAAGCCACTCAAAAGCGTAAAAAATCTTTTAATAAAATGTAAAAGTCGACTTTTAAACTAAAAGTAATAAAATTATTTCGACTTAATAGCTTCTGAAGAATTATGATTTCGACTGATACCTACAAGGTTCTTGTCACACTCCTATTGTTTTATGGAACTTGAAATGTAAAAGTATACTATGCTATAGTAGTATTATGTTCGATAACTAATTGTAATTCGTAATGTATTGCGAATCGGTCACATAATTTATCTAAGCTGTGAGTTTAATAATATTCTTTTACGGAGGCGGTGAACGCAAAACTTAAATAATGTTTTACGTTATGTTTTGGTATACAGTTGAAATCCGAACGGCGGGAACTGCGCACGCGCATGTCGCTTTGCGCGCTTAGTTTGAAATTAGCGGAAAAGAACTGTTTTTTTTTTGTTTTGACATTTGCTCAAAATATTGTCTCGTACGTTTCTGGTGTTAAGTGACTAGTTTTGATATTGATGTGAGTTGTGTAAACGGTGTGATATCAGTTTTGGTAATTTATATTTGTATTGGAATTGACAACTTATTTAGTTGTCAGTGTTGTCAGCGGTTATTGATTGTTCAATTGGAGCTCTGACAAGATCTATTGATTATTTCGTTAAGGAAAGCATTATATCATCTCTTAGTTATTAACATTACTATTTTACTAGAATTTTACACATTTTATGTTATTATTTAACTGTCAATTAACTTTAAAATCAAGCCAACAAGTTTAAGCACAGTTTACAGTTTTGATTTATATTTTTATCGAATTTATGTTAAAAAATTGAACATAAGCTTGGTTGGAATTTAAAATGTTTGCTCTTTCAATAACAAAACTTAAATAGTAACATAGTGAAAATAGAAAAATTTGACCGCAAAAAAAATTTGAACTGCGATTGTGATGCTTTTAAATTGATAGTTCACTGCTGAATATAGGTCTCATCCAAGTTATGCCAAAAAGCACAGTCTTGAGCCACCTACATCCATCGTCTTACCAAGTCGTCATTCCATAATGGGGGTCCTGACACTCCGCTTGCCGGTACTTGGCTGTCTCTCCAAACCTTAAATTCCCCATCGTATAGTATCCGTATTAAAAAGTATTTAGTTGTGTTGCGATTACACATTTAAATTTACAACATCTAAGTTCACAAATCCTTAAATAAATATAAGAATAAAAAATACATTAAGGTTACACGTTACGATCATTTTTGACACTAAGTTTAATTTTGTAATGTGTGCCTCATTCGTTGCATAACATTTAAGTTAACTTCAACTTCAGTTCAATCAACATAGCCGAGTCAATTTATACGAGTAATCTCTTCTGCACTATTTTCGTTATGGCAAAATGTTCATCATCATCATCATTACAACCCTTCACAAGTCCACTGCTGAACATAGGCCTCCCCCAAGGAATGCCACAAAGCACGGTCTTGAGCCACCTGCATCCATCGACAAAATGTTACTTTTAAACTATTAAAACCTTTTAAACAACCTATGTGAGGGTAAGTGGCTTTGGGTCATAGGCATATACTCGATTAAGAATTAAAATGCAGATGCGTTGTAACCAGGACTGCCAATTTTGGTTTTAATTCCGGGACTAAAATCATAACGAATACAATTACTAAGATAGAAGGTAAAACGCTTTTTATCTAAGATAATTTAACCTATGATAAATATAATCAACCTACTATTTACCATTGGTTATGGTCACTGCAATTTTTTTGGCCATTTGATCTTAATTACATTTCTTCTGTAGTTTCGTCTTGACTACCGCTGGGATAGACGGTTTTGTTCTTTTGTCCATAAGTTAAATAAAAACACTGTTCACAGAAAGATTAAAATTAGTTAACAGAAAGCATTGCTAATTGGTATGGATAGATTGAACGTACAGCGTGACGACAGTTCTCAATGCAACTAGAACGGCCACCAGACGGTACACTGCAATTCTATATAGCGCGCGTTCTATATAACACACTACTGAAGCTTTAGACAAAAGAGAACTTTATAGAATAAGCGGCCTGACCTGAAGATACTACTGTAGGCTACGGCCAACGTCCAACAAAGACAACAGCTATATATAGCTGCTGTAGCAGTCGGAGATGCGTTGTTACCCTCCTGAGATCTGCACTATTGTATATTCTTTACATGTTACACCTTCCAGCCTGTGTTTTTACTGGCTGTCGATACTTTTTAAACTGGAAAAGTAGTGGATGCATTTGCTGCATATGTAAAGGCGTGTAGGTAAAGGCGGCTAGGTTTCCCCTACAAGTCCCTAAACAAAAAAGAGCCCTACCACTTAGTAAATATATTTTAATAATGATTAATAACTAGCGATCTGCCCCGGCTACGCACGGGTTATTTCTGACAGCAGCGCCACCTACCGGGTCCAATTGTGAATCTAAACCATCCAGGGACCCACTCAAACACACAAAAAATTTGATCAAAATCGTTCGAGTCGTTTTCGAGTTTTAGCGAGACTAACGGACGGCAATTGATTTTTATATAAAGAGCTATAGTAAAGCCTTACCTTAGTCCTGAGGTGTTACAACGCATTTTTATTACATTGCAACAATATTTTCTGCGAAGTTAATAGCTTCTGAATGCTTGAAAGTGGTTGCCGTGGTCGAAAATCGACCTTCATCGTCTTCCGCTGATCGACACTCTGAACTTTGATACTCTTGTTATATGTTAACCTTGACTTTAGTCGTATCAACATATATTAACAACCTTTTGTCCACAGCTAGCAGGGCTACTCACATGCATTATTTGAAAATAGCACACTATATAGTCGCATGTACTATGCATTTTAAAATGTTAACATTACGCCATTATTTGTTATCTCCTCTTTGTTTATTAGGTCCGTCCTACCTAACGCTTATACCGCAGACACCAAACATTCTTTGATCTTTTAGGTTCGATTCAAACCATTTTTTTTTATTATCTGGCAAATGGTATATAATTTTCTTGCTTTTTAATATAAGATTTGCGCTCTATCATAGAATAAAAAATACTCATCTATATTTTACACTGAACTACATTAATTATTACACATAAGTTTTTTTTTCATTTATTTATCACATGAACAAGCAATACAAATATTTGTAGTGATAGCGTACTCGTACATCGGAGGTCCATTTAGCGTCCACGAATATATAGATATTACTGAATAGCTGTTTATTATTGTATTATATGTATACCAATTAATCCATTAGAACAGCGACGAATTCGATCCAGGAATGTCCAGAATGTAACTGTGCATCTATAAAAGGGATTGGAGTCGAACGATGCGGCTCGTGCTGCGACTATTTTAGTAACATTGTGGACGGACGTCTGCTTACCGCGGCGGGATGTAATATGTTACTACTGATGGTAAATAGGATTTATAGATCATTGCGTTTTATTTCGTTAGGTCTTTATAAATTTTTCTTCAGCATTATCATCTGAGTGCTCAGAGACATTGTTCGGACTAATTACAGCCGCCATATTTCACCATCGCACATCGCGACATAATTCGTGATATCATCCATACCATCTGGATGATATATGCGGTCCACCTTGTGCGATATACCAGAACTTTTATTCCCCACACAACTTCTTTGTGGAATCAGCTACCATCAACAATTTTTCAAGTTCGATACAACTAAGGGATCTTCAAGAAAAGAGCCTACTCTTTTTAAAAGGCTGTCAACGCACCTGCAATTCCCCTGGTGTTGCAGTTTTCATAGGCGATGGTAGCCGCATTCTCGTTAGTACCATCTTCTATAAAACAATTATCATTACAGTCGTGCACAAGTCCATTGCTGGACACAGGCCTCCCCCAAGGAATGCGACAAAACACGTTCCTGAGCCATACCTGCATCCATCGAGTTCCTGCATGACTTATTAGAACGTCATTGTATTTAGTAGGGGCCATCCTAATTATTCTTACAAATTTATTGTGTACTAGCGACCTGCCCCGGCTTCGCCTGGATCTACATTATTAATGTGGCGTCATTTATATTTTGAGATTATCATCAATGGCCATTTGTTTCATCAATTTTTCTATTTCTAAAAAAATCTCCAAGTTGTTCAGATTATAGCCTAAATAACTCCGGGCATTACTCTCTATTTGTTCGTCAAGTTTAATTACAATCGGTTCAGGCATTCCGAAGTTTAGCCCGGACAGACACACAGACAAAAATTTTAAAAATAGTTATTCGTGTCTTAATGGCATGCAAATTACCCCCTTAGTTATTTCGATATTACAGATATACACTTTAATCTCTTATTTATATGTATAGATATAAATAAGCAAACGTATAAACTCAAAATAACTTAAAATATCTCGATGCTTCAGATAGATCTCGATGAGAAATACGCTAATTTGTTAACAGTGTTATAATCTATTCCTGTGGTCGTGCTATCGTGATCAGTTTATAATAAACAATTATAGGGTATTGTTATCGTCATGATTGTGGCCTCTGTTTACAATATTAGTAGTATCTTGTGAATAGATTAGTTGACTTATATACGTGGTAGAGCCAGGTTGCAGTCATATTATGGTAGTGGCAAGACTGTGTCGGTTCGACCAGGGTAGGACCACGCTCTCACAGAATACCAGCGTAAAATAGCAGCTCAATGATGCTGTGGTTTGTATGGTGAATATAGAGAACCGGAGACCCTTTTTACTGGATACGAGGCATTCCATCTCAGTCCTCAGGATGACAACACATCTGTATTTTGATTCTCAATCGAGGATACATGTAGATGTTTATACGCCACAGCATCCTTTTACCATCAGGTGGTCTGTGTGTTAGTTTGTCACCCTTATGCTATATAAAAAAAGAGAATATATTTGGGCACTAAACTTTTTGATCTATACTTAATAATATAATATAAAAAGATAATAGAATTAGTTGACAACAGGTCTCTCTAGGTGGTAGAACTCATTTTCTGTCTAAAAGTCCGTCTGGGTAGGTACCACCACCTCTAATACCTCTGAAAGGTATGTAGAGCCCAGTACGATTACGGCTATAAGGCATTCCATCTTAGTCCTCAGAGGTGACAACGCATCTGTAGCCTTACTTGTTTGAAGTTGACTGCATGTGTCCATGGACCGCAGTAGCCACTTCCATCAAGTGGACAGTAAGTTCGTTTCTCATATGAGATTTATAAAATAAAATAAAATAAAAACATATCTGTTGCCAACCCGCTCGCCAAGCGTGGCAACTACGGCAATATCCCCCCAATGAAGAAAGTGACGAAGAAACGGCCCCCAGTCCCCGGCGGCCCCGCTATTCCTGGCTACGGTGGCGACCATGGTAACGGCGGGGCAGGGGGTGCTAAGAATCTCCGGTGGAGGTTCGGTTGCCACCTACGACGACTCGACCTGACAACTTATAACGCACGCACCTGAGGACTGACGAGAAGATCCTGAGCTGGAAGAAGAGATAGACAAGTTGCGCTGGAATATTATAGGATTATCCGAGGTCCGAAGAGAGGGGAGGACACGGTAATCCTCGAATCCGGCAACTTGTTCTATCACCGGGAGGGCGACCATCTGTCCCAAGGAGGTGTCGGATTTATCGTCCACAAGTCTCGTTAACAACGTTAAAGATTGGGAGTGTGTCGACGAGGGTTGCGTACCTTATACTCAGAATCACCAAACGGTATTCGCTGAAGGTCATACAGGTTTACGCACCAACTTCGGCACACCCTGATGAGGAGGTGGAGGAAATGTATGAGGATATCTCTAGAGCCATGCATTCCTCAAAACCCACTATACGGTGTTAATGGGAGACTTCAACGCAAAGCTAGGCACAAGAGAGAACGGTGAGCTGAAAGTAGGGAAATTCGGATTAGGCAACGGAACCCATAACAGCAGCTGGCCGACTTCATGGAGAAAGAGGACTTTTATGATGAACTCTTTCTTCCAGAAGCGGCCCCACAGGAAGTGGACCTGGTCGAGCCCTGACGGTTCGACAAAAATGAGGTTGACTTCATTATGACGACTAGACGCCAACTGTTCAGTGATGTCTCAGTGATGGCGAGGGTGAAAACTGGTAGCGATCACCGAATGGTTAGAGGCACACTGAACCTAAACGTTAAGTTGGAGAGGTGTCGTCTAATGAAGTCAACGCCCGTCCCCTCGTGCTCTAATCCAAAGTCCCGAAACCTTTCAGCTCGAGTTACTAAACAGTTTTCAGTGCCTAGAAGATTGCAATGGAGTGGACGATATGAATGACAAGCTCGTGGAAACTGTCCATGCGGTCGGAGCTAAGTTTTGTAAGACCCGCCGCAGAAGAACACAAAACTCTCCGATCACACTCTTAATCTCATGGCTGTTAGACGGAAATGAAGCTGCAATCTTCAGTAGATTTGATAGCACAGGCAACTGAACAGACAGATCTCCAAATGCATGCGGCGGGACTTGCGCAACTTCAATACAGCTCGTATTGAAGAAGCGATCGAGCGGAACCAGGGCTCCAAAGTCTTTGCCAGAGATCTGTCTGCCAGAAAGAGCCAACTGTCGAAGCTGAAGACCGAGTGTGGCAGCGTCGTTTCCGGGACACCTGAGATTTTGAGTGAGATTGAGAGGTTCTATGGGCAGCTGTACACATCATCGTTGCGGCCACACGCAAGTGTGAGTAACGATCCAAGAGCGAGTCTTATCCGACACTATTCCGATGATATCCCGGACGTCAGTCTGAGCGAGATTAGAATGGCTCTCCAGCACCTTAAAAACGGCAAGGCCCCAGGCGAGGATGGAATTACAGCGGAGCTTCTGAAAGCGGGTGGAAAACCGGTACTTGAAGTCCTTCAGAAGCTCTTTAATTCCGTCCTACATGGTGGCACTACACCGGAGGCGTGGAGCAGAAGTGCGGTGGTCTTGTTCTTCAAGAAAGGCGACAACGCCTCTTGAAGAACTACAGACCGATTTCCTTCTGAGCCGCGTCTACGTGCTGTTTTCGAGAGTCATTACGAATCGTCTCGCACGCAGACTCGACGACTTCCAGCCTCCCGAACAAGCCGGTTTCCGAAAAGGCTTTAGCACCATAGACCACATATTATTCTTCGGCAAATTGTACAGAAGTCCGAGGAGTACAATTTGCCACTATGTCTGGCGTATGTGGACTATGAGAAAGCCTTTGATTCCGTCGAAATTTGGCGGTGCTGCAGTCCTTCAGCGGTGCCAAGTTGACTGTCGGTATATCGAAGTGCTGAAGTGTTTGTACAGTAGGGCCACGATGGCTATCCGAGTACAGAACCAGAGTACAAAACCTATCCAACTGCAGAGGTGTTAGACAGGGTGACGTAATATCCCCGAAACTCTTCACCGCTGCATTGGAAGACGTTTTCAAGCTTCTGGACTGGAAAGGATACGGCATTAACATCAATGGCGAGTACATCACCACCTTCGATTTGCCGATGATATAGTCCTTATGGCAGAATCGCTGAGGACCTAAGCACTATGCTCAATGACCTCAATAGTGCCTCCCAACGGATAGGTCTTAAGATGAACATGGACAAAACAAAGATCTGTTTAATGTCCATGTCACACCTATGCCGGTAGTTGTTGGGAGCACTAAGCTCGAAGTTGTTGACGAATATGTTTACCTGGGACAAATAGTCCGACTAGGTAAGTCCAACTTCGACCGAGAGGTCAATCGACGGATTCAACTCGGCTGGGCAGCGTTCGGGAAATTACGGCACATCTTCTCGTCAGGTATACCTCAAAACTTGAAAACGAGGCTGTACAACCAGTGCGTGTTGCCAGTGATGACCTACGGAACTGAGACGTGGTCCTTCACTGCTGGCCGGATGAGGAAGCTCAAGGTCGCTCAGCGAGCATGAGAGGGTATGCTTCGGGTCTCACTGCGTGATAAACTTAGAAATGAGGATATCCGCAGTAGAACCAGAGTGACCGACATAGCCCAACAGATTAGTAAGCTGGTGGCAATGGGCCGGCCATATAGCTCGAAGAACCGACAACCGATGGGGAAAAAAGGTTCGAGTGGCGGCCCTGTACCGGCGGATTTGTGGCGTCCCCCACTAGATGGAGTGACGACCTGGTAAGACATGCAGGAAGTCGATGGATGCGGGTGGCTCAGGACCGTGCTTTGTGGCATTCCTTGGGGAGGCCTATGTTCAGCAGTGGACTTGTGAAGGGCTGTAATGATGATGATGATGAAAAACATATCTGATCTTATCTTGGCAATGAACCATTATTTCAACATGTCAAATCGGTAAGATACGCATAGAAGCACCAACTATTGTATAATATAAAGTTTATATTTATTTAAGTAATTACATACTTATCTTCACGCACAATCCTGACGGGGTAGCCAGAGAGAACAGATCGCCAAGTGTCACGATCCTTACATATCTTTTCGCTTCTTTCAGATTCATAATCTTCTTCATGCATGCACGTCTAGGTATCCGAGTACTCTTGACCTTCCCTCTTCGAGCAGTTTGCTCACATGGTTCGAGTTAGTCTCGGTCTACCTCGACACCTTTTAATATTAACTTCGCGCTATATATTTTCTTCACCATTCGGTCTTCACTCATTCGCTCAACGTGCCCAAACCATCGAAGCACGCCCTTATCAATTTTGTGATAAGGTCATCTTCAAACCTGCCATATTGCGAATCTCTCTGTTTCGCTTTCGGTCAGCCATGGTAACGCCGCACATTTTACGAAGAGATCGCATCTCCACTGCATTCAACTTGCTTTTATGCTCTTCTGGCATACCCAGGTTTCGCACATATAACAAAGTTGGTACCAACACTGCGTTATGTATTGCAAGGCGTGCGCTCTTCACTACGCCTTGCCTTTTGACCAAAGCAGTCAAGGCACCATTGACTTTGTTCCCGGCAGCGACACGCCTGTCCACATCTAAATCACATCTTCCATCCCACAAAAGCATTTCAAGTATACAATTTCATTTACCTGTTCTAGACATTCTTGATTTACCATATTTCACACTTCGTTCTCTCTTCGTCCCTTTCAAATACCAGAACCTTAGTTTTATTGGCATTCAAACGGAGACCTTTAATTTCACATTCCTCTTTCATACGCGTGACCATGTCTGTAGTTCTGCCTCTGATGGTGCAATAAGCACTGCATCATCAGCATACAGCAGACAATTTACTTTTATGTCACCCATTTCACACCCAGACAGCTATCTTTCAGCTTCTGTAAACAGCTGTCGAGATATAGTATGAACAGCCAGGAAGACATGACACAACCCTGTTTTACTCCCGTTTGGACGCTAAACATGGTGACAGGTCATGCCCTACCTGCACACAGGCTTTACAGTCGCAGTAAAGTGCCTGCACAGCCCTTAGCAATCGACCATCCACACCGTACCCCGGCAACAATTCCCACATTTTCTTCCTTATTTTATCGAAACATTTGAAACTATCTTGAAATCAAAGGTAGAAAGTAAAGGGGCATAAGACATAAGTACCGTCCGTTTGTTGGAACAGGTCAGATGTCGAAACGGTAACGGTTTCTAAAAGGTAGCACACTATTTAGATATATTATGCAGTGCTTGATAGACACAAAAATGTTTGTTCAAAAATTTCACTGCACTCGAACGTCGCCCACTCCCTAGCTGGTATCGTGTGCATTACTCATTTAAAAGAGGCCGTAACATGCCCTTAAGGCTCTGGTACAGAGGGAGTGATACTCGTAGTTTCTGTTTTGTCACTACTTGCTGTATTACATGGAATTTTTATAAAAATTTATTCGGTTATCTCATAGGCAAGAAAGAACTGACTTTCAGGACAGGAGTGATAGGCTAAAGATTGTAATGTTATTTAAATTAACCTTATTCACTTTACGTCGCTTCTCGTTTCGCCACTTCTTCGGCTTTTCGTCGTATTCACCATTGACATTTACCTAATATCAAGTCAATTTTGGTCAAACGTTGGCTTATTTATAATAAGAAATTATATACTAATTATCTTGAATTATTTTCTTATCTTATTTTAAGGCAAAAGCAAAATTTGGTAAGTTTTAGAGTTGTATTATGACTGCAGCACGAAAATATCGGCTTGACTGGGAATGGACCACGCTCTCATAGAATATCAGTGGAAAATAGCAACGTAATACTGCTGTGTTTCGTATGATGAGTGTAGAGAACTGAAAATCTATTTTCCTGGTAGCGAGAGCATTCCATCTTAGTCATCAGGGGTGACGACATACTTGCATTTTGCTTCTTAATCAGTGTTAAATGTTTATGGGCCGTTTGTCATACTAAGTACTACTTTTATAAAAAACAATGATACCTAGGTAAAATTAAACTTTAATAAAAAGTAAAAGCCGACTTCACAGAACTAAAAATAAATACATATAATATATTCACATCATACTTTCTGAAGTCGGTGCTAAAACATAGTGTATATAAGAATTAAAGTTAACTTTAATAATGCACAGTTAACTTTAATAATGGATATTATTTATTCTATTTAAAGCTTTTTTTGAGCCATTTGAGTTGACTAAGAATCACAACACTATCACAATCACAATAAGAATGACAAATAATATCACAACCTCAAGATAACTAGAATGTCGTGTAAATTATTTCATTAAAACTTAATCCCCTATTTTCCACCAGTAGGGTTGGAATTTTTTCTCCAAGTTTATATGGTGCCCTGAAGAATAAAAAGAAACAAAATTGAATTGAAATTTCCTTTTTTGAAGGCGAAAAGGAGTGGAAAGTTAGGGAAAGAGAGGATTTCTTTTAATAATTAGATTTTTAGCATAGTGTAGGATATATTTGGAAAGTGAACAAAAGATAGCGGACAACACATCTTCTATCTTGATTGTGTTTGCTACCCGAAACAGTCCGTGTGCAGCTTCAAATGAAAGGCATTTCAGCTATTACTACTTAAAATAAGCGATACTGTAAATTACTTTTTTAAATTTATTTGAATAATAATTTAAGTGCTTACTTTTTATTTTAGTTTTTAAAACTCTTATTTTTTTAATTTAAATACCTTGTCTATTTTGACATCCCGGAACGTGTTTTTTTGATCACCAGAATATTATGTTGTGTTTTGACTGTGACTTTGATATCGTGAATAAAGTAGGTAACCTTTAAAATCAAATGTTAGAATTGTATCTTATACTAATTTGTTAAGAAACAAAAACAATCATCAATCATCATGTGAGATTTAACAACATAGCCATACTTGTCCTTGACCGTGACCCGACAAACCTTAACCTTAAACGTTCATAATTTGGTTCGTTCCCTCTGTCCATATATGACATGACAGCTTATGTCAAGTCTCCTAAAGTATCTAACCAAATTAGATACAATTAACGGGAACTTTTTTCTATATAGGTCGCAATATTGAAATAAAATGTATACCATTTATTACCGCGTAGTGGCGATGTAAGAATATTTACTACCCCATATCATCCAGTGGGTGTCGTAAGAGACGACAGAGGGAAACAAATTAAGAGATGGGCAGCAGAGTTTTTCTAATAACCGAATAAAAATTAAAAAACTGCGGTTGCCAACCCGCTTGCCAAGCGTGGGAACTATGGTGAATATCCCCGCTATGAGGCGATCTAAGTTCATATGCATATGTTCAGCAGTGGACTTTAAATAGGCTGTAACGGTAACGGTATACCATTTATGTCCCTCTTATAAATGTAAACAGGGATGCAGTTTTTAGTTTTAGTTTTTTTACTTTACATTCCAAGTGGGATATAATTATTTTTAATTAATTATGAGGCGACCTATGGTTGGTTGAGGTTCTCGTGATAAACTTAGAAATGAGGATATTCGCAGTAGAACCAGAGTAACAGCCTTAAAGAGAGTAACCTTAAACATAGCCTAAAGGATTAGTAAGTTGAAGTGGCAATGGGCCGGCCATGTAGCTCGAAGAACCGACAACCGATGGGGAAGAAAGGTTTTCTAGTGGCGACCTCGTACCGGTAAGGGCGGCCCCCCACTAGATGGAGTGACGACCTGGCAAGATATGCAGAAAGTGGATGGATGCAGGTGGCTCAGGACCGTGCTCTGTGGCGTTCCTTGGGGTAGGCCTATGTTCAGCAGTGAACTTGTGAATAGCTGTAATGATGATGATGATGATTATGAGGTTCTATAAATTATTTATAGCGACGAAAGTTCAGCTTTAAGTAGCCTAATGCAATGTTGATTTTACATTAACTTTTTAAATATTGCAACTCAAATTCACTGAATACTTTCAATTAAATTAAGAATTGTACTAATACCATTTATATTATGCGTTTTAACTTTAGAAATTATTAAAGGTAATTTGCATAACCGCTATGCTACGCTACGCTACACCTTACACGTGTCCCACCACGAACTGGGCCATCTTTTTTGTAAGATGTGCTGAAACGGTCATGAAATATTACCGTTTTGTTTAATTGCCAAGTGAAAACTAAGCGTATAATGAAATTTTAATAATTATAGTTATTCTATTTCACGATGAAGTTTTGACTTTGGTTGTTGTTAGCCGTGCACATACACATTGTGTTAGTGTGCGTAGGCTGCGGGCGCTCAGTAGCGCTCCCGAGGTGTATGCACACTAACACAATGTGTATGTGCACAGCTAACAACAACCAAAGTCAAAACTTCATTGTGAAATAGAATAACTATACCAACAACTGCTCACTGCGTGGTTGCTGGGAGCGAAAGTGTAGGCGATTTGTGGAGGCGGCTTTGTTTTCACTTTGTGCAATCTTCGAGTGTTAATATGATATTTGTTAAGATAAATATGCAAATCTCTTCAGTGGAAACTACGTAACGTTTTTCCAAATAAAATTTGTTAGTTATAATTAAATTAATGTCATGCCTACGTACATCTCCATTTTCTTTAAATACTTCTTCAGCATCATCATTAGTAGCCGGCTAAACTGTATGCAATGCACCTAGCATCCGCATTTCGGCTTTTAGCCGTAACATTTATAAATATATTTTAGTTACTATTCTAAATTTAGCAGCTTTACTCCTAAACATTTACGTAAATTAAGAAATGCTTAAAGTAGTCACTTTAAACATTTCTTTATTTCTCGAATTTCTCTCCTCACTTAACGATAGCGATAATGAATGATTAAAAAGTAAGGTCGTAGTAATTATTTTATGAAGTAGATCTAAAGATTGACATTGATAATCACAACGGCTTTATAACGGTGTTTGTGGAATTTTTTGTAGAAATGAGTGACTTTATGACGTATTATGTATATACGCTCTATACTGATGTCAACAACTGGTCTACACTTGTACGCCTTTGTGGTCGATTAGTCACACAGCTTGCAAAACATGTGCACGAAGCTGTTTTAATGTAAATCGCCACAGTTCCTACAAAACGATCAGGCTATGGTCTCTAAGCCTTTCCGCTAAGGCGTTAAGTTATTGTCATAAACATCACGACTCTGTCGGCACTCGGAATACAAAATAGATCCATTGATATGTTAGAGTGTACCTGGACGATAAGCAGCCTGTTCCGTGAATTTTCTGTGGCGTTATGTTATGCCTTATGGATTGATAGGGAATTCTTGCGATCCCTTATTTGTTTACCGATAACAAGGCTAAGATCGTTAGAAATAGCATTTAAGATATTTTATTAATAATTTACTAACGACTGGCTTAGAAATCTTATGATAAATGGCGTTAGCATTATTCCTAGTATAAGATAATTATTAGATATTTATAACTTTTCTACACATAGTCATTGAAGCATACCATGAAGCGACACATGACACAGTATATTTAAAATGAACAAATAATTTTGTGAATGCTCGTTAAACAGTTACACTACATGAATTTCACTTTATAACTAAAAATAATTAATTTTAATTTGAACAACGACATAATTCGGCTAGAAACACGCCTCCTCACATTCCAGAGAAGAATTTTGAAGTAGCAAGAGTCCGCTGCGCTTACCCACATTGTCTTCACATGTCCTCGAATTTTAAAATTTCTCAAATAAAGATGTTGGCCTCACGATGTTTTCCTTCACCGCTTAGCACACGGTAAATTAAAAAAAAGGAATTAAAATTACAAATAACGATTTAATTAGTGCTAAACGTTTAACCAGCGCTTACTTATGAGATAACGTAGCGCGTCCATTTGATTATTCATCACATTACGATGTTAGTTTTCATTTAAAACAAGTTAAAAAATGAAGTATAAGAATCTTAGCTCAACTTAAGATATCCATGTATGGTCTTAAAGTTTACTGTAATTATGTTTGCGGTTTGTGTCACTCATACAATGAAATGCAGCAGGGTTTTATTTGTTGTCAAAATGAAGTGACAAACGAACTGCAAGTCCATCTAATGGTAAGTCCATGCACTGCAGCCCATGGACACCTGCAGCCAACCTCAAAGATGAAAGGCAACAGATCAGTTGTCACCTGAGAAGACTAAGATGAAATGCTTCACAGCTTGTGATTATACCGGCTCTTTATACCCTTCAGACCGGAACCCAGCCGTGCAAGCACTGCGCTTAGGCGGCACAAAAATGTAAGATATGTGGTACCTACCCAGACAGACTCCTAGGCAGAGGGGTCCTACCAAATAGAACCTAGGTTATGTTACAATACGCTGCTCTGTTTTGTTGCTGTGAGATAACAGAGCCATCACAACATATAAAATTTAGGCTTGTTGAATGAAAATTAGTAAAGAATATTTTTTATAATTTTGGCTCTCCACTTATACAGTGGTACATAAATTCAAAGTATTCTATAAATATTCAACTACGCATATCTACTATTTGAAACTTGTTTCAAGGATATAACAGGATTTTTGAGACGTCTGCGAAGGATAACTACTTTAAAATATTATTTACAAATCTTAAATCGATTCTTCGATATTTCGCGTCATTATTAGGCTCGGTTCCCACAGACACGGTTTAGCAATTCTGTTTCACGTTGCGTGCTTAAATTGCACGCTTAAAACTTTAACCTATTAATTATTTGATCGTTAAAAGTATTATTTAAATAATAAATTCTTTTTAATAATTAAAAAAAAATGTATTACTCTTATGTGTCTTCTAAAGTTGTCAGGCACTTTTCGCTGGTTGTTTATTCTTTTAGATACATTTCTAGATTATTTCAAAGTATTATCTAGAGTTCT
Organism: Parnassius orleans; assembly: GCA_029286625.1. Taxonomy (NCBI): domain Eukaryota; kingdom Metazoa; phylum Arthropoda; class Insecta; order Lepidoptera; family Papilionidae; genus Parnassius; species Parnassius orleans. Next base: position 2,733,640 of record JAGSMP010000006.1, on the reverse strand, counting down.
ATATTAATACTGTAGTCTAGTTCAATCATTTTCTCTATATATGAAATTTTATTACAATCTATAGATCTCATCAATGTTACTTGTCCAAACGAGCTACCGTAATTCTGTGTACCGGAATGGCACATTGTAAATTAATTATTTAGAAATCTAATATTAGTGGAATCTTTTCCGAAAACAACTTAGTCGTTCTTCACACAAAAAGGATAAAACGATATTATGATGCTGATGAATCTTAATTTATACTATTTTTCCTTTTTCGCCTGTGTATCTAAAGTCGAATTTTTGTTTTGTAACGAAGTTCTCAAGACTTCTTAAAAGTCAACTAATTTATTTATCCATTTGCCAATAAGATATTTACATTTATATCTTCAAATTGCATTAGGCTGTATCTCAAACAATAAAGCATAACTAAAATCTTTAACATTTTAATAAATTTCATCCAGGTAGACCAAAACCCTAAATGTTTAATAAAAGCATTACATTGTGCTTAACTTATTGCTATTATTATTAAGAGCCGTGGTAGCTCAGATGGTTAGCGCTCGCTGTAAGTTACACAGTACGCGAGCAACCCGGGTTCGATCCCCGCCGGCACCAATGAAATTGTTAATTGCAATTTTAAGTGTTGATTTACCACGTGCTCGGCGGTGAAGGAAAACATCGTGAGGAAACCTGCATGTCTGAGAAATCAAAAAAAAAATATTTCGAAGACGTGATGTTCGCCGACACGCATTGGGGCAGCGCGGCGGACATTTCCTTGCCCTAAAACCCTCTCAGAAATGAGAGGAGGCCTGTGCCCAGCAGTTGGACGTATATAGGCTGTAACTTTTAACTTATTGCTAAAATTTCATATCAGACGTCTCGGGACAACAGGAACATTTTGTTCATCGTCCTTTCATTCCGTCTGCTTCTAAGTATATCTACAAACCGATTGGGCGTCCCGTCCCGTATAAATCTTAATGTCGGCGCTTTTATTTGTGATTCGACTTAACTCGTTAATTGAGTTGCGTTGTTTATTTACATCGCTACGGGACGACAGACACGCGATATCAGTAAGGAACGGAGTGACGACAAGGATTAATCGTCTATCAGATTTTTTGTTTATTTATTATTTTGTTTTCACGTTAATGTATATTGAATGCTGACGTTTGTACAGCACGTTGTAAATCATACATTCTTAGAATCCATTTATATATTAGGCACCGCCACGAGATCGGCTGTTGAATAAATTAATAAAAAACTATGTTTTTATAAACGTCGACGCAAAGCTCAAACATGGATCGTTTAATCAGGTTTTATATAGTATAGTTTCTTATCTTTTTTTTAAACGAATGTGTGCCTTATATCTAAATGTTTTATGTTGTTTAATAATTCATCATCTTTATTTTAGAACATTACAAGTCGACAGCTAAAACCTATACTTCTCGGCATAAACCTCCAGCAAAGAGTGGCTCCCACAAAACACTACTGCTCTGAGTTTTCTGATTCTCCTATATGGCGATCCTATGAGCTGCAAGCTCAAACTATTGCTGCTTCAGCTTCTAATCCTTAGGGCTGTGTCTGTTACTTCGGTGATAATGTTAACAATAATAAAACGCTGAACTCGTGTAGAAAACTTCTTCATCAGGCATTTAAAGTCCACTCCTGGACATGGGCATCTCTCTTTGTAGGGAGAATTTGCCATAAACGTCACGCTTGGTAGGTGGATTCACGATAGCAGTACCAGAGACATATCGCATCTTTGACGCAGAGTTGCTGGTCTAGATATTTTACGCTTGGCGTAAACAGATGGTTACACGGTCATTCGGAAACCATAATATCTTTTTACTTTCTCATAGTCGCTGCGTACGACACCTAGGGGACGAAATTTGGTGATGGATTCTCTTATACCGGCACTACAGAAAAAATATTTATATTTTATTAATACCTTTTGTTACCCGTGATTTATATCACAGTTCTTTTTTATTTCCACATCAACATAATATTTTTTTCCATAATTCTAGCTATTCCTTTAACACATTATTTAATAATTATTGCAATACCACATAAAGGCCACATTTTATAATGAAAAGAATGGTTAAATGATGGTCGTGTTGCAATATTACACAGTGAATTCTCTTACGCTGAAACTACCACGACCTGGAAAATATCTCCCGATAGGAGCTTATTCAAAATATGGCAAAATAAGGCCTATGTTCAGCAGTGGACTTGATATGTATTTGTCAGTGATTTTGATAGGCTGTATAGACGTAAAAGAAAAAAAAAATAATTTACATACCGACTTTGATGAAACCAAACCTCGTTGTAGACGTTGTTGTATAACCGCGACATTGAAGACATCAGAGCTATAGTATGCCAAATCGATTGAGAAAAACGGACAATGACCTTTCGGTCGTTTAACCAGGGTTACAAACCTTCAATATATAGGCACATTTTATATGTAGTACTTTCTTTATTTATAATGATTTTTATAATGATTGATATAATATATATTTATTAACTATTATTAAAAGTTATGTGAAAGATCGCTGTAGAAGAAAAATCATCTATTGTTATAAAGTACTTTATTCATTTAACAACAAAAACATTAATTTATAATATTATAGAAGATTCGAGTGATAACGACACCGAATAAGTACGTACTTATGCAAAAGATAAAACTTTATTTTTAATATTATATAAGAACTTTATTTTTATTCGGTGCAATCATCACTCGTATCTTCACTTGATGAACTATCTGTAACATTAATTATAAAGCGATCTGCAGTTTGGTCAATTCTATCATCCATGCCACGCATTTTTGTTCAACCTTAAGGACATGCTGAACACAGTTTTTCCATTTATCTGGCGTGATTTGAGTTAAACCATCTTTAAGTAAATTTTAACATCTTTAACTTGAAAGTTGTATTTTTCGTGCAACGTACCCTTTCACATCTGCCCACACAAGTTCACGGTTAAGCTCACAGTGATAAGGAGGTAACCTACCACTGTGATGCTTTTTCTTTTGCCATCTCGTCGGTGACGTAACTTGATAGTTATCTTTAACTGCCTTTATTTTTTCCATTAAGTGGGTCTTGTGTCCGAGGGCACGTATGCGATCTGTTTAGATTCTAGCCATTCCTGCATATTTTGTTTCCGCCAAGACATTGTTGGGGTTTTTCTAAACGTCTGAGTGGTAACTAGCGTTATCCATAACTATGACATCGCCGCTTTGCAGTTTTTCTATTACTTTTCTAAACCAGTCCTCGAAATGGAGAGCGTCCATACTCTCATGGTAGTCACCAGTAGATGATGATTCAAATACCCAATCACATCCTCCAAAAGCCATTTTCATTGCCAACGTGTACAACTATTAATCGCTTTCCTTTACCTGAAGGGCTTTCGCGCCAGTAGAGTAGCCTTCTAACCGTGATTGACGAGAAGATTCAATTGTGGTGTCTTCCCATACCTTTCCCATAGTATGACCTGCGTTAATCCATGTTTCGTCAAGGTAAAAATGTTACGTCCTCGTTTCTTAATATTTGTATTTCTCTCAAATATCTGGTACGCCACAGAACTATCTCTGGGCGATCTATTGAACCACTTTTCTGTTTCTCTTTATATATTTGAATTTTAAATGGCGCAACACACGTCGCAGGAAGTTTTGCTCAAGTTTGGCAACTGGTCATCTTGATTTATACTGAGCAAAATTTTGTCTAAAGTCGGTAATTCTCCTGCAAGAAAGAACTGATGCACTTTCGCTCTTATAGCCGATTTATCAAAATCGTCCAACTTGTCAATTACAGACTTTTTCTTTTATTAATTATTCCTTTTCTGGTATTTTATGGAATCTCTATACACGCTTAATACGCGATATATAGTGCTCTTGCTGACTCCTGAGATCTCCGAAACCTTTTCTACCATATTAACGTTTGAAGGATACACGTCTTCGGGCCAGGTGTTTTGACATATTTGTATACATTAATGATAATCTCTTGTTCCCCGACCGACAAAGTGGTAGGTTTCTCTTTTACTGGTGACGTTAAAGGTGCTCCAGAAGATGGGCCTGTAAATAAATGACAAAAATATACTACCATAGTACTACATCACATAAATACATATTGTTTTGAAAATAAATACCACATGGTCACATAAAAGAGCGCTTTAAGAAATAGAAAGGCTACGTCGTCGCATTTGTACCTATTTGTACGTACCTGCTACGTTTATTATGGGTCGGCGACGTCTTTCCACTTGATGTTGAAGGACCGGGTCCTTCACCAAATTCTCCTGAACTCATGTCGATTTAGTAACGACCGTCACAGTAAAACTAATATAACAGATTCAAAAACAAAACTTAACGATATAACAAATTTAACAGTAAAAACTCAACTAAAACAATGCAATGAATGCTATGAATTACCTGAGACGTACACGCAAGCGCTATCCGAACACGAATGAAAACAAAATGGCGGACCGGCCCAAAAAGGTGACGCATCTCTGGCTGCCATTGTCACGTTTCTTTAGAACGAACTGACGTAACGCGCGTTTTGTTTATTTTAAAGGGATGAATTTGCAAAAGCTCAATATGGTGATTATATTGCTTCAAATATTTTTTAATATGAAACTGTTATTAAATGAATTGCTGCGTTACTTACCATAAATTGAAATATAAATATAACACATTTTTCGCGATGTACCGTAAGATTTTACTATGTTTATAGGAACCACAGACAATATTATTTAAGAAACAAAAAACAAAACATATGTGCTGACCTAGAAGTGGAATAATATCAATATTTAAATATTGTTATCACATCTAAATTGAGATTTTGTAAGTTACGCCTTTTGACACTCGGCTCATATCTGAGGTCATTGTCCGTTTTTCTCAATCGATATGGCACATACTATAATAATAATTGTGATAAAAAAACTATTGCGTGCATGAAATTTTTACCTTCTTGACCTTGATCTTGTATGTTACATACATGCACCTTTTTTATTGTAAGTTATATTGGGCGTAGGCATTTCCATTAGAGTGCCACCATTTTCTGAGTGCAACCCAGCTCTGCCGTGTTCTGCTAGATTTATTAATCTAAAAAGAGTTGTGATATTATATCAGATGGTAAAATCACACATCGCCATATGTAGCTTATGAAGCAATTTAAACAAAAACTTATTACTATGATTACCTAGTCCGTCTTTTCACTGTATAATTATTCTTTCAATATTTTACGCTTTTCTAAAAAATATTGATGTGGAAAAGAAGAAGTGCCGGGTGTAAGATGTACTTCGCCGCAGCTGTAGTTTCTTTAAACTGTGACGTATTCTTCATTAATTAAACAGATTAGATTGCGAAAGCCATTATAGTCCTCATTCCTAAATATGTTGAATGCCTAAATACTTTTTATCATTATTATTAAATAAAACTAATTTTACGAGTTTTATCGAGCTTAACTTTAATTTATTTTTAAAGTCCTGACATTTCGACTACTTTAAGGCAACTAAAGACAGGAAGAGTCTCTCCAAAATATTTATGTTAGCTTAAACATAAGGAATCATTATCAACATGATCAGTTTGTAAACTGTCCTCTGTCTATTTTTATTCTTATTGAGAATTTTCAATTCTTTATCACCAAATTAAGATTAACATTGACCACAGTTTTCATGATTTACTTTTTCGATTTGGGTACTTTGTTGCTGGTACATTAAAAGGATTCTGCTATCTGGCAAATGCCACGCGGTACCTACGACTTACCACGAAGATAAGATTCCTTAGTATATTTATTTATGTGGTTACCACACAGCGGACATTATAAATTAAACAGGTATCTTCGATATCAACTTAATGAACACTTTAGTCTTATAGTTTTATAGACTGCTTTCGGATGTAATGAAATCTAACATCTGTTATATATATAAGATTTTGTTTTTTATATTTTCTAATGTTATATACATTTTCTTTTGGTCCTATATAATATCTATTAAAATTTACAAATAGAGATCAATCTTAAGTTTAAGCTGAAAATCAACATTTTTTATGGTTCTTAGGATCGTAACTACTAACTAAAATTGTTTGATATGTTTATACTACTTATATGATATTATTATTATACAACCCAGATTTGTTTTATGTGTACTCCACAAATTGCAGCATTACATTTGCCTCAATAAAATTTTGTTTTCCTCTCCTTTTCCCAAATACACAGACTATATGAACTTACTTATACGACATTGTATGAGCGTTGACCGGTTGTTGTGACTAAGGTGGTGGCGGTCTTCGGGTATTATGTTCCGGATTCAACTTTTGATGTGTTTTTTTTCTTTGAATGTTTGAAATTATAACTTTTCCATGCCGGTACGGCGGAATCATCGGAATAGTCAATATTTTTATGAAGTCTCTTCGTACTAAGTTCGTGCAGGTTGACGAAAGTCCACTGTTGGCTGTGAAATTAGTTTCAATGAATTATCATCTTCAAACATAAATTGCATTGATAACGGGCTCCACCACTGGATTCGAAGGACTCATTTCTTCCTCTTGATCACCATTTTGTTCGGAATCAGATCCATGCTTGATTACTTTTAAAAAGTCTTCAGTTTTCTGCCTCTATTTCTTCATTCGGGCGTACATGGATTTAATGGTCGCCATTTTGTTATATAATACACGCTAATGGACCCGCTGTTGGACCCAAACACAAATTTTAAATCCGTAGCATTCATGCGCTGCATACTATCTGACACCTGTGAGTGTTACCCGCAGCAACAATGGATCGATCGTTCGAAGGTAGTAGGAGCAGCAACGACACTAAGCGCTCACTTTAATAGTACCAAGCAAAAATACAGAGTTCTGTGTCCGATGGACATATTAGTGATTGCTTAAGTATTAAAGTACACCTGACTGTAAGTGGCTAATGCAGCCCATATGTATCTGCAACCAACTGCAAACAAAGAAGGCTACAGATGTGTTGTCACCTCTGAGGATTAAGATGAAATTCCTTGCAGCCTGTAATTTTGACTTTCTCCTATTAACATTTTTTCACCTTTAACCTCTAACCTTTAAGACTGGAACTCAGTAGTATAAGCACTGCTGTGTGGCAGACAGAAATAGGTAACAGGGTGGTACCTACCCCAGACGGAATCCTAATTACTAAAAGAGTCCTACCCTAGACGGTAGTAGTAGTAAATGTGTGTTTGAGAAATTAAACTTGAGGACATGTGAATGCCGCCAACTTGCATTGGGCACACTCGGCAGCATGCACGGCATACTCTTTACTCCTATAAAAGTGTCAGAGTTTGTCTGAACTCTGCACTGGGACACGTTTTATAAAAATAATAATAAGAATTCTTTTATTTTAAACCTAGATTCATATAAGTTGTTAGTAATACAAATGTATGTACGCTTATTAACTAATTTTATACATAAAGAAATGGGTCAATTATAATAAAAGTTAATGTTAAAGTTACAGCCTATATTCGTCCCACTGCTGGGCACAGGCCTCCTCTCATTCCTGAGAGGGTTTTAGGGCAAGGAAGTGTCCGCCGCGCTGCGCCAATGCGTATTTTCAAACTTCACATGTCTTTGAATTTTTGTTTTCTTATTTCTCAGACATGTTTTCCTTCACCGCCGAGCACGTGGTAAATCAGCACTTATTATTGCAATTAACAATTTCATTGGTGCCGGCGGGGATCGAACCCGGATTTCTTGTGTACTGTGCAATTTAGAGCGAGCGCTAATCATCTGAGCTACCACGGCTCTCAATTATAAAGTTTAAACGTTATTGCGTAGTTACATCATAGTTTCGTCCACCGTCCAGTTACGTCTATGATATCGTTAAGTTTGCTCATTGATTATCCGCCTGTCAGATTAAGTCCGTAAAGTTATTTTGAATTCAGTACATTATCGTTGTCTTTGAGGAGCTAGTTGCGAGTCACGCATTAGGTATTAGCACAACAGTGGCACAACTCGTTAATCGGACTTTCAAATGTTTCCATTGATGCAATTAACGTTTTTTCCCCATTGGATACAAATTATACATTATTTATCTTGTCAGTATTACGAAATAAACAATTCCTCTTTTCACGTAAGAGCTGGAATTAATTTTCTTAAATCTACCCTACTCTGGCTCTACCACTAGGTAGCTTATAGCTCAGAAGCTCATTAGAGTTCCGGTATCGGTCGTTGGTAATATAGAAACAGAAACAGAAACTTTTTATTCAATTTAGATTATAAATAATACTTATTGAAAGTCACTCTTTTGTTTAAAAACCTCTGTTCTGGGAAGAACCAGCAAGAAACCCAGCGGGACTTATTTTTTAAATAACAGCTTACAATCATGTATGTTACACAATTAACAACACAAAACAAATTAGAAATAGTTTGGTAGCGATCACCTCATTCCCAGGGGTTATTATCATCCATAAATTCCTTAATATTATACCTAATAACCTTTTTCTTTTAAACTTAGTTTAATAAAGTTTTTGAACTTTGAGCAGGTCAAATTTGGTATGTATTGTACTATAAGAACCGCACGTAACGTGACTTATGATAATGTATGTGCTTTAATATTTTCGAACACATTTTTCTCATTGTGCATAGATGTATAATGGAGCCAATGTGGTCTTATGTAATTACAATTTCGATATTATCGAATGGGTGGGATCTGAGTCGCTAGACGAATTTGCATTGAGATGTTGGTTAACAGTTAACATACTAATTCAACCACGCTGGCTGGTTCTTATCGAGACTGTCTTATACTTTGTATTTAAAATCTGTCTGGTTTCGTTCAAGATAATTGTCGATGTATTTATGTGAGCAGACGCTTAAAATTATATACTTAAATTAAATTTATATGTTGTATAAATTTAATTTAAGTGTATAGCTTTGTTTTACGCATATTTTATAGGTGTACCTTAGTTGTTGTTAGTTGTATCTTAGAATCTTATTGATGAAGCCAAAACTTCACAAAAATACTTTAAAGCATTGACCTACTATAGGTCAATTTATTTATTTGACAATTTATGTACACACAAAGTAAAAATAAAAAAGATATTTTGTCTACTACTATATTTACTATTTATACTGCTATACTTAGTACTTATTTACTACTATATTTAGTACTATATTAATACTATATTTAGTAGGTAGGTAAGGTAGGAATGTGTACTTCTTAGTCTATCATTTCAGTTTAAGCCTAAATTTTTAACTATATATTTTAATATCCAGATCCACACAGACTTTTCATCTCAGTTCTCGTTGAAATAGAAATAAACTGAAAACAAAGTAAAAACCGTCTTATAAAACTACTAATTATAATAATGTAATTTCTACAGTATAGTTTTTTAAGTCGGTGCCAATACATTGTGTATCAAAGAATTAAAGCCCCGACGTCTGAAGCTATTTTGTCGAAATTGTTTTGTTCTTTTTAATATTTGAAGTCGTTTTATACTTATTTTAACCGACTTCAAAAAGGAGGAGGTACTCAATTCGGCTGTATTTTTTTATGTGTGTTACCTCATAACTTTTTTCTAGGTGAACCGATTTTGATGATTCTTTTTTTATTTAAAAGTTGGTGCTTCAATTTGATCGAGGTCTGACCAGTAGTTTTTGAGTTATCCTTAATAATTTATATTGAAGTCGGTTGTACAAACTTTTTAATTTTACCACTTGTTATTAAGTTTTTTAAAGTTTTTTGTACACTTTGAGTGGACTAAGAAATATTTCAAGTTCATGGTAACAAACTAGATTATTGTATAAATAGTTACATAAAAACTTTATCCCCTATTTTTCCATCCTTAGGGGGGTTATTTTTTTCTTAAAGTTATAAGTGTCCTATAAAATTGTGGTCATGTTAGACAATATGCGAGACTGTGTATTTAGGCTGTGTTTACATAGGTCTAATGTCTGTCGTGCTTGCTAAGTGCGTTCAGTTGTAGTTGAGTCGCAGAGTCAATACTAGAATTCGTGATTGTCAACAGAGATATTATATGCGACCTACTATTTTATGAACTCTTTTCGTATTGTGCCATTTGTTAGAAAGTACGATACAGTTTTTGTTTAGTGTTTATGTTACCTTAATCTTTTATGCTTGATGATACCACCGAATCTTCGTCATTAATAAAGGAAGTCGTATTATTTGTCTTTAGTGATATCTACTTTCTTTAATGTCAACACAATTTGTTACTTAATAGTTACATTTTTCACCCTCTTTTTGGATCAATCACCTTCATATCCTTCGTTATAACTTTGTTTTATTAGGTTGATTTCGTAACCTAAATTTCTTGTATTTGTATTTGAGAATTCAGCAAATATTTTTAATTAATTAATAAATAAGGTAGCAATAATACTATTACATCAGAGGGTTTGGGGTTTCTCGTTTACCGCCCTTGCTTTTAACAATATGACTATCTTCCTGTCAGTTTAGGGAGTCACCATAGTTATCAGGATAATGTTAGTCATTGTCGTCATAGGATAAACAATTAAACGAAACATAACTGTACTATATACAAGCTTTATAATCGGTTCATTTTCCCGTTATAATTATAGACATGTCAAAGCAGTTTTTTTATAGTCATAATTTCCGAAAACACTTACACTGGCCGTTCTCACGATCAGGTGCGCGAGAGTTGATAACAATCGTTCAAATATTGACGCTAAGATAACTGCGGATACCCAGGGAGAGGCTCTCCGTGTTAAAAAGATTAGAAATATCTGCAACTCTAACTATTGCCTTATATTTGTTGTAGTATATAATGCTTATCTAATGCGAGTCCTTATATTTAAGAAACAAAATTAAGAATGCCTCTAATAAAATTAAAATGACTTGGAGTATAATGTGAAACTGGCAAGATGAAACTACACAACTCAAACTTTCAATTAAATTTTTAACAATAATTTGACGAAATCAGATCAAGACGTTGCAACGGCTTTTGAACAATATTTTACCGACATTCCGATCTTGACTACAAGGTCACTCAATTCCTCCCCTGTTGTCGCCGAGTCATTACTCAAACAAAATGTAAATGTCTGTAAAAAAGAATTTGCATTTCATAGAATATTATCAGGTGATATTGTAAAATATTTAAAAACTATTGATATTAAGAAAACAGCAGATCTATGGGGGATTTCTGTTAAAGTTATTGCGTCTATAATAGATGCGATCGCACCCCAACTTGTTATTATTTTCAATGCTAGTATCGAATCTGGTGTGTTTCCTGATTTAATTAAACATAGTAAAGTCATACGTTTATTTAAATCTGGCAGTAAAAACAAATTTTAGACCTGTACTGCCAACGCTCAGTAAAATTTTTGAAAAAATTATTCTAGATCAAATGTTAAGTTTTTTAATGTAAATAAATTACTACATAACAATCAGTTTGGATTTACAAGGGGTCGCTCTACACCTGATGCCGGTGTTGAGCTAATCAAACATATTTTCTGTGCATGGGAAAATTCAGAAGGCATATAAAGGTATATATTTTGTGATCTTTCCAAGGCTTTCGACTGTGTTCACCATGAGACATTAATCAGGAAACTACATCATTATGGTGTAAAAAACATAGTGCTTAAACTTATTATGTCATATCTAAATAATAGAACGCAAACAGTTGTTATTAATGGATGCAGTTCTTCCGGATCGGTAGTATCTATGGCTGTTCCTCAGGGCTCAGTTCTTGGTCACTTTCTGTTCTTAGTTTATATTAATGACTTACCTTACTTGATAGGGAATAACCATGATATAGTATTATTTGCTGATGATACTTCGTTGATTTTCCGACTAAAAAGGCAATTATTGAAATATGACGAAGTGAATAATGCTATATTAATAGTAGTTCATTGGTTTAACGTCAATAATTTGCTTTTGAACGTTAATAAAACGAAATGTATTAAATTCATTACACCTAATGTTAAAAAGGTGAGTGCTTTTTTATGTTTTTAAACTTTTAAGTGGGGAGGAGCTGGGTCTTGTTGAATCCACTGTTTTTCTCGGTATTACAGTTGACGCGAAGCTTCAATGGGGCCATCATATATCTAAACTACCTAGCGAACTTAGTTCTGCAGCATATGCTGTAAAAAAGTTTAGATGCCTTACATGTGTTGAAACAGCCAGATTAATTTATTTTAGTTATTTCCATAGCATAATGTCATATGGAATCTTGCTATGGGGTAATGCGACTGACATTGAAACTATCTTTGTTTTGCAAAAGAGAGCCATAAGAGCAATTTATAACCTAGGTGCGAAGGAATCCCTTAGAGAAAAATTTAAAGAAATAAATATATTAACTTTGGCCTCTCAATATATTTACGAGAACTTATTGTATGTACACAAAAACAAAAATAATTTTATTAAAAATAGTGATGTACATTCTGTAAATACTAGGAACAAGCACAAGTTAGTTATACTAGTTACTCGACTCCCAAAAAGTCAGTAATTCCTTCATGGGGCAATGTATACGCTTTTACAACAAAGTCCCAGAAAATATGCAGACCTTTTCTATCAAAAGGTTTAAATTATTTATTAAGCAAAAATTGTCTAGTAAGGGTTATTATACTACTAAAGAATACATAACTGATAATAACCCCTGGGAATGAAGTAATCACTATAATGCTGTTTCTAAATGTTTTCATAACAATTGTATAAAATATTATATTATGTAAATTGTGCTCTTAAAAAAAAGTCCCGCTGGGTTTTTTGCTGGTTCTTCCCAGGACAGAGGTTTTTTTGCGAACCAGTGGTAAAAGTAAAAAATGACTTTTAATAAGTATTATGTACTATAAACTACATATATTGAATAAAAATGATTCTATTCTATTCTATTCAATGTAAAAAAATATTTTCACTTCTATATTTATGCTGTTAAATATATGTCATAATTAGTAAGTTTTTAAGAGGGGCTTCAAATATGTCCAATGCCACGGCCACTAAGTATAATAGAAAGCTATATTTTTTCTCGATGAAGATATTCCTAAGCAAGTTTAATTACAGGCTGTGACAACGCATCTGCAGTCTTCTTACGCAGGTGTCCCACCGTGTTGTGATGAGTGGAGTGCAGTAGCCACTTACCACAACGTGAACTGTTGGTTCTGGACTTTTGCAAATGTATTCTCTCCTGAGTTCACCGCAAATTAATCGAGCAACATGTTGTGTGTAAACTATACGAAATATTAATTCTAAACTACTAGAGTAGAGATTCGAAGTATTTCAATTGAAATACTTAATGATTATGCAAAAATAATCTGACGTTGACTCGAATTGTACAGAATTATTGGCATTTGGCACCAGTCTAATTTTGCCACAAAAGTGCGCTTTAATAGGTACCTTTATTTACCTTTACATATACATGTTTGCGTATATAGGAAATTCAGTCAAACATTATATTTTATACCGACAACCGATGGGCAAGAAAAGGTTGTCGAGTGGCAGGCTCGTACTGGCTAGCGCAATGTTGAGCGACCCCCCACTAGATGGAGTGACGACCTGATGAAACACACAGGTAGTCGATGGATGTAGGTGGCTCAGGACGTACTTTGTGGCAATCTATGCGGGAGACCTACGTTCAGCAGTGGACTTGTGAAGGGCTGTAGATCACTACAGCCCTTCACAAGTCCACAGATTTTAGTTTAACTTAATTTTTTGCTTATCTTTAAATCCATACGATTTTTCTAATAAATGTTAACATTTAAGGCCTATAAAATTAGTAAAAAGTATTATTTAATGTGTAGCATTCGCGTTCTTAAAAATTCATAGGTAGTATAAGAAGATTTTTGATAATTTTTTGGAAAATTCACTAGGTTGTAATCATGACGAGGAATAAATCATTTCTCGCAATGTCAAAAGGGTGATCAGCAATTAATTGGCCCCTAACTGTTCATGGCGACTTACTGATGTTGACTTATTTAATTGTGTTAGCCACAACTATGGGTAAATTGAGCGTTTAAGTTTAAATCTGTTATTATTTTACGGGTATTATATCCATATACGCCCATATCTTTCTCTTAAACATTTAGCTTCGCCTGTTGACTTGTATTTAAATGTAAATAATAAATGGATCCAATCTGCTTTTATTTTCTTGAATTTTAAAACTTCTAAATTGGAGATGAGCTTTACAAGTTACGTATAATTAGTTCATATTTGTTGAAGAAATAATTCAACACGATTAGTAAGTTTTGTATTTAAAATAGTCTAAACATCATTAAATTTAAATATTTAAATGCGTGTGTAAGCTTCCGTAAACATACTGTGAATCGTACATAAACAAGTGGATGGCTTTTAATTTAGTTATTAATACCTTAATCGCAAAGTGTGATAATTTCTTCGTATTTTATTTTATACTTTATTCAAGTTTTCCTTAACATTAAAATACTGTGTAAGTTGCACACGTACTTTAAATCTAGGTATTGTTATTTTTAGAGGTCTTACCTTAACGTTTCTAGAATGCCAATGCAACTGCATACCTGATTTACTTACATAAACGACTTATATTTTCCTTCGTTCTAGATTCTTGTCAGAATCTCCAATTTCTTTATACGCTCTGGACCATATTTTATCTATAGCCGTTTGTAGATAAATTTTATGGTTGATCATATCTATTATAATCTGTACCGTTGGCACGATTCCAATAAATAACCGTTTTTAATAGATACCTGCATGGTCCAGAAATAAAGCTTAAACTATGACCTCAGAAAATGTCATATCCTGAAAGCAAATGTCCGCTTGACGTGGATAACTAAGTCGAATGAAGAATGTTTAATATCCAAGGCACGTTTGAACAGTCTCTGCGCTGCGGCGACGATGTTTCGCCTAGTGGAAACAAATCATTGGCGACTTTAGCCAAAATACATAAGCATTGTACGGGAAAAGCGCATGCTCATGGCTGTCTTGACAACAAACATAATCCTATCGTCAAATCTGATTCGAATACGAGCATACAATCCAAAAAATCATTCCGCGGTGAATGTTTTATAGAAATAAAGGAAGCAAAACCAGATAATAACTTTCCAAGGGGTAATGGTTCATACACTAAAAGTTTTAGTAACAGCACCAGCTCCTACGATGGCCACAGCGACACTGATTCGGAGAGCACATTCAAAACTCGTCCAGATCATAAAACAGCAAGTGCACCTGGTGAAAGATTGTTCACGCAGAACACGAAAGCGTCGTTGATGAAAACAGCACGCATGAGGTATGCCGACGACAGCGTTATAGCATCACTTCACGACGAAGTCGACGGCGAGAAGTGGAAACAAACGTTCAACAGAACTCCATCGAGATCTAGCTACAGGGAAAGAAAAGCTGGTGTTGTAACAATTGAAGAAGTAAAATCGAATGGACTGAACGATGATGAAATAAATGGAGATGACAAGAAAAAGGCGCAATCACGTAACAAAATTCAGCCCTATAGAAGAGGTTCTTTTGGAAGTGGTTCCGTTACTGGAAAAACCACTACAAATGGCAATAAACCACCGTGGAGAGGTGCAAGTAAAAATGCAAAATCTACAGAGTCTTTTGTACGATCACCACCTCTTCGTGGCAGTGTTAAAAAGAAGAAAATCGACGGAATTCCATGGCGAAGGCTGTACGAGTTTTCGCTGTGGAGAAAGTACGGAGTGAGTTTTGCTTCCGTCGGGGCGGAGACGGAGCGTGCACTTTTACGCCCGTGGAGCGAGATGTCTACGCAGGAATCGCCTCCACCTATTACGGTAAGTCAGGCGTCAATCAGTGGCCGAAGGCAATTCTTTGATTCAAACCTTATTTGGCAGTTATTGATTGCTGCCACTCCTTGTTATCGGCACGGAGAGCACGATTTTGAATATTGGTTTACCTAGCAGGCAGTAGCGTGATCATGCGCTTTATTACGGCCCCTGTTCCTTTACCGACATATTTTTATAATTTACGTTGTAAATCTTTCAAGTGTACACAAAGGGTTCGCTACGAAAGTGGAGTTTCGTGATCTTATCTTGTCAGCGAGCGGACTAACGCGCCTTTGTTTGCACTCAAAAGTTACGGATATTCCTAAATGGCTTATTGTAATATTTGTCTTAATAAGAGATAGAATTAGATTTTAGGTTTGTTATTTTTAAAATATGGTTAACGAACATCGGCCCCCTTTCAGCCACGAACGACCCACGTACCAATGCAACATTATGTGGTTATTTATGACAAACTTCGCTACATATAAATAAAGTTGCTTAAGTGAACACGCAAACACTCAATTAAAAAAGGCAAAGCGGTACGATGGCTAATGCTTGGACTGAATGTTGAAGCAGCATTTCAAGAATCAGGTATACTGAACTATGCAACTGGTTGTATTGTATTGTCATGTCTATATTCTCTAAAAACTGCGGTTGCCAACCCGCTTGCCAAGCGTGTCAACTATGGCAAATATCCCCCCTATGAGGCAATCTATGGGGGAGGCCTATGTTCAGCTAGGCTGTAACGGTAACGGTCCATATTCTAAAAAAATATGTAGCTTGGTCTTATAGCCGTATTAGGATTTTAAAGTCACTAAGCAATGCTCGCTCGCCTTCACATAATACCAACGTAAAATAGCAGCTTAATGCTGCTGCTAAGAACTGGAGACCCTTCTAACTGGAAACGAGGCATTCCATCTCAGTCCTCAGGGGTGACAAAGCATCTGTATTTTGATTCTTAGTTGAGTATTAATGTAGATAGATGTCTATGGACCACAGTATCCACTTACCATAAGGTGGATCGTGTGCTCGTTTGTCACCCTTCTTCTATAAAAAAAGCTGTGGATTTGTGATGGGCTGTAAAGATGATTTGGTGTCATTTACAGATATAACGATTGTATTTATCTTAACTTAAAAACAAATTTAAATTGATTACGCAGTCTTGTTTCCTAAATATATATTTAATACATTTTTAATATATCTTTTATGAAGTCAAAATGGTGAACGCGAACGACCTTTCCAGATCAGCCTTGAACGTGATTTTAATACGTCTAAAATTTTTATTGCCATTAGCATTTCGGGCGCCAGCGCTATAAAATCACCTTTGCAAGATTGTCAAAAGGTCCGTTTACACATCATGAATACAAATAGATAATTTAAAAAAAATATCGCCCTGACTGCGACCTCTAAATATTGTTAACTTGTCGCTACAATCATAGAAATATGTTTTTTATTATTGTCAACCGCCATTTTAATCCTTCACATAGACCTTTCCAAGAATGCGATAGCTGTGGTATGGTATTCTCTCTGATCTGGCATGTATGCTCACGAAGTGTACACAAATCATCATTATCATCATCATCATCATCATCTTCATCATCATCATATACACAACAGGGTCTTATTATTATATATTATAAGCCTGTTCCAAGCAATAAAACTTTTAGGGATATAAATTAGCTAATTAAAATATATACTCGTAAGGCAAGTGGCAATTCATTAAGACTTCCTGTCTTTATATGGATATTAAACATCTTCTCCCCCTCTTGACCTCATTTCATTGTATATTTTACTTAAAGTTTTTATTAAATTTAAATTAATGTTCGCTTCGCACGGCCGATTTCTGGATCGCGACAACTGCGTCACCTACCGGGATCAATTGTGAATCCAAATCTTCCAAGGACCGAAGGGGTCCAAAAACACACGCAAAAAAAAAAAACTAAAATGGTCCAGCCGTTTAGGAGTTCAGTGACAAAAACACATAGAAGAATATATATATATAAAGTTAAGCAACTTACGAGGAGGAAATATGATTCAATTACCTGTGTAAATTTTATAAGGCCTTAGTAGTTTTTATACAAATATTTTGACAAATTTTGTTTTTAAGTCTGCACAGAGGTTTTAAACCAGAAACTATAGAATATCGTTATTTAGGCATATTTTGGTTTTTAATATACCTTTGATTTCACTATTGGTAATGTTTTCTTTACAACTGAATGAGCATTTGAAAGATATTCGATCTTTTAATGTTTTTTTAATGTTAACAAATTAAAATCTTTAATTATTTTTAAAATTTGTTTTGGCCAAACTAATGTTACTTTACTAACGACGACGCGACATAATTTAATAGTTTTGGAAATTACATAAGAATGTTGTTTGTTAACTAATTATTAAATTAATGCTATAGATTTATGACAAAAAAATTTTTTTTGCTAAAAAGTTATCAAAAATATAGATAGACATTGGTTTGATAATAAATGTATTGGTTGAAAAGTAACAACATGTAAACTTACTTTAAAATACATCGGCATGGTGATGTAATGGTGATGATCGTCAACATTGGGAACTACCCTGTCCTGCCCTCGCTTACCGGTACTAGACTGCCACTCCAGAACCTTACTTCCCCATCGGTTGTCGGTTATTTAAGCTTTTTTCGGTCGGCTTTTTGACACTCAAGCTTACTGATCTGTTGTTAATGATGATGGTTTTGAAATAATTTATTCTAACGTGCCTTTGCCTGCATAATAACGCAACATTGTTGGTGTTCGTATAAACAAGGAGCCCATTTCTTTGCCTCACGTATTTTCTATTCGAGGCGAGATCAGGGTCTAAGCAAAACAGTGAAACAAAGATGATAAGTAGCTGAAATTGCTCGCGCAGAGGCGGCGATCCGAAATCGATCGTCACTAATACTAAAGAATTTATTAATTGCAACAGTGCCATATTACTGTTGCAATCTTCTAACCTGATGAAAGTCTGTCCTGATTCTTTCACTATTACATACACTTTTGGTTCATTCATTCATTACATCCTATCAAAAGTCCACTGCTGAACATAGGCCTCCCCCATTGATAGCCTCGTAGTGATATTTGTCATAGTTGCCATGCTTGGCAGTAAGGTTGGTGACCGCAGTTTTTTATTATTTTAGTTCTTATCAGGAAGATGCTGCTGCCTATTTACTGTCTGTTTTCTCTCTGTCTCTGTGTATATTGTCTGTGATTGTGTCTCTTACGACACCCACAGGATAATATGCGGTAGTGGATTCGCTTACGTCGCCACTTAACGGCGTATGTATGCACTATTACAAGTTAATTACATTGTAATCAGTGATCACATACATATGTATATAACGCGCCTTACGAAAGTGAACCGGAATGTTTAAGCCCACTGAAGTGCTAGATGCCAGCTAACAATGGAGTGTCGAAAGTTGGTGGTGCGTATTATTTACCGAATAATTTCAACACCCATTTAATCTTTTTGGGTAAGGATTAGGTTAATATGTAATAAATATTTTTATTTTCAAGTGGTTATGCGCAACACGGACATGCATTGAAATGCCTTTTTTGTTAGAAACATTCGCGGGCGCGGCATTTACAAAAGTTTCATAGTTATCGGTTAAATAGTATGAGTGGGCATGGAACCTAAGATTTTCTTAGAAAAAATGGTTCTTTCCACGGGTAAGCTACATGTGTGTGTGATTTCACTTCGCGTCAAAATATTCCGAATATAACCAGAAGTTATCTACCCACCCGTGTCTGGCGTAACGCGTATGAGATGAGATCAGACGTAATTTCTGATGCAGTGTAAGAGACATGAAGACGGACACAATACATCTAGTTCCGAGAAACTTAACTTATTTTTTTGGACAGATGTTGGCTCCGACTTGTATTTAAAAACCCAAGGCTCGCGATGCAGTAGCTAGCTGCTCTAACTAGAACCACTGTGGGTGGAATTAAACATAACAATGTATCAGAATAAATTATTACTGACGTGTCAGCATTTATTAAGAGATGCTGCCACTGCAATTAGAAGGGCGGCAACATAAAATACCATTTTCAAGGACGGTTAGTCTCTAATTATTTTGTCACCTACACATTGAATAGCGATTGTGAAATATTATTCGTCGAGGTGTGATGATATGAATGCTCGCAGTTGCGTACATACGATACCAGTTCCACGACGGTTGTATGCTATAATCACCAGATATAAAACTATTTTAAAACTTTTCAAGTCCCCGATTTATTTAAAATGCTCAACTATAAATAAGATGAAACAGTATAAAGTTCTAAAGCTAAAAAGTAAAAATGTTAAGTATGAGGCGTCTCACACTAAAGACGCTGGTCCCGGCATCGATTTGGATATTCTTTATAACAAAACATTTAATTCAAAATAGGTTATTTATGGACATTAATATTTAACAGACGCATTAACCTAACTTCTATTACCGCTAGTGCCAATGAAATTTAAGATTTAATAGCAATATACATGTAGTAATTATCACCTAAAGGCGGTGTAAGAATACGTCCGATAGAAAGCTAGCACCTTGTGACATGGCTGAAAATAAAAATAGTTGTGTGGTCAGCCCAATACTGCCTAATATTTTCCTACTATGTTCTATAAATCATAAACTCTTACAGAAATGAGACAGCTAGATAGCAGTGGGATAAATGTTGTGGCATATTGTTTCATTTTTTCCATAACTGTCAAAGGTTACTAAACCATGTTTGTACGACTTTTACAATACGTACGCTGTGAAATAAGTCGAAGGATTTGATTCTATTTCGAAATATTTTACAATACAAACGTTTGTTACATTTATATTCTAAAAGATTTAATTCTTACGTTTCTCTCAATTAGTGTAATATGAAATCAAGTCTTTATTTCATTTCAGCTACTTAATAAATTTGATCCAGTGGAATTAAGACAAAAAAAATTACAATTACGAATGCAGAATTACTATAAAGTGGTTCAAAAGTTATGAAAGTGAGCAAATCTCTTTATAAGACGCTTGTTCCGACTCCAAAGGAGGAGGTACTCAATTCGACTGTATGTTTTTTTTATGCGTGTTACCTCATAACTTTTTTCTAGGTGCTCCTCATGTGTTCCCATATAAATTTGATCAAGGTCTGACCAGTAAGCAGTTTTTGAGTTATCCTTAATAATTTATATTGAAGTCGGTTGTACAAAATTTTTAATTTTACCACTTGTTAATTACCTCTTGTTGGACGCAATTATTGGTTCTATTGAATTATTAAATAAACTTTTTCATTTTTAACTTATACATTCTTATTATTTGCTTGACTTTAAAGGAATTTCCACTTCCGGACGTCTGAATAATGTGAGATTTTGCAGATGTATTAAGAACTAATGACAATACAATAATTTCATGAATATTACTTAGCATCACACTAGGCTCATCACATTTCATGATTAATGCATGTTGTTTTATTTTTGTTTAAACTTTAATATAATTATTCTTCTTTATTTTGTTCCAGGTATTACATCGGTCTTTTCCAGTTGAACTTTTACGATAAGTTTTGTGTTGTCATAGTGTTTTCTTGCTTTATTAATTTATAAAATCTTAACTTATATAAACAGTACAGAATCAAAGGCGGACTTAATGCTAAAAACATTCTCTGCCAGAGAAATTTAATATTTGCTGTAAATATAAAAATAACCTTACAATTCAATAGGTTGATCTTGAACATCTAAATGTTCAAGATATTTTCGATAGTATATTTACTTAATAAATATATCCTTGTATCTGTTACACTTTGTAAACATTATGTTGTGTTTCTCCTATGAAATTTTAAAGTAACTCAGAGTCCAAATTCTCACAAAGTCTATAAGTTCATTAAAACACTGTCTTTTGAGTCAAAACATTTCGATGTGAATTGATTATATCAACGAGACTAATAATGCGTGAGCAAATAGTTAAGGCCGATGGATAGATCGAGCATGATACATGTGTTTATCGCGCAAGATGTTATTAGCCTATCATACCGCCTAGGCCTAGCATACCCGTGATATTCACAAATTAGCGCGAAGATGGTCTATGACTCCAATACTTCGGAGGGTAGTGAGAGCGGAGCATAGTTCTCAGTGACACGACAATGCGGAAACCCGTTAGCTTTTTTATAGTAGTAAGAACGCTTAGCCTAATGGTTGATTGGGAGAGAATGCCTTAAGGCATTAAGTCCGCCATGTGTACGATTTTATTTTTTGTGCATAAAAGTTTAAATAAATGAATAAATAAACAAGAAGTGATAAACTAGCACACAGTCCACCTGGTGGTAAGTGGATATAGTGGCTTATGAATTAATACTGCCATCGAAAAGGAATAAAACTGCTTATGCGAGGTTGCGAGGTCACCCTGAGGACTAGGATAGAGTGCCTGGTTATTAGTAAAGTGTCCAATTTTCTGCGCTCATCATATGAAGCACAATAGCATAATGCAGCTAGAAAAGAGCCTACCTTACTCAAAGGCTGGAATTGTACCTGCAATTTTTTCTAGTATTGCAGATGTTCATGACTGGCAAATATCAAATGAGCCGTATGGCTCGTCTGCCTCCTTTTCTATATAAAATCTAGAATGTAAATGTTAATTGGGAGATATAAAGATTATAGGGTTATAAGTTTATAAGGAAGATATCGTTTAACAGTTTAATCTTCTTAATCCGTCAACAACTGTTAAAGCGGTACTAATCAGATTTAACCGACTCAAACTCGAATAAATCATTTCAGAAATGTCACCTATAGGACGTGATATGCTTATGCGCAGATCGTAGCTTAATTTCACGATCATATCAACTTTAAACCGTGGAAGCGCAAACTAAATGATAAATCCCGGCTTGAATCAAGTGCGTTGATCTATGCGGAATACTCGGAAAGATTTGCGTCGGAGATGCCAACGGCCGATATTGGCCGCCTCATTTATATTCCCTTTTCATTGCATTCGCAACAAGCGTGTGTGTTAACATACAATGCATTGGGCGTCTTACTGTAGCCATGGCTACCGGGTGGAACATGCCTAACGATATCTCGGGATTTATCGCTAATGCATAATTTCAATCCGTTTATCTGGATGGTCTTGCCCTTTAATGACTTGTTACAGAAATTATTTTCCGCGTGTTCTTCGTTGTATCGATGTTTTTTTTGCTTGTTTATGTTTTGAAAAATGTTGATGCGGCTTTCGTCATGATAAATCTTTAGACGTCCTTCAAATGTTATATTTATGAATATGTTTTGAGTAGGCCGAGTAGATTGAGGAATGATTACTTCTTATTATAAAATCTCGAATCTTTTTTTGCTATACAAACTATGCATTTTAATTATAAACCTTCGTGTGAAGGTCGTATTTCTATCTTATAAATATTACACTTTTTGCTTTAGTATGAGTTTTTATGTAAATAAAAATATATTAAGGTACTAATATAAGATAAGTCTATTGTTATGGACTGTTAAAATGTACACAATACTTTAAGAAATATTTTAAGAGCGGTAAATTAACAGCAACAAAATCGCATAAAAAAAGGAACAGGGAATAGATGTTTGTTTATGTTGCACTCAGAACTCCTAGTTCCACTTGTACATTCAATAACAAATATTCGTGTGGCGGTTTTACTTACAGAGGGGGATTATTTGCTATTCTGACATGAATAGACGTTGGTCACTGGCAAAAGGTATTTCAAAATATTTTTTTATAGAAATGTCAGATTTCGAAACATTGTGTTGCGGAGCTGCAACGAAGGTTCGAAAATTTTGGTACTGCAACCACGCCTCTATGTCTACCAAACATGGTAGACTTTAGCGAATGGGTGTAAAAACTCCTTTTTTATTTCTTTGGTTTATAAAAAACAAAACTACGATTATTCTTCCGTTGAACTGCATAAATGTTTTATTGCTATGATTTTAATTAAACACGTGTGCATCGTTATCAACTATCAGTATTCATCATACAACGTCGATTTCCGGGATCCACCGACCATTTCCGTCGGTTAACCGAACGCATTTAAACAGGGATTTTGTTTTTACAGGCACAGGTTTTAAAATGGAAGGGTTATCATTAGTGTATGGCGACAAGAAATTCTCACACGTCCCTTCTTCCTGTCTTTGCTCAATGTGTTTTCCAAGCGTATAGCCGACGCATTTAGAGATATTATCTGCCGAAGATATTACCTATGAGTATCAAATTCAATCTTTTTAATAGGCATCTGAAACATATATCGTCTTATAAAAAAATATTAGATTCTAATAATCTAATCTAAGTTTTAGATTCTAATACTTATAAAAAGGGAAGGCAATGAGAAGCTTGGCGGTGAAGGAAAACATCGTGGGGATATATAAAAGTAATGTCCAAATACTCAAACGGTGCTCAATTTTAAGATGCCGTTAAGTCTCGTGTTGTCTCTATCACTTTAACTCAAAGTGACTGTGACACCACGAGACTTAACGACTTAAAATTGAGCGTAGCGTTCGAGTATTTGGCCATAAGGGTGACATAAAGTCCACCTGTTTGTTAGTTGATACTGTGGCCCAAAGACATCTACCATCGAATGAGAATCAAAATGTATATGCGTTGTCACCTCTGAGGACTAAGCTGAATATCTCACAGCCTATAAATACATTGTTTGGCGGCACAAATGGGTAGGAGGGTGATACCTACACAGACGGACTCCTAGGCAGAAAACAGTCCTACCATTTACTAAATTTCAACTGCGCTAGAGATATTATCTATCTGTCTTTCCATCCGATTATAATGTGGGTGTCTTCAAGGCAAGAGTGAATAGGCTTTTGTTATCCTAAGTCAGGACTTTATCATCTTCGGCTGCATCACAATAGGTGGGATAGTAGTCAAGCACTGGCTTATAATTAGCCAATATAAATTACAGGCTGTGAGGTGTTCTACCTTAGTCCTCAGTGGTGACAACGCATCTGTAGCCTTCTTTGTTTAAAGTCAGCTGCAGTAGCCACTTACCACCAGAAAGATGGATAGTTAGCCCGATTTTCACTTCAATTTTATAAAAAAAGGTAGTCTTTGTAGCTTTTTTATCGAATAAAGGTACAAGCGAGCACAGAGTCCTCCTGGTGGTAAGTGGTTGCTGTAGCCCATAGACATCATCCTACATCTTTCCTCGATTACGAATCAAAATGCAGATGTGTTGTAACCCGTGAGGACTAAGATGTAATTTCTCGTTTCCTGTAAAAAGAGTCTCCGGTTCTCTACACTCACCATACGAAACATAGCAGCGGTAAGCTGCTATTTCACGCTGGTATTCTGTGAGAGCGTGGTCCTTCCCTGGTCGAGCCGACCCATTCGCGCTACAACTATTACTACTTATTTAGCTGCAGCATGGCTCTACCACGTAACAAGATAATTAGCTCAATTGTCACTTCGTCGATTTTATAAAGAAAGGTTGTCATTGTAGCTTAAAATGAATTGTAGGTGCTATGTGCTACAGTAGCCACTTACAATGACATGGACTTCTAGCTCGCTTCTTACTTTAGTGACATAAACTTATAAATTTATTTTCGGTACTAGTTCGTTACTCACGTTGATTGCACAATGAGCCGCCACTTTTCCACTTAGCCGGGAGCGGGGCGCAATTTGGAACGTTTCACCGATTACCGCAGCTGGCAAATTGTTTTAATGACCCCTTTGTGGAACATTGGGGTATTTGTTTGTATGTTGCGCAACAGTTTCTTTTGTTCCTAACATATAAATTCACACTAGTGTTATTTTATATGAAATGCATTTTCTCAAGTCTTGCTCGATGTAGGAAACACAACAAATAATCGCTTATTAACCAGGAAAATGTTGAGTGTTTATACATAATTTAAACACGTCGATAAATCGAATATTTCCAGTTCTTATTCTTCTTATCCGACTGCGCGGCATCAAAAAGTGGGTCATGCTTTTCACGCGTATCGGGGTATGTATGTGGGATACTTTGTAACATCGAAGCACCTCATCCGCTGGATGGATTTTAATCAATGAGGTGCCTATTGATTCGTGTAAACCGTGCAATGGTTATAAGCTAGGTTTTGTTTTTATAAAACCAAAATGGCGGCCGTAAAATACGAAACGGTGGTAGAGACGTTCGTTTTTTACGCAGTCGACTTTTTAAATTTTTTAAAATTAAGTACCTACTTACTTTTTATTTTTTTATTATTATAAATATTGGTCAGTAAAATTCTAAGAAGAATAATCAGAATAGAAAGAAAATTATAAGAATGTCCTCAACCTCATATCTTCCCGTCAGTGTCGTAAGAGACGACACAGGGAAACTGAAACGGGAGATGGACAGCGGCATTTTCCTGTTAACAACTCAAAGTAATAAAAACTGTGCGTGCCAACCCGCCGGTCAAGTGTGGAAAATATCGTCCTTATGAGGCAATCCATGAGTGAAATTCCATATTTAGACACGGGTCGTTCCGATTCTAGAATGGATTCCGTCGGAATGGTATACTACCGACTATTGGATGCCATAAGATTATGATTCTGGAAACAGGTGGATTGATTCTTATATTTAATTTTTTTTACCATAAGGTGGACGGCAAAGAAAATATGCCTGACCCTGATATGTATAAAAGACTACGACTTTTAGTTTTTACTTTATGGTATGTTGGAGAAAACCTGAAATCTGTTTCCGTGCATAGTATTTTTTTATTATTATCCAGCAGCCAATTTATTTCTGTCCCATTAAATATGACAGATATACAAGACCATGTCCCTATCATTAGTGGAGAAGTACCTTTGTCTCGTCATAAGGGCGCTAACCCCTCATTAAGTCTTACAATGGTTCTGCAATGATACTTTTTACGTATTCTTATTATTTTTGTATACGCATATTATTTTTATATATTGCTTAGAAACTTATAGTCTCGGATATATTTAAAAAAAATTATCAATTCACAGCTTTTCTAGACGATTTCAATTTCATCGGCATATCCAGATACATAATGTATGTACACAAAAACAGAAATAGTTTTATTAAAAATAGTGATGTACATTCTGTAAATACTAGGAACAAGCACAAGTTAGTTATATCAGTTACTCGACTTCAAAGAGTCAGTACAGTTGGCCCGCGGTAATCCGACAAACGTTTTGCAAGGCGGTGTCGGATTATCAAATTTGTCGGATTACCGGGGTTCAACTGTAAATCCTTCATGGGGCAATGCGACAAAGTCCCAGAAAATATGCAGAACTTATCTATCAAAAGTTTTAAAATTGTCAGGTAAGGGTTATATACTACTAAAGAGTACATGACTGATAATAACCCCTGGGAATGAGGTGATCGCTACCATGCTGTTTCTAAATGTTTTCATAACAATTGTATAAAATATTATATTGCAAATTGTGCTTTTAAAAAAAATCCCGCTGGGTTTTTTGCGAACCAGTGGTAAAAGTAAAAATGACTTTCAATAAGTATTATGTACTGTAATCTATATTGAATAAAAATGATTCCATTCTATTCTATTCTATATAGAAAGCAAATAAACCCATATCGTAACAACATCGGAGAATATTATTTATCGTTTTATTCTTTTTAGTTCTTTGAAGTCAACTTCTTGTTAAATGTTTAATTTCGTGACTCTTTCGAGTGGATTAAGGAATATCACAAGCGTAAGAGTAAACGTAACTAGAATGCCGTCTAAATAGTTACATTAGAAACTTCATTCTCTATTCGTTCACCGTTAGTGGATTTTTCTCCAAATTTTATGAGATTTCCCAAAAGTATAACCTATTGAACAAAAAATAATCATTAAAATCAGTTCACAATTATTGTCAAAGATTTCGCGTACCATTCATACATTAATCCATACAGTCGCTCCTCCTTCTTTGAAGTCATCTAAAATTAATTAAGATCATATTATATACAGCTAGTCGCAATAAAACCAGAATCCGGTAAATGAAATATTCTTCAAAAAAGCAAATTTTGCCTAACTGTATATCAATTTGTATTGTCATAATACATCTTAATGTACGAGGAGGTTAACAAAGTTCGCGGAATGAAAATCGCGGAAAAGAGGGTGAAATTAGACATGAAATTATTTTTCCTTTTTTACATGTTCTCCATTAACCCTAAACCTAAACTTCTTAGACAGTTATACCTTCGAAAAAAAATATTTTTCAAGGCCCTCAAAATAGGCAGAAATTGCCGACTTCACTTTTTGATCATCTGTAAATCTTTCCCCAAAGCTCTTTTCATATTTGGAAACAAATAATAATCCAAAGGGGCTTATTATGGACTATAGGGAGGGTGGTTGAAAGTTTCGAAGCCACAATTGTGAAAGGAAGCTATCACAACATGACTCTTGTGAATAGGTTGTCGTGCAAAAGTGACACACCTCGAAACCACTTTCCCCTTTTTTTACTTTAATCGTATCTTTTAATTTTTTGAATAGCGTAGCGTAATACTCTCCCGTGATATTGACATCTTTATCTTTATAATCGATCAATAAAATCCCCTCTGAATCCCAAAAAACTGAAGTCATAGTCTGTCAAGCCGATTGTGACTTGACACCTTGAACTTCTTAGGCGGTGCTGCTCCTTTTTTGCCACTGCATGGACTCCTGCTTTGACTTAGTTTTATAGTGATGAACTGAAGTTTCATCCCCAGTCACAATTCGGTTCATAATTTCGTCCCTGTTCTCACTACACAGGTCCAAAAACTCGCGCGAACACTCGACCCGCTGCTGTTTTTGAAGTGGAGTGAGCATTCTTGGCACCCATCTTGCATCTACCTTAGACATGCCAAGATGGCCATGGAGAATGTTTAAAACGGTCTTAGATATTACTCCAGTCATTTCTGCGTTCTGTTTTTTCTTCAGACGAGCATCTTCAAGAACAAGTTTTTTAACTTTTTCGACAATGCCTGAGAAAGTTGCCTCAATCTGTCGGCCTGAGCGCTGATCGTCTTCAATTGAGTCTCTGCCTTGCTTGAAAAGGCTATGCCACTTATAAATCATCGTTTTTCCAGGGCAAGAGACCCCGTAAACAGATGACATCTCTTCCATAATGATTGTAGCGTTTTTCCTTGCTAAGCGAGGAACTTAATCACGGCACGGAACTTAATTTTCTCCATAGTTAGTGTTCACTTCCTGATTGACTTGTGTATCCTGTGATATCTCAAAGGTTAATGAATCGATCTGGCTAAAACTTGGTGTTTATATTTGTATTTAGTCACCAAATAGTGAAGGTTTAAAAAAATCCCCCCTCCCTACTCTAACCCTCCATTCCGCGAACTTTTTGACCTGCCCTCGTATGTGCCCTATGAGACAATTTATGGAAATGCTGAAGGATCTTATGGCTTTCAATAGACGGCGGTATAACAATCGCGTTCACAGCAAGCTTAAAATAGCCAGTCCGGCGAAAGGTGTAATAAAGGTGTGAGACGATATTAGTAAATTCTCCGTACAACTGGAGGGGCCAATGTCATATCACGTCCCATATGTGTAGAACTGCGGTAAATATTTTAAGATGCAACCGACCGAAGCGTAGGTGTTTTTGAATGCTAAGCAATAGCTGTTTTAATAGCCACCATTACTTGTTTGATGACTCGGTGGCGCATTGGCTAAGCGTTTCACTGCGGCGGTGCGGGGCGCGGGTACGAATCATGCACGCAACAATTATTTGTATCATCATCATCATTACAGCCGTACATACAAGTCCACTGCTGTACATAGGCCTGACCAAGGAATACCACAGTATTTGTATGGTCTACGACTAGAGTACCGGATCTGGGCTTGTCCGTGTGTAATTTATGTGTATACAATACCCCTACGATACTGGAAATAAACCGAGTGTAACGGGTATTGTTTTTTTTTTAAATATTTTGTACCATTGAGAGCAATGTCAATGTGCAAATGTGATATTTTCATACCGAGGGTGCCTTAAGATGCGATAGAGGGAAATGAAACAAGGGATGGATTGTAACAACTTTTTTTATAGGATAATGCTAACTAACGAGCATGAAGTCCACCTGATGGTAAGTGGTTGCTGTGGCTCATAGACATCTACATCTATCCTCGATTACGATTTAATATGCAGATGCGTTGTCACCCGTGAGGACTACGATGGAATGAGTCGTTTCCAGTGACAAGGGTCTTCGGTTCTCTACACTGACCATACGAAACATAGCAGAATTAAGCTGATATTTTAAGCTGGTATTCTGTGAGAGCGTGGTCCTTCCCCGTTCGAGCCCACTTATTCGTCCTACAACTATAATAATTAATATAGCTGCTCTACCACGTGTACTTTCTGATAATAACACTAAATATGACAAAAACTGGCGTTGAAAACCCGTCCGCCAAGTGTGGCAACACAAGCGAATATGAGGCAGAGGAGGGTCCAAGTCAGATGTTCAGCCTTGGATTTGTTCAGCAATAAATGAATGATGAATTAATTATTGCTTGCGTCGCTGAGAGGGGTTACGCTTTGCATAAACTGGCTCTCTGTACACCGTAAACTCAAATAGCAAAATATAATGCATTGTTCCTAAGCGCGGCAGAAAACTTAAAGAGTACCCAAGGGAACTCACATACACAAAGAGAACTTTTCTAACGAAAACACTTAATCAAAATTGGTCCATCCATAGATAAAAACTATAAACTTATATCCCTCTATTTTCGTCGGGGGTTAAAAACCTGTCAATGATTCTCTAATCTTTCTATCACTAAAATAAGATTTAACCATTAAATTCTTACTCAAATATTTCTACGGTATCGTAAACATCATAACTAATAGCTCAGGAGATAAATACACGTTCGATTAAGCAGTGGCCTATTTCAGTATCGCCTTTTACAATTGTTCGGAACTGGTAACACTGTCGTAATTTATTTAAGACAACCGGATCTGTCTGCGCGGGACCAGATAACATATTCTGGACACCGGTATCCCCGAGCAGTAACAGTGTAGCAACGCATTGCTAATGTTGCGTATTTGTATAAGTTTAAGTTGCATAACTACTGTCAGATGTTGCTCATGGTGGCAGAACTATGGAATTATTATTTTCGAATTTGAATAACCCGTTAGTAACGAATAAGTAATAGGTAGCTTAGGGGTTAGGCGCTGAAAATTATTTTACTCTTTGAAGTCTGGTTTCGCTTTTTATTTAAAATTTTGTATTTATGTGCAAATTCGTGGATGGTTGCCACAGTTGCCACGTTTGCAAGCAGTTGGTCAATCGACGGATTCAACTCGGCTGGGCAGCGTTCGAGACATTACGACACATCTTTATGGTCGGATATACCTCAAACCTTTAAAGCAAGAATGTGCAACCAGTTTGTGTTGCCAGTGATGACATATGGATCTGGGACGTGGTCCGACACTGCTGGTTGTATGAAGAAATTCAAGGTCGCTCATTGAGCTATGGAGAGGGCTATGCTCGGGGTTTCTTATATGCAGTGACGACCTGGTAAGATATGCAGGAACTCGATGGATACAGGTGGCACAGCACCATGCTTTGTGGCATTCCTTGGGGTGAGGCCTATGTTCAGCAGTGGACATGTGAAGGGCTGTAATGATAATAATGATGAACATTTTGCCATGACGAAAATAGTGCAGAAGAGATTACTCGTATAAATTGACTCACACAGTGAAAACTTCTTATCATAATCTCGGCTATGTTGATTGAACTGAAGTTGAAGTTAACTTAACTGTTATGCAACGAATGAGGCACACATTACAAAATTAAACTTAGTGTCAAACATGATCGTAACGTGTAACCTTAATGTATTTTTTATTCTTATATTTATTTAAGGACTTGTGAACTTAGATGATGTAATAAATATAATTTGATGATGATGATGTACAAATTCGGTTCTTTTATTGAAATTGACTTAATAGCTGAATTCACTAATTTGAATTAAGTTAAAAAAATAACGTTCTTATTTAATACTCTAAAGTTGAAAATCTATATACATTAAGACA
This sequence comes from Parnassius orleans, assembly GCA_029286625.1. NCBI lineage: Eukaryota > Metazoa > Arthropoda > Insecta > Lepidoptera > Papilionidae > Parnassius > Parnassius orleans. The sequence continues at coordinate 2,702,045 of JAGSMP010000006.1, read as the reverse complement.
AGCGAAGAAAATATAAAGAATATTAACGTAAAATAGAACTCTGAATAATAACGAAAAGCGGAAACATCAAAATCTGAACAAATTTAGAGTTATGTAATAAATAATAATAGCCTCAGAAGTTTTATGTTCAATCCGGTAGGACAAACAGACAAGAAATTTTTATCGTGTTTTCCTTAATAATTACGATTACGATATTATATAAAACTGTCTTTTTAAAAACTAAAAATAATATTTTCTATTAACAAAACATCATAAACAATACTTAAAATATCGACTGTATTGTAAATAACATTGCGTCTAACATAAACGCGTGAGTTCTTCGTGTCGTTCAAATTGTATATTTACATATCGTGAAACCATTGGAACAAATGTGCTTAGTAGGTCATCTTTCGACTGCTCGTGTCTCCGAGACACCTGCTAAGTAATAAAATGAAGATGTAAATGCTTCCATGTACCTTTGTAGTTGTAAAGGCTGCGCCATGTGCACTTACATTGGTGCACGCCGTGTAAGGATGTGGTTAAAAAGAAATAATAATCCTTTTCAGGATTATATTTCTGCTAATGTAACGACATACAAAGATTTTTCATGTATAAAACAAATCTATACATAAAATTTTTAGGTGAACGTAAATACAATAAAACAGTGCTTTAATTATTTTATATTTAATCATTTGAAACTTGTGGTGACGATAATGATTTCTTATATTTACGCGAACACTACACATTGAATAAAACTATTCTTACGGATTTTATCGCGTTTAACCCCCGTGCCTCGGAAAGTACGAAAAGACGTTAGTTGGTAGTAATCTCTCTCCGATTGTGTCGGACTACCGTCCCATAGGACTATCAGAGTGAAGGAATAGAGAGTGCACCTGGGCTTGCGCATACACTCTTGCTATAATCCTGTCCTACGCAGTGGGTGATTTTCGTTAAGACTAACGGCCGTGACCGGCCGTGGTCTGGAGGACATTATTATTATTATTAATTAATTAGGTCGTCACTGCATTTACGAGTAAACTGCGCTTGCGATTATGAATGGAAATACTTTAATCCTCATCGGTTGTTTGTTCGATGACCTATGTCTAGAACATTATTATTATTATTATATTCACTGAATTGCTGCTGATTCTAAGTACCACGCAAAATTAAGGTTCATTGAACGTATAAAGTACCTTTACACAACTGATGCATTTCAAGTGTTTTCGATGGGCTACACATCGCATACTCTCCTTATACACAAGTGTGGCCAGGCCCTAAGCGATCCTCTTTCGGTTAGCAGACTGCATTGAGGATATTCTTGGCTAAATATAACTGTAATTTATTAGCCAAGAATATCCCCAATTTTTTTTAATTTGTCCATACTCACTACGCTGTTCAGACGGGATAATGAGCGCAGGGCTATTCACTGGTGAAATTTGGGTTCAACCTAAGGGTTCAACGTTTAAAGATGTATCTTTCGCCATCAGTAGAGCCCCAAAGCGTCGGTCGTTAATTAGCACTGCGAGCTGTTACTCGCTTCTCTTTATACCGTAATTCTCGCTTCTCTTTACACCGCATATGGAGATCTCTCTCACCTCTTATTTAATGTATCATTTTTTTTAATTTATTTAAGCCGGCTACAATAATGAACGATGTTTTCAATTCGATTGTTTTATTTTTATTTTTTTTGTATGTTGTATATTTTCGTCAATTTTTAACCGATTTTAAACCATTCTTTTTTTATTAAAAAGGCTGTTCTAAAGAACTAACATTTCCTCAAGGAATGAATCGAAATTAATTTATTAAAGAAAGATTTCCATCTCTAATTTACGAAAAATAGGGGAAGAAATTGTGTCCTTGAGCTTGTGATATTCCTTGGTCCACTCAAAAGGGTCAAAAGTTAAACTTTTAATAAAAAGTTTAAGCCGACTTCAAAAAATTAAAAAGATAAAATAATTTCCACATAATAGCTTCTGAAGTCAGGGATTATAAATTAATGTTAACTGACTAAAAACTACATATTTTATTTTTTAATTTGTTTTTAGTTTCTTAAATTTATAAAAAAGGAGGTCTGATTAGTTATTGTAATTGATAAATGGTAGAAGTTTTTACCAAAATTTTAATAATTAAGTATTTTAATAGACGTTAACTAGCGAATCTAATTCTGAAATTTGTTATTATCTTAAATGACTTTTTTAATTAATGTACTTTATTATTAATGTACTACTCGGTGCAAATACTCGTAAATGATACATTACTTTTGAATTTTTATTTCTCAAAACGCCTGATCATATTATTACAATTTGTAAATTATTTTGCCAATCTCGCGAGATCTCGAAATTGGCGAGATACCGCGAGATTGACTTTTACAATCTCGCGATATCTCGCCTAAGCTAAAATCTCGCGAGATTGCATTCCCTAGTCAGGGGTTTAACCCTGTCTTGTTAGTAATGTTTTAACACATTTTGTGTCAAATGAATTATACAGTCAATTACTATTAGGGCATTTGTTTCCAAAGAAAATTTGCGCTTAATGTTTTGGTAAAGAAAATTAGAAATTGGAATATGATTTTTCGATGTTAATTATTTGATACCACAAATGGACAATCTCCTTTATGTGTGGCACGTTTCTTTGGTATACATAATCGTATATTTTACGAGCTTAAGTATATCTGTAGGACATTACGCGTGCTAGGTGATAACATAGTTTACGATTTCGCTATCTATATTTTCCTACATAATGCCTGCAATGCAGCCATTCATGAAACCTTATTGTATATCGACCTTGTCGGAACATATCTTCGGTTATTATTTATACTATTTAGCAATTGGTCATAAATTTGAAGGTTTTTATGTGAAGTTATTGCGTAGAAGTAATTTGATTATTGAATAGTTTTAAATAAAGTAGCTACATTTCGAAATTCATAGCGTAGGTAGCCTTAATACGTAAAGTTTGTTACAACTTCCTATTTCTTACCCATACCAAAGATTAAATAATGTTACTACGTAACCCATACTTATACAGTGTGGGAGTTATAGTTACAAATTGTACCACATATTTAATTTGTTTAGCGTTGACGTGTCAAAATCTGTAATATTATAATAACAAAATAAATGTCCATTAAAAATTTTAGGATGATTAAATATCCTAAAATATAATTAATATCCTAGAAATATAAGTAATAAAAATTAAAAATAAATATTAAATAATGTGTTTATTTTCTTCAATACAGTTCAGGTGTAATCCGAGATGAGTTAAGGTATAATTTTAATGTGAATAAGGTTACCATTGCTTCATTTTGGAGGTGTAAGGGAGTATGAGTATAAGATCTTTTTCTTCAAATGTCAGCTGCTGGCTGACAAACCCTCTAAGGACCATTACAAGTGCGAGTTTATCGGCTCTGCACTCATTAACTTGCCTTTTTTATTAGGAAATACCTATGCAAACCCTCGCGGATGTAGATACAGACATATTGTCGAACTCATAGCGAAAACTTCATGGTGCCATCTTCGTCGCATATAGGCAGGGCTACGCTTATGCACACACCCGCGGCTCCACCAGCACGGGCCGTCTTTGCGTCTCTTGCCATGGTCACCTGCACCTAACTTCAAACAAAGCCTATAGATGCGTTTTCATCTGTAGGAACTAAGATGGAATGCCTCATAGCTTGTAAGTATCCTAGCTGTACCCTTCTATACCTTCTATACCCTTGAGACCAGAAGATCAGAAGTGTAGGCACTGCCTTCTTGTGGCAAAAATAGGTAAGATTGTGGTACCTACTTGGCTCCTAAGCAGAAGAGGAGTCCTATACCTTATATGCAAGCGAATACAATAGGTGCGTAACTGCGACTCACGTAAGGACTCTTTAAGGACTGACTATATTTGAAGAAATATTTATTATAACGGTTACGGTTATATAAATATTTTATATAATCGTTCGCGCAAAATAAGTAAAAGAGACATTGAATGGATTCGTCATCCAATCATTGTCTAAAATATCGTATTCAAAGCTGTACACACATTTTTGTAATTTTTCTACTTTATGGTAATTTAGTTTCCATTAACTTACAGTTTTGCTATTTGTTACCCACAAATACAATTGATTGTACGGCAGATGACTCACCCACAAGATGTGCCTTGCAGGTGGTCTGGGCTGCAGTAATTGCTAACGATCTATTGATATTTGCAACGTACGCGTGAAGCAAACCAAACTATCATACAACTAACATTATGTTAGTTCTTCTGACGCTGTCAAGGCAAAACTAATGTTTACATTTAGACTTAAAACATATGTTAGAGTACAATTGCGTAATATAGAGTTCAAACTAGGGCTTCCAATTCCGCAGCCTATCTTCAATTTCGGTATTAACATTTTCAATACTGCGTAATCTCAATATTTGCCCGAGAAAAAGCCCCCTCGGTTTCCACACTACTTGTAGGTGGTATCACTTTTAAAGCATATATTATAAATGCAAGATATTTTTCCATGGATCCTTCAGATTCATAGAGTTTTTTACTTAATATTCGTTTTTCTTTGTCGATGTCTATGGGCCACAGCATTCACTTACCATCATGTGGACTGTGTGGTCGTTTGTCAGCCTTATTCTATTAAAAAAATCGTCATAAAAGTAGGGAATTGGTAGTGGGTATGTTTCCGAATTGGCGACTATGTCAAAGTGTCGCTACGTGAGTTTCCTACCATATATTTCAATATGAATTGTTTGGCAACGGGTCTTAATCTTCAAATTTAAAGAGCTATTAGCTATTGGTTTAGTACAAGCCAAAAGCGAAATTATATTGAAATTCATGCAAATGGGATCGCGTGTTTGCGCTAATGTGTATTATTCAGTGGCGGATTTACACATTTACCGCCAGTAGGCTATTGAAATTTTGCCGCCCCTACCGACTTCTACAATTCGATACCCTACTTTACTATCATATTAATTATAATTTTTTTGTCAATGAAATTGTAGGTTTATGATTTGTGCACAATCGTCCTAATTACGCCACCTTTTTCCCGTAATTAGTATCATTGTGAACTAGACGATTGATGTGTCAGTTCCTAGATTATTTTTACAATCCAATGATTTAGTTAAGATTGCACAAGAAATAGTTTTTGGCTATATTTCTGATCTAATAAAGGCTCAATCATATACTACTAATAAGGCGGGGTAAAGCTTGCCTTAATAATACTTATAAATTATTTTCATTCGGTAAAAGCGCAATTAAATAATTTTATTGCACTTACAGTTTAGAAACAATAATTCATAATAATAAGTAATACCTTTTGCGCGATTTCCTATTCGCAAAATAATCAGTTATATCGTCGTATGAAATCTTGTTCATAATCTTGTGCTTAAGGTAAATCTTAGATTATTTTAACTCGATTTAAGAAAGAAAAGCCTCCTCACCCGAACAATCTGTCGCTGGTGTAGAGGTAGAGCAATGCGAACTGCTATTAATTATATAAATTGTGGATAAACGTTTTGCAAATTCTGTCGCAGGAACGAAGATTGACTTTTCAGTAATCCAGAATATGGTTTCCTCAAAATTCTTTCAGAAGAAAGGTGGCATTGAAAATGAATGAATGCTGGCATTCTTGAACTAAGTCTGTCTCTTATACATTTCTTCCAAGAAAAGGGCTTTTCCCGTAGGAGTTGATGATGACAATCCACTCATTTTTGTCAGAAATGAAAACTTTTCATTAAACCTGTTGTAGGCCTCCTCCGTTTTTTTTTTAATTCGGATACGAGTCTATCAATGAGGATGAGATATGTGTTAACCCTGAAAGTATCACTCATATTTAATTTCATTTCTTTATCGGGTGTTTCATCATTTTTTTCCTTTTCGGTTGTCCTTTTACCCCCATCTTTTGTATACTGCTTCGAAGCAGTACGCTTAATTCCGAAATTGTCGAAATACTTAAAATTGTCTCGTTCAGTTACGAAAAACTTGCAAGGAGAGTGATCAAACCTACGGTAGAATCCTGAATTTATACATTCACTTTGTTTATTCTTTCCAAAAAAAACAATCCACACAACAATCAACATCAATGTTTCAAGTTTTTCTAAATTCAAAAGTATTCCCGTCGCTTCGTTTTGCGTTACAGGCTTTTTGGTACAATCATTCTCGATTGATTCCCAAGTTTTAAGGACTTGCAAGTTTGAAGGAATGCCAAGAATTTCTTAAACTTCTACCTGCATCCCCTTTAGCTGACTAACGTGTCAGATTTATTCTCTTTAGCGTTTTCACTTTCCCTATTTCAGTCAATAATTTTTGCCAGCGTTGTGTTGAACTTACAAAAAATATGTAGATTTTTTGAAGCACCATGAAGAAGTGACAAGCTTCTGTGCAAGATTGAGCAGGCGCAGTGTCCACTAAATTTAAAGACTGGGCAGAGCATTTTGAATTTTAGCCAGTAGTAAGCCATTGTACACACCAGACATGTTCGCGACATTATGATATGATTGTCCACGGCAGTCTTCATATGATTGTCAATATTTATGACCAGTGTTTTGAGTTCCAAAGTAATGGCAGATAACACTTCTACAGCTTTATGCCCCACTGAGAGACAAAACTTGAGAAATCTTTCACAGGGTTCGTGAGTTTCTAAAACGTAAGTTCCAAAATGTAAGTTGTTCCACATGTGCTATATCTGGTGTTGAATCGATATTAAGGAAAAATATTTCGCCCTTCTTATCTCGTCTCCAATCTGTTTTAAAACTTTATGACCCATCAAGAGAATAAACTCATCGCAAACGGTTTTTGATAAGTAATTAGTACTTCTAGATTCTTGTTTCCCAAATCGTTTAATATGACTGGCTAAAACAGGATCGAATTCAGCTAACAGTCCCAAAATTATACAATAATTTTCGTTGTTTTCCCCTGAAAGTTCGTTTCACTACGGTAACGAACTTCTCAGAACGTTTTTCAAAAAGTAATTTCTTCATCAATCTGGACATGCAGTAAATTGTCGTGTCGACCATCAATCTCACTTTTAACTTTCAGACTAATGATACTAGATTTATGACGCGCAGAGTTTTCATGCTGAGCTACTCGATATTCTGCATTTTTCAAGTCATTAAATCCTTCGTTCTCAAACTGAGTCTTATTCTCCGATGGACCGAATGCCAAACAGGGCCCGTAATATACAGATCTTTTACTACAGAATAAACCAGCCAATTTCGGCCATTTACATCATTATTTTTCATTTTTCTTTGGAAGATACTTACTGGCAAGAAACGACGCTGATCAGCATTTATTTTTTCACTTTTAGAGAAGTCACAAGACTTGCTTTGATCGAAGCCGTATCTTGCGATAATCTCCCTTACGGTATCGTTGATTTTCCATAAAGCTGGATCTTTTTGTAGAGTTACTGCTGTTTGCACTCAGTTATCTTCTGAGACGCATCTTCAATATTATAACAACTTATTGATGATTCCTCTACCGCCTCTTCGTCAAAAACATAAATATCCGTTTTTTTTCTAAAGGAGATTGTTCAACAGATGACTGTTGTTGTTGAGCCGCTGAGTTCAAATCTGTTTCATCTTTTTCTGATTGTATTGTGGCAGTGCATTTTGTTGTAGTTCCTGGTCTTTCAACACTACTTCTACTTCCACTTTAAAAAAGCTGTCGATTTTATCGCTTTACGGATAATCTATCCTTGTTCTTCTTTTTTCATTTTGGCCTTCTTTTTATACTCAGCTCCACTGTCGTTTTGCCCATCACTATTTTTTTTTTAATTAAAGAACTAAAATAAAAGAGGTTATATTTTCTCTCGGGAGCGCCGCGCTCATGTAGTTAATTCGGCATTTCGGTCAGACACTTAGCGAATGGTCATGTTACTCGTTCCCGCGCCTCAATCAAAAGCGATTACGCAAAATGTAGAAACATTTATCTAAGTGGTGAAACATATTACATGTTGCATTGTTTGTGGACCTAATAACATTTAGGTATATAAATATGAATATTTTTAATTTCTGTAAAACACAAAAAAAATTGGTCCCAAATTTGCCGCCCTTAAAATCTGCCGCCCTAGGCTCCAGCCTACTCAGCCTGCTGGTAAATCCGCTACTGGTATTATTACTACTAACGTTATGCTAAAACGCATAGAAAGTTACATCGTAAAGAGTGGCGTCAAGCATCATTTACTTTGGCTTGTAGAATATAGTTTGGATGTTTATTTTATCAGTGTCGCATATTTCCTACTTCACAACTGAAGTTCGCAGCTTCTGAAACCGGACAGAATGTTGTGATTTATAGACACATTTGTATAGATGTACTTTTTTCATAATGATCTCGTATTTTATTATTTCAAATAAAAAATTTTTTTAATTTCTCGGCAGGAAATCAGCGTTCTTTCGTTACACTTTGTGCTCCGGTCACAAATAGCCTACTTGAATATAGTCCAGAAGTGTAATGGGTAGAAATTGAAAAGGTTCAAAAAATACCGGTAAAGAACCGGTATTTAGCGTTTATAATATTATAACCAGAACTATAACCGAAACTCTAAATAAGAACCGTTAGGACACGAATTCGTTTTTCATTATCGATATTTTGAAACTGGTATCCTAAAACCGATACCTAAACTGGAATCAGAACCGAAACTGTATAGGACCTAAGTGACTCTGTGTGTGTGTGACTCTGCGTTTACAAACCCACCCTAGCAGCGTGGTGAGTTTGAGAAAATCGTCCAAGTAATGCTTGCTAGAACTTGGCGAGATTTTGGCGAGAACACGTATCACGCAAGAACCTGTGAACCGATTTGGATGGGACTTTCACTGGCATATAACTGATGTTATAAGGAGTAACTTAGGCTACTTTGATTTTAGGGTTCCGCGCAAAAAAATTCCACGCGGACGAAGTCGCGGGGAACAGCTAGTATGGCATAGAGATGTATTTCCAAATGTTTACTGTGGTTTAATTGATGTGATGGCCCAGACACACCCAGAAAATAAATATCATATAGAACTTAAACTCTACTTAAACAATCGGCGAGGAAAATTTATAAATTTAATTATAAAACGACTTTAATAACTGTGATTACACAACTTGTAGTAACGGTTTTAGATACATTATTCTTTTTTTCAATGTTCCGTAAAGGTTTAGGATGAATATCCCACCCCGCCGTTGTGGGATTTGTCATAATAGCCACGCTTGGCAAGCGGATTAGCTAACGCAGTAATGACCTGAAGTTTTGCATCTTTAACGCTGTTTCTAAGGCTGCCATAAACGCAATGATTTTATGGCAATATGTTGTAAGCCTTAAGGTCTTTCTAACATTTCCTACTGGCGGCTCTCACGACACCTACGGACGGAATGGGATGATGGATTGCCTGTACCACACGTCAATATCTATATTACTCTTTATGAACCGCATATTATATTTACACTTTATATACGAACAGAATACCAGCGTGAATTAACAGCTGCTGTTGTGTTTTTATAGTGAGTGGTGTACTGAGATGGTTTTAACTGGTAACGAGCATTTCTTCTTTGTACTCAGGATGACTACGCATCTGCATTTTGATACTTAATCAGGGATAAATTTATGTGTATGGGCTAAAGAATTCACTTACATTTAGGTGGACAGTGTGCTCGTTTGTCATCCTTACTACTATACGTGGTAGAGCTATGCTATACCTATAGCTATATTATGGTTGCACGAATGGATCGGCTCGAGCGGGGAAGTACGACGCTCTCGCAGAATACTGGCGTAAAATAGCAGCAATGCTGCTGCGTTTCGTATGGTGACTAGAGGTCCGAGGACCCTTTTATTGAAAACGAGGCTTTCCATTTTAGTCCTAAGGGATGACAACGTATCTGCATTTCCATTCTTAATCGAAGATAGATATAGCCATAGCATAAAAAGTGAACTTTCCAGAAGTGGACTATGTGTTCATTTGTCACCCATATTCTATAAAAAATAATCATCGTCATCATCATCATTACAGCCCTTCACAAGTTCACTGCTGAACATAGGCCTCCCCACGGAATGCCACGAAGCACGGTCCTGAGCTAACTGCATCCATCGACTTCCTGCATGTCTTTCCAGGTCGTCACTCCATCTAGTTGGGGAACGTCCTACACTTCGTCCGCCGGTACGAGGTCGCCACTCGAGAACCTTTTTTCCCCAAAAATAATAATAAAATATGACAGCTCCTCTGGCGAGGTGACCATCACTATAATTTGCTATAAACGCGGGTTTTAGTACTTTTGTTATTGATTGTTCATGACTCTTATTCGTGCAACTCGAAACTATCTATAAATCATTTACTGTTTTATTTATATTATTATATCTTTGACCTTATACTTTAAGTTAACATTTTATGGTCGTTTTTCGGTTAGCAATACCACAGAATAAATAATAGTATACAACCAAGTAGCAAGTGTGGACGCTTGAAATCCTATTATCAATTCTATTATCTGGAATGTTCCTTCTACCTAGAATGTGTTTCTTACTAATTCATAATGGTACGAGAAAGTAGGCTTGCGACTGTAGTTAAGCTAATGCGCGTAATTTAATATAAGCTATTAGATATACACTGACGGCACTAAACATATCCTTCGCAGCTGGTAACTTCATTTGTAAAAGATTTCTTGGTGTCAGAAATTGTACGAGTATATGCTGCATTATAAAACAAAATTGAAAAACGTATTGTCTGAAATCTGTACAAATATCAAAAAGATTTTAATGTTAGTTTTTTTTTTATTTCTCCAGGCAAAATCCGAGGAGCAGTTGGCTTGCGAAAAGGAATGGCTGCAGGCGGGTCACATGTGGCTGGCGCACCGCGGCGGATTCACCGCCGTGGTGAGGGAGGGCGATGCGGACGCCGGCCGCGCGAAAGTTCGAGTTCTGCAGACTGGGGAGACGCTGGTGGCAGACGAGGATGATCTAGAAAAGGTTGTTTCATTTAATTTGAATTTAATAAAGATATCTTCATAGAACCGCATCACATATCGGATTGAAATTGGTTATTGTATAGTTTTTTATATATAGAAGGGGAGCACACGAGAATGCAGCTCACCTGATGATAAGTGTCGACCGCCGCCTATGAACAACTGCAACACCAGGGTAATTGCAGGTGCGTTGCCGGCCTTTTAAAAACAAGTAAGCTCGTTTCTTGACGGTCCCTTAGTCGTATTGGTCCGGAAAAATCGCCTGTGGTAAAAAATTCCACAAAGAAGTAGTGGACCGCCAAGCATCCAGATGATGTGAATGGTAACGTGAGCTTTTTTCGAAGAGATTGGCCGCCATGGCTGAACTTCGGTCGACATTAATTTTACTATAACCATAACAAAAAGAACTACTTTCTTTTTAGTTGAAGCTTGTGAAATATGCTACTTTCTAATAATAAAGCAAAAAGAGGGTGTCATAAGTTTGAGGCCTTTGTGTGGCATCGTAGCTCCCTAACGGTTGAAAATGCTGTTTTCTTTATTTGAGGCTGGTTTTATCGTGATGTTTCTTGTATTGTGGTTTATGTTAGATGAAAATCAGTTAAACTGTATCCGGCCTGACTTATAATCATTGGTTATCGCTTACTTAAATTAAGTATTAATTATCTCTTTACCTGTCTCTTTCTATATCATTTCGTGAAGAGAGAGAGAGAGAGAGAGAGAGAGAGAGAGAACTTTAAACATTATTAAATCGACGTTCATTTTTATGAGTAAGGCTCTTTTTTATTTCTACGTTTCCTAGCTTTTCTTTTATAGATAGAAATATACCTTAAAGTTGGGTAGGATATCTATGTATAATATGTGCATCTGACACTGGAATAACGATCAGACTGCTCAAATGATCGATAACTCGGTCTGATCCTAATAATTTTGGTTCACAACTATTATATTTGTGGTTTTTAGTCTCTAGATTACAAAAAGTTATTCCGTTGTTCTTAGGTTATTAAAATAAAACACTTTATTTTGTTGTTAAAATAATATTAGTATTAAGAATAATGGGTTGGTAAGAAGAGCTAGTTTATGTAGTATTAGTAGTATTAGGTGACAAACGAGCACACAGTCCATCTACATCTATTCTTGATTACGAATCAAAATGCAGATGCGTTGTCACCCGTGAGCACTAAGATGGAATGCCTCGTTTTCAGTAATGTAACGTTTAATTTATACGTGGTAGAGCCATGCTGCAGCTATATTAGTAGTATAGTTGAGCACGAATGGTCAGCTCGACCGAAGGACCACGCTCTCACAGAATACCAGCGTAAAATAGCAGCTTAATGCTGCTGTGTTTCGTATGGTGAGGAGAACCGGAGACCCATTTTTTTCACAGCAACCACTTACCATCACGTGGACTGTGTGCTCGTTTGTCACCCTATCCTATAAAAAATGGGTCTCCGGTTCTCTACACTAACCATACGAAACACAGCAGCATTAAGCTTAATTTAATTAAATTTATTTAATTTTACGCTGGTATTCTGAGAAAGCGTGGTCCTTCCCCGGTCGAGCCGACCTATTCGTGCTACAACTATACCAGTAATATAGCTGCAGCATGGCTCTACCACGTATGTATCTTGTTTGTGCCTTTTAAAAAATAATTAAGCGATGACCCGGTGTTAAGATAAACATCAATAAATCATTCGAGTGATTTCGAAAAGGTGAGATCGATCATCAACCACTTTTTACATAATATTTTTTGTAATTCTATCTAATGCGACCGGTTACTGAGTAAATTTACTTACAAATGACTTTTCGTCGGCGATATTGCTTCATTTCACTCCCTTGATCTTACATTAGTAGGTCAAGAAATGAATTTAAATATCAAAAGCTATGTTTGGTTTAATTTAATGCAATCAATCAATTTGTTTATTTATTTTATGAGTTTGTTTTCTTTGCCAGCTGGTTTACTTAAGCTGTGATAAATTATAACTTCAAAATTACTTAATCAGCAATAGAATGAAGTCTAAATTGAAACTCATTTTCCAGGCCAACCCGCCTCAGCTCGAGCGCTGCGAGGACATAGCATCGTTGCGATGTCTCAACGAATGTGGAGCTCTAAACGTCCTTCGATCGCGGTTCGCCGCTGGTCTACCGCATGCCCGCGCTGGTCATGCGCTCCTAGTACTCGGGCCACCGAGACGGACGGCGCCAATCTACACCGAAAAAGTAAACTATATATATAAGTAAACAGAATTTTCCCAGAAATTTCCCACCGTGTAGTGGCGGTGAAAAACTATCCCTACCCCATATTATCCACTGGGTGTCGTAAGAGGCGGCAGAGGAAAAAAATTAGGAGATGGGCAGCAGTCTCTTCCTAATGATGACTAAAAATAAAAAACTGCGGTTGACAAGCGTGGCAACTATGGCAAATATCCCCCCTATGAGGCAATCTATGAAGGAGGTCTAGGTTCAGCAGTGGACTTTATTAGGTTGTAACGGTAACGGTAAACAGCATTTAGCAAATATATTAACTTAAAAATAGTTTAAAAACCATCTACTTGACATACGCCTATTCAAATTAACGTCATCTAGCTGGATCTTCTACAATCTACGTCTATACAATATGCTCTACAGTCTACAGTATTACTGTTACCGGTTACCACTTAATAATTTACTCTTATACTTTGGAGTAACGAACGATGTCTAGGCACGATACATTTAGGCTCGCCACATACATACGGAATTCTGTTTCGGGATTCCTTTTCGGAATTCCGATTTGAGATTCCGAACGCAGCAAGTTCTTATAAAATCTATGCCCCATCACACACGTACGGTAGTTTTCCGTTCGAAATTTTGCGGGCAAAACGGGATTCCGTGTGTGTGGCCGACCCGTTTGGAATTCCGAAACGGAATTCCGTATGTATGTGGCGGGCCTTACTGTGGAGATCATAAAAACTCGTTTTCTCATATGGTTATTACGCTTGTATTGTGGCTTAAGTTATCAGTCTATACATTTTATTTTAATAAAATGTAATGATGGTGACATATAAAATAAATATTTATTAATTAAGTAAAGAAAGAAAGAATTCTATACGAAGCGACAAAACAATATAGCGTTGGAAACAAATGATAATAAGAAACAGCTAGTCGTGTGGTGAGAGAATCCATCCCGTTTACACAAGACCTAAAGGTATCTACCGGTGTTGCGAAGGTCAAGTTGCAATACTTCTGATAATACGATCGCCAAACCGCCTGCCAAAGCTGGTCTGGATTATGGCCAATCTATTCTACAACGGGAGAAGCCTAAGTCAAAGAATGAAGTTATACGGGCTGATCATGATGAAGAAGATAATAACATTGCTTATTTGTATGAATCTGTTAGAATTTTTAACATACCCCGTAAAAAATTGTGTTGAATGACACGAGGGGCGGAAAGACGTTTAAGACCGTGTCCGCGCTGCAAAAGAAGAAGCATATAATAAAAGGTTCGGTTTCATTAGGGGGGAATATCGTAATGGAATACAGGACCTTATTTTTTCTTTCTTTCTTTTCTTATTTTTTTTAGTACCTCGAGCAAGTATTGCGTATTCTTCCCAAGATTCGATCCGTTGAATGGATGGTTGAAAGGACCATGTGAGGTGATAGGTTAAATTCTCTGTAGAAGCTTTTTTTATAGAATATAGAAGCAGAAGACGGGGCTCACGTTTTTTATAGAATAAAGGTGACAAACGAGCACACAGTCCACCTGATGGTAAGTGGATGCTGTGGCCCATAGACATCTACATTTATCCTCAATTAAGAATCAAAATGCAGATGCATTGTCACCCCTGAAGGCATCACACGTTTAGCTGCTATTTTACGCCGGTATTCTGTGAGAGCGTGGTCCTTCCCAGGTCGAGCCGACCCATTCGTGCTACAACCATAATATAGCTGCAGCGTTGCTCTACCACGTATAACGTAATTTTTTATGAATCGCTTGAAACAAGGTAAGATGGTAGATTCTGTTGGGTCGCCACCATACAGTTACATAGTTAATACAATTACGTATACTTTAATTTTGTTTAGGTGGCAGCCATGTTCCGCGGCTGTCGTGCAGACGATATGCCTCCTCATGTATTCGCCGCTGCTCAATCCGCTCATAGATGTATGCTGGCATCGAGGCGAGATCGTGCCATTGTTTTCCTTGGCAGGTGAGTTATTTTTTTGATTTCAAAGAAACAATTTATTTTTAAAAAAAACCGTGAGTATAACTTAAATGATGTTCTTCTGGCTGTTTTTGTATGCGTATCCTGTAAATTGACTTCTTCGAATTTTCGCATTATAACGCTATTGTTTGTTAAATAGAAAATACAAGGAAATATAAAATCACGACACAGCATAGATTTCATCTTTTGTATAGCAATGCTGAAAATTTGAATTTAGAAAGGCGAATAACATAAATATTTTTGTTTCCTAAATATTAACAACTAGCGATCCGCCCTGCCTTCGCACGGGTGATTTCTGGATCTCGACAACAGCGCCACCTACCGGGTCCAAATGTGAATCTAAACCATTAGGGACCGATTCAAACACACAAAAAATTTCATAAAAATCGGTCAAGCCGTTTTTATGTTTTAGCGAGACTAAGTGACAGCAATTGATTTTTATATATAGTAAGAAGATGATATGTTTAGCCTGTTTTACTTTAAATATTACAAATGTTCCTATCTGCTCACGATAAAATATTTTATTTCAGTATCGTATTAAATATGCTTTGTATCAAGATCTTAGCCATGTTATAAAACTAATAAATTGAAATAATTATAAAACATATTAAATAATAATCCAAAAAAAACTGAAATACAACTTACACTTATATTTATTTACATAGCAGCTCATCAAGTGGTATTTTGAAAAACGATCAAATGGTATCGGTTTATTCATTAACCATTATCTAACATCAATGTCCTTGCTGTTTTATTTTTAGTTACTGAGTTAGCGATAGCGCGCATGAATAATAATTTGCTTGGGAAGGTTTTGTAATAACTGCGATTAGTTTTCATTGTCAGCTCAAAGTCATTTATGTAATCATGTAAATCGTATCTGATATATTAGTGCACTTTACTCCGAATTTAGTATACGAACTACAGTAAAACTACATTAATAATTGACGTAGGTAATGCAGAAAATAATGAGATACATTATTTTGGCAATACGGACTGAGAGCTGAGATATAGGCTTTATTAAGTAATGAATGATAAATGGTAAATACGTGGACTAGAAATGAAGACGCACGCACGCACGCACGCACGAGCGCAAGCACGCACACACTTTTGATATACAAGTATTATATAAGTTCTGTTCCTGTAAAATTTAGTTTAAACATAAACTTTTTACAGTGAACCGTATGAGGTTCTTAACGACTAATTGTTTATGATAATTAGATCGACATTATTGGAATATATAAGTTCATAGACAGATTCTGTGAATGCGTGTACGATACCATGCTGAGTTAAAATAAATCAAAATGTCTCGCTTTAGTTCAATTATATACTTCTTTATTATCCTTTATAAATCCACTGCCGATATAGGCCTTTTGAGCTTTTTGCTGCCTCGTAAGCTGCAGCGATACAAGACACATCATTTTAACACCCGCCTATACTTACCGCACTGGGCAGAACAGTTAGTGAGCGCCTGGGCCGATACCCCCGCAATAGTAATGCTGCTTCCTTCACCAGGCTTTAAAATTGGAGTTCAGCGTATTTGAATGGGTTTTCCGTCATTGACCGACAGAACCTTCAAATTTCCTTCTGTAAACTCATATTTAAGTTGGAGTTTTATTTATTAGTCAATGCAATGTGGATTATATTATAAACTACTAGCTGCTACCCGGCGCGTTGCTACCGCAGAAGAAATAATTGTGAAAATGTGGTTTAAAATTTGGAAGAGATATATTGTTTCATTAGAAATGATAATACATTCATTGAATATATAACTTTCCAATAAATTTGTCGGTACGACACGCGAGCCACCTACTGTAAGTTAATTGTATTGTGCATCCGCGCAAGTGCAAGCAATAAGTTGATAAAGTTTTAGCGCAATCTCATGAACGGTATGGCAGCGCATAAAATACGAACAAACAAAAATTAATTTTGTTATATTAGATAAGACATTTTTTATAAATATGTCATATTGTGTGGAAATTTATAACGTTATTTCCATACATGTTCGTCTTATTTAAAATACCGCCCCTAAAACGACTTAAGTTCAAGGTTGTTTAAATTTGCTTTGTTGCATGTTGTGATATTATTTACATTGTGAAAAACTAGTTTTAGAAGCTAAACCTTATTTTAAAAAAGTAATGCATAATCGCCAAATATTATATACAATAATGATAGTAATAGTGATAGTGATAACGATAGCTACTAGACTGTAAAAGATATATATTAACATCATTGGCCTATATAACACTCACCTTCGATTTGGTCGAAATTGTCACTATTGCAGGATGACCTCAGTGATCAGCTTTAAGACAATGTGTCTCCCAATGGATAGCAATCGATGGGAAAGACATGTCGAATGCCAGCGTCGTACTGTCAAGCACATTATCGAGCGACCCTCCACTAGATGAAGTGACGACATCATGAATCACCTGTAGGCTGTAGGCAGTCGATGGATGCAGGTGGCTTAGGACCGTGATTTGTTGCAATATATAGGGGGAAGCCTTTGTTCAGCAGTGGACTTGTGATGGGCTGTTGTTAAAGTTACAGCCTATATTCGTGCCACTGCTGGGCACAGGCCTTCCCTCATTTCTGAGAGGGTTTTAGGGCAAAAAATGTCCGCCGCGCTGCCCCAATGCGCTTTGGCGAACTTCACATGTCTTCGAAATTTTTTTTCCTTATTTCTCAGACATGCAGGTTTCCTGACGATGTTTTCCTTCACCGCCGAGCATGTGTTAAATCAGAACTTAAAATTGCAATTAACAATTTCATTGGTGCCGGCGGGGATCGGACCTGGGTTGCTCGCGTACTGTGAAATTTACAACGAGCGCTAACCAACTGAGCTACCACGGCTCCTTAGCTACCACGGCTTGATGGGCTGTAGTGTATATAAGTAAATGAGTAGCGAAGTGATTGTTTCTCCTTGGTGCTTATAATTATATATTTAACAATTTTCAAGTAATTACCGTCATTTTGTTATTTATTACTGTAATTTTTAAATTCTTCAATTATAATTATATATTACAGTATAATTACTCCAAGCCAAAAATATTATAGTCGTTATTAAAACCCATCCATAGTATACTGTTGTACAATGATCCTTCCCCATTATTGATATTTATGATCCTCTAGCCTTAACCCTATCCATGTCCCATGAATTATATATTATGAACATTTCAATTGTTTAACTATTAGAGCGAGAGCCCGTTATCGCCAGACCTTCCTTATTTTATAAAAGCTGAAAATTTATCAGCGCATGCTCCCAACATAGGTAGGAACGATGGGCTACTATGAAGTTTGGATCATGGTGGCTTTGGCAGGTAACAGGTAGCAAAGGTGTATAAAATAGCAACTTAAATTTGTCATACATCATATTTTTATATACTCGTATACATAATATTATTTATGTTTTATTCACTCAAAATGTTTCGCAGTCAGTACTCAATATTTTATTGTTAGATCACTGCCGCCATTTAATTTAATTTGATTTTTATTAACAAATTGTATTTCCTCACAGATCCGGATCCGGCAAAACGTCGGCTATGCGCCATTGTGTTTGGTATCTGGCGAGCGCTTACCCAGCACAAGGATCCAAACTCACGGCAGATCGCTTAAATGCAGCATTTGACGTACTCCATGCCTTCGGTTCCAGTCGGTATGTTTACATATTTAATATAAGTTTAGGATAATTTACAAATTATAAAGAAGAAATTGAACTACATGCTTACGTTCGCTTCCCCGTCCGCGTGGAAACAAAATCACTATTTTCATTTTCTCGTCTAAATTTTATTCTCTCGTGGTAAAAGGTATCCAGTATGTTAAACTAGACCATAGTCTATCTGTATACCATAGTGTTTTTGAGATCCTTTTCTTGATTTTCAGCACGAGTTCCAACCCACACGCCTCTCGGTTCGTGTCTCTGACGTCGCTGGATTTTGACGGCGGCGGTGCGCTAGTGTCCGCCTCTGTACAAACGCTTTTACCTGACTTCAGGCCTGGACAGTCGCCTTTGAGAGCGCTACACACGTAAGTATTATACCTATACAAAAGAAAACTTGTATTTACATACTATGGGCATAGGATAGGAATATCACTCTCTAAACGGTAAACAGTACATAATAAATAAACATTTTAACAAAAATATATGTAAAATGTAACTTTAGTTTGTTTTGCACATCCTACACGACACATTTGAAGTTACTACGCAATTTGTTGTTTATTTTCAATCTGATGATTAAGATAGAATGTAGTACTCGTTTAATTAGGTTTTCTTATTAATTGATAGTAGCGTAGAATATGATTTATAATGAACAGAACCGGCTTCGCGTTGTACCTCATATCGTACTTATGCAATTTTTGTAAGTAAACTGTCTCTAGGATACAGGAGAAAATCCTAGTGAGGGTAATGTAATATAAAAACAAAAATTAATAGAAGATGCACAGGCTAGGCGCTTAAAACTATTTAGAACATTTTTGTTTAGAACATTTGTGATGCATTATACCGTACGGCCGTGCTTTGTTCGATATACGTGCGGTTCTGACATGTCCGTTCTGACAAAGGTATAGTGAAAAGTAAAGTTACAGCCTATATACGGCCTCCTCTTACTTCTGAGAGGGTTTTAGTGCAAGGAAGTGTCCGCCGCACTGCCCCAATGCGTATTGGCGGAATTCACGTCTCCGATTTTTTTTATTTCTCATAAATGCAGTTTTCCTCACGATGTTTTCCTCACGATGTTTTCCTTCACCGCCGAACACGTGGTAAATAAGCACTTAAATTTGCAATTGATAATTTCATTGGTACCGGCGGGGATCGAACCCGGGTTGCTCGCGTACAGTGAAATTTACAACGAGCGCTAAGCCTCTGAGCTACCACGACTCTGGTCTGGTTTGGTTCTGGCAAAATCATCATTAATTTATTATACTCTCATTTTATAGTGGTATCTATCCTTATTGAATTTGCTCATAAGTACTTTACTATTTATTATTATTTTGCAGGTTATTACACGGCAGCGACGGGCGCCTCCGTCGAGAACTGCTCCTCGATCAAGCACCGGTTAATGCGCCCAACCCGTTCATCAGCTCCAGCGATAAAGCCGAAGCACCCGCAGAATTCTCGGCATTAAAGGAAGCACTTCAAGCGCTCTCCGTAACCGAGCCCGAGCAGGCTGTGATATGGAAGATACTCGCCGCGATATGCCACTTGGGGTGGTCGGGTGTTACCAAAGGTATTCAGATTTTTTAAAGATTTAAAAACAGGCAGAGAGAACCCAAGACCCCATTTCTTACCGTGGGCGGTCGTTAGAGGCGACAACGGCAAAGACCAGAAACATCTCAAGCTCTCAGTTCCGATAGATAGGAGTATTCCATCCCATATATTCCAAAAAATATTCATTGAAATATTCAGACCTGCGAAGTCGAGCAGTTCCTTATGCCTAGTGTGGCTATTACGGCAAATTTTTTAATGGGAGACGCTCATCGTTTGCTGCATGGATTGTTGCGGACTTTTTAAGAATATTTTTAAGAATATTTATTTCATAGGCAGAGGCCTCTCCCATATGGTTATATGGGAGAGGCCTCTGCGAGGATTTGCAGGAAGGAGATAATATATTCTTAGACGTATGTAAGCAAATAAATTTCGTCATTTTTTTTAAAAGTTATTATTACGGTAGTTACTTCTTCTAAATATTGTGCATCGGCTAACTTCGTATTTCCGAATATGACCGACCGCATCAAGACGGTATATAACATAATGCTGTCTTACCAAATTATTATTGCGAGATTATCAATATCGTGAGATACTTATATCTTGAGCACAAATTTCAGGTCGTATTGTAGGACCCGATGTCGATAATTAAAAAAAAAAACATGTGTTGTCACATGTCACACGTGGCAGAAGTGAAACCCTCGGAAAACTAAACAAGTATTTGTTGCGAGTAAAATTGCTTTATAATAGTACCATCCAAGTGCGATTGTTGCATTAAAAAAAAACTTAGATTTACTTTTTGTAGAAACAGAAACCCATGAATACGATCACACACACCTCTATATTTTTTTAAATATTTTATAATTTTCTCTAGATGAGTTCAAAAAAACTATGTATGTATGTGGAGGATATGGAAAATTATATTATATGATGAATTCGATAACTTTATCATATTTTGTCTTCCAGCCATGTTACAGTAAACATTGTAAAATTATTACACTTATACAAGATGAATAATTAAAATCCCCTACTCCCTGACCCCTACAATCATTATCATGTATTTCTTCCATATCTCTCAAAGGGTTTAGAAACCGGGATACATAATCACTCTGTGTTCATAAAAACACAGTCATAAAAAGGATCGATTAAGTATTAATGACGAAGTTTCAAGGTCAATTTAGATGGCCATGATGTCCTTTTTAAATTTTTACTTATTTAATGTTTTTATATCTGCAGTATTAGTCCGCTGTATCCTGTTTTCAATGTCAACACATTTAGTGTAATAATCTTAATCTATACCTACCAAATCTTGGCAACATAACCCTACATTATAATGTTGATTAGATCTTTCGTAGAATTCCACAGTGCTTTTTAATTTTTTTGTTTTGGCTGTATATTTTCATTCTTCTTAAGATTGTTATAATTAAATTTATTTTTATTTTTATTTTAAAATCTTTATTGCGTCCCCTTAGAAAAAAAGGATAAAAAGACTTAATGCCTAAAGGTATTCTCTACCAATCAACCCAATTAAAAGAAAAAAAAAGAGAAACTAAAATTAATACACATAATAGGTATGTAACAAAACAGATTATGATATAATATTGTAAGTAAATGCATATATAATATATATTCGTACATTTACATATATTAACACATATTCATAATATAAATATATTTATATGCTAATAAACATATACAAACATACATACATACACATATATGGATATAAATATACATAAATACAAAATTAATACATATGTATAAATACAACTATTTAACAATATTGTAATTCTAATGATTCATCAGAAGATGCTCGCGTACCATCTTTTTAAAGGAGTATTAATTTGTTAGGCGCTTTTCTGATATCATCAGACAAGGAATTCCAAAGAAGTGCAGCCTGAACAGTGAAGGAGTTACCATAGAACCCGGTGAGATGAGTAGGAATATAAATCTTGTTATTAGAAGAAGATCGAAGAACCTTATCATGACAAGAAGAGAGATATTGAAATCGTTCTTTGAGGTAAGAAGGTGAATATGGATCATTTAGAATTGAAAAAAGAACAGGTAATATTCTGGAGTCGCGTCTTGGCCTTATGGTAAGCCACTTAAGCTGAGATCTATAATGAGAAATATGGTCATACTTACGCAGACCAAAAATAAATCTAATACAGTTGTTAAGCAGGCGCTCCAGCTTGTTAAGAAGTTCTTGGGACAGGTCTGGGTAGCACACATCTGCATAATCAAAGATAGATAAAATAAGAGTTTGGACAAGCATGAGCTTAGACTTAATAGGAAGGAAGTATTTCAGACGATAAAGGGAACGTAAGGTAGCGATGACTTTCCGACTTAAATCGATAACCTGCACTTTCCAGTTCAGAGACCCATCAATATACAGGCCAAGGTTTTTAACAGACTCACTAAATGGAATAATAATATTATCATAGCAAATTTCAATAATATATTATATTTATTATACATAATAATATATTACTTCCCACTAAAATCGCTTGACATTTTACTGGATTCACACATACTCCATAGCGCGAGGACCAATCTTTAATTGTGTTTTAATTCTGGTTTAATATGTGAATTCCGTTATGTAGATCTTTAACGGCACAATGCACATATAGCTGCAGATCATCGGCGTACAGATGGTACGAACAATCAAGATTATGAGTGATCAAGTTTATAAAAACTGAGAAGATGATAGGAGAGAGTATACCGCCTTGCGGTACGCGACATTCAACTTTAGCCCAAGCTGAGGTCATTTGACCTACGTGAACTGATTGCTGACGCCCGCGAAGATAGGATGTAAACCAATCTAAGACAGTGGGCTTAAAATTAAGATGGGATAAGATGGAAAGAAGGATATCATGATCAACTGTGTTAAAAGCATTAGAAAAATCAACTAGCACTAGCACTGCTATCTTTTTTTCATTTATACTTTTTCTAATGTCTTCAGTGACTTTTATTAGAGCAGTGGTAGTGCTGTGACCTGGACGAAACCCGGACTGAAATGGAATCAGTAGGTTATGTTTCAAGATAAACGGAGTGATTTGCTTATGAACACAGGTTTCTAAAACCTTAGAGAGGAACGTCAGAATTGATATAGGGCGAAAATGGCTAGGAAGGATAGGGGCAGGTACCTTAGGAAGGGGCTTAACATAAGCTTTTTTCCAATGACTAGGATATTACCCCGAGTTAAGGGAAAAATTTATAATGTGAGTTATTGCCGGGAGAAGAGGGTCTAAGATAGTGACGACCATTTGTCTGTTTATTTCATCGCAGTCATAGACTTGATAATAAACTTCTTAATTTCATCCTGATCGACAGGAGAGAACATAAATGCTGGAATGTGAGGAGATTGCATTGACGCAATAACATCTAAAGTGTGAGTTCGGACTAAAGGATCCATTGCTTTGAAGGAAGCGAAATGTTGATTTATCTCATCGAGAGATATAGAAGGACCACAGTCCAGCGTGGATGGCTTACCAACACCCACAGTTCTGAGGAATTTCCACACTTCGGTAGGAGACATCAAACATCCAAACTATATATAAGAATCACCCCCATGCTACGGTTATTTGCTAGTTCTACATCAAAGATCAAGTATTTAAATGCTTAGGACGCTTACTGGAAACAAGGCATTCCATCTTAGGAATGCCTTGCTTCCAGTAAAAGGGTTTCCTGATCTCTACACTCACCATACGAAACACAGCAACAATAAGCTACTACTTTACTTTACGCAGGTATTCCGTGAGAGCGTGGTCCTTCTCCGTTCGGTTATACTACGTAAAAAAAAACATCGGTTTTATTAGTATTTACTCATAAAATGTTGTTGCACTTACAAATTATGTATGGTCTTTAGAGCTTTTTTAGGAATATCTTATTTATTTAACTTGTATGGTAATGATGTCTCGTTGTCGATAAGCGCTGAATTGTAAGTTCGTTCGGCAGCGAACGTGGGTTCCGGTTTGAAGTACCAGTTCGGCAGCAGTGCGTGCGCGAGCCGCGCGGCGCGGCTGCTGGGCGTGCCGGCGGACGAGCTGGCGCGCGCCGTGCTCGCACCGCCCGCGCCCGCGGCCTCGCCCGCCTCCGCCTCACCGCAGCCTCCCGCCCTCAGGTACACCAGCACTGCTCACACCACCCCTCATTATAATCATTTCACACTGACTATCTGATAATCATAATAATTTCTTATATTTACGCGAAAACTACACATTTAAATAAAACTAGTTTTACGGATTTTATCGCGTATATTAACTTATTTTATATTCCCGACGTTTCGAGTACTTTACAGCACCCATAGTCACGGGGGACTGAGGTATTTGACGTCCCAATGTCATAGTTAACGTTCCGATCTTACGTTCCGATCTACGCAACAAAAATTAATAATTTTTAATCTGGAGGTAACCGTGGTTAACTATGACATTGGGACATCAACACCTCAGTCCTCCCTGTGACCATGGGTGCTGTAAAGTACTCGAAACGTCGGGAATATAAAATAAGTTAATATACGCGATAAAATCCGTAAAACTAGTTTTATTTATATCTGATAATCAATTAATCAATATATTCTTTATTGCACACCAATACACAATAAAACGAAAAGAAAAATAAATTATATAGAAGGTACAATAGGCGGGCTTTTCGCTCTGGAAGCGATTTTTGTATATTATGTTTGTTTGATACTGCTTCACCGCATTATAATGTAGTGTTTTAGACAAAATTAGATAAAAACAACGAACCCTTAAACTATGGAAGTGTTATTCTGAACAAATCGGCTCAAAATGTCACATCATTAACAAATTATCTAAAGTATTCGAATGTAAAAGCAACACATTTCAACATACAAGTTGCGATCGCGTAACGCGCTGTATTCCGGCAAGTGCAACGGTTGGTTCTCGGTAACGGTTATTATTAAGAGGCAATAGAGCGAAACAAGGGTCCCAAAGTCTGCTCGTAAGCTTGGGAGCAACCACACAAGCCTGAGATTCTCACTGAGATCGAAGGCTATTACGGTAAACTATATGCCTCCCAAAACCGGCAACCTGACCCGAAATGCGACGATCCCAGAGCCACACTAACCCACCACTTTACCGACGAGCTGCCAGATATCTGTCTGGAGGAGATCGAGTTGGCCCTTGGGCAACTTAAAAATGGAAAAGCCCCAGGAGAGGACGTAGTTCTCAACTAAAACAACAGAGCTCTAAAAAGCGAGGCGACTGCCATTGCTAAAAGAAGCTCTGTCGAATTTTTAGCTGCGTTTTATGAGATGGGAGAACTCCAAAGGCGTGGAGCAGAAGCATCACAGTCTTGTTTTACAAGAAAGGTGACAAGACCCATCTCTCTTCTGAGCCACGTCTATAAGTTGTTTACTACACAAATCGACTCGCGCGGAGACTTGACGAATTTCAACCATCCGAGCAGGCTAGGTTTCGAGGAGGCACCATATTATACCACATTCATACAGTGAGGCAAATCATACAGAAGACGAATGAGTATAATCAGCCTCTTTGTATGGCCTTTGTGGACTATGAGAAAGCTTTGACTCTATCGAAACAAGGGCTGTTATGAATTCCTTGCAGCGTTGCCGGATTATTGACTGGCGATACATAGATGTTTTGAGACATTTAAACACCACAAGTTCGATGTCCGTCCCAAGTAGAGTATGGTCTTGCAATCCTATCCAGTTGCATCGTGGGGTGAGACAGGGACAGGGACACAATATCCCCAAAACTTTTCACAAATGCTCTGGAAGATGTTTGGAGACGCTAAACTGGAATGGACGCGGCATCAGTATAAATGGCGAACACATCTCTCACTTACGCTTTGTCGATGATATCGTCGTCATGGCAGAATCGCTGCAGAAACCACAAGACATACTTGGCAGCTTAAATGAATCCTCCCAACGTGTCGGACTGCGTATGAATTTAAATAAGACGAAAGTCATGTTTAACGGTCACGTCATACCAGATTCAACTATCGTTGATGTTGTGATTCTTGAAGTTTTTCAAGAGTATATCTTACCCTAGCCAGATAGTGCAGTTATATAGTAACAACTTCGAGAAAGAAGCCGATGGGCGGATTCAGTTGGGCTGGGCAGCATTCGGGAAGCTTCGTCAGGTCTTCTCGTCGCCCATACCGCAAAGCTTGAAGACGAAAGTCTTTGACCAGTGCGTCCTGCCTTTACTCACATATGGCGCTGAAACGTGGACACTAATGGATCGACTACTACACACGCTCAAAGACACCCAGCGGGCGATGGAAAGAGCTCTGCTCGGAGTTTCTCTGGTGGATAAGATTCGTAACGAAGAAATTTACCGGAGAACCAAGGTCATCGACGTAGCCTTCCGTATTTGCAGGCTGAAGTGGCAATTACCTGGTCACATTTGTCGCAGAAGCGATAACCGTTGGAGTAGGCGTGCCATAGAGTGGAGATCGCGGTTAGCTAAACGTAGTGTGGGAAGCCCTGGCTAGATGGAGCGACGATCTTCACGAGGCGGCCGGCACCCGGCAGCAACTGGATGCGTGTAGCCGAAGATCGGGCTAAGTGGCGCGCCTTGGGAGAGGCATATGTCCAGCAGTGGACTGCCGCAGGCTGATGATGATGAACGGCAATTGGTTCGCGCGCCTGCTGCACTGTCAAATGTTTATAAAATGCGTGGTCGATGTTATGCATTACTATTTTATGTATTTTAGACTATTAATTTTAGTTATTTGTAAATTTATAATATTGTTTGTAATATAAAGAGCACACTCTACTGACATTAGTTGGCAACCAGTCATTCGCTTTTCTTTCTAAGTGAATTGCTTTAATCCTTTTTAATCACCGAAACTCTTTTTTGGGTAAACTATATAATGAATTATTATGAGAAATTCTTAAAGGAAAATAACGTGTTTTGGTTAATAAGACGTTTACAGTAGATTACGCCACTTGACTTCAAATCTTAGCATCATGTTTTCCAGTATAGTACCATACTTCTATATGTACCATAGTATCAGCTGAGTTTGCCCCTAGTGGAATTTCTCCCGAAGTATTAGACGATAGACGTCAAACCCGTTTTTCGAAAATTAGTCTACAACTCTTTTTAATTATCATCCTTGTGACTTAAATCTGAGTAACTGTACCAAATTCAACTCTTGATGATAATACAAAACGCAATAGAATAATAGTAAATATATTATTCATTCGTATACGTAGTAAAATAGTTAACAATATAAATATGTTGTAAATACTGGCTGAATACTAATGCATAAAATTATTTTTATTCAAATTGCCGTAAAAGCAAAACAATTTTATTTAAGTATATGGATAAGTTATCCCGGTGCTTTCTTTTTTACTAAGTTTCTTTCTATCTTCTACACTACTTGAACACATAGGAGGTATTTTGTTAAATATTGCGCGGTTGTTTTGTATGTTTATCTTATTACACAAGAGCGTACGTTTATGAGTGCGCGGCATACTTTCTTGCGCTGTAGGCGCGTTGATTATAGTTTTTTACCCCGCACACTTAGTAGGGGTTTGCGTGGTACCATTTTTCTTCTATAGTTTTTAAAGTTCGTTGGATAAAAATAAATAAAATTATTAAAATGGTATATAAACAGGAGTGAAAATTAAGATTATAATAAACACTAAACTTTAGAAAATAACATTGATAAAATCTACATCGCGGAACTCTCCTTCACCCGTGCACACACTTTACAATTTAGCGTAGAGTTGGTATATTTATCGTTTATTATTTTGTGGATTATAAGCGTTCTAAGACATAATGAGCAATTTGGAGTGCGTGCATCAATTTTTTTATTAAATCTATAAAGATGTAGAAAAAAATCAAACAGAAAGAGAGATAAAGAATATGTAATATATCTGTCCGAATTTTTTTCAGAACGCCATCTCCCTCTAGCGAAAGGGAGGTACCGGGCTCAGAGGCACTGGATGCATTTGTAACTGGACTATATAATGAGACATTTAACATCGTCGCAGCACTTGTAAACAGGTAAGATATACTTAACCATTTCACTGTCCCATGAGTCATATATGAACATTTCAATTGTTTAACTATTGTGTCTATTTCTCGGACAGGGAAGTTGTTAACTATCTTCATCAGCCTGTAAATTGTTTGAGAGACCAATGTCCAACAAGACACAGTCGAAACATAGTAGGGAAGTTTTGTTGCAATCGCCACGCATGGTTTTATCTATGTAAAATTTATGCACGCAAAACGCCTCTCCACACAAGAGAAACACCTCGTGTGTATTATTATCAAACAAGAAATTGTAAAACCTCGAGTACAATGGAGCCCTTTTCATGATGTTGGTTTTTATCCTATGGGCGTTCAAACGGTTGATTAAAGTAAATTAGACTCCTTACTTCTTAGGCCTTAGGGTTTAAAATCGCCATGCAACTTAAGAGTTTGCAGGTGTGTACTCTAGTAAACAACAGTATAACACGCGCGACTTAACTGTGCACTTCTCTGGAATGCGACCTCTCTCCCGCTTATATATTATTTTGTTTGTTTTTTTTTATTATTACGATACAAACTTTACCTATAAATGTTTAAAAAAAATGAATATTGCAAACAGTATTGTCAGAGTTACATTACAGCGCGAGGTGCACAGTTAAGTCGCACGGGTTGTATCCACTTTCATAGAGTTGACTATAATCACTCTAATGCCAAAAATATATCCTATGATCTATGAATCTTTTCAGGAGTCTGTCGACGTCAGCCAGGACGTCTGCCTCCATTCTGTTGCTGGATACACCGGGCGCGGACAACCCGATGTGCTCTGGGCAACAGAGCGGTGCCCCGCTCTCCAAATTATTATCTAATTATTTGCAGGTAATATTCACTACGAAAACTATCACTATTTAATTCTTAAATACACAAACAATAGCTTATAATTTATTTTATTACTTCCTAATAATTTCGGAAGCTATCAACATTCTAAGACGTGTATAGTACGAGTATTACAGTGCCACAAATGTACGTCCAAACTTCATCCACACTGGCACTTATTCACCGTGGCCGATGTAAGTGTGACCCTCGTGCGATACGACACAGGTAGGCTTGGATTCAATTATAGACGATCACAAACACACGGCCCGAAAACCAACAAAGTGTTTTTGCACAATGTTGGCCAGGTCATGGCGGGTTTTAGATAAGACGCATCATAGAAGATATTATTATTGATATTATTACTAGCTAAAAGTACAACTTTGTAATGGCTCGCGAATTTTTATAAATAACATTTAAAAAAGAATTGTTCTGCAAAAAATATGTTATTGACCTTGGCCAGACCATAAATCTGACTAAGTTGGCCCAAAACAATGTCGGAACCTGAGAGATTATCCGACATTTTTTCATCAAGTTATGCTCCATTCATAATTCATAATCAGCGCCATCTAACGTGATACTACTACAAAGTATTTTTTTAGTTTTCTTACAGATGGCGTTAGTAATACAATAAAAATCTAATGAATGAAAATTGTTATATCTTCTATTTTTTTTATATGTGGATAAAATAATATTTTTATGATTGATAACACATCTAGACATGAATCGAAAATACTATGTAAGTAGTAATGTATGTAGCGCAAACCTAAAAGTGTGGTAGTTTCTTAGTAAAGTGTACCACAAAAATGCATAGATTGTGGGATAGTGCAGGCTCGCTTCGCTCGCCCTGATTAACCCCGGCTACCGTTCTGTTGGTGGAGTTAGAGGATCCTTTACCACCAGGGTGCAACGCGTGCAAGTGAGGTTAGATTTTAAGGGAAAAGTTGCCATACTACCTTTTACACAGTATATTATGTTAGTGTGATTGCAATTTGTAAATTGTAAAAAAATAAGCGATATTTTTAGCGACTTTATGTTATTTCTGTTTTCATTTAAGCATTAATTACTTTATTTTAAATTAACAGGAACGATTACAAGCGATGTTCCACGACGCTCTGCTCGTTGCTCCGAGGGAGAGATATGCGCAGGAAGGAATTACACTCGATGACGGATCCGAGGAAGGTAAGTGTTATCCAAAACGTCCTTATATATCTGTATTTTAACAGCTATCTTACGCCCTCTTATTTATAAAAAAATCCCCAAAATCATGTACACCCTGAAAGAATAAAGTTGAGGTGTTGGAGAATTAAAACCTTCACTAATGGAGAGGTTTCTATTTTTCCCTTCCTCGATTTTATTTATCTCTTCCCGCCTACTAGAAAAAGAAAACGAATTTATTTCAATTATTTTATTTATAACTTATCACATTAGTATTATTTCAGATTGGCTTTCCGAAACAGTCAACCCTGGACCGATGGTGGAGCTACTGGACAAGTCTCCGCAAAATTCTATTGTGCGAAGTTCCCAAGCCGACCTACGAGATTGCGACCGACGTGGACTGCTCTGGTTAAAATCAAGTTTTATAGTCTTAAATTTATAGTTTAAGCTTAAAGTCCAACCGAATACAAATTTGTAGAAGACAAATATAAAAGACGCGTTCACTTGACAGTGTTGTTAGGTATGTTTTTATAGACTAAGGGTGACAAACCAGCACACAGTCCACCTGATGGTAAGTGGATGCTGTGGTCCATAGACATCCACACCTATCCTCAATTAAGAATCAAAATGCAGATGCGTTGTCACCCCTGAGGACTGAGATGGAATGCCTCGTTTCCAGTAAAAATGGTCTCCGGTTCTCTACATTCACTACACGAAACACAGCAGCATTAAGCTGCTATTTTACGCTAGTATTTTGTGAGAGCGTGATCCTACTCCGGTTGAGCCGACCCATTCGTGCTACTACCACAATATAGCTGCAGCGTGGCTCTACCATATATACTTTGACTCTTTGTTATTTAGTGATTACATTCTACTTCAACAATTGGCCCAAAATTTATAGACATTTTTTAATTTTATTAATTTAAAATAACGTTTCTTCTTTCTTTCTTTTATTTATCAGCCCGTAAAATTTCACTGCTGGCTTTCCCGTTGTAGGAAGCATTTGCTTCAATTGAGGGGATAGGGCTGTATGGCAAACGCATTTCATCCCTTTGATGGCAGATAACGAGACTATGGGAAATGACAATCAAATCTTATGGCATCTGATCGATGCAGATATAAAAAAACTGGACTGGTGACGAGCAACAGCGTTAAAGTAGCGATTGTCATCCTATTAAGTCATATATTAATTTATAACAAAGGGAGAAACCGAGAAACATCTTTTAGAAGGTAGAAGGCAAAATAAGAAATGATTTAGCATGTAAGGATACAAAATAATATTATTTGTTATACAGGCTTCTTGACGAAGAATCAATGTATCCGGGCTCTTCGGATGATTCCTTCCTCGAGAGAGTGCTGTCTCACTATGGCGCCCCTCAACATACGCAATATCTCATTAAAAAGGCGCCACATGCAAGGCAATTTGTTCTACAGCATTTACAGGTGAATTATTCAATATAATATTTAAGGCATAATATCTATGGTTTTTGATTATGATTTGTGTTAGTTTTTGTATACGACGAGCCTCTATGGCGGCTAGCAAATGGTGAGTGGATGCTGTGGACCATAGACAACGTCATCTATCATCTATTAGGAATCAAGATAAAGATACATTGTCGCCCTTTAGGACAATGATGTAATGTCTCGTTATAAGTAAATAAAAACTTTCAGTTTAGAGGCATTATGCTTCTATACCCTGATATCTTGTGAGAGCATGACCTTTTTCCGGTCAAGTTAAGCCGCAATAATCGTTCTATACCTTTAACCTTGCAACCTAGCCTTTCTGTAATCTAGCGTTATATCGGGTGTGGCTATCCAGTCGAATAGTGCCGCCATTCATTAGTAATACTTTACTGGCTTGCTATTCGACAGTATTTAAGGTCATAATTATTATCACCAAAACAGGTTAATGTCCCGCTGGGCTTCTTACTGGTCCTTTCCAGGACAGAAGATTTTTTTCCGAACCAGTAGTAAATGTATAATTTACTGTTAATAAATTAATAATTATTGTTGTTATGTATATTGAACTGAATTTATTTGATTTTATTATATTCTAGAGCAAAAACATATGTATAAGCCAATATGTAAGAAAACTCTTGTTTGAACAGTTTATTTAAAAGGGACTCTAGAACATGATGTTTATCACAGGGAACTAATCCGGTGTTGTACGATGTAACTGGGTGGGTCAAAGCGAGCCGAGAGAACCCCGTCACGAAGAAGGCACATACAATTCTTCAGGAAAGTCAAGTACGTAATATTTTTAGATTAGTACGTAATATTTTCTTAGATTTTTACTTCGTTTTAGTTATTTTAATGCTTGAAATTTTCATAATTATTTATCATGACATTGATATGCGGGTGGGTGCGTGTGCGTGTGCATGTGCTTGTGCGTGTGCGTGTGAGCGTGCGTGCGTGCGTGCGTGCGTGTATGTGTCTGTGCGTGTGCGTGCGTGTGGCAATGCATCAACATAATATAACACTTTGTCCGCAGCGAGGACATCGGGCGCCTGTCGTCGTGGTCGCGGGGCGCGTGCGGTGTGGGCGCGTGGTCGGCCGCCGTTGGCGACGCCTCCACACTGCGCCGAGCCTCTTCCATACGGCGAACTTTAACTTCTGGTAAAAGACTCTACCTCATTTCTCATTAACTACAGATTGTTGTTGAACAACGTTGTTTGTTGAATAATAACTAAGAACTTAAGTTAACAACTAAATAAGAAATTTAGTAAGTGCATCTTTAAGCGGTTATCTTTATATAAAGTCATGCGGCGCCTTTGTGTGCAGTTTTGTGCAAGTTTTACAATTTTAAGATTTAAGCAAGTGCGCAAAAAATTATTCCTTTTAAAAAAGTGGCAAACGAGCGTAGAGTTCATTTCTGTCATCCATTAAGAATTCAAAATTCAGATGCCTTGTCACCCCTGAGGACTACTTTCTAGGTTTTTTGAAAAGGTTAACTTAATTATTCAGTTTGATAAATACGCAAGCCTGTTTAAAGTCATTTATACATTTAGACAACACACTTCCTAAATGGATGAAGCGATGAGATATTCTGAAAGTATCTTGTCCAGCTGTGATGTGAACTTTAAAAATTTATTTACTCAGGCACAGCGGGTATGAAACGCCGCTCCACAGCCCTGCAGGCAAAGTTCGTCGCTGATGGCGTAGTGGATACACTGAGACGTTGCGGTTCCGGAGGGGTGCAGTTCGTGTGCTGTCTCCTCACCAACCAACCTTCCGATATGGCCGACGATGTTAACGTGCCGTTGCTTCGGTCCCAGGTATGTTTATCCTTTTACATCCGGCAAATTTAGAAAGTTTAAGTGGTCTTTGTTTATAATTTGCTTCTATCATCATTATCATCATTACAGCCCATCACATGTTCTGCTGAAAATAGGCCTCTCCGAGAAACGTCAGGTCCACCTGCATCCATCGAATACCTGCATGTCTTACCAGGACGGCCCTTCATGAAGCGGGGAGCCGCCCTACACCCTTACTATTACGAATTTGCCACTGGAGAACCTATTGTTCCCTTCTATTTATCGGTTCCTGGCCCACCACCTGTTATCGGGCTCTTGGCCACATCAGAGATCGAAAGTCCAGAATTTGTTTTATAAAACTTTTAACCAAAATAATAATGCACTACATCTGCACTGCACTACATACACTTCTTTTTCCCTAATATATAAGATCATTCACATAAACTGAGTCTTTGATGTAATTTATAGGATAGGATTTTTATTAGATCGGCGAAATAGTAATAATATATTATATTATTTCAATTTAATATTCTTGTCGTTCTTGGTTTCTAAATATATTATTAAAGTTAAAGTTACAGCCTATATATGTCCCACTGCTGGGCATAGGCCTCCTCTTATTTCTGAGAGGGTTTTAGGCAAGGAAATGTCCGCCGCGCTGCCCCAATGCGTGTTGGCGAACTTCACATGTCTTCGAAATAATTTTTCTTATTTCTCTGAAATGCAGGTTTCTCACGATGTTTTCCTTCACCGCCGAGCACGTGGTAAATCAGCACTTAAAATTGCAATTAACAATTCCATTAGTGCCGGCGATCGAACCCAGGATGCTCGCGTATGTGAAACTTACAGCGCGCGCTAACCATCTGAGCTACCACGGCTATTATTATGATAATATATTTAGAACTAATTATTCTGTAATAACTGTTTATTCTATTGTTCAAAATGTAAGAATAAAACTGAACGCGTATTTTGATAAAACAACTTTTAATCAAAGGTAAAAGTCTATATACTTCAAAGAATAAAATAATTAAAACATAATTCCTTTCAAAGTATT
The DNA here is from genome assembly GCA_029286625.1 of Parnassius orleans. Classification (NCBI taxonomy): domain Eukaryota; kingdom Metazoa; phylum Arthropoda; class Insecta; order Lepidoptera; family Papilionidae; genus Parnassius; species Parnassius orleans. The sequence goes on along the minus strand of JAGSMP010000006.1, from coordinate 2,667,474 downwards.
TGCTAAGACAGTGTTTAGAAGAATGAAAGCCCCAACATCGAAAGCTAATAATTTCATTATTTAGTTCTTTGAAATCTGCTTTTATTTTTTATTAAAAGTTTAGTTTTATAGTTTACAAGCTCAAGGTAGCAACTAGAATGTCATATGAATAGTTACATTAAAAACTTAATCCCCTGTTTTCCACCCTGAGCAGGGGAAATTCCATTATATTTAATAAAAAAAATTAAATCTGTTCAAAGTTGGCGATGATATTACGTAATATACCTCGAAAAAAAGGGGAGAAGATTTTATCTATACCCTTTTTTGAAGTAGGTTAATAATAAACAACCTAACACGATTTTCGATCTGAAGGAATCAAAGTGGGTTAACGTTGAAAGTTCTTTAAAAAATCAACAGTATCTTTGTTTCATTTTATAAATATAGTTCCTTCTGTTGTGTATCTCATGTATTAGCCGAGAAGTTTTATCTTGTCATAATACTCCCTTGTAGTTCTCGCTTCGACTTCCATTTTTGTGTTCTATATTCTGAAATCTGAAGTTTGTTTCTTTTTTAGTTTCGTGGATTTCAACTGCTCGACGCGGCCAGACTGTACAAGCAAGGGTTCCCTGAACACATGCCGCTTTCAGAATTTGCAAGAAGGTTAGTTTCGCTCAAAAGTTATGGATCATTAATATGTCGTATGACGGCGATGTAATAAAATGAATGGCGGTGAATCAATCATCCACGTCATGTTGTGGGTCGGATATCGTATGACGTGACTATGGGAAATATCGGGAAGATTAGAGTAAGAAAATTAAAGCTTTTCATTAAGATTTATCCAAGCAGGATCAAAATTGAACTTTATGACATGGATCATAAGTAACATTTTATACGTGGTAGAGCCACGCTGCAGCTATATTATGGTTGTAGCACGATTGGGTCGGCTCAACCGGGGAAGGACCACGCTCTCACAGAATACCAGCGTAAAATAGAAGCTTAATGCTGCTGTGTTTCGTATGGTGAGTGTAGAGAACCGGAGACCCTTTTTACTGGAAAATGGCATTCCATCTTAGTCCTTAGGTACGACAACATCTACTATGGGCCACAGCTTCCACTTACCATCAGATGGACTGTGCGCACGTTTGTCACCCTTAATCTATAAAAAAAAAACATTTAAATGATTCAGAAACTGTTACTAATTCACTTTAAATATAAACTAAACGACCGTTTTCTTGAGAAGTAATGTTGCATCGTTTAATTCTAATAGGAAGTTCTTTTTGCCAGATTTTTACTAACCGTTTTACCTCCAGGTATCGACTCTTGGCCACATCAGAGAATGAAACCCCTGAAAACACTCAACAGACCGCAACGCTATCCGACCGGCAGATAGTGGATGATATGCTGCTGGCTTTAGACCTTGACGTCACCAGCTATCGGCTTGGCCTCACTCAGGTAAGTGTCACTTTTTTGACAGCTGACTGGAAGCACGGCTACGCGCATAACAGGTAAGTGGTATTTTGAATTACGCGCATAATAATTCAAACTTAATAATAGCTGCAATTATTAAGTTTAGAAAATATATTAAAATAAAAATGTGAAACATAAAATATCTTAAAGGTATAGAATTGTATTTTGTGAACATATTATATCGTTTGATTATTATCTGACAACGCCATTATACCTTATAATGCTAAGAGTTTAAAACAAGTTCGTAACTTGATATGTAGGTATATGGTAGATCTGGTTGACATGCTTCAAAATCACGGTTCGATTATTTCATCAGAAGAAATTATGTATGTGTCTAAATCGGTCGAATAAAAAACTGATCAGTATCATGTTAAATATCAGACTAGATATTTGATCTTTGCTCTAATTGGGCCGAATAAATCATCATTCATCATCATATGACGGTCATTATGAATGAATGTTTTTATTTCTTCATCTTGATTTATATTAAATTTAACCAGTTACCGTGTAGTGGCGATGTAAGAATATCTACGACCCCATAATGTCCCGTGGGAGGAGACAGGAAACAGGAGATGGACTGCAGCATCTTAACAACTCAAAATAATAAAAAACTACGGTTGCCAAGCCGCCTGCCCTACTAGACAATCTATTGGGGAAGCCAATGTTCAGCTGTGAACATTTATAGGCTGCAATGGTAATGGTAATGAAAACGCGGTGACAGGGAACAGCATCAATTGTGCGAATTTGCTTGTTCCGAAATCGTTGACTCGCCTTAATGTGTTAGTAATCGTAAATCTTTTTGATTAGGAAACGATACGTCTGCGATAAACTGACCCTGATTTTTTAAATTATTCTCTGCTTGGAGCACGTCGTTAAATTAATTTACATAAGCAAAGATTGTAAAAATTATCGACACTCAACACTGACAAAAAAAAAGAATGCAGATCTTGACATTAAGAAAGTCGAGGATATAATATGAAGTCCACCAACATACGCAATGTAGCGCAGTGGTCGTTTCCTGCCTTAAAAACCCTGTCAAAAATGAGAGGAGTAGTAATGAGACTTAATGTTTTTAAATGACTTCAAAAAAAGGAGGTACTCAATTCGACTGTATTTTTATATCTGTTACCTCTGAACTTTTTTCTAGGAGAACCGATTTTGGTGATTCTTTTTTCATTTGAAAGCTTGTGCTTCTCATGTAGTCCCATATAAATTTGATCAAGATTTGACCAATAGTTTTTAAGTTATCCTTAATAATGCGTATTTAATTGGCTTCGACTACCTTGATGATTTTCTCATTTTATTTATATTTAAGTCGATTGTACATTTTTTTTTAAATTTTACCACTTGTTTCTTAACAGAATACTAGTAGTTATATTAGGATTGCTACTACTCCCGTTCACCACACCAAGTAAGCTTGAAATGCTTGTGTTAGGAACGGTTCACTTCAGTAATCGAATAGCGGTCGGATTCAAACCCACAACTTTTTAGTTTCGTTGCCCGTATCCTTAACCTCTGTGAGCGACGGCTACTGTCGTTTAACTGTCGCATTGGGGTAGGTTGTTAGTTTACTTTAGATACAGTCTCTGAGGTCAGTGCTCTGTGGTTAATACTACAATAACATAACATAATTTTATTATGGCCGTTACGGCACATCGAAGTGGTTTTAACAACCGTGCCCTTACGTAACGTCAAGCATGGCATAATTACATACAGACATCAGCTGTGTATTGAACGTAAGTGGAGTAGAGACCTTTCACGATGATTTTATGTTAGAAATTGTAAGTAAAAGTGAGTGGATTTAATAACGCCTTCACTTGTTATCTAAGTAACAAATGCATTTTATATTGGAAATATTTGAAGTCAGAATACACATTATCTATATAAAATGATAGAGGTTTGCAGTTGTGCGCGCATCACGGAAAAACTACTGGATAGATTTCAATTAGGTTTTATCAGTTTTAATTCTTAGACACTTGGCACTTATCTAAAAGAAAATTATTGCGATATCTTCATTTAATATAAAGTTATTAAAGTTTTAAGAAACAACGATTTTTATACGGGGTTTTTCACACGGTCAACTGTACGTCGCTTGCTCTCGCGTTATTAACCCAGATAATTTATATATTTTAGCCACAAAAGGAGCAACGAATAACATTGTTTACAAAGAAATTTTGTAAGCCAAGTATGTTTTTGCTTGCGATCTTTTTGATGTTTTTTTCTTCGCACATACGAAAACTTTGTTAATATGTCAAGCAACGCGGACGAAGTCGCGGGTATCAGCTAGTTGTATGTATAATTGCTTTGTAGTTGACGAACGCATGACCTAAAGGCATGATTTAGTTATTAATGGGTATTTTCCGTATAAACATACCAATAATTTTTTAGACCTTTAACACAGAATAGAGAATATCTATGAAGTTTCTTACGCCATTTATTCTCCCGTTAGTGTAACCTCATTTAGAAAGAGTTTTTGCAATTTTGTATGTTTAAGAAATAAGGACTTTTTTCTATTTCATTTCATTATCAGAGTTACGGAGACGTCGCGTGTCTCCGATAATGCATTCTAGCCTAACTGATCTCGCCGCATAAGCGCTACATCAATGGTGGGTTATGGCGAGTGAGTGCTGTAGCAAATTAATTTTTACGGATTTCGTCGTATTTAACTAGTTTACTTTTATATTCCCGATGTTTCGAGTACTTTGCAGCCCATGGGTGGTGGGGGCTGAAGTGCTAAACGTTCCAATGTCATAGTTAACCACGACTACTTTTAAATTAAAAATTATTAATATTTAATCCAATCTACAGGGAAGGAACTAATAGTATCTCAAAGTCTTGCAGTTGTTTGCTCGGATTTATTTTTATTAAATATAGGATAGGATGCCAAGCAGATGGTAGTCCCCAGCCACCTTCTCTATTGAAGTTTAGGTAATTATCTATTTTTTAGTTTAGGACTTAATTTAAAGTGCTGATTTACCACGTGGTCTGCATGTGTAGGAAAACATCGTAAGAAAAAAACCGGCCAAGTGCGAGTCGGACTCGCGCATGAAGGGTTCCGTACCATCGTAAAACACGTTTCTAGTTGAGGAGCCCACTTTAATTTTGTTTTAAATTATTATTTGTTGTTATAGCGCAACAGAAATACACATTCTGTGAAAATTTCAACTGTCTACCTATTACGGATCATGAGATACAGCCCGCTGACAGACAGACGGACGGACGGACGGACGGACGGACAGCGGAGGTTTAGTAATAGGGTCCCGTTGGTTACCCTTTGGGTACGGAACCATAAAAACTGCGTTTAATAAATTAAAAAAATTCGGCGACATGAGAAGGCTGACACTTCCTTACCTAAAAACCTTCTCAGGAAGTATGTACCTAGCGGTGAGACGCACATAAGAAAGTCTACGTAAGTCACACTTTACTATTTCACATGTCAGAAAAATGTCCAGAGTGGCGAAGAGAGTTACTTCAAGATGCGAGAAGTCTAGTATTGCCACCATTTGTGGTTGTGCCACCACTCGTCAGCGGAATTTGGCGATTCGCTATTTTGACTCATCGAGTCGTTTACATTTTTCCTGTGGAAGAGACAGATTGGCATTACCCTGGCGATAAGAAAGGCTGATTTTGGTAAGGATTACATCATTTTACAGAGAAGTGTCTACTCTTCTATGAAAATACACTTTAAAACTGCAAATAAAATAAATACATATACGCAAATTAGAAAGTGGGTGCGGCCGAAATATATCACTTTATTTGAAATCAGTAAGGATCGCATCATTAAGTGCAATGATGTATTTGCTGACATTTCACCGCTATTTTACTATATGTACAAGTATACAATCCATATAAGCGAAAGTTACGCTGGAATACTTTTGAAGCATCATTGAAAACATTGAAGTGACTACTTGAAAATTATGAACTCGTAATTTTCAAAATTTGGTAAAGGCATGTGTAGCATTTAGAATTTCACTTCCGATTTAGATCATATACAGTTGACGACTTTCTGTGATAGCATAGGTACAAAATAATTTTTTTTATATGATAGGGTGACAAACGAGCACACAGTCCACGTGATGGTAAGTGGTTGCTGTGACCCATAGACATCTACATCTATCCTCAATAAAGAATCAAAATGCAGATGCGTTTCACCCGTGAGGACTAAGATGGAATGCCTCTTTTCCAGTAAAATGGGTCTCCGGTTCTCTACACTCACCATATGAAACACAGCAGCATTAAGCTGCTATTTTACGCTGGTATTCGGTGTGAGCGTGGTCCTTCCCCGGTCGAGCCGACCCATTCGTGCTACAACTTTACTACTAATATAGCTGCAGCATGGCTCTACCACGTAAATTTTAATAAAAAGTAAAGCCGAACTCAAATAACTAAAAAGAAGAAAATAATTTCACAAACTGAAGTCGGTGCTAAGACGTAGTGTTTAGAAGAAATGAATTAAATTATATAAAAAAAAAATTTAACCCTTTTGAGTGAACCAACGAATATTACTAGTTCAAATGTCGTCTGAACCGTTAAATTAAAAACTCCATCCCACATCCTTAGGGATGGAATATTTCTCCAAATTTATATGAGACTACTCTTGCGGGTTTAGCCAAGACATTCTACAATTGTTAACACTATATAAAACTATGAGAATGAATGAAATCAACGCTAAGTCGCGCGACTTAACGTTCAGATATAACTTTACCATGAATTTCCGCCTGAAGTGTAGTAACCTATTAAATAAAAAAAGAAGTATTAAAATCGGTTTATAATAGACGAAAATGTCGCGTAATATACATGCAAATAAAAACATAAAGTTGAATTGAGACCGATTAGTCGACTTGAAAAAAGGAGGAGGTTCCTTTTTCAAGTCTACTAAAACGCGACCACGGCATTCGCCAAAATGTCTACGACTATCGACAACTAACGATCAGAGACGCTTACAGTGATGGCGTGCCATGTCGCGAGCCCCGAGTCCGATGAAGCTGTAAAAGCCAAAAGGCTAACAACAGTAACATCATCAAAAACCAGAAAATGTGTGCAACTTTCTTAGTTAATTACAAAAGAAAAAAGTCCGTTAAAGTTAAATTAGTACTAACCATAAAATGCAGCCTATAACCACCCGGAGATCAAAATGAATAATGATATCCTTACTTTAAAAGTTTTAAGTAAAAGTCAAGGTCGCAAAGAAAAACCCGAACAATATTGTCCTTCTTTTGAGACAGTTGGATAAAAAGGAATCTTAATCTGTCGATTTTCTTTAAAAAAATTAAAATCTTAAGTAAACTTAATTTAAAATATTATTGAAAATTGAACTGTGGTGTTTTTATAATTCTTCAAGAGGTTTCGTAATGTTATCTTTGTGCAACTCCACGAAAAAATAATTAAGTTTCAATTAGTTTTAACAGCTTAGGCTTACTTTACAATGTGTTACATAATACGCTTTGTAAATAACTGCTGTTGTGTGGACTAAAGTTTAAGAACTCTCCTCTCTTGCTTTGAATTGTACTACTAGTAATACGAGAAGTGAGGACGAGTGAGATATACTTTATGAGAACAGTTTCTTAAATTATATAAAAAAAAGCAAAAGCATAATATCCTAATCGTCATAATAATAAGACACTCTAAGAATTGTAATTAGACGTTACGCAAACCTCTTGCTACAATAGTGACTCTGTAAGTCGTCGTCGTCGTCGTTTGATTTGCCATTGAAATCTTAAGAAAAAGATGTGGATGGATTTACAGCATCATTATACATCAATCATAAACATTAAGCTACGATTGAGTTCTACTATTACTGTATGTTTTGACAGCCTCCATAAATCTTAGTTATCTATTTCCGAAGTTTTATGATAAATAGATTTGTTTTCATATTAGGCATTGAATAATCATTTCCGTTGTCGTTCACTAACTTGTGTGGTATGGTACTGTGCCGGCACTTGACCTAGAAATACGGAACTAGTCTCATCGAAATAGAGGTTAAATTTGCATACCGTTTTTAAATTATTGAATTACCGGTTTTGTAACAAAAGAAAGTTGTATTGGAATACTTTTTTAATTGAATAAACGTGAAAAATTATTGTTTATTGCCTGCAGTGAAAGATGTACGCTTTATCATAGCGTGTTTTTCGGACTTTATTCTATGCTAATTACAGACTGGTCCGAACACTCATTGATATCTTTACTACAGCACAAATGTCGCGCATAAACTATACAGCCACAGTTTAAAGATCTGACAGTTGTGAAACGCCTTTGATGTTAGGCGATGCCGCCGCCCGCGTATGTATTTACGCTGTCGTCGCAAATATGCTAGGGGTTGTCACGAAATTGAGAATAAAATAATTTTGGATATTATAATACTCATTATCATTTATTAACATTATTTACATACTTATAAGTTAAAAACATTTATTGAACAAGATCATTTTTTATTACTACAAGAAAAAATACATTTACAAGTGTTGCTGCCAAATATTTTTGTGACACTTTCTTTTTATAGATGTTTTCAGATTTCGATTATTAATTTTAATTATATAGTGTATTCGCATTCAAATAAACCATTTTATCAATAAAAAAAGAGGGAAACATAAGCATTCACCGTCATTTGAATTCAACTTTACTTAGTAACTCATATAGCTATAACAGTAATTCACTATTATAGATATTATATTTTTTGAAAACGGCTTAAAATTAGTTAAAAAAGTACTATAAAACATGCTCGCGTCAACCGCATGTATTGTAAGTACAGCAGACTTAGTGGAGTGCGCTGGCACAAGGTCGCGCCGCCCCCTACCCCGCAAAGCCCCCACCGTTGCTCTGCACAAGTACATTCCTTTTCCAACTGTTAGACTATCTTTAAACTGTAACTGAGTAGTATGAATCTTGAGGAAAGACCGTTTAGGCGTTATTAATCATAGGCTTGGATGAGTAGACTTCGACCACTACTCTGAACGACCGTTGACTCTAAAAGTGAACCGATTAGACTGGGGCGTAAGCTTGCTTTAAAGAATGGTGTCGAGACATTTTATTCATGTAAAACTTTTTTAAGCTCCCTTATTGACGCCCAGAAGACTTAAGACTTTAACGAATAAAGACTAAACAAAGAAGGCTACAGTTGCACTGTCACCTCTGAGGACCAAGATGTTTTAAATTTTATGTTTTCACGTCTGTTTATTTTTTACCTCTATTCATATTATAATTATGTTGTTTTAACTTTTGAATTTTAAGAACTATGAGTTACTAGACGCGTATAATGTAAAATAATAATAAATATGTAGTTACACAAATCTTGATGTTTAGTTAAATATAATATAATAAATCAAATATTCCTTATCCCATAAAATAATGTTTGGTTTAAATTATACAGTAAATTTTATTATAATAAATAACTCCGCCCCACTTTTGTCCGCAATATCACAGAATAAATTAGCAATACGAACATAATTAGAAATTCGCAATGGAAAGTTTAAAAAAAAACATGTAAATAAAGCCCTTTTGTTATTATAATAGATTTTTTACGACCGAGCGTTTAAATTGATTGTTAAAAATAAAAAGTATCAATTGTATTATAAGAGTTGATATTTCGGACAGTAAAACGAACAAACATGTACTCCGATAATACAATGTTGTAAACAAAGCGAGATGTCTGCTCAGTGAAAGTATCTTATGTAACAATTATCTCCTACGTTACGAGACCGCAGCTTCTTGATGCTTAAGCGAGGGAAATATAACTAAATTATTGAAAATATGTACTATGTACTGTATTCATAATGCTATGTAATATGTATACTATGGTACATATTTTTCATAACTTGAAATTGTTCTTTGGTAATTAGTTTTATTTTAACCATGTTAACGTATTCATATTTCGGATCTTTTCTTTTGTTTTTATCGTCGTATAATAAAATACTATTCTATCTTTTCTTAATTAGCCATGAAAAGTCCACTGCTGAACTTGGGCTTTCTAGTGTAGGAAATAGCTTATTAGTGGAAAATATACATTACTTCTCATATTATTCCAGAATTTTTGTCAAAATTTGTGTGAACTTTAGACGATTTTTGTCAAAGGCGACATAATAATATAAGGTAGTTGTTTAAAAAGTACACAGGTATAGAGTAAATGGCCTAATTATGAATATAAAGTAAAATAATTTGAATATTTATTCTGGGGCTTAATTTTACGAAGTAAATGGAGATATAGCATCTTATATGCTGTAAAATGATACATTTGAAATTATGTATTTTCTACCGACTTCAAAAAGGAGTAGGTACTCAATTCGACTGTATGTTTTTTTATGTGTTACCTCATAACTTTTTTCTGGGTGAACCGATTTCGATTATTCTTTTTTATTTGATAGCTGGTGCTTCTCATGTGGTCCCATATAAATTTGATCAAGGTCTGACCAATATTTTTTGAGTTATTCTTAATAATTTATATTGAAGTCGGTTGTACAAAATTTTTAATTTTAAATTATGTTAAAGATTTTTTGTCAAAAGAAATAACATAAAAAGAACACGTTTATACTGAGCCAGATTTATCAGGATTAAAATTCGTGGCGCGGACAGTTGTAATAAAAAAAATATTAAATGGTGTTGATGTTAACATACGAGTATATTCGACTGATTTTCCCCTAAATATTTTAGTTACAAGACGGAAACAATTACGCTTAAAATATTGACACAATAGAGTAATTTTAATAAAAAAATTACAGCGATCTGATCTTCCTCATCATCCTTCTACTTCATCCTTTGTAACCGGAAAATGGAATCTTCCGCTAGAAATGTCTAAGGTATGGTTCAAAACAAGTATCAACTCCTCGCAAGCGTCGTATTTAGAGGCGGCATGCACGCCAAAAACATTAAAAAATCGATATTATGCAACAGCACGTAACAGATTGCGTAAATAAAGCGTACTTCCGAACAGGCCTCGGCGACCTTCTTTTCCTGCCGCCTTTGCCTGTAATCGGACGAGGTAAGTGTTACTCGTCCCCGATTACCGCAATGGGATGTGTGGGTTATATGTCTTACGTTAAAATTTCAATTGTAGGTTGAATCATGTTCCATTAGTGTTCTTTTAAGCGGATATTCTGATGTAATACACATGTGATGTACATATAAAGTTACACATTACACATTAACAAGTTTAAAATGTATAGGCCTACTGCATTGACTTATATATTACTAGAGTAAATCATTGCCCTACTGACAATATTTATGTGTTTCTACTACTGTGTACCAACCTGACTGCAATTATGCCATTCAATTATAGAGTTTTAAAATACTGGATTAATTTAAAAAATATGAATTGGTCTCAGTTGTTAAGTATCTAATCGGACACGCGTTAATTAATGACTACCCTTGAAAATGTCCCATTCATTACGAAAATTTGTGACGTAACAGAATGCCTAATACGCTGTCTTTTATTGATTAACTGTGGGTTTTATCTTCAACGTAAAATATACAGAAATTTTAAGGCAGTGCAAACACAAATCATGTTCTATATCGGTGGCCACAGATTGAAATCTTCTACATTTCAATCTGTGACCACATCATCATGACTATATGTACCTACGAAAAACACAAACATTTAATACGTGGTTTTATACTGACTAACTATGTGCTCATCTTGTACGTAAAATATATTATAATTTTATAGTAGTGTAGGATTATTCATACACAAACTCGGATTAGTCATACACAAACTCCCTGTGTCGACAGAATATCTAAGGGACATAAATCTATAAAATTACACCATGTTCCCAATAAAATACAAAAATTATATACTTGTATGTTGCATTGATTTTGGTGAACGATACTAATCAAATCAAGGACCAACTATTCAGAAGGCAAGCTTAACCGCTGACTGGTGCGTCGAACAGCATAGTATGCATTTCTTTTATAAAACTAAAGTGTCAAACGGAATCACAGTCCACCTGTTAGTATGTGGCTACAGCAGCCATCTTCATCCCCATCATTGTCATCTCTGAAGACTAAGATGTAATGCCTTACAGTCTGTAATTATTATAAGGGATCTCTATACCCTTCAGACCGGATACAAAGCAGTATACACACCGTTATTTGGCGGCAAAAATAGGTATGAGGGTAATACCTAACCAGACTGACTCCCAGGCAGAAAAAGAGCCGTACCACTTAGCAAAACTTCCTGTATTTAACACATCGTCACTCCATCTATCATAAAACCGCCCTACACTCTTTGAATTTCGAATTGCACATACAATTCGAAGAACTGACAACCACCACCAAGAGATGTACCAAGTGTATGAAAAATACAATTATTTGCACACAAAATATAATTAATGCAACAAAAAACATATTATAAAAATATGTTATGAGAGCCATGGTAGCTCAGAGGCATAAGCGCTCGCTACTAATTTCACAGTACGCGGGCGGGTTTAATTCCCGCAGGCACCAATGATTGTGCTGATTTCCTACGCGCTAGGCGGTGAAGGGAAACTAGGATGTCAAAGAAATAAACTATTTCGACGACATACGCGGCGGACTAACTGTTTCATGTAAATGTAACTTTACTTTTACACGTGTGCTCGCTGACCACATTCAAGAATTTATAAATAACTAGCTGGCCAGGCAGACGTTGTTCTGCCCTTTCAGACGAACCTCTGTCCTATAAAAAATCCTTAAATTCTCAATTAAAATTATCGGATAAAAACTATGTTATCTCTCAAGTTGAAGCAAACAATGCACATCTACAAAATTTCATTAAAATCGGTTTCGGAGATTAGGGTGACACGGGATTTTTATATTTTAAGATATCTGTTAGAGTATGCAATCACGTTTATTGTTCGAATCTATAAAAGACGCTATCTTAAAGTAGATTATAAGAACGAGTACTTAATATACCATGATTAAGAGCTTCCGCGATACTTTTGATACCCAATTTCGATTAGTCCAAAGCTAAAGAAGAGATTCAAGATTGTATCGAAAATGACGAGCCATTGGAAAGTAAAGGTAGCTTTAATCGATCGAAGTATCGATTTTCGATTGTGTCGTAAAGAAAGAAACTCAATCTGCTTTTTTGCTGTCGAATAACTATTCTTTTTTTTATTAATATTACAGTGTAAACAGTTGATGATTTCGTGAAACAGCACTCGAAATAGGCTTAGTCGGAGTTATTTTAAGTTCCAGTTACAAATTTATCTTAATGATAAATCTTTTTTTATATTAAAGGCGCTATGATCACAATTATGATGTCATTAATGTATATAGCTGTAACTGAATAAATGCTCTAGCCTTTTCGAACTTTCATTTTTTTATTGTATAAAGATAGAGAATTTCATACTATAACTTAGTTCCTGTGCCATCAGTGTCCTGCCCGTGCTGCCCTAATGTGTGTTGGCAGACTTCATATGCTTCGAAAAAATTTTTTTTTCTTAAACATGCAGGTTGCCTCACGATGTTTTCCTTCACCCCCGTGCACGTGATAAATCGCTAATCAGCATATAAAATTGTAATTGTTGCGTTGTAGGTAAAGCAAAACAGAATTTAAATGTAATATTTTCTCAACTTAATTAAAAAGTGGACTTTATTTCTGGGAGAATTATAAATTAAATTTCACAATCTAAATTACTCTTTGATAAATATGCTCATATTTGTTAATTATCAAAATTATTAGCACTTTCCTTTTTATATTAAATTGTCACCTCACAATCTAGTTTTAAGTGCTATACTACCAAAATAACCTTATTGAGAGGAGAACAAATCAAAAATTTCACCTTTACCTTGTGTGGTACATGATTTTTTAAAATATTAATAAATACGAAGCGTAAATTATTTGTCTTTATATGTACGCTGTCGAATGTTTATTGCTCATTACTTAACGAATCTGGTACAGTTTAACTTAATATCGCCGCAGATCGGTCTCATTATATGAAAATCGGTGCGTTTGGTTTTCAGAAATTTCAATAAATTGTTTTGTAATTACAAGGTGAAATGGAACTGTGCACGTTTGTTTATGGGGGGCAATTGTTTTTTAGTGTGATCAGATTTCATTTTAATTAAAACGAGGAGAAAGGTTAAGAGGTCTTTTAAACGGATACTTATACTTTTTTTAACATATTTTAAAGAGCGTTAATTTACTGTAATGTCACAAAGAACTTGTATTCTTAAGGATCTGGATATTCCGATTTTTAGGTCGATTGAACGCATTTCTTTTATATTGAATTCCTATTTAATACAAATAAATTTAATGTTCGCCTACTGTGTGTGGGCTTTGTGGTTATTACATTCTAGACAAATTAATTTGTTAATCCTGGTGTAAGAGGGAGGTCATTGCAATTTTAGACTGAATCAGTTACACTTAGAGTTTCTTTTTTGTAAGGATCTAAAAATATCACAATACACCCTACAGCCTACAGCGGGTTAAACCTACACCCTACACCCTACACCCTACAGTGAGTTAAAAAGTCAAACATTATTTGCATTATGTAAACGCTTTACTAAACATTACATTTAATATAAACTGCTGCATGTATGTATATTATGGCGTAAGAGAATTTATTACATCAGCCGATAGTTTAATAAGCATTCATTGTCTATTCCGCCGCTGTAATATCCAAACTATAAGTGACTAAACAGCTTTTAAAATGCGAGGCGTCATAATGAAATAATATGATCTCCAAACCAAGCGTGCAATAATAACCAATAAATTCTTCTGAAAAGAGATACCTCTACATATTTAAATAAATTATAATCATAAATTAGGTTTCAGTAAATAAAGATGTTGAAAATTAATTAATTAAGATCTTAGGAGCTAATAAATATAATAGCTAATAACATCTTTGTAATGGATTTTTGCAAAGCCTGATTGTAATCATTATCTTTCCAGTAACATTAAACAACAATAGTTATAAATAATGTGTTGATGTAACATAATATAGCAACAGTAACTTCACGCCTGTTATCTAGAGAGGTAGGCAGTAACCACGGATTTTCATTTGGCACGATCTTGACACACTTCAGATCCATAAATGCCATACATGCTCGTAGGTTAAGGGTAATCTTAATTTGACTCATCTTCAATTTATCACCAATTTGGTCGATAACTTCCGTCTCAGGCGTGCCGTTGCTGGCACTGCTAATCATTTCTGCCTTGTCACTCTTTCCTAATTGTCCAAACGACTGAAGCATTCCTTTCTTAATCCTGGTCACATCATCTTGCCTGTTCTTTGTTACACAATTTCTCACCCTATCATTCTAATGACCTTATATACTTCTTATTGACCTCGTGTATATTAATATCATATGAACATGAATATTGTCTAGTCATCTTACCACTCTAGGTATTATTTAAGTAGCAATAAAAGAAAGGATGGCGAAACTATATGACACGCATACCATGGGCACCGAACTGGAATTTGTTGCTGTTTTGTGGTAATTTATGTGTATGTTATGGGCTCGACTTATCATTAATTATTACCTTATTCCTCTTCATTTTACAAGGGTGAAAATCCATATGTATTTTCATTTCTAATCTAGGATAGATATAAGCAAATGTTGACCACACTCGTCTTCTTAGATTCAGGTGAACTTCGGCCGCGTTTTACAAACAGTGTAATAAAAAGACGTTATTAGCAATCGGAAGGGTGGGAAAATCGCGTGCCCCTGAAGTTATGTTTAACCTTTAGGTACCGTTGATTATAAAAAAGAATCTGTGTTACTTTTAAAATGTTTCTATATCTTTACAAATTATTGAAAGACTGTATGGGGCCATTACGAATAAATAACAATATATCCTTTAGCAAAGGAATATATTGTTATTTATTTTTAGAATCCTCTAAACCAATTTTAAGTTTTTTAACTTCAAAACCGAAGAACGTGCACACAAACCTTCATCCATTTTTTATCCCTTTATGGAGTGTATTTCAAAAGTCTTTTCAAGGGCTTAAGCTTTCTCCGTACCAAATTTCTTTAAAATCCGTTCAGTAAAAAGTAGATGTAAAAACGTGTCAAACACATGGCTATACTTAATACCCAAAGACTTAAATTGCTTATAGCTTATAGTCGTTCAGTGACTGAGAACAATGGAACGATATCTTTCTTAATTCTTTTGATTGCATTCAAGTCAAGTCAAGAATAAAAGGACACTGTTATATGGACAATTAACTATTATACACAGTAAGCGAGAAGAAAGAAAGCTGAAAAAGACTTGTGATCGACGCACAATTGATCATCTCGGGTTCTAATTAGAAATTGATCTTAGCATCGCTGTCAAGGTTGGAATCTTTGTTCGTATCTCAATACAATTCGATATTAGGTTTACTGACCGAATATTTTGCGAACGTACTTGAATAAAGCTACTCGTATCTTTGCATAGAATAGAAGAAGAATAAAACAATAGTCCGTTTTTAATTACAAATGTGTACTTAACTCTTAATTTCACACACTCCATCAATCACTACAAGTCTACTGCTAAACGTAGGCCTTCCCAGAGATTTGAAAAAAAAAAGAATACAAGTAACGCTATTAATGTTACTAATACTCTCGGTAATCACTGTAAGTACGCTTAAAATGCTTGTGTTAAGAGTGGTTTACCACAGTAGTCGAATGGCGGATTCGACGAGTTAGCAGTCCGAACCGTAACATTAGGCTACTATCGCTTCGCAGTAATCGCTTGCCACAAAGTATGGTCCTTAGCCACCTGCATTGATTGACTGCCTGCGTCACGTCGTCACTCCATCTAGTGGGCGGACGCCCAATGTTTATAAGAAGATAGGTTATCGAGTGGCAGCCTCGTACTGGCAAGCACAGTGTACTTAACCTATTATTAACTCTTAACATGTTTAAACAAAACAGATATATTCATATTAAATAGTTGTTCATGTTAGCCAATAGAAATCAATAACGTAACAAAAAGAGGTGATAATCTTCAAACGGCTGAACAGATTTTGATAAAACATGTCTAGGAACCACCGCTAGAAAACACCCGTCTAAGAGCTACGGTGCCACAGACAGACACACAGACAGACAGACAGACACACATAGCGGTCAAACTTGTAACACTCTCTTTTTGCGTCGGGGGTTTAAAAAACACAGAAGTAAGCTTAATTTTGACTTAAATTATAAAATATAATATAAATATATATATATATAAATATAAATTAATATAAATATTTTAAATAATTATAAACTTAAATTAAATCACTGCTTGTAAAAGAATAAGATGAACTCTGATCTCTAAACTAGGTTTTGCCCGTAAAATGGATACCAACGTCATCAATACAATAATTATAAGACGTGCGATCTATTGATAATAATTAAAAATTAATAACCAGATTTTTATAAAATAGGAGTATAAATAAACAACTTGTATTACCGAGAACCAAAGAGATTTAAGGTATAATGCCTGACACCCTTAAAATTTACATTTGTAACAAGCATTAAAACACAAGGTTTTTAGTATTTCTTTTATGATGTGTGTAAATCCGAAAATCCGTATAAGTATTACATATTATGTTGCCCACAATTGGGCGTCATGGTCTTGACATGTAAGTACATATTTTATTCACGAAATTTTTTAATTATCGCTCGTAACACATTTAATCAGAACGTAGGTGGAGCAACGTTTAATCTACTACCATTACCACCATTATCTCAAAAATGTTACACCGTTAAAAAGGTTTGTTTCTCTTTTCACAAACTTGCCGTATTTTAAAAAACTAGTTTCAAAGTATCACAGGGCATTAAAGATAATCTTGCTAGCCGACATTCTCAAGATTCTAATGAAAGTTGGTATTTTTAATTATTGGACGTCATATAATTCTGGTTTTAACGCCAGAAAAAAGTCGTTTCGTTTTTATGTCGTTGCTGATCATTTATCATCTACGTAATCGTATTGTGGTCATATTATTGTAAATTGGTTTCATATTGCATGTGAAAATTATAACGAATGAGTATTACATGCAATTAAATAATTGTAATATTAATATCCTCCAGACCCAATTTCGGTCACGGCGGCCAATCTCAACGAAGACTAACAGCAGGATAGGATTATAGGGCATGAGTGTGCGCAAGCACAGGTGCACTCTATATTACTTTACTCACATATTCTGACGGTACGGCAATCCGACACGATCGGTAAGAGATCAGACGCAGGACCTATGCCTTTTTAAAAATTGTTTTATTTATAAAACCAACAGCGATAACATAATAAGGTACATTCTTATGTTTATTACACAAATCAAAGCCAACGACAGGTTAAACCATTTTAAAATCAGTAACAGTTGTTGAAAAAAAATGAATAATTGGTTTACATGCTTTCCGAGGTCCGCGAATGAAACACCGCCATCCATCACCTGACTCCGAGCTGTTAATTTTCATTTAAAAACACGTACTATAAAAACTAATATTTTTTGAAAGAAAAAACCAATAACTGATTTTGGCCTGACCTGGGATTCAAACTCTACTAGACCATCGAGGCAACAACCTTATAGTAACCAAGCAAAACTTTACACGCTAGGTCTTTACTCTCCGAGGCGGTCTATGTAAACGGGCGATAATAAGTCGATTGATACACTTTCCGGTGTTGCTCTCGTTTTCATTAACGTGCATTATCTCGATTACTTCATATTACTCTCAGGACAAGTTAATTGGTTGATGTAATCGAATACGAGTTTTCTTGACAATATAAAATATTAAATAATTCATGAGTGAACATAATCAGATTTTTCACGACAAAGTGTCAAGTCTTTCAAATAAAAGATTGTTTCTTAAAGATTTGTGTATAGTTTCTATAAACAGTGTTTGTGTTTTTTTATTAAACTGATATGTAAAATGAACTTACAGCCCACCTGATGTTATGTGGCTACTGAAGCCCATGAACACCTGATGCTCTGAAGGCTACAGATGCGTTGTCATTTCTGAGGACTAAGGCGGGATGCCTCACAGATTGTAAATATAATGGCTGTGTACACTTCGGATCGGAACACAGCAGTGTTTGCCGACAGAAATTAGGTAATAGGTTGAAAGAAAGTGTTTAGTTAAATTGCATATTTTATTAGTTGCTTATCTAAGCCCTAAATTTTATAGTACGCGAGAAACCCTAGTTCGATCTCCGACGTCACAAGTGTTATTTACGTGCTAATTTACCACGTACTCAACATTCAAGGAAAATATCGTACCGAAATGTATGTACATGCATGTCTTAGAAATTATTGTGCACGTGCTGAAACAGTGTGGCCAACTGAATGCTTATAAATGAAAGGAGGCCTGTGTCCAGTAGTGGAACGAATTTATGTAGCTTTACTGCTTGCTGATTATAGGCCTGTATTTTGTTTATAATTCTGATAGGCAATCCTACTGTGTAAATTTCCTCCTTATTCTATTTATTCTGTCAGTACCTTTTGAGTATTCGTGTGGTGGTTAGACATTTTAAAAATAAGTAACATTTTGTTATGCGTGATTATGTTATCGACCAACATTTTTTATTTTATATAAATTGTCAAGTGTACGCGTAGCATACCACAATATTGACCAAACAGTTTCACCAACCACAAATCAGTTTAACCTACTAAAGGTTATTTGGCTAGTAGCTTATTATACTTTAGTTCTTCGTAGAAAAGGAGGTCAATATTTAAATTCCCATTATTAAGCGTCGTCGAAAGATATCCGGTTATCTGTTTCTCGCCGTGTTATTAATTTTAATATGTTAATTTCTTGTTTTGCGTTTAATCGACTGTAGAACCTTCAAGAGTTTCATT
This sequence comes from Parnassius orleans, assembly GCA_029286625.1. Classification (NCBI taxonomy): domain Eukaryota; kingdom Metazoa; phylum Arthropoda; class Insecta; order Lepidoptera; family Papilionidae; genus Parnassius; species Parnassius orleans. The sequence goes on along the minus strand of JAGSMP010000006.1, from coordinate 2,648,296 downwards.
GTCGACTGGTACGTTACCTTATCTCTATTCTTACTCGTATATGTTTTTATAATTAAGATAAAAAATCACCACCCTCTCACAGAATACCAGCGTAAAATAGCAGTTTGATGCTGCTGTGTTTCGTAAGGTGAGTTTAGAGAATAGGAGATCCTTTTTACTGGATAAGAGGTATTCCATGTTAGTCCTCGGGGGTGACCTCGCTCTAACAGAATACCAGTGTAAAATAACAGCTTAATGCTGCTGTGTTTCGTATGGTGAGTGTAGAGAATAGGAGACCTTTTTACTGTATAAGAGGCATTCCATCTTAGTCCTTGGGGGTGACTGGGTTAATTGAGCAAAATGTCTATGGACCACAGCATCCACTTACCATCTCGGAGACTGCTGCTCGTTAGTCACTCGTATTCTATTAAAAAAAAATTGCATTGGTAAAATACCTAGAACGGTGTCGGAAAGAAGTCTGCCTGAAACTGAGATCGGCAATCTATCTGCAACTGCAAGTGAAACGATTATGACTAATTCCTCTTACAATGCGAGAGGACAGAGTTGTCATGTCCAGCAGCAGTCATTTATGGGCTGATGAAAAACAAGAATAAGACATTATTTTGCAAACCTTTATTTTGCAGAGGAAGATGTCGTGATCAACTGTGTTGAAAGCATTTGAAAAGTCGGCAAGCAACAGCTCTGTAACATTCTGTTCATCCATCCCTCTTCTTATGTCATCAGTGACCTTAATTAGTGCAGTGATGGTACTGTGACCAGACTGAAACCCTGATTGAAAAACATTCAATAGGTTATGTTCTTTTATGAAAGCAGAGATTTGCTTATACACACAGGCTTCAAGAACTTTGAACAGGAATGGGAGAATAGAAATTGGTAGATAGTGAGAGGGTAGTGTAGGATTATAGTATGTGCCAAATCGATTGAGAAAACGGACAATGACCTTTCGGTCGTTTAACCAGGGTTACAAACAGCTCGAGCACCTCATTGTTGTAAGTGTTTACAGACCCCATGTGCTACTTATGACTATTTTGAAAAATTGTGGAAGAAGTTTTGCTCAAACTTAGTAAACAGAACAAGTCTGTTGTAATATGTGGAGACTTTAACATCAATCTCCTTGAAACTTCTTCCATTAGTATTAAGTTTAGGTCATTGTTTAAATCGTATAATCTTGTTAATTTATTCTTAGAACCAACACGTATTGCTGGGCCTAGTGCAACCTGTATAGATAATATTTTTACAGATATTAAGCCCTTGCATAAATCAATTATTCAAAATTTAAGTTCAGATCACTGTGGACAGTTGGTATCATTGCCTTACATACACAAAAACAGAAAAATAAGGAAGTTGTGTTTGTTCCAATAAATGACCATCGCTTGGAGAGGTTTAGAAGTAATATAATAAAAGACTTCCATCACTTTCATTTAAAAATAGTGCTAATTATTTGTATAGTATGTTATTTAAAATTATAACTTGTGAATTTAGTAGAATATTTACTTCTAAAACTTTCTCTTTTAACAGTCGCAAATCATTTAATGAATGGGCGACAGTAGGAATTATAAAGTAGGCGAAAGTTATATGAGCTTTATAATGAAAGATCATATAATACTAGTGTTATATTTAGAGATTATGTAAAAACATATTCTAAAATATTTAAAAAGTGTGCTACACAGCTAAGGCTTTACATTTAAGTAACAAAATTAAAACTGCATCCAACAAAATTAAAATGACCTGGAGAATAATAAATAGTGAAACGGGCAGGTCAAACCGCGCAACTCAGATTTTCAATTGAATATTAACAACAGTTTAACTCGATCTGATCAAGAAGTTGCTATGGCTTTTGAGAAACATTTTACTGATGTTCCTTTTTGACAACGAAATCATTAAATTCTTCTCCTACTGTCCTTGAATCATTGCTTAAACAAAATGTAAAGGCTTGTTCAAATACTTTAAATTCCATAGAGTATTGCCAAAAGATATCGTTAAATATTTTAAAACAATTGATGTTAAGAAACGGCAGACTTATGGGGATTTCCGTTAAAGTTATTTTATCTATAATAGATATAATAGCACCTTATCTAGCCACTATATTTAATAAAGCGTCGAATCTGGTGTGTTTCCTGATTTAATGAAACATAGTAAAGTCATACCTTTATTTAAATCTGGTAGTACATTAGACCCCGCCAACTTTAGACCGATTTCTGTACTACCAACATTTAGTAAAATTTTGAAAAATAATTTTAGATCAGATCTAAGTTTCTTTAATATTAATAAATTGCTACATAAAAATCAATTCGGTTTTACAAAGGGTCGCTCGACAACTGACGCTGGAGTTGAGCTTATTAAACATATTTTTTGTGCATGGGAGAATTCGGAGGATGCTTTGGGTATATTTGTGACCTTTCCAAGGCCTTCGACTGTGTTCACCATGAGACATTAATCAGAAGCTACAGTACTATGGTGTCAAGAACACAGCGCTTAAACTTATTATTTCATATTTAAGTAATAGAATGCAGAAAGTTATTATCAATGGTAAAAGTTCTTCCGGATCACCTGTACTAATGGGTGTCCTCAGGCTCGATTCTCGCCCATTCCTATTTCTGGTATATATTAATGACTTACCTTCCTTGTAGGGGATAATCATGATATAGTATTATTTGCTGATGATACTTCCTTGATTTTTAAACTTAAACGTCAATCATTTAAATGTGACGAAGTGAATAATGCTATATCAAAATTAGTGCATTGGTTTAACGTTAATAATCTACATTTAAACGGAAATAAAACTAAATGTATTAAATTTACAACAACGAATGTTAAAATCTGGGTACCAATGTGTTTTAAATGGGGAAGAACTGCCCTGTTGAATCCACTGTTTTCTTGGCATCACCTCGACGCAAAGCTTCAGTGGCCCCATATATCCAAACTAGCAAGCAGACTAAGTTCTGCAGCCTATGCTGTAAAAAAATTAGAGGTCTCACTAGTGTCGAGACAGCTAGACTAGTTTATTTCAGTTATTTCCATAGCATAATGTCTTATGGGATTTTGCTATGGGGAAATGCAACTGATTCAGAAACTATTTTGTTTTACAGAAGAGGGCCATTAGAGCTATTTACAACCTAAAACCGAGAGAGTCTCTAGAGATAAATTTAAAGAAATAAATATATTAACTTTGGCCTCTCAGTATATTTACGAAAATTTAATGTATGTTCACAAAACAAAGGTAGTTTTAGTAAAAAAAGTGATATACATTCTGTAAACACTAGGAACAAACACAAGCTAGTGATACCAGTTTCTCGACTCCATAGAGTCAGTAATTCATTCTTGGGGCAATGTATACGCTATTACAACAAGGTCCCGGAAAGTGTACAGGCTCTCTATTACCAAGTTTAAATGTTTTGTTGTTGAAACTGTAAAAAGGGTTATTATAGTATAAATGAATATATGATTGATAATAACCCCTGGGAATGAGGTGGTCGCTACCAAGCAGTTTCTAAAATAAATTTTGTACTTGAATAGTTTGTACACCATTAATGTAAAACTTACTTTAAAAAAAAAAGTCCCGCTGGGTTTCTTGCTGGTTCTTCCCAGGACAGAGGTTTTTTTTTCGAACCAGTGGTAAAGTAAAAATGACTTTCAATAAGAATTACACATGTAATCTATATTGAATAAAAATTATTCTATTCTATTCTATTCTATTCAATATATAGGCACATTTTATATGTAGTACTTTCTTTATTTATAATGATTTTTTATAATGATTGATATAATATATATTTATTAACTATTATTAAAAGTTATGTGAAAGATCGCTGTAGAAGAAAAATCATCTATTGTTATAAAGTACTTATTCATTTAACAACAAAAAACATTAATTTATACATATATAGATTCGAGGATAACGACACCGAATAAGTACGTACTTATGCAAAAGATAAAACTTATTTTTAATATTATATAAGAACTTTATTTTATTCGGTGCAATCATCACTGTATCTTCACTTGATGAACTATCTAACATTAATTATAAAGCGATCTGCAGTTTGGTCAATTCTATCATCCATGCCACGCATTTTTGTTCAACCTTAAGGACATGCTGAACACAGTTTTCCATTTATCTGGCGTGATTTGAGTTAAACCATCTTTATAAATTTTAACATCTTTTAACTTGAAAGTTGTATTTTTCGTGCAACGTACCTTTTCACATCTGCCCACAAGTTCAATGGGGTTAAGCTCACAGTGATAAGGAGGTAACCTTACCACTGTGATGCTTTTTCTTTGCCATCTCGTCGGTGACGTAACTTCGATAGTTATCTTTAACTGCCTTTATTTTTTCCATTAAGTGGGTCTTTGTGTCCGAGGGCACGTATGCGATCTGTTTAGATTCTAGCCATTCCTGCATATTTTGTTTCCGCCAAGACATTGTTGGGGTTTTCTAAACGTCTGAGTGGTAACTAGCGTTATCCATAACTATGACATCGCCGCTTTGCAGTTTTTCTATTACTTTTCTAAACCAGTCCTCGAAATGGAGAGCGTCCATACTCTCATGGTAGTCACCATAGATGATGATTCAAATACCCAATCACATCCTCCAAAAGCCATTTTCATTGCCAACGTGTACAACTATTAATCGCTTTCCTTTACCAGAAGGCTTTCAGCCAGTAGAGTAGCCTTCTAACCGTGATTGACGAGAAGATTCAATTGTGGTGTCTTCCATACCTTTCCCATAGTATGACCTGCGTTAATCCATGTTTCGTCAAGGTAAAAATGTTACGTCCTCGTTTCTTAATATTTGTATTTCTCTCAAATATCTGGTACGCCACAGAACTATCTCTGGGCGATCTATTAGACCACTTTTTCTGTTTCTCTTTATATATTTGAATTTTAAATGGCGCAACACACGTCGCAGGAAGTTTTGCTCAAGTTTGGCAACTGGTCATCTTGATTTATACTGAGAAAAATTTTGTCTAAAGTCGGTAATTCTCCTGCAAGAAAGAACTGATGCACTTTGCTCTTATAGCCGATTTATCAAAATCGTCCAACTTGTCAATTACAGACTTTTTCTTTATTAATTATTCTTTTCTGGTATTTATGGGAATCTCTATACACGCTTAATACGCGATATAGTGCTCTTGCTGACTCCTGAGATCTCCGAAACCTTTTCTACCATATTAACGTTTGAAGGATACACGTCTTCGGGCCAGGTGTTTTGACATATTTGTATACATTAATGATAATCTCTTGTTCCCCGACCGACAAAGTGGTAGGTTTTCTTTTTACTGGTGACGTTAAAGGTGCCCAGAAGATGGGCCTGTAATAAATGACAAAAATATACTACCATAGTACTACATCACATAAATACATATTGTTTTAGAAAATAAATACCACATGGTCACATAAAAAGAGCGCTTTAAGAAATAGAAAGGCTACGTCGTCGCATTTGTACCTATTTGTACGTACCACATGTTTATTATGGGTCGGCGACGTCTCTTTCCACTTGATGTTGAAGGACCGGGTCCTTCACCAAATTCTCCTGAACTCATGTCGATTTAGTAACGACCGTCACAGTAAAACTAATATAACAGATTCAAAAACAAAAACTGAACGGTGTCGGAGAGAACTCTGCCTGAAACTGAGATCGGCAATCTATCTACAACTGCAAGTGAAACGATTATGACTAATTCCTCTTACAATGCGAGAGGACAGAGTTGTCATGTCCAGCAGCAGTCATTTACGGGCTGATGAAAAACAAGAATAAGACATTATTTTGCAAACCTTTATCAAACAACGCTGTCGAAAGTTTTATGTATGGCATGGAAAACATTAAAATCTTGAAATAAAAATAATATAAATGTCCGGCATGCATATAAAGTGGAGTAACGTAATAACTTAAAAGTGCTTCGATGATCGTCTAAATAACATTCGTGAAGATTCTTGCTTTTCGCTATGTTACGAAACTGTGTGAGCAGTCACACAGTTTTGTTTAGTGAATATTTTTTTATTCTTATACTTTCTCCTGCAATCTGTTTGCGCATTGTAATTGTTATAACATTTAAAAACGGTGTGTTTTTTAAAACGAAATGACAAACAATGTTCAATTAACCTGTTGGTAAGTGGTTACTGCAGTCCAAGGACACCAGCAACCAACGTCATGCGAAGAAGGCTATAGATGGATATAGTTGTCATCTCTGGGGACTAAATGGAATGCTAATTAAGCAAGTGAATTATTTGCACTTGCTTAATTAAGATTTATTGCCTGTGTTCGGTTTTATTTAAACAGGATATGCCAATGCTTTATCCAGTGCCAAAAATAATAGAGCCAAAAATGCCGAGCTATGCGCACTGCAACAAACTAACTTAATTATGTTTATGTCAACAGTGCCTTGATAGTAAATGGCTCTTTTGGCTTATGCACATCTGCAAGAACGTTAATAAATAAGTCTATTAATGCGTTTTCACCATTAAAGTTTGCGTTCCCAACAATATCGGCTAGTAGTTATACTGGCTTTCTATACTGTATATCTTCTCTATATGTAAGAGGTAAAAGGGTTTTTTATTTAATTTATTTATTTATCCTTTATTGCAACACTCCAACTAGGGGTTACAAAGGGTGGACTTAATGCCCTATGGCATATGGCATTCTCTACCAGTCAACTCGACTAAAAATGGAATAAATAAAGATGTCGGCAGGTGCAAATTGAGGACAGTAATAAAACATAACTTATGAATAAAAACAGTTCAACTATACTAAATACATTACACAATACAAAACTACCTAATTGCATTATATAAATACAGTACATATAAAATACACTGATGAAAATCTGAGATGAGTCAGAATGCAGAGGAGGATGTCGTGATCAACTGTGTTGAAAGCATTTGAAAAGTCGACAAGCACCAGCACTGTAACTTTCTGTTCATCCATCCCTCTTCTTATGTCATCAGTGACCTTAATTAGTGCAGTGATGGTACTGTGACCAGACCGAAACCCTAATTGAAAAACATTCAATAGGTTATGTTCTTTTATGAAAGCACAGATTTGCTTATACACACAGGCTTCAAGAACTTTGGATAGGAATGGGAGAATAGAAATTGGTCGATAGTGAGAGGGTAGTGTAGGATTAGGAATTTTGGGAAGAGGTCGAACATAAGCTTGTTTCCACAAAGTTGGGTATTGACCTGAGTCCAAGGAGTAATTTACAATATGTGTTATTGCTGGGAGAAGGAACTCGAGTAACATATTCACCATAGTCTTGCTAATCTCATCACAACCCATAGCCTTGGAGTTAATAGCTGATAATGCTTTAGCAACATCATCTTGGGTTACAGGAGAGAATTCAAAAAAGGAATGGAGAGTGATTCCATAGAAGCGATAGAATGTATCGTTTGGGATTAATTACTAGGGTCAACAGGAACAATGACAGAAAAAAGATGATTAATGTCATCTAAATTAAGTGAAGGACCTAACTCTACTAACGGAGGCTTAGTAATACCTAGGGATCCAAGGAATTTCCACATACCTGCGGTCGAAGTATTAAGGATATTATCGTGAATGTAGCGGCGTTTAGCGTTTCGCATCATCTGATTACATCTGTTTCTGAAAACCTTAAAACTAGTCCAATTTTCCACTGTGCGTTGCTTCTTAAACTTCTGAAAAGCTCGGTTCCGTCTCGCTATTACCACCCTTACGCCCCTGTTCATCCAGGGTTCAGGTGGACGCTTTACTCTTATTTGGTGTACAGGAGCATGAACATTATATAAATTGAGAACAATACTATAAAGGATTGAGATTTTATCATCTATTGTACATGCTAAACCAAGAGGTTCTAATTCAATACGCGCAGCGTCGCTCTTAAGTTGATCAACGTTCAATTTGGAAAAGTTGCATAAATGCAAAATAGAGGGTTTGTGTTTTGGAGGTTTTAATCTATAAGAAAAGTAAATTAAGTCATGACGTGAAAAACACGGAGCAGAAAGTTGTCCATGCTTAACCATGCGGTCGGGAGAAGAGGTAATAATAAGGTCAATCCATGAATCATCACTGTTGATGTTGTGGTGGGTTTCCTTTAACGGAAGAATGCAGAGATTGACTGATTCCAAAATTGATCGAAGTTTTTGGACGCGAGAGTTATTTAATAATAAATTAGTGTTGAAGTCACGCATTATCATGTGGTGTGTATATTCGGACCTAATCGTGTCAAGAGCTGTATCGAGATTAGGGAAATAATCTACAGAGGGTGGACAGTACACTACCCCTAGTATCGCCTTAATACCCCTGATGTCAATTTCAAGAAATAAGACTACTCGTCTAAATAAGACGACAGCTAAATACGACACCATGAAGTTGTTAAATTGCGCGCGCACATGTCTCTCAAGTTGTCGTGGGAACTGATAACTATATTTAAGGTAGTTATTTTTAGTTATTTTTGTTTTGTTACGCTAAAGAAGTATAACTTCCTACGTGCGTACATAAGTACACACACACACACGTTTTTTTATTATTTCTGTGTATGTTGTTGGATCTGTAGCCTCTATAAAGTTGTATAAATATATATTCATAGCACGCGGCCCCCCAGTCATGATTTATTTTAACTTTCAGTTTCATATTAGTAGTGAAAATATACATATTGTATAGAGCATCGTTAAAGATATCAACGGTTGCGTGTGTGCTCTATTTTTGAATATTTGTTTGCTAGTAAAAGTTTCTTAATTTGGGTACAATTTTAAACCGCATTTCTTTGTTAGCGGCTCAAGTATTTGAGCACGCTAATTTAGAAAGTCTTCAGCGGAACTCACAGTATGCTATCGCTAAGGATATAAGCACGAATATTGTGTTGACATCCTATATCCTATGTTTCCTTTAAACATATCATCTTTAATTACATTTGTTGCAGTGATTAAGTAGTTTCATTTTATTTTTAATATTTAAATTACCTGTCACGAGGTTTAATGACAAGAGTGTATAACTGTGAAAGATTTACAAAGAAAATGATTTAACTTTCGTCTGCAAAGCTACGTTTTAGTCGACTCTTTATAATATTATCGTAAACGAATTTACGAAACTATATAATTATTATTTCGAAAATAGATTTTATTTCCAACTCGATAAATCTTCAAACTCGTTATGTCTCAAAATGTTACTTTCTATTTATTTTTCATATTCAGAGTCAAGTATCATTTTACGGATCCTGAAGTTTATCGATGACACCTAACGACTTACACATATGAGATAAATGACTATAATTCAATTTCAATTGATTTTACAATAACAGATTCACTTTCACTGTCATAGGTTTATTGAATATGTATATCAATTTAATTCGTAGTTTGTTTTCAATAGGTTTTCAGTACCAGCAAGTGGTAGAGGGAGAGAAGAGGGAGCGAGAGAGTGATTAAACATTCAGCGATTTTTTTACGTTAAGTAGTCGATTTTAATTACGCTTAAATTTGAAATCTATACATCTATAGCTATACAAATAAATAAAATAGAAGTGTCTGTTTGTAATGTTAAAATAACAGCTTTTTACTAAATGCATATGAAAGTATATACGGTACCTATAACAAAAAAAAAAAAACTATTTTTAATAAATTTGTCTGCCTGTCTGCTTGTCCGACTAATCTCCGAAAGGGCTGTACCGATTTTGACGGAATTTTAACTCACAGATAGCTGATGTAATAAGGAGTAACTTAGGCTACTTTTATTTTAGAAAAATAATTAGGGTTCCGGGAAAAAAAATTAAAAGCCAATAGTAATAAATATCACGCGGGTGAAGTCGCGGGGAACAGCTAGTATTTTATAAGAGTCGTTGAAGCTCATTTGACAATTTTATAAAGTCTATTATTATTGGGGTATAAATGTATTTTTTTCATCTGGTTGGGCTGCATAAATATATAAAATAAAATGATGTCCGTCACTGAGTTCCAGTTGCTTCAGATGACCCGAGAGGCTGACCGGGATTAGCCCGATCGCAGAAACGACTACATGTATAATTTCGATCGCCAGACCACCCCACATGTCGGTGGCCTCGTGAGCCAGGTCGCTTATCTGTTTCGGCTTTCACGAGGTTCTCGTCATACGGAATGGTAATGTCGACCAAAAATATCCTTGACTGTGCCCGGTCCGTCAGCACAATATCAGCTTATTTGCAAGAATAGTCTGTGATTATGGCCCGGTCCCATTAGTGCCTGGCGCGGTCGTTTTCAAGCACGGCTTCCGGCAAGTACTTGTAATAAGGCAATTTCAGATCCACGAGACCGTATTTCAAGTGAGCTCCTGGTTTAGAATCCTTGCTACTAGGTTGTGTCTGTACAAATACTCACAGTTAGAAAGCGTCGAACAATCAACCGGAAATGACATGCCTAAGTGACTCACCGGGATGGCGACAAGCTTGACATCCCGTGGGTGTCGTAAGAGGCGACAGAGGGAAACAAATCAAGAGATGGGCAGTAGCGTCTTCCTAATAACGACTAAAAATAAAATGCTATGCGTGGCAACTAAGGCAAATATATACCCAAAGAGGCAATCTATGGGTAGGCCTATTTTTAGCAGTGAACTTTAGCAGCAGTACACCGCCACAAAACGATAACAATTCAGTTATGCAGTTACAAATAACATGAATTTTTCTGCTTCTACTTAATTTTAGTCCTCAGTCCAACGTACTTGATTATTTATACTTTGGCTTTTGGATTGTTTGGCAAAAATTGTGTAAGATAATTAATATTTACTGTACCGTGAAGAGGCTAATTTACAGTTCATTGTTGCAAACCTATTAATAATGCTATGGTTGCAAAATTACTGCGGCGTCCTTCGATAAATGATTTTAGTAAGAGCTATTCTAAAATAACGTACGACTTTCGCGTATCATCACGAACTCTACCATGTGCAATAACAAAAGTAACAGAGCATAATTATGTTAATACTATACTTTCTAAAAGAACCAAGTCTATAAGGTAAGAAACAAAGATAATACAAGTACATAGTGCATAATATTGTCAAAATAAGTAATTTGCTGGCCTGAACTTGATACATCATGCTATATATGAAAAATTAACACTATTAATTCTAAATTCGTTATTCAATATCACCATCACGATTAAAGCCCTTAACATGTTTACTACTGAACTGGTCTCCCCCAAGGTATGCCACAAAAGTTATTAAAGTTGTAATTTGAAATCTTTCAATGCAAAATATCCAGTTTTTCAACTTGAAATATTATGTAGATCGAGGTCTAAATAATACTATTACATAAATATTTCCAGAATCAATTTTTCTACTATTATATTTTTTAGACTTTCCTATAAAAATATATTTTATTTAATAAGCCATATTTTATTTTTGTTTTGTCCAGTTACGATAATTACGCATCTACTGAACCGTCCACACCGCGCGAGTGATTCTCGCCCCACCTGTCCGCGCATTAAAATGTCACTTTTTTTTACGACCGCGCGAGACTGTCTCAACAAAAACGATTCTTACTGAAAAACTACTATACCTACATTCAAATAAAAAATATTCTCAAAAAGCTCAAAGAATTCAAAATTTAATTTTGTTAAAAGAAAATTGGTCAAATTAAAAATAAAGGATGAAAATAAAGCTTAAAAATGGGAATATAAAAAAAATCGTATTTATTTTTTATTTCGAGTTTTACAAGAAAAGTATAATATTTACTGGAGACAATTATTTTATATAATAATAGTACATGATATCCCTTTAAATGATACTAATATCAATATTATGTTGTATACTCAATATAGATAAATATATAATATTTACTCAATATAAATTTTAATAAATAAATAAAAATAAGTTTCAATAATTTCTAGACACATCTCAACTGATATATCCTTTATAAATAGCTATCAACGTGTTGATATTGAAGCATTCTTTTATATTAAGCATTCATTTAACACAAAAAACAGATTAGAATACATTTTAAACAACATATAATCAATAAACAATGATCGCGTATAGTGATTAAAATTACGAGCTAAATTATTATATGTAAACGTTTTGAAATTTTCGTAATGATACATATTTTCTAAAGAAAATATCTTCACAACTAATTTGATGTACAATAGGATTAGATATAACGTATAAAAACAGAAAACTTATCACATTTTTGATCGAGTTCTTCACACTTTGACAGTACACAAACAAAAATGGCGAAATGTCATTTTCACAGTTTTTTTCTATATATTTTGTTACTATTACACAGATAAAATTCACTCTCACAGAGATGACAAATTTCAAATAGCATCATCTCTAATTTTTTACTGTATTATTTAAAAAAAAATGCGCTAAAGACAGCTGTCTTTAGCGCTGTACACGTTGTCGTTTGGTGACTATAGTCACCATGGACAGGTAAGGTAAAATTTTTTGGGGACTACAGTCACCGTGGACAGTTGAGTAGCTATGTGATAAAAAAATGAACTAAGGGCGTTTCTCAATGTTATTATAAGAATAATTTAATGTAAATTAAATTTATTACAATCCTCTTTACAATGAGAAAAGTCATTGAAGGAAAATAGTATTATATATAATATGCTAATGTAATGAATGTAGTCCGGTTCAAACGCTTCTTAAAATACTTAAAATCTTTTATATGAGCAAATTTTAAACAAGTCTGCATTTTCTCAGTTTTTGAGAAATTATAGAATGTTATTTACCGTTTGTCGTTTGTTCTTAAATAAATATACACGCTGATAACAACTGAAAACAAAACATGCGATTGGCAATCTATGGGCAGGCCTAGTTTTAACAGTGGACTTTTGATAGTTTGTAATGAATGAATGTGGAGTATTTAAAAAGTGTAGTCATGGTCACTGTGGTGTAAGTAACTGGATTAAAAGCGTTGTAATGTTCGACAGCTGGCCACAGGACTGCTCTCGTTTCTGAGGAGGTTATGGAACAATTTAATTTGCCGCGCATTTTCAGTGCGTATTGCCGGTACCGTAGTACTATTATTTATTCTGTGCCGGTACTCACATGTCCTCGAAGTATTTTATCTATACAAATAAATAAAATTGAAGTGTCTGTTTGTAATTTCAAAATAACAGCTTTTTACTAAATGCATAATATGAAAATATATACGCTACTTATAAAAAAACACAATTTTTTAAATTTTTGTCTGTCTGTCTGTTTGTTACGGCTAATCTGCGAAAGGGCTGGACCGATTTTGACGGGACTTTCACTGGCAGATAGCTGATGTTATAAGGAGTAACTTAGGCTACTTTTATTTTAGAAAAAGAATTAGGGTTCCGCGCAAGGAGTTAAAACCCATAAAATCCAATCGTAATGAATTCCACGTGAGCGAAGTCGCGGGAACAGCTAGTTATACATATTTCTCAGAATATATATGTTTACGTACGGCGTTTAGACTAGTAAGCTACTGATTATAGAGTGATATATATGACTAAGCCAAAAACATATGTATGTATTCGTTTAGCGATAAATTTTGCTAAAAATATTGTCTATATATCTACTTTATACAAATAAATAAAATTGAAGTGTCTGTTTGTAATGCCAAAATAAAATCTTTTACTAAATGCATATGAAAGTATATACGGTACTTATAATAAAAAAACAATCTCTCTCAAGTCTCTCTGTCGGACTGTCTGTCTGTCTGTTTGTTCCGGCTAATCACCGAAATGGCTGGACCGATTTTGACGGGACTTTCACTGGTAGATAGCTAATGTTATAATGAGTAACTTAGACTACTTTTATTTTAGAAAAAAATTAATGTTCCGCGCAAAAAAGTCAAAACCCATGAAGCCTAACCGTAATAAATTCCACGCGGACAAAGGCGGACCATTTACCACGTGCTCAGAGGTGAAGGAAAACATCGTGAGGAAACCTGCATGTCTGAGAAGTTTAGAAAATATATTTCGAAGGACATGTGAAGTACGCCAACACGCATTGGGGCAGCGCGGCGGACACTTCCTTGTCCTAAAACCCTCTCAGAAATGAGGGGAGGCCTGTGTTATTACTACTAATTTACTGCTCGATAACATTTAACCTTCAACATTTAATCACGGTTGTCAACATAATGCCCTTTAATGTCAGTCCATTGCGACTCCTTTAGAGTCCCCGGCTGGACATAGGCCTCACCAATTGTAGGAAGGATTTGCCTTAATCATCACGCTTGGCGGGTGGTTTAAAATTTTTAAAGCTATTAAAATTACTTGTCATTTGCCATACTACGTTGCACATAAAAATATCATCATCATCATCATTACAGCCCTTCACAAGTCCGCTGTTCAGCAGCCTATACCAAGCCTAGGCCTACCACAAAGCACGCTCCTGAGCTACCTGCATCCATCAACTTCCTACATGTCTTACCAGGTTGTCACTCCATTTAGTGGGGGGACGCCCTACACTTCGCCTACCCGTACGAGGCTGCCACTCGAGAACCTTTCTTCCCCATCGGTTGTCGGTTCTTCGAGCTATATGGCCGACCCATTCCACTTGAGCTAACTAATCCGTCGTTCTACAGCGGATATCCTCGTTTTTAAGTCTATCACGCAGAGAGACGCCGAGCATAAATAAATAATCCCAAAAAATACGTGTCAATTTAATCAACATCAGTGTTTACTACACGATGTTTTTGTTGTTAGCGACTCTAATTGCTGGTTATCAAAGCATACAGTTCCAGTTCCCACGTCGCCAGATTTCACTTACACATTGTCTCATAACAACTTTTTATTAGGCGTGCTCACGATATTCCCGTCAGAGTCAATTATTTTCAATTCTAACAATGTTCCATTATAATCCTATAATATGCCCTTTCAATTTTCCATATTCATTCTTTAATATGATTAAGTATATTATATATAATATAATTTAAAAGTAAATTTAATTAATTCGTTAACCAACACTACATACTATTGCTTTTATTGTGTATATAATATAATATGTATAATTAACATATTCTAATCACTCCCTAAAACAGCATCAAAGTTATGTTTTGGTTGTGTTCATTAAAATTTCTATTTATTATGAAAATATATATTTACTTTACTGTAAGTATATATTTTTATTATAAATAGATTTTTTTGTACTTTTCACTAAAGTAGCACAAGAATTTGCAGGGTCTATCAACAGTTCCTGAAATAATCCAGCGTAAAATAGCAGCTTAATGTTGCTGTGTTTCGTATGGTGAGTGTAGAGAACCGGAGACCCGTTTTACTGGAAATGAGGCATTCCATCGTAGGCCTTAGGGGTGACAATGCATCCGCATTTCGTTCTTAATCGAAGATAAATGTAAATGTCTATGTGCCACAGCATCCACTTACCATCAGGTGGACTGTGTGCTCGTTTGTCACCCTATCCTATAAAAAAAATAACTATCTCGATATCGCCAGACATAAAATGCCCACACGACCCCATTTACGTCTAACCAACGACCCCAAAGACATATAGCCGTTTCTCATGGTGATTATAATAAAAAAAACAACTTTCAACGGGATCACGTCAAGTATTGGACTTTAAAGCGTTGATTAAGAAAGCAGCACCTAAATATAATGATATTTACTCACCTTTTAAGTAGGTCTTAGGGGTGACAATGCATCCGCATTTTGTTCTTAATCGAAGATAAATGTAAATGTCTATGTGCCACAGCATCCACTTACCATCAGGTGGACTGTGTGCTCGTTTGTCACCCCCATTCTATAAATAAAAAAATAGGCCATTGAATCCAGTACAATTTTTCCAAAGCTCTTCTAACTAGCACTAACATTTATACTTTTATTTTTTCATGGCTGAATGATAGTGATAGTAAAATTGCATCAATCCTTGTGTAATCTAAACAAAATTTTGGACATTGTCCTGTATTTGATCAAACGTGATAATCGAAAGGATAATAAGGTAAAACAATAAGAGATCTGAATGAGTATTCTTTTTCTCGAGTGTATTGCTTTAACCTTCAATTTAAAAAAAAAAGTATAACAAGCAATTTTGCAATACGATTGCGCAACGTGACTTTCAAAGTTTACATGAGAATTATTCGCGCAAACGTTCGAAACGACTGGCTATGTCATGGATACACAGACACAATATTATTCAGTACCAGTACTAACTGTGCCCGGCTTGCGTTGCAATGCTTCTTTCCTCGTCCGTAACCTTAGCGCGCACGCGTACAACAACTCAACAAAATTTTCATCTTAATCGGATGAATGGTATAGTTACGTATAGAAAAAGAACACACAAACAAACGATTATTATTTTTGTCAGAGAACTTCGTGTGTGCACACACAACAACTCAAAAAAGTTTTGTCGTAACCTGATGAAAGGTATAAGAATGTAGGACAAAGATACATTTATTTTTTGATTTTGCAATTCCCCTGGTGTTGCAGTTGTTCGAGGGCGGTGGTAGTCACTTATCATCGGGTGAGCGAAATGCTCGTTTGCCCCTATTAAATATTTTTTTAAATAAGAAACAGTAAAATTAGGAAACTTAAGCCTAAATGAAAGAAGAAATTAATATTAATTTTATTTATTTTTATTAGGATCATTAACTCTTTATTGCGTATTTAGAAAATTATATGTAGAATTATTGTTTCAATCCTTTTATTAAATACACCCACGGTTTTCTATTTCCTTTCAAGAGATGCGTTCTCTCTCATTTTAAGAGTAAATTATAGGTCAAATTATGATTGCGTTAATTGTAACTGAGAGGTATCAAAAAGATTTGCCTCGTCAAAGTCATTACTATGGGTTTACCTCTAATAATCCATTACGACTTTTTTCTAGGGAAAATGATTAATAAAATATTCAAGCTTGAAGACAGTAAACCTTTCCTATATTTTAAATATATTGTAATATTAGGAGACTCAGTCATTATCGCACATTTTTTAATAGAAAAGGGTGACAAATGACGGTCCATAGACATCTACATCTATCCTCGATTAAGAATCAAAATGCAGATGCGTTGTCACCCCTGAGGACTAAGATGATCATGATGATATTTTTGACCTCGTTTCAAGAAAAAAGGGGATGGGAATGGGCTTTGAAAATGGGAGCAGAAGTAATTTGCTTATATTAATAAAGGAGGACTTACTTATATTACATATTTGACTAGTAGAAAATGCTTATAGTCATTACGGCTGCCTTTTGGCGCGATTTCGTTGATAATTCTGGTAGATTCGTGGGTGGCTTTGTTTCGACGTTTGGCGTTTGATTCCGCTGTTTTGTGTAAATGTACGAGTACCAGTATTGATTATATGCCGACGTCTTTTTATATTAATATCTTATTTTAGGTTACACTAGCGTTACCTTAGGCTTCGCCTGGAGCCATGTTGAGTTAGGTAATGGCGTTATTTAGATTTAAGATAATATGATTATCTTAAATCTAAATAACATCTAATAAAACCATTTATTCTGTAATTTTTGATTACCCCAAAAAAACTCCCAAATTTTTCGTATAAAATACAGCCTAGATCACTGGCATTGCTATCTATCCGTAACTGTAGTTTCATTACAATTGGTTCAGTTATCAAGTAGATTAGCCCGGACAGACATCCAAACAAAAATTTTAAAAATGGTTATTTATGTCTTAATGGCATGAAAATAGCCGTAATAACGTGATATATCAACGCTGCAGCGATATTGTGGTTGTAGCACGAATGAGTCGGCTTGATCGGGGAGGACGCTCACACAATACCAGGGAATAATAGCAGATTAATACTGCTGTGTTTCGTATGGATAACTGAGATTAACGTAAAACTAGGAACTCCATCGTAGTTTTCAGGGGTGAGAACGCATCTGCATTTTGACTCATAATCGAGGATAGTTGTAAATGACTATGGTCCCAATCCACTTACCATCAGGTGGGCTGTGTGCCCGTTTGTCACTTATTCTTTAAAGAAAAAATTATGGCTTCGATAGTAGGCGGTATAGCCATCGCGTTTACGCCAGGCGTAAAATATCCAGACGGTTAAGCCATCCCATTCGTGCTGCAGTCTTATTAAGCTGTGGCGAGGCTAGAGCCTAATATATAATAAATCACGTAAACATGTCGTGTCACGCTGATAAGCATTAGCTTATTAACGGAATATAACGGAAATAGATATATTTAACATATATTATAATCGTCTTAATGGACGATCTATAAATTATGTTCTTCTCTTAACTACAAATGGACGATAAACCTATAAATATATCTATTTCCGTTTATAAAAATAAGAAAAGACAATATATTAGACAGGAATTAATTAATAATATTTTGTTTATTGGCAGCAAAAAGCAAATATCATTTATTGCGTTTTATATAATTTCTTACTGACCTATTTTAGAGGTTAAGAATATTTTTTTATAAGAAAAGGTAACAAACGAGCACGCAGTCCACCTAATGGTAATTGTTATTGCCTGCTAAACATTTTTTCCGGGCCTAGGTTGTAAAAAATGCCTTTAGGGTTTAAAAAGGTTGTAAAAAGGTTAATGCATTGCTATCTGGTCATATCAAGTACTTGAGAATGATTATTAAGTCCTAACACTAATTGTTTATTATTACAACCTTGGAGCCGCTGACAAGAGCTTAAATTAACGTTATTGTGACTTGTGTTTCAAGAGCATATAGTCCTAGGATCATAAAGTTGTCATTGACTCCTGATTAAGTTCTAAAAAGGCTAGCATTTTACTTAAGTAAGATCTAAAGGTAAAATTTTTAACTTTCATATTACTACAGGGTTGTGGATTGTTGAAATCGCTTATAAGTAATTTCTAAAACCTACTTCAAACCTTTAGGCTGTATTAGAGTTATCTATGTAAACAAATTAGACTGTGTGATAAAACCGAAACTAATAAGCTATTCTTAAGAGCTGAAGGTATGATTAAAGTCCTACAAGAATGTTTTAAAGCTTTACAGACGTCCTCAGAGAATGTCAGTTGCCTCCGCGACTTCAAAGTAACGATTGTCTTGCAGGATGGACCGACACAGGGTGTTATCAAAAAACGAAATTTATAACGTAAATTGCGTAAAATTTCTTAAGAATAATTAATACACCGATAAGTTTCAAGTCATCATTTTATCACAGTAGTTAGGTATAGTAGATCGTGACTGCCAAATATGGTTTTTTATTATTATTTATCTCCCATTTGCACAAGTTACCGCTACTTGAGGCTCTTTCAGAACGACTATCGCTGTCGGCGACTGTCGTCATTGTCGGGTCTCAGATCTGTAAGAGCCGTTTAAGTAAATCAATCTGACCAAACGAAAGTACAAATGAGTTTTAGCCGGTCCCATGGCATGTGATATCCATGATGGATTTCTTATAAAATGGTTGTTCGGCTGTTCGATTTTAACTATTTTACAGATCATTGACTTCGCTCAAGATGCCCGACCTTCTGAAACCCCCTTTAGTTTCAACCACAGGTGACATGACATCGTCTGAAATATTTGAAGAATCATAAAAAAGTAAATCAGATGATGATGGTGATTTATCTGAAGATTTTGAAGACCTTGAAGCTCTTACATTAGAAACTCGTGTTGATACAACAAAGGATTTAAGAATGTGGTCTTTGAAACACAAAATTAAACATATTGCCTTAAAAGACCTTTTATACATATTGAACAAACGAACTAATCTGAAACTTCCTAAGGGCCCTAGATCCTTATTGAATACTCCCAGTGGTAATATACAAATAAAAAATATTAAGGGCGGTCAATACTGGCACAATGGACTCGAAGCATGTCTTCGAGATTTTTTTATGAT
This sequence comes from Parnassius orleans, assembly GCA_029286625.1. Taxonomy (NCBI): domain Eukaryota; kingdom Metazoa; phylum Arthropoda; class Insecta; order Lepidoptera; family Papilionidae; genus Parnassius; species Parnassius orleans. Next base: position 2,628,592 of record JAGSMP010000006.1, on the reverse strand, counting down.
ATTAAAGCCGACGAAGACATTTCAGTTAAGATAAACATTGATGGATTACTCTCCCTGGACATCCACAAGTCGAGTGGGCCTGATGGAATCCCGCCAATTGTGCTGAGGACGTGCGCTCCAGAGTTGGCACCGGTTCTAACGCGTCTTTTTCGGTACCCTACCCCTAGGCGTTGTCCTGAATTCATGGAAGACAGCTTTCGTGCACCCAATCCTTAAAAAAGGTAACCGCTCTGATCCATCCAATTACAGGCCTATCGCCATCACCTCTTTGTTCTCGAAAACAATGGAGTCCATTATTAACTGCCAGCTCATGCGGTACCTTGAGGAGCACCAGCTAATTAGTGACTGCCAGTACGGTTTCCGTCGGGGCCGCTCAGCTGGTGATCTTCTTGTTTACCTAATACATAGATGGGCACAGGCGATCGAGTCCAAGGGGGAGGCATTGGCCGTTAGTTTGGACATAGCGAAGGCCTTCGATCGGGTCTGGCACAAAGCGCTTCTTTCGAAGCTTCCTTCCTATGGGCTTTCCGAGAAATTGTGCAATTGGATCACCAGTTTTCTGGCTGATCGAAGCATCAAGGTCGTAGTAGACGGTGTGCTCGATTAAGCCCAGTAACGCTGGTATTCCACAAGGCTGCGTGCTATCACCAACGCTATTTCTTCTGCATATCAATGATATGTTGCAAACCGGTAACATTCATTGCTATGCAGATGACAGCATTGGTGATGTCTCATACACCGCCGTGCCAATATTTCTCGGGAAAACGTCGCCGAGTACCGGAAAAAACTTGTGTCTGAAGTCGAGACTTTGTTGAACAAAGTCTCTGATTGGGGGCGACTAAATGTAGTCCAGTTCAATCCCCAGAAGACACAAGTTTGCGCGTTTACCGCTAAAAGGATCCCTTTTGTCGTATCTCTTCAGTTTCAAGGCACTCCCCTTGTTGCCTCAGCCAGTATCGGAATCCTCAGCGTTGACATATCGAGTGACGTGCAGTTCCGTGGTCACTTGGAAGAGAAGGCCAAATTGGCCTCTAAAAAGCTTGGCGTGCTCAGTAGAGCGAGGCAGTATATCATGCCGGCACACCGCCTGCAACTTTAGCAAGTTCGGCCTGACATGGAATACTGTTCCCATCTCTGGGGAGGAGCTCCCCAGTGCCAGCTCCTTCCACTTGACGGCATTCAGCCCAGAGCGGATCGAATCGTCGACGACCGAGTTCTTTCCGATCGGCTTGACTCACTAGCACTGCGTAGAGATGTTGCATCTTTGCGTATTTTATCGCATGTACCACGGGAGTGCTCTGAGGAATTGTTCGACCAATTCCAGCCGCTCAATTTCACCATCGCACATCGCGACAAAACTCGCGATACCATCCATACCATCTGGATGATTGGTGGTCCACCACTGTGCGATTTAGAAGAAGTTTTCTTCCTCGCACAACTTCCTTGTGGAACCGATTACCACCAGCGATTTTTCCGGACCGATACGACTTAGGGACCTTCAAGAAAAGAGCCTACTCCTTTTTAAAAGGCCGGCAACGCATCTGCAATTCCTCTGGTGTTGCAGTTGTTCATGGGCGGCGGTAGTCCTTTTAAAAAAAATGTTTGTCTTGAAGGAAGGGAAGAAAATTGTTGGATACTTACAAAGAATAATTGCGTTGTTCGAGTGAATGCATTTTGTAAACTTGACAAAGAATTTATTGTTAGTGGAAAGGAGATGAAACATTGCTTGGATTTTTTTAGAACACCAATTAATTCATCTAAACTAAACATTTACTGTGTCGATATATTTACTTTGCATTCAAATGATTTAATGTCTTCTGAATCTACTTTTGAGTTTTCAGACATAAAATGCAAATTTGTCAGGGTTTCATACAATTCTATTGTGTTTATTCCACTATTACGTTAAATTTATAAAAATAAAGTCATTTAATAGATTAAGATCTTTTTATTTATTATTATATTAAATCTTATAATCATTTCTTTTAGAACTTAAATTAAAGAATAATAGACCTAAAGAGTAATAGAGAGGAATTAACATCGAATTGTCACTTGTAACAGTAATTGGTGTCGAAATAGCTGCAAAATTCACGCCACCTTGCAATAAATGGTTTAAATCTAAAACATCATTTCTTTCGGGAAGTTGAATTACATCAGAATTTTGAGCTTCTTCTTCCGTATCGGTCACATTTTCCATGGCTTTAATTTCTCGACGAGCCTCTTTATATGTACTGCATGTCCTTTTAACTATACAAGGATAGGTCGACCAGTTATTTCTAGGGACTGAGTTTTCATCCAACATACTGCTGGCTTCTGATCTTGGAGCTGGCCCTCTTTCTCCCAGTTATTGGGTATAACGGAAAGGCTTACTATTCTCTATTGTTACTTTCCATTCTTTCCATTTCCTACTTTCCATTCTCTATTGTTTGGACAATCTTAAAAGGCATACTGAAAACAAAAAATGAATGAATGAGCTACTAATAGGATATCTATGATTATTTACTTAGTCAGTTCAGAATTGAAAAATACACAAAATACATAAATTATATTCCACCGAAAGACTGGAAGGACCGAGCAGCGGTATGTGAACGTGGTAAAGTAAATAACATACATATATAAACTCATTGTAAAACTATCAATCAATAACTCTGTGCCAAAATAACAACTGTCAGACAGAGGGTTGTGCTCACACGCACTTGCACCCTCCCCAGGCACTAGTTTATTTTTTATTTATTTTATGAAAAGCATCAAACCAAGCAAACTAAGTACCCTAAACGCTCGCTGGATTAGTTACCTATAATTAATTAAGTAGTCATGTTTTGTTTGTCACTATCTGACAAGTTTCTCGCAAATATAATATTATAATAATTATAATTATTATAATATTATTTATTGTTCAAAATATTTAGTTATAAACAACAGTTTACTTTATTCGAAATTGTAGAGACGTCCTCCAACTTCGCGCCATCCCCCCGCGGACAACAATTTTGTAAGTGTAGATTATTTTTTTATCACCTTTTATGACATTCCTAATTAAAACCCAGAATTAGTTAAAAAAATCATTTTAAATTTATTCAGTACTTACTGGTATTTTGTTTGTTTCTTTTTTAATAAAGAACTCCTTGTGAAATGTATCATCCCTCCCCGTCCTTCATCTACCTACCAAACACTAAAAATAACAAAACAAAATTCTAACTTACTATTCGAAGAACAGCCTGTAGTAGTTCGCACACTTTTGTAACGATCGATCGAACGCACGTCCGGATACAACCAAAACTTGAAAGCAACTAATTATGCTCAGCGGTTGTTTTTGCGACTAGCAAGTCTTGAACTACTCCTGGCGATAACCTTTAAGTTGTGAAAATAGCCTTGTCGTTTTAAGTAGGTCCGCGGGATTACCTTTAGCTCTTATTTTGACAAACATTGGGAGCTTTTAGCTGTTGCAGTTTTAAAAAAGTTAATTTTAATTCCTTATAGTAATTTCCTCACACCGGCCATATTTTTTCACGGAAATTAAAAAAAATTTAATAAAAAAACAATGTTTTAGTAAATTAAGGAGCGTGTGCTTTCTTTTGCTTATTTACGATTTAAAGTGTATGTTTCTTATATGAATAGAAGTTTTATTATAATTTTATTCTAATGCTACTTTACACCAATTTCCGCATTTTATCTTTTTTATTTCATTAAAATATCACCAAAAATTGTAACTTTCGAAAGGCCCGTATCTTATATAGCACTATTATCTTAAAGTATCACGATAAAGTGCCAGTCGCACTACATTTATCCTGAAAATAAGAAGTTAAGTGCATATTATTTTTATGAATATTATTTATCTCGCCATTTTGAAACTTGGTATGATGACAGGGAATGGCGACATTTAAATCCACGATTAGTGTTTTGTGTAAAAATATTTTACTTACACAGAAACGTTCTAAGAATAGGACTCCTTAAAAAGCATTTATTCCTAACCATCAAAAAGCTTTAAGGTTGTCAAAGAGTTACTCCAAGATTATTTTAGAACTTAGAAGCTACTTTGCAAGGTTGTATTAACGTTGAATTAAGGTTGTGAAGGTTATATTTGGGTTCTGTAAGTAGTTAGATAGGTTTTGATTTGAGCTATAGGTTTTGCTATAGCTCAGAAAGGTTCTAAAACGTGGGCCCTTTTGCACACAGGAGGTTAATATAAGGTTATTAAAACGTCATTGAGTCTATAAAGACTTACGAACGGATTTCCATATAAAGGTTCTAGAACCTTTTCAAAACCTTTCTGAAACCTAAAATGTTACTTGGTGTGGCCATAGACATCTACATCTATCCTCGACTATGAATCAAAATGCAGATGCGTTGTCACCCGTGAGGACTAAGACGGAATGCCTTGTTTCCAGTAAAAAGGGTCTCCGGTTCTCTACACTCACCATACGAAACTGCGAGAGCGTGTTCCTTCCCCAGTCGAGCAGACCCATTCGTGCTACAACTATACTAATAATATAGCTGCAGCATGGCTCTACCACGTGTATAATAGGAATGAGTTTAACATAGAAAACGAGCGTGATTTATAGTTATTTGAGATTTGTATAGGCTGACGTACGTTAAGATGTATAATTACCCTGAAAGGGGCAAGACAAGGTGATGATCGTGACCACTCTTGACCGTGTACTTTGGAAGGAATTAATATCACGTATATATATGGTTATATAGTACTTACGTGAAAAAATAATTGACGACTGATAGATGACATGTCTGGGATGAGCACAGACGTTGATGGAGATATATACATAATATTTAATTTAAACGCATTTAAGATTAAATATGACAATTACGGGATGTCTAACGAATATTAAAAAAAAGACTAACTAGCTGTGTATATTTGATTTAAAAAAATGACCGAGGTCAATTCGGATCCTCGGATTTAATGCAAATAAGTGAAATAAAAAAGACCTTGTCTTCGGATTACGTGAACGGCCGGAATCGCTGCGTCTTAGACGCAAGAGCGGACGTATGGCCAGTGCTGCCAGCAGTCTCATACCGTAACCCGCTCGGATCGCGCGCACTTTCGCTATCGAACGCCTCGTACTTCCGCCGTTTCCTTACTTCCGACGTGCGGGTTAGAAGGTTATTAGGGTTTTTGTGCCTGAGGGAGTAATTAGTCTGGCACTTATAGACTTCAATATTAGTTTTAATAGTAATCAGGGTCTTCCTAATCTTCGATAAGCTGTTTGTTTACAAACAGTTAATCCTATAGTCTATTAAATAGTTAGTGGATTTATTTTAATTGTGTCAGGTATTTCCAGATTTAGAACCGTAAACTTCCTTTAAACATTCTGGAATTCATTATTTTTTTAAACCAAGTGTTCAGCCTCATATTGATAAGAGTGCACGTTGTGTTGATTAAACGGACAAAAGGTTCAAGGTTAATTAATTGCTGCAATATTTTATAATAACTACTGTGCCAAGCAAGTGGCAACCTTGTGTCCTCGAGTGGTCCTTATTCACTGAGTGTAATTGTGCTATTAAGTGTAAAGCGTCGACTATGTTGGTGATCCTGGCATTCATCGGTGTCCGATTTGCTCTCCATGTGTCCAGGCAGAGTGCCCGCTCTCTTGCGGATGAGTGTTACACCAGAAAGTAAATACTTTTTGTTTATATTATTTACGCAAACCCGTTACATGTGGTACGTTCATACTCTACATACATTTCACATTGCGGTTCATCATTAAGTCTTTAAGGGACCATTTTGTCATAAATTCAAAAGGCTTTTGTAAGTAAATGAACGTTGAAAAAACATTGTTAAGCTAGGGATACGGGCCATTTTGGCTACTACTATTGACTATGTCACATTGAAACAAGAGCTTTGAGCAGGCTTTTCATATCTTTTAATCTGGGATTTCTATGTTTTACCTTTACAAATACTTCATGGTGATAGTGCTTAAAAATTTATAAACCGTACAGTTCAGTAAGTTTTATATTTAAGGCGTTAACTTTAAGTTAGTTTTATGTATAAATGTTTACTCATACAATATTTTCCAACTGAATTCATATTTCCTTATACCCATTTCAGCTTAATAAATTTCTCAATGAATTTTGTAACACATGAGTTAAATTTTATAAAGTTTATAATTTTTTAATATCTCAGCTTTGCGTTTTAGTTCTTGTACTATCATTTATTCTGTGGTTTTAGTATGGACGAATATTCGAAGTAACGCATACCAGCTGGCAAATACTTGGAAAGCCCTATATTAAGCTTCTAATGGTGACGATATTGATGATAATACAAATAAAGAACATTCAACTTAGAAATAATAAACTTACTTCCGTAGTCAAACAATTATTGTAATAATCCATAATAATATAAAAATTTCATAATATTCGTCGTCTAAATAGTTGCGTTAAAAACTTCATTCCCTATTTTCCACCCTAAAGGGTTGTATTTTTCTTTTTGAAAATTTATACCACCCGGCGGGTAGCTGCCGCAGAAGAAATAATTGTGGAAATATCTTTTTAATTTGGAAGAGTTATATGGTTTAATTAGGAATGATAATACAATAATTGAAGTTGAATGATAAATAACTTTCAAATAAATTTGTCGTTACGATATTGCCACCTACTATAATTTAATTGTACTATGCCTATGCCCTTCGCGCAAGTATATAACGGAAAGAAGCGACAAAGGTTTTTCAGGATCGTGCCAAATGGAAATCTGAAGGCTCCGCCTACCCCTCTGGGTGACAGGCATAAGAGTTTATGTGTACGGTATACTAAATTATTAAAAATATAGTTACGGATAAAACATGAAATTAATGTTTACGTGTGCTTTTCAAAAACACAATATTATATGGTTAGACCGCTTCGCATTGACATACAAACATATTTTTAATCGTATAATTTTCAAATTATTTATTTCGCCGCGTTCACACGCAGACTTGAAAAGTAGGTTTCTTGTATACTATCGCTAGATTTAAGTTTATTCGATCTACTTAGTTAGTTACGAACTAGACACAAAATTTTGAATGATATAAATTTAATTTCTCTTATTTGATAATATAACCATATACAAATTTGTTACTCAATTATTAAAATATTGAGGGATGTAACTTATTACGCCTGTCAAAGCCACCTTGATGATTTACCTCGCTTTATTCACCCAACTGGGTTGCATAAGACATATTAGTTTTGTCGCATACAATCACATTTCCTTGCTTATTACATTGTACCTATCTTCTTGTCAAACTATTAAAATCGATTTTTTTATGTTCTTTGAAAATATGTTTATTTTGTTTTAAATATTAAATCACGAAATAGAAACGAGTATAAGTAGAACCTCAGATGGGGCTTTCTTTGTTATTATTTGGTATAGTAGCTAATTATTGATCATGAAAATAAATAAATTATTGTCCATATTCCAAAAAAAAATATTTTTTTTATTATTTCTTTTTGCTTAAATTTTAAAATTCTTATAAAATGCAAAGAAGTGTGAGAACAATACATTATATGCCTTTAATTCATATTTTAATTTTTCATTGCAGTATTGCACAGTCCTCCAACTATAGTATCCGACCGAATTTCGAATTCGTTTTCGTTTTTCGGCTAAAAAGAAGCGATTCTTGGGTTCTTTTTCTTTTTAAATTCTTTATTTAAAAGGGTTTTATTTCTATTGCGATTATAACACTCTCGTTAATGATAAAATCTCTCTCTCGTTAATGAAAATAAAATCTTATTGGAGGATATACGAGTACGATACTCAGCCGGAGTATCGTATTCGTATATCCTCCAATATAAAACAAAGCAGCAATAAAAAAGATGTTTTTGCTTATGAGTTATCTCTTTAGAATCTAAGCTAGCCCTCCAGCTAGACTAAGTGTACAAATAAAGTGAAGGGAGTGTTTAGGATAAGCCAGCATGGTCGAGCCACGCTGCAGCTATACTATAGTTGTAGCACGAATGGGTCGGCTCGACCAGGATAGGACCACGCTCTTACAGAATACCAGCGTAAAATAGCAGCTTGATGCTACTGTATTTCGTATGGTGAGTGTAGAGAACTGGAGACCCATGTTACTGGAAACGAAGCATCCATCTTAGTCCTCAGGGGTGATAACGCATCTACATTTTGAATCTTAATCGAGGATAAATGTTGATGTCTATGGGCCTCAGCATCCACTTACCATCAGGTGGACAGTGTGCTTGTTTGTCACCTTTATTCTATAAAAAACGTGAGCCCCGTCTTCTGCTTATTCATGATACAATAATAATAGGTCAACATGCAATTTAACAGGACGTAGGGTTAATTGCAGTTACCACCCTCTTTCCTTTTTCTGTCCTCACGCAGAGATGTGGTGATCTACTATTTTTTTTTTATGTAAAGAGTAATAGAGTCGGTACAATTACAGTTTATGAAAAAAAAAATTTTTTTATGTTTTAGTGTACCTACGTATATACTCGTACTCTAACGATTCCAAAAATATTATTTTGTATTGAATCAACGAAGATAAAGTTGCGGGTACAACTAAGGCTGTACTGTACTGTCTTGTATCGCTGACAGTACAGTATCACTTATCACTCAGAGACTGTATGTTTATATTTGTATCTTTAAATCCAAAGATATAATATAAACAAAATTGGATTATATCGAAAGAAATAACAGGCAACTTTTAATTTAAACTGTTATCAAAAAGAAAGTTCACAAACCTTATTTTTATGCGTAATTCATTCAAATCATTTGTATATTTCAAACTAGTGGGATGCGGAAGTAAAGACTGTGTAAGAACCTCTGTGGAGGCGGAGTTATAGCCGAAAAAGAATTTAGTTTTCGTTTTTGGCCATTTTGACCCCCTATGAGTGTAATGAGAACTTTTTGCCCCTATTCAACCATTACCCCCATGACATCCTCTACATGATAAGCTATTCAAACTGGCTATGCCTAAAGTTCGAGCCACCCCCCAATTTTTTGGTTTTTGACCATTTTGACCCACTAGGAGTGTAATGAGAACTTTTTGCCCCTATTCGACCATCACCCCCATGACATTCTCTACATGATAGGCTATACAAACTGAATAGGCCTAAAGTTCGAGTCACCCCCCCAACTCATAGTCTAGTCTTTACTTCCAATTACTTCCAATTACTTCCAAATACTGACAATAATAATACAGGATGCTGTTTTTTTTTAATAATATACACAGTAGGACAAGGCTAAAACATGCGCTGGTGTAAGCTCATACACATTACTTCTTACTTTATACAAGTTGTATTTTAAATATAAATACATTGGTTCTGTAGTGATATTTCTATAGTATATTCTCGTATATTACTCGAAGCCTCATGAAAAATAATTAAATATTACAGAAATATCATGGCACGTAGCAGATACCTTACCATCACCATTAACAGCCTTTTTAAGTCCGCCGAGGGTCAAAACCTTTTCAAAAATGCTATAACTGAATACATTACTTAGCAGGTTTGTCATATTCACCATGCTAGGCAGCAGGTGAGTTGTTAAAGTCAAAGTTAATAGCCTCGAACTATTAAAGATGCATAGAGATGCCAATATCCAACGGTGGATTATTACTGATTAATGATGATTTTTTTTATAGCATAAGGGTGACGAACGAACATACAGTCCACCTGATAGTAAGTGGATGCTGTAACTCATAGACATCTATAGTTATTCCCAATTAAGAATCAAAATGCAGATGCGTTGTCATCCCTGAGGACTAAGATAAAATGCCTCGTTTCCAGTAAAAAGGTTCTGTGCTGCTAATTTTCGCTGGTATTCCTTCCCCGGCCGAGCCGCACCATTCGTGGCACAACCATAATATAGCTGCAGCATGGCTCTACCACGTACACGTGAAGGTGTTTGATAGCTCAATAATTTGAGTAGCTTTTAGCGATTGTGAGCCGGTACTCTAAACTAAATTTGCTAACGATAAAGTTTCACACTTGTCGCGTTTATCTCGATCTTTTCTCGAACTAATTATCTCGTTCCTTCGGATACGGGCATAAAAGTGACGCAGAAAGGTGGCCGCTTCCAAGCTGTTTCTAAAATGGTTTTAAATGGGATGGCTGTCTGTACAAATGTCTTGCTAATTATAATATACGTTGTCTTAATGACACTATATGTCTAGGCATTAGTTTATATTCTCTATTTTTAATTCGGAATATTTAAGAAATAATAGTATATAGAATAGCTAATAAAATTAGCTATTTTATTAACTTTAAATAAATATTAGACAGTAAGAACTGAACCCTAATCTTTATTTTACGTCTCACAAAAACTTTAAAACAACTTTTAAGAACCTTGATGATTGACTTTTAACGAATGAGTATAAAAGGCCGCTCCGAGGTTAAATCAAAATTCTTCACATATCTACGGTATTTATTCTACAATTAAAAATTAATTTCATTTTGCGAAACTACCAAATATCAGTGTCTAAGTGTTGATTCAGATGCACCTCGAGTGCATATTATTATTTTGATTCGTTTATAAAAACGTGGTTTCATGGTGCACACCAGAATAACTTTGCTTACTATAAACGTCCCTGCCTCCTGACATTTCTGGAAGAAGATTGAACAGCCAAGTTTTCATCACTAAGCTCATTTAGTTCGACATATTCCACATATTCGAAACGTTATCTTAGTTGATATTTTAAATTATAGGTAACTATTAGTTTCAATTCAATTGTCAAGGTCAATTTACGTCGCAGTTAAGAGTCTTAATAAGAGGCTTTTAAGTGACATCAATTTTGTTTAAAACCAATCTTGTCACTTTCGAGCACAGGCACAGGGTAGCCATACTCAGGTTAATCTAGGAGACATTCATTTTAGATATGTATTTTAGATTTGCTTGTAATTAACAAAGAAGTTATATTTTCGTGATCGGCGCAGGAGTCTCATATTAAAACCCAGTAGTATAGGCATTAAAAAATTTTACTCAAAATCTTATAGTAATCCTCTAGAGAGAGATAAAAATACCTGCAATAAATCGTTAAATATAACTTGAAATTTTAATATATTAAATACTTTATTTTAGTGTAATTGAAATATTTAAGGCCTACCCTGATTTACGTTTGGTCGCTCTCTAGTCAATATAAATTATAGTCCGTACTCGGTTTTGATATGGAGCAGCCGACTGGTGTTGCTGCTCTCCATCACTAGTCAGTGATAGAAGTATAACGCGGCTCTAAACCGTTGTTCAAATATACAGATCACATGAAGTTAGATAACACACACTGACGCAAATTGACTCACAACTTATTGCATCGCACTACAGACCGCAGACCAAACCAAAGAATTGAATGAATTGTTAAGTCATATTCTGTCATAGAGTGCTGACTTTTTTTTACAAATTGAGTCTATAGAAGTGCAAGTCAATTTGAACTGTATTTATTTGTAGTGTTGGCTTAGAAAGATCAGGTTTTTACTACTATAATTTTAATTCGTTGTTGTATTAAAAAAATAAATAAAAAAAAACACCGAAGGTTTTGCCTTAACTGATTACTTATATACTGCGAGCCGGTTCGCACCTTCGCTTCGGTTCAGGTTCTTGAACTGTGAACTGAACAGCAGTTCACGCAGCTCAGTTCTACTATTTATAGAGTTGCCCAAGCTTTAGTCTGTGGAATTTTGGTTTGGCGTTTTGTCGCTTGTCGTACCAAAGTCGCGATTATTAGTAAATATAATGCTAGTAGTGAAACGAGATATCACACCTAATATAATAGGCTAATGTAATAATCCGAACGAAATTGCGACACATAAGTTATATATAGCATATCAAATCTCATTTCGTTTTCTATGAAACCATATGAGGATATACTTTGTGGTTATATTCCGAGATTATTGTTACTATGTTTTTAGATAAATAGAACACAATTCCAATTAGTTTTTTATTCATTGGTTTTGAAAAAAAAACTGACCTTTACATTGAAAAATATATATAATGTTTACATAACAGGTACATAAGTCTATTAGTAAATCATTCTGTATTTAGTAAATTTCGAATTAATACAGTTTCAGATGACATCGTTGATATCTTTAGTTGAACGCCTTTACAATATTTAATAAATAATAAATTTAAGGCAATTCATGTTGTATTTTCTTGAATCTAGCGATTGGAGTTAGAATATCAACTCTAAATGTAACGTCTTATACAGTTTGTCTAGCAACTAATATGTACGTAACAGTTCGTAATATAATATATAATGTTTTATCAAACGCTTCTTTGCGAAACACTTAATTAAAGGCAGGCATGAAGTCCATTATTTGTTGTGATAACAAAATAAAAGGACAAGTTAATTATCAAGCAAAAGTCTTTTAGATTTAAAAAACTTTTGCGTTATAATTATCGTTATAGTATTTTCACTCAATTGCGACCACATCAGTCGACACCCGCCATCAATCTTACCGTACCTTAAAATGCCTGTCAGAATGTTTTCTTTTACTCGTTGACGTTTGATGTCAAAGTGACTTTTGTTAGAAGTGTCGACAACGTGAACCTGTATTAAAAACAAGTATTATAAAATCTTTGTCGACAACCATACTTTTAATGTTGCGGTGTGACAAACAATATTATAACTTTTTTGCATTATGTTCTATCAAGCACGTCTCGTACGGTTGTTGCCGGTAAATGGACACCAAACCAGCTTCAATTTAAAATTTCGTTATAGAATCACATTGTTGTAATTTAATGAACATTGTCCCTGAATTTTTTTTTTTTTTTCCATGAAAAAAATTTGCAATGTAACCAGAACATAAAAACACCAAAATGTATATTGGAAATAAAAGATGTCCCTCTTTTGCTTTGGAGATCACAAAAGATGTTTTCTATAATTATTTACTGACAGCTATTTTACACTATACCGTTGATCCAAAAAAGTCTCGAGGTAAACTGACAGGAACTAACTTTTTTGTAACTACAGGTGTTTTATTGAACAATATTTTACAATTATTTTTACCCCGACGAAAAAGAGGGGTGTTATATGTTTAACGTGTGTATCCATGTTTCTGTGTATCTGTGTGTGCGTCTGTGGCACCGTAGCTCCCAAACGGATGAACCGATTTAGATTTAGTTTGTTTTTCTTTGAAAGGTGACTTAATCGAGAGTGTTCTTAGCTATGATTCAAGAAAATATTTTCAGCCGTTTAAAGATCGTCAGCTCTTTTTGTTTCGGGGTTTTTTTTAATTTTTAATTAAAGTTATTTTGTCGTAAACACAGCTTATTAAAATCAAATGTTTACCTATAGAACACCAATAGACTGGCACCTGCGTCCTTTTTTTTACGAATTATACATTTAAGAAGTTTTAAATATTTTCAACATGCTAATGTTTTCTTTACGAGTGACTTGTTGATTTTTAATAATCCTTGTACTTGTAATATTGTACCGGTTTGACTGTACTTCAAGGATCCCGGATTGAGTTCTAGCTTTTTTATACAATTGAAATGACAAAGGAACTAACAGTTCACCTGATAGTAGTAGCAGCCTATGAACACCTGCAACCAATATCAAACATAGAAGGCTGTAGGCCTCCGTGGAAAGTCACAAAACACGGTCCTGAGCCACCCGCATCTATCAATTATTTGCATATCTTACCAGGTCATCATCTAGTAGAAGGACAGCAACTTCGCGTAGCGGTTAAAGGCTGCTTTTACATATTGGGTATTTTATCAATTGAAATTACTGTTCACCCGTTTGTAATTTCCTACTGCAGCCTATGCCTATGGATACCTGCAATCAACTTTAAACGAAAAAGACTATACGTTGTCACTACTCAGTATTAAGATGTAACGTCTTACATTTTGTAATTATACTGGTTATTTTTACTCTTCAGACCGGAACGCAACAGTTCAGGTACGACTGTTTGTCGACAGAAATGTAAAAGGACTACATTGACATGCTCTTAGGCAGAAAAGGAAATCAGACCCGGATCTGGAAATCAAAAATCTTGGTTTTCCGATCAGAATATATTGTGTTTATCCTTATCTCTTTGCACAGCACCTTTGCCTCTCTCTGATTTTATTACATGAGGTTTACATCGGAGAATGAATAGATTATGTCAGTACAATAACTATTTCTGTATTTTCCGGATCCTTGTTTCGGTAAAAATGTACGTCATTAATCGTAATATTAAATAATTTGCCGAAAGAAGGTTATTTATAACGTATCGTAAACTATATTTTCTAATAAATGGCTCCAGTAACATAGGTATTAGAATGCTGAATCTATTATAGGTCTATTACCAACTTAACTATTTCGTTATGGATACATATAATCATAAAGCAGTTTCATGAAACTACGGAATAAAAATTGTAGCGACATCAAGTTTATAATTTGTATGAATGGTCTTTAAAATATGTCTTTAATTTTAATTAACATAATTTAATCTTAGCGTGAATCAGAAAAAAATGCTGTGGTCACTTTTTGTTTTATTTTATTGCCCCACTAAAATTGTTTCAGACTTCACTATATCTTATTTTTTCATAATTTAAAATATATGTAAAGTGTCTTCGTAATTTTATCTCGGCTTAAATCTGAAAAATGTGCAGTAAGACACATGTTGCCTTATATTACTTTCTCACTTATGGCGGCATCAAACTTTCGTACGAGTTGTAAATGCTTGTGATAAATGTTGGGTTTTGGTAATGTTTTGGACAGGCTTCTTTAGTTGTTTGTACGTGAGGTCGCACAATTGTGTATCGCGTACATAGATCGCTCTCACCGCGGGAATAAGTCAGTAATTGGTCGCACACGCGTCAAGCATCATATTGAATCACTTAAATAACCCGTATCCATGTCAATGGTGTCTACAAACATTATTCTACTTTATAACGACTATTTCTCTTCCGTAAAGCATTTTTGTGTGTGGCATTTTTTTAGTGTGGTATAATTTCGTATTGGCGTAGATAAGATTGGAATATAAGGTGGGGATGTCTTAACACTTTAACTGTCCGATTTTAAGACGTAAGTAGTAAGGCAATGAACTATATGTAGTGCACGGGACAGCGGAAGGGTTAAGGTAAATACCAGAAATAACAACAACTAAGTAGTTTGTAGATGAATTTGTACTAAATATAGATATTATCAACATTATTTCTATAAATTAAGCCAATAAAATAAATTGAAAGGGGAGATTAAAATACAAAAAAAAATCAGTGACACGTAAATTAAAGATACAGCCTATATACGTATGTCGCACAGCTGGGCACACTCCTCTTATTTCGGAGAGGGTTATGGAGTAATTAATTCACTGCGCTGCTCTAGTGCGCGTTGGCAGATTTCGCTTGTTATCGAAATATTTTTATTCCTTAGACATGCAGGTTTCCTCACGATGCGTCCCCTTACCGCCGAGCACGAATAAATCAGCACATAGAATTGCAATTAACAATTTCATTGGTACTGGCGGAAATCGAACCCGGGTTGCTCACGTACATTAAAATTTACAGCGGGCGATATTTTTATTTAGATATAGATTTTATTTATATTTGAACTTTTTTGTGGCAAATTTTATGACTTTCTGTCAATTTTCTATACTTCTGTTATTTTTCCTTATAGACTTTTAAGTAACGTACTTTTTATAAACAACTAGCGATCCGCCCCGGCTTCACACGGTTGATTTCTGGATCTCGACAACAATGCCACCTACCGGGTCCAATTGTGAATCTAAACCATTCTCTAATCAACTTAATCACACACAAAATTTCATCAAAATCAATCCAGCCGTTTAGGAGGAGCTTAGTCACATAAATACGGACAGAAGAATTATGAAATAATATGTAATATGCATGTATTATTATGCACATAAAAGAACCGTGGTAGCTCAGATGGTTAGCACTCGCTGTAAATTTCACAGCACGCGAGCAAACCGGGTTCGATCCTCGCTGGCACCAATGTAATTGTTAATTGAAATTTCAACTGCTGATTACCACGTGCTCGGTGGTGAAGAAAACATCGTGAGGAAACCTGCATGTCTGAGAAATAAGAAAAAAAATATGTTTTGAAGACATGTGAAGTTCGTCAACACGCATTGGGGTAGCGCGGCGGACACTTCCTTGCCCTAAAACCCTCTCAGAAATGAGAGGAGGCCAGCAGTGGGAAGTATATAGGCTGTAACTTTAACTTTTTTTATACATATACACCTTCCTCTTTCCCTTTATCATTCTGTCTATTGGTGAAAACCGCAGCAAAATCAATTGCGTAGTTTAAAAGATCTAAGCGTACAGACGGTATAAAATAAAGTCACTTGACTTTATTTTATACTATGCAGTGATTATTTAATACTCTGCAACTGTGTATCTAATGCTTATAATTGTTACAAAATTATTATTTTAAAAAAGTCCATTTCATCGCGTTGCTTAACTTTAATCAGGAGATGGGCAACAGCGTCTTCTTAATAACAACTAAAAGTAAAAAATACTGCGGTTGCGTACCCGCCTGCCAAGCGCGGTATCTATAGCAAATATCCCTCCTATGAGGCAATCTGTTTTAAGCAGTTGACTTTTTATATGCAGGTTACACCGTAACATGTCTTGACTAATTTCCGAGCTTCTTTAGTGATTTAGGTAATGACCATTTCCGGCAAATTAAAGTTAGCATTAATAATGATTTCTTTCTTCTCTAAAGAACATATGAGAAATTAAAGTTGGTAAAAATTACTTTGCGTACATCCGCTCGATAAAATAAAATGATGTGTCTTAGTGGTGTTGGGAGTAGTGGTGCTGGGATTAGTGGTAACGGCGATAGTGCACACAATTGAGGGTGGGCGGGAGGTGCTCTTCAAACTAGGTAATAGACATCATTTTATTTTATCGAGCGGATGTACCCAAAGTAATTTTGACCAACTTTAATATAATGGATTTCCGCAATGTAACGCCTGATTCTATTAATTATCCGAGAAATTGTTTCAACTCCGCTCGCAAAAGATACCAAGTGATGTATTACGAAAACTGCTTTTTATTTTATGTCCAAAAGCACTTTAGCGCTTTCTGTTGCTCTAATGCGTGTTTCATTACGGGTATTCGTTATTCGGATTTTTTTGACAAACATAAAATTATTTATTTAAGAGAGAAAATAGAATGTAAAATGTCCATTAATGTAGCTAGAGCTTCTTGCTTGGGAATGGCGATTACATTTTGATTGACGCTTTTAGCGTTTACGAAAATTGGTTGCTATATTTTTTGAGGTTTGTTTTATAAGTTAACTAGCTCTACATGCGTTGTAATGTCTTTTTTTGTAAGAAACATCACGCGAACAAGTACGCGGACGACAACTTCCAAAAGTTTCATCGTGTTCCGATGAATGGTGTAGGAACGCATACGGGGCAATAATAATCGTTCATTTTTGTGAAATCTAATGCACATAATTTAATTTTAAATGGTGCGTTGTAATGTGCACACTTCTTTATCTCTTTGTATAAACTAATTTTAATATTAGTCTCCCGTAATGGTGTTGGTTAATATTTATTTATTTATTTTAATCAAAAGTTATTTCACTTTATTGTAGGTACAAGTGGGATTTGCATATTAGTTTTAACTTATTAAAACTTCAGATAAAAATACTTATTTTGTATAAATTAAAATCGGACCAGATCTAGATATCGATATTAACACATGTAGCAGGTATTTAACTAATTTCATATAATGAGAAGGTTCTATATACAAAATATCTTCCACAATAGCTTTTAAAATCTGAGTTTTACCCACTCGAAATTCTTTGAAACTGTATATTAGCACCGACTTTAATTTTTTTAGTTTTTGAAGTCGGTTTTATTTCTGAATGAAAGTTTAATTATGTTATTACTTTCTTTAAGCTTAGCTTACCTTAAACGAGATTTTAAAAATTGGTGTTGTTGTTTCAATACTATTTCAATGCGTCATTTTTTTTAAACCAAAGCTATAAATATATTTTTTATACTACTGAAGTGTCAAACGAACGTACAGTCCACCTGGTGGTAAGTGGCTACTGCAGTGCATGGACACCTGCAGTCAGCTTCAAACGAAGCAGGCTACATATGTGTCACCACTGTGGACTAAGGTGGAAGGCCTCGCAGTCTGTACCTAATGGGTTTCTATACCCATCAGACTGCAACAAGGCCTCGCTCGCTCTGCTACTTGGCGGCAGAAATAGGTAAGGGAGTGGTACCTACCGTGACGAACTCCTACGCTGAAAAGCAGCACTACCACCTATTTGTTTCAACATGGTTGCACAAAACATGATTGTGTGATGTTGGCAGAAATAATATGGACCTATAGCGCTAGTTTGCTTAATAATTTAAAAAGAACCTGATATTTTCAAAATAGTTCATTAGACATCAAAATTTAAATGTTACTTATCTTATGTACCTTTAATTATTACCTTAATTTTATGTATCGAGTTTGAGAAAATTTTAAAAATTTAATATTTCATTAAGATTATTAAAATTTCACTACCGTTCTTCGTAGCTGTGGTTTCTCAGCAAGTACCTACATTACACAATTTAGATGTTTTGTTAGTATATAATTATAATGATTTAATTTATGATAATAATATATACAATATTGATAATGATGATGAATCTGATTGGGGGTCAGTTTTCGTGTGGAGTTTACGGATGAGTCGCCACGTCGTCCGACCGACATATATAATATAAACTCCTGCTCTATCGGTATAACTCATGTTAGTCGTTCTAGGTTATATATCGACTGATTTAGCATATATTAAGTCTTCGCTCTTATGATCATAATAAACATTTGCTTGATGGACGCTCGTAATATGAAATACATTTCCATGGTTATTTTCCTACTACGTTTCGAATCATAAAAATACCTAAACAGATTTATGTTGACAAAGTAAATTTTGATATTTTGAACGTTACCCTTGTTTACAATTAATGCTTATTTAAAATTAATTCTTCATTTATTTCAAATTAAATATACTTAAGTATAGCCTTATGTGGAGTATATAAAATGTTAATCATATATGTATAAACAAAAATAGACGTCCCGGAACGGAATCAGAAGTAGAGCTGCAGGATATGAACATATGTATTCAAGATACAAATTCTCGCAAAAGAAACACGGTTCCTACCAAGGGTGATTCGCAAGGTTTTTTTTTATTATAAATCAACCTAACCTCAATAGAGAAGGTGGCTGGGTGCTAAAATTATTGAATGAGTAGTATTCGCGTAAATGTAAGAAATCAATAACATTTCATATTAATAAGACTAGCACTTAGTTTACGTTATGTAGATGTATGATATGCTTATTACCTTATCACGGAAGCAAATAAGTCCGTCACGAAACTATACCCCCGTCTTTGTTTTGTTTGGTAATTGCTTACAATGATTAAGCGACACTTCTTTTTTGTTTAACCAAAATGATTGTAAAAGTTCTGAAGCACGACCCTGAGCAAAACTGCAACTGTTGGCCAAATGTGTGTTAAAACATGACGTGTGCCTGTAAGGTATTTTTACGTTTTATGCATATTTTTTTACGTTACGTTTTATGCAGACAAGCGAACACAAAGTCCACCTGATGGTAAGTGGTTGCTGTGGCCCATAGACATCTACATCCATCCTCGTTTGCGAATTTAAATGCAGAGGCGTTGTCAGCCGTGAGGACTAAGATGGAATGCCTCTTTTGTAGTAAAAATGGTCACCATTCTCTACAATCACTCAGCATTAAGCTTCTATTTTACGCTGGTATTCTGTGAGAGCGTGGTCCTTCCCCGGTCGATGTCTCTAATATTTTGTAAAGCAGTAGCTGGCCGCAGAAGACACTTAAAATCAGATAGATTGCCAATGCCTTTAATATTATGATGAAATATTTAAGAAGTCTTTACATCATTGTAGAAACTTTGTAATATTATTTTCATTGCATAACCCCGATATCTAACTTGCTAGATGTGAAACTGACCTTAGCCATAAAACACGCTTCCGAGTACGCTATAATCATTAAGCGTTTGACAGCTTCATTAGCTAGTCTCATCAAGTGAGGCTGAATTGGCACTGTCTTGTGAAACTTTTTAACTATCCGTAAGTTGTGAGTGTTTGGTATTTTCTTTAATTACGACACGATGACAGGATGATTACAAATCAAATGCCTAATAGGCAGTTGTTACGTAACGTAGCAGTTCTATACAAATATCAAGGAAACGCAGCCCGTTTGAACCCTTTATCGCGGGGAGTAGTAACATTTTTGTTTTTAGGTTTTTTTATGTTTATAAATATTGTATATTATTATATTACGTAAAAATACTTATCGTAAGTTTTTAGTTTGTACGTTTGCCATTTTTTATTGCTCTATTGGCCAAATACTCAAACGCTTCTCAATTTTAATATGTCGTTAAGTTCGTGCTGTCACAGTCACTTTGACTTAAAGTGATAGAGATAGCACGAGACTTAACTGCATCTTAAAATTGAGCATTGTTTGAGTATTTAGGCGTATAATTATCTTGCAGGCTTAACTGGTAATTAAGATTGCCGACAAATAGTTGTCTTCCCTGCTGTTTTCTGTTCTGAAGGGTTCTTTAGCTTACAATACCCAACCTCAGTTTAATAACAGTCTGTAGGGCATTCCACCTGAATCCATAGAGGTGACAACGTTTCTGTCTTAAGCCTTCTTTTTGTTTAAAGTTGGTTGCAGGTGTCCATGGGCTGCAGTAGCTACTTACGTTCGGGTGCACCTAAAGAAAATAATTTCAATTGATAAAATATCCAATATGCAAATGCAGCCTCGTACCAATAAACGAAGTAAAGGCTGGCCTCTTACTGGATGGAGTAATGATCTGGTAAAATATGACGAAAGTCGATGTATGCAGGTGGATCAGGACCGTGCTTTGTGGCGATCCTTGGGGGAGGCCTCTGTTCAGCAGTGGACTTGTGAAAGGCGGTAATGATGATGATTTTATACGTGTACGGTTATATACAAAGCCAGCATATTTGCTTTCCTCTATGCTACATTAATTAGTTCACGTCAGTTGCACGTCAGTGTACAGTTTGTGCTCATTACAGTTTGTATCAGTCTTAATTATTCAGAATAAACCATTATAAACATTGTAACACTTTTCCTATAAAACTATTTAAAATAAATTCATTTGGTATACGGTGCGAACCATAACGATATATTTTTATGTTAAACTAGCTGGTACCCGGCAAGTTGCTGCCGTAATTGTGGAAATATCGTTTTGAATTTGGAAGAGTTATATTGTTTTATTTGAAATAATAATATGTTCATTGAAGTTGAATGATATATAACTTAAAAATAATACGATACGCGCGCTACCTACTGTAAGTTAATTGTACTATGACTATAACAATAAGTTGAAAAGTTTTAGCGCAATCTGATGAACGGTATGGCGCATAAAATACGAACAAACAAACATATTTTTTTTTATATTAGAATATATTGATGGACATTTTATCAATATATCCTTATAGTCAAAGTACTTCAGCTTGTACCTGTACCCTGCCTAAATTTGAAACGTCGACAAAATTTAATTTACATTAATATATAAACTTATTAGATGAGTATTTATATTCAAATGAACAGTTGTTTTGTTTAAAATTTGCAGCTAATTATGCGAGGGTCTAAAATTTGGCGAATACCTGGTGGTAGGACTAATTTATGCCTAGTAGTCCGTCTAGGTAGGTACCACTATCAGTCGCCCAGCGCTGGTCTGAAGGGTATAGAGAGCCAGTATAGTTGCAGGCAGTGAGGCATTCCATCTTAGTTTTCAGAGGTGACAACGTATGTGTCCATTGACTGCAGTAGCCACATAGCATCACGTGTATGTATGTTCATTTGCCATAAGTTTGATAACAAAAATACTTTTATAGTGCAAAAAACGGGCCGCGATAAGTCTATTGCTAACCTAAAGTTTGACATTAAATTTGTTACTTTATTAAAATTATTGTAATATTTGAAAATGTAAATAACATTTTTAGTATTACATAACAATGAAAAATATACAATATAAAAAAAAACACTAAAATAAAACTAAAACTAATAACTTAAATTATCATACAATCCTACTCGCCGTGGTGTTGTGCCAAGAACGCTGGCTGCGTTTCCTCGCTGAATGGCTATACTTAACCTATGAGCGAGAAAAGAACCAGCCCTCTTATCTTTATTCAAAACATTAAAGTGTGCTAAAATTTTTAACAATTAGACACAGGCCTTCATTATAACCTCTTGCTAAATAAGCAAGGATTTAATATTACTATTTAGCCTGTACATGATAAATTAAGCTAACAGTCCATAGATAGTTCCTACTTGAACTCATGGGCACCTGCAACCTATGTCCAATAAAAAAAGGCTTCAAAAGCGTTGTCAACTTTAAGGATTAACGTGAAATAGCTCATAGCCTGTAATTTATTAATTACACGGGCTATCTTACTCTTTATACCGTAATACGCTTTTAGCCGTGGTAGCTCAGGGGTTAAGTGCTCGCTGTAAATTTCACAGTATGCGAGCAACCCGGGTTCGATTCCCGCCGGCCAATGAAATTGTTAATTGCAATCGTTATTTCCATCGTGAGGAAACCTGCATGATTGAGAAATAAAAAAAAATATTTCGAAAACATGTGAAGTTCGCCAGCACGCATTGAGGCAGCGCGGCGGACATTTCCTTGCCCTAAAACCCTCTCAGAAATAAGAAGAGGCCTGTGCCCAGCAGTGGGACGTATATACGCTGTAACTTTACTTTAAACTTTTACCTACAATCCCTCTATCTAATAACGACATAAAAAATAAATCATGGATTAATTATACCTACCAAGCCAAATTCCTAAGCATAAAACCGAGTAAACACAAACACATTAAATTTATGTACGGGCACGTTTGCATACGCACACGTATTATATAATGCTCAATGTCAAATCAATATTGAAATCGATGGCTGAGGTTGCGACCTCGCGATAACAGCCCATTAGATTATTTCATTCAAATTTTGTTTTTAATTTAGAGGAGATTTTGTTGCTATTTATTTATTCTTAAAATTCAATTATTTCTAATTTTGTCTCATTCAAATATTTTTTCTATCGTTATCGAATAGAGATTTTTAATTTTATGGGAAAACTAGCGTCTCGCCGGCCTTCGACTGATTTAAGATTTAACAAAGATCATTTATTTTATCAATTTTTCGTTTTTACAAAAAAAAGCTTTACCGAAGTTTAGCCCGACAGACAAATAATATTTATAAAAAAAGGCTATTTATTTCTTAATACCTTGAAAATAAACCCCTGAGCTTAATAAAAGCCAGTTATATCAATATGACAGACAGACACTTCAATGTTATTTCATCAAAATGTAGGTGCGTTGTCACCCTGGAAAACTAAGATAGTGTGCCTTGTTTCCAGTAAAATGGGTCTACGGTTCTCCTGCACCACACGAGACACAGCAGCATTGAGTTGCTATTATTCGCTGGTATTCGGTAAGAGCGTGGTTTCTTTTTCGGTCTCGCCGACCCGTTCGTGCTACAAATATGATATAGCTGCCGCGTGGCTCTACCATTCCCTTGAATTGTCAAAGCAGTACTGGTGAGTAGTTCAAGGCTGTTGCCAAGCCGGTACCACTGAAATTATTTTGTGCAATTTCAATTAATTTTATCATATGTCCAGTAGCGAGGAAAAACATCGTGAGGAAACCTATGCGTCTGAGAAAGTCTGCAGTCTGCTCTGAAATAGTATGGTAGACTCTTCTGCTCTACTATCCTTTCATGAATTAAAGGAGACATTATGTCTAGGCTTGAGTATAAAATATTCTTATAATATCACTTGTTGGTTTGCATCGTAAGCTATAAGCTTTTATTTTATGTTGTTACCATTTTTTTCTGATTGTTATCTCGACATGCTTTTCGATTAATGTATCGATTAATTTATCGAATCGTGTTATTACTACATGCGATTGCATCTTCGTTGATCACTCTGAATGAGAGACTCATGACGATAGACTCATCTGCTTTATAAACCTTTTAGAAATTTAAGGTGACTTTTGTCTAGACGTGATAATTAGTATTTATCACATAGGTATGAAAATATTATTATATCTAGATTGTTGATTCAGATTTGCTCTGCACCTTAAGCAATAAGATTTTATTTTATCTGATGTTGTTACAATTTTTTTCTGATTATTATCTCAACATGCCTTTCGATAAATGTATCGATTAATTTAGCGAATCGTGTTATTAATCTATGCGATTGCATCGTCGTCGATCAATCTTTATGAGAGGCTCAAGGGGGGCAAAAACAAAGAACACTTAACATGGATTTTTATTTATTAATAGTGACCCGCCTCGGCTGGCTACAACTAGATCCTACCTATTAATGTAGCGTCCTTTAGATTTAAGGTAATCAATAACGGCCATTTATATAAATTTTTCGATATCACAAAAAACTACAAGTTTTTCGGATAATATACATAGCCTAATAAGTCATTCCAGCCTGTTTTTATCTAAATATTTTATTTTATATTTCTAATTGAGATAATCAATAAAAACTATTTAATTTTACAGTTCTTTCATGTATTTCGGATAAATTATAGCCTAGATCACTCCTGGCTACCTGGCTAGATGAAACTGGTGAAGTTTCATCATATTCGATGCTGTTATTTATAATTTTAGCCCGGGCAGACAGACAAAAATTTTAAAATTATTTATGATATATAATGACATGCAAATAACCTCCTGACCGCAATAAAAGGCAGTTATTTCGATATTCAATTTTATTAAGATGAATATATATTTAACTTATTATTTCCGTTTTTATTGTTTCGAATATTGGTCACTTCTTTTAATTTTTTGCATAGCCTTCACAGTTTAGAGGCTAACAAGCATCACGAACTGCCGCCGCCACTACATCGCGTAAATAACTAACTATCATAAAATCTGAATTTGGCACTTCTACTACTGTTATTTGTAGCAATCTATGGGAGAGTTCTATGCTTAGCAGTGGGACTTGTGACGGGCTGTAGTGATTGTGATAGTAGTGTTCAATTAGTTTTTTAAATTTAAAAATAAACAAATAGATACGATCATGATTTAAATGTCGTTTTTGTTCTATCACTGTAGAATATTTATGTTTGCTTTGACAACTCTAAAAAGTATTTTGTTTGAGAAAAATATTATACTATTGTCATCACATGACAGGTAGATCAAAAAATATTTTTCCATTATGATTTACGGTTTTCACCGTTTGTCATTGTTGACTATCTGGATTGTAAACTTTGCGTTTGGATTGTAAACATTGTCAATCGGTACTTCCTAGGTAGGTAGGCTCGGTCGGTATAATATTAATCTATTTAAAAATATTTATCAAATTTTAGTAGCACCTGATTTTCACTTTTCTTCGCTCTTAAAAGTTTACAAAATTCATACTTTTAAATGAATACATTATCTAAGATAGTTTTGTGTAGTATATTTAAGGAATCTTCTACAGTAGAACAACTTCAATGAATATAATATTATTCATTCATTATATTAGAGATATTTTTTGCGCTCTGATTGCCAATAGCAATAGAAGTAATCTACTTTTTCAACCTTAATCTTTGTAACGGAGATCTATTGTCGAATGTTTACACAACTAAT
Source organism: Parnassius orleans (assembly GCA_029286625.1). NCBI lineage: Eukaryota > Metazoa > Arthropoda > Insecta > Lepidoptera > Papilionidae > Parnassius > Parnassius orleans. The sequence goes on along the minus strand of JAGSMP010000006.1, from coordinate 2,603,055 downwards.
ACTAGTTCAACGGAGAAAGCACTCCATTCGCGACCGGTTACGACACATCGGTTGACAATGAACGCCGAATACTCAAACACGATCGAGAAAATAACAAACCTTAACTGATAAACAAATACGGCGATGATACATTTGTATCATCGCCGTATTTGTTTATCAGTTGGTGACGTACGCCTAATTTGTATGCAGAAGGATGTTGATGAGGGCATGCCGAATTGCATTTACAACCTATTTTTATTTTGTGCAAGAATCATCATCATCACCATCATTACAGCCCTTCACAAGTCCACTGCTGAACATAGGCCTCCCCCAAGGAATGCCACAAAGCACGGTCCCGAGCCACCTGCATCCATTGACTTACTGCATGTCTTACCAGGTCGTCACTCCATCTAGTGGAGGGATGCCCTACACTTCGCTTGCCGGTACGAGGCTGCCACTCGAGAACCTTTCTTCCCCATCGGTTGTCGGTTCTTCGAGCTATATGGCCGGCCCATTGCCACTTCAGCATACTAATTCTTTGGGCTATGTCGGTCACTCTGGTTCTACTGCGGATATCCTCGTTTTTAAGTCTATCACGCAGAGAAACGCCGAACATAGCTCTCTCCATAGCTCGCTGAGCGACTTTAGCTTCCTCATACGGCCAGCAGTGAAGGACCACGTCTCAGATCCATAGGTCATCACTGGCAACACGCACTGGTTGTATTATCTAGTTTTAAGGTTTTGAGGTATGTCTGACGAGAAGATGTGTCGTAATCTCCCGAACGCTGCCCAGCCGAGTTGAATCCGTCGATTGACCTCTCGGTCAAAGTTGGACTTACCTAGTCGGACTAGTTGTCCCAGGTAAACATATTCGTCAACAACTTCGAGCTTAGTGCTCCCAACAACTACCGGCATAGGTGTGACATGGACATTAAACATGTTTTTTGTTTTGTCCATGTTCATCTTGAGACCTATCCGTTGGGAGACACTATTGAGGTCATTGAGCATAGTGCTTAGGTCCTCCAGTAATTCTGCCATAAGGACTATATCGTCGGCAAATCGAAGATGAGTGATGTACTCGCCATTGACGTTAATACCATATCCCTTCCAGTCCAGTAGCTTGAAAACGTCTTCCAACGCAGCGGTGAAGAGTTTCGGGGATATTACGTCACCCTGTCTTACACCTCTCTGCAGTTGGATAGGTTTCGTACTCTGGTTCTGTACTCGGATAGCCATCGTAGCCCTACTGTACAAACACTTCAGCACTTCGATATACCGACAGTCCACTTGGCACCGCTGAAGGGACTGCAGCACCGCCTAAATTTCGACGGAATCAAAGGTTTTCTCATAGTCCACATACGCAAGACAAAGTGGCAGATTGTACTCTTCGGTCTTCTTTACAATTTGCCGAAGGGTATGTATGTGGTCTATGGTGCTAAAGCCTTTTCGGAAACCGGCTTGTTCGGAAGGCTGGAAGTCGTCGAGTCTGCGTGCGAGACGATTCGTAATACCTCTCGAAAACAGACGTAGAAGGGAAATACTCAGAAGGGAAATCGATCTGTAGTTCTTCAAGAGAGTGTTATCGCCTTTCTTGAAGAACAAGAATACCGCACTTCTGCTCCACGCCTCTGGAGTAGTGCCACCATGGAGGACGGAATTAAAGAGCTTCTGAAGGACTTCAAGTACCGGTTTTCCACCCTCTTTCAGAAGCTCTGCTGTAATTCCATCCTCGCCCGGGGACTTGCCGTTTTTAAGGTGCTGGAGAGCCATTCTCATCTCGCTCAGACTGACGTCCGGGATATCATCGGAATAGTGTCTGATAAGACTTGATCTTTACTCACACTTGCGTGTGGCTCCAACGATAATGTACAGCTGCCCATAGAACCTCTCAATCTCACTCAAAATCTCAGGTGTCCCGGAAAAGATACTGCCACATTCGGTCTTCAGCTTCGACAGTTGGCTCTTTCTGGCAGACAGATCTCTGGCAAAGACTTTGGAGCCCTGGTTCCGCTCGATGACTTCTTCAATACGAGCAGTATTAAAGTTGCGTAAGTCCCGTCGCATGCATTTGGAGATATGTCTGTTCAGTTGCCTGTATGCTATCAAATCTACTGAAGACTGCAGCTTCATTTCCCGTCTAACAGCCATGAGATTAAGAGTGTGATCGGAGAGTTTTTGTGTTCTTCTGCGGCGGGTCTTGCTGAACTGCTCCGACCCCATGGACAGTTTCCACGAGCTTGTTATTCATATCGTCCACTGCACTATCTTCTCATACATTATCTTCTAGGCACTGAAAACGGTTTTGTAACTCGAGCAGAAAGGTTTCGGGACTTTGAATTAGAGCACGAGGGTTGAGTTGTCTTCATTAGACGAGACCTCTCCAACTTAACGTTTAGGTTCAGTGTGCCTCTAACCATTCGGTGATCGCTACCAGTTTTCACCCTCGCGATCACTGAGACATCATTGAACAGTTGCCGTCTAGTCGTCATAATGAAGTCAATCTCATTTTTTGTCGAACCGTCGGGGCTCGACCAGGTTCCACTTCCTGTGGGACCGCTACTGGAAGAAAGAATTCATCATAAAGAGTCGCTCTTTTTCCATGAAGTCGGCCTGCTGCTGGCCCCTTGGGTTCCGTTGCCCTAATCCGAATTTCCCTACTTTCAGCTCACCGTTCTCTCTATTTCCTACTTTCAGCTCACCGTTCTCTCTTGTGCCTAGTTTTGCGTTGAAGTCTCCCATTAACACCGTATAGTGGGTTTTAGAGGAATGCATGGCTCTAGAGATATCCTCATACATTTCCTCCACCTCCTCATCGGGATGTGCCGAGATTGGTGCGTAAACCTGTATGACCTTCAGCGAATACCGTTTGGTGATTCTGAGTATAAGGTACGCAACCCTCGTCGACACACTCCCAATCTTTACTACGTTGTTAACGAGAGACTTGTGGACGGTAAATCCGACACCTTGGGACAGATGGTCGCCCTCCCGGTGATAGAAGAAATTGCCGGATTCGAGGATTACCGTGTCCTCCCCCTCTCTTCGGACCTCGGATAATCCTATAATATGCCAGTGCAACTTGTCTATCTCTTCTTCCAGCTCCAGGATCTTCTCGTCAGTCCTCAGGGTGCGTGCGTTATAAGTTGCCAGGTCGAGTCGTCGCAGGTGGCAACCGAACCTCCATCGGAGATTCTTAGCAACCCCTGCCCCGTCGTTATCATGGTCGCCACCGTAGCCAGGAATAGCGGGGCCACCGGGGACTGGGGGCCGTTTATTAGTGTCGTTGCTCATGGGGGGTATATTGCCATAGTTGCCACGCTTGGCGAGCGGGTTGGCAACCGCAGTTTTTTTTATTGTTATTTGCTGTTATCAGAAAGATGCTGCTGCCCATCTTCTGCCTAACTGAGGAAACTTCCCTCTGTCGCCTCTTACGACACCCACGGGAGATATGGGGTAGTGGGTATTCTTACCCGCCACTACACGGGGATGCAAGAATACAAAAAATAAATAATGAATTACATTTATATTTTAGAATTGAATACATTTTATTAATAACATTATCATAAAGGAGACGGTCCAAAATTGTCTGAAGCGTAGGCCTGGTTTAGTACTAGTAGGGAAATAAGTTAAAATAAAATATTAAACTTTTGATCATTCAAATCCACGAATTTGCCTTTATTTCAGTGGTATTAATATTTTATTCTCACCAAAAAAATGCAACATTAATGGCGTATTGTTTTCATTAAATGTTTAGTTAGATGTAAATTAAATCTTATATCTCAATAAAGAAAATGTTTTGTAGCTTCTCACTTTTGAAATTGTAAAAAGTAGGTGACTAATACCTAAATAGAGGATTAAGAAGTCTTCGTGGTTAAAAATGAATAAATCCTCATAATATTTTAAGCGCAACTTGTAATATAAAATCTAGTGTTTTTTATACGACATTTAGTGATATTGATGATGTAATGCTTTTACGATAACAATATTCTTCATCTCTTTGTACCCAAACATTAACACAAGGTCATTGACATGCGTGCATCCTGCAAAGGCCTATGACCATATGTGATGAACTGTCGACTCAGTACCGACACCTGCAATTTCAAAAATAAAACAATGTACATATATGTTGCCATCCCTAAGGATTAGGTAGGGTTATCAGGCTGCGATGCATTCCATCTTACTCCTTAGGGGTGGCAACGCATCTGTAGTCTTCTTTATTTGAAGTTGGCTGCAGGTGTCTATGGGCTGCATTAGTCACTTTATCATCAGGTGGATTGTAAGTTCGTTTGTCACTTCAATTTTATTTAATAAAAAAGGTAGAATTCCCCACAGCCTGTTCTTATACTGGCTATTCATATCCTTTAGACAACAATACTACCGTTTGACGGCAGAAATGGGAAAAAAGTTGGTACTTACTCAGGCGGACTTCTACGCAGAAAAGGAGTTTATTTACATAGCCTAGATACCACTTAAAAGAGTCATCGAAGTAGAATAAAGGTTATAATTCAATTTGAGTTATTTAAATATTTTGACAAAAATGTTTGTATAGCTTATTTATTATTAAACGTAATGATAAAAAATAAACTGAATATATAATTTAGTTTATGTTATTAAAAGAGATACGGAGCGGAACACAGCAGCCGTCACAATTAAAATACCCTTATTAAATAAGTAACTGTCTGTCAGGTCATACAGTGGCGGGTTAAACTTTCGCCTTTTATAAACTCTGCTTGATCAGATAATATGACCGAGCTCTCTTTCATTATTTCAGTCATTTCTGTGGTGCATTTAAATCATCGTAACGGTAACTTTATAAAAGTGATACAATGTTACGATTTGCGACATTAAATATCAAATAAACCGTAAACTCCTAATTTTCTCTCCGTCTCTCTTTTTGTAGAATTTTACGATTTCCGTATCATAAGTAGTTCTCAAATTATACTGTATCAGTATAACAGATTTTGAGTTATGATTCTCAAAATGTTTTATTGTTAAAAAAAAACGCATTGTATTTCTTGCTTAAGTCCCTTACAGATTAGCCATAGTGCGCCGGACTTGGATAAATACACTGCCTTAAATAAGATACTTCTATACTATTGGTAGTAATATATATTATACAAACTAATCGTGTAAAGACGGTGTAGCACGTTACTCATTTCTTTTCGTGGGTGTCGTAAGAGGCGATGGAAATTTTCACTTATGTTTATGGCTTCCGATGAATTAAAATCTTCTGTTGACAAAAGCCTTTCAAAAATGCACACACCAACATACATTTTTGAGTCCTAACTTATGGATTTTTTAATATTTTTCTGGTATAGAATTATTACTTCTGATTTCTCACAGATATTCTTGATTCTTTGAATTATTAATGGCGTCGATGTTAAAAACATAATATTTTACTAATTCGATTGCTTATTTAATGTGCCATAAATTTAAATCGTGATACGACCTTGTTATGATGAATATCGACTTGTAAATATGATCGCGTCAGTAAAATCTTTATTTTCTTATATCTTGTTTATAACCGTTTTATTTTTGTTGAATCATTTTAATATTTTTTTTATAATCGTCCTATACACCATCCTCGTTTTAGAATTACAAAAAATATATTTAGAAAACGTGAAGTCTGCCAACACGTTATTGAGAAATGAAGCCGTGCACCCAGGAGTGCGACATATAGGACGTATACATATATTAGGCTGTAAACTATTTACATCTCACTAGGAATTTCCCTGTATAATGAAAGTGTTTTACATAGTATATAAATTGCACAAGGAAAAATACGCATATCCGAAACAATTATTTGTAGGCCAATTCAATACATAATGAAATTAGTGGCACAGGCCAAATGTTTATTACTGTGCTACCGGGCCGTCAATATTTATATTCTATTATCATGGTTAGTAACGTAAAAAGTAACAAACGTCCATACGTTAAAATCAGTGTAAATAAAACAACGAGATCGTTGTAGGACGTTACAAATATGTACCAGAGTACCTACATACATACTCTCACTATTTGATTGTTATCACGAAAGCGTTAATATGTGGTGTTTGTAGAGATCGGTACACGTACCTTATTTACTTACCACGAAATTTTTTCTTTACTCGTACGTTGATAATATGTTTGACGTAAATGATCGATTTTGAAATTTACTTTTTATATAAATATAAAAATTTACACAACTTAGCTTACCGAAGTAACCCTCAAAAACGCGAATAGAATCGTCTGCTATTATATTATTATGTAACATAATACAACCTAACATTTTGTTTGTTTAATAAACAAGATTGCAAGTTAAAGCGAGTTAAACATGTTCATAATAGACATTTGGAAAGAGTCGCATATTGTTTTCTACTTAAGTCGTTCAACAACAAAAAAATTGAAAATTCATAAAAGTGAAATTACTAGTTCTGCCAGAGTCAGAAATGTGTAGTGGCGCTATTCCATATTGTGGGAAACTGATACAGGAGACAGACAGTAGCATCTTTCTGATAACAACTCAAAATAATGAAAAACTACGGTTGCCAACCCGCATGCCAAGCGTGGCAACTATGGCAAAAGATGAGGCAATCTATGTGGGGGGCTTATGTTCAGCCGTGGACTTTTATAGGCTGTAATTGATGGATGGATGGATATCCATAAATACTTTTATTGTTAGCTTAATCACATAGCTCAAGGGATCAGTTAACAAAAGTGGCAATAAATCGGAAAAAATCTGAAAGAATCTTGTCGAGTCTCCGATGCCATCAAAAGTCCATCGATGCTCGTGACTCGAAACCACGATGTATGTTTTGAAGAACGTTATTCTTCATGCTGTGTTGTAAAGACGAATGAAGATAATAATTTAACCTGACAAGCCACACCAACTTATATCACAAAGCGTGATAACACATTCGTTTAGTATATTTCATAGGCTATTCGTTAATTTTTGTAACATTCTAAATTATGATTTTACAGACATATAATTTATTTTTAAACTTCTGAAGAAAATCCATGTGCTTGCAATTTTCGTCTTAAAATAGTTAAGGGATAAAACGTAATAGTCATTTTTTCATTAATCCCGTAACCTTTTCAGTACACAGGGACTTTTTTAAAAAAACGTTGTTTGTAGCAAGAAATGTAACGGACGCTGTCACACCGTCATCTGAGAACTAATGTGCCGCAGTATTGCGATACGGTGTGACTAGCACTCTTTGTGAACCGGTACTGTGATGTAACAGCTGTTCCACCCCACTTGAGACAGTCTGCTTATCGCTTCGTCACGAGTTGTATTATACAGGCTGATTTTTATTCAGTAGTGCTGTATTATGCGGCTAAGTTGAGAAGGCTTATTATTAATTATTTTATGTACTTTAATTAAAAGTCGCTTTAAAATACTACTAAAATAGATAAAAATTCAGTAAAATCTATAACTATAACTATAACTATTTAATCCCTTAATTTTCTATTTGTTGTGTACTACATGGTTCAGTGTGATAGATGCAATCCCATACAAATATCACGTGAGAAAGTGTCATCAAATACAACTACATAGATGTATACATACATACATAGATGTAATTACATAGATGTATACCGATTATTGGCCGTATGAGGAAGTCACTCAGCGAGCGATGGGGAACGCTATGCTTGAAGTTTCTCTGCATGTTAAAATCCGTAACGATAATATCTGCAAATGAACAAGAGTAAATGACATCGTTGAATGACTCATATTCACAACATACGTTGGTTTAGTGCCAAAAAAGAAAATCACAAAATCTGGACTCGATAGTTAGCGCTTTGTTTAAGTTTTTAATAAATTTTATATTTATATTGTAAAAAGTCTCGAGCACAATTTATCGCACCACTTAATACAGAACATCTGCTGGGCCAGCCAATAAGTCTATAAAACTAAATATTCAAATATAATGATTTACATAATTATGTTCCTTTTGTCGGACGTTTGGAATTTGTTTATAGGTTAAATACTAAATGATAAGGCTTGAACGTTTGTTTTTATCGATTCTGACTCATGAAAACTTGAAGTGAGGTATGTAGAAAATTATATGTATTCAATGGTTATTGTATGTGAAAAGTAAACATTTACATTTTAAAAATAAAACTGATCAATCTATTAAACAAAACATTTAAGTACATACATAAAACTAGCTTACGTAAACTTTAAAAAGTAGCTAACGTACCACATGTGACGGCGTTTATTACGAATGCAAACCCGCCGTAACTAACTCCCTACTGCCTAGATGTACGACCGCCGCCGTGGATTTCACAATGCCAGAATGGGCCCACTATGTTGCCGCCGCCCTTTTCCTGTTGTGGCTGGTCTTCGGCCGGAGACGAAGCAGCTACGGATCGCCGTCCTCATGAGTCTTCTGTACGTAGACTGTCTTCTTAAATCATTGCAATTTTGATTAAGGGAAGCTTTACTTATTCGTCATAACTTATTCATTTTCTGTATCAGCCTTTTATCAGCTGTCGAGAAACGTTTTATCAAGAATGCACTAACTAAACATTTGAAAGGTTTGAAACATTGAAACACTTTGCAGGCTAGTTGGTGATGGCAAGTCCTTGTTGCTTTGTTATGTTGCTTTCTATCACCATCATCATAAATGCCCTTCTCAAGTCCACCACTGAACAAAAACGTCATGAGTCTATGAAACTTTAATTTTCGTATGTCGATAAGACGACAAGGTAGCATCGTCTATTGGTTAGTTCAGCCTTAAAATAAATTGACATATTGCGCTTTACGCCCCAGAATTTTTATTTTAATAAAGACTACAGATGCCTGTTTTATTTTAAGGAAGACAACAGCCTGTTAAAATACATGTCCCCCTCCAACTGATACATATGGGTGGCAGGGTGGCAGAAATATAAAGAAGTTGGATGTTATCCAATAAAAGTTACCGAAATCGAGTTATTTCTGACCTTAGACTTTGATTGAAATTTAAAATTATTTTCAACTTCTCAGTTTTAGAAGACCTTGATTGAAATTTAAAAATGTTTTTCAACTGCTTAGTTTTAAAAGACATTTTTTCTATATAAATCTATGTTTACCTTTCTTTAATTATTTTCAAGGTCAATATATGGAATTTAATATAACAGAAATCCAAAATTTTATATTTAACTTGAAAAGACACAGATAATGTAATTTAGTAGACTTAGCATTTCTATGCAATACACCTGTTTTTAATTACTTTTTAAAAGGATATAAAAGAAATATGCCCCGTATAGTTTTAGATTGACTTTTTAATTTAGTCACGTAATACTTTAAGTCACAAAAAAGAATCACGCTGTATGCTCTGACTCAGTACGACGACCGCAATAGGCGAATGCATTCACTTTACGTCACAACAACTTCAGTTGACTGCCGTCATCCGTAGGAATAAGTTGTCAGATTTTGAGAAAAATGTTGAGGTTTTCTGACAAATAATACGCGACATATTCATGATTTATGTTTATTAAACTTTTATACGTGACGATAATATATAAAGAAAAACGCCTAAAAGTGCCTATTAGCATAAATACATTAAAACGATTTAAAATAGAAGTTTCATAGTACATTAAATTTATTATCATATACATACTTTAAATATACCATGAATAATGTAAAGCAATGTTTTATCTGTTAATTAAATTACTTATTCAAGGCCAATGAAGACATTATCTGCACCATACTTACTTTTAATAACCAATTAAACAATTAGTTTTTGAAAGTTTTATCAACTATTTAATATTCTTTGTATCGCCCTCTCCTGGTCACGAAGCTCAACGCCCTTTTCTAGTATACCTGTTAAGTCGATGGTTCTGAATTCGTATCCCAGTAGCAAAGAGTTAACAGTCATGAACTAACGTAAATTATTGACTTTCCTGTCTGTATTTTTACTATGAGGAAGCCATGTGTCTTTGACACTGCTTCGACCTTATCCTAATCTTATAGTATAATTTTCATATTGTCTATGGGATGGTGGGAAGTACGTTGGACGGCTCCATAGCGCAGTGTCTCAGCATGTACCTGCAGCACTGCGTTTGGTCGCAGCGCTGCAGGCCCACGCTCAGACATAGATGTTTACCATTGTAGGGAGTGTTTGCTTTAATCATCACGCTTGGCAAGCGGACTGACGATGACGATACCAGACGTCTCGCACCCTTGACGCTGCTCCCCGTCGTCGATCTGAGTATATTACGTTTACATCTGATGTTAACGAGATAGTGAACCGCCATCTATCGAAAGCCATAAATTTTTCTGGCATCACTAACGTTCATTTAGACATATTCTATAGTAGCCTTTTTAGATTTATAATAAATTACGTGTTTCTCCCAATACTTAATTTATTTTCATCACATGTTTACTTTTTGGCTTAGTTTCTAGTGCATATTATTATGCTGTGTACACTTTTGGGTTGTAGTTTGAATAGCCACAATTATATTGTTAATTTGAGAACTGTATATAACTACCGTACTGTGTTTGTGTACCAACCCTTATTCAATGAGATAAAAATAAAAGTTGGTAGTCATTGAGGTAGGTGCTGCTGATATAAATGAAAACTTAAAATGATGAAATAACTGAAGATTTTTTTAATGGAAATTCAAATAAATTGTAGTTTAAAAAATTAAAATTTCATAATTTGTAAATTAAAATAATTAACATTAGTCTGGATTTCAGATTTATCGGCACTCCGAGCACCAACATTTTCATATGTTTCATTATGATAAATGCAAGCCCAGAACAAAATATAATTATAACTTAATTGACATAATAATTAATATAAATTTATATTTACATATTATTTGTATTTAGATGAATTTCAATTAATTAAATTTTCAACATTATTTTCATTGTTTACATCATTAATAACATTAATCTCGACAATACTTAGGTTATTTGTTTTCCTGCTGTCCAGGCGCCACACGTCTTACTTATAGCTACAGATACCTAGACTGTAAACATTAGCATGTCGGTGATGCGAACTCATAACATTTTACCCATCCAAAAATCGCCCAACGCGCCTCAAGAAGTTTTCTTTTCAAACATTAAATTAAATTTCTCACGGACGTCTCTTGACGCCCACGGATTCTCTTTACGTCGTGCGGTGACTCGGTAAACTTAAGCTGCTACTGGCATTAGATAACTTGGGTTAACTAACTTAAATTACTTCTGTTATTTGTTGAAATATATTTGTTTTATAAAAAGACAACGCAGAATTAACAACGTGACATGGTACAATAATTAATCGGCACTTTCTATACTAAAAGTTTTTACATCACAGACTGATTTATACTTGATAATAAAATAATTATAATATAATAACGTAAGCGAATAACAATCCATAGTAGATATTGGACTCAAAAGCGATAACATAAATGCAGTCATTGCCTATCTTCACGTCTATAATCATAATATAATCCCTTGATACAGGACAGATATAATTCCTGACTCATTGTGCGATCATTGCTTCAGCTATGAGAGAAATCAATAAAGAATAAGAATAATTAATCACAAGCTAAGAAACCTCTTTCTTAAATATATATTATAAAGTACTGTCAATAATTCAATACAAAGTATCGTTTTTGATTTACTATGTACTACATTCCTTCCTATTGCCGGTTTTTTATTTTAGCAATAATTTAGTCTTAAAACAAACAATTGGACCATTATCTAAATTGAGCACAAAATAAAGGCCAAATAAACACACGTGTATATTACACATGTGTTATTAAAACTACCTACAAGTTACTGGCTTTATATTCATTTATGTCAATTCCACAACACATTAAAAAACTCATAAATGTATCTTAGGCTTCTACACAGCCACTTTACACCTAGAAAGTTAACGACACACTACCATGCGTTATTTATAACCTAGGACTAGCTCACGCTGGTGGAAAATATATACGAAAATTAAGAGGTGAGTAAATATCATTATATTTAGGTGCTGCTTTCTTTAAAGTCCAATACTTGACGTGATCCCGTTGAAAGTTGGTTTTCTTATAATCACCATGAGAAACGGCTATAAGCGCTCGCGGTATCAAACATATGTCTTTGGGGTCGTTGGTTAGACGTAAATGGGGTCGTGTGGACATTTTATGACTGGCGATATCGAGATAGTTATTTTTTTTTATAGGATAGGGTGACAAACGAGCACACAGTCCACCTGATGGTAAGCGGTTGCTGTGACCCATAGACATCTACATCTATCCTCAATAAAGAATCAAAATGCAGATGCGTTGTCACCCGGGAGGACTAAGATGGAATGCCTCTTTTCCAGTAAAAAGGGTCTCCGGTTCTCTACACTCACCATACGAAACATAGCAGTGTTAAGCTGCTATATTACGCTGGTATTCTGTGAGAGCGTGGTCCTTCCTGGCCGAGCCGACCCATTCGTGCTACGACTATACTACTAATATAGCTGCAGCATGGCTCTACCACGTATAAAAGTTACGCCACCTATCGGAAATCAGAAGCCATTAGATCTGTCTGTTGTAACCTATAGCACATGAGAACACATATAGTCACTGCTTACGACACCTGATGGCAATCGATTCTCTTACACCATCACCACATGGTTGGAAGCTACCATCGATGTTCAATTACTTATCATACGTAAATATTTTTAATAAAATTATGCATAAAGTACTATATTATACCCTTCGATGTTGCACTGTTCGGCACAAGTTTCCTCACCAGTTTAAGAAAATTACGGAAAGAATAATAAGTGGAAAAAAATATTTAAACTATTTTCACTGATAATTATTTGTCTACATTGTAGACGTAATTTTTTTACTTTCGAGAAAATTTTCATTTTAACGGTAATGAATTTAATGTCGATAAATATTATAACATATTAAAATTTCATTGTGAACATACAGTCCACCTGATGGTAAGTATATACTGTGGACCATAGAAATCTAGATCTCTCCTCGATTCAGAATCAAAATGCAGACAGATGCAATGTCTCGTTACCAGTAAAAAGGGTCTCCGGTTATCAATACTCACCATACGAAACACAGCAGCTATAAACTGCTGTTTCACGCAAATTACATATTGTTAAATGCTATTCATACTAATATAAAGCTCTTCCGAAGTGGGAGAAGCTTGAGAAAGGATACGACTTTTATTGATTACGAAATTTACATTTACAAAGAAAATATGACGATTGGTTGAAGTTTAAATTTTGTAATCGATAAAATTTATACGAGTAACTTACTCGTAAAGTATACGTGTGAACAGCGCTTTATAAAACTTGCTGTAGCACTAACGTTAAACGGCTAGTTATCGTGGAAAGTGCATGAATAATAGGGATGGTATTTCCTGTCGTACATGAACGAATCACTCCCACATCTTGTGGTGCATCTAAACTATACAATCACCCTTGGAAAGTGCTGTTATGGCGATAAACCACAATGTTACAAATACTACACATAATAAAAAGGTAATTGTCCGTTTAATTTCTAACGATATATTAAACTATTTTCATGTTTGTTTTACTCATATACGATTAGATAGCGATATTATGATAGCGTCTTCCTAATAACTAGAAAAAAAAATCTGCGGTTGCCAACTCGCCTGCTAATCGTGGTAACTATGGCAAAAGCCTCCTTATGAAGCAATCTATGAGGAGGCCTATGTTCAGCAGTGGACTTTGATGGCCTGTAATGTATGAATGAATGAATGAATATTAAGATAGATTAAATGTGTTTATGTGGTTAAAATAAATATTACGCATTCAGCATATAAAAAGCTTATTGTTATATTATATACCTTTGTAATTGTTAAAAATAAACCAATATCTCTATATATAACAATGGATTGTTGTCCGTTAGGCTCGCAAAAACTCGAAAATGGCTCGATCGATTTTGATTAATTTTTGGACCCGGTAGGTGGCGCTGTTGTCGAGATCCAGAAAGAAGGACGGATCGCTAGTAAGATATAATAGTTAAAAACTCTTAAATGAAACTCATTTTGTTTATATGCCAATTTATATTTTGTACAAATCTGACTTTTTCCGTATGTCTGTATGTCTGCTACATTGTCTATAAATACAAATGCAATAAAATGAACAAGAAACATTGAAGCTATTAAACTAAATACGTATCCGCCATGCGTTGTCTTCGGGACTGTTTAGTCTGATTGCGCCAATTTGTAACTTGTGCAACGCTGACGCCCACGGCATCCTATCAACTTCCTTTTTTAGGGCTCTTTGACTTAGCACGACATGGCTCTTGTTAATGCGGAACAGTTGTGAGACAGTGTTACAGTTGCAATAAATTATCTTCAGTTTCCAGCATTATATTTTGTGTATTTAAACATTTGTGAAATCAACTATGTAATAAAATACAATTGTTGTCTGTTTCAGAAATTTATAGCAATTTTAAACCTAGTAAACTGCTATTAATATTATATTAAGTTAACGAAAAAAAATGTGCGTGCCAATTTACAAACTTTTTTTACGTAGTAGAGCCATGCTGCAGCTATATTAATAGTATAGTTGTAGCACGAATGGGTCGGTTCGACCGGGGAAGGACCACGCTCTCACAGAATACCAGCGTAAAATAGCAGCTTAATGCTGCTGTGTTTCGTATGGTGAGTGTAGAGAACCGGAGACCCTTTTTACTGGAAAAGAGGCATTCTATCTTAGTCCTCACGGCTAGAATAGAATAGAATAGAATAGAATAATTTTTTATTCAATATAGATTACATGTGTAATTCTTATTGAAAGTCATTTTTTACTTTACCATCTGACAACGCATCTGCATTTAAATTCGCAAACGAAGATAGATGTAAATGTCTATGGGCCACAGCAACCACTTACCATCGGGTGGACTGTGTGCTCGTTTGTCACCCTTATAATATTTAAAAAAAAACTTTCAAAACCTAAAAATAAAAAATCCGCTCATTTTATAATACGTAATAATATGTTAATTAACTTTAACTGGACACAGAGTGGTTTCATCTCATAAGCCTCTCACGGGAAAATCGAAACTATGAAGTGAAAATTGTCTGCACGTAATTCAGCGCGATTTACGTCGTATGCTCTCACCGGGAATCAAAGTCCACATAAATCAAAACACGGCGACACCTCAATTTGTTTTCGCACTTCATACACCTTAAATTTGCATTATCCTTATATAATGTCGCAATATATGCGGATTTCTCTAACGTTAGCATAAACAACTAACGCTTTACGCATCTTAACGTAAAATGTGTGTACCTTTTTGAATTCCAAATATACGTACTAAGCAGGAAGGAGCAGGGGTTTGTGTATCTAGAAATTAACTTTAATAAAGCCGTATCTGTAACAAAATAAGATGCAGTTTTGTTATGAGGGCGATCGAACAGTAAATGAACTCATCCTTGATGAGGAGATTTGGATATCTTGTCACGGATGCAAAACCAAAAGACAATCTGTACAGAGGTAAAAAAAAGGAAAACATTATTTCCGTTGTCCCAAAAACCGTAGAGAAATGTTAAATAAACACGGAAATCATTACATTCAAAAACTGATTTTTTAATACAATAACGTGACACACGAGCGCACATTCCATCTGATGGTAAGTAGATGCGGTGGCCCATGGCAGCTCTTTGTCCTTCATTTAGAATCAAAATGTAGATGGGTTATCTCTCCTGAGGACTAAGATGGATTGCCTCGTATCCAGTAAGAAGGGTCTCCTGTTCCACTCACCATGCGAAACACAGCAGCTGTTCTACGTTGGTATTCTGTAAGAGCGCGGTCCTTCCCGGTCGAGCCGACTCATTCGTGCTCGCACCAACATTTTCGCATTGGTATGGTTGTAGTAACAACCATACCAATGCGAAAATGTTCTTGTAAGATTCGTACCTGTCTATTTGTCGGTGTTTTTGATGTTCGGTTATCTATCAAGTCCCCAATTTCATGACGCGATTGTATGTAACTCACACCAATACCTAAACTTTTCAAATCTGTTATCTGGTCACTCTCTTGTCAACTTCTTAGTTGTTGCCATTTAGGAACATCTTACACGCAAATCATCTGTGAAATTGCTACGACCACGCTTAAACTCGTCGAATCAATCAAAAGTATGTCCTAACTTTGCTATTGACAAAGGTCACTACGAAAGTTGCTATAAATCATAGAATGAAAATTTCCACGCGATTATTACTCGACGTTTAAAATTCTTAATCCACAATTTAAACTGAAATTTGCATGCATTGTCAAATAAATTTAATTATGTCTTTAGATTATCAAAAGTTTTTCAAATCTAAATTTACTTTCTTTTTCAAAAGCATTGTTACTTCGATCAATTCTAAAAACTTTTTGAGGCACCTTAATAGTATTAGGTCCTATGTCCGAATATTTCGCAATCTTGCTCTTAAGCTCACTTACTAGTTATACGAAGCACCACAACAAATGTTTTGCTTAGTAACCGGAAGATGACACAACAGAGAAAATGAATTAACCGCATTTGAATGAAATGAAAGAATACCTAATCAGCAAATGCACTGATGACAGCTTAGTTCAACGACACCACTTTATGCTCATTAATATTCAAAGGTGACTCGATTCTACCTTTTGTTAATATAGCTTTTACGTATTCTATATTCTGTAGCTTGTTGAGGAATGGAAAGACCGGCTAAGAATAAATTAATAAATTACAATCTAATTATATTTATATTATTTTAGTATTATTTTGTCTATACTTATCTAAATATGCTTTGCGCACAGGATTGGGAATGGATTAGGCTTACACCGCCAGAACACGCTTAAATAATAAGGCAATCTTCGTAACTTATTTTTAAGAAAACACAACAAAATGCTGTCAAAACGTAAATTAATCGCAGTTAAATTAACTTGAGCTAATTCGAAATTTATGCTAACGATTTATCTTTGCGTAACTATGTACTCGTATGTATGTAATGGTAATAAGGTGTAAATGTATACATTTCAGAATTTAATAAATGTCTCTCTCTAGTGGCTGCCGATTTGCCTTCGCAGCATTTGCTTTATACTGCATTGAAAGACCACTTTGAGTTCATCTCCTATTCTCACGATCGTCATCTATGTTCTAATAACAATGTTTCGCTTCGTACTCCAGTACATTTTTATACTTCCTTTTAACGTTGCGGGTTCCTTCGCGCCGCACTAGACAGTCTTCTTTGTTCCATGTTCTCTTTCACCCAACGAACTACGGTCAAAATGCGGTTTTTACTAGAATATTAAGAACTTATAATACTAAGTTTACAGGAGCTGATCCCTTCATTGGCTCTAAGGACACATTTAAACAAAACATTAAGCTTAATTTCACTTAAATATACACAATTGTATTCTTTCTGTTTTATTACTAGTGCATTTTTAATTTTATATTAAAATTCATATTATTACATATATTACACTTCTCAAAGTATAATTTTATATTATTATATATCTTTAGATATTATTAAGTTGTGTATGTAATTATAACGTTGTTAATGTAATGCATATTTAGTGAGAGAGCTCTTTATTTATTCTTTATTTTTTTATTCTTTATAATTATATTTCGATTTAAGGGTTTTGTTAGCACATATTCATATTAAGTAAAGTTAGTGGATAGCTGTTATTGGCCGAACTTTATAATTATTTGTAAAATTTGATTTTTATAATATTGTAAGGCTGTTGTTATCCTAAATAAATAAAAATAAATATAAAAAAATAAAATCCTCCTTGTTCAATAAATAATTTTCTATTGCAGCTGTACGCTTGTGGAACTCCTTACCTTTACATATTCAACGTCCTCAGTGCTTTTTTTTCCTTCAAAAAGGTCACACACACAATGTTTATTCAATGTTACACTCTTCCTTTTATCTCCATATATTTGGCATTAAAGGCTAGATTAGGTTTTGCAAAGAGAAATTTTGTACAAGAAAGTAAACATGTGCCTTACATAATAAATTAGAATGAATCATGATCCTTTTTATACAGTTTGCGAGAATTACTGTCGCTTAAAGTTATTGTTATTATTTTCACTTCTATATTGCCCGCATTAGAAAAGTGAACGCCTAATAATCGAAGTAAATCATCTAATTATAAAGATTTTTTAGTTTTGAATAACAAGGAAAGTTTTCGCATACGATATCCCTATCTATACTAACCAAGTTACATTTACAGTAGGGTTGCCACCTTTTTTTTTTTTTACAAATATATAGTATTTTTCCCAAAAAAGATGCAAAAGTATAGTACTTTTGGAAAATCAGGAGAAAAAAGGTACATATTTATTTTATCATTTTTCATATATTATTATGTATTTCTTTCTTCTTTCCATTTTACAATCACGACGGAAAAAATTCTTTCCGTAAAACTTACTTGTTCCAGACTTCCTGTCACAGTTAATATAAAAAATCGCGACTGTTAAATTAGGGGAAAAAATATAGTATTTTTCGTACTATATTGTTTTTCTATAATATATAGTACAATTGACTGAAATATAGTACGATACTATATATTATAGTACGGGTGGCAAACCTAATTTACAGCCAAATTGATATAAAATATTTCTGATTTTAGATCACTGATGTCTGTGATAAGTATAGAACCCGCGTAAACGTATTATTTAAACGGTTTCTCCATGTTATTGTTAAAACGCGCTAGTTAGAAACGAGTTAACATTCCACCTTCTGTTAAGAGCCTACTGGAGACATCATGGATAGATTCGTCTTCACTGAAGTAATGGCTTTCAGGCTATAATTTTATACTGGGATCTTCTTACCTTAAACTGCGATACAGCAGTGTATTTAGTGCTACTAGTCGACAGAAATGGGTTGCTCATCACCTGGTAAACCCGCTTATGAGCGAAAAGTGTGGAAATAATAATATAATATAAATAAAATAATAAAAATAATATTAATTGTCACTTTTGGAGACTTATATATATAGGTATAAATAAAGGTATAATAAACTGGTATACAGCAGTGAATTTCTAAGATTGTTTTGGAGCAATTAATCCATAACGATGCGTGTGTCCCAGTTCCAGTCCATGTTGGCAGACTTCACATGTTTTCTAGATATTTTAATTCCTCAGACATGCAGATTTCCTAACAATGTTTTTCTTCACTGCCGAGCACGTGGTGAATCAATTTCATCGGTACAGGCGAAGAACAAACCTAGGTTACTCGCGTACTGTGAAATTACGGTGAGTTTAGCCCCCTGATAGCTAACAGCTACAAAGTACGTGGTAGAGCCATGCTGCAGCTATTCATGTGTAATTGTTGTAGCACGAATGGGTCGGCTCGACTGAGGAAGGACCATTTTTACAAAGGTGTTCAAATTGCTTTCCTTCAACTGCAATACAAGCTCGACATCTTCTTAAAAAAGACCGGGTTATCAGAACCGGCAAATCTTCCGTTGTTGACAAATTCAGCTGCTTCCGTAATTCTTTGCCGAAGCTCAGCTAAATTTTCAATTGGCTTTAAATAAACTTTCTCTTTCACTGCTCCCCAGTAAAAAAAATCTAACGGATTTAGATCCGGGGAACGGAGAAAGCCAAGGTTGTCGTTAAAAGATCGAAACTGTCCAAATCCAAATCACAAGCAAACAAGTCCAATAAGCGAAGCAAAAAGTCGGTAAGTACGAAATAACACGAACGAATATGGAAAGATGCGTAGTAAACGAAGGAGCGTAACGTACTGATCTACATTGCGTGTGCCTTTGATGTGTTGCTAAAGATTTGTAGCTAAAGGAACTAAAAAACCATCACAGTGTGTACATTTTCCAAAAAAAAAAAAAAAATTACTGTAATTTAAAAAATACATGACTAAGATTTTTTTTATATTTTTCTGGTAACTATTATGATTTGTCCTATCACCCGATTCCGGCTTGACGTCGACTTTTGGGACAACCTGTATATGTGACATTTTATTATATTACTAGTTAGACCTTGTCCTGCGCCTTTCGGTAGGTGGGCGATGAGTTTTCCGGATTCAATACGGACCTTTCTTTTCTTAATGCGTCGATAGAAAACTTATAAATAACATGACCACAGCACCACCCATAGGGTCCAGATTTTGTGATTTTCTGTTTTGGCAATAAACAATATAATTTATATTTTGAATTAGTCATTTTGGTCCATAAATAGGAGAGAAGAAAATTTAATAAATTGAATACAGCGCCATCTGTCGGATCCTACTGTATCTTGATATGAAAACGATACTTGTCTTTTAGAGGTTAACGAAGGCACGGTCAAAGGCGTATCTTTTTGTTTGCAACGTAACTGACACACGATGTGAATAAATCTTTCTCCGCGATGCTACACTTCGTGCCTTATGACGTGACCTCTTCCTCGCGCGTACTTTGTTTGAAACTTGTGTACGTTCTGCACTTCATTCACATGCAAATGAAGTCAAGATAAATTCTAAAATCATTTTAATACATCACAGATTAAAAAAGGTGGTTAAATCACTGTAGAACTTTTATTTTTTAGCATATTCTCTAGGATCTATTTAATAGAAATGAATATTTCTTTGCGTATACCTGCGCGTGTTTCTGCGTGATTTATCAAATATTTTACCTGCATTCTGGATTCCGAGTTCCAGTAACAGCTATGTACATATCACTAACTATTTAAAACGAAACTCAAATCAATTCGTCAGAGATTTAAAATGATAGTAGCAAGCCAATTAAGTAGTCTAAACAATAAATACCGCTATGTTAGGTACATTGTGGCATAATAATAGTATTGAGACCAAGTTACCAACTCGGTAAATTAATATAAATGTAAAATATTATTTTTATATATCTTTTCACTGTTATTAAAATAGCGTCATGGAGAATGTAAATAATATGTAAGTACGTCTACCTTAATATTTTCTATTAATGTGCTAAATATGGCAACAATTAAAACACTTCAAAAAAGAATTCAAAAACTTGGCATTAAACACGCTGCTAAGAGTAAAAGGATCATTAGTAGGAGATTTCGTTTATTTTTACAGTTATGAAATGCTTGGACCAGGAAATATAAATGATATTAACGCCATCCCTTTTAGCTGATTTAATAACTATCTAAAAAGGATTTTTATGATCCAGTAAATATCGCATTATTGTTTTATAAAAAAAGAAATGCGCAAATACATAGTCATAAAATTGTCAATAATTATCTCGCGACATTGGCTTTACAACTTTACATAAGTACATTGAGTAACATGTCAGTAACTATCGATCCGCCCCGGCTTCGCACGGGCGATTTCGGGATCTCGACAACAGCGCCATATCATCTAGGGACAAATTCAAACACACTCATCAAAATCTGTTGCGTAGTTTAAAAGATCTAAACGTCCAGATGGCGGGAAGCGACTTTGTTTTATACTATGTAGAGAAGCTTGAGAATTTAAAAAAAAATCTGAGTTACACTCATACTATAGTCTGAGAGCTTGAATTAGTTTAAAAGGATTTCCTAAATTTCAATTATTTAAATTTGTTCCATAAGTCATAAACTGTCGTATAAACTTTAATGCATGTCTGACTCCTGTTAATGCACATGTGCAAGCGGAACAAGAAATCACGCGAACGACTTTCTACAGCGTCTTCCTCCCACGGATGTCTAACTGTCGCTCATTGAATGTATGAACGCTAGATGTTGAACTGGAATAAACTGAACACGCTCTATATGTACAATCGGGGAAAAAAATGTTCCCAGCGAAAGTCGATTGAGACGTCGCTCTGAACCGTTTAGATCATTTATGGCGCACTTGCCACCTAGAAGAGTCGGACTCAGTGAAAAGGCTTGTTGGTAAACCTAAGTAAGGGCGTAATTAAAAAGTACTGTTATACAAACACGGTGGAAATGCTATCAGTAATGCTTTACTAACTTGCTATAACTTTGTTAACTTAGTATAAATGTCAAATATTATTATTTTTACACATATTATAACTGTTGCTTAAAAGCGTCATAGAGAATGTACATAATATGTCTATCTATCTATTACAGCCTATAAAAGTCCACTGCTGAACATAGGCCTCTCCCGTAGATTGCCTCATAGGGGAATTTTGCCATAATTGCCACGCTGGGCAGGCGGGTTGTCAACCGCAGTTTTTATTTTTATCTAACTGTTATCAGAAAGATGCTGCTGCCCATCTCCTATTTTATTTTCCACTGTCGCCTCTTACGACACCCACGAGACGATATGGGGTAGTGGGTATTCTTACACCGCCATTACACGGTTTATAATATTTAGTACATATGTATAAACCTATTGTAGATTGCTTTTACTTAATATTATCTATTACTGTGTTAAATTTGAATTCCCTTTAGTAAGGTTTTCCCTGAATAAATTTTGAATTTAGTTATAAAAATTAAAAATATTAATTCCTTAAAAGTTCTTAAGTACATGCATTAAACAATAATTTCTATGCTCATTTAAAAATAAGGAAAGGATTAAAATCTCGTTGTTTGAATCCCACGAACACGATTCGTTGCCCTTGCAAAAACAATTATAATAGTTTTCCTCGCAGAAATTCTGGTGATTGTATCTTGCTCAATCAATTAAATAAGTCATTTCCCGGTTAAAATCATATTCTTTTTCGTAATTAATTTCAATTTATGAATATTTATGTTGTGATTTTATTTTTTAAATTAAAAGTGATTTAGCAGAGATGATGGACAAAACAAGGATATAGAATGAAGAATAAATGCAGTACACAGAGTGTTCACTCTAATGTGAAAATCAGAATATAGCAAGGCACGTAGCGCAATTTACAATGCAGTGTTAGTCCCTACTCCTATCCTTAAATGTAAGTATGAGAGCAAAATCAATGCTGTAGAAATGCGGTCATTAAGAATTTTATAAGGGATGACTCTGAATGATAGGGTGAGAAATTAAGTGTTAGAGAAATGTGTGATTTGTAAAAAATTTTGTGACCAGGATCATGAAAGGAATGATACCGTGGTTAGCCACGTAGAAAGAATGAATAAGAAAAGTGACAAAGTAAATTAAGGCTGCAGAAAGAGTCGTCAAGGGGCGCCCTAGAAGGAATTTAATCGAACAAATTAATCAAGGACCAGATTAATAGTACCCTTAACTGACGTGCATGTATGCGTAAATATGGATGTGAAAAAAACGAGAGAGATGTTTTAGGATCGTGCCGAATCCGTAGTCTCTGCCCACTCCTCAAGGTGACAAGCGTAAGAGTTTATGTATGGTAGAACGAAAAATATATTCATGTATTTATCAGTTCTTATTTTTTCATCATCGTCCGCCTTCTAAAGTCTACTAATAGATATAGGTCTTTTCTGTCATCAATCGGTCATCAGAATTATATTTTTCTTCTTCTTTGACACTCTTTGTTAATCGACTGTTGAGAATTGACCTTTAAAACTGCGCGATTTGGCATGGATGTTGTTTTGGATTTTGGTTTGGCATTTTCCAATGGATATATACCGTTATTTGAAAGAAGTGGTTACAACCCCTTACTTCATATAACCAGAAATTCGACATCTTTGTCGTTACTCCCCGTTGCTAATCTGAGTAGGAATTTATCCTTAGGATCTTTACTTATCTTTAAGTAATTATAATTTATAACCATTATTATACCCCTTAAAGATTTTAAAATTAATTAGCTAAGATCCGCGTTAAATTCGGGTATTTACTATAATGGATTTCCGCAAAGTAACCCCTGATTCTATTAATTATTATAAAACTCTCTTAAATTTATCAATTCTAATAAATTTTATCTTCTACCTATTTAATGGCTTTGATAATAGAAAACAAATTTAAATGTCTGCACATTTGTTTCAGAATAATTACAAGGAACAGAGTGGTAATTGTTAATTGACAGTAATTTTACTTATCGAATGTGGTATTTGGAAATTATCGACTTTAAGGTCGCGGGCCTACTTCGCGCAATTCGTTAGGCGATTCGTCACAGACAAAATTTTAGCAAAAACGCCTGGTCAATCCACGCCGTTTTTTATCTTACTCGACTCACGATCACTTTCGTTGAGTGAAAATCGTGCGAGTTCTTTTATTCGTCACACAATGAGTTGTCAAACGATATCTAATAAATAAGTACGGAGTGTCTTATAGTATGATCAGTTTAATTGCTGAGTTGTCTGTCTGGATTCATACATAGGTTTTCCTCTAGTAACACTTAGAAAGTTGATTCAAGACAGACTCGGACATTTTAATTCCTTACCTTAATTAGTAACCAATAAACGAAAAAGCATGACAGGTTGACAAATACTTCCTGAGCATTGTTTTAGTCAATGTTGGTAGAATTTAATTATTTATTTATTCCTGTTATCAAACTAGGATGTAAAAGGCTAATCCCAATGCCTTCAGGTATTCTCTACCAGTCAACTCAATAAATGATGACTTTGACGTAAGTGTACCTAGCATACACGTAATTATAAATATGAATGTCTTTAAATAACATAATTTTTCCGCCATATTATTGTATTTTAATCATAAAATTATTTTGCAAACCCAAATCATATGGTAGGGTGCAACATAACCTTTGCACATCAACCCGCCTGCCAAACGTGGTAAGTCAACGCTGTCAAGAAATAAACGCCTGCTGGCACATTGTTTAAAATGCACATATAGCACTGTGCTTCAAAAACTGAAGAAAAAGAATTAATGAAGAATTGAAGATATTTGTAAGTCAGGTCTGTACAATAATCTTATGTTGTTAATATCCAAATATTCTGCACATGTTTACAAAATGAGATCTTCTATCTAGTTTAGAGCAACATTCGGTTCTTTCCAAATACCAGACCAATGAAGCAGCTTTAAAGAAACAAAATATCCAGATTACAGTCGTCATTTTTTGCAAACCTACCGATTCATTCAAAATTTTCCTCCTATGTTTCTTTTTATTGAATAAGGGAGACAAACGAGCACACAGTCCACCTGATGGTGGATGCTGTGGCATTTTGTAGATTAGTTCCCTGGGGTATGTAAGGTTCGGTGTGTCGGAAGGTTCGTCGTGAAGAACAAACGCGCTCTAAAAAGCCCTAAGGGTTAGGCTTAGCGTATTAGATTTTCTTTTGATTAGATTTCAGCGTTTTAGATTACATTAATACGTTGTTTAGGAGAAATTATCGATTTTCTATGTCGATGTACTTCGAACGATTACGAAACGTATCTCTAGTTCCTCAATCATGCTATGTTACATTTATATTGTTAAGTTACATTAAATTGGTTCATATGTACAAGAAGATATAACATACGTGTTCTGACTCCAACTTACGTCATATTTGTTTTTTTTAACAGACAATCCCGCTTTACGCAATCACATTGTTTAATACATGATGTGTTATGACGTCACATGGAATGTTAATATGTTCTTATAAACATTTTATTTATTCATTTTAAACATTCATTTGTTTTAGAATGCTGCTCAAAAATCCTTTTGGGGTAGTGAGAAACACCCTATCCGGCGACGGCTCTGATCTGATACTGTGATCGCCGAACCGTCTGTCAAGGGTGGCAATTAAGGAAAGTCCTCTTTATGGGAGTATTCACGTCTAGCAATGGAATTTTATGGGCTGATGAAGATGAAGAATTATCAAAAGTACTGAGCACTGAGAACTAAGATGAAGTACTTTACAAGCCTGTAATCTCATACCCACTTTGTACTCTTCAGTATAATACGTGCACTTATGCTTGGCGGCAGAAATAGAAGAAACAGTCCAACCCAAGGGAGCTCTATTTTTTTTTATAGGATGAGTGTGACAAACGAGCACACAGTCCTCCTGATGATAAGTGGATGCTGTGGCTCATAGACATCTATCCCTGACTACGAATTAAAATGCAGATACGTTGTCATCCGTGAGGATTAAGATGGAATGCCTCGTTTCCAGTAAAAGGGGTCGCCGGTTCTACTGATCGACCCTTACGAATGTGTGCGTGCGCAGTAAAATCAGTTAAAATTATGCATTACCACGAATTTTGAATTTAAAAAATAAAAAGGACAGAATTATTGAGTTTTTTTAAATAAATTTTTCTCCACCTTTTTATATTTCTTATTCTGAACCTTCTCTGCAAATGTGGCCGATTATTGCAAAATAACCCTGTATATGTCCTAATAAAGGGCAAAGGCTCCCCTCATTTCTGTAAGGGTTTTAGAGCAAGGAAGTGTTTGCCGCGCTACCTTAATGTATGTTGGCGGAAATGAAAATATAATTGTAATAAAAATTTTACAATTTCAATAGTTGTAATCTATGTTTGAAAATTTAATAATTTTTGAATAAAAAAAAATATTCTATTCTATTACTTAATCATCATTATGTTTAAGTAATAGAATATAATAATTTTTCCACGTTAACATTGCAAACTTACCTTACTGTTTAGTTAAATCTGTGACTGCATTCAATACACACGACTTTCGCCACATCCCGACGAGCCGATACACACACGCAACCGCTGACTTCCTGTCTTTTTAACTACATGATAACATGATGCAATCAGATTTCCCAGTTCGTTCAACTTATCTCAATTATCTTTTGATAATGTTTTAAATATCGTCGGTTTAAATTACAAATATGTATGATCAAGTAATCATACACATTCAAAAAAATCACAATAAAAAAAAGATGGCCCATTCGAGTAACTGAAGTCAGTTACTTGAATAGCCTATTTTTTATGTTATGCAACGTAAACTGACCTGACTACTGAGTAGTTAGTCTTACTTATGGCCAAATTTTCAAACGCTACTCAATTTTAAGATGTCGTTAAGTCTCGCAGTGTCACAGTCACTTTGACTTAAAGTGATAGAGACAGCAAGAGACTTAAAGGTATCTTAAAATTGAGTAACGTTTGAGTATTTGATTCCTAATTTCTAAGAATTATAAAATTTTGCCAACAAATAATTACTGACAGATTAGTTAATCTTCCTAAATGCAGTTGAATAAGCTGTGAATTTTGTGTAATTTCATAAGTTCTTTTTTCAATAGTGTGTGGAGTATGTCAAGGCAAAAAAGAGTTTGTTTTATACTTTGTTTATGAAATATCTGTGTTTTATATATTTATGTGCAGCTGAAAGTTAAATGCAGCTTAGCCGCTAAGAGAAGCGCGGCGGGCTAATTGTTCAATTACACTCTCAAAAGAAGCTTATGCCCAGCCGTAGGACGTGTATAGACTTAAAATATATCTAATTTTAGTCTAATCTTATTTAAATATTGATAGATCGATAAGATTTTCTGTGTGTCTGTTAAATACCCTTGGCGTATTTAATAGCTTTCTCCAGGAAGTAATCAAACAGTCCTATTTGACAAGCAAACATTTGCGCAGGCGCATGGTCTTCATTAATATTATTAGCGGTATTCGACTTACAGATGCTCAAACAAACTGCACAAGGCATCGAAATTTATTTTCTTAATCTAAAGAAACAGAAATAATAATGAGCGTTATTATCATTTCCTTATACCTTATTTGTATATGACGTCAGTGTTGAGTTTAGTAATATTGTGCTTTCGATTAGCTACAATTAAGTATAATCTTTCGGTTTATAAGTTAATAAAAATCTCGGTTTGTAATTATCTAGTTAAAAAAAGAAGAAAATGGGTTATTTAAAAAATTTGGCTATTACTTTTTCTTATCAGCCTATCAAAGATCTATAAGTCCCCCCAACGATCCCCGTATGAAGCAATCTATTCCCTATAGATTGCTTCATACGGGGGATATTCTCCATAATTTCCACGCTTGGCGTGCCTGCAACGCCGATTATTTTGAGGTTTTATCAAAAAGTTGCTGCTGGCTGTCTCTTGATTCATTTCCCTCTATCGCCTTATGACAGGTACGGAATGATGCAGGTTAGCTAAGTTTCTTATGCCGCCACAACACGGCGACAACAAGAATCCATTTTATCTATTTGCTTAGTATAATCTTTTTAGGCTTGGAGTATGTAAAGAAACCACCTCTGATATTTGAGTCGTTCATCTGTGGACACCAACACTATTAAATTATGATCATATAGACAGAAGCAAATATTTTTGCAGTTTTTTTTATTAGTCCACCCCTGACGTACCTCGTATCATTGAAATCGAATATCATGGTAAATAATTATCGGTGAATGTATATAAAAATAATTCCAACAAATTGAGGAACCTCCTCTTTTTTTTGTCGTTTGAGTTGTTTGAAAATATGTAGAACCCCTGATTGATGTGTGAATGACAACTTAATAAGATACGTAAACAAGTCAAAATTTAAAATTAAGTACAACCGACTTCTATATAAATTATTAAGGATAACTCAAAAACTATTGGTCACACCTTGATCAAATTTCTATGGGACCACATGAGAAGTACCAGCTTTCAAATAAAAAAATAATCATCGAAATCGGTTCACCTATAAAAAGTTATGAGGTAACAAATATTTAAAAAAAACATACAGTCGAATTGAGTACCTCCTCTTTTTTGAAGACGGTAGAAAAACGGTAGTCTCAGTGGGGAGCGTTCTGCGTTTTTTCCGTGCGGGAATCGAACCCGCAACATGTAGCACCGTAATCAAACTCTTAGCCAACGGACCATGATTTCGTTACACCTCCACAGTTACAAAACGATACACTTAAAAACCTGCATTGACATAATATATTCGACGCAACCTTCCGGCAAACAGGTTACGGCCTCCTTACAAGGTGTGTCTCTTCTTGTAGCGATCGGAGACAGCTTACACAACGGCCACACCTCACATGAGCGTTGTGAACTGTTCTCTCTCCATATTATACACATGTACCTATCACGGAACCCGATTGATATGTTCTGCTTAGTAGTTACGTAAGCGAGAGGTTCTACCGATAGAAACAACACTCTTATAGACTATCTGCAACCAACCAATACATGCAAACAACTTTAAATAAAGAAGGCCAGTTAAATTGCCACCTCTGAGGGCTTAGATGGAATGCCTCACAGCCTGTAATTATAGAATAGAATTGAATAGAATATTTTTTATTCAATATAGATTACAAGTACCTAATTCTCATTGAAAGTCATTTCTTATATAAAACTAGCTGGTACCCGGCGCGTTGCTGCAACAGAAGAAATATTTGTGGAAATATCGTTTTAAATTTGAAAGGGCTTATATTGTTTAATTAGGAATAATAATGTATTCATTGAAATTGAATGACATATTATGACTTTCAAATAAATATAGAATCGGTACGACACGCGCGCAACCTACCTACTGTAATTTAATTGTACTATGCCTATAACCTTCGCGCAAGTGCAAGCAATATGTTGACAAAATATTAGCACAATCTGATGAACGGTATGGCAGCGCATAAAATACGAACAAACAAAAATTAATTTATATAATAGATTAGATTTACCACTGATTCGTTTTTTTTTTCTTCAAAATAAAATTATTACAATAAAACACAAGTTGTACAAACTACTTACAAAATATATTTAAAAAAGAGCTTGGAAGCGACCACCTCATTCCCAGGAGTTATTATCAACCATGTGTTCTTACAATCATGTATTCCATGTATACTGGCTCTCAATCTTCAGACCGAAACACAGCAGTACACGCACTGTTATTTTGTGGCAGTAATAGGTAAGAGGGTGACACCTACCCAGACGTACTCCTAAACAAAACAGGTGTCCCACCACCTAGCAAGTATTTTTTTCTATATAATATGTATTCAGCAAGAGATATGACTAAAACGTTGGCCGTTAGTGGCCGTAAAACAAAAGCTACTCAATGAGTTACGTTTAGGGCAAGGGTTTCTAAAAGTAATTGTATGGTAAACAAAAAAATGTCGTAAGATGTAATGCCTCGTTTCCAATAAAAAGGATCTCCATACAACACAGCAACAACAAGCTGCTATTTCATGCTGGTGTTCTCTGAGAGCGTAGTTCTTCTCCGGTCTAGCTGACCTATTCATACTACAAGCATAATATAGCTGCAGCGTGGCACTACCACTTAATGAAAGATGAAATATAATAAGTAGATATACTCACTTAGCTACGCGGTAATCATCAGTAAAATTTACTCACTAGTCACTATTAGTCATGCCATTAACTAGACAAATTCGTATTTCGTGTCAATTAACCTTCTTTTAAATATGATGACCTTAACTGGACATGATTTTGCAATGATTTATCCTTCTCGCCCCTGTTAAATTGATTATGTTCCATTATTATTTTACAAGGCTCAGCGTCTAAGAACGTATTCGTTTCCTTGAAGATGCCACTCAACTGCGTCTTTTTAAAATTGGGAGTGAAAAGTTAATAAATACTTCTTCTTATTCTATGTATGTAATCTTTTTTTCCACTGACCACAGTAAGTTTTAAACTTGTAAAAAATATCTTCAATCATAATGATCACGAAGGCAATAAAAACATAATATTATAGCCCATAAAGACTTTCTCGTGATAAAAATTGTAATTTAATATCGAAACTTTGCGGAAGTTATACTCAAATAAATGTGTGTAGTTTGGTGGCAACACTGTATTTACATTTTAAATATCGATCCTAGGCTATAAAAAGTAATTAATAACAACAATCAGCGAAATAAAATCAAGGAAATGAAAATATTTAAATCTCGTCATATTACATAAATCGGTCTTTGAACTGATTACGATGATGGATGATCAAACCTGACTGTTTAAATTGTCCATAATATGTGTCGTAACTTGAATTAAATAATCTGATCGACCCGCAAATAGTTCAGTTTCTATAATAATGAAAATCCAGGCCTTTTACAAAATCTACAGCATCAAAAAAAGCCTATAACTTTTATTATCTAATGTAGGTACATTAGATAATTAAAGTTGTAGGCTTTTGTATGTAGAGTACCTATATTGTGCCGAGAATGATGGCTTCGTTTCTTCCCTGAATGGTTATGCTGTGATTTTGACAATCACTAGATTGGACTATGATTTTAAAAACAACCTTAACGTGTAAAAATCAATGTTAAAAGGTTTCAAAGATTTCAAAGATTGATTATTTCGAAGAAACGACGTGCGATCCATCATCCAATGCTATTCAAATTATTGTTCGTAAATAATTTGCCACGCTCGTGTGCGCCTGATTCGATCTTGACCAATTAAGTCATCAGACGTCCACTCAGCTACACAAGGAGTGTGATACACAAGGAGTTGTCAGTTGTTTATAGCAATGCTCTTTTGTACTAAACTTAAATAATTTGAATGTTATTTAAAAATAATACATAAATAGTTAATTATATTTTTTATATCTTTTTCATTTTAATTTATAGTAAATATCATTAGTACTGCGCTTTGTTATTTAATAATTAGAAAGCAAGAATCGCATCTTATTAGAAATCGGATACTTAATTAGTCAATAATCTAGGAAATAGAAAATTAAATCCACCAATATTTTTAGCCTTGTTTACATGCCTTACAAATCTAAATGACAAGCGCGCCGACAGTTAATCGAATTTGATGCAAATTATGCAATTTCAGTTTCTAGTGAAAGAGTGTTTAATTGTATTAGAAATTGATTGATTATGCTTAAATTTAGTCTTTTATGGCTATCTTAAATTATTATTCTTTATTATATTGATAAGGCGATGAAACTGATCAGAGTTATAAATAAATAATTATATCTATATATATATTTAAAAAAATAGTGTAATCTATCTGGTATTAACACAGTACGCCAAAATCATTTTCCAATAATTAAGGCATTATTATTTTATTCAAGAGGCATTTGCTATCTTAATACATTTTTATTTTACCATATTATTTTCACTTAAATTGATAAAAAAATTGTCCGAGCGCGTCATACACGCACAAGGGCAACATTCATTATAATTTTAGTCGTTTAACGTATTCAGAGTAGGTATTATAATTCAAGTTTTTTCCAGATTTTTTTCTGCATTGTTTAAAAAGTTGCAATTCATTGCAAGCTAATTTAAACTTAATCTTAATTTATCATCATCATAATAAAGGATACCGAATAATCGACACGACTTGGAAAGTCGTACGTGTGGATGAAGTACATAAGTTATTTAATTTAATAATGTAAAATTGAGGCTTAAATCGAAAGAATAAAGTTTTAATTTTTATCATGGTTTGCGCATATATGAGCAGCGTAACTCTAAAAATTAGACGTTTTAAAATTAAAATTTTTCGTAATCACTTTAAATGTGAGCGATTGAGTAATAATTTTATGATATTTTACAGATTATTTTTGAAATCAAATGAAAACACTCTGTGTCCGTCATTCCATCCCTTGCCGTGTATCTCGAAGAAGTCGATTAATGGAATGTCCCGAAATCTTATTTCTTTCGATATGGGAGATACCTTACACTAATTAAATAAGAGTGCATTTATTCGCCAACAAACTGTTTTTAAAGTTTGGCAAAGTAATAATGTTAAGTAAGTGTTTTGTAAAAGTTAATAAATAAATAAAAAATAAATCTCAAATACCAACACTAGCAAAACTGCCAATTTGCCAGCCAAATGTCTTTATTAGTATTAGTATTATTATTAATAAGTTTTAATTCCACCGGGAGTAAAGTAATAATAAATACCGAATCTTATTTTTTTATGTATTTAAAATTTAATCCTATTAGGTAAGATATGGCGTGATGAGTCAATGTCAACGATTTTATAGATCAAGTTGACTTGGTCACAGTGTGTTAATTAACATCCGAGACTTGACGTTGTTAATTATGACCAATTCACATTCTTAGTTGTGGAGATGATATTATAACAAGCTGCCCTCTAAAGTTTTCTCTGAAAGAAATACCATCAAAATTGTATTTTTTGGAACATAAAGATAATCACAATTTTACGTGGTAGAGCCATGCTACAGCTATATTAATAGTATAGTTGTAGCACGAATGGGTCGGCTCGACCGGGGAAGGACCACGCTCTCACAGAATACCAGCGTAAAATAGCAGCTTAATGCTGCTGTGTTTCGTATGGTGAGTATAGAGAACCGGAGACCCTTTTACTGGAAAAGAGGCATTCTATCTTAGTCCTCACGGCTGACAACGCATCTGCATTTAAATTCGCAAACGAAGATAGATGTAGATGTCTATGTGCCACAGCAACCACTTACCATCAGGTGGACTGTGTGCTCGTTTGTCACCCTTATTCTATAAAAAAAAAAAATCTAAGGTAAGTAATTACTACGCTTAACATTACAAAGAAACAATGCAAAATTATATTGTGATTTATTTATACTGGCTGAAAATAAAATTTTAAGTGACTACATACAGTAATTAAGCATTAAACTATTTTAAAATGACTGAAACTTTTATTAGAGTAATATATTACGAGATATCGAGATATTTATAATATTTTTTTGTTGTTTACATAATATATAAATATTTTATCATCAAAAAAGAACTGATTCATAATTTATTGTTTAGTGAATGAACTGTTATTCTTTTTCTCTTTTTATAAACACCTACCGTTGGCTTATTTTTCTTGTTAAATATTTTATATTACGAGTGTGTATAAACAAATTAAAAATCTAATTAAGAACTGACAAAATGCGTGAAGAAAATATTATATCATTCAGTTTAATTGGTCACTAAATAACATAATGTAAGTATATATGTTGTGATTACATATTTATTTATATTTCTTATAATTTACCTGCATACACATTTTTCTAGCTTTAATAATAAGGTTTATAGCATTTAAATCAGTTTACTTGTCCTAAATCACCGTATGTAATGTAGCATAAGTTAGCGACAGCTGTTTGTAATTTATCTGATTTAGAATCAGGAAAACCGTGTTTTTAACAAATTAGGTTACGACATCGTTAAATTTTTTTTTACATTCCAATTGTTTATTTAACCTTATTCCAATTTATTTACGACACCTATAACTTAAATTTTTGGGTTTATTAACAGGGTTATGATTGTGGGAAAATACATTATTCCCACAATCGTATTTCGGTAACCCTGTTAAATTTAATAGCTTTGAAATGGGTCGGTAGAACTTTATTGCGGCGTTATATCTGATCCAACAAATTATCTGCAACTTTCCAAGACACTACTCGTACTTGCGTAACGTTCCTTTGCATCAGGTCGACAAATTATGTCAACGATTGCCTGTATCGAGTGATTATTTTGGATGCGCGAGCACGTCTAGCAAGTCGTTCACTGACATTGACTTTCTTATTGCCGCGAAGTTGATATCGCGAGTCGACATACGGCCGCCGCCTGCCACAACGCGCGCGCGCATCCACGCTCCGTCAACACGAAAGCCCGCGCCGGGCCGCCGGCAATGCCCGCAGTGAAAGTATTCAATATATTCGGCGGGCAGAAGCCAACTCAGAAGCACCCTGCCGCTCCTTCCGCGCACAATAAGGCAATGCAAAAACTCTACAGGACCTTTTCAGTCGGTTCCGAAAACTCAAACGAACTCAAAGGCGGGAAAGTGACCGCGATCGCCGCCTGTTTAGAGAAACGGATTGTTAGTGAACCCCTTGTGAAAAATTGTAGTGATAACGTGCAGAAAAATCCTAATATAATTGAAATAAGCAGTCATATCGCGATCGGTAAATCGGACGTTTCTAAGAGACAGCGTGTATATGAAAATGTAAACATACCAATTATAAACACAGGTGTAAAGAATAAATTGCGGGAAGAGACAAAAGGTTATTCATCGATTTATGAAAACGTCACTTTTCTGGATAACCAAGAAAACGATAAAATAGACCGTGACGCTAATGAGTCTAAATTAAACAAGGCTTTGGAATCTTTTGATAAAATTTTGTCAGAATTTTCTTCAAGCACTTCACTCATTGCTGATGTTAATTGCAATAGTACGTTTATTGTACCTAAATTACAAAAATCTAAAACTTGTAGTATAATTGAATCACGTTGTATTTTAAAAAAGTCTAAATCTGACCCGGAGAGTGACAATAAGTTACGAAATAAAGTGACTAGAAATAAATCAATTGATAAAACAACGAGCCTCTGGAATCTTGACGACATGAAAGGTAAGGAATTATTATCTCCATTACTGCCATTCCCATCAATACAAAACGAAAAAAATAATTCTGATAAATATGCAACGTACAAAATTTCCTCAAAAAATACTTCCCGGCCTAACTGCATTAAAGCAGAGGATTTAAAGAAGCTTGATGTAAAAACAAGAATTCTTAAAAAGACTTTGTCAAACCCTCCTTCAACACCAGTTCCGGTTATTACGAAAACAAAACCAGTGTCAAAAAAGATTGAAAAGAAAATAAGTGATCCAAAGAAAACAAAACCAAAAGCAGTTATTGAAAAAACAAGAACGAGCACAGAATGCAAAGAAATGCTAAAATCACAAATGCAAAAAGCCAAAAGTGTATGGGAAATTGGAAATGAAGCCGTAATTACAACCAATCTGGAACGAACCAAATCAACTACTTCTATCGCGGGCTCTACAAGTAAGATCCCGGTGATCAGAAGTCAAATGTCGCAGAACAAATTCAGTAGCACAAGAGCTCTATTTTCTCCCACTCCGGTTGATCTAAATAACGTAGACCATGCCAGAGAGTGTGCTCAGAAAAAAAAGTCAACTGCGTCTAGAAAAACTTTAGAGAAATTCGAACCAAAGCAAATAAAACAAAAATCTCAGCTTAATTTGAAGACGGATTCCAAACGACAGTGTGACAAAACCAAAAGAGAAACTGTCGACAAAAAACAAACCTCATCTCCAAAGTTATCGATAAGGGATTACTCTGATGAAATAAACGCAGTGCGAGCAAAGCTCCAACAGAAAAAAATAAATAACAAAAGAGATCTAGTCGTCGCAATGCCAGAGGCTAAACGAAATGGAAACGAACCGGAAGAAATCGATTCGACATTGTCACCTGTAAAGTACCTTGTAAAGAAATTGGAATACAAGACCGCTTTGGAATCCAAAAGTGAACCCACACAGTTTCTTAGTTGTAAAGTAATTCCGGCAATACATAAAGAGGTGTGTGTAGCAAACACTACTTTCCATAATCACCTGAGCACACTCGTAGGCCGTCAGGTTAAATATATAGAACCGCGAGATGACACCAAAACTTGCACGCAGTTTGAAAAGATTGATTTACATAAGAACATTATTGAAAAGATATCCGATACACACTCCGACTGCAGCGACGACTCGGGTCACGTTTCTAATGACGCCGGTAACGATAACGATGCTGTGTTCGATAACGTGCATGACTTGAATAGTGGCGTGGATGAAGTGGACTGTAAACTTTTTGAAGGACCCAAACAACTCGGGATAGAATTACCCGAGCATGCGAAAAGTGTGTGTCCCGTGCGGCCGGCGAGGCGAGGCGGGCGGGGCAACGAGGTCGTTAGCGGTACCCAAGCCACCGACGCTCCGAAAGTGGACGAGCAGGTACGCGACACTATTATCATACCAATAAAAGCAAGGTGCAATTTATCCTCCCTGATATTGCTAATTCGCAACTATTCAGATTATATGTTCTAACTCGCGAATGTAGCACCCAGCAACTTGTTAATTTTGAAAGATGTCAAGTTCTCAGTATAATATGTGCGCGCTGACACTGAGGTACTTAATCAAATCTTCCCTTAACCGATGTCATTGTTATCTGAAAGACAGGAAGTAAGCGTGGCTGCAGTATTGAAGATACAAGGACAACCATAACACCTATATGTAGAGACAAAAACGCTAACATTTGTATAAAAGTAATTTGTATGTTTGCGAAAATATTAGCTCTAGCTGGGATTCGAATTCAGTAGCGTAGTATGCAATTCCTCTAATTACTAGGTTACGCGGTCATCAAATATCAAAATATTATCACTTTAAACCAATGATATTTAGTAGACTATCTAACTTACACTGTTATATTGACAATTCAAATATAATAATAGTTACCCAAAGTTATGCAAGTGGATCCTAACTAACAGTAAAGAGAAATTCAGTGCACATTAACATGCGCATACATGCGTAAATAATACCATATCACAATATGAATTGGTCATCGTGAATTTTAACCAGTTAAAAGATCCCTTACACATAGTTTGAACACACTGTATGAATTTATGATCATTTGTTAAAAAAACT
Source organism: Parnassius orleans (assembly GCA_029286625.1). Lineage (NCBI taxonomy): Eukaryota > Metazoa > Arthropoda > Insecta > Lepidoptera > Papilionidae > Parnassius > Parnassius orleans. The sequence continues at coordinate 2,566,134 of JAGSMP010000006.1, read as the reverse complement.
AAAACCTCATGCTTGGTTCTTTACACGCTGATACATGAATTACGTTTTAAAAATTAACACAACAAGATATAAGAATAACCATTAAAGATTTATTTTCATTTCCAATAGTTTTACATAACTGTTTCTTTCGCTGTAAATTATTCACTCCAAAATAATAAACTTACGGTGTTCAATATGCTAAAACGCAGCGACATAATTTATGTTATGTAATGTCAATCAAAATGTTTTAATAGAAATGTTCGATTTGCATATAAACTCATCAGTTATATAACTTCCGAGAGAAGGCGTTTTGGTTCCTCTATAGACTCTATATAGACTCTATACCTTTTACGAATGCTGATAGTTGTATACGGATTAAATTTAAAAACTTATTGGGATTATGTAAGGACGACCAAATTCTGCTGCGACATTAGGGTTTGCGAGATCTAGTCCTCCAAAGGAATTACCTTAGAGTCCGCCTGCTTTGGTACCACAATAATTTTTAAAGAAAAAATAAACATTATAATTACAGGCTGACAGGAGACAGGTTACGTGAGATTAGATTTATGTATACGATTATCATGTAATAATTATATTTATACATGCTACCCGCCCTCCTCGCTGGCCTTAAATTAAACTTCAGTAATTATTCTTTTAAAACTACTCTATTCCACGATGTAATTTAATTCTATGCCAAATTTTATTTGAATCCATTCATATGTTCAAGCGTGATTGAAAGACAAACATGCAAACAAACACATACTTTTACTTTTATTTATGATATAATAATACATTATGGTAATATAAGTATCATTGTAATATATGTTATTATAACACGACTATCAAAAAAATATTCAACAAAATTTCACTCATTACTCGTATCTCGACTGTTAGCAAAACACCTGTTTCTTTTTATTACAGTAATATAAAAATTGTGATCATTCACTTCACATTACGCGACTAGATCACCGCAGGGGTCATTAGGGGACCATATTTATTTCCGCTCGCACTTTCACTGAATTCCACAACAAAAGTCTACAGACGACGTACTATGACGTACATATAAGAATACCGCCTTAAACTGTGTGTTAGTGGTTAGTATCTTAATTTAATCTTAGTTTGCTTACGGGCATTCGAATGCTTTAGTCTGTTGTGCAATCGCTGAAAGTCAATAAATAGATTTGTCCAAATTTCTATTTCATCAAATCTCGAATAAATATCTATTTTAGCTTTCTTACTTTACAAGTAGATAATAAATTTTGCGTTAAACTCTTTCTTTACACATCTTAACTTCACAAAAACTTACTACTTAGATGTTACGCCTATTTATTGCATCAAAAACGATTGTATTTTCAACTTATCACTTTGCAAGTCTATAAGTAACGAACATAACGGAATAAGTTTTACCGTCGTTAAAGTTTCCTGTTTAAAAATGATTTGTGGTGTTAGTATACGAGAATCTACCACCCTTTTTCATCTGATGTTATCCCGTGAATATTATGAAAGGCGAAGATCTTGTGAATTCCATTTGATAATTTGAATTTATAAAAGAAAGGCAGGGAAAATCTCTTACCTCTTGGTAAAATCCAGACCGGTCACGAGAAGTAGCATTAACGGTCCGAGAAATCTGATATTGCGATCATTAATCTACCTGCCAAGTATAGCAATTACGACAAATCCTTCCTACTGTGGAAAAGGTCCAAGTCCAGTCGTATTATTTAACCTGTTTTGTTACATACATGTTTATTAGTTTTTTTTTAAACGTTACCCCCACCCTAGGATTTTCTCCTGTATCGTGGAGGCAGCAAACACAAATTGCACAAGGACAAACATCCAGACCCGGAACAATTATTTGTAGGCCATACAAATACTTGTTCCGTGCGGGATTCGAACCCGCGGCCCCCAGCGCAGCAACTCATTGCTAAGCCATTGCGTCACGGAGCCGTAAAGTTTCGTATCTATACTGCACTGCAGCACTCAACTATTAAAAAGTGGAGTTTTAATAGAACACGTTAATTTCTTTTAAAGTGTGTATTTTATATGTCTCTGACACTTCATTTGAACTTGGTTCCAATCTTACTTATAGTGTACTTGATATCACAAGTACTGGAATCTGAGGAGTCAATACTTGTTTATACCGATACGGCGTTACTTACAGTTAATCACACATACTTCGCTGTTGATAATGTCTTGTTACACAAGCGGAAGATGTTGAAGCAATGGAAAAACGGCCTAAAGAACATTATTAAAATTGATTTCGGTTAAGTAATTATCTATGCTCACGAAATTCTTAATTGTTTCTAAACAGGAAAATTAACTACATTCTTTAAGTCACAGAACTGTCCAACAAAAATATATTCAATATGTCGTATTTGGTACTTTCATTCCAAATTTCGTAATTATTTACTTTTTACATCGTAGTGGACGTGCAGTCATTCGTCCTTTCTCGAACGAACAAAGCCTTTCTCCGAGGTCAGTAACAGCATTGTCTTGTTGTTTAATTCGATCCCCGTAATACGTGTGTCATAGTGATTTCAATTTGTCCGGTCACGTAGGCAATTTCGTGTGCGATCACCGCCGTTAATTTCGATAGGCTTCGGAGCCTAGTCGATGCCCATCACGCGCCAGCTTTCCCCAGCGCGTGCGCCGATGAAAGCTACGAGTATGTCCTTTCTTCGTAATTATATTTGGAATTCGTTGTCTTTTTGTTGTGGCTGACAATTTATTGCCTATCATTGCGCTAGCTTTGTTTATTAATTTGCCATTCATTATTATGTCGCAGACACAACTGTATCAATAAAATGGCACTAATGTAGCTCGTTGTTTATATTTTTAAATTGGAATTTTTATTGGTTTGATTTAGCACTAGAAAATTATCTAACAATTTAGTTGATTTTATAAAAAAGCGCACACTTAATTATTAAATTAACACATTGACATATGGATTAAAAAAGTAAAGAAACAGTCTATTTCTGACTCACAGCTGTGTGAATTAATCCTCTCATTTTTGAGAAAACTTAAGAAAAAGCAAAATCCTCGGCATGGCCTAAGTGGTGTTTGGGTTACTCGCTTACTATGAAATTTAAGACGAACGCCCAGCCACCAGAGCTACCACCGATCTTACACAATTCACAAATAAGAAATAAATGTTTACTCTTGAATACGCTTTGAGCTTCTTTTTAATTTGAGTTTTGGATACATAATGTTTGGATTTTTGTTCTGCATTGGGTGTCCAAAAAAACAAAAATCGAGGTTCCCTAGTTATTTATTACGCAATACGAAAGTGAATGTTGTTTCGGCGAGAAATATGATACACTCATTTCACTTTTTTCACTCCACAAAAGAGAGTATCCATCATTTCCAGCCGTTCATTGTGTGCTTTGATTGCTTTGCCAGACATTCTTTTACCTATGGCTACTACTAGCGGCAATGATTTCTGTATTAACGTTTAGTAAACAATTTCATCCTTTATAGAAAATAACTTGCGGTCTTATAGTACCATGCACTGGAATTTTTAAGGAGTATTTGTTTCTTGCACAGTCCAAATTAATATAAACTCTATGTTTGGTGTGGAAAGATCATTTTTATAATTACGCAATTGCCTTTGCTCTTATCTTAATCCTCTGAACTTACATCTTATAATATCGTCGGAACAGCATCAGGTGCTGAATTGTTATCTACTCAGTGTTTGTCCGTGCGAAAGTCTATTATTAATACAATACAGCGATCTTAGATGTGATTGACTGGTGTAATTATTTATCAATTGTAGGCTCTCTTCCGTCTTGGATTTCTACGAATACTATATAAATTTATTTTTCTATTTGTGGCAATGCTTTCTCTTTGTATGCTATTTTTGAATGAGATTTGGACACAGGCCTTTTTAAGCTGTTTCTATATTTATTAAATTTCAAACAAATATATACCTCGTTACTAACATTAAGATGTATTTCAAACTTTTAATCAAATTTTATTACTTGCAACATGTAACTTTTAAAGTTTTTCTCAGAAGTGGACACTGGCAAGTTTCTTGATATTTTGTAGAACAATTTGCTATAGGCGCAGCCGCTGGCACGATTTAGTAGTTTAGATTTAGCCCTATTAAATAAGTGCCGCTTCATATTTAATAGGGCCTTATATTTTTATCTATAAACTGTACCAAAATAGGTGACTTAAAAATGACTGATAGAAGATGGTTAGCTGAGGTAGAAATAGACACATTTTACCACATATTTCACTCTGGTACATACCAGAGAGTTAATTCAAAAATGATGAGTTAGAACTTCTATAAAATAAAATTCAATTGCTCACCTTTTCAACGGCTTATTAACTAGCGTCATAAAAAGACATTTACCTTTTCTAATATAATTTAACAAAAATGTTCGTAATTTTCCGTTATTTTAATCTTGTAAGTATGCATAAAAATAATAAAAGAATTTTGAAAACCGTCGTCAAACCAATAAATGGAACATACGTCATACGTGTAACTGTGCAACACAATCTTCTCTCAAAATCTTCAACAGTAGGGACTTGTTGCTAAGATGGCGGTAGCTTTCCTGACTTTCAAAAAGACCAATTTTGAAGAACAAAAATTAAACTTCCCTTCTAAACATAACTTTGGTACTTTCGATAGTAAGCCGCGGCGACGTTATGGCAGCATCGGTAATGGCATGAATTGAGGCGCAGGTGTCCGTCGGGTACTCTCGTGCTGACCCACAATTGAAAGCAGTACGTGCGCCTAAGAAAGTATCAGTCTGTGATGCTGTAGCAATTTCATGAAACAGCTGAGTTTGTCTGACGTTTAATATATTGTATTGAATTTTCAATTACAATGATAGGGTAAGATAGGGGTGGGGGATAGGGACAGTTATACTCTTCACACAGATTTCGACCAAAGATTTTATAAATATTATATTAGACAAGATTTTATAGACGTTGCAAGGGCTAGCATCCGGCATACATCAATCAACGTCCATTATCAGATCAGCTCCATGGTATCATACTATTGCATGTCAGCAAGTGTTTAAAAACTTTTACAAATTTTAAACCGATAATTAACCGGTTTCGTAAGCACCTTAATAGTGCCCTAACCATAATAAATCTTAGAGTATTAGCTCATATATATTCTCTAAGATATCAATGTACTTTTTCAGTTATTTAATTAAAGGAAAAGAATTCTTTTTTGACTATAGTAAACTGGTAAAATAAATTTATAGAAAGATAAAATATTATATATTTATAATTTCTTATTTCTGAACTATTATTTATGTCTGTGACATTAATAGCATGTATCAGATGTAATATTTGCAACTACGTATGGATGCACTCACTAGTCCTAAGTACTCCTATCCGATGTAAATCCCACCTCTAAAAAAACTCTCGTGAGATATGAGCGGAGGCCGATGACAATAGATATTATTTGAAATAACACGAACGGATGTTAATTATTACGTAAAGAGTTGGTTTGTTTTTTGTTTTTGGATAACCTTAAAGATTATTGTAAAAAAAACTACTGCAAAAAGCCTTTAAACGTCATTATACTAAAGTCGAGATATTAAATTGCGAGAATAATTCACTAAAAACCGAGTTCTAAAAACGAAAAAGTGCTATAATCGACTCGTATATTTTGTATGATGCCCACTTGTCCACCGATTTCTGGGAAAAGGCTAAACCGATTCTAATGATTCTTTTTTTTTTACTAAATAGTTCTATTTCAGGGGTAGTCTCATATACATTTAACGAAAAAATCCATCCCTAAGGTCGGCAAAATAGGGGGTGGAGATGAGAAATTGAAAGCGCTTCTGTTTCCGGTAGGTAAGCCGGTTTAATTATGACATCAGGACATCAAACATCTCAGCCCTCGGGAATTAAAATAAGTAAATCATATTAAAAGCGATTATATCGGTAAAATTAGTTTTATTAAAACTTGTTTATAAATGCAAGAAAACAATTAACTTTTGCCGACCTTCGTTTCGCGCTTCCAACCGTGACTGCCTGACATGTGCATAATCGCCAGTTCAACTTCGCGATAACGCCATGACGTTGGATATTTAGTTTTAGCGATTGCGTAAACCTGCACATAGGATTTCCGTTTAGTTTTGACTAAGAATTGAGCTTGGTTATTTATACCTAACTGTATAAGATTCTTCAACATGTACTACTACATTGATCTGTTTAACATTCATACTTGGTACCAAAAATGCCTTATTAAACCCACGACTCTGTTCAGATAAAGACAAGACCTTTCGTGAATTCGATGATAACGATGTTTTTTTTAAATCATTTCTCAATAATTGCTACACTATTACCTAATTAAAGAGTAGGTCAGAGGCCCAGGCCACGTCTTGAAGTTGAAAGTAAGTCTACCAGAGTCACCCTGCAGCGCTGGCGTGAAATTGTGCTGATACGCTGTGCTATTATGTAATTAGTTTTGAGCGTGTCATCTGTATAAATATTTTTATTTAAAATTCTTTTTTTATGTAAATTACTCCAGTTATAATTCGCCTCAAACGTTTTACACAGTGACACATCAAATAATGATTATTGTTATTGTGACTGCCTCGTTGGTCTCGTGGTCGTAAACACGACTGCAGTTCATGAGGTCTCGGAATCTAATACCGGGGCTGGCTAAAGAAATCAGTTATTGAGTTTTTCTGTCAAGAAATTGTCGGAGTTAGAAAGTTGTGTTTCACCCCCGTACCTAGGAAAGCACGTAAAGCCGTTTGGTCCAGCGCCTTATCTATGTCCGGTCGTATCGGATTACCGTGCCATCGGACTATGAGAGCGAGGAAATACAGAGTGCACAGGTGCTTGCGCGTACACTCGGGCACTATAATCTTTTCCTGCGCAGATGGCTTGTCTCCGTTGAAACTGGCCGCCTTGACCGAATTTTGTGTGGAAAACATTAATGGTTATTGTATATGCTTGTGAAATTAAACTTCCTCAAGTGACAAGGCAGTGAGCACCTGGTATTGTCTAAATGAACCAGAGAACGTGTTGATGTTATTACCCTAATATCGCAACATTAACATCACTGAGGTTTCGTCTTTCGATATTTCGATTCGTTCGTTTTATAAACACGAGAGTCGTAATAAGCGATCGTGGTGGATGTGTGCTAAATATATAAATTCTGTTATCTGCATTTTTTTCTTAAAAAAGAGATAACCTAGTTATCTGCATATCATAGAATATTATCTTTACCATAAAATTCATAAAGGGTGTAACTGCGAAAGGTTACAGAGTAACACTTGTTTAAGATGCATATTATGCACATGTAGGTACCAGATGTACAATCCGATTGCTTTTTTAAATATAAAATATGTATAAAATAATATAAGGCGATTTCCAGTTTCCGGGGGAATCGAACCCGGGTTGCTCGTATACTTAACCTAACCTATTTTATAAAGCAAAGATCATCAAAATCGGTTTTCAATTGACGAAGATATCGCATAACTGAATACACCACTCGCATAAAAACATACAGTCGAATAATGAACCTCCCCTTTTTTTTGAAGTCGGCTAAGAAAGAACCCAAATTTGCACCATTGATGTTTCTCTGTGTAATTGATTTGTGGATGTTACTTTTATTTAACAAGCGCCTTGTATGAAGTTTCGGCACTTTGGTTGGCAAATATGATACGATAGTAAGGGGATGCTCTGTGCGATTGACTACATTAATAATTACCGTTATTGTTACAACAAATCAAAAGTCCACTGCTAATCATCCTCCCAAATAGATTGCCTATAGATATTTTTTGTTGCCACGCTTGGCAGGCGGATTGCAACCGCAGTTTTTTTTTTTTTTTTGTTATTAGGAAGATACATTTTATACGTGGTAGAGCCATGCTGCAGCTATATTAATTGTATAGTTGTAGCACGAATGAGTCGGCTCGACCGGGGAAGGACCACTCTTCTCACAGGATACCAGCGTAAAATAGCAGCTTAATGCTGCTGTGTCGTATGGTGAGTGTAGAGAACCGGAGACCCTTTTGACTGGAAAAGAGGCATTCCATCTTAGTCCTCATGACTGACTACGCATCTGCATTTTGATTCGCAAATGAGGACAGATGTAGATGTCTATGGGCCACAGCATCCACTTACCATCATGTGGACTGTGTGCTCGCTTGTCACCCTTATCATATAAAAAAAAGTCACTACAGCCCATCTCCTAGTTTGTTTCCCTCTGTTACCTCTTACGACACCCACGGTATGATAATATGGAGTTGTAGATATTCTTACACGGCCACTACACGGTGACGGTTTGTTCACTAACCATACGAAACGCACCAGTATAATGCTGCTAGTCGCTATTCGTAAACTGAATATGAAATTAAAACGGCATTATTTTAATGTCTTTTAAATCACTATTTTAAACGCACACGCTTTAAAACGTCTCCCTAACTTCACGCTTCAAACACTGCGAATTAAGTTGATGACACCATGTTTCCGTTAGTACTCCTATCTATGTAGATTTTCCTAATAACTTTTTATTTCTTCAAAATAAGCTTGTTCTAAGCACGTACAAAAGCACTTTTAAATAGCATTAAACAATCTCATTCAATTCCAAGAATTAATATGTATCACTTAATTATGGTGTAATATTTAAGAGAAAATATTCTTGATACTCAATAAAAAACTATATTTCAATGTGCCGAAAGAAACTTTTTCTTTAAACATGTATCAATTTATATATGGTCTTAATAAACTGAAACATGCTATGTTATGTTGTTAATGTGTGTTAATCTAAGTTTATAAACGAAGTTAGATTTCAGTTTCTCGATTTTAAAATTAGTTTATGTACCTAAGTAACAGTTAATCATTCGCTTATCTTAAATTTAAATAAGAAATTGCCACATCACCAAGCGTAACTGCTTCTCGGGTTAAAAATGGATGCAATACGATCAAACCGGATCGGTTAGGTTTGTGTTTAAGTACTTTAAGTACGTTGATACGAGTATATTACGGCTTCAGGAATTCAAGTCTTATTTTAACATTCTGGGACTCGCTTACATAATTACTATTTTTTTTTATAGCGCTACTGAATATATCTTAACACTTTTAAAAGAATTAAAATAAGATATACCTCTAGATTGCCACCGGCCGAGTTTTATGAAACTATACATTTTATTCATTTTTTTTTTTGTAGATTTCATAACGCTGATTATCATAATCCTTTTAAATGCTGTTATTTTACATCTATATTTTTCTGTCTTTCTGTATTTGAAAACTGCAATTAACAATTTAATTGGTGCCGACGGGAATCGAATGCGGGTTGCTCGCGTGCAGTAAAATTTACACCGAGCTCATTGTTCTCAAGTTACCACAGCTGTTTTAAGTGGTAAAATAATCCTATTTTCTGATAAAAAATAGAAACTTGTATACAAAGTTATTGTAATTATTGTATTGTTATAAATTGTACAAAGCCAGTATGTACATTTTTTTATAGGATGAGGGTGATAAACGAGCACACTCAACCGGATGATAAATGAATGCTGTGGCCCAAAGACATCTATATCTATCCAAAATGCAGATGCGTTCTCACCCCTGAGGAATAAGAGATGGAATGCCTCGTTTCCATTAAAAGGGATATCCGGTTCTCTACACAAATTGCAACTAAATTATGGTGCAAAATTATTATTCTTGACAATTATTGTAATAAATGTTTTGTATCAGTTTACGTTGAATCCACGTTTCAGTAGTTACAAGTACTTGCATTGTATAACAAGACAACGTTCAGAACAATCGGCGGACGTGCCTCGCCAAACAAACAGCCTCTGCAAGAAGCGGTGCGCTCTAGTTGCATCAACGTGTATATACGAGTAACTGCAGATGCAGTGTGCTGTTACACAGATTCATTTAGGGTTGACAGCAAGTTTACGCTACTGTGAAACACAAAATTTTGTATATTGCATTGTCTACTTATATTTAAAAAAAGAATTCGAATTTTCTTCATCAACCCGTAAACGTCCACTGTTGAACATGGACCTCTCCTGTTGTAATCGTCATGTGGTAATCGTCACGCTTGGCAGTCGAATTGACGATCAGTATTATAACAGTTCCTGTTCATCATCAATCCTCAATCCGACATTTCACACTTTTAATTCAGTCGGGGCGGGGTTATTGCGTATGGTGTACACAAGATGGCTGTACCGCCCTGTATCAGAAGCCATACAATTTTTCTAATATTTTCCATAGTCTCCTCTTACGACACCCATGGGATCATATGGGGTAGTGGCTTCTCTTATGCTACCACTACCCGACTGATAATACGAACACTACTATATAATGTTCAATTTGTACTTCAACGTCTTATTTCCTTCTTATGGTGGTAAAAATCGTCTAATAGAAACGCTATGAAAATCTGATAGCATCCAATGTAATGTAGCAACAATGATTTAAAATAAAACAATCTATGTTTAATAAAAAATACCCAGACTGATGACAAAAGTATCGTCTAAGGGTATCAGGAACCTCTACGCCAAACTATTGGTCAGAAGTGTTGATACAGAAACAATGCTCCGTTTCTAATATGCCCATGTCTAGCAGTGGATATATTAGGCGGCGAATCATATCAATAACGTGCTAACCCTAAAGACATGACATGTTTAAGGTCAAGCGAGTTCAATTAGCTTATAAGCAGTTTTATTACGATCGACAGTTTGAATGTGTTTTGTTTTATGAATGAAGAGCTCTTTAAATAATAGTCTCAAAAATATGCATGCGTTCTTTTTACCCGACTGCTAAGGAAGGGTTATGTTTTTCGCGCGTATCTTGTATGTTTGTAAATTTCTTTATTACCTCGTATCTTCGTCCCCGTACCTTTTTATTCGTCTTAGAAACCCAAGTGTTCTTAGATAGCCGTTTGAAAAATATAAACAAAATGGCGAATTTTTGGCGCAAAACTAATACGTTAATTAAAAAATATAACCAAACCTATCGAGTAGGGTACCGAAATAAAGGAAATTAAAAGGGAATTGCAAATATATATATATGTGTATATGTATATATATATATATATATATATATATATATATATATATATGTATATATATATATATATATATATATATATATATATATATATATATAAGTTATATGTTTAAATTTAATTAGTAATAATAAATTGGTTTAAATTGGTTTAAAAAAAAATGCTAAAAACGTAAAATGGGCCATGTTTGTGTCGGACCTTGTGCTATCATATGAAATTTAGTTCATAATAGTGTGTCGGGACACTAAAAAGTCTAAAATAAAATAAATCATTTAGAAAATCAAAAACCCGACTGCAAAAAGACAATTTAAAAGTAATGCACTAAAACGACCGAAACAAGATTGAAAATAGAAAACAAAATTAAAATAAAGTATTAACAAAGTAAACTCTACTTCGATTTAACAGACTATACTATGAGCTGAAAGCCTAAATTAAATACACTTAATTATGTTTTATGATTGTTTATTCGAACTGCAGTTAATATGTGGTCACAGTTCGAGTGTTTTGTTTAGATTTTTAGCTATTGAAAAATAGTTTCGATACGGGTGAATATTATTGTTTCGAAAATAAATAATCATATTTGTTTTCTATTTCCCCATATTCAGCATTATCATATCATAGTTATAGAGTGAATTACTGCAGCAAATTCGTATCACGTGTCATCAGATGGGAATTCTTTGGCGTATCCCAACAAAAAGGAGTGATGGATTCTCCTACGCCGACACCACAAGGCAAGCAAAGTTATTCTTACGATAGTAAAGTTACAGTTACTTTAAACGTCCCACTGCCGGCCACAGGTCTCCTCTCATTTCGGAGAGGGTGATGGCGCAATTAGTCTGCAGCACTGCTCAAGTGCAAGATGGTGGAGTTTACATGTCTTCGAAATATTTTTATTCCTCAGACATTCACGTTTCCTCCTAAAGTTTTCCTTCACCTCAAAAATGTGGTTAGTATTATTCTACTTTGAAATTGTATGTATATTTTTTCGAAGTCAATAGTTGCTAGTAAATTGTTCAACCCACATGCGGTAGTCCCTTGTAACATAATCATCTCATTGGTAGCCGTGCATCACGTGTCATTATGTTTGCCGTCCCAAAGTAGGACAAATCTATGAGCGAGCTAACTTCACAATGGACAGGCACACTATACCGATGTAAAGTAGGCTGGCGGAGTAGGAATTGCGGCATTTATTTGTTTTCATTATGTTTCTTATTTTCATACGTGGTACGTTTACTTTCTTATTGTTTTAAAAAGTACCTTTGTTCTTAGTTAAATAAAATATAAAGAAATAAATTAGCTTATTGTTATTTATGCTTTCAAACTATAAACCATCAATTCTGCAAGACTTTATTTCACCGATTCTTCAATAATTTTATAAAAAGTATATTAACAGTCTTAATAGTAGGTTATTTTAATACTGTACTATTGTTACGTGGTAGCACCATGCTGCAGCTATATTGTGATTGCAGCACGAATGAACCCCTGCTACCCCGAGCAGCTTAATGCTCTACCTTAACCCTTATGCTGCCGTGTCAGTCACTTTGCACGGAGTACTGCATTTGAAGGATGACTAACGGCAGTGTATGTGTTAATAATTAGTGCTCGCTTGTCTTTCGTATGGTGAGTGTATAGAACCGGAAACCTTTATTACTGGAAACGAGGCATTCCATCTCAGTCCTCAGGGGTGACAACGCATCTGCATTTTGATTCTTAATTGAGAATAATTGTAGATGTCTATGGGCCACAGCATCCACTTACCGTCAGGTGGACTATGTGCTCGCTTGTCACCATTATTCTATAAAAAAAATACTGTGATATTATGTCCAGTCTAATAAGTCAATTTCGGGCTATCCAACTATAAATAGAATTGTAACAATAATATAGTAGTGTTCGAGATTTATTACTCAGGCATGAAAGTATCCCAACCGTGTCACTTTTAAACTGTGTAAATCAACACTTAAATTATAATTGACCAGTATTAGTTTCAGTAGTGAGAACATGACTGATATTAAGTTGCATGATTCGCATTTCTGCACCTAGTAACTCCTTATTTCGTTAATATAATGAATTCATACATTGTGGACACCGAAAAAATGATTACCTTTCTTAAGTTAGTAGTAGTAACTTTTAGGAATAGATTGAGGCAGTGACAATATTAATACGTTCAGAAGTAAAACCCAGAATTAATTAAATGTCTGTCCTGTAATTCTTTTATAATATATTTATTTATTTTACTTATAGAATAAAGTTGACAAACGAGCACACAGTTCACTTGATAGTAAGTGGATGTTGTTACTACTGAAGACTATGATTGAAGACACTCACCATGCGAAACACAGCAGCGTTAAGTTGCTATTTAACGTAGGTGTTCTGTGAAGGTGTGGTCCTCCCCCGGTCGAGCCAACCCATTCGTGTTACAATTATAATTTAGCTGCAACATGGCTCATACTTAACTCAACATACAATATACATATTACATCTATCTATTTATAATTTACTGAATTCCATACAACTAATAATGAATTATTGGGGATCCTACGTTGCTGTAGTGCATCAGGTATGTTTGTTGACGCCCAGCTAGATAATTTTTCCACTCTTATTCACAAAAGAACTGTGTCACTGATGCACGGGGTTTATGGGAGCGCCAACCCGATTGTGGTTTTTTGAGGCACGGGATGCATGTGCATGTTCATGCACCCAGTGCCTCGGACAGGCACCCCAGGTATATGAAGTAATATCTGTTTATTTAATTAATTACCTAAGCCTCGTACCGGTAGGTGAAGTGTAGGGCGCCCCCAACCTCCACTAGATAGAGTGACGACCTGTTGACCGACGAGGGCTCAGGTCCACTTGGGGGAGGCTTATGTTCTGCAGTGGACTTGTAAAGGGCTCTAATGATGATGATGATGATGATGAATTAATTGCCCATTTTACGGACATAGATTTTAAAACTTTTTTGTATCTATAAAATTTTTGGACTACATGGTTTGCAATAAAGAATATTATCATTTATTATAAATATATGTTTCTATACATATCATTTACATTTTTTTAATCATACTCATTGTATGTTGTTTGTCGCAGATTATGTTCCGCGGCGGCGTGGTGGGCGGGCTGGACGCACGCCGCGACGCCGCACTCGCCCGCGTGCTGGTGCGCCTGCAGGCCAGAGCTCGGGGGCTGCTCGCTCGCCGCCGTGCTCAGCGCCTGCGCACTCAGCATACTGCCGCCCGGTGAGTTGACAGTGGTATTTGACCCTCCGTCCGAATTAGTAGTATATTCACAATGAAAGGATCGAAACCAGCCATGCGTCTTATTGTTCTGTGGTTGATAGGGAATGGGGTAATCAAATCGTTCAATTCCTGCGTATGCTTTCCAAAATATACCCGATAGAACACCGAGAGACTGTAGCAGTTCTACGCTTGGGCTCTTCTTGCTTTCACTTTGTGCTGCGTCATAATAAGCAGTTGGGACCAAATCAAAGTCTGCCGTACACCCCTTCTCACGTCTCCTTTCAGTATCATCCCATTTGTGACAGTCGTACCTTACTCCATAGCCAAGTGGACCTGTGCTTTATACAAGATTAGAATTTCTACCGGCTTCAAGTATTGCCATATTTTTATAAGAACTTCGGTTTCTCTATAGTTGCTCACGCCATAGACTTAATTGAGATAGAAATTCAAACGTCATGATCTTCCGATCAGACTATATTTGAGCCCGATTACTACTAAGATTCGATAAATATCTCTCCACAAATATCGTCTGCATACTTAAAGATGCCAGTTTACCCAAACTATTTTAACCAAATAAAAATACAAAATAAAAATAAAACAAATGGTAAACTATTTCTAACTATTCACTAAAATTATTTTAGATATAAACATTGAATAAGGACTTTTGCGGACTGATGAGAGGGAGACGATCATGTAAAACTAACAATATCGCAAGAAAGTTCGTAATTTACCGGTGAAACTATACAAGAACCTCTGCTAGGTAGGTACGTGACCTGCGAATGAGATTCACTGAATCGGTATGTAGCAGATAGAGCACGTAAAAGTGGCGTATCTTTATTTCCCCGGTCATCATAAAGATAACGTCGCGATTATAGCTGCCTTTGCAAATTTAAATTATATTCGCCTATAAAGAGATGATCAAGAAATTTCTTATCTATTCAATATACAAAAAATAGTAAAAAAGCTTAATAGATACATTTCATAATACATAATAGCCCTTGGCTCAAATGACAGACGTGTATAACTGCACATTGACTGCCTCGTTGATCTAGTGTTTGTAAACGCGACTTTTGATCATGAGGTCCCCGGGTTCGAATCCCGGGTCGGGCCAAAAAATCAGTTACTGAGTTTTTCCTTTAAAAAATTCTCAATAGCTGCCTGGAGTCAGGAAGTTACCGGTCTCACCACCGTGCCTCGGAAAGGACATAAAGCCGTTGGTCCTGCGCCTGATCTCCCCGGTCGTGTCGTTTTACCGTCCCATCGGACTATGAGAGTGAGAGAATAGAGAGTGCGCCTGTGCTTACGCATTCACTTGGGTATTATTATCCTGTCCTGCGCCGATGGCTAGTCTCCGTTAAGGCTGGCCGCCGTGACCGTAATTCGGGCTGGAGGACATTATTATCTATATTATTATAACTGCACCATTAACTATAAACTCTCTCACTACTAAATATTCTTAATAGGATACAATGGTATTAACTATGTAAATAAGAAATAATCTTATTAGGAGATAGGGCTCTTTTCTATCAAGGAGTTTTATTTTAATAAAATTTAAGTAACGATTGAATGAATGAACTTACAGCCAACCTGATGGTTAGTGACTATTACAATACAATGACCTCACTTGCACGTGATACAGCTGCTAACTAACGAACAAGGAGTGACTGCCGGCAGATAGCTATTTATCCTTTCTAAAATGCTGAACCAAAATACTTCCAAAAAGTTCATTAGTGCCATATCAAAAATATCTTTACTTATCTACCTGGACAGTAGAGGCGAACTGTACCAGTGTTTTCTGGATGAAGTGGTCGCGCCTGAACTCACACTAGGTCGCACCGCACTATCAAGCCTCCCAGGTTTTTTCTATAGATCTGAAGTGACAAACGAACCCACAGTTCACCTGATGGTAAGTGGCTACTGCAACCCATGGACATCTGCAATGCAACTAACTTCAAACAATGAAGGCTACAGATGCGTTGTCATCTCTAAGATGAAATTCCTAATAGCCCGTAATTACACTGGTCCTCTATACCCTTCAAACCGAAACACAGTAAATAAAAATAATAATGTCCTCCAGACCGAATTTAGGTCACGGCGGCCAGTCTCAACGGAGATTAGCTATCGGCGCAGGACAGGATTATAGTGCCTAAGTGTATTCGCAAGCACAGGTGCACTTTCTATTGCCTCACTCTCATAATCTTATGGGACGGTAAACCGACACGACCAGAGAGATATCAGGCGCAGGACCAACGGTTTTACGTACTTTCCGAGGCACAAGGGTGAGACACCGCCAACTTCCTGACTCCGGGCAGCTACTGAGAATTTCTGGACGGAAAAAATCAATAATTGATTTCGAAACACAGTCCATCCAGACAGACTCCAATGCAGTAAAGGAGTGCTACCACCTAGTGCCGCAAAACTACAGTGGCAGCCATTATTGTGTTCCACTATTGTCTAGTGTATGATTACAGGTTGTCAGCTATTTTTTGTCATACTGTTTAAATCCCTAATGGCCAAATACTCAAACGCTTCTCAATTTTAAGATGTCGTTAAGTCTCACAGTCACTTTAAAAGCACGAGACTTAACGGCATCTTAAAATTGAGTAGCTAAAGTTTTCTTTATTTTGGTAATTGTGATTGCAGAACCGGGCTTTTTGTTAGTCTCAAGGGTATGCCTAAGTTCAGCGGTGGAAATATAATGCGATACACTGCTTTAGTTAGCATAATTATGTTAATTTCTTTTCGTATGCGGAACTTTACAGATAGGAAGTCATTAAACTGACTGTGCCGCATGATCAAAAGTAAGAGCTAAAAATTTAGAGTCATCTTTACTTTCGAGATTTCAACTTCCGAGTTTATTCCGTACAAAGTTTTAAAAAATGAAGACTTATGAAAAAATATTTCTACCCTCAGATGTGTGCAACGAAACGTACGAGCCTTCCTGGCAGTGCGCGACTGGCCCTGGTGGCGGCTTCTCGTCCGCGTCACACCGCTGCTGGCCGTCCACCGAACCGAACATAGGCTCAAGCAAGCACAGGTAAATGGAATGAAAATTTGCTATATTTCGATAAATTCAAATTCTAGTTGTCATACGTTACTTACTATACGGTAAGACTCCTTTTCTGCCTAGAAGCTTGTCTGAATAGGTATCTTTGGTGAGACTTTCTATCTTAATATTTACTGATAACAACGCCTTCCTTGTTAAATGTTGGTCCCAGATGCCCAAAAATTATATGTAAACTGAATGTCTGCCGGCTTAAAAGCCATAGCTAGTTCTGTAAGCGCCATTTTATTGCTGATAGTGAGAACAGGCCATAATGCTTGTTAGAGGACTTGACATTATATGCTGGAAATATTGTTATCGTGTTAATTTCGTTTGAGGACATTTTTTTTTTTAAATCAGCCACATAAACTACTTCTCGCCTAGGTATATATGTCTATTACTGTTGTATTTAATGAACTGAAACAGTTCGTACTTTCTATAGGGAAATAAACTACTATGCTCTCTTATTGCCCGCATAACGAAATTAGTTCAATTATGCAATGACAGTTCACAAGTAAATAAATGGTTTCAACATAATGTTATCAACTTTCAGTTATCACGCTCTTATATGTGAGTGTGATTTTTTGTAGTAAAATATTTTAATCTTTTACTATAAAAAATCACTGCTGTGCTAGTGGGATTGCCCACCTCTTCACATCCATCAATCTCTTCGTCTTCATCATCATCATCATCTTTACAGCCCTTCACAAGTCTACTGCTGAACATAGACCTCCCCCAAGTTATGCCACAAAGCACGGTCTGAGCCACCTGCATCCATCGACTTCCTGCATGTCTTACCAGGTCGTCACTCCATCTTGTGGGGGGCGCCCTACACTTCGCCTACCAGTACGAGGCTGCCACTCGAGAACCTCTTTCCCCATCGGTTGTCGGTTCTTCGAGCTATATGGCCGGCCCATTGTCACTTCAGCACTATATTTTAACAAGTGGTTCTCTTGTTCTTTCTCTTCATCAACCCCTAAAAGTACACAGATAGTCATGGAACTCCTCTCACAATCGGCAATTTAGCAGGCGAATTGGTGATCGCAGTAGCTGGTTTGACTATTTCACGTCTGGTGTTAAGGGATGATTATATCAGAAATCATGAGATTTTTCACACATTTCCCATGAATGAAATTCGGAGCTGGATATGTATTACTCCGCCACCCTACAGACAGAAAATAAGTATTGAATAAAAAGTTTCAATTTTGCACTTTACAATTTGTATATTTAGCTAACTCTATGATTTTTTTTTACGTACTACCTAAGGTATGTGAACTATAGGATCTCAGACAAATCAAATATATAACTAAATCAAGTAATTTTAAAATATTCTGTCCTACATTTCAAAGTATTACGAAAGCGTCACATAGTTATCAGCCCGATATGGAGCGTTCAGTGTATTATAAATGTGAAAAAGTTCATCCATTCCCTCCTAAAGGTTATCTTACGTCTGACCTGATGTTTTACTATCTATACAAATAAATAAAATTGAAGTGTCGGTTTGTAATGTCAAATCAATAAACAATTTTTTACTAAATGCATATGAAATTATATACGGTACTTAAAACAAAAAAAAAAAATTTTTGTCTGTTTGTTCTCCGCAATTACTGGACCGATTTTGACGGGACTTTCACTGGCAGCTGATAGCTGATGTTATAAGGAATAACTTAGGCTACTTTTATTTAAAAAACAATTAATGTTCCGCGTAAAAATTAAAACCCATGAAATCAAATCGTAATAAATTAAACGCGGACCAATTCGCGGCGGACAGCTAGTAGTTAAATAAAATGGGTCAATAAACTTTAATCGTCTAGAGATTTTTTTACGAACGAGCACGCAATCCACCTAATGGTAAATAGATGCATCCAGATCCGGGAGCATTATTACCCCTGAGGTTTAAGGTGTACAAAATGCACCAAACTTATGCTGCATGTTATGATAATATTGTTCGTGGGCGCTGTTTTTCTCTAGTCGAGCCGACTCATTCTTGCTGCAGCTGTAATACGCTGATATGACTTTATCACAAAATAAGTTACAAAAATGAACATGGAAATTATATAGGAGAAACAGTATTAAAATGTTCTAGGTAAATTGATCAATAAAGTCTGCTTCATATTTTAAAAACTAGTAGAATGATATTTAACATCTCATTTAACACAACAAAAATATGTATACGAAAAATTTCGATATACATATTTTTAATTATAGAGCCTGTAATTGTAGCACAAAGACGCTTAATTTTTTTTTATAAACATGCAGATCACCATGTTAGTCAATTGAATATAATATAAGCACAAATGACAACGTGATAATATAAAAGTCGTAAATGTATTAAAATAACAAGTGATGACGAGGATGATAACAACCAAATCTAGTTCAACTATTAAATTATCTTTTCAAAATGGAACTCCCACAGCTCTGTTTCATATCTGCAATATAAAGATTGAGTAGACAAGTTGAAAGAAAAAGTCAGAAATTTTTGTTTGTCTGTCTGTCCGGGCTAATCTTCGGAATTGCTGAAACGATGGTAATAAAACATCACGAACATATAGGAAGTATTGCCTGGAGTGATCTAGGCTATATTTCATCCGAAAGCATTGGATAATATAAAAAAAATATTGTAAAATAAAATGGTCTTTGATTATGTTAACTCTAAATCACGCCACATTAATAGATTCTACCTAGGCGAACCAGGGCAGGTATCCAGTAGGAAATAAAACAGATTCAATAAAAATAAGTTAAAAAAGCAAACCGCAGGCTGAATTCATTAATGCTATGTTGCAGAAGATTTAGGTTTCTCTACATAGTGTAAAACAAAGTCGTTTCCCGCCGCCTGTACGCTTAGATCTTTTAAATTATGCAACGGATTTTAATGCGGTTTTCATCAATAGATGATTCAAGAGGAAGGTTTATATGCATAATACATGCATATTATGTATTATATAATTCTTCTATTTGTATATGTGACTGAACTCCTAAACGGCTTTACCGATTTTAATGAGATTTTGTGTGTGTGATTAAGTTGATTAGAGAATGGTTTAGATTCACAATTGGGCCCGGTAGGTGACGTTGTTGTCGAGATCAAGAAATCGCCCGTGCGATGTCGGAGCGGAACGCTAGTCTTATATAAAGATAAAGTTTTATTCAGTCTAGCAGTAACAAAACGTGCTTCTATCTCTTAAATAAAATTGTATCGATTGCTATAAAATCTCTTTATGTTAAGGCGCTCCTTATTGACGTTACTTTTTCTAAGAGTGACTAGTAGTGCTGCCTCTGCTCGAAGCCTGAGACATGACCTTAATAAATTGATAAAAACAGCTTCCATTCAAGGCTAGACTTATACAAACACAGTAAAATGAAGAAAAGTATAATGTGACCATATAGGGCATAGAATGTTTTATCCTCATGTCATTTTATTGGTAAGACAGAATTTCAAAATACATACCAACTAATTCTCCATCTATTTTAAACATTTATAAACCGTCTTTAAGTGTTTTGCTCTATCCACCTGACGCTATTTACAAAAGACATTAATTTACATAATTTGCAACTAGTTTTTGTTATCGGTGTAGAGAACACTGGCGCAGCTACACGTTATAGCATCTTGTTTATCACTATGCATAATATAAACATTCATTGACATCATATGTTTGTCCAATGTTTGCGTACTACGTTGAATATAGTGCAAGTGACAATTAATACAATAATCCATTCATCCATCCATCCATTACAATCTATAAAAGTCCACCGGTAAACATAGGCCTTCCCCAAAGATTTTCTCTTCGTTTTGATTTGGTCATAGTAGCCACGCTTGGCAGGCGGGTCGACCAACCGCAATTTTTATAAATTTGAGTTGTTACAGTAAGATGCTGCTGCCCATCTCTTGTTTCAGTTTCCCACTGTCGCCTCTTACGACACCCACGGGGCGATATAGATATTCTAACACCTCTATTATACGGTTTAGTAGGATGATATTTACATTTATATATATCACGATGTGTCCGAGTGAGTGCCTCTGTGCTAGTACATATGTACATATGTACATTGTACATACAATTTGTAATCTGTAATTTGTAAATTAGCATGCTGGCGTTTTGGGCATACTGTAAGCCAGCATGTACACTGTTTGTTAAATAAAAAAAATATAAATAGTACATTGTACTTGTGGCATTTTATGTTATTTATTGAAGTGAAGGATTATCAAGATATTTATTACCCGATTGCCTTAGAAGTAAGGTTTTTCGAGGTTATGCATGTAGATATGTATATATGTCCATTTCTTAGGCACGCTCTGCCTAAACGGCTCAATGGATTTTAACATGATGTGATGTTACATTCGTCTTATTTTCTCTTTATCAGTATCTTAGTTTATCTCTTTTCAGTTAACATTTTTTACGCATTCGGATTTTTTAAATTACTGTTTTAACCATTGGGCTTGCTCCATTGCTCCATTGGGCTCTATTGAATTACGAACAAATCTATTCAGATTACATTTTAACATTTATGTAAACTCTTGGAATAAATCAGTAAGCTAATTATATCTATCATTAGTAACTGTGCCGGGAGCAAAAACTGATGTGATGTTAATGCGCCTCGATACATAATGTAAGCTAACGGACCTCTTGTTGATTGCGTGTGCGACGATAACGCCACTGATTGATTTCCTAGGTTTAGTTAATGGAAGAACTAATGCGCTTTCATAATAAGTTACTATAGTTATACTGACATAATCACTGACCTCTATATATACAAGTACGCGACATAGTTTTTACATAAACAATTAATTTTAACGGTATCTGTTTTTAATACTCTACGAGACGTGAAATTGTGCCCTTTTATGATACAATATCATGGCGATATAACACGTTTATAAAATATATTTAAAAAATATGATATTTCAGGTCTCGATATAAATATTAATATGTTCGATA
Organism: Parnassius orleans; assembly: GCA_029286625.1. NCBI lineage: Eukaryota > Metazoa > Arthropoda > Insecta > Lepidoptera > Papilionidae > Parnassius > Parnassius orleans. Next base: position 2,543,964 of record JAGSMP010000006.1, on the reverse strand, counting down.
ACAATCGTGCAGAAAAACATGTTATAAGATACGTGAGGGTAATATGGTCACCTTAAGCTTTGCCGCCCTATATAACCAAAACTAGGAGGAGGACAGAGACAAAAGCACAAAGTCGAATACTATAATTTATATATTAAGAAAAAAAAACATGCGTGAGTGTCGTGGAAAGGAACTTCGTTCTAACCGAGTGTGGTTGGAACGAAGTTCCTTTCGTAGTATATTATTATTGATTAACAAAAATACAATTAAATGAATTACTAGTGTCTATTAAAATGAAGCGTCATTTAAAATAATATTTCTTTCATGGCAAGATAAGAAAAAGTGCGAGGGAGATGGATATTATTCCATCTCACTCGTAATTCTGGCTTTGATGTATTCAGATCAAACTATTACGACAGCTATTTGATGCGCTCTATTACTCCCCGGCTCCGCTAGTTTGCATTATGAATCAGAGAGGTTCGTGTGTATGAGTATGCAAACATACTGCTAATGGGCCTACTTAAAAATAATCATAGATGCATTTTACATGTATAAAATTTTACCATATTAATTTATTTAAAGTTTTGGAACTCGCGTGGGTTTTAACCACGATCAGTGATTTGGCCGAAATACCTTCGGCTGCTGTCTAAGTTAGGCAAACCTCAAACAAAGTAGGCTACACATGCGTTATCATTATCACCCTCAACGACTAAGAGCGAATGCTTCGTATTCTATAATTTTTGTGTGCAAGCCTGTGATAACTCACCCTTTCCATACATTGAGGTGTTAACTCTCTTTGTCTTTTAGTGAACTAAAAATAAAATAATATGCATACATTTAACTTTGACCGTACGAGTAATGTGCCTCCCATTAAATTAAATGGTACATCATTAGCGTAAATACGTATAAGAATATTTACATATTTTCATCATATGAATTTAATTTGTGTTTTAGTGGTGAAATCCCCATAAATAAACAATAATTAAAAATTAGTTTTTATAAACTATTCTGCATTTTTTACTTTAATTAACCCTTCATAATGATAAAAAAGTATATCTCATTATACGCGATACTTATCAATTCTCCATTGCATATCATCCAGTGTAAAAACAAATCCCTTATAGCATGAGTCTTATAAAGCTTCCGGGACACCCATCAGGATAGAACTGATGAGTAAGCCTTGGTAAAAATAACCTATAATATTCCTTCTCTTTATTAATTTTCACATAACGCGTTTGCCGCACGCAGGTATAACTTGATGGTGCGACTCACGACTGCACTTCCTGCGCCAGGTATTACATCTGCAACATAAAACCATAAATTAATGTTTTATGCGAAGTATCGCTTACGTATGTACACGTGTGTAACTTCTATCACTATGATAATTTATTTCAATATTCATGTAACGTTGTTGTGTATATTTTTGCCTATCTCATAACTTATAACACACTGATTTTGCTGCTTTCTCGCGACAACTATTAACTGTGGGCTACTTATGTAAACTTTAGGCAATGAACAGGTACAGAATAAAACAAAAGAAGTTTTTTTAATAATGATTTTATAAATATACACTAACACAAAACATTGAATGAAACCAATTTTTTACGGATATTATCGCGTTTAATTAAAAGATTTATTTTTGTTCTATTACTTTAGTATTTGTATTTTAAATTTAACCTGTAATCGAAGATGCCGCTGCGATCTCGTGTTTCAATTTGCCTCTTAAGACACCCATGGGACGATACGAATATCACCGCCATTTCAAGGCTCGTATGTATTACCGTATTAATCACTTCATAATTTCGTTTACTCAAGTATACACCATATTATGTGAAAAAATTATGTAATTTAATTAGTGTGTTGACAACACTAATTAATTAATATCGTTTTAATTATTGTGTTAACATGTTATAACAACAATATTTTAATGGTTAGTTTGTTTCAGTGAAAATACATAGTAATACCTACTATATATTTTATATATACATTTCTTAACTCTTTGATTGAATATTGCAAGCGAACAAGATTTATTTATATCTTTTACATTTATTATTATCTTTAATAAACATAAGAGCCGTGGTAGCTCAGATGGTTAGCGCTCGCTGTAAATTTCACAGTACGCGAGCAACCCGGGTTCAATCCCCGCCGGCACCAATGAAATTGTTAATCACAATTTTAAGTGCTGATTTAACACGTGCTCGGCGGTGAAGGAAAACATCGTGTGAAAAAAAATTTCGAAGACATGTGAAGTTCGCCAACACGCACTGGGGCAGCGCGGCGGACATTTCCTTGCCCTAAAACCCTCTCAGAAATGAGAGGAGGCCTGTGCCCAGTAGTGGGACGTATATAGGCTGTAACTTTAACTTTTAATAAACATTATTTAAACAACTAACCTGTACATGTAAATAAAATTGGCGTGTCTGTCTGAAATATCGAAATAACTGCCTTTTAATGAGCTGAAGGGGTTAACTGCATGCTATTAAAATATAAATAATTTATCATTTCTTAAATTTTAGTCTGCCTGTCTGTCTGCTGTCGGTGTTAATTAATCCTCGGAATAGCTGAACCGATTGTCATGAAACTTGACAAACAGATAGAGAGCAATGCCAGAAGCGATCTAGGCTATATTTTATCCGAAAACAAACTTGGAGAGTTTTTTTTTTTATCGAAAAATCAATGAAATTAATGGTCTTTGATGAATATCTTATATCTAAATAATTGATTTATATAATGTTAAAACACGTCGTAAAATCATAACTATGGCTTGTCGTAACAAGTCTCAATACTTTTATCATGTAACATTTCGTTTTGCTTTGCAAGTAAATGAAGAAAATAATTTAAACGCATTGTAGATTTGAGATATACTCATTACTCACGCTACCGACACGCTCCACCGAACAACTCGATCATAGTGGCTGTCTCTTACGCGCTTTCTTTGGAAATCATAATGCTATTCTGTACATGTGATAAAATTAACTATACGTTTCGAGGTAATAAAAAAAAACTAATGATACGCTTAAAAAACATAAAAATTGAATTGGCATTTTCAGACAATGCGGCTAGCGGGCGAAATTAATTGTTACAGGCTTACACTAAGTACTAAACTACATATTTTTCGATTGGAGTAATACCTAAAAACATTTACAGCAAACTCTATCGCCGTATAATTAGCAACGAGTGGCACATTATATTTCGCCTTGCAGTGGCGGCGTAAGGGAATTCACAAACCCATATCGTACCGTAGGTGTCGTAAGAGACGACTCAGGAAAACTGAAACAGTAGGTGGGCAGCAGTTGTTAACAGCTGAAAATAAAAATATCTCCCCGTATAAACCCGTGCGGGCTTGTCAACCGCAGTTTTTTAGAGGTGGTAGAGCCATGCTGCAGCTATATTACTGGTATAGTTGTAACACAAATGGGTCGACTCGACCGGGGAAGGACAACGCTCTCACAGAATACCAGCATAAAATAGCAGCTTAACGCTGCTGTGTTTCGTACGGTGAGTGTAGAGAACCGGAGAACCTTTTTACTGGAAACGAGGCATTCCTTATCAGTCCTCACGCATGACAACGCATCTGCATTTTGATTCGTAATCGAGAATAGATGTAAATGTCTATGGGCCACAGCAACCACTTACCATCATCCTTATCCTATTAAAAAAAAAGTGTGGCAACGATGCTAAATAGTATGCAAGTATTCAATGGCAATATTCCTGCTATTAGGCTTTGTCTAATAGCAGGAATATATGCAATGTTTTTAGTAGACTATAATAACGATAATGATGTTACGTCACTTTTTTCTTTTTCGCTTTTTAACTTCTGATTGTAAAAATCACAATACTGTGATTTATCATTAAATTGTCTTGAAATGTATGAACTTTCCTTCGACCTATATATACTTTACGATATATTTTTAACGATACTTCAGAAATGAGATGGGAGGGCAATTTGAATACATTTCTTCAGAAAAATATTACAGAAATTACATTTAAATTAATAATAGACTCTTTTTATTGAAAACGAGGCATTCTAGTCGAGGAATCTAGTCCTCGTAGTCTATGGGCCACAGCATCCACTTACCATCAGGTGGACTGTGTGCTTGTTTGTCACTCCCATTCAATAAAAAAATAATGCATTACATTTTTTTAAAGGATGCTTCGAGGAACTTTTAATTGACTCACACACGATTTTCACAGTTCCTTTAACATTTAGCCCATTTTAACGTAAAGTTTACAAAAAATCTATGGCTAGATTTATACATATCTGCCAGTCACCCTTTTGCTTTTCGTCTTAGTTGTGGAAGTGCCATCGGGTATAATATTTGAATTTTTCTCTTTAGTAAACTGTTTTACGCCGTCGAGTATTATTAATTACTATTTTAACTATTGGGCTTCTTTATATGAACTTATGGATTTTAAATAGAAAGCTAGGTTGAAACTTCAAAAATGTATCACTTATTTTTATTTTAAATGTATTATTTTTTTTCAGAAATTAATTGTTAGCCCTTCTCTACTTCCTTATCATCAAAAGGAATATTCATAAACGTTAAATAAGATGGAGAAACCAAATAATCAAAGTAAAAAGTTCCCGGGTATTCTGTTGTTATAAACAATTTTGTAATTAAAGTGGGAAGTTCATAGCAAGGAATCTTCTATCTTATTTTGCTAGTATATCTGGCTTTCTAACTTAACTGCCGTTTCGAATATGTCATCAAATTCTGATATCTTAATTTTATAAAGAAATTTCACCATTTTTAAAATTTTATTAATTACGTTTTTTGTTATTCGTTGCAGGAAGAGTTGGAAACATTACGCGCGAAGTTGGAAAAGGTTGAGAGCGAGCGTACTCACTACAAGAACGAAACAGAGAAACTTGAAACTAAGGTAAGATTATGTATTAAAATTTCATAATTAATGATTTTAATGACTAAAATCAAAGAGGCCTTTTCTCAGCAGTGGGACGTTTATAGATTTAGTTTTACGTTATGTACGAAAACTTATATTAGTAAATAAAATCCTTATCTAATAATACGTTAGAACAAGATCATAACAGCGGATGTCAAGTTGGTGATAAGTTTCTAGCAAGGAAGTAAACACGTTATATTAAAAAAAAAAATCCTTCAAGATAAACAAAACCACTGTCTTAAGTCTTAACACATCTATATCGCAAGTATGAAATACGTCGAATCAAAATGGAAATGTAGGATCTAATGTATGCAGCCTTTGCGCACATTCTCCGAAATTTTTACCCGTAAAACACCGATAGACTGGTTAGGCTACTCTGCCCATGAGTTCGCGTCTGTCTAAGCAGGTTAGTCTCAAAGTATTAAAAACTATTAAGTATATGAGAAAGAAATGTTTCGAACAGACTGCCGCCGTAGCTAGACCTTTATTATATTCAAGAAAGCTTTAAATAGGCCACTGTAATTGTCGGTTAGTAGACTAAAATAGTAAAACCAGATTGAACGTTACACACGAACGTAGAGCGAAACATCGTTTTTGCAATCGCGTAATTATAAAGCTGTCTGGAAAACTTAAGTGGGAACAGCCGCCATATTGACAGGCTCACGTTTATTCTAATGAAAACAGGTTTAATTTTTAAAATGACTATGAAGCCAGACTCCTAATGAGAAACGAGGGCCGGTTTAGAACCGGTGGGACAGCGAAAACAAGCAAAAAAAAAACGTTGAATGATTTGTTTATATTTAGAAAAAACAGTTCAATGTTCGCTCGATTTTATTTTATACTCAACTTTTTGACTCTGAACATCAACATATTGCAAGATGTTATCGTAATTTTTTTAACTTTATGTAGGTAAATACGTGTTTAATTGAAACTGTGTAGACCGTGTAGTGGTGTAACAATAGCCACTGCCTCATATCGTCCCGAGGGTGTCGTTAGAGGCTGCATGGGAAATGAATCAGACGGGCACCAGAGTATTCCTAGTAACAACTAGAAAATAAAAAACTGCATTGCCTGAAGCAATATATTGCTTCGGGGGGCCTTAGTGTTCAGCAGTGGTCTTTGATAGGCCGTAATGATGAATTGAAATTGTAATTTTATCAATTTGACTTACCGTATCGTATCGGTGTAACATTTTTAACACCCCATTACGTCCTGCAGTGACGTGGGATATTTATTTATGTAAGGATAGCCAGAGGTAATTATAATACATGTTCACAAATATAATTAATTATAATTTTTAATAGTAATAATAATATTTTATTTTTATTTTTTAAGAGGTAACAAACAGAAAATTTTATTGTAATGTCACGAGATCTTCCACTTTAAGTGTTTAATTAGAGCAATTTTGCGTAACAACCACTCGAGAACTGAATGTAAAATTTGACGTATAATATATAAATTTAATCTTAAATGTAAAACCTATTTAAAGCAGCCATTACTAAACAAATTGGAAAAGGTGCCAGACTTATAACATAAATTACAAAATATATCTAAAGATATCTAATAGATAGCTACGTCATATTGTATAATATACTAGATGTACCATATGTAGATACCCCGATGTAGATACCCTGGCCGGCGTCGAAGAAAAGCGTCAAAGGTATTAGTTACTGCGATCTTCAATCCGCCTGTTAAATGTCCTACCATCATCATCATCATTGTCATTACAGCCCATCAAAGTCCACTGCTTAGACATAGGCCTTCCCTTGGATATTTGCCATAGCAAAGGGGTTGGCAACCGCAGTTTTTTTCTTTTTTTGAGTTGTTATTAGGAAGATGCTCTTGCCCATCACCCATTACAGTTTCCTACTGATGCCTCTTACATCTTCGGATTGACATAGGGCAGTTTATTCTCTTACGCCACCATTACACACCATATTATCAGAGAGACCCTATGTCCAGTCCAGCTGTTAAGGACTGATAAAGATGAAGTAACTTTGTAGTGGCGGTGTAAGAATATCCGTTGTCCCATATCATCCCGTGAGTGTCGTAAGAGGCGACAGAGAAACTGAACCAGGAGATGAGCAGCAGTATGTTCCTGATAACGGCTGAATAAAAATAAGAACCTGCGGTTGCAAGGCCGCTTTCCAAGCTATGAGGCAATCTATGGTGGAGGCCGGCTTAGCAGTGGACTTTTGAAGTTATACTTCTTTTGGGGTTGTTTGGGAAAAATGATGAGAGTGAATTTTTACGATGCGCGCGCACACCGACACCTAAAAACGACACCATGATGTTGTTCCGATGCGCGCGCACGCTGACACCTAAAAGCGACAAATTCAATGGGTAATTGTCTCTCAAGTTTTTTTGTTTTGTTTCGCTAAAGAAGTATAACTTCCTATGTGCGTACATAAGTACACACACACTTTTTATAGCTTGCAATGGTAATGATAAGACTATTTTCCCGTGGTTGTGGTAAAGTCTATAGTGGGAAATGCCAGACCTAAAACAACAGACCAATGACACGACGGTGATAACCACATTGATTGCACATTCACATTACACTCAATATGTTGTAGGCTACATAGGTCCGTCTAGGGCCGCAGTTTAAGGAATATCGGAGTCAGTACAATTACAGGCAGTCATACCAACTAACTCTATAGATCTAAATGACCTTTAGTTGTACTGTACATGTGATGCTTCTTGTCATCGGGTTTGCTTTCTTTCTTCACCTACGAGTAGGTACAGTTATAATTAAAACCTGAAATGTTTAATATGTAAATCTTTAAACAGGTAACAACTGAAAAATTAAATTTTACGAGATCATGTCACGAGATCTTCCAATTTAAAATGTTTCAGTACATTATGGATAGGTATTTAAAATATTGAACGCCTGAGAAAAAAATTAGAGCAATTTTGCGTAACAGCCACTCGAGAACTGAATGTAAAATTTGACGTATAATTGGTCACATTGTACATTTAACACTGAGCCATTATAATAATAATTAATTCCATAAAATGTTATATATTTGACGCTAAATTACATTATTTTATTTCAAAGTATATCTCTCCATTCGATTGGTACATAAATATTGTTAAATGAATACTTTTATAAAATATGAATTAAATTAAATGCTAATTGCTGAATACAAAGAGATTTAAATATATAGGTATACTAACTACATAAATGTCTTTGGCTGAATATTACTATATGAAAAATATTATGATTTTATGAAAATCTATACATATAATAAATCTGTAGAAAAGTCGTGTCTGTAATTCTAATATATTCTTGAAAAAACAAGTCCAGGGGACTAAATAAAGGATTCTGAAGCCAAATTAGTGGTTTTAGAATTTTTGTCTGTCTGTTTGTCTGTCTGTCTGTGTATTAAGGATTCACGCAAAACTACTGGACCGATTTACATGAAATTTTGTATGTAGGTAGTTAGTAACCCGGGGCAACGTATAAGCTACTTTTTATCCGATTACGGAACATCAAAAAAAGAAGGTTAAGTATTTTCCTTCCTTTAGATGTTAATTTTCTATTATATCTTTGTTATTTCATTTTAAAAGTAATAATTTCAATAGATAATAGTGTCTATCAAAAATATGAAAATTGATAAGGTTTAACTTCAATTACTAATCTATATGTAAACTGGTTAAAACTGGTCTGTCAGTAATTATTGCAAAATTTTCATTATCATTATAGTTTTCTTAAAGAGATTTTTATATATGTCATGGCCAGATCGTAGAATTGATCATATATTATAGTCTATCATTTCGTGAAATGATGTCATTTTGTGATATTTAACACTGTTTGTTGACCATGTCATGATATAGCTTGACCAAATCAATGAATAGAAATCGTTTGAAGATATTAATAACTAAACACAACGTAGCTATTTCATGATATGGTCATATGACGATATCATTAAATCGGTTTTCACTGCTAGCGGCGCTGTTAGCGTATTTTTTAACAGAAACAGATCTTTTAACAGAATTGACATCACTTTATGCCTTACTGATATAATAAATAAATGTTCGCTTCTATCGCTGATATTATTAGATAGTACAGTTTTGGCTTTCATTAATACATCTAATAATAGCGCCATCTACTTACTCCTAAATAAACTAAAATGGTAAGTCACTGATAAAATTAAATAATAGAATGCTACTGAATATACGATGTAAAATGTAAATAATTGAAAATTCGTTCGTGGCATCGTTGGATGTGTAATTACTAGGTAGATGTGGTCAACAATCATGCAAAAGCTTAGTTTCAGTTTTTATGAATTGTATTTAAACAAATACGAGGGCCGTGTAGCTCGCTGTGAGATTACATCATGACACGGGAGCAAAACGGGTACGATTCCCCCGAGGATGAATCTGTTATAGAAAATTTTACGTGCTGACTTAACACGTGTCCGTTAAAGTGGTGAAGAATAACTTCGTGGGGAAACCTAGATGTCTGAGTAATTAAAATAGTCATGGTGATGTGAAAACCGTAAATCTGCATTTGAAACATTGCAGCATACTGCCTTGTGCACAGTAGTGAGACGTATATTAGCTGCTACTTTACTTTTTTACCTTTAATGAGACTTATAAATCAGTTTATAATTTAAGATAGCTTTCATATTTTCAGACATATTAAGATATTTGTGACAGTCCTGGTTTCATAGCTCATATGAGTATATATGTAAATGAACAGGCTCTTGCGGAAAAATACTTTAATTAAAGAAAGCAGATTTTACTTAAAAAAAGGTTCATTTTATTTTACTTGTCAAAGGCGGTAATAAAACTGATTAAAACTTACATTTCATGGTACGTAAGCATTATTATATATTTTAGCATATATTTTAATTGCAATTTGAAGTGTCGATTTACCACGTAATCGGCGGTGAAGGAAAACCTTTAATCTGAGAAGTTTCCCAGTTGAGGTCATCCCGTGTTGGAATCAGCGTAGCGAACACTGTTTTGGCCAAAAATTCTCTGCAGCCTGTGCCCAGTAGTAACATGTATGTAAGCTGCTACTTTTTTACCTTTCATGGGGCAATATAATATGCAGTTTTTATTTAATTCATATTTTCGGGTATGTTACTTTTTTGTTTTCACTCTACCGTACATATTAAGGGTTGCAAAGATGAGTAGAACTCATTATCGTCAGCCTATCAAAAGTCCACTGAAATTAACATAGGCCTCCCCCATAAATTGTCAAGTAGCTGGATATTTGCTATAGTTGCCACACTTGGTAGGCGGGTTGGCAACCGCGGCTATTATTGTTGTCAGGAAGATGATGCTGCCCATCTCCTGATTGTTTTCCTATGTCGCCTCTTACAGCGGGACAATATGAGGTGGCGGATTGTCTTTCACCGCCACAACAAGGCGAACATTTTTCTACTCCCGTTCATGAGTGTAGTGCTTCCCACGTCCGCTGTGAATAAAATTTATAAGGTATAAAACTAATATTAAGGATTTTATCGCGTTTAATTTTAACTTTTTTAATCCCCGAATAAAATATCTGAAATAAATATTATACCGTAAATTGATAGAAGACCTTCATGGCCTTCTATCAATTTACGGTATAATATCATTATTTTGTTAAAACTAAATTAATTTATTTGTAAAGAGTAAAATGTAAATAATAATAATAAATTTTGATTCCAAGACAATTTATTTACCTTTCTTATGGATACGTCGGAAAACACGTCCGATATAAAAAATAGTAGGTGTATCTATGCCAAATACCAATCATCTACTTCTAATAGAAGTGATAGAATTTTGCTAAATTTGGCACGGAACAGCATGTAATAATGTTCCTAAATTCAAGCTCACGCGTGCGAAGCCGCGGGTTAAAAGCTAGTAACTTATACAGACCTCGGTATTCCCGAATATGCACACAAATAATACTTCTTAAATCTAAAGTATTTTTGTTACCAATTTTATATTTTTGTATTTATATAATTCTACTTAAAATATCGGGTTAACAAATATAACTAATTGCAAACCATATTTATATTGCAAAAGGGAGCAATAAAAATATTTATAATAAGGAACCCTGTAAGTAATTACGAGGGCTATTTAAAGAAACAAACATACTCGCTATAAAATGTTAATAATTTAACACAGAGCAATTAGTAGGTATCTTAAAAAAATTAATAGTTTCAGTGTTAGTTGCGTTACTCATAACAAAATTCTATACAATAGTATGTAGGAAATAAATGAAACTAATCCGGCTGTTTCAATACTAGTGAGACTTCTAATATTTTTACAGCGTTTTAGAGATATGTGGGGACCTCACTGAAGTTTCACGTCAAGAGATAACTAAAAATATCTCTATACCGTGTTGATGTGTTTATTCCGTCTATGAGGCAATCTATGGAAAAGACCTATGTTCAGCAGTGGACTTTTGATAGGCTGTAATTAATGAATGAATGATGGATAATATATTGAAGGAGCAGAGAGGAAAATGGGTAGTACGTTCGTAATCGATTTATTGGTAGTTGTGTACCTTTTTTCTTGCTCCATCACAACTACCGCGGTCGTGCCGTGGTTATTATACTATCGTAACAGTGCCCTCTGCGTTCCGTGAAACAAACGATTCGTCGACATCGACGTCGATTAGACTAACATAAATAAATAAATAATTTCAAAGGGGTAGGTACTTATTATTCCCTGTGAAACCCATAATCCGGCAGAAATGTACCGCCTGAATATTAAATTACCACGATAGCACATTTTAAAAAGATAGTGCGAAATTACGCATTGTTCGACCACGTTTTTTGTTGTAAAATGTCAGATGAAGCTTCTATTAACGTTCATTTATATAAATAAGTATTACGAACCGGATTAATCAAACGGATTTTTAACGTGGTAGAGCCATGCTGCAGCTATATTAGTAGTATAGTTGTAGCACGAATGGGTCGGCTCGACCGGGGAAGGACCACGCTCTCACAGAAAACCAGCGTAAAATAGCAGCTTAACGCTGCTGTGTTTCGTATGGTGAGTGTAGAGAACCGGAGACCCTTTTTGCTGGAAAAGAGGCATTCCATCTTAGTCCTCACGGGTGACAACGCATCTGCATTTTGATTCGCAAACGAGGATAGATGTAGATGTCTATGGGCCACAGCAACCACTTACCATCAGGTGGACCGTGTGCTCGTTTGTCACCCTATCCTGTAAAAAAAAATCCTTAATTTTACTAAGTCATAAACTAAATCATAAACTAAATCAATTTATCGACAACGTTTTTGTTTCGCTAATGGCACATCAATAGAGGTGTCTATGGAATGGAAAAATGGTAACAACCTTGTCTTTTTATAAGGTGACAATAATATAGCTATCTTATTTTGTATTCCCTCTATGCTAGTAGTAGGTATTACTCTGAGAAGGTGTATGACAGGGTGACGTTATATCCCCGAAATTCTCCACCGCTGCATTGGAGGACGTATTCAAGCTACTGGGAAGGATACGGTATTAAAATCAATGGCGGGTAAATCACCTTCGATTTGCTAACGATTTAGTCATTATGGCAGAATCGGTAGAAGACCTGCACTATGCTCAATGGCTTCAGTAGAATGAACATGGACAAAACGAAGGTCATATGTAACGTCCACCTATTTTACTCTCACAGTACATGTCACAACTATACCGGTAGTTGTACGGAGCACTAAGCAAAGAGTTGTTAACGAGTATGTTACCAAGGATAAATTTTCCGACTAGGTAAGTCTAGCTTCGACTGAGCGTGCAATCGACGGATCCAACTTGCCTGAGCAGTGTTCGAGAGATTACGACACATCGAACGAACCAGAGTAATCGACATAACGCCACGGATCAGTAAGCTGAAGTGGCAATGGGCCAGCCATTTAGCTCCAAAACCGACAACCTTCCCCCCCCCCCCCCCTCTTTCCACTAGAATGAGTGACGACCTCGTAACTTACGTGGTAGAGCCATGCTGCAGCTATATTAGTAGTATAGTTGTAGTACGAATGGGTCGGCTCGACCGGGGAAGGACCACGCTCTCACAGAATACCAGCGTAAAATAGCAGCTTAACACTGCTGTGTTTCGTATGGTGAGTGTAGAGAACCGGAGACCCTTTTTACTGGAAAAGAGGCATTCCATCTTAGTCCTCACGGGTGACAACGCATCTGCATTTTGATTCTTTATTGAAGATAGATGTAGATGTCTATGGGTCACAGCAACCACTTACCATCAGGTGGACTGTGTGCTCGTTTGTCACCCTATCCTATAAAAAAAAAAATGATGCAGGCAGGCGATGGATACAGGTGGCTTAGGACCATGATTTGTGGCATTCCTTGTGGGAGGATTATGTTGCAGTGAACTTGTAATGAGCTGTGATGATGATGATGATAACGATGATCCGTGTTCACTTCGACGTATTTTAGCGATTGCCGTTTGTTAAACTAAAGTCAATATTACTAATCGATAGCCATAATCGATTGTCATGGTCTTAACTCTGTACCATTAGCATGCCGATTGTAGTAATCGATGCAATAGACCGTGATTATATTGTGTTCACTAGTGGGGAACACTCCGTCCTCCTGACATCTAACTAGCTGACCTTGACTGCCTAGTTTCCCTTGAGCTAAGCTGACAGAGGTTATTTTCCTGTAGTTTTCCGAGCATTTGTGATTAAGATCCATCAGATATCGCCGGTACTGTACTGTAATATTTTCAAAGTTAAAGTGAAAACGTGTTTAGTTGTTTGTGAATATTAAATAAATGCATGTAAGTGATTAAAAAATTCGCTTACAGTACGGGAATTTTTATACTTTACTGACACGCTTGGAAAAAAAGGAAATGACTTAATTTGAATTAGCTAATTTTTAATACTCTCAAAAAGAGCTATTATCAGCTGTATGAATTATATTTCGCCGTAAATTATATTCGCCGTATCAATATCGTAAAATATACTGTTAGAAGAAAAATTTAACTTTTTTCCAGGAAAGTTATTTAGTAGGTATGTAGTAAAATCCAAACATTAAGCAAAGTAAGACAGCTTATATCGCATTTTATAATATAATAATAGCACTTTTATCTTCGACGACAGTTTGTATTTGCAGAGCAGACATAAAATTTCAAGGTATTAGAGGCATAAACTAAAATAATTTTACTTCTCATTACTTGGATACGATGAAATACACATCGGGTGGATGATTGACCGCAAGAAATGTCGGTCACTGATTTTCTATATAAACGCCTAGGCTTAAATTGACGCCTGACCTAATAGCAGCATTCCATTTATTTAGAAAAGTGCAGTGATATTGCTTGTTTATAACTTGCCAAGATGAAAAATATTTGAAGACGTAAGCAATGTGCTGAAATAAATGTACCCGACATTCAAGACTAATCCCTTGACCGAGAGAACGTAAATACCTCACTAAAAACACCTCCAGTGCGATGACCGACCAGGTGGAGTGAACGCGCGATGTACTGATGTACTTGTACTTAGCGAATGGAAACATAAATTGATTTATATTACAATATTATAATTATATAGTATTCACTTACTCATCAAAAACCTAGACCACTTCTTGGTTACTTAGAAGAAACTTAAATTTGTCATCAAGATCATTAGACGTATAGAAATGAAATGATTTATCGATATTCGGTATCGCCCGATTTTGCCAAAGTTATTGGTGCGGTTAGTTTCAAATACTTGATTTGTCGACATTTAATTCGTATAGTTTAAATTAAAAAATAGTAAAAGCGTAAGTGCAAGAAAAACTTCGATGGTCACGTATTTATTTAGATGAATAAAAACCTTCTTTTAATTAATGACCCCACCAAAGTCATAAAATGTAAATAGGGGACCAATACTACAATTGCTATGGAAATTGCATCCTATATTTCAGTCCAACATCTTTGGTCTGAGCCCTATATAGTAATGCAGAGCTATATTGGATCTATTCTCAATTAAGAATCGAAATGGAAATGCGTTGTCAGCTTTTTTTTATAAAAATCGTCACATTAGTCGTTCAAAATACGAGAATTTTATTGCACGCAATTCAACCTTGCGTTTGAATATTACAACAACAACATTTACAATCACACATTTTTTTTAATAATTGGAAAACCTAACAAAGTCAAAAATATTATTAAAATATTTCTCAATTGTTCATTAATGTTTTTCAATCGATGTGGCCACACACTAATGTCTTTATAAAAACTTCTTTGATGATACAACCGAAAGACTTATTTCAGAACGATTCTTAAAGCATTAGTCACACTCGTCGCCTAAAATACGACAATTTTCTTTATTATTTTATTACGCTTACTCAATGTTTGGGGCGTCAGGCGATATTTATAACTTTTTTTTTCTTAGCAACGCCGTCGGTTTATAGCTGATAGTAATGCACGAATTTTCATAACTCTGCTGACAAATTAATTTTGTTTTATTTCGCTTTCAATAATGTTACACTTCAACATGTCAATAAATTATTAACAAACTTATACATCCACTATCCCATCCTCGAAAACAATTATAAGACAATAACTAGTGATGCGTGGAATAGAGAATGGGTTGAAACAATTTTTCTGGCCACTTTTTTATATTTATTATATGTTTTTTACGTGGCAGAGCCACGCTGCAGCTATATTATGGTAGTAGCGCGAATGGATCGGCTAGACCGGGGAAGGACCTCGCTCTCACAGAACAATACCCGTGTAGTAGCGGTGTAAGAAATCCACTACCACATTTTGTCCCGTGGATATCGTATGATGCGACAGAGCAGCTGCGTCTTCCTAATAACATCTAAAGAATAAATACTGCGGTTGCCAACTCTCCCGCCAAGCGTGGCAACCATGGAAAATACTTTTTTATGAGGCAATCTATGGGGATGATATGTTCAGCAGTGGACTTTTATTGGACTGTAATGATGATGATGATGAAACACTAACAAAGTGACCCCATCGGCCAAACTTAGACTACGACTATAAGTAATATCCGTATAATCCGAAGCTGTGCAGGAGATATTATAATACATAAGGCACTCGCTTTTCCGACTTAACCGTGTCACACTCTTAGCTACCATCGGGGGTATCCACTATCTAGCAGACCTAATATCACAGCCAAAACCGACAACAAACAATCTGTGACATTGAGCCTAGCTAGCGCTCAAGTAATATTCTTTGAAACTGAAAATGTTTATAATTATTGTTGGCTAATACGTACAGGTAAGCAAAGTGTAGGTAGGGGAATCCCCACTGAATGAAGTAAAGTCAATGTATTCAGATGCCTTACTATCATATTTTGTGGTCGTGACATTTTTTTGGGGAGGTTTTTGTTCTGCAGTGCACTTGTGAGAGACTGTAATGGTGATAGTGATGAATGCTTATATTAAACGAGCAAAATTATAGTCTTTTATAAATGATATTTTCATCATATCACCTTGACTCTTGGCATTACGTTACATTAAAAGATTAATTTTTAAATACGCTCCTCATGTCACCTCGAATGCATGTAGGTCATGTTTGTTTACCTAAAATTCTATAATTTCTGATCTTATATTAGACAGCCCGAAAAACATTTTATAACTTACATTTAGTAAACCGTGTTCCCGTCTAATAAAATAAACGCCCATACTCACGAATCTACTGATCTAGATCTAGAGCCGTGGTAGCTCAGGGGCAAGCGCTCGCTGTAAATCTAGCATGCGAGCATCCCGGTTCTAGCCACGTCTGCACCAATGAAATTGTTAATTCCAATTAACAATTTCATTGGTGTATGTACTTATGTAACTCATGCTCGGCGGTAAAGGAAAACGTGAGGAAATCTTTAGGTATCACAAATTTAAAAAATATTTCGTGGATATGTGATGTCCCATTGGGACTGTGCGGCAGACACTTGCTTTCCCTAAAAACTGTCTCAGAAATTAGAGGTCTCTTGTGCCTAGCTGTTCTATATATATAAAGGTTGTATAACGCCCACCAACATAGATATCTAATGTATCATTCTTTTTATTTTTCTCAATTTATTAAGGAACTTCGTGGGATCGATTTCGACTATATTCGATGCGTTTGCAGTCTGGAATGTCGTATGCATATTCCTCCGATTGTTTTCTGCAAAATGCGTCTCTGTATATGAGCTGTTATAAGTCGTGACCTAATCTCATCCCCTGGTGTTGCAGTTGTTCATGGGCGGCGGTAGTCACTTACCATCAGGTGAGCCGCATGCTCGTTTGCCCCCTCTCCTATTAAAAAAAAAAAACAGGATGAAAGAACACCATCAGTGCAGAGATTTGATATTTTTGTTTTCTTAGTTATTATATATATAGATATATATATTCTTATTTTTTATTTTTCCTTTACAAAAGCTACCTATGCAGTCCACATTTTAATTTTCGAATGATACGCTTAAAATGATTTAGTTTTGCTTGAGGTGCGAGCTGTCGGCCGCAGAGCTGTGCGCGCCCTAATTTCAGTGATTTACTTGTCCAGAAATATTCGTTGAGCTGGAAAATTGTCGTGTCTAATTCTGTCTCTTAAATTTCTTTATTACCAACGTTATTGCTTCAGTTTACAAACTTCATATCTTTTAGCTGGAATATTGTCAGGATATGATATTAAAAAAGTATATTACAAGCAGACAAGTGAAGGCATATCATTACGGATCATAGACATCATAGCCTGAACAATGTTGATAACGTATAAGTCAAAACCATGCTGATAACGTATTTCTTTTACATTTTATTGTAATACCAATTGAAGATATAGTTATAGGTGATAGCTTATGATATACCAACAGTTTCTATTTTCGATTAGATTCAAACCAACGGGCTCTTCTCATTTTGATTTTAACTGACGCAAATTTTCAAAATTTGAATGTTATATTTATCATTAAAATATATATAAATTGTTCGACCGTCGTTCGACCGCCTTTAACCTCTTCTGTATAAGCCAACTAGTAAAACACAATTTTTTAATATAAAGTGTATAGTATGTATTAATAGAGCTACAAAAATCTTTTTTTTATATATGTATTATATATTGTATGTCTAATACATAAAAAGTTAGTTCTTAGTGCTGCAGCTACGAGTATATGCATAGCTGCAGCGTAGCCCTACCACGTTAAAAATACTACAGCATTTAGTACTATTATTTATTCTGTGCTATAGTTTAAACGTATTAAATTTACCTTTTATAATAAGAAGTTAAAATGTGACCCTAAAAAATCCTGTTTGTTTCTCGAATGAAACACTTTAATTGTTTCAACTAGTTATTAGTACAGATTTAATACGTGTCAATAAATATTTTCACTATAATCTTTTTGTAGCTGAAAATAAAAGTTAATCTTGTGAAATCCACCAACTCACAGAAGAACGTAGCGAAAACATGCTCCATGTATGTAGGAGAGTATGATATACCCTATGTATAAGGTAAACAATAAAATGATGTTATTAATCTATTTTAGCTTTAATGAACCGTCTACTTATTTTGCTCACTTTACAAACGTGTCATAATTATTCAATAAAGATATACATTATTTAATAATAGTGTCATTCACAAAAATGTATTTCTTATGGTAATTATTCATTAACACAATATTATATTTTTTCTGGCTTTTTCTTGATTTTACACGTACATTAGTTAGTCCCAAAGTATATTTTACTTCGAATAAAAATAATTTGTATAGTAAATTGTATAAGTAAAAAGAGCAAGAAATCCGATATAAATACAAACGTTTTTAAACATCGGCAACTCACCAAAGCCGAAAGCTCTGGCGAAATCAAATACGCACAATTTTTATACCTCGTATAGATTAACCTACTGCTGACACACTGACCAACAAATCTATAAACTCGATGTTTAGTCTACCACACAAACCGATAGGATTAAGAGGTATTTTATTATATTAACAAAATCCAAATATTTCCAGGCTCATATTATGTTGCCGTCGTCTCCGATAATTTGACAAAGTATAATAACCTGTCAAATATCACATGATAAATATCACCAAAAAAACATTAAAAGAAATTATAAAAATTGCCTTGATCATTTATGCTATGGACCTGCTAAGCATTAATTTCATTAAAATATATTAAACTGCTCGTATTAACTGTTATAATTGCGTTCACTGCTCGAACCACCATTATGTTGTGTGACGTAAGCGGTGATAACTATAGTGACTAGCGGCGTGGACTTATTAAATGCATCATCATCATTACAGCCCTTCACAAGTCCACTGCTGAACATAGGCCTCCCCCACGGAATGCCACAAAGCACGGTCCCGAACCACCTGCATCCATTGAATTCCTGCATGTCTTACCAGGTCGTCACTCCATCTAGTGGGGGGACGTCCTACACTTCGCCTGCCGGTACGAGGCTGCCACTCGAGAACCTTTCTTCCCCAACGGTTGTCGGTTCTTCGAGCTATATGGCCGGCCCATTGCCACTTCGGCTTACTAATCCTTTGGGCTATGTCGGTTACTCTGGTTCTACTGCGGATATCCTCATTTCTAAGTTTATCACGCAGAGAAACCCCGAGCATAGCCCTCTCCATAGCTCGCTAAGCGACCTTGAGCTTCCTCATACGGCCAGTAGTGAAGGACCACGTCTCAGTTCCATATGTCATCACTGGCAACACGCACTGGTTGTACAATTTATTTTTGAGGTTTTGAGGTATGCCTGACGAGAAGATGGGTCGTAATCTCCCGAACGATGCCCAGCCGAGTTGAATCCGTCGATTGACCTCTCGGTCGAAGTTGGACTTACCTAGTCGGACTATTTGTCCCAGGTAAACATATTCGTCAACAACTTCGAGCTTAGTGCTCCCAACAACTACCGGCATAGGTGTGACATGGACATTAAACATGATTATTAAATGCATAGCACTGTTCAATCGTGGAGTATCACATCAACTTCCTAAATAGACTAATCTGTTTTAAACCAAAAAGTTTGTTTCGTCAGCAGTTAGTGCACTTCTGCTTCATTCATTCATTCATTACAGCTTTTCAAAAGTCCACTACTGAACATTGGTCTCCCTTATAGATTGCCTCAATTTGACATAGTTGCCACGCTTGACACGCAGCTTGGCAACCAAAGTTTTTTTTTTTACTTTGAAGTTGTTATCATCTGTTTCATATCCCTTGTGACACTGACTGGACTATAATATGGAGTGGTGGCTTCTCTTACACCGGCTTCTTTTTACAGTGTAAATATACAATTTGTTAATAACTCAACCATATTGCCTCTTACCGGGTCCAAATTTTGTGATTTTCTTTTTTGGCACAAAACCAACATATTATTGAGTCATTTTACAGACGCACCAACGATTTTAATGTATATAAAGATACTGCTTCGTTGATCTAGCGGTAATAAACGCGACTGCTGATCATGAGGTCCCGGGTTCGAATCCCGATTGAATCAGCTATTGGGTTTTTCTGCCAAAAATAGCTCCTTTGAGACTGGCCGCCGTAAACGAAATGATTACTGCACACACCACATCGCACTCGAGAAGTGAAAACAACACAACATAAAGTTTAGAAAACGTGTCTATATTATTCTATTCGTTAAATAGAAAATTTGTTCAATAAACCGCAATTTCTTACATCTACGATTGGTTAAAGTTTCCTTCTCGTATTTTCTGTCCATCGTACGACTATGCCCTATTGTTTATTATTGTTGTTTGAGTGGCTCGTTGGTCTAGTGGTCATGGGCTCGACTGCTGACCATGTGTCAGGGCAAGAATCTCGGTCGGGCCAAAATTAGTTATTGGGTTGTTATGTCAAGAATTCTCAGCACGAGGTCATGAATGTCGGCGGTGTTTCACCACCGCGCCTCGGAACGCATGCAAATCAGTTGGTCCTGCGCCTGATCTCTCTCCGGTCGTGTCGGTTTACCGTCCCATCGGACTATGAGAGTGAGACAATAGAGAGTGCTCCTGTGCTTGCACATACACTTGAGCACTATAATCCTGTCCTGCGATTCCTAGTCTCCGTTGAGACTGGCCGTCTTTGACCAGAATTCAGGCTGGAGTATATTCTATTACTGTCGTTGTCATAAGTTTTCAATCTCACAAATTTTTTGTACTTTGTGTTTATCATTTCAGATAAAAGTATAGTAAAGATACAGCTTATATGTATCCCACTGGGCCAGGAGTGGGACACACACCAGGATCACCATACATAGGACTAGGAGACCTGGGCACAGGCCTCCTCGTATTTCTGAGTGTTTATGAGATAAATAGATATTAAAATTCTTTATACTGTATGCTATTACAGCCTATTAAATTCCACTGCTTAACAAAGGCCTTCCCCATAGGTTGCCTCATAATTCCGCCAGATTCGCCACGCTTGGCAAGCGATTTGGCAACTGCAATTTTTCAAAATTTTCAGCTGCTATCAGGAAGATGCTATTGGCCATCTCCTATTTCAGTTTCTGTCTGTCGCCTTGTACAACAACCACGGGACGATATGAAAATAAAATACCTTTGAAATATTGATTTTACGTACATATTTACTTATACTTTTTATTTAGCTTAGTTTCTACAATTAAAAAAACATCGGAAGGCATTAGTGTGTTCTGCTTCTATCCAGTCTACTAGACTATAATGTATTGAACGAGTATTGCATCAAACGAGCGCATTGGCAGACTTCGGGACGGGCTATTTATTTCTCATCGGATGCAAACTGCCGGGTGTGAGCGTACGAATGGCACAGTTAGATGATTATCTCGGATCCCTTTACGCGTTACTTTTAGATACGACTTATCGATATAAATTACGATGAATATAATATCGTCAATAATGAGCTAGTTAGTTAGTTTGGTTAGTTCGTTTTTTTTTTTAAAACGTCACCCTCACACTAGGATTTTCTTCTGTATCGTGGAGGCAGTTTACAAACATAAATTGCACAAGGACAAACATTCAAACCAGAAAAAATATTCGTAGGTCATACAAATACATGTTCCGTGCGGGATTCGATCTCGCAGCCTTCAACTAAGCCACTGCGCCACGGAGCCATCAACTGTCGTGAGTGAACAAAGTACGCAGAGAACGGGAAAATAGTAAAATAAACAAGGAAACTAGTTTCCGTTACTAACTATATTATGTAGGCAATTTTAAGCTTAGCTGCGTAAACAGCGGATATTTAATCTCACTCGATATAGATACTCGTAATCTAAGAGCAAGAATAATTTTAATTAATGTTACTTGAATTAAAGGCTGGACAAATCCACTTCCACTATAGACTTTACTCTCCATTCATCCACGTGGTTAGTTATTGACATCGAAATTTCCAGAACGGAAGCGATCAAACGAAAAACTCGTCATGTGGTCATTTGCGATACATTCTGTGCGATTGCGTAACTCCGGTAAGAATCGTGGTTGGCTTTCTTTTGGCGTTCGACATTTGCTCTTGTTTTATTATGTAAATGTAACAGTGTCGATTATAAGACGATGTTTTTTTTTACTTAATATCTTATTTTAGGTTACAAAATTGTAATTGTGCATATTACATAATGAAAAAAACATAACGTAGTTAAAGTCAAATATTTTTATTTAAATTGGCTTTTATAAACCACTTTTCGAAAGTCAAAAGCTACGCCATCGCTGCGATAAGCTCCTACTGCGGGAGATCTTGTAAGAAGAGGCGGCAAGAAACTTTTTTTTTCTCCCAACAGTTGCAATTCAAACTTATACAATATTTAGTAAGTAAAAAAAGTCTCGGGAAGTTCATTATGTCCAGGCAGGGCAGAAAACATTAAGAAGGCATTTTAATGTTCTTTGAATTTATATCGCAAGCACAGCGATATCGAAGAAAAAATAAAGGAGCATTTTATCACTAGGTACCTACTTAAAGAAACAAAAGTTGGGAAAACAAAATGTAAACCTATTTTTTTATTATATAGGACATTCATTAGAATTTGGAATTCCAAGTCTAATGTGAGTAATCGAACTTCAAAATAGCTAGGTAGGTTATTAGGAAACGTATACCTATACAAAAATAATATATTTAAGAAAAATAAACCGTTTTTACTTGAACTTAGCAAGTAGTTGTAGTAATTTACCGCAAACGCCAATGATTCTTGGCAAAACGCTGGTTGTTTTTGCCAAACGTAGCAGATTTAGCGTTTAATTTTTTTACCGTCAGTTTTTTCTGTCATTAGACTCTTTGCCAAGATAATCATTTAAAAAACGCTAAGTGATATCTTAAAAAAATAATCAAGTTCGTATTTCGATTGAGTTTGCCAAAAATCGTCCCTTAGTTTTTTTTACACAAAATAGACGAAAAAGACTCAATCTCAGTTCAGTTTACTTCTGTTAGCTGACACTGTCTATGTTTGTCTGTGGTCGATTAAATTTTTAGTCGTTATTTTTTTAAGATGAGTACGGCTTAATTACGATTTAAATAAATCTATAAAAATAAAATGAAAGAGGTTTGCAGTTGTGCGCGCATCACAGAAAAACTACTGGATATAGATTTCAATTAGGTTTTCTCAGCTTTATTTCTTAGAAAATTGGCACTTATCTAAAAAAAAAATATTGCGATATCTTCATTTAATATAAAGTTATTAAAGTTTCAAGAAACAACGATTTTTATAAGCACTACGTGTTCTATGATGTGTGTTTTCTTTGTTAATATATCAAGCAACGCGGACGAAATCGCGTGTATCAGGTAGTTGAATGAATAAGTATTATTGCCCATTATTATGCTGTATTTCCGCAATATGATATTTGATAGATGTAATTACCTATGAAGGTAACTATGACAGCAGGACTGCAAACTCCTCAGTTTTCCCCGTGACTATAAATGCCATACAGCAATCTAAACTATGTCAATATAAAAATAAAGAAATTGTAGCTGTAATAAAATTCTGAAAACTATAAAATAATTTTACTTAGCTGCTTGGAGGCAGAAATGGGTAAAAGGCTAAAAACCGCTTTTAAACCATACTCATAACTGATAGACTTTCGCTCCGATAAGCAATAATGTATTTGTTCCTAAAACCACGTTTTTTAATTTTTATACAAGAATGACAAATGAGCACATAGTTCACTTATAAGTGAATGCTGTGGTCTATAAACAAACTCTTAACATCTTTTCGATTAAAAAGTCAAAGTGCAAATGCGTTGACAACAATGAAGATTAAATAATTAAAATCAAAATGGAATGCCTGCATGTCTGTAATGCAGTCGTACAGCAGTCAATTGCAGCTGATACCACGTATTATAAATTTATAAAGCTTAACATTTAAAATTATTGCTTTCGTTGTTTTGTTTGTATAAAGATTTGTGCTTGCTGTATATTTATAATGGAATGTTCAATTAATCCGACAATTTGGCAAGGTTTTGCATCTGGAATATGCATACAAGCCATCCATTACATTGAGATATGAATATTGTCGATGGATATTTTGGTGGAAAACATTAATATACGGTAATTAGTTACAACATTTATGCTTATCATTTTTGTTGACGTTTGACAAATGAACTTACTTCTTACTTCGAAAAAATAAGAGTTTTCATTTCCATAAAACAATTTATGCCCGCGAATATGTTTGTTGCCTAAAAGTTTAGTTAATTCAAAAGGTTGTTATTTGTGATCAAATCGAAACGAAAATTAATGTTATCATAAGTTAAGCAATACTACTGAAACTAAGTATTATTACACTTTATTAAAAAGTAAAAATACTTTTATTATGGAAAAACTATACAACAATTTTGAATTAAAATTTTGTCCAACAAAAAAAACATCAAATTTCTACGTATGGTACCTCTTTTTACATAGGAGTCGAACCAGTTTGAATGGTAAGAACGTTGTAAGGCAATCTATCTTAGTACTCAGGGTGACAAAGTATATATCAGAGTGCTATTGACACACAAGCTTTACTTGGTGATAAGTGTTTACTGTGGTCCATGGATACCTGTAACCAATTGCAAAAAAAAGACTAAAGTTGCTTTGTCACCCTGAGTACGGTATTATTTCAGTACCATTAAACTCGTCAAAAAGTCGAATCTCCGTGAAAACTTTAGTAATTGCATGTATATATTTGTTAAATTAGGTATATACTTATCTATCGTGGAGAAATTAGAATCTTCATTTCTCTGTCAATTTAATTCACCTACAACGTAAAATAGGCCCTTAAAATAATTAAAAAAATATTTTATAATGACAAAATATGTACTAATATTTCTATTTGTAATCATATCAACGTCCTCTAATGGTTCCGTTTGAGTGCTGATGTACTAGCTTCACCGACTAATCGATATATTTTAGGATTCGCCATTTCAGTTTTAAAAATAAATCCCATAAATATATTTACTTATTTATTATTCACGTCTAGGGGATTATCGCTAAGATCTTCAAAAGAGTTTTGAATTGAAATTTGCAATCTTATTATTGTTCAAAGTAATTTATTGCTGACATGTTCGAAATTCTTTAAGAATTAAGCGAGAGTCTGAAGTGAAGCCTGGTGTTGAAACGTTGATAGATTGTTACTTTTACTTTTTGCAAAAATAAAACTACGTTCTTTATTTTCTTTTTCTTTAAAAAAAGTATAATACAACAATATTCTAAACATATATTATGTTATAATTGTTAATTCTCTTCGTTGCATTATATTATACAATATTATTAGTGCGTTGTAGATTTTTTAATAGGATAAGGGTGACAAACGAGCACACAGTCCACCTGATGGTAAGTGGTTGCTGCGGCCCATAGACATCTACATCTATCCTCGATTACAAATCAAAATGCAGATGCGTTGTCACCCGTGAGAACTAACATGGAATGCCTCATTTCCAGTAAAAATGGTCTCCGGTTCTCTACACTCACCATACGAAACACAGCAGTGTTAAGTTGCTATTTTACGCTGGTATTCTGTGAGAGCGTGGTCCTTCCCCGGTCGAGCCGACCCATTCGTGCTACAACTATACTACTAATATAGCCGCAGCATGTCTCTTCCACGTTAAATTAGAATGGAATAGAATCATTTTTATTTAATATAGATTACATATAATTCTTATTGTAAGTCATTTTTTACTTTTACCACTGGTTCGGAAAAAACCTCTGTCCTGAGAATAATCAGCAAGAAACCGAAGGGGACTTTTTTTAAATAAAATTAATTTACATTTATTTTATACAATTAGTATGAAAACATTTAGAAACAGCATGGTAGCGATCACCTCATTCCCAGGGGTTATTATCAATCATATACTCTTTAGTAATATAATAACCCTTATTAAACAAGTTTTGCTTAATAAAATTTTAAACTTTTTGTTAGATAAGGCCTGCATATTTTCTAGGACTTTGTTGTAAAAGCGTACCTATACTTTGCTCCATGATGGAATTACTGACTCTTTATAGTCGAGTAACTGGTATAACTAACTTGTGCTTGTTCCTAGTAATTACAGAATGTACATTACTATTTCTAATAAAACTATTTTTATTTTTGTGTACATACATTAGATTTTCGTAAATATACATTGTTGATGTTTCATCTTACCAACATTTTAACACTCTTTACATCAGCTTGACCTGTATGTATGTATCTATGTGGGTATGAATGTAATGGCATTTTTAAATAAAGTTTTCACCCACTTCCAGACGTCTATATTTTCTGAAAATTTGCGGACGTATTAAGAACCTATGACAATACAATAAATCCATGAATGTGACCTAGTATTCTCACAAGGATCGTCACAGCTTATTCTCCTATCATCATCAATGCATGTTGTTTAAGTATTTTTAAACTCTTATGTTATTTAATTAAAGTTATCTTCGCTTCCCACTCCTAGGCACAGACCTACTCTCATTTGTAAGAGAGTTTTAGGGCAAGGAAATGTCCGCCACGCTACCCCTATTGGCAAACTTCACCTGTCTCCGAAATGTATATTTTTTAATTTCTCAGACATGCAGGTTTCCTCAAGATGGTTTCCTTCTTCGCCGAGCACGTGCTATATCAGCATTACAATGTCTTTGGTGCCGGCAGAGATCGAACCCTGGTTGCGTGCATACTGTGAAATGTACAGTGAGCGCTTAGGCCCTGAGCTACCAGGGCTATTCTTAATTAATAATTTGTTATAATACTTCTATACTTGTAACAAAGACAAAAATACCTTTGCCTACATGATGTTTCTAGTAAGGATAACATAATAATTTATGTGTCGTGTCCTTGTCTTTTGAATGATAATTAATTTAATGTGGTATCGTAAAATTCTGAAGGTCCATCAGTCGGACCAGTTGCACTTCAAAATGTACGTCAACTAAAATAGTCGAGCGAGCGACCGTCCGGCGACCGAGTTAGCCGGCGCAGTGCGCCCGCGAAGCCCTCTCGGGCCGGTTCTATTTCCAACCGATGTCCCGACGCATCCCGATCCGCTCGCGACAATAATACTGCACGCGACGGTGAAATGGCACTGGACTTTCGTCGCGGGAAAAACTTTCGCCACTGTAGAAAACGCAAGTGCATCTAAGCGTATACAACAATGCCGCACGCACAAAATGAAGCCCGTACGAGAAACATCAACGGAATAAATGGTATAGGAAAACCACTCAAGCTTCAAATATCAGATAAAAAGTCAAACGGCACATTAACACCTACTTCTAATGGAGCACTATCGCCAAATTCCAATGGGCCTCTCTCACCACCCATTTTGGATGCGACTCCAAAGAAACCGCCTAAAGCACCGCCAAGTCGGCCCATTCTGCCAGTGAAAAAGTCTAAAACGCTGCCAATTGACTTCGAAGAAAAAGTACCACCTAAGGTTTCGACGAGCGTCATCAGTGGTAAAAAACTTTTGATTACCAAACCCTTGAAAGAAGTGCAAACGATTCAACAGAATACTCCTGAAAATGGTAAATTGCTACTGACTCGTTCGCCAAGCCCTTCATATAAGAGGAGCATGTCATTGTCAGTAGAGACAGGGTCTATCGCGGAGCTTGCAAAAAGGCACGGAACAAACGGCAGTATTCTAGTATCCCGTTCACCAAGTCCATCGTCTTACAGTAGTATAAGGAGTTCGACAAGTCAATATTCAACGTGCAGTAGCAATGGCACCTTCGTACCTTTATCTAGATCGTCCAGCATGAACTCAACACTGTACGATAGAACTCCAACACCGCGTAGAATGTACCCACAGTCTTATGAAAATATTAATGGTGTTGACTTGAAAGAACTCAGATCTAAAGAACAGTCTCCAGTTGTATTTGACGCTAATCTATCTTTTGTACTGGGATGCAATAAGCAGCCGATTCGGCAAAAGTTTAAGCCGGTAGCTGCTCATTTAGAAGAAGGGACGTCTTCCAACTATTTAAGCAATAAGATCGATAATTTCCTCAAAAGAACCGATCATGTTATGGACGAATGGCGCAGGCTAGGACACAAAGATGAACCAGATTTAGACAAATACTGCAGTGGTCAGAACAAAAGGATTGGTAGATCTAAATCGGCAACTAATATCATGATTAAAGGATTCACATTGTTTAGCCGCAGTGGTAGTAGAGCGAGTAGTGTTTGCAGATCTAACCGAGAAATTTCTGAAGACAGAACAACCGTCTCTGAACTGGACGAGGTTGGTGAATTATCTTCCACAAGTTTTACTTCTAGGGGTACAACCTTTCGAAGAATTTATGTAGCTAAAGGCAACCTATCTTACGCAGTAAATTGTTCTTGTACTTTTAAATTATAATTTTCCAAGCCGACGGTGGCGCTAACACTTGCGTCCGTTGGCTAGTTATTAACGTGTATCGTGACTGATGCCAAAAATATTTTTATTCATTGTTTTTTATAAACCTCTATACCAATGAGTGAAATTCTTGGCCGTTTGTCATAGTAAAAAATCAACGTTGTCATTTAAACTAAAAGCGGAAGTGTCACTTTTACGAGAGACCAAAATTGTTACATAATTTGACACAAACGCGGTCTTATACTAAGAGGAAGCGTTATGTGTACATTTGGCAGCAGTAAAGCTGCAAGCAATGCAAATCACAGAAATGTTTGTTATGGACGAACCTCCCACTCGCGTCGTCAGTGCGTTCCAATTTTAAACCGTAACCCGCTGTTTGAAATATTACCAGCTTGTTATTAGGCCGTTCAGAGTCGAGGTTGATGATAAATAATGCGTTAATTAAAACCTTTTTACAGACTAATATAATAGCCGTTGTTAGATTCAGATAAATTTATAGAAGATATTATCGATGCCTGTGTTTGCAATAAACTTGCATATATCATATTTATGACTTTACTGTGAAGGTCTTAAATTGCTTCATTCGTCTTCTCTTTACATATTAGGTCATTTCAATGTTCACTATAATTAATGTCACTTACTTGTTAATTATATTCAAATAATTCGACGTCTACGTAAGGTCAATTTAATAATTATAAAATGGTCTTCTTAATGCAGAAAAACAGTAATTTTATTCTCATAATATTATTTAGTTATTTTTACACCAGTGTGTCAAAAACGTACCAAATTAAAACATAGAGTACACTTAGTTGAAATGTATATGCTTTTCTAACAAAGTACTTATTGTCGACAGCTATCAGAATTGGGCGGTGAGCTAGCAGAGGAACGCGCAGCGGCCGCTTTAGCGACTGAGAGAGCTGACGCCGAAGCGGCTGAGAGGCTGAGAGTTGAGAGGGACAACAGGGATTTGGTTGCTAATAATCAGCGACTCCAGCAGGTAATTTCCATTAGATACTAGTTTCTATTATAATAAGAGATTAGTCTGCCACATAGTTTTCCTAAACATTGTTATTTTTATGCAGTCCAACCTGAGGGTAAGTGGGAGCTCACAACACCCACTCACAGGTTCCCATAGACACCTCCACTTTTCCTCAAGTAAAAATCAAAATATTTTTTTATGGATAAGGGTGACAAACGAGCACACAGTCCACCTGATGGTAAGTGGTTGCTGTGGCCCATAGACATCTATATCTCGCTCGATGCCGAATCAAAATGCACATGCGTCGTCACCCGTGAGGACAAAGATGGTATGCCTCTTTTCCAGTAAAAAGGGTCTCCGGTTCTCTACACGCACCATACGAAACACAGCAGCATTAAGCTGCTATTTTACGCTGGTATTCTGTGAGAGCGTGGTCCTAAACCGGTCGAGCCGACCCATTCGTGCTACAACTATACCAGTAATAAAGTTGCAACATGGCTCTACCACGTAAAAAACGGGCCACAGTATCCACTTACTATCAGGTGGACTGTGTGCTCATTTGTCAAATTTATTCTATAAAAAAACAACATCATACGTAATATATATGTACCTATACAATTTGATCGATATTATTTATACTATTTTTAATACGGTATGAGACAATTGTACCTTTCACAAACATTTGGTTTATAAAAAAGAAAGAAACTCAATGAAAGAATCTCAACCACCAGGTACGCCACGGAGCCGTCGATTCAATACATCCTATCAAAAGTCCACTGCTGAACTGAGGCACCCATGGGGGAAACCTATGTTAAGCAGTGCACTTTTGATAGGCTGAAACGAATAAATGATATCATTTTACTTTTATGGCTCACATAATGTAATTCAGTTTTAAGTTTAGTATGAAATTATTCGTGCAAGGCATAAATTAAACCCGTTAAAAGTTAAAGTTAAAGTTACAGCCTATACGTCCCACTGCTGGGCACAGGCCTCCTCTCATTTCTGAGAGGGTTTTAGGCAAGAAATGTCCGCCGCGCTGCCCCAATGCGTGTTGGCGAACTTCACATGTCATCTATTTCTCAGACATGCAGGTTTCCTCACGATGTTTTCCTTCACCGCCGAGCACGTGGTAAATCAGCACTTAAAATTGCAATTAACAATTTCATTGGTGCCGGCGGGATCGAACCCGGTTGCTCGCGTACTGTGAAACTACAGCGAGCGCTAACCATCTGAGCTACCACGGCTCCCGTACGTATTAAACCCGTACTTATTTGCATTCTAGGCATCTGAACGTCTAGAACTAGAGCTTCTTCACTGGCGCTCAGCAGAGAACGGAGTAGAACCTTCCGACTCCGAGGGCTCAGAGGCGGAAAGTGGAATTGGCAGCGACAAGTACAAGCGTCGGTACGAACAGGCGCATAGAGAGCTGCAGCTGCTGCGTGCACAGCTTCGACGGCAGCACGAGGATGACTTGGAGCAGCTGGTCACAGTTAAGAAGCAACTCGAGAAGAAGGTTTGTAACATTGCCTACTGTTTTTTTTCAAGATCTACGAATCCTTTTCTTCTGACCACTGCAGTATTTGTTTAAACTGTACAAGAATTAAGCCTTATATTGACGTTGTAAGAGTCTATCACTGAATCTTCTTCCACCATTATATCATAAATTAAAACATCATTTAATCTATGTGGACTTATTTGGTCACATAATATCCTTAGTTAGTTAAAAGATTAAGTTTTCGACTAACATTTTTACATAATTATATTTTTCCATAGTTATATTTTGTGAACATTATTTGGATCTTCGTAGTATTTACTGGTGTTATTTGTTCACCATAACTTTAGTGATCATAAAATGTAACAGTTACTGACACGTGTAATATAATGAGGGCTAATAATTTTCTGCTCACCAGATGTCGCTAGTTGACACTGAGAAGTTGGTTTTTAATAAAAGTTTATCAGTTTCTAGAGTATTATATTAATACACAAAACAATACGTCAGTGGTTTGCTCTTTAATTTTTTGCACATTTTACACTTTTTTTTAAATTTTTCTACTTTTATGAATATCTGTGGTTTAGTTTATTTATTTTTAATATTATTAATATAAAATATAGCTAGCTAGCTATAGAAAGAAACATTAACCTTTACATTTTTCGAACAAATTGACTTCCCCACTATGAAATCGGCCAAATATTATACCTCACTTTTAAGTGGCGCCGCCCTGGTGGCAGAAAAAGTCGTGGATGCCCTCATTTGAGACCTAAACCCTCAACAAGAGGTTAAGATGTACTACATTATGTATGTATATCCATATACAATATAATATAATATGTAAGTACGAAATAATCACGTCACAGTAGGTTTAAGCTATATTTTATATATTAGGGGTGCATAAATATTTGCATGACAATTTTTAAGCTATAGGTCATTTTAAACAGCAAATAAAACGGGAGCATATGCCTAATCAGTTATTCGGTATAAACAATAATGGAAATGACTTGTGTTATCAACATTATACAACCCAATACTCCCAAGTCTGACTCCGTAGTGTCTTGACTTGATTATAAAATAAATCTTGTTTTACCGTTTGGCAAGAGAAATAGTCGTTAAATTTTATCTCATCGCATTGGAAACGTCTTTTATTGAATCTCGCCAAGCCATATCATAGGGAATCTTAAGCTGCCATCGCAAGAATCCACAATTGAATTTCATCACTTAATGGAGCAAGAGGTAATATAGCACATAAATATATTAAGAAATGAACAAGAGTATCGTAAAACAACTAGCGATTTAATAAAGAAAAATCATGAGTTAAACCCATTTTGCTTTAGCTACCGATCACGAACGTGATATTCCTTGGCCAATTTTCGAATACAAATACATTAAAAGTTATCACTATCATACACTTGTAGAACTATATTCTCTCTTTTGCTTATCTCTCTGTTCTAAAAATGTAAACAAATACTCAGGCTATCATCCTTTTGACTATATCATGGCTTTGACTGCCAAGTATTGCAACGACGTCAAATACCCCATTAAATTTAGGAGGGGAATATTTTTTTCAAGTGTGAACGACTATAATGATAATGAGCTCGTGAGTATAATACCAAAGCAATTTTTAATACAGTTATAATTGAACCGTGTTGTGCAGTAATGATCCAACCCACAAACTGGCCAAAATAATGATCCAGAGGTTCTTTTTACCCGACTGCAACAGAAGCTTTCTTTGGCTTTCTTTGGCACGCTCTGTAGCCTAAACAGCTTGATGGATTTTAACATGTGAGGTGTCGTTAGTTTTGCCTTATTTTACGGGAGTGACCTATGGTATAAAGTTTTCTCTTTTCAGTATACTTTTTTATACAGTTTGGTTTTTAATTACTGTTTTATGGGCTTGTCTAGTTTATTTTCAAGTATGAAAAACTTCTGAAAAATTACAAGTACCTAATCACAAATTCTACATTCAATTTTCTTTAAAATAATGTATGTACCATGATATAATAGGGCTTCTGCCACAACAAAAATGCATTTATCTTTCAAATCTGTTTATGACTTTATAACTTTATGTTTTTGTGGGTCGAAACATTTCTGCAAAACACGGTCCAATTTGTGTATATTATAAGTATCATATTATGTCCTGATCTCCTGTCAGTAACTTATTACTTTTAGTGATTAAATTGTTTTATTTTACACTTAAATATTTTACTGTCGTCGTTTGTAGGCTTATTTAATTTTTGATAGACTAAAATTATTCCTTCTGTTGTCCATATTTTTTTTTAACCACGAAGATTATTTAATTAACGATGCAAAAAGACATCATTACATTCATGAATTTTTAGATCGTTTCATAAAAGTAGAGCACAACGAAATGTAGCATTTTATCTCAAAATATAAATTCAGTTATCTCAGATCATCCTTGATCAAGTACTGACGCTGATAATGTCGTATAGTTCATGCGTGATAGCATCTCTGATATCATATCCATAACATAGTTGAACATAGCTTTTTTTGTTATTAACGTGTTTCTAATTATAATTTTACTATCAGTACCATTATCTAATTAACAAAACGCGCTCGTTTTTGTCAATAAACAAAAAGTTTTTTTTAATATATGCAAGTTATTGAGTTCATAATATAGAATACTAGAATGAGTTTAGGTATGGACTTAACCAATTACTAAACACAATGGATGATGCGACATTTTAATGATTTCTTTAAAAAGTAGTTGTATAAATGGCCTGTACTGTATCATTCTATCAATCCTAATTTTAAAACTCAATTATTGCTGCTTAGAATAGACAGGATGAAGCAGCGTCTAGTAGGATTATAATAGTTAATATCAATAGAATCAGCGATGGATGAAGATATTGAACAGGTCAGTGCTCTTTCAATTTGTAAGGACAACGTGGTTCGTGTCCGAGGAATCCGAGAATTTATTGCTTTTATCCATTTGTTTGGCAATTTATTTGGCTTCTGTCCAATCTTAAGAAACAACTGACACTCACTGATGTGTTCTTGACGGTTTTAATTACAAATACATTTTGTAATTGAGATGAAGATTCAGATTTTTAGATTTTCCTGTGATTAAACAACAATAACAGTTTTTTTGGCATATTGTAACGAATGAAGTTTTTTTAATATGTTAAAAAAGTGTTAAATAAATTATATAAATAAGTTTTTTCTAACTTATATAGTGTATTTCATACTTCATTTATTATTTTTCATTACATTAAGCAAAATGAATCTACTGAACACTTGCACCAATGGGTATGGAGAATTCTCAGTATATTTCATTTGCGTTACTGATAAGGATTAAAATCAGTAGAGGTCTTTATTCCCATAAATTTGAATTGATGACAAAATTTTAGTTGAGATAAATTTTACTATTAAGCTAGGCATTAAATAAATTGAGAATAGTTAATTGCCACTGGAGTGACTACCTGGTAAGAAAAGCAGAAAGTTGATAGATGCAGGTGGATAAGGATCGTGTTTTGTGGGGACTTGTGAAGGGTCGTAATGATGATGATAGGGAATAGAGTCGAACCATTTAAAAATATTCTCAAAAGATTTTGTTGCCTTATGCGAACATTACGTATATGTTATACACATGGAATGTGATGAGGTGTTGCGTTCTCTTGCGCCAACACAGGAGCGGCGATTTAATATTAAACAAAGTAATTTAATTTTCGCCAGGTCATTGTTGGACATTATCCATGTTTGGAGGGCTCTCTTTGTCGCTAGGCTTGGCAATATGATTGGTAATAGTATAGGCGTCTTCTTGAAGAGCCCTTTATCCTGCATTGAACTCACAAGGCTCTCAAGGAAAGTAATTGAGAGTATTTCAGTAATAAAAATTGAGTATCTTTAAGGCAAGGATGAATAGGTTTTTTTTAAAGTAAGCCAGTGCGCTTTCCATCCAAACCTAAAACACCTGGGATTAAAACCAAGTACTGGTTTTTAGTAAAAAATGTCAAAGACAATGAGAATTTCTACACTTTCTTTAATTTACTTTTATAACAACTTCAAATGTTTTTCCGTGTGGAGTGAGAAGGATTATCTTACACTCTCGCTAAAACCCCAATTCGCATCACATTTTAAGCTCAAAACGAATCAAAAGAAATATGGAATTACTTATCTTCTAATTGAAGTAATGGGATTTACTTGTGTTTTCTTCGTCGGAAAATATGGTTATCATAATTAGATTATGCGAGGGTATAAATTAAACAGTTTAAAAGATCCAAGGGAGACTAAAATTTTAGATTATTATTTAAAACGAACTCATGTAAGAATAAGTTGCACCTAATTTTCATACCAGGCGTACATAAATGTAAAAGATCTACAAAGCAGCAACTTCTATCAAACAATCTATTTCTAGGTACAAGATGCATACGAAGAAGTCGAAGAGCAGCGCGCTGTTGCCGCTAGCTGGAAACGCAAACTGCAGAAACTTACCAACGATATGGCCGACCTAAGATCACTGCTCGACGAACAGGTAACTTGTCTCGAATTATCCTTTACGTACACAAATTACATGTTTTGTTACTTTCACTTAATTTTCATATTACGTAATAGTCCACTGCTGGATATTAGCCTTTTCTGTTGTAGTGAAGTTTTTACAACGCCACGCTTGACAGACTGATTGGCGAGGTCCTCCCCATACATGTGAATATTACTCGCAGTTATTGAAGCGCGTCGATCGAGGCAAATTCTTTCCACAATCGGAGTGGACCTTGTGTAGCTTTACTCTTATTTGCTATATAGACGAAGAAGAAAGACGGTATCCCAACAAAAAATAATAAATAAGACTACACTCGGTGCTATTCATGCTGACATAAACTACAAATCCGCTCATCGAAGTACTGGCAACATTAATTTATTTTATTAAACTGCGCTATTTGCGTCCGCAGACATGCCGCAACAATCTGCTGGAGAAACGACAGCGGAAGTTCGACGCTGAGCTTCAAGCGGCGAATGAGGAATTGAAGCGCGAACGAGCGAGCCGCGAACGTCACGCGCGCGAACGTGATCAAGCGCTCGCAGACAAGTACGCGCTCGAGCAGAGCCTCTCTGTGAGTATACAAACACTTATTATGAAATTTTTTCACAACATAAATATAAGTACACGTAAATGACGCAACCATTGGGGACATTATCTACGATTTAATGGTATTGTTAAATCCCACAAGCTTCTATGACCATGACAACAGCTCATAATGAGGGCTAACAATTTTCTGTTCACCAGATGTCGCTAGTTGATACTGAGGTAAAGTTTTTTTGTTACACAATGTCATTTAATTGAGAAGTTAGTTTTTAATAAAAGTTTATCAGTTTCTAGAGTATTATATAAATACACAAAACAATGCCTCAGTGGTTGGCTCTTTAATTTTTTGCACATTTTTTACTTTTTTTTTAATTTTTCTACTTTTATAAAAATCTGTGGTTTGGTTTATTTATTTTTAATCTTATTAATATAAAATATAACTAATACATTACATATATACATTACATTAATATAAAATATTACAAAGTACAGAAAGAAACATTAACCTTTACATTTTCCGAACATATTAACTTCCCCGCTATGAATCTGTCAAATATTAAACCTCACTTTTAAGTGGCGCCGCCCTGGTGGCAGAAAAAGGCGTGGATGCCCTCATTGAGGAGAACCTATCATACAATACCATACTATGACAACCTATCAAAAGTCGACTGCTGAATAAGGGGCTCCCCCATTTTGGGCCAGATTGCCTCATAGGGGGATATTTGCCACAGTTGCCACGCTTGTTAAGTGGATTGGCAACCGTAGTTTGTGATTTTTATTTAGCTGTTATCAAAGAGATGCTCCTGCCCATCTCTTGAAACGAACCGTTCTCCTTCTTTCTGGGAGAAGCTTGCACAGTACAAATATACGTTCGTTGTTTACGCCAAACTCGCCCTTAAAAGTTCTTACAACTACAATCACTACTCTGGCGGACAGATTTATGTGGTAAATGTGATTGAACTTTTTATACGAAGAATACGTTTTGTCCTACGAAACTAAAAGTCGGTTATATATAAAGTACTTTGTGACTAAGCTACCATCAGTAGTGGAAATGGAGGGCTACCACCGTTGAATCGTTGTAGCAAATAGGCCCAATCCAATCCCATCTACTACTGAAATAATTGTTAATTGTCAAATGCTAAAATAACATCATGAAGAGACCTCTATGTATGAAAAGTTTAATATATTGCGAATATACTTTTACCTTCTCCATAGCCTTGTGTATACTGTTACTTAGTGTGTATATTAAGATTATGATATCAAAGTGTTAACTTTAATACCTTTTTTATGTACTTTAATTATTAACTATGTTTGTGGTATCATTCCATTGCATGCATGTCAGTTTCGTAAGAGATGAATTTGAAAAAGTTCCAGAAGCACTTATGCTCGTCGATAAATAGCAATATAATCTCGTATTTATGTTAGAACCGGTAATGGGTCGCACGGTCAAGTACGTGAGACGTCTGGTGCCTATTGCCAGGCGTGACAAATACTGTAAATTTTCTTTACTAAGAGAGAAATTTATGTCTAGCCGTGGTTTTGTAACGGGTTAATGAGAATGAAGGGGATGATTGTTTCTCCTTCCCTTATTGGAGTCAATAAGGATATTCCAAAATTTAGCATTTCTTTTTTTAGTTATATTTTTTGCTGACGTTTGTGGCCGCGAAGAGAATTCACAATACTATATTTTCCCGTGGGTTTGGTGGATTGTGACGTAAGAGGCGACAGAGCCTTGCCCATGTTATGTCATCTTATTGATAACATCACAAAATAATATACATAAACTGCAGTTGTAAACTCGCCAGAAAAGTATGGCAACTATGGCAAATAATGTCTTCCAAGCCGAATGTAGGTTGCGGGGGTAAATCTAACCGGAGACTTGCTATCTGCGCAGAACAGGATCTAGTGAATGGGTGTGTGCAAATACACTTCACTCTCATAGTCCGATGGGACGGAAATCCGAAACGACCACAGAGAGACAGACGCAGGACCCAACGGCTTTATGTTTTCTTTGGCACGGGGATGAAATTCACTAACTTCTTGTCTTCTAGCTGCTACTCAGAACTTCTTAACATTAAAAGCCAATAACTGATATTGGCCACACCCGGAATTCGAAGACAGGACTGTAGGAACAGCAGTCGCGCTTACGACTTCTAGACCAAGGGGGCAGTCGTTATAATATAGTAAATATTTCCTCTATGTGTCAACCTATTGATAGGCTGCAAAGAATGAATGATGAATAATATTAATTGTAATCATTGAGTTATATGTACTACGTACTAGAGAAGCTCTTCCAAACAAAAAATGTGCGCTACTCTTCGCGTCTTCGTGCATGCGCGGTAGATAGTAAAATATTACGATATTATTACCTATTTATTCACTTGAACAACAAAAAATTTTACTTACTTGACTACTGAATTGTTATTTACGTAAGGTTTAAACTTTAATTTGAAATCTCGTATTATTATCGCCGCTCCACACTGCATGAATATTGATGCCACAGTAAATGACACTAAAGTAAGGTGTACGGATTGCAGTACAGTTCAGTTGAACAGAGTGAATGTTCGGAATGCGAAATCTAGTGCGTAGTACATAATATATATCAATGATTGTAATGTGTTTTGCGTGGCGGCAGGAAGCTCGGCTGGAGCTGGAGCTGAAGGAGGAGCGGCTGTGCGCGGCGAGCAGGGAGCTGGAGGAGCGCGGCGGCGGCGGCGACGAGCTGGCCGCGCTGCGCCGCGCGCGCGCCGACCTCGAGCGCCGCGCGCGCGACCAGGAGGAGGAGCTCGACGACCTCGCCGGACAGATACAGGTCGCTTGCGCCGCTTTGTTACATCCTCTCCACCATCATTACACCTCATCACATGTTCACTGCTAGAACGTACACCACACCCAACGATTGCCACAAAACACGGTCCTAAACAACTTGCATCCGTCGACTGTATTTTGATTTAACTTCGTTTTAAATGTAAATAAAGTACGAAATCAAAATTTAAGAAAATTTAGATACAACCCCAGGGCAACAAATAAAGAAAGACGGAGCGCTACATTATTTCAAGTAATGCAAAAAGCATGCCTAACTTATTGTACAACACACACTCACAAACACATTTAATTTAAGGAACAAGTGGTAAAATTAAAAATTTTGTGCAACCGACTTCAATATAAATAAAATGAGAACATCATCAATGTAGTCGAAGTCAATTAAATACACATTATTAAGAATAACTCGAAAAACTACTGGTGAGATCTTGATCAAATTTATATGGGACTACATGAGAAGCACCAGCTTTCAAATGAAAAAAGAATCACCAAAATCGGGTCATCTAGAAAAAAGTTCTGAGGTAACACATATAAAAAAATACAGTGCAATTGAGTACCTCCTCCTTTTTTGAAGTCGATTAAAAAAGATAATATGCGTTCGTACGTCAAGAAATTAAGCATAGTTTCGAATCACTTGGAACGTACGCAGCGTTACGTCTTTCTTTATTTGTTTGTCTTAATTAACAGCACGAAAAATATTCTAAGAATTGTGTTCTGTCCCTTTAATAACATCTTTTTAATATCATTTTTAATAATGTCATTCAGAGCTTAAAATATATACATAGCATCACTTCTGTAATCCCCAAGGGTTTAAAGAGAGTCCAAAGAGACGACATACTCGAACCAGGTTTAGTTACCTACAAAAAATGGATATTGGCTATGGCTATGAAAATCGTGAAAACCATGTAGGCAAATCGCCTACAAAATCACAAACCCAATATCCCATTAGTCGTCTTTTACTTCATGCTAATCAAATAACACAGGTGGCACATTCTTTAAATGAAAAAATATAATATATTGACGGGCAACTTTATTCATTTTATTTTACATTACTTCAGCTTTTGGAGAGCTCGAAGCTGAGATTAGAGATGCTCCTAGAACAACAACGAAAAGAAGCAAGACTAGAAGCTGCCGCGCGAGACGACGAAATGGAAGAAACGAGAGCAAACGCTGCCAAGAAACTCAAAAGTAAGATTTCTTCTTTTATCTTTGTCATCACTTTAGCTACTGAATAATATGTATTGTAGAAAGGATTTGTCGTCGTTGTCACAAAGTAGCAGGAGGATTGATAATCTAAGTGCAAGATGCCTTACGCGTTGGTTCAGATAAGATCTTTCCCATTGTAGTCTCCATACATACAAAAGAAGGAGATATGCCGGTAGTTGAAAATGTATCGGAACCTGGTGTCTCCAGTTGGCCCCTACCACACGCCAACTACTACACATGCAGATCAGTAAAAGCAAATAGATACAGGTGGCGCACACACTCGCATTTTATAAATCAGAAAGTACTATACAATCAATTATAAACCTTATTCCTACAGACAGAGCATGCATTTACCACGCACTATACTATTTACTCATTTAGCTATAGATAGCCTATGTTAGTGGAGCACATCAATAACTCGTCGCAAGATACAGCGGCCGTACTACGCGATGCATCCCCATAAATAAAGTATCGATTGTGATATACTTAGGTAGTGGTTAAGGAGCAATGTATTTACTGCAAAACAGTACTGTCGCTGTGATATTTGAAAACAAAATAACTTAGTAAGAGCAAGAAATATTTTACGATTTGTTGTTTGTCGCCTCTTACGACAATTAATATGAGGTAGTGGATTCTCTTACACCGCCATTACACGGCTAAAAAGTTATATCTTTTAATCTTACCCATTGTTAATGATACTTACTAATATCGCAACAAAATTTAGAAGATTAGTTTAATTTTGTCGAATTTTGTTTAGTTTAGACTTAATTCAAATTCTTGTGAACGTCACTAGCAATACCACCGACGATATTTGTATATGTTTTGTGTCGAACATTACCGTTGCAGCCTATTAAAGTCCACTGCACCGAAGTCAGGCCTCCCCATAGATTGCCTTATATGCCGGAGATTTGCCATAGTTGCAACGCTTGGCAAGCGGGTTGGCAACCACAGTTTTTCAACCGACTTTTAAAACGGAGGTGGTTCTCAATTCGACTGTATTTTTTTACCTCCTGTATCGTGGGGGCAGTTTACAAACATAAATTGCACAAGGACAAACATCCAGTCCCGGAACAATTATTTGTAGGCCATACAAATAATTGTTCCGTGCGGGATTCGAACCCGCGGCCCTTAGCGCTGCAACTCAATTGCTAAGCCACTGCGCCACGGAGCCGCACCGCTACTACACAGTAACAACGTTGAATCGAACATTGTTTTAAACTTAATACTTAATTAACTTTCAGTGCTGGAAAGTCAGTTGGAGAGTGAACACGCAGAGAGGAGTCTACTATTGCGGGAGAGACATGAATTGGAGAGGAGGTTAGCCGCGCTAGAAGAGACCGCGCGTGCAGAGAATCAGGAACAGGCGCAACTCGTTCAGCGGCTCAAGAGGTGACCATGCTATACATTCATTCATTCGGTCATTCATTCACTTAGTCGTTTTAAATCATTATTTTAACTTATGTACTTTTACAAGTATTAATGATGTATGGTATCGTTTATCGGATATAGAATGGGAAGACATAGCTGGTAAAATTTTTAGTATTCTCCTCTTTCTACATCCACCGTTTTTGTATGTTTGTATGTTATAAAAACTTATTAAAGTAAACTGAAAAATATCTTTACTATCGGTTACAGAAGTTTACTCCATTTTCCAATACACTCAACAATAATTTTAATTGCTCCAAATATTTCTTTTTTCTGTTATCTGTACTGACTTGCTTACCTTAATTTCAAACTATACATAAAATAAGGAAATATACATATAAATTTATTCATCTTTACTTCTATACATCCTTACATATAAATAAAATTAAAGTGTCTGACCGTATTACACGGTTAATACGGTCAGACACGGCCGGTGTAAGAATATCCACTACCCCATATCGTCCCGTGGGTGTTTTAACAGGCGACAGAGGGAACCTGAAACAGGAGATGGGTAGCAGCATCTTCCTGATAACAATTGAAAATAATAAAAAAGCTGTGGTTGCCAACCCGCATGCCAAGCGTGGCAATTATGGCAAATCCCCCCTGAGAAATGAGGTGATCTATGGGTGAAGCCTATGTTCAGCAGTGGACTTTTATAGGCTGTAATGGATGGATGGATGGTCTGACTGTAATATCGAAATAATTGTCTTTTATTGAGCTCGGGGGTTATTTGCACATGATTTTTGATTACATGATTTTTTATAACTTTTCGTCGGCCTGTCTGTCTGTCTGTCTATGTATGTCTGTCAGACGAGGCTAATCTTCGGAATGGTTTAACCGATTGTGATAAAACTTCTCGAACAATGTCAGAAGTGATCTAGGCTATATTTAATCCGAAAAACTTGGATTACTTTTTGTGAAATCGAAAAATTGATAAAATAAATGGTCATTGATGATTATTTTATATTTAAATTTAAATGATGCCATATTTATAGTTCCCACCCAGGTGGTACTAGTATAGTATACAACTAGATTTCACATTAAAGCTAGTATAAACAAAAGCAAAGGTTGAAACTTTCTCCATTTGTCTCCAATTTAATATGATTTTTTATATATATACAGGGACCTGAAGAGGTATCGAGCTTTACTCCGGGATGCTCAGACGATGCTAGAGCAGAAAGAGAAGGAGGGTGGTGCCAAAGCACAGATCAGACAGTTGAAAAATCAGGCAAGTATTTATTTCATCTTTTTAATTTAAAAAGGACCCTTATAGGACTACTGGTAGTGTAATATATGATTTGATTTATTTTAATATCGAGAATCTATTAATATCTCTGTCTATTATTTTTACATGGTTTTATTTAACTTGCTGACATTCAACCGAGGTAAAATTTTGTATACTTGTGCAATTTCGACGATAATGCAATAATATGGTATTCTGGACAGTACCGGTATGGTACGGACTCGGAAAATTTTATTTGAAATAGATTTAATTTATTGTTCAATATTACAGAAAATAATAATAATAGTAATTTTGCTTCAAAATATAATGTTATTAAAATTATTAAACGTTTTAAAGTCAAATCATTTTAATAATATTATGAATAGATAAAGAGGAATTGGTGGTTTAAAATTACTTTAGATTAAAGTTTATTATACAGAGAGTATGTACATAAGAAATGGTAAATTATTGTTAGAAAAGTACATAAATTAGGATAACTATACATGAGTAATAAAATAAACATAAGATATTAATAGAAATTGACCTTTTGACTAGGCTAACTTAGAGGGGAGGAACTGGTTCCTGAAATTCATTTAAACTAGCTTACGGGCTAGGGAATCAATGAATTTATGTAAAAAAGGTTGCGTTATAAAATAAATAAAATA
The DNA here is from genome assembly GCA_029286625.1 of Parnassius orleans. Classification (NCBI taxonomy): domain Eukaryota; kingdom Metazoa; phylum Arthropoda; class Insecta; order Lepidoptera; family Papilionidae; genus Parnassius; species Parnassius orleans. The sequence goes on along the minus strand of JAGSMP010000006.1, from coordinate 2,500,585 downwards.
AAAATAAGTTGGGTATGAAGTAGCTTAATTAAATCTATAACCTCCTGTGGGTGTAGTACGAGGCGACTGAGGAAACAAACCAGGAGATAAGTAGCAGCGTCTTTCTAATAACAACTAAAAATATAAAACTGCGCTTTCATATCCGCTTGTCAAGCGTGGAATCTATGTTAAATATCCTCCCTATAAGGAAATCTATGGGGGTGGATTATGTTCTGCGGTGTAGTTGTATGGTCCTTCGAGCCGGATGACAGTGTTGGTTGCGTGCGGGCAGGTGGAGGACCTGGAGCTGGCGGTGCGCGCGGCGACGAAGGCGCGCGCGTCGGCCGAGGCGGAGGCGGCGGAGGCGGGCGCCGCGCTGGAGGAGGCCGCGCGCGCGCGCGCCGACGCGCACGAGCGCGCGCTGGCCGCCGCGCGCGACGCCGCCGCCGCGCGCGCCGCGCTCGACGACGCGGAGGAGGAGGCCGCAGAGGTACACCCCTCACTTAACTTTTGCTTTTTAAACACCAACTTTACCAAAAGTATCCTATTTTAGAAACGATTTCGACGCTCGAGAGTTGATACTTCTTGAAATACTCAATTAAATTGTTAATCGAGTTTTTAAAATACTTTATATTAATCGAGATTAAAAATTATAATTTAATCACCGAGGAAGTTATGTCAAAAACACACCAATCGCATATCTTTCTTCTTTCTTTCTTAATTATTCCTTAAAAGTTAACTATTGGACGCACATATACACACCTCAAATCGTGTGGTTCGTTACAAATTATTTTACATAGAAATGTATACATGAGTGCTTGTTCTCACAACAAGTTAAGCGCTGTTTTGGTTTATATTTTGCGTCACTTAAAACTTACGCAGTATTCAGTCCTTCTTACTTTGTTGACTTGAACCCGCCACACGTTGTTCTGCACTTTCCTGTAAGTGTCCCTTATACTACACTGTACACTCATAACAATACTATCATTAACAAAGTCATCAACACTATAAAAGCATTTTTCCAAAAAAAAATTTAGATTTTGCAACTTTTACTTATTGAACCCTTTTAACATCTAGTAACGTATTCAAGCAATTGCTATTCTTAACATTGTTTCTAAATATCATGCTGTTTGTTTTACCAGTGTTGATAACTAAGCCATCAGCAACAAACCAATTTCTCATAGTTTCTAGAACCAAGTTTATATTTGTTTCTAGATCAGTTTCAGTAGCCGAAACAACTACATTAGTGTCATCAGTTAACAAGACTAGTTTAGTTGTCTTTATAGAATTATTGACAAATTGATGCAAATCATTTAAAAAAAAAAATAAGATAGGTCCTAAAACAGAGCCCTGAGGTACGCCAACTTCAACCTTTGCAAGTCTCGACTTTGTTACAATTTCAGTCTTACTGTTATTTACACTTTACATCTTTACAAATATATTTTTATTTTGCAAGTATCATTGAAAAAGTTGAAGAGCTCGTCCACGATTTCCGTAATAGCTTAATTTTCCAGAAGTAGTGAAAAATTAATGTTATCAAAAGCAAAGCTTAGATCATGGAAAAGAGCAGCTATAGTAAAATAAACGGTTCTAGTCAGTGACGCGTCAAGTTAAGATGACAATCAGTGCATTTGCCTTCAATATACGCACAACGTTATATTTTTAAATTTTCTTTCGTCTTGTATTCGATTGATAAATACATTTGCCGATACAATTAAAAGCAACTTCAATACATGTCAAAGTTTTGGCTACATAAATGGTGACTATTTTACTGTAACTTTATATGGACTATTTCGCGTTTCTTGAAAATTGACTTTTATTTACTTTTATCTCAATTCTCTTCATTGTAGCGCTTTCTTTTTCGTCATAATTACTATTATCATCTACTATTACAGTTACCATTGGTGTGATATGAGCTTTTACCTTATTCCAGAGAGGAGAGGATTTGTCTTAAACGACAACAGACGTCTCGCACCTTTGACGTTGCCCCTCGTAACCGATCTGGGTATTAACGTGTGATACTGAAGTCCGTATTATTATATTCATTACTAGAATATAAACGAACGCCAAAAATTATTTACTAAATTTCCCACATGATTAACTTTGTTTACTGTTATTTATGCCTTTTTACGCGACTATCCCAGAAGTAGGTAATGTTTTTCGAGATTATGTATGTGTGTCTATTTCTTTGGTACGCTCTGTAGTCTAAACGAGAACTTAATTATTTTATTACGCAGTCGGGTTTTTTATTATTTGATCTATATGTATGGACGTACGTATGCAGTTTGACTTTCGGGAGTCTCAATAATTTAAAATTTTGCAGAATTTTTAGAAACCGATGACCATACAATAATCCGATAAGTATGAGCTAGTTTTGTCAGTAGTATAGTCCGAGGTGTAATGTATGAGTATGCTACGGCAGCTGCTGAAGAAGTACCGCAGCTGCAGCAGCGCGCTGGTGGCGGCGCAGGCGGAGGCGCGCGAGGCGGCGGCGCGCGGCGACGCGGCGGCCGAGGACGCGCGCCAGGCCCGGGAGCGCCTCGCCGACCTCGCGCAGCGCCTCGCGCACGCCGAGGCCGGCCACTCGCACTCGCACAGCGAGGCCGAGCGCCGCCTCGAGCTGCGCAACAAGGTACACTTCGCCTTAACTACTTCTTTTTGAACCGAAACTACTTTATCGACGTACTGAAGAAATTTAATACGGTATTAAAAAACAAAAACGTCACGTATTCTTGTAACTTTTCACTGCCGGGGCTACATGAGTATAGTATGTAAAATATAAAATAAAAGAAGAGTGATGTATCGTAAAGAAGTTTCACATCGTACGTATGTTTTTTTTATAGAATAGGGTGACAAGGAATTATGGCGGGAATTTCACCGCCGTTGGGTTACTGCTCCTGTTTTATCGTTTAAATAATGGTTTGAAGTAGATTTCTAAATATACTGGGTTATTTTTCAAAGAGTAGCCAAATTTTAAACTTATGTTCAAATATATAAATAATGATATATCGTTATTGCAGTTTTTGAAAATACGAGTAAATAAGGCTTCTACTTTTACTTGAAATTATACCAAATTGAATGTGATTTGTGGGCAACAACGTTTTTGCCTACCGATCGACCCTTACGAATGTGTGCGTGCGCAGTAAAATCAGTTAAATTAATGCATTACCACGCATTTCGAATTTAAAAGATAAAAATGACAGAATATAAGAGATTTTTGTAATTTTTTTTTTCACCATTTGCCTATATTTCCCGAACGTTCGGGAGATTACGACACATCTTCTCGTCAAACATACTTCAAAACCTCAAAACTAGATTGTACAACCAGTGCGTGTTGCCAGTGATGACCTATGGATCTGAGACGTGGTCCTTCACTGCTAACCGTATGAGGAAGATCAAAGTCACTCAGCGAGCTATGGAGAGGGCTATTGCTCGGCGTTTCTCTGCGTGATAGACTTAAAAACGAGGATATCCGCAGTAGAACCAGAGTAACCGACATATCCCAAAGAATTAGTATGCTGAAGTGGCAATGGGCCGGCCATATAGCTCGAAGAACCGACAACCGATGGGGAAGAAAGGTTCTCAAGTGGCAGCCTCGTACCGGCAGGGGAAGTGTAGGGCGTCCCCCCACCAGATGGAGTGACGACCTGGTAAGACATGCAGGAAGTCAATGGATGCAGGTGGCTCGGGACCGTGCTTTGTGGCATTCCTTGGGGGAGGCTTATGTTCAGCAGTGGACTTGTTAAAGGCTGTAATGATGAATGATGATAATTTGCTTATATTACTTATTCTGAACATTATCTGCAAATTTGGCCGGTTATTGCAAAATAACCCTGTATAAAGTAATACGATTTTGCTTGCTATACTTTGAGATACTGTACAAACTGCCGTCAATATCTCTCAAAAACTTCGCAATGTGACGCATCAAAAAGTATAATTTTTTATTACTTAATACCGGCAAAAGTGCATTACCAAAGAAAGAAAAAAGAATTTACGTTGGCAGAATTCGTTAATACGAAATTGCCATAAATTAAAATTAAAAGAGCACACAGCCCACCTAATGGTAAGTGGATGGCCACAAGATGGGTAGTAAGAAAAAAGAACAAGACATTAGCCCTGTATTTTTTATTTGGATGGATTTTAACATAATTAAGAGATGTCGTTAGATTAGTCTTAGTTGTAGAAGTGACATAGAGTATTTTTTTATTTTCTGTAAACTTTATCACACAGTCGAGTTTTTGACGTGAATACGTCATTAAATTTTCCACAGTGGGAGGCAATTCGAAAAACTGATGATAACAAAGTCGGGGGATACAGTTTAGTGTTGCAGCTACATATCTATCATCCACATCTAAAAAAACAATGGTGAACTCCCAAACAAATTTTGGTTGACATTTTTTTCTTACGTCTACATATGAAAAATATGTAAAAATGTAGTTTGAAATCCTGAACAATTTTTTTAGTCATACTGCAGGAAGTCAGGAATTAAAGATATTCCAGTTTGAACAAAACTCACATCAGACTAGGCTGTATGGTATAAGACCTTTGCCTGCTTTAATTGGCGAATCGTTACAACAACAACATACATACATATGTATGCACAGAGGGTACCTACAAATCGACATAAATGGAGTGAATATACTTGCCTCGCTTTTTCCAATTTAATTTTCATATTAGGCAAAAAGGAAAACGCTATGAAAATGTGTTGCGTGTAATTTATGCGTAGAGCTTTAATGACAAGTGGTCATCTTCTTGATAACAACTCAAAATAATAAGAAAATTGCGGTTACTAACGCACTTGCGAAGAGAGGGAACTATGGCATATATTACCCCTATGAGGCAATCTATGGGAAAGACCTATGTTCAGCAGTGGACTTTTGATAGGCTGTAATTAATGAATGAATGATGGGTAATATCTTGAGAGAGTAGAGAGGAAAACGGGTAATACGTCCGTAATCGATTTATTGGTGGTTGTGATGGAGAGAGAAAAGAGAAGGCAGACCGCGTTTGTGCGGCGGTTATTACAACACATAAATAAAATATTTTAAAAAGGTACTTGTTTACATGTTTACAGTTATTATTCCCTGTTACATATATAATAAGTCTAGAAATGTTTTGGCAGAAATATACCGGCTGAAGTTAAGTAGATTTCATAGTGACCTTTTCACGATATATTTTAAATTACCACGATAGTGCGAAATTCCGCATTATTCGACTACCTTTTTGTTGTAAGATGTCATTGAAGCTTCTATTAACGTTCATTGAAATAAATAATTATTACGAACTGAATTAATCAAAATCCTTAATTTTACTAAGTCATATACTAAATGAATTTATTGAAGTTTTTTGTTTCGCCTAATGACACATCAATAGCGGTATCTATGGAATAGAAAAACGGCAACAACCTTGTAAAAGAAAGAAGGTGAGAATAAAAAAGTTATCTTATTTTTTACCACGTAAAACGTCATATTCATTAAGAGAACAACTACAAGAGTTTTGTTCTTATTTTAGGATTCCCTCTATGCTAGTAATTACCCTGAAAGTAAACTGAACTGAACAATACGGCATTCTTTTAGGACGTTGATTCAGTCACGCAACTAGATTTAATCTAGTTCTAGGACCGCGTGGACTTATACTTTGACATAGGGGAACGCCTGCGTATGGCTACTCCCCTCCGGTCTGCAGGTGGCCCTTGTTACTCTATGAATGAAGATATATTAAAATTCATAAATAAAATCTCCCTGTATTCTTAGCAAAAACATAATTATTTTTATTTTCACATTTATTACTATATAGATATAAATTTTCCAGATATATTAATGCAATATGTAACGCAAAGCATTTTATGTAAGTTTTCCTAGATTTTTATTTTTACGTAACTGGGCCATGTCATGGCGATAGCCACAAAAACTTACATTTTATCATCAGTAAACTAATCAATTTAGAGTGATTCTAAGAAACAGTAGTTTTATTGATTCCGGTGGATTACTGCTCCTGTTTTATCACACAAATAATGGTTTTATGTGAATTTTGATGCGTAAAATTGGTGCGATTTTATGTACTAAATATCATCCTGTGAACCATTAGTGGAAACGATGTAAAAAGTACTTCGATGGTGATATAAATCTTAAGTTTTTTTATCCGATTCTTGAGATATTATCGTCATTAACTGTCCGCTAGTTTCAGCTGCCGCCAAAATCTCCCAAGAACTTCGCAATGTGACACATCAGTATTTTTTATATATTGAGAAGAGTTTTGTGCTGATAAATACACATCAGACTAGGCTGTATGGTATAAGACCTTTATACCATACAGGCTAGTCTGTAACTGTGTCTTTATAACAACAACAACTTTGCCTGCCTTAATTGGCGAATCGTAACAACTACATCAACTAGTCAATTGAGTTTTAAATTATGTTTGATGATGTTTTACCAGACTTTTTAGACCTTATGCTTGATTTGATAAAACATAGTAAATTATTTTATTGATATCTATAATGGTGACTGAAATAGACACTTTATAATTCCACCAGCATTATTTTCGCTATCATCCTTTAATTATACCACTCGATAGTTAAATGATCAAAAAATTTAATACGTTGAGTGAGGACGATGACACGTTATGTGTGGCGGAGGGGGGAGCATCGCTATTTTGAGGTCGTTTCGCTACGTACACGTATTCACATCAAACACACGACCGTGTCTACCACACAGTCACATCTCGCTTTTTTTCTTTTCTGAGTTTTTTAACGTTTAAGCTTGTTATGAATATATTATATAAAGTGACAGTAGCCTGTAATAGCAGGATGCGGAGCGCGAACTCAAAAGGTTATGGTTTTGAATCCGCCATTCGACTCTACTGTCATGAATCACTCTTCACACAAGCATTTTAAGCTTACCAGGAGTGGTATAAAGGGAATATTAATAATGTTAATAGCTTTACTGGTATTCTTTAAAAAAAAGTATATAGTAATATTAATGAGTGGTGTAATGGCGGGCAGGAGCTGGAGTCGTGCGTGGAGCTGGAGGCGACGGCGCGCGGGCGGCTGGAGGGGCAGCTGGCGCGCCTGCGCGACGCGCACGACGCGCTAGCGGCCGAGCTGGCGGCCGCGCGCGCGCGCGACGCCACCCACGCGGACGAGCTGCGCAAGCTGCAGCGCGCCATCAGGTAACGCGTCTCACCACTGCCACAGTCTAACTACTGCTGACAGCTGACGGCCGAGCTGGCGGTCGAGCTGGCGGCGGCGCGCGCGCGACCCCATCCACGCGGACGAGCTGCGCAAGCTGTAGCGCGTCATTAGGTAACGCGTCTCACCACTACCACAGTCTTAACTACTGCTGACAGCTGACGGCCGAGCTGGCGGTCGAGCTGGAGGCGGCGCGCGCGCGCGACCCCATCCACGCGGACGAGCTGCGCAAGCTGCAGCGTGCCATCAGGTAACGCGTCTCACCACTACCACAGTCTAACTACTGCTGACAGCTGACGGCCGAGCTGGCGGCGGCGCGCGCGCGCGACGCCATCCACGCGGACGAGCTGCGCAAGCTGTAGCGCGTCATTAGGTAACGCGTCTCACCACTGCCACAGTCTAACTACTGCTGACAGCTGGCGGCCGAGCTGGCGGCTGCGCGCGCGCGCGACGACACCCACGCGGACGAGCTGCGCAAGCTGTTTAACGAGCTAAAGTTGTTTGCTTGATCGCAAACAAAACGCAATATCAATATATTTTTGAATAACATCCATTAGTTTTGAAAAAATCGTTAACATACACATAATTACGTAGGCACCTACATAAATAACTGCCGAAGCTAGTTTTTTAATCGTTTTAAAATAAGTGTAATTTTACTTCAAATTTAAGCTCTGGTTTCAAAAATGGATCAAGCACTAAAATGGATGGATCAAACGAAACTCTCTAATTTAGGGCTCCCAGTTGGGATTTTTATTGCTAGCACTCATTTATTTGCCAATTTACTGCTTTTCAGAAATCTGAAATTAGAAAAGTATTTTAACCGTATTTACCTTTATTACGTACCTGTATAATAAAGGTATTCAAAAGTTTTATTTAAAAAAAATTACTACGTATATGGGTTTGTAATTAAAAGGATCTTAATTTCTTATACTATGATTATATTATTATTACGAAAGAAATCATGTTATTACAAAATATTCGTGTACAACGTGCATTAGCTCTGATTCGAGGAAAGCTTAAAACACGGGCGCGGGAGCAAGTGCTGTATCGACCCGGCTGCCGCACCTCTCACAACACTCTTTGACACCCTGATTAATTTTGTTAAAATCAGTGTTTTCTTATCAAAATATTACTTACCGATAGTATTAATATCATAATTTTTCTAAGTTTGCTCCCGTGAATCGTTTTTACATCTTGTTACTGTACATTTCACCATGGTAACTTAAAATGCAAGTAAATACCGGCGAGAGAAACAATCAGCGCGCGTGTCCTTTCGTAACTTATAGTGTCGCCCTTGCAATTTTCGAGACTGTTCATATTCGTGCTTACTGTTCATACCCGATAACGTTCGCTCTATAGCTTGCTTATGTATACTCTAACGCTACCAATAAACTTCAACGTTTAAATTTTTAACCACGCCCACTATTTCTCTGATATTTATAAAACAAAATAATAAATGTACATAACTTCTATCCTATACCTATGTCTTTACGCGCCTATCTTTTACCAACTTAATAGTTTTAGAAACAAAAAAAAAATATCTAAACAACCAAACCAAAGAAACGGTTGTCTAGCAGCGCGTCCAACAGTGATCGCATAGAAGATTTTATTCTATGCAGCCACTTCATAGTAAAGAAACAGAAACGCTTGTTACAAAACATTTATATTCTTATAACCAGAAAATTGTTCATACTAATATTCATTATATCAAAAACAATAGTGTCTATAACAATAATTTACGCTTTTGGTTGCCTGGAAGATGTCGCTTTATAGCGATAAGGCCCTGCAAATTGTATACTTCACTTTTTAATGTTGCAGCGGATTTTCCTAGCCCTAAAACCGTCTTGGAAATGAGAGGAGGCCTGTGCCCAGGAGTGGGAAGTAGTAGGCTGTAACTAACTTTAATTTAATAGTTTAGCCTGAAGTGAGTGCTGAGATATAGTTACAGAAACAGAAACTTTTCTATTCGATGTAGATTATAAATAATACTTTTTGAAGGTCACTCCTTTGTATAATTTACCACTGGTTCGTAAATAACATCTGTCCGGGAAGAACCAGCAAGAAACCCAGCGGGATTTTTTTTTGAAAAATAATTAAAAAAGTTGGTGAAAATTACATTAAAAGATTTCGTTACAAAGATAGATGATAGATCACGTGACGCTTATAAAAGCGTGTAAAAGAATACGTTTATCCGTTGCGCAGAGACCTAAAAGAAGAGAACGCGTCACTTACGGCGAAGCTGGGCGAGGTTACTCGGGCGCGTGCCGCGGCCGAGGCGGCGGCGGTGGCGGCGGCGGGCGAGGCGGCAGCCGCGCGTGACGAGGCGCGCCTCGCCGCGCGCCGCGTGCACGCGCTGCAAGAGGCAATCGCTGGCGACCTCTCCAGCAACAACGAGCGTGACTCCGACAGGTGACACGCACTACACACTACAGACTACACACATTACACACGGCGGCGGCCGCGTGACGAGGCGAGCCTCGCCGCGCGCCGCGTGCACGTGCTGCAAGAGGCAATCGCTGGCGACCTCTCCAGCAACAACGAGCGTGACTCCGACAGGTGACACGCACTACACACTACAGACTACACACATTACACACACGGCGGCGGCCGCGCGTGACGAGGCGCGCCTCGCCGCGCGCCGCGTGCACGCGCTGCAAGAGGCAATCGCTGGCGACCTCTCCAGCAACAACGAGCGTGACTCCGACAGGTGACACGCACTACACACTACAGACTACACACATTACACACACGGCGGCGGCCGCGCGTGACGAGGCGCGCCTCGCCGCGCGCCGCGTGCACGCGCTGCAAGAGGCAATCGCTGGCGACCTCTCCAGCAACAACGAGCGTGACTCCGACAGGTGACACGCACTACACACTACACACTACACACACGGCGGCGACCGCGCGCGGCGTGCCTCGCCGTGTGTTGATCTACGTTTAAGTTGACTTTGCCGTACATTACCTACTACTCGAACAATTGTATGAGAACTATTATAAATGCAAAACATTCTTCACAAAATATTTTTTTATTTCAGCGACAACGACAGCTACAGTTCTGACGAGTCAATAGGCACATTCCTGGCCAATCACAAGCTCAGTCCATCTGTACCATCAAGAAATAGTGCGCAGCTTGATTCGCAAAAGTAAGATGCATAAAATTGTGATAGATAGTTTGTATAACCTGCATAAAATAACAAAGGCTATTTATTTATCTATTTTATTTACATTGCTTAACATAAATTAGTAGTAAACAAATTCACTTCTCCTGACGGGCTTGGCGAGTAAGATGAAAGTAATATAATAGTAATATAATAATAAATAACCCAAGGAAAGGATAGCAAAAGTTTTACATGAAATTCACTTTACTGTGTTTACTAAATGGATTTGTGGCGACGCTGTCGTCGCGCCATAAGCGAAATGCACAAAAGCCTAAATCGCGCTATCAAAGTTCTGAAGTTAACGTGCTATATATAGAACAGCTCCAAAAAAACACACGAAGCGTTGGCCGCTCCCCGGGCCGATCACCTCGCCCGGCGAGAGATCACCCCTTTTCCGCTCACGGCTAAAGATTGTTAATTTAAGAAAAACGGGTAATTTTAAACTACCCAGGGCCTTATATGGAAAAGACCTTCACAATTATAACTTTTGTAAAACCCTGCCTACATTTATTACCAAGTCCTTCTATACTTCGCCAGCCTACCCTTCGCTACCGGTACGAGGCTGCCACTTGCAAACAAGAAATGTTTCCAGTCGGTTGTCGGTTTTTCGAGCTATATGACCTGTCCATTGCCATTTCAGCTTACTAGTTTGTTGCACTATGTCGGTTACTCTGGTTCCACTGCGACTTCTTATTACGAAGTCTATCCCACAGAGAAACTCCGACCATAGCCCTGTCCATAGAGCGCGTAATTTTCCGAACACTGCTCAGCCAAGTTGGATCCGTCGGTTGACCTCTCGGTGAAAATTATAGAACTAATCTACTTGGATAAATTGTCCTAGGTAAACATACTCGTCAACAACTTCGGGTGTAGTGCTACCAACAACTACCGGCATAAGTGTGACATGAACTTTGCACATGATCTTGTCCATGTTCATCTTAAGACCTATCCGTTGGGAGATAGACACTATTGAGGTCGTTGACCATAGTGCTAACTCTCTCTAGGACACTGGATATATCCTCATACATCTCCTCCACTTCCACATCAGGGTGTGACGAGATTGGTGTTGCTGGTGGATTAACCTGTATGACCTTTAACGAATATCGTTTGGTGATTCTAAGTATAAGGTATACCCTTATCCACACACTCCCAATCTTTACAATGTTGTTCACGAGAAACTTGTGGACGATAAATCTGATACCTGCTTGAGATAGATTGTCGCCCTTCCGTTGATAGAATAAGTTGTCGGATTCGAGGATTACCTTGCCCTCGCCCTTCTTCTGGACCTCGGATAATCCTTTAATATCCGAGCGCAACCTGTCTATCTCTTCTGCTAGCTCCAGAATTTTCTCTCGATTCTCAGTCCTCAGGATGCAGGTGTTAAATGTTACCAGGTCGAATCGTTTAAGGTGGCAACGAACCTTCACAGGAGATTCTTGCACTTCCTTCCGATGCACCCCCTGCCCCGGCGTTAGCATGGTCGCCACCGTAGCCGGAAATAGGTTTTCTTTGTACTTTTAGTCATGGAGGGTAGAGAGAAGATGTTGCTGCCAATCTCCTGGCTTGTCGTATTTTACTACACCCATGAGACGATATGGGGTATTGGATATTTTTACACCGTCACTACACGGTTGAATACATATTATACCCAATTGAAAATTGTTGATGCAGAAATTTTTTGCCTTGGTCAAAATTATTTGGTATTTCATTTCTTCATTGGTCCGGGGCCTTAAATCTGGCTTTGCAAATTCTTAGCTTAATAATTGTTAATGATATTATATAAGTATGTATAAAAATAGATAATGGTGTTAGATGTCAGTTTTTCTATTCATTATTCTAGCTTATTTACTTTGTTTGTTTTATTCATCAAATATTAAAATTTATTTATTCCTAACGTTGATTTTTCATATTCATCACGTTTCCTCACCACTTTTAGACAGATCATATTACATACAAATCTTCATTTGTACAGATCGCAAACCCCCGAAGGCCGGCAGAGTCGAAGCAGTGTGGGATCGAACTCGAAGCCCCCGAGCCCCAGCAAGGAGTCGTTCGCATAACGCACGCCCGCGGCCGCGGGGCTGCTGACGAGCGCGCTGCCCATACTGTGCGCCGTCTTCTGCTCGCGGCAGCGAGACAACCTCGCGCTGCAGTGAACACTCCACTCACTCGCGATCACTTGCCTGCAGTCAATTCATCACTCATCATACGACACTGTCATATGTAGATCGAACAACAATATGCCATACTTAAACATGTACCCAACAAATAAAATATTAAATACTTTACACTTAACAGCGAATCAGAGTTCATGTCAAAACAATTTATAATGAGTGGTGTTTTATGTTTTTTCGAAACAATAAAATCAAGACACTGGCAACTTTACATTGATAGCGAGTACCAAAAAAAGATTTCATTCGTGAATTGACATTTGGACGTTATTAGTGATGTTACTATAATTCCGGATCTGTACGATCTGCCATGGTAAGTTATTCAGGTTGTATACGTAGGTGCGTTTTCCATATATTTATATTGTTAGTATGAAACGAGTAATTTAACAAAAAAAATTATTACGCCATTTGTTTAAGGTTATCAGTGAGATGAAACTGAATTTGAAACAACTAAACTGGAAGGAACCTCAATGCTTTTACAAATGGTGAAATAAAAACATTTGAACTTTAGAGTACTTATATTTAATCAAGAATAGCATTATACTGCTTAGTAGTTATTGGAAACATTTTTAAATTCATTATCTATCTGCTCAAAATTAATAAAACAGTAGTAAACATTATATGTAAATTTTGGAGGCTATACAATATGTAATATTTTATGGAAAAGGCAAATGACTGACAAATTTATTTGACATACATCTATATATACACGATGTTTTATCGATTTTATCAAATAATTAATGTGTTATTTAAAGGGCAGATGGTGCTAGTGTCATCGCCAAGTTGAACGCCACAAGGATATTGTATGTAAACGATAAATGCATTCCAGAAAAGTATCCCTAAATACTTCTTGGCTTTTAATGCAAAGAATTGGATACCACTAGCACCACTGCGCCACAATTACAAGGCCTGGACTTATTTATTTAGCTTAAAAGTATTTCTTAGAGAACCATCAATGATTTTATAATTCATTGTTGCGCTGCGTGCATTCACAGTCAGTATTTAGACGATATAGATATGGGTATAAACTCGATATAATGTTAGGTTGATTGTTATTTAGTTAGCTAACTGTTGTAAATAACTAGACGACAAACATTTTATTATTTAATTTGTAATAATTCGTGTGATCAGACTGTTATTCTATGATTTATTTGTTACACGAGAGTTGTTGCTTTTTTCGTAGACAATCAAAACATATCTTATAGGTAGAAAAGGTTATAGAATTTCTTCTTGTATTGGCTTGTTCTTAATTAGTTATTCATTAGCAAATATTATGTATTTAGTAGAATTCATATTCCACGTAAGTAAAACTACTTTTTACAAAATAAACCTCATGTTATGTGTATGTACTATGTGTCTGTAACCGCAAGTATATAATAATATAATCTGTCTATAATTTATGTGTAATGTACGATAATGTGATGAAATGTTACTTCATTCAATATTGGTTGTAAAATGAAATTATTTAATAAAGTAACTGATATAATATATTCGCGCCTTTTCATTATATATTATGAAATATTGAAAATATAATTCAGTAAACAACTACAAGCGTTCGCATAGACGACCTACATGAGCTTGTTCTAGAAACTGCCTCTATGTAGCCTCTGTATAAAAACTGAATAGACCGGACACTCTAATCTCTTTAAACGTGGTATAGCCATGCTTCAACTATATTATAGTTGTAGCACGAATGGGTCGGCTCGACCGGGGAAGGACCACGCTCTCACAGAAAACCAGCGTTAAAATAGCAGCTTATTGCTTCTGTGTTTTGTATGATAAGTGTAGAGAACCGGAGACCCTTTTTACTGGAAACGAGGCAATATATCTTAGTCCTCGAGGGTGACAACACATCTGCATTTTAATTCATAATTGAGGATAGATGTAGATGACTATGGGCCACAGCAACCACTTACTATCAGGTGGACTGTGTGCTCGTTTGTCATCCTTATTCTATAAAAAATAAATAAAAAATAAGCGCTCCCACTGATGAACTAAAATGTCCAAGGCAATGAAGGTCATTCATATAAGGTATTACTAAAGTCCACTAAGGAAAAAACTGGAGAAGTGGAATTTATTATCACATATCGTCATCAATCATCATCATCATTACAACCTATCGCAAGTCCACTGCTGAACATAGGCCTCCTCTATAGATTGCCACAAAACATGGCACCTTCAAATACTGTTACTAAAGTTCTGCCTCAAAGCTGCGAAATGTCTGGTACTGCGATCGTCAATCCTCCTGCCAACAAGACAAGGCACATTAGGGAGGATTTGTCTTAATAAATCCTCCCTCCCACAATGTAAGAAGCCCATGCCCACCCGTGACTTTTGTAGGCTGATGAAAAAGAAAAAAAACAGTTACAGCTATACAACTATAATAGGCTGTGACGGAGAGCAGTATAAAGCCGTACGAAAAAGATCATACTATACATAAATTAGGTAAGTGGTGTTCACCGGGGTGATTTCAACCATTTACCTCGAATATTATGAGAAGGAATCAACTGTGCAGGACATTATATTACAGTGCTGTTCAGTGTCAGCCAGCCGTGTGGTGTCATAAGAGCCAACCATGAAAATTGCTAGAAAAATCTTGACTTCAAATAGACGGCATTACACCATCGCGTTAACATCAGAGATAAATACTCGTCTCAATGTGAAGTGTATAATCACTGTTTTAAAGAGTAGTAATTAAGAGTATATTCCTTGTAATATACTAAAATTATAATTTAGTGTATTACAAGATTACAAGGAAAGGAGTATACTACTCTTTAAAACATAGTGGTATCATACATGTTAAAAAATCCTCCCTACCCTACAACATAACAGAAAAATGACAAAAATAAAGTAAAAAAAGTACGTTTTAAGTGACGATTGACTGTATATTGTATAATGGTCGATGCCAAATATGGCCGTGTGTGGCCCGCGACCACGTTGTGGTCGATTGCGACGCGCCTATTAATGTGTCTAGAATACATTGATTTTATATTCTGATCGACATTATTACTAAATCCCCACCTAATAATATAAACGTTTATGGCTTATGATTTATTGAGATCGACATAACTTTTATTGTGTAAAAACACATACACACAAGATCGACTTTAAGATCTTAATAAATATTTATAAAATATAATATACTTTTAACTTTACGTGCGTACGTACTATAAAATAAATTTTACGTGGTTGAGCCGCGCTGCAACTACATTATCGTGGTAGTACGAATGGGTCGGCTCGACCGGTTTAGGACCACGCTCTCACAGAATACCAGCGTAAAATAGCAGCTCAATGCTGCTGTTTCGTATGGTGAGTGTAGAGAACCGGAGACCCTTCTTACTGTAAACGAGGCGTTCCATCTTAGTCCTCAGCGGTGACAACGCATCTGCATTTTTATTCTTAATCGAGGATAAATGTAGATGTTCATGGGCCACAGTATACACTTACCATCAGGTGGACTGTGTGCTCGTTTGTCATCCCCATTATATAAAAAAAAAACTTGAGCAGTAGACCAACTTTAAGTTAAAATAATATCAATATTAAAAATTCGTCGGCTTTTAAGGACGCGTTTGCAAAATTGATAGGTATAGAATCGAACTATTACATTGACACGGGTCACACACACAAGTGTACGCACGGTTAGCTGCGGGTGTGGGAATCGTAATCAAGTAAAAACATTTTAATAATTTGAAAGATTGATTTTTTTCTCATTTCTTATACCTACAAAAATATATTACATACGAAATACGAATAGCTGCTCCAGAGACTGCTAGGCACTAGAAGCCCACTATTAGCAGTGAGATGGTGGCTGTGGACTTTGGGCTGGTTTTGTTAGTTATGATAAGACTTTAGCTTCGGACTTGGTGAAGTGACTTGAAGGTATACTTCGGTGACAGCTACTGGAACTCCTCGACGAGTAGTACTAGGTGTGCCGAGTTTGGGCTCGTTTTGTTAGTCATGATGAGAGCTTACCTCCGGACTTGATAGAGTGACCTGATGGTGTACTTAGGTGCTTACTGCTGGAACTTCTGGACGAGTAGAACTATGTGTGCCGAGTTTGGGCTCGTTTGATTAGTTATGATAAGACTTTAGCTTCGGACTTGGTGAAGTGACTTGAAGGTATACTTCGGTGACAGCTACTGAACTCCTCGACGAGTAGTACTAGGTGTGCCGAGTTTGGGCTCGTTTTGTTAGTCATGATGAGAGCTTACCTCCGGACTTGATAGAGTGACCTGATGGTGTACTTCGGTGACTACTGCTGGAATTCCTGGACGAGTAGAACTAGGTGTGCCGAGTTTGGGCTCGTTTTGTTAGTTATGATAAGACTTTAGCTTCGGACTTGGTGAAGTGACTTGAAGGTATACTTCGGTGACAGCTACTGGAACTCCTCGACGAGTAGTACTAGGTGTGCCGAGTTTGGGCTCGTTTTGTTAGTCATGATGAGAGCTTACCTCCGGACTTGATAGAGTGACCTGATGGTGTACTTCGGTGATTACTGCTGGAATTCCTGGACGAGTAGAACTTGGTGTGCCGAGTTTGGGCTCGTTTTGTTAGTCATGATGAGAGCTTACCTCCGGACTTGATAGAGTGACCTGATGGTGTACTTCGGTGACTACTGCTGGAATTCCTGGACGAGTAGAACTTGGTGTGCCGAGTTTGGGCTCGTTTTGTTAGTCATGATGAGAGCTTACCTCCGGACTTGATAGAGTGACCTGATGGTGTACTTCGGTGACTACTGCTGGAATTCCTGGACGAGTAGAACTTGGTGTGCCGAGTTTGGGCTCGTTTTGTTAGTTATGATAAGACTTTAGCTTCGGACTTGGTGAAGTGACTTGAAGGTATACTTCGGTGACAGCTACTGAACTCCTCGACGAGTAGTACTAGGTGTGCCGAGTTTGGGCTCGTTTTGTTAGTCATGATGAGAGCTTACCTCCGGACTTGATAGAGTGACCTGATGGTGTACTTCGGTGACTACTGCTGGAATTCCTGGACGAGTAGAACTATGTGTGCCGAGTTTGGGCTCGTTTTGTTAGTCATGATGAGAGCTTACCTCCGGACTTGATAGAGTGACCTGATGGTGTACTTCGGTGACTACTGCTGGAATTCCTGGACGAGTAGAACTTGGTGTGCCGAGTTTGGGCTAGTTTTGTTAGTCATGATGAGAGCTTACCTCCGGACTTGATAGAGTGACCTGATGGTGTACTTCGGTGACTACTGCTGGAATTCCTGGACGAGTAGAACTAGGTGTGCCGAGTTTGGGCTCGTTTTGTTAGTCATGATGAGAGCTTACCTCCGGACTTGATAGAGTGACCTGATGGTGTACTTAGGTGCTTACTGCTGGAATTCCTAGACGAGTGGAACTATTTGTGCCGAGTTTGGGCTCGTTTTGTTAGTTATGATTAGACCTAACCTCCGGGCTTGATGGAGAGACCTGATGGTGTACTTTGGTGACTACTGCTGGAATTCCTGGACGAGTAGAACTTGGTGTGCCGAGTTTGGGCTCGTTTTGTTAGTTATGATTAGACCTAACCTCCGGGCTTGATGGAGACCTGATGGTGTACTTCGGTGACTACTGCTGGAATTCCTGGACGAGTAGAACTATGTGTGCCGAGTTTGGGCTCGTTTTGTTAGTTATGATAAGAACTTACCCCCGGACTTGATGGAGTGACAGACACACCTAGTTCTACTTGTCCAGGAGTTCCAGAAGTAGTCACCAAAGTACACCATCAGGTCTGTCCATCGTGCCCGGAGGTTAGGTTTCATCATAACTAACAAAACGAGGCGAACTCGGCACACCTAGTTCTACTCGTCCAGGAATTCCAGTAATGGTCACCGAAGTACACCATCAGGTCTCTCCATCAAGTCCGGAGGTAAAGTCTCATCATAACTAACAAAATGAGCCCAAACTTGGCACACCTAGTTCTACTCGTCCAGGAGTTCCAGTAATGGTCACCGAAGTACACCATCAGGTCTCACCATCAAGTCCGGAGGTAAAGTCTCATCATAACTAACAAAACGAGCCCAAAATTGGCACACCTAGTTCTACTCGTCCAGGAGTTCCAGTAATGGTCACCGAAGTACACCGTCAGGTCTCTCCATCAAGTCCGGAGGTAAAGTCTCATCATAACTAACAAAACGAGCCCAAACTCGGCACATCTAGTTCTACTCGACTAGGAGTTCCAGTAGCAGTCATCGACGAACACTTTCAGATCACTCCATAAAGTCCAAGACGAATAGGCATTTATATAATTATTTATATATATATAAATCCCACTTACTTTCAGCGAAACAAAATATTATAACAAAAATGTGTGATTATAAAAATAATAATATTATTTTGCCTTGTCAAGTACCTATGTATCAAATTCGAATATTTTGTGTATGTACAGCGATCTTTTTCGGCTGCTGCAATCAGGCAGGCGATACAGTAACCACTCATGACGGCGACCGAGCGCGGACCATAGATAAATAAATATGTAGCAAGCTAGGCGCGGACTGAGGTTTCATCGAAATTTTTGTACAATAAATCAAAACAGGCACCAAAAATAAAATAACCCTTATTGCAATCTATTATGATTCATCCGTATTAGCAAAATATGTGAAAAAATAAGCATCAGTTTTTATTTTTTTTACGGCTATTTATGAAATTTTGATAAAAAGTAAACACCACTATTTTTTATTAAATATGTCGGCCTACTTATAGTATTTTTATTCTTAATCGAGGATAAATGTAGATGTTCATGGGTCACAGTATCCACTTACCATCAGGTGGACTGTGTGCTCGTTTGTCAGTAGAGCAACTTTAAGTTAAAATAATATCAATATTAAAATTCGTCGGCTTTTAATAAAACACGAACGGGTAAAAGCTAGTCGTTGCATACATTTTCGCGCCACCTCGCCACCGCGCCTCAGTAACTAGTACGTACATTTTATATACAATTTGTATCAGAAACGTTTGCTAGATTGTTCTATGGCTTAACAAAATCTCTAAAACTACATTTCATACCACAGGCATCATATAATTAGTTTAGGAGGTCTGTATTGAGTCCCATTCTAGCTAGAATTCTCATTTTATCTTGTTATAGCTGCATTCAAGCCAACCTTTGATATGAGTTGATATTATATGGTTTAAATTTTAAAACTACTAGTTCCGCTGAGCCCAGGTATATACACCAAGTAATGCTTTGGTGGTTTGGACAAGTAAAAATGAATGAAGAAAGAGTGACAAGGCAAATTAATGCTGTAGAAGTGCATGGCAGAGTCGGCAAGAATCGCCCTAGACGGAAGTTTATCAACCAAATTTAAGATGGACCAAATAAAGAGCACTTTAATCGACGAGCATATATGCGTTGATGTGAAAAAGAGGAGGTGTGTTAGAATCGTGCCAAATGGAAGTTCGCATCTCGCCTACCCCACTCGGTGATGGGGTAAAGATTATGATTAGGAATAAGATTGATTGTGATAACGGTGCTGTTGTTGGAGAAATATCGATACTTGGCATTTCACATCGATGTATAGAAAAGAAATTATGAAATATATCGCCAAAATATCGATATTTTTAACATCCTTAGAGCCTAGACTACACATTTTGTACTCTAGGTTTTGGCGGAAACTTGACCACCGGCGGATTGTTGTTCCTTTATTATTGATATAATAGTTTGAAGTGGAATTTGATACGTAAAAGCTTGTGATTTTGTGTATTTAATTTATTTATTTATTTAATGTCTGCGCATGTAAAATGTTAGCGGCTGTGTTTAGGCGCTTTGTGATATTATCGTCATTGATTCGTTAACGACTGTCTGCTGGTTCAAGCTTTCATCAAAATCTTCCAAATACTTCGCAATGACACGCATCAATGTATTGTGAAGAAGTTTTCAAATAAATTAAGCATATTTTATAGGATAATTTCATAATACTGCTACGGTAAAAACAATCGCACGAATCCATTACCAAAGAAAAGAAAAAATGTACTCTGTGGATGGAATTGACTGATTAGCTGTTAACTGATTACCACAGACTAGATAGAGAAACTAACGTTTCTGATTACGCCCCTTCAAAATCTGTCAAAAGTGCATTTTGTGGTTTTGTGGTAATAGCCAGGGATTTGTAATTTACTTATGAAATTAACTACTATTAAAATTCTACATTTTAACAAACTTAAAGTGAAAGGCTGTTAAATTTTACAAAATATCAACAACAGTCCCGTAAAAGGAGTAAACACTTTAAATTACTTTGTTCAAATTATTGATTCTAAGAGATCAACTTTTAATAACATTCTTTTAATTACCTTTGTTATTAGATTTTAAAGCTATTAAGTCATCAAAATGACTGATTCCAAGTATTTTACCACCACTAAGAAGGGTGAAATTTTCGAACTGAAGTCAGAACTGAACAGCGACAAAAAAGAAAAGAAGAAGGAAGCTGTAAAAAAGGTAACACGAAATTAATTTTTCCGTTGTATTACTTTCACATTTTAATGTTATCCTTAGATTTTTACTACGAATCTGTTACATTCAATAAATTATATCCTTCGTTTTATAACTAAGAACTTAATACATAACTTGCCAGATTTGTGGAATAACTTGTTAAAGCAAGACCTAAATAGTAGTAAATGATAATAGATGGAATGATGATGATGTACTGGATTGATTGATGATGATAAATGTACATCACCATCATTCTATATATTTTCACTTACTGCTATCTATGCCTTGCTCATTCATTGATTTTATTAGGTCATTATTGCAAATATGATGGGAGTATGAGGGTAATTTGCACCTTATTTAAGAATCAAAATGTAGATTAATTGTCCTCTACATTTTAATTCTTAATTAATTTCTATCTTATGGCTTAGATGGATGGCAGTTTAAAGGATAAGAGAGAAAGTATTAATTTCAGGATGTGAGGTAATCTATTTTAATCATCAGGGTGACAATTCATCTATGACCTTATTTGCTTGAAGTTAGTTACAGGTATCTAGGGGCTGCAGTACTGCATTCATTAAAGTAAAAACACATCTGCATCTTTTCTGAAACTTACTTGTAATAACTCTGAATCATTTACAAAAATGTATAGTCTGAAATAGTGTTAAAAAAAAGCAAATTTTCAAGTATTTTAGAATTAAAT
Organism: Parnassius orleans; assembly: GCA_029286625.1. Classification (NCBI taxonomy): domain Eukaryota; kingdom Metazoa; phylum Arthropoda; class Insecta; order Lepidoptera; family Papilionidae; genus Parnassius; species Parnassius orleans. Next base: position 2,478,965 of record JAGSMP010000006.1, on the reverse strand, counting down.
ACCATAAATAATTGCATTTAGCTTTTTAATGGGGCTAAATGTAGATGTTTTTTCCTTATAAAGGCAGAGTAGTTACTTACCATTGAGTGAATGTAAGTAGTCCCAGTCAGTAAGTATTGTAAAAAATATAATATAATTAAATATAGTAAAGTCTCATCATAACTAACAAAATGAGCCCAAACTTGGCACACCTAGTTCTACTCGTCCAGGAGTTCCAGTAATGGTCACCGAAGTACACCATCAGGTCTCACCATCAAGTCCGGAGGTAAAGTCTCATCATAACAAAACGAGCCCAAAATTGGCACACCTAGTTCTACTCGTCCAGGAGTTCCAGTAATGGTCACCGAAGTACACCGTCAGGTCTCTCCATCAAGTCCGGAGGTAAAGTCTCATCATAACTAACAAAACGAGCCCAAACTCGGCACATCTAGTTCTACTCGACTAGGAGTTCCAGTAGCAGTCATCGACGAACACTTTCAGATCACTCCATAAAGTCCAAGACGAATAGGCATTTATATAATTATTTATATATATATAAATCCCACTTACTTTCAGCGAAACAAAATATTATAACAAAAATGTGTGATTATAAAAATAATAATATTATTTTGCCTTGTCAAGTACCTATGTATCAAATTCGAATATTTTGTGTATGTACAGCGATCTTTTTCGGCTGCTGCAATCAGGCAGGCGATACAGTAACCACTCATGACGGCGACCGAGCGGACCATAGATAAATAAATATGTAGCAAGCTAGGCGGACTGAGGTTTCATCGAAATTTTTGTACAATAAATCAAAACAGGCACCAAAATAAAATAACCCTTATTGCAATCTATTATGATTCATCCGTATTAGCAAAATATGTGAAAAAATAAGCATCAGTTTTTATTTTTTTTACGGCTATTTATGAAATTTTGATAAAAAGTAAACACCACTATTTTTTATTAAATATGTCGGCCTACTTATAGTATTTTCAGAAATCTTAATATATGTTGATAATAGAACAAAAATGTTCCTAAACATGAGCCGGTATCGTTAATTTTGTAGAAAATGGCTAGGGAAGATCGTATTTACAATATAAAAAACTATTAGTTTCAACAAAAAAGTCACCACCATTTGAAGATGAAGAACCATTCTATACGTGGTAGCAATTAGCTATGTTTGATTTGGTTTAGTTTTGTCACAAAATGTACCGAAAAACAGCATAATTTCGCCCGATTTGCAAACGCACCCTTAATAAAACACGAACGGGTAAAACCTAGTCGTTGCATACATTTTTCGCGCCACCTCGCCACCGCGCCTCAGTAATTAGTACGTAGCTTCATTTTATATACAATTTGTATCAGAAAATCTTTAAAACTACATTTCATACTCACAGGCATCATATTATAATTAGTTTAGGAGTTCTGTATTGAGTCCCAATTCTAGCTATAATTCTCATTTTTATCTTGTTATAGCTGCATTCAAGCCAACCTTTGATATGGGTTGACATTATCTGGTTTAGATTTTATAAAACTACTAGTTCCGCTGAGCCCAGGTACATACACAAAGTAATTCTTTGGTGGTTTGGACAAGAAAAATTATGAATGAAGAAAGAGTGACAAAGCAAATTAATGGTGTAGAAGTGCATGGCAGAGTTGGCAAGAATCGCCCTAGACGGAAGTTTATCAACCTTTGCGGTATATTGAAGATGGACCAAATAAAGAGCACTTTAATCGACGAGCATATATGCGTTGATGTGAAAAAAGAGGTAGGTGTGTTAGAATCGTGCCAAATGGAAGTTCGCAATCTTTGCCTACCCCACTCGGTGATGGGGTAAAAGATTATGATTAGGAATAAGATTGATTGTGATAACGGTGCTGTTGTTGGAGAAATATCGATACTTAGCATTTCATATCGATGTATAGAAAAGAAATTATGAAATATATCGCCAAAATATCGATATTTTTTAACATTCTTAGAGCCTAGACTACACATTTTTGTACTCTAGGTTTTGGCGGAAACTTGACCATCGGCGGATTGTTGTTCCTTTATTATTGGTATAATAGTTTGAAGTGGAATTTGATACGTAAAAGTTTGTGATTTTGTGTATTTAATTAATTTATTTATTTAATGTCTGCGCATGTAAACTGTTAGAGGCTGTGATATCTCAAGATATTGTGTCTGTTTAGGCGCTTTGTGATATTATCGTCATTGATTCGTTAACGACTGTCTGCTTCACAATGTGACACATCAATGTATTGTGAAGAAGTTTTCAAATAAATTAAGCATATTTTATAGGATAATTTCACGGATAATTTCACGGGAGTAAAACAGGGTTGTGTCATGTCTTCCTGGCTGTTCATACTATATCTCGACAGCTGTTTACAGAAGCTGAAAGATAGCTGTCTGGGTGTGAAATTGGGTGACATAAAAGTAAATTGTCTGCTGTATGCTGATGATGCAGTGCTTATTGCACCATCAGAGGCAGAACTGCAGGCATTAGTCACGCGTATGAAAGAGGAATGTGAAATTAAAGGTCTCCGTTTGAATGCCAATAAAACTAAGGTTCTGGTATTTGAAAGGGACGAAGAGAGAACGAAGTGTGAAATATGGGTAAATCAAGATTGTCTATCAGTTTTAATATCGGTGTTTACTCCTCTAGCCCTGATAACCGCTTGCATTCGATCTGGCATGCTTTGAATGATGTTTCTGACATCAACTTGCGGTATGCTGTCCCAAGCGCCAGCGCTGCATTTCGAGCTCATTTAGAGTTTGTGGCGGTTTGAGCTGGACTTTATCTTTCTTTGAGCATACCCCATACATGCTCAATTGGATTTAAGTCCGGACTACGAGCTGGCCACTGTAATTTTGTATTCCAACCTCTTCCAGATATTCCTCTGCACAATGTGCGACGTGCGGGCGTGCATTATCGTGCATGAGGAGGAATTGGTCGTGTCCAATGAATCCCGAATAAGGCATTATGTGCTCCTGAAGAACTTCCTCGATGTATCGAGTAGCTGTAAACCGATTATCGACGATGACCAACTCTGTGCGCGTGCGTCGGGTTACACCTCCCATACCATTATTGAGCCTCCATGGAAACTCACAGTTTGGGTGGTGGTAATGGTGAAACCTCTCTCCTCTTTTTCTCCACACTCGTTCTCGACCGTCTGGAGCACGTAAAGCTATTCGACACTCATCTGTGAACAACACTCTAGCCCATTGCTCGTGGGTCCAATTGACATGTTCTCTTGCGAACTGAAGTCGGGCTACTCGGTGCTGTCTGAGAAGTTCTGGACCTCGTGCTGGTCTACGAGCTTTTAAATTCACTTCCTCCATTCGTCTTCTCACCGTCGCTCCTATGGCTAACGCCTCTTGCGATTTGGAGCCGCTGGCGTATCTCAACAGCGGTCAGGTAGCGGTTCTCAAAATCTCCATAACAATAAAACGATCATCCTGGGCCGATGTGCACCTTACGCCCCACTGCCTGGCCTGCGGGTGTAGCCTGTCTCCTGGTATCGTTTCAGTGAATACTGCATTGAGGACCGTGGTGCGTTAAGCACAATAGCAACTTCACGCTGTGTCAGCCCTTGGTCAATTAATGCTACTGCTTGTGCAACTTGTGCTGGTGTTAATGGCATTTTATTGGCTTTAAAGCACCTTTAGTTATTGAATTAAGACACAAGATCACAATAATTGAATAACCTTACAGTAAACTTTTCACAACACACAAATTTAAAATGTGAACTTAGTCGCTCAAATGACCCGATTCAACTAAAAATTAAAGAATTCGTCATGGTGCATAAACATAATGAATTACCCTCTTGAACTTGAGGGTAAACATTTTGACATACTTGCATAACAAACATTCATCAGAAACACTTAAAGCTTTTGCTATCATCGAGATAACCGCTTGGCCAAGATTCCGTGCCGCTGGTGTAGATAGCTCAATTTGTGATTGCCGATTAGACAACCGATCATAATTTTTTAACTGCCCTTACGTCTGCACATCATACACACTATATAATTTTGTTCCTTGTAACATCCCCCCATTCTACCTAAAATAATCCTGAGAGGGAATTGTCTTGCACACAATGCATCAGCAAGACTACTAAACATTTTGACATTATTGCTGGTGAGTAGTCCGTTCTACTCTATTAAAAAAAAACTCTATGCATTATCCAGTCCGCTTTCATGTTGCTCGGAAAGAAGTATCCACTTTAAAAAAAATACACTAGAAATTACTTCTGTATCATGCATCATAATATGCTAGGCTAACTTATATACATGATAAGTTAATATAACAACATAATATTTAATATGTTAATGTAATAAATAATAATACTATATATTATGTCCCACTTCTGTACAGAGGCTATTGGTTCTGAAAATGTTATGTAGCAATTAGACCACTATTAATATAATTAAATTCTTAATAAAGTAAAGAATTATAGAAATAGATATAAATACTTTTAATTTATATGCATATCCCATAATCCATTCATGGTGTGGCAAGGAAATATGTTATTATTTTATTTTAGATATTTTTTATTTTGTAGGTTATACAAAGAGAAAATTCATAAAATATGTGTGTAAATAGTATGCGGCAATTGCTTTAAATGTCGTTTATAATAGAAAGTAGGGGGAAAGAAATGAAATGTAATACAATGTATAAAATACATTAAAAGCATTTGTAATTCTTCTAGATAATTTGAAAGGGAATACTTTGTTAAGTCTGTCATCACTATCTCAAAAAATTTGGGGATGTAAGGTTTTGTACATGTAATTAGAAGAGAGGTCAAAGAAGTGTATTTTATGGATGAGCCAACAGATGACATAATATTGCTTAACAACAATTTGTTTTTCAGGTTATAGCATCAATGACAGTAGGAAAAGATGTGTCAGCTCTTTTCCCAGATGTCGTTAACTGCATGCAAACTGATAATTTGGAGCTCAAAAAACTGGTTTACTTATACCTGATGAATTATGCCAAATCACAACCCGATATGGCCATTATGGCTGTTAATACATTTGTTAAGGTATGTGCAAATTAAGCTCTAAATGTGTTTTTATTTAAACAAATGTTATTATTAGTTATAACTAATATATATGTATTAGTTACACTTTTATCTTATTAGATTTAACTTCAGTTTGAAAAGGATTTATTGTTATATATTGCTTTTATTGTTAATTTGCCTCTTTGCAATTACAAGTATAAGAATTACAAATTGTTTGCTGTTAATTTATATTTGCTCTAAAAAATTACCTAATTTTTGGGAAATCAATGTTTTGGTTTAAAACAATTTCACAAAATATATTTACAGTATTTGAGATTATACTTAAAGCCCTAAGATTTTCTGAATTTTAAGCATGGAAATTTTAAAAGTATCATATGATAATATATTTAAGTAATAATACTTTCTACCTAAGAGTAGTGTAGATATCTGTGTGTGTGTGACTTGTCTTTTTTATCGTTTTAATGTCTACTGTACCATAATATGATGGGTGGAAGGATCTACCAACATACCAGCTTGTTAAGGTAATTGAAATGATCCAAAAACAATAAGTCATGTCTCTGTAGATTTACACATTTTATAAATTAATTTAGTATTCATTTGTAAAAAAATCACAATTCCTTTCAGCTCATTTGGATACCGCATTGTTCTAAGAGGTATTGTCCACCCTGCATGGCTAGTTATTCTAAATTTGCATGGTACATCATCCAATAAGGCAATATAATCCCATCACTAGCACACAGATGTGTAAATCTACATTTGAACTTGAAATATATAATCCTTACCAATTAAAATTAAATTAAAAGCATTGATACAGATATGAATTCCATGCTTCATTATATCTCTTAAAATTATAAACACATAAGCTACTTTATTCGTAGGCTAATGGGTACAAAATTCGCTATTCCTATTGTTTTGTATATTATGTACACATAATTTTGTATAAATTAATTTGATACTAGCATTTTACCCTCGGCTTCGCTCGTGTGAACTTGAATTTAGAAACATCATTAAATGCTATTCCGTGCCAAATTTGGCAAAATTCGATTACTTTTAGAGTCACCTTGGTGTCTGTGTCTCTATGTCTGTCAAAGATTTTTTTTGAATTCTAAAAGACTATTAGACGTAGATGATTTGTATTTGGCACAGATATAATAGCTACAGGAACACGTGCATATATGTATATGTCTAGAAACACCTACTATTTTTTATATCGGGCGTGTCTTCCGATGTATCCATAAGAAAGGTAAATTGTCTTGGAATCAAAATGTATTATTATTATTTACATTTTACTCTTTACATTCATTCATAATTAAAGTCAATTTAGTTTTAACAAAATGATGATGAATTTCATGGTCTTCTATCAATTTACGGTATAATGTTTATTTGAATATTTTCTTCATATCATTGGTCCTATTTAATATAGATTAGTACCATAAAATAGATGTAGATATTTTTTTTACGTTCGAGTAGACTTCAAAATTTCATAAATGCAGTTCAATAATAATGTATACTACACATGGAATAAAACTAATGTCACGAATTTTATCACGTTTAATGTTAACTTTTTTTACAAGGGGGTTTTTACGCATCTTTGGATGAAAGTTACATAAAAACCCGCGTAAATGAACATATCGTTAATGTGAAGCAACGACGCTCCGGAAAGTCTAAAGTATGTCATGTCATATGTCAGTGATAGTATGTTTAGTATCGTCCCAACCATTATATCGGATCTGATAGACAACAAATCTTTGCATTAGAACACCGATTCCTACCAATGATAATTCGCGAGGCTATTGAAATTCAGAAACATCCTAATTTTAATAGGGAAGATGGCTGAGTGCTACCATCTGCTAAGGACCCCATAATTAATACAATTAAATTCAAACCCAAGCATACTTATTCCATTAAAGTTGGTAAAAATTACTGCAGTAATTTTTACCAACTTTAATACTACTGCATCTATTCTATTATATTCTTACTATGACATCAGGTGGTCAAACCCCTCAGTCCTCCCGTTACCATGGGTCCTGTAAAGTGCCCAAAACATCGGAAATTAAAAAAGTTAAAATTAAACGCAAAAAAATCCTTAAAATTTGTTTTATTCCTTATAAATTTTATTGACAGTGAACGTGAGAAGCACTAAACTCATGAACGGGAGTAGAAATATGTTCGCCTTGTTGTGGCGGTGAAAGAGAATCTGCCACCTCATACCGTCCCATCGTAAGAGGCGACATAGGAAAATAAATAGGAGATGGGCAGCATAGTATCTTCCTGACAACAGATTAAAATAATAATAGCTGCGGTGGCCACCCCGCCTACCAAGCGTGGCAACTATAGCAAATATCCAGCCACTTGACAATTTATGGGGGAGGCCTATGTTAATTTCAGTGGACTTTTGATGGGTTGACGATAATGAGTTCTACTCATCTTTGCAACCCTTAAAATTTACGGTAGAGTAAAAACAAAAAAGAACATACCCGAAAATATGAATGAAATACAAACTGCATATATTGCCCCATGAAAAGTAAAAAAGAAGCAGCTTACATACATGTTACATCAATCAACAGATTCATCCTCGAGGGAATCGTACACGTTTTGCTCCCGTGTAATGATAAAATCTCACGGTGAACTACACGTATATTCATATTTGTATAAATACAATTCATAAAAACTGAAACTAAGCTTTTGCATGATTGTTGACCACATCTACCTACCTAGTAATTACACATCCAACGATGCCAAGAACGAATTTTCAATTATTTACATCGTATATTCAGTAGCATTCTATTATTTAATTTTATCTTGACTAACCATTTTAGTTTATTTAGAAGTAAGTAGATGGCGCTATTGTTAGATGAAATAATGAAAGCCAAAACTATACTATCTAGTAGATAATATCAGCGATAGAAGCGAACAATATAAAAATCTCTTAGAGTGTTTATAAGCAAGCTATTATAAATACTCTAAGAAAAACCTTATCAATTTTCATATTTTTGATATATGTCATTTTTATCTATTGAAATTATTACACTTTTAAAATAAAATAACAAAAATACTAAAAAACTAAACATTAGAATTTTTAAATAATTTTAAAAATCTAATTATTTAAATTTTTGTAAGTTATTTATATTATTTAATTTATAACTATGTAACTGAATGCAAAATATACTACTTCTTCCATTTGATGACAGATGGCGCTGTTTTGATAACTAAATCAGTGTAGTTTCAAATTATTTAACCAAGGCTAATTTTAATTAAACTATATTTTAATCTTTATTTATAAATATGTTATTTATTTGAAAAACACCAGTCATACCGCCTATAACTAAGATATAATAGAAAATTAACATCTAATGTAAGGAAAATACTTAACCTTCTTTTTTAGAAGTTCCGTAATCGGATAAAAAGTAGCCTATAAGTTGCCCCAGGTTACTAACTACCTACATGCAAAATTTCATGTAAATCGGTCCAGTAGTTTTTGCGTGAATCCAGAATACACAGACAGACAGAAAGACAGACAGACAGACAGACAGACAAAAATTCTAAAAAGCACTAATTTGGCTTCAGAACCCTTTAATTAGTCCCCTGGACTTGTTTTTCAAATATATTAGAATTATAGACACGACTTTTCTACAGATTTATTATATGTAGATTTATAAATTTCACTTTATTCGCCAAACAAGTTTTAGTAATTGCTTACCACTTTGAAACATATAAATATTACACTAAACAGTTTTATAATTACGGGTGGTCGCCTAGTGGTCGAAATTTTACGGTAATTCATAAAAATTTTAAGTTTGCACATTGAACAAGCTATTTTTCAATTTCAATTGCACAGGGCAAAGAGACACAACAAAGAGCCTGTCTATATATATCTATTAAAATCCTGATATCTTTGTAAGAATATGCTTGCAGTAAGCATATTCGTGAATTGGCAGCGTAAGAGAATCCACTGTCCTATATCATCTCATAGGTATTGTAAGTGGTGACAGATGGAAACAGGAGATAAGCAGCAGCATCTTTCTGATAACAATTCAAAATAACAACTTAAATTAAAAAAATAAAAGCCCTCGAAACAAAAAGAGTTGGTGATTTTCAAACAGCTGAACAGATTTCAGAAAATCGGTTCATCCGTTCAGGAGCTATGATGCCATAGACAGACACATAGATACACAGACATACAGATACACACATACACACAGATACAGACACTAGGCATGGGTAATATCACTTTTACCCTATATCAAATCGTACCTATGTATTGGATATGAATATCCGATATTGTATCTATATGTTTCAATATCTATATATTTGTTGATATCTTCGTTCTGAATAGAAGTCAGTACTCAGTATCACATGGTAATACGCGATTTATGAACAAATTTCCATATTATAGATTTATAGATATATTGTATTATTTATATAATCTAAGTATTCTTAAAGTATCTCATAATATAAAAAGTGACATATATATGTCAATAGGATTTAGCCTGCGAGATAATGAAATAGAATATTAAATTAAATCGTGTCGTGTTTATGCCATCTAGCGTCTATTGTACGTACCACCTTGAGAGTTAATCAATTTTTGTTCGATAAAATCACTTTACGTATAGAATGAAGTAGATGGCGCTATTACCAAGTATTTTTTAATTTACTCCAAAGAATATATTCCTGTAATTTATTACACTTAAATTTAGGCTCTTCATGTCTAAAAATAAGGATCCCATTTAAGTAGTAGGAAGGAACATTTATTTACTATAAAATTAAACTTTTATATTTTTTTGCCACACTTGTTGTTGAAAATTATCATGTTTTAAAAGACTTTGAAGGTCGGGGTGTATTTTGTGTTCGTTGTTTCAATACTGGTTATGGTTAGTGGTTATACCCCTACGCCAAAGGAAATTATCCCATATCTATAAAGCGGGTATAGTTTTTCAGAATCGGTGAAATAAACTTTCCTTTATACATTTCTCAGTTTTAATTTACATAGGTACCAAAAATAGTATTGTATTAAAACACAGATCTAAAATGGTTTATTTTGAAAACAGTGCAACACAACAAAATATTAATAAAATACTACTTAGACTGGATATTGAAAATGATGTGTTCTGCAATAAATCGTATGATACTACTAATAAGGATTAATATTAATAATATTAGACGTAAGCGTATCACCTTTTCGTTGTAAAGTAGTCGTAATATCTGTTTTACCTATATATTCTATCGCGCTCACGGTTTGTTCGGTATCCGAATAAATGTATATATTTAGATATTTTACGTTTCGTTTCGAGTAGATATTAGATATTCTGCGATGACTCATATCAACACGACACAGCTGGCTGTAGGTACTGCCGCGGCAGCGGTATCGTAATATCGTAGTATCTAATACATAGTTAGTTTGTCGTCCGATATATAGATATTGAAAATTGTACTGATATATAGATATTGTATCTATATATCAGTACAATTTCAACCATTGAAAACAATAAAAAAGAAAATTAAATATAAAGCCAATATATACCACAGTAAGAAATCCTAGATTAAATATAACGGAGCCAGTAAATAAAGGGTTGAGTAGATTATTCAGGACGCTTGGTCACACTAATCACAAAGATTGGGCAATAATATTGTCAATAATAAAAAATAAAAAATTAAAATTGTATAATAATTCATATCAAAATAGTGCCTGCTTTACACCTTGTAAGATTCTTTATGGTGAGTCAAATGATATGTTTTTTCACAAAGCAATTTCTAATAATAAAAACTTAAAACATACGTAAGTGATCGCTACCATGATGTTTCTAAATGTTTTGATAATAATTGTATAAATATTATATTGTAAGTTATGCTAAAGAAAAAAAGTCCCGCTGGGTTTCTTGCTGGTTCTTTCCAGGACAGAGGTTTTTTTCGAACCAGTGGTAAAAGTTAAACAATTACTTTCAATAACAATCACATGTAATCAATATTAAATAAAATAATTCTATTCTATTCATAAAATCGAACAACTTAGACAACAAGTACGTAAAAATTTAAAAGAGGCAAGTCGCATAAGAAACAAGATTTGATAAGCGAAATAGAATGATGAAATATCACATTGGCAACTTAGTAAAGATTTGAAGGTCTAGTAGATCAGAAGCAGGTAACAAAGTCATGAGCAAGCTTAATTTGGCGTACCATGTACCATAACAAGTGGCTAGTGGTCTAGTGGTTGTAGTAGTGCGACTGCTGATCATGAGGTCCCGGGTTCGAATCGCGTGTCGGGCCAAAAAATTAGTTATTGAGCTTTTCCATCAAGAAATTCAGTCCCAGACATCTCGCGCCGTTAATGCTGCTTCACACTTGACCACATACATTTTGTACACATTTTACCTTTATCAGGATATAATTGTTCTTAAAACTTTTGTAAATATAAATAAGAATAGCGAATTTATACTCATATATGCTTTTAGATAAATTGCTTCAGTAATATGAATGTATTGGTTTCTTTAATAACACATGGAACTTATTATCGAATGTTAACAGGATTGTGAAGATTCAAACCCATTGATTCGGGCGTTGGCTGTGAGGACGATGGGTTGCATCAGAGTGGATAAAATTACAGAGTATTTATGTGAACCTCTGCGCAAGTGCTTGAAGGATGAGGATCCATATGTGAGGAAAACTGCAGCAGTTTGCGTTGCTAAATTGTACGATATATCATCTAGCATGGTTGAGGATCAAGTAAGTGTAATTATTAAAACCAGCACTATTTTTAAAATATTAGAAGATTTCCGTTCTTTTTCATTAGAATTGGCTGTCTCGATTGCTTTAATTCGCCATTTTAAAAAGTTGCTTTATATTATACATTATTTTGGCTTGAATGTATTCCTCCATATCTTTAGAATATCTTTTCTTTTGCAGGGTTTCCTTGATCAATTAAAGGATTTATTGAGCGACTCCAACCCAATGGTTGTTGCCAACGCTGTCGCTGCGCTTTCGGAGATCAATGAAGCTAGTGTCTCGGGGCAACCACTTGTGGGTTAGTATTTTGTACCAAATATTAGGTCTTTACCTATGAAATTGCCCCTTTTTATGAAATAAATCAACGTAATTTTTTTTCTGTAATTTTGTTTCTATTAATTAAAGTAATCACGCATACAATCGATGCATCTTTGCCAACGCAGTGGCAATTTATTGATGCCCTTCTTAAAGAAATCAGCTGGACAGGAGTCAACAAATTCTTCAAAAGCATTTTGTACTGCCTCTCGGGTATTGAATTTTTTCCCGCCAAAAAGTTATCCAAATTCTGGAAAAAGTAGAAGTCTGTTGACGGAAGGTCTGGTGAGTACGGCGGATGACGGAGATCTTCCAACCCTAGCTTTTGTAACTTGGAGACTGTCTGTTGTGCAGTATGAGGTCGTGCAGGAGCAGCGGGGACGAGCTATTGACCAAAGTTGGTTGGAGACGTGCGAGCTTCTCCATCATTGTGTTCAGTTCTTCACAGTACACAACTACAATAATGGTCATCCCGTTTGGTAAGAAGCTGTGATGAATCACACCGGCACTAGACCACCAAACAGTGACCATCACTTTTCTAGGGGTAAGTTTTCGTTTAGGGCATTGTTTAGGTGCTGAACCAGGATCCAACCAACTTCTTGAGCGCTTGCGATTGTCAAACAGAATCCATTTTTCGTCGCAGGTAACAATGCGGTTCAAAATTCCTTCGTTTGTGTGCTTGTTGAGCAGAGCAAACGACGCGTATTTCGCGCTAGCGATCATTGAGTTCGTGGGGCACCCATTTATCAAGCTTTTTTACCTTGCTAATTTGACGCTAATGGACTAATATTGTTTTGATGCTAACGTCGAAAACTGCTGCCAAAGAGAATATAATCACTATGTTTAACTGCTGCCAAAGAGAATATAATCACTATGTTTAACTGCTGCTAATTCAGCCGTAGATTGAGTATGATCAGTTTCCAAAATCGCTTTTAATTCGTCATTGTCGACCAAAATTTTCGGACGACCACGGGGTTCATTTTTCAGGTCGACTTTTCCAGAACGGAAGCGGGCAAACCAATAACGGTGGTGCGTTCGTTTGTAGTATTCGCTCCGTCATTGATGTTGCGTGCCGCTTGTGCTGCGTTGCTGCCACGACGGTACTCATATTCCATAATTACTCGAATTTTTGACGTATCCATGATGACGAAAAAGATTCAAATGCGATAAACACATAACGGTAATCAATAAACAAATGACTAATTTTGAGAAAAGAATTACATATTTTTAAAATAAAATTAACTTAAAATTAGAATTCTTAGCCAAACAAAAATTATTTTGATTTGAAATGGCCAGTACTGCAGAACGGCGATTTCATAGGTAAAGACCTAATATATATATTATATAATATGAAAAATGCGAAAGTTTAAACATATTTCCCTTCTTTAACTTATTATTTTATCCATCCATCTATTACAGCCTATAAAAGTCCATTGCTGAACATAGGCTCCCCCAATAATTGCCTCATAAGAAGGATGTTGGACTTCAGAAATATGCAGTTACCCATCTCCTGTTTCATTTTCCTCTGTCGCCTCTTACAACACTCACGAGAGGATATGGGGCAGTGATTTCTCTTAAGCTGCCATTACACGAACACTACTTATTATTAGTGACATTATCTTCTTCACATGTGACTTATCCTGTTATTCAGAGACAAACTCGAGTTTACCTACTTAAACTCACATTTCACAATTTCAAAATTCGTATACCATACTTCGGTATGGATACACATTTTGTGTACCATACTTGGTATATACACTCATTTTGTGTACCATATTTCGGTATGGAGACACATTTTGTGTACCATACTTCGGTATATACACACATTTTGTGTACCATACTTGGTATATACACACATTTTGTGTACCATACTTCGGTATAGATACAAATTTCGACATTGTGGAATTTGAGCTTAAGCTCGAGATTGCCTTTGAAAACCGGGCCTTATACTCTGTCGTGTGGTCTCCCGTCCAGAGATGAACGCGCCGACGATCAACAAGCTGCTGACGGCGCTGAACGAGTGCACGGAGTGGGGGCAGGTGTTCATCCTGGACGCGCTGTCAAACTACTCGCCGCGGGACGCTCGCGAGGCGCACTCCATCTGCGAGCGGATCACGCCTCGTCTCGCTCACGCCAACGCAGCCGTCGTACTTTCTACGGTCAAGGTGATCACACATCTCCCCACCACCCAACGGCATGGTACGGCAAGAGATGCTTTGGCATCCCTACAGACAAGGCATGCGCACACTGATAACAACTGCCGTGGAGTCCCAAGAAACAGCATTTCGTCGCAACATAGTGCCCTTTTAACCTTGCACGCTAATAAACTAGTTGTATCCATTACAAGTTCACTTACGAACATAGGCCTCCACTATAGATTGCCTCATGAAGCTTTGCGGGTCGCTTGATTTGATAATGATCCGTATGTTCGACGTGGCTTATGTAGAAAATTTGATCATGCTTCAACTAAATGTAATATATTTATTCAAGTTTTGTAACAGTGCTAAGAAATGCTTAAACTTGCCCTTTCTCGTTTCACGAATTGACAATAGAAAGAGACATTTATAGAGATAATTAATACTTAAGTAAGCGAAAACCAACTATTATAATTAAGGACGAGATAATTATTAGCTAAGATCTGCATACAAAATACATGCTTTTTTATTTCATTTTTGAGTTGCTTGCAATATAGTATGACTTATTTTTGTTCGCGACGGCAAAAAGTGTTTAAAAACATAGTGATTAAAAAACAATATTAAAAATGTAATTAGGAAATATTAGTGACAAACCTAAGTGAAAGTTGCAATAGTGTAATTTTACAACATGTTTACAACCCTTACAATTATAGTATAGAGCATCGTTTTGTAATAGTTAAGAAAATAACTCTTATTTGTACAAACAAAAGGTCGACCAATCAGAGCGCGACACGTTATAGAATATTCTAGGCATTGCGTAATATTTAGACCCGAAAATGATGGAAATAATTTTTATGCTCTAGAAGAATTGTAAACATAGTATTTAATTAGATTAAGGTTTAGAATATTTAGCGTGATGAAACTTATTTCCTACTTATAGTAAAATTAAAGAATTAATGTACCCAAATATTGTGAAAATGTGAGATATTTTTGTTAATAACTTTTTACATTGTTAATATATTAAGAAACCTTTATGCCATAAAGGTTTCTTAATATATTAGTTAGTTTACCAGTTATGTCAAAGATCCGGCCCGCGGGCCGCATCCGGCCCTCAAGCCATCTCAATACGGCCCGCGATTTTCAGACGGCAGTCGATGCAACTGTAACTGGCCGGGATGCGTTTCGCCCACGCGGTGCGCCAGGCGTAGGCGAATGTCAGCTATCCCTTTCCGTCACGCTCGTCTACGGGTAGCACACCCACCTCTCCCCCGCACACAGCATTAAGCCTTATCCAGCAGTCACGTCGAACGTCGATCGTTTATGTTACGTACCTATAGTTTGGTGCACGTTTGGTGTTTATTCGATTGTTGTGTGGAATAATGTCGCAAAAACGTAAAATTGATAGTGAGTGCAGTTTTTCAGACAGGAACAGAAACAGAAACTTTTTTATTCAATATAGATTATAAATAATACTTATTGAAAGTCAGTCTTTTGTTTAATTACCACTGGTTCGAAAAAAAAACCTCTGTTCTGGGAAGAACCAGCAAGAAACCCAGCGGGACTTTTTTAAAAATAACAGCTTACAATCATGTATGTTACACAATTAACCACATAAACAAATTAGAAATAGCTTGGCAGACAAAATGGGAAATCACATATTTTTTCATTGAATGGAAGGGTAAACCACTTTGTTTGATTTGCAATCAAACCATTGCTGTTTGTAAGGAATTTAATTTAAAGAGACATTATGATACGAATCATAAGGCAAAATTTGAATGTTACACTGAAAAGATAAGAATGGACAAACTATTATCTTTAAAATCTAAACTTCAAGGCCAACGCTTGTATTGTCGCAGCGCACCGCTGCGGCCTGCAAAAATTGTTGGCAGGGTCGCCATGTGATATAGGAAGGGTCTTGTGTGAATTAGGAGACGTGTTGATGCTTCTATAACTTTAATTATACTACTTCAACTTATTCTACCTTAACACTAATATATACTATTGTGGTGGCTACACTACAGAACAACCGATATAGAACAACCGTAGTTGACCAACCGTATTCAACAACCAATAGTCAGAAGATTTCCGCCGAACAGTTGAGCAGTCGAACCGCTGCCCACTGCCTTGCCATTTGTATTCTACAGTTCGTGCATTTTGTTTGGACGTCAGTCCACAGTATCCCAGCAGCACCCACAAAGACGGTAGAAGTATCCACCGGAAGCTATAGGTGTAGGACGTGAGCGACTCGTGGAGTATCTTCGATAACATTTACTTCCGAGTTTCGCCCATCCGCCACAATTTTCTTACTTTGGTAACTTTCCTTCACACATTAAGAGAACTAGTCAATAATTGTTTAATTTACAACCGCAAGATGAATTTTCAACGTAAAATTTTGAGTATTCCAATAATATCTTGGTTATTTTGAATATGTTCAGGTGCTGATGAAGTTAATGGAAATGTTGTCGGAGGACACGGAGCTGGTGAGCACTCTGTCACGCAAGTTGGCACCACCGCTAGTGACTCTACTGAGTGCGGAACCAGAGGTTCAGTATGTTGCACTGAGGAATATCAATTTGGTTGTGCAGAAAAGGCCCGATATTCTCAAGCATGAGATGAAGGTTTGTTCATTGGTTAATATTGTACTTCTGTCATTCCAACTATATTACATTGACAAATTTCGTCTCTTCTGTCCAGGTGTTCTTTGTAAAATACAATGACCCGATTTATGTGAAACTGGAGAAACTGGACATCATGATCCGTTTGGCGTCACAGGCGAATATCGCTCAGGTATTGGGCGAGCTTAAGGAGTACGCCACAGAAGTGGACGTGGACTTCGTCAGGAAGGCTGTGCGAGCTATAGGAAGGTGTGCTATAAAGGTATGCATTAAATAATTTTTAACGTGATATTGAAAGACAATTGCTTAAAATAACTGTTTCACTTGCTTATATTATTTTTATAAACAAGAATTAGGTACATAAAAAATTAGGTTGTTTAGGTTACTTTTATTTATTTTTTGATATTGGCATTTATATTATGTTATGTAGGTAATAAAAGAAAATTTCATTAAATAACTGCAGGTTCTGTTTAAATTTTTTTCTCTTGAAAACATAAAAAAGCTACAAAATAAAAAGTAAATCTTAATTTTTATTAATTACTTAACAAACATAATATAATTATTAAATGATTAACTATCTGGATTTTCGCAAAATATTATTTGTCGGGCAATAAAAAAATTATAAATTCTTAAAAATTATATCTTAAAACTTACGTATAGTATAGGCATAAGAGACTCAACTACTCTATATAGTCCTATGGGTGTCGTAAGAGGCGAGAGGAGAAAACAAACCAGAAGACGGACAGCAGCATCTTCCTGATCTCAAGGAAAACTGCGCCTGCCAACCCGCCTGATAAGTTTGACTGCTAACTACGGAATATCTTCTTACTCTGAGGTAATATATGATCTACAAATCTACATCCATGGCTTGGTGAACCCTTGGTCATGGCTAAGAAATCCGTAAAACACAAAGCTATTTAAATACATTTAATTTATTTATGCGCCTCGTGATGACTGTTTTGAGGTTTAGAGTGAGCAATATAATACAACATTTACAGCACCAATGGTCACGGGGGGACTAAGGTGTTTGACGTCCGGATGTCATAGTTAACGACGGCTACCTTCAACTTTTAATTTTTAATGTATATATGAAATCATTATATTCTGACGTTTTGAGTACTTTATTTATCACCATCATTATAACCCATCACAAGTCCTCTGACGAACATAGGCACCCCAAGGATTGTCACAAAGCTCGGAACACCCACCTGCATCCATCAAATTGATCAAGCCATGATCAATTCGACTTCATTTCGACAAGATATAGAATAGGGTAACAAGCGAGCACACAGTCCACCTGATGGTAAGTGGATGCTTTGGCCCATAAACATCTACATTTATCCTTAAGAATCAAAACACAGATGCGTTATCACCCCTGAGGACTAAGATGGAATGCCTCGTTTCCAGTAAAAATGGTCTATGGTTCTCTACACTCACCATACGAAATACAGCAGCAATAAGCTGCTATTTTACGCTAGTATTCTGTGAGGCGTGGACCTACTCTGGTCGAGCCGACCAATTCGTGCTTTAACCATAATATAGCTGTGGCGAGGCTCTATCACATATAAAATGTTTATTTCTCTTTCTCTCTCTCTATTTATCTCTCTGTCTGTCTATCTCTCTACACTAACAAGATTTTACGCCGATTTTAACAATACTTAAAAACGAAATTACCTATTTTTTCTGATCCTTTTTTTTAACTAACAGTTACCCTCACAGTAGAATTTTTTCTGTATTGTGGAGGCAGTTTACAAACATAAATTGCACAAGTACGAGGGCGATCCAAAAGTAATGATAATGAAAATAAAACACGGTAATTAAAGTTAAAATAATAATTTATTTTTCTACATAGTCTCCTAACAAATCAATACATTTAGTCCATCTTTTTTCTAAACCCAGGATTCCCTTTGAAAAAAATTCTTTGTCTTGACCCTCCCAAAACGCTTCAACAGCGGCCATTACTTCGCTATCGTCTTCGAATTTCTTGCCTCGGAGGCGTTCATTGAGCCGAGGAAAGAGGTAGAAATCACTAGGAGCTAGATCTGGCGAATAGGGAGGGTGTTCGAGCAGTTCGAATCCCGTTTCTTGAATTGCAGCCATCGCAACTGCGGCTTTGTGAGCCGGTGCGTTGTCTTGGTGAAACAGCACTCCAGCTCGCAGTTTGCCGCGTCTTTTTTCCTTAATGGCCTCCCGTAATCTTCTTATTTGGTCTGCGTAGTAAGAGCCCGTAAAGTGGCTCCCTTTTCCAAATATTCCACCATAATTATGCCTTGAGCGTCCCAAAAAACAGATGCCATAACCTTTCCCGCCGAACTTGAAACTTTGAATTTCTTTGGCGTCGGTGAGGAGGCTCGCTTCCAAGTCATCGATTGTTGTTTCGTTTCAGGATCAAAATGGTGGATCCAGGTCTCGTCCATAGTCACAAAACGGAACAAAAAATTTTCTTGATCTGCTTGGAACTTTTCGAGATTGACCCTCGAAATGTCAACTCGATTTTTCTTTTGCTCGTCGGTTAACATTCTGGGTACCCAACGCGCAGAGACCTTTTTCATATGCAACTCGTTTTAACGGTGGTAGAGCCTCGCAGCAGCTTTTGCTGTTGCACGTATGGGCAGGCTCGAGCCGGGTTAGTACCACGACCTCACAGAATACCGGCGTGAAGTGGAAGCTCTGCTTTTGCGTTTCGTCTAGTGAGTGCAGGTGACCGGAGGCCCAATTCTCCCCCCCCCCCATCAACATGGTAGCGGAATTAAATTTTAGACTACCCTAGGAGGGTACCAACACCCCTGGAGAATCCCTCGCTGAGCATCCACGACCATGCTACTCCACTCCTGAGCGTGGGTGCTCAGGCTGCCCCGCGTATTCTGGGGGGGCAAAATTCCGCTCAAAACAATAACTGCTCGGGGCAAACTGAGCAACAAGACCAAGGCGACCCCTGCCACGCTATCTGTGGATTTATGCAACATCAGGGGACTTCACTCGAACCTAAACGCCGTCCACTACCATCTCGAGACGGCGAAGCCGGCCTTGCTCTTTCTGACCGAGACGCAGGTGTCCTCTCCGGCTGATACTTCGTATCTCTCCTATCCGGGGTACAAATTGGAACACTCCTTTGTGCCTCGGGCTGGAGTTTGCGTATACGTCAGAGAGGACATCTGTTCTCGACGCCTCGGCAGTCTTGAAGGTTCGGACCTGTCCATCCTTTGACTACGCGTAGATAGCGACGACCATCCGCGCGTCTACGGGTGCCTCTATAGGTCCCATAGCGGTAATGCCGAAACAGACCGACTCATCGACCACGTCCAAATGGCTACAGATTCCTTGCTACAACAGGTCCCATCCGCAGAGATCGTGATCCTTGGCGATTTTAACGCCCACCACGCCGAATGGCTTGGTTCACGTTTAACCGATCATGCGGGAGATCTGTTTATGACTTTGCCTTGGCATATGGTCTGACACAGCTGGTTACTTCGCCTACGCGGATTTCAGATGTGAAGGATCATACACCTTCCTGTTGGACCTTCTGCTGACCTCTCATCCGGACGGATATCAGGTTTCCGTCGATGCCCTCTCGGCTCTTCGGACCATTGTCTGATCCGGTGTGGTGCCACTCACGCTCCCCTCGCGGTTGCGTTCTGCAGGTTGCCGCCGTGTTTGGCATTACAGGTCGGCGGATTGGGACGGAATGCGGTCTTTCTTTGCATCCTACCCATGGGGGCGGGTTTGCTTCTCGCCGGATGATCCCAGCGCTGTTTCTGACTCTGTCACTGATGTGGTGTTACAGGGAATGGAACTATTTATTCCATCATCTGTGGTACCCATCGGAGGCAGATCGCAGCCTTGGTTTGGTCGCTCCTGTAAGACTGCATTACGCAGTAAGCAGGAGTGCTATCAGGCCTGGGCTGAGGCTTCGGCGGCTCGGAATGTAAACACCAGCATGCTTAAAAAGAAGTATAACTTCGCCTCCAGGTCCTTCAAAAGTGTTATTGCCAAGGCAAAGTCAGAGCACATAGGCAGAATTGGCGAGAAACTAGTTCGCCTTCCTTCGGGAACCCGTGCATTCTGGTCTCTCGCCAAGGCTGTCCAAGGGAATTTCTGTAAGCCATCACTACCATCTCTGCACAGGGAGGACGACTCACTGGCCCACGCCGCAAAGAAAGCCGACCTTTAGGCTCACTTTTGCGTCCAACTCGACTCTTGATGACGGGGAGAACACACCGCCGGCCATCCCGCGGTGTGAGTGCTCCATGCCGGATGTTCGGTTCTCACAGCGCTCGGTTCGCAAAGCACTCCTCTCCCTGGACATCCACAAGTCGAGTGGGCCTGACGGAATCCCCCCAATTGTGCTGAGGACGTGTGCTCCGGAGTTGGCACCGGTTCTAACGCGTCTTTTCCGGTACTCCTACTCCCTAGGCGTAGTCCCGAAATCATGGAAGACAGCTTTTGTCCAACCGATCCCTATAAAAGGCGACCGCTCAGACCCGTCCAACTACAGGCCTATCGCCATCACCCCCTTGTTCTCCAAAATAATGGAATCCATTATAAACTGCCAGCTCATGCGGTACCTTGAGGATCACCAGCTGATTAGTGACCGCCAATACGGTTTTCGTCGGGGTCGATCAGCTGGTGATCTTCTGGTCTACCTGACTCATAGATGGGCGGAGGCAGTAGAGTCCAAGGGAGGCATTGGCCGTTAGTTTGGACATTGCGAAGGCTTTCGATCGGGTTTGGCACAAAGCGCTTCTTACGAAGCTCCTTCTATGGGCTTTCCGAGAAATTGTGCAATTGGATCACCAGCTTTCTTGCAGATCGGAGCATCAAGGTCGTTGTAGACGGTGCATGCTCCGACTACAAGCCTATTAACGCTGGTGTTCCACAAGGCTGCGTGCTATCACCAACGCTGTTTCTTCTGCATATCAATGATATGTTGCAAACCGGTAGCATTCATTGCTATGCGGATGATAGCACTGGTGATGCTCTATACGCCGGCCGTGCGAATATCTCGGGAAAACGTCGCCGAGTACCGGAACAAACTTGTGTCTGAAGTCGAGTCTTTGCTGAACAAAGTCTCGGATTGGGGGCGACTAAATCTAGTCCAGTTTAATCCTCAGAAGACACAAGTTTGCGCGTTTACCGCTAAAAAGAACCCCTTTGTCGTATCTCCTCAGTTTCAAGGCACTCCCCTTGTTGCCTCAGCCAGTATCGGAATTCTCGGCGTCGACATATCGAGTGACGTGCAGTTTCGCGGTCACTTGGAAAAGAAGGCCAAATTGGCCTCTAAAAAGCTTGGCGTGCTCAGCAGAGCGGGACAGTATTTCATGCCGGCACAACGCCTGCAACTTTACAAGGCGCAGGTTCGGCCTCACATGGAATACTGTTCCCATCTCTGGGCTGGGGCTCCCCAGTGCCAGCTCCTTCCACTCGACCGCATCCAGCGCAGAGCGGCTCGAATCGTCGACGACCGAGTCCTTTCCGATCGGCTCGATTCATTGGCGCTGCGAAGAGATGTTGCATCTCTTTGCATTTTCTTTCGCATTTACCACGGGGAGTGCTCTGAGGAATTGTTCGGATTAATCCCAGCCGCCACATTTCACGAACGCACATCGCGGCAGAACTCCCGATACCATCCACACCATCTGGATGATTGGCGGTCCACCACTGTGCGATTTAGAAGATGTTTTCTTCCTCGCACAACTTCCTTGTGGAACAGTTTACCACCAGCGATTTTTCCGGACTGATACGACTTAGGGACCTTCAAGAAAAGAGCCTACTCCTTTTTAAAAGGCCGGCAACGCATCTGCAATTCCTCTGGTTCCCCTGGTGTTGCAGTTGTTCATGGGCGGCGGTAGTCACTTACCATCAGGTGAGCCGCATGCTCGTTTGCCCCCTCCTATAAAAAAAAAGGATTCTTTGAACGCTGCCATATGAGATCCCTGTGACCTCAGCTACATGCCTGATGGTCACTCTTCGATCTGCCAACACAACATCTTCGACTTTTTCACGTTGTCTTCAGTGAGGGACGTGGATGGGCGTCTTTCGCGATGTTCATCTTCAGTGGATGTTCTGCCCAGTTTAAACTCCTTGGCCCAGCGTGCAACTGTAGAATATGGAGGAGCAGAGTCCCCCAATGTTTCCACTAAGTCACTGTGTATGTCTTTTGAAGACATTTTTTTCAAACAGAGGTACTTGATGACAGCTCTAATTTCGTTTTTTCTCCATGTTGATGTTATCTCTTTGACAGTTCGTATTCAAATGAATGTATCTCCCCGTAAATCGTGATCTATTTATATGATTTTTTTAGGCTGACGTAGTGAGTATATAAGCAAGCAAAAAATATTTTTTTTGGATTTTTATGCGGACCTGAAGTAACCGATTATCATTACTTTTGGATCACCCCTCGTACACACATCCAGACCCTGAATTATTTGTGAGCCATACAAACACTGCGCAATCAGAAAGCGTAAGCCCTGCAGCGCCGTGTCCAAACACTTAGATAGACTACTGCGCTTCGGAGCCGTCTCTATTTTAATAAATCTTATTCTTAAAATCAACATTTAATTTAAATTCCAGGTTGAACCATCAGCGGAGCGCTGTGTATCAACTCTCTTGGAACTGATTCAGACGAAAGTAAACTATGTGGTGCAAGAAGCCATAGTGGTGATTAAGGACATTTTCCGCAAGTATCCCAACAAATACGAGAGCATCATAAGCACACTTTGTGAGAACCTCGATACATTGGATGAACCAGAAGCTAGGGCATCTATGGTAGGTAACTTGATAGTGGTATGGGCTCATAACATAAAATGTAAAAAATACAATAAAGTTATCATATTTTTTACAATAAATTAAATTTGTTTATTTATGTATCTCTACTTCATCAGGTTTTAATAAAGCTGGTCCAGATTAAGTTGATATATGAGTATGATGTATCTTAAAATCTAATTGATTTTGGGAAAATGTTTATTTCTTATGAAAATTACAGTCATAAGATAATTTGGTTATAGTCAAATTCAGACTTTTTTGCTTCAAATACTTTAAAAATAAATTTATTGAAAATTTAAAAAACATTTAATCCAGAAAACCGGTAAAGGTAGCAAAATAACTATCTGAAACATGCAAAACACACCATATCCAGACCTGGGTTTCTTTATGGTTCCTCCCAGAGCAGAGCTATTTTCTGAACCAGTGGTAAAAAGTGACTTTCAATAAAATTATTTATAATCCAAGTTGAATAAAAGTTATTCTATTTTCAACCGACTTCAAAAAAAGGAGGAGGTTCCCAATTCGACTGTATTTTTTTTAATGTGTTACCTCAGAACTTTTTTCTAGGTGAACCGATTTTGATGATTCTTTTTTCACTTGAAAGCTGGTGCTTCTCATGTGGTCCCATAAAAATTTGATCAAGATCTGACCAGTAGTTTTTGAGGTATCCTTAATAATGCGTATTTAATTGATTTCGACTACATTGATGATGTTCTCATTTTTCTACCGACTTCAAAAAGGAGACGGTACCCAATTCGACTCTATGTTTTTTTTAAAGTGTGTTACCTCATAACTTTTTTCTGGGTGAACCGATTTCGATGATTCTTTTTTTATTTGAAAGCTGGTGCTTCTCATGTGGTCCCATATAAATTTGATCAAGGTCTGATCAATACTTTTTAAGTTATACTTAATAATTTATATTGAAGTCGGTTGTACAAATTTTTTAATTTTTAATTATATTTATATTGAAGTCGGTAGTACAAACTTATTAATTTTACCACTTGTACTCTATGTAGATTAAAGTGTCTAATATAAACTGCTTTACTTTTTTCAAAACGGCTATAAATCAATAGCACGCTACAGACTATAAACTATAAATTTCTAGCGCGCTATTACATACGCTATGTTATAACGCGCTATTCATAAGAAAGCGTGTGGGAGGCCGGCGAGCGCGTAATGATAAAGCAGTAAAGAAAAACCAATGAACACTCTTTCATACTTTTCAGGCCTATGACTGTATAATCGATGTAAACGTTATTTTAACATTAATGTAAATTATAAATCAATTAAAGGCGTATTTAAAAGTTTATTGATCGTATAAACAAAAATCAACTATTTAAGTACACTACTATATACACTTTTGAATCTATATTTTATTTACATTTAAAAACATTACCTAGTTAGGCTACTTTTGTAGCAGACAACTGTGTCCTTCGATCACTTATAAATATACAGTATACACTAACTAACCAACGTCTAATACTAAATACGCGCGCGATGAATAGCGTGCTGCTAGATCAAATTTACGTCACACGTCCACTCCCAACAGTGCGCACGCGACAGCTAGATGCCAGCGCTGCTGCTAGAGCTAGTTGCCGCTAGATATTCATAGCGTCAAAGCGCCATAGCGCCATAGGGCCATGGTAGTTACTTACATAGCACGCGCTGTGCTCCATGGAAAGATAGCGCACTATAATATGGCGCCACCATTAAACTGCTTAGGATTCCATTTGCTAAATGTGGCAGTTTCAAGGAATGATCCCAAAGTGAAAGAGATCCATGTCTAGCTGCAGATTTTATACGAGACTATTGTGGTGGGTGATTTCTGGATCTCGACTACAGCGCCATATGCTGAGTCTAAACCATCCAGGGACCCATTCAACACACACAAAAAAATCATCAAAATCGTTCGAGCCGTTTTTGAGTTTTAGCGAGATTAACGGACAGCAATTGATTTTTATATATAGAGATGACTCTGATAATTACCCATTTATAAAAAAAAAACTTGTATTTCCAGGTATGGATAGTTGGAGAGTATGCAGAGCGTATTGACAATGCGGATGAGTTACTTGACTCTTTCCTTGAAGGCTTCCACGATGAGAACGCACAGGTGAGCGGCAAAATAAGTTGTTATTGTTCCACAATGTTCTTAGGGCGGGTTGCTCAAAGTTTATACAACATAATGTTGTAACAGGCCACACTTAGGTAAGGATTGTTTTACTGTATGTAGTCAGATTTTTTTTAATACACATTATGAAGGTGGATTAAAATTTTGAGCAGTTAAGCAAATATAGTATGTACACTGTTACTCCTATAAAAGTAAAGTAAAGTAAAGTTACAGCCTATATACGTCCCACTACTGGGCACAGGCCTCCTCTCATTTCTGAGAGGGTTTTAGGGCAAGGAAGTGTCCGCCGCGCTGCCCCAATGCGTGTTGGCGAACTTCACAAGTCTTCGAAATATTTTTTTTTTGATTTCTCAGACATGCAGGTTTCCTCACGATGTTTTCCTTCACCGCCGAGCACATGGTAAAATGCTACTCCTATAATGCTATATAATTTAAAAATGAAAAGTAAGTTTTATAATGATAAACAAGTAATTCATCAGATGTGTAAGCTATAGGGCTCTTTCAGGTCTTCAGCCCTCAGATACCTTAAACAAAGGAGTATACTTGTGCATTATAAATCTGAGGACTAAGTGTAGAAGGATAATGATGTAACTTATTGTCTGTAGTTAGGTATGTAAAGAAAATTATAAGTCATACCGATTTTGAAACCATTTCAAAAAACGTAATTAATTTTATACGGTTCCACCGGGGAAGGACCACGCTCTCACAGAATACCAGCGTAAAATAGCAGCTTAACACTGCTGTGTTTCGTACGGTGAGGGTAGAGAACCGGAGACCCTTTTTACTGGAAAAGAGGCATTCCATCTTAGTCCTCCCGGGTGACAACGCATATGCATTTTGATTGTTTACTGAATATAGATGTAGATGTCTATAGGTCACAGCAACCACTTATCACCAGGTGGACTGTGTGCTCGCTTGTCACCCTATCCTATAAAAAGAATTAAAATTTATATTATTTGCGTACTTTTATAGGTGCAACTTCAGCTTCTGACCGCTGTAGTGAAATTGTTCTTAAAGCGTCCAGCAGACACTCAAGAACTGGTGCAGCATGTATTAAGTCTCGCTACACAGGATTCTGACAATCCTGACCTCAGGTGAGCATTTTAAATAGCAATAAAGGTAGTTTCTTAAAATTGTAGGTAGTTAGTACCTTTATAAAATATTACTCTTATAACTGTTAATTGTATTTTTTTTTACAATTCTCTCTAAAATTATCAACATGGCTGCATTTTTTTTTGTAGAAATTGTGAATAAAATAAGGTAAGCTATCCCTGATTTTGTGTGCTGTGTGGTTTTCTTACTGCATATGGGTCCTTGGTTGGAATCCTTGCCGGTAACCACTTGGAACAAAAGCATAAATTGTTGGTTTTTGTATCAGTCTATATTCGATCTTATCATGTGTCAGATGTTATGGCAGGTAAAAAAAAAGTGTCAGTCTATTTTGGTTCTTAACGAGAATAGATGTAAATATCTATGGGCTGCAGCATCTACTTACTTACCATACAACATACTGTGTGATAATTTGTCACCTGTGTACACTAAAAAAAGTGACACGCTATATCTTCTATGTAGTTGCAGCAAATGATGACTTTCGAATGTTTGATAGCTGCCGTGAACGAAATCGGTTGGAAAGACTATCATTAATCATCATCATTATCATGGTGTGCAGAGACCGAGGGTTCATCTATTGGCGGCTGCTGTCAACGGACCCCGCGGCTGCCAAGGAAGTGGTGTTGGCGGACAAGCCCCTCATCTCCGAGGAGACTGACCTTCTGGAACCTACGCTACTTGACGAGCTGATCTGCCACATCGCCTCGCTCGCCTCCGTCTACCACAAGCCACCCACCGCCTTTGTTGAAGGTAACCAATAATTATTCACCAAAAAAACAATTCTTTTACTGGATAGGAGCCATTCCATCTTAGTCCTAGAGGATAGATGTAGATATCTATGGCCCACAGTATCCACTTAACATGAGGTGGGCTGTGTGCTCGCTTGTCACCCTTATTCTATAAAAAAAAATTGCAACGTAAAAATAAAAAGTTAGTGTTGTTTACTTAAATGATTTATTGATGTATTTGGTTTGAAAGTACAACAAATTTTAAATACATATCAAATATTTAAACTTTGTTGCACAAAAGTACAAAGATCGACGTCACATTTTGAAGCACTCGCTACCGACCAGTAAGGTAAACGAAGACAAGGAAAGTAGTCAACTAAATAATAATAATTATAAATAATTTGTTTTGTTCTCTCTAAGATTCTTCCTTGGATATGCATAATGTGAATACAAAGTACTTACTTACAAATATGTAATGCAATCATAAATCTTTCTACCAGATAATGCATGTGTTAGAAATTAGTCTCAAAATCATTTAAATAAAAGGAATATTTCTCAGTAATGGCTCTTAAGTTATAATTATAAAAATATATAAAACATGGATAGGCACCAAAATATATGAAATATTCAAATCAATAGTAACACCAACTTGTCTAGTTGATTACTTGTTTGTTACCAACGTAGACTGATGGTCCCGGTTGGTTACCGTTATTTTATAGGATAATCAATAATGGTAGCCAACAGAGGCATTTGGTAGTTAATAAATACGACTTTTAGAAACTAAAAATTATGCTTTAATACTTTAAAAGCCAATACGATTCCTTATAAAAATATAAAATCCACAATTATATGCTATTCTATCATATGCATGCCTGAGAAACAAAATATTTCGAGGCCTTGTGAAGTGCGAGTAGCGTCGCAGATTAATTGCTCCATATCCCTCTCGGAAATGTGAGGAGTAAAGTAACATGCTTTATTTGAAATGACAGTAGCCTAATGGTGAAGTGCGGACCTCGAACTCAAAGTCGTAGGTTCGAATCCGCCATTTAACTACTGTCGTGAACCTAACAAGCATTTAAGCTTACCTGGAGGGGTTAACGGGAATATTAGTAATGTTAACAGCATTGCTAATATTTGTCCTAAAAAAAATGAAATGTTATTGTAACTTATTGATCATAGACTTTACTTTTACCTCATTATATCTTTAAAAATGATCAATTTTGATAATGTTTTCAAATATTACAGATTAGTTTGATAAATTCGCAGGTCGCGGCGCAGGTGTGCGCAAGTGCCTTCCCTCTCGTGGCGCTGTTGCAGAAGACGCCATGCCGCAACAACCTACCGTTATACCCAACCAGGTACATTTAGAATTAGAAACTCTATCTTTCATATTATTAATAGCCTGCCATTTTTGACTGTTATTAGTGTCTCCAGAACTAACGTTTATATATATATTGTAATGTCGGAAGGTGTTGAATGAAAAGGAGAATTGAATGAAATTTCATTGAATTCAAGACTTTAATTATACTACTACTTATTAATTACAATTGACATTAATATATATATATATATATATATATATATATATATATATATATATATATTATATATATATATATATAAGACAATATATATATATATATATATATATATATATATATATATATATATATATATATATTACAATCGTGTGTTTGCTCTACATCACAATATGTATAAAGTTAAAGTTACAGCCTATATGCGTCCTACTGCTGGGCACAGGCCTCTCATTTCTGAGAGGGTTTGTATATGTATAAATGTCAATAATAGTGTCAGCGTTTTTTTGTGGCAAACAAGCACAAAGTTTACCGGATGGTAAGTGGATGCTGTGGCTCATAGACCTCTTATGAATTAAAATGTAGATATGTTCGCACCCCTGAGAACTAAGATGGAATGAGTCTTCACCAGTAAAAAGGGTCTCCGGTTCTCTACACTCACCATACGAAACAGCAGCTTAAAGCTGCTATTTTACACTAGTATCCTGTGAGAGCGTGGTCCTTCTCCAGTCGAGCCGACCCACTCGTGCTTATGCTACAAAACTTTAACCTTATTCTATAAAAAAAATCACATTACACAATAAAAAAATCATATTAAACGTTCGCTAAGCAATTACAATCCGTATGTTACTGTAATAAAGTCCACTTTGCAGGAGTCGTTGATCGGCGACCTGCTGTCGATGGACATTTCGGGCCCGCCGCCGGCCGCCGCGCCCGCCTCCAACCTCGACCTGCTGGCCGGCGGACTCGACGTGCTCGTGAGTATTGCCATAAGTAATTAATAAATTATTGCTATTTTAAAATTGGAATGCTTAGTATAAATGGTAATGATTTTGTTTGTTAGATGTGGATGAAAAGAAAATCTGTTTCACACCACTGTACATTCTCAAATATTTATTTGTTACAGTTGGGGACTGGTCCAGAGCCAAGTTCCACTGCGACTACTACGGGACTTTTGGGAGATATATTTGGCGTTGCGGCAACACCGGCTTCCTTCGTGCCACCCAAACAGTGTTGGCTTCCTGCTGACAAAGGCAAAGGTAGGCCTTGAACTATATTCCTTTCCAAGTTGAATACACTAGAGCGATTAATAATATATTATCTAAGACCTTCAGCCTGTTAAAGTCCAATGATGGATACTTCGTCAAATTTGAGATTTTTGTTGATTAAAGTGAAAGTCAAATATTTTAATTCAAAATTTGCTCTTACAAAGAACTTGTAAAAAGTAAAATGCCAGGCCATTGCTTCAACAAGTCCCTACTGCGAGAAGACCTTGTGAGAAGAAGCGGCAAGAAATTTACAAGTAGACTATTTTTCTCAGAATTTCTCATATGCTGGGGTCACAGATATGCTGGGGCCACACTAACAGGAAACGTCAATGCCCATAAACACAACAATTATTGCTTTAATTTTAACGCGATAAAGTGAGTGGCTACTGTAATAGTCGATACTTCACAGCAATTCACTGGTTCACATACGCACACGTAAACTCAATAGTTTCACTACGCGTCCACTCTCGCCCGCGGCTCTCGTGATACTGACGCGGTGTGCTCGAAAATATTCGTGTATTAACAGGCAATATAATTGATACTACCCTCATTCCGATTTATGAACTGTATTTTATTATATACTTGCTAACATTTTAAAATCACATTACACTACAGCTACACTTGAACGGTCAACGTCATTTCAATTTTAATGCCATTGAACGGCGTTAAAGTTGGCGTTAATGTTCCTTGAATTTCAAGCAAGATGGACATTGACGCTGCTACTCTATATTTAATGAGTGTAAATGTTTATTATATAACTAAAAAAACTTTAGTCTCGGATCCCACAAACATGGCTCTGTTTGCAGAATCTCAAGAAACGTAATAACTTTTTCATTATTCCACTCCATCATAGCCATACGTGCGACCCCGTTGCGCTCACCGTGCACAATGAGACAAACGTAGTGTGGCCGCTTCAACGCGTTATTTCGTGCGTTAATCTCTTTGATGTACCGCCACTCGAGTTATCGCCAAACGGCAAACGGCATTGGTAATGCCGTTGTCAAATTAACGCGTTAAGTCGTGGCCACACCTACATTCAACGTCCATCAATGCGATAATTAACGGCATTTCTCGTTAGTGTGGCCCCAGCATTACAGAAAATCGTGAGGTGGATGTGTCGTGGACAGGGCTGTGTGTTTTATGTGAATACGTGAACGTTACGAAAATACGTCAAAATGGCGGCGCTCCCCATCCGCCGCGCGCGACTTGCCTCAGTTACCACCAAATTCTTTGACCCTTTAGCTATCGTGTGGTCAAGTATAATTTTGCATGTAGATGATAGATATGTAGCTGCAACACCAAACTGTATCCCCCGATTTTGTTATCATCAGTTTTCTGAATTGCCTCTCACTATGGAAGTTTTAAAGACGTATTCATGTCAAAACCATTACAAGTCACATAGTAAGCTTTGAACCGCAATTAATAAATTCCGCATTAGTGAGACGAGATTGTCATTGGATTGTTATTCTCTATAAAGTTTAAGGCAAGATACTGCGGTGAGTTTATTAAAATTACAAAGAAATAATAATTTAAAAATTCACGGCCTTATACTTAAATTAAGTATTAATTATCTCTATACCTTTCTCTTTCTAGTATGACTTAGTAAAGAGAGAAAGAGCAATTTTAAGCACATTCTTAGAATGAAGTCGATTTTTATGAGTAATGTCGATAATGTATTGTTTAGGTCTGGAGATCTGGGGCACATTCAGCCGCCAGAACGGACAGCCGCGTATGGAAATGACGTTCACCAACAAAGCTATGCAGGCTATGAGTGGATTCGCCATACAACTTAACAAAAACAGGTAAACATAACCGTACAGTGTATCTTGTTGTTTTTAAACTGTGTTTTTTTTAAAAATATAATAGAATATGTAGTTGCAAAAGTCAAAACTGCTCAGGGTGTCATGATGGTAATCAACCGTAGTGATGCAAAAAATATTTACCACACATATACATGCGTCAAAATACTTTTATACCTCTTACCGTTTTCCGTTACCGTTATTCTATACTTTTGTACCTTAAAATAATAGCAACAAAAGCACAGCCAAAAATAAATTAAAACTATAAATAAAATGAAGCAAATAATTATCACTGAAACCAAACTTCAAATATCTTAAATATCTCAATGCTAATTTTTCCTAGGTTGGGTCCTTTTTGCATAACTCTGCCCAATTGATGAGCAATCCAGTGGATGAACAGCAGCGTCTTTCTAATAACAACTAGAAAATTAAAAACTTCGGATGTCAAACCGCCAGCCAAGCGCGGCAACTATGATATGGGTCTATGAGAGGAAATCTATGGAGGAAACCTACGTTCAGCGGTATACTTTGATAGGCTGTAATGATAATCATATAGTACGAATGTTCCTAGTGTCACATAAAAAAATTAAACCTAACATGATTGTTTTTACATTCTGAGTCAAAAATATGTAGGAAATCTAAATTTTGGAATTTTATTCTATGAGGTAATTAGTGGGGAGAAATTAGTGTTCATCAGTGGCTAAGAATTGCTTATTTATATAATTTTTATTACAATAAGCAGTACAATAAATTAAAACAATATATAAAAATAGTTTACCATAACAGGTACCTGAACTAGGGTAAACCTGTATCTCAGGGTGTATGTGCTAATGTGTACACTTACAAATATTTTCTGTTTCTTATATAAAATGAATAGCATACCGACTAATTAGTTTTTAATTTCGTTAAAATCTATTATCATAAATTTATCATAACTTTTCCGTATCATTTTTTAATTTTCATTGTATTACAAATTTTGTAACCATGTTCGAATTACATTTTTATACATACATGTACAAAATAGCATTGTTTTGATTGATTATACAGAAAAGGGCCAAGGAATGTAAAAAATCTACGAATTAAAGAATGCCTTATTCTAAAGTTAGTTTCACTTAGTTTAACTTAGCCTCTTTTATCAGAGACCTCTCTTCTGTAGGGCAATTTTAAGTGCTATTTTAGTAACGTACTCATAAGGAATAACTGACGCAATGGGAGGACATAACAGGATTTATTTAAGAGATGGAACGGGAATAAGATAGGGCGGAATGTTGCGACTTTTAATACAGGTCTTTCTAGTGCTAGTTTTAGTTGCGACTTCCCATGAAGTTATGCAATAGGTGAGAATCGATTGACATAATGCGAAATACTTGCTTTACTACCTTAATATCAGCAAAATAACGATTAAAAAAAAAACAAACATTACTTTATGAACTCTACTGCACATGTGGTCTATGTGGTTTTTGAATGTAGATTGTATTTGAAAGTAAAAGCTATAATAATTACAAAATATTTGATAGTCTCTGTGTTTAAACTAGACTGCAAATTAGCAACATGAAGTGCATACATTTCTCGAATAAAAGGTATATTTGGTTTTGTCCGTATTCAGTGTTAATATATTTTTTGGAACCACTTATTAACCCTATCAAAATTTTGCTGAGCACATAAATAAACCTTATGTATTTGTGGGAAAAAAGAGCATGGTATCATATGCATAAGACAATATTTTACCTGAGTTTGAGATTGCAAAGGTCATTGATATATATCAAAAATAGGGTTGGACCTAATACACTGCCTTAAGGCACCCCAAAAAGTGTATTTTTTGTTAAGAGTTAATAACATTATCGACTTTTAAACATTGATATCGACCTTCTAAACAGTTCGCAAATTGTTGAACCTGTTTACCTCGAATACCTACGCTCTTAAACTTATTTAATAAGATGGGAATAGAAACGTGTATGTATATAAAGCTTTTGGTAGGTAGAGGAAAATGCTAATCAATTGGTTGCCTTTAATTATTCTGAAAGACGTAATCAGTCATTTCCTGCACAGCATCAGCAGTGGACAGTTT